>JAQQAF010000003.1:40702619-43612479 GCA_029747655.1 Ensete ventricosum
ATGTGCATGAAAAACCGATTGAAACTTGACTCTGCGCATGACTTCGCACAAAGTTTATGGCCGTCACATTTTTTCACGAAACCATGCTCGTACGACTTCCCACGGGCTAATATGTCGGGAATGGCCAGTATTTTAAATTTCCGAGATGGTGCACAAAAAATGGATCGAAACTCGACTCTGCGTGCTACTTCGTGCAAATTTTATGACCGTCATGTTTTTTCGTGAAATCGTATTCGTACAACTTCCCATGTGCTAATACGTCGGGAATGGCCAGTATTTTGAATTTTTGAGATGGTGCACAAAAAATCGATCGAAACTCGATTCTGCGCGCGACTTCGTGCAAAGTTTATGACCGTCACATTTTTTCGTGAACCCATGCTCGTACGACTTCCCATGGGCTAGTACGTCGGGAATGACCAGTATTTTGAATTTTCGAGACAGTGCTTGAAAAACTGATCGAAACTCGACTGACTTCGTGCAAATATATGACCGTTGAGTTTTTTTGTGAAATCATGCTCGTACGACTTCCCATGGGCTAATACGTCGGGAATGACCAGTATTTTGAATTTCCGAGACGGTGCACAAAAAACCAATCGAAACTCGACTCAGCGCGCGACTTCGTGCAAAGTTTATGACCGTCATATTTTTTCGCGAAACCGTGCTTGTACGACCTTCCGTCGGCTAATAAGACGGGAATGACCAGTATTTTGAATTTTTGAGACGGTGCACGAAAAACCGATCGAAACTCAACTCTGCGTAAAGTTTATGACCGTCGTGTTTTTTCGTGAAACCATACTCGTACGACTTACTATGGGCTAATACGTCAGGAATGGCCAGTATTTTGAATTTTTGAGACGGTGCACGTAAAACTGATCGAAACTCGACTCTGCGCTCGACTTCCAACAAAGTTTATGACCGTCGTGTTTTTTTTTGCGAAACCATGCTCGTATGACTTTCCATGGGCTAATACGTTGGGACTGGCCAGTATTTTGAATTTTCGAGACGGTGCACGAAAAACCGATCGAAACTCGACTCTGCTCGCAACTTTGTGAATGTTTATGACCATTGCATTTTTTCGTGAAACCATGTTCATATGACTTCCCTTGGTCTAATACGTCGGGAATGACCAATATTTTGAATTTCCATGAAAGTGCACGAAAAACCGATTGAAACTAAGATGAGTGGGGGGAATGGGCCAGCGTTCCCTTGCGTGCGTGCGTGAGTGCTCTGCTCTGCTTGGGCTTGCGCTTGCAATCGACGCTGGGAACGGCAACCTCTTCTCTTACCGAAGAGTGGGCAGCGGAGGGCGATTGCTCCCTTGGGCGATTTCTCCTCTACGATCGCTTCACGGCGAATTCAAGCGTGGAAGGCCGGCGGTCGCTCCTGCGATCAGCGATTCCAGGCGGGGAATCGGCGATTTCAGGCATGGAATGGCGGCGGCTCTTCTCCCCTAGGCGCGGGACGGACTCTAGGGCGAGAAATGGTGTTGGCAGCGCTGCGATTGGGGCAGGGTTCACTACCGCTCTGCGATCCTGCGGTAACTCCAGCGTGGAAAGGGCGACGGCTGCTTCTGCAATCGGCGTGGAAAGCGCGACGGTTGCGACCTTAGTGTGGGAAGGGTGGTGGCTTCCTCTCCCCTAGGCGGCTAGCGGTCTCTAGGGCGAGCGACGCCATGGATGCAAGCGGCCAGATGCGGCACTCTGCTTCGCATCCTCTGTTCCAGCGGGATGCTCCTCCGCTGGCTTCTTCCCAACGGCCTGCTCTGGTTGCTTCACAGCGGAACGCCCCTCTCCAGCAGTCACAGCGGGAGAGGGTTGCTCCTCAGCCGCTGGTTACTTCACAGCGGGAGGGGGTTGCTCCTCTCCAACAGCAACTGGTTCCTCACCAGCAACTTAGGCCGGTTTCACACCAGGATGTTCCACCGCTGATTTCTTCTCGACGGGATGCTCCTTCAATGAACTAGGCCTGAGGTCGTTCCCGATCGAGATCACGACCTCCTGCTCCTATTTTCCGAGATCCTCGGCCTTGGAGTAGACTCTTCAAGGCCCTAGTGGGTAGTCCGGATCTTCGACTGGACATTTTTACTCCAGAAGTACAGGCTGATCAGAAGATTGCAGTGTATGAGGCTATTGATTCTGACGAACTAATTGAGACATGGTCCATGTCAATTGTGGGCTACGTTGTTGGACTAAGAACATCCTTTTTTCCATTATCCTCATACATCAGGACTCGATGGGGAATATCAACATTTGACCTTCATATGTTGGAGACCGGATTCTTTATATGCAGGCTTTACTCTGAAGAAGATTTACAACGGGTCCTTGAAAGATTTTGGACTATCCGTGGTCATCCGATGATACTACGACACTGGGCACCTAATGTGCGATTGGAGTTAGACAGTCTATAGTCTATCCCAATATGGGTTTCTTTCCATGGACTTCCACTACATCTCTGGGGCTGTCGTTTTATTGCAAAGCTTTGCAGCACTCTGGGACAACCATTGTATATTGATAAGGCAACAGCTTCGCAAACGAGATTGACCTTTGCCAGAGCTTGTGTAATGGTTTCTTCTGATGAGGAACGACCGAATGATGTTTCTTACCGTGATCTTGATGGGAGCACCCGAAAGGTGAAAGTTTCATATTCTTGGAAGCCACAACGATGCAAGGTTTGTCTATCTTTTGGACATGTAAATAGTGCTTGCCAACAGCCTTCACAAAAAATCACACAGGTCTACCGACCACGCCAAGAGCCACAGCATGGGGTCACTACCACTAATCCAAGCACTGATACTCCAGTGCCAACAATGACGATGGCAGAGAAGATGAATGAGCACTCAGACTCATTGGGGCAGCGACACGAACAAGAGAAAGACAAGTCAGGACTTTCATCTTTTCCTATTATATCAAAGACTTTCACTGCAGGAGCTTCCCATGGTTCTCACTCCCCAATAACAACCTCGCCTTCATGAATCATTCCTTCAGATAATCAGGAAATTTCATTTCAAAAACCTCTTGTGAACCAAGACATTGCAACTCACCAAACTCATCGCGCTTCAACACATCCAACTATTCAGGACTCATTGCCTCAAGGTACGCAAAAATTTAAACATTTGCAAGCTGTGGATGAAGTGGATAAATATAGGAATAAAGGATTAAAGGGTAAAGATATTATGCGAGAGGACCATTCAAAATCAAAGGATAAGAAAAAGGATGGTAGTGTCCACCCAAAATCGCATGCTCTTCCTTCTATCTAGTATTGATGAAAATAATCTGTTGGAATGTTTGTGGACTTAATAAGACTGAGAAATGTCGGGAGCTCAATAGAATAATCTGATCTGCTACATGTGATATTGTGATTCTTGTGGAAACAAAAATTAAAACTCATCGTGTTCGAGTTCAGAAGAATTTAATATGGCATGAGGCAGAACTTTTTACTAATGATTCACAGGATAATTATGGTCGAGTTTGGGTCTTATGGCATCCTAACCTTGTTACTGCTTGGTTTATTTCTGCTACTAATCAATTCATTCATCTTAAGGCAGAGGATAAACAGATTGGATGCCAATTCAATATTACCGGTATTTACGCATCTAATAGTATGTCTGACAGGAATGCTCTATGGCGTGATCTGATTAGCATTGCAAATAGTTATCCTATAGTACCTTGGATTGTTCTCGGTGACTTTAATACTATCAGATACACAAATGAGTAAGTGGGGGGTAGAGTGACTTTAATACTATCAGATACACAAATGTATAGATACTGCTGCATTGACTAACATGAAATCTGTAGGTGATTGGTTCTAATGGAATAATCAAATTACTGCTGATAGAAAAATTATGGCTCGACTTGACAGATGTTTGATTAATCATGAATGGTTAGTAGTTTTCCCAGATTCACTTCTTGAGTACGGTGCTAAGTTATTTTCGGATCACTCTATTATGCATATACATGCAGATAAAGCACTACCCAGAGTCAAAAAACCTTTTAGATTTTTTAATATATGGAGTTCTCACCCTAAGTTCCTAGAAGTTATTAAGTCAGCTAGGGACATTAATGTGTTTGGTTCTCACCCTTACATCCTATGTCAAAAACTAAAAGCATGCAAAGCAGCACTTAAGGAGTGGAATTCAACTACATTTGGAAATATCACCAATAGGGTTCAGTTATGCAAGAAAGAACTTATGTGCAGAGCGAGCTAAATCTTCAACCTCTGGATGCGAATCTTATATAAAAAGAGGCTGCTGCTAGAAATAACTTTATGCAAGCTTTGAAGCAGGAGAAATGCTTTTTGAAACAGAAGTCACGACAGCATTGGCTTACTCTAGGGGATTCTAATACGAAGTTTTTCTATGCTGCTATTGCTACCAGAAGGGCTACTAATCGCATAAAAAATGCAAAGGTATAGATGGTAATCTCATTGAGGATTTGGATGAAGTTAAAAATTACACCAAGCAATTTTTTTATTCCTTACTCAATCAGGAGCAGCAGCCTAATAGTATTCATGTTGGGCCTACAAGACGACTTGATTCTGAAACCCTCTCTCATCTTATTGCCCCAATAACAGATGATGAAATTGTGAAAGTTGTTTTTAAGTCCCCGAAGCACAAAAGCCCTGGTCCAGACGGATTTCCAGCTGAGTTTTATCAAATTGCATGGTCTATTGTAGGCAACGATGTCATAAAAGCTTGTCGACATTTTTTCTCCTCAGGTCATATTCTTAAAGAAATGAATTGCACTTTTATTTCTTTAGTGCCTAAAAATGATGGAGCTGATTCATTGGAGAACTACCATCCTATTTCACTATGCAACTTTATTTATAAGGTTATCTCTAAGTTGCTGGCAGATAGACTACAAAAGGTTATGAATAAGGTCATTAGTCCTAATCAGACAACTTTTCTTAAAGGGAGGAGTATTCACCGTAATGTCCTGCTTGCTAATGATTTGGTTAAGGATCTACACTCAAAAACAAGAAGGAAAAAGATCTGTTTTAAAGCTGATTTACGAAAGGCCTTTGACTCAGTCAATAGGCATTTTATTTACATGATGCTCCATAATATGGGCTTCCCTCAGCACTGGGTTAAATGGATTCAATGTTGCTTAGAAACTCCAAAATTTTTTATTCTCTTTAATGGTTCACCTATTGGCTTCTTCGGGAGTAAGAATGGCATTCGGCAAGGCGATCCACTATCTCCTTATCATTTTACCATTGCAATGGAAGGGCTCAGTTGTATGTTAGAAGATGTTGTTTCCAATGGCAAAATTAAGGTACCATATTATAGTTCTCTTTATATCTCTCACATAACATTTGCTGATGACCTTATTATCTTCCTTCGAGATGATCCAGTTTCTGTGAGTAATCTGGCAGATATTCTTAATGAATTTGGAATAGTTTCTGGTCTTAAGCTAAACCATGCAAAGAGCAAAGTATATGTGGGTGCTTGCATTGACAATAAGGATCATATTGCTCAAACTTTGGGAGTTGCTGAAGGAAATTTACCGGTTCCTTACGTGGGTCTCCCACTTATATCCACTAGAATCAACAAAGTCTCCTGTCAACCTATCCTACAAAAAATTAAGAACAGAATTTCCTCTTGGAAAAATAGGCTTCTTTCTAAAGCTGGACGACTTGAACTTATTCGATCTGTGTTGATCTCTTATTCTATTTATTGGTCTCATGCATTCCTTCTACCAGCCGGGCTTCTCCATGATATTGATAAATTACTTATGAACTTCTTTTGGAATGGCACAGAAGGTAAGGCAATGCACATGGTGAATTGGGACAACATTTTCAAACCGAAGGATGAAGGGGGGCTGAATCCTCGACATATTATAGATTGGAATAAAGCTTGTCTGGTAAAACAATTATGAGATATTTTACAAAACAAGTCTTCCTTATGGTCACAATGGGTTTTTTCTAGGTACCTAACCAAGGAATCAATCTGGGAAGCATCCGCAAAAACATCTCATTCTGCTGCTTGGAAAGGAATTCTGAAGGCAAGGCGATGGCTACGTAACCATATTTCTTATGTGATCTCTTCTGAAACCAATATTAATATGTGGTATGATCCTTGGGTGAATGGGAAAAGTATATTTCTGAAATTTGGTGATAGAGTACGACAGGATCTGGGGGCTCCCATAGACTGGAAGGTTTCTGAATTCATTGACAATGGTACATGCTGTCTTCCCAACCCTGCCTTCCCTGACATGTTATTACTTTGGCCGACTATTAGGGCTATTCCAATCAAGAACAACTCTTCAGATATGCTTATTTGGCTTCATGATAATTGTAAATTTAGTGCTACATCTGCATGGAACCAAATTAGACGATGAAACAATAAGTGGATCCCAAGTAGTTGGACATGGGATAGTCCATGCTCACAGCGACATTCCTTATGTACATGGCAGGCCCTTCTCGGCAAACTTCCTACGATGGACAATATGCAGTGAAGAGGTATTTATATTGTAAATCAGTGTTCTTTGTGTATGCAAAAGGAAGAAAGTGTTGACCATCTCTACTTTGCTTGTGATTATTCATCTTGGATATAGAAGGAGATCTTGAAGCGATTTGATCTTCAAAGGCTACCACGGCCAAACTTGCATCATGAATTAGAAATGCTTATGCAAAGCTTCTCAAGAAAGGGGCCTCTTACACAACTAGCAAGAATTATATTCAGATGTGCTATTTGGTGGATTTGGTAGGAGAGGTGTGGCAGAATTTTTGAGTGTCACAACATGAACAAAGCTCAAATTCTAATAGAGATTCTTCAGGACTCACGATCGTGTATGGATCAAGAATTGAATATAGAGCACCTAACAAGAAGAGAGAAAGGGATTTTCACAAGATTCAATTTTTCCATTAGTCAATAATCTCTCGAATAATGATGATGATTGTAATGTATTTATATCGGGCAAAGCTTATATTTTGTTATGTATCCAAAAGTAGTCCAGAACAGTCTAACTATTGCATATTATTATTTATTAACTTTCTTGTGCTACTCTTGGAGATGAGTTTGATGAAGTGTGCCTATTTCACCTTCTTTTAGTGGGGTGCAATCTTCTCGACTACACTAAGAGACTTCAGGCTTTAGTCTATGGCTTGTGTAGACAAAGCTTATTTATACAAATCTTTTACAAAATATATTATCTTTACTTACCAAAAAAAAAATCGATTGAAACTCGACTCTGCGCGTGACTTCGTGCAAAGTCTATGGCCGTCGCATTTTTTCACGAAACCATGCTCGTACGACTTCCCGTGGGCTAATAAGTCGGGAATGGCCAGTATTTTGAATTTTTGAGACGGTGCATGAAAAACCGATCGAAACTCGACTCAGCGCGCGACTTCGCGTAAAGTTTATGACCGTCGTATTTTTTCGCGAAATCGTTCTTGTACGACTTCCCACGGGCTAATAAGACGGGGATGACCAGTATTTTATATTTCCGAGATGGTGCATGAAAAACGGATCGAAACTCGACTCTGTGCAAAGTTTATGACCGTCATCTTTTTTCGTGAATCCATGCTCGTACGACTTACCATGGGCTAATACGTCGAGAATGGCCAGTATTTTGAATTTCCAAGACGGTGCACGTGAAACCGATCGAAATGTAAAGTTTATGACTGTAGCATTTTCCACAAAACCATGCTCGTATGATTACCATGGGCTTATACGTTAGGATTGGCCAGTATTTTGAATTTTCAAAATGGTGCACGAAAAATCAATCGAAACTCGACTCTGCTTGCAACTTTACGAAAGTTTATGACCATTGCGTTTTTTCGTGAAACCATATTCGTCTGACTTCCCATGGTCTAATACGTCAGGAATGGCAAATATTTTAAATTTCCAAGACAGTGCACGAAAAACTGATTGAAACTCGACTCTACGTGTGACTTCTCGCAAAGTTTATGGCCGTCGCTTTTTTCACGAAACCATAATCGTATGACTTTCCTTGGGCTAATACATCGGGAATGGCCAATATTTTGAATTTCCAAAATGGTACATGAAAAACCGATCGAAAGTTGACTGCACGCAACTCCACGCAAAGTTTATGACCGTCATATTTTTTCGGGAAACCATGCTCGTACGACTTTCCATGGGCAAATATGTCGGGAATAGCCAGTATTTTGAATTACCTAGATGGTGCACGAAAAACCGATCGAAACTCGAATCTGCCCGTGACTTCGCATTTTTTCAAGAAACCGTTCTCGTACGACATTCCATGGGCTAATAGATCGGGAATGGAGCGTACTTTGAATTTCTGAGACGGTGCACGAAAAACAGATCGAAACTCGAATCTGCACGTGACTTCGCGCAAAGTTTATGACCGTAGCATTTTTTCGCGAAACCATGCTCGTTCGACTTACCATGGGCTAATACGTTGGGAATGGCCAATATTTTGAATTTTTGGGATGGTGCACGAAAAATGGATCAAAACTCGACTCTGCGTGATTCGCGCAAAGTATATGACCGTCGAGTTTTTTTGCGAAACCGTGCTCGTACGACTTCCCATGTGCTAATACGTCGGGAATGGCCAATATTTTGAATTTCCAAGATGGTACACGAAAAATCGATCGAAACTCGAATCTGCGTGCAACTTCGTGCAAAGTTTATGACCATCACGTTTTTTCGTGAAACCATGCTCATACGACTTACCATGGGCTAATATATCGGGAATGGCTAGTATTTTGAATTTCCGAGACGGTGCACAAAAAATCGATCAAAACTTGACTCTGCGCACGACTTCGCGCAAATATATGACCGTTGAGTTTTTTTGCGAAACCGTGCTCGTATGACTTACCATGGGCTAATATATCGGGAATGGCTAGTATTTTGAATTTCCGAGACGGTGCACGAAAAATCGATCGAAACTTGACTTTGCGCACGACTTCGCGCAAATATATGACCGTTGAGTTTTTTTGCGAAAACATTCTCGTACGACTTTCCATGGGCTAATACGGTGGGAATGGCCAGAATTTTGAATTTCTGAGACGGTGCACGAAAAACCGATCGAAACTTGACTCAGCGTGTGACTTCGTGCAAAGTTTATAACCGTCGCATTTTTTCGCGAAACCGTGCTCGTACGACTTCCCATTGGCTAATAAGACGGGAATGACCAGTATTTTGAATTTTTGACACGGTGCAAGAAAAACCGATCGAAATTTGACTCTGCGCGTGACTTCTCGCAAACTTTATGACCGTCGTGTTTTTTCGTGAAACCATGCTCGTACGACTTACCATCGGCTAATACATCGGGAATGGCCAGTACTTTGAATTTCCGATACGGTGCATGAAAAATCGATTGAAACTGGAATCTGTGCATTACTTCGCGCAAAGTTTATGACCGTCACATTTTTTCGTGAAATTATGTTCGTAAGACTTCCCTTGGGCTAATACATCGGGAATGGCCAGTATTTTGAATTTCCGAGATTGTGCACGAAAAACCAATCGAAACTCGACTCTGCGCGTGATTCACGCAAAATTTAGGACAATACGTCAGGAATGGCCAATATTTTGAATTTTTGGGACAGTGCACGAAAAAATGATCGAAACTCGACTCTGCTCGCGATTCGTGCAAAGTATATGATCGTCGCATTTTCTTGCGAAACTGTGCTTATACGACTTCCCATGGGCTAATACGTCGGGAATGACCAATATTTTGAATTTACAAAACGGTACATGAAAAACCGTTCGAAACTTGACTCTGCGCGCAACTCCACGCAAAGTTTATGATCGACGCATTTTTTCTTGAAACCTTGCTCGTACGACTTACCATGGGCTAATATGTCGGGAATAGCCAGTATTTTGAATTTCCGAGACGGTGCATGAAAAATCGATTGAAACTCGAATCTGCGTGTGACTTCGCGCAAACTTTATGACCGTCGCGTTTTTTCTTGAACCCGTGCTCGTACGACTTTCCATGGGCTAGTACATCGGGAATGGCTAGTATTTTGAATTTCTGAGACAATGCACGAAAAACTGATAGAAACTCGAATCTGCGTGCAACTTCGCGCAAAGTTTATGACCGTCGCATTTTTTCGCGAAACCATGCTCGTCCGACTTACCATGAGCTAATACGTCGGGAATGGCCAATATTTTGAATTTTTGGGATGGTGCAATAAAAAATGATCGAAACTCGACTCTATTCGCGATTCGTGCAAAGTATATGACCGTCGAGTTTTCTTACGAAACCGTGCTCGTACGACTTCCCATGGGCTGATACATCGAGAATGGCCAGTATTTTGAATTTCAGAGATGGTGCATGAAAAACCGATCAAAACTTGACTCTGTGCAACTTCACACAAAGTTTATGACCATCACATTTTTTCACAAAACCATGCTCGTCACACAAAGTTTATGACCATCATATGTCAGGAATGGCCAGTATTTTGAATTTCTGAAATGGTACATGAAAAATCGATCGAAACTAGATTCAGCGCGCGACTTCGCGCAAAGTATATGACCGTCGAGTTTATTTGTGAAACCGTGCTTACGACTTACCATGGGCTATTACGTTGGGGATGGCCAGTATTTTAAATTTTCAAGATGGTACATGACAATCGTATTTTTTCACGAAACCGTGCTTGTACGACTTCCCGTGGGCTAATAAGATGGGAATGACTAGTATTTTGAATTTCTGAGACGGTGCACGAGAAACCGATCGAAACTCGACTCTGCGCAAAGTTTATGACCGCCTCATTTTGTTCGTGAAACCATGCTCGTACGACTTACCATGGGCTAATACGTCAGTAATGGATAGTATTTTAAATTTCCGAGACGGTGCATGTAAAACCGATCGAAACTCGACTCTGCGCTCGACTTAGCACAAAGTTTATGACCATCGCATTTTTTCACGAAACCATGCTCATATGACTTACCATGGGCTAATACGTTGGGATTGGCCAGTATTTTGAATTTCCGAGACGGTGCATGAAAAATCGATCGAAACTCGACTCTGCTCGCAACTTTGTGAATGTTTATGACCATTGCATTTTTTCGTGAAACCATGTTCATATGACTTCCCATGGTCTAATACGTCGGGAATGGCCAGTATTTTGAATTTTCGAGACGGTGCACGAAAAACCGATCGAAACTCGACTCAGTTTACCATGGCCAAACTTGCATCATGAATTAGAAATGCTTATGCAAAGCTTCTCAAGAAAGGGGCCTCTTACACAACTAGCAAGAATTATATTCAGATGTGCTATTTGGTGGATTTGGAAGGAGAGGTGTGGCAGAATTTTTTGAGTGTCACAACATGAACAAAGCTCAAATTCTGATAGAGATTCTTCAGGACTCACGATCGTGTATGGAGCAAGAATTGAATATAGAGCACCTAACAAGAAGAGAGAAAGGGATTTTCACAAGATTCAATTTTTCCATTAGTCAATAATCTCTCGAATAATTATAAAGATTGTAATGTATTATGGGGCAAAGCTTATATTTTGTTATGTATCCAAAAGTAGTCCAGAACAGTCTAGCTATTGCATCTTATTATTAGCACAAGATTCAACTTCCTTTTGCTACTCTTGGAGATGAGTTTGATGAAGTGTGCCCATTTCACCTTCTTTAAGTAGGGTGCAATCTTCTCGACTACACTAAGAGACTTCAGGCATTAGTCTATGGCTTGTGTAGACAAAGCTTCATTGTACAAATCTTTTATAAAATACATTATCTTTACTTACCAAAAAAAGAAACTCCACTCAGCGTGTGATTTCGTGCAAAGTTTATGACCATCGTATTTTTTGTGAAACCGTACTTGTATGATTTCCCATGGGCTAATGAGACGGGAATGACCAGTATTTTGAATTTTCAAGACGGTGCACGAAAAACCGATCGAAACTTGACTCTGTGCAAAGTTTATGACCGTCGCATTTTTTCGTGAAACCATGCTCGTACGACTTACCATGGGTTAATACGTCGAGAATGGCCAGTATTTTAAATTTCTGAGACGGTGCACGTAAAACTGATCGAAACTAGACTCTGCGCGTGACTTCGCGTAAAGTTTATGACCGTCGCATTTTTTCGCGAAACCATGCTTTTTTTTGGTAAGTTCGTGAAACCATGCTCGTATGACTTACCATGGGCTAATACATTGGGATTGGCCAGTATTTTGAATTTCTGAAACGGTGCACGAAAAACCGATCGAAACTAGACTCTGCTTGCAACTTCGCGAAAGTTTATGACCATTGCGTTTTTTCGTGAAACCATGTTCATATGACTTCCCATAGTCTAATGAGTCGGGATGACCAATTATTTTAAATTTCCAAGACAGTGCACGAAAAACCGATTGAAACTCGACTCTACACGTGACTTCACGCAAAGTTTATGGCTGTCGCATTTTTTTGCGAAACCATGCTTGTACGACTTCCCATGAGCTAATACGTCGGGAATGGCCAATATTTTAAATTTTAAAAATGATACATGAAAAACCGATCGAAACTTGACTCTGCACGCAACTCCTCGAAAAGTTTATGACCGTCACATTTTTTCGAGAAACCATGCTCGTACGATTTACCATGGGCTAATATGTCGAGAATAGCCAGTATTTTGAATTTCCGAGACGGTGCATGAAAAACCGATCGAAACTCGAATCTGCGCGTGACTTCGTGCAATTTTATGACTGTCGTTTTTTTTGTGAAATCGGATTCGTACAACTTCCCATGTACTAATGCGTCGGGAATGGCCCGCATGTTGAATTTCCGAGACGGTGCACGAAAAACCTACGTAACAACATCTCATTCTGCTGCTTGGAAAGGAATTCTGAAGGCAAGGCGATGGGTACGTAATAATATTTCTTATGTGATTTCTTCTGGAACCAATATTAATATGTGGTACGATCCTTGGGTGAATGGAAAAAGTATATTTCAGATATTTGGTGATAGAGTACGACAGGATCTGGGGGCTCCCAAAGACTGGAAGGTTTCTGAATTCATTAACAATGGTACATGGTGTCTTCCCAACCCTACCTCCCCAGACATGTTATTACTTTGGCCGACTATTAGGGCTATTCCAATCAAGAACAACTCTTCAGATATGCTTATTTGGCTTCATGATAATGGTAAATTTAGTGCTACATATGCATGGAACCAAATTAGGCGACGAAACAACAAGTGGATCCCAAGTAGTTGGACATGGGATAGTCCATGCTCATAGCGACGTTCCTTAGGTACATGGCAGGCCCTTCTCGGCAAACTTCCTACGATGGACAATATGCAGCGAAGAGGTATTTATATTATAAATCGGTGCTCTTTGTGTATGCAAAAGGAAGAAAGTGTTGACCATCTCTACTTTGCTTGTGATTATTCATCTTGGATACGGAAGGAGATCTTGAAGCAATTTGATCTTCAAAGGCTACCACGGCCAAACTTGCATCATGAATTAGAAATGCTTATGCAAAGCTTCTCAAGAAAGGGGCCTCTTACACAACTAGCAAGAATTATATTCAGATGTGCTATTTGGTGGATTTGGAAGGAGAGGTGTGGCAGAATTTTTTGACTGTCACAACATGATCAAAGCTCAAATTCTGATAGAGATTCTTCAGGACTCACGATCGTGTTTGGAGCAAGAATTGAATATAGAGCACCTAACAAGAAGAGAGAAAGGGATTTTCACAAGATTCAATTTTTTCATTAGTCAATAATCTCTCTCGAATAATGATAAAGATTGTAATGTATTATGGGGCAAAGCTTATATTTTGTTATGTATCCAAAAGTAGTCCAGAACAGTCTAGCTATTGCATCTTATTATTTATTAACTTCCTTGTGCTACTCTTGGAGATGAGTTTGATGAAGTGTGCCCATTTCACCTTCTTTAAGTGGGGTGCAATCTTCTCGACTACACTAAGAGACTTCAGGCTTTAGTCTATGGCTTGTGTAGACAAAGCTTCATTGTACAAATCTTTTACAAAATATATTATCTTTACTAACCAAAAAAAGAAACTCGACTCAGCACGTGATTTCGCGCAAAGTTTTTGACCATCGTATTTTTTTTGAAACCATACTTGTATGACTTCCCATGGGCTAATGAGATGGGAATGACCGGTATTTTGAATTTTCAAGACGGTGCACGAAAAACCGATCAAAACTTGACTCTGTGCAAAGTGTATGACCGTCGCATTTTTTCGTGAAACCATGCTCGTACGACTTACCATGGGTTAATACGTCGAGAATGGCCAGTATTTTGAATTTCCGAGACGGTGCACGTAAAACTGATCGAAACTAGACTCTGCGCGCGACTTCGCGTAAAGTTTATGACCGTCGCATTTTTTCGTGAAACCATGCTTTTTTTTGGTAAGTTCGTGAAACCATGCTCGTATGACTTACCATGGGCTAATACATTCGGATTGGCCAGTATTTTGAATTTCAGAAACGGTGCACGAAAAATTGATCGCAACTCGACTCTGCTTGCAACTTCGCGAAAGTTTATGACCATTGCGTTTTTTCATGAAACCATGTTCATATGACTTCCAATAGTCTAATGTGTCGGGAATGACCAATATTTTAAATTTCCAAGCCAGTGCATGAAAAACCGATTGAAACTCGACTCTGCGCGTGACTTCACGCAAAGTTTATGGCCGTCGCATTTTTTTGCGAAACCATGCTCGTACGACTTCCCATGAGCTAATACGTCGGGAATGGCCAATATTTTGAATTTCAAAAATGATACACGAAAAACCAATCGAAACATGACTCTGCGCGCAACTCCTCGCAAAGTTTATGACCGTCACATTTTTTCGAGAAACCATGCTCGTACGATTTACCCTGGGCTAATATGTCGGGAATAGCCAATATTTTGAATTTCCGAGACGGTGCATGAAAAACCGATCGAAACTCGAATCTACGTGTGACTTCGTGCAATTTTATGACTGTCATTTTTTTCGTGAAATCGGATTCGTACAACTTCCCATGTGCTAATGCATCGGGAATGGCCCGCATGTTGAATTTCCGAGACGGTGCACGAAAAACCTACGTAACAACATCTCATTCTGCTGCTTGGAAAGGAATTCTAAAGGCAAGGCGATGGCTACATAACAATATTTCTTATGTGATTTCTTCTGGAACCAATATTAATATGTGGAATGATCATTGGGTGAATGGGAAAAGTATATTTCAGCTATTTGGTGATAGAGTACGACAGGATCTGGGGGCTCCCAAAGACTGGAAGGATTCTGAATTCATTAACAATGGTACATGGTGTCTTCCCAACCCTACCTCCCTTGACATGTTATTACTTTGGCCGACTATTAGGACTATTCCAATCAAGAACAACTCTTCATATATGTTTATTTGGCTTCATGATAATGGTAAATTTAGTGCTACATTTGCTTGGAACCAAATTAGACGACGAAACAACAAGTGGATCCCAAGTAGTTAGACATGGGATAGTCCATGCTCACAGCGACATTCCTTATGTACATGGCAGGCCGTTCTCGGCAAACTTCCTACGATGGACAATATGCAGCGAAGAGGTATTTATATTATAAATCGGTGCTCTTTGTGTATGCAAAAGGAAGAAAGTGTTGACCATCTCTACTTTGCTTGTGATTATTCATCTTGGATATGGAAGGAGATCTTGAAGCGATTTGATCTTCAAAGGCTATCACGGCCAAACTTGCATCATGAATTAGAAATGCTTATGCAAAGCTTCTCAAGAAAGGGGCCTCTTACACAACTAGCAAGAATTATAGTCAGATGTGCTATTTGGTGGATTTGGAAGGAGAGGTGTGGCAGAATTTTTGAGTGTCACAACATGGACAAAGCTCAAATTCTGATATAGATTCTTCAGGACTCACGATCATGTATGGAGCAAGAATTGAATACAGAGCACCTAACAAGAAGAGACAAAGAGATTTTCACAAGATTCAATTTTTCCATTAGTCAATAATCACTCGAATAATGATGAAGATTGTAATGTATTATATGGGGCAAAGCTTATATTTTGTGATGTATCCACAAGTAGTCCAGAACAGTCTAGCTATTGCATTTTATTTTTTATTAACTTCCTTGTGCTACTCTAGGAGATGAGTTTGATGAAGCGTGCCCATTTCACCTTCTTTAGGTGGGGTGCAATCTTCTCGACTACACTAAGAGACTTCAAGCTTTAGTCTATGG
The DNA here is from genome assembly GCA_029747655.1 of Ensete ventricosum. Lineage (NCBI taxonomy): Eukaryota > Viridiplantae > Streptophyta > Magnoliopsida > Zingiberales > Musaceae > Ensete > Ensete ventricosum. Next base: position 40,718,730 of record JAQQAF010000003.1, read on the forward strand.
CTTGTGCACGAAAAACCGATCGAAACTAAACTCTGCGTGCTACTTCGTTCAAATTTTATGACCGTCATTTTTTCATGAAATCGGATTCGTACAACTTCCCATGTGCTATTACGTCGGGAATGGCCAGTATATTGAATTTCCGAGACGGTGCATGAAAAACCGATTGAAACTCGACTCTGCGCGCGACTTCGCACAAAGTTTATGACCGTCGCATTTTTTCGTGAAACTGTGCTCGTACGACTTCTCATGGGCTAATACATCGGGAATGGCTAGTATTTTGAATTTCCGAGACAGTGCTCGAAAAACTGATCGAAACTCGACTCTGCGCACGACTTCACGTAAATATATGACCGTTGAGTTTTCTGTGAAATCGTGCTCGTACGACTTCCCATGGGTAATACGTCTGGAATGGCCAGTATTTGGATTTCCGAGATGGTGCATGAAAAACCGATCGAAACTCAATTCAACGCGTGACTTAGCGTAAAGTTTATGACCATCATATTTTTTCGTGAAACCGTGATTGTACGAATTCCCGTGTGCTAATTAGACGGGAATGACCAGTATTTTGAATTTCTGAGACGGTGCACCAAAAATTGATCGAAACTTGACTCTGCGAAAAGTTTATGACCATCGTATTTTTTCATGAAACCGAGCTCATATGACTTCCCATAGGCTAATACGTTGGGAATGGCCAGTATTTTGAATTTCTGAGACAGTGCACGGAAAACTGATCGAAACTCGACTCTGCGCATGACTTCACACAAATATATGACCGTTGAGTTTTTTACGAAATCATGCTCATACGACTTCCCATGGGCTAATACGTCGGGAATGGCCAGTATTTTGAATTTCCGAGACGGTGCACGAAAAACCGATCGTTAACTCAATTCAGCGCATGACATAGCGCAAAGTTTATGACCGTCATATTTTTTCATGAAACCGTGCTTGTACGACTTCCCGTGTGCTAATTAGATGGGAATGACCAGTATTTTGAATTTTCGAGACGGTGCATGAAAAACCGATCGAAACTCGTCTCTGCGCAAAGTTTATGACCATCACATTTTTTCGTGAAACCGAGCTCGTACGACTTCCCATGGGTTAATACATCGGGAATGGCCAGTAATTTGAATTTCCGAGACAGTGCACGAAAAACTAATCGAAACTAGACTCTGCGCATGACTTCGCACAAATATATGACCGTTGAGTTTTTTACGAAATCGTGCTCGTATGACTTCACATGGGCTAATACATCGGGAATGGCCATTATTTTAAATTTCCGAGACGGTGCATGAAAAACCAATCGAAACTCGACTCTGCGCGACTTTGCGAAAAGTCTATGACCGTCGCATTTCTTCACGATACTGTGCTTGTACGACTTCTCATAGGCTAATACGTCGGGAATGGCCAGTATTTTGAATTTTCGAGACGGTGCATGAAAAATCGATCGAAACTCGACTTAGCGCGCGACTTTGCGCAAAGTTTATGACTTTTTTTTTGGTACATGCGCAAAGTCTATGACCGTCACATTTTTTTACGAAACCGTGCTTGTATGACTTCCATGGGCTAATAAGATGGGAATGACCAGTATTTTGAATTTCAGAGACGGTGCACAAAAAATGGATCGAAACTCGACTCTGTGCAAAGTTTATAACCATCACGTTTTTTCGTGAAACCGTGCTCGTACGACTTCCCATGGGCTAATACGTCGGGAATGGCCAGTATTTTGAATTTCTGAGACATTGCACGAAAAACCGATCGAAACTCGACTCTGCGCACGACTTTGCACAAATATATGACCGTTGAGTTTTTTTACGAAATCATGCTCGTACGACTTCCCTTGGGCTAATACGTCGGGAATGGCCAGTATTTTGAATTTTCGAGACAGTGCACGAAAAACCGATCGAAACTCGACTCTGCGCACGACTTCTTCGCACAAATATATGACCATTGAGTTTTTTTACGAAATCATGCTCTTACGACTTCCCATGGGTTAATACGTCGGAAATGGCCTGTATTTTGAATTTCCGAGATGGTGCATGAAAAACCGATCGAAACTGGACTTAGCGCGCGACTTTGCTCAAAGTCTTTGACCGTCGCATTTTTTACGAAACCGTGCTTGTACGACTTCCCATGGGCTAATAAGACGGGAATGACTAGTATTTTGAATTTCTGAGACGGTGCACGAAAAACTGATCAAAACTTACCAAAGAAAAAAAAAAAATTTATCGAAACTCGACTCTGCACAATGTCTATGACCGTCATGTTTTTTTACGAAACCATGCTCGTACGACTTACCATGCGCTAATACAACGGGAATAGCCAGTATTTTGAATATTCGAGACTGTGCACGAAAAATCGATCGAAACTCGACTCTGCGTGCGACTTCGTGAAAAGTTTACGACCGTCGCATTTTTTCGCGAAACCATGCTCGTATCGCTTACCATGGGCTAATACGTTGGGATTGGCCAGTATTTTGAATTTCCGAGATGGTGCACAAAAAACCGATCGAAACTCGACTCTGCTCGCAGCTTCGTGAAAGTTTATTTCCATTGCATTTTTTCGTGAAACCTTGTTAGTATGACTTCCCCTGGTCTAATATGTCGGGTATGGCCATTATTTTGAATTTCCAAGACAATGCACGAAAAACAGATTGAAACCTGACTCTGCGCGTGACTTCGCGCAAAGTTTATGGCCGTCACGTTTTTTTGTGAAACCATGCTTGTACGACTTCCCACGGGCTAATACGTCGTGAATGGCCAGTATTTTGAATATCTGAGATGGTGCACGATAATCCGATCGAAACTCGACTTTGTGTGCTACTTCGCACAAATTTTATGACCATCATACTTTTTCGTGAAATCTCATTCGTAGAACTTCCCATGTGCTAATACGTCGGGAACGGCCAGTATTTTGAATTTCCAAGACGGTGCACGAAAAACCGATCGAAACTCGACTGACTGCAACTTCACGCAATGTTTATGACCATCACGTTTTTTCATGAAACTGTGCTCGTACGACTTCCCATGGGTTAATACGTCGGGAATGGCCAGTATTTTGAATTTTCGAGACGGTGTATGAAAAACCGATCGAAACTCGACTCTGCGCATGACTTCGCACAAATATATGACCGTTTAGTTTTTTTGCGAAATCATGCTCGTACGACTTCCTATGGCTAATATGTCGGGAATGGCTAGTATTTTGAATTTTTGAGATGGTGTACGAAAAACCGATCGAAACTCGACTCATCATACGACTTCGCGCAAAGTTTATGACCGTCGTATTTTTTCATGCAACCATGCTTGTACGACTTCCCGTGGTCTAATAAGATGGGAATGACCAGTATTTTGAATTTCCGAGATGGTGCACGAGAAATCGATCGAAACTCGACTCTGCGCAAAGTTTATGACCGTCGCGTTTTGTTCGTGAAACCATGCTCGTACGACTTACCATGGGCTAATACGTCGGTAATGGCCAGTATTTTGTATTTCTGAGATGGTGCACGTAAAACCGATCGAAACTTGACTCTGCGTGCGACTTCGCGTAAAGTATATGACCATCGCATTTTTTCACGAAACCATGCTCGTATGACTTACCATGGGCTATACATTGGGATTGGCCAGTATTTTGAATTTCTGAGACGGTGCACGAAAAACCAATCAAAACTTGACTCTGCTCGCAACTTCGCGAAAGTTTATGACCATTGCATTTTTTGGTGAAACCATGTTCGTATGACTTCCCATGGTCTAATACGTCGCGAATGGCCAATATTTTGAATTTCCAAGATAGTGCACGAAAAATCGATTGAAACTCGACTCTGCGCGTGACTTCGCGCAAAGTTTATGGCCGTCGCGTTTTTTTGTGACACCATGCTTCTACGACTTCCCATGGGCTAATATGTCGGGTATGGCCAGTATTTTGAATTTTTGAGATGGTGCACGAAAAACCGATCGAAACTCGACTCAGCGGCGACTTCGCGCAAAGTTTATGACCGTCGTATTTTTTCGCAAAACCATACTTGTATGACTACCCATGGGCTAATGTATTTTTTTGATAAGTAAAGATAATGTATTTTGTAAAAGGTTTGTACAAAGAAGCTTTGTCTACACAAGCCATAGACTAAAGCCTGAAGTCTCTTAGTGTAGTTTTTTTCGCAAAACCATACTTGTACGACTTCCCATGGGCTAATGAGATGGGAATGACCAGTATTTAGAATTTCCGAGACGGTGCACGAAAAACGGATCGAAACTCGACTCTGTGCAAAGTTAATGACCATCGCATTTTTTCGTCAAACCATGCTCGTATGACTTACCATGGGCTAATATGTCGAGAATGGCCAGTATTTTGAATTTCCGAGACGGTGCTCGTAAAACTGATCGAAACTCGACTCTACGCCCGACTTCGCGTAAAGTTTATGACCGTCACATTTTTTCGTGAAACCATGCTCGTATGACTTACCATGGGATAATACGTTGGGATTGGCCAGTATTTTGAATTTCCGAGACGGTGCACGAAAAACCGATCGAAACTTGGCTCTGCGCGCAACTCCACGCAAAGTTTATGACCGTCGTATTTTTTCACAAAACCATGCTCGTATGACTTACCATCGGCAAATATGTCAGGAATAGCCAGTATTTTGAATTTCCGAGATGGTGCACGAAAAACCAATCAAAACTCGAATCTGCGCGTGACTTCGCACAAAATTTATGTCCGACACATTTTTTCGTGAAACCATGCTCGAACGACATACCATGCTCATACGGCCATTCCCGTCGTATTTTTTCTCGAAACCGTGCTCGTACGACTTCCCATGGGCTAATACGTCGGGAATGGCCAGTATATTGAATTTCCGAGATGATGCACGAAAAGTCGATAGAAACTCGAATCTGCGTGCAACTTCGCGCAAAGTTTATGACCTTCACATTTTTTCGTGAAACCATGCTCGAACGACTTACCATGGGCTAATACGTCGGGAATGGCCAATATTTTGAATTTTTGGGATGGTGCACAAAAAAATTATCGAAACTCGCCTCTGCGCGCGATTCGTGCAAAGTATATGAACATCGAGTTTTTTTTGTGAAACCGTGCTCGTACGACTTCTCATGTGCTAATACGTCGGGAATGGCCTGTATTTTGAATTTTTGAGATGGTGCATGCAAAACCGATCGAAACTCGACTCTGTGCGACTTCACGCAAAGTTTATGACCGTCATATTTTTTCGTGAAACCATACTCGTACCACTTCCCATGGGCTAATACGTCGAGAAAGGCCAATAATTTAAATTTCTGAGATAGTACACGAAAAACCGATCGAAACTAGACTCAACGCGCGACTTCGCGCAAAGTATATGACCGTCGAGTTTATTTGTGAAACCATGCTCGTACGACTTCCCGTGGGCTATTACGTTGGCAATGGCCAGTATTTTGAATTTCCAAGACGGTAAATGAAAAATCGATCGAAACTCGACTCTGCGAGTGACATCACCCAAAGTTTATGACTATTGCGTTTTTTCGAGAAACCATGCTCGTACGACTTCCCATGGGCTAATACGTCGGGAATAGCAAGTATTTTGAATTTCCGAGACGGTGCACGAAAAACCGATCGAAACTCGACTCTATGCGCGAATTCACGCAAAGTTTATGACCATTGCATTTTTTCGTGAAACCATGTTTGTATGACTTCCCATGGGCTAATACGTCGGGAATGGCCAATATTTTGAATTTCCAAAATGGTGCATGAAAAACCGATCGAAACTTGACTTGGCACGCAACTCCGTGCAATATTTTTTACCATCACATTTTTTTGCGAAACCGTGTTCGTACGAATTACAATTGGCTAATATGTCGGGAATGGCAATTATTTTGAATTTTTTAGATAGTGCACGAAAAACCGATCGAAACTTGAATCTACGCGTGACTTCGCGCAAAGTCTATGACCGTCATGTTTTTTCGTGAAACTGTGCTCGTACGACTTCCCATTGGCTAATACGTCGGGAATGACCAGTATTTTGAATTTCCGAGACGGTGCACTAAAAACCAATCGAAACTCGACTCTGCGTGCAACTTCATGCAAATTTTATGATCGTCGTGTTTTCTCGAGAAACTGTATTCGTACGACTTCCCATTGGCTAATACGTTGGGAATGGCCAGTATTTTGAATATTGAGATGGTGCACGAAAAACCGATCGAAACTCCACTCTACGCGCGACGTCGCGCAAAGTTTGACCGTCACATTTTTTTGTGAAACCATGCTCATTCGAGTTTCCATGGGCTAATACGTCGAGAATGGCCAGTATTTTGAATTTCTGAGACAGTGCACGAAAAACCGATCGAAACTCGACTCTGCGCATGAGTTTGCGCAAATATATGACCGTTGAGTTTTTTTACGAAATCATGCTCGTACGACTTCCCATGGGTTAATGCTCATGTTTGTCCGTGTCCTCCGGTTTGTGTACATACATTGTACAGCAAGTAGCGGGCTTGCAGTAGGCTTAGCAGCCCGAGTTTGGTTTGCTTTATGGCCAATTTTGGCTTGTAAATACAAGCATGTCTTGTAAGCACTTGTGGGGGACTTCGGTCTGTAATGGACCATTATCCTTTGTGTGCAACCTCTCTGAGTTTGTGATGTCCATGGTTGTAATTTGCATATGGCTTATGAAGTGTTTGCTTGAGCAGTTGCTTGTGGATCCCGTGGGAATTGCTTCTTCTGGCCCGTTTTCTCTTTTGTGAGCCTAAGCGACTCTAGGAGATCTTGGGGAAGGCTGACCTTTGCGGACGGATACGCGGGGGTGCCGCACGGCTTAGGCAAAATCAGCTAAGCCCGTGACAATGTGGTATCAGAGCGGGACAAGCACACGCAGAGACACTTGCCATACAAACGTGGGGGACCTAGTTGGGCTGTGTGGAGGACAACCAGCACGCGCAACCGTTTGGGGGAAAACGGACATTGAGATGTAGGGAAAGGAGTCGCTCAGAGGAGCGGGCATCCAGATTTGGCATTCAAAGGAGTGGCCAACCCTTTGCGCGAGAGGCACCACGAGGACAAACAAGCAAAGAAGAATACGTAGCACACAAAGATTGGGATGGAGGAGTTCGAGCTATGGCTTAACGTTGGCAACCAAACTTGACGGTGCTCAAGGCCAAGCGGGGCGTTTGGTGATAGATGAGACCGTGCAAAGTGGGAGGTGTTGCGTAATGACCGAAAGAGTTGTGCGAAGCTCACAGAGGTGAGGGGAATTGCTAACTCGAAGGATTCGGAACTCCTGCAAGGGCTTACACACGGACGACGGAGTGTTCGTGGCCATCCTAAGGTGCGATCAGAACTTAATGCCATGGAGCATCAGAACCTTCTCTTTGACATAAAAGGCTACGTCCTAGGCAGCTGAAATGTGCAACAAGTTCAGCACGTTGCTAGACCCTGGAGGGTGCAGTGGAGACTGTATTGGCGAAGGGTCACAATCTAGCAAGTACATTTGCGGAGGCAGAACAAGGCACAAGTTGTTTAGCAAGACGGAGTAGTCCAAAGGGGATGGTGGTCTCCGAAACTTCCAGTGGGAAGAATGTAAAGAGGAAAGTTGCTCCAATAGGACAGATATCCAGGAGGGATAAGTCCTAGTTCTCCAGAGGGAGAATCTTGCGCAACAGATCGCACATATTGAGGAAGAGTTTCTTAAGGAGATATCTCCAAAACGCTCAACGGACCGAGCGAGCGACGAAGAGTCGTCACATGATCTCGAATGAGGTAATGCATTGGTGGATGCATTTCGAGATCAAGTGGGGGAGTAATCCAAGGCAACATCATATGAAGGCACACTTCGAGTCGATGTGGAAATCGAACTCAACGGAGGGCTGACCCGTGGAATGGTGGACGCGAGGGCCACTATCAACTCAATGCAAATCGAGGAGCGGAACGACTTGGGTGAAACTTGGTGAAGTATCCAAGTCGCATGAAGGGAGTCGACATAGAAGATGGAACATGGAGCGGAGGCACATAGCTTCCCTTGGACGGAGGTCAAGGGCATGAACTCTTGTAGAGGCAAGAGTGAGATCATGTTGTTCCATGAGTTCTTCATCAGCATATGGGGCAGACTTATCTTCCATGGTGCCAAAGATGAAGAGAGCTTCGAGGCACATGCAAGCTACCTCAGAGATGCATTTGACGGAGTAACTAAGGTGATTCAACTTGCGGAGGCAAAGTTGGGATCATGATACCTTAGCACGGGGCAAGAGGACGCAGAGGCGGGTACTCTTGAAGAATATGCCATAGTGTTGCCATTCGAGTTGTCAGGACCAAGAGGTGCATAGCAGAGATTGTGCTGGTAGGGGATAGAGGCCCAGGATCCAGACAATGGTGCACCAATTCTAGTGAAGTCAGGGGGACTTCATGAGCTACTAGGTGATGGACTGTCCTAGAGCTATGCTTCGTCCAGGTGTGACCCAAGAGTGGGTGGACGAAGGAGAATTGCCAAGAGAGCGAACTAAAAATCGGAGATGGTAGAGGCCCTACGATGTGTTGGCAGAGGCCACACGTGGAGAAGTCGTAGTCCGAGTTCATCACACGAGAATCTGTATGCAATGGAGATGTCACCAGGAGGCGACATGGTGCAGCGGATCGTGGTGGAATAGTTCGTGGCAATGCAACACAAGCGATCGTGTCCCGTGAGGGACAAGATCATGCGGAGGTATGATCATGAGCTACTGGGAGCTCCACTTTGGTGTACGACACAACAAGAAGAAGTGCTATGGATTCAAGGAGTGAATGCCATGGTACCGCAGAGGCGGGTCTTCGTGTGTGCATCGGAGCTTGCATTGGATGAAAGCCTTGATCATCAGCATATGGGGGCTGTGTACCACCGAGGAAGAAGTCCAAGTGCAAGTACCAGTGAGAACCATGGAGGGGGACGTGATCATGTGAATGATCAGGAGCTACTGGGAGCTCCACTTCGGTGAACAATGCAACGACAAGAAGGGCTGTGGATTCAAGGAGTGAATGCCACAGTACCGCAGAGGCGGGTCTTCTGTGTGTGCGCATCGAAGCTTGCATCAGATGAAAGCCTTGGTCGGCAGTATATGGGGGCTGTGTACCACCGAGGGAGTAGTTAGATTGCAAGTACCACTGAGTCTCATGGAGGGGACTTGATTATACTAAGGTATGATCGGAGCAGCTGGAGAGTTGGACTGCTTCAGTGCTCACATTCGCTTAAGGGAGCCCGGCAAGTCAGAGGACAAAGCCGAGTAAGCGAACGTTGCTACCAAGGAAGCTAAGGAGAACAGAATCGACGTGAGCCCTGCAACAAGATGGCGGAGGCCATGCATGAGAGTTGCAGTCTATTTTTCCATCGACCAAAGAGAACTGCTAGGAGGACATAACTGTGTCGAAGCAGGTGGTCAAAAGGGGCGAGGAAGCGACGACGAGTCCAGTGGGGCTTAGCTACCCAAAAGCAAAGCGTCGGTTAGAAAGGAGGTGGACTCGGAGGAGCACCACAGTGCCGCAGAGGCGGATCTACCGATCGCGAAGAAAGGGATGCAGATGCAAGTCAACGGATAGTAGCGCTATGGGCTTGGCAGCACCATGGTACCGCAACGGCGGGACTTCCGTGGAGTCATCGATCCCTTGCTCTCATGGAGGGAAAGCATTGGTCGCAAAAGGGGCCAAGGAGGTGGAGAATGCAAAGGCAAACTCCAAGTACCAAGACAGGGCAGAAAGGTAGAGGCCAAGAAACCTCAGAAGACCGATGTCGAAGGGCTTCTCATCAAGATAGCCGAAAGCGAGGGACTTCGGGTTGATGCAGGAGTGCTCGACCAAGGAACGAAGTAGACAGTACATGGTACTGTACCTTTCTACTCAGAGGAGTAGGCGGCAAAGGTGATGGAGAAGATGGTACAATCCCAGAGGCGACCAAATCTATCAAAGACTTACTCCAAGTTGGGGGACTCCAAGTTGGGGTAAACTTTTGCTCTTTTCGGGCGAAACTTCTTGCATTCCAGAAGTTCAATGGCAGTGGGAAGGTGAATCACAGTAGCTGACTCAACGCAAGGAGTGCAAACACTTCAGGTGCTTCAGAAGTGTGAGCAAAGAGCGAGCGAATGTTAGAAACCAGCTCAATGCATGAAGTACAAACTCGAGGAGGCAGGCGAAATCGAGTAACCTTTGTCTTCTCGACTCAGGAGAATGGGCGAACCTAAGTACCCCAATCCTCTTAACTCGAGGAGGTGAGCGAAGCCAAGTAACCTTGCCTTCTCAACTACTAAGAGAATGGGTGAAGTCAAGTATCCCAGTTCTCTTACTTATCCGGCAGAGGAGCTCTGCCCAAGTTCAGTGACCCTTCAGAGAAAGCTTACGGAAGACAATAGTTGTCAAATCCTCACCATTGGTGATCGACACTACTGAGAGTAGATTGTCCGCTTCATTTTCTAATTGAATGCCAATCAAAAGCGGAAGTGATGCGAACCTACTTGGAAGTGACAACTAAACATGGAGGAAGGATCAATGGGCCAACATTTTGGAGGAAGGACCTTAAAAAACTTCAAAGTCTGCGAGGCGATGCTCGTTAAAGCTCCAACAAGCATCCACCTAGTTCAAGCAACATGAGTATACTACGATACTGGCGCATAATAAGGCAGGTCTTTTCCTTCATCAGCAGGATCCGCGAGAACCAACGAGGATCAACACAACTCAGCCAACCCCACACAAGATTCAGTCAGTGCTGAGTTGAAGCAGCATGGCGGATCAGAGTTCGACTACTCAACAACAGCGACGGAGAGTAGCTGGGAGCCAAAGAGGCGTGTTGCAGCTAAAGCAGAATATGAAAGATTTAGCAAAATGCAAGGAGATGCAACGTCTACAGCGGCTTCGACGAGGACGTCGAAGGAATAAGTGGGGGAGAATGTCACGGTCAAAATGTAAACAAGGTGTTTGATGAAATGCTCATGTTTGTCCGTGTCCTTCGGTTTGTGTACATACATTGTACAGCAAGTAGCGGGCTTGCAGTAGGCTTAGCAGCCCGAGTTTGGTTTGCTTTATGACCAATTTTGGCTTGTAAATACAAGCATGTCTTGTAAGCACTTGTGGGGGACTTCAAACTGTAATGGACCATTATCCTTTGTGTGCAACCTCTCTGAGTTTGTGATGTCCATGGATGTAATTTGCATATGGCTTATGAAGTGTTTGCTTGAGCAGTTGCTTGTGGATCCCGTGGGAATTGCTTCTTCTGGCCCGTTTTCTCTTTTGTGAGCCTAAGCGACTCTAGGAGATCTTGGGGAAGGCTGACCTTTGCGGACGGATACGCGGGGGTGCCGCACGGCTTAGGCAAAATCAGCTAAGCCCGTGACAATGACTTGGTACTTGGAGTTTGCCTTTGCATTCTCCAAGTACGAGCATGATTTTATAAAAAAACTCAACGGTCATATATTTGCGCAAAGTCATGGGAAGTCGGAAATGGCCAGTATTTTGAATTTTCGAGATGGTGTATGAAAAATTGATCGAAACTCGACTCAGCGCGTGACTTCGCGCAAAGTTTATGACCGTTGCATTTTTTCATGAAACCGTGCTTGTACGACTTCCCATGGGCTAATAAGACGGGAATGACCAGTATTTTGAATTTCCAAGACGGTGCATAAAAAATCGATCGAAAGTCGACTCTACGTGCTACTTCTCGCAAATTTTATAACCGTCGTGTTTTTTTGTGAAACCATATTCGTACGACTTCCCATGGGCTAATACGTCGGGAATGGCCAGTATTTTGAATTTTCGACATGGTGCACAAAAAATTGATCGAGACTTGACTCTGTGTGTGACTTTACGTAAAGTTTAAAACCATTGCATTTTATCATTAATCTGTGTTCGTATGACTTCCCATGGGCTAATACGTCAGGAATGACCAATATTTTGAATTTCAAAGATGGTACATGAAAAACCGATCGAAACTCGACTTTGCGTGCAAAGTTTATGACCGTTGCATTTTTTCATGAAACCATGCTCGTACGACTTACCATGGGCTAATATGTCGGGAATGGCTAGTATTGTCAATTTTTGAGACGGTGCACGAAAAACTGATCGAAACTCGACTTTGTGTGCGACTTCACGCAAATTTTATGACTGTCACGTTTTTTCAAGAATCTGTGCTCGTACGACTTCCCATGGGCTAATACGTCGGGAATGGCCAGTATTTTGAATTTCCGAGATAGTGCACGAAAAACCGATCGAAACTTGACTCTGCGCACGACATGGTGCAAATATATGACCGTCGCATTTTTTCATGAAATCGTGCTTGTACGACTTCCCATGGGCTAATAAGACAGGAATGACTAGTATTTTGAATTTCTGAGACGGTGCACGAAAAATTGATCGAAACTCGACTCTGCGCAAAGTTTATGACTGTTGTGTATCTTCATCAAACCATACTCGTACGAATTACCATGGGCTAATACGTCGGGAATGGCCAGTATTTTGAATTTCCCAGACGGTGCACCTAAAATCGATCGAAACTCGACTTTGCACGCGACTTCGCACAAAGTTTATGACCGTAGCATTTTTTCGTGAAACCATACTCGTATAACTTACCATGGGTTAATACGTTGGGAATTACGAGTATTTTGAATTTCCGAGATAGTGCACGTAAAACCGATCGAAACTCGACTCTACGCACGACTTCGCACAAAATTTATGACCATCGCGTTTTTCGTGAAACCATGCTCGTACATGGGCTAATACGTTGGGATTAGAGTATGTTGAATTTCGGAGACAGTGCACGAAAAACCGATCAAAATTTGACTCTGCGCATGACTTCGCGCAAATATATGACCGTTGAGTTTTTTTGCGAAATCTTCCTCATGCGACTTCCCATGGGCTAATACGTCAGGAATGGCCAGCATTTTGAATTTTTGAGATGGTGCATGAAACACTGATTGAAACTCGACTCAGCGCGTGACTTTGCTCAAAGTTTATGACCGTCGTATTTTTTCACGAAACCGTGCTTGTATGACTTCCCATGGGCTAATAAGACGGGAATGACCAGTATTTTGAATTTCTGAGACGGTGCACGAAAAACCGATTAAAACTTGACCCTACGTAAAGTTTATGACCGTCGTGTTTTTTCGTGAAACCATACTCATACGACTTACCATGGGGTAATACGTCGGGAATGGCCAATTTTTTGAATTTCCAAAATGGTGCATTAAAAACCGATCGAAACTCGATTCTGCGCGCAACTCCGTGCAAAGTTTATGATCATCGCATTTTTTCACGAAACCATGCTCGTACGACTTACCATGGCCTAATACGTCGGAATGGCCAGTATTTTGAATTTCGGAGATGGTGCACGAAAAATCGATCGAAACTTGACTCTTTCCCATGGTCTAATACATCGGGAATGGCCAATATTTTGAATTTCCAAGAGAGTGCATGAAAAACCGATTGAAACTTGACTCTGCGCGTGACTTCGTGCAAAGTTTATGGCCGTCAAGTTTTTTCACGAAACCATGCTCATACGACTTCCCACGGGCTAATATGTCGGGAATGGCCAGTATTTTGAATTTCCGTGACGGTGCAAGAAAAACCGATCGAAACTCGACTCTGCGTGCTACTTCGCGCAAATTTTATGACCGTCATGTTTTTTCACGAAACCATGCTCATACGACTTCCCATGGTCTAATACATCGGGAATGGCCAATATTTTAAATTTCCAAGATAGTGCACGAAAAACTGATTGAAACTCGACTCTGCGCGTGACTTCGCGCAAAGTTTATGGCCGTCACGTTTTTTCACGAAATCGTGCTGACGGCTTCCCATGGGGTAATACGTAGGGAATCGTCAGTATTTTGAATTTCTGAGATGATGCAAGAAAAACTAATAGAAACTCGAATCTGCGTGCAACTTCGCGCAAAGTTTATGGCCGTCACGTTTTTTTTGCGAAACCGTGCTCGTACGACTTCTAATGTTTATGACCGTCACGTTTTCTAATGGGCTAATACGCCGAGAATGGCCTATATTTTGAATTTTTGAGACGGTCCAAGAAAAACCGATCGAAACTCGACTCTGTGTGTGACTTCACGCAATGTTTATGACCATCATATTTTTTCGCAAAACTGTGCTTGTACCACTTCCCATGGGCTAATACGTCGGGAAAGGCCAATATTTTGAATTTCCGAGATGGTACATGAAAAACAGATTGAAACAAGACTCAGCGCGCGACTTCGCGCAAAGTATATGACTGTCGAGTTTATTTGTGAAACCGTGCTCGTACGACTTCCCATGGGCTATTACGTTGGGAATGGCCAGTATTTTGAATTTCCAAGATGGTAAACGAAAAATCGATCGAAACTCGACTCTGCGTACGACTTCGTGCAAAGTTTATGACTATTGCATTTTTTCGAGAAACCGTGCTCGTACGTCTTCCCATGGGCTAATACGTCGGGAATGGCCAGTATTTTGAATTTTTGAGACAGTGCACGAAAAACCGATCGAAATCGTCTCTGCGCGCGACTTCGTGCAAAGTTTATGACCATTGCATTTTTTCGTGAAACCGTGTTCGTATGACTTCCCATGGGCTAATACGTCGGGAATGGCTAATATTTTTAATTTCCAAAATGGTACATGAAAAACCGATCGAAACTTGACTCTATGCGTAACTCCGTGCAAAGTTTATGACCGTCACATTTTTTTGCTAAATCGTGCTCGTACGACTTACCATGGGCTAATAGGTCGGGGAATGGCCATTATTTTGAATTTCTGAGATGGAGCACGAAAAACTGATCGAAACTCGAATCAGCGCGTGACTACACGCAAAGTTTATGACTGTCATGTTTTTTCGTGAAACTGTGCTCGTACGACTTCCCATTGGCTAATACGTCGGGAATGGCCAGTATTTTGAATTTCCAAGATGGTGCACGAAAAACCAATCGAAACTCGACTCTGCGTGCAACTTCGTGCAAATTTTATGACCGTCTTGTTTTCTCATGAAACTGTATTCGTACGACTTCCCATGGGCTAATACGACAGGAATGTCTAGTATTTTGAATTTTTTAAACTACATGAAAAACCGATCGAAACTCGACTCTACACGCGACTTCGCGCAAAGTGTATGACCGTCGCGTTTTTTCGTGAAACCGTGTTCGTACTGCTTCCCAAGGGCGAATACGTCGAGAATGGCCAGTATTTTGAATTTTTGAGACAGTGCACGAAAAACCGATCGAATCTCGACTCTGCGCACGACTTCGTGCAAATATATGACCGTTGAGTTTTTCTGCAAAATCGTGCTCGTACGACTTCCCATGGGCTAATACGTCAGGAATGGCCAGTAAGTATTTTGAATTTTTGAGACGGTGCATAAAAAACCAACCGTAACTCAACTCAGCGCGCGACTTCTCGCAAAGTTTATGACCGACGCATTTTTTCATGAAACCGTGCTTGTACGACTTCCCATGGGCTAATAAGACGGGAATGACCAGAATTTTGAATTTTCGAGATGGTGCACGAAAAGGCGATCGAAACTCGACTCTGCGCAAAGTTTATGACCGTCACGTTTTTTCACGAAACCATGCTCGTATGACTGACCATGGGCGAATACGACCGGAATGGCCAGTATTTTAAATTTCGGAGATGGTACACGAAAAACTGATCGAAACGTGACTCGTTCCCATGGTCTAATATGTCGGGAATGGCCAATATTTGGAATTTCCAAGACAGTGCATGAAAAACCGATTGAAACTTGACTCTGCGCGTGACTTCGCGCAAAGTTTATGGCCGTCACGTTTTTTCGCGAAACCATGCTCGTACGGCTTCCCACGGGCTAATACGTCGGGGAATGGCCAGTATTTTGAATTTCCGAGACGGTGTACGAAAAATCGATCGAAACTCGACTCTGCGTGCTACTTCGTGCAAATTTTATGACCGTCATGTTTTTTCGTGAACTTGTATTCGTACAACTTCCCAAGTGCTAATACGTCGGGAAACCATGCTTGTACGACTTCCCGTGGGCTAATAAGACGGGTATGACCAGTATTTTGAATTTCCCAGACGGTGCAAGAAAAATCAATCTTAACTCGACTCTGCGCAAAGTTTATGACTGTCACATTTTTTCGTGAAACAATGCTCGTACGACTTACCATGGGCTAATACGTCGAGAATGGCCAGTATTTTGAATTTCTGATATGGTGCACGTAAAACCGATCGAAAATTGACTCTGCGCGACTTCGCGTAAATTTTATGACCATCGCATTTTTCACAAAACCATGCTCGTATGACTTACCATGGGCTAATACGTTGGGATTGGCCAGTATTTTGAATTTCCAAGACGGTGCACGAAAAATCGATCGAAACTCGACTCTGCTCGCAACTTCGTGAAAGTTTATGACCATTGTGTTTTTTTGTGAAACCATGTTTGTATGACTTCCCATGGTCTAATACGTTGGGAATGGCCAATATTTTAAATTTCCAAGACAGTGCACGAAAAATTGATTGAAACTCGACTCTGCGCGTGACTTCATGCAAAGTTTATGGCCGTCGTGTTTTTTCACGAAACCATGCTCGTACGACTTACCATGGGCTAAATATGTCGCGAATAACCAGTATTTTGAATTTCCGAGATGGTGCACGAAAAACTGATCGAAACTCGAACCTGTGCGTGACTTCGCGCAAAGTTTATGACCGTCGCGTTTTTTCTCGAAACCGTGCTCGTACGGCTTCCCATGGGCTAATACGTCAGGAATGGCCAGTATTTGGAATTTCTGAGACGATGCACGAATAAACGATATAAACTCGAATATGCGCGCAACTTCGCGCAAAGTTTATGACCGTTGCATTTTTTCGTGAAACCATGCTCGTACGACTTGCCATGGGCTAATACGTCGGGAATGGCCAATATTTTGAATTTTTGGGACAGTGCACGAAAAAACTATCGAAACTCGACTCTGCGGGCGATTCGCAGAAAGTATTTGACCAACGAGTTTTTTTTGTGAAACCATGCTCGTATGACTTCCCATGGGCTAATACGTCGGGAATGGCCAGTATTTTAAATTTTCGAGACGATGCATGAAAAACTGATCGAACTCGACTCTGTGTGAGACTTCACGCAAAGTTTATGACCGTCATATTTTTTTGCGAAACCTTGCTCATACAACATCCCATGTGCTAGTACGTCGGGAATGGCCAGTATTTTGAATTTCCGAGACGGTGCACAAAAAACCGATCGAAACTCGACTCTGCGCGCGACTTCGCACAAAGTTTATGACCATTGCATTTTTTCGTGAAACTGTGTTCGTATGACTTCCCATGTACATCGGGAATGACCAATATTTTGAATTTCCAAAATGGTACATGAAAAACCGATCAAAACTCGACTCTGCACGCAACTCCGTGCAAAGTTTATGACCATGACAACTTTTTATGAAACCGTGCTCGTACGACATATTAGCCATATGTCGGGAATGGCCATTATTTTGAATTTCCGAGATGGTGCACAAAAAACCGATCGAAACTCGAATCTGCACGTGACTTCGCACAAAGTTTATGACCGTCACGTTTTTTTGTGAAACTGTACTCGTACGACTTCCCATGGGCTAATACGTCAAGAATGGCTGGTATTTTAAATTTCTGAGACAGTGCACGAAAAACCAATCGAAACTCGACTCTACGTGCAACTTCGTACAAATTTTATGACCGCTGTGTTTTTTCGTGAAACCGTATTCATACGACTTCCCATGGGCTAATATGTCGGGAATGGCCAGTATTTTGATATTCTGAGACGGTGTATGAAAAATCGATCGAAACTCGACTGTGCACGCGACTTCGCGCATAGTTTATGGACGTCGTGTTTTTTCATGAAACCGTGCTCGTACGACTTACCATGGCTTATCATCTCCAAGAGTAGCATAAGGAAGTTAATAAATAATAAAATGCAATAGCTAGACTGTTCTGGACTACTTGTGGATACATCACAAAATATAAGCTTTGCCCCATATAATACATTACAATCTTCATCATTATTCGAGAGATTATTGACTAATGGAAAAAATGAATCGTGTGAAAATCCTTTTCTCTCTTCTTGTTAGGTGCTCTATATTCAATTCTTGCTCCATACATGATCGTGAGTCCTGAAGAATCTCTATCAGAATTTGAGCTTTGTTCATGTTGTGACACTCAAAAATTCTGCCACACCTCTCCTTCCAAATCCACCAAATAGCACATCTAAATATAATTCTTGCTAGTTGTGTAAGAGGCCCCTTTCTTGAGAAGCTTTGCATAAGCATTTCTAATTCATGATGCAAGTTTGGCCGTGGTAGCCTTTGAAGATCAAATCGCTTCAAGATCTCCTTCCATATCCAAGATGAATAATCACAAGCAAAGTAGAGAGGTCAACACTTTCTTCCTTTTGCATACACAAAGGGCACCGATTTACAATATAAATACCTCTTCGCTGCATATTGTCCATCGTAGGAAGTTTGCCGAGAAGGGCCTGCCATGTACATAAGGAATGTCGCTGTGAGCATGGACTATCCAATGTCCAACTACTTGGGATCCACTTGTTGTTTTATCGTCTAATTTGGTTCCATGCAGATGTAGCACTAAATTTACCATTATCATGAAGCCAAATAAGCATATCTGAAGAGTTGTTCTTGATTGGAATAGCCCTAATAGTCGGCCAAAGTAATAACATGTCAGGGGAGGTAGGGTTGGGAAGACACCATGTACCATTGTCAATGAATTCAGAAACCTTCCAGTCCTTGGGAGTCCCCAGATCCTGTCGTACTCTATCACCAAATATCTGAAATATACTTTTCCCATTCACCCAAGGATCATACCACATATTAATATTGGTTCCAGAAGAGATCACATAAGAAATATTGTTACGTAGCCATCGCCTTGCCTTCAGAATTCCTTTCCAAGCAGCAGAATGAGATATTTTTGCGGATGCTTCCCAGATTGATTACTTAGTTAGGTACCTAGCAAAAACCCATTGTGACCATAAGGAAGACTTGTTTTGTAAAATATCCCATAATTGTTTTACCAGACAAACTTTATTCCAATCTCTAATATGTCGAAGATTCAGCCCCCCTTCATCCTTCAGTTTGCAAATGTTGTCCCAATTCACCATGTGCATTGCTTTACCATCTGTGCCATTCCAAAAGAAGTTCATAAGTAATTTATCAATATCATGGAGAAGCCCGACAGGTAGAAGGAATGCATGAGACCAATAAATAGAATAAGAGATCAACACAGATCGAATAAGTTCAAGTCGTCCAGCTTTAGAAAGAAGCCTATTTTTCCAAGAGGAAATTCTATTCTTAATTTTTTGTAGGATAGGCTGACAGGAGACTTTGTTGATTCCAGTGGATATAAGTGGGAGACCCAAGTAAGGAACCGGTAAATTTCCTTCAACAACTCCCAAAGTTTGAGCAATATGATCCTTATTGTCAATGCAAGCACCCACATATACTTTGCTCTTTGCATGGTTTAGCTTAAGACCAGAAACTATACCAAATTCATTAAGAATATCTGCCTGATTACTCACAGAAACTTGATCATCTCGAAGGAAGATAATAAGGTCATCAGCAAATGTTATGTGAGAGATATAAACAGAACCATAATATGGTACCTTAATTTTGCCATTGGAAACAACATCTTCTAACATACAACTGAGCCCTTCCATTGCAATGGTAAAAAGATAAGGAGATAGTGAATCGCCTTGCCGAATGTCATTCTTACTCCCGAAGAAGCCAATAGTTGAACCATTAAAGAGAATAAAATTTTTTGGAGTTTCTAAGCAACATTGAATCCATTTAACCCAGTGCTGAGGGAAGCCCATATTATGGAGCATCATGTAAATAAAATGCCTATTGACTGAGTCAAAGGCCTTTCGTAAATCAGCTTTAAAACATATCTTTTTCCCTCTTGTTTTTGAGTGTAGATCCTTAACCAAATCATTAGCAAGCAGGATATTTTGATGAATACTCCTCCCTTTAAGAAAAGCAGTCTGATTAGGACTAATGACCTTATTCATAACCTTTTGTAGTATATCTGTCAGCAACTTAGAGATAACCTTATAAATAAAGTTGCACAGTGAAATAGGATGGTAGTTCTCCAATGAATCAGCTCCATCATTTTTAGGCACTAAAGAAATAAAAGTGCAATTCATTTCTTTAAGAATATGACCTGAGGAGAAAAAATGTCGACAAGCTTTTATGACATCGTTGCCTACAATAGACCATGCAATTTGATAAAACTCAGTTGGAAATCCATCTGGACCAGGGCTTTTGTGCTTCGGGGACTTAAAAATAACTTTCACAATTTCATCATCTGTTATTGGGGCATTAAGATGAGAGAGGGCTTCAGAATCAAGTCGTCTTGTAGGCCCAACATGAATACTATTAGGCTGCTGCTCCTGATTGAGTAAGGAATAAAAAAATTACTTGGTGTAATTTTTAACCTCATCCAAATCCTCAATTAGATTACCATCAATATCTTTACATTTTTTTATGCGATTAGTAGCCCTTCTGGTAGCAATAGCAGCATAGAAAAACTTCGTATTAGAATCCCCTAGAGTAAGCCAATGCTGTCGTGACTTCTGTTTCAAAAAGCATTCCTCCTGCTTCAAAGCTTGCATAAAGTTATTTCTAGCAGCAGCCTCTTTGTATATAAGATTCGCATCCAGAGGTTGAAGATTTAGCTCGCTTTGCATTGCCATAAGTTCTTTCTTGCATAACTGAACCCTGTTGGTGATATTTCCAAATGTAGTTGAATTCCACTCCTTAAGTGCTGCTTTGCATGCTTTAGTTTTTGACATAGGATGTAAGTGGGAGAACCAAACACATTAATGTCCCAAGCTGACTTAATAACTTCGAGGAACTTAGGGTGAGAACTCCACATATTAAAAAATCTAAAAGGTTTCTTGACTCTGGGTAGTGCTTTATCTGCATGTATATGCATAATAGAGTGATCCGAAAATAACTTAGCACCGTACTCAAGAAGTGAATCTAGGAAAACTGCTAACCGTTCCTGATTAATCAAACATCTGTCAAGTCGAGCCATAATTTTTCTATCAGCAGCACTTTGATTATTCCATGAGAACCAATTACCTACAGATTTCATGTCAGTCAATGCAGCAGTATATATACAATCATTAAAATGTTGAAGCTGACATTCGGAAAGCACTCTACCCCCCACTTTCTCATTTGTGTATCTGATAGTATTAAAGTCACCGAGAATAATCCAAGGTACTGCAGGATAACTATTTGCAATGCTAACCAGATCACGCCATGGAGCATTCCTATCAGACATACTGTTAGATGCGTAAATACCGGTAATATTGAATTGACATCCAGTCTATTTATCCTCTGCCTTAAGATGAATGAATTGATTAGTAGCAGAAATAAACCAAGCAGTAACAAGGTTAGGATGCCATAAGACCCAAACTCGACCATAAGTATCCTGTGAATCATTAGTAAAAAGTTCTACCTCAAGCCATATTAAATTCTTCTGAACTCGAACACGATGAGTTTTAATTTTTGTTTCCACAAGAATCACAATATCACATGTAGCAGATAGGATTATTCTATTGAGCTCCTGACATTTCTCAGTCTTATTAAGTCCACGAACATTCCAACAGATTATTTTCATCAATACTAGATAGAAGGAAGAGCATGCGATTTTGGGAGGACACTACCATCCTTTTTCTTATCCTTTGATTTTGCATGGTCCTCTCGTATAATATCTTTACCCTTTAATCCTTTATTCCTATATTTATCCACCTCATCCACAGCTTGCAAATGTTTAAATTTTTGCGTACCTTGAGGCAATGAGTCCTGAATAGTGGGATGTGTTGAAGCACGATGAGTTTGGTGAGTTGCAATGTCTTGGTTCACAAGAGGTTGTTGAAATAAAATTTCCTGATTATCTGAAGGAATGATTCGTGAAGGCGAGGTTGTTATTGGGGAGTGAGAACCATGGGAAGCTCCTGCAGTGAAAGTCTCCGATATAATAGGGAAAGATTAAAGTCCTGACTTATCTTTCTCTTGTTCGTGTCGCTGCCCCAACGAGTCAGAGTGCTCATTCATCTTCTCTGCCATCGTCACTGTTGGCACTGGAGTATCAGTGCTTGGATTAGTGGTAGTGACCCCATGCTGTGGCTCTTGGCGTGGTCGGTAGACCTGTGTGATTTTTTGTGAAGGCTGTTGGCAAGCACCATTTACATGTCCAAAAGATAGACAAACCTTGCATCGTTGTGGCTTCCAAGAATATGAAACTTTCACCTTTCGGGTGCTCCCATCAAGATCACGGTAAGAAACATCATTCGGTAGTTCCTCATCAGAAGAAACCATTACACAAGCTCTGGCAAAGGTCAATCTCGTTTGCGAAGCAGTTGCCTTATCAATATACAATGGCTGTCCCAGGGTGCTGCAAAGCTTTGCAATAAAACGACGGCCCCAGAGATGTAGTGGAAGTCCATGGAAAGAAACCCATATTGGGATAGACTGTAGACTGTCTAACTCTAATCGCACATCAGGTGCCCATCGTTGTAGTATCATTGGATGACCACGGATAGTCCAAAATCCATCAAGAACCCGTTGTAAATCTTCTTCAGAGTAAAGCCTGCATATAAAGAATCCGGTCTCCAACATATGAAGATCAAATGTTGATATTCCCAATCGAGTCCTGATGTATGAGGATAATGGAAAAAAGGATGTTCTTAGTCCAACAACGTAGCCCACAATTGCCATGGACCATGTCTCAATTAGTTCGTCAGAATCAATAGCCTCATACACTGCAATCTTCTGATCAGCCTGTACTTCTGGAGCAAAAAAGTCCAGTCGAAGATCCGTACTACCCACTGGAGCCTTGAAGAGGCTACTCCAAGGCCGAGGATCTCTGGAAATAGGAGCAGGAGGTCGTGATCTCGATCGTGAACGACCTCGGGCCTGGTTTATTGAAGGAGCATCCCGTCGAGAAGAAATCAGCGGTGGAACATCCTGGTGTGAAACCGGCCTAAGCTGCTGGGGAGGAACCAGTTGCTGTTGGAGAGGAGCAACCCCCGCCCACTGTGAAGTAACCAGTGGCTGAGGAGCAACCCTCTCCCACTGTGACTGCTGGAGAGGGGCATTCCGCTGTGAAGCAACCAGCGCAGGCCGCTGGGAAGAAGCCAGCGGAGGAGCATCCCGCTGGAACAGAGGATGCGAAGCAGAGTGCCGCATCTAGCCGCTCGCATCCATGGCGTCGCTCGCCCTGGAGACCGCCAGCCGCCTAGGGGAGAGGAAGCCACCACCCTTCCCACACTAAGGTCGTAGCCGTCGCGCTTTCCACGCCGATTGTAGAAGCAGCCGTCGCCCTTTCCACGCTGGAGTTGCCGCAGGATCGCAGAGCGGCAGTGAACCCAGCCCCAATCGCAGCGCAGCCTCCATCGTTTCTCGCCCTAGAGTCCGTCCTGTGCCTAGGGGAGAAGAGCCGCCGCCCTTCCAGGCCTGAAATCGCCGATTCCCCACCTGGAATCGCTGAACGCAGGAGCGACCACCGGCCTTCCACTCTTGAATTCGCCGCGGAGCGATCGTAGAGGAGAAATCGCCTGCCCACTCTTCGGTAAGAGAAGAGGCTGCCGTCCCCAGCGCCGATTGCAAGCACAAGCGCAAGCCCAAGCAGAGCAGAGCACTCACACACGCACGCAAGGGAACGCTGGCCCAATCCCCCCACTCATCTTGCCCTAGACTCTGCATGCGACTTCTTGCGTGAGTTTTGATTGGTTTTTCGTGCAATGTCTCGGAGTCCTACGCGCGATATCGCGCAGAGTTTATGGCCGTCGTGTTTTTTCGTGAAACCATGCTCGTACGACTTACCATGGGCAAATACATCGGGAATGACCAGTATTTTGAATTTCCGAGACAGTGCACGAAAAACTGATCGAAACTCGATTTTGCGCGCGACTTCGTGCAAAGTTTATGACCGTCAAATTTTTTGGTGAAACCATGCTCGTACGACTTCCCATGGGCTAATACATCGGGAATGGCCGGTATTTTGAGTTTCCGAGACAGTGCACGAAAAACCAATCGAAACTCGACTCTGTGCGCGACTTCGCGCAAAGTTTATGACTGTCACATTTTTTCACGAAACCATGCTTGTACGACTTCCCATGGGCTAATAAGATGGGAATGACCAATATTTTGAATTTTCGATACGGTGCACAAAAAACAGATCGAAACTCGACTCTGCTCGCAACTTCGCAAAGTTTATGACCGTCACATTTTTTCACGAAACCGTACTTGTACGACTTCCCATGGGCTAATAAGATGGGAATGACCAATATTTTGAATTTTCGATACGGTGCACAAAAAACCGATCGAAACTCGACTCTGCTCGCAACTTCGCAAAAGTTGATGACCATTGCGTTTTTTCGTGAAACCATGTTCGTATGACTTCCCATGGTCTAATACATCAGGAATGGCCAATATTTTAAATTTCCAAGACAGTGCATGAAAAACCGATTGAAACTCGACTCTACGCGTGACTTCGCGCAAAGTTTATGGCCATCACATTTTTTTGCGAAACCATGCTCGTACGACTTCCCATGGGCAAATACGTCAGGAATGGCCAATATTTTGAATTTCCAAAATGGTACACGAAAAACCGATTGAAACTTCACTCTGCACGCAACTCCATGCAAAGTTTATGACCGTCGCATTTTTTCGCGAAACCATGCTCGTATGATTCACCATGGGCTAATATGCCGGGAATAGCCAATATTTTGAATTTCCGAGATGGTGCACGAAAAACCGATCGAAACTCGAATCTGCGCGTGACTTTGCGCAAAGTTTATGACCGTCACATTTTTTCTTGAAACCGTGCTCGTATGGCTTCCCATGGGCTAATACGTCAGGAATGGCTAGTATTTTAAATTTCTGAGACGATGCATGAAAAACCGATCGAAACTCGAATCTGCAGGCAATTTCACGCAAAGTTTATGACCGTCACATTTTTTCATGAAACTATGCTCGTACGACTTACCATGGCCTAAAACGTCGGGAATGGCCAATATTTTGAATTTTTGGGATGGTGCACGAAAAAACGATCGAAACTCGACTCTGCGCGCGATTCGTGCAAAGTATATGACCGTCGAGTTTTTTTGTGAAACCGTGCTCGTACGACTTCCCATGGGCTGCGCGTAACTTCGCGCAAAGTTTATGGCCATCACATTTTTTCGTGAAACCATGCTCGTACGACTTCCCATGGGCAAATACGTTGGGAATGGCCAATATTTTGAATTTTCAAAATGGTACACAAAAAACCAATTGAAACTTCACTCTACGCGCAACTCCACGCAAAGTTTATGACCTTCACATTTTTTCGCGAAACCATGCTCGTATGACTCACAATGGGCTAATATGTCGGGAATAGCCAATATTTTGAATTTCCGAGACGGTGCACGAAAAACCGATCGAAACTCGAATCTGCACGTGACTTCGCACAAAGTTTATGACCGTCACATTTTTTCTTGAAATCGTGCTCATATGGCTTCCCATGGGCTAATACGTCAGGAATGGCTAGTATTTTGAATTTCCGAGACGATGCATGAAAAACCGATCGAAACTCGAATCTGCAGGCAACTTCATGCAAAGTTTAGGCCCGTCACGTTTTTTCATGAAACTATGCTCGTACGACTTACCATGGGCTAAAACGTCGGGAATGGCCAATATTTTGAAATTTTGGGATGGTACATGAAAAAATGATCGAAACTCGACTCTGCGCGTGATTCGCGCAAAGTATATGACCGTCGAGTTTTTTTGTGAAACCGTGCTCGTATGACTTCCCATGGGCTGATACATCGGGAATGGCCAGTATTTTGAATTTCTGAGATGGTGCATGAAAAATCGATCGAAAATTGACTCTCTGTGCGACTTCACGCAAAGTTTATGACCGTCACATTTTTTCGCGAAACCATGCTCGTACCACTTACCATGGGCTAATACGTCTGGAATGGCTAGTATTTTGAATTTCCGAGACGGTGCACGAAAAATTGATCGAAATTTGACTCTGCGTGCAACTCCACGCAAGGTTTATGACCGTCGTATTTTTTCGTAAAACCATGCTCGTACGACGTACCAAGGGCTACAATGTAGGGAATAGCAAGTATTTTAATTTTTCGAGATGGTGCATGAAAAACTGATCGAATCTTGAATCTACGCATTACTTGGCGCAAAATTTATGACCATCGCATTTTTTCTCGAAACTGTGCTCGTATGGCTTCCCATGGGATTATATGTCGGGAATGGCTAGTATTTTGAATTTCCGAGACGATGCACGAAAAACCGATAGAAACTTGAATCTGCGTGCAACTTCGCGCAAAGTTTATGACCTTCACATTTTTTCGTGAAACCATGCTCGAACGACTTACCATGGGCTAATACGTCGGGAATGGACAATATTTTGAATTTTTGGGAAGGTGCACGAAAAAACGAGAGGGAAAAAGATCTGTTTTAAAGCTGATTTACGAAAGGCCT
Organism: Ensete ventricosum; assembly: GCA_029747655.1. Lineage (NCBI taxonomy): Eukaryota > Viridiplantae > Streptophyta > Magnoliopsida > Zingiberales > Musaceae > Ensete > Ensete ventricosum. The sequence continues at coordinate 40,745,204 of JAQQAF010000003.1, forward strand.
TTGACTCAGTCCATAGGCATTTTATTTACATGATGCTCCATAATATGGGCTTCCCTCAGCACTGGGTTAAATGGATTCGATGTTGCTTGGAAACTCCAAAATTTTTTATTCTCTTTAATGGTTCACCTATTGGCTTCTTTGGGAGTAAGAATGGCATTCGGCAAGGCGATCCACTATCTCCTTATCTTTTTACCATTGCAATGGAAGGGCTCAGTTGTATGTTAGAAGAGGCTGTTTCCAATGGCCAAATTAAGGTACCATATTATGGTTCTGTTTATATCCCTCACATAACATTTGCTGACGACCTTATTATCTTCCTTCGAGATGATCAAGTTTCTGTGAGTAATATGGCAGATATTCTTAATGAATTTGGTATAGTTTCTGGTCTTAAGCTAAACCATGCAAAGAGCAAAGTATATGTGGGTGCTTGCATTGACAATAAGGATCATGCTCAAACATTGGGAGTTGCTGAAGGAAATTTACCGGTTCTTTACTTGGGTCTCCCACTTATATCCACTGGAATCAACAAAGTCTCCTATCAGCCTATCCTACAAAAAATTAAGAACAAAATTTCCTCTTGGAAAAATAGGCTTCTTTCTAAAGCTGGACGACTTGAACTTATTCGATCTGTGTTGATCTCTTATTCTATTTATTGGTCTCATTCATTCCTTCTACCTGCCGGGCTTCTCCATGATATTGATAAATTACTTATGAACTTCTTTAGGTTATGCAAGAAAGAAACCTTCCAGTCTTTGGGAGCCCCCAGATCCTGTCGTACTCTATCACCAGATATCTGAAATATACTTTTCCCATTCACCCAAGGATCATACCACATATTAATATTGGTTCCAGAAGAAACCACATAAGAAATATTGTTACGTAGCCATCGCCTTGCCTTCAGAATTCCTTTCCAAGCAGCAGAATGAGATGTTTTTGCAGATACTTCCCAGATTGATTCCTTGGTTAGGTACCTAGCAAAAACCCATTGTGACCATAAAGAAGACTTGTTTTGTAAAATATCCCATAATTGCTATACAAGCTTTATTCCAATCTCTAATATGTCGAAGATTCAGACCCCCTTCATCCTTCGGTTTGTAAATGTTGTCCCAATTCACCATGTGCATTGCCTTACCATCTGTGCCATTCCAAAAGAAGTTCATAAGTAATTTATCAATATCATGGAGTAGCCCGACAGGTAGAAGGAATGCATGAGACCAATAAATAGAATAAGAGATCAACACAGATCGAATAAGTTCAAGTCGTCCAGCTTTAGAAAGAAGCCTATTTTTCCAAGAGGAAATTATGTTCTTAATTTTTTGTAGGATAGGCTGACAGGAGACTTTGTTGATTCCAGTGGATATAAGAGGGAGACCCAAGTAAGGAACCGGTAAATTTCCTTCAACAACTCCCAAAGTTTGAGCAATATGATCCTTATTGTCAATGCAAGCACCCATATATACTTTGCTCTTTGCATGATTTAGCTTAAGACCAGAAACTATACTAAATTCATTAAGAATATCTGCCAGATTACTCACAGAAACTGGATCATCTCGAAGGAAGATAATAAGGTCATCAGCAAATGTTATGTGAGAGATGTAAACAGAACCATAATATGGTACCTTAATTTTGCCATTGGAAACAGCCTCTTCTAACATACAACTGAGCCCTTCCATTGCAATGGTAAAAAGATAAGGAGATAGTGGATCGCCTTGCCGATTGCCATTCTTACTCCCGAAGAAGCCAATAGGTGAACCATTAAAGAGAATCGAAAATTTTGGAGTTTCTAAGCAACATTGAATCCATTTAACACAGTGCTGAGGGAAGCCCATATTATGGAGCATCATGTAAATAAAATGCCTATTGACTGAGTCAAAGGCCTTTCGTAAATCAGCTTTAAAACAGATCTTTTTTCCTCATGTTTTTTAGTGTAGATCCTTAACCAAATCATTAGCAAGCAGGACATTATGATGGATACTCCTCCATTTAATAAAAGCAGCCTGATTAGGACTAATGACCTTATTCATGACCTTTTGTAGTCTATCTAGCAGCAACTTCGAGATAACCTTATAAATAAAGTTGCACAGTGAAATTGGACGGTATTTCTCCAATGAATCGGCTCCATCATTTTTTGGCACTAAAGAAATAAAAGTGTAATTCATTTCTTTAAGAATATGACCTGAGGAGAAAAAATGTCGATAAGCTTTTATGACATCGTTGCCTACAATAGACCTTGCAATTTGATAAAACTCAGCTGGAAATCCGTCTGGACCTGGGCTTTTGTGCTTTGGGAACTTAAAAACAACATTCACAATTTCATCATCCGTTATTGGGGAATTAAGATGAGAGAGGACTTCAGAATCAAGTCGTCTTGTAGGCCCAACATGAATACTATTAGGATGCTGCTCCTGATTGAGTAAGGAATAAAATAATTGCTTGGTGTAATTTTTAACCTCATCCAAATCCTCAATGAGATTACCATCTATACCTTTGCATTTTTTGATGCGATTAGTAGCCCTTCTGGTAGCAATAGCAGCATAGAAAAACTTCGTATTAGAATCCCCTAGAGTAAGCCAATGTTGTCGTGACTTCTGTTTCAAAAAGCATTCCTCCTGCTTCAAAGCTTGCATAAAGTTATTTCTAGCAGCAGCCTCTTTGTATATAAGATTCGCATCCAGAGGTTGAAGATTTAGCTCGCTTTGCACAGTCATAAGTTCTTTCTTGCATAACTGAACCCTGTTGGTGATATTTCCAAATGTAGTTGATTTCCACTTCTTAAGTACTGCTTTGCATGCTTTTAGTTTTTGACATAGGATGTAAGGGGGAGAACCAAATATATTGATGTCCCAAGCTGACTTAATAATTTCGAGGAACTTAGGGTGAGAACTCCACATATTAAAAAATCTAAAAGGTTTCTTGACTCTGGGTAGTGCTTTATCTGCATGTATATGCATAATAGAGTGATCCAAAAATAACTTAGCACCGTACTCAAGAAGTGAATCTGGGAAAACTGTTAACCATTCCTGATTAATCAAACATCTGTCAAGTCGAGCCATAATTTTTCTATCAACGGTACTTTGATTGTTCCATGAGAACCAATCACCTACAGATTTCATGTCAGTCAATGCAGCAGTATCTATACAATCATTAAAATGTTGAAGCTGACATTCGGAAAGCACTCTACCCCCCACTTTCTCATTTGTGTATCTGACAGTATTAAAGTCACCGAGAACAACCCAAGGTACTGTAGGATAACTATTTGCAATGCTAACCAGATCACGCCATAGAGCATTCCTGTCAGACATACTGTTAGATGCATAAATACCGGTAATATTGAATTGACATCCAGTCTGTTTATCCTCTGCCTTAAGATGAATGAATTGATTAGTAGCAGAAATAAACCAAGCAGTAATAAGGTTAGGATGCCATAAGACCCAAACTCGACCATAAGTATCCTGAGAAACATTAGTAAAAAGTTCTGCCTCAGGCCATATTAAATTCTTCTGAACTCGAACACGATGAGTTTTAATTTTTGTTTCCACAAGAATCACAATTTCACATGCATCAGATCAGATTATTCTATTGAGCTCCCGACATTTCTCAGTCTTATTAAGTCCACGAACATTCCAACAGATTATTTTCATCAATACTAGATAGAAGGAAGAGCATGCGATTTTGGGAGGACACTACCATCCTTTTTCTTATCCTTTGATTTTGCATGGTCCTCTCGCATAATATCTTTACCCTTTAATCCTTTATTCCTATATTTATCCACCTCATCCACAGCTTGCAAATATTTAAACTTTTGCGTACCTTGAGGCAAGGAGTCCTGAATAGCGGGATGTGTCGAAGAGCGATGAGTTTGGTGAGTTGCAATGTCTTTGTTCCCAAGAGGTTGTTGAAATGAAATTTCCTGATTATCTGAAGGAATGATTCGTGACGGCGAGGTTGTTATTGGGGAGTGAGAACCATGGGAAGCTTCTGCAGTGAATGTCTCTGATATAATAGGAAAAGATGAAAGTCCTGACTTGTCTTTCTCTTGTTCGTGTCGCTGCCCCAACGAGTCAGAGTGCTCATTCATCTTCTCCGCCATCATCACTGTTGGCACTGGAGTATCAGTGCTTGGATTAGTGGTAGTGACCCCATTCTGTGGCTCTTGGCGTGGTCGGTAGACCTTTGTGATTTTTTGTGAAGGCTGTTGGCAAGCACCATTTACATGTCCAAAAGATAGACAAAACCTTGCATCGTTGTGGCTTCCAAGAATATGAGACTTTCACCTTTCGGGTGCTCCCATCAAGATCACGGTAAGAAACTTCATTCGGTAGTTCCTCCTCAGAAGAAACCATTACACAAGCTCTAGCAAAGGTCAATCTCGTTTGCGAAGCTGTTGCCTTATCAATATACAATGGCTATCCCAAGGTGCTGCAAAGCTTTACAATAAAACGACGACCCCATAGATGTAGTGGAAGTCCATGGAAAGAAACCCATATTGGGATAGACTGTAGACTGTCTAACTCCAATCTCACATCAGGTGCCCAATGTCGTAGTATCATTGGATGACCACGGATAGTCCAAAATCCTTCAAGGACCCGTTGTAAATCTTTTTCAGAATAAAGCTTGCATACAAAGAATCCGGTCTCCAACATATGAAGATCAAATGTTGATATTCCCCATCGAGTTCTGATGTATGAGGATAATGGAAAAAAGGATGTTCTTAGTCCAACAACGTAGCCCACAATTGTCATGGACCATGTCTCAATTAGTTCGTCAGAATCAATAGCCTCATACACAGCAATCTTCTGATCAGCCTGTACTTCTGGAGCAAAAAAGTCCAGTCGAAGATCCGGACTACCCACTGGAGCCTTGAAGAGGCTACTCCAAGGCCGAGGATCTCGGGAAATAGGAGCAGGAGCTCGTGATCTAGATCGTGAACGACCTCGGGCCTGGTTCATTGAAGGAGCATCCCGTCGAGAAGAAGAAATCAGCGGTGGAACATCCTGGTGTGAAATCGGCCTAAGTTGCTGGGGAGGAACCAGCGGCTATTGGAGAGGAGCAACCCCCTCTCGCTGTGAAGTAACCAGCGGCTGAGGAGCAACCCTCTCCCTCTGTGACTGCTGGAGAGGGGCGTTCCGCTGTGAAGCAACCAGCGCAGGCCGCTGGGAAGAAGCCAACAGAGGAGCATCCCGCTGGAACAGAGGATGCGAAGCAGAGTCGCTCGCTTCCATGGCGTCGCTCGCCCTAGAGACCGCCAGCCGCCTAGGGGAGAGGAAGCCACCACCCTTCCCACACTAAGGTCGCAGCCGTCGCCCTTTCCACGCCGATTGCAGAAGCAGCCGTCGCCCTTGGAGTTGCTCGCAGAGCGGCAGTGAACCCAGCCCCAATCGCAGCGCAGCCTCCACCGTTTCTCGCCCTAGAGTCCGTCCCGCGCCTAGGGGAGAAGAGCCGCCGCCCTTCCACGGCTGAAATCGCCGATTCCCCGCTTGGAATCGCTGATCGCAGGAGCGACCGCCGGCCTTCCACGCTTGAATTCACCGCGGAGCCATCGTAGAGGAGAAATCGCCCAAGGGAGCAATCGCCCTTCGCTGCCCACTCTTCGGTAAGAGATGAGGTTGTCGTCCCAAGCGCCGATCGCAAGCGCAAGCGCAAGCCCAAGCAGAGCAGAGCACTCACGCACGCACGCAAGGGAACGCATGCTCATATGACTTACCAAGGGCTAATACGTCAGGAATGGACAATATTTTGAATTTTTGGGATGATGCACGAAAAACCGATCGAAACTCGACTCTGCGTGTGATTCGCACAAAGTATATGACCTTCGAGTTTTTGAATTTCCGAGTCTGCTCTGCTCTTATGACTTACCATGGGCTAATATGTTGGGATTGGCCAGTATTTTGAATTTCCGAGTCGGTGCACAAAAAATCGATCAAAACTCGACTCTGCTTGCAGCTTCTTGAAAGTTTATTACCATTGCGTTTTTTCGTGAAACCATGTTAGTATGACTTCCATGGTCTAATACATCGGGAATGGCCAATATTTTGAATTTCCAAGATAGTGAATGAAAAACCGATTGAATCTCGACTCTGTGCGTGACTTCATGCAAAGTTTATGCCCGTCACATTTTTTCGCGAAACCATGCTCGTACGACTTCCCACAGGCTAATACGTTGGGAATGGCTCGTATTTTGTATTTTCGAGACGGTGCACGAAAAACTGATCGAAACTCGACTCAACGCTCGACTTCGCACAAAGTTTATGACCATCGCGTTTTTGCGCGAAACCATGCTCGTATCACTTACCATGGGTAATACATTGGGATTGGCCAGTATTTTGAATTTCTAAGACGGTGCACGAAAAACCGATCGAAACTCGACTCTGCTCGCAACTTCGCCAAAGCTTATGACCGTCGTATTTTTCGCAAAACCATGTTCATATGACTTACAATGGGCTAATACATTGGGATTGGCCAGTATTTTGAATTTCTAAGACGGTGCACGAAAAATCGATCAAAACTCGACTCTACTCGCAACTTCGTGAAAGTTTATGGCCATTGCGTTTTTTCGTGAAACCATGTTAGTATGACTTCACATGGTCTAATACGTTGGGAATGACCAATATTTTGAATTTCCAAGATTGTGCACGAAAAACTGATTGAAACTTGACTCTGCGCGTGATTTCGTGTAAAGTTTATGGCCGTCACATTTTTTTGTGAAACCATGCTCGTACGACTTTCCACGGGCTAATACGTCGGGAATGGCCAGTATTTTGAATTTTCGAGACAGTGCACGAAAAACCGATCGAAACTCGACTCAACACGTGATTTCGCGCAAAGTTTATGACCGTCGTATTTTTTCATGAAACCGTGTTTGTACGACTTCCCATGGGCTAATAAGACGGGAATGACCAGTATTTTGAATATCCAGGACTGTGCACGAAAAACCGATCGAAACTTGACTCTGCGCAAAGTTTATAACCATCGTATTTTTTCGTGAAACCATACTCCTACAACTTACCATCGGCTAATACGTCGGGAATGGCCAGTATTTTGAATTTCCGAGACGGTGCACGTAAAACCGATCGAAACTCGACTCTGTGCGAGACTTCGATAAAGTTTATGACCATCACGTTTTTTCATGAAACCATGCTTGTATCACTTACTCGACTCTTCTCGCAACTTCATGAAAGTTTATTACCATTGCATTTTTTCGTGAAACCATGTTAGTATGACTTCCCATGGTCTAATACGTCGGGAATGGCCAATATTTTGAATTTCCAAGACAGTGCATGAAAAACCGATTGAAACTCGACTCTGCATGTGACTTTGCGCAAAGTTTATGGCCGTCACGTTTTTTCGCGAAACCATGCTCGTACGACTTCCCACGGGCTAATACGTCGGGAATGGCCCGTATTTTGAATTTCCGAGACGGTGCACGAAAAACCGATCGAAACTCAACTCTGCGTGCTACTTCGCGTAAATTTTATGACCATCATTTTTTTCGTGAAATCGTATTCGTACTTCCCATGTGCTAATACGTCGGGAATGGCCAGTATTTTGAATTTTTGAGATGGTGCACGAAAATCCCATCGAAACTCGACTCTGCGCCTGACATCGCGCAAAGTTTTTGTCCGTCATGTTTTTTCGTGAAACCATGCTCGTACGACTTACCATGGGCTAATAAATCGATAATGACCAGTATTTTAAATTTTCGAGATGGTGCATAAAAAACCGATCGAAACTCGACTTCGCGCAAAGTTTATGACCGCCATATTTTTCGTGAAACCATGCTCGTACGACTTACCATGGGCTAATACGTCGGGAATGGCCAGTATTTTGAATTTCTGAGACGGTGCACGTAAAACCGATCAAAACTCGACTCTACGCGCGACTTCACACAAAGTTTATGACCGTCGCATTTTTTCGCGAAACCATGCTCGTATCACTTACCATGGGCTAATACGTTGGGAATGGCCAGTATTTTGAATTTCTGAGATGGTGCACGTAAAACCGATCGAAGCTCGACTCTGCGCGCGACTTCGCACAAAGTTTATGACCGTCGCATTTTTCACAAAACCATGCTCGTATGACTTACCATGGGCTAATACATTGGGATTGGCCAGTATTTTGAATTTCTAAGACGGTGCACAAAAAATCGATCGAAACTCGACTCTGCTCGCAACTTCGCGAAAGTTTATGACCATTGCGTTTTTTCGTGAAACCATGTTAGTATGACTTCCCATGGTCTAATACGTTGGGAATGGCCAATATTTTGAATTTCCAAGACAGTGCACGAAAAACTGATTGAAACTTGACTCTGCGCGTGACTTCGCGCAAAGTTTATGGCCGTCACATTTTTTCATGAAACCATGCTCGTACGACTTCCCACGGGCTAATACATCGGGAATGGCCAGTATTTTTAATTTCCGAGACAGTGCACAAAAAATCGATCGAAACTCGACTCAACACGCGATTTCGCGCAAAGTTTATGACCGTCGTATTTTTTCATGAAACCGTGCTTGTACGACTTCCCGTGGGCTAATAAGAAGGGAATGACCAGTATTTTGAATTTTCGGGACTGTGCTCGAAAAACCGATCGAAACTCGACTCTGCGCAAAGTTTATGACCATCGTGTTTTTTCGTGAATCCATACTCGTACAACTTACCATGGGCTGATACGTCGGGAGTGGCCAGTATTTTGAATTTCCGAGATGGTGCACGTAAAACCGATCGAAACTCGACTCTGCGCGCGACTTTGCACAAAGTTTATGACTCTCACGTTTTTTCTTAAAACCTTGCTCGTATCACTTACCATGGGCTAATATGTTGGGATTGGCCAGTATTTTGAATTTTCGAGACGGTGCATGAAAAACCAATCGAAACTCGACTCTGCTCGCAACTTCGCGAAAGTTTATGACCATTGCGTTTTTTCGTCAAAACAATGTTCGTATGACTTCCCATGGTCTAATACGTCGGGAATGGCCAATATTTTGAATTTCCAAGACAGTGCAAGAAAAACCGATGGAAACTCGACTCTGCGCGTGAGTTCGCGCAAATTTATGGCCGTCGTATTTTTTCACGAAACCATGCTCGTACGACTTCCCATGAGCTAATACGTCCGGAATGGCTCGTATTTTGAATTTTCGAGATGGTGCACGAAAAACTAATCGAAACTCGACTCAGCGCGCGACTTCGCGCAAAGTTTATGACCGTCGCGTTTTTTCATGAAACCATGCTCGTATCACTTACCATGGGCTAATACGTTGGGATTGGCCAGTATTTTGTATTTCTGAGATGGTGCACGAAAAACCGATCGAAACTCCACTCTGCTCGCAACTTCGTGAAAGTTTATTACCATTGCATGTTTTCGTGAAACCATGTTAGTATGACTTCCCATGGTCTAATACGACGGGAATGGCTAATATTTTGAATTTCCAAGACAGTGCACAAAAAACCGATCGAAACTCGACTCCGCGCACGACTTCGCGCAATGTTTATGACCGTCGCGTTTTTTCGCGAAACCATGCTCTTATGACTTACCATGGGCTAATACGTTGGGATTGGCTAGTATTTTGAATTTTCGAGTCGGTGCACAAAAAACCGATCGAAACTCGACTCTGCTCGCAGCTTCTTGATAGTTTATTACCATTGCGTTATTTCGTCAAACCATGTTAGTATGACTTCCATGGTCTAATATGTCGGGAATGGCCAATATATTGAATTTCCAAGATAGTGCACGAAAAATCGATTGAATCTCGACTCTGTGCGTGACTTCATGCAAAGTTCATGCCCGTCACATTTTTTCGCGAAACCATGCTCGTACGACTTCCCATGGTCTAATACGTCGGGAATGGCTCGTATTTTGTATTTCCGAGACGGTGCACGAAAAATCGATCAAAACTCGACTCAGCGCTCGACTTCGCACAAAGTTTATGACCGTCGCGTTTTTGCGCGAAACCATGCTCGTATCACTTACCATGGGCTAATACGTTGGGATTGGCCAGTATTTTGAATTTCTGAGACGGTGCACGAAAAATCGATCGAAACTCGACTCTGCTCGTAACTTCGCCAAAGTTTATGACCGTCGCATTTTTCGCAAAACCATGTTCATATGACTTACCATGGGCTAATTCATTGGATTGGCCAGTATTTTGAATTTCTAAGACGTTGCACGAAAAATCGATCAAAACTCGACTCTGCTCGCAACTTCGCGAAAGTTTATGGCCATTGCGTTTTTTCGGGAAACCATGTTAGGGTGACTTCCCATGGTCTAATACGTTCGGAATGGCCAATATTTTGAATTTCCAAGACAGTGCATGAAAAACTGATTGAAGCTTAACTCTCCACGTGACTTCGCGCAAAGTTTATGGCCGTCACGTTTTTTCGTGAAACCATGCTCGTACGACTTTCCACGGGCTAATACGTCGGGAATGGCCAGTATTTTGAATTTTCGAGACAGTGCACGAAAAACCGATCGAAACTCGACTCAGCACACGATTTCGCGCAAAGTTTATGACCGTCATACTTTTTCATGAAACCGTGCTTGTACGACTTCCCGTGGGCTAATAAGACGGGAATGACCAGTATTTTAAATTTCCGGGACTGTGCACGAAAAACCGATCGAAACTCGACTCTGCGCAAAGTTTATGACCATCTTGTTTTTTCGTGAAACCATACTCGTACAACTTACCATGGGCTAATACGTCGGGAATGGCCAGTATTTTGATCTGGTTAGCATTGCAAATAGTTATCCTACAGTACCTTGGGTTGTCCTCGGTGACTTTAATACATACTGTCAGATACACAAATGAGAAAGTGGGGGGTAGAGTGCTTTCCGAATGTCAGCTTCAACATTTTAATGATTTTATAGATACTACTGCATTGACTCATATGAAATCTGTAGGTGATTGGTTCTCATGGAACAATCAAAGTACTGCTGAAAGAAAAATTATGGCTCGACTTGACATATGTTTGATTAATCAGGAATGGTTAGCAGTTTTCCCAGATTCACTTCTTGAGTACGGTGCTAAGTTATTTTCGGATCACTCTATTATGCATATACACGCAGATAAAGCACTACCCAGAGTCAAGATACCTTTTAGATTTTTTAATATGTGGAGTTCTCACCCTAAGTTCCTCGAAGTTATTAAGTCAGCTTGGGACATTAATGTATTTGGTTCTCCCCCTTACATCCTATGTCAAAAACTAAAAGCATGCAAAGCACTTAAGAAGTGGAATTCAACTACATTTGAAAATATCACCGACAGGGTTCAGTTATGCAAGAAAGAACTTATGGCTGTGCAAAGCGAGCTAAATCTTCAACCTCTGGATGCGAATCTTATATACCAAGAGGCTGCTGCTAGAAATAACTTTATGCAAGCTTTGAAGCAGGAGGAATGCTTTTTGAAACAAAAGTCACGACAGCATTCGCTTACTCTAGGGGATTCTAATACGAAGTTTTTCTATGCTGCTATTGCTACCATAAGGGCTACTAATCGCACAAAAAATGCAAAGGTATAGATGGTAATCTCATTGAGGATTTGGATGAGGTTAAAAATAACACCAAGCAATTTTTTTATTCCTTACTCAATCAGGAGCAGCAGCCTAATAGTATTGATGTTGGGCCTACAAGACGTCTTGATTCTGAAGGCCTCTCTCATCTTAATGCCCCAATAACGGATGATGAAATTGTGAAAGTTGTTTTTAAGTCCCCGAAGCACAAAAGCCCTGGTCCAGACGAATTTCCAGCAGAGTTTTATCAAATTGCATGGGCTATTGTAGGCAACGATGTCATAAAAGCTTGTCGACATTTTTTCTCCTCAGGTCATATTCTTAAAGAAATGAATTGTACTTTTATTTCTTTAGTGCCTAAAAATGATGGAGCCGATTCATTGGAGAACTACCGTCCTATTTCGCTGTGCAACTTTATTTATAAGGTTATCTCTAAGTTGCTGGCAGATAGACTACAAAAGGTCATGAATAAGGTCATTAGTCCTAATCAGGCTGCTTTTGTTAAAGAGAGGAGTATCCATCATAATGTCCTGCTTGCTAATGATTTGGTTAAGGATCTACACTCAAAAACAAGAGGGAAAAAGATCTGTTTAAAAGCTGATTTACGAAAGGCCGTTGACTCAGTCAATAGGCATTTTATTTACATGATGCTCCATAATATGGGCTTCCCTCAGCACTGGGTTAAATGGATTCAATGTTGCTTGGAAACTCCAAAATTTTTGATTCTCTTTAATGGTTCACCTATTGGCTTCTTCGGGAGTAAGAATGGCATTCGGCAAGGCGATCCACTATCTCCTTATTTTTTTACCATTGCAATGCAAGGGCTCAGTTGTATGTTAGAAGAGGCTGTTTCCAATGGCAAAATTAAGGTACCACATTATGGTTCTGTTTATATCTCTCACATAACATTTGCTAATGACCTTATTATCTTCCTTCGAGATGATCCAGTTTCTGTGAGTAATCTGACAGATATTCTTAAAGAATTTGGTATAGTTTCTGGTCTTAAGCTAAACCATGAAAAGAGCAAAGTATATGTGGGTGCTTGCATTGACAATAAGGATCATATTGCTCAAACATTGGGAGTTGCTGAAGGAAATTTACCAGTTCCTTACTGGGGTCTCCCACTTATATCCTCTGGAATCAACAAAGTCTCCTGTCAGCCTATCCTACAAAAAATTAAGAACAGAATTTCCTCTTGGAAAAATAGGCTTCTTTCTAAAGCTGGACGACTTGAACTTATTCGATCTGTGTTGATCTCTTATTCTATTTATTGGTCTCATGCATTCCTTCTACCTGTCGGGCTTCTCCATGATATTGATAAATTACTTATGAACTTCTTTTGGAATGGCACAGATGGTAAGGCAATGCACATGGTGAATTGGGACAACATTTGCAAATCGAAGGATGAAGGGGGTCTGAATCTTCGACATATTAGAGATTGGAAAAAAGCTTGTATGGTAAAGCAATTATGGGATATTTTACAAAACAAGTCTTCTTTATGGTCACAATGGGTTTTTGCTAGGTACCTAACCAAGGAATCAATCTGGGAAGCATCTGCAAAAACATCTCATTATGCTGCTTGGAAAGGAATTCTGAAGGCAAGGCGATGGCTACGTAACAATATTTCTTATGTGATTTCTTCTGGAACCAATATTAATATGTGGTATGATCCTTGGGTGAATGGGAAAAGAATATTTCAGATATTTGGTGATAGAGTACGACAGGATCTGGGGGCTCCCAAAGACTGGAAGGTTTCTGAATTCATTAACAATGGTACATGGTGTCTTCCCAACCCTACCTTCCCTGACATATTATTACTTTGGCCGACTATTAGGGCTATTCCAATCAAGAACAACTCTTCAGATATGCTTATTTGGCTTCATGATAATGGTAAATTTAGTGCTACATCTGCATGGAACCAAATTAGACGACGAAACAACAAGTGGATCCCAAGTAGTTGGACATGTGATAGTCTATGCTCACAGCGACATTCCTTATGTACATGGTAGGCCCATCTCGGTAAACTTCCTATGATGGACAATATGCAGCGAAGAGGTATTTATATTATAAATCGATGCTCTTTGTGTATGCAAAAGGAAGAAAGTGTTGACCATCTCTACTTTGCTTGTGATTATTCATCTTGGATATGGAAGGAGATCTTGAAGCGATTTGATCTTCAAAGGCTACCACGGCCAAACTTGCATCATGAATTAGAAATGCTTATGCAGAGCTTTTCAAGAAAGGTGCCTCTTACACAACTAGCAAGAATTATATTCAGATATGCTATTTGGTGGATTTGGAAGGAGAGGTGTGACAGAATTTTTGAGTGTCACAACATGAACAAAGCTCAAATTCTGATAGAGATTCTTCAGGACTCACGATCATGCATGGAGCAAGAATTGAATATAGAGCACCTAACAAGAAGAGAGAAAAAGATTTTCACAAGATTCAATTTTTCCATTAATCAATAATCACTCGAATAATGATGAAGATTGTAATGTATTGTATGTGGCAAAGCTTATATTTTGTGATGTATCCACTAGTCCAGAACAGTCTAGCTATTGTATTTTATTATTTATTAACTTCCTTGTGCTACTCTTGGAGATGAGTTTGATGAAGCGTGCCCATTTCACCTTCTTTAGGTGGGGTGCAATCTTCTCGACTACACTAAGAGACTTCAGGCTTTAGTCTATGGCTTGTGTAGACAAAGCTTCTTTTTACAAATCTTTTACAAAATACATTATCTTTACTTAAAAAAAAAAAAGAGTTTCGATCTGTTTTTCGTTCACCGTCTCGGAAATTCAAAATATTGGTCTTTCCCGTCTTATTAGCCCATGGGAAGTCGTACAAGCTCGCTTTCGCAAAAAAATACGACGATCAAAAACTATGCGCGAAGTCGCGCGCTGTGTCGAGTTTCGATCGATTTTTCGTGCTCCATCTCGGAAATTTAAAATACTGGCCAATCCCAACTAGTAGCCCATGGTAAGTCATACGAGCACGGTTTAACGAAAAAAGTGACGGTCATAAACATTACGCGAAGTCGCACCCAGAGTCGAGTTTCGATTTGTTTTACGTGCACCATCTTAGAAATTCAAAATACTGGCCATTCACGATGTATTAGCCCATGGTAAGTCGTATGAGAATGGTTTCATGAAAAAACGCGACGGTCATAAACGCAGCTGCGTGGTGGGCGTAGAGCAAACTATTCTTTCGCCGTTTGCTAAAGAATACCGTGCGCCCATCACCCAAACCAGCATACGCCAATTTTTTTAAGTGCCTAACAAGGATCTGGGGGCTCCCAAAGACTGGAAGGTTTCTGAATTCATTAACAATGGTACATGGTGTCTTCCCAACCCTACCTCCCCTGACATGTTATTACTTTGGCCGACTATTAGGGCTATTCCAATCAAGAATAACTCTTCAGATATGCTTATTTGGTTTCATGATAATGGTAAATTTAGTGCTAAATCTGCATGGAACCAAATTAGACGACGAAACAACAAGTGGATCCCAAGTAGTTGGACATGGGATAGTCCATGCTCACAGCGACATTCCTTATGTACATGGCTGGCCCTTCTCGGCAAACTTCCTACGATGGACAATATGCTGCGAAGAGGTATTTCTATTGTAAATCGGTGCCCATTGTGTATGCAAAAGGAAGAAAGTGTTGACCATCTCTACTTTGCTTGTGATTATTCATCTTGGATATGGAAGGAGATCTTGAAGCGATTTGATCTTCAAAGGCTACCACGATGAAACTTGCATCATGAATTAGAAATGCTTATGCAAAGCTTCTCAAGAAAGGGGCCTCTTACACAACTAGCAAGAATTATATTCAGATGTGCTATTTGGTGGATTTGGAAGTAGAGGTGTGGCAGAATTTTTGAGTGTCACGACATGAACAAAGCTCAAATTCTGATAGCGATTCTTCAGGACTCACGATCATGTATGGAGGAAGAATTGAATACAGAGCACCTAACAAGAATAGAGAAAGAGATTTTCACAAGATTCAATTTTTCCATTAGTCAATAATCACTCGAATAATGATGAAGATTGTAATGTATTATATGGGGCAAAGCTTATATTTTGTGATGTATCCACAAGTAGTCTAGAACAGTCTAGCTATTGCATTTTATTATTTATTAACTTCCTTGTGCTACTCTTGGAGATGAGTTTGATGAAGCGTGCCCATTTCACCTTCTTTAGGTGGGGTGCAATCTTCTCGACTACACTAAGAGACTTCAGGCTTTAGTCTATGGCTTGTATAGACAAAGCTTCTTTGTACAAATCTTTTACAAAATACATTATCTTTACTTACCAAAAAAAAAGAGTTTCGATCAGTTTTTCGTTCACCGTCTCGGAAATTCAAAATACTAGTCTTTCTCGTCTTATTAGCCCAAGGGAAATCGTACAAGCTCGCTTTCGCAAAAAAATATGACGTTAAAAAACTATGCGCGAAGTCACGCGCTGAGTCGAGTTTCGATCGATTTTTCATGCACCATCTCGGAAATTCAAAATACTAGCCAATCCCAACGTATTAGCCCATGGTAAGTCATACGAGCACGGTTTAACGAAAAAAAGCGACGATCATAAACATTATGCGAAGTCACGCCCAGAGTCGAGTTTCAATTTGTTTTGCGTGCACCATCTCGAAAATTCAAAATACTGGCCATTCACGATGTATTAGCCCATGGTAAGTCGTATGAGCATGGTTTCATGAAAAAACGCGACGGTCATAAACGCAATTGGGTGGTGGGCGCAGAGCAAACTATTCTTTCGCCGTTCGCTAAAGAATACCGTGAACCCGTCACCTAAAGCAGCATACGCCAATTTTTTTAAGTGCCTAACAAGGATCTGGGGGCTCCCGAAGATTGGAAGGTTTCTGAATTCATTAACAATGGTACATGGTGTCTTCCCAACCCTACCTCCCCTGACATGTTATTACTTTGGCCGACTATTAGGGCTATTCCAATCAAGAACAACTCTTCAGATATGCTTATTTGGCTTCATGATAATGGTAAATTTAGTGCTACATCTGCATGGAACTAAATTAGACGACGTAACAACAAGTGGATCCCAAGTAGTTGGACATGGGATAGTCCATGCTCATAGCGACATTCCTTATGTACATGGCAGGCCCTTCTCGGTAAACTTCGTACGATGGACAATATGCAGCGAAGAGGTATTTCTATTCTAAATCGGTGCTCTTTGTGTATGCAAAAGGAAGAAAGTGTTGACCATCTCTACTTTGCTTGTGATTATTCATCTTGGATATGGAAGGAGATCTTGAAGCGATTTGATCTTCAAAGGCTACCACGGCCAAACTTGCATCATGAATTAGAAATGCTTATGCAAAGCTTCTCAAGAAAGGGGCCTCTTACACAACTAGCAAGAATTATATTCAGATGTGCTATTTGGTGGATTTGGAAGGAGAGGTGTGGCAGAATTTTTGAGTGTCACAACATGAACAAAGCTCAAATTCTAATAGAGATTTTTCAGGTCTCACGATCATGCATGGAGCAAGAATTGAATATAGAGCACCTAACAAGAAGAGAGAAAGGGATTTTCACAAGATTCAATTTTTTCATTAGTCAATAATCACACGAATAATGATGAAGATTGGAATTATGCGGCAAAGCTTATATTTTGTGATGTATCCTCAAGTAGTCCAGAACAGTCTAGCTATTGCATTTTATTATTTATTAACTTTTTTTTTTTTTGGTAAGTAAAGATAATGTATTTTGTAAAAGATTTGTATAAAGAGGCTTTGTCTACACAAGGCATAGACTAAAGCCTGCTACTCTTGGAGATGAGTTTGATGAAGTGTGCCCATTTCACCTTCTTTAGGTGGGGTGCAATCTTCTCGACTACACTAAGATACTTCAGGCTTTAGTCTATGGCTTGTGTAGACAAAGCTTCATTGTACAAATCTTTTACAAAATACATTATCTTTACTTACAAAAAAAAAAAGAGTTTCGATCGATTTTTCGTGCACTGTCTCGGAAATTCAAAATACTGGTCTTTCCAGTCTTATTAGCCCATGGGAAGTCGTACAAGCACGCTTTCGCAAAAAAATACGACGGTCATAAACTTTGCACAGAGTCGAGTTTCGATCGGTTTTTCGTTCACCGTCTCGAAAATTCAAAATACTGGTCTTTCCCATCTTATTAGCCCATGGGAAGTCGTACAAGCACGCTTACATGAAAAAATGTGACGGTCATAAACATTACGCGAAGTCACGCCCAGGGTCGAGTTTCGATCGGTTTTACGTGCACCGTCTCAGAAATTCAAAATACTGGCCATTCACGATGTATTAGCACATGGTAAGTCGTATGAGCATGGTTTCATGAAAAAACGCGACGGTCATAAACTTTGCACTGAGTCAAGTTTCGATCGGTTTTTCGTGCACCGTCTCAGAAATTTAAAATACTGGTCTTTCCCGTCTTAGTAGCGCATGGGAAGTCATACAAGTACGCTTTCACAAAAAAATACGACGGTCATAAACTGTGCGCGAACTTTGCGCAGAGTCGAGTTTCGATCAGTTTTTCGTGCACCGTCTCGGAAATTTAAAATATTGGCCATTCACGATGTATTAGCCCATGGAAAGTCGTATGAGCATGGTTTCACGAAAAAACACGATGGTCATAAACTTTGCGCAGAGTCGAGATTCGATCGGTTTTTCATGCACCGTCTCGGAAATTCAAAATACTGGTCTTTCCCGTCTTATTAGCCCATGGCTCGCTTTCGCAAAAAACTACGTCGATCATAAACTTTGCGCAAACTTTGCGTAGAGTCGAGTTTCGATCGGTTTTTCGTGCACCGTCTCGAAAATTCAAAATACTGGCCATTCACGATGTATTAGCCCAAGGAAAGTCTTATGAGCATGGTTTCACTATCAGAATTTGAGCTTTGTTCATGTTGTGACACTTAAAAATTCTGCCACACCTCTCCTTCCAAATCCACCAAATAGCACATCTAAATATAATTCTTGCTAGTTGTGTAAGAGGACCCTTTCTTGAGAAGTTTTGCATCAACATTTCTAATTCATGATGCAAGTTTGGCCGTGGTAGCCTGTGAAGATCAAATCGCTTCAAGATCTCCTTCCATATCCAAGATGAATAATCACAAGCAAAGTAGAGATGGTCAACACTTTCTTCCTTTTGCATACACAAAGAGCATCCATCGATTTATAATATAAATACCGCTTTGCTGCATATTGTCCATCATAGGAAGTTTGCCGAGATGGGCCTACCATGTACATAAGGAATGTCGCTGTGAGCATAGACTATCACATGTCCAACTACTTGGGATCCACTTGTTGTTTCGTCGTCTAATTTGGTTCCATGCAGATGTAGCACTAAATTTACCATTATCATGAAGCCAAATAAGCACATCTGAAGAGTTGTTCATGATTGGAATAGCCCTAATAGTCGGCCAAAGTAATAACATGTCAGGGGAGGTAGGGTTGGGAAGACACCATGTACCATTGTTAATGAATTCAGAAACCTTCCAGTCTTTGGGAGCCCCCAGATCCTGTCGTACTCAATCACCAAATATCTGAAATATACTTTTCCCATTCACCCAAGGATCATACCACATATTAATATTGGTTCGAGAAGAAATCACATAAGAAATATTGTTACGTAGCCATCTATCTCCTTGCCTTCATAATTCCTTTCCAAGCAGCAGAATGAGATGTTTTTGCAGATGCTTCCCAGATTGATTCCTTGGTTAGGTACCTAGCAAAACCCCATTGTGACCATAAAGAAGACTTGTTTTGTAAAATATTCCATAATTGCTTTACCATACAAGCTTTATTTCAATCTCAAATATGTCGAAGATTCAGACCCCCTTCATCCTTCGGTTTGCAAATGTTGTCCCAATTCACCATGTGCATTGCCTTACCATCTGTGTCATTCCAAAAGAAGTTCATAAGTAATTTATCAATATCATGGAGAAGCCCAGCAGGTAGAAGGAATGCATGAGACCAATAAATAGAATAAGAGATCAACACAGATCGAATAAGTTCAAGTCGTCCAGCTTTAGAAAGAAGCCTATTTTTCCAAGAGGAAATTATGTTCTTAATTTTTTGTTGGATAGGCTGACAGGAGACTTTGTTGATTCCAGTGGATATAAGTGGGAGACCCAAGTAAGGAACCGGTAAATTTCCTTCTGCAACTCCCAATGTTTGAGCAATATGATCCTTATTGTCGATGCAATCACCCACATATAATTTGCTCTTTGCATGGTTTAGCTTAAGACTAGAAACTATACCAAATTCATTAAGAATATCTGCCAGATTACTCATAGAAACTGGATCATCTCGATGGAAGATAATAAGGTCGTCAGCAAATGTTATGTGAGAGATATAAACAGAACCATAATATGGTACCTTAATTTTGCCATTGGAAACAGCCTCTTCTAACATACAACTGAGCCCTTCCATTGCAATGGTAAAAAGATAAGGAGATAGTGGATCGTCTTGCCGAATGCCATTCTTACTCCCGAAGAAGCCAATAGGTGAACCATTAAAGAGAATCAAAAATTTTGGAGTTTCCAAGCAACATTGAATCCATTTAACCCAGTGCTGAGGGAAGCCCATATTATGGAGCATCATGTAAATAAAATGCCTATTGACTGAGTCAAAGGCCTTTTGTAAATCAGCTTTAAAATAGATCTTTTTCCCTCTTGTTTTTTAGTGTATATCCTTAACCAAATCATTAGCAAGCAGGACATTATGATGGATACTCCTCCCTTTAATAAAAGCAGCCTGATTAGGACTAATGACCTTATTCATGACCTTTGGTAGTCTATCTGCCAGCAACTTCGAGATAACCTTATAAATAAAGTTGCACAGTAAATTAGGACGGTAGTTCTCCAATGAATCGGCTCCATCATTTTGAGGCACTAAAGAAATAAAAGTGCAATTCATTTCTTTAAGAAAATGACCTGAGGAGAAAAAATGTCGACAAACTTTTATGACATCGTTGCCTACAATAGACAATGCAATTTGATAAAACTCAGCTGGAAATCCGTCTTGACCAGGGCTTTTGTGCTTCGGGGACTTAAAAACAACTTTCACAATTTCGTCATCCGTTATTGGGGCATTAAGATGAGAGAGGCCTTCAGAATCAAGTCGTCTTGTTGGCCCAACATGAATACTATTAGGCTGCTGCTCCTGATTGAGTAAGGAATAAAAAAATTGCTTGGTGTAATTTTTAACCACATCCAAATCCTCAATGAGATTACCATCTATACCTTTGCATTTTTTGATTCGATTAGTAGCCCTTCTGGTAGCAACAGCAGCATAGAAAAACTTCGTATTAGAATCCCCTAGAGTAAGCCAATGCTGTCGTGACTTCTGCTTCAAAAAGCATTCCTCCTGCTTCAAAGCTTGCATAAAGTTATTTCTAGCAGCAGCCTCTTTGTATATAAGATTCACATCCAGAGGTTGAAGATTTAGCTCGCTTTGCACAATCATAAGTTCTTTCTTGCATAACTTAACCCTGTTGGTGATATTTCCAAATGTAGTTGAATTCCACTTCTTAAGTGCTACTTTGCATGCTTTTAGTTTTTGACATAGGATGTAAGGAGGAGAACCAAATACATTAATGTCCCAAGCTGACTTAATAACTTCGAGAAACTTAGGGTGAGAACTCCACATATTAAAAAATCTAAAAGGTTTCTTGACTCTAGGTAGTGCTTTATCTGCATATATATGCATAATAGAGTGATCCGAAAATAAATTAGCACCGTACTCAAGAAGTGAATCCGGGAAAACTGCTAACCATTCCTGATTAATCAAACATCTGTCAAGTCGTGCCATAATTTTTCTATCTGCAGTACTTTAATTGTTCCATGAGAACCAATCACCTACAGATTTCATGTCAATCAATGCAGCAGTATCTATACAATCATTAAAATATTGAAGTTGACATTCAGAAAGCACTCTAACCCCCACTTTCTCATTTGTGTATCTGACAGTATTAAAGTCGCCGAGAACAACCCGAGGTACTGTAGGATAACTATTTGCAATGCTAACCAGATCACGCCATAGAGCATTCCTGTCAGACATACTGTTAGATGCATAAATACCGGTAATATTGAATTGACATCCAGTCTGTTTAGAGGCCTTAAGATGAATGAATTGATTAGTAGCAGAAATAAACCAAGCAGTAACAAGGTTAGGATGCCATAAGACCCAAACTCGACCATAAGTATCCTGAGAATCATTAGTAAAAAGTTCTGCTTCAGGCCATATTAAATTCTTTTGAACTCGAACACGATGAGTTTTAATTTTTGTTTCCACAAGAATCACAATATCACATGCAGCAGATCGAATTATTCTATTGAGCTCCCGACATTTCTCAGTCTTATTAAGTCCACGAACATTCCAACAGATTATTTTCATCAATACTAGATAGAAGGAAGAGCATGCGATTTTGGGAGGACACTACCATCCTTTTTCTCATCCTTTGATTTTACATGGTCCTCTCGCATAATATCTTTACCCTTTAATCCTTTATTCCTATATTTATCCACCTCATCCACAGCTTGCAAATGTTTAAACTTTTGCGTACCTTGAGGCAAGGAGTCCTGAATAGCGGGATGTCTCGAAGAGCGATGAGTTGCAATGTCTTTGTTCCCAAGAGGTTGTTGAAATGAAATTTCCTGATTATCTGAAGGAATGATTCGTGACGACGAGGTTGTTATTGGGGAGTGAGAACCATGGGAAGCTCCTGTAGTGAAAGTCTCTGATATAATAGGAAAAGATGGAAGTCCTGACTTGTCTTTCTCTTGTTCGTGTCGCTGCCCCAACGAGTCAGAGTGCTCATTCATCTTCTCCGCCATCATCACTGTTGGCACTGGAGTATCAATGCTTGGTTTAGTAGTAGTGACCCCATTCTGTGGCTTTTGGCGTGGTCGGTAGACCTGTGTGATTTTTTGTGAAGGCTGTTGGCAAGCACCATTTACATGTCCAAAAGATAGACAAACCTTGCATCGTTGTGGCTTCCAAGAATATGAGACTTTCACCTTTCGGGTGCTCCCATCAAGATCACGGTAAGAAACTTCATTCGGTAGTTCCTCATCAGAAGAAACCATTACACAAGCTCTGGCAAAGGTCAATCTCGTTTGCGAAGCTGTTGCCTTATCAATATACAATGGCTGTCCCATGGTGCTACAAAGCTTTGCAATAAAACGACGACCCCAGAGATGTAGTGGAAGTCCATGGAAAGAAACCCATATTGGGATAGACTGTAGACTGTCTAACTCCAATCTCACATCAAGTGCCCAGCGTCGTAGTATCATTGGATGACCACGGATAGTCCAAAATCCTTTAAGGACCCGTTGTAAATATTCTTCAGAATAAAGCTTGCATACAAAGAATCCGGTCTCCAACATATGAAGATCAAATGTTGATATTCCCCATCGAGTTCTGATATATGAGGATAATGGAAAAAAGGATGTTCTTAGTCCAACAACGTAGCCCACAATTGCCATGGACCATGTCTCAATTAGTTCGTCAGAATCAATAGCCTCATACACAGCAATCTTCTGATCAGCCTGTACTTCTGGAGCAAAAAAGTCCAGTCGAAGATCCGGACTACCCACTGGAGCCTTGAAGAGGCCACTCCAAGGCCGAGGATCTCGGGAAATAGGAGCAGGAGGTCGTGATCTAGATCGTGAACGACCTAGAGCCTGGTTCATTGAAGGAGCATCCCGTCGAGAAGAAGAAACCAGCGGTGGAACATCCTGGTGTGAAACCGGCCTAAGCTGCTGGGTAGGAACCAGCGGCTGTTGGAGAGGAGAAACCCCCTCCCGCTGTGAAGTAATCAGCGGCTGAGGAGCAACCCTCTCCCGCTGTGACTGCTGGAGAGTGGCGTTCCGCTGTGAAGCAACCAACGCAGGCCGCTGGGAAGAAGCCAGCGGAGGAGCATCCCGCTGGAATAGAGGATGCGAAGCAGAGTCGCTCGCCCTAGAGACCGCCAGCCGCCTAGGGGAGAGGAAGCCACCACCCTTCCCACACTAAGGTCGCAACCGTCGCCCTTTCCACGCCGATTGCAGAAGCAGCCGTCGCCCGTGGAGTTGCCACAAGATCGCAGAGCGGCAGTGAACCCAGCCCCAATCGCAGCGCAGCCTCCACCGTTTCTTGCCCTAGAGTCCGTCCCGCGCCTAGGGGAGAAGAGCCGCTGCCCTTCCACGCCTGAAATCGCCGATTCCCCGCCTGGAATCGCTAAGAGATGAGGTTGCCATCCCCAGCGCCGATCGCAAGCGCAAGCCAAAGCATAGCAGAGCACTCACGCACGCACGCAAGGGAATGGAGGCCCATTCCCCCCCATTCCCAAGCAGAGTCGCCTGAAGCCGTACAAGCTCGCTTTCGCAAAAAAATACGATGGTAAAAAACATACGTCGAAGTCGCGCGCTGAGTCGAGTTTCGATCGGTTTTTCGTGCACCGTCTTGGAAATTCAAAATACTGGTCTTTTCCATCTTATTAGCCCATGGGAAGTCGTACAAGCACGCTTTTGCAAAAAAATATGACGGTCATAAACTTAGCGCGAACTTTGCGCTGACTCGAGTTTCGATCGGTTTTTCATGCACTGTCTCAGAAATTCAAAATATTGACCATTCACAATGTATTAGCCCATGGTAAGTCATGCGAGTATGGTTTTACGAAAAAACACGACGGTCTTAAACTTTGCGCACCGTCGAGTTTCGATCGGTTTTTCGTGCACCGTCTCAGAAATTCAAAATACTGGTCTTTCCCGTCTTATTAGCCCATGGGAAGTCGTACAAGCAAGCTTTACAAAAAAATACGACGGTCATAAACATTGCGCGAAGTCGCGCGCGAGTCGAGTTTCGATCGGTTTTTCGTGCACCATCTCCGAAATTCAAAATACTGGCCATTCACGATGTATTAGCCCATGGTAAGTCGTATGAGCATGGTTTTACGAAAAAACGCGACGGTCATAAACTTTGCGCAGAGTCGAGTTTCGATCGGTTGTTCGTGCACCGTCTCTGAAATTCAAAATACTGGCCTTTCCCGTCTTATTAGCCCAAGAGAACTCGTACAAGCATGCTTTCGCAAAAAAATATGACGGTCATAAACTTTGCACGAAGTCACGCGGGAGTCGAGTTTCGATCGGTTTTTCATTCACCGTCTCAGAAATTCAAAATACTGGCCATTCACGATGTATTAGCCCATGGTAAGTCGTATGAGCATGGTTTCATAAAAAAACGCGACGGTCATAAACTTTGCGCAGAGTCGAGTTTCGATCGGTTTTTCGTGCACCGTCTTGGAAATTCAAAATACTGGTCTTTCCCATCTTATTAGCCCATGGGAAGTCATACAAGCACGCTTTAGCAAAAAAATATGACGGTCATAAACTTTGCATGAAGTCGCGCGCGAGTCGAGTTTTGATCGGTTTTTCATGCACCATCTCTGAAATTCAAAATACTGGCCATTCACGATGTATTAGCCCATGGTAAGTCGTATGAGCTTGGTTTCATGAAAAAACCCGATGGTCATAAACTTTGCGCAGAGTCGAGTTTCCATCGCTTTTTCGTGCACCATCTCGGAAATTCAAAATACTGGTCTTTCTCGTCTTATTAGCCCATGGGAAGTCGTACATGCACGCTTTTTCGCAAAAAAATACGACGGTCATAAACTTTGCACGAAGTCGCGCGAGAGTCGAGTTTCGATCGATTTTTCGTGCACCGTCTCAGAAATTCAAAATACTGGCCATTCACGATGTATTAGCCCATGGTAAGTCGTAATAGCATGGTTTCACGAAAAAACGTGACGGTCATAAACTTTGCACAGAGTCGAGTTTCGATAGATTTTTCGTGCACCGTGTCAGAAATTCAAAATACTGGTCTTTCCCGTCTTATTAGCCCTGAGAAGTCGCACAAGCATGCTTTCGCAAGAAAATACGACGGTCATCAACTTTGCACGAAGTCGCGCGCAAGTCGAGTTTCGATCGGTTTATCGTGCATCGTCTCGCAAATTCAAAATACTGGCCATTAACGATTTATTAGCCCATGGTATCGTCGTATGAGCTTGGTTTCACGAAAAAACGTGACGGTCATAAACTTTGCGCAGAGTCGAGATTCGTTCGATTTTTCGTGCATCGTCTCGGAAATTCAAAATACTGGTCTTTCCCGTCTTACTTGCCCATGGGAAATCGTACAAGCTCGCTGTCGCAAAAAAAAAAATGACGGTCAAAAACTTTGCTCGAAGTTGTGCTGAGTCGATTTTCGATCGCTTTTTCATGCACCATCTCGAAAATTCTAAATACTGGTATTTCCCATCTTATTAGCCCATGGGAAGTCCTACAAGCACGCTTTCACAAAAAAATGCGACGGTCATACACTTTGCACGAAGTCGCGCGCGAGTCGAGTTTCGATCGGTTTGTCGTGCACCGTCTCGGAAATTCAAAATACTGGCCATTAACGATTTATTATCCCATGGTAAGTCGTATGAGCTTGGTTTCACGAAAAAATGCGACGGTCATAAACTTTGCGCAGAGTCAAGTTTCGATCGGTTTTTGGTGCACCGTCTCAGAAATTCAAAATACTGGTCTTTGCCGTCTTATTAGCCCATTGGAAGTCGTACAAGCACGCTTTCGCAAAAAAATACGACGGTCATAAACATTGCACGAAGTCGCGCGTGAGTCGAGTTTCGATAGGTTTTTCGTGCACCGTCTCGGAAATTCTCAATACTGGCCATTCACGATGTATTAGCCCACGATAAGTCGTATGAGCTTGGTTTCACGAAAAAATGCAACGGTCATAAACTTTGCGCAGAGTCGAGTTTCAATCGGTTTTTCGTGCACCGTCTCAAAAATTCAAAATACTGGTCTTTCCTGTCTTATTAGCCCATGAGAAGTCGTACAAGCATGCTTTCGCAAGAAAATACGACGGTCAGAAACTTTGCACGAAGTCGCGCGCAAGTCGGGTTTCGATCGGTTTGTCGTGCACCATCTCGCAAATTCAAAATACGGGCCATTAACGATTTATTATTCCATGGTAAGTCGTATGAGCTTGGATTCATGAAAAAACGTGACGGTCAAAAACTTTGCGCTGAGTCGAGATTCGTTCGGTTTTTCATGCGCCATCGCCGAAATTCAAAATACTGGTCTTTCACGTCTTACTAGCCCGTGGGAAATCGTACAAGCTCACTGTCGCAAAAAAAAAATGACGGTCAAAAACTTTGCTCGAAGTCGAGCTGAGTCGATTTTCGATCGGTTTTTCATGCACCGTCTCGGAAATTCTAAATAATGGTATTTCCCATCTTATTTGCCCATGGGAAGTCGTAAAAGCACGCTTTCGCAAAAAAATGCGACGGTCATAAACATTGCACGAAGTCGCACGCGAGTCGAGTTTCGATCGGTTTGTCGTGCACCGTCTCAGAAATTCAAAATACTGGCCATTAACGATTTATTAGCCCATGGTAAGTCGTATGAGCTTGGTTTCACGAAAAAATGCGACGGTCATAAACTTTCCACAGAGTCGAGTTCCGATCGGTTTTTCGTGCACCGTCTCGGAAATTCAAAATACTGGCCATTCACGATGTATTCGGCCATGGTAAGTCGTATGAGCTTGGTTTCTTGAAAAAATGCGACGGTCATAAACTTTGCACAGAGTCGAGTTTCGATCGGATTTTCGTGCACCGTCTCGGAAATTCAAAATACTGGTCTTTCCCGTCTTATTAGCCCATGAGAAGTCGTACAAGCATGCATTCGCAAAAAAATACGACGGTCATAAACTTTGCACGAAGTCAGTCAAGAGCAAGTCGAGTTTCGATCGGTTTGTCGTGCACCGTCTCAGAAATTCAAAATACTGGCCATTAATGATTTATTAGCCCATGGTAAGTCGTATGAGCTTGGTTTCACGAAAAAACGCGACGGTCATAAACTTTGCGCAGAGTCAAGTTTCGATCGGTTTTTCGTGCACCGTCTCAGAAATTCAAAATACTGGTCTTTGCCGTCTTATTAGCCCATTGGAAGTCATACAAGCACGCTTTCGCAAAAAAATACGACGGTCATAAACATTGTGCGAAGTAGAGAGCGAGTCGAGTTTCGATCGGTTTTTCGTGCACCGTCTCGAAAATTCAAAATACTGGCCATTCAAGATGTATTAGCCCATGGTAAGTCGTATGAGCATGGTTTCACGAAAAAACGCGACGGTCATAAACTTTGCGCAGAGTCCAGTTTCGAACGATTTTTCGTGCACCGTCTCGGGAATTCAAAATACTGGTCTTTCCCGTCTTATTAGCCCATGAGAAGTCGTACAAGCATGATGTCGAAAAAAAATATGACGGTCTTAAACTTTGCACGAAGTCGCGCGCGGGTCGAGTTTCGATCGATTTTTCGTGCACCGTCTCAGAAATTCAAAATACTAGCCATTAACGATTTATTAGCCCCTGGTATGTCGTATGAGCATGGTTTCATGAAAAAACTCGACGGTCATAAACTTTGCGCAGAGTCCAGTTTCGATCAGTTTTTCGTGCACCGTCTCGAAAATTCAAAATTCTGGTCTTCCCGTCTTATTTGCCCATGGGAAGTCGTACAAGCTCGCTTTCGCAAAAAAATACGACGGTCAAAAACTTTGCGCGAAGTCGCGCGCTGAGTCGAGTTTCGATTGGTTTTTCACGCACCGTCTCGGAAATCCAAAATACTGGCCATTCACGATGTATTAGCCCATGGTAAGTTGTATGAGCATGGTTTCACGAAAAAACGTGACGGTCATAAACTTTGCACAGAGTTGAGTTTCGATCGGTTTTTCGTGCACCGTCTCAGAAATTCAAAATACTGGTCTTTCCCGTCTTGTTAGACCATGAGAAGTCGTACAAGCACGCTTTCGCAAGAAAATATGACGGTCAGAAACTTTGCACGAAGTCGCGCGCGAGTCGAGTTTCGATCGATTTGTCGTGCACCGTCTCGCAAATTTAAAATACTGGCCATTAACGATTTATTAGCCCATGGTAAGTCGTATGAGCTTGGTTTCACGAAAAAATGTGACGGTCACAAACCTTGCGCAGAGTCGAGATTCGTTCGGTTTTTCATGCGCCGTCTCGGAAATTCAAAATTCTGGTCTTTCACGTCTTACTAGCCCATGGGAAATCGTACAAGCTCGCTATCGCAAAAAAAAAAGGACGGTCAAAAACTTTGCTCGAAGTCGCGCTGAGTCGATTTTCGATCGGTTTTTCATGCACCGTCTCGGAAATTCTAAATACTGGTATTTCCCATCTTATTAGCCCATGGGAAGTCGTACAAGCACGCTTTCGCAAAAAAATGCGACGGTCATAAACTTTGCACGAAGTCGCGCGCGAGTCGAGTTTCGATCGGTTTGTCGTGCACCGTCTCGGAAATTCAAAATACTGGCCATTAACGATTTATTAGCACATGGTAAGTCGTATGCGCTTAGTTTCCCGAAAAAATGCAACGGTCATAAACTTTGCACAGAGTTGAGTTCCGATCGGTTTTTCGTGCACCGTCTCGGAAATTCAAAATACTGGCCATTCACGATGTATTTGGCCATGGTAAGTCGTATGAGCTTGGTTTCATGAAAAAATGCGACGGTCATAAACTTTGCGCAGAGTCGAGTTTCGATCAGTTTTTCGTGCACCGTCTCGAAAATTCAAAATACTAGTCTTTCCCGTCTTATTAGCCCATGAGAAGTCATACAAGCATGCGAAATACGACGGTCATAAACTTTGCACGAAGTCAAGCGCAAGTCGAGTTTCGATCGGTTTGTCGTGCACCGTCTCGGAAATTCAAAATACTGGCCTTTCCCGTCTTATTAGCCCAAGAGAACTCGAACAAGCATGCTTTCGCAAAAAAATACGACGGTCATAAACTTTGCACGAAGTCACGCGGGAGTCGAGTTTCGATCGGTTTTTCATTCACCGTCTCAGAAATTCAAAATACTGGCCATTCACGATGTATTAGCCCATGGTAAGTCGTATGAGCATGGTTTCATAAAAAAACGCGACGGTCATAAACTTTGCGCAGAGTCGAGTTTCGATCGGTTTTTCGTGCACCGTCTCGGAAATTCAAAATACTGGTCTTTCCCGTCTTATTAGCCCATGGGAAGTCGTACAAGCACGCTTTAGCAAAAAAATATGACGGTCATAAACTTTGCATGAAGTCGCGCGCGAGTCGAGTTTTGATCGGTTTTTCATGCACCGTCTCGGAAATTCAAAATACTGGCCATTCACGATGTATTAGCCCATGGTAAGTCGTATGAGCTTGGTTTCATGAAAAAACCCGATGGTCATAAACTTTGCGCAGAGTCGAGTTTCCATCGCTTTTTCGTGCACCGTCTCGGAAATTCAAAATACTGGCCATTCACGATGTATTAGGCCATGGTAAGTCGTATGAGCTTGGTTTCATGAAAAAATGCGACGGTCATAAACTTTGCACAGAGTCGAGTTTCGATCAGTTTTTCGTGCACCGTCTCGAAAATTCAAAATACTAGTCTTTCCCGTCTTATTAGCCGATGAGAAGTCATACAAGCATGCGAAATACGACGGTCATAAACTTTGCACGAAGTCAAGCGCAAGTCGAGTTTGGATCGGTTTGTCGTGCACCGTCTCGGAAATTCAAAATACTGGCCATTAACGATTTATTAGCCCATGGTAAGTCGTATGAGCTTGGTTTCACGAAAAAATGCGACGGTCATAAACTTTGCGTAGAGTCGAGTTTCGATCGGTTTTTCGTGCACCGTCTCAGAAATTCAAAATACTGGTCTTTGCCGTCTTATTAGCCTATTGGAAGTCGTACAAGCACGCTTTCGCAAAAAAATACGACGGTCATAAACATTGCGCGAAGTAGCGAGCGAGTCGAGTTTCGATCGGTTTTTCGTGCACCGTCTCAAAAATTCAAAATACTGGCCTTTCAAGATGTATTAGCCCATGGTAAGTCGTATGAGCATGGTTTCATGAAAAAATGCGACGGTCATAAACTTTGCGCAGAGTCGAGTTTCGAACGGTTTTTCGTGCACCGTCTCGGGAATTCAAAATACTGGTCTTTCCCGTCTTATTAGCCCATGAGAAGTCGTACAAGCATGCTGTCGTAAAAAAATACGACGGTCTTAAACTTTACACGAAGTCACGCGCGAGTCGAGTTTCGATCGGTTATTCTTGCACCATCTCAGAAATTCAAAATTCTGGCCATTAACGATTTATTAGCCCCTGGTATGTCGTATGAGCTTGGTTTCATTAAAAAACGCGACGGTCATAAACTTTGCGCAGAGTCGAGTTTCGATCAGTTTTTCATGCACCGTCTCGGAAATTCAAAATTCTGGACTTTCCCGTCTTATTTGCCCATGGGAAGTCGTACAAGCTCGCTTTCGCAAAAAAATACGACGGTCCAAAACTTTGCGCGAAGTCGCGCGCTGAGTCGAGTTTCGATCAATTTTTCATGCACCATCTCGGAAATTCAAAATACTGGCCAATCCCAACGTATTAGCCCATGGTAAGTCATACGAGCACGGTTTCACGAAAAAATACGACGGTCATAAACATTACGCGAAGTCGCGCCCAGAGTCGAGTTTCGATTGGTTTTACGTGCACCTTGTCGGAAATTCAAAACACTGGCCATTCACGATGTATTAGCCATTGGTAAGTCGTATGAGCATGGTTTCACGAAAAAACCCAACGGTCATAAACTTTGCGCTGAGTCGGGTTTCGATCAGTTTTTCGTGCACCGTCTCAAAAATTCAAAATACTGGTCATTCACGCATGATGTATTAGCCATTGTAAGTCGTATGAGCATGGTTTCACGAAAAAATGCAACGGTCATAAACTTTACGCAGAGTCGAGTTTCGATCGGTTTTTCGTGCACTGTCTCAGAAATTCAAAATACTGGTCTTTCCCGTCTTATTAGCCCATGGGAAGTCGTACAAGCATGCTTTCGTGAAAAAATGCGACGGTCATAAACATTACGCGAAGTCACGCCCAGGGTCAAGTTTCGATCGGTTTTACATACACCGTCTCGGAAATTCAAAATACTGGCCATTCACGATGTATTAGCCCATGGTAAGTCATATGACCATGGTTTCACGAAAAAACGCGACGGTCATAAACTTTGCGCAGTGCCAAGTTTCGATCGGTTTTTCGTGCACTGTCTCGGAATTTCAAAATACTAGCAATTCCCGATGTATTAGCTAAGAGAAGTCGTACAAGCACGCTTTCGCGAAAAAATGTGACGGACATTACACGAAGTCGCGCCCAGAGTCAAGTTTCGATTGGTTTTACGTGCACCGTCTCAGAAATTCAAAATACTGGCCATTCACGATGTATTAGCCCATGGTAAGTCGTATGAGCATGGTTTCACGAAAAACTCGATGGTCATAAACTTTGCGTAGAGTCGAGTTTCGATCGGTTTTTCATGCACCGTCTCGGAAATTCAAAATACTGGCCTTTCCCGTCTTATTTGCCCATGGGAAGTCGTACAAGCACGCTTTCGCAAAAAAATACGACGGTCGTAAACTTTACGCGAACTTTGCGCAAAGTTAAGTTTCGATCGATTTTTTGTGCACCATCTCAGAAATTCAAAATACTGGCCATTCACGATGTATTAGCCCATGGTAAGTCGTATGAGCATGGTTTCACGAAAAAACATGACGGTCATAAACTTTGCGCATTGTCGATTTTCGATCGGTTTTCTGTGCACCGTCTAGGAAATTCAAAATACTGGTCTTTCCCGTCTTGTAAGCCCATGAGAAGTCGTACAATCATGCTTTCGAAAAAAAATACGACGGTCATAAACTTTGCACGAAGTCTCGCGCGAGTCGAGTTTCGATCGGTTTTTCATGCACCGTCTCGAAAATTTAAAATACTGGCCATTAATGATGTATTAGCCCATGGTAAGTTGTATGAGCTTGGTCTCACGAAAAAACGCGACGGTCAGAAACTTTGCGCAGGGTTGAATTTCGATCGGTTTTTCGTGCACCGTCTCAGAAATTCAAAATACTGGTCTTTCCCGTCTTATTAGCCCATGGGAAGTCGTACAAACTCGCTTTCGCAAAAAAATACGACGGTCATAAACTTTGCGCGAACTTTGCGCAGAGTCGAGTTTCGATCGGTTTTTCGTGCACCGTCTCGGAAATTCAAAATACTGGTCTTTCCCATCTTATTAGCTCATGGGAAGTCGTACTGGCCATTCACGATGTATTAGCCCATGGTAAGTCGTATGAGCATGGTTTCACGAAAAAATGTGACGGTCATAAACTTTGCGCAGAGTCGAGATTCGATCGGTTTTTCGTGCGCCGTCTCGGAAATTCAAAATACTGGTCTTTCCCGTCTTATTAGCCCATGGGAAATCGGACAAGCTCGCTGTCACAAAAAAATACGACGGTCAAAAAATTTGCTCGAAGTCGCGCGCTTAGTCGATTTTCGATCGGTTTTTCATGCACTGTCTCGAAAATTCAAAATACTGGTATTTCCCGTCTTATTAGCCCATGGGAAGTCGTACATGCACGCTTTCGCAAAAAAATGCGACGGTCACAAACTTTGCGCGAACTTTGCGCTGAGTCAAGTTTCGATCGGTTTTTCATGCATTGTCTCAGAAATTCAAAATATTGGCCATTCACAATGTATTTGCCCATGGTAAGTCATGTGAGCAAGGATTCACGAAAAAACGCGACGGTCATAAACTTTGCGCAGAGTCGAGTTTCGATCGGTTTTTCGTGCACCGTCTCGAAAATTCAAAATACTGGTCTTTCCCGTCTTATTAGCCCATGGGAAGTCGTACAAGCACGCTTTCGTAAAAAAATACGACGGTCATAAACATTGTGCGAAGTCGCGCGCGAGTCGAGTTTTGATCGATTTTTCATGCTCCGTCTCGGAAATTCAAAATACTGGCCATTCACGATGTATTAGCCCATGGTAAGTCGTATGAGCATGGTTTCACGAAAAAATGTGACGGTCATAAACTTTGCGCAGAGTCGAGTTTCGATCGGTTTTTCGTGCACCCTCTCGGAAATTCAAAATACTGGTCTTTCCCGTCTTATTAGCCCATGGGAAGTCGTACAAGCACGCTTTCACAAAAAAATACGATGGTCAAAAACTTTGCACGAAGTCGTGCGCGAGTCGAGTTTCGATCGATTTTTCGTGCACCGTCTCGGAAATTCAAAATACTGGTCTTTCCCGTCTTATTGTCAATGCAAGCACCCACATATACTTTGCTCACAATGGGTTTGCTCGATATATTAGAGATTGGAATAAAGCTTGGGTGAATGAGATATTTTACAAAACAAGTCTTCCTTATGGTCACAATGGGTTTTTCCTAGGTACCTAACCAAGGAATCAATCTGGGAAGCATCTACAAAAACACCTCATTCTGCTGCTTGGAAAGGAATTCTGAAGGCAAGGCGATGGCTATGTAACAATATTTCTTATGTGATTTCTTCTGGAACCAATATTAATATGTGGTATGATCCTTGGGTGAATGGGAAAAGTATATTTCAGATATTTGGTGATAGAGTACGACAGGATCTGGGGGCTCCCAAAGACTGGAAGGTTTCCGAATTCATTAACAATGGTACATGGTGTCTTCCCAACCCTACCTCCCCTGACATGTTATTACTTTTGCCGACTATTAGGGCTATTCCAATCAAGAACAACTCTACAGATATGCTTATTTAGCTTCATGATAATGGTAAATTTAGCACTACATCTGCATGGAACCAAATTAGACGACGAAACAACAAGTGGAGACCAAGTAGTTGGACATGGGATAGTCCATGCTCACAGCGACATTCCTTATGTATATGGCAGGCCCTTCTCGGCAAATTTCCTACGATGGACAATATGCAGCGAAGAGGTATTTATATTGTAAATAGGTGCTCTTTGTGTATGCAAAAGAAAGAAAGTGTTGACCATCTCTACTTTGATTGTGATTATTCATCTTGGATATGGAAGGAGATCTTGAAGCGATTTGATCTTCAAAGGCTACCACGGCCAAACTTGCATCATGAATTAGAAATGCTTATGCAAAGCTTCTCAAGAAAGGGGCCTCATACACAACTAGCAAGAATTATATTCAGATGTGCTATTTGGTGGATTTGGAAGGAGAGGTGTGGCAGAATTTTTGAGTGTACATGAACAAAGCACAAATTATGATAGAGATTCTTCAGGACTCACGATCATATATGGAGCAAGAATTGAATATAGAGCACCTAACAAGAAGAGAGAAAGAGATTTTCACAAGATTCAATTTTTCCATTAGTCAATAATCACTCGAATAATGATGAAGATTGTCATGTATTATATGGGGCAAAGCTAATATTTTGTGATGTATCCACAAGTAGTCCAGAACAGTCTAGCTATTGCATTTTATTATTTATTAACTTCCTTGTGCTACTCAGGGAGATGAGTTTGATGAAGCGTGCCCATTTCACCTTCTTTAGGTGGGGTGCAATCTTCTCGACTACACTAAGAGACTTCAGGCTTTAGTCTATGGCTTGTGTTGACAAAGCTTCTTTGTACAAATCTTTTACAAAATATATTATCTTTACTTACCAAAAAAAAAAATTTAAAATACTGCCCATTCACAATGTATTAGCCCATGGTAAGTCATGTGAGCATGGTTTCACGAAAAAACATGATGGTCATAAACTTTGCGCAGAGTTGAGTTTCGATCGGTTTTTCGTGCACCGTCTCAGAAATTAAAAATACTGGTCTTTCCCGTCTTATTAGCCCATGAGAAGTCGTACAAGCATGCTTTCGCAAAAAAATACGACGGTCATAAACTTTGCTCGAAGTCGCGCGCTGAGTCAAGTTTCGATCGGTTTTTCATGCACCATCTCGGAAATTCAAAATACTGGCGATTCACAATGTATTAGCCCATGGTAAGTCATGTGAGCATGGTTTCACGAAAAAACGCGACGGTCATAAACTTTGCGCAGAGTCGAGTTGCGATCGATTTTTTGGGCACCGTCTCGGAAATTCAAAATACTGGTCTTTCCCGTCTTATTAGCCCATGGGAAGTCGTACAAGCACGCTTTCACAAAAAAATACGACGGTCAAAAACTTTGCGCGAAATAGCACGCGAGTCCAGTTTCGATCTATTTTTCGTGCACCGTCTCGGAAATTCAAAATACTGGCCATTCACGATGTATTATCCCATGGTAAGTCGTATGAGCATGGTTTCACGAAAAAATGTGATGGTCATAAACTTTGCGTAGAGTCGAGTTTCGATCGGTTTTTCGGGCACCGTCTCGAAAATTCAAAATACTGGTCTTTCCCATCTTATTAGCCCATGGGAAGTCGTACAAGCACGCTTTCGCAAAAAAATACGACGGTCATAAACTTTGCTCGAAGTCGTGCGCTGAGTCAAGTTTCGAATGATTTTTCATGCACTTTCTCAAAAATTCAAAATACTAGCCATTCACAATGTATTAGCCCATGGTAAGTCATGTGAGTATGGTTTCACGAAAAAATGCGACGGTCATAAACTTTACGCAGAGTTGAGTTTCGATCGGTTTTTCGTGCACCGTCTCGGAAATTCAAAATACTGGTCATTCCCGTCTTATTAGCCCATGGGAAGTCGTACAAGCACGCTTTCACAAAAAAATACGACGGTCATAAACTTTGTGCGAATTCGCGCGCGAGTCGAGTTTCGATCGATTTTTCGTGCACCGTCTCGGAAATTCAAAATACTGTCCATTCACGATGTATTAGCCCATGGGATGTCGTATGAGCATGGTTTCATGAAAAAACACGACGGTCATAAACTTTGCGTAGATTCAAGTTTCGATCGGTTTTTCGTTCACCGTCTCGGAAATTCAAAATACTGGTCTTTCCCGTCATATTAGCCCATGGGAAGTCGTACAAGCACGCTTTCACAAAAAAATACGATGGTCATAAACTTTGCGCGAAGTCGCGCGCGAGTCGAGTTTCGAACGGTTTTTCGTGCACCGTCTCAGAAATTCAAAATACTGGCCATTCACGATATATTAGCCCATGGTAAGTCGTATGAGCATGGTTTCATGAAAAAACGTGACGGTCATAAACTTTGCGCAGAGTCAAATTTCGATCGATTTTTCGTGCACTGTCTCGAAAATTCAAAATACTGGTCTTTCCCATCTTATTAGCCCATGGGAAGTCGTAGAAGCACGCTTTCACAAAAAAATACGACGGTCATAAACTTTGCGCGAAGTCACGCGCGGGTCGAGTTTCGATCGGTTTTTCGTGCACCGTCTCGGAAATTCAAAATACTGGCCATTCACGTTGTATTAGCCCATGTAAATCGTATGAGCATGGTTTCACGAAAAAACGTGATGTTCATAAACTTTGTGCAGAGTCGAGATTCGATCGGTTTTTCGTGCACCATCTCGGAAATTTAAAATACTGGTCTTTCCCGTATTATTAGCCCATGGGAAGTCGTACAAGCTCGCTTTCCCAAAAAAATACGACGGTCAAAAACTTTGAGCGATGTCGCGCGCTCAGTCGACTTTTGATCAATTTTTCGTGCACTATCTCGGAAATTCAAAATACTGGCCAATCCAAACGTATTAGCCCATGGTAAGCCATACGACCACGGTTTCATGAAAAAATGCGACGGTCATAAACATTACGCGAAGTCACGCCCAGAGTCGAGTTTCGATTGGTTTTACGTGCACCATCTCGGAAATTCAAAATACTGGGCATTCGCGATGTATTAGCCCATGGAAGTCGTATGAGCATGGTTTCACGAAAAAATACGATGGTCATAAACTTTGCGCGAAGTCGCGCGCGAGTCGAGTTTCGATCGGTTTTTCGTGCACCGTCTCGGAAATTCAAAATACTAGCCATTCACGTTGTATTAGCCCATGTAAGTCGTATGAGCATGGTTTCTTGAAAAAATGTGATGTTCATAAACTTTGCGCAGAGTCGAGATTCGATCGGTTTTTTTGTGCACCGTCTCGAAAATTCAAAATACTGGTCTTTCCCGTCTTATTAGCCCATGGGAAGTCATACAAGCTCGCTTTCCCGAAAAAATACGACGGTCAAAAACTTTCCGCGAAGTCACGCGCTGGGTCGAGTTTCGATCGATTTTTTGTGCACCATCTCGAAAATTCAAAATTCTGGCCAATCGCAACGTATTAGCCCTTGATAAGTCATACGAGCACAGTTTCACGAAAAAATGCGACGGTCATAAACATTACGTGGAGTTACGCCCAGAGTCGAGTTTCGATTGGTTTTACGTGCACTATCTCAGAAATTCAAAAGACTGGCCATTCACGATGTATTAGCCCATGGTAAGTGGTATAAGCATGGTTTCACGAAAAAACGTGACGGTCATAAACTTTGCGCTGAGTAGAGTTTCGATCGGTTTTTCGTTCAGTGTCTCAAAAATTCAAAATACTGGCCATTCACGATGTATTAGCCCATGGTAAGTCATAAGCATGGTTTCACGTATAAACGCGACGGTCATAAACTTCGCGCAGAGTCGAGTTTCGATCGGAAATTCTTGCTATGGAGCAAGAATTGAATACAGAGCACCTAACAAGAAGAGAGAGAGAGAGAGAAGGGGGGAATGGGCCTTCGTTCCCTTGCGTGCGTGCGTGAGTGCTCTGCTCTGCTTGGGCTTGCGCTTGCGCTTGCGATCGGCGCTGGGGACGGCAACCTCATCTCTTACCGAAGAGTGGGCAGGGGAGGGCAATTGCTCCCTTGGGCGATTTCTCCTCTACGATCTCTCCGCGGTGAATTCAAGCGTGGAAGGCCGGCGGTCGCTCCTGTGATCAGCGATTCCAGGCGGGGAATCGGCGATTGCAGGCGTGGAAGGGCGGCGGCTCTTCTCCCCTAGGCGCGGGACCGACTCTATTGCGAGAAACGGTGGAGGCTGCGCTGCGATTGGGGCTGGGTTCACTGCCGCTCTGCGATCCTGCGGCAACTCCAAGGGCGACGGCTGCTTCTGCAATCGGCATGGAAAGGGCGACGGCTGCGACCTTAGTGTGGGAAGGGTGGTGGCTTCCTCTCCCCTAGGCGGCTGGCGGTCTAGGGCGAGCGACGCCATGGATGCGAGCGACTCTGCTTCGCATCCTCTATTCTAGCGGGATGATCCTCCGCTGGCTTCTTCCCAGCGGCCTGCACTGGTTGCTTCACAGCGGAACGCCCCTCTCCAGCAGTCACAGTGGGAGAGGGTTGCTCCTCAGCCGCTGGTTACGTCACAGCGGGAGGGGGTTGCTCCTCTCCAACAGCCGCTGGTTCCTCCCCAACAGCTTAGGCCGGTTTCACACCAGGATGTTCCACCGCTGATTTCTTCTTCTCGACAGGATGCTCCTTCAATGAACCAGGCCCGAGGTCGTTCACGATCTAGATCACGACCTCCTGCTCCTATTTCTCGAGATCCTCGGCCTTGGAGTAGCCTCTTCAAGGCTCCAGTGGGTAGTCCGGATCTTCGACTGGACTTTTTTGCTCTAGAAGTATAGGCTGATCAGAAGATTGCTGTGTATGAGGCTATTGATTCTGACGAACTAATCGAGACATGGTCCATGGCAATTGTGGGCTACGTTGTTGGACTAAGAACATCCTTTTTTCCATTATCCTTATATATCAGAACTCGTTGGGGAATATCAACATTTGATCTTCATATGTTGGAGACCGGATTCTTTGTATGCAAGCTTTATTCTGAAGAAGATTTACAACGGGTCCTTGAAGGATTTTGGATTATCCGTGGTCATCCAATGATACTACGACGCTGGGCACCTGATGTGAGATTGGAGTTAGACAGTCTATAGTCTATCCCAATATGGGTTTCTTTCCATGGACTTCCACTACATCTCTGGGGTCATCGTTTTATTGCAAAGCTTTGCAGCACCTTGGGACAACCATTGTATATTGATAAGGCAACAGCTTCACAAACGAGATTGACCTTTGCCAGAGCTTGTGTAATGGTTTCTTCTAATGAGGAACTACCGAATGAAGTTTCTTACCGTGATCTTGATGGGAGCACCCGAAAGGTGAAAGTCTCATATTCTTGGAAGATTGTAATGATGAAGATTGTAATGTATTATATTGTAATCAAGAACAACTCTTCAGATATTCACAAGATTCAATTTTTCCATTAGTCAATAATCACTCGAATAATGATGAAGATTGTAATGTATTATATGGGGCAAAGCTTATATTTTGTGATGTATCCATAAGTTTTTTTGGTAAGTAAAGATAATGTATTTTGTAAAAGATTTGTACAAAGAAGCTTTGTCTACACAAGCCATAGACTAAAGCCTGAAGTCTCTTATTGTAGTCGAGAAGATTGCACCCCACCTAAAGAAGGTGAAATGGGCACGCTTCATCAAACTCATCTCCAAGAGTAGCACAAGGAAGTTAATAAATAATAAAATACAATAGCTAGACTGTTCTGGACTACTTGTGGATACATCACAAAATATAAGCTTTGCCACATATAATACATTACAATCTTCATCATTATTCGAGTGATTATTGACTAATGGAAAAATTGAATCTTGTGAAAATCTCTTTCTCTCTTCTTGTTAGGTGCTCTGTATTCAATTCTTGCTCCATACATGATCGTGAGTCCTGAAGAATCTCTATCAGAATTTGAGCTTTGTTCATGTTGTGACACTCAAAAATTCTGTCACACCTCTCCTTCCAAATCCACCAAATAGCACATCTGAATATAATTCTTGCTAGTTATGTAAGAGGCCCCTTTCTTGAGAAGCTTTGCATAAGCATTTCTAATTCATGATGCAAGTTTGGCCGTGGTAGCCTTTGAAGATCAAATCGCTTCAAGATCTCCTACCATATCCAAGCTGAATAATCACAAGCAAAGTAGAGATGGTCAACACTTTCTTCCTTTTGCATACACAAAGAGCACCGATTTACAATATAAATACCTCTTCGCTGCATATTGTCCATCGTAGGAAGTTTGCCGAGATGGGCCTGCCAAGTACATAAGGAATCTCGCTGTGAGCATGGACTATCCCATGTCCAACTACTTGGGATCCACTTGTTGTTTCGTCATCTAATTTGGTTCCATGCAGATGTAGCACTAAATTTACCATTATCATGAAGCCAAATAAGCATATCTGAAGAATTGTTCTTGATTGGAATAGCCCTAATAGTCGGCCAAAGTAATAACATGTCAGGGGAGGTAGGGTTGGGAAGACACCATGTACCATTGTTAATGAATTCGGAAACCTTCCAGTCTTTCGGAGCCCCCAGATCCTGTCGTACTCTATCACCAAATATCTGAAATATACTTTTCCTATTCACCCATGGATCATACCACATATTAATATTGGTTCCAGAAGAAATCACATAATAAATATTGTTACATAGCCATCGCCTTGCCTTCAGAATTCCTTTCCAAGCAGCAGAATGAGATGTTTTTGCAGATGCTTCCTAGATTGATTCCTTGGTTAGGTTCCTAGCAAAAACCCATTGTGACCATATGGAAGACTGGTTTTGTAAAATATCCCATAATTGCTTTACCGTACAAGCTTTATTCCATTCTCTAATATGTCGAAGATTCAGCCCCCCTTCATCCTTCGGTTTGCAAATGTCGTCCCAATTCACCATGTGCATTGCCTTACCATCTGTGCCATTCCAAAAGAAGTTCATAAGTAATTTATCAATATCATGGAAAAGCCCGGCAGGTGGAAGGAATGCATGAGACCAATACATAGAATAAGAGATCAACACAGATCGAATAAGTTCAAGTCGTCCAGCTTTAGAAAGAAGCCTATTTTTCCAAGAGGAAATTCTGTTCTTAATTTTTTGTAGGATAGGCTGACAGGAGACTTTGTTGATTCCAGTGGATATAAGTGGGAGACCCAAGTAAGGAACCGGTAAATTTCCTTCAGCAACTCCCAATGTTTGAGCAATATGATCCTTATTGTCAATGCAAGCACCCACATATACTTTGCTCTTTGCATGGTTTAGCTTAAGACCAGAAACTTTACCAAATTCATTAAGAATATCAACCATATTACTCACAGAAACTGGATCAACTCGAAGGAAGATAATAAGGTCATCAGCAAATGTTATGTGAGAGATATAAACAGAACCATAATGTGGAACCTTAATTTTGCCATTGGAAACAGCCTCTTCTAACATACAACTGAGCCCTTCCATTGCAATGGTAAAAGGATAAGGAGATAGTGGATCACCTTGCCGAATGCCATTCTTACTCCCGAAGAAGCCAATAGGTGAACCATTAAAGTGAATCGAAAATTTTGGAGTTTCCAAGCAACATTGAATCCATTTAACCCAGTGCTGAGGGAAGCCCATATTATGGAGCATCATGTAAATAAAATGCCTATTGAATGA
Organism: Ensete ventricosum; assembly: GCA_029747655.1. NCBI lineage: Eukaryota > Viridiplantae > Streptophyta > Magnoliopsida > Zingiberales > Musaceae > Ensete > Ensete ventricosum. The sequence continues at coordinate 40,786,987 of JAQQAF010000003.1, forward strand.
GTCAAAGGCCTTTCGTAAATCAGCTTTAAAACAGATCTTTTTCCCTCTTATTTTTTAGTGTAGATCCTTAACCAAATCATTAGCAAGCAGGACATTATGATGGATACTCCTCCCTTTAAGAAAAGCAGCCTGATTAGGACTAATGACCTTATTCATGACCTTTTGTAGTCTATCTTCCAGCAACTTAGAGATAACCTTATAAATAAATTTGTACAGTGAAATAGGACGGTAGTTCTCCAATGAATCGGCTCCATCATTTTTAGGCAGTAAAGAAATAAAAGTGCAATTCATTTCTTTAAGAATATGACCTGAGGAGAAAAAATGTCGACAAGCTTTTATGACATCGTTGCCTACAATAGCCCATGCAATTTGATAGAACTCAGCTGGAAATCCGTCTGGACCAGGGCTTTTGTTCTTCGGGGACTTAAAAATAACTTTCATAATTTCATCATCCGTTATTGGGGCATTAAGATGAGAGAGGGCTTCAGAATCAAGTCGTCTTGTAGGCCCAACATGAATACTATTAGGCTGCTGCTCCTGATTGAGTAAGGAATAAAAAAATTACTTGGTGTAATTTTTAACCTCATCCAAATCCTCAATGAGATTACCATCTATACCTTTGCATTTTTTGATGCGATTAGTAGCCCTTCTGGTAGCAATAGCAGCATAGAAAAACTTCGTAGTAGAATCCCCTAGAGTCAGCCAATACTGTCGTGACTTCTGTTTCAAAAAGCATTCCTCCTGCTTCAAAGCTTGCATAAAGTTATTTATAGCAGCAGCCTCTTTGTATATAAGATTCACATCCAGAGGTTGAAGATTTAGCTCGCTTTGCACAGCCATAAATTCTTTCTTGCATAACTGAACCCCGTCGGTGATATTTCCAAATGTAGTTGAATTCCACTTCTTAAGTGCTGCTTTGCATGCTTTTAGTTTTTGACATAGGATGTAAGGGGGAGAACCAAATACATTAATGTCCCAAGCTGACTTAATAACTTCGAGGAACTTAGGGTGATAACTCCACATATTAAAAAATCAAAAAGGTTTCTTGACTCTGGGTAGTGCTTTATCTGCATGTATATGCATAATAGAGTGATCCGAAAATAACTTAGCACCGTACTCAAGAAGTGAATCTGGGAAAACTGCTAACCATTCCTGATTAATCAAACATCTGTCAAGTCGAGCCATAATTTTTCTTTCAGCAGTACTTTGATTGTTCCATGAGAACCAATCACCTACAGATTTCATGTCAGTCAATGCAGCAGTATCTATACAATACATTTTAATGTATCCACAAGTAGTCCAGAACAGTCTAGCTATTGCATTTTATTATTTATTAACTTCCTTGTGCTACTCTTGGAGATGAGTTTGATGAAGCGTGCCCATTTCACCTTCTTTACGTGGGGTGCAATCTTCTCGACTACACTAAGAGACTTCAGGCTTTAGTCTATGGCTTGTGTAGACAAAGCTTCTTTGTATAAATCTTTTACAAAATACATTGTCTTTACTTACCAAAAAAAAAAAATTCAAAATACTGGACTTTGCAATCTTATTAGCCCATGGGAAGTTGTACAAGCACTCTTTCGCGAAAAAATGTGACGGTCATAAACATTACGCGAAGTCGCGCCCTGGGTCGAGTTTCAATAGGTTTAAAATTTTTGATTCAATTTTGCTTGGAAACTCCAAAATTTTTGATTCTCTTTAATGGTTCACCTATTGGCTTCTTCGGGAGTAAGAATGGCATTCGGCAAGGCGATCCACTATCTCTTTATCTTTTTACCATTGCAATGGAAGGGCTCAGTTGTATGTTAGAAGAGGCTGTTTCCAATGGCAAAATTAAGGTACCATATTATGGTTCTGTTTATATCTCTCACATAACATTTGCTGACGACCTTATTATCTTCCTTCGAGATGATCCAGTTTCTGTGAGTAATCTGGCAGATATTCTTAATGAATTTGGTATAGTTTCTGGTCTTAAGCTAAACCATGCAAAGAGCAAATTATATGTGGGTGTTTGCATTGACAATAAGGATCATATTGCTCAAACATTGGGAGTTGCAGAAGAAAATTTACCGGTTCCTTACTTGGGTCTCCCACTTATATCCACTGGAATCAACAAAGTCTCCTGTGAGCCTATCCTACAAAAAATTAAGAACATAATTTTCTCTTGGAAAAATAGGCTTCTTTCTAAAGCTGGACAACTTGAACTTATTCTATCTGTGTTGATCTCTTATTATACTTATTGGTCTCATGCATTCCTTCTACCTGCCGGGCTTCTCAATGATATTGATAAATTACTTATGAACTTCTTTTGGAATGGCACAGATGGTAAGGCAATGCACATGGTGAATTGGGACAACATTTGCAAACCGAAGGATGAAGGGGGGCTGAATCTTCGACATATTAGAGATTGGAATAAAGCTTGTAGGATATTTTACAAAACAAGTCTTCCTTATGGTCACAATGGGTTTTTGCTAGGTACCTAACCAAGGAATCAATCTGGGAAGCATCTGCAAAAACATCTCATTCTGCTGCTTGGAAAGGAATTCTGAAGGCAAGGAGATGGCTACGTAACAATATTTCTTATGTGATTTCTTCTGGAACCAATATTAATATGTGGTATGATCCTTGGGTGAATGGGAAAAGTATATTTCAGATATTTGGTGATAGAGTATGACAGGATCTGGGGGCTCCCAAAGACTGGAAGGTTTCTGAATTCATTAACAATGGTACATGGTGTCTTCCCAACCCTACCTCCCCTGACATGTTATTATTACTTTGGCCGACTATTAGGGCTATTCCAATCAAGAACAACTCTTCAGATATGCTTATTTGGCTTCATGATAATGGTAAATTTAGTGCTACATCTGCATGGAACCAAATTAGACGACGAAACAAGTGGATCCCAAGTAGTTGGACATGGGATAGTCCATGCTCACATCGAGATTCCTTATGTACATGGCAGGTCCTTCTCGGCAAACTTCATACGATGGACAATATGCAGCGAAGAGATATTTATATTGTAAATCGGTGCTCTTTGTGTATACAAAAGGAAGAAAGTGTTGACCATCCCTACTTTGCTTGTGATTATTCATCTTGGATATGGAAGGAGATCTTGAAGCGATTTGATTTTCAAAGGCTACCACAGCCAAACTTGCATCATGAATTAGAATTGCTGATGCAAAGCTTCTCAAGAAAGGGTCCTCTTACACAACTAGCAAGAATTATATTCATATGTGCTATTTGGTGGATTTGGAAGGAGAGGTGTGGCAGAATTTTTGAGTGTCACAACATGAACAAAGCTCAAATTCTGATAGAGATTCTTTAGGACTCACGATCATGCATAGAGTAAGAATTGAATATAGAGCACCTAACAAGAAGAGAGAAAGAGATTTTCAAAAGATTCAATTTTTTCATTAGTCAATAATCACTCGAATAATGATGACGATTGTCATGTATTATATGGGGCAAAGCTTATATTTTGTGATGTATCCACAAGTAGTCCAGAACAGTCTAGCTATTACATTTTATTATTTATTAACTTCCTTGTGCTTCTCTTTTTTTTTTTTGGTAAGTAAAGATAATATATTTTGTAAAAGATTTGTACAAAGAAGCTTTGTCTACACAAGCCATAGACTAAAGCCTGAAGTCTCTTAGTGTAGCCGAGAAGATTGCACCCCACCTAAAGAAGGTGAAATGGGCACACTTCATCAAACTCATTTCCAAGAGTAGCACAGGGAAGTTAATAAATAATAAAATGCAATAGCTAGATTGTTCTGGACTACTTGTGGATACATCACAAAATATAAGCTTTGCCCCATATAATACATTACAATCTTGATCATTATTCGAGTGATTATTGACTAATGGAAAAATTGAATCTTGTGAAAATCACTTTCTCTCTTCTTTTTTTTGGTAAGTAAAGATAATGTATTTTGTAAAAGATTTGTACAAAGAAGCTTTGTCTACACAAGCCATAGACTAAAGCCTGAAGTCTATTAGTGTAGTCGAGAAGATTGCACCCCACCTAAAGAAGGTGAAATGGGCACGTTTCATCAAACTCGTCTCCAAGAGTAGCACAAGGAAGTGAATAAATAATAAAATGCAATAGCTAGACTGTTCTAGACTACTTGTGGATACATCACAAAATATAAGCTTTGCCCCATCTCTTTCTCTCTTCTTGTTAGGTGCTCTGTATTCAATTCTTGCTCCATACATGATCGTGAGTCCTGAAGAATCTCTATCAGAATTTGAGCTTTGTTCATGTTGTGATACTCAAAAATTCTGCCACACCTCTCCTTCCAAATCCACCAAATAGCACATCTGAATATAATTCTTGCTAGTTGTGTAAGATGCCCTTTTCTTGAGAAGCTTTGCATAAGCATTTCTAATTCATGATGCAAGTTTGGCCGTGGTAGCCTTTGAAGATCAAATCGCTTCAAGATCTCCTTCCATATCCAAGATGAATAATCACAAGCAAAGTAGAGATGGTCGACACTTTCTTCCTTTTGCATACACAAAGAGCACCGATTTACAATATAAATACCTCTTCGCTGCATATTGTCCATCGTAGGAAGTTTACCGAGAAGGGCCTGCCATGTACATAAGGAATGTTGCTGTGAGCATGGACTATCCCATGTCCAACTACTTGGGATCCACTTGTTATTTCGTCGTCTAATTTGGTTCCATGTAGATGTAGCACTAAATTTACCATTATCATGAAGCCAAATAAGCATATCTGAAGAGTTGTTCTTGATTGGAATAGCCCTAATAGTCGGCCAAAGTAATAACATGTCAGGGGAGGTAGGGTTGGGAAGACACCATGTACCATTGTAAATAAATTCAGAAACCTTCCAGTCTTTGGGGGCCCCCAGATCCTGTCGTACTCTATCACCAAATATCTAAAATATACTTTTCCCATTCACCCAAGGATCATACCACATATTAATATTGGTTCCAGAAGAAATCACATAAGAAATATCGTTACGTAGCCATCGCCTTGCCTTCAGAATTCCTTTCCAAGCAGCAGAATGAGATATTTTTGCAGATGCTTCCCAGATTGATTCCTTGATTAGGTACCTAGCAAAAACCCATTGTGACCATAAGGAAGACTTGTTTTGTAAAATATCCCATAATTGCTTTACCATACAAGGTTTATTCCAATCTCTAATATGTCGAAGATTCAGCCCCCCTTCATCCTTCAGTTTGCAAATGTTGTCCCAATTCACGATGTGCATTGCCTTACCATCTGTGTCATTCCAAAAGAAGTTCATAAGTAATTTATCAATTTCATGGAGAAGCCCGGCAGGTAGAAGGAATGCATGAGACCAATAAATAGAATAAGAGATCAACACATATCGAATAAGTTCAAGTCGTCCAGCTTTAGAAAGAAGCCTATTTTTCCAAGAGGAAATTCTGTTCTTAATTTTTTGTAGGATAGGCTGACAGGAGACTTTGTTGATTCCAGTGGATATAAGTGGGAGACCCAAGTAAGGAACCGGTAAATTTCCTTCAGCAACTCCCAATGTCTGAGCAATATGATCCTTATTGCCAATGCAAGCACCCATATATACTTTGCTCTTTGCATGGTTTATCTTAAGACCGAAAACTTTACCAAATTCATTAAGAATATTTGCCAGATTACTCACAGAAACTGGATCATCTCGAAGGAAGATAATAAGGTCATCAGCAAATGTTTCCTTGTGCTACTCTTGGAAATGAGTTTGATGAAGTGTGCCCATTTCACCTTCTTTAGGTGGGGTGCAATATTCTCGACTACACTAAGAGACTTCAGGCTTTAGTCTATGGCTTGTATAGACAAAGCTTCTTTGTACAAATCTTTTACAAAATATATTATCTTTACTTACAAAAAAAAAAACATTGTATTAGCCCATGGTAAGTCATGTGAGCATGGTACGTACCAAAAAAAAAAAAAAAGTCATGTGAGCATGGTTTCACGAAAAAACGCGACGGTCATAAACTTTACGCAGAGTCGAGTTTCGATCGGTTTTTCGTCCACCGTCTCGAAAATTGAAAATACTAGTCTTTCCCATCTTATTAGCCCATGAGTAGTCGTACAAGCATGCTTTCGCAAAAAAATACGATGGTCATAAACTTTGTACGAAGTCGCGCGCGAGTCGAGTTTCGATCGGTTTTTCGTGCACCATCTCGGAAATTCAAAATACTGGCCATTCACGATGTATTAGCCCATGGTAAGTCGTTTGAGCATGGTTTCACAAAAAAATGCGACGGTCATAAACTTTGCGCAGAGTCGAGTTTCGATCGATTTTTCATCCACCGTCTCGAAAATTCAAAATACTGGTCTTTCCCGTCTTATTAGACCATAGGAAGTCGTACAAGCACGCTTTCGCAAAAAAATACGATGGTCATAAACTTTGCGCGAAGTCACGCGCGAGTCGAGTTTCGATCGATTTTTCGTGCACAATCTCGGAAATTCAAAATACTGGCCATTCACGATGTATTAGCCCATGGTAAGTCGTATGAGCATGGTTTCACGAAAAAACACGACGGTCATAAACTTTGCGCAGAGTAAAATTTCGTTCGATTTTTCGTGCACCGTCTCGGAAATTCAACATACTTGTCTTTCCCGTCTTATTAGCCCATGGGAAGTCGTACAAGCACGCTTTCGCAAAAAAATACGACGGTCATAAACTTTGCGCGAACTTTGTGCAGAGTCGAGTTTCGATCGGTTTTTCGTGCACCGTCTCGGAAATTCAAAATACTGGCCATTAACGATGTATTAGCCCATTGTAAGTCGTATGAGCTTGGTTTCATGCAAAAACGCGACGGTCATACACTTTACGCAGAGTCGAGTGTCGATCGGTTTTACGTCCACCAACTAAAAAATTCAAAATACTGGTCTTTCCCGTCTTATTAGCCCATGGGAAGTCGTAAAAGCTCGCTTTCGTAGAAAAATACGACGGTGAAAAACTTTGCTCGAAGTCACGCGCTGAGTCGAGTTTTGATCGATTTTTCGTGCACCATCTCAGAAATTAAAAATACTGGTCTTTCCCGTCTTATTTAGCCCATGGGAAGTCGTACAAGCACGCTTTCGCAAAAAAAATACGACGGTCATAAACTTTGCGCGAACTTTGCGCTGAGTCGAGTTTCGATCGGTTTTTCATGCACTGTCTCGGAAATTCAAAATACTGGCCATTAACAATGTATTAGCCCATGGTAAGTCATGTGAGCATGGTTTCACGAAAAAATGTGACGGTCATAAACTTTACGCTGAGTCGAGTTTCGATCGGTTTCTCGTGCACCGTCTCGGAAATTCAAAATACTGGTCTTTCCCCTCTTATTAGCCCATGGGAAGTCGTACAAGTATGCTTTCGCAAAAAAATATGACGGTCATAAACTTTGCACGAAGTCGCGCGCGAGTCGAGTTTCGATCGGTTTTTCATGCACCGTCTTGGAAATTCAAAATACTGGCCATTAACGATGTATTAGCCCATGGTAAGTCGTATGAGCTTGGTTTCATGAAAAAACACGACGGTCATAAACTTTGCGCAGAGTCGAGTTTCGATCAGTTTGTCGTGCACCGTCTCGAAAATTCAAAATACTGGTCTTTCCCATCTTATTAGCCCATGGGAAGTCGTACAAGCTCGCTTTCGCAAAAAAATATGACGGTCAAAAACTTTGCTCGAAGTCGCGCGCTGAGTCGAGTTTCGATCGGTTTTTCGTGCACCGTCTCGGAAATTAAAAATGCTGGGCTTTCCCGTCTTATTAGCCCATGGGAAGTCGTACAAGCACGCTTCCGCAAAAAAATACGACGGTCATAAACTTTGCGCGAACTTTGCGCAGAGTCGAGTTTCGATCGGTTTTTCATGCACTGTCTCAGAAATTGAAAATACTGGCCATTCACAATGTATTAGCCCATGGTAAGTCATGTGAGCATGGTTTCACGAAAAAACGCGACGTTCATAAACTTTGCGCAGAGTCGAGTTTCGATCGGTTTTTCGTGCACCATCTCGGAAATTTAAAATACTGGTCTTTCCCGTCTTATTAGCCCATGGGAAGTCGTACAAGCACGCTTTGGCCATTCAAAATATTGGCCATTCACAAAAAAATGCGACGGTCAGAAACATTACGCGAAGTCGCGCCCAGAGTCGAGTTTCGATTGGTTTTAAGTGCACCATCTCGGGAATTCAAAATACTAGCCATTCACGATGTATTTAAAATACTCGGCTATTGCATTTTATTATTTATTATCTTCATGAAACCATGCTCATACGACTTACCATGGACTAATACATCTTGAATGGCCAGAATTTTGAATTCCCGAGACGGTGCACAAAAAACCAATCGAAACTCGACTCTGCGCAAAGTTTATAACCGTCACGTTTTTTCATGAAACCATGCTCATACGACTTACCATGGGCTAATACATCGTGAATGGCCAGTATTTTGAATTTTTGAGACGGTGCACGAAAAACTGATCGAAACTCTTTTTTTTGGTAAGTAAAGATAATGTATTTTGCAAAAGATTTGTACAAAGAAGTTTTGTCTACACAAGCCATAGACTAAAGCCTGAAGTCTCATAGTGTAGTCGAGAAGATTGCACCCCACCTAAAGAAGGTGAAATGGGCACACTTCATCAAACTCATTTCCAAGAGTAGCACAAGGAAGTTAATAAATAATAAAATGCAATAGCTAGACTGTTCTGGACTACTTGTGGATACATCACAAAATATAAGCTTTGCCCCATATAATACATTACAATCCCACTTCTTACAGTATTAGTTATTCGTTCTCTCCCAATGGGATCCAACTATTTGGTTTACCTAATTAAGAAAACCGATCGAAACTCGACTCAGCGTAAAGTTTATTACCGTCGCGTATCTTCATGAAACCATGCTCATACGACTTACCATGAACTAATACATCGTGAAGGACCAGTATTTTGAATTCCCGAGATGGGGCACGTAAAACCAATCGAAACTCGACTCTGGGCGCGACTTCCCATGGTCTAATACGTTGGGAATGGCCAATATTTTGAATTTCCAAGACAGTCCACGAAAAACTGATGGAAATTCAAAATCTCTATCATGGTTTCCAAGACAGTCCACGAAAAACTGATGGAAATTCAAAAATATTTTGAATTTCCAAGACAGTCCACGAAAAGCATGGTTTCACAAAAAAATGTGACGGTCATAAACTTTGCGCAGAGTCGAGTTTCGATCGGTTTTTCGTGCACCGTCTCGGAAATTCAAAATACTAGTCTTTCCCGTCTTATTAGCCCATGGGAAGTCGTACAAGCACGCTTTCGCAAAAAAATACGACGGTCATAAACTTTGCGCAAGTCGCGCGCGAGTCGAGTTTCGATCGGTTTTTCAAGCATCGTCTCGGAAATTCAAAATACTGGTCTTTCCCGTCTTATTAGCCCATGGGAAGTCATACAAGCACGCTTTCACAAAAAATACGACGGTCATAAACAATGCACGAAGTCGCGCGCGAGTCGAGTTTTGATCGGTATTTCGTGCACCGTCTCGGAAATTCAAAATACTGGCCATTCAAAATTCATGGTAAGTCGTATGAATATGGTTTCACAAAAAAATGCGACGGTCATAAACTTTGCGCAGAGTCGAGTTTCGATCGGTTTTTACTTACCAAAAAAAAAAGATTCGATCGATTTTTCATGCACCGTCTCGAAAATTCTTTTTTTGGTAAGTAAAGATAATGTATTTTGTAAAAGATTTGTACAAAGAAGCTTTGTCTACACAAGCCATAGACTAAAGTCGGAAGTCTCTTAGTGTAGTCGAGAAGATTGCACCCCACCTAAAGAAGGTGAAATGTGCACGCTTCATCAAACTCATCTCCAAGAGTAGCACAAGTAAGTTAATAAATAATAAAATGCAATAGCTAGACTGTTCTGGACTACTTGTGGATACATCACAAAATATAAGCTTTGCCCCATATAATACATTACAATCTTCATCATTATTCGAGTGATTATTTACTAATGGAAAAATTGAATCTTGTGAAAATCTCTTTCTCTCTTCTTGTTAGGTGCTCTGTATTCAATTCTTGCTCCATACATGATCGTGAGTCCTGAAGAATCTCTATCAGAATTTGAGCTTTGTTCATGTTGTGACACTCAAAAATTCTGCCACACCTCTCCTTCCAAATCCACCAAATAGCACATCTGAATATAATTCTTGCTAGTTGTGTAAGAGGCCCCTTTCTTGAGAAGCTTTGCATAAGCATTTATAATTCATGATGCAAATTTGGCCGTGGTAGCCTTTGAAGATCAAATTATACCAAATTCATTAAAAATATCTGCCAGATTACTCATAGAAACTGGTTCATCTCGAAGAAAGATAATAAGGTCATCAGCAAATGTTATGTGAGAGATATAAACAAAACCATAATGTGGTGCCTTAATTTTGCCATTGGAAACAGCCTCTTCTAACATACAACTAAGTCCTTCCATTGCAATGGTAAAAAGATAAGGAGATAGTGGATCACCTTGTCGAATGCCATTCTTACTCCCGAAGAAACCAATAGGTGAACCATTAAAGAGAATAAAAAATTTTGAAGTTTCCAAGCAACATTGAATCCATTTAACCTAGTGCTGAGGGAAGCCCATATTATGGAGCATCATGTAAATAAAATGCCTATTGACTGAGTCAAAGGCCTTTCGTAAATCAGCTTTAAAACAGATCTTTTTCCCTCTTGTTTTTTAGTGTAGATCCTTAACCAAATCATTAGCAAGCAGGACATTATGATGGATACTCCTCCGTTTAAAAAAGCAGCCTGATTAGGACTAATGACCTTATTCATGACCTTTTGTAGTCTATCTGCCAGCAACTTAGAGATAACCTTATAAATAAAGTTGCAAAGTGAAATAGGACGGTAGTTCTCCAATGAATCGGCTCCATCATTTTTAGGCACTAAAGAAATAAAATAGCAATTCACTTCTTTAAGAATATGACCTGAGGAGAAAAAAAAGGACCAAGGCTTTTGTTCTTCGGGGACTTAAATATAACTTTCACAATTTCATCATCCGTTATTGGGGCATTAAGATGAGAGAGGGCTTCAGAATCAAGTCGTCTTGTAGGCCCAACATGAATACTATTAGGCTGCTGCTCCTGATTGAGTAAGGAATAAAAAAATTACTTGGTGTAATTTTTAACCTCATCTATGTCCTCAATGAGATTACGATCTATACCTTTGCATTTTTTGATGCGATTAGTAGCCCTTCTGGTAGCAATAGCAGCATAGAAAAACTTCGTATTAGAATCCCCTAGAGTAAGCCAATGCTGTCGTGACTTCTGTTTCAAAAAGCATTCCTCCTGCTTCAAAGCTTGCATAAAGTTATTTCTAGCAGCAGCCTCTTTGTATATAAGATTCGCATCCAGAGGTTGAAGATTTAGCTCGCTTTGCACAGCCATAAGTTCTTTCTTGCATAACTGAACCCTCTCGGTGATATTTCCAAATGTAGTTGAATTCCACTTCTTAAGTGCTGCTTTGCATGCTTTTAGTTTTTGACATAGGATATAAGGGGGAGAACCAAATACATTAATGTCCCAAGCTGACTTAATAACTTCGAGGAACTTAGGGTGAGAACTCCACATATTAAAAAATCTAAAAGGTTTCTTGACTCTGGGTAGTGCTTTATCTGCATGTATATGCATAATAGAGTGATCCGAAAATAACTTAGCACCGTACTCAAGAAGTGAATCTGGGAAAACTGCTAACCATTCCTGATTAATCAAACATCTGTCAAGTCGAGCCATAATTTTTCTTTCAGCAGTACTTTGATTGTTCCATGAGAACCAATCACCTACAGATTTCATGTCAGTCAATGCAGCAGTATCTATACAATCATTAAAATGTTGAAGCTGACATTCGGAAAGCACTCTACCCCCCACTTTCTCATTTGTGTATCTGACAGTATTAAAGTCATCGAGAACAACACAAGGTACTGTAGGATAACTATTTGCAATGCTAACCAGATCACGCCATTGAGCATTCCTGTCAGACATACTGTTAGATGCATAAATACCGGTAATATTGAATTGACATCCAGTCTGTTTATCCTCTACCTTAAGATGAATGAATTGATTAGTAGCAGAAATAAACCAAGCAGTAACAAGGTTAGGATGCCATAAGACCCAAACTCGACCATAAGTATCCTGAGAATCATTAGTAAAAAGTTCTGCCTCAGGCCATATTAAATTCTTCTGAACTCGAACACGATGAGTTTTAATTTTTGTTTCCACAAGAATCACCATATCACATGTAGCAGATCAGATTATTCTATTGAGCTCCCGACATTTCTCAGTCTTATTAAGTCCACGAACATTCCAACAGATTATTTTCATCAATACTAGATAGAAGGAAGAGCATGCGATTTTGGGAGGACATTACCATCCTTTTTCTTATCCTTTGATTTTGCATGGTCCTCTCGCATAATATCTTTACCCTTTAATCCTTTATTCCTTTATTTATCCACCTCATCCACAGCTTGCAAATGTTTAAATTTTTACGTACTTTGAGGCAAGGAGTCCTGAATAGCGAGATGTGTCGAAGAGCGATGAGTTTGGTGAGTTGCAATGTCTTGGTTCCCAAGAGGTTGTTGAAATAAAATTTCCTGATTATCTGAAGGAATGATTCGTGAAGGCGAGGTTGTTATTGGGGAATGAGAACCTTGGGAAGCTCCTGCAGTGAAAGTCTCTGATATAATAGGAAAAGATGAAAGTCCTGACTTGTCTTTCTCTTGTTCGTGTCGCTGCCCCAACGAGTCAGAGTGCTCATTCATCTTCTCCGCCATCATCACTGTTGGCACTGGAGTATCAGTGCTTGGATTAGTGGTAGTGACCCCATTCTATGGCTCTTGGCGTGGTCGGTAGACCTGTGTGATTTTTTGTAAAGGCTGTTGGTAGGCACCATTTACATGTCCAAAAGATAGACAAACCTTGCATCGTTGTGGCTTCCAAGAATATGAGACTTTCATCTTTCGGGTGCTCCCATCAAGATCACGGTAAGAAACATCATTCGGTAGTTCCTCATCAGAAGAAACCATTACACAAGCTCTGGCAAAGGTCAATCTAGTTTGCGAAGGTGTTGCCTTATCAATATACAATGGCTGTCCCAGGGTGCTGCAAAGCTTTGCAATAAAACGACGACCCCAGAGATGTAGTGGAAGTCCATGGAAAGAAACACATATTGGGATAGACTGTAGACTGTCTAACTCCAATCTCACATCAGGTGCCCAGCGTCGTAGTATCATTGGATGACCACGGATAGTCCAAAATCCTTCAAGGACCCGTTGTAAATCTTCTTCAGAATAAAGCCTGCATACAAAGAATCCGGTCTCCAACATATGAAGATCAAATGTTGATATTCCCCATCGAGTTCTGATGTATGAGGATAATGAGAAAAAGGATGTTCTTAGTCCAACAACGTAGCCCACAATTGCCATGGACCATGTCTCAATTAGTTCATCAGAATCAATAGCCTCATACACAGCAATCTTCTGAGGAGCAACCCTCTCCCGCTGTGACTGCTGGAGAGGGGCGTTCTGCTGTGAAGCAACCAGCGCAGGCCGCTGGGAAGAAGCCAGCGGAGGAGCATCCCGCTGGAACAAAGGATGCGAAGCAGAGTGCCACGTCCGGCCACTCGCATCCATGGCATCGCTCGCCCTAGAGACCGCCAGCCGCCTAGGGGAGAGAAGCCACCACCCTGCCCACACTAAGATCGCAGCCATCGCCCTTTCCACGCCGATTGCAGAAGCAGCCGTCGCCCTTTCCACGCTGGAGTTGCCGTAGGATCGCAGAGCGGCAGTGAACCCAGCCCCAATCGCAGCGCAGCCTCCACCGTCTCGAAAATTCTAATGTGATTTCTTTTGGAACCAATATTAATATGTAGTATGATCCTTGGGTGAATGGGAAAAGTATATTTCAGATATTTGGTGATAGAGTACGACAGGATCTGGGGGCTCCCAAAGACTGGAAGGTTTCTGAATTCATTAACAATGGTACATGGTGTCTTCCCAACCCTACCTCCCCTGACATGTTATTATTTTGGCCGACTATTAGGGCTATTCCAATCAAGAACAACTCTTCAGATATGCTTATTTGGCTTCATGATAATGGTAAATTTAGTGCTACATCTGCATGGAACCAAATTAGACGACGAAACAACAAGTGGATCCCAAGTAGTTGGACATGGGATAGTCCATGCTCACAGCGACATTCCTTATGTACATGGCATGCCCTTCTTAGCAAACTTCCTACGATGGACAATATGCAGCGAAGAGGTATTTATATTATAAATCGGTGCTCTTTGTGTATGCAAAAGGAAGAAAGTGTTGACCATCTCTACTTTGCTTGTGATTATTCATCTTGGATATGGAAGGAGATCTTGAAGCGATTTGATCTTCAAAGGCTACCACGGCCAAAATTGCATCATGAATTTGAAATGCTGATGCAAAGCTTCTCAAGAAAGGGTCCTCTTACACAACTAGCAAGAATTATATTCAGATGTGCTATTTGGTGGATTTGGAAGGAGAGGTGTGGAAGAATTTTTGAGTGTCACAACATGAACAAAGCTCAAATTCTGATAGAGATTCTTCAGGACTCACGATCATGCATGGAGCAAGAATTGAATATAGAACACCTAACAAGAAGAGAGAAAGAGATTTTCACAAGATTCAATTTTTTCATTAGTCAATAATCACTCGAATAATGATGAAGATTGTAATGTATTATATGGGGCAAAGCTTATATTTTGTGATGTATCCACAAGTAGTCCAGAACAGTCTAGCTATTGCATTTTATTATTTATTAACTTCCTTGTGCTACTCTTGGAAATGAGTTTGATGAAGTGTGCCCATTTCACCTTCTTTAGGTGGGGTGCAATCTTCTCGACTACAATAAGAGACTTCAGGCTTTAGTCCTATGGCTTGTGTAGACAAAGCTTCTTTGTACAAATCATTTACAAAATATATTATCTTTACTTACCGTCTCGGAAATTCAAAATACTGGTCTTTCCCGTTTTATTAGCCCATGAGAAGTCATCAAAGCTCGCTTTCGCCAACTATTCGAATTACTTTGGTCGACTATTAGGGCTATTCCAATCAAGAACAACACTTCAGATATGCTTATTTGGCTTCATGATAATGGTAAATTTAGTGCTACATCTGCATGGAACCAAATTAAACGACGAAACAACAAGTGGATCTCAAGTAGTTGCACATGGGATAGTCCATGCTCACAGCGACATTCCTTATGTACATGGCAGGCCCTTCTCGGCAAACTTTCTACGATGGACAATATGCAGCGAAGAAGTATTTATATTGTAAATCGGTGCTCTTTGTGTATACAAAAGGAAGAAAGTGTTGACCATCGCTTGTGATTATTCATCTTAAATATGGAAGGATATCTTGAAGCGATTTGATCTTCAAAGGCTACCACGGCCAAACTTCCATCATGAATTAGAAATGCTTATGCAAAGCTTCTCAAGAAAGGGGCCTCTTACACAACTAGCAAGAATTATATTCAGATGTGCTATTTGGTGGATTTGGAAGGAGAGGTGTGGCAGAATTTTTGAGTGTCACAACATGAACAAAGCTCAAATTCTGATAGAGATTCTTCAGGACTCACGATCATGTATGGAGCAAGAATTGAATACAGAGCACTTAACAAGAAGAGAGAAAGAGATTTTCACAAGATTCAATTTTTACATTGGTCAATAATCACTCGAATAATGATGAAGATTGTAATGTATTATATGGGGCAAAGCTTATATTTTGTGATGTATCCACAAGTAGTCCAGAACAGTCTAGCTATTGCATTTTATTATTTATTAACTTCCTTGTGCTACTCTTGGAGACGAGTTTGATGAAGCGTGCCCATTTCACCTTCTTTAGGTGGGGTACAATATTCTCGACTACACTAAGAGACTTCCGGCTATAAACTTTGCGTGAACTTTGCGCTGAGTCGAGTTTCGATCGGTTTTTCATGCACTGTCTCGGAAATTCAAAATACTGGCCATTCACAATGTATTAGCCCATTGTAAGTCATGTGAGCATGGTTTCACGAAAAAACGCGACGTTCATAAACTTTGCGCAGAGTCTAGTTTCGATCGATTTTTTGTGCACCGTCTCGGAAATTTAAAATACTGGTCTTTCCCGTCTTATTAGCCCATGGGAAGTCGTACAAGCACGCTTTGGCCATTCAAAATATTGGCCATTCACAAAAAAATGCGACGGTCAGAAACATTACGCGAAGTCACGCCCAAAGTCGAGTTTCGATTGGTTTTACGTGCACCATCTCGGGAATTCAAAATACTGGCCATTCACGATGTATTTAAAATACTCGGCTATTGCATTTTATTATTTATTATCTTCATGAAACCATGCTCATACGACTTACCATGAACTAATACATCGTGAATGGCCAGTATTTTGAATTCCCGAGACGGTGCACGAAAAACCAATCGAAACTCGACTCTGCGCAAAGTTTATGACCGTCGTATTTTTCGTGAAACCATGCTCATACGACTTACCATGGGCTAATACATCGTGAATGGCCAGTATTTTGAATTTTTGAGACGGTGCACGAAAAACCGATCGAGACTCTTTTTTTTGGTAAGTAAAGATAATATATTTTGTAAAAGATTTGTACAAAGAAGTTTTGTCTACACAAGCCATAGACTAAAGCCTGAAGTCTCTTAGTGTAGTCAAGAAGATTGCACCCCACCTAAAGAAGGTGAAATGGGCACACTTCATCAAACTCATTTCCAAGAGTAGCACAAGGAAGTTAATAAATAATAAAATGCAATAGCTAGACTGTTCTGGACTACTTGTGTATACATCACAAAATATAAGCTTTGCCCCATATAATAATACATTACAATCCCACTTCTCACAGTATTAGTTATTCATTCTCTCCCAATGGGATCCAACTATTTAGTTTACCTAATTAAGAAAACCAATCGAAACTCGACTCAGCGCAAAGTTTATTACCGTCGCGTATCTTCATGAAACCATGCTCATACGACTTACCATGAACTAATACATCGTGAATGACCAGTATTTTGAATTCCCGAGATGGTGCACGTAAAACCAATCGAAACTCGACTCTGGGCGTGACTTCCCATGGTCTAATACATTGGGAATGGCCAATATTTTGAATTTCCAAGACAGTGCACGAAAAATTGATGGAAACTTAACTCTGCGCGTGACTTCGCGCAAAGTTTATGGCCGTCACATTTTTTTGTGAAACCATGCTCGTACGACTTTCCACGGGCTAATACGTCGGGAATGGCCAGTATTTTGAATTTCCGAGACAATGCATGAAAAATCGATCAAAACTCGACTCAGCACGCGATTTCGCGCAAAGTTTATGACCGTCGTATTTTTTCATGAAACCGTGCTTGTACGACTTCCCGTGGGCTAATAAGATGGGAATGACTAGTATTTTCAATTTTTGGGACTGTGCATGAAAAATCGATCGAAACTCGACTCTGTGCAAAGTTTATGACCATCGTGTTTTTTCGTGAAACCATACTCGTACAACTTTCCATGGGCTAATACGTCGGGAATGGCCAGTGTTTTGAATTTCTGAGACGGTGCACGTAAAACCGATCGAAACTCGACTCTACGCGCGACTTCGCGCAAAGTTTATGACCATCGCGTTTTTTCTTAAAACCTTGCTCGTATCACTTACCATGGGCTAATACGTTGGGATTGGCCAGTATTTTGAATTTCTGAGACGGTGCACGAAAAAACCGATCGAAACTCGATTCTGCTCGCAACTTCGCGAAAGTTTATGACCATTGCGTTTTTTCGTGAAACCATGTTCGCATGACTTCCCATGGTCTAATACGTCGGGAGTGGCCAATATTTTGAATTTCCAAGACAGTGCAAGAAAAACCGATGGAAACTCGACTATGCGCGTGACTTCGCGCAAATTTATGGCCGTCGCATTTTTTCGCGAAACCATGCTCGTACGACTTCCCATGAGCTAATACGTCCGGAATGGCTCGTATTTTGAATTTCCGAGATGGTTCACGAAAAATCGATCGAAACTCGACTCAACGCGTGACTTCGCGCAAAGTTTATGACCGTCGCGTTTTATCGTGAAACCATGCTCGTAATCACTTACCATGGGCTAATACGTTGGGATTGGCCAGTATTTTGAATTTCTGAGATGGTGCACGAAAAACCGATCGAAACTCGACTCTGCTCGCAACTTCGGCAAAGTTTATGACCGTCGCATTTTTTGCAAAACCATTCTCGTATGACTTACCATGGGCTAATACATTGGGATTGGCCAGTATTTTGAATTTCTAAGACGGTGAATGAAAAATCGATCGAAACTCGACTCTGCTCGCAACTTCGCGAATGTTTATGAACATTATGTTTTTTCGTGAAACCATGTTAGTATGACTTCCCACGGTCTAATAGTTTCGATCATTTTTTCGCTGTCTCAGAAATTCAAAATACTGGCCATTCACGAAGTATTAGCCCATGGTAAGTTGTATGAGCATGTTTTCACGAAAAAACGCGACGGTCATAAACTTTGCGCAGAGCCGAGATTCGATCGGTTTTTCGTGCACCGTCTCGGAAATTCAAAATACTGGTCATTCCCGTCTTATTAGCCCATGGGAAGTCGTACAAGCTCGCTTTCGCAAAAAAATATGACGGTCACAAACTTTGCTCGAAGTCGCGCGCTGAGTCGAGTTTCGATCGGTTTTTCGTGCACCGTCTCGGAAATTTAAAATACTGGCCTTTCACGCCTATTAGCCCATGGGAAGTCGTACAAGCATGCTTTCGCAAAAAATATGATGGTCATAAACTTTGCGCGAACTTTGCGCTGAGTCGAGTTTCGATCGGTTTTTCATGCACTTTCTCAGAAATTCAAAATACTTTTTGGAATGTAAAGATAATGTATTTTGTAAAAGATTTGTACAAAGAAGCTTTGTCTACACAAGCCATAGACTAAAGCACGAAGGAAATTCAAAATACTAGCCATTCACATTGTATTAGCCCTTCCCTCAGCACTGGGTTAAATGGATTCAATGTTGCTTGGAAACTCCAAAATTTTCGATTCTCTTTAATGGTTCACCTATTGGCTTCTTCGGGAGTAAGAATGGCATTCGGCAAGGTGATCCACTATCTCCTTATCTTTTTACCATTGCAATGGAAGGGCTCAGTTGCATGTTATAAGAGGCTGTTTCCAATGGCAAAATTAAGGTAATAAACTAAATTTTTCCAAGGCGATCCACTATCTCCTTATCTTTTTTCCAATGGCTGTTTCCAATGGCCCATGGGAAGTCGTACAAGCATGCTTTCGCAAAAAAATACGACGGTCATAAACTTTGCGCGAACTTTGCGCAAAGTCGAGTTTCGATCGGTATTTCGTGCACCGTCACAAAAATTTAAAATACCGGCCATTCAAGATGTATTAGCCCATGGTAAGTCGTTTGAGCATGGTTTCACGAAAAAACGTGACGGTCATAAACTTTGCGCAGAGTCGAGTTTCGATCGGTTTTTCGTTCACCGTCTCAGAAATTCAAAATTCTGGGCTTTCCCGTCTTATTAGCCCATGGGAATTCGTACAAGCACACTTTTGCAAAAAAATACAACGGTCATAAACTTTGCGTGAAGTCGCGCGCGAGTCGAGTTTCGAACGGTTTTTCGTGCACCGTCTCAGATATTCAAAATACTGGCCTTTCACGATGTATTAGCCCATGGTAAGTCGTATGAGCATGGTTTCATGAAAAAATGCGACGGTCATAAACTTTGCGCAGAGTCGAGTTTCGATCGATTTTTCGTGCACCGTCTCGGAAATTCAAAATACTGGTCTTTCCCGTCTTATTAGCCCATGGGAAGCCGTACAAGCACGCTTTCACAAAAAAATACGACGGTCATAAACTTTGCGCGAAGTCACGCGCGAGTCATGTTTCGAACGGTTTTTCGTGCACCGTCTCAGAAATTCAAAATACTGGCCATTCACAATGTATTAGCCCATGGTAAGTCGTATGAGCATGGTTTAATGAAAAACGCGACGGTCATAAACTTTGCATAGAGTCGAGTTTCGATCGATTTTTCGTGCACCGTCTCGGAAATTCAAAATACTGGTCTTTCCCGTCTTATGAGCCCATGGGAAGTCGTACAAGCACGCTTTCGAAAAAAAATACGACGGTCATAAACTTTGCGCGAACTTTGCGAAGAGTTGAGTTTCGATCGGTTTTTCATGCACTATCTCGGAAATTCAAAATACTGGTCTTTCCCGTCTTATTAGCCCATGGGAAGTTGAACAAGCACGCTTTCGCAAAAAAAATACGACGGTCATAAACTTTGCACGAACTTTGCGAAGAGTTGAGTTTCGATCGGTTTTTCATGCACTATCTTGCAAATTCAAAATACTAGACATTCACAATGTATTAGCCCATGGTAAGTCATGTGAGCAAGGTTTCACGAAAAAACGTGATGGTCATAAACTTTGCGCAGATTCGAGTGTCGATCAGTTTTTCATGCACCGTCTCGAAAATTCAAAATACTGGTCTTTCCTTTCTTAATAGCCCATGGGAAGTCGTACAAGATCGGTTTTTCATGCACCGTCTCTGAAATTCAAAATACTGGTCGCGCAGAGTCGAGTTTCGATCAGTTTTTCGTGCACCGTCTCGGAAATTCAAAATAGTGGTCTTTCCCGTCTTATTAGCCCATGAGAAGTCGTACAAGCATGCTTTCGAAAAAAAATACGACGGTCATAAACTTTGCACGAACTTTGCGCAAAGTCGTAGTTTCTATCGGTTTTTCGTGCACCATCTCGTAAATTCAAAATACTAGCCATTAACGATGTATGCCATGGTAAGTCGTATGAGCTTGGTTTCACGAAAAAACGCAACGGTCATAAACTTTGCGCAGAGTCGAGTTTCGATCGGTTTTTCGTGCACCGTCTCGGAAATTCAAAATACTGGTCTTTCCCGTCTTATTAGCCCATGGGAAGTCGTACAAGCACGCTTTCACAAAAAAATATGACGGTCATAAACTTTGCGCGAACTTTACGAAGAGTTGTGTTTCGATCAGTTTTTCATGCACTGTCTCGGAAATTCAAAATACTGGACATTCACAATGTATTAGCCCATGGTAAGTCATGTGAGCAAGGTTTCACGAAAAAACGTGACGGTCATAAACTTTGTGCAGATTCGAGTGTCGATCAGTTTTTGGTGCACCGTCTCGAAAAATACTGGTTTTTCCTTTCTTAATAGCCCATGGTAAGTCGTATGAGCATGGTTTCACGAAAAAACGCGACCGTCATAATCTTTGCGAGAGTCGAGTTTCGATCAATTTTTCGTGCACCGTCTCGGAAATTCAAAATACTGGTCTTGCCCGTCTTATTAGCCCAAAGGAAGTCGTACAAGCTCGCTTTCGCAAAAAATACGACGGTCAAAAACTTTGCGCGAAGTCGCGCGCTGTGTCGAGTTTCGATTGGTTTTACGTGCACCATCTCGGAAATTCAAAATACTGGCTATTCAAGATGTATTAGCCCATGGTAAGTCGTATGAGCATAGTTTCACGAAAAAACGCGACGGTCATAAACTTTGCGCTGAGTCGAGTTTCGATCGGTTTTTCGTGCACCGTCTCGAAAATTCAAAATACTGGCCATTCACGATGTATTAGCACATGGTAAGTCGGATGAGCATGGTTTCACGAAAAAACGCGACGGCCATAAACATTACGCAGAGTCGAGTTTCGATCGGTTTTTCATGCACCGTCTCAGAAATTCAAAATACTGGTCGCGCAGAGTCGAGTTTCGATCAGTTTTTCGTGAACCATCTCAGAAATTCAAAATAGTGGTATTTCCCGTCTTATTAGCCAATGAGAAGTCGTACAAGCTTGCTTTCGAAAAAAAATACGACGGTCATAAACTTTGCACGAAGTCACGCGCGAGTCATAGTTTCGATCGGTTTTTCGTGCACCGTCTCGTAAATTCAAAATACTTGCCATTAACGATGTATTAGCCCATGGTACGTCGTATGAGCTTGGTTTCACAAAAAAATGCAACGGTCATAAACTTTGCGCAGAGTCGAGTTTCGATCGGTTTTTCATGCACCGTCTCGAAAATTCAAAATACTGGCCATTCACGATGTATTAGCCCATGGTAAGTCGTATGAGCACGGTTTCACGAAAAAACGTGACCGTCATAATCTTTGCGAGAGTCGAGTTTCGATCGGTTTTTCGTGCACCGTCTCGGAAATTCAAAATACTGGTCTTGCCCGTCTTATTAGCCCAAAGGAAGTCGTACAAGCTCGCTTTCGTAAAAAATACGACGGTCAAAAACTTTGCGCGAAGTCGAGCGCTATGTCGAGTTTCGATTGGTTTTACGTGCACCATCTCGGAAATTCAAAATACTGGCCATTCACGATGTATTAGCCCATGGTAAGTCGTATGAGCATAGTTTCACGAAAAAAAGCAACGGTCATAAACTTTGCGCTGAGTCGAGTTTGATCGGTTTTTCGTGCACCGTCTCGAAAATTCAAAATACTGGCCATTCACGATGTATTAGCCTATGGTAAGTCGGATGAGCATGGTTTCATGAAAAAACGCGACGGCCATAAACTTTGCGCAGAGTCGAGTTTCGATCGGTTTTTAATGCACCGTCTCGGAAATTCAAAACACTGGTCGCGCAGAGTCGAGTTTCGATCAGTTTTTCGTGCACCGTCTCATAAATTTAAAATAGTGGTATTTCCCGTCTTATTAGCCCATGAGAAGTCGTCCAAGCATGCTTTCGAAAAAAATTACGACGGTCATAAACTTTGCACAAAGTCGCGCGCAAGTCGTAGTTTCGATCGATTTTTCGTGCACCGTCTCGTAAATTTAAAATACTAGCCATTAACGATGTATTAGCCCATGGTACGTCGTATGAGCTTGGTTTCACGAAAAAACGCAAAGGTCATAAACTTTACGCAGAGTCGAGTTTCGATCGGTTTTTCGTGCACCGTCTCGGAAATTCAAAATATTGGTCTTTCCCGTCTTATTAGCTCATCGGAAGTCGTACAAGCACGCTTTCGCAAAAAAATACGACGGTCATAAACTTTACGCGAACTTTGCGCAAAGTCGAGTTTGGATCGATTTTTCGTTCACCGTCTCGGAAATTCAAAATACTGGTCTTTCCCCTCTTATTAGCCCATGGGAAGTCGTACAAGCACGCTTTCGCAAAAAAATACAACGGTCAAAAACTTTGCGGGCAGTCGCGCGCGAGTCGAGTTTCGAACAGTTTTTCGTGCACCATCTCAGAAATTCAAAATACTGGCCATTCATGATGTATTAGCCCATGGTAAGTCGTATGAGCATGGTTTCATGAAAAAACGCGACGGTCATAAACTTTGCGCAGAGTCGAGTTTCGATCAATTTTTCATGCACCGTCTCGAAAATTCAAAATACTGGTATTTCCCGTCTTATTAGCCCATGGGAAGCCGTACAAGCACGCTTTCACAAAAAAATACGACGGTCATAAACATTACGCGAAGTCGCGCGCGAGTCGTGTTTCGAACGGTTTTTCATGCACCGTCTCCGAAATTCAAAATACTGGCCATTCACGATGTATTAGCCCATGGTAAGTCGTATGAGCATGGTTTCATGAAAAAACGTGACGGTCATAAACTTTGCGCAGAGTCGAGTTTCGATCGATTTTCCGTGCACCGTCTCGAAAATTCAAAATACTGGTCTTTCCCGTCTTATTAGCCCATGGGAAGTCGTACAAGCACGCTTTCGCAAAAAAATATGACGGTCATATACTTTGCGCGAAGTCGCGTGCTGTGTCCAGTTTCGATTGGTTTTACGTGCACCATCTCGGAAATTCAAAATACTGGCCATTCATGATGTATTAGCCCATGGTAAGTCGTATGAGCATAGTTTCACGAAAAAACACGACGGTCATAAACTTTGCGCTGAGTCGAGTTTCGATCGATTTTTCGTGCGCCATCTGAAAAATGCAAAATACTGGCCATTCATGATGTATTAGCCCATGGTATGTCGGATGAGCATGGTTTCACGAAAAAACACGACCGTCATAATCTTTGCGAGAGTCGAGTTTCGATCGGTTTTTCGTGCACCGTCTCGGAAATTCAAAATACTAGTCTTTCCCGTCTTATTAGCCCATGGGAAGTCGTACAAGCACGCTTTCACAAAAAAATACGACGGTCATAAGCTTTGCGCGAACTTTGCGCAAAGTCGAGTTTCGATCGGTTTTTTCGTGCACCGTCACAGAAATTCAAAATACTGGCCATTCAAGATGTATTATTTTTTTTTGGTAAGTAAAGATAATGTATTTTGTAAAAGATTTGTACAAAGAAGCTTTGTCTACACAAGCCATAGACTAAAGCCTCAAGTCTCTTAGTGTAGTCGAGAAGATTGCACCCCACCTAAAGAAGGTGAAATGGGCACGCTTCATCAAACTCATCTCCAAGAGTAGCACAATGATGTTAATAAATAATAAAATGAAATAGCTAGACTGTTCTGGACTACTTGTGGATACATCACAAAATATAAGCTTTGCCCCACATAATAAATACATTACAATCTTCATCATTATTCGAGTGATTATTGACTAATGGAAAAATTGAATCTTGTGAAAATATCTTTCTCTCTTCTTGTTAGGTGCTCTGTATTCAATTCTTGCTCCATACATAATCGTGAGTCCTGAAGAATCTCTATCAGAATTTGAGCTTTTTTCATGTTGTGACACTCAAAATTTCTGCCACATCTCTCCTTCCAAATCCACCAAATAGCACATCTGAATATAATTCTTGCTAGTTGTGTAAGAGGCCCCTTTCTTGAGAAGCTTTGCATAAGTATTTCTAATTCATGATGCAAGTTTGGCCGTGGTAGCCTTTGAAGATCAAATCGCTTCAAGATCTCCTTCCATATCCAAGATGAATAATCACAAGCAAAGTAGAGATGGTCAACACTTTCTTCCTTTTGCATACACAAAGTGCACCGATTTACAATATAAATACCTCTTCGCTGCATATTGTCCATCGTAGGAAGTTTGCCGAGAAGGGCCTGCCATGTACATAAGGAATGTCACTGTGAGCATGGACTATCCCATGTCCAACTACTTGGGATCCACTTGTTGTTTCGTCGTCTAATTTGGTTCCATGCAGATGTAGCACTAAATTTACCATTATCATGAAGCCAAATAAGCATATCTGAAGAGTTGTTCTTGATTGGAATAGCCCTAATAGTCGGCCAAAGTAATAACATGTCAGGGGAGGTAGGGTTGGGAAGACACCATGTACCATTGTTAATGAATTCAGAAACCTTCAAGTCTTTGGGAGCCCCCAGATCCGGTCGTACTCTATCACCAAATATCTGAAATATACTTTTCCCATTCACCCAAGGATCATACCACATATTAATATTGGTTCCAGAAGAAATCACATAAGAAATATTGTTACGTAGCCATCGCCTTGCCTTCAGAATTCCTTTCCAAGCAGCAGAATGAGATGTTTTTGCAGATGCTTCCCAGATTGATTCCTTGGTTAGGTACCTAGCAAACACCCATTGTGACCATAAGGAAGACTTGTTTTGTAAAATATCCCATAATTGCTTTACCATACAAGCTTTATTCCAATCTCTAATATGTCGAAGATTCAGCCCCCCTTCATCCTTCGGTTTACAAATGTTGTCCCAATTCATCATGTGCATTGCCTTACCATCTGTGTCATTCCAAAAGAAGTTCATAAGTAATTTATCAATATCATGGAGAAGCCCGGTAGGTAGAAGGAATGCATGAGACCAATAAATAGAATAAGAGATCAACACAGATCGAATAAGTTCAAGTCGTCCAGCTTTAGAAAGAAGCCTATTTTTCCAAGAGGAAATTCTGTTCTTAATTTTTTGTAGGATAGGCTGACAGGAGACTTTGTTGATTCCAGTGGATATAAGTGGGAGACCAAAGTAAGGAACCAGTAAATTTCCTTCAGCAACTCCCAATGTTTGAGCAATATGATCCTTATTGTCAATGCAAGCACCCACATATACTTTGCTCTTTGCATGGTTTAGCTTAAGACCAGAAACTATACCAAATTCATTAAGAATATCTGCCAGATTACTCACAGAAACTGGATCATCTCGAAGGAAGATAATAAGGTCATCAGCAAATGTTATGTGAGAGATATAAACAGAACCATAATATGGTACCTTAATTTTGCCATTGGAAACAGCCTATTCTAACATACAACTGAGCCCTTCCATTGCAATCGTAAAAAGACAAGGAGATAGTGGACCTTGCCGAATGTCATTCTTACTCCCGAAGAAGCCAATAGGTGAACCATTAAAGAGAATCAAAAATTTTGGAGTTTCCAAGCAACATTGAATCCATTTAACCCAGTGCTGAGGGAAGCCCATATTATGGAGCATCATGTAAATAAAATGCCTATTGACTGAGTCAAAGGCCTTTCGTAAATCAGCTTTAAAACAGATCTTTTTCCCTCTTGTTTTTGAGTGTAGATCCTTAACCAAATCATTAGCAAGCAGGACATTATGATGGATACTCCTCCCTTTAAGAAAAGCAGCCTGATTAGGACTAATGACCTTATTCATGACCTTTTGTAGTCTATCTGCTAGCAACTTAGAGATAACCTTATAAATAAAGTTGCATAGTGAAATAGGACAGTAGTTCTCCAATGAATCGGCTCCATCATTTTTAGGCACTAAAGAAATAAAAGTGCAATTCATTTCTTTAAGAATATGTATGACCTGAGGAGAAAAAATGACGACAAGCTTTTATGACATCGTTGCCTACAATAGCCCATGCAATTTGATAGAACTCAGCTGGAAATCCGTCTGGACCAGGGCTTTTGTTATTCGGGGACTTAAAAATAACTTTCACAATTTCATCATCCGTTATTGGGGCATTAAGATGAGAGAGGGCTTCAGAATCAAGTCATCTTGTAGGCCCAACATGAATACTATTAGGCTGCTGCTCCTGATTGAGTAAGGAATAAAAAAATTGCTTGGTGTAATTTTTAACCTCATCCAAATCCTCAATGAGATTACCATCTATACCTTTGCATTTTTTGATGCGATTAGTAGCCCTTCTGGTAGCAATAGCAGCATAGAAAAACTTCGTATTATAATCCCCTAGAGTAAGCCAATGCTATCGTGACTTCTGTTTCAAAAAGCATTCCTCCTGCTTCAAAGCTTGCATAAAGTTATTTCTAGCAGCAGCCTCTTTGTATATAAGATTCGCATCCAGAGGTTGAAGATTTAGCTCGCTTTGCACAACCATAAGTTCTTTCTTGCATAACTGAACCCTGTCGGTGATATTTCCAAATGTAGTTGAATTCCACTTCTTAAGTGCTGCTTTGCATGCTTTTAGTTTTTGACATAGGATGTAAGGGGGAGAACCAAATACATTAATGTCCCAAGCTGACTTAATAACTTCGAGGAACTTAGGGTGAGAACTCCACATATTAAAAAATCTAAAAGGTTTCTTGACTCTGGGTAGTGCTTTATCTGCATGTATATGCATAATAGAGTGATCCGAAAATAACTTAGCACCGTACTCAAGAAGTGAATCTGGGAAAACTACTAACCATTCCTGATTAATCAAACTTCTGTCAAGTCGAGCCATAATTTTTCTTTCAGCAGTACTTTGATTGTTCCTACAGATTTCATGTCAGTCAATGCAGCAGTATCTATACAATCATTAAAATGTTGAAGCTGACATTCGGAAAGCACTCTACCCCCCACTTTCTCATTTGTGTATCTGACAGTATTAAAGTCACCGAGAACAACCCAAGGTACTGTAGGATAACTATTTGCAATGCTAACCAGATCACGCCATAGAGCATTCCTGTCAGACATACTGTTAGTTGCATAAATACCGGTAATATTGAATTGACTTCCAGTCTATTTATCCTCTGCCTTAAGATGAATGAATTGATTAGTAGCAGAAATAAACCAAGCAGTAACAAGGTTAGGATGCCATAAGACCCAAACTCGACCATAAGTATCCTGTGAATCATTAGTAAAAAGTTCTGCCTCAGGCCATATTAAATTCTTCTGAACTCGAACACGATGAGTTTTAATTTTTGTTTCCACAAGAATCACAATATCACATGCAGTAGATCGGATTATTCTATTGAGCTCCCGACATTTCTCAGTCTTATTAAGTCCACGAACATTCCAACAGATTATTTTCATCAATACTAGATAGAAGGAAGAGCATGCGATTTTGGGAGGACACTACCATCCTTTTTCTTATCATTTGATTTTGCATGGTCCTCTCGCATAATATCTTTACCCTTTAATCCTTTATTCCTATATTTATCCACCTCATCCACAGCTTGCAAATGTTTAAATTTTTGCGTACCTTGAGGCAATGAATCCTGAATAGTGGGATGTGTTGATACTCCAGTGCCAACAGTGACGATGGCAGAGAAGATGAATGAGCACTCTGACTCGTTGGGGCAGTGACACGAACAAGAGAAAGACAAGTCAGGACTTTCATCTTTTCCTATTATATCGGAGACTTTCACTGCAGGAGCTTCATTGGTTCTCACTCCCCAATAACAACCTCGCCTTCACGAATCATTCCTTCATATAATCAGGAAATTTCATTTCAACAACCTCTTGTGAACCAAGACATTGCAACTCACCAAACTCATCGTGCTTCAAAACTTGAATCTGAGTGCAACCTCACGCAAAGTTTATGACCTTCATATTTTTTCGCGAAACTATGCTCGTACGACTTACCATGGGCTAATACGTCGGGAATGGCCATTATTTTGAATTTTTTGGATGGTGCACGAAAAAATGATCGAAACTCGACTCTGTGCGCGATTCGCGCAAAGTATATGACCGTCGAGTTTTTTTACGAAATCGTGCTCATACGACTTCCCATGGGCTAATACGTCGGGAATGGCCAGTATTTTGAATTTCTGAGACGGTGCATGAAAAATCGATTGAAACTCGACTCTGTGTGCGACTTCACGCAAATTTTATGACCGTCACATTTTTTCATGAATCCATGCTCGTACCACTTCCCATGTAATACGTCAGAAAAGGCTAATATTTTGAATTTCCGAGATAGTACATGAAAAACTGATTGAAACTAGACTCAGCACGACTTCGCGCAAAGTATATGACCGTCGAGTTTTTTTGCGAAACCATGCTTGTACGACTTCCCACGGGCTATTACGTTGGGAAGGGCCAGTATTTTGAATTTCCAAGACGGTAAACGAAAAACCGATCGAAACTCGACTCTATGCACGACTTCACGCAAATTTTATGACTATTGCATTTTTTCGAGAAACCATGCTCGTATGACTTCCCATTGGCTAATACATCGAGAATGGCCAGTATTTTGAATTTCCGAGACGGTGCACGAAAAAGCGATCGAAACTCGTCTCTGCGGCGACTTCGTGCAAAGTTTATGACCATTGCGTTTTTTCGTGAAACCGTGTTGGTATGACTTCCCATGGGCTAATACGTTGGGAATGGCCAATATTTTGAATTTCCAAAATGGTACACGAAAACCCGATCGAAACTTGAGTCTGCACGCAACTCCATGCAAAGTTTATGACCATCATATTTTTTTGTGAAACCGTGCTCATACGACTTACCATGGGCTAATATGTCGGGGAATGGCCATTATTTTGAATTTCCGAGACGGTGCACGAAACTGTGCTCGTACGACTTCCCATTGGCTAATACGTCGGGAATGGCCCGTATTTTGAATTTCCGAGACGGTGCACGAAAAACCAATCGAAACTCGACTTTGCGTGCAACTTCGTGCAAATTTTATGACTGTCATGTTTTCTCCTGAAATCGTATTCGTACGACTTCCCATGGGCTAATACAACGGGAATGTCCAGTATTTTGAATTTTCGAGACGGTGCATGAAAAACCGATCGAAACTCGACTCTACGTGCGACTTCGTGCAAAGTTTAAGACCATCATATTTTTTAGTGAAACCGTGCTCGTACGACTTCCATGGGCTAATACGTCGGGAATGACCAGTATTTTGAATTTCTGAGACAGTGCATGAAAAATCGATCGAAACTCGACTCTGCGCAAGACTTCACGCAAATATATGACCGTTGTGTTTTTTGCGAAATCGTGCTCGTACGACTTCCCATGGGCTAATACGTCAGGAATGGGCAGTATTTTGAATTTTCGAGACGGTTCGTGAAAAACCGATCGTAACTCAACTCAGCTCGTGACTTTGCGCAAAGTTTATGATCGTCGCATTTTTTCATGAAACCATGCTTGTATGACTTCCCATGGGCTAATAAGACGGGAATGACCAGTATTTTGAATTTCTGAGACGGTGCACAAAAAACCGATCGAAACTCGTCTCTGCGCAAAGTTTATGATCGTCGCGTTTTTTCGCGAAACCATGCTCGTACGACTTACCATGGGCTAATACGTCGGGAATGACCAGTGTTTTGAATTTCCGAGATGGTGCACGAAATACCGATCGAAACTCGACTCTTTCCAATGGTCTAATACGTCGGGAATGGCTAATATTTTGACTTTCCAAGACAGTGCATGGAAAATCGATTGAAACTTGACTCTGCGCGTGACTTCGTGCAAAGTTTATGACCGTCACGTTTTTTCGTGAAACCATGCTCGTACGACTTCCCATGGGTTAATGCATCGGGAATGGCCTGTATTTTGAATTTCTGAGACTGTGCACGAAAAAACCGATCGAAACTCGACTCTACGTGCTACTTCGCGCAAATTTTATTACCGTCATGTTTTTTTGTGAAATCGTATTCGTACAACTTCCCATGTGCTAATACATCGGGAAACCGTGCTTGTACGACTTCCCGTAGGTTAATAAGACGAGAATGACAGTATTTAGAATTTTCGAGATGGTGCACGATAAACCGATCGAAACTCGATTCTGCGGGAATTCGTACAAGCACGGTTTCGCGAAAAAATACGACAGTCATAAAATTTACGCGAAGTCGCGCGCAGAGTCGAGTTTCGATCGGTTTTTTGTGCACCATCTAAAAAATTCAAAATACTGGCCATTCTCGACGTATTAGCCCATGGGAAGTCGTACGAGCATGGTTTCGCGAAAAAATGCGACGGCCATAAACATTGCATGAAGTCATGCGCAGAGTCGAGTTTCAATCGGTTTTTCATGCACTGTCTTGGAAATTCAAAATATTGGCCATTCCCGACGTATTAGACCATGGAAAGTCATACGAACATGGTTTCACGAAAAAATGCAATGGTCATAAACTTTCGCGAAGTTGCAAGCAGAGTCGAGTTTCGATCGATTTTTCGTGCACTCTCTCAGAAATTCAAAATACAGGCCAATCACAACGTATTAGCCCATGGTAAGTCATACGAGCATGGTTTCGCTAAAAAATGCGACGGTCATAAACTTTACGCAAAGTCACGAGCAGAGTCGAGTTTCGATTGGTTTTACGTGCACCATCTCGGAAATTCAAAATACTGGACATTCCCAATGTATTAGCCCATGGTAAGTCATATGAGCATGGTTTCACGAAAAAATACGACGGTCATAAACTTTGCGCAGAGTCGAGTTTCAATCGATTTTTCGTGCACCGTCTCAGAAATTCAACATACTGGCTATTCCCGTCTTATTAGCTTACGGGAATTCGTACAAGCACGGTTTCACAAAAAAATACGACGATCATAAACTTTGCGCGAAGTCATGCGCTGAGTCGAGTTTTGATCGGTTTTTTGTGCACCGTCTCGAAAATTCAAAATACTGGCCATTCCCGATATATTAGCCCATAAGTCATACGAGCATGGTTTCACGAAAAAATGCGACGGTCATAAACTTTGCATGGAGTTGCGCAGAGTCAAGTTTCGATCGGTTTTTCGTGTACCATTTTGGAAATTTAAAATATTGGCCATTCCCGACGTATTAGCCCATGGGAAATCGTATGAGCATGGTTTCGCAAAAAAACGCGACGGCCATAAACTTTGCGTGAAGTCTTGTGCAGAGTCGAGTTTCAATCGGTTTTTCATGCACTGTCTTTGAAATTTAAAATATTGGCCATTCCCGATGTATTAGACCATGGGAAGTCATACGAACATGGTTTACGAAAAAACGCAATGGTCATAAACTTTCGCGAAGTTGCGAGCAGAGTCGAGTTTCGATTGATTTTTCGTGCACCGTCTCAGAAATTCAAAATACTGGCCAATCCAAACGTATTAGCCCATGGTAAGTCATATGAGCATGGTTTCGTGAAAAAATGCGACGGTCATAAACCTTACGCGAAGTCACGCACAGAGTCAATTTTCGATCGGTTTTACATGCACCGTCTCGAAAATTCCAAATACTGGCCATTCACAATGTATTAACCAATGGTAAGTCGTATGAGCATGGTTTAATGAAAAAACACGACGGTCATAAACTTTGCTTAGAGTCGAGTTTCGATCGGTTTTTCGTGCACCATCTCGAAAATTCAAAATAATCGTGCACGAAAAATCAATCGAAACTCGACTCTGCATGCAACTTTGTGCAAATTTTATGACCATCGTGTTTCTTTGTGAAACCGTATTCGCACGACTTCCCTTGCGCTAATACATCGGGAATGGCCAGTATTTTGAATTTCCGAGACGGTGCATGAAAAACCGATCGAAACTCGACTCTGCGCAAAGTTTATGACCGTCGCGTTTTTTCGTGAAACCATGCTAATACGACTTACCATTGGCAAATACATCGTGAATGGCCAGTATTTTGAATTTTCGTGACAATGCATGAAAAACCGATCGAAACTCGACAGCGCAAAGTTCGCGCAAAGTTTATGACCGTCGTATTTTTTTGTGAAAGCGTGCTTGTACGACTTCCCAAGGGCTAAAAAGACGGGAAAGACCAGCCATTTGAATTTCCGAGACGGTGTACGAAAAACCTATCGAAACTCGACTAAGCGCGCGACTTCGAGCAAAGTTTTTGACCGTCGTATTTTTTTGCGAAAGCGAGCTTGTATGACTTCCCATGGGCTAATTAGACGGGAAAGACCAGTATTTTGAATTTCCGAGACGGTGCACGAAAAACCGATCGAATCTTGACTCTGTGCAATGTTTATGACCGTCGCATTTTTTCGTGAAACCATGCTAATACGAGTTACCATAGCCTAATACATCGTGAATGGCCAGTGTTTTGAATTTTCGAGACGGTGCACGTAAAACCAATCGAAACTCAACTCTGGGCGCGACTTCGCGTAATGTTCGTCACATTTTTCACGAAAGCGTGCTTGGTGTAAGGAATAAAAAAATTGCTTGGTGTAATTTTTAACCTCATCCAAATCCTCAATGAGATTACCATCTATACCTTTGCATTTTTTGATGCGATTAGTAGCCCTTCTGGTAGCAGTAGCAGCATAGAAAAACTTCGTATTAGAATCCCCTAGAGTAAGCCAATGCTGTCGTGACTTCTGTTTCAAAAAGCATTCCTCCTGCTTCAAAGCTTGCATAAAGTTATTTCTAGCAGCAGCCTCTTTGTATATAAGATTCGCATCCAGAGGTTGAAGATTTAGCTCGCTTTGCACAGCCATAAGTTGTTTCTTGCATAACTGAACCCTGTCGGTGATATTTCCAAATGTAGTTGAATTCCACTTCTTAAGTGCTGCTTTGCATGCTTTTAGTTTTTGACATAGGATGTAAGGGGGAGAACCAAATACATTAATGTCCCAAGCTGACTTAATAACTTCGAGGAACTTAGGGTGAGAACTCCACATATTAAAAAATCTAAAAGGTTTCTTGACTCTGGGTAGTGCTTTATCTGCATGTATATGCATAATAGAGTGATCCGAAAATAACTTAGCACCGTACTCAAGAAGTGAATCTTGGAAAACTGATAACCATTCCTGATTAATCAAACATCTATCAAGTCGAGCCATAATTTTTCTTTCAGCAGTACTTTGATTATTCCATGAGAACCAATCACCTACAGATTTCATGTCAATCAATGCAGCAATATCTATACAATCATTAAAATGTTAAAGCTGCAATTCGGAAAGCACTCTACCCCCCACTTTCTCATTTGTGTATCTGACAGTATTAAAGTCACCGAGAACAACCCAAGGTACTGTAGGATAACTATTTGCAATTCTAACCAGATCACGCCATAGAGCATTCCTGTCAGACATACTGTTAGATGCATAAATACCGGTAATATTGAATTGACATCCAGTCTGTTTATCCTCTGCCTTAAGATGAATGAATTGATTAGTAGCAGAAATAAACCAAGTAGTAACAAGGTTAGGATGCCATAAGACCCAAACTCGACCATAAGTATCCTGTGAATCATTAGTAAAAAGTTCTGTCTTAGGCCATATTAAATTCTTCTGGACTCGAACACGATGAGTTTTAATTTTTGTTTCCACAAGAATCACCATATCACATGCAGCAGATCGGATTATTCTATTGAGCTCCCGACATTTCTCAGTCTTATTAAGTCCACGAACATTCCAACAGATTATTTTCATCAATACTAGATAGAAGGAAGAGCATGCGATTTTGGGAGGACACTACCATCTTATCCTTTGATTTTGCATGGTCCTCTCGCATAATATCTTTACCCTTTAATCCTTTATTCCTATATTTATCCACCTCATCGACAGCTTGCAAATGTTTAAATTTTTGCTTACCTTGAAGCAAGGAGTCCTGAATAGCGGGATGTGTCGAAGAGCGATGAGTTTGGTGAGTTGCAATGTCTTGGTTCCCAAGAGGTTGTTGAAATGAAATTTCCTGATTATCTGAATGAATGATTCGTGAAGGCGAGGTTGTTATTGGGGAGTGAGAACCTTGGGAAGCTCCTGTAGTGAAAGTCTCTGATATAATAGGAAAAGATGGAAGTCCTGGCTTGTCTTCCTCTTGTTCGTGTCGCTGCCCCAACGAGTCAGAGTGTTCATTCATCTTCTCCGCCATCATCACTGTTGGCACTGGAGTATTAGTGCTTGGATTAGTGGTAGTGACCCCATTCTGTGGCTCTTGGCGTGGTCGGTAGACCTGTGTGATTTTTTGTGAAGGCTGTTGGCAGGCACCATTTACATGTCCAAAAGATAGACAAACCTTGCATCGTTGTGGCTTCCAAGAATATGAGACTTTCACCTTTCGGGTGCTCCCATCAAGATCACGGTAAGAAACATCATTCGGTAGTTCCTTATCAGAAGAAACCATTACACAAGCTCTGGCAAAGGTCAATCTCGTTTGCGAAGCTGTTGCCTTATCAATATACAATGGCTGTCCCAGGGTGCTGCAAAGCTTTGCAATAAAACAACGACCCCAGAGATGTAGTGGAAGTCCATGGAAAGAAACCCATATTGGGATAGATTGTAGACTGTCTAACTCCAATCTCACATCAGGTGCCCAGCGTCGTAGTATCATTGGATGACTACGGATAGTCCAAAATCCTTCAAGGACCCGTTGTAAATCTTCTTCAGAATAAAGCCTGCATACAAAGAATCCGGTCTCCAACATATGAAGATCAAACGTTGATATTCCCCATCGAGTTCTGATGTATGAGGATAATGGGAAAAAGGATGTTCTTAGTCCAACAACGTAGCCCACAATTGCCATGGACCATGTCTCAATTAGTTCGTCAGAATCAATAGCCTCATACACAGCAATCTTCTGATCAGCCTGTACTTCTGGAGCAAAAAAGTCCAGTCGAAGATCCGGACTACCCACTGGAGCCTTGAAGAGGCTACTCCAGGGCCGAGGATCTCGGGAAATAGGAGCCGGAGGTCGTGATCTAGATCGTGAACGACCTCGGGCCTGGATCATTGAAGGAGCATCCCGTCGAGAAGAAGAAATCAGCGGTGGAACATCCTGGTGTGAAACCGGCCTAAGCTGCTGGGGAGGAACCAGCGGCTGTTGGAGAAATATCACCGACAGGGTTCAGTTATGCAAGAAAGAACTTATAACTGTGCAAAGCGAGCTAAATCTTCAACCTCTGGATGCGAATCTTATATACAAAGAGGCTGCTGCTAGAAATAACTTTATGCAAGCTTTGAAGCAGGAGGAATGCTTTTTGAAACAGAAGTCACGACAGCATTGGCTTACTCTAGGGGATTCTAATACGAAGTTTTTCTATGCTGCTATTGCTACCAGAAGGGCTACTAATCGCATCAAAAAATGCAAAGGTATAGATGGTAATCTCATTGAGGATTTGGATGAGGTTAAAAATTACACCAAGCAATTTTTTTATTCCTTACTCAATCAGGAGCAGCAGCCTAATAGTATTCATGTTGGGCCTATAAGACGACTTGATTCTGAAGCCCTCTCTCATCTTAATGCCCCAATAACGGATGATGAAATTGTGAAAGTTTTTTTTAAGTCCCCGAAGCACAAAAGCACTGGTCCAGACGGATTTCCAGCTGAGTTTTTTCAAATTGCATGGGCTATTGTAGGCAACGATGTCATAAAAGCTTGTCGACATTTTTTCTCCGCAGGTCATATTCTTAAAGAAATGAATTGCACTTTTATTTCTTTAGTGCCTAAAAATGATGGAGCCGATTCATTGGAGAACTACCGTCCTATTTCACTGTGCAACTTTATTTATAAGGTTATCTCTAAGTTGCTGGCAGATAGACTACAAAAGGTCATGAATAAGGTCATTAGTCCTAATCAGGCTGCTTTTCTTAAAGGGAGGAGTATCCATCATAATGTCCTACTTGCTAATGATTTGGTTAAGGATCTACACTCAAAAACAAGAGGGAAAAAGATCTGTTTTAAAGCTGATTTACGAAAGGCCTTTGACTCAGTCAATAGGCATTTTATTTACATGATACTCCATAATATGGGCTTCCCTTAGCACTGGGTTAAATGGATTCAATGTTGCTTGGAAACTCCAAAATTTTCGATTCTCTTTAATGGTTCACCTATTGGCTTCTTCGGGAGTAAGAATGGCATTCGGCAAGGCGATCCACTATCTCCTTATCTTTTTACCATTGCAATGGAAGGGCTCAGCTGTATGTTAGAAGAGGCTGTTTCCAATGGCAAAATTAAGGTACCACATAGTTCTGTTTATATCTCTCACATAACATTTGCTGATGACCTTATTATCTTCCTTCGAGATGATCCAATTTCTGTGAGTAATTTGGCAGATATTCTTAATGAATTTGGTATAGTTTCTGGTCTTAAGCTAAACCATGCAAAGAGCAAAGTATATGTGGGTGCTTGCATTGACAATAAGGATCACATTGCTCAAACATTGGGAGTTGCGAAGGAAATTTACCGGTTCCTTTCTTGGGTCTCCCACTTATATCCACTGGAATCAACAAAGTCTCCTGTCAGCCTATCCTACAAAAAATTAGGAACAAAATTTTCTCCTGGAAAAATAGGCTTCTTTCTAAAGCTGGACGACTTGAACTTATTCGATCTGTGTTGATCTCTTATTCTATTTATTGGTCTCATGCATTCCTTCTACCTGTCGGGCTTCTCCATGATATTGATAAATTACTTATGAACTTCTTTTGGAATGGCACAGATGGTAAGGCAATGCACATGGTGAATTGGGACAACATTTGTAAACCGAAGGATGAAGGGGGTTGAATCTTCGACATATTAGAAGAGATTGGAATAAAGCTTGTATGGTAAAGCAATTATGTGATTTCTTCTGGAACCAATATTAATATGTGGTATGATCCTTGAGTGAATGGGAAAAGTATATTTCAGATATTTGGTGATAGAGTACGACAGGATCTGGGGGCTCCCAAAGACTGGAAGATTTCTGAATTCATTAACAATGGTACATGGTGTCTTCCCAATCCTACCTCCCTTGACATGTTATTACTTTGGCCGACTATTAGGGCTATTCTAATCAAGAACAACTCTTCAGATATGCTTATTTGGCTTCATGATAATGGTAAATTTAGTGCTACATCTGCATGGAACCAAATTAGACGACGAAACAACAAGTGGATCCCAAGTAGTTGGACACGGGATAGTCCATGCTCACAGCGACATTCCTTATGTACATGGCAGGCCCTTATCGGTAAACTTCCTACGATGGACAATATGCAGCGAAGAGGTATTTATATTGTAAATCGGTGCTCTTTGTGTATGCAAAAGGAAGAAAGTGTTGACCATCTCTACTTTGCTTGTGATTATTCATCTTGGATATGGAAGGAGATCTTGAAGCGATTTGATCTTCAAAGGTTACCACGGCCAAACTTGCATCATGAATTAGAAATGCTTATGCAAATCTTCTCAAGAAAGGGGCCTCTTACACAACTAGCAAGAATTATATTCAGATGTGCTATTTGGTGGATTTGGAAGGAGAGGTGTGGCAGAATTTTTGAGTGTCACAATATGAACAAAGCTCAAATAATGATAGAGATTCTTCAGGACTCACGATCATGTATGGAGCAAGAATTGAATACAGAGCACCTAACAAGAAGAGAGAAAGAGATTTTCATAAGATTCAATTTTTCCATTAGTCAATAATCACTCGAATAAAGATTGTAATGTATTATATGGGGCAAAGCTTATATTTTGTGATGTATCCACAAGTAGTCCAGAACAGTCTAGCTATTACATTTTATTATTTATTAACTTCCTTGTGCTACTATTGGAGATGAGTTTGATGAAGCGTGCCCATTTCACCTTCTTTAGGTGGGGTGCAGTCTTCTCGACTACACTAAGAGACTTCAGGCTTATGTCTATGGCTTGTGTAGACAAAGCTTCTTTGTACAAATCTTTTACAAAACACATTATCTTTACTTACAAAAAAAAAAGTCGTCTGAGCATGGTTTCACGAAAAAATGTGACGGTCATAAACTTTGCGCAGAGTCGAGTTTCGATCGGTTTTTCGTTCACCGTCTCGGAAATTCAAAATACTGGTCTTTCCTGTCTTATTAGCCCATGGGAAGTCGTACAAGCACGTTTTCGCAAAAAAATGCGACGGTCATAAACATTGCGAAGAGTCGAGTTTCGATCGGTGTTTCGTGCCCCGTCTCGGATATTCAAAATACTAGCCATTCACGATGTGTTAGCCCATGGTAAGTCGTATGAGCATGGTTTCACGAAAAAATGTGATGGTCATAAACTTTGCGCTGAGTCGAGTTTCGATCGGTTTTTCGTTCATTGTCTCAAAAATTCAAAATACTGGCCATTCACGATGTATTAGCCCATGGTAACTCGTATGAGCATGGTTTCACGAAAAAACGTGACGATCATAAACTTTGCGCAAAGTCGAGTTTCGATCGGTTTTTCGTGCACTGTCTCGAAAATTCAAAATACTGGACTTTCCCGTCTTATTAGCCCATGGGAAGTTGTACAAGCACGCTATCGCGAAAAAATGCGACGGTCATAAACATTACGCGAAGTCACGCCCGGGGTCGAGTTTCAATCGGTTTAACGTACACCGTCTCGGAAATTCAAAATACTAGCCATTCACGATGTATTCGCCCATGGTAAGTCATATGAGCATGGTTTCATGAAAAAATGCGACGGTCATAAACTTTGCTCGAAGTCACGCGCTGAGTCGAGTTTCGATCGGTTTTTCATGCACTGTCTCGGAAATTCAAAATACTGGCCATTCATGATGTTTTAGCCCATGGTAAGTCGTATGAGCATGGTTTCACGAAAAAACGCGACGGTCATAAACTTTGCGCTGAGTCGAGTTTCGATCGGTTTTTCGTGCACCGTCTCGGAAATTCAAAATACTAGCAATTCCCGACGTATTAGCCCATGAGAAGTCGTACAAGCACGCTTTCGTGAAAAAATGTGACGGGCATTACGCGAAGTCGCGCCCAGAGTTGAGTTACGATTGGTTTTACGTGCACCGTCTCGGAAATTCAAAACACTGGCCATTCACGATGTATTAGCCCATGGTAACTCGTATTAGCATGGTTTCACGAAAAAACACGATGGTCATAAACATTACGCAGAGTCAAGATTCGATCGGTTTTTCGTGCACCGTCTCGAAAATTCAAAATACTGGTCTTTCCCATCTAATTAGCCCATGGGAAGTCGTACAAGCTCGCTTTCGCAAAAAAATACGACGGTCAAAAACATTGCGCGAAGTCGCGCGCTGTGTCGAGTTTCGATTGGTTTTACGTGCACCATCTCGAAAATTCAAAATACTGGCCATTCACGATGTATTAGCCAATGGTAAGTCGTATGAGTATAGTTTCACGAAAAAATGAGTCGGTCATAAACTATACGCAGAGTCGAGTTTCGATCGGTTTTTCGTGCACCGTCTCGAAATTTCAAAATACTGGCCAGTCACGATGTATTAGCCCATGGTATGTCGGATGAGCATGGTTTCACGAAAAAATGCGACCGTCATAATCTTTGCGAGAGTCGAGTTTCGATCGGTTTTTCATGCACCGTCTCGGAAATTCAAAATACTGGTCTTTCCCGTCTTATTAGCCCATGGGAAGTCGTACAAGCATGCTTTCGCAACAAAATACGATGGTCATAAACTTTGCGCGTAGTCACGCGCTGTGTCCAATTTCGATTGGTTTTACGTGCACCATCTCAGAAATTCAAAATACTGGCCATTCACGATGTATTAGCCCATGGTAAGTCGTATGAGCATTGTTTCATGAAAAAACGTGACGGTCATAAACTTTGCGCTGAGTCGAGTTTCGATCGGTTTTTCGTGCACCGTCCTGAAAATTCAAAATACTGGCCATTCACGATGTATTAGCCCATGGTATGTCGGATGAGCATGGTTTAACGAAAAAACGCGACCGTCATAATCTTTGCGAGAGTCGAGTTTCGATCGGTTTTTCATGCACCGTCTCGGAAATTCAAAATGCTGGACTTTCCCGTCTTATTAGCCCATGGGAAGTCGTACAAGCACGCTTTCGCAAAAAAATACGACGGTCCTAAACTTTGCGCGAAGTTTGCGTAAAGTCGAGTTTCGATCGGTTTTTCGTGCACCGTCACAGAAATTCAAAATACTAGCCATTCAAGATGTATTAGCCCATGGGAAGTCGTACAAGCACGCTCTCGCAAAAAAATACGACGGTCATAAACTTTGCGCGATGTCGCGCACGGGTCGAGTTTCGATCGGTTTTTCGTGCACCGTCTCAGAAATTCAAAATACTGGCCATTCACGATGTATTAGCCCATGGTAAGTCGTATGAGCATGGTTTCACGAAAAAACATGACCGTCATAATCTTTGTGAGAGTCGAGTTTCGATCGGTTTTTCGTGCACCGTCTCAGAAATTCAAAATACTGGTCTTTCCCGTCTTATTAGCCCATAGGAAGTCGTACAAGCTCGCTTTCGCAAAAAATACGACGATCAAAAACTTTGTGCGAAGTCGCGCGCTGTGTCGAGTTTCGATTGGTTTTACATGCACCATCTCAGAAATTCAAAATACTGGCCATTCACGATGTATCATGGTAAGTCGTATGAGCATAGTTTCACGAAAAAATGCGACGGTCATAAACTTTGCGCTGAGTCGAGTTTCGATCGGTTTTTCGTGCACCGTCTCAAAAATTCAAAATACTGGCCATTCACGATGTATTAGCCCATGGTATGTCAGATGAGCATGGTTTCACGAAAAAATGAAACGGCCATAAACTTTACGCAGAGTCGAGTTTCGATCGGTTTTTCATGCACCGTCTCGGAAATTCAAAATACTGGTCGTGCAGAGTCGAGTTTCGATCAGTTTTTCGTGCACCGTCTCGGAAATTCAAAATTATGGACTTTCCCGTCTTATTAGCCCATGAGAAGTCGTACAAGCATGCTTTCAAAAAAAAATACGATGGTCATAAACTTTGCACGAAGTCGCGCGCGATCGCGAGTCGTAGTTTCGATCAATTTTTCGTGCACCGTCTCGTAAATTCAAAATACTAGCCATTAACGATGTATTAGCCCATGGTACGTCATATGAGCTTGGTTTCACGAAAAAATGCAACGGTCATAAACTTTGCGCAGAGTCGAGTTTCGATCGATTTTTCGTGCACCGTCACGGAAATTCAAAATACTGGTCTTTCCCGTCTTATTAGCTCATGGGAAGTCGTACAAGCCCGCTTTCGCATAAAAATACGACGGTAATAAACTTTGCGCGAACTTTGCGATGAGTTGAGTTTCGATCGGTTTTTCATGCACTGTCTCGGAAATTCAAAATACTGGACTTTCACAATGTATTAGCCCTTGGTAAGTCATGTGAGCAAGGTTTCACGAAAAAACATGACGGTCATAAACTTTGCGCAGATTCGAGTGTCGATCAGTTTTTCGTGCACCGTCTCTGAAAATTCAAAATACTGGTCTTTCCCATCTTATTACCCATGGGAAGTCGTCCAAGCACGCTTTCGCAAAAAAATACGACGGTCATAAACTTTGCGCGATGTCGTGCGCGGGTCGAGTTTCGATCCGTTTTTCGCGCATCGTCTCGGAAATTCAAAATACTGGTCTTTCCCGTCTTAATAGCCAATGGGAAGTCGAACAAGATCGCTTTCGCAAAAAAATACGACGAAAAAAAACTTTGCTCGAAGTCGCGCGCTGAGTCGAGTTTCGATCGGTTTTTCGTGCACCGTTTTGGAAATTTAAAATACTGGCCATTCACGATGTATTATCCCATGGTATGTCGTATGAGCATGGTTTCACGAAAAAACGCGACGGTTAGAAACTTTGCGCGAAGTCGAGTTTCGTTCGGTTTTTCGTGCACCGTCTTGGAAATTCAAAATACTAGTCTTTCTCGTCTTATTAGCCCATGGGAAGTCGTACAAGCACGCTTTCGCAAAAAAATACGATGGTCATAAACTTTGCGCGATGTCGCGCGTGGTTCGAGTTTCGATCGATTTTTCGTGCACCGTCTCGGAAATTCAAAATACTGGCCATTCACGATGTATAATCCCATGGTATGTCGTATGAGCATGGTTTCACGAAAAAACGCGACGGTCATAAACTTTACGCAGAGTCGAGTTTCGATCGATTTTTCGTGCACCGTCTCGGAAATTCAAAATACTGGTCTTTCCCGTCTTATTAGCCCATGGGAAGTCGTACAAGCACGCTTTCGCAAAAAAATACGACGGTAATAAACTTTGCGCGAAGTCGCTCGCGAGTCGAGTTTCGATCGGTTTCTCGTGCACCGTTTCGGAAATTCAAAATACTGGCCATTCACGATGTATAAGCCCATGGTAAGTCGTATGAGCAAGGTTTCACGAAAAAATGCGACGGTCAAAAACTTTGCGCAGAGTCAAGTTTCGATCGGTTTTTCGTGCACCGTCTCAGAAATTCAAAATACTGGTCCTTCCCATCTTATTAGCCCATGAGAAGTCGTACAAACACGCTTTCGCAAAAAAATACAACGGTCATAAACTTTGCGCGAACTTTGCGCAAAGTCGAGTTTCGATCGGTTTTTCATGCACCGTCATAGAAATTCAAAATACTGGCCATTCACGATGTATTATCCCATGGTAAGTCGTCTGAGCATGGTTTCACGAAAAAACGCAACGGTCATAAACTTTGCGCAGAGTCGAGTTTCGATCGGTTTTTCGTTCACCGTCTCCGAAATTCAAAATACTGTTCTTTCCCGTCTTATTAGCCCATGGGATGTTGTACAAGCACGCTTTCGCAAAAAAATACAACGGTCATAAACTTTGCGCGAAGTCGCGCTCGAATCGAGTTTCGAACGGTTTTTCGTGCACCATCTCAGAAATTCAAAATACTGGCCATTCACGATGTATTAGCCCCCATGGTAAGTTGTATGAGCATGGTTTGATGAAAAAACGCGACGGTCATAAACTTTACTAGTATTTTCCGTCTTATTAGCCCATCTCGGAAATTCAAAATACTAGTATTTCGCGTCTTATTAGCTCATGAGAAGTCGTACAAGCATGCTTTCGAAAAAAAATACGACGGTCATAAACTTTGCACGAAGTCGCGCGCGAGTCGTAGTTTCGATCGGTTTTTTGTGCACCATCTCGTAAATTCAAAATACTAGCCATTAACGATGTATTAGCCCATGGTAAGTCGTATGAGCTTGGTTTCACGAAAAAATGCAACGGTCATAAACTTTGCGGAGAGTCGAGTTTCGATCGGTCTTTCGTGCACCGTCTCGAAATTTCAAAATACTGGTCTTTCCCGTCTTATTAGCCCATGGGAAGTCGTACAAGCACACTTTCGCAAAAAAATACGACGGTCATAAACTTTGCGCGAACTTTGCGCAGAGTCGAGTTTCGATCGGTTTTTCGTGCACCGTCACAGAAATTCAAAATACTGACCATTCATGATGTATTAGCCCATGGTAAGTCGTCTGAGCATGGTTTCACGAAAAAATGCGACGGTCATAAACTTTGCGCAGAGTCGAGTTTCGATCGGTTTTTCGTTCACCGTCTCGGAAATTCAAAATACTGGTCTTTCCCGTCTTATTAGCCCATGAGAAGTCGTATAAGCATGCTTTC
Source organism: Ensete ventricosum (assembly GCA_029747655.1). Classification (NCBI taxonomy): domain Eukaryota; kingdom Viridiplantae; phylum Streptophyta; class Magnoliopsida; order Zingiberales; family Musaceae; genus Ensete; species Ensete ventricosum. The sequence continues at coordinate 40,831,332 of JAQQAF010000003.1, forward strand.
GAAAAAAAATACGACGGTCATAAACTTTGCACGAAGTCGCGCGCGAGTCGTAGTTTCGATCGGTTTTTCGTGCACCGTCTCGTAAATTCAAAATACTAGCCATTAACGATGTATTAGCCCATGGTAAGTCGTATGAGCTTGGTTTCACGAAAAAACGCAATGGTCATAAACTTTGCGGAGAGTCTAGTTTCGATCGGTTTTTCGTGCACCGTCTCGGAAATTCAAAGCACTGGCCATTCACGATGTATTAGGCTATGGTAACTCGTACTAGCATGGTTTCACGAAAAAATGCGACGGTTATAAACATTGCGCAGAGTCAAGATTCGATCGGTTTTTCGTGCACCATCTCGGAAATTCAAAATACTGTTCTTTCCCGTCTAATTAGCCCATGGGAAGTCATACAAGCTCGCTTTCACAAAAAAATACGACGGTCAAAAACTTTGCTCGCAGTCGCGCGCTGAGTCGAGTTTCGATAGGTTTTTCGTGCACCGTCTCGGAAATTCAAAATACTGGTCTTTCCCGTCTTATTAGCCCATGAGAAGTTGTACAAGCACGCTTTCGCAAAAAAATACGACGGTGATAAACATTGCGCAGAGTCAAGATTCGTTCGATTTTTCGTGCACCGTCTCGGAAATTCAAAATACTGGTCTTTCCCGTCTAATTAGCCCATGGGAAGTCATACAAGCTCGCTTTCGCAAAAAAATACGATGGTCAAAAACTTTGCTCGAAGTCGCGAGCTTAGTCGAGTTTCGTTAGGTTTTTCGTGCACCGTCTCGGAAATTCAAAATGCTGGTCTTTCCCGTCTTTTTAGCCCATGGGAAGTCGTGCAAGCACGCTTTCACAAAAAAATATGATGGTCATAAACTTTGCGCGAACTTTGCGCTGTCGAGTTTCGATCGGTTTTTCATGCACTGTCACGGAAATTCAAAATACTGGCCATTCACGATGTATTTGCCCATGGTAAGTCGTATTAGCATGGTTTCACGAAAAAATGCGACGGTCATAAACTTTGCACAGAGTCGAGATTCGATCGGTTTTTCGTGTACCGTCTCGGAAATTCAAAATACTGGTCTTTCCCGTCTTAATAGCCCATGGGAAGTCGTACAAGCTCGCTTTCGCAAAAAAATACGACGGTCAAAAACTTTGCTCGAAGTCGCGCGCTTAGTCGAGTTTCGATAGGTTTTTCGTGCACCGTCTCAGAAATTCAAAATGCTGGTCTTTCCCGTCTTTTTAGCCCATGGGATGTCGTACAAGCACGCTTTCGCAAAAAAATACGACGGTCATAAACTTTGTGCGAACTTTGCGAAGAGTTAAGTTTCGATCGGTTTTTCATGCATTGTCTCGGAAATTCAAAATACTGGACATTCACAATGTATTAGCCCATGGTAAGTCATGTGAGCAAGGTTTCACGAAAAAATGTGACGGTCATAAACTTTGCGCCGATTCGAATGTCGATCAGTTTTTCGTGCACCGTCTTGGAAATTCAAAATACTGGCCATTCACGATGTATTAGCCCATGGTAAGTCGTATGAGCATGGTTTCACGAAAAAACGCGATGGTCGTAAACATAGCGCAGAGTCGAGTTTCGATCGGTTTTTCGTGCACCGTCTCGGAAATTCAAAATACTGGTCTTCCCCGTCTTATTACCCATGAGATGTCGTACAAGCATGCTTTCGCAAAAAAATACGAGAGTCATAAACTTTTCACGAAGTCGCGTGCGACTCGAGTTTCGATCGGTTTTTCGTGCACCGTCTTGGAAATTCAAAATACTGGCCATTAACGATATATTAGCCCATGGTAAGTCGTATGAGCTTGGTTTCACGACAAAACGCGACAGTCTTAAACATTGCACAGAGTCGAGTTTCAATCGTTTTTTCGTGCACCGTCTCGGAAATTAAAAATAATGGTCTTTCCCGTCTTATTAGCCTATGGGAAGTCGTACAAGCACGCTTTCGCAAAAAAATACAACGGTTATAAACTTTGCGCGAACTTTGCGCAGAGTCGAGTTTCGATCGGTTTTTCGTGCACCGTCTCGGAAATTCTAAATACTGGCCATTCACGATGTATTAGACCATGGTAAGTCGTATGAGCATGGTTTCACGAAAAAACGCGACAGTCATAAATTTACGCAGAGTCGAGATTCGATCGATTTTTCGTGCACCGTCTCGGAAATTCAAAATACTGGACTTTCCCGTCTTAATAGCCCATGGGAAGTCGTACAAGCTCGCTTTCGTAAAAAAATTCGACGGTCAAAAACTTTGCTCGAAGTCGCGCGCTGAGTCGAGTTTCGATCAGTTTTTCGTGCACCGTCTCGGAAATTCAAAATACTGGTCTTTCCCGTCTTATTAGCCCATGGGAAGTTGTACAAGCAAGGTTTCGCAAAAAAATACGACTGTCATAAACATTGCGTAGAGTCAAGATTCGATCGGTTTTCCGTGCACCGTCTCGGAAATTCAAAATACTGGTCTTTCCCGTCTAATTAGCCCATGGGAAGTCATACAAGCTCGCTTTCGCAAAAAAATACGATGGTCAAAAACTTTGCTCGAAGTCGCGCGCTTAGTCGAGTTTCGATAGGTTTTTCGTGCACCGTCTCGGAAATTCAAAATGCTGGTCTTTCCCATCTTTTTAGCCCATGGGAAGTCGTACAAGCACGCTTTCACAAAAAAATACGACGGTCATAAACTTTGCGCGAACTTTGCGCTATCGAGTTTCGATCGGTTTTTCATGCACTGTCACGGAAATTCAAAATACTGGCCATTCACGATGTATTTGCCCATGGTAAGTCGTATTAGCATGGTTTCACGAAAAAATACGACGGTCATAAACTTTGCGCATAGTTGAGATTCGATCGGTTTTTCGTGCACCATCTCGGAAATTCAAAATACTGGTCTTTCCCATCTTATTAGCCCATGGGAAGTCGAATAAGCTTGCTTTCGCAAAAAAATACGACGGTCAAAAACTTTGCTCGAAGTCGCGCGCTGAGTCGAGTTTCGATCAGTTTTTCGTGCACCATCTTGGAAATTCAAAACACTGGTCTTTCCCGTCTTATTAGCCCATGAGAAGTCGTACAAGCATGCTTTCGAAAAAAAATACGATGGTCATAAACATTGCACGAAGTCACGCGCGAGTCGTAGTTTCGATCGGTTTTTCGTGCACCGTCTCGTAAATTCAAAATACTAGCTATTAACGATGTATTAGCCCATGGTAAGTCGTATGAGCTTGGTTTCACGAAAAAACACAACGGTCATAAACTTTGCGGAGAGTCAAGTTTCGATCGGTTTTTCGTGCACCGTCTCGAAATTTCAAAATTCTGGTCTTTCCCGTCTTATTAGCCCATGGGAAGTCGTATAAGCACACTTTCGCAAAAAAATACGACAGTCATAAACTTTGCGTGAACTTTGCGCAGAGTCGAGTTTCGATCGGTTTTTCGTGCACCGTCACAGAAATTCAAAATACTGACAATTCATGATGTATTAGCCCATGGTAAGTCGTCTAAGCATGGTTTCACGAAAAAATGCGACGGTCATAAACTTTGCGCAGAGTCGTGTTTCGATCGGTTTTTCGTTCACTGTCTCGGAAAATCAAAATACTGGTCTTTCCTGTCTTATTTAGCCCATGGGAAGTCGTACAAGCACGCTTTCGCAAAAAAATGCGACGGTCATAAACATTGCGAAGAGTCGAGTTTCGATCGGTGTTTCGTGCACCTTCTCGGATATTCAAAATACTGGCCATTCACGATGTGTTAGCCCATGGTAAGTCGTATGAGCATGGTTTCACGAAAAAACGTGACGGTCATAAACTTTGCGCTGAGTCGAGTTTCGATCGATTTTTCATTCATTGTCTCAAAAATTCAAAATACAGGCCATTCACGATGTATTAGCCCATGGTAACTCGTATCAGCATGGTTTCACGAAAAAATGCGACGGTCATAAACTTTGCGCAGTATCGAGTTTCGATCGGTTTTTCGTGCACTGTCTCGGAAATTCAAAATACTGGACTTTTTTGAATTAGCCCATGGGAAGTTGTACGCCCGCTATCGCGAAAAAATGCGACGGTCATAAACATTACGCGAAGTCGCGCCCTGGGTCGAGTTTCAATCGGTTTAACGTACACCGTCTCGGAAATTCAAAATACTGGCCATTCACGATGTATTCGCCCATGGTAAGTCATATGAGCATGGGTTCATGAAAAAATGCGACGGTCATAAACTTTGCTCGAAGTCACGCACTGAGTCGAGTTTCGATCGGTTTTTCATGCACTGTCTCGAAAATTCAAAATACTGGCCATTCATGATGTATTAGCCCATGGTAAGTCGTATGAGCATGGTTTCACGAAAAAACGCGACGGTCATAAACTTTACGCAGAGTCGAGTTTCGATCGGTTTTTCGTGCACCGTCTCGGAAATTCAAATACGAGCAATTCCCGACATATTAGCCCATGAGAAGTCGTACAAGCACGCTTTCGTGAAAAAATGTGACGGACATTACGCGAAGTCGCGCCCAGAGTTGAGTTTCGATTGGTTTTACGTGCAACATCTCGGAAATTCAAAACACTGGCCATTCACGATGTATTAGGCTATGGTAACTCGTATTAGCATGGTTTCACCAAAAAATGCGACGGTCACAAACATTGCGCAGAGTCAAGATTCGATCGGTTTTTCGTGCACCGTCTCAGAAATTCAAAATACTGGTCTTTCCCGTCTAATTAACCCATGCGAAGTCATACAAGCTCGCTTTCGCAAAAAAATACGACGGTCAAAAACTTTGCTCGAAGTCGCGCGCTTAGTCGAGTTTCGATAGGTTTTTCGTGCACCGTCTCGGAAATTCAAAATGCTGGTCTTTCCCATCTTTTTAGCCCATGGGAAGTCGTACAAGCACGCTTTCACAAAAAAATACGACGGTCATAAACCTTGCGCGAACTTTGCGCAGTCGAGTTTCGATCGGTTTTTCATGCACTGTCACGGAAATTCAAAATACTGGCCATTCACGATGTATTTGCCCATGGTAAGTCGTATTAGCATGGTTTCACGAAAAAACACGACGGTCATAAACTTTGCGCACAGTCGAGATTCGATCGGTTTTTCGTGCACCATCTCGAAAATTCAAAATACTGGTTTTTCCCATCTTATTAGCCCATGGGAAGTCGAATAAGCTTGCTTTCGCAAAAAAATACGACGGTCAAAAACTTTGCTCGAAGTAGCGCGCTGAGTCGAGTTTCGAACGGTTTTTCGTGCACCGTCTCGGAGATTCATAATACTGGTCTCTCCCCGTCTTATTAGCCCATGGGAAGTCGTACAAGCACGCTTTCGCAAAAAAATACGATGGTCATAAACTTTGTGCGAACTTTGCGAAGAGTTGAGTTTCGATCGGTTTTTCGTGCACCGTCTCGGAAATTCAAAATACTGGCCATTAACGATGTTATTAGCCCATGGTAAGTCGTATGAGCTTGGTTTCACGAAAAAACGCGACAGTCATAAACATTGCGCAGAGTCGAGTTTCGATCGTTTTTTCATGCACCGTCTCCAAAATTCAAAATAATGGTCTTTCCCGTCTTATTAGCCTATGGGAAGTCGTACAAGCACGCTTTCGCAAAAAAATACAACGGTTATAAACTTTGCGCGAACTTTTCGCAGAGTCGAGTTTCGATCGGTTTTTCGTCCACCGTCTAGGAAATTCCAAATACTGGCCATTCACGATGTATTAGACCATGGTAAGTCGTATGAGCATGGTTTCACGAAAAAACGCGACGGTCATAAACTTTTTTTTGGTAAGTAAAGATAATGTATTTTGTAAAAGATTTGTACAAAGAAGCTTTGTCTACACAAGCCATAGACTAAAGCCTGAAGTCTCTTAGTGTAGTCGAGAAGATTGCACCCCACCTAAAGAAGGTGAAATGGGCACGCTTCATCAAACTCATCTCCAAGAGTAGCATAAGGAAGTTAATAAATAATAAAATACAATAGCTAGACTGTTCTGGACTACTTGTGGATACATCACAAAATATAAGCTTTGCCCCATATAATACATTACAATCTTCATCATTATTCGAGTGATTATTGACTAATGGAAAAATTGAATCTTGTGAAAATCTCTTTCTCTCTTCTTGTTAGGTGCTCTGTATTCAATTCTTGCTCCATACATGATCGTGAGTCCTGTAGAATCTCTATCAGAATTTGAGCTTTGTTCATGTTGTGACACTCAAAAATTCTGCCACACCTCTCCTTCCAAATCCACCAAATAGCACATCTGAATATAATTCTTGCTAGTTGTGTAAGAGGCCCCTTTCTTGAGAAGCTTTGCATAAGCATTTCTAATTCATGATGCAAGTTTGGCCATGGTAGCCTTTGAAGATCAAATCGCTTCAAGATCTCCTTCCATATCCAAGATGAATAATCACAAGCAAAGTAGAGATGGTCAACACTTTCTTCCTTTTGCATACACAAAGAGCATCGATTTACAATATAAATACCTCTTCGCTGCATATTGTCCATCGTAGGAAGTTTGCCGAGAAGGGCCTGCCATGTACATAAGGAATGTCGCTGTGAGCATGGACTATCCCATGTCCAACTACTTGGGATCCACTTGTTGCTTCGTCGTCTAATTTGGTTCCATGCAGATGTAGCACTAAATTTACCATTATCATGAAGCCAAATAAGCATATCTGAAGAGTTGTTCTTGATTGGAATAGGCCTAATAGTCGGCCAAAGTAATAACATGTCAGGGGAGGTAGGGTTGGGAAGACACCATGTACCATTGTTAATGAATTCAGAAACCTTCCAGTCTTTGGGAGCCCCCAGATCCTGTCGTACTCTATCACCAAATATCTGAAATATACTTTTCCCATTCGCCCAAGGATCATACCACATATTAATATTGGTTCCAAAAGAAATCACATAAGAAATATTGTTACGTAGCCATCTCCTTGCCTTCAGAATTCCTTTCCAAGCAGCAGAATGAGATGTTTTTGCCTTCAGAATTCCTTTCCAAGCCCGGCAGGTAGAAGGAATGCGTGAGACCAATAAATAGAATAAGAGATCAACACAGATCGAATAAGTTCAAGTCGTCCAGCTTTAGAAAGAAGCCTATTTTTCCAAGAGGAAATTCTGTTCTTAATTTTTTGTAGGATAGGCTGACAGGAGACTTTGTTGATTCCAGTGGATATAAGTGGGAGACCCAAGTAAGGAACCGGTAAATTTCCTTCTGCAACTCCCAATGTTTGAGCAATATGATCCTTATTGTCGATGCAAGCACCCACATATACTTTGCTCTTTGCATGGTTTAGTTTAAGACCAGAAACTATACCAAATTCATTAAGAATATCTGCCAGATTACTCACAGAAACTGGATCATCTCGAAGGAAGATAATAAGGTCGTCAGCAAATGTTATGTGAGAGATATAAACAGAACCATAATATGGTACCTTAATTTTGCCATTGGAAACAACCTCTTCTAACATACAACTGAGCCCTTTCATTGCAATGGTAAAAAGATAAGGAGATAGTGGATCGACTTGCCGAATGCCATTCTTACTCCCGAAGAATCCAAGGCCTTTCGTAAATCAGGCCTGAGGGAAGCAACATTGAATCCATTTAACCCAGTGCTGAGGGAAGCCCATATTATGGAGCATCATGTAAATAAAATGCCTATTGACTGAGTCAAAGGCCTTTCGTAAATCAGCTTTAAAACAGATCTTTTTTCCTCTTGTTTTTGAGTGTAGATCCTTAACCAAATCATTAGCAAGCAGGACATTATGATGGATACTCCTCCCTTTAATAAAAGCAGCCTGATTAGGACTAATGACCTTATTCATGACCTTTTGTAGTCTATCTGCCAGTAACTTCGAGATAACCTTATAAATAAAGTTGCACAGTGAAATAGGACGGTAGTTCTCCAATGAATCGGCTCCATCATTTTTAGGCACTAAAGAAATAAAAGTGCAATTCATTTCTTTAAGAATATGACCTGAGGAGAAAAAATGTCGACAAGCTTTTATGACATCGTTGCCTACAATAGACCATACAATTTGATAAAACTCAGCTGGAAATCCGTCTGGACCAGGGCTTTTGTGCTTCGGGGACTTAGAAACAACTTTCACAATTTCATCATCCGTTATTGGGGCATTAAGATGAGAGAGAGCTTCAGAATCAAGTCGTCTTGTAGGCCCAACATGAATACTATTAGGCTGCTGCTCCTGATTGAGTAAGGAATAAAAAAATTGCTTTGTGTAATTTTTAACCTCATCCAAATCCTCAATGAGATTACCATCTATACCTTTACATTTTTTGATGCGATTAGTAGCCCTTTTGGTAGCAATAGCAGCATAGAAAAACTTCGTATTAGAATCCCATAGAGTAAGCCAATTCTGTCGTGACTTCTGTTTCAAAAAGCATTCCTCCTGCTTCAAAGCTTGCATAAAGTTATTTCTAACAGCAGCCTCTTTGTATATAAGATTCGCATCCAGAGATTGAAGATTTAGCTCGCTTTGCATAGTCATAAGTTCTTTCTTGCATAACTGAACCCTGTTGGTGATATTTCCAAATGTAGTTGAATTCCACTTCTTAAGTGCTGCTTTGCATGCTTTTAGTTTTTTACATAGGATGTAAGGAGGAGAACCAAATACATTAATGTCCCAAGCTGACTTAATAACTTCGAGGAACTTAGGGTGAGAACTCCACATATTAAAAAATCTAAAAGGTTTCTGGACTCTGGGTATTGCTTTATCTGCATGTATATGCATAATAGAGTGATCCGAAAATAACTTAGCACCGTACTCAAGAAGTGAATCTGGGAAAACTGCTAACCATTCCTGATTAATCAAACATCTGTCAAGTCGAGCCATAATTTTTCTATCAGCAGTACTTTGATTGTTCCATGAGAACCAATCACCTACAGATTTCATGTCAGTCAATGCAGCAGTATCTATACAATCATTAAAATGTTGAAGCTGACATTCGGAAAGCACTCTACCCCCCACTTTCTCATTTGTGTATCTGACAGTATTAAAGTCACCGAGAACAACCCAAGGTACTGTAGGATAACTATTTGCAATGCTAACCAGATCACGCCATAGAGCATTCCTGTCAGACATACTGTTAGATGCATAAATACCGGTAATTTTGAATTGACATCCAGTCTGTTTATCCTCTGCCTTAAGATGAATGAATTGATTAGTAGCAGAAATAAACGAAGCAGTAATAAGGTTAGGATGCCATAAGACCCAAACTCGACCATAAGTATCCTGAGAATCATTAGTAAAAAGTTCTGCCTCAAGCCATATTAAATTCTTCTGAACTCGAACACGATGAGTTTTAATTTTTGTTTCCACAAGAATCACAATATCACATGCAGCAGATCAGATTATTCTATTGAGCTCCCGACATTTCTCAGTCTTATTAAGTCCACGAACATTCCAACAGATTATTTTCATAATACTAGATAGAAGGAAGAGCATGCGATTTTGGGAGGACACTACCATCCTTTTTCTTATCCTTACCCTTTAATCCTTTATTCCTATATTTATCCACCTCTAATCCTTTTGGAACAACCCTTTAATCCTTTACCTTGGATGTATTAGTCCAAGGTAAGTCGGATGAGCACGGTTTCACAAAAAATCACGACAGCCATAAACTTTGCGCAGAGTCGAGTTTCGATCTGTTTTTCGTGCACCGTCTCGGAAAATTCAAAATACTGGTCGCGCAGAGTCGAGTTTCGATCAGTTTTTTGTGCACCATCTCGGAAATTCAAAATACTGGTCTTTCCCTTCTTATTAGCCCATGAGAAGTCGTACAAGCATGCTTTCAAAAAAAAATACGACGATCATAAACTTTGCACGAACTCACGCGCGAGTCGTAGTTTCGATCGATTTCTCGTGCACCATCTCGTAAATTCAAAATAATAGCCATTAACGATGTATTAGCCCATGGTAAGTCGTATGATCTTGGTTTCACGAAAAAATGCAATGGTCATAAACTTTGCGGAGAGTCGAGTTTCGATCGGTTTTTCGTGCACCGTCTCGGAAATTCAAAATACTAGTCTTTCCCGTCTTATTAGCCCATGGGAAGTCGTACAAGCACACTTACGTAAAAAAATACGACTGTCATAAACTCTGCGCGAACTTTGCGCAGAGTCGAGTTTCGATCGGTTTTTCGTGCACCGTCACAGAAATTCAAAATACTGACCATTCATGATGTATTAGCCCATGGTAAGTCGTCTGAGCATGGTTTCACGAAAAAATGCGACGGTCATAAACTTTGCGCAGAGTCGAGTTTCGATCGGTTTCTTTGTTTCACCTTCTTTAGGTGGGGTGCAATCTTCTCGACTGCACTAAGAGACTTCAGGCTTTAGTCTATGGCTTGTGTAGACAAAGCTTCTTTATACAAATCTTTTACAAAATACATTATCTTTACTTACAAAAAAAAAAAAGTTTCGATCGGTTTTTCGTTCACTGTCTCGGAAAATCAAAATACTGGTCTTTCCCGTATTATTAGCACATGGGAAGTCGTACAAGCACGCTTTCGCAAAAAAATGCGATGGTCTTATACATTGCGAAGAGTCGAGTTTTGATCGGTGTTTCGTGCACCTTCTCGGATATTCAAAATACTGGCCATTCACGATGTGTTAGCCCATGGTAAGTCGTATGAGCATGGTTTCACGAAAAAACGTGACGGTCATAAACTTTGCGCTGAGTCGAGTTTCGATCGGTTTTTCATTCACTGTCTCAAAAATTCAAAAAACGGTCCATTCATGATGTATTAGCCCATGGTAACCCGTATTAGCATGGTTTCACGAAAAAACGCGACGGTCATAAACTTTGCGCATAGTCGAGTTTCGATCGGTTTTTCGTGCACTGTCTCGGAAATTCAAAATACTGGACTTTCCCGTCTTATTAGCCCATGGGAAGTTGTACAAGCACGCTATCGCGAAAAAATGCGACGGTCATAAACATTACGCGAAGTCGCGCCCTGGGTCGAGTTTCAATCGGTTTAACGTACACCGTCTCGGAAATTCAAAATACTGGCCATTCACGATGTATTCGCCCATGGTAAGTCATATGAGCATGGTTTCATGAAAAAATGCGACGGTCATAAACTTTGCTCGAAGTCACACGCTGAGTCGAGTTTCGAACGCTTTTTCATGCACTGTCTCGGAAATTCAAAATACTGGCCATTCATGATGTGTTAGCCCATGGTATGTCGTATGAGCATGGTTTCACGAAAAAACGCGACGGTCATAAACTTTGCGCAGAGTCGAGTTTCGATCGGTTTTTCGTGCACCGTCTCGGAAATTCAAAATACTAGCAATTTCCGATGTATTAGCCCATGAGAAGTCGTACAAGCACGCTTTCGTGAAAAAATGTGACGGACATTACGCAAAGTCGCGCCCAGAGTTGACTTTCGATTGGTTTTACGTGCACGGTCTCAGAAATTCAAAACACTGGCCATTCACGATGTATTAGGCTATGGTAACTCGTATTAGCATGGTTTCACGAAAAAACGTGACGGTCATAAACATTGCGCAGAGTAAAGATTCGATCGGTTTTTCGTGCACCGTCTCGAAAATTCAAAATACTGGTCTTTCCCGTCTAATTAGCCCATGGGAAGTCATACAAGCTCGCTTTCGCAAAAAAATACGACGGTCAAAAACTTTGCTCGAAGTCGCGCGCTTAGTCGATTTCGATAGGTTTTTCGTGCACCGTCTCGGAAATTCAAAATGCTCGTATTTCCTGTCTTTTTAGCCCATGGGAAGTCGTACAAGCACGCTTTCACAAAAAAACACGACGGTCATAAACTTTGCGCGAACTTTGCGCTGTCGAGTTTCGATCGGTTTTTCATGCACTATCATGGAAATTCAAAATACTGGCCGTTCACGATGTATTTGCCCATGGTAAGTCGAATTAGCATGGTTTCACGAAAAAACGCGACGGTCATAAAATTTGCGCAGAGTCGAGATTCGATCGGTTTTTCGTGCACCATCTCTGAAATTCAAAATACTGGTCTTTCCCATCTTATTAGCCCATGGGAAGTCGAATAAGCTTGCTTTCGCAAAAAAATACGACGGTCAAGAACTTTGCTCGAAGTCGTGCGCTGAGTCGAGTTTCGAACGGTTTTTCGTGCACCGTCTCGAAAATTCATAATACTGGTCTTTCCCGTCTTATTAGCCCATGGGAAGTTGTACAAGCATGCTTTCACAAAAAAATACGATGGTCATAAACTTTGCGCGAACTTTGCGCTGTCGAGTTTCGATCGGTTTTTCATGCACTGTCACGAAAATTCAAAATACTGGTCATTCACGATGTATTTGCCCATGGTAAGTCATATTAGCGTGGTTTCCCGAAAAAATGCGACGGTCATAAACTTTGCGCAGAGTCGAGATTCGATCGGTTTTTCGTGCACCATCTCGGAAATTCAAAATACTGGTCTTTCCCATCTTATTAGCCCATGGGAAGTCGAATAAGCTTGCTTTCGCAAAAAAATACGACGGTCAAAAACTTTGCTCGAAGTCACGCGCTGAGTTGAGTTTCGAACGGTTTTTCGTGCACCGTCTCGGAAATTCAAAATACTGGTCTTCCCCGTCTTATTAGCCGATGAGAAGTCGTACAAGCATGCTTTCGCAAAAAAATACGACAGTCATAAACTTTTCACGAAGTCGCGCGCGACTCGAGTTTCGATCGGTTTTTCGTGCTCCGTCTCGAAAATTCAAAATACTGTCCATTAATGATGTATTAGCCCATGTTATGTCGTATGAGCTTGGTTTCACGAAAAAATGCGACAGTCATAAACTTTGCGCAGAGTCAAGTTTCGATCATTTTTTCGTGCACCGTCTCAGAAATTCAAAATACTGGTCTTTCCCGTCTTATTAGCCTATGGGAAGTCGTACAAGCACGCTTTCGCAAAAAAATACAACGGTTATAAACTTTGCGCGAACTTTGCGCAGAGTCGAGTTTCGATTGATTTTTCGTGCACCGTCTCGGAAATTCCAAATACTGGCCATTCACGATGTATTAGACCATGGTAAGTCATATGAGCATGATTTCATGAAAAAACGCGACGGTCATAAACTTTGCGCAGCGTCGAGATTCGATCGGTTTTTCGTGCACCGTCTCGAAAATTCAAAATACTGGTCTTTCCCGTCTTATTAGCCCATGGGAAGTCGCACAAGCACACTTTCGCAAAAAAATACGACGGTCATAAACTTTGCGCGATGTCGTGCGTGGGTCGAGTTTCGATCGGTTTTTCGTGCACCGTCTCGAAATTCAAAATACTGGCCATTCACGATGTATTAGCCCATGGTAAGTCGTATGAGCATGGTTTCACAAAAAAATGCGACGGTCATAAACTTTGCACAGAGTCGAGATTCGATCGGTTTTTCATGCACCGTCTCGGAAATACAAAATACTGGTCTTTCCCGTCTTAATAGCCAATGGGAAGTCGTACAAGCTCGCTTTCGCAAAAAAATACGACGGTCAAAAACTTTGCTCGAAGTCACGCGCTGAGTCGAGTTTCGATCGATTTTTCGTGCACCATCTCGAAAATTCAAAATACTGGTCTTTCCCGTCTTATTTACCCATGGGAAGTCGTACAAGCACGCTTCCGCAAAAAAATACGACGGTCATAAACTTTGCGCGAACTTTGCGATGAGTTGAGTTTCGATCGGTTTTTCATGCACTGTCTTGGAAATTCAAAATACTGGTCATTCACAATGTATTAGCACGGTTTCACGAGAAAACGTGACGGTCATAAACATTGCGCAGATTCGAGTGTCGATCAGTTTTTCGTGCACCGTCTCGTAAAATTCAAAATACTGGTCTTTCCCGTCTTATTAGCCCATGGGAAGTCGTCCAAGCACGCTTTCACAAAAAAATACGACGGTCATAAACTTTGCGCCAAGTCGCGTGCGAGTCGAGTTTCGATCGGTTTTTCCTGCACCGTCTCGAAAATTCAAAATACTGGTCTTTCCCGTCTTATTAGCCCATAGGAAGTCGTACAAGCACGCTTTCGCAAAAAAATACGACGGTCATACACTTTGCGCGAAGTCGCGCGCGAGTCGAGTTTCGATCGGTTTTTCGTGCACCGTCTCGGAAATTCAAAATACTAGCCATTCATGATGTACTCGCCCATGGTAAGTCATTTGAGCATAGTTTCATGAAAAAACGTGATTGTCGTAAACTTTGCGCAGAGTCGACTTTCGATCGGTTTTTCGTGCACCATCTTTGAAAATCAAAATACTGGTCTTTTCCGTCTTATTAGCCCATGGGAAGTCGTACAAGCACGCTTTCGCAAAAAAATACGACGGTCATAAACATTGCGCAGAGTCAAGATTCGATCGGTTTTTCGTGCACCGTCTCGGAAATTCAAAATACTGGTCTTTCCCATCTAATTAGCCCATGGGAAGTCGTACAAGCTCGCTTTTGCAAAAAAATACGACGGTCAAAAACTTTGCTCAAAGTCGCGCGCTTAGTCGAGTTTCGATAGGTTTTTCGTGCACCGTCTCGGAAATTCAAAATACTGGCCATTCATGATGTATTAGCCCATGATAAGTCGTATGAGCATGGTTTCACGAAAAAACGCGACGGTCATAAACATCTCGCAGAGTCGAGTTTCGATCGGTTTTTCGTGGACCGTCTCAGAAATTCAAAATACTGGTCTTTCCCATCTTATTAGCCCATGGGAAGTCGAATAAGCTTGCTTTCGCAAAAAAATATGACGGTCAAAAACTTTGCTAGAAGTCGCGCGCTGAGTCGAGTTTCGAACAGTTTTCCGTGCACCGTCTAGGAAATTCAAAATACTGGTCTTTCCCGTTTTATTAGCCCATGGGAAGTCGTACAAGCATGCTTTCGCAAAAAAATACGACGGTCATAAACTTTGCGTGAACTTTGCGCAGAGTCGAGTTTCGATCGATTTTTCGTGCACCGTCTCAGAAATTCAAAATACTGGTCTTTCCCATCTTATTAGCCCATGGGAAGTTGTACAAGCACGCTTTCATAAAAAAATACGACAGTCATAAACTTTGCGCGAACTTTGCGCTGTCGAGTTTCGATCGGTTTTTCATGCACTATCACGGAAATTCAAAATACTGGCCATTCATGATGTATTTGCCCATGGTTAGTCGTATTACCATGGTTTCACGAAAAAAAGCGACGGTCATAAACTTTGCGCAGAGTCGAGATTCGATCGGTTCTTCATGCACCATCTCGGAAATTCAAAATACTGGTCTTTCCCATCTTATTAGCCCATGGGAAGTCGAATAAGCTTGCTTTCGCAAAAAAATACGACGGTCAAAAACTTTGCTCGAAGTCGCGCGCTGAGTCGAGTTTCGAACGGTTTTTCGTGCACCGTCTCGGAAATTCATAATACTGGTCTTTCCCGTCTTATTAGCCCATGAGAAGTCGTACAAGCATGCTTTCACAAAAAAATACGACGGTCATAAACTTTGCGCGAACTTTGCGCTGTCGAGTTTCGATCGGTTTTTCATGCACTGTCACGGAAATTCAAAATACTGGTCATTCACGATGTATTTGCCCATGGTAAGTCGTATTAGCATGGTTTCACGAAAAAACGCGATGGTCATAAACTTTGCGCAGAGTCGAGATTCGATCGGTTTTTCGTGCACCATCTCGGTAATTCAAAATACTGGTCTTTCCCATCTTATTAGCCCATGGGAAGTCGAATAAGCTTGCTTTCGCAAACAAATACGACGGTCAAAAACTTTGCTCGAAGTCACGCGCTGAGTCGAGTTTCGAACGGTTTTTCGTGCACCGTCTCGGAAATTCAAAATACTGGTCTTCCCCGTCTTATTAGCCGATGAGAAGTCGTACAAGCATGCTTTCGCAAAAAAATACGACAGTCATAAACTTTTCACGAAGTCGCGTGCGACTCGAGTTTCGATCGGTTTTTCGTGCACCATCTCGGAAATTCAAAATACTGGCCATCAATGATGTATTAGCCCATGGTAAGTCGTATGAGCTTGGTTTCATGAAAAAACGCGACAGTCATAAACTTTGCGTAGAGTCGAGTTTCGATCGTTTTTTCGTGCACCGTCTCGGAAATTCAAAATACTGGTCTTTCCCATCTTATTAGCCTATGGGAAGTCGTACAAGCACGCTTTCGCAAAAAAATACAACGGTTATAAACTTTGCGCGAACTTTGCGTAGAGTCGAGTTTCGATCGGTTTTTCGTGCACTGTCTCAAAAATTCCAAATACTGGCCATTCACGATGTATTAGACCATGGTAAGTCGTATGAGCATGGTTTCACGAAAAAACGCGACGGTCATAAACTTTGCACAGAGTCGAGATTCGATCGGTTTTTCGTGCACCGTCTCAGAAATTCAAAATACTGGTCTTTCCCGTCTTCATAGCCCATGGGAAGTCGTACAAGATCCCTTTCACAAAAAAATACGACGGTCAAAAACTTTGCTCGAAGTCACTCGCTGAGTCGAGTTTCGATCGGTTTTTCGTGCACCGTCTCGGAAATTCAAAATACTGGTCTTTCCCGTCTTATCAGCCCATGGGAAGTCGTACAAGCACGCCTTCGCAAAAAAATACGATGGTCATAAACTTTGCACGAACTTTACGATGAGTTGGGTTTCGATCGGTTTTTCATGCACTGTCTCGAAAATTCAAAATACTGGACATTCACCATGTATTAGACCATGGTAAGTCACGAAAAAACGTGACGGTCTTAAACTTTGCGCAGAGTCGGGGTTCGATCAGTTTTTCGTGCACCATCTCAGAAATTCAAAATACTGGTCTTTCCCATCTTATTAGCTCATTGGAAGTCGAATAAGCTTGCTTTCGTAAAAAAATACGACGGTCTAAAACTTTGCTCGAAGTCGCGCGCTGAGTCGAGTTTCGAACAGTTTTTCGTGCACCGTCTCGAAAATTCATAATACGGGTCTTTCCCGTCTTATTAGCCCATGGGAAGTCGTACAAGCACGCTTTCGCAAAAAAATGCAACGGTTATAAACTTTGCGCGAACTTTGCGCAGAGTCGAGTTTCGATCGGTTTTTCGCGCACCGTCTCGGAAATTCCAAATACTGGCCATTCACGATGTATTAGACCATGGTAAGTCGTATGAGCATGGTTTCACGAAAAAACGCGACGGTCGTAAACATAGCGCAGAGTCGAGTTTCGATCGGTTTTTCGTGCGCCGTCTCGGAAATTCAAAATACTGGTCTTCCCCGTCTTATTAGCCCATTGGAAGTCGTACAAGCATGCTTTCGCAAAAAAATACGACTGTCATAAACTTTTCACGAAGTCGCACGTAACTCGAGTTTCGATCGGTTTTTCGTGCACCGTCTCAGAAATTCAAAATACTGGCCATTAATGATGTATTAGCCCATGGTAAGTCGTATGAGCTTGGTTTCACGAAAAAACGCGACAGTCATAAACTTTGCGCAGAGTGAAGTTTCAATCGGTTTTTCGTGCACCGTCTCAGAAATTCCAAATACTGGCCATTCACGATGATTAGACCATCGTAAGTCGTATGAGCATGGTTTCACGAAAAAACGTGACGGTCATAAACTTTGCGCAGAGTCGAGATTCGATCGATTTTTGGTGCACCGTCTCGAAAATTCAAAATACTGGTCTTTCCCGTCTTAATAGCCCATGGGAAGTCGTACAAGCTCGCTTTCGAAAAAAATACGACGGCCAAAAACTTTGCTCGAAGTCGCGCGCTGAGTCGAGTTTCGATCAGTTTTTCGTGCACCGTCTAGGAAATTCAAAATGCTGGTCTTTCCCATCTTATTAGCCCATGGGAAGTCGCACAAGCACGCTTTCGCAAAAAAATACGACGGTCATAAACTTTGCGCGAACTTTGCGATGAGTTGAGTTTCAATCGGTTTTTCATGCACTGTCTCAGAAATTCAAAATACTGGACATTCATAATGTATTAGCCCATGGTGAGTCATGTGAGCAAGGTTTCACGAAAAAACGTGACGGTCATAAACATTGCGCACATTCGAGTGTCGATCAGTTTTTCGTGCACCGTCTCGGAAAATTCAAAATACTAGTCTTTCCCGTCTTATTAGCCAATGGGAAGTCGTCCAAGCACGCTTTCGCAAAAAAATATGACGGACATAAACTTCGCGCGAAGTCGCGCGCGAGTCGAGTTTCGATCGGTGTTTCCTGCACCGTCTCGGAAATTCAAAATACTGGGCTTTCCCGTCATATTAGCCCATGGGAAATCGTACAAGCACGCTTTCGCAAAAAAATACGACGGACATAAACATTGCGCGAAGTCGCGCGCGAGTCGAGTTTCGATCGGTTTTTCGTGCACCGTCTCGGAAATTCAAAATACTGACCATTCATGATGTATTAGCCCATGGTAAGTCGTATGAGCATAGTTTCACGAAAAAACGTGATTGTCTTAAACTTTGCGCAGAGTCGACTTTCGATCGGTTTTTCGTGCACCATCTTGGAAATTCAAAATACTGGTCTTTCCCGTCTTATTAGCCCATTGGAAGTCGTACAAGCACTCTTTCGCAAAAAAATATGACGGTCATAAACTTTGAGTGATGTCGCGCGCGGGTCGAGTTTCGATCAGTTTTTCGTGCACCGTCTCGGAAATTCAAAATACTGGCCATTCACGATGTATTCGCCCATGGTAAGTCGTATGAGCATGTTTTCATGAAAAAACGCGACGGTCATAAACTTTGCGCAGACTCGATTTTCGATCGGTTTTTCGTGCACCGTCTCGGAAATTCAAAATACTAGTCTTTCCCATCTTATTAGCCCTTGGGAAGTCGTACAAGCACGCTTTCACAAAAAAATACGACAGTCATGAACTTTGCGGGAACTTTGCGCTGTCGAGTTTCGATCGATTTTTCATGCACTTTCACGAAAATTCAAAATACTGGCCATTCATGATGTATTTGCCCATGGTAAGTCGTATTAGCATGGTTTCACGAAAAAACGCGACGGTCATAAACTTTGCGCAGAGTCGAGATTAGATCGGTTTTTCGTGCACCGTCTCGAAAATTCAAAATACTGGTCTTTCCCATCTTATTAGCCCATGGGAAGTCGAATAAGCTTGCTTTCGCAAAAAAATATGACGGTCAAAAACTTTGCTCGAAGTCGCGCGCTGAGTCGAGTTTCGAACGGTTTTTCATGCACCGTCTAGGAAATTCAAAATACTGGTCTTTCCCGTCTTATTAGCCCATGGGAAGTCGTACAAGTAAGCTTTCGAAAAAAAAATACGACGGTCATAAACTTTGCACGAACTTTGGCAGAGTCGAGTTTCGATCGGTTTTCGTGCACCGTCGCGGAAATTCAAAATACTGGCCATTCACGATGTATTAGCCCATGCTAAGTCGTATGAGCATGCTTTCGCGAAAAAATGCGACGGTCATAAACATAGCGCAGAGTCGAGTTTCGATCGGTTTTTCGTGGATCGTCTCAGAAATTCAAAATACTGGTCTTTCCCGTCTTTTTTGCCCATGGGAAGTCGTACAAGCACGCTTTCGCAAAAAAATACGACGGTCATAAACTTTGCGCGATGTCGCGCGTGAGTCGAGTTTCAATCGGTTTTCGTGCACCATCTCGGAAATTCAAAATACTGGCCATTCACGATGTATTAGCCCATGGTAAGTCGTATGAGCTTGGTTTCACGAAAAAACGCGACGGTCATAAACTTTGCGCAGAGTCGACTTTCGATCAGTTTTTCGTGCACCGTCTTGGAAATTCAAAATACTGGTCTTTCCCATCTTATTAGCCCATGGGAAGTCGTACAAGCACGCTTTCGCAAAAAAATACGACGGTCATAAACTTTGCGCGAACTTTGCGATGAGTCGAGTTTCGATCGGTTTTCGTGCACCATCTCGGAAATTCAAAATACTGGCCATTCACGATGTATTAGCCCATGGTAAGTCGTATGCGCATGGTTTCACGAAAAAATGCGACGGTCATAAACTTTGCGCTGAGTCGAGTTTCGATCGGTTTTTCGTGCACCGTCTCGAAAATTCAAATACTGGCCATTCACGATGTATTAGTCCATGGTAAGTCGGATGAGCAAGGTTTCACGAAAAATCGCGACGACCATAAACTTTGCGCAGAGTCGAGTTTCGATCGATTTTTCGTGCACCGTCTCGGAAATTCAAAATATTGGTCGCGCAGAGTCGATTTTCGATCAGTTTTTCGTGCACCATCTCGGAAATTCAAAATACTAGTCTTTCCCGTCTTATTAGCCCATGAGAAGTCGTACAAGCATGCTTTCGAAAAAAAATATGACGGTCATAAACTTTGCATGAAGTCGCGCGCGAGTCGTAGTTTCGATCGGTTTTTCGTGCACCGTCTCGTAAATTCAAAATACTAGCAATTAACGATGTATTAGCCCATGGTAAGTCGTATGAGCTTGGTTTCACGAAAAAATGCAACGGTCATAAACTTTGCGGAGAGTCGAGTTTCGATCGATTTTTCGTGCCCCGTCTCGGAAATTCAAAATACTGGTCTTTCCCGTCTTATTAGCCCATGGGAAGTCGTACAAGCATGCTTTCACAAAAAAATACAACGGTTATAAACTTTGCACGAACTTTGCGCAGAGTCGAGTTTCGATCAGTTTTTCGTGCACCGTCTCGAAAATTCCAAATACTGGCCATTCACGATGTATTAGACCATGGTAAGTCGTATGAGCATGGTTTCACGAAGAAACGCGACTGCCATAAACTTTGCGCAGAGTCGAGATTCGATCGGTTTTTCGTGCACCGTCTCGGAAATTCAAAATACTGGTCTTTCCCGTCTTAATAGCCCATGGGAAGTCGTACAAGCTCGCTTTCGCAAAAAAAAAATGATGGTCAAAAACTTTGCTCGAAGTCGCGCGCTGAGTCAAGTTTCGATCGGTTTTTCGTGCACCATCTCGGAAATTCAAAATACTGGTCTTTCCCATCTTATTAGCCCATGGGAAGTCGTACAAGCACGCTTTCGCAAAAAAATACGACGGTCATAAACTTTGCGCGAACTTTGCGATGAGTTGAGTTTCGATCGGTTTTTCATGCACCGTCTCAGAAATTCAAAATACTGGCACGATGTATTAGCCCATGGTAAGTCGTATGAGCATGGTTTCATGAAAAAATGTGACGGTCATAAACTTTGCGCAGAGTCGAGATTCGATCGGTTTTTCGTGCACCATCTCGGAAATTCAAAATACTGGTCTTTCCCATCTTATTAGCTCATGGGAAGTCGAATAAGCTGGCTTTCGCAAAAAAATACGACGGTCAAAAACTTTGCTCGAAGTCGCGCGATGAGTCGAGTTTCAAACCGTTTTTCATGCACCGTCTCGGAAATTCATAATACTGGTCTTTCCCGTCTTATTAGCCCATGGGAAGTCGTACAAGCACGCTTTCGCAAAAAAATACGATGGTCATAAACTTTGCGCGAACTTTGCGATGAGTTGAGTTTCGATCGGTTTTTCATGCACTGTCTCGGAAATTCAAAATACTGGACATTCACCATGTATTAGCCCATGGTAAGTCACGAAAAAATGCGACGGTCATAAACTTTGTGCAGAGTCGAGATTCAATCGGTTGTTCGTGCACCATCTCGGAAATTCATAATACTGGTCTTTCCCATCTTATTAGCTCAAGGGAAGTCGAATAAGCTTGCTTTCGCAAAAAAATATGACGGTCAAAAACTTTGCTCGAAGTCGCGCGCTGAGTCGAGTTTCGAACAGGTTTCGTGCATGGGAAGTCGTCCAAGCACGCTTTCGCAAAAAAATACGACAGTCATAAACTTTGCGCAAACTTTGCGCGAACTTTGCGTATAGTCGAGTTTCGATCGGTTTTTCGTGCACCTTCTCGGAAATTACAAATACTGGCCATTCACGATGTATTAGACCATGGTAAGTCGTATGAGCATGGTTTCACGAAAAAATGCGACGATCGTAAACATAGCGCAGAGTCGAGTTTCGATCGATTTTTCGTGCAACGTCTCAAAAATTCAAAATACTGGTCTTCCCCGTCTTATTAGCCCGTGAGAAGTCGTACAAGCATGCTTTCGCAAAAAAATACGACAGTCATAAACTTTTCACGAAGTCGCGCGCGACTCGAGTTTCGATCGGTTTTTCGTGCACCGTCTCGAAAATTCAAAATACTGGCCATTAATGATGTATTAGCCCATGGTAAGTCGTATGAGCTTGGTTTCACGAAAAAATGTGATAGTCAAAAACTTTGCGTAGAGTCGAGTTTCGATCGTTTTTTCGTGCACCGTCTCGAAAATTCAAAATACTGGTCTTTCCCGTCTTATTAGCCTGTGGGAAGTCGTACAAACATGCTTTCGCAAAAAAATATAACGGTTATAAACTTTGCGCGAACTTTGCGCAGAGTCGAATTTCGATCGATTTTTCGTGCACCGTCTCGAAAATTCCAAATACTGGCCATTCACGATGATTATACCATGGTAAGTCGTATGAGCATGGTTTCACGAAAAAACATGACGGTCATAAACTTTGCGCAGAGTCGAGATTCGATCGATTTTTCGAGCACCGTCTCAGAAATTCAAAATACTGGTCTTTCCCGTCGTAATAGCCCATGGGAAGTCGTACAAGCTCGCTTTCGCAAAAAAATACGACGGTCAAAAACTTTGCTCGAAGTCGCGCGCTGAGTCGAGTTTCGATCGGTTTTTCGTGCACCGTCTCGGAAATTCAAAATACTGGTCTTTCCCATCTTATTAGCCGATGGCAAGTCGCACAAGCACACTTTCGCAAAAAAATACGACGATCATAAACTTTGCGCGAACTTTGCGATGAGTTGAGTTTCAATCGGTTTTTCATGCATTGTCTCGGAAATTCAAAATACTGGACATTCACAATGTATTTGCCCATGGTAAGTCATGTGAGCAAGGTTTCACAAAAAAATGTGACGGTCATAAACATTACGCAGATTCGAGTGTCGATCAGTTTTTCGTGCACCGTCTCGGAAAATTCAAAATACTGGTCTTTCCCGTCTTATTAGCCCTTGGGAAGTCGTCCAAGCACGCTTTCGCAAAAAAATACGACAGTCATAAACTTTGCACGAAGTCGCGCGTGAGTCGAGTTTCGATCGGTTTTTCCTACACCGTCTCGGAAATTCAAAATACTGGTCTTTCCCGTCTTATTAGCCCATGGGAAATCGTACAAGCACGCTTTCGCAAAAAAATACGACGGACATAAACTTTGCGCGAAGTCGCGCGCGAGTCGAGTTTTGATCGGTTTTTCGTGCACCATCTCGAAAATTCAAAATACAGGCCATTCATGATGTATTAGCCCATGGTAAGTCGTATGAGCATAGTTTCATGAAAAAACGCGATTGTCGTAAACTTTGCGCAGAGTCGACTTTCGATCGGTTTTTCGTGCATCGTCTTGGAAATTCAAAATACTGGTCTTTCCCATCTTATTAGCCCATGGGAAGTCGTACAAGCACTCTTTCGCAAAAAAATACGACGGTCATAAACTTTGCGCGATGTCGCCTGCGGGTCGAGTTTCGATCGGTTTTTCGTGCACCGTCTCGAAAATTCAAAATACTGGCCATTCACGATGTGTTTGCCCATGGTAAGTCGTATGAGCATGGTTTCACGAAAAAACACGACGGTCATAAACTTTGCGCAGAGTCGAGTTTCGATCGGTTTTTCGTGCACCGTCTCAGAAATTCAAAATACTGGTCTTTCCCATCTTATTAGCCCATGGGAAGTCGTACAAGCACGCTTTCACAAAAAAAGACAACAGTCATAAACTTTGCGGGAACTTTGCGCTGTCGAGTTTCGATCGGTTTTTCATGCACTGTCACGAAAATTCAAAATACTGGCCATTGATGATGTATTTGCCCATGGTTAGTCGTATTAGCATGGTTTCACGAAAAAACGCGACGGTCATAAACTTTGCGCAGAGTCGAGATTCGATCAGTTTTTCGTGCACCGTCTCGGAAATTCAAAATACTGGTCTTTCCCATCTTATTAGCCCATGGGAAGTCGAATAAGCTTGCTTTCACAAAAAAATATGACGGCCAAAAACTTTGTTCGAAGTCGCGCGCTGAGTCGAGTTTCGAACGGTTTTTCGTGCACCGTCTAGGAAATTCAAAATACTGGTCTTTCCCGTCTTAGTAGCCCATGGGAAGTCGTACAAGCATGCTTTCGCAAAAAAATACGACGGTCATAAACTTTGCGCGAACTTTGCGCAGAGTTGAGTTTCGATCGGTTTTTCGTGCACCGTCTCGAAAATTCAAAATACTGGCCATTCACGATGTATTAGCCCATGGTAAGTCGTATGAGCATGGTTTTGCGAAAAAATGCCACGGTCATAAACATAGCGCAAAGTCGAGTTTCCATCGGTTTTTCGTGCACCGTCTTGGAAATTCAAAATACTGGTCTTTCCCGTCTTATTTGCCCATGGGAAGTCGTACAAGCACGCTTTCGCAAAAAAATACGACGGTCATAAACATTGCGCGAAGTCGCACGCGAGTCGAGTTTCGATCGGTTTCTCGTGCACCATGTCGGAAATTCAAAATACTGGCCATTCACGATGTATTAGTCCATGGTAAGTCGGATGAGCATGGTTTCATGAAAAATCGCAACGGCCATAAACTTTGCGCAGAGTCGAGTTTCGATCGATTTTTCGTGCACCGTTTCGGAAATTCAAAATATTGGTCGCGCAGAGTCGAGTTTCGATCAGTTTTTCATGCACGATCTCGGAAATTCAAAATACTGGTCTTTCCCGTCTTATTAGCCCATGATAAGTCGTACAAGCATGCTTTCGAAAAAAAATACGACGGTCATAAACTTTGCACGAAGTCGCGCGCGAGTCGTAGTTTCGATCGGTTTTTCATGCACCGTCTCGTAAATTCAAAATACTAGCAATTAACGATGTATTAGCCCATGGTAAGTCGTATGAGCTTGTTTTCACGAAAAAATGCAATGGTCATAAACTGTGCAGAGAGTCGAGTTTCGATCGGTTTTTCGTGCACCGTCTCGGAAATTCAAAATACTGGTCTTTCCCGTCTTATTAGCCCTTGGGAAGTCGTACAAGCACGCTTTCACAAAAAAATACAACGGTTATAAACTTTGCACGAACTTTGCGCAGAGTCGAGTTTCGATCAGTTTTTCGTGCACCGTCTCGGAAATTCCAAATATTGGCCATTCACGATGTATTAGACCATGGTAAGTCGTACGAGCATGGTTTCACGAAAAAACGCGACGGTCATAAACTTTGCGCAGAGTCGAGATTCGATCGGTTTTTCGTGCACCGTCTCGGAAATTCAAAATACTGGTCTTTCCCGTGTTAATAGCCCATGGGAAGTCGTACAAGCTCGCTTTCACAAAAAAATACGATGGTCAAAAACTTTGCTCGAAGTCGCGCGTTGAGTCTAGTTTCGATCGGTTTTTCGTGCACCATCTCGGAAATTCAAAATACTGGTCTTTCCCATCTTATTAGCCAGCCCATGGGAAGTCGTACAAGTACGCTTTCGCAAAAAAATACGACGGTCATAAACTTTGCGCGAACTTTGCGATGAGTTGAGTTTCGATCGGTTTTTCATGCTTTCATAAACTTTGAGCAATGTCGCGCGCGGGTCGAGTTTTGATCGGTTTTTCATGCACCGTCTCAGAAATTCAAAATACTGGCCATTCACGATGTATTAGCCCATGGTAAGTCGTATGAGCTTGGTTTCACCAAAAAATGCGACGGTCATAAACTTTACGCAGAGTCGAGTTTCGATCGGTTTTTCGTGCACCTTCTCGGAAATTCAAAATACTGGTCTTTCCCGTCTTATTAGCCCATGGGAAGTCGTACAAGCACGCTTTGGCAAAAAAATACGACGGTCATAAACTTTGCGCGAAGTCGCGCGCGAGTCGTGTTTCG
The DNA here is from genome assembly GCA_029747655.1 of Ensete ventricosum. Lineage (NCBI taxonomy): Eukaryota > Viridiplantae > Streptophyta > Magnoliopsida > Zingiberales > Musaceae > Ensete > Ensete ventricosum. Next base: position 40,857,147 of record JAQQAF010000003.1, read on the forward strand.
ATCGGTTTCTCGTGCACCGTTTCGGAAATTCAAAATACTGGCCATTCACGATGTATTAGCCCATGGTAAGTCATATGAGCATGGTTTCGAAAAAACGCGACGGTCATAAACTTTGCGAAGAGTCGAGTTTCGATCGATTTTTCGTGCACCGTCTCCGAAAATTCAAAATACTGGTCTTTCCCATCTTTTTAGCCCATGAGAAGTCGTACAAGCACGCTTTCGCAAAAAAATACGACGGTTATAAACTTTGCGCGAACTTAACGCAAAGTCGAGTTTCGATCGGTTTTTCGTACACCGTCACAGAAATTCAAAATACTGGCATTCATGATGTATTAGCCCATGGTAAGTCGTCTGAGCATGGTTTCACGAAAAAATGCGACGGTCATAAACTTTGCGCAGAGTCGAGTTTCGATCGGTTTTTCGTTCACCGTCTCAGAAATTCAAAAATACTGTTCTTTCCCATCTTATTAGCCCAAGGGAAGACGTACAAGCACGCTTTCGCAAAAAAATACGACGGTCATAAACTTTGCGCGAACTTTGCGCAAAGTCGAGTTCGATCGATTTTTCGTGCACCGTCACAGAAATTCAAAATACTGGCCATTCAAGATGTAGTAGCCCATGGTAAGTCATCTGAGCATGGTTTTACGAAAAAACGCGACGGTCATAAACTGTGCGCAGAGACGAGTTTCGATCGGTTTTTCGTTCACCGTCTCGGAAATTCAAAATACTGGTCTTTCCCGTCTTATTAGCCCATGGGAAGTGGTACAAGCACGCTTTCACAAAAAAATACGACGGTCATAAACTTTGCTCGAACTTTGCGTAAAGTCGAGTTTCGATCGGTTTTTCGTGCACCGTCACAGAAATTCAAAATACTGGCCATTCAAGATGTATTAGCCCATGGGAAGTCGTACAAGCACGCCTTCGCAAAAAAATACGACGGTCATAAATTTTGCGCGATGTCGCTTGCGGGTCGAGTTTCGATCTGTTTTTCGTGCACCGTCTCGGAAATTCAAAATACTACCCATGGTAAGTCGTATGAGCATGGTTTCACGAAAAAACGAGACCGTCATAATCTTTACGAGAGTCGAGTTTCGATCGGTTTTTCGTGCACCATCTCGGAAATTCAAAATACTGGTCTTTCCCATCTTGTTAGCCCATGGGAAGTCGTACAAGCTCGCTTTCGCAAAAAATACGACGGTCAAAAACTTTGCGCAAAGTCGCGCGCTGTGTCGAGTTTCGATTGGTTTTACGTGCACCATCTCAGAAATTCAAAATACTGGCCATTCACGATGTATTAGCCCATGGTAAGTCGTATGAGCATAGTTTCACGAAAAAACGCGACGGTTATAAACTTTGCGCTGAGTCGAGTTTCGATTGATTTTTCATGCACCGTCTCGGAAATTCAAAATACTGGTCTTTCCCGTCTTATTAGCCCATGGGAAGTCCTACAAGCACGCTTTCGCAAAAAAATACAACGGTCATAAACTTTGCGCGAAGTCGCGCGCGAGTCGATTTTCGATCGGTTTCTCGTGCACCGTCTCAGAAATTCAAAATACTGGCCATTCACGATGTATTAGCTCATGGTAAGTCAGATGAGCATGGTTTCATGAAAAAACGCGACGGCCATAAACTTTGTGCAGAGTCGAGTCTCGATCGGTTTTTCATGCACCGTCTCGGAAATTCAAAATTCTGGTCGCGCAGAGTCGAGTTTCGATCAGTTTTTCGTGCACCGTCTCGGAAATTCAAAATAGTGGGCTTTCCCGTCTTATTAGCCCATGAGAAGTCGTACAAGCATGCTTTCGAAAAAAATACGATGGTCATAAACTTTGCACGAAGTCGCGCGCGAGTCGTAGTTTCGATCGGTTTTTCGTGCACCGTCACGGAAATTCAAAATACTGGCCATTCACGATGTATTAGCCCATGGTAAGTCGTATGATCATGGTTTCACGAAAAAACACGACCGTCATAATCTTTGCGAGAGTCAAGTTTCGATCGGTTTTCGTGCACCGTCTCGGAAATTCAAAATACTGGTCTTTCCCGTCTTATTAGCCCATGGGAAGTCGTACAAGATCGCTTTCGTAAAAAAATACGACGGTCAAAAACTTTGCGCGAAGTCGCGCGCTGTGTCGAGTTTCGATTGGTTTTACGTGCACCATCTCAGAAATTCAAAATACTGGCAATTCACGATGTATTAGCCCATGGTAACTCGTATGAGCATAGTTTCACGAAAAAACGCGACGGTCATAAACTTTGCGATGAGTTGAGTTTCAATCGGTTTTTCGTGCACCGTCTCGAAAATTCAAAATACTGGCCATTCACGATGTATTAGCCTATGGTAAGTCAGATGAGCATGGTTCACGAAAAAACGCGACGGCCAAAAATTTTGCGCAGAGTTGAGTTTAGATCGGTTTTTCATGCACCGTCTCGGAAATTCAAAATACTGGTCACGCAGAGTCGAGTTTCGATCAGTTTTTCATGCACCGTCTCGAAAATTCAAAATAGTGGTCTTTCCCATCTTATTAGCCCATGAGAAGTCGTACAAGCATGCTTTCAAAAAAAAATACGACGGTCATAAACTTTGCACGAAGTCGCGCGCGAGTCGAAGTTTCGATCGGTTTTTCGTGCACCGTCTTGTAATTTCAAAATACTAGCCATTAACGATGTATTAGCCCATGGTAAGTCGTATGAGCTTGGTTTCACAAAAAAACTCAACGGTTATAAACTTTGCGCAGAGTCGAGTTTCGATCGGTTTTTCGTGCACCGTCTCGGAAATTCAAAATACTCGTCTTTCCCATCTTATTAGCCCATGGGAAGTCGTATAAGCACGCTTTCGCAACAAAATACGACGGTCATCAACTTTGCGCGATGTCGCGCGCGGCTCGATTTTCGATCGGTTTTTCGTGCACCGTCACGGAAATTCAAAATACTGGCCATTCACGATGTATTAGCCCATGGTAAGTCGTATGATCATGGTTTCACGAAAAAACACGACCGTCATAATCTTTGCGAGAGTCAAGTTTCGATCGGTTTACGTGCACCGTCTCAAAAATTCAAAATTCTGGTCTTTCCCATCTTATTAGCCCATGGGAAGTCGTACAAGATCGTTTTAGCAAAAAAATACGACGGTCAAAAACTTTGCGCGAAGTCGCGCGCTGTGTCGAGTTTCGATTGGTTTTACGTGCACCATCTCGGAAATTCAAAATACTGGCCATTCACGATGTATTAGCCCATGGTAACTCGTATGAGCAAAGTTTCACGAAAAAACGCGACGGTCATAAACTTTGCGATGAGTTGAGTTTCGATCGGTTTTTCGTGCACCGTCTCGAAAATTCAAAATACTGGCCATTCACGATGTACATGGTAAGTCCGATGAGCATGGTTTCACGAAAAAACACGATGGCCAAAAACTTTGCGCAGAGTCGAGTTTCGATCGATTTTTCATGCACCGTCTCGGAAATTCAAAATACTGGTCACGCAGAGTCGAGTTTCCATCAGTTTTTCGTGCACCGTCTCGAAAATTCAAAATAGTGGTCTTTCCCGTCTTATTAGCCCATGAGAAGTCGTACAAGCATGCTTTCAAAAAAAAATATGACGGTCATAAACTTTGGACGAAGTCGCGCACGAGTCGAAGTTTCGATCGGTTTTTCGTGCACCGTCACGTAAATTCAAAATACTAGCCATTAACAATGTATTAGCCCAAGGTAAGTCGTATGAGCTTGGTTCCACGAAAAAACGCAATGGTCAAAAACTTTGCGCAGAGTCGAGTTTCGATCGGTTTTTCGTGCACCGTCTCGGAAATTCAAAATACTAGTCTTTCCCGTCTTATTAGCTCATGGGAAGTTGTACAAGCACGCTTTCGCAAAAAAATACGACGGTCATAAACTTTGCGCGAACTTTGCGCAAAGTCGAGTTTCGATCGGTTTTTCGTGCACCATCACAGAAATTCAAAATACTGGTCATTCAAGATGTTTTAGCCCATGGTAAGTCGTCTGAGCATGGTTTCACGAAAAAACGCGACGGTCATAAACTTTGCGCAGAGGCGTGTTTCGATCGGTTTTTTGTTCACCGTCTCGGAAATTCAAAATACTGGTCTTTCCCATCTTATTAGCCCATGGGAAGTAGTACAAGCACGCTTTCGCAAAAAAATACAATGGTCATAAACTTTGCGCGAAGTCGCGCGCGAGTCGAGTTTCGAACAGTTTTTCGTGCACCGTCTCAGAAATTCAAAATACTGGCCATTCACGATGTATTAGCCCATGGTAAGTCGTATGAGCATGGTTTCATGAAAAAACGTGACTGTCATAAACTTTGCGCAGAGTTGAGTTTCGTTCAATTTTTCGTGCACCGTCTCAGAAATTCAAAATAGTGGTCTTTACCGTCTTATTAGCCTATGGGAAGTCATACAAGCACACTTTCACAAAAAAATACGACGGTCATAAACTTTGCACGAAGTTGCGCGCGAGTCGTGTTTCAATCGATTTTTCGTGCACCGTCTCGGAAATTCAAAATACTGGCCATTAACGATGTATTAGCCCATGGTAAGTTGTATGAGCTTGGTTTCACGAAAAAACGCGACAGTCATAAACATAGCGCAGAGTCGAGTTTCGATCGGTTTTTCGTGCACCGTCTCGGAAATTCAAAATACTGGCCATTCACGTTGTATTTGCCCATGGTAAGTCGTGTGAGCATGGTTTCACGAAAAAATGTGACGTTCATAAACTTTGCGCAGAGTCGAGATTCGTTCGGTTTTTCGTGCACCGTCTCGGAAATTCAAAATACTGGTCTTTCCCGTCTTATTAGCCCATGGGAAGTCGTACAAGCTCGCTTTCCCATAAAAATACGACGGTCAAAAACTTTGCGCGAAGTCGCGCGCTGAGTCGAGTTTCGATCGATTTTTTGTGCACCATCTCGGAAATTCAAAATACTGGCCAATCGCAACCTATTTGCCCATGGTAAGTCATACGAGCATGGTTTCACGAAAAAATGCGACGGTCATAAACATTACGCGAATTCACGCCCAGAGTCGAGTTTCGATTGGTTTTACGTGCGCCATCTCAGAAATTCAAAAGACTGGCCATTCACGATGTATTAGCCTATGGTAAGTGGTATGAGCATGGTTTCACGAAAAAACGTGACGGTCATAAACTTTGCGTTGAGTCGAGTTTCGATCGGTTTTTCGTTCTTTGTCTCAAAAATTCAAAATACTATCCATTCACGATGTATTAGCCCATGATAAGTCGTATGAGCATGGTTTCATGAAAAAACGCGATGGTCATAAACTTTGCGCAGAGTCGAGTTTCGATCGGTTTTTTGTGCACTGTCTCGGAAATTCAAAATACTGGACTTTGTCGTCTTATTAGCCGCCCATGGGAAGTTATACAAGCACTCTTTCATGAAAAAATGCGATGGACATAAACATACATCATGAATGGCCAGTATTTTAAATTTCAGAGATAGTGCATGAAAAACCGATCGAAACTCGACTCAGCGCGTGACTTCGAGCAAAGTTTATGACCGTCGTGTTTTTTCATGAAACCATGCTCATATGACTTACCCATGGTAAGTCGTATGAGCATGGTTTCACGAAAAAATGCGACGGTCATAAACATTGCGCAGAGTCGAGTTTCAATCGATTTCTCGTGCACTGTCTCGGAAATTCAAAATGCTAGCAATTCCCGACGTATTAGCCCATGAGAAGTCGTACAAGCACGCTTTCGTGAAAAAATGTGACGGACATTACGCGAAGTCGCGCCCAGAGTTGAGTTTCGATTGGTTTTACGTGCACCATCTCGGAAATTCAAAACACTGGCCATTCATGATGTATTAGCCCATGGTAACTCGTATTAGCATGGTTTCACGAAAAAATGCGACGGCCATAAACATTGCGCTGAGTCAAGATTCGATCGGTTTTTCGTGCACCGTCTCGGAAATTCAAAATACTAGTCTTTCCCGTCTAATTAGCCCATGGGAAGTCGTACAAGCTCGCTTTCGCAAAAAAATATGACGGTCAAAAACTTTGCTCGAAGTCGCGCGCTTAGTCGAGTTTCGATAGGTTTTTCGTGCACCGTCTCGGAAATTCAAAATGCTGGTCTTTCCCGGCTTTTTAGCCCTTGGGAAGTCGTACAAGCACGCTTTCACAAAAAAATACGACGGTTATAAACTTTGAGCGATGTATTCGCCCATGGTAGGTCATATGAGCATGGTTTCATGAAAAAATGTGTCGGTCATAAACTTTGCGCTGAGTCGAGTTTCGATCGGTTTTTCGTTCATTGTCTCGAAAAGTCAAAATACTGGCCATTCACGATGTATTAGCCCATGGTAAGTCGTATGAGCATGGTTTCATGAAAAAACGCGACGGTCATAAACTTTGCGCAGAGTCGAGTTTCGATCGGTTTTTTGTGCACTGTCTCGGAAATTCAAAATACTGGACTTTGTCGTCTTATTAGCCCATGGGAAGTTGTACAAGCACTCTTTCGCAAAAAAATGCGACGGTCATAAACATTACGCGATGTCGCGCCCTGGGTCGAGTTTCAATCGGTTTAACGTACACCGTCTCGGAAATTCAAAATACTGGAAATTCACGATGTATTCACCCATGGTAAGTCATATGAGCATGGTTTCATGAAAAAACGTGACGGTCATAAACTTTGCTCGAAGTCACGCGCTGAGTCGAGTTTCGATCGGTTTTTCATGCATTGTCTCTGAAATTCAAAATACTGGCCACTCATGTTGTATTAGCCCATGGTAAGTCGTATGAGCATGGTTTCACGAAAAAACGCGACGGTCATAAACTTTGCGCAGAGTTGAGTTTCGATCGGTTTTTCGTGCACCGTCTCGGAAATTCAAAATGCTAGCAATTCCCGACGTATTTGCCCATGAGAAGTCGTACAAGCACGCTTTCGTGAAAAAATGTGACTGACATTACGCCAAGTCGCGCCTAGAGTTGAGTTTCGATTGGTTTTACGTGCACCGTCTCGGAAATTCAAAATACTGGCCATTCACGATGTATTAGCCCATTGTAACTCGTATTAGCATGGTTTCACGAAAAAATGCGACGGTCATAAACATTGCACAGAGTCGAGATTCGATCGGTTTTTCGTGCACCATCTCGGAAATTCAAAATACTGGTCTTTCCCGTCTAATTAGCCCATGGGAAGTCGTATAAGCCATCTCGTGCACCATCTCGTGCACCATTTCGGTTTTTCGTGCACCATCTCGTGCACCATTTCGGTTTTTCGTGCACCATCTCGTGCACCATTTCGGTTTTTCGTGCACCATCTCGGAAATTCACGCCCAGAGTCGAGTTTCCATTGGTTTTACGTGCGCCATCTTAGAAATTCAAAAGACTGGCCATTCACGATGTATTAGCCTATGGTAAGTGGTATGAGCATGGTTTCACGAAAAAACGTGACGGTCATAAACTTTGCGTTGAGTCGAGTTTCGATCGGTTTTTCGTTCTTTGTCTCAAAAATTCAAAATACTATCCATTCACGATGTATTAGCCCATGATAAGTCGTATGAGCATGGTTTCATGAAAAAACGCGATGGTCATAAACTTTGCGCAGAGTCGAGTTTCGATCGGTTTTTTGTGCACTGTCTCGGAAATTCAAAATACTGGACTTTGTCGTCTTATTAGCCCATGGGAAGTTATACAAGCACTCTTTCATGAAAAAATGCGATGGACATAAACATACATCATGAATGGCCAGTATTTTAAATTTCAGAGATAGTGCATGAAAAACCGATCGAAACTCGACTCAGCGCGTGACTTCGAGCAAAGTTTATGACCGTCGTGTTTTTTCATGAAACCATGCTCATATGACTTACCCATGGTAAGTCGTATGAGCATGGTTTCACGAAAAAATGCGACGGTCATAAACATTGCGCAGAGTCGAGTTTCAATCGATTTCTCGTGCACTGTCTCGGAAATTCAAAATGCTAGCAATTCCCGACGTATTAGCCCATGAGAAGTCGTACAAGCACGCTTTCGTGAAAAAATGTGACGGACATTACGCGAAGTCGCGCCCAGAGTTGAGTTTCGATTGGTTTTACGTGCACCATCTCGGAAATTCAAAACACTGGCCATTCATGATGTATTAGCCCATGGTAACTCGTATTAGCATGGTTTCACGAAAAAATGCGACGGCCATAAACATTGCGCTGAGTCAAGATTCGATCGGTTTTTCGTGCACCGTCTCGGAAATTCAAAATACTAGTCTTTCCCGTCTAATTAGCCCATGGGAAGTCGTACAAGCTCGCTTTCGCAAAAAAATATGACGGTCAAAAACTTTGCTCGAAGTCGCGCGCTTAGTCGAGTTTCGATAGGTTTTTCGTGCACCGTCTCGGAAATTCAAAATGCTGGTCTTTCCCGGCTTTTTAGCCCTTGGGAAGTCGTACAAGCACGCTTTCACAAAAAAATACGACGGTTATAAACTTTGAGCGATGTATTCGCCCATGGTAGGTCATATGAGCATGGTTTCATGAAAAAATGTGTCGGTCATAAACTTTGCGCTGAGTCGAGTTTCGATCGGTTTTTCGTTCATTGTCTCGAAAAGTCAAAATACTGGCCATTCACGATGTATTAGCCCATGGTAAGTCGTATGAGCATGGTTTCATGAAAAAACGCGACGGTCATAAACTTTGCGCAGAGTCGAGTTTCGATCGGTTTTTTGTGCACTGTCTCGGAAATTCAAAATACTGGACTTTGTCGTCTTATTAGCCCATGGGAAGTTGTACAAGCACTCTTTCGCAAAAAAATGCGACGGTCATAAACATTACGCGATGTCGCGCCCTGGGTCGAGTTTCAATCGGTTTAACGTACACCGTCTCGGAAATTCAAAATACTGGAAATTCACGATGTATTCACCCATGGTAAGTCATATGAGCATGGTTTCATGAAAAAACGTGACGGTCATAAACTTTGCTCGAAGTCACGCGCTGAGTCGAGTTTCGATCGGTTTTTCATGCACTGTCTCTGAAATTCAAAATACTGGCCACTCATGTTGTATTAGCCCATGGTAAGTCGTATGAGCATGGTTTCACAAAAAAACGCGACGGTCATAAACTTTGCGCAGAGTCGAGTTTCGATCGGTTTTTCGTGCACCGTCTCGGAAATTCAAAATGCTAGCAATTCCCGACGTATTTGCCCATGAGAAGTCGTACAAGCACGCTTTCGTGAAAAAATGTGACTGACATTACGCCAAGTCGCGCCTAGAGTTGAGTTTCGATTGGTTTTACGTGCACCGTCTCGGAAATTCAAAATACTGGCCATTCACGATGTATTAGCCCATTGTAACTCGTATTAGCATGGTTTCACGAAAAAATGCGACGGTCATAAACATTGCACAGAGTCGAGATTCGATCGGTTTTTCGTGCACCATCTCGGAAATTCAAAATACTGGTCTTTCCCGTCTAATTAGCCCATGGGAAGTCGTACAAGCTCGCTTTCGCAAAAAAATACGACGGTCAAAAACTTTGCTCGAAGTCGCACGCTTAGTCGAGTTTCGATAGGTTTTTCGTGCACCATCTCGGAAATTCAAAATGCTGGTCTTTCCCGTCTTTTTAGCCCATGGGAAGTCGTACAAGCAAATTTCCTTCAGCAACTCCCAATGTTTGAGCAATATGATCCTTATTGTCAATGCAAGCACCCACATATACTTTGCTCTTTGCATGGTATAGCTTAAGACCAGAAACTATACCAAATTCATTAAGAATATCTGCCAGATTACTCACAGAAACTGGATCATCTCGAAGGAAGATAATAAGGTCATCAGCAAATGTTATGTGAGAGATATAAACAGAACCATAATGTGGTACCTTAATTTTGCCATTGGAAACAGCCTCTTCTAACATACAACTGAGCCCTTCCATTGCAATGGTAAAAAGATGAGGAGATAGTGGATCGCCTTGCCGAATGCCATTCTTACTCCCGAAGAAGCCAATAGGTGAACCATTAAAGAGAATCGAAAATTTTGGAGTTTTCAAGCAACATTGAATCCATTTAACCCAGTGCTGAGGGAAGCCCATATTATGGAGCATCATGTAAATAAAATGCCTATTGACTGAGTCAAAGGCCTTTCGTAAATCAGCTTTAAAACATATCTTTTTTCCTCTTGTTTTTGAGTGTAGATCCTTAACCAAATCATTAGCAAGCAGGACATTATGATGGGTACTCCTCCCTTTAAGAAAAGTAGCCTGATTAGGACTAATGACCTTATTCATGACCTTTTGTAGTCTATCTGCCAGCAACTTAGAGATAACCTTATAAATAAAGTTGCACAGTGAAATAGGACGGTAGTTCTCCAATGAATCGGCTCCATCATTTTTAGGCACTAAAGAATTAAAAGTGCAATTCATTTCTTTAAGAATATGACCTTAGGAGAAAAAATGTCGACAAGCTTTTATGACATCGTTGCCTACAATAGCCCATGCAATTTGATAAAACTCAGCTGGAAATCCGTCTGGACCAGGGCTTTTGTGCTTCGGGGACTTAAAAACAACTTTCACAATTTCATCATCCGTTATTGGGGCATTCAGATGAGAGAGGGCTTCAGAATCAAGTCGTCTTGTAGGCCCAACATGAATACTATTAGGCTGCTGCTCCTGATTGAGTAAGGAATAAAAAAATTGCTTGGTGTAATTTTTAACCTCATCCAAATCCTCAATGAGATTACCATCTATACCTTTGCATTTGTTGATGCGATTAGTAGCCCTTCTGGTAGCAATAGCAGCATAGAAAAACTTCGTATTAGAATCCCCTAGAGTAAGCCAATGTTGTCGTGACTTCTGTTTCAAAAAGCATTCCTCCTGCTTCAAAGCTTGCATAAAGTTATTTCTAGCAGCAGCCTCTTTATATATAAGATTCGCATCCAGAGGTTGAAGATTTAGCTCGCTTTGCACAGCCATAAGTTGTTTCTTGCATAACTGAACCCTGTCGGTGATATTTCCAAATGTAGTTGAATTCCACTTCTTAAGTGCTGCTTTGCATGCTTTTAGTTTTTGACATAGGATGTAAGGGGGAGAACCAAATACATTAATGTCCCAAGCTGACTTAATAACTTCGAGGAACTTAGGGTGAGAACTCCACATATTAAAAAATCTAAAAGGTTTCTTGACTCTGGGTAGTGCTTTATCTGCATGTATATGCATAATAGAGTGATTCGAAAATAACTTAGCACCGTACTCAAGAAGTGAATCTGAGAAAACTGTTAACCATTCCTGATTAATCAAACATATGTCAAGTCGAGCCATAATTTTTCTTTCAGCAGTACTTTGATTGTTCCATGAGAACCAATCACCTACAGATTTCATGTCAGTCAATGCAGCAGTATCTATACAATCATTAAAATGTTGAAGCTGACATTCGGAAAGCACTCTACCCCCCACTTTCTCATTTGTGTATCTGACAGTATTAAAGTCACCGAGAACAACCCAAGGTACTGTAGGATAACTATTTGCAATGCTAACCAGATCACGCCATAGAGCATTCCTGTCAGACATATTGTTAGATGCATAAATACCGGTAATATTGAATTGACATCCAGTCTGTTTATCCTCTGCCGTAAGATGAATGAATTGATTAGTAGCAGAAATAAACCAAGCAGTAACAAGGTTAGGATGCCATAAGACCCAAACTCGACCATAAGTATCCTGAGAATCATTAGTAAAAAGTTCTGCCTCAGGCCATATTAAATTCTTCTGAACTCGAACACGATGAGTTTTAATTTTTGTTTACACAAGAATCACCATGTCACATGCAGCAGATCGGATTATTCTATTAAGCTCCCGACATTTCTCAGTCTTATTAAGTCCACGAACATTCCAACATATTATTTTCATCAATACTAGATAGAAGGAAGAGCATGCGATTTTGGGAGGACACTACCATCCTTTTTCTTATCCTTTGATTTTGCATGGTCCTCTCGCATAATATCTTTACCCTTTAATCCTTTATTCCTATATTTATCCACCTCATCCACAGCTTGCAAATGTTTAAATTTTTGCTTACCTTGAGGCAAGGAGTCCTGAATAGCGGGATGTGTCGAAGAGCGATGAGTTTGGTGAGTTGCAATGTCTTGGTTCCCAAGAGGTTGTTGAAATGAAATTTCCTGATTATCTGAAGGAATGATTCATGAAGGCGAGGTTGTTATTGGGGAGTGAGAACCTTGGGAAGCTCCTGTAGTGAAAGTCTCTGATATAATAGGAAAAGATGGAAGTCCTGGCATGTCTTCCTCTTGTTCGTGTCGCTGCCCCAACGAGTCAGAGTGTTCATTCATCTTCTCCGCCATCATCACTATTGGCACTGGAGTATCAGTGCTTGGATTAGTGGTAGTGACCCCATTCTGTGGCTCTTGGCGTGGTCGGTAGACCTGTGTGATTTTTTGTGAAGGCTGTTGGCAGGCACCATTTACATGTCCAAAAGATAGACAAACCTTGCATCGTTGTGGCTTCTAAGAATATGAGACTTTCACCTTTCGGGTGCTCCCATCAAGATCACGGTAAGAAACATCATTCGGTAGTTCCTCATCAGAAGAAACCATTAGACAAGCTCTGGCAAAGGTCAATCTCGTTTGCGAAGCTGTTGCCTTATCAATATACAATGGCTGTCCCAGGGTGCTGCAAAGCTTTGCAATAAAACAATGACCCCAGAGATTTAGTGGAAGTCCATGGAAAGAAACCCATATTGGGATAGACTGTAGACTGTCTAACTCCAATCTCACATCAGGTGCCCAGCATCGTAGTATTAGGGCTATTCCAATCAAGAACAACTCTTCAGATATGCTTATTTGGCTTCATGATAATGGTAAATTTAGTGCTACATCTGCATGGAACCAAATTAGACGACGAAACAACAAGTGGATCCCAAGTAGTTGGACATGGGATTGTCCATGTTCACAGCGACATTCCTTATGTACATGGCAAGCCCTTCTCGGTAAACTTCCTACGATGGACAATATGCAGCGAAGAGGTATTTATATTGTAAATCGGTGCTCCTTGTGTATGCAAAAGGAAGAAAGTGTTGACCATCTCTACTTTGCTTGTGATTATTCATCTTGGATATGGAAGGAGATCTTGAAGCGATTTGATCTTCAAAGGTTACCACGGCAAAACTTGCATCATGAATTAGAAATGCTTATGCAAAGCTTCTCAAGAAAGGGGCCTCTTACACGACTAGCAAGAATTATATTTAGATATGCTATTTGGTGGATTTGGAAGGAGAGGTGTGGCAGAATTTGAGTGTCACAACATGAACAAAGCTCAAATTCTGATAGAGATTCTTCAGGACTCACGATCATGTCTGGAGCAAGAATTGAATACAGAGCACCTAACAAGAAGAGAGAAAGAGATTTTCATAAGATTCAATTTTTCCATTAGTCAATAATCACTCGAATAAAGATTGTAATGTATTATATGGGGCAAAGCTTATATTTTGTGATGTAGCCACAAGTAGTCCAGAACAGTCTAGCTATTGCATTTTATAATTTATTAACTTCCTTGTGCTACTCTTGGAGATGAGTTTGATGAAGGGTGCCCATTTCATCTTCTTTAGGTGGGGTGCAGTCTTCTCGACTACACTAAGAGACATTAGGCTTTTAGTCTATGGCTTGTGTAGACAAAGCTTCTTTGTACAAATCTTTTACAAAATATATTATCTTTACTTACCAAAAAAAAAAGTCGTCTGAGCATGGTTTCACGAAAAAATGCGACGGTCATAAACTTTGCGCTGAGTCGAGTTTCGATCGATTTTTCGTTCATTATCTCGAAAATTCAAAATACGGGCCATTCATGATGTATTAGCCCATGGTAACTCGTATGAGCATGGTTTTACGAAAAAACGCGATGGTCATAAACTTTGCGCAGAGTCGAGTTTCGATCGGTTTTTCGTGCACTGTCTCGGAAATTCAAAATACTGGACTTTCCCGTCTTATTAGCCCATGGGAAGTTGTACAAGCACGCTATCGCGAAAAAATGCGACGGTCATAAACATTACGCGAAGTCACACCCTGGGTCGAGTTTCAATCGGTTTAACGTACACCGTCTCGGAAATTCAAAATATTGGCCATTCACGATGTATTCGCCCATGGTAAGTCATATGAGCATGGTTTCATGAAAAAATGCGATGGTCATAAACTTGGTCGAAGTCACGCGCTAAGTCGAGTTTCGACCGGTTTTTCATGCACTGTCTCGAAAATTCAAAATACTTTTTTTTTGTAAGTAAAGATAATGTATTTTGTAAAAGATTTGTACAAAGAAACTTTATCTACACAAGCCATAGACTAAAGCCTGAAGTCTCTTAGTGTAGTCGAGAAGATTGCACCCCACCTAAAGAAGGTGAAATGGGCACGCTTCATCAAACTCATCTCCAAGAGTAGCACAAGGAAGTTAATAAATAATAAAATGCAATAGCTAGACTGTTCTGGACTACTTGTGGATACATCACAAATTATAAGCTTTGCCCCATATAATACATTACAATCTTCATCATTATTCGAGTGATTATTGACTAATGGAAAAATTGAATCTTGTGAAAATCTCTTTCTCTCTTCTTGTTAGGTGCTCTGTATTCAATTCTTGCTCCATACATGATCGTGAGTCCCGAAGAATCTCTATCAGAATTTGAGCTTTGTTCATGTTGTGACACTCAAAAATTCTGCCACACCTCTCCTTCCAAATCCACCAAATAGCACATCTGAATATAATTCTTGCTAGTTGTGTAAGAGGCCCCTTTCTTGAGAAGCTTTGCATAAGCATTTTTAATTCATGATGCAAGTTTGGCCGTGGTAGCCTTTCAAGATCAAATCGCTTCAAGATCTCCTTCCATATCCAAGATGAATAATCACAAGCACAGTAGAGATGGTCAACACTTTCTTCCTTTTGCATACACAAAGAGCACCGATTTACAATATAAATACCTCTTCGCTGCATATTGTCCATCGTAGGAAGTTTGCCGAGAAGGGCCTGCCATGTACATAAGGAATGTCGCTGTGAGCATGGACTATCCCATGTCCAACTACTTGGGATCCACTTGTTGTTTCGTCGTCTAATTTGGTTCCATGCAGATGTAGCACTAAATTTACCATTATCATGAAGCCAAATAAGCATATCTGAAGAGTTGTTCTTGATTGGAATAGCCCTAATAGTTGGCCAAAGTAATAACATGTCAGGGGAGGTAGGGTTGGGAAGACACCATGTACCATTGTTAATGAATTCAGAAACCTTCCAGTCTTTGGGAGCCCCCAGATCCTGTCGTACTCTATCACCAAATATCTGAAATATACTTTTCCCATTCACCCAAGGATCATACCACATATTAATATTGGTTCCAGAAGAAATCACATAAGAAATATTGTTACGTAGACATCTCCTTGCCTTCAGAATTCCTTTCCAAGCAGCAGAATGAGATGTTTTTGCAGATGCTTCCCAGATTGATTCCTTGGTAAGGTACCTAGCAAAAACCCATTGTGACCATAAAGAAAACTTGTTTTGTAAAATATCTCATAATTGCTTTACCATACAAGCTTTATTCCAATCTCTAATATGTCGAAGATTCAGACCCCCTTCATCTTTCGGTTTGCAAATATTATCCCAATTCACCATGTGCATTGCCTTACCATCTGTGCCATTCCAAAAGAAGTTCATAAGTAATTTATCAATATCATGAAGAAGCCCGACAGGTAGAAGGAATGCATGAGACCAATAAATAGAATAAGAGATCAACACAGATCGAATAAGTTCAAGTCGTCCAGCTTTAGAAAGAAGCCTATTTTTCAAAGAGGAAATTCTGTTCTTAATTTTTTGTAGGATACGCTGACAGGAGACTTTGTTGATTCCAGTGGATATAAGTGGGAGACCCAAGTAAGGAACCGGTAAATTTCCTTCTGCAACTCCCAATGTTTGAGCAATATGATCCTTATTGTCGATGCAAGCACCCACATATACTTTGCTCTTTGCATGGTTTAGCTTAAGACCAGAAACTATACCAAATTCATTAAGAATATCTGCCAGATTACTCACAGAAACTGGATCATCTCGAAGGAAGATAATAAGGTCCTCAGCAAATGTTATGTGAGAGATATAAACAGAACCATAATATGGTACCTTAATTTTGCCATTGGAAACAGCCTCTTCTAACATACAATTGAGCCCTTCCATTGCAATGGTAAAAAGATAAGGAGATAGTGGATCGCCTTGCCGAATGTCATTCTTACTCCCGAAGAAGCCAATAGGTGAACCATTAAAGAGAATAAAAAATTTTGGAGTTTCCAAGCAACATTGAATCCATTTAACCCAGTGCTGAGGGAAGCCCATATTATGGAGCATCATGTAAATAAAATGCCTATTGACTGAGTCAAAGGCCATTCGTAAATCAGCTTTAAAACAGATCTTTTTTCCTCTTGTTTTTGAGTGTAGATCCTTAACCAAATAATTAGCAAGCAGGACATTATGATGGATACTCCTCCCTTTAATAAAAGCAGCCTGATTAGGTCTAATGACCTTATTCATGACATTTTGTAGTCTATCTGCCAGCAACTTCGAGATAACCATATAAATAAAGTTGCACAGTGAAATAGGACGGTAGTTCTCCAATGAATCGGCTCCATCATTTTTAGGCACTAAAGAAATAAAAGTGCAATTCATTTCTTTAAGAATATGACCTTAGGAGAAAAAATGTCGACAAGCTTTTATGACATCGTTGCCTACAATAGACCATGCAATTTGATAAAACTCAGCTGGAAATCCATCTGGACCAGGGCTTTTGTGCTTCGGGGACTTAAAAACAACTTTCACAATTTCATCATCCGTTATTGGGGCATTAAGATGAGAGAGGGCTTCAGAATCAAGTCGTCTTGTAGGCCCAACATGAATACTATTAGGCTGCTGCTCCTGATTGAGTAAGGAATAAAAAAATTGCTTGGTAAAATTTTTAACCTCATCCAAATCCTCGATGAGATTACCATCTATACCTTTGCATTTTTTGATGAGATTAGTAGCCCTTCTGGTAGCAATAGCAGCATAGAAAAACATCGTATTAGAATCCCCTAGAGTAAGCCAATGCTGTCGTGACTTCTGTTTCAAAAAGCACTCCTCCTGCTTCAAAGCTTGCATAAAGTTATTTCTAGCAGCAGCCTCTTTGTATATAAGATTCGCATCCAGAGGTTGAAGATTTAGCTCGCTTTGCACAGTCATAAGTTCTTTCTTGCAAAACTGAACCCTGTTGGTGATATTTCCAAATGTAGTTGAATTCCACTTCTTAAGTGCTGCTTTGCATACTTTTAGTATTTGACATAGGATGTAAGGAGGAGAACCAAATACATTAATGTCCCAAGCTGACTTAATAACTTCGACGAACTTAGGGTGAGAACTCCACATATTAAAAAATCTAAAAGGTTTCTTGACTCTGGGAAATTCAAAATACTGGCCATTCATGATGTATTAGCCCATGGTAAGTCGTATGAGCATGGTTTCACTAAAAAACGCGACGGTCATAAACTTTGCGCAAAGTCGAGTTTTGATCGGTTTTTTGTGCACCGTCTCGGAAATTCAAAATACTAGCAATTCCCGACGTATTAGCCCATGAAAAGTCGTACAAGCACGCTTTCGTGAAAAAATGTGACGGGCATTACGCGAAGTCGCGCCCAGAGTTGAGTTTCGATTGGTTTTACGTGCACCGTCTCGGAAATTCAAAACACTGGCCATTCACGATGTATTAGCCCATGGTAACTCGTATTAGCATGGTTTCACGGAAAAACACGACGGTCATAAACATTGTGCAGAGTCAAGATTCGATCGGTTTTTCGTGCACCGTCTCAAAAATTCAAAATACTGGTCTTTCCCATCTAATTAGCCCATGGGAAGTCGTACAAGCTCGCTTTCGCAAAAAAATACGACGGTCAAAAACTTTGCTCGAAGTCGTGCGCTTAGTCAAGTTTCGATAGGTTTTTCGTGCGCCGTCTCGGAAATTCAAAATGCTGGTCTTTCCTGGCTTTTTAGCCCATGGGAAGTCGTATAAGCACGCTTTCCCAAAAAAATATGACGGTCATAAACTTTGCGCGAACTTTGCGCTGTCGAGTTTCGATCGGTTTTTCATGCACTGTCACGAAAATTCAAAATACTGGCCATTCACGATGTATTGGACCATAGTAAGTCGTATTAGCATGGTTTCACGAAAAAATGCGACGGTCATAAACTTTACGCAGAATCGAGATTCTATCGGTTTTTCGTGCACCATCTCAGAAATTCAAAATACTGGTCTTTCCCATCTTATTAGCCCATGGGAAGTCGAATAAGCTTGCTTTCACAAAAAAATACGACGGTCAAAATCTTTGCTCGAAGTCGCGCGCTGAGTCGAGTTTCGAACGGTTTTTCGTGCACCATCTCGGAAATTCAAAATACTGGTCTTTCCCTTCTTATTAGCCCATGGGAAGTCGTACAAGAATGCTTTCGCAAAAAAATACGACGGTCAGAAACTTTGCGCGAACTTTGCGCAGAGTCGAGTTTCGATCGGTTTTTTGTGCACCGTCTCGGAAATTCAAAATACTGGATATTCACGATGTATTAGCCCATGGTAAGTCGTATGAGCATTTTTTTTTGGTAAGTAAAGATAATGTATTTTGTAAAAGATTTGTACAAAGAAGCTTTGTCTACACAAGCCATAGACTAAAGTCTGAAGTCTCTTAGTGTAGTCGAGAAGATTGCACCCCACCTAAAGAATGTGAAATGGGCACGCTTCATCAAACTTATCTCCAAGAGTAGCACAAGTTAATAAATAATAAAATGCAATAGCTAGACTGTTCTGGACTTGGTGAATTCTGCTTCACAATGATAGGAAGAGCCGACATCGAAGGATAAAAAAGCAACGTCGCTATGAACGCTTGGCTGCCACAACCCAGTTATCCCTGTGGACTATTCTGATAGAGATTCTTCACGACTCACGATCATGCATGGAGCAAGAATTGAATATAGAGCACCTAACAAGAAGAGAGAAAGAGATTTTCACAAGATTCAATTTTTTCATTAGTCAATAATCACTCGAATAATGATGAAGATTGTAATGTATTGTATCCACAAGTACTCCAGAACAGTCTAGCTATTGCATTTTATTATTTATTAACTTCCTTGTGCTACTCTTGGAAATGAGTTTGATGAAGTGTGCCCATTTCACTTTCTTTAGGTGGGGTACAATCTTCTCGACTACACTAAGAGACTTCAGGCTTTAGTCTATGGCTTGTGTAGACAAAGTTTCTTTGTACAAATCTTTTACAAAATACATTATCTTTACTGACAAAAAAAAAAGACTGTTCTGGACTACTTGTGGATACATCACAAAATATAACCTTTGCCCCGTATAATACATTACAATCTTCATCATTATTCGAGTGATTATTGACTAATGGAAAAATTGAATCTTGTGAAAATCTCTTTCTCTCTTCTTGTTGGTGCTCTGTATTCAATTCTTGCTCCATACATGATCGTGAGTCCTGAAAAATCGATTGGTTTTTCGTGCACCATCTCGGAAATTCAAAATACTGGCCATTCACGATGTATTAGCCCATGGTAAGTCGTATGAGCATGGTATCACGAAAAAACGCGACGGTCATAAACTTTGCGCAGAGTCAAGTTTCGATCGGTTTTTCGTGCACCGTCTCAGAAATTCAAAATACTGGTCTTTCCCATCTTATTAGCCTATGAGAAGTCGTACAAGCACGCTTTCAAAAAAAAATACGACGGTCATAAACTTTGCGCGAACTTTGCACAAAGTCGAGTTTCGTTCAGTTTTTGGTGCACCGTCACAAAAATTCAAAATACTGGCCATTCACGATATATTATCCCATGGTAAGTCGTCTGAGCATGGTTTCATGAAAAAACGCGACAGTCATAAATTTTGCGCAGAGTCGAGTTTCGATCGGTTTTTCGTTCACCGTCTCGGAAATTCAAAATACTGTTCTTTCCCGTCTTATTAGCCCATGGGAAGTCGTACAAGCACGCTTTCGCAAAAAAATACAACGGTCATAAACTTTGCACGAAGTCACGCTCGAGTCGAGTTTCGAACGGTTTTTCGTGCACCGTCTCAGAAATTCAAAATACAGGCCATTCACGATGTATTAGCCCATGGTAAGTCGTATGAGCATGGTTTCATGAAAAAACGCGACGGTCATAAACTTTGCGCAGAGTCGAGTTTCGATCGATTTTTCATGCACCGTCTCGGAAATTCAAAATACTGGTCTTTCCCGTCTTATTAGCCCATGGGATGTCGTACAAGCACGCTTTCGTAAAAAATTACGAAGGTCATAAACTTTGCGCGAAGTCGTGCGCGAGTCGAGTTTCGATCGGTTTTTCATGCACCGTCTCAGAAATTCAAAATACTCCCCATTCACGTTGTATTAGCCCATGGTAAGTCGTATGAGCATGGTTTCACGAAAAAACGCGACCGTCAGAATCTTTGCGAGAGTCGAGTTTCGATCGGTTTTTCGTGCACCGTCTCGGAAATTCAAAGTACTGGCCTTTCCCGTCTTATTAGCCCATGGGAAGTCATACAAGCTCAATTTCGCAAAAAAATACGACGGTCAAAAACTTTACGCGAAGTCGCGAGCTGTGGAGTTTCGATTCGTTTTACGTGCACCATCTCAGAAATTCAAAATATAGGCCATTCACGATGTATTAGCCCATGGTAAGTCGTATGAGCATGGTTTCATGAAAAAATGCGACGGTCATAAACTTTGCGTAGAGTCGAGTTTCGATCGATTTTTCGTGCACCGTCTCGGAAATTCAAAATACTGGTCTTTCCCGTCTTATTAGCCCATGGGAAGTCGTACAAGCACGCTTTCGCAAAAAAATACGAAGGTCATAAACTTTGCGCGAAGTCGTGCGCGAGTCGAGTTTCGATCGGTTTTTCGTGCACCGTCTCGGAAATTCAAAATACTGGCCATTCACGGTGTATTAGCCCATGGTAAGTCGTATGAGCATAGTTTCATGAAAAAACGTGACGGTCATAAACTTTGCGCTGAGTCGAGTTTCTATCGGTTTTTCGTGCACCGTCTCGAAAATTCAAAATACTGGCCATTCACGATTTATTAGCCAATGGTAAGTCGGATGAGCTTGGTTTCACGAAAAAATGCGACACCCATAAACTTTACGCAGAGTCGAGTTTCGATCGGTTTTTCATGCACCATCTCGGAAATTCAAAATACTGGTCGAGCAGAGTCGAGTTTCGATCAGTTTTTCGTGCACCGTCTCAGAAATTCAAAATAGTGGTCTTTCCCGTCTTATTAGCCCATAAGAAGTCGTACAAGCATGCTTTCGGAAAAAAATACGACGGTCACAAACTTTGCACGAAGCCACGCGCGAGTCGTAGTTTCGATCGGTTTTTCGTGCACCGTCTCGTAAATTCAAAATACTAGCCATTAACGGTGTCTCTTCGTATGAGCTTGGTTTCACGAAAAAACGCAACGGTCATAAACTTTGCGCAGAGTCGAGTTTCGATCGGTTTTTCGTGCACCGTCCCGGAAATTCAAAATACTGGTCTTTCACGTCTTATTAGCCCATGGGAAGTCGTACAAGCACGCTTTCATAAAAAAATACGACGGTCATAAACTTTGCGTGAACTTTGCGCAAAGTCGAGTTTCGATCGGTTTTTCGTGCACCGTCACAGAAATTCAAAATACTGGCCATTCAAGATGTATTAGCCCATGGGAAGTCATACAAGCACACTTTCACAAAAAAATACAACGGTCATAAATTTGCGCGATGTCGCGCGCGGGGTCGAGTTTCGATCGGTTTAGCCCATTCACGATGTATTAGCACATGGTATGTCGTATGAGCATGGTTTCACGAAAAAACGCGACCGTCATAATCTTTGCGAGAGTCGAGTTTCGATCGGTTTTTCGTGCACCATCTCGGAAATTCAAAATACTGTTCTTTCCCGTCTTATTAGCCCATGGGAAATCGTACAAGCTCGCTTTCGCAAAAAAATACAACGGTCATAAACTTTGCGCGAAGTCGCACGCTGAGTCGAGTTTCTATCGATTTTTCGTGCACCGTCTCGAAAATTCAAAATACTGGCCATTCACGATGTATTAGCCCATTGTAAGTCGGATGAGCATGGTTTCACGAAAAAACGCGACGGCCATAAACTTTGCGCAGAGAAGAGTTTCGATCGGTTTTTCATGCACCATCTCGGAAATTCAAAATACTGGTCGCACAGAGTCGAGTTTCGATCAGTTTTTCGTGCACCGTCTCGGAAATTCAAAATAGTGGGCTTTCCCATCTTATTAGCCCATGAGAAGTCGTACAAGAATGCTTTCGGAAAAAAATACGACGGTCATAAACTTTGCACGAAGTCTCACGCGAGTCGTAGTTTCGATCGGTTTTTCGTGCACCGTCTTGTAAATTCAAAATACTAGCCATTAACGATGTATTAGCCCATGGTTTGTCGTATGAGCTTGGTTTCACGAAAAAATGCAACGGTCATAAACTTTGCGCAGAGTCGAGTTTCGATCGGTTTTTCGTGCACCGTCTCGGAAATTCAAAATACTGGTCTTTCCCGTCTTATTAGCCCATGGGAAGCCGTACAAGCACGCTTTCGCAAAAAAATACGATGGTCAAAAACTTTGCACGAAGTCGCGCGCTGTGTCGAGTTTCGATTGGTTTTTCGTGCACCATCTCGGAAATCCAAAATACTGGCCATTCACGATGTATTAGTCCATGGCAAGTCGTATGAGTATAGTTTCACGAAAAAATGCGACGGTCATAAACTTTGCGCTGAGTCGAATTTCGATCGGTTTTTCGTGCCCCGTCTCGAAAATTCAAAATACTGGCCATTCACGATGTAATAGCCCATGGTAAGTCAGATGAGCATGGTTTCATGAAAAAACGCGACGGCCATAAACTTTGCGCAGAGTCGAGTTTCGATCGGTTTTTAATGCAACGTCTCGAAAATTCAAAATACTGGTCGCGCAGCGTCGAGTTTCGATCAGTTTTTCGTGCACCGTCTCGGAAATTCAAAATAGTGGTCTTTCCCGTCTTATTATCCCATGAGAAGTCGTACAAGCATGCTTTCGAAAAAAAATACGACGGTCAAAAACTTTGAACGAAGTCGCGCGCGAGTCGTAGTTTCGATCGGTTTTTCGTGCACCGTCTTGTAAATTCAAAATACTAGCCATTAACGATGTATTAGCCCATGGTAAGTCATATGAGCTTGGTTTCACGAAAAAACGCGACGGTCATAAATTTTGCGCAGAGTCGAGTTTCGATCGGTTTTTCGTTCACCGTCTCGGAAATTCAAAATACTGTTCTTTCCCGTCTTATTAGCCCATGGGAAGTCGTACAAGCACGCTTTCGCAAAAAAATACAACGGTCATAAACTTTGCACGAAGTCACGCTCGAGTCGAGTTTCGAACGGTTTTTCGTGCACCGTCTCAGAAATTCAAAATACAGGCCATTCACGATGTATTAGCCCATGGTAAGTCGTATGAGCATGGTTTCATGAAAAAACGCGACGGTCATAAACTTTGCGCAGAGTCGAGTTTCGATCGATTTTTTATGCACCGTCTCGGAAATTCAAAATACTGGTCTTTCCCGTCTTATTAGCCCATGGGATGTCGTACAAGCACGCTTTCGTAAAAAATTATGAAGGTCATAAACTTTGCGCGAAGTCGTGCGCGAGTCGAGTTTCGATCGGTTTTTCGTGCACCGTCTCAGAAATTCAAAATACTCCCCATTCACGTTGTATTAGCCCATGGTAAGTCGTATGAGCATGGTTTCACGAAAAAACGCGACCGTCAGAATCTTTGTGAGAGTCGAGTTTCGATCGGTTTTTCGTGCACCGTCTCGGAAATTCAAAGTACTGGCCTTTCCCGTCTTATTAGCCCATGGGAAGTCATACAAGCTCAATTTCGCAAAAAAATACGACGGTCAAAAACTTTACGCGAAGTCGCGAGCTGTGGAGTTTCGATTCGTTTTACGTGCACCATCTCAGAAATTCAAAATATAGGCCATTCACGATGTATTAGCCCATGGTAAGTCGTATGAGCATGGTTTCATGAAAAAATGCGACGGTCATAAACTTTGCGTAGAGTCGAGTTTCGATCGATTTTTCGTGCACCGTCTCGGAAATTCAAAATAGTGGTCTTTCCCGTCTTATTATCCCATGAGAAGTCGTACAAGCATGCTTTCGAAAAAAAATACGACGGTAAAAAACTTTGCACGAAGTCGCGCGCGAGTCGTAGTTTCGATCGGTTTTTCGTGCACCGTCTTGTAAATTCAAAATACTAGCCATTAACGATGTATTAGCCCATGGTAAGTCATATGAGCTTGGTTTAACGAAAAAATGCAACGGTCATAAACTTTTCGCAGAGTCGAGTTTCGATCGGTTTTTCGTGCACCGTCTCGGAAATTTAAAATACTAGTCTTTCCCGTCTTATTAGCCCATGGGAAGTCGTACAAGCACGCTTTCGCAAAAAAATACGACGGTCATAAACTTTGCGCGATGTCGTGCGCGGGTCGATTTTCGATCGGTTTTTCGTGCACCGTCACGGAAATTCAAAATACTGGCCATTCACGATGTATTAGCCCATGGTAAGTCGTATGAGCATGGTTTCACGAAAAAAGTCGACCGTCATAATCTTTGCGAGAGTCGAGTTTCGATCGGTTTTTCGTGCACCGTCTCAGAAATTCAAAATACTGGTCTTTCCCGTCTTATTAGCCCATCGGAAGTCGTACAAGATCGCTTTCACAAAAAAATACGACGGTCAAAAACTTTGCGCGAAGTTGCGTGCTGTGTCGAGTTTCGATTGGTTTTACGTGCACCATCTCGAAAATTCAAAATACTGGCCATTCACGATGTATTAGCCCATGGTAACTCGTATGAGCATAGTTTAACGAAAAAACGCGACAGCCAAAAACTTTGCGCAGAGTCGAGTTTCGATCGGTTTTTCATGCACCGTCTCGGAAATTCAAAATACTGGTCGCGCCGAGTCGAGTTTCGATCAGTTTTTCTTGCACCGTCTCGGAAATTCAAAATAGTGGTCTTTCCCGTCTTATTAGCCCATGAGAAGTCATACAAGCATGCTTTCGAAAAAAAATACGACGGTCATAAACTTTGCACGAAGTCGCGCGCGAGTCGTAGTTTCGATCGGTTTTTCGTGCACCATCTCGTAAATTCAAAATACTAGCCATTAACATTGTATGAGCCCATGGTAAGTCGTATGAGCTTGGTTACACAAAAAAACATAACGGTCAAAAACATTGCCCAAACTTTGCGCAAAGTCGAGTTTCGATCGATTTTTTTTGCACCGTCACAGAAATTCAAGATACTAGCCATTCAAGATGTATTAGCCCATGGTAAGTCGTCTGACGATGGTTTCATGAAAAAATCCGACGGTTATAAACTTTGCGCAGAGTCGAGTTTCGATCGGTTTTTCGTTCACCGTCTCGGAAATTCAAAATACTGGTCTTTCCCGTCTTATTAGCCCATGGGAAGTCGTACAAGCACGCTTTCACAAAAAAATACAATGGTCATAAACTTTGCGCGAGTCGAGTTTCGAACGGTTTTTCGTGCACCGTCTCAGAAAATCAAAATACTGGCCATTCACGATGTATTAGCCCATGGTAAGTCATATGAGCATGGTTTCATGAAAAAATGCGACTGTCATAAACTTTGCCCAGTGTCGAGTTTCGATCGATTTTTCGTGCACCATCTCGGAAATTCAAAATACTGGTCTTTCCCGTCTTATTAGCCCATTGGAAGTCATACAAGCACGCTTTCACAAAAAAATACGACAGTCATAAACTTTGCGCGATGTCGCGCGCGAGTCGTGTTTCGATCGGTTTTTCGTGCACCGTCCCGTAAATTCAAAATACTGGCCATTCACGTTGTATTAGCCCATGGTAAGTCGTATGAGCATGGTTTCACGAAAAACCGCGACGTTCATAAACTTTGCGCAGAGTCAAGATTCGATCGGTTTTTCGTGCACCGTCTCGAAAATTCAAAATACTGGTCTTGCCCGTCTTATTAGCCCATGGGAAGTCGTACAAGCTCGCGTTCCCAAAAAAATACGACGGTCAAAAACTTTGCGCGAAGTCGCGCGCTGAGTCGAGTTTCGATCGATTTTTTGTGCACCATCTCGGAAATTCAAAATACTGGGCATTCACGATGTATTAGCCCATGGTAAGTCGTATGAGCATGGTTTCATGAAAAAACGCGACGGTCATAAACTTTGCGCAGAGTCGAGTTTCGATCGATTTTTCGTGCACCGTCTCGGAAATTTAAAATACTAGTCTTTCCCGTCTTATTAGCCCATGGGAAGTCGTACAAGCACGCTTTCGCAAAAAAATACGACGGTCATAAACTTTGCGCGAAGTCGTGTGTGTGCGAGTCGAGTTTCGATCGGTTTTTCGTGCACCGTCTCGGAAATTCAAAATACTGGCCATTCACGTTGTATTAGCTCATTGTAAGTTGTATGAGCATGGTTTGACGAAAAAACACGACCGTCCTAATCTTTGCGAGAGTCGAGTTTCGATCGTTTTTTCGTGCATCGTCTCGAAAATTCAAAATACTGGTCTTTCCCGTCTTATTAGCCCATGGGAAGTCGTACAAGCACGCTTTCGCAAAAAAATACGACGGTCATAAACTTTGCGCGAACTTTGCGATGAGTTGAGTTTCAATCGGTTTTTCATGCACTGTCTCGGAAATTTAAAATACTGGACATTCACAATGTATTAGCCCTTGGTAAGTCATGTGACCAAGGTTTCACGAAAAAACGTGACGGTCATAAACATTGCGCAGATTCGAGTGTCGATCAGTTTTTCGTGCACCGTCTCGGAAAATTCAAAATACAGGTCTTTCCCGTCTTATTAGCCCATGGGAAGTCGTCCAAGCACGCTTTCGCAGAAAAATACGACGGTCATAAACTTTGCGCGAATTCACGCGCGAGTCGAGTTTCGATCGGTTTTTCATGCACCGTCTCGGAAATTCAAAACACTGGTCTTTCCCGTCTTATTAGCCCAAGGGAAGTCGTACAAGCACGCTTTCGCAAAAAAATACGACGGTCATAAACTTTGCGCGAGTCGACTTTCGATCGGTTTTTCATGCACCGTCTCGGAAATTCAAAATACTGGCCATTCACGATGTATTAGCCCATGGTAAGTCGTATGAGCATAGTTTCATGAAAAAACTTTGCGCAGAGTCGAGTTTCGATCGGTTTTTCGTGCACCTTCTAAAAAATTCAAAATACTGGTCTTTCCCATCTTATTAGCCCATGGGAAGTTTCGATCGGTTTTTCGTGCACGCTTACGCAAAAAAATACGACGGTCATAAACTTTGCGCGAACTTTGCGCAAAGTCGAGTTTCGATCGGTTTTTTGTGCACCATCACAGAAATTCAAAATACTGGCCATTCACGATGTATTAGCCCATGGTAAGTCGTCTGAGCATGGTTTCACGAAAAACTGCGACGGTCATAAACTTTGCGCAGAGTCGAGTTTCGATCGGTTTTTCGTTCACCGTCTCGGAAATTCAAAATACTATTGTTTCCCGTCTTATTAGCCCAAGGGAAGTCGTACAAGCATGCTTTCGCAAAAAAATACAACGGTCATAAACTTTGCGCGAAGTCGCGCGCGAGTCGAGTTTCGAACGGTTTTTCGTGCACCGTCTCAGAAATTTAAAATACTGGCCATTCACGATGTATTAGCCCATGGTAAGTCGTATGAGCATGGTCTCATGAAAAACGCGACGGTCATAAACTTTGCGCAGAGTCGAGTTTCGATCGATTTTTCGTGCACCGTCTCGGAAATTCAAAATACTGGTCTTTCCCGTCTTATTAGCCCATGGGAAGTCGTACAAGCATGCTTTCGCAAAAAAATACGACGGTCATAAACTTTGCGCGACGTCGCGAGCGGGTCGAGTTTCGATCGGTTTTTCATGCACCGTCTCGGAAATTCAAAATACTAGCCATTCACGATGTATTAGCCCATGGTAAGTCGTATGAGCATAGTTTCATGAAAAAACGTGACGGTCATAAACTTTGCGCGGAGTCGAGTTTCGATCGGTTTTTCGTGCACCTTCTCGGAAATTCAAAATACTGGTCTTTCCCATCTTATTAGCCCATGGGAAGTCGTACAAGCACGCTTTCGCAAAAAAATACGACGGTCATAAACTTTGCGCGAACTTTGCGCAAAGTCGAGTTTCGATCTGTTTTTCGTGCACCATCACAGAAATTCAAAATACTGGCCATTCACGATGTATTAGCCCATGGTAAGTCGTCTGAGCATGGTTTCATGAAAAACGGGACGGTCATAAACTTTGCGCAGAGTCGAGTTTCGATCGATTTTTTGTGCACCGTCTCGGAAATTCAAAATACTGGTCTTTCCCGTCTTATTAGCACATGGGAAGTCGTACAAACACGCTTTCGCAAAAAAATACGACGTTCATAAACTTTGCGCGAAGTCGTGCGCGAGTCGAGTTTCGATCGGTTTTTCGTGCACCGTCTAGGCAATTCAAAATACCGGCCATTCATGTTGTATCATGGTAAGTCGTATGAGCAAGGTTTCACGAAAAAACGCGACCGTCATAATCTTTGCGAGAGTCGAGTTTCGATCGGTTTTTCATGCACCGTCTTGGAAATTCAAAATACTGGTCTTTCCCATCTTATTAGCCCATGGGAAGTCGTACAAGCTCACTTTCACAAAAAAATACGACGGTCAAAAACAATGCGCGAAGTCGCGCGCTGTTTCGAGTTTCGATTAGTTTTACGTGCACCATCTCGGAAATTCAAAATACTGGCCATTCACGATGTATTAGCCCATGGTAAGTCGTATGAGCATAGTTTCACGAAAAAACGCGACGGTCATCAACTTTGCGCTGAGTCGAGTTTCGATCGGTTTTTCGTGCACCGTCTCAAAAATTCAAAATACTGGCCATTCACGATGTATTAGCCCATGGTAAGTCGGATGAGCAGGGTTTCACGAAAAAATGCGACAGCCAAAAACTTTGCGCAGAGTCGAGTTTCTATCGGTTTTTCATGCACCGTCTCGGAAATTCAAAATACTGGTCGCGCAGAGTCGAGTTTCGATCAGTTTTTCTTGCACCGTCTCGGAAATTCAAAATAGTGGTCTTTCCCGTCTTATTAGCCCATGAGAAGTCATACAAGCATGCTTTCGAAAAAAAATACGACGGTCATAAACTTTGCACGAAGTCGCGCACGAGTCGTAGTTTCGATCGGTTTTTCGTGCACCATCTCGTAAATTCAAAATACTAGCCATTAACATTGTATTAGCCCATGGTAAGTCGTATGAGCTTGGATTCACAAAAAAATGCAACGGTCAAAAACTTTGCGCAGAGTCGAGTTTTTATCGGTTTTTCGTGCACCGTCTCGGAAATTCAAAATACTGGTCTTTCCCGTCTTATTAGCCCTTAGGAAGTCGTACAAGCATGCTTTCGCAAAAAAATACGACAGTCATAAACTTTACGCGAACTTTGCGTAATGTCGAGTTTCGATCGGTTTTTTTTTGCACCGTCACAGAAATTCAAGATACTGGCCATTCAAGATGTATTATAGCCCATGGTAAGTCGTCTGAGCATGGTTTCATAAAAAAACGCGACGGTCATAAACTTTGCGCAGAGTCGAGTTTCGATCGATTTTTTGTTCACCGTCTCGGAAATTCAAAATACTGGACTTTCGCGTCTTATTAGCCCATGGGAAGTCGTACAAGCACGCTTTCGCAAAAAAATACAATGGTCATAAACTTTGCGCGAAGTCACGCGCGAGTCGAGTTTCGAACGGTTTTTCGTGCACCGTCTCAGAAATTCAAAATACTGGCCATTCACGATGTATCATGGTAAGTCATATGAGCATGGTTTTATGAAAAAATGCGACTGTCATAAACTTTACCCAGAGTCGAGTTTCGATCGATTTTTCGTGCACTGTCTCGGAAATTCAAAATACTGGTCTTTCCCGTCTTATTAGCCCATTGGAAGTCATACAAGCACGCTTTCACAAAAAAATACGACGGTCATAAACTTTGCGCGAAGTCACGCGCGAGTCGTGTTTCGATCGGTTTTTCATGCACCGTCTCGGAAATTCAAAATACTGGCCATTCACGTTGTATTAGCCCATGGCAAGTCGTATGAGCATGGTTTCACGAAAAACCGTGACGTTCATAAACTTTGCGCAGAGTCGAGATTCGATCGGTTTTTCGTGCACCGTCTCGGAAATTCAAAATACTGGTCTTGCCGATCTTATTAGCCCATGGGAAGTCGTACAAGCTCGCTTTCCCAAAAAAATACGACGGTCAAAAACTTTGCGCGAAGTCGCGCGCTGAGTCGAGTTTCGATCGATTTTTTGTGCACCATCTCGGAAATTCAAAATACTGGCCATTCACGATGTATTAGCCCATGGTAAGTCGTATGAGCATGGTTTCATGAAAAAACGCGACGGTCATAAACTTTGCGCAGAGTCGAGTTTCGTTCGATTTTTCTTGCACCGTCTCGGAAATTCAAAATACTGGTCTTTCCCGTCTTATTAGCCCATGGGAAGTCGTACAAGCACGCTTTCGCAAAAAAATACGACGGTCATAAACTTTACGCGAAGTCGTGCGCGAGTCGAGTTTCGATCGGTTTTTCGTGCACCGTCTCGGAAATTCAAAATACTGGCCATTCACGTTGTATTAGCCCATGGTAAGTTGTATGAGCATGGTTTGACGAAAAAACACGACCGTCATAATCTTTGCGAGAGTCGAGTTTCGATCATTTTTTCGTGCACCGTCTCAAAAATTCAAAATACTGGTCTTTCCCGTCTTATTAGCCCATGGGAAGTCGTACAAGCACGCTTTCGTAAAAAAATACGACGGTCATAAACTTTGCACGAACTTTGCGATGAGTTGAGTTTCGATCGATTTTTTATGCACTGTCTCGGAAATTCAAAATACTGGACATTCACAATGTATTAGCCCATGGTAAGTCATGTGAGCAAGGTTTCACGAAAAAATGTGACGGTCATAAACATTGCGCAGATTCGAGTGTCGATCAGTTTTTCGTGCACCGTCTCGGAAAATTCAAAATATAGGTCTTTCCCGTCTTATTAGCCCATGGGAAGTCGTCCAAGCACGCTTTCGTAGAAAAATACGACGGTCATAAACTTTGCGCGAATTCACGCGCGAGTCGAGTTTCGATCAGTTTTTCATGCACCGTCTCGGAAATTCAAAACACTGGTCTTTCCCGTCTTATTAGCCCAAGGGAAGTCGTACAAGCACGCTTTCGCAAAAAAATA
The DNA here is from genome assembly GCA_029747655.1 of Ensete ventricosum. Lineage (NCBI taxonomy): Eukaryota > Viridiplantae > Streptophyta > Magnoliopsida > Zingiberales > Musaceae > Ensete > Ensete ventricosum. The sequence continues at coordinate 40,888,408 of JAQQAF010000003.1, forward strand.
CGACGGTCATAAACTTTGCGCGAGTCGACTTTCGATCGGTTTTCGTGCACCGTCTCAGAAATTCAAAATACTGGCCATTCATGGTGTATTAGCCCATGGTAAGTCGTATGAGCATAGTTTCACGAAAAAATGCGATTGTCAGAAGCTTTGCGCAGAGTCGAGTTTCGATCGGTTTTTCGTGCACCGTGTTGGAAATTCAAAATACTGGTCTTTCCCATCTTATTAGCCCATGGGAAGTCGTACAAGCATGCTTTCACAAAAAAACACGAAAAAATGTGACGGTCATAAACTTTGCTCGACGTCGCGCGCGGGTCGAGTTTCGATCGGTTTTTCGTGCACCGTCTCGGAAATTCAAAATACTAGCCATTCACGATGAATTAGCCCATGGTAAGTCGTATGAGCATAGTTTCATGAAAAAACGTGACGGTCATAAACTTTGCGCAGAGTCGAGTTTCGATCGGTTTTTCGTGCACCTTCTCGGAAATTCAAAATACTGGTCTTTCCCATCTTATTATTTTTTTGGTAAGTAAAGATAATGTATTTTGTAAAAGATTTGTACAAAGAAGCTTTGTCTACACAAGCCATAGACTAAAGCCTGAAGTCTCTTAGTGTAGTCGAGAAGATTGTATGTACCCCACCTAAAGAAGGTGAAATGAGCACACTTCATCAAACTCATTTCCAAGAGTAGCACAAGGAAGTTAATAAAAAATGCAATAGCTAGACTGTTCTGGAGTACTTGTGGATACATCACAAAATATAAGCTTTGCCCCATAATACATTACAATCTTCATCATTATTCGAGTGATTATTGACTAATGAAAAAATTGAATCTTGTGAAAATCTCTTTCTCTCTTCTTGTTAGGTGCTCTATATTCAATTCTTGCTCCATGCATGATCGTAAGTCCTGAAGAATCTCTATCAGAATTTGAGCTTTGTTCATGTTGTGACACTCAAAAATTCTGCCACACCTCTCCTTCCAAATCCACCAAATAGCACATCTGAATATAATTCTTGCTAGTTGTGTAAGAGGACCCTTTCTTGAGAAGCCTTGCATTAGCCTTTCTATCTAGTTCATGATGCAAGTTTGGCCGTGGTAGCCTTTGAAGATCAAATCGCTTCAAGATCTCCTTCCATATCCAAGATGAATAATCATCACAAGCAAAGTAGAGATGGTCAACACTTTCTTCCTTTTGCATACACAAAGAGCACCGATTTACAATATAAATACCTCTCCGCTGCATATTGTCCATCGTAGGAAGTTTGCCGAGAAGGGCCTGCCATGTACATAAGGAATGTCGCTGTGAGCATGGACTATCCCATGTCCAACTACTTGGGATCCACTTGTTGTTTCGTCGTCTAATTTGGTTCCATGCAGATGTAGCACTAAATTTACCATTATCATGAAGCCAAATAAGCATATCTGAAGAGTTGTTCTTGATTGGAATAGCCCTAATAGTCGGCCAAAGTAATAACATGTCTGGGGAGGTAGGGTTAGGAAGACACCATGTACCATTGTTAATGAATTCAGAAACCTTCCAGTCTTTGGGAGCCCCCAGATCCTGTCGTACTCTATCACCAAATATCTGAAATATACTTTTCCCATTCACCCAAGGATCATACCACATATTAATATTGGTTCCAGAAGAAATCACATAAGAAATATTGTTACATAGACATCTCCTTGCCTTCAGAATTCCTTTCCAAGCAGCAGAATGAGATGTTTTTGCAGATGCTTCCCAGATTGATTCCTTGGTAAGGTACCTAGCAAAAACCTATTGTGACCATAAAGAAGACTTGTTTTGTAAAATATCCCATAATTGCTTTACCATACAAGCTTTATTCCAATCTCTAATATGTCGAAGATTCAAGCCCCCTTCATCCTTCGGTTTGCAAATGTTGTCCCAATTCACCATATGCATTGCCTTACCATCTGTGCCATTCCAAAAGAAGTTCATAAGTAATTTATCAATATCATTGAGAAGCCCGGCTGGTAGAGGGAATGCATGAAACCAATAAATAGAATAAGAGATCAACACTGATCGAATAAGTTCAAGTCGTCCAGCTTTAGAAAGAAGCCTATTTTTCCAAGAGGAAATTCTGTTCTAAATTTTTTGTAGGATAGGCTGACAGGAGACTTTGTTGATTCCAGTGGATATAAGTGGAAGACCCAAGTAAGGAACCGGTAAATTTCCTTCAGCAACTCCCAATGTTTGAGCAATATGATCCTTATTTTCAATGCAAGCACCCACGTATACTTTGCTCTTTGCATGGTTTAGCTTAAGACCAGAAACTATACCAAATTCATTAAGAATATCTGCCAGATTACTCACAGAAACTGGATCATCTCGAAGGAAGATAATAAGGTCATCAGCAAATGTTATGTGAGAGATATAAACAGAACCATAATATGGTACCTTAATTTTGCCATTGGAAACAGCCTCTTCTAACATACAACTGAGACCTTCCATTGCAATCGTAAAAAGATAAGGAGATAGTGGACCGCCTTGCCGAATGCCATTCTTACTCCCGAAGAAGCCAATAGGTGAACCATTAAAGAGAATCAAAAATTTGGGAGTTTCCAAGCAACATTGAATCCATTGAACCCAGTGCTGAGGGAAGCCCATATTATGGAGCATCATGTAAATAAAATGCCTATTGACTGAGTCAAAGGCCTTTCGTAAATCAGCTTTAAAACAGATCTTTTTCCCTCTTGTTTTTGAGTGTAGATCCTTAACCAAATCATTAGCAAGCAGGACATTATGATGGATACTCCTCCCTTTAATAAAAGCAGTCTGATTAGAACTAATGACCTTATTCATGACCTTTTGTAGTCTATCTGTCAATAACTTCGAGATAACCTTATAAATAAAGTTGCACAGTGAAATAGGACGGTAGTTCTCCAATGAATCGGCTCCATCATTTTTAGGCACTAAAGAAATAAAAGTGCAATTCATTTCTTTAAGAATATGACCTGAGGAGAAAAAATGTCGACAAGCTTTTATGACATCGTTGCCTACAATAGACCATGCAATTTGATAAAACTCAGCTGGAAATCCATCTGGACCAGGGCTTTTGTGCTTCGGGGACTTAAAAATAACTTTCACAATTTCATCATCCGTTATTGGGGCATTAAGATGAGAGAGGGCTTCAGAATCAAGTCGTCTTGTAGGCCCAACATGAATACTATTAGGCTGCTGCTCCTGATTGAGTAAGGAATAAAAAAATTGCTCGGTGTAATTTTTAACCTCATCCAAATCCTCAATGAGATTACCATCTATACCTTTGCATTTTTTGATCCGATTAGTAGCCCTTCTGGTAGCAATAGCAGCATCGAAAAACTTCATATTAGAATCCCCTAGAGTAAGCCAATGCTGTCGTGACTTCTGTTTCAAAAAGCATTCCTCCTGCTTCAAAGCTTGCATATAGTTATTTCTAGCAGCAGCCTCTTTGTATATAAGATTCGCATCCAGAGGTTGAAGATTTAGCTCGCTTTGCACAGTCATAAGTTCTTTCTTGCATAACTGAACCCTGTTGGTGATATTTCCGAATGTAGTTGAATTCCACTTCTTAAGTGCTGCTTTGCATGCTTTTCGCTTTTGACATAGGATGTAAGGAGGAGAACCAAATACATTAATGTCCCAAGCTGACTTAATAACTTCGAGGAACTTAGGGTGAGAACTCCACATATTAAAAAATCTAAAAGGTTTCTTGACTCTGGGTAGTGCTTTATCTGCATGTATATGCATAATAGAGTGATCCGAAAATAACTTCGCACCGTACTCAAGAAGTGAATCTGGGAAAACTGCTAACCATTCCTGATTTATCAAACATCTGTTAAGTCGAGCCATAATTTTTCTATCAGCAGTACTTTGATTGTTCCATGAGAACCAATTACCTACAGATTTCATGTCAGTCAATGCAGCAGTATCTATACAATCATTAAAATGTTGAAGCTGACATTCGGAAAGCACTCTACCCTAGAGCATTCCTGTCAGTCATACTGTTAGATGCATAGATACCGGTAATATTGAATTGACATCCAGTCTGTTTATCCTCTGCTTTAAGATGAATGAATTGATTAGTAGCAGAAATAAACCAAGCAGTAACAAGGTTAGGATGCCATAAGACCCAAACTCGACCATAAGTATCCTGAGAATCATTAGTAAAAAGTTCTGCCTCAGGCCATATTAAATTCTTCTGAACTCGAACACGATGGGTTTTAATTTTTGTTTCCACAAGAATCACAATATCACATGCAGCAGATCGGATTATTCTATTGAGCTCCCGACATTTCTCAGTCTTATTAAGTCCACGAACATTCCAACAGATTATTTTCATCAATACTAGATAGAAGGAAGAGCATGCGATTTTGGGAGGACACTACCATCCTTTTTCTTATCCTTTGATTTTACATGGTCCTCCCGCATAATATCTTTACCCTTTAATCCTTTATTCCTATATTTATCCACCTCATCCACAGCTTGCAAATGTTTAAACTTTTGCGTACTTTGAGGCAAGGAGTCCTGAATAGTGGGATGTGTCGAAGAGCGATGAGTTTGGTGAGTTGCAATGTCTTTGTTCCCAAGAGGTTGTTGAAATGAAATTTCCTGATTATCTGAAGGAATGATTCGTGACGGCGAGGTTGTTATTGGGGAGTGAGAACCATGGGAAGCTCCTGCAGTGAAAGTCTCTGATATAATAGGAAAAGATGAAAGTCCTGACTTGTCTTTCTCCTGTTCGTGTCGCTGCCCCAACGAGTCAAAGTGCTCATTCATCTTCTCCGCCATCATCTCTGTTGGCACTGGAGTATCAGTGCTTGGTTTAGTGGTAATGACCCCATTCTGTGGCTCTTGGCGTGGTCGGTAGACCTGTGTGATTTTTTGTGAAGGTGTTGGCAAGCACCATTTACATGTCCAAAAGATAGACAAACCTTGCATCGTTGTGGCTTCCAAGAATATGAGACTTTCACCTTTCCCATCTTATTAGCCCATGGGAAGTCGTACAACCACGCTTTCGTAAAAAAATACGACGGTCATAAACTTTGCGTGAACTTTGCGCAAAGTCGAGTTTCGATCGGTTTTTCGTGCACCATCACAGAAATTTAAAATACTGGCCATTCACGATGTATTAGCCCATGGTAAGTCGTCTGAGCATGGTTTCGCGAAAAAACGCGACGGTCATAAACTTTGCGCAGAGTCGAGTTTCGATCGGTTTTTCGTTCACCGTCTCGGAAATTCAAAATACTGTTGTTTCCCGTCTTATTAGCCCATGAGAAGTCGTACAAGCACGCTTTCGCAAAAAAATACAACGGTCATAAACTATGCGTGAAGTCGCGTGCGAGTCGAGTTTCGAACGGTTTTTCGTGCACCGTCTCAGAAATTTAAAATACTGGCCATTCACGATGTATTAGCCCATGGTAAGTCGTATGAGCATGGTTTCATGAAAAACACGACGGTCATAAACTTTACGCAGAGTCGAGTTTCGATCGATTTTTCGTGCACCTTCTCGGAAATTCAAAATACTGGTCTTTCCCGTCTTATTAGCCCATGGGAAGTCGTACAAGCACGCTTTAGCAAAAAAATACGACGTTCATAAACTTTGAGCGAAGTCGTGCGCGAGTCGAGTTTCGATCGGTTTTTCGTGCACCGTCTAGGAAATTTAAAATACTGGCCATTCATGTTGTATTAGCCCATGGTAAGTCGTATGAGCAAGGTTTCACGAAAAAACGCGACCGTCATAATATTTGCGAGAGTCGAGTTTCGATCGGTTTTTCATGCACCGTCTTGGAAATTCAAAATACTGGTCTTTCCCATCTTATTAGCTCATGGGAAGATGTACAAGCTCGCTTTCGCAAAAATATACGACGGTCAAAAACATTGCACGAAGTCGCTCGCTGTGTCGAGTTTCGATTGGTTTTACGTGCACCATCTCGGAAATTCAAAATACTGGCCATTCACGATGTATTAGCCCATGGTAAGTCGTATGAGCATAGTTTCACGAAAAAACGCGACGGTCATAAACTTTGCGCTGAGTCGAGTTTCGATCAATTTTTCATGCACCATCTCGAAAATTCAAAATACTGGCCATTCACGATGTATTAGCCCATGGTAAGTCGGATGAGCATGGTTTCACGAAAAAATGCGACGGCCATAAACTTTGCGCAGAGTCGAGTTTCGATCGGTTTTTCATGCACCATCTCGGAAATTCAAAATACTGGTCGCGCAGAGTCGAGTTTCGATCAGTTTTTCGTGCACCGTCTCGGAAATTCAAAATAGTGGTCTTTCCCGTCTTATTAGCCCATGAGAAGTGGTACAAGCATGCTTTCGAAAAAAAATACGACGGTCATAAACTTTGCATGAAGTCGCGCGTGAGTCGTAGTTTCGATCGGTTTTTCGTTTACCGTCTCGTAAATTCAAAATACTAGCCATTAATGATGTATTAGCCCATGGTAAGTCGTATGAGCTTGGTTTCACGAAAAAATGCAACGGTCATAAACTTTGCGCAGAGTCAAGTTTCGATCGGTTTTTCACGCACCGTCTCGGAAATTCAAAATACTGGTCTTTCCCATCTTATTAGCCCATGGGAAGTCGTACAAGCACGCTTTCGCAACAAAATACGACGGTCATCAACTTTGCGCGATGTCACGCGCGGCTCTAGTTTCGATTGGTTTTTCGTGCACCGTCACGAAAATTCAAAATACTGGCCATTCACGATGTATTAGCCCATGGTAAGTCGTATGAGCATGGTTTCACGAAAAAATGCGACGGTCATAATCTTTGCGAGAGTCGAGTTTCGATCGGTTTTTCGTGCACCGTCTCGGAAATTCAAAATACTGGCCTTTCCCATCTTATTAGCGCATGTGAAGTCGTACAAGCACGCTTTCGCAAAAAAATACGACTGTCATAAACTTTGCGCAAAGTCGAGTTTCAATCGGTTTTTCGTGCACCATCACAGAAATTCAAAATACTGGCCATTCACGATGTACTAGCCCATGGTAAGTCGTCTGACCATGGTTTCAAGAAAAAACGCGACGGTCATAAACTTTGCGTAGAGTCGAGTTTCGATCGGTTTTTCGTGCACCGTCTTGGAAATTCAAAGTACTAGTCTTTCCCGTCTTATTAGCCCATGGGAAGTCGTACAAGCTCGCTTTCGCAAAAAAATACGACGGTCATAAACTTTGCGCGATGTCGCGCGCTGTGTCGAGTTTCGATTGTTTTGTCATGCACCGTCTTGGAAATTCAAAATACTGTTCTTTCCCGTCTTATTAGCCCATGGGAAGTCGTACAAGCACGCTTTCGCAAAAAAATACGACGGTCATAAACTTTACGCGAACTTTGCGCAAAGTCGAGTTTCGATCGGTTTTTCGTGCACCGTCACAGAAATTCAAAATACTGGTCATTCACGATGTATTAGCACATGGTAAGTCGTCTGAGCATGGTTTCACGAAAAAACGCGACGGTCTTAAACATTGCGCAGAGTCGAGTTTCGATCGGTTTTTCGTTCACCGTCTCGGAAACTCAAAATACTGTTCTTTCCCGTCTTATTAGCCCATGGGAAGTCGTACAAGCACGCTTTCGCAAAAAAATACAACGGTCATAAACTTTGCACGAAGTCGCGCGCGAGTCGAGTTTCGAACGGTTTTTCGTTCACCGTCTCAGAAATTCAAAATACTGGCCATTGACGAAAAAACGCGCTGGTCTTAAACTTTGCGCAGAGTCGAGTTTCGATCGATTTTTCGTGCACCGTCTCGGAAATTCAAAATACTGGTCTTTCCCGTCTTATTAGCCCATGGGAAGTCGTACAAGCACGCTTTCGCAAAAAAATACGACGGTCATAAACTTTACGCGAAGTCGTGCGCGAGTCGAGTTTCGATCGGTTTTTCGTGCACCGTCTCGGAAATTCAAAATACTGATCATTCACGTTTTATTAGCCCATGGTAAGTCGTATGAGCATGGTTTCACGAAAAAACGCGACCGTCATAATCTTTGCGAGAGTCGAGTTTCGATCGGTTTTTCGTGCACCGTCTTGGAAATTCAAAATACTGGTCTTTCCCGTCTTATTAGCCCATGGGAAGTCGTAAAAGCTCGCTTTCGCAAAAAAATACGACGGTCATAAACTTTGCGCGATGTCGCGCGCTGTGTCGAGTTTCGATTGGTTTTTCGTGCACCGTCTTGGAAATTCAAAATACTGTTCTTTCCCGTCTTATTAGCCCATGGGAAGTCGTACAAGCATGCTTTCGCCAAAAAATATGACGGTCATAAACTTTGCACGAACTTTGCGCAAAGTCGAGTTTCGATCGGTTTTTCGTGCCCCGTCACAGAAATTCAAAATACTGGTCATTCACGATGTATTAGCCCATGGTAAGTCGTCTGAGCATGGTTTCACGAAAAAATGCGACGGTCATAAACTTTGCGCAGAGTCGAGTTTCGATCGGTTTTTCGTTCACCGTCTCGGAAATTCAAAATATTGTTCTTTCCCGTCTTATTAGCCCATGGGAAGTCGTACAAGCACGCTTTCGCAAAAAAATACAACGGTCATAAACTTTGCGCGAAGTCGCGCGCGAGTCGAGTTTCGAACGGTTTTTCGTGCACCGTCTCAGAAATTCAAAATACTGGCCATTCACGATGTATTAGCCCATGGTAAGTCGTATAAGCATGGTTTCATGAAAAAACGCAACGGTCATAAACTATGCGCAGAGTCGTGTTTCGATCTATTTTTCGTGCACCGTCTCGAAAATTCAAAATACTGGTCTTTCCCGTCTTATTAGCCCATGGGAAGTCGTACAAGCACGCTTTCGCAAAAAAATACGACGGTCAAAAACTTTGCGCGAAATCGTGCGTGAGTCGAGTTTTGATCGGTTTTTCGTGCACCGTCTCGGAAATTCAAAATACTGGCCACTCACGTTGTATTTGCCCATGGTAAGTCGTATGAGCATGGTTTCACAAAAAAACGCGACCGTCATAATCTTTGCGAGAGTCGAGTTTCGATCGGTTTTTCGTGCACCGTCTTGGAAATTCAAAATACGGGTCTTTCCCGTCTTATTAGCCCATGGGAAGTCATACAAACTCGCTTTCGCAAAAAAATACGACGGTCAAAAACATTGCGCGAAGTCGCGCGCTGTGTCGAGTTTCGATTGGTTTTACGTGCACCGTCTCGGAAATTCAAAATACTAGCCATTCATGTTGTATTAGCCCATGGTAAGTCGAATGAGCAAGGTTTCACGAAAAAACGCGACCGTCATAATCTTTACGAGAGTCGAGTTTCGATCGGTTTTTCGTGCACCATCTTGGAAATTCAAAATACTGGTCTTTCCCGTCTTATTAGCCCATGGGAAGTCGTACAAGCTCGCTTTCGCAAAAAAATACGACGGTCAAAAACATTGCGCGAAGTCGAGCGCTGTGTCGAGTTTCTATTGGTTTTACGTGCACCATCTCGGAAATTCAAAATACTGGCCATTCACGATGTATCATGGTAAGTCGTATGAGCATAGTTTCACGAAAAAATGCGACCGTCATAAACTTTGCGCAGAGTCGAGTTTCTATCGGTTTTTCGTACGCCGTCTCGAAAATTCAAAATACTGGCCATTCACGAAAAATTCAAACTTTGCGCAGCGTCGATTTTCGATCGGTTTTTCATGCTCCATCTCGCAAATTCAAAATACTAGTCGCGTAGAGTCGAGTTTCGATCAGTTTTTCGTGCACCGTCTCGGAAATTCAAAATAGTGGTCTTTCCCGTCTTATTAGCCCATGAGAAGTGGTACAAGCATGCTTTCGAAAAAAAATACGACGGTCATAAACTTTGCACGAAGCCGCGAGCGAGTCGTAGTTTCGATCGATTTTTCGTGCACCGTCTCGTAAATTCAAAATACTAGCCATTAACGATGTATTAGCCTATGGTAAGTCGTATGAGCTTGGTTTCACGAAAAAACGCAACGGTCATAAACTTTGCGCTGAGTCGAGTTTCGATCGGTTTTTCGTGCACCATCTCGGAAATTCGAAATACTGGTCTTTCATGTCTTATTAGCCCATGAGAAGTCGTACAAGCACGCTTTCGCAAAAAAATACGACGGTCATAAACTTTGCGCGAACTTTGCGCAAAGTCGTGTTTCGATCGGTTTTTCGTGCACCGTCACAGAAATTCAAAATATTGGTCATTCACGATGTATTAGCCCATGGTAGTCGTCTGAGCATCGTTTCACGAAAAAACGCGACGGTCTTAAACTTTGCGCCGAGTCGAGTTTCTATCGGTTTTTCGTGCGGCGTCTCAAAAATTCAAAATACTGGCCATTCACGATGTATTAGCCCATGGTAAGTCGGATGAGCATGGTTTCACGGAAAAACGTGACGGCCATAAACTTTGCGCAGAGTCAAGTTTCAATCGGTTTTTCATGCACCATCTCGAAAATTCAAAATACTGGTCGCGTAGATCGAGTTTCGATCAGTTTTTCGTGCACCGTCTCGGAAATTCAAAATAGTGGTCTTTCCCGTCTTATTAGCCCATGAGAAGTGGTACAAGCATGCTTTCGAAAAAAAATACGACGGTCATAAACTTTGCACGAAGCCGCGTGCGAGTTGTAGTTTCGATCGGTTTTTCGTGCACCGTCTCGTAAATTCAAAATACTAGCCATTAACGATGTATTAGCCCATGGTAAGTCGTATGAGCTTGGTTTCACGAAAAAACGCAACGATCATAAACTTTGCGCAGAGTCGAGTTTCGATCGGTTTTTCGTGTACCGTCTCGGAAATTCAAAATACTGGTCTTTCCCGTCTTATTAGCCCATGGGAAGTCGTACAAGCATGCTTTCGCAAAAAAATACGACGGTCATAAACTTTTGCGCGAACTTTGCGCGAACTTTGCGCAAAGTCGAGTTTCAATCGGTTTTTCGTGCACCGTCATAGAAATTCAAAATACTGGTCATTCACGATGTATTTGCCCATGGTAAGTCGTCTGAGCATGGTTTCACGAAAAAACGCGACGGTCTTAAACTTTGCGCAGAGTCAAGTTTCGATCGGTTTTTCGTTCAACATCTCGGAAATTCAAAATACTGTTCTTTCCCGTCTTATTAGCCCATGGGAAGTCGTACAAGCACGCTTTCGCAAAAAAATACAACGGTCATAAACTTTGCGCGAAGTCGCGCGCGAGTCGAGTTTCGAACGGTTTTTCGTTCACCGTCTCAGAAATTCAAAATATTGGCCATTCACGACGTATTAGCACATGGTAGGTCGTATGAGCATGGTTTAATGAAAAAATGCGACGGTCATAAACTTTGCGCAGAGTCGAGTTTCGATCGATTTTTCGTGCACCGTCTCGGAAATTCAAAATACTGGTCTTTCCCGTCTTCTTAGCCCATGGGAAGTCGTACAAGCAAGCTTTCGCAAAAAAATACGACGGTCATAAACTTTGGGCGAAGTCATGCGCGAGTCGAGCTTGGTTTCACGAAAAAACGCGACCGTCATAATCTTTGCGAGAGTCGAGTTTCGATCGGTTTTTCGTGCACCGTCTTGGAAATTCAAAATACTGGTCTTTCCCGTCATATTAGCCCATGGGAAGTCGTACAAGCACGCTTTCGCAAAAAAATACGACGGTCATAAAGTTTGCGCGAACTTTGCGCAAAGTCGAGTTTCGATCGGTTTTTCGTGCACCGTCACAGAAATTCAAAATACTGGTCATTAACGATGTATTAGCCCATGGTAAGTCGTCTAAGCATGGTTTCACGAAAAAATGCGACGGTCTTAAACTTTGCGCAGAGTCGAGTTTCGATCGGTTTTTCGTTCACCGTCTCGGAAATTCAAAATACTGGTCTTTCCCGTCTTCTTAGCCCATGGGAAGTCGTACAAGCAAGCTTTCGCAAAAAAATACGACGGTCATAAACTTTGGGCGAAGTTATGCGCGAGTCGAGCTTGGTTTCACGAAAAAATGCGACCGTCATAATCTTTGCGAGAGGCGAGTTTCGATCGGTTTTTCGTGCACCGTCTTGGAAATTCAAAATACTGGTCTTTCCCGTCATATTAGCCCATGGGAAGTCGTACAAGCACGCTTTCGCAAAAAAATACGACGGTCATAAAGTTTGCGCGAACTTTGCGCAAATTCGAGTTTCGATCGGTTTTTCGTGCACCGTGACAGAAATTCAAAATACTGGTCATTAACGATGTATTAGCCCATGGTAAGTCGTCTGAGCGTGGTTTCACGAAAAAATGCGACGGTCTTAAACTTTGCGCAGAGTCGAGTTTCGATCGGTTTTTCGTTCACCGTCTCGGATATTCAAAATACTGTTCTTTCCCGTCTTATTAGCCCATGGGAAGTCGTACAAGCACGCTTTCGTAAAAAAATACAACGGTCATAAACTTTGCGCGAAGTCGCGCGCGAGTCGAGTTTCGAACGGTTTTTCATTCACCGTCTCAGAAATTCAAAATACTGGCCATTCACGAAAAAACGCGATGGTCTTAAACTTTGCGCAGAGTCGAGTTTCGATCAATTTTTCGTGCACCGTCTCGAAAATTCAAAATACTGGTCTTTCCCGTCTTATTAGCCCATGGGAAGTCGTACAAGCACGCTTTCGCAAAAAAATACGACTGTCATAAACTTTGCGCAAAGTCATGCGCGAGTCGAGTTTCGATCGGTTTTTCGTGCACCGTCTCGAAAATTCAAAATACTGGCCATTCACATTTTATTAGCCCATGGTAAGTCGTATGAGCATGGTTTCACGAAAAAATGCGACCATCATAATCTTTGCGAGAGTCGAGTTTCGATCGGTTTTTCGTGCACCGTCTTGGAAATTCAAAATACTGGTCTTTCCCGTCTTATTAGCCCATGGGAAGTCGTACAAGCACGCTTTCGTAAAAAAAAATGACGGTCATAAACTTTGCGCGAACTTTGCGCAAAGTCAAGTTTCGATCGGTTTTTCGTGCACCGTCAAAGAAATTCAAAATACTGGTCATTCACGATGTATTAGCCCATGGTAAGTCATCTGAGCATGGTTTCACGAAAAAACGCGACGGTCTTAAACTTTGCGCAGAGTCGAGTTTCGATCGGTTTTTCGTGCACCGTCTCGGAAATTCAAAATACTGGCCATTCAATTTTTATTAGCCCATGGTAAGTCGTATGAGCATGGTTTCACGAAAAAATGCGACCGTCTTAATCTTTGCGAGAGTCGAGTTTCGATCGGTTTTTCGTGCACCGTCTTGGAAATTCAAAATACTGGTCTTTCCCGTCTTATTAGCCCATGGGAAGTCGTACAAGCTCGCTTTCGCAAAAAAATACGACGGTCATAAACTTTGCGCGATGTCGCACGCTGTGACAAGTTTCGATCGGTTTTTCGTGCACCATCTTGGAAATTCAAAATATTGTTCTTTCCCGTCTTATTAGCCCATGGGAAGTCGTACAAGCACGCTTTCGCAAAAAAATACGACGGTCATAAACTTTGCGCAAAGTCGAGTTTCGATCGGTTTTTCGTGCACCGTCACAGAAATTCAAAATACTAGTCATTCACGATGTATTAGCCCATGGTAAGTCGTCTGAGCATGGTTTCACGAAAAAACGCGACGGTCTTAAACTTTGCGCAGAGTCGAGTTTCGATCGATTTTTCGTTCACCGTCTCGGAAATTCAAAATACTGTTCTTTTCCGTCTTATTAGCCCATGGGAAGTCGTACAAGCACGCTTTCGCAAAAAAATACAACGGTCATAAACTTTGCGCGAAGTCGCGCGCGAGTCGAGTTTCGAACGGTTTTTCGTTCACCGTCTCAGAAATTAAAAATACTAGCCATTCACGAAAAAACGCGATGGTCTTAAACTTTGCGCAGAGTCGAGTTTCGATCGATTTTTCGTGGACCGTCTCGGAAATTCAAAATACTGGTCTTTCCCGTCTTATTAGCCCATGGGAAGTCGTACAAGCACGCTTTCGCAAAAAAATACGACTGTCATAAACTTTGCGCAAAGTCGTGCGCGAGTCGAGTTTCGATCGGTTTTTCGTGCACCGTGTCGGAAATTCAAAATATTTTTTTTGGTAAGTAAAGATAATGTATTTTGTAAAAGATTTGTACAAAGAAGCTTTGTCTGCACAAGCCATAGACTAAAGCCTGAAGTCTCTTAGTATAGTCGAGAAGATTGCACCCCACCTAAAGAAGGTGAAATGGGCACGCTTCATCAAACTCATCTCCAAGAGTAGCACAAGGAAGTTAATAAATAATAAAATACAATAGCTAGACTGTTCTGGATTACTTGTGGATACATCACAAAATATAAGCTTTGCCCCATATAATACATTACAATCTTCATCATTATTCGAGTGATTATTGACTAATGGAAAAATTGAATCTTGTGAAAATCTCTTTCTCTCTTCTTGTTAGGTGCTCTGTATTCAATTCTTGCTCCATACATGATCGTGAGTCCTGAAGAATCTCTATCAGAATTTGAGCTTTGTTCATGTTGTGACACTCAAAAATTCTGCCACACCTCTCCTTCCAAATCCACCAAATAGCACATCTGAATATAATTCTTGCTAGTTGTGTAAGAGGCCCCTTTCTTGAGAAGCTTTGCATAAGCATTTCTAATTCATGATGCAAGTTTGGCCGTGGTAGCCTTTGAAGATCAAATCGCTTCAAGATCTCCTTCCATATCCAAGATGAATAATCACAAGCAAAGTAGAGATGGTCAACACTTTCTTCCTTTTGCATACACAAAGAGCACCGATTTACAATATAAATACCTCTTCGCTGCATATTGTCCATCGTAGGAAGTTTGCCGAGAAGGGCCTGCCATGTACTTAAGGAATGTCGCTGTGAGCATGGACTATCCCATGTCCAACTACATGGGATCCACTTGTTGTTTCGTCGTCTAATTTGGTTCCATGCAGATGTAGCACTAAATTTACCATTATCATGAAGCCAAATAAGCATATCTGAAGAGTTGTTCTTGATTGGAATAGCCCTAATAGTCGGCCAAAGTAATAACATGTCAGGGGAGGTAGGGTTGGGAAGACACCATGTACCATTGTTAATGAATTCATTAACCTTCCAGTCTTTGGGAGCCCCCAGATCCTGTCGTACTCTATCACCAAATATCTGAAACATACTTTTCCCATTCACCCAAGGATCATACCACATATTAATATTGGTTCCAGAAGAAATCACATAAGAAATATTGTTACGTAGCCATTTCCTTGCCTTCAGTATTCCTTTCCAAGCAGCAGAATGAGATGTTTTTACAAATGCTTCCCAGATTGATTCCTTGGTTAGGTACCTAGCAAAAACCAATTGTGACCATAAAGAAGACTTGTTTTGTAAAATATCCCATAATTGCTTTACCATACAAGCTTTATTCCAATCTCTAATATGTCGAAGATTCAGACCCCCTTCATCTTTCGGTTTGAAAATGTTGTCCCAATTCACCATGTGCATTGCCTTACCATTTGTGCCATTCCAAAAGAAGTTCATAAGTAATTTATCAATATCATGAAGAAGCCCGGCAGGTAGAAGGAATGCATGAGACCAATAAATAGAATAAGAGATCAACACAGATCGAATAAGTTCAAGTCGTCCAGCTTTAGAAAGAAGCCTATTTTTCCAAGAGGAAATTCTGATCTTAATTTTTTGTAGGATAGGCTGACCGGAGACTTTGTTGATTCCAGTGGATATAAGTGGGAGACCCAAGTAAGGAACCGGTAAATTTCCTTTTGCAACTCCCAATGTTTGAGCAATATGATCCTTATTGTCGATGCAAGCACCCACATATACTTTGCTCTTTGCATGGTTTAGCTTAAGACCAGAAACTATACCAAATTCATTAAGAATATCTGCCAGATTACTCACAGAAACTGGATCATCTCGAAGGAAGATAATAAGGTCGTCAGCAAATGTTATGTGAGAGATATAAACAGAACCATAATATGGTACCTTAATTTTGCCATTGGAAACAGCCTCTTCTAACATACAACTGAGCCCTTCCATTGCAATGGTAAAAAGATAAGGAGATAGTGGATCGCCTTGCCGAATGCCATTCGTACTCCCAAAGAAGCCAATAGGTGAACCATTAAAGAGAATCGAAAATTTTGGAGTTTCCAAGCAACATTGAATCCATTTAACCCAGTGCTGAGGGAAGCCCATATTATGGAGCATCATGTAAATAAAATGCCTATTGACTGAGTCAAAGGCCTTTCGTAAATCAGCTTTAAAACAGATCTTTTTTCCTCTTATTTTTGAGTGTAGATCCTTAACCAAATCATTAGCAAGCAGGACATTATGATGGATACTCATCCCTTTAATAAAAGCAGCCTGATTAGGACTAATGACCTTATTCATGACCTTTTGTAGTCTATCTGCCAGCAACTTCGAGATAACCTTATAAATAAAGTTGCACAGTGAAATAGGACGGTAGTTCTCCAATGAATCGGCTCCATCATTTTTAGGCACTAAAGAAATAAAAGTGCAATTCATTTCTTTAAGAATATGACCTGAGGAGAAAAAATGTCGACAAGCTTTTATGACATCGTTGCCTACAATAGACAATGCAATTTGATAAAACTCATCTGGAAATCCGTCTGGACCAGGGCTTTTGTGCTTCGGGGACTTAAAAACAACTTTCATAATTTCATCATCCGTTATTGGGGCATTAAGATGAGAGAGGGCTTCAGAATCAAGTCATCTTGTAGGCCCAACATGAATACTATTAGGCTGCTGCTCCTGATTGAGTAAGGAATAAAAAAATTGCTTGGTGTAATTTTTAACCTCATCCAAATCCTCAATGAGATTACCATCTATACCTTTGCATTTTTTGATGCGATTAGTAGCCCTTCTGGTAGCAATAGCAGCATAGAAAAACTTCGTATTAGAATCCCCTAGAGTAAGCCAATGCTGTCGTGACTTCTGTTTCAAAAAGCATTCCTCCTGCTTCAAAGCTTGCATAAAGTTATTTCTAGCAGCAGTCTCTTTGTATATAAGATTCGTATCCAGAGGTTGAAGATTTAGCTCGCTTTGCACAGTCATAAGTTCTTTCTTGCATAACTGAACCATGTTGGTGATATTTCCAAAAGTAGTTGAATTCCACTTCTTATGTGCTGCTTTGCATGCTTTTAGTTTCTGACATAGGATGTAAGGAGGAGAACCAAATACATTAATATCCTAAGCTGACTTAATAACTTCGAGGAACTTAGGGTGAGAACTCCACATATTAAAAAATCTAAAAGGTTTCTTGACTCTGGGTAGTGCTTTATCTGCATGTATATGCATAATAGAGTGATCCGAAAATAACTTAGCACCGTACTCAAGAAGTGAATCTGGGAAAACTGCTAACCATTCCTGATTAATCAAACATCTGTCTAGTCGAGCCATAATTTTTCTATCAGCAGTACTTTGATTGTTCCATGATAACCAATCACCTACAGATTTCATGTCAGTCAATGCAGCAGTATCTATACAATCATTAAAATGTTGAAGCTGACATTCGGAAAGCACTCTACCCCCCACTTTCTCATTTTTTTTTTTTTTTGGTAAGTCCCCACTTTCTCATTTGTGTATCTGACAGTATTAAAGTCACCGAGAACAACCCAAGGTACTGTAGGATAATTATTTGCAATGCTAACCAGATCACGCCATAGAGCATTCCTGTCAGCCATACTGTTAGATGCATAGATACCGGTAATATTGAATTGACATCCAGTCTGTTTATCCTCTGCTTTAAGATGAATGAATTGATTAGTAGCAGAAATAAACCAAGCAGTAACAAGGTTAGGATGCCATAAGACCCAAACTCGACCATAAGTATCCTGAGAATCATTAGTAAAAAGTTCTGCCTCAGGCCATATTAAATTCTTATGAACTCGAACACGATGGGTTTTAATTTTTGTTCCCACAAGAATCACAATATCACATGCAGCAGATCTAGGATTATTCTATTGAGCTCCCGACATTTCTCAGTCTTATTAAGTCCACGAACATTCCAACAGATTATTTTCATCAATACTAGATAGAAGGAAGAGCATGCGATTTTGGGAGGACACTACCATCCTTTTTCTTATCCTTTGATTTTACATGGTCGTCCCGCATAATATCTTTACCCTTTAATCCTTTATTCCTATATTTATCCACCTCATCCACAGCTTGCAAATGTTTAAACTTTTGCGTACCTTGAGGCAAGGAGTCCTGAATAGCGGGATGTGTCGAAGAGCGATGAGTTTGGTGAGTTGCAATGTCTTTGTTCCCAAGAGGTTGTTGAAATGGAATTTCCTGATTATCTGAAGGAATGATTCGTGACGGCGAGGTTGTTATTGGGGAGTGAGAACCATGGGAAGCTCCTGCAGTGAAAGTCTCTGATATAATAGGAAAAGATGAAAGTCCAGACTTGTCTTTCTCTTGTTCGCGTCGCTGCCCCAACGAGTCAGAGTGCTCATTCATCTTCTCCGCCATCATCACTGTTGGCACTGGAGTATCAGTGCTTGGTTTAGTGGTAGTGACCCCATTCTGTGGCTCTTGGCGTGGTCGGTAGACCTGTGTGATCATTTGTGAAGGCTGTTGGCAAGCACCATTTACATGTCCAAAAGATAGACAAACCTTGCATCGTTGTGGCTTCCAAGAATATGAGACTTTCACCTTTCGGGTGCTTCCATCAAGATCACGGTAAGAAACTTCATTCGGTAGTTCCTCATCAGAAGAAACCATTACACAAGCTCTGGCAAAGGTCAATCTCGTCTGCGAAGCTGTTGCCTTATCAATATATAATGGCTGTCCCAAGGTGCAGCAAAGCTTTGCAATAAAACGACGACCCCAGAGATGTAGTGGAAGTCCATGGAAAGAAACCCATATTGGGATAGACTGTAGACTGTCTAACTCTAATCTCACATCAGGTGCCCAGCGTCGTAGTATCATTGGATGACCACGGATAGTCCAAAATCCTTCAAGGACCCGTTGTAAATCTTCTTCAGAATAAAGCTTGCATACAAAAAATCCGGTCTCCAACATATGAAGATCAAATGTTGATATTCCCCATCGAGTTCTGATATATGAGGATAATGGAAAAAAGGATGTTCTTAGTCCAACAACATAGCCCACAATTGCCATGGACCATGTCTCAATTAGTTCGTCAGAATCAATAGCCTCATACACAGCAATCTTCTGATCAGCCTGTACTTCTGGAGCAAAAAAGTCCAGTCGAAGATCCGGACTACCCACTGGAGCCTTGAAGAGGCTACTCCAAGGCCGAGGATCTCGTGAAATAGGAGCAGGAGGTCGTGATCTAGATCGTGAACGACCTCGGGCCTGGTTCATTGAAGGAGCATCCCGTCGAGAAGAAGAAATCAGCGGTGGAACATCCTGGTGTGAAACCGGCCTAAGCTGCTGGGGAGGAACCAGCGACTGTTGGAGAGGAGCAACCCCCTCCCACTGTGAAGTAACCAGCGGCTGAGGAGCAACCCTCTCCCGCTGTGACTGCTGGAGAGGGGCGTTCCGCTGTGAAGCAACCAACGCAGGCCGCTGGGAAGAAGCCAGCGGAGGAGCATCCCGCTGGAACAGAGGATGCGAAGCAGAGTCGCTCGCATCCATGGCGTCGCTCGCCCTAGAGACCGCCGGCCGCATAGGGGAGAGGAAGCCACCACCCTTCCCACACTAAGGTCGCAGCCGTCGCCCTTTCCACGCCAATTGCAGAAGCAGCCGTCGCCCTTGGAGTTGCCGCAGGATCGCAGAGCGGCAGTGAACCCAGCCCCAATCGCAGCGCAGCCTCCACCGTTTCGCCCTAGAGACCGTCCCGCGCCTAGGGGAGAAGAGCCGCCGCCCTTCCACGCCTGAAATCGCCGGTTCCCCGCCTGGAATCGCTGATCGCAGGAACGACCGCCGGCCTTCCGCGTTCGCCGCGGAGCGATCGTAGAGGAGAAATAGCCCAAGGGAGCAATCGCCCTCCGCTGCCCACTCTTCGGTAAGAGATGAGGTTGTCGTCCCCAGCGCCGATCGCAAGCGCAAGCGTAAGCCCAAGCAGAGCAGAGCACTCACGCACGCACGCAAGGGAACGCAGGCCCATTCCCGCCCATTCCCCACAGAGCAGAGCACTCCCAGTTTCCCTGAAATTCAAAATACTGGCCATTAACGTTTTATTATCCCATGGTAAGTCGTATGAGCATGGTTTCACGAAAAAACGCGACCGTCATAATCTTTGCGAGAGTCGAGTTTCGATCGGTTTTTCGTGCACCGTCTTGGAAATTCAAAATACTGGTCTTTCCCGTCTTATTAGCCCATGGGAAGTCGTAAAAGCTCGCTATCGCAAAAAAATACGACGGTCATCAACTTTGCGCGATGTCGCGCGCTGTGTCGAGTTTCGATCGATTTATCGTGCACCGTCTTGGAAATTCAAAATACTGTTCTTTCCCGTCTTATTAGCCCATGGGAAGTCGTACAAGCACGCTTTCGCAAAAAAAAATACGACGGTCGTAAACTTTGCGCGAACTTTACGCAAAGTCGAGTTTCGATCGGTTTTTCGTGCACCGTCACAGAAATTCAAAATACTGGTCATTCATGATGTATTAGCCCATGGTAAGTCGTCTGAGCATGGTTTCACGAAAAAACGCGACGGTCTTAAACTTTGCGCAGAGTCGAGTTTCGATCGGTTTTTCGTTCACCATCTCGGAAATTCAAAATACTGTTCTTTCCCGTCTTATTAGCCCATGGGAAGTCGTACAAGCACGCTTTCGCAAAAAAATACGACGGTCATAAACTTTGCGCGATGTCGCGCGCGGGTCGAGTTTCGATCGATTTTTCGTGCACCGTCTCGGAAATTCAAAATACTAGCCATTCACGATGTATTAGCCCATGGTAAGTCGTATGAGCATGGTTTCACGAAAAAACGCGACGATCATAAACTTTGCGCAGAGTCGAGTTTCGATCGGTTTTTCGTTCACCGTCTCGGAAATTCAAAATAATGTTCTTTCCCGTCTTATTAGCCCATGGGAAGTCGTACAAGCACGCTTTCGCAAAAAAATACAACGGTCATAAACTTTGCACGAAGTCACGCGCGAGTTGAGTGTCGAACGGTTTTTCGTGCACCGTCTCAGAAATTCAAAATACTGGCCATTCACGATGTATTAGCGCCCATGGTAAGTCGTATGAGCATGGTTTCATGAAAAAATACGACGGTCATAAACTTTGCGCAGAGTCGAGTTTCGATTCATTTTTCGTGCACCGTCTCGAAAATTCAAAATACTGGTCTTTCACATCTTATTAGTCCATGGGAAGTCGTACAAGCACACTTTCGCAAAAAAATACGACGGTCATAAACTTTGCGCGAAATCGTGCGCGAGTCGAGTTTCGATCGGTTTTTCGTGCACCGTCTTGGAGATTCAAAATACTGGCCATTCACGTTGTATTAGCCCATGGTAAGTCGTATGAGCAAGGTTTCACGAAAAAACGCGACCGTCATAATCTTTGCGAGAGTCAAGTTTCGATCGGTTTTTCATGCACCGTCTTGGAAATTCAAAATACTGGTCTTTCCCGTCTTATTAGCCCATGGGAAGTCGTACAAGCTCGCTTTCGCAAGAAAATACGACGGTCAAAAACATTGCGCGAAGTCGCGCGCTGTGTCGAGTTTCGACTTATTTTACGTGCACCATCTCAAAAATTCAAAATACTGGCCATTCACGATGTATTAGCCCATGGTAAGTCGTATGAGCATAGTTTCATGAAAAAACGCGACGGTCATAAACTTTGCGCTGAGTCGAGTTTCTATCGGTTTTTCGTGCACCGTCTCGAAAATTCAAAATACTGGTCATTCACGATGTATTAGCCCATGGTAAGTCGGATGAGCATGGTTTCACGAAAAAACGCGACGGCCATAAACTTTACGCAGAGTCGAGTTTCGATCGGTTTTCCATGCACCAACTCGAAAATTCAAAATACTGATCGCGCAGAGTCGAGTTTCGATCAGTTTTTCGTGCACCATCTCGGAAATTCAAAATAGTGGCCTTTCCCGTCTTATTAGCCCATGAGAAGTGGTACAAGCATGCTTTCGAAAAAAAATACAACGGTCATAAACTTTGCACGAAGCCGCGCGCGAGTCGTAGTTTCGATCGTTTTTTCGTGCAACGTCTCGTAAATTTAAAATACTAGCCATTAACGATGTATTAGCCCATGGTAAGTCGTATGAGCATGGTTTCACGAAAAAACGCAACGGTCATAAACTTTGCGCAGAGTCGAGTTTCGATCGATTTTTCGTGCACCGTCTCGTAAATTCAAAATACTAGCCATTAACGATGTATTTGCCCATGGTCAGTCGTCTGAGCATGGTTTCACGAAAAAACGCGATGGTCATAAACTTTGCGCAGAGTCGAGTTTCGATCGGTTTTTCGTTCACCGTCTCAAAAATTCAAAATACTGTTCTTTCCCGTCTTATTAGCCCATGGGAAGTCGTACAAGCACGCTTTCGCAAAAAAATACAACGGTCATAAACTTTGCGCGAAGTCGCGCGCGAGTCGAGTGTCGAACGGTTTTTGGTGCACCGTCTCAGAAATTCAAAATACTGGCCATTCACGATGTATTAGCCCATGGTAAGTCGTATGAGCATGGTTTCCTGAAAAAACGCGATGGTCATAAACTTTGCGCAGAGTCGAGTTTCGATCGATTTTTCGTGCACCATCTCAGAAATTCAAAATATTGGTCTTTCCCGTCTTATTAGCCCAAGGGAAGTCGTACAAGCACGCTTTCGCAAAAAAATACGACGGTCATAAACTTTGCGCGAAGTCGTGCGCGAGTCGAGTTTCGATCGGTTTTTCATGCACCGTCTCGGAAATTCAAAATACTGGCCATTCACGTTGTATTAGCCCATGGTAAGTCGTATGAGCAAGGTTTCACGAAAAAACGCGACCGTCATAATCTTTGCGAGAGTCGAGTTTCGATCGGTTTTTCGTGCACCGTCTTGGAAATTCAAAATTCTGGTCTTTCCCGTCTTATTAGCCCATGGGAAGTCGTACAAGCTCGCTTTCGCAAAAAAATACGACGGTCAAAAACATTGCGCGAAGTCGTGCGCTGTGTCGAGTTTCGATTGGTTTTACGTGCACCATCTCGGAAATTCAAAATACTGGCCATTCACGATGTATTAGCCATGGTAAGTCGTATGAGCATAGTTTCACGAAAAAACGCGACGGTCATAAACTTTGCACTGGGTCGAGTTTCTATCGGTTTTTCGTGCACCGTCTCGAAAATTCAAAATACTGGTCATTCACGATGTATTAGCCCATGGTAAGTCGGATGAGCATGGTTTCACGAAAAAACACGACGGCCATAAACTTTGCGCTGAGTCGAGTTTCGATCGGTTTTTCATGCACCATCTCGGAAATTAAAAATACTGGTCGCGCAGAGTCGAGTTTCGATCAGTTTTTCGTGCACCGTCTCCGAAATTCAAAATACTAGCCATTCACGTTGTATTAGCCCATGGTAAGTCGTCTGAGCATGGTTTCACGAAAAAACGTGACGGTCATAAACAACAAGTGGATCCCAAGTAGTTGGACATGGGATAGTCCATGCTTACAGCGACATTCCTTATGTACATGGCAGGCCCTTCTCGGCAAACTTCCTACGATGGACAATATGCAGCGAAGAGGTATTTATATTATAAATCGGTGCTCTTTGTGTATGCAAAAGGAAGAAAGTGTTGACCATCTCTACTTTGCTTGTGATTATTCATCTTGGATATGGAAGGAGATCTTGAAGCGATTTGATATTCAAAGGCTACCACGGCCAAACTTGCATCATGAACTAGAAAGGCTAATGCAAGGCTTCTCAAGAAAGGGTCCTCTTACACAACTAGCAAGAATTATATTCAGATGTGCTATTTGGTGGATTTGGAAGGAGAGGTGTGGCAGAATTTTTGAGTGTCACAACATGAACAAAGCTCAAATTCTGATAGAGATTCTTCAGGACTCACGATCATGCATGGAGCAAGAATTGAATATAGAGCACCTAACAAGAAGAGAGAAAGAGATTTTCACAAGATTCAATTTTTTTCATTAGTCAATAATCACTCGAATAATGATGAAGATTGTAATGTATTATGGGGCAAAGCTTATATTTTGTGATGTATCCACAAGTACTCTAGAACAGTCTAGCTATTGCCTTTTTTATTAACTTCCTTGTGCTACTCTTGGAAATGAGTTTGATGAATTGTGCCAATTTCACCTTCTTTAGGTGGGGTACAATCTTCTCGACTACACTAAGAGACTTCAGGCTTTAGTCTATGGCTTGTGTAGACAAAGCTTCTTTGTACAAATCTTTTACAAAATACATTATCTTTACTTACCAAAAAAAAAGGTCATAAACTTTGCGCAGAGTCGAGTTTCGCTCGGTTTTTCGTTCACCGACTCGGAAATTCAAAATACTGTTCTTTCCCGTCTTATTAGCCCATGGGAAGTCGTACAAGCACGCTTTCGCAAAAAAATACTACGGTCATAAACTTTGCGCGAAGTCGCGCGCGAGTCGAGTTTCGAACGGTTTTTCGTGCACCGTCTCAGAAATTCAAAATACTGGCCATTCACGATGTATTAGCCCATGGTAAGTCGTATGAGCATGGTTTCATGAAAAAACGTGACGGTCATAAACTTTGCGCAGAGTCGAGTTTCGATCGATTTTTCGTGCACCGTCTCGGAAATTCAAAATACTGGTCTTTCCCGTCTTATTAGCCCATGGGAAGTCGTACAAGCATGCTTTCCCAAAAAAATACGACGGTCATAAACTTTGCGCGAAGTCATGCGCGAGTCGAGTTTCGATCGGTTTTTCGTGCACCGTCTCAGAAATTCAAAATACTAGTCATTCACGATGTATTAGCCCATGGTAAGTCGTCTGAGCATGGTTTCACTAAAAAACGTGACGGTCTTAAACTTTGCGCAGAGTCAAGTTTCGATCGGTTTTTCGTTCACCGTCTCGGAAATTCAAAATACTGTTCTTTCCCATCTTATTAGCCCATGGGAAGTCGTACAAGCACGCTTTCGCAAAAAAATACGACGGTCATAAACTTTGCGCGAACTTTGCGCAGAGTCGAGTTTCGATCGGTTTTTCGTGCACCGTCACAGAAATTAAAAATACCGGTCATTCACGATGTATTAGCCCATGGTAAGTCTTCTGAGCATGGTTTCACGAAAAAACACGACGGTTTTAAACTTAGCGCAGAGTCGAGTTTCGATCGGTTTTTCGTTCACCGTCTCGGAAATTCAAAATACTGTTCTTTCTCGTCTTATTAGCCCATGGGAAGTCGTACAAGCACTTTTTCACAAAAAAATACAACGGTCATAAACTTTGCGCGAAGTCGCGCGCGAGTCGAGTTTCGAACGGTTTTTCGTTCACCGTCTCAGAAATTCAAAATACTGGCCATTCACGATGTATTAGCCCATGGTAAGTCGTATGAGCATGGTTTCATGAAAAAACGCGACGGTCATAAACTTTGCGCAGAGTCGAGTTTCGATCGATTTTTCGTGCACCGTCTCGGAAATTCAAAATAATGGTCTTTCCCGTCTTATTAGCCCATTGGAAGTCGTACAAGCACACTTTCGCAAAAAAATACGACGGTCATAAACTTTGCGCGAAGTCGTGCGCGAGTCGAGTTTCGATCGATTTTTCGTGCACCATCTCGGAAATTCAAAATACTGGCCATTCACGTTGTATTAGCCCAAGGTAAGTCGTATGAGCATGGTTTCACAAAAAAACGTGACAGTCATAATCTTTGCGAGAGTCGAGTTTCGATCGGTTTTTCGTGCACCGTCTTGGAAATTCAAAATACAGGTCTTTCCCGTCTTATTAGCCCATGGGAAGTCATACAAGCACGCTTTCGCAAAAAAATACGACGGTCATAAACTTTGCGCGAAGTCGCGCGCTGTGTCGAGTTTTGAACAGTTTTTCGTTCACCGTTTCAGAAATTCAAAATACTGGCCATTCACGATGTATTAGCCCATGATAAGTCGTATGAGCATGGTTTCATGAAAAAACGTGACGGTAATAAACTTTGCGCAGAGTCGAGTTTCGATCGATTTTTCGTGCACCGTCTCGGAAATTCAAAATACTGGTCTTTCCCGTCTTATTAGCTAACGAGAAACCAGAATCAACTACTACCCCTAATGAAATGGAACCGGTAACTAAAAGAATAGTAATCAATACATAGTAACATAGTTCGTATCAATACTGGGGCACATAGGTCGCAATGAACTTTACGGAGAATAATCAAAATAGAGATGTTTACTAAGCAACAGATCTAGTACTTATTTCATTGCAACTACCTTTTACTAGTCTTATATCTTATATTAGTAGTTACTTGTCCCTATGAGACTGACTTGATTCTTTGACTGCTGAGTTCGGACCTGACGCGTAACAAAAAGAGTGTAGCTAAGTTTGAACAAAATCTTTCTTCCGCTTGTTCTCAGTGTTTGCTTTAATCAGGTACAACGAAACAATAAGCCTCACACGCAAGGACGAACTCTAACTGCATTGCTTTCTTTCCTAACCTTTGACTTTCTCTCAGTCATTCCCGTCCACCTTTCTTTTCCTTTAAACAACCTTTCTCTCAGTCATTCCCGTCTGCATACGTTACTATGGACTTTCTACTTTCCACTTATCTTGCAACCATTAATAAGTCTGGGCCAGTAAAACACCAGAAATGGAATGGAATTTCGCTATCTTTGCTTTGTAACTAGAGCTCTCTTTTTAGCCTTAGAAAGCAATAAGAAAGAATGGAATTCGACTGACAACTAATGTAAGAGCATAACTACGTTGCTGACAACTAATGTAAGAGCATTACTAGATTGTTGACATCTCTATAATGAAAGAAAGTAAGCTCACTGCTATTACCGACTCCCTTAACAAACTCACTATCCTAAGCTACGAGAAATAGAGAACTTGCTAACCTTAACTCATTTCACTCAGGTAATCAGTACTCTTCTCGTAGACAAAGAGCGTAAGGAACTTCCACGACAACACTTGAACGGCCAGACTCACAAATGCACAACTCAAAAGCTAACGTTAGTCCCATGCACCCTGTCTTGCTGTTAGACTGCCCTTCCTTTCTTCGGTTCTGACTTGCCTGTCTTCTATTCTGAAACTGATGACTTCGAACCTTTTCTACTACTTATTATCCTTATCTAGCTGATGCTGATTCACTCTTATACTACAAATTCTATTACTGCAAAATAATTACCTCTCTCGTACGATGTCAAGTCAATCACTTCTCTCTATGCTATGAAGCATAATATCTAATTGCCCGAACAAAACTTGAAGACGAAACTGGACATGCTTCTTGGGCCGGCACTGTTCCTACCGAAGTATGCTTCTACTTTATTTCAGTGTGCTTCTACTTTATTTAAGGCTTGGGGCTCCTCGATCTAAATCCGACTTCCCTGTCTGTAGGGTGACCTCAGATCTTACTTTACTTTATCTCATTCTTTATCTCCTCGCTTTAGGGCGGAGTTTCAAAGGACAAATGCAGATGTAAATGCCAGGCAGTAAGGATGGAAGACAGGAGAGTAAGAGTGGGAGTCAGACCCACGACAGGGTAGTAAGGTTCGGAGGGCAATAGAGGAAGTCCTATTTTCTTTCTTTGTTTTACGCTCTCCCGTAGTGTAGTTCGATCCCCGGGTTTGAGTTGAATTACTTAATTTAAGATAAAGTATCAGTAGGCACTATTTTCGTTTGATAGCAAAGAGCGGAAGACTCCAAAGTGAAATACATAATTGAAGTCAGGGTTGTCGTATGGGCAAGCTAAGCAAACTACTATTAAATAGCATATGAAAACAAATAAGTTACACAGAATAATTAATGTAAGCAAACAGAATAATACCAACCAAATCGAAGAAGCAAACAAGTCATTCTCAGACTAAACCAAAGGAGTAGCAGAGTTGAACTCGCGCTAACAGGTGTTGAACCCCTACTGATAACAAGAGACTGGGTGCTGTGATAGAATCAACCCGCTACTCGTGGGAATGAAAAAAGAGCAGCGGAAGACTAAGAACTAGAGGAATCGAACCACCGATCAAAACTAACGAGAACGGTTCAGAGACTTCAATTGGGTAAGGGCAGGCCCGAGCTCTAACTACAGAGTGAACGGCAGGAAGGGCAGTACTAAAACGACACCACTCCGAGAATGAAACTGATAAGCATCAGAACTCAGCTAAGGCGTAAGAATTCAATGGGAAAGTAAGGTCAGCGGTTCAACCCTTTATTCTTTGTTTGCTCTATCGGGCATTGTTAAAGTCCCATCGGTGTCAGTTCTATTCTTTGCATCGGCGGGTTCAGCCTTTCTTTTGCTTAGCTTAGTTACTATTGGAATGAAGAGTTGTCCACGGGTTGATGCTTTTACTTATTCTTCTTTTCTCTTATATTTCTTCTTCTGTTTACTTATATTGATATGTATTGATATGAGAAAACCAATTCCAAATCTAAGTAATAACCAACAATGAAAGATATACTATTGGAACTCAATTACTACCGATTAGAATCCAATTTCAAATAAGAAGAGAATAGAACTGCTGGCAGTTCTATTCCCTCTCTTGACTTTATTTCTTTAACTATAGAGTCGGATTCTGGCTTTACTGTCGACTAGCTTAGAAGCTGACTATAATTGCAATAGTGGCAGGTTTGATACAAAAGTCAGGAGTTTAGATCCGTAGTCTAAGTCTGATAGCAGTGATTTCAGTCTGATGACTAGTCGCTTTGGCCTGATACTTGATGTTTCACTCCATATTTCAGGATTGATTCCTTACCACCCTATTACTTTATACATTAACCAATGAATCTATTACTGAATTGTTTGTCTGCTTGTCTACACCTACAGATACGAGATCGGGAGCTAAAGAACGGAAGCAAAGAGATATAGGCTTGATAGTATAGTGGCAGGGGCCCAATAAGCAAGGACATTGTTTCCGGACCAGTAAATCGATTCTGACTTTGGAGTTCGAGAGTACTATTGGCTATGGAGTCCTATTTGCTATGAAAAGATGGTTTGCATTGTGTGTTGGTGATGAAAGTTGTAGCATAGGTCGTTAAAGGTCAATTGGGAGTGCCGGGCCCTAATTCATAAACTAGAATTCCAATGAGTAATGTAAGTTTTAAAGCAAGAGCAAGAGCAAGCCCGAGGTCTTAGCAGAACGAGACAGCGCCCACAGCACAATTATTGACTCCTATTTTTATTCATGTAATTAATAGCGAAAGTCTGTTTGCCGGTAGCTCTACTCTCTTATTAGCAGTAAAAGATATTCAATAAACTGGACAAGTCTGTTTGTCGGTAGTAGGATTCCCACTAGTATGAGTTTCGCTCTCTTACCTATTGATTGTATTCCCTATTCCCTTTTTAGTATTGATAGTTTGGGTAGTAAGCTTGAGATCGAGGCTTTGTTCGTGACAGTGAAGTAAGATTGCTTTCCGGTAGGGCGGGTAGTCGTACAAGCACGCTTTCGCAAAAAAGCGTGGGAAGTCGTACAAGCACGCTTTCGCAAAAAAATACGACGGTCATAAACTTTGCGCGAAGTCGTTCGCGAGTCGAGTTTCGATCGGTTTTTCGAGCACCGTCTCGGAAATTCAAAATACTGGCCATTCACGTTGTATTAGCCCATGGTAAGTCGTATGAGCATGGTTTCACGAAAAAACACGACCGTCATAATCTTTGCGAGAGTCTAGTTTCGATCGATTTTTCGTGCTCCGTCTCGGAAATTCAAAATACTGGTCTTTCCCGTCTTATTAGCCCATGGGAAGTCGTACAAGCACGCTTTCGCAAAAAAATACGACGGTCATAAACTTTGCGCGAACTTTGCGATGAGTTGAGTTTCGATCAGTTTTTCATGCACTATCTTGGAAATTCAAAATACTGGACATTCAAAATGTATTAGCCCATGGTAAGTCATGTGAGCAAGGTTTCACGAAAAAACGTGACGGTCATAAACATTGCGCAGATTCGAGTGTCGATTAGTTTTTCATGCACCGTCTCGGAAAATTCAAAATACTGGTCTTTCCCGTCTTATTAGCCCATGGGAAGTCGTCCAAGCACGCTTTCGCAGAAAAATACGACGGTCATAAACTTTGCGCGAATTCACGCGCGAGTCGAGTTTCGATCGGTTTTTCATGCACCGTCTCGAAAATTCAAAATACTGGTCTTTCCCGTCTTATTAGCCCATGGGAAGTCGTACAAGCACGCTTTCGCAAAAAAATACGACGGTCATAAACTTTGCGCGAGTCCAGTTTCGATCGGTTTTTCGTGCACCATCTCGGAAATTCAAAATACTGGCCATTCATGATGTATTAGCCCATGGTAAGTCGTATGAGCATAGTTTCACGAAAAAACGCGATTGTCATAAACTTTGCGCAGAGTCGAGTTTCGATCGGTTTTTCGTGCACCGTCTTGGAAATTCAAAATACTGGTCTTTCCCGTCTTATTAGCCCATGGGATGTCGTACAAGCACGCTTTCGCAAAAAAATACGACGGTCATAAACTTTGCACGATTTCGCGCGCGGGTCGAGTTTCGATCGGTTTTTCGTGCACCGTCTCAGAAATTCAAAATACTAGCCATTCACGATGTATTAGCCCATGGTAAGTCGTATGAGCATGGTTTCACGAAAAAACGCGACGGTCATAAACTTTGCGCAGAGTCGAGTTTCGACCGATTTTTCGTGCACCGTCTTGGAAATTCAAAATACTGGTCTTTCCCGTCTTATTAGCCCATGGGATGTCGTACAAGCACGCTTTCGCAAAAAAATACGACGGTCATAAACTTTGCGCGATTTCGCGCGCGGGTCGAGTTTCGATCGGTTTTTCGTGCACCGTCTCAGAAATTCAAAATACTGGTCATTCACGATGTATTAGCCCATGGTAAGTCGTATGAGCATGGTTTCACGAAAAAACGCGACGGTCATAAACTTTGCGCAGAGTCGAGTTTCGATCGGTTTTTCGTTCAACTTCTCGAAAATTCAAAATACTGGTCTTTCCCGTCTTATTAGCCCATGGGATGTCGTACAAGCACGCTTTCGCAAAAAAATACGACGGTCATAAACTTTGCGCGAAGTCGTGCGCGAGTCGAGTTAAGATCGGTTTTTCGTGCACCGTCTCGGAAATTCAAAATACTGGCCATTCACGTTGTATTAGCCCATGGTAAGTCGTATGAGCATGGTTTCACGAAAAAACGCGACCGTCATAATCTTTGCGAGAGTCGAGTTTCGATCGGTTTTTTGTGCACCGTCTTGGAAATTCAAAATACTGGACTTTCCCGTCTTATTAGCCCATGGAAAGTCGTACAAGCTCGCTTTCGCAAAAAAATACGACGATCAAAAACATTGCGCGAAGTCGCGCGCTGTGTCGAGTTTCGATTGGTTTTACGTGCACCATCTCGGAAATTCAAAATACTGGCCATTCACGATGTATTAGCCCATGGTAAGTCGTATGAGCATAGTTTCACAAAAAAACGCGACGGTCATAAACTTTGCGCTGAGTCGAGTTTCTATCGGTTTTTCGTGCACCGTCTCGAAAATTCAAAATACTGGGCATTCACGATGTATTAGCCCATGGTAAGTCGGATGAGCATGGTTTCACGAAAAAATGCGACGGCCATAAACTTTACGCAGAGTCGAGTTTCGATCGGTTTTTCATGCATCATCTCAGAAATTCAAAATACTGGTCGCGCAAAGTCGAGTTTCGATCAGTTTTTCGTGCACCGTCTCGGAAATTCAAAATAGTGGACTTTCCCATCTTATTAGCCCATGAGAAGTGGTACAAGCATGCTTTCGAAAAAAAATACGACGGTCATAAACTTTGCACGAAGCCGCGCGCGAGTCGTAGTTTCGATCGGTTTTTCGTGCACCGTCTCGTAAATTCAAAATATTAGCCATTAACGATGTATTAGCCCATGGTAAGTCGTATGAGCTTGGTTTCACGAAAAAACGCAACGGTCATAAACTTCGCGCATAGTCGAGTTTCGATCGGTTTTTCGTGCACCGTCTCGGAAATTCAAAATACTGGTCTTTCCCGTCTTATTAGCCCATGGGAAGTCGTACAAGCACGCTTTCGCAAAAAAATACGATGGTCATAAACTTTGCGCGAAGTCGTGCGCGAGTCGAGTTTCGATCGGTTTTTCGTGCACCGTCTCGGAAATTCAAAATACTGGCCATTCACGTTGTATTAGCCCATGGTAAGTCGTATGAGCATGGTTTCACGAAAAAACGCGACCGTCATAATCATTGCGAGAGTCGAGTTTCGATCGGTTTTTCGTGCATCGTCTTGGAAATTCAAAATACTGGTCTTTCCCGTCTTATTAGCCCATGGGAAGTCGTACAAGCTCGCTTTCGCAAAAAAATACGACGGTCATAAACTTTGCGCGAAGTCGTGCGCGAGTCGAGTTTCGATTGGTTTTTCGTGCACCGTCTCGGAAATTCAAAATACTGGCCATTCACGATGTATTAGCCCATGGTAAGTCGTATGAGCATGGTTTCATGAAAAAATGCGACGGTCATAAACTTTGCGCAGAGTCGAGTTTCGATCGATTTTTCGTGCACCGTCTCAGAAATTCAAAATACTGGTCTTTCCCGTCTTATTAGCCCATGGGAAGTCGTACAAGCACGCTTTCACAAAAAAATACGACGGTCATAAACTTTGCGCGAAGTCGTGCGCGAGTCGAGTGTCGATCGGTTTTTCGTGCATTGTCTCGGAAATTCAAAATACTGGCCATTCACGTTGTATTAGCCCATGGTAAGTCGTATGAGCATGGTTTCACGAAAAAATGCGACCGACATAATCTTTGCGAGAGTCGAGTTTCGATCGGTTTTTCGTGCACCGTCTTGGAAATTTAAAATACTGGACTTTCCCATCTTAATGGGAAATCGTACAAGCTCGCTTTCGCAAAAAAATACGACAGTCATAAACTTTGTGCGAAGTCGCGCGCTGTGTCGAGTTTCGAACGGTTTTTCGTTCACCGTCTCAGAAATTCAAAATACTGGCCATTCACGTTGTATTAGCCCATGGTAAGTCGTATGAGCATGGTTTCACGAAAAAACTCGACCGTCATAATATTTGCGAGAGTCGAGTTTCGATCGGTTTTTCGTGCACCGTCTTGGAAATTCAAAATACTGGTCATTCACGATGTATTAGCCCATGGTAAGTCGTATGAGCATGGTTTCACGAAAAAACGCGACGGTCATAAACTTTGCGCAGAGTCGAGTTTCGATCGATTTTTCATGCACCATCTCGGAAATTCAAAATACTGGTCTTTCCCGTCTTATTAGCCCATGGGAAGTCGTACAAGCACGCTTTCAGAAAAAAATACGACGGTCATAAACTTTTTTTTTGGTAAGTAAAGATAATATATTTTGTAAAAGATTTGTACAAAGAAGCTTTGTGTACATAAGCCATAGACTAAAGCATGAAGTCTCTTAGTGTAGTCGAGAAGATTGCACCCCACCTAAAGAAGGTGAAATGGGCACGCTTCATCAAACTCATCTCCAAGAGTAGAACAAGGAAGTTAATAAATAATAAAATGTAATAGCTAGACTGTTCTGGACTACTTGTGGATACATCATAAAATATACGTTTTGCCCCATATAATACATTACAATCTTCATCATTATTCGAGTGATTATTGACTAATGGAAAAATTGAATCTTGTGAAAATCTCTTTCTCTCTTCTTGTTAGGTGCTCTGTATTCAATTCTTGCTCCATACATGATCGTGAGTCCTGAAGAATCTCTATCAGAATTTGAGCTTTGTTCATGTTGTGACACTCAAAAATTCTGCCACACCTCTCCTTCGAAATCCACCAAATAGCACATCTGAATATAATTCTTGCAAGTTGTGTAAGAGGCCCCTTTCTTGAGATGCTTTGCATAAGCATTTCTAATTCATGATGCAAGTTTGGCCGTGGTAGCATTTGAAAATCAAATCGCTTCAAGATCTCCTTCCATATCCAAGATGAATAATCACAAGCAAAGTAGAGATGGTCAACACTTTCTTCCTTTTGCATACACAAAGAGCACCGATTTACAATATAAATACCTCTTCGCTGCATATTTATTGTCCATCGTAAGAAGTTTGCCGAGAAGGACTTGCCATGTACATACGGAATGTCGCTGTGAGCATGGACTATCCCATGTCCAACTACTTGGGATCCACTTGTTGTTTCGTCGTCTAATTTGGTTCCATGCAGATGTAGCACTAAATTTACCATTATCATGAAGCCAAATAAGCATATATGAAGAGTTGTTCTTGATTGGAATAGCCCTAATAGTCGGCCAAAGTAATAACATGTCAGGGGAGGTAGGGTTGGGAAGACACCATGTACCATTGTTAATGAATTCAGAAACCTTCCAGTCTTTGGGAGCCCCCAGATCCTGTCATACTCTATCACCAAATATCTGAAATATACTTTTCTCATTCACCCAAGGATCATACCACATATTAATATTGGTTCCAGAAGAAATCACAAAAGAAATATTGTTACGTAGCCATCTCCTTGCCTTCAGAATTCCTTTCCAAGCAGCAGAATGAGATGTTTTTGCATATGCTTCCCAGATTGATTCCTTGGTTAGGTACCTAGCAAAAACCCATTGTGACCATAAAGAAGGCTTGTTTTGTAAAATATCCCATAATTGCTTTACCATACAAGCTTTATTCCAATCTCTAATATGTCGAAGATTCAGACCCCCTTCATCTTTCGGTTTGCAAATATTGTCCCAATTCACCATGTGCATTGCTTTACCATCTGTGACATTCCAAAAGAAGTTCATAAGTAATTTATCAATATCATGAAGAAGCCCGGCAGGTAGAAGGAATGCATGAGACCAATAAATAGAATAAGAGATCAACACAGATCGAATAAGTTCAAGTCGTCCAGCTTTAGAAAGAAGCCTATTTTTCCAAGAGGAAATTCTGTTCTTAATTTTTTGTAGGATAGGCTGACAGGAGACTTTGTTGATTCCAGTGGATATAAGTGGGAGACCCCAGTAAGGAACCGGTAAATTTTCTTCTGCAACTCCCAATGTTTGAGCAATATGATCCTAATTGTCGATGCAAGCACCCACATATACTTTGCTCTTTGCATGGTTTAGCTTAAGACCAGAAACTATACCATATTCATTAAGAATATCTGCCAGATTACTCACAGAAACTGGATCATCTCGAAGGAAGATAATAAGGTCGTCAGCAAATGTTATGTGAGAGATATAAACAGAACCATAATATGGTATCTTAATTTTGCCTTTGGAAACAGCCTCTTCTAACATACAACTGCGCCCTTCCATTGCAATGGTAAAAAGATAAGGAGATAGTGGATCGTCTTGCCGAATGCCATTCTTACTCCCGAAGAAGCCGATAGGTGAACCATTAAAGAGAATCGAAAATTTTGGAGTTTCCAAGCAACATTGAATCCATTTAACCCAGTGCTGAGGGAAGCTCATATTATGAAGCATCATGTAAATAAAATGCCTATTGACTGAGTCAAAGGCCTTTCGTAAATCAGCTTTAAAACAGATCTTTTTTCCTCTTGTTTTTGAGTGTAGATCCTTAACCAAATCATTAGCAAGCAGGACATTATGATGGATACTCCTCCCTTTAATAAAAGCAGCCTGATTAGGACTAATGACCTTATTCATGACCTTTTGTAGTCTATCTGCCAGCAA
Organism: Ensete ventricosum; assembly: GCA_029747655.1. NCBI lineage: Eukaryota > Viridiplantae > Streptophyta > Magnoliopsida > Zingiberales > Musaceae > Ensete > Ensete ventricosum. Next base: position 40,924,003 of record JAQQAF010000003.1, read on the forward strand.
CTTCGAGATAACCTTATAAATAAAGTTGCACAGTGAAATAGGACGGTAGTTCTCCAATGAATCGGCTCCATCATTTTTAGGCACTAAAGAAATAAAAGTGCCATTCATTTCTTTAAGAATATGACCTGAAGAGAAAAAATGTCGACAAGCTTTTATGACATCGTTGCCTACAATAGACCATGTAATTTGATAAAACTCAGTTGGAAATCCGTCTGGACCAGGGCTTTTTTGCTTCGGGGACTTAAAAATAACTTTCACAATTTCATCATCCGTTATTGGGGCATTAAGATGAGAGAGGGCTTCAGAATCAAGTCGTCTTGTAGGCCCAACATGAATACTATTAGGCTGCTGCTCCTGATTGAGTAAGGAATAAAAAAATTGCTTGGTGTAATTTTTAACCTCATCCAAATCCTCATTGAGATTACCATCTATACCTTTGCATTTTTTGATGCGATTAGTAGCCCTTCTGGTAGCAATAGCAGCATAGAAAAACTTCGTATTAGAATCCCCTAGAGTAAGCCAATGCTGTCGTGACTTCTGTTTCAAAAAGCATTCCTCCTGCTTCAAAGCTTGCATAAAGTTATTTCTAGCAGCAGCCTCTTTGTATATAAGATTCGCATCTAGAGGTTGAAGATTTAGCTCGCTTTGCACAGTCATAAGTTCTTTCTTGCATAACTGAACCCTGTTGGTGATATTTCCAAATGTAGTTGAATTCCACTTCTTAAGTGCTGCTTTGCATGCTTTTAGTTTTTGACATAGGATGTAAGGAGGAGAACCAAATACATTAATGTCCCAAGTTGACTTAATAACTTCGAGGAACTTAGGGTGAGAACTCCACATATTAAAAAATCTAAAAGGTTTCTTGACTCTGGGTAGTGCTTTATCTGCATGTATATGCATAATAGAGTGATCCGAAAATAACTTAGCACCGTACTGAAGAAGTGAATCTGGGAAAACTGCTAACCATTCCTGATTAATCAAACATCTGTCAAGTCGAGCCATAATTTTTCTATCAGCAGTACTTTGATTGTTCCATGAGAACCAATCACCTACAGATTTCATGTAAGTCAATGCAGCAGTATCTATACAATCATTAAAATGTTGAAGCTGACATTCGGAAAGCACTCTACCCCCCACTTTTTCATTTGTGTATCTGACAGTATTAAAGTCACCGAGAACAACCCAAGGTACTACTGTAGGATAACTATTTGCAATGCTAACCAGATCACGCCATAGAGCATTCCTGTCAGACATACTATTAGATGCATAAATACCGGTAATATTGAATTGACATCCAGTCTGTTTATCCTCTGCCTTAAGATGAATGAATTGATTAGTAGCAGAAATAAACCAAGCAGTAACAAGGTTAGGATGCCATAAGACCCAAACTCGACCCTAAGTATCCTGAGAATCATTAGTAAAAAGTTCTGCCTCAGGCCATATTAAATTATTCTGAACTCGAACACGATGGGTTTTAATTTTTGTTTCCACAAGAATCACAATATCACATGCAGCAGATCGGATTATTCTATTGAGCTCCCGACATTTCTCAGTCTTATTAAGTCCACGAACATTCCAACAGATTATTTTCATCAATACTAGATAGAAGGAAGAGCATGCGATTAAGGTCATAAACTTTGCGCGAACTTTGCGCAGAGTCGAGTTTCGATCGGTTTTTCGTGCACTGTCTCGGAAATTCAAAATACTGGCCATTCATGATGTATTAGCCCATGGTAAGTCGTATGAGCATGGTTTCACGAAAAAACGCGATGGTCGTAAACATAGCGCAGAGTCGAGTTTCGATCGGTTTTTCGTGCACCGTCTCGGAAATTCAAAATACTGGTCTTCCCCGTCTTATTAGCCTATGAGAAGTCGTCCAAGCATGCTTTCACAAAAAAATACGACAGTCATAAACATTTCACGAAGTCGCGCGCAACTCGAGTTTCGATCGGTTTTTCGAGCACCGTCTCGGAAATTCAAAATATTGGCCATTAACGATGTATTAGCCAATGGTAAGTCGTATGACCTTAGTTTCATGAAAAAATGCGACAGTCATAAACTTTGCGCAGAGTCGAGTTTCGATCGTTTTTACGTGCACCGTCTCGGAAATTCAAAATACTGGTCTTTCGCGTCTTATTAGCCTATGAGAAGTCCTACAAGCACGCTTTCGCAAAAAAATACGACGGTCATAAACTTTGCGCGAGTCGCACGTGGGTCGAGTTTCGATCGGTTTTTCGTGTACCGTCTCAAAAATTCAAAATACACGCCATTCACGTTGTATTAGCCCAAGGTAAGTCGTATGAGCATGGTTTCACGAAAAAATACGACGGTCATAAACATTGCGCAGAGTCGAGTTTCGATCGGTTTTTCGTGCACCGTCTCGGAAATTCAAAATATTGGTCTTTCCCGTCTTGTTAGCCCATGGGAAGTCGTACATGCAGGCTTTCGCAAAAAAATACGACGGTCATAAACTTTGCGCGAAGTCGCGCGCGAGTCGATTTTCGATCGGTTTCTCGTGCACCGTCTCGGAAATTCAAAATATTGGCCATTAACGATGTATTAGCCCATGGTAAGTCGTATGAGCTTGGTTTCACGAAAAAACGCGACAGTCATAAACTTTGCGCAGAGTCGAGTTTCGAACGGTTTTTCGTGCACCGTATAGGAAATTCAAAATATTGGTCTTTCCCATCTTATTAGCCCATGGGAAGTCGTACAAGCATGCTTTCGCAAAAAAATACGACGGTCATAAACTTTGCGCGTACTTTGCGCAGAGTCGAGTTTCGATCGGTTTTTCGTGCACCGTCTCGGAAATTCAAAATACTGGCTATTCACGATGTATTAGCCCATGGTAAGTCATATGAGCATGGTTTCACGAAAAAACGCGACGGTCATAAACTTTGCGCAGAGTCGAGTTTCGATCGGTTTTCCGTGCCCCGTCTCGGAAATTCAAAATACTGGTCTTTCCCGTCTTATTAGCCCATGGGAAGTCGTACAAGCACGCTTTTGCAAAAAAATACGACGGTAATAAACTTTGTGCGAAGTCGCGCGCAAGTCAAGTTTCGATCGGTTTTTCATGCACCGTCTTGGAAATTCAAAATACTGGTCGCGTAGAGTCAAATTTTGATCAGTTTTTCGTGCACCGTCTCGGAAATTCAAAATAGTGGTCTTTCCCGTCTTATTAGCCCATGAGAAGTCGTACAAGCATGCTTTCAAAAAAAAATACGACGGTCATAAACTTTGTACGAAGTCGCGCGCGAGTCGTAGTTTCGATCGGTTTTTCGTGCACCGTCTCGAAAATTCAAAATACTGGCCATTAACGATGTATTAGCCCATGGTAAGTCGTATGAGCTTGGTTTCACGAAAAAACGCGACAGTCATAAACTTTGCGCAGAGTCGAGTTTCGATCATTTTTTCGTGCACCGTTTCAGAAATTGAAAATACTGATCTTTCCCGTCTTATTAGCCTATGGGAAGTCGTACAAGCACGCTTTCGCAAAAAAATCAATGGTTATAAACTTTGCGGGAACTTTACGCAGAGTCGAGTTTTGATCGATTTTTCGTGCACCGTTTTAGAAATTCAAAATAGTGGTCTTTACCGTCTTATTAGCCAATGAGAAGTCGTACATGCATGCTTTCAAAAAAAAATACGACGGTCATAAACTTTGTACGAAGTCGCGCGCGAGTCGTAGTTTCGATCGGTTTTTCGTGCACCGTCTCGGAAATTCAAAATACTGGCCATTAACGATGTATTAGCCCATGGTAAGCCGTATGAGCTTGGTTTCACGAAAAAATGCGACAGTCATAAACTTTGCGCAGAGTCGAGTTTCGATCGGTTTTTCGTGCACCGTCTCGGAAATTCAAAATACTGGTCTTTCCCGTCTTATTTGCCCATGGGAAGTCGTACAAGCACGCTTTTGGAAAAAAATACAACGGTCATAAAATTTGCGCGAAGTCGCATGCGAGTCGAGTTTCGATCGGTTTCTCGTGCACCGTCTTGGAAATTCAAAATACTGGCCATTCACGATGTATTAGCCCATGGTAAGTCGGATGAGCATGGTTTCACGAAAAATCACGACGGCCATAAACTTTGCGCAGAGTCGAGTTTCGATCGGTTTTTCATGCACCATCTCGGAAATTCAAAATACTGGTCGCGCAGAGTCAAATTTCGATCTGTTTTTCGTGCACCGTCTCGGAAATTCAAAATAGTGGTCTTTCCCGTCTTATTAGCCCATGAGAAGTCGTACAAGCATGCTTTAAAAAAAAATACGACGGTCATAAACTTTGTACGAAGTCGCGCGCTGAGTCGAGTTTCGAACGGATTTTCGTGCACCGTCTCAGAAATTCATAATACTGGTCTTTCCCGTCTTATTAGCCCATGGGAAGTCGTACAAGCATGCTTTCGCAAAAAAATACGACGGTCATAAAATTTGCTCGAACTTTGCACAGAGTCAAGTTTCGATTGGTTTTTTGTGCACCGTTTCGGAAATTCAAAATACTGGCCATTCACAATGTATTTTGAATGAGCATGGTAAGTCGTATGAGCATGGTTTCACGAAAAAACGCGACGGTCGTAAACATAGCGCAGAGTCGATTTTCGATCGGTTTTTCATGCACCGTCTCGGAAATTCAAAATACTGGTCTTCCCCGTCTTATTAGCCCATGAGAAGTCATACAAGCATGCTTCAGCAAAAAATACGACAGTCATAAACTTTTCACGAAGTCGCGCGCGACTTGAGTTTCGATCGGTTTTTCGTGCACCGTCTCAAAAATTCAAAATACTAGCCATTAACGATGTATTAGCCCACTGTAAGTCGTATGAGCTTGGTTTCACGAAAAAACACGACGGTCATAAACTTTGCGCAGAGTCGAGTTTCGATCGGTTTTTCGTGCACTATCTCGGAAATTCAAAATACTGGACTTTCCCGTCTTATTAGCACATGGGAATTGTACAAGCACGCTATCGCGAAAAAATGCGACGGTCATAAACATTACGCGAAGTCCCGCCCTGGGTCGAGTTTCAATCGGTTTTTCATTCATTGTCTCAAAAATTCAAAATACGGGCCATTCATGATGTATCCCATGGTAACTCGAATGAGCATGGTTTCACGAAAAAACGCGACGGTCATAAACTTTGCGCAGAGTCGAGTTTCGATCGGTTTTTAGTGCACTGTCTCGGAAATTCAAAATACTGGACTTTCCCGTCTTATTAGCCCATGGGAATTGTACAAGCACGCTATCGCGAAAAAATGCGACGGTCATAAACATTACGCGAAGTCCCGCCCTGGGTCGAGTTTCAATCGGTTTAACGTACACCGTGTCGGAAATTCAAAATACTGGCCATTCACGATGTATTCGCCCATGGTAAGTCATATGAGCATGGTTTCACGAAAAAACACGACGGTCATAAACTTTGCGCAGAGTCGAGTTTCGATCGGTTTTTCGTGCACCGTCTCAGAAATTCAAAATACTGGTCTTTCCCGTCTTATTAGCCTAAGACAAGTCGTACAAGCACGCTTTCGCAAAAAAATACGACGGTCATAAACTTTGCGCGATGTCGCGCGTGGGTCGAGTTTCGATCGGTTTTTCGTGCACCGTCTCGAAAATTCAAAATACTCGCCATTCACGTTGTATTAGCCCAAGGTAAGTCGTATGAGCATGGCTTCACGAAAAAACGCGACGGTCATAAACTTTGTGCATAGTCGAGTTTCGATCGATTTTTCGTGCACCGTCTCGGAAATTCAAAATACTGGCCTTTCCCGTCTAATTAGACCATGGGAAGTCATACAAGCTCGCTTTCGCAAAAAAATACGACGGTCAAAAACTTTGCTCGAAGTCGCGCGCTTAGTCGAGTTTCGATAGGTTTTTCGTGCACAGTCTCGGAAATTCAAAATGCTGGTCTTTCGTGCACAGTCTCAGAAATTCAAAATACAGATTTCATGTCAGTCAATGCAGCAGTATCTATACAATCATTAAAATGTTGAAGCTGACATTCGGAAAGCACTCTACCCCCCACTTTCTCATTTTTTTTTTTTTTTGGTAAGTCCCCACTTTCTCATTTGTGTATCTGACAGTATTAAAGTCACCGAGAACAACCCAAGGTACTGTAGGATAACTATTTGCAATGCTAACCAGATCACGCCATAGAGCATTCCTGTCAGACATACTGTTAGATGCTTAAATACCGGTAATATTGAATTGACATCCAGTTTGTTTATCCTCTGCCTTAAGATGAATGAATTGATTAGTAGCAGAAATAAACGAAGCAGTAACAAGGTTAGGATGCCATAAGACCCAAACTCGACCATAAGTATCCTGAGAATCATTAGTAAAAAGTTCTGCCTCAGGCCATATTAAATTCTTCTGAACTCGAGCATGATGAGTTTTAATTTTTGTTTCCACAAGAATCACAATATCACATACAGCAGATCGGATTATTCTATTGAGCTCCCGACATTTCTCAGTCTTATTAAGTCCACGAACATTCCAACAGATTATTTTCATCAATACTAGATAGAAGGAAGAGCATGCGATTTTGGGAGGACACTACCATCCTTTTTCTTATCCTTTGATTTTACATGGTCCTCTCGCATAATATCTTTACCCTTTAATCCTTTATTCCTATATTTATCCACCTCATCCACAGCTTGCAAATGTTTAAACTTTTGCAAACCTTGTGGCAAGGAGTCCTGAATAGCGGGATGTGTCGAAGAGCGATGAGTTTGGTGAGTTGCAATGTCTTTGTTCCCAAGAGGTTGTTGAAATGGAATTTCCTGATTATCTGAAGGAATGATTCGTGATGGCGAGGTTGTTATTGGGGAGTGAGAACCATGGGAAGCTCCTGCAGTGAAAGTCTCTGATATAATAGGAAAAGATGAAAGTCCAGACATGTCTTTCTCTTGTTCGTGTCGCTGCCCCAGCGAGTCAGAGTGCTCATTCATCTTCTCCGCCATCATCACTTTTGGCACTGGTGTATCAGTGCTTGGTTTAGTGGTAGTGACCCCATTCTGTGGCTCTTGGCGTGGTCGATAGACCTGTGTGATTTTTTGTGAAGGTTGTTGGCAAGCACCATTTACATGTCCAAAAGATAGACAAACCTTGCATCGTTGTGGCTTCCAAGAATATGAGACTTTCACCTTTCGGGTGCTCCCATCAAGATCACGGTAAGAAACTTCATTCGGTAGTTCCTCATCAGAAGAAACCATTACACAAGCTCTGGCAAAGGTCAATCTCGTTTGCGAAGCTGTTGCCTTATCAATATACAATGGCTGTCCCAAGGTGCTGCAAAGCTGTGCAATAAAACGACGACCCCAGAGATGTAGTGGAAGTCCATGGAAAGAAACCCATATTGGGATAGACTGTAGACTGTCTAACTCTAATCTCACATCAGGTGCCTAGCGTCGTAGTATCATTGGATGACCACGGATAGTCCAAAATCCTTCAAGGACCCATTGTAAATCTTCTTCAGAATAAAGCTTACATACAAAAAATCCGGTCTCCAACATATGAAGATCAAATGTTGATATTCCCCATCGAGTTCTGATATATGAGGATAATGGAAAAAAAGATGTTCTTAGTCCAACAATGTAGCCCACAATTGCCATGGACCATGTCTCAATTAGTTCGTCAGAATCAATAGCCTCATACACAGCAATCTTCTGATCAGCCTGTACTTCTGGAGCAAAAAAGTCCAGTCGAAGATCCGAACTACCCACTGGAGCCTTGAAGAGGCTACTCCAAGGCCGAGGATCTCGTGAAATAGGAGCAGGAGGTCGTGATCTAGATCGTGAATGACCTCGGGCCTGGTTCATTGAAGGAGCATCCCGTCGAGAGGAAGAATTCAGCGGTGGAACATCCTGGTGTGAAACCGGCCTAAGCTGCTGGGGAGCAACCAGCGGCTGTTGGAGAGGAGCAACCCCCTCCCGCTGTGAAGTAACCAGCGGCTGAGGAGCAACCCTCTCCCGCTGTGACTGCTGGAGAGGGGCGTTCCGCTGGGAAGCAACCAGCGCAGGCCGCTAGGAAGAAGCCAGCGGAGGAGCATCCCGCTGGAACAGAGGATGCGAAGCAGAGTCGCTCGCATCCATGGCGTCGCTCGCCCTAGAGACCGCCAGCCGCCTAGGGGAGAGGAAGCCACCACCCTTCCAACACTAAGGTCGCAGCCGTCGCCCTTTCCACGCCGATTGCAGAAGCAGCCGTCGCCCTTGGAGTTGCCGCAGGAAGAGCGGCAGTGAACCCAGCCCCAATCGCAGCGCAGCCTCCACCGTTTCTCGCCCTAGAGTCCGTCCCGCTCCTAGGGGAGAAGAGCCGCCGCCCTTCCACGCCTGAAATCGCCGATTCCCCGCCTGGAATCGCTGATCGCAGGAGCGACCGCCGGCCTTCCTTCGTCGCGGAGCGATCGTAGAGGAGAAATCGCTCAAGGGAGCAATCGCCCTCCGCTGCCCACTCTTCGGTAAGAGATGAGGTTGTCGTCCCCAGCGCCGATCGAAAGCGCAAGCCCAAGCAGAGCATAGCACTCACGCACGCACGCAAGGGAACGCAGGCCCATTCCCCCCCATTCCCAAGCGCAGGCCCTAGCAGAACTTTGGGCATTGTAAAATCGATCGAAACTCGACTCTGCGCAAAGTTTATGACCGTCGCGTTTTTTCATGAAACCATGCTCATACGACTTACCAATGGCTAATACATCGTGAATGGCCAGTATTTTGAATTTCTGAGACGGTGAACGAAAAACCGTTCGAAACTCGACACAGCGCGTGACTTCTCGACTACACTAAGAGACTTCAGACTTTAGTCTATGGCTTGTGTAGACAAAGCTTCTTTGTACAAATCTTTTATAAAATATATTATCTTTACTTACAAAAAAAAAAAGTCGTCTGAGCATGGTTTCACGAAAAAATGCGACGGTCATAAAATTTGCGCAGAGTCGAGTTTCGATCGATTTTTCGTTCACCGTCTCGGAAATTCAAAATACTGGTCTTTCCCGTCTTATTAGCCCATGGGAAGTCGTACAAGCACGCTTTCGCACAAAAATGCGACGGTCATAAACATTGCGAAGAGTCGAGTTTCGATCGGTGTTTCGTGCACCGTCTCAGATATTCAAAATACTGGCCATTCACGATGTGTTAGCCCATGGTAAGTCATATGAGCATGGTTGCACGAAAAAACGTGACGGTCATAAACTTTGCGCTGAGTCGAGTTTCGATCGGTTTTTCGTTCATTATCTCGAAAATTCAAAATACGGGCCATTCATGATGTATTAGCCCATGGTAACTCGTATGAGCATGGCTTCACGAAAAAATGCGACGGTCATAAACATTGCGCAGAGTCGAGTTTCGATCGATTTTTCGTGCACTGTCTCAGAAATTTAAAATACTGGACTTTCCCGTCTTATTAGCCCATGAGAAGTTGTACAAGCATGCTATCGCGAAAAATGCGACGGTCATAAACATTACGCGAAGTCGCGCCTTGGGTCGAGTTTCAATCGGTTTAACGTACACCGTCTCGGAAATTCAAAATATTGGCCATTCACGATGTATTCGCCCATGGTAAGTCATATGAGCATGGTTTCATGAAAAAATGCGACGGTCATAAACTTTGCTCGAAGTCACGCGCTGAGTCGAGTTTCGACCGGTTTTTCATGCACTGTCTCGGAAATTCAAAATACTTTTTTTTTTGGTAAGTAAGGATAATGTATTTTGTAAAAGATTTGTACAAAGAAGCTTTGTCTTCATAAGCCATAGACTAAAGCCTGAAGTCTCTTAGTGTAGTCGAGAAGATTGCACCCCACCTAAAGAAGGTGAAATGGGCACGCTTCATCAAACTCATCACCAAGAGTAGCACAAGGAAGTTAATAAATAATAAAATGCAATAGCTAGACTATTTTGGACTACTTGTGGATACATCACAAAATATAAGCTTTGCCCCATATAATACATTACAATCTTCATCATTATTCGAGTGATTATTGACTAATGGAAAAATTGAATCTTGTGAAAATCTCTTTCTCTCTTCTTGTTAGGTGCTCTGTATTCAATTCTTGCTCCATACATGATCGTGAGTCCTGAAGAATCTCTATCAGAATTTGAGCTTTGTTCATGTTGTGACACTCAAAAATTTTGCCACACCTCTCCTTCCAAATCCACCAAATAGCACATCTGAATATAATTCTTGCTAGTTGTGTAAGAGGCCCCTTTCTTGAGAAGCTTTGCATAAGCATTTCTAATTCATGATGCAAGTTTGGCCGTGATAGCCTTTGAAGATCAAATCGCTTCAAGATCTCCTTCCATATCCAAGATGAATAATCACAAGCAAAGTATAGATGGTCAACACTTTCTTCCTTTTGCATACACAAAGAGCACCGATTTACAATATAAATACCTCTTCGCTGCATATTGTCCATCGTAGGAAGTTTGCCGAGAAGGGCCTGCCATGTACATAAGGAATGTCGCTGTGAGCATGGACTATCTATCCCATGTCCAACTACTTGGGATCCACTTGTTGTTTCGTCGTCTAATTTGGTTCCATGCAGATGTAGCACTAAATTTACCATTATCATGAAGCCAAATAAGCATATCTGAAGAGTTGTTCTTGATTGGAATAGCCCTAATAGTCGGCCAAAGTAATAAACATGGTTTCACGAAAAAACGCGACGGTCATAAACATAGCGCAGAGTCGAGTTTCGATCGCTTTTTCGTGCACCGTCTCGAAAATTCAAAATACTGGTCTTCCCCGTCTTATTAGCCCATGAGAAGTCGTACAAGCATGCTTTCGCAAAAAAATACGACACTCATAAACTTTTCACGAAGTCGCGCGTGACTCGAGTTTCGATCGGTTTTTCTTGCACCGTCTCGGAAATTCAAAATACTGGCCATTAACGATGTATTAGCCCATGGTAAGTCGTATGAGCTTGGTTTCACGAAAAAATACGACAGTCATAAACTTTGCGCAGAGTCGAGTTTCGATCGTTTTTTCGTGCACCGTCTCGGAAATTCAAAATACTGGTCTTTCCCGTCTTATTAGCCTATGGGAAGTCGTACAAGCACGCTTTCACAAAAAAATACAACGGTTATAAACTTTGCGCGAACTTTGCGCAGAGTCGAGTTTCGATCGGTTTTTCGTGCACCGTCTCGGTAATTCCAAATACTAGCCATTCACGATGTATTAGACCATGGTAAGTCATATGAGCATGGTTTCACGAAAAAACGCGACGGTCATAAACTTTGCGCAGAGTCGAGATTCGATCGGTTTTTCTTGCACTTTCTCGGAAATTCAAAATACTTGTCTTTCCAATCTTTTTAGCCCATGGGAAGTCGTACAAGCTCGCTTTCGCAAAAAAATACGACGGTCAAAAACTTTGCTCGAAGTCGCGCGCTGAGTTGAGTTTCGATCGGTTTTTCGTGCACCATCTCTGAAATTCAAAATACTGGCCATTCACGATATATTAGCCCATGGTAAGTCGTATGAGCATAGTTTCACGAAAAAATGCGACGGTCATAAACTTTGCGCAGAGTCGAGTTTCGATCGATTTTTCGTGCACCGTCTCGGAAATTCAAAATACTGGTCTTTTCCGTCTTATTAGCCCATGGGAAGTCGTACAAGCACGCTTCCGCAAAAAAATACGACGGTCATAAACTTTGCGCGAAGTCGTGCGCGAGTCGAGTTTCGATCGGTTTTTCGTGCACTGTCTCGGAAATTCAAAATACTGGCCATTCACGTTGTATTAGCCCATGGTAAGTTGTATGAGCATGGTTTGACGAAAAAACACGACCGTCATAATCTTTGCGAGAGTCGAGTTTCGATCTGTTTTTCGTGCACCGTCTCGGAAATTCAACATACTGGTCTTTCCTGTCTTTTTAGCCCATGGGAAGTCGTACAAGCACGCTTTCGCAAAAAAATACGACGGTCATAAACTTTGCGCGAACTTTGCGATGAGATGAGTTTCGATCGGTTTTTCATGCACTGTCTCGGAAATTCAAAATACTGGACATTCACAATGTATTAGCCCATGGTAAGTCATGTGAACAAGGATTCACGAAAAAATATGATGGTCATAAACATTGTGCAGATTCGAGTGTCGATCAGTTTTTCATGCACCGTCTCGGAAAATTCAAAATACTGGTCTTTCCCGTCTTATTAGCCCATGGGAAGTCGTCCAAGCACGCTTTCGCAGAAAAATACGACGGTCATAAACTTTGCGCGAATTCACGCGCGAGTCGAGTTTCGATCGGTTTTTGATGCACCGTCTCGGAAATTCAAAATACTGGTCTTTCCCGTCTTATTAGGCCATGGGAAGTCATACAAGCACGCTTTCGCAAAAATATACAACGGTCATAAACTTTGCGCGAGTCGAGTTTCGATCGGTTTTTCATGCACCGTCTCGGAAATTCAAAATACTGGCAATTCATGATGTATTAGCCCATGGTAAGTCGTATGAGCATAGTTTCATGAAAAAACGCGATTGTCATAAACTTTGCGCAGAGTCGAGTTTCGATCGGTTTTTCGTGCACCGTCTTGGAAATTCAAAATACTGGTCTTTCCCGTCTTATTAGCCCATGGGAAGTAGTACAAGCTCACTTTCGCAAAAAAATACGACGGTCAAAAACATTGCGCGAAGTCACGCGCTGTGTCGAGTTTCGATTGGTTTTACGTGCACCATCTCGGAAATTCAAAATACTGGCCATTCACGATGTAGTAGCCCATGGTAAGTCGTATGAGCATAGTTTCACGAAAAAATGCGACGGTCATAAACTTTGCGCTGAGTCGAGTTTCTATCGGTTTTTCGTGCACCGTCTCGAAAATTCAAAATACTTGCCATTCACGATGTATTAGCCCATGGTAAGTCGGATGAGCATGGTTTCACGAAAAAACGTGACGGTCATAAACTTTACGCTGAGTCGAGTTTCGATCGGTTTTTCGTGCACCGTCTAAGAAATTTAAAATACTGGTCTTTCCCATCTTATTAGCCCATGGGAAGTCGTACAAGCACGCTTTCGCAAAAAAATACGACAGTCATAAACTTTTCACGAAGTCGCGTGCGACTCGAGTTTCGATTGGTTTTTCGTGCACCGTCTCGGAAATTCAAGATACTGGCCATTAACGATGTATTAGCCCATGGTAAGTCGTACGAGCTTGGTTTCACAAAAAAATGCGACAGTCATAAACTTTGCGCAGAGTCGAGTTTCGATCATTTTTTCGTGCACCGTCTCGGAAATTAAAAATACTGGTCTTTCCCGTCTTATTAGCCTATGGGAAGTCGTACAAGCACGCTTTCGCACAAAAATACAACGGTTATAAACTTTGCGCGAACTTTGTGCATAGTCGAGTTTCGATCGGTTTTTCGTGCACCGTCTCGGTAATTCGAAATACTAGCCATTCACGATGTGTTAGACCATGGTAAGTCGTATGAGCATGGTTTCACAAAAAAACGCGACGGTCATAAACTTTGCGCAGAGTCGAGATTCAGTCGGTTTTTCGTGCACTGTCTCGGAAATTCAAAATACTGGTCTTTCCCGTCTTAATAGCCCATGGGAAGTCGTACAAGCTCGCTTTCGCAAAAAAATACGACGGTCAAAAACTTTGCTCGACGTCGCGCGCTGAGTTGAGTTTCGATCGGTTTTTCGTGCACCGTCTCGGAAATTCAAAATACTGGCCATAAACAATGTATTAGCCCATGGTAAGTCGCATGAGCAAGGTTTCACGAAAAAACGCGACGGTCATAAACTTTGCGCAGAGTCGAGTTTCGATCGGTTTTTCATGCACCGTCTCGGAAATTCAAAATACTGGTCTTTCCCGTCTTCATAGCCCATGGGAAGTCGTACAAGCTCGCTTTCGCAAAAAAATACGACGGTGAAAAACTTTACTCGAAGTCGCGCGATGAGTTGAGTTTCGATCAGTTTTTCGTGCACCGTCTCGGAAATTCAAAATACTAGCCATAAACAATGTATTAGCCCATGGTAAGTCGCATGAGCAAGGTTTCACGAAAAAATGCGACGGTCATAAACTTTGCGCAGAGTCGAGTTTCGATCGATTTTTCGTGCACCGTCTCGGAAATTCAAAATACTGGTCTTTTCCGTCTTTTTAGCCCATTGGAAGTCGTACAAGCACGCTTTCGCAAAAAAATATGACGGTCATAAACTTTGCGCGAACTTTGCGATGAGTTGAGTTTCGATCGGGTTTTCATGCACTGTCTCGGAAATTCAAAATTCTGGACATTCACAATGTATTAGCCCATGGTAAGTCATGTGAGCAAGGATTCACGAAAAAACGTGACGGTCATAAACATTGTGCAGATTCGAGTGTCGATCAGTTTTTCATGCACCGTCTCAAAAAATTCAAAATACTGGTCTTTCCCGTCTTATTAGCCCATGGGAAGTCGTCCAAGCACGCTTTCGCAGAAAAATACGACGGTCATAAACTTTGCGCGAATTCACGTGCGAGTTGAGTTTCGATCGGTTTTTCATGCACCGTCTCGGAATTTCAAATTACTGGTCTTTCCCATTTTCTTAGGCCATGGGAAGTCGTACAAGCACGCTTTCGCAAAAAAAATACAACGGTCATAAACTTTCCGCGAGTCGAGTTTCGAACGGTTTTTCGTGCACCGTCTCGGAAATTCAAAATACTGGCCATTCATGATGTATTAGCCCATGGTAAGTCGTATGAGCATAGTTTCACGAAAAAACGCGATTGTCATAAACTTTGCGCAGAGTCGAGTTTTGATCGGTTTTTCATGCACCGTCTTGGAAATTCAAAATACTGGTCTTTCCCGTCTTATTAGCCCATGGGAAGTCGTACAAGCTCACTTTCACAAAAAAATACGACGGTCAAAAACATTGGGCGAAGTCGCGCGCTGTGTCGAGTTTCGATTGGTTTTACGGGCACCATCTCGGAAATTCAAAATACTGGCCATTCACGATGTAGTAGCCCATGGTAAGTCGTATGAGCATAGTTTCACGAAAAAATGCGACGGTCATAAACTTTGCGCTGAGTCGAGTTACTATCGGTTTTTCGTGCACCGTCTCGAAAATTCATAGTACTTGCCATTCACTATGGTAAGTCGGATGAGCATGGTTTCACGAAAAAACGTGACGGTCATAAACTTTGCGCTGGGTCGAGTTTCGATCGGTTTTTCGTGCACCGTCTAAGAAATTCAAAATACTGGTCTTTCCCATCTTATTAGCTCATGGGAAGTCGTACAAGCACGCTTTCGCAAAAAAATACGACAGTCATAAACTTTTCACGAAGTCGCGCGCGACTCGAGTTTCGATCGGTTTTTCGTGCACCGTCTCGGAAATTCAAAATACTGGCCATTAACGATGTATTAGTCCATGGTAAGTCGTATGAGCTTGGTTTCACGAAAAAACGCGACAATCATAAACTTTGCGCAGAGTCGAGTTTCGATCGTTTTTTCGTGCACCGTCTCGAAAATTCAAAATACTGGTCTTTCCCGTCTTATTAGCCTCTGAGAAGTCGTACAAGCACGCTTTCGCAAAAAAATACAACGGTTATAAACTTTGCGCTAACTTTGCGCAAAGTAGAGTTTCGATCAATTTTTCGTGCACCGTCTCGGTAATGCCAAATACTAGCCATTCACGATGTATTAGACCATGGTAAGTCGTATGAGCATGGTTTCACGAAAAAACGCGACGGTCATAAACTTTGCGCAGAGTCGACATTCAGTCGGTTTTTCGTGCACTGTCTCGGAAATTCAAAATACTGGTCTTTCCCCTCTTAATAGCCCATGGGAAGTCGTACAAGCTCGCTTTTGCAAAAAAATCCGATGGTCAAAAACTTTGCTCGAAGTCGCGCGCTGAGTTGAGTTTCGATCGGTTTTTCCCGTCTCGGAAATTCAAAATATTGGCCATAAACAATGTATTAGCCCATGGTAAGTCGCATGAGCAAGGTTTCACGAAAAAACGCGACGGTCATAAACTTTGCGCAGAGTCGAGTTTCGATCGGTTTTTCGTGCACCGTCTCGGAAATTCAAAATACTGGTCTTTCCCATCTTTTTAGCCCATGGGAAGTCGTACAAGCACGCTTTCGCAAAAAAATACGTCGGTCATAAACTTTGCGCGAACTTTGCGATGAGTTGAGTTTCGATCGGTTTTTCATGCACTGTCTCGAAAATTCAAAATACTGGACATTCACAATGTATTAGCCCATGGTAAGTCATGTGAGCAAGGATTCACGAAAAAACATGACGGTCATAAACATTGTGCAGATTCAAGTGTCGATCAGTTTTTCATGCACCATCTCGGAAAATTCAAAATACTGGTCTTTCTCGTCTTATTAGCCCATGGGAAGTCGTCCAAGCACGCTTTCGCAGAAAAATATGACGGTCATAAACTTTGCGCGAATTCACGCGCGAGTCGAGTTTCGATCGGTTTTTCATGCACCGTCTCAGAAATTCAAAATACTGGTCTTTCCCGTCTTATTAGGCCATGGGAAGTCGTACAAGCACGCTTTCGCAAAAATATACAACGGTCTTAAACTTTGCGCGAGTCGAGTTTCGATCGGTTTTTCGTGCACCGTCTCGGAAATTCAAAATACTGGCCATTCATGATGTATTAGCCCATGGTAAGTCGTATGAGCATAGTTTCATGAAAAAACGCGATTGTCATAAACTTTGCGCAGAGTCGAGTTTTGATCGGTTTTTCGTGCACCGTCTTGGAAATTCAAAATACTGGTCTTTCCCGTCTTATTAGCCCATGGGAAATCGTACAAGCTCACTTTCACAAAAAAATACAACGGTCAAAAACATTGCGCGAAGTCGCGCGCTGTGTCGAGTTTCGATTGGTTTTACGTGCACCATCTCGGAAATTCAAAATACTGGCCATTCACGATGTAGTAGCCCATGGTAAGTCGTATGAACATAGTTTCACGAAAAAATGCGACAGTCCTAAACTGTGCGCTGAGTCGAGTTTCTATCGGTTTTTCGTGCACCGTCTCGAAAATTCAAAATACTTGCCATTCACTATGGTAAGTCGGATGAGCATGGTTTCACGAAAAAACGTGACGGTCATAAACTTTGCGGTGAGTCAAGTTTCGATCGGTTTTTCGTGCACAGTCTAAGAAATTCAATATACTGGTCTTTCCCATCTTATTAGCCCATGGGAAGTCGTACAAGCACGCTTTCGCAAAAAAATACGACGGTCATAAACTTTGTGCGATGTCGCGCGCGGGTCGAGTTTCAATCGGTTTTCGTGCTCCATAACGGAAATTCAAAATACTGGCCATTCATGATGTATTAGCCCTTGGTAAGCCGTATGAGCATGGTTTCACGAAAAAACGTGACCGTCATAATCTTTGCGATAGTCTAGTTTCGATCGGTTTTTCGTGCATCGTCTCGGAAATTCAAAATACTGGCCTTTCCCGTCTTATTAGCCCATGGGAAGTCGTACAAGCACTCTTTCGCAAAAAAAATACGACGGTCATAAACTTTGCGCAAACTTTGCGATGAGTTGAGTTTCGATCGGTTCTTCATGCACTGTCTCGGAAATTCAAAATACTGGACATTCACAATGTATTAGCCCATGGTAAGTCATGTGAGCAAGGTTTCACGAAAAAACGTGACGGTCAAAAACATTGCGCAGATTCGAGTGTCGATCAGTTTTGCATGCACCGTCTCAGAAAATTCAAAATACTGGTCTTTCCCGTCTTATTATCTATGGGAAGTCGTCCAAGCACGCTTTCGCAGAAAAATACGACGGTCATAAACTGTACGTGAATTCACGCGCGAGTCGAGTTTCGATCGATTTTTAATGCATCGTCTCGGAAATTCAAAATACTGGTCTTTCCCGTCTTATTAGCCCATGGGAAGTCGTACAAACACGCTTTCGCAAAAAAATACGACGGTCATAAACTTTGCGCGAGTCGAGTTTCGATCGGTTTTTCGTGCACCGTCTCGAAAATTCAAAATACTGGCCATTCATGATGTATTAGCCCATGGTAAGTCGTATGAGCATAGTTTCACGAAAAAACGTGATTGTCATAAACTTTGCGAATAGTCGAGTTTCGATCGGTTTTTCGTGCACCGTCTTGGAAATTCAAAATACTGGTCTTTCCCGTCTTATTACCCATGGGAAGTCGTACAAGCACGCTTTCGCAAAAAAATACGACGGTCATAAACTTTGCGCGATGTCGCGCGCGGGTCGAGTTTCGATCGGTTTTTTCGTGCACCGTTTCGGAAATTCAAAATACTAGCCATTCACGATGTATTAGCCCATGGTAAGTCGTATGAGCATGGTTTCACGAAAAAACGCGACGGTCATAAACATTGCGCAGAGTCGAGTTTCGATCGGTTTTTCGTGCAACTTCTCAGAAATTCAAAATACTGGTCTTTCCCATCTTATTAGCCCATGGGATGTCGTACAAGCACGCTTTCGCAAAAAAATACGACGGTCAGAAACTTTGCGCGAACTTTGCGCAAAGTCGAGTTTCGATCGATTTTTCGTGCACCGTCACAGAAATTCAAAATACTGGCCATTCACGATGTATTAGCCCATGGTAAGTCGTCTGAGCATGGTTTCACGAAAAAACGCGACGGTCATAAACTTTGCGCAGAGTCGAGTTTCGATCGGTTTTTCGTTCACCGTCTCGGAAATTCAAAATATTATTCTTTCCCGTCTTATTAGCCCATGGGAAGTCGTATAAGCACGCTTTCGCAAAAAAATACAACGGTCATAAACATTGCGCGAAGTCGCGCGCGAGTCGAGTTTCGAACGGTTTTTCGTGCACTGTTTCAGAAATTGAAAATACTGGCCATTCACGATGTATTAGCCCATGGTAAGTCGTATGAGCATGGTTTCGTGAAAAAACGCGACGGTCATAAACTTTGCGCAGAGTCGAGTATCGATCGATTTTTCGTGCACCGTCTCGGAAATTCAAAATACTGGTCTTTCCCGTCTTATTAGCCCATGGGAAGTCGTACAAGCACGCTTTCGCAAAAAAATACGACGGTCATCAATTTTGCGCGAAGTCGTGCGCGAGTCAAGTTTCGATCTGTTTTTCGTGCACCGTCTCGGAAATTCAAAATACTGGCCATTCACGTTGTATTAGCCCATGGTAAGTCGTATGAGCATGGTTTCATGAAAAAATGTGACCGTCATAATCTTTGCGAGAGTCGAGTTTCGATTGGTTTTTCGTGCACTGTCTTGGAAATTCAAAATACTGGTCTTTCCCATCTTATTAGCCCATGGGAAGTCGTACAAGCTCGCTTTCGCAAAAAAATACGACGGTCAAAAACATTGCGCGAAGTCACGCGCTGTGTCGAGTTTCGATTGGTTTACGTGCACCATCTCGAAAATTCAAAATACTGGCCATTCACGATGTATTAGCCCATGGTAAGTCGTATGAGCATTGTTTCACGAAAAAACGCGACGGTCATAAACTTTGCGCTGAGTCGAGTTTCTATCGGTTTTTCGTGCACCGTCTCCAAAATTCAAAATACTGGCCATTCACGATGTATTAGCCCATGGTAAGTCGGATGAGCATGGTTTCACGAAAAAACGCAACGGTCTTAAACTTTGCGCAGAGTCGAGTTTCGATCGGTTTTTCGTTCACCGTCTCGGAAATTCAAAATACTGTTCTTTCCCGTCTTATTAGCCCATGGGAAGTCGTACAAGCATGCTTTCGCAAAAAAATACAACGGTCATAAAATTTGCGCGAAATCGCGCGCGAGTCGAGTTTCGAACGGTTTTTCGTTCACCGTCTCAGAAATTCAAAATAATGGCCATTCACGATGTATTAGCCCATGGTAAGTCGTATGAGCATGGTTTCATGAAAAAACGCGACGGTCATAAACTTTGCGCAGAGTCGAGTTTCGTTCGATTTTTCGTGCACCATCTCAGAAATTCAAAATACTGGTCTTTCCCGTCTTATTAGCCCATGGGAAGTCGTACAAGCACACTTTCGCAAAAAAATACGACGGTCATAAACTTTCCGCGAAGTCGTGCGCGAGTCGAGTTTCGATCGGTTTTTCGTGCACCGTCTCAGAAATTCAAAATACTGGCCATTCACGTTGTATTAGCCCATGGTAAGTCGTATGAGCTTGGTTTCACGAAAAAATGCGATCGTCATAATCTTTGCGAGAGTCGAGTTTCGATCGGTTTTTCGTGCACCGTCTTGGAAATTCAAAATACTGGTCTTTCCCATCTTATTAGCCCATGGGATGTCGTACAAGCACGCTTTCGCAAAAAAATACGACGGTCATAAACTTTGCGTGAAGTCGTGCGCGAGTCGAGTTTCGATCGGTTTTTCGTGCACCGTCTCAAAAATTCAAAATACTGGCCATTCACGATGTATTAGCCCATGGTAAGTCGGATGAGCATGGTTTCACGAAAAAACGCGACGGTCTTAAACTTTGCGCAGAGTCGAGTTTCGATCGGTTTTTCGTTCACCGTCTCGGAAATTCAAAATACTGTTCTTTCCCTTCTTATTAGCCCATGGGAAATCGTACAAGCTCGCTTTCGCAAAAAAATACGACGGTCATAAACTTTGCGCGAAGTCGCGCGCTGTGTCGAGTTTCGAACGGTTTTCCATTCACCGTCTCAGAAATTCAAAATACTAGCCATTCACGATGTATTAGCCCATGGTAAGTCGTATGAGCATGGTTTCATGAAAAAACGCGACGGTCATAAACTTTGCGCAGAGTCGAGTTTCGATCGATTTTTCGTGCACCGTCTCGGAAATTCAAAATACTGATTTTCCCGTCTTATTAGCCCATGGGAAGTCGTACAAGCACACTTTCGCAAAAAAATACGACGGTCATAAACTTTCCGCGAAGTCGTGCGCGAGTCGAGTTTCGATCGGTTTTTCGTGCATCGTCTCAGAAATTCAAAATACTGGCCATTCACGTTGTATTTGCCCATGGTAAGTCGTATGAGCTTGGTTTCACGAAAAAATGCGACCGTCATAATCTTTGCGAGAGTCGAGTTTCGATCGGTTTTTCGTGCACCGTCTTGGAAATTCAAAATACTGGTCTTTCCCATCTTATTAGCCCATGGGATGTCGTACAAGCACGCTTTCGCAAAAAAATACGACGGTCATAAACTTTGCGTGAAGTCGTGCGCGAGTCGAGTTTCGATCGGTTTTTCGTGCACCATCTCAGAAATTTAAAATACTGGACATTCACGTTGTATTAGCCCATGGTAAGTCATATGAGCTTGGTTTCACGAAAAAACGCAACGGTCATCAACTTTGCGCAGAGTCGAGTTTCGATCGGTTTTTTGTGCACCGTCTCGGAAATTCAAAATACTGGTATTTCCCATCTTATTAGCCCATGGGATGTCGTACAAGCACGCTTTCGCAAAAAAATACGACGGTCAAAAACTTTGCGTGAACTTTGCGCAAAGTCGAGTTTCGATCGATTTTTCTTGCACCGTCTCGGAAATTCAAAATACTGGCCATTCACGTTGTATTAGCCCATGGTAAGTCGTATGAGCATGGTTTCAGAAAAAAACGCGACCGTCATAATCTTTGCGAGAGTCGAGTTTCGATCGGTTTTTCGTGCACCGTCTTGGAAATTCAAAATACTGGTCTTTCCCGTCTTATTAGCCCATGGGAAGTCGTACAAGCTCGCTTTCGCAAAAAAATACGACGGTCATAAACTTTGCGCGAAGTCGTGCGCGAGTCGAGTTTCGATCGGTTTTTCGTGCACCGTCTCAAAAATTCAAAATACTGGTCATTCACGATGTATTAGCCCATGGTAAGTCGTCTGAGCATGGTTTCACGAAAAAACGCGACGGTCTTAAACTTTGCGCAGATTTGAGTTTCGATCGGTTTTTCGTTCACCGTCTCGGAAATTCAAAATACTATTCTTTCCCATCTTATTAGCCCATGGGAAGTCGTACAAGCACGCTTTCGCAAAAAAATACGACGGTTATAAACTTTTTGCGAAGTCGTGCGTGAGTCGAGTTTCGATCGATTTTTCGTGCACCGTCTCGGAAATTCAAAATACTGGCCATTCACGTTGTATTAGCCCATGGTAAGTCTTATGAGCATGGTTTCACGAAAAAACGCGACCGTCATAATCTTTGCGAGAGTCGAGTTTTGATCGGTTTTTCGTGCACCGTCTTGGAAATTCAAAATACTGGTCTTTCCCGTCTTATTAGCCCATGGGAAGTCGTACAAGCTCGCTTTCGCAAAAAAATATGACGATCATAAACTTTGCGCGAAGTCGCGCGCTGTGTCGAGTTTCGAATGGTTTTTCGTTCACCGTCTCAGAAATTCAAAATACTGGCCATTCACGATGTATTAGCCAATGGTAAGTCGTATGAGCATGGTTTAATGAAAAAACGCGACAATCATAAACTTTGCGCAGAGTCGAGTTTCGATCGATTTTTCGTGCACCGTCTCGGAAATTAAAAATACTGGTCTTTCCCATCTTATTAGCCTATGGGAAGTCGTACAAGCACGCTTTCGCACAAAAATACAACGGTTATAAACTTTGCGCGAACTTTGTGCATAGTCGAGTATCGATCGGTTTTTCGTGCACCGTCTCGGTAATTCGAAATACTAGCCATTCACGATGTGTTAGACCATGGTAAGTCGTATGAGCATGGTTTCACGAAAAAACGCGACGGTCATAAACTTTGCGCAGAGTCGAGATTCGGTCGGTTTTTCGTGCAATGTCTCGGAAATTCAAAATACTGGTCTTTCCCGTCTTAATAGCCCATGGGAAGTCGTACAAGCTCGCTTTCGCAAAAAAATACGACGGTCAAAAACTTTGCTCGACGTCGCGCGCTGAGTTGAGTTTCGATCGGTTTTTCGTGCACCGTCTCGGAAATTCAAAATACTGGCCATAAACAATGTATTAGCCCATGGTAAGTCGCATGAGCAAGGTTTCACGAAAAAACGCGACGGTCATAAACTTTGCGCAGAGTCGAGTTTCGATCGGTTTTTCATGCACCGTCTCGGAAATTCAAAATACTGGTCTTTCCCGTCTTCATAGCCCATGGGAAGTCGTACAAGCTCGCTTTCGCAAAAAAATACGACGGTGAAAAACTTTACTCGAAGTCGCGCGCTGAGTTGAGTTTCGATCGGTTTTTCGTGCACCGTCTCGGAAAATCAAAATACTGGCCATAAACAATGTATTAGCCCATGGTAAGTCGCATGAGCAAGGTTTCACGAAAAAATGCGACGGTCATAAACTTTGCGCAGAGTCGAGTTTCGATCGATTTTTCGTGCACCGTCTCGGAAATTCAAAATACTGGTCTTTTCCGTCTTTTTAGCCCATTGGAAGTCGTACAAGCACGCTTTCGCAAAAAAATATGACGGTCATAAACTTTGCGCGAACTTTGCGATGAGTTGAGTTTCGATCGGGTTTTCATGCACTGTCTCGGAAATTCAAAATACTGGACATTCACAATGTATTAGCCCATGGTAAGTCATGTGAGCAAGGTTTCACGAAAAAACGTGACGGTCAAAAACATTGCGCAGATTCGAGTGTCGATCAGTTTTGCATGCACCGTCTCAGAAAATTCAAAATACTGGTCTTTCCCGTCTTATTAGCTATGGGAAGTCGTCCAAGCACGCTTTCGCAGAAAAATACGACGGTCATAAACTGTACGTGAATTCACGCGCGAGTCGAGTTTCGATCGATTTTTAATGCATCGTCTCGGAAATTCAAAATACTGGTCTTTCCCGTCTTATTAGCCCATGGGAAGTCGTACAAACACGCTTTCGCAAAAAAATACGACGGTCATAAACTTTGCGCGAGTCGAGTTTCGATCGGTTTTTCGTGCACCGTCTCGGAAATTCAAAATACTGGTCATTCATGATGTATTAGCCCATGGTAAGTCGTATGAGCATAGTTTCACGAAAAAACGTGATTGTCATAAACTTTGCGAAGAGTCGAGTTTCGATCGGTTTTTCGTGCACCGTCTTGGAAATTCAAAATACTGGTCTTTCCCGTCTTATTACCCATGGGAAGTCGTACAAGCACGCTTTCGCAAAAAAATACGACGGTCATAAACTTTGCGCGATGTCGCGCGCGGGTCGAGTTTCGATCGGTTTTTCGTGCACCGTTTCGGAAATTCAAAATACTAGCCATTCACGATGTATTAGCCCATGGTAAGTCGTATGAGCATGGTTTCACGAAAAAACGCGACGGTCATAAACATTGCGCAGAGTCGAGTTTCGATCGGTTTTTCGTGCAACTTCTCGGAAATTCAAAATACTGGTCTTTCCCGTCTTATTAGCCCATGGGATGTCGTACAAGCACGCTTTCGGAAAAAAATTCGACGGTCAGAAACTTTGCGCGAACTTTGCGCAAAGTCGAGTTTCGATCGATTTTTCGTGCACCGTCACAGAAATTCAAAATACTGGCCATTCACGATGTATTAGCCCATGGTAAGTCGTCTGAGCTTGGTTTCACGAAAAAATACGACAGTCATAAACTTTGCGCAGAGTCGAGTTTCGATCGTTTTTTCGTGCACCGTCTCGGAAATTCAAAATACTGGTCTTTCCCGTCTTATTAGCCTATGGGAAGTCGTACAAGCACGCTTTCACAAAAAAATACAACGGTTATAAACTTTGCGCGAACTTTGCGCAGAGTCGAGTTTCGATCGGTTTTTCGTGCACCGTCTCGGTAATTCCAAATACTAGCCATTCACGATGTATTAGACCATGGTAAGTCATATGAGCATGGTTTCACGAAAAAACGCGACGGTCATAAACTTTGCGCAGAGTCGAGATTCGATCGGTTTTTCTTGCACTTTCTCGGAAATTCAAAATACTTGTCTTTCCAATCTTTTTAGCCCATGGGAAGTCGTACAAGCTCGCTTTCGCAAAAAAATACGACGGTCAAAAACTTTGCTCGAAGTCGCGCGCTGAGTTGAGTTTCGATCGGTTTTTCGTGCACCATCTCTGAAATTCAAAATACTGGCCATTCACGATATATTAGCCCATGGTAAGTCGTATGAGCATAGTTTCACGAAAAAATGCGACGGTCATAAACTTTGCGCAGAGTCGAGTTTCGATCGATTTTTCGTGCACCGTCTCGGAAATTCAAAATACTGGTCTTTTCCGTCTTATTAGCCCATGGGAAGTCGTACAAGCACGCTTCCGCAAAAAAATACGACGGTCATAAACTTTGCGCGAAGTCGTGCGCGAGTCGAGTTTCGATCGGTTTTTCGTGCACTGTCTCGGAAATTCAAAATACTGGCCATTCACGTTGTATTAGCCCATGGTAAGTTGTATGAGCATGGTTTGACGAAAAAACACGACCGTCATAATCTTTGCGAGAGTCGAGTTTCGATCTGTTTTTCGTGCACCGTCTCGGAAATTCAACATACTGGTCTTTCCTGTCTTTTTAGCCCATGGGAAGTCGTACAAGCACGCTTTCGCAAAAAAATACGACGGTCATAAACTTTGCGCGAACTTTGCGATGAGATGAGTTTCGATCGGTTTTTCATGCACTGTCTCGGAAATTCAAAATACTGGACATTCACAATGTATTAGCCCATGGTAAGTCATGTGAACAAGGATTCACGAAAAAATATGATGGTCATAAACATTGTGCAGATTCGAGTGTCGATCAGTTTTTCATGCACCGTCTCGGAAAATTCAAAATACTGGTCTTTCCCGTCTTATTAGCCCATGGGAAGTCGTCCAAGCACGCTTTCGCAGAAAAATACGACGGTCATAAACTTTGCGCGAATTCACGCGCGAGTCGAGTTTCGATCGGTTTTTGATGCACCGTCTCGGAAATTCAAAATACTGGTCTTTCCCGTCTTATTAGGCCATGGGAAGTCATACAAGCACGCTTTCGCAAAAATATACAACGGTCATAAACTTTGCGCGAGTCGAGTTTCGATCGGTTTTTCATGCACCGTCTCGGAAATTCAAAATACTGGCAATTCATGATGTATTAGCCCATGGTAAGTCGTATGAGCATAGTTTCATGAAAAAACGCGATTGTCATAAACTTTGCGCAGAGTCGAGTTTCGATCGGTTTTTCGTGCACCGTCTTGGAAATTCAAAATACTGGTCTTTCCCGTCTTATTAGCCCATGGGAAGTAGTACAAGCTCACTTTCGCAAAAAAATACGACGGTCAAAAACATTGCGCGAAGTCACGCGCTGTGTCGAGTTTCGATTGGTTTTACGTGCACCATCTCGGAAATTCAAAATACTGGCCATTCACGATGTAGTAGCCCATGGTAAGTCGTATGAGCATAGTTTCACGAAAAAATGCGACGGTCATAAACTTTGCGCTGAGTCGAGTTTCTATCGGTTTTTCGTGCACCGTCTCGAAAATTCAAAATACTTGCCATTCACGATGTATTAGCCCATGGTAAGTCGGATGAGCATGGTTTCACGAAAAAACGTGACGGTCATAAACTTTACGCTGAGTCGAGTTTCGATCGGTTTTTCGTGCACCGTCTAAGAAATTTAAAATACTGGTCTTTCCCATCTTATTAGCCCATGGGAAGTCGTACAAGCACGCTTTCGCAAAAAAATACGACAGTCATAAACTTTTCACGAAGTCGCGTGCGACTCGAGTTTCGATTGGTTTTTCGTGCACCGTCTCGGAAATTCAAGATACTGGCCATTAACGATGTATTAGCCCATGGTAAGTCGTACGAGCTTGGTTTCACAAAAAAATGCGACAGTCATAAACTTTGCGCAGAGTCGAGTTTCGATCATTTTTTCGTGCACCGTCTCGGAAATTAAAAATACTGGTCTTTCCCGTCTTATTAGCCTATGGGAAGTCGTACAAGCACGCTTTCGCACAAAAATACAACGGTTATAAACTTTGCGCGAACTTTGTGCATAGTCGAGTTTCGATCGGTTTTTCGTGCACCGTCTCGGTAATTCGAAATACTAGCCATTCACGATGTGTTAGACCATGGTAAGTCGTATGAGCATGGTTTCACAAAAAAACGCGACGGTCATAAACTTTGCGCAGAGTCGAGATTCAGTCGGTTTTTCGTGCACTGTCTCGGAAATTCAAAATACTGGTCTTTCCCGTCTTAATAGCCCATGGGAAGTCGTACAAGCTCGCTTTCGCAAAAAAATACGACGGTCAAAAACTTTGCTCGACGTCGCGCGCTGAGTTGAGTTTCGATCGGTTTTTCGTGCACCGTCTCGGAAATTCAAAATACTGGCCATAAACAATGTATTAGCCCATGGTAAGTCGCATGAGCAAGGTTTCACGAAAAAACGCGACGGTCATAAACTTTGCGCAGAGTCGAGTTTCGATCGGTTTTTCATGCACCGTCTCGGAAATTCAAAATACTGGTCTTTCCCGTCTTCATAGCCCATGGGAAGTCGTACAAGCTCGCTTTCGCAAAAAAATACGACGGTGAAAAACTTTACTCGAAGTCGCGCGCTGAGTTGAGTTTCGATCAGTTTTTCGTGCACCGTCTCGGAAATTCAAAATACTAGCCATAAACAATGTATTAGCCCATGGTAAGTCGCATGAGCAAGGTTTCACGAAAAAATGCGACGGTCATAAACTTTGCGCAGAGTCGAGTTTCGATCGATTTTTCGTGCACCGTCTCGGAAATTCAAAATACTGGTCTTTCCCGTCTTCATAGCCCATGGGAAGTCGTACAAGCTCGCTTTCGCAAAAAAATACGACGGTGAAAAACTTTACTCGAAGTCGCGCGCTGAGTTGAGTTTCGATCGGTTTTTCGTGCACCGTCTCGGAAAATCAAAATACTGGCCATAAACAATGTATTAGCCCATGGTAAGTCGCATGAGCAAGGTTTCACGAAAAAATGCGACGGTCATAAACTTTGCGCAGAGTCGAGTTTCGATCGATTTTTCGTGCACCGTCTCGGAAATTCAAAATACTGGTCTTTCCCGTCTTCATAGCCCATGGGAAGTCGTACAAGCTCGCTTTCGCAAAAAAATACGACGGTGAAAAACTTTACTCGAAGTCGCGCGCTGAGTTGAGTTTCGATCGGTTTTTCGTGCACCGTCTCGGAAAATCAAAATACTGGCCATAAACAATGTATTAGCCCATGGTAAGTCCCATGAGCAAGGTTTCACGAAAAAATGCGACGGTCATAAACTTTGCGCAGAGTCGAGTTTCGATCGGTTTTTCGTGCACCGTCTCGAAAATTCAAAATACTGGCCATTCATGATGTATTAGCCCATGGTAAGTCGTATGAGCATAGTTTCACGAAAAAACGTGATTGTCATAAACTTTGCGAATAGTCGAGTTTCGATCGGTTTTTCGTGCACCGTCTTGGAAATTCAAAATACTGGTCTTTCCCGTCTTATTACCCATGGGAAGTCGTACAAGCACGCTTTCGCAAAAAAATACGACGGTCATAAACTTTGCGCGATGTCGCGCGCGGGTCGAGTTTCGATCGGTTTTTCGTGCACCGTTTCGGAAATTCAAAATACTAGCCATTCACGATGTATTAGCCCATGGTAAGTCGTATGAGCATGGTTTCACGAAAAAACGCGACGGTCATAAACATTGCGCAGAGTCGAGTTTCGATCGGTTTTTCGTGCAACTTCTCAGAAATTCAAAATACTGGTCTTTCCCATCTTATTAGCCCATGGGATGTCGTACAAGCACGCTTTCGCAAAAAAATACGACGGTCAGAAACTTTGCGCGAACTTTGCGCAAAGTCGAGTTTCGATCGATTTTTCGTGCACCGTCACAGAAATTCAAAATACTGGCCATTCACGATGTATTAGCCCATGGTAAGTCGTCTGAGCATGGTTTCACGAAAAAACGCGACGGTCATAAACTTTGCGCAGAGTCGAGTTTCGATCGGTTTTTCGTTCACCGTCTCGGAAATTCAAAATATTATTCTTTCCCGTCTTATTAGCCCATGGGAAGTCGTATAAGCACGCTTTCGCAAAAAAATACAACGGTCATAAACATTGCGCGAAGTCGCGCGCGAGTCGAGTTTCGAACGGTTTTTCGTGCACTGTCTCAGAAATTTAAAATACTGGCCATTCACGATGTATTAGCCCATGGTAAGTCGTATGAGCATGGTTTCATGAAAAAATGCGACGGTCATAAACTTTGCGCAGAGTCGAGTATCGATCGATTTTTCGTGCACCGTCTCGGAAATTCAAAATACTGGTCTTTCCCGTCTTATTAGCCCATGGGAAGTCGTACAAGCACGCTTTCGCAAAAAAATACGACTGTCATCAATTTTGCGCGAAGACGTGCGCGAGTCAAGTTTCGATCTGTTTTTCGTGCACCGTCTCGGAAATTCGAAATACTGGCCATTCACGTTGTATTAGCCCATGGTAAGTTGTATGAGCATGGTTTCATGAAAAAATGTGACCGTCATAATCTTTGCGAGAGTCGAGTTTCGATCGGTTTTTCGTGCACCGTCTTGGAAATTCAAAATACTGGTCTTTCCCATCTTATTAGCCCATGGGAAGTCGTACAAGCTCGCTTTCGCAAAAAAATACGACAGTCAAAAACATTGCGCGAAGTCACGCGCTGTGTCGAGTTTCGATTGGTTTACGTGCACCATCTCGAAAATTCAAAATACTGGCCATTCACGTTGTATTAGCCCATGGTAAGTCGTATGAGCATTGTTTCACGAAAAAACGCGACGGTCATAAACTTTGCGCTGAGTCGAGTTTCTATCGGTTTTTCGTGCACCGTCTCCAAAATTCAAAATACTGGCCATTCACGATGTATTAGCCCATGGTAAGTCGGATGAGCATGGTTTCACGAAAAAACGCAACGGTCTTAAACTTTGCGCAGAGTCGAGTTTCGATCGGTTTTTCGTTCACCGTCTCGGAAATTCAAAATACTATTCTTTCCCGTCTTATTAGCCCATGGGAAGTCGTACAAGCATGCTTTCGCAAAAAAATACAACGGTCATAAACTTTGCGCGAAATCGCGCGCGAGTCGAGTTTCGAATGGTTTTTCGTTCACCGTCTCAGAAATTCAAAATAATGGCCATTCACGATGTATTAGCCCATGGTAAGTCGTATGAGCATGGTTTCATGACAAAACGCGACGGTCATAAACTTTGCGCAGAGTCGAGTTTCGATCGATTTTTCGTGCACCATCTCGGAAATTCAAAATACTGGTCTTTCCCGTCTTATTAGCCCATGGGAAGTCGTACAAGCACACTTTCGCAAAAAAATACGACGGTCATAAACTTTGCGCGAAGTCGTGCGCGAGTCGAGTTTCGATCGGTTTTTCGTGCACCGTCTCAGAAATTCAAAATACTGGCCATTCACGTTGTATTAGCCCATGGTAAGTCGTATGAGCTTGGTTTCACGAAAAAATGCGATCGTCATAATCTTTGCGAGAGTCGAGTTTCGATCGGTTTTTCGTGCACCGTCTTGGAAATTCAAAATACTGGTCTTTCCCGTCTTATTAGCCCATGGGATGTCGTACAAGCACGCTTTCGCAAAAAAATACGACGGTCATAAACTTTGCGTGAAGTCGTGCGCGAGTCGAGTTTCGATCGGTTTTTCGTGCACCGTCTCAAAAATTCAAAATACTGGCCATTCACGATGTATTAGCCCATGGTAAGTCGGATGAGCATGGTTTCACGAAAAAACGCGACGGCCTTAAACTTTGCGCAGAGTCGAGTTTCGATCGGTTTTTCGTTCACCGTCTCGGAAATTCAAAATACTGTTCTTTCCCTTCTTATTAGCCCATGGGAAATCGTACAAGCTCGCTTTCGCAAAAAAATACGACGGTCATAAACTTTGCACGAAGTCGCGCGCTGTGTCGAGTTTCGAACGGTTTTCCATTCACCGTCTCAGAAATTCAAAATACTAGCCATTCACGATGTATTAGCCCATGGTAAGTCGTATGAGCATGGTTTCATGAAAAAACGCGACGGTCATAAACTTTGCGTAGAGTCGAGTTTCGATCGATTTTTCGTGCACCGTCTCGGAAATTCAAAATACTGGTCTTTCCCGTCTTATTAGCCCATGGGAAGTCGTACAAGCACACTTTCGCAAAAAAATACGATGGTCATAAACTTTCCGCGAAGTCGTGCGCGAGTCGAGTTTCGATCGGTTTTTCGTGCACCGTCTCAGAAATTCAAAATACTGGCCATTCACGTTGTATTAGCCCATGGTAAGTCGTATGAGCTTGGTTTCACGAAAAAATGCGACCGTCATAATCTTTGCGAGAGTCGAGTTTCGATCGGTTTTTCGTGCACCGTCTTGGAAATTCAAAATACTGGTCTTTCCCGTCTTATTAGCCCATGGGATGTCGTACAAGCACGCTTTCGCAAAAAAATACGACGGTCATAAACTTTGCGTGAAGTCGTGCGCGAGTCGACTTTCGATCGGTTTTTCGTGCACCGTCTCAAAAATTCAAAATACTGGCCATTCACGATGTATATGGTAAGTCGGATGAGCATGGTTTCACGAAAAAACGCGACGGTCTTAAACTTTGCGCAGAGTCGAGTTTCGATCGATTTTTCGTTCACCATCTCGGAAATTCAAAATACTGTTCTTTCCCTTCTTATTAGCCCATGGGAAATCGTACAAGCTCGCTTTCGCAAAAAAATACGACGGTCATAAACTTTGCGCGAAGTCGCGCGCTGTGTCGAGTTTCGAACGGTTTTCCATTCACCGTCTCAGAAATTCAAAATACTAGCCATTCACGATGTATTAGCCCATGGTAAGTCGTATGAGCATGGTTTCATGAAAAAACGCGACGGTCATAAACTTTGCGCAGAGTCGAGTTTCGATCGATTTTTCGTGCACCGTCTCGGAAATTCAAAATACTGGTCTTTCCCGTCTTATTAGCCCATGGGAAGTCGTACAAGCACGCTTTCGCAAAAAAATACGACGGTCATAAACTTTGCGTGAAGTCGTGCGCGAGTCGAGTTTCGATCGGTTTTTCGTGCACCATCTCAGAAATTTAAAATACTGGACATTCACGTTGTATTAGCCCATGGTAAGTCATATGAGCTTGGTTTCACGAAAAAACGCAACGGTCATCAACTTTGCGCAGAGTCGAGTTTCGATCGGTTTTTTGTGCACCGTCTCGGAAATTCAAAATACTGGTATTTCCCATCTTATTAGCCCATGGGATGTCGTACAAGCACGCTTTCGCAAAAAAATAGGACGGTCAAAAACTTTGCGTGAACTTTGCGCAAAGTCGAGTTTCGATCGATTTTTCGTGCACCGTCTCGGAAATTCAAAATATTGGCCATTCACGTTGTATTAGCCCATGGTAAGTCGTATGAGCATGGTTTCACAAAAAAACGCGACCGTCATAATCTTTGCGAGAGTCGAGTTTCGATCGGTTTTTCGTGCACCGTCTTGGAAATTCAAAATACTGGTCTTTCCCGTCTAATTAGCCCATGGGAAGTCGTACAAGCTCGCTTTCGCAAAAAAATACGACGGTCATAAACTTTGCGCGAAGTCGTGCGCGAGTCGAGTTTCGATCGGTTTTTCGTGCACCGTCTCAAAAATTCAAAATACTAGTCATTCACGATGTATTAGCCCATGGTAAGTCGTCTGAGCATGGTTTCACGAAAAAACGCGACGGTCTTAAACTTTGCGCAGATTTGAGTTTCGATCGGTTTTTCGTTCACCGTCTCGGAAATTCAAAATACTATTCTTTCCCATCTTATTAGCCCATGGGAAGTCGTACAAGCACGCTTTCGCAAAAAAATACGACAGTCATAAACTTTTTGCGAAGTCGTGCGCGAGTCGAGTTTCGATCGGTTTTTCGTGCACCGTCTCAGAAATTCAAAATACTGGCCATTCACGTTGTATTAGCCCATGGTAAGTCGTATGAGCTTGGTTTCACGAAAAAATGCGACCGTCATAATCTTTGCGAGAGTCGAGTTTCGATCGGTTTTTCGTGCACCGTCTTGGAAATTCAAAATACTGGTCTTTCCCGTCTTATTAGCCCATGGGATGTCGTACAAGCACGCTTTCGCAAAAAAATACGACGGTCATAAACTTTGCGTGAAGTCGTGCGCGAGTCGAGTTTCGATCGGTTTTTCGTGCACCGTCTCAAAAATTCAAAATACTGGCCATTCACGATGTATATGGTAAGTCGGATGAGCATGGTTTCACGAAAAAATGCGACGGTCTTAAACTTTGCGCAGAGTCGAGTTTCGATCGGTTTTTCGTTCACCATCTCGGAAATTCAAAATACTGTTCTTTCCCTTCTTATTAGCCCATGGGAAATCGTACAAGCTCGCTTTCGCAAAAAAATACGACGGTCATAAACTTTGCGCGAACTCGCGCGCTGTGTCGAGTTTCGAACGGTTTTCCATTCACCGTCTCAGAAATTCAAAATACTAGCCATTCACGATGTATTAGCCCATGGTAAGTCGTATGAGCATGGTTTCATGAAAAAACGCGACGGTCATAAACTTTGCGCAGAGTCGAGTTTCGATCGATTTTTCGTGCACCGTCTCGGAAATTCAAAATACTGGTCTTTCCCGTCTTATTAGCCCATGGGAAGTCGTACAAGCACGCTTTCGCAAAAAAATACGACGGTCATAAACTTTGCGTGAAGTCGTGCGCGAGTCGAGTTTCGATCGGTTTTTCGTGCACCATCTCAGAAATTTAAAATACTGGACATTCACGTTGTATTAGCCCATGGTAAGTCATATGAGCTTGGTTTCACGAAAAAACGCAACGGTCATCAACTTTGCGCAGAGTCGAGTTTCGATCGGTTTTTTGTGCACCGTCTCGGAAATTCAAAATACTGGTATTTCCCATCTTATTAGCCCATGGGATGTCGTACAAGCACGCTTTCGCAAAAAAATACGACGGTCAAAAACTTTGCGTGAACTTTGCGCAAAGTCGAGTTTCGATCGATTTTTCGTGCACCGTCTCGGAAATTCAAAATACTGGCCATTCACGTTGTATTAGCCCATGGTAAGTCGTATGAGCATGGTTTCACAAAAAAACGCGACCGTCATAATCTTTGCGAGAGTCGAGTTTCGATCGGTTTTTCGTGCACCGTCTTGGAAATTCAAAATACTGGTCTTTCCCGTCTAATTAGCCCATGGGAAGTCGTACAAGCTCGCTTTCGCAAAAAAATACGACGGTCATAAACTTTGCGCGAAGTCGTGCGCGAGTCGAGTTTCGATCGGTTTTTCGTGCACCGTCTCAAAAATTCAAAATACTGGTCATTCACGATGTATTAGCCCATGGTAAGTCGTCTGAGCATGGTTTCACGAAAAAACGCGACGGTCTTAAACTTTGCGCAGATTTGAGTTTCGATCGGTTTTTCGTTCACCGTCTCGGAAATTCAAAATACTATTCTTTCCCATCTTATTAGCCCATGGGAAGTCGTACAAGCACGCTTTCGCAAAAAAATACGACGGTCATAAACTTTTTGCGAAGTCGTGCGCGAGTCGAGTTTCGATCGGTTTTTCGTGCACCGTCTCAGAAATTCAAAATACTGGCCATTCACGTTGTATTAGCCCATGGTAAGTCGTATGAGCTTGGTTTCACGAAAAAATGCGACCGTCATAATCTTTGCGAGAGTCGAGTTTCGATCGGTTTTTCGTGCACCGTCTTGGAAATTCAAAATACTGGTCTTTCCCGTCTTATTAGCCCATGGGATGTCGTACAAGCACGCTTTCGCAAAAAAATACGACGGTCATAAACTTTGCGTGAAGTCGTGCGCGAGTCGAGTTTCGATCGGTTTTTCGTGCACCGTCTCAAAAATCCAAAATACTGGCCATTCACGATGTATATGGTAAGTCGGATGAGCATGGTTTCACGAAAAAACGCGACGGTCTTAAACTTTGCGCAGAGTCGAGTTTCGATCGGTTTTTCGTTCACCATCTCGGAAATTCAAAATACTGTTCTTTCCCTTCTTATTAGCCCATGGGAAATCGTACAAGCTCGCTTTCGCAAAAAAATACGACGGTCATAAACTTTGCGCGAAGTCGCGCGCTGTGTCGAGTTTCGAACGGTTTTCCATTCACCGTCTCAGAAATTCAAAATACTAGCCATTCACGATGTATTAGCCCATGGTAAGTCGTATGAGCATGGTTTCATGAAAAAACGCGACGGTCATAAACTTTGCGCAGAGTCGAGTTTCGATCGATTTTTCGTGCACCGTCTCGGAAATTCAAAATACTGGTCTTTCCCGTCTTATTAGCCCATGGGAAGTCGTACAAGCACGCTTTCGCAAAAAAATACGACGGTCATAAACTTTGCGTGAAGTCGTGCGCGAGTCGAGTTTCGATCGGTTTTTCGTGCACCATCTCAGAAATTTAAAATACTGGACATTCACGTTGTATTAGCCCATGGTAAGTCATATGAGCTTGGTTTCACGAAAAAACGCAACGGTCATCAACTTTGCGCAGAGTCGAGTTTCGATCGGTTTTTTGTGCACCGTCTCGGAAATTCAAAATACTGGTATTTCCCATCTTATTAGCCCATGGGATGTCGTACAAGCACGCTTTCGCAAAAAAATACGACGGTCAAAAACTTTGCGTGAACTTTGCGCAAAGTCGAGTTTCGATCGATTTTTCGTGCACCGTCTCGGAAATTCAAAATACTGGCTATTCACGTTGTATTAGCCCATGGTAAGTCGTATGAGCATGGTTTCACAAAAAAACGCGACCGTCATAATCTTTGCGAGAGTCGAGTTTCGATCGGTTTTTCGTGCACCGTCTTGGAAATTCAAATTACTGGTCTTTCCCGTCTTATTAGCCCATGGGAAGTCGTACAAGCTCGCTTTCGCAAAAAAATACGACGGTCATAAACTTTGCGCGAAGTCGTGCGCGAGTCGAGTTTCGATCGGTTTTTCGTGCACCGTCTCAAAAATTCAAAATACTGGTCATTCACGATGTATTAGCCCATGGTAAGTCGTCTGAGCATGGTTTCACGAAAAAACGCGACGGTCTTAAACTTTGCGCAGATTTGAGTTTCGATCGGTTTTTCGTTCACCGTCTCGGAAATTCAAAATACTATTCTTTCCCATCTTATTAGCCCATGGGAAGTCGTACAAGCACGCTTTCGCAAAAAAATACGACGGTCATAAACTTTTTGCGAAGTCGTGCGCGAGTCGAGTTTCGATCGATTTTTCGTGCACCGTCTCGGAAATTCAAAATACTGGCCATTCACGTTGTATGAGCATGGTTTCACGAAAAAACGCGACCGTCATAATCTTTGCGAGAGTCGAGTTTCGATCGGTTTTTCGTGCACCGTCTTGGAAATTCAAAATACTGGTCTTTCCCGTCTTATTAGCCCATGGGAAGTCGTACAAGCTCGCTTTCGCAAAAAAATACGACGATCATAAACTTTGCGCGAAGTCCCGCGCTGTGTCGAGTTTCGAATGGTTTTTCGTTCACCGTCTCAGAAATTCAAAATACTGGCCATTCACGATGTATTAGCCAATGGTAAGTCGTATGAGCATGGTTTAATGAAAAAACGCGACGGTCATAAACTTTGCGCAGAGTCGAGTTTCGATCGATTTTACAATGCCCAAAGTTCTGCTAGGGCCTGCGCTTGGGAATGGGGGGGAATGGGCCTGCGTTCCCTTGCGTGCGTGCGTGAGTGCTCTGCTCTGCTTGGGCTTGCGCTTGCGATCGGCGCTGGGGACGGCAACCTCATCTCTTACCGAAGAGTGGGCAGCGGAGGGCGATTGCTCCCTTGGGCGATTTCTCCTCTACGATCGCTCCGCGACGAAGGAAGGCCGGCGGTCGCTCCTGCGATCAGCGATTCCAGGCGGGGAATCGGCGATTTCAGGCGTGGAAGGGCGGCGGCTCTTCTCCCCTAGGAGCGGGACGGACTCTAGGGCGAGAAACGGTGGAGGCTGCGCTGCGATTGGGGCTGGGTTCACTGCCGCTCTTCCTGCGGCAACTCCAAGGGCGACGGCTGCTTCTGCAATCGGCGTGGAAAGGGCGACGGCTGCGACCTTAGTGTTGGAAGGGTGGTGGCTTCCTCTCCCCTAGGCGGCTGGCGGTCTCTAGGGCGAGCGACGCCATGGATGTGAGCGACTCTGCTTCGCATCCTCTGTTCCAGCGGGATGCTCCTCCGCTGGCTTCTTCCCAGCGGCCTGCGCTGGTTGCTTCCCAGCGGAACGCCCCTCTCCAGCAGTCACAGCGGGAGAGGGTTGCTCCTCAGCCGCTGGTTACTTCACAGCGGGAGGGGGTTGCTCCTCTCCAACAGCCGTTGGTTCCTCCCCAGCAGCTTAGGCCAGTTTCACACCAGGATGTTCCACCGCTGAATTCTTCTTCTAGACGGGATGCTCCTTCAATGAACCAGGCCCGAGGTCGTTCACGATCTAGATCACGACCTCCTGCTCCTATTTCCCGAGATCCTCGGCCTTGGAGTAGCCTCTTCAAGGCTCCAGTGGGTAGTCCGGATCTTCGACTGGACTTTTTTGCTCCAGAAGTACAGGCTGATCAGAAGAT
This sequence comes from Ensete ventricosum, assembly GCA_029747655.1. Lineage (NCBI taxonomy): Eukaryota > Viridiplantae > Streptophyta > Magnoliopsida > Zingiberales > Musaceae > Ensete > Ensete ventricosum. The sequence continues at coordinate 40,961,298 of JAQQAF010000003.1, forward strand.
TGCTGTGTATGAGGCTATTGATTCTGACGAACTAATTGAGACATGGTCCATGGCAATTGTGGGCTACGTTGTTGGACTAAGAACATCATTTTTTCCATTATCCTCATATATCAGAACTCGATGGGGAATATCAACATTTGATCTTCATATGTTGGAGACCGGATTCTTTGTATGCCAGCTTTATTCTGAAGAAGATTTACAACGGGTCCTTGAAGGATTTTGGACTATCCATGGTCATCCAATGATACTACGACGCTGGGCACCTGATGTGAGATTGGAGTTAGACAGTCTACAGTCTATCCCAATATGGGTTTCTTTCCATGGACTTCCACTACATCTCTGGGGTCGTCGTTTTATTGCAAAGCTTTGCAGCACCTTGGGACAGCCATTGTATATTGATAAGGCAACAGCTTCGCAAACGAGATTGACCTTTGCCAGAGCTTGTGCAATGGTTTCTTCTGATGAGGAACTACCGAATGAAGTTTCTTACCGTGATCTTGATGGGAGCACTCGAAAGGTGAAAGTCTCATATTCTTGGAAGCCACAACGATGCAAGGTTTGTCTATCTTTTGGACATGTAAATGGTGCTTGCCAACAGCCTTCACAAAAAATCACACAGGTCTGCCGACCACGCCAAGAGCCACAGAATGGGGTCATTACCACTAAACCAAGCAGTGATACTCCAGTGCCAACAGAGATGATGGCGGAGAAGATGAATGAGCACTCTGACTCGTTGGGGCAGCGACACGAACAGGAGAAAGACAAGTCAGGACTTTCATCTTTTCCTATTATATCAGAGACTTTCACTGCAGGAGCTTCCCATGGTTCTCACTCCCCAATAACAACCTCGCCGTCACGAATCATTCCTTCAGATAATCAGGAAATTTCATTTCAACAACCTCTTGGGAACAAAGACATTGCAACTCACCAAATTCATCGCTCTTCGACACATCCCACTATTCAGGACTCCTTGCCTCAAGGTACGCAAAAGTTTAAACATTTGCAAGCTGTGGATGAGGTGGATAAATATAAGAATAAAGGATTAAAGGGTAAAGATATTATGCGAGAGGACCATGTAAAATCAAAGGATAAGAAAAAGGATGGTAGTGTCCTCCCAAAATAGCATGCTCTTCCTTCTATCTAGTATTGATGAAAATAATCTGTTGGAATGTTCGTGGACTTAATAAGGCTGAGAAATGTCGGGAGCTCAATAGAATAATCCGATCTGCTGCATGTGATATTGTGATTCTTGTGGAAACAAAAATTAAAACCCATCGTGTTCGAGTTCAGAAGAATTTAATATGGCCTGAGGCAGAACTTTTTACTAATGATTCTCAGGATACTTATGGTCGAGTTTGGGTCTTATGGCATCCTAACCTTGTTACTGCTTGGTTTATTTCTGCTACTAATCAATTCATTCATCTTAAGGCAGAGGATAAACAGACTGGATGTCAATTCAATATTACCGGTATTTATGCATCTAACAGTATGTCTGACAGGAATGCTCTATGGCGTGATCTGGTTAGCATTGCAAATAGTTATCCTACAGTACCTTGGGTTATTCTCGGTGACTTTAATACTGTCAGATACACAAATGAGAAAGTGGGGGGTAGAGTGCTTTCCGAATGTCAGCTTCAACATTTTAATGATTGTATAGATACTGCTGCATTGACTGACATGAAATCTGTAGGTGATTGGTTCTCATGGAACAATCAAAGTACTGCTGATAGAAAAATTATGGCTTGACTTGACAGATGTTTGATAAATCAGGAATGGTTAGCAGTTTTCCCAGATTCACTTCTTGAGTACGGTGCTAAGTTATTTTCGGATCACTCTATTATGCATATACATGCAGATAAAGCACTACCCAGAGTCAAGAAACCTTTTAGATTTTTTAATATGTGGAGTCTCACCCTAAGTTCCTCGAAGTTATTAAGTCAGCTTGGGACATTAATGTATTTGGTTCTCCTCCTTACATCCTATGTCAAAAGCTAAAAGCATGCAAAGCAGCACTTAAGAAGTGGAATTCAACTACATTCGGAAATATCACCAACAGGGTTCAGTTATGCAAGAAAGAACTTATGACTGTGCAAAGCGAGCTAAATCTTCAACTTCTGGATGCGAATCTTATATACATCGTAGGAAGTTTGCCGAGAAGGGCCTGCCATGTACATAAGGAATGTCGCTGTGAGCATGGACTATCCCATGTCCAACTACTTGGGATCCACTTGTTGTTTCGTCGTCTAATTTGGTTCCATGCAGATGTAGCACTAAATTTACCATTATCATGAAGCCAAATAAGCATATCTGAAGAGTTGTTCTTGATTGGAATAGCCCTAATAGTCGGCCAAAGTAATAACATGTCTGGGGAGGTAGGGTTGGGAAGACACCATGTACCATTGTTAATGAATTCAGAAACCTTCCAGTCTTTGGGAGCCCCCAGATCCTGTCGTACTCTATCACCAAATATCTGAAATATACTTTTCCCATTCATCCAAGGATCATACCACATATTAATATTGGTTCCAGAAGAAATCACATAAGAAATATTGTTACGTAGCCATCTCCTTGCCTTCAGAATTCCTTTCCAAGCAGCAGAATGAGATGTTTTTGCAGATGCTTCCCAGATTGATTCCTTGGTAAGGTACCTAGCAAAAACCCATTGTGACCATAAAGAAGACTTGTTTTGTAAAATATCCCATAATTGCTTTACCATACAAGCTTTATTCCAATCTCTAATATGTCGAAGATTCAAGCCCCCTTCATCCTTCGGTTTGCAAATATTTTCCAAGAGGAAATTCTGTTCTTAATTTTTTGTAGGATAGGCTGACAGGAGACTTTGTTGATTCCAGTGGATATAAGTGGAAGACCCAAGTAAGGAACCGGTAAATTTCCTTAAGCAACTCCCAATGTTTGAGCAATATGATCCTTATTTTCAATGCAAGCACCCACGTATACTTTGCTCTTTGCATAGTTTAGCTTAAGACCAGAAACAATACCAAATTCATTAAGAATATCTTCCAGATTACTCACAGAAACTGGATCATCTCGAAGGAAGATAATAAGGTCTTCAGCAAATGTTATGTGAGAGATATAAACAGAATCATAATATGGTACCTTAATTTTGCCATTGGAAACAGTCTCTTCTAACATACAACTGAGCCCTTCCATTGCAATCGTAAAAAGATAAGGACTGTGCAAAGCGAGCTAAATCTTCAACCTCTGGATGCGAATCTTATATACAAAGAGGCTGCTGCTAGAAATAACTTTATGCAAGCTTTGAAGCAGGAGGAATGCTTTTTGAAACAGAAGTCACGACAGCATTGGCTTACTCTAGGGGATTCTAATACGAAGTTTTTCTATGCTGCTATTGCTACCAGAAGGGCTACTAATCGTATCAAAAAATGCAAAGGTATAGATGGTAATCTCATTGAGGATTTGGATGAGGTTAAAAATTACACCGAGCAATTTTTTTATTCCTTACTCAATCAGGAGCAGCAGCCTAATAGTATTCATGTTGGGCCTACAAGACGACTTGATTCTGAAGCCCTCTCTCATCTTAATGCCCCAATAACGGATGATGAAATTGTGAAAGTTGTTTTTAAGTCCCCGAAGCACAAAAGCCCTGGTCCAGACGGATTTCCAGCTGAGTCTTATCAAATTGCATGGTCTATGTAGGCAACGATGTCATAAAAGCTTGTCGACATTTTTTCTCCTCAGGTCATATTCTTAAAGAAATAAATATGCACTTTTATTTCTTTAGTGCCTAAAAATGATGGAGCCGATTCATTGGAGAACTACCGTCCTATTTCACTGTGCAACTTTATTTATAAGGTTATCTCGAAGTTACTGGCAGATAGACTACAAAAGGTCATGAATAAGGTCATTAGTCCTAATCAGGCTGCTTTTATTAAAGGGAGGAGTATCCATCATAATGTCCTGCTTGCTAATGATTTGGTTAAGGATCTTCACTCAAAAATAAGAGGGAAAAATATATGTTTTAAAGCTGATTTACGAAAGGCCTTTGACTCAGTCAATAGGCATTTTATTTACATGATGCTCCATAATATGGGCTTCCCTCAGCACTGGGTTCAATGGATTCAATGTTGCTTGGAAACTCCAAAATTTTCGATTCTCTTTAATGGTTCACCTATCGATCAGTTTTTCGTTCACCGTCTCGGAAATTCAAAATACTGTTCTTTCCCGTCTTATTAGCCCATGGGAAGTCGTACAAGCACGCTTTCGCAAAAAAATACAACGGTAATAAACTTTGCGCGAAGTCGCGCGCGAGTCGAGTTTCGACCGGTTTTTCGTGCACCGTCTCAGAAATTCAAAATACTGGTCATTCACGATGTATTAGCCCATGGTAAGTCGTATGAGCATGGTTTCATGAAAAAACGCGACGGTCATAAACTTTGCGCAGAGTCGAGTTTCGATCGATTTTTCGTGCACCGTCTCGGAAATTCAAAATACTGGTCTTTCCCGTCTTATTAGCCCATGGGAAGTCGTACAAGCACGCTTTCGCAAAAAAATACGACGGTCATAAATTTTGCGCGAAGTCGTGCGCGAGTCGAGTTTCGATCGGTTTTTCGTGCACCGTCTCGGAAATTCAAAATACTGCCCATTCACGTTGTATTAGCCCATGGTAAGTCGTATGAGCTTGGTTTCACGAAAAAATGCAACGGTCATAAACTTTGCGCAGAGTCGAGTTTCGATCGGTTTTTCGTGCACTGTCTCGAAAATTCAAAATACTGGTCTTTCCCGTCTTATTAGCCCATGGGAAGTCGTACAAACACGCTTTCGCAAACAAATACGACGGTCAAAAACTCTACGCGAACTTTGCGCAAAGTCGAGTTTCGATCGGTTTTTCGTGCACCATCACAGAAATTCAAAATACTGGTCATTCACGATGTATTAGCCCATGGTAAGTCGTCTGAGCATGGTTTCACGAAAAAATGCGACGGTCTTAAACTTGGCGCAGAGTCGAGTTTCGATCGGTTTTTCGTTCACCGTCTCGGAAATTCAAAATACCGTTCTTTCCAGTCTTATTAGCCCATGGGAAGTCGTACAAGCACGCTTTCGCAAAAAAATACAACGGTCATAAACTTTGCGCGAAGTCGCGCTCGAGTCGAGTTTCGAACGGTTTTTCGTTCACCGTCTCGGAAATTCAAAATACTGGCCATTCACGTTGTATTAGCCCATGGTAAGTCGTATGAGCTTGGTTTCACGAAAAAACGCAACGGTCATAAACTTTGCGCCGAGTCGAGTTTCGATCGATTTTTCGTGCACCGTCTCGAAAATTCAAAATACTGGTCTTTCCCGTCTTATTAGCCCAAGGGAAGTCGTCCAAGCACGCTTTCGCAAAAAAATGCGACGGACATAAACTTTGCGCTGAGTCGAGTTTCTATCGGTTTTTCGTGCACCGTCTCGAAAATTCAAAATACTGGCCATTCACGATGTATTAGCCCATGGTAAGTCGAATGAGCATGGTTTCACGAAAAAACACGACGGCCATAAACTTTGCGTAGAGTCGAGTTTCGATCGGTTTTTCATGCACCATCTCGGAAATTCAAAATACTGGTCGCGCAGAGTCGAGTTTCGATCAGTTTTTCGTGCATCGTCTCGGAAATTCAAAATAGTGGTCTTGCCCGTCTTATTAGCCCATGAGAAGTGGTAGAAACATGCTTTCGAAAAAAAATACGACGGTCATAAACTTTGCACGAAGCTGCGCGCGAGTCGTAGTTTCGATCGGTTTTTCGTGCACCGTCTCGTAAATTCAAAATACTAGCCATTAACGATGTATTAGCCAATGGTAAGTCGTATGAGCTTGGTTTCACGAAAAAACGCAACGGTCATAAACTTTGCGCAAAGTCGAGTTTCGATCGATTTTTCGTGCACCGTCTCGGAAATTCAAAATACTGGTCTTTCCCGTCTTACTAGCCCATGGGAAGTCGTACAAGCACGCTTTCGCAAAAAAATACGACGGTCATAAACTTTGCGCGAACTTTGCGCAAAGTCGAGTTTCGATCGGTTTTTCGTGCACCGTCACAGAAATTCAAAATACTGGTCATTCACGATGTATTAGCCCATGGTAAGTCGTCTGAGCATGGTTTCACGAAAAAACGCGACGGTCTTAAACTTTGCGCAGAGTCGAGTTTCGATCGGTTTTTCGTTCACCGTATCGGAAATTCAAAATACTGTTCTTTCCCGTCTTATTAGCCCATGGGAAGTCGTACAAGCACGCTTTCGCAAAAAAATACAACGGTCATAAACTTTGCGCGAAGTCACGCGCGAGTCGAGTTTCGAACGGTTTTTCGTTCACCGTCTCAGAAATTCAAAATACTGGCCATTCATGATGTATTAGCCCATGGTAAGTCGTATGAGCATGGTTTCATGAAAAAACGCGATGGTCATAAACTTTGCGCAGAGTCGAGTTTCGATCGATTTTTCGTGCACCGTCTCGGAAATTCAAAATACTGGTCTTTCCAGTCTTATTAGCCCATGGGAAGTCGTACAAGCACGCTTTCGCAAAAAAATACGACAGTCATAAACTTTGCGCGAAGTCGTGCGCGAGTCGAGTTTCGATCGATTTTTCGTGCACCGTCTCGGAAATTCAAAATACTGGCCATTCACGTTGTATTAGCCCATGGTAAGTCGTATGAGCATGGTTTCACGAAAAAACGCGACCGTCATAATCTTTGCGAGAGTCGAGTTTCGATCTGTTTTTCGTGCACCGTCTTGGAAATTCAAAATACTGGTCTTTCCCGTCTTATTAGCCCATTGGAAGTCGTACAAGCTCGCTTTCGCAAAAAAATACCACGGTCAAAAACATTGCACGAAGTCGCGCGCTGTGTCGAGTTTCGATTGGTTTTACGTGCACCATCTCGGAAATTCAAAATACTGGCCATTCACGATGTATTAGCCCATGGTAAGTCGTATGAGCATAGTTTCACGAAAAAACCCGACCGTCATAATCTTTGCGAGAGTCAAGTTTCGATCGGTTTTTCGTGCACCGTCTTGGAAATTCAAAATACTGGTCTTTCCCGTCTTATTAGCCCATGGGAAGTCGTACAAGCTCGCTTTCGCAAAAAAATACGACGGTCATAAACTTTGCGCAAAGTCGAGTTTCGATCGGATTTTCGTGCACCGTCACAGAAATTCAAAATACTGGTCATTCACGATGTATTAGCCCATGGAAAGTCATCTGAGCATGGTTTCACGAAAAAACGCGACGGTCTTAAACTTTGCGCAGAGTCGAGTTTCGATCGGTTTTTCGTTCACCGTCTCGGAAATTCAAAATACTGTTCTTTCCCGTCTTATTCATGGGAAGTCGTACAAGCACGCTTTTGCAAAAAAATACAACGGTCATAAACTTTGCGCGAAGTCGCGCGCTGTGTCGAGTTTCGAACAGTTTTTCGTTCACCGTCTCAGAAATTCAAAATACTGGCCATTCACGATGTATTAGCCCCTGGTAAGTCGTATGAGCATGGTTTCATGAAAAAACGCGACGGTCATAAACTTTGTGCAGAGTCGAGTTTCGATCGATTTTTCATGCACCGTCTCGGAAATTAAAAATACTGGTCTTTCCCGTCTTATTAGCCCATGGGAAGTCGTACAAGCACGCTTTCGCAAAAAAATACGACGGTCATAAACTTTGCGCGAAGTCGTGCGCGAGTCGAGTTTCGATCGATTTTTTGTGCACCGTCTCGAAAATTCAATATACTGGTCTTTCCCGTCTTATTAGCCCATGCGAAGTCGTACAAGCACGCTTTCGCAAAAAAATACGACGGTCATAAACTTTGCGCGAACTTTGCGCAAAGTCGAGTTTCGATCGATTTTTCGTGCACCGTCACAGAAATTTAAAATACTGGTCATTCACGATGTATTAGCCCATGGGAAGTCGTACAAGCACGCTTTCGCAAAAAATACAACGGTCATAAACTTTGCGCGAAGTCGCGCGCGAGTCGAGTTTCGAACGGTTTTTCGTGCACCGTCTCAGAAATTCAAAATACTGGCCATTCACGATGTATTAGCCCATGGTATGTCGTATGAGCATGGTTTCATGAAAAAACGCGACGGTCATAAACTTTGCGCAGAGTCGAGTTTCGATCGATTTTTCGTGCACCGTCTCGGAAATTCAAAATACTGGTCTTTCCCGTCTTATTAGCCCATGGGAAGTCGTACAAGCACGTTTTCGCAAAAAAATACCACGGTCATAAACTTTGCGCGAAGTCGCGCGCGAGTCTAGTTTCGAACGGTTTTTCGTTCAACGTCTCAGAAATTCAAAATACTGGCCATTCACGATGTATTAGCCCATGGTAAGTCGTATGAGCATAGTTTCACGAAAAAACGCGACGGTCATAAACTTTGCGCAGAGTCGAGTTTCGATCGATTTTTCGTGCACCGTCTCGGAAATTCAAAATACTGGTCTTTCCCATCTTATTAGCCCATGGGAAGTCGTACAAGCACGCTTTCGCAAAAAAATACGACGGTCATAAACTTTGCGCGAAGTCGTGCGCGAGTCTAGTTTCGATCGGTTTTTCGTGCACCGTCTCTGAAATTCAAAATACTGGCCATTCACGTTGTATTAGCCCATGGTAAGTCGTACGAGGTTGGTTTCACCAAAAAATGCAACGGTCATAAACTTTGCGCAGAGTCGAGTTTCGATCGGTTTTTCGTGCACCGTCTCGGAAATTCAAAATACTGGTCTTTCCCGTCTTATTAGCCCATGGGAAGTCGTACAAGCACGCTTTCGCAAAAAAATACGACGGTCAAAAACTTTGCGCGAACTTTGCGCAAAGTCGAGTTTCGATCTGTTTTTCGTGCACCGTCACAGAAATTCAAAATACTGGTCATTCACGATGTATTAGCCCATGGTAAGTCGTCTGAGCATGGTTTCATGAAAAAACGCGACGGCCTTAAACTTTGCGCAGAGTCGAGCTTCGATCGGTTTTTCGTTCACCGTCTCATAAATTCAAAATACTGTTCTTTCCCGTCTTATTAGCCCATGGGAAGTCGTACAAGCACGCTTTCGCAAAAAAATACAACGGTCATAAACTTTGCGTGAAGTCGTGCGCGAGTCGAGTTTCGATCGGTTTTTCGTGCACCGTCTCAAAAATTCAAAATACTGGCCATTCACGATGTATATGGTAAGTCGGATGAGCATGGTTTCACGAAAAAATGCGACGGTCTTAAACTTTGCGCAGAGTCGAGTTTCGATCGGTTTTTCGTTCACCATCTCGGAAATTCAAAATACTGTTCTTTCCCTTCTTATTAGCCCATGGGAAATCGTACAAGCTCGCTTTCGCAAAAAAATACGACGGTCATAAACTTTGCGCGAAGTCGCGCGCTGTGTCGAGTTTCGAACGGTTTTCCATTCACCGTCTCAGAAATTCAAAATACTAGCCATTCACGATGTATTAGCCCATGGTAAGTCGTATGAGCATGGTTTCATGAAAAAACGCGACGGTCATAAACTTTGCGCAGAGTCGAGTTTCGATCGATTTTTCGTGCACCGTCTCGGAAATTCAAAATACTGGTCTTTCCCGTCTTATTAGCCCATGGGAAGTCGTACAAGCACGCTTTCGCAAAAAAATACGACGGTCATAAACTTTGCGTGAAGTCGTGCGCGAGTCGAGTTTCGATCGGTTTTTCGTGCACCATCTCAGAAATTTAAAATACTGGACATTCACGTTGTATTAGCCCATGGTAAGTCATATGAGCTTGGTTTCACGAAAAAACGCAACGGTCATCAACTTTGCGCAGAGTCGAGTTTCGATCGGTTTTTTGTGCACCGTCTCGGAAATTCAAAATACTGGTATTTCCCATCTTATTAGCCCATGGGATGTCGTACAAGCACGCTTTCGCAAAAAAATACGACGGTCAAAAACTTTGCGTGAACTTTGCGCAAAGTCGAGTTTCGATCGATTTTTCGTGCACCGTCTCGGAAATTCAAAATACTGGCCATTCACGTTGTATTAGCCCATGGTAAGTCGTATGAGCATGGTTTCACAAAAAAACGCGACCGTCATAATCTTTGCGAGAGTCGAGTTTCGATCGGTTTTTCGTGCACCGTCTTGGAAATTCAAAATACTGGTCTTTCCCGTCTAATTAGCCCATGGGAAGTCGTACAAGCTCGCTTTCGCAAAAAAATACGACGGTCATAAACTTTGCGCGAAGTCGTGCGCGAGTCGAGTTTCGATCGGTTTTTCGTGCACCGTCTCAAAAATTCAAAATACTGGTCATTCACGATGTATTAGCCCATGGTAAGTCGTCTGAGCATGGTTTCACGAAAAAACGCGACGGTCTTAAACTTTGCGCAGATTTGAGTTTCGATCGGTTTTTCGTTCACCGTCTCGGAAATTCAAAATACTATTCTTTCCCATCTTATTAGCCCATGGGAAGTCGTACAAGCACGCTTTCGCAAAAAAATACGACGGTCATAAACTTTTTGCGAAGTCGTGCGCGAGTCGAGTTTCGATCGGTTTTTCGTGCACCGTCTCAGAAATTCAAAATACTGGCCATTCACGTTGTATTAGCCCATGGTAAGTCGTATGAGCTTGGTTTCACGAAAAAATGCGACCGTCATAATCTTTGCGAGAGTCGAGTTTCGATCGGTTTTTCGTGCACCGTCTTGGAAATTCAAAATACTGGTCTTTCCCGTCTTATTAGCCCATGGGATGTCGTACAAGCACGCTTTCGCAAAAAAATACGACGGTCATAAACTTTGCGTGAAGTCGTGCGCGAGTCGAGTTTCGATCGGTTTTTCGTGCACCGTCTCAAAAATCCAAAATACTGGCCATTCACGAAGTATATGGTAAGTCGGATGAGCATGGTTTCACGAAAAAACGCGACGGTCTTAAACTTTGCGCAGAGTCGAGTTTCGATCGGTTTTTCGTTCACCATCTCGGAAATTCAAAATACTGTTCTTTCCCTTCTTATTAGCCCATGGGAAATCGTACAAGCTCGCTTTCGCAAAAAAATACGACGGTCATAAACTTTGCGCGAAGTCGCGCGCTGTGTCGAATTTCGAACGGTTTTCCATTCACCGTCTCAGAAATTCAAAATACTAGCCATTCACGATGTATTAGCCCATGGTAAGTCGTATGAGCATGGTTTCATGAAAAAACGCGACGGTCATAAACTTTGCGCAGAGTCGAGTTTCGATCGATTTTTCGTGCACCGTCTCGGAAATTCAAAATACTGGTCTTTCCCGTCTTATTAGCCCATGGGAAGTCGTACAAGCACGCTTTCGCAAAAAAATACGACGGTCATAAACTTTGCGTGAAGTCGTGCGCGAGTCGAGTTTCGATCGGTTTTTCGTGCACCATCTCAGAAATTTAAAATACTGGACATTCACGTTGTATTAGCCCATGGTAAGTCATATGAGCTTGGTTTCACGAAAAAACGCAACGGTCATCAACTTTGCGCAGAGTCGAGTTTCGATCGGTTTTTTGTGCACCGTCTCGGAAATTCAAAATACTGGTATTTCCCATCTTATTAGCCCATGGGATGTCGTACAAGCACGCTTTCGCAAAAAAATACGACGGTCAAAAACTTTGCGTGAACTTTGCGCAAAGTCGAGTTTCGATCGATTTTTCGTGCACCGTCTCGGAAATTCAAAATACTGGCTATTCACGTTGTATTAGCCCATGGTAAGTCGTATGAGCATGGTTTCACAAAAAAACGCGACCGTCATAATCTTTGCGAGAGTCGAGTTTCGATCGGTTTTTCGTGCACCGTCTTGGAAATTCAAAATACTGGTCTTTCCCGTCTTATTAGCCCATGGGAAGTCGTACAAGCTCGCTTTCGCAAAAAAATACGACGGTCATAAACTTTGCGCGAAGTCGTGCGCGAGTCGAGTTTCGATCGGTTTTTCGTGCACCGTCTCAAAAATTCAAAATACTGGTCATTCACGATGTATTAGCCCATGGTAAGTCGTCTGAGCATGGTTTCACGAAAAAACGCGACGGTCTTAAACTTTGCGCAGATTTGAGTTTCGATCGGTTTTTCGTTCACCGTCTCGGAAATTCAAAATACTATTCTTTCCCATCTTATTAGCCCATGGGAAGTCGTACAAGCACGCTTTCGCAAAAAAATACGACGGTCATAAACTTTTTGCGAAGTCGTGCGCGAGTCGAGTTTCGATCGATTTTTCGTGCACCGTCTCGGAAATTCAAAATACTGGCCATTCACGTTGTATGAGCATGGTTTCACGAAAAAACGCGACCGTCATAATCTTTGCGAGAGTCGAGTTTCGATCGGTTTTTCGTGCACCGTCTTGGAAATTCAAAATACTGGTCTTTCCCGTCTTATTAGCCCATGGGAAGTCGTACAAGCTCGCTTTCGCAAAAAAATACGACGATCATAAACTTTGCGCGAAGTCCCGCGCTGTGTCGAGTTTCGAATGGTTTTTCGTTCACCGTCTCAGAAATTCAAAATACTGGCCATTCACGATGTATTAGCCAATGGTAAGTCGTATGAGCATGGTTTAATGAAAAAACGCGACGGTCATAAACTTTGCGCAGAGTCGAGTTTCGATCGATTTTACAATGCCCAAAGTTCTGCTAGGGCCTGCGCTTGGGAATGGGGGGGAATGGGCCTGCGTTCCCTTGCGTGCGTGCGTGAGTGCTCTGCTCTGCTTGGGCTTGCGCTTGCGATCGGCGCTGGGGACGGCAACCTCATCTCTTACCGAAGAGTGGGCAGCGGAGGGCGATTGCTCCCTTGGGCGATTTCTCCTCTACGATCGCTCCGCGACGAAGGAAGGCCGGCGGTCGCTCCTGCGATCAGCGATTCCAGGCGGGGAATCGGCGATTTCAGGCGTGGAAGGGCGGCGGCTCTTCTCCCCTAGGAACGGGACGGACTCTAGGGCGAGAAACGGTGGAGGCTGCGCTGCGATTGGGGCTGGGTTCACTGCCGCTCTTCCTGCGGCAACTCCAAGGGCGACGGCTGCTTCTGCAATCGGCGTGGAAAGGGCGACGGCTGCGACCTTAGTGTTGGAAGGGTGGTGGCTTCCTCTCCCCTAGGCGGCTGGCGGTCTCTAGGGCGAGCGACGCCATGGATGTGAGCGACTCTGCTTCGCATCCTCTGTTCCAGCGGGATGCTCCTCCGCTGGCTTCTTCCCAGCGGCCTGCGCTGGTTGCTTCCCAGCGGAACGCCCCTCTCCAGCAGTCACAGCGGGAGAGGGTTGCTCCTCAGCCGCTGGTTACTTCACAGCGGGAGGGGGTTGCTCCTCTCCAACAGCCGTTGGTTCCTCCCCAGCAGCTTAGGCCAGTTTCACACCAGGATGTTCCACCGCTGAATTCTTCTTCTAGACGGGATGCTCCTTCAATGAACCAGGCCCGAGGTCGTTCACGATCTAGATCACGACCTCCTGCTCCTATTTCCCGAGATCCTCGGCCTTGGAGTAGCCTCTTCAAGGCTCCAGTGGGTAGTCCGGATCTTCGACTGGACTTTTTTGCTCCAGAAGTACAGGCTGATCAGAAGATTGCTGTGTATGAGGCTATTGATTCTGACGAACTAATTGAGACATGGTCCATGGCAATTGTGGGCTACGTTGTTGGACTAAGAACATCATTTTTTCCATTATCCTCATATATCAGAACTCGATGGGGAATATCAACATTTGATCTTCATATGTTGGAGACCGGATTCTTTGTATGCCAGCTTTATTCTGAAGAAGATTTACAACGGGTCCTTGAAGGATTTTGGACTATCCATGGTCATCCAATGATACTACGACGCTGGGCACCTGATGTGAGATTGGAGTTAGACAGTCTACAGTCTATCCCAATATGGGTTTCTTTCCATGGACTTCCACTACATCTCTGGGGTCGTCGTTTTATTGCAAAGCTTTGCAGCACCTTGGGACAGCCATTGTATATTGATAAGGCAACAGCTTCGCAAACGAGATTGACCTTTGCCAGAGCTTGTGCAATGGTTTCTTCTGATGAGGAACTACCGAATGAAGTTTCTTACCGTGATCTTGATGGGAGCACTCGAAAGGTGAAAGTCTCATATTCTTGGAAGCCACAACGATGCAAGGTTTGTCTATCTTTTGGACATGTAAATGGTGCTTGCCAACAGCCTTCACAAAAAATCACACAGGTCTGCCGACCACGCCAAGAGCCACAGAATGGGGTCATTACCACTAAACCAAGCAGTGATACTCCAGTGCCAACAGAGATGATGGCGGAGAAGATGAATGAGCACTCTGACTCGTTGGGGCAACGACACGAACAGGAGAAAGACAAGTCAGGACTTTCATCTTTTCCTATTATATCAGAGACTTTCACTGCAGGAGCTTCCCATGGTTCTCACTCCCCAATAACAACCTCGCCGTCACGAATCATTCCTTCAGATAATCAGGAAATTTCATTTCAACAACCTCTTGGGAACAAAGACATTGCAACTCACCAAATTCATCGCTCTTCGACACATCCCACTATTCAGGACTCCTTGCCTCAAGGTACGCAAAAGTTTAAACATTTGCAAGCTGTGGATGAGGTGGATAAATATAAGAATAAACGATTAAAGGGTAAAGATATTATGCGAGAGGACCATGTAAAATCAAAGGATAAGAAAAAGGATGGTAGTGTCCTCCCAAAATAGCATGCTCTTCCTTCTATCTAGTATTGATGAAAATAATCTGTTGGAATGTTCGTGGACTTAATAAGGCTGAGAAATGTCGGGAGCTCAATAGAATAATCCGATCTGCTGCATGTGATATTGTGATTCTTGTGGAAACAAAAATTAAAACCCATCGTGTTCGAGTTCAGAAGAATTTAATATGGCCTGAGGCAGAACTTTTTACTAATGATTCTCAGGATACTTATGGTCGAGTTTGGGTCTTATGGCATCCTAACCTTGTTACTGCTTGGTTTATTTCTGCTACTAATCAATTCATTCATCTTAAGGCAGAGGATAAACAGACTGGATGTCAATTCAATATTACCGGTATTTATGCATCTAACAGTATGTCTGACAGGAATGCTCTATGGCGTGATCTGGTTAGCATTGCAAATAGTTATCCTACAGTACCTTGGGTTATTCTCGGTGACTTTAATACTGTCAGATACACAAATGAGAAAGTGGGGGGTAGAGTGCTTTCCGAATGTCAGCTTCAACATTTTAATGATTGTATAGATACTGCTGCATTGACTGACATGAAATCTGTAGGTGATTGGTTCTCATGGAACAATCAAAGTACTGCTGATAGAAAAATTATGGCTTGACTTGACAGATGTTTGATAAATCAGGAATGGTTAGCAGTTTTCCCAGATTCACTTCTTGAGTACGGTGCTAAGTTATTTTCGGATCACTCTATTATGCATATACATGCAGATAAAGCACTACCCAGAGTCAAGAAACCTTTTAGATTTTTTAATATGTGGAGTCTCACCCTAAGTTCCTCGAAGTTATTAAGTCAGCTTGGGACATTAATGTATTTGGTTCTCCTCCTTACATCCTATGTCAAAAGCTAAAAGCATGCAAAGCAGCACTTAAGAAGTGGAATTCAACTACATTCGGAAATATCACCAACAGGGTTCAGTTATGCAAGAAAGAACTTATGACTGTGCAAAGCGAGCTAAATCTTCAACTTCTGGATGCGAATCTTATATACATCGTAGGAAGTTTGCCGAGAAGGGCCTGCCATGTACATAAGGAATGTCGCTGTGAGCATGGACTATCCCATGTCCAACTACTTGGGATCCACTTGTTGTTTCGTCGTCTAATTTGGTTCCATGCAGATGTAGCACTAAATTTACCATTATCATGAAGCCAAATAAGCATATCTGAAGAGTTGTTCTTGATTGGAATAGCCCTAATAGTCGGCCAAAGTAATAACATGTCTGGGGAGGTAGGGTTGGGAAGACACCATGTACCATTGTTAATGAATTCAGAAACCTTCCAGTCTTTGGGAGCCCCCAGATCCTGTCGTACTCTATCACCAAATATCTGAAATATACTTTTCCCATTCATCCAAGGATCATACCACATATTAATATTGGTTCCAGAAGAAATCACATAAGAAATATTGTTACGTAGCCATCTCCTTGCCTTCAGAATTCCTTTCCAAGCAGCAGAATGAGATGTTTTTGCAGATGCTTCCCAGATTGATTCCTTGGTAAGGTACCTAGCAAAAACCCATTGTGACCATAAAGAAGACTTGTTTTGTAAAATATCCCATAATTGCTTTACCATACAAGCTTTATTCCAATCTCTAATATGTCGAAGATTCAAGCCCCCTTCATCCTTCGGTTTGCAAATATTTTCCAAGAGGAAATTCTGTTCTTAATTTTTTGTAGGATAGGCTGACAGGAGACTTTGTTGATTCCAGTGGATATAAGTGGAAGACCCAAGTAAGGAACCGGTAAATTTCCTTAAGCAACTCCCAATGTTTGAGCAATATGATCCTTATTTTCAATGCAAGCACCCACGTATACTTTGCTCTTTGCATAGTTTAGCTTAAGACCAGAAACAATACCAAATTCATTAAGAATATCTTCCAGATTACTCACAGAAACTGGATCATCTCGAAGGAAGATAATAAGGTCTTCAGCAAATGTTATGTGAGAGATATAAACAGAATCATAATATGGTACCTTAATTTTGCCATTGGAAACAGTCTCTTCTAACATACAACTGAGCCCTTCCATTGCAATCGTAAAAAGATAAGGACTGTGCAAAGCGAGCTAAATCTTCAACCTCTGGATGCGAATCTTATATACAAAGAGGCTGCTGCTAGAAATAACTTTATGCAAGCTTTGAAGCAGGAGGAATGCTTTTTGAAACAGAAGTCACGACAGCATTGGCTTACTCTAGGGGATTCTAATACGAAGTTTTTCTATGCTGCTATTGCTACCAGAAGGGCTACTAATCGTATCAAAAAATGCAAAGGTATAGATGGTAATCTCATTGAGGATTTGGATGAGGTTAAAAATTACACCGAGCAATTTTTTTATTCCTTACTCAATCAGGAGCAGCAGCCTAATAGTATTCATGTTGGGCCTACAAGACGACTTGATTCTGAAGCCCTCTCTCATCTTAATGCCCCAATAACGGATGATGAAATTGTGAAAGTTGTTTTTAAGTCCCCGAAGCACAAAAGCCCTGGTCCAGACGGATTTCCAGCTGAGTCTTATCAAATTGCATGGTCTATGTAGGCAACGATGTCATAAAAGCTTGTCGACATTTTTTCTCCTCAGGTCATATTCTTAAAGAAATAAATATGCACTTTTATTTCTTTAGTGCCTAAAAATGATGGAGCCGATTCATTGGAGAACTACCGTCCTATTTCACTGTGCAACTTTATTTATAAGGTTATCTCGAAGTTACTGGCAGATAGACTACAAAAGGTCATGAATAAGGTCATTAGTCCTAATCAGGCTGCTTTTATTAAAGGGAGGAGTATCCATCATAATGTCCTGCTTGCTAATGATTTGGTTAAGGATCTTCACTCAAAAATAAGAGGGAAAAATATATGTTTTAAAGCTGATTTACGAAAGGCCTTTGACTCAGTCAATAGGCATTTTATTTACATGATGCTCCATAATATGGGCTTCCCTCAGCACTGGGTTCAATGGATTCAATGTTGCTTGGAAACTCCAAAATTTTCGATTCTCTTTAATGGTTCACCTATCGATCAGTTTTTCGTTCACCGTCTCGGAAATTCAAAATACTGTTCTTTCCCGTCTTATTAGCCCATGGGAAGTCGTACAAGCACGCTTTCGCAAAAAAATACAACGGTAATAAACTTTGCGCGAAGTCGCGCGCGAGTCGAGTTTCGACCGGTTTTTCGTGCACCGTCTCAGAAATTCAAAATACTGGTCATTCACGATGTATTAGCCCATGGTAAGTCGTATGAGCATGGTTTCATGAAAAAACGCGACGGTCATAAACTTTGCGCAGAGTCGAGTTTCGATCGATTTTTCGTGCACCGTCTCGGAAATTCAAAATACTGGTCTTTCCCGTCTTATTAGCCCATGGGAAGTCGTACAAGCACGCTTTCGCAAAAAAATACGACGGTCATAAATTTTGCGCGAAGTCGTGCGCGAGTCGAGTTTCGATCGGTTTTTCGTGCACCGTCTCGGAAATTCAAAATACTGCCCATTCACGTTGTATTAGCCCATGGTAAGTCGTATGAGCTTGGTTTCACGAAAAAATGCAACGGTCATAAACTTTGCGCAGAGTCGAGTTTCGATCGGTTTTTCGTGCACTGTCTCGAAAATTCAAAATACTGGTCTTTCCCGTCTTATTAGCCCATGGGAAGTCGTACAAACACGCTTTCGCAAACAAATACGACGGTCAAAAACTCTACGCGAACTTTGCGCAAAGTCGAGTTTCGATCGGTTTTTCGTGCACCATCACAGAAATTCAAAATACTGGTCATTCACGATGTATTAGCCCATGGTAAGTCGTCTGAGCATGGTTTCACGAAAAAATGCGACGGTCTTAAACTTGGCGCAGAGTCGAGTTTCGATCGGTTTTTCGTTCACCGTCTCGGAAATTCAAAATACCGTTCTTTCCCGTCTTATTAGCCCATGGGAAGTCGTACAAGCACGCTTTCGCAAAAAAATACAACGGTCATAAACTTTGCGCGAAGTCGCGCTCGAGTCGAGTTTCGAACGGTTTTTCGTTCACCGTCTCGGAAATTCAAAATACTGGCCATTCACGTTGTATTAGCCCATGGTAAGTCGTATGAGCTTGGTTTCACGAAAAAACGCAACGGTCATAAACTTTGCGCCGAGTCGAGTTTCGATCGATTTTTCGTGCACCGTCTCGAAAATTCAAAATACTGGTCTTTCCCGTCTTATTAGCCCAAGGGAAGTCGTACAAGCACGCTTTCGCAAAAAAATGCGACGGACATAAACTTTGCGCTGAGTCGAGTTTCTATCGGTTTTTCGTGCACCGTCTCGAAAATTCAAAATACTGGCCATTCACGATGTATTAGCCCATGGTAAGTCGAATGAGCATGGTTTCACGAAAAAACACGACGGCCATAAACTTTGCGTAGAGTCGAGTTTCGATCGGTTTTTCATGCACCATCTCGGAAATTCAAAATACTGGTCGCGCAGAGTCGAGTTTCGATCAGTTTTTCGTGCATCGTCTCGGAAATTCAAAATAGTGGTCTTGCCCGTCTTATTAGCCCATGAGAAGTGGTAGAAACATGCTTTCGAAAAAAAATACGACGGTCATAAACTTTGCACGAAGCTGCGCGCGAGTCGTAGTTTCGATCGGTTTTTCGTGCACCGTCTCGTAAATTCAAAATACTAGCCATTAACGATGTATTAGCCAATGGTAAGTCGTATGAGCTTGGTTTCACGAAAAAACGCAACGGTCATAAACTTTGCGCAAAGTCGAGTTTCGATCGATTTTTCGTGCACCGTCTCGGAAATTCAAAATACTGGTCTTTCCCGTCTTACTAGCCCATGGGAAGTCGTACAAGCACGCTTTCGCAAAAAAATACGACGGTCATAAACTTTGCGCGAACTTTGCGCAAAGTCGAGTTTCGATCGGTTTTTCGTGCACCGTCACAGAAATTCAAAATACTGGTCATTCACGATGTATTAGCCCATGGTAAGTCGTCTGAGCATGGTTTCACGAAAAAACGCGACGGTCTTAAACTTTGCGCAGAGTCGAGTTTCGATCGGTTTTTCGTTCACCGTATCGGAAATTCAAAATACTGTTCTTTCCCGTCTTATTAGCCCATGGGAAGTCGTACAAGCACGCTTTCGCAAAAAAATACAACGGTCATAAACTTTGCGCGAAGTCACGCGCGAGTCGAGTTTCGAACGGTTTTTCGTTCACCGTCTCAGAAATTCAAAATACTGGCCATTCATGATGTATTAGCCCATGGTAAGTCGTATGAGCATGGTTTCATGAAAAAACGCGATGGTCATAAACTTTGCGCAGAGTCGAGTTTCGATCGATTTTTCGTGCACCGTCTCGGAAATTCAAAATACTGGTCTTTCCAGTCTTATTAGCCCATGGGAAGTCGTACAAGCACGCTTTCGCAAAAAAATACGACAGTCATAAACTTTGCGCGAAGTCGTGCGCGAGTCGAGTTTCGATCGATTTTTCGTGCACCGTCTCGGAAATTCAAAATACTGGCCATTCACGTTGTATTAGCCCATGGTAAGTCGTATGAGCATGGTTTCACGAAAAAACGCGACCGTCATAATCTTTGCGAGAGTCGAGTTTCGATCTGTTTTTCGTGCACCGTCTTGGAAATTCAAAATACTGGTCTTTCCCGTCTTATTAGCCCATTGGAAGTCGTACAAGCTCGCTTTCGCAAAAAAATACCACGGTCAAAAACATTGCACGAAGTCGCGCGCTGTGTCGAGTTTCGATTGGTTTTACGTGCACCATCTCGGAAATTCAAAATACTGGCCATTCACGATGTATTAGCCCATGGTAAGTCGTATGAGCATAGTTTCACGAAAAAACCCGACCGTCATAATCTTTGCGAGAGTCAAGTTTCGATCGGTTTTTCGTGCACCGTCTTGGAAATTCAAAATACTGGTCTTTCCCGTCTTATTAGCCCATGGGAAGTCGTACAAGCTCGCTTTCGCAAAAAAATACGACGGTCATAAACTTTGCGCAAAGTCGAGTTTCGATCGGATTTTCGTGCACCGTCACAGAAATTCAAAATACTGGTCATTCACGATGTATTAGCCCATGGAAAGTCATCTGAGCATGGTTTCACGAAAAAACGCGACGGTCTTAAACTTTGCGCAGAGTCGAGTTTCGATCGGTTTTTCGTTCACCGTCTCGGAAATTCAAAATACTGTTCTTTCCCGTCTTATTCATGGGAAGTCGTACAAGCACGCTTTTGCAAAAAAATACAACGGTCATAAACTTTGCGCGAAGTCGCGCGCTGTGTCGAGTTTCGAACAGTTTTTCGTTCACCGTCTCAGAAATTCAAAATACTGGCCATTCACGATGTATTAGCCCCTGGTAAGTCGTATGAGCATGGTTTCATGAAAAAACGCGACGGTCATAAACTTTGTGCAGAGTCGAGTTTCGATCGATTTTTCATGCACCGTCTCGGAAATTAAAAATACTGGTCTTTCCCGTCTTATTAGCCCATGGGAAGTCGTACAAGCACGCTTTCGCAAAAAAATACGACGGTCATAAACTTTGCGCGAAGTCGTGCGCGAGTCGAGTTTCGATCGATTTTTTGTGCACCGTCTCGAAAATTCAATATACTGGTCTTTCCCGTCTTATTAGCCCATGCGAAGTCGTACAAGCACGCTTTCGCAAAAAAATACGACGGTCATAAACTTTGCGCGAACTTTGCGCAAAGTCGAGTTTCGATCGATTTTTCGTGCACCGTCACAGAAATTTAAAATACTGGTCATTCACGATGTATTAGCCCATGGGAAGTCGTACAAGCACGCTTTCGCAAAAAATACAACGGTCATAAACTTTGCGCGAAGTCGCGCGCGAGTCGAGTTTCGAACGGTTTTTCGTGCACCGTCTCAGAAATTCAAAATACTGGCCATTCACGATGTATTAGCCCATGGTATGTCGTATGAGCATGGTTTCATGAAAAAACGCGACGGTCATAAACTTTGCGCAGAGTCGAGTTTCGATCGATTTTTCGTGCACCGTCTCGGAAATTCAAAATACTGGTCTTTCCCGTCTTATTAGCCCATGGGAAGTCGTACAAGCACGTTTTCGCAAAAAAATACCACGGTCATAAACTTTGCGCGAAGTCGCGCGCGAGTCTAGTTTCGAACGGTTTTTCGTTCAACGTCTCAGAAATTCAAAATACTGGCCATTCACGATGTATTAGCCCATGGTAAGTCGTATGAGCATAGTTTCACGAAAAAACGCGACGGTCATAAACTTTGCGCAGAGTCGAGTTTCGATCGATTTTTCGTGCACCGTCTCGGAAATTCAAAATACTGGTCTTTCCCATCTTATTAGCCCATGGGAAGTCGTACAAGCACGCTTTCGCAAAAAAATACGACGGTCATAAACTTTGCGCGAAGTCGTGCGCGAGTCTAGTTTCGATCGGTTTTTCGTGCACCGTCTCTGAAATTCAAAATACTGGCCATTCACGTTGTATTAGCCCATGGTAAGTCGTACGAGGTTGGTTTCACCAAAAAATGCAACGGTCATAAACTTTGCGCAGAGTCGAGTTTCGATCGGTTTTTCGTGCACCGTCTCGGAAATTCAAAATACTGGTCTTTCCCGTCTTATTAGCCCATGGGAAGTCGTACAAGCACGCTTTCGCAAAAAAATACGACGGTCAAAAACTTTGCGCGAACTTTGCGCAAAGTCGAGTTTCGATCTGTTTTTCGTGCACCGTCACAGAAATTCAAAATACTGGTCATTCACGATGTATTAGCCCATGGTAAGTCGTCTGAGCATGGTTTCATGAAAAAACGCGACGGCCTTAAACTTTGCGCAGAGTCGAGCTTCGATCGGTTTTTCGTTCATCGTCTCAGAAATTCAAAATACTGTTCTTTCCCGTCTTATTAGCCCATGGGAAGTCGTACAAGCACGCTTTCGCAAAAAAATACAACGGTCATAAACTTTGCGCGAAGTCGCGCGCGAGTCTAGTTTCGAACGGTTTTTCGTTCACCGTCTCAGAAATTTAAAATACTGGCCATTCACGATGTATTAGCCCATGGTAAGTCGTATGAGCATGGTTTCATGAAAAAAAGCGACGGTCATAAACTTTGCGCAGAGTCGAGTTTCGATCGATTTTTCGTGCACCGTCTCGGAAATTCAAAATACTGGTCTTTCCTGTCTTATTAGCCCATGGGAAGTCGTACAAGCACGCTTTCGCAAAAAAATACGACGGTCATAAACTTTGCGCGAAGTCGTGCGCGAGTCGAGTTTCGATCGGTTTTTCGTGCACCGTCTCGGAAATTCAAAATACTGGCCATTCACGTTGTATTAGCCCATGGTAAGTGGTATGAGCATGGTTTCACGAAAAAATGCGACCGTCATAATCTTTGCGAGAGTCGAGTTTCGATCGGTTTTTCGTGCACCGTCTTGGAAATTCAAAATACTAGCCTTTCCCGTCTTATTAGCCCATGGGAAGTCGTACAAGCTCGCTTTCGCAAAAAAATACGACGGTCATAAACTTTGCGCGAAGTCACGCGCTGTGTCGAGTTTCGAACGGTTTTTCATTCACCATCTCAGAAATTCAAAATACTGGCCATTCACGATGTATTAGCCCATGGTAAGTCGTATGAGCATGGTTTCATGAAAAAACGCGACGGTCATAAACTTTGCGCAGAGTCGAGTTTCGATCGATTTTTCGTGCACCGTCCCGGAAATTAAAAATACTGGTCTTTCCCATCTTATTAGCCCATGGGATGTCGTACAAGCACGCTTTCGAAAAAAAATACGACGGTCATAAACTTTGTGCGAAATCGTGCGCGAGTCGAGTTTCGATCGGTTTTTCGTGCACCGTCTCGAAAATTCAAAATACTAGCCATTCACGTTGTATTAGCCAATGGTAAGTCGTATGAGCATGGTTTCACGAAAAAACGCGATGGTCATAAACTTTGCGCAGAGTCGAGTTTCGATCGATTTTTGTGCACCGTCTCGGAAATTCAAAATACTGGTCTTTCCAGTCTTATTAGCCCATGGGAAGTCGTACAAGCACGCTTTCGCAAAAAAATACGACGGTCATAAACTTTGCGCGAAGTCGTGCGCGAGTCGAGTTTCGATCGGTTTTTCGTGCACCGTCTCGGAAATTCAAAATACTGGTCATTCACGTTGTATTAGCCCATGGTAAGTCGTATGAGCATGGTTTCACGAAAAAATACGACCGTCATAATCTTTGCGGGAGTCAAGTTTCGATCGGTTTTTCGTGCACCGTCTTGGAAATTCAAAATACTGGTCTTTCCCGTCTTATTAGCCCACGGATATGACCTAACTTACAATGCCACAAGTATGAAATATTCACCTCATCTCGTTTCCTTTTAGACATACTTACATTCATGATGTGTGGAGCAATGACTAGTACATATAAACTATTATGCAACATTCCTCTAGTGACGATCTCATCATCCAAAATCAATGAACAACTATTGTTCTCAAAAACTAATTTATATATACTAGCTGTCAAACATGAATTGGAAAAGTACTTTTGATAATAGAAGGAACATAATAACGTGCATATAATGCAATAGTAGTTTTACCAGGTATATGTAGGGTAACCTTGCTTATGGCTATTGCAGCAACTCTTGCTTCATTGCCCATCTTGAGATCCATCTCACCTTTCGCCAGTCTTCCATGCCTTACTAAAACCTGTAAAAAATTGCATAAATGATAAGCACTCTCGGTATCCAATACCCATGTGTTATCATAATAAGTTGACAAATAGGGATTGATCATGAATGTACTTGAAGCTTATCCAAGGTTTTGTTTTGCCTCCATCAAAATACTGAAGAGCTGAGGGAGAGTCACCTCAAATTTATTCATATTAAAATTTATGATAAATTATGAAAAGGAGTATAGGAGGGATTGAAGTATAAAGTCTATACACAGGTTATCTTCTAGGATTCCTAGACCTGTGAGCTTCTTGATCCCCTCAATCATCCTTAAGACATAGTTCTGAACTGATGTCCCCTTTGTCATCCTTGCGCGAAAGAGTGGATAACTCATATCTTTGAGTTCTTTCTTATTCCTCAAACAGCTAGTGAAGATGAAAGAGGATGGAATTGGCATCCATGCTTTCATATTGCCTCTATAGCCTAGGAGTCATAGAGGCCACATTTAGCACTTAGCTAAAGTGGAATCATCTATATACTTCACTTAGCGAGTGATCTCATCCTCGCTTACCCCTTCTTCTGGCATTGGCAATATCGTGTCAAAGATATACACGATTTTCTCTATCGTGAGAATAATTCTCAAGTTGTAGAGCCAATTTGTGTAGTTTGGATCAGTGAGACAGTTGGCATCAAGTATGCCACGTAGGGGGTTTGTAAGCGACATGTTTCTAAATAACAAAGATGTAGTATAAATAAATAATATGTAAATTTTATAATAAATAAATAATTAAGATATATACTTTTACCTTAATCTACCTCCCACTATTTTTCTAGAGAATCACGCGACACCCTTGGCACGTGAAATGAAGTTCTCTAACAAACTCCTAGTAGGGATCAGGATCCAATCAACGTCTTAGTGTAACCTCGAGGGACTCGACCGATCACACTAAGCCCAAAAAGATCAGTAACTCTTGCCGATCATAACTCCTTATGATTCCCATCTTGTTCGACCTCCAAACCATCATGACCTCGAGGAACTCGACTAACTATGATGTTCGATTAAGTCATCAACATCATTACTAGATGAGTCTGATTTGATGATGTAACCTCGAGGGGCTCGACCAAGTATACAATGTCCTCAGGTCATTGGTGACATCTCTATGTCATAGGCAAAATCTTGAATCACAAAAATAAGCGAGCCTCGAGGGACTCGACTAACTCAACCTATATCGGGATTCAATTTCTTCCTATAATAATGGAAAGCCATGTGAGTCAATCTAATTACCTTATGTTTCCCGACTTAATATTATCGTAGAAGGGGTTTTTGTTTTGATATCCTAATATGTCATGTCACACATATACATATTTAATATATATCTATATCGTATGTAAATATATATATATATATATATATATATATATATTTATGGATGGATACTTGAAAATGGTTCATAGTAAGTCAATTTCATCAGCCTCTTCTTTTAAATTATGGACTAACAAGAAACCTAATTTGAGACATTTATATTGAATCTCAGAATTTGTTGATGAAATCAATTGATGCGTTATTGATCTAACAAGGTTGTTAGAGTTGATTGATGCAGGATCAATTACGACATATTACAATCAGATGATTGGCCAAAGTCAAATCCAGACATTGAGCTAGAGTGAGGACGATACGATTGGGAACTCGCTTGGAGTGCGTTAGGAGCTTGCCCAAGGTATCGAGAGCTTGCCAGGATGGCGTAAGGGAGTTCACTGGAAGAAGATCGAGACTCACTAGAAGATTGTTGGGGGTAGCCAAAAAGCTTGCCAGGAGTTGGAAAGGTTTTCAAGCGGATTTTTTAGTCATGATTGTAATTAATTAAGTCATAGTTAGAATCCTTCAGGTTTAACCACGATGGAAAAAAGGAGTTATAGACCAGAACGTACCCAGAATCAAGCTTAGGCATCGGGCCAAGGTTTGGATGATGCGGTGGGAGCTCACCGAGAGTTCCCTAGAACTTCACCGAAGGTATCGGGAAAATCACTAGGAACACGCCGGGAGATCACCGGAGGAAGACCATGAGACTAGCCGCAGGGAATGCCGGAGGTTGCCGGATTGCAGGAGTGAGGTTGTTAATTAAGTTTGGTGATCATGTATGATTGTAATCCTTAAGTTGTAGGTTAAGTTTGAGCCCGAATTGAGTGTGATTTGGAAGGAATCCAAATCAACTCAAAGACACAACTAGGTCCACTAAAGGGGATTGATTGAGCTCAAATTGAGCTCAATTGGTTGACCAGATGATTGGTCAACATAAGGGTCAAGTCGGAATTGAAAAAGTGACGGGAATCACTTTTCTGGGATTCCCGACGACCGAACCATTGGTGAGCAACAGTTGTACCACTACCGCCCAGGCTTTCGGGCAGCTGACGGTGCCTGAACTACCCATACCCTATTTTTAGGGTGCTTTCGGCGACTGCACCGCCAGCGCCGGGGGGTGAACTGCTCATACCCAAATTCTCCGATTACGTTTGAATTTTGACTCCAAATTCTGAAGTCATTTGGGGCCTATAAATACCCCAAGTTTTTTTTGCATTTGACACAATAATTTTTGGGATTAAAATTCTGTGAAAAACTTGTGTGAATTATAAGAAAAAAAAAAGGGGTGAGGGAGTGATCCAAGTGTTGTAATCTTGTATCCCTTATAAGTTGAAAGGTTGTAAGGGTTTAGTCTTCATCCAAAAAAGATCACTAGTGGATGCTAGTGGGCCTCGTAGAAGAGGACTCGAGGAGTGGACGTAGGTCGGTTAAGGCTGAACCACTATAACTGTGAGTGTGCTTTAATTGCTTTCATTTTACTCTTAATTGCTCTTAAACACTTGATAGTTGGATTTAAAGTTTCAATCTCTCAACTTCCTTAAATCAGTTTCCAATCGATTTTATTAAGAGAAGCTTATGTTGTTCACTCTTTAATTTATGAAAGCAAAGGTTTTTAATCGAGCACTTTAATTCTGACACTAATTCACCCCACCCCCCTCCTCCTCTTAGTGCCAAATGATCCTAACAATTAGCATCAGAGTAAGGTCTTACTCTTTCGACTAAATACTCATTTGAGTAAATGACTTTGTTTGGCATGAATGAGGGACATACATTTCATTTCATGTCCTCCCATGTTCAATGGGACAGATTACATGTTTTGGAAAACAAGGATGCATATTTTTTTTAATTTTTTGGATCTTGATTTATGGAACATTGTAGAAAATGGATTTAAAAATTCTTCCAAACCAATAAGTGATTGGAATGATTTGGAAATGAAGAATTTTTCTTTGCATGCAAGGCAATGAATGTCTTGTTTTGTGCTCTTGATAAAAAATGAGTTTAACCATATTTTCGTCTGTGAATCAGCTTTTGATATTTGGCACACACTAAAAATCACATATGAGGAGACTAGAAGAGTAAAAGAATCTAAAATTAATATTTTAATAATATTATTAAATCATTGCCAATAAGTTATGAAAAAGAACAAGAACTATAAAAAATTAAAATGAACCGAAGAAGGACAATATCATATGTTATGAATGAAAAAAAATGAGATATTTTAAAAATAAATATCCTCAATTGAAGAAGAAGGCACCACACAAGAAGAAAGCACTTTTCATTTGTACTAACTAACAAATAAATCATGCATTTATCAAATCTACCAACTAACAAATCATGTTTATTTTTAAGCATCTTATAAGATTTGTTATTTTTTCTAAAATCGTTAAACAATTCATAAAATATATTTAATAATTTTAAAAAAGAAATGCTTAATGAATCACTAACCTCATCTTGTATCATCATTAGAGCATAGATAGCAACTTCTTCTTTGGATTGGTCTTCTTCATCCAATGAGCTTGAGCCATCCCAAGTTGCCAAAAGTGCTTTCTTCTTGTGTGGTGCCTTCTTTTTCAATTGAGGATATTTATTTTTAAAATATCTCATTTTTTTTCATTCATAACATATGATATTGTCCTTCTTCGGTTCATTTTTATTTTTATAGTTCTTGTTCATAATGTATTGATTTGTTTCTACTTATCCATGAGGCAAGGATTTAAAAGTTGTTTAAGGATGGATACTTAAATCCATTCGACTATGAGTCATATGCAACTTACAAACTACTAAGTTATTGAAACTCATACATAGGGATGTGTGTGGTCCGATGTCGACTCAGGTCATAGGTGGTTACTCCTACTTCATTACTTTCACTAATGATTTTTCTATATATAGACATGTGTACTTGATGACATACAAGTTAGAACCAAACTGAAAAGAGTATTAAGACGCTTCGATCAAATCGAGAAGGAGAATACTTAAGTATAAAGTTCTCCAATTTCCTCAAAGACCATAGGATTCTATCCCAATGGACGCCTCCTTATATACTTCAACTTAATGATATATCAGAAAGGAGAAATCATACATTGTTAGACATGGTGTGATCCATGATGTGTTTTGTCAATCTACCTGTCTCATTATGAGATATGCCCTGGAGACTGCAACTTACCTTTTGAAGAGAGTTTCATCTAAGTCAATAGTGTCAACATCAGATAAGATATGGAAAAGAAAGAAGCTCAATCTTAAGATTGTTAAGATTTAGGACTGTCTATGCCCACATTAAAAGACACAACCCCAATAAGTTTAATAATATTCATTTAATCATACAACCCATATTTCAAGACTAGAAGAGTAAAAGAACCATTTTCAAATTATATCATTTAATAATATTCATTTAATCATACAACCCATATTTCAAGTTACTTCTTTAACATCATCAAGGTCATTACAATAACTTATCAAAATGTTAAAACATCTTGAAGCAAGAACTCAACCAATCTCAATTTCAACATTTAGATAAGTCTAACTCTTTACACATAGTGCAAGGAGTTGACAAACTCATTTCAAATTTTTTATTTATTTCAAGTCTAAATTCAAGAATGATCTAATATTCAATCATGCAACATATTTCAAGTCCATCTAATATAACATTCAAGTCAATCATTAAACATATTTTAAAAGATCATAGTTTATTTAGAAAGATCTTTAGTCATAACCATGATAAAAAAACTTTAGACTCATATAAAAAGGTTTTTCTGTTTGGATAAATATCTTCAGGAGTCAAGATGGTTGTTTTATATATATAATATCTTTCAAATCATAGAAACTAATATATCATCAACAAAAAACTCATTTTCATAAATTTCAACATAAATTTTTTTCATTAACAATAACTAAAGTACCTTAGTTCTAGTTCATTTTCATATGAGTATGCTCTAACTATACATTATCAATCAAAGTTTTAATAAGATAAATCCAAATGAGTAAATCACTTTCAAGTGGAGTCATTACTACGAGATATTCTTCAACCAAAATTCAATGATTTATTTTTATGTTGGAAGATTCTATCATGTTATCAAGAAGTTTTTTCCCTTAAAGAAAAATAATTTTGTATATGACATTTAAGTTTAAATTCAATATTTGGTCATTTAATCTCAAGACAATGTACACAAATATAAGCACACAAATCAATACATTAATCATCATCAAAATCTCCCTTTCATGTTTATAATTTTTCATTAAAATAGCTAATCTTTTTTCTTTCTAATTTTAGCATGCAACGAAAGAGTTACGCACCATAATAATGAAGATTTATTTTTATTTTTAATAATTTATCTTGTTAGTATTTAAGCTAGTGAGTTTGAAAGAGTGTTAGATCTCAAATTATATGTATTGAGCATCTAAAGCATTACTCGGAGCTCCAAGCTTTAGTTTCGAGACAAACCAACAAGAAATTTGTTTTTAAATTTAGGTACATATTTT
Source organism: Ensete ventricosum (assembly GCA_029747655.1). Lineage (NCBI taxonomy): Eukaryota > Viridiplantae > Streptophyta > Magnoliopsida > Zingiberales > Musaceae > Ensete > Ensete ventricosum. Next base: position 40,991,373 of record JAQQAF010000003.1, read on the forward strand.
ACATTGAGTCCTTCATAAAGAATTTTATCTTTCTTTTCTAATTAATTTTTATTGTATAAAGTTTCCTTGGGAACCCAAACTAATTGGTGTCGACTATATTTTTAAAATAGATATTTGTTTGCCTTATGTCCTAATTTTCCATAAAATTTATATTTAATTTTTTGTGACAAATTCAAGGTAGGTCCTTTAACAAAAATAGTTGGTTTTTGTTGAATGTACCAACAAAATCTATATCATTTCTTTAATTAATATGACCCTTATTGGCAATGATCATATTTAGAGATTTGTTTCTAATTTTAAAATTTTCTAATGTTGTCTTAAGCATAATATTTTCTTCTTTAACATTATTTAGTATTTCATATTTTGAACAAGGGTTATAAGATGCTAATAAATCATGAATTTATCAAATCTACCAACTAACAAATCATGTTTATTTTTAAGCATCTTATAAGATTTGTTATTTTTTCTAAAATCGTTAAACAATTCATAAAATATATTTAATAATTTTAAAAAAGAAATGCTTAATGAATCACTAACCTCATCTTGTATCATCATTAGAGCATAGATAGCAACTTCTTCTTTGGATTGGTCTTTTTCATCCAATGAGCTTGAGCCATCCCAAGTTGCCGAAAGTGCTTTCTTCTTGTGTGGTGCCTTCTTCTTCAATTGAGGATATTTATTTTTAAAATATCTCATTTTTTTTTCATTCATAACATATGATATTGTCCTTCTTCGGTTCATTTTTATTTTTATAGTTCTTGTTCTTTTTCATAAATTTTTTAAACTTTCTAGACAATAGTGTAATATCATGGTCCTCATCTCTCGAGGTTTCACTCAATGAATCATTTGTCTTTCGAAGTGCAACATCCTTCCTGTTCTTTAGAAGAAGTTCATCAAGCTCTTCATGCGCAAAGTTTATGACCATCGTATTTTTTTGCGAAAGCGAGCTTGTACGACTTCCCATGGGCTAATAAGACGAAAAAGACCAGTATTTTGAATTTCCAAGACGGTGCACGAAAAACCGATCGAAACTCGACTCTCGCAAAGATTATGAGGGTCGCGTTTTTTCGTGAAACCATGCTCATACGACTTACCATGGGCTAATACAACGTGAATGGCTAGTATTTTGAATTTCCGAGATGGTGCACGAAAAACGGATCGAAACTCGACTCGCGCACGACTTCGCGCAAAGTTTATGACCGTCGTATTTTTTTGCGAAAGCGTGCTTGTACGACTTCCCATGGGCTAATAAGACGGGAAAGACCAGTATTTTGAATTTTCGAGACGATGCACGAAAAATCGATCGAAACTCGACTCTGCGCAAAGTTTATGACCGTCACGTTTTTTCATGAAACCATGTTCATACGACTTACCATGGGCTAATACATCGTGAATAGCCAGTATTTTGAATTTCTGAGACGGTGAACGAAAAACCGTTCGAAACTCGACACAGCGCGTGACTTCGCGCAAAGTTTATGACCGTCATATTTTTTTGCGAAAGCGAGCTTGTACGACTTCCCATGAGCTAATAAGACGGGAAAGACCAGTATTTTGAATTTCCAAGACGATGCACGAAAAACCGATCGAAACTCTACTCGCGCAAAGTTTATGACCGTCGTATTTTTTTACGAAAGCATGCTTGTACGACTTCCCATGTGGCCTAATAAGACGGGAAAGACCAGTATTTTGAATTTCCGAGACGATGCATGAAAAACCGATCGAAACTCGACTCGCGCGTGAATTCGCGCAAAGTTTATGACCGTCGTATTTTTCTGCGAAAGCGTGCTTGGACGACTTCCCATGGGCTAATAAGACGGGAAAGACCAGTATTTTGAATTTTCCGAGACGGTGCATGAAAAACTGATCGACACTCGAATCTGCACAATGTTTATGACCGTCACGTTTTTTCGTGAATCCTTGCTCACATGACTTACCATGGGCTAATACATTGTGAATGTCCAGTATTTTGAATTTCCGAGATAGTGCATGAAAAATCAATCGAAACTCAACTCATCGCAAAGTTCGCGCAAAGTTTATGACCGTCGGATTTTTTTGCGAAAGCGTGCTTGTACGACTTCCCATGGGCTAATAAGATGGGAAAGACCAGTATTTTGAATTTCCGAGACGGTGCATGAAAAACCGATCGAAACTCGACTCTAAGCAAAGTTTATGACCGTTGCGTTTTTTCGTGAAACCAAGCTCATACGACTTACCATGGGCTATACAACGTGAATGGCCAGTATTTTGAATTTCCGAGACGGTGCACGAAAAATCGATCGAAACTCGACTCGCGCACGACTTCGCGCAAAGTTTATGACCGTCGTATTTTTTTACGAAAGCGTGCTTGTACGACTTCCCATGGGCTAATAAGATGGGAAAGACCAGCATTTTGAATTTCCGAGACGGTGCACGAAAAATCGATCGAAACTCGACTCTGCGCAAAGTTTATGACCGTCGCATTTTTTCATGAAACCATGCTCATACGACTTACCATGGGCTAATACATCGTGAATGGCCAGTATTTTGAATTTCTGAGACGGTGAACGAAAAACCGTTCGAAACTCGACACAGCACGCGACTTCGCGCAATGTTTATGACCGTCATATTTTTTTTGCGAAAGCGAGCTTGTACGACTTCCCATGGGCTAATAACACGGGAAAGACCAGTATTTTGAATTTCCAAGACGGTGCACGAAAAACCGATCGAAACTCGACACTCGCAAAGATTATGACGGTCGCATTTTTTCGTGAAACCATGCTCATACGACTTACAATGGGCTAATAGAACGTGAATGGCCAGTATTTTGAATTTCCGAGACGGTGCACGAAAAATCGATCGAAACTCGACTCTGCGCAAAGTTTATGACCGTCGTGTTTTTTCATGAAACCATGCTCATACGACTTACCATGGGCTAATACATCGTGAATGGCCAGTATTTTGAATTTCTAAGACGGTGAACGAAAAATAGTTCGAAACTCGACTCGCGCGCGACTTCGCGCAAAGTTTATGACCGTTGTATTTTTTTGCGAAAGCGTGGTTGTACGACTTCCCATGGGCTAATAAGACGGGAAAGAATAGTATTTTGAATTTCCGAGACGGTGAACGAAAAACCGATTGAAACTTGACTCTGCGCAAAGTTTAAGACCGTCGCGTTTTTTCGTGAAACCATGCTCAGACGACTTACCATGGGCTAATACATCGTGAATGACCAGTATTTTGAATTTCTGTGACGGTGCACGAAAAATCGATCGAAACTCGACTTTGCGCAAAGTTCGCGCAAAGTTTTTGACCGTCGTATTTTTTTGCGAAAGCTTGCTTGTACAACTTCCCATGGGCTAATAAGACGGGAATGACCAGTATTTTGAATTTCCGAGACGGTGCACGAAAAACCGATCGAAACTCGACTCTGCGCAAAGTTTATGACCGTTGCGTTTTTTCGTGAAACCAAGCTCATACGACTTACCATGGGCTAATACAACGTGAATGGCCAGTATTTTGAATTTCCGAGACAGTGCATGAAAAACCGATCGAAACTCGACTCGCGCACGACTTCACGCAAAGTTTATGACCGTCGTATTTTTTTGCGAAAGCGTGCTTGTACGACTTCCCATGGGCTAATAAGACGGGAAAGACCAGTATTTTGAATTTCCGAGATGGTGCACGAAAAATCGATCGATACTCGACTCTGCGCAAAGTTTATGACCGTTGCGTTTTTTCATGAAACCATGCTCATACGACTTCACTTGCATGGTCTATTGTAGGCAACGATGTCATAAAAGCTTGTCGACATTTTTTCTCCTCAGGTCATATTCTTAAAGAAATGAATTGCACTTTTATTTCTTTAGTGCCTAAAAATGATGGAGCCGATTCATTGGAGAACTACCGTCCTATTTCACTGTGCAACTTTATTTATAAGGTTATCTCGAAGTTACTGGCAGATAGACTACAAAAGGTCATGAATAAGGTCATTAGTCCTAATCAGGCTGCTTTTATTAAAGGGAGGAGTATCCATCATAATGTCCTGCTTGCTAATGATTTGGTTAAGGATCTACACTCAAAAACAAGAGGGAAAATGATCTGTTTTAAAGCTGATTTACGAAAGGCCTTTGACTCAGTCAATAGGCATTTTATTTACATGATGCTCCATAATATGGGCTTCCCTCAGCACTGGGTTCAATGGATTCAATGTTGCTTGGAAACTCCAAAATTTTCGATTCTCTTTAATGGTTCACCTATTGGCTTCTTCGGGAGTAAGAATGGCATTCGGCAAGGCGATCCACTATCTCCTTATCTTTTTACGATTGCAATGGAAGGGCTCAGTTGTATGTTAGAAGAGGCTGTTTCCAATGGCAAAATTAAGGTACCATATTATGGTTCTGTTTATATCTCTCACATAACATTTGCTGATGACCTTATTATCTTCCTTCGAGATGATCCAGTTTCTGTGAGTAATCTGGCAGATATTCTTAATGAATTTGGTATAGTTTCTGGTCTTAAGCTAAACCATGCAAAGAGCAAAGTATACGTGGGTGCTTGCATTGAAAATAAGGATCATATTGCTCAAACATTGGGAGTTGCTGAAGGAAATTTACCGATTCCTTACTTGGGTCTTCCACTTATATCCACTGGAATCAAAAAAGTCTCCTGTCAGCCTATCCAACAAAAAATTAAGAATATAATTTCCTCTTGGAAAAATAGGCTTCTTTCTAAAGCGGGACGACTTGAACTTATTCGATCAGTGTTGATCTCTTATTCTATTTATTGGTCTCATGCATTCCTTCTACCAGCCGGGCTTCTCAATGATATTGATAAATTACTTATGAACTTCTTTTGGAATGGCACAGATGATAAGGCAATGCATATGGTGAATTGGGACAACATTTGCAAACCGAAGGATGAAGGGGGCTTGAATCTTCGACATATTAGAGATTGGAATAAAGCTTGTATGGTAAAGCAATTATGGGATATTTTACAAAACAAGTCTTCTTTATGGTCACAATGGGTTTTTGCTAGGTACCTTACCAAGGAATCAATCTGGGAAGCATCTGCAAAAACATCTCATTCTGCTGCTTGGAAACGAATTCTGAAGGCAAGGAGATGGCTACGTAACAATATTTCTTATGTGATTTCTTCTGGAACCAATATTAATATGTGGTATGATCCTTGGGTCAATGGGAAAAGTATATTTCAGATATTTGGTGATAGAGTACGACAGGATCTAGGGGCTCCCAAAGACTGGAAGGTTTCTGAATTCATTAACAATGGTACATGGTGTCTTCCTAACCCTACCTCCCCAGACATGTTATTACTTTGGCCGACTATTAGGGCTATTCCAATCAAGAACAACTCTTCAGATATGCTTATTTGGCTTCATGATAATGGTAAATTTAGTGCTACATCTGCATGGAACCAAATTAGACGACGAAATAACAAGTGGATCCCAAGTAGTTGGACATGGGATAGTCCATGCTCACAGCGACATTCCTTATGTACATGGTAGGCCCTTCTCGGCAAACTTCCTATGATGGACAATATGCAGCGAAGAGGTATTTATATTGTAAATCGGTGCTCTTTGTGTATGCAAAAGGAAGAAAGTGTTGACCATCTATACTTTGCTTGTGATTATTCATCTTGGATATGTGAAGAGATCTTGAAGCGATTTGATCTTCAAAGGCTACCACGACCAAACTTGCATCATGAACTAGAAAGGCTAATGCAAGGCTTCTCAAGAAAGGGTCCTCTTACACAACTAGCAAGAATTATATTCAGATGTGCTATTTGGTGGATTTGGAAGGAGAGGTGTGGCAGAATTTTTGAGTGTCACAACATGAACAAAGCTCAAATTCTGATAGAGATTCTTCAGGACTCACGATCATGCATGTAGCAAGAATTGAATATAGAGCACCTAACAAGAATAGAGAAAGAGATTTTCACAAGATTCAATTTTTTCATTAGTCAATAATCACTCGAATAATGATGAAGATTGTAATATATTATGGGGCAAAGCTTATATTTTGTGATGTATCCACAAGTACTCCAGAACAGTCTAGCTATTGCATTTTTTATTAACTTCCTTATGCTACTCTTGGAAATGAGTTTGATGAAGTGTGCCCATTTCACCTTCTTTAGGTGGGGTACAATCTTCTCGACTACACTAAGAGACTTCAGGCTTTAGTCTATGGCTTGTGTAGACAAAGCTTCTTTGTACAAATCTTTTACAAAATACATTATCTTTACTTACCCAAAAAAAAATGCTCATACGACTTACCATGGGCTAATACATCGTGAATGGCCAGTATTTTGAATTTCGGAGACGGTGAACGAAAAACCGTTCGAAACTCGACACAGCGCGCGACTTCGTGCAAAGTTTATGACCATCATATTTTTTTGCGAAAGCGAGCTTGTACAACTTCCCATGGGCTAATAAGACGGGAAAGACCAGTATTTTGAATTTCGAAGACGGTGCACGAAAAACCGATCGAAACTCGACTCTCGCAAAGATTATGACGGTCGCATTTTTTCGTGAAACCTTGCTCATACGACTTACCATGGGCTAATACAACGTGAATGGCCAGTATTTTGAATTTCCGAGACGGTGCACGAAAAACCGATCGAAATTCGACTCGCGCACGACTTCGCGCAAAGTTTATGACCGTCGTATTTTTTTGCGAAAGCGTGCTTCTACGACTTCGCATGGGCTAATAAGACGGGAAAGACCAGTATTTTGAATTTCCGAGACGGTGCACGAAAAATCGATCGAAACTCGACTCTGAGCAAAGTTTATGACCGTCACGTTTTTTCATGAAACCATGCTCATACATCGTGAATGGCCAGTATTTTGAATTTCTGAGACGGTGAACGAAAAACCGTTTGAAACTCGACACAGCGCGCGACTTCGCGCAAAGTTTATGACCGTCGTATTTTTTTGCGAAAGCGAGCTTGTACGACTTCCCATGGGCTAACAAGACGGGAAAGACCAGTATTTTGAATTTCCAAGACGGTGCACGAAAAATCGATCGAAACTTGACTCTCGCAAAGATTATGACGGTCGCGTTTTTTCGTGAAACCATGCTCATACGACTTACCATGAGCTAATACAACGTAAATGGCCAGTATTTTGAATTTCTGAGACGGTGCACGAAAAACCGATCGAAACTCTACTCGCGCACGACTTCGCGCAAAGTTTATGACCGTCGTATTTTTTTGCGAAAGCGTGCTTGTACGACTTCCCATGGGCTAATAAGATGGGAAAGACCAGTATTTTGAATTTTCGAGATGGTGCACGAAAAATCGATCGAAACTCGACTCTGCGCAAAGTTTATGACCGTCACGTTTATTCATGAAACCATGCTCATACGACTTACCATGGGCTAATACATCGTGAATGGCCATTATTTTGAATTTCTGAGACGGTGAACGAAAAACCGTTCGAAACTCGACTCGCGCACGACTTCGCGCAAAGTTTATGACCGTTGTATTTTTTTGCGAAAGCGTGCTTGTACGACTTCCCATGGGCTAATAAGACGGGAAAGAACAGTATTTTGAATTTTTGAGACGGTGAACGAAAAACTGATCGAAACTCGACTCTGCGCAAAGTTTAAGACCGTCGCGTTTTTTCGTGAAACCATGCTCATCAGACTTAACATGGGCTAATACATCGTGAATGGCCAGTATTTTGAATTTTTGAGACGGTGCACGAAAAACCGATAGAAACTCGACTCCGCGTAATGTTTATGACCGTCGCGTTTTTTCGTGAAACTATGCTCATACGACTTACCATGGGCTAATACATCGTGAATGGCTTGTATTTTGAATTTCCGAGATGGTGCACGTAAAACTAATCGAAACTCGACACAGCGCACGACTTCGCGCAATGTTTTTGACCGTCGTATTTTTTTGCAAAAGCGAGCTTGTACGACTTCCCAAGGGCTAATAAGACGGTAAAGCCCAGTATTTTGAATTTCCAAGACGGTGCACGAAAAACTGATCGAAACTCGACTCTCGCAAAGATTATGACGGTCGCGTTTTTTCATGAAACCATGCTCATACGACTTACCATGGGCTGATACAACGTGAATGACCAGTATTTTGAATTTCCGAGACGGTGCACGAAAAACCGATCGAAACTTGACTCGCGCATGACTTCGCACAAAATTTATGACCGTCGTATTTTTTTGCGAAAGCGTGCTTGTACGACTTCCCATGGGCTAACAAGACGGGAAAGACCAGTATTTTGAATTTCCAAGACGGTGCACGAAAAACCGATCGAAACTCGACTCTCGCAAAGATTATGACGGTCTCATTTTTTCGTGAAACCTTGCTCATACGACTTACCATGGGCTAATACAACGTTAATGGCTAGTATTTTGAATTTCCGAGACGGTGCACGAAAAATCGATCGAAATTCGACTCGCGCACGACTTCGCGCAAAGTTTATGACCGTCGTATTCTTTTGCGAAAGCGTGCTTCTACGACTTCGCATGGGCTAATAAGACGGGAAAGACCAGTATTTTGAATTTCCGAGACGGTGCACGAAAAATCGATCGAAACTCGACTCTAAGCAAAGTTTATGACCGTCGCGTTTTTCAATGAAACCATGCTCATACGACTTACCATGCTCATACATCGTGAATGGCCAGTATTTTGAATTTCTGAGACGGTGAACGAAAAACCGTTTGAAATCGACACAGCGCGCGACTTCGCGCAATGTTTATGACCGTCGTATTTTTTTGCGAAAGCGAGCTTGTACGACTTCCCATGGGCTAATAAGACGGGAAAGACCAGTATTTTGAATTGCCAAGACGGTGCACGAAAAACCGATCGAAACTTGACTCTCGCAAAGATTATGACGGTCGCGTTTTTTCGTGAAACCATGCTCATACGACTTACCATGAGCTAATACAACGTAAATGGCCAGTATTTTGAATTTCCGAAACGGTGCACGAAAAATCGATCGAAACTCTACTCGCGCACGACTTCGCGCAAAGTTTATGACCGTCGTATTTTTTTGCGAACGCGTGCTTGTACGACTTCCCATGGGCTAATAAGACGGGAAAGACCAGTATTTTGAATTTTCGAGATGGTGCACGAAAAATCGATCGAAACTTGACTCTGCGCAAAGTTTATGACCATCGCGTTTATTCATGAAACCATGCTCATACGACTTACCATGGGCTAATACATCGTGAATGGCCATTATTTTGAATTTCTGAGACGGTGAACGAAAAACCGTTCGGAACTCGACTCGTGCACGATTTCGCGCAAAGTTTATGACCGTTGTATTTTTTTGCGAAAGCGTGCTTGTACGACTTCCCATGGGCTAATAAGACGGGAAAGAACAGTATTTTGAATTTCCGAGACGGTGAACGAAAAACCGATCGAAACTCGACTCTGCGCAAAGTTTAAGACCGTCGCGTTTTTTCGTGAAACCATGCTCATCAGACTTACCATGGGCTAATACATCATGAATGGCCAGTATTTTGAATTTTTGAGACGGTGCACGAAAAACCGATAGAAACTCGACTCCGCGTAATGTTTATGACCGTCGTGTTTTTTCGTGAAACTATGCTCATACGACTTACCATGGGCTAATACATCGTGAATGGCCAGTATTTTGAATTTCCGAGATGGTGCACGTAAAACCAATCGAAACTCGACACAGCGCGCAACTTCGCGCAATGTTTTTGACCGTCGTATTTTTTTGCAAAAGCGAGCTTGTACGACTTCCCAAGGGCTAATAATACGGGAAAGCCCAGTATTTTGAATTTCCAAGACGGTGCACGAAAAACCGATCGAAACTCGACTCTCGCAAAGATTATGACGGTCGCGTTTTTTCATGAAACCATGCTCATATGACTTACCATGGGCTAATACAACGTGAATGGCCAGTATTTTGAATTTCTGAGACGGTGCACGAAAAACCGATCGAAACTTGACTCGCGCACGACTTCGCTCAAAATTTATGACCGTCGTATTTTTTTGCGAAAGCGTGCTTGTACGACTTCCCATGGGCTAATAAGATGGGAAAGACCAGTATTTTGAATTTCCGAGACGGTGCACGAAAAATCGATTGAAACTCGACTCTGCGCAAAGTTTATGACCGTCGTGTTTTTTCATGAAACCATGCTCATACGACTTACCATGGGCTAATACATCGTGAATGGCCAGTATTTTGAATTTCTGTGACGGTGCACGAAAAACCGTTCGAAACTCGACTCGCGCGCGACTTCGCGCAATGTTTATGACCGTTGTATTTTTTTGCGAAAGCGTGCTTATATGACTTCCCATGGGCTAATAAGACGGGAAAGAACAGTATTTTGAATTTCCGAGACGGTGAACGAAAAACCGATCGAAACTCGACTCTGCGTAAAGTTTATGACCGTCGCATTTTTTCGTGAAACCATGCTCATACGACTTTCCATGGGCTAATACATCATGAATGGCCAGTATTTTGAATTTCTGTGACGGTGCACGAAAAACCGATCGAAACTTGACTTTGCGCAAAGTTTATGACCGTCGTATTTTTTTGCGAAATCGTGCTAGTACGACATCCCATGGGCTAATAAGACGTGAAAGACCAGCATTTTGAATTTCCGAGAAGTTGCACGAAAAACCGATCGAAACTCGACTCTGCGCAAAGTTTATGACCGTCGCATTTTTTCATGAAACCATGCTCATACGACTTACCATGGGCTAATATATCGTGAATGGCCAGTATTTTGAATTTCTGAGACGGTGAACGAAAAACCGTTCGAAACTCGACACAGCACGCGACTTCGCGCAATGTTTATGACCGTCGTATTTTTTTTGCGAAAGCGAGCTTGTACGACTTCCCATGGGCTAATAACACGGGAAAGACCAGTATTTTGAATTTCCAAGACGGTGCACGAAAAACCGATCGAAACTCGACACTCGCAAAGATTATGACGGTCGCGTTTTTTCGTGAAACCATGCTCATACGACTTACAATGGGCTAATACATCGTGAATGGCTAGTATTTTGAATTTCCGAGACGGTGCACCAAAAACTGATCGAAACTCGACCCGCGCGCGACATCGCGCAAAGTTTATGACCGTCGTATTTTTTTGCGAAAGCGTGCTTGTACGACTTCCCATGTGCTAATAAGACGGGAAAGACCAGTATTTTGAATTTCCAAGACGGTGCACGAAAAACCGATCGAAACTCGACTCTGCGCAAAGTTTATGACAATCGCGTTTTTTCGTGAAACTATGCTCATACGACTTACCATGGGCTAATACATCATGAATGACCAGTATTTTGAATTTCCGAGACGGTGCACGAAAAACCGATCGAAACTCGACTCGCGCAAAGTTTATGACCGTCGTATTTTTTTGCGAAAGCGTGCTTGTACGACTTCCCATGGGCTAATAAGACGCGAAAGACCAGTATTTTGAATTTCCGAGACGGTGCATTAAAAATCGATCGAAACTCGACTCGCGCGTGAATTCGCCCAAAGTTTATGACTGTCGTATTTTTCTGCGAAAGCGTGCTTGGACGACTTCCCATGGGCTAATAAGATGGGAAAGACCAGTATTTTGAATTTTCCTAGACGGTGCATGAAAAACTGATCGACACTCGAATCTACGCAATGTTTTTGACCGTCACGTTTTTTCATGAAACCTTGCTCACATGACTTACCATGGGCTAATACATTGTGAATGTCCAGTATTTTGAATTTTCGAGACAGTGCGTGAAAAATCGATCGAAACTCAACTCATCGCAAAGTTTGCGCAAAGTTTATGACCGTCGTATTTTTTTGCGAAAGCGTGCTTGTACGACTTCCCATGGGCTAATAAGACAGGAAAGACCAGTATTTTGAATTTTCGAGACGTTGCACGAAAAACCGATCGAAACTAGACTATCGCAAAGATTATGATGGTCACGTTTTTTCGTGAAACCATGCTCATACGACTTACCATGGGCTAATACATCATGAATGGCCAGTATTTTGAATTTCCGTGATGGTGCACGAAAACCGATCGAAACTCGACCCGTGCGCGACATCGCACAAAGTTTATGACGATCGTATTTTTTTGCGAAGCGTGCTTGTACGACTTCCCATGGGCTAAAAACATGGGAAAGTCCAGTATTTTGAATTTCTTAGACGGTGCACGAAAAACCGATCGATACTCGACTCAGCGCAACGTTTATGACCGTCACGTTTTTTCGTGAAACCATGCTCATACGACTTACCATGGGCAAATACATCGTGAATGGCCAGAATTTTGAATTTCCGAAACGGTGCACGAGAATCCGATTGAAACTCGACTCGCGCGAGACTTCGCGCAAAGTTTATGACCGTCGTATTTTTTTGCGAAAGCGTGCTTGTACGACTTCCCATGGGCTAAAAAGATGAGAAAGACCAGTATTTTGAATTTCCGAGACGGTGCACGAAAAACCGATCGAAACTCGACTCTACGCAAAGTTTATGACCGTCGCGTTTTTTCGTGAAACCATGCTCATACGACATACCATGGGCTAATACATCGTGAATGGCCAGTATTTTGAATTTCCGAGACGGTGCACGAAAAACCGATCGAAACTCGACCCGCGCGCGACATCGCGCCAATTTTATGATCGTCGTATTTTTATGCGAAAGCATGCTTGTACGACTTCCCATGGGCTAATAAGACGGGAAAGACCAGTATTTTGAATTTCCAAGACGGTGCACGAAAAACCGATCGAAACTCGACTCTGCGCAAAGTTTATGACAATCGAGTTTTTTCGTGAAACTATGCTCATACGACTTACCATGGGCTAATACATCATGAATGACCAGTATTTTGAATTTTCGAGCCGTTGCACGAAAAACCGATCGAAACTCGACTCGCGCAATGTTTATGACCGTCGTATTTTTTTGCGAAAGTGTGCTTGTACGACTTCCCATGGGCTAATAAGACGGGAAAGACCAGTATTTTGAATTTCCGAGACGGTGCATGAAAAACCGATCGAAACTCGACTCGCGCGTGACTTCGCGCAAAGATTATGACCGTCGTATTTTTTTGCGAAAGCGTGCTTGGACGACTTCCCATGGGCTAATAAGACGGGAAAGACCAATATTTTGAATTTTCTGAGACGGTGCACGAAAAACTGATCGACACTCGAATCTGCGCAATGTTTATGACTGTCACGTTTTTTCGTGAAACCTTGCTCACATGACTTACCATGGGATAATACATTGTGAATGTCCAGTATTTTGAATTTTTTAGACAGTGCATGAAAAACCGATCGAAACTCAACTCATCGCAAAGTTCGCGCAAAGTTTATGACCGTCGTATTTTTTTGCGAAAGCATACTTGTACGACTTCCCATGGGCTAGTAAGACGGGAAATACCAGTATTTTGAATTTCCGAGATGGTGCACGAAAAACCGATCGAAACTCGACTCTGCGCAAAGTTTATGACCGTCGCATTTTTTCGTGAAACCTTGCTCATGCGACTTACCATGGGCTAATACATTGTTTATGGCCAGTATTTTGAATTTCCGAGACGGTGCACGAAAAACCGATCGAGATTGCAATGGAAGGGCTCAGTTGTATGTTAGAAGAGGCTGTTTCCAATGGCAAAATTAAGGTACCATATTATGGTTCTGTTTATATCTCTCACATAACATTTGCTGATGACCTTATTATCTTCCTTCGAGATGATCCAGTTTCGGTGATTAATCTGGCAGATATTCTTAATGAATTTGGTATAGTTTCTGGTCTTAAGCTAAACCATGCAAAGAGCAAAGTATACGTGGGTGCTTGCATTGAAAATAAGGATCATATTGCTCAAACATTGGGAGTTGCTGAAGGAAATTTACCGGTTCCTTACTTGGGTCTTCCACTTATATCCATTGGAATCAACAAAGTCTCCTGTCAGCCTATCCTACAAAAAATTAAGAACAGAATTTCCTCTTGGAAAAATAGGCTTCTTTCTAAAGCTGGACGACTTGAACTTATTCGATCAGTGTTGATCTCTTATTCTATTTATTGGTCTCATGCATTCCTTCTACCAGCCGGGCTTCTCAATGATATTGATAAATTACTTATGAACTTCTTTTGGAATGGCACAGATGGTAAGGCAATGCATATGGTGAATTGGGATAACATTTGCAAACCGAAGGATGAAGGGGGCTTGAATCTTCGACATATTAGAGATTGGAATAAAGCTTGTATGGTAAAGCAATTATGGGATATTTTACAAAACAAGTCTTCTTTATGGTCACAATGGATTTTTGCTGGGTACCTTACCAAGGAATCAATCTGGGAAGCATCTGCAAAAACATCTCATTCTGCTGCTTGGAAAGGAATTCTGAAGGCAAGGAGATGGCTACGTAACAATATTTCTTATGTGATTTCTTCTGGAACCAATATTAATATGTGGTATGATCCTTGGGTGAATGGGAAAAGTATATTTCAGATATTTGGTGATAGAGTACGACAGGATCTGGGGGCTCCCAAAGACTGGAAGGTTTCTGAATTCATTAACAATGGTACATGGTGTCTTCCCAACCCTACCTCCCCAGACATGTTATTACTTTGGCCGACTATTAGGGCTATTCCAATCAAGAACAACTCTTCAGATATGCTTATTTGGCTTCATGATAATGGTAAATTTAGTGCTACATCTGCATGGAACCAAATTAGACGACGAAACAACAAGTGGATCCCAAGTAGTTGGACATGCTTGTACGACTTCCCATGGGCTAATAAGAAGGGAAAGAACAGTATTTTGAATTTTTGAGACGATGCACGAAAAACCGTTCGAAACTCGACTCAGCGCGCGACTTCGAGCAAAGTTTTTGACCGTCGTATTTTTTTGCGAAAGCAAGCTTATTCGACTTCCCATGGGCTAATAAGATGGGAAAGACCAGTATTTTGAATTTCCGAGATGGTGCACGAAAAACCGATAGAATCTCGATTCTGCGTAAAGATTATGACCGTCGCGTTTTTTCGTGAAACCATGCTAATACGAGTTACCATGGGCAAATACATCGTGAATGGCTAGTATTTTGAATTTCTCTCCACTGGTGAATCGCTTCGATTAAATAATGGCAGTCCTGCTACAGACTCTACACAATATCGACAAGTGATTGGCTCCTTGCAATATTTAGCCCTCACTTGCCCAGATATCTCATTTGCGGTTAACAAGCTGTCTCAATTCATGCATAGACCATCTACCACACATTGGTCCGCTGTTAAATGAGTATTACGATATCTTAAAGGTACTCTTGACTATGGCATCATTCTCAATAAAAAAAAATATCCTCTTCAACTTCATGCTTATGCTGACGCTGATTGGGCTGGGAACCTTGAAGATAGAACATCAACATATGGGTATATTATATTCCTCGGAGTCAATCCAATCAGTTGGAGTTCCAAGAAACAAAAGACAGTTGCTCGGTCTTCTACTGAAGCTGAGTATCGCTCCATTGCAACTGCAACTGTTGAACTTAACTGGATAATGAATCTGCTCAAAGAGCTTGACATCTGCTCCTCTGCTACTCCTACAATATACTGCGATAATGTCGGGGCTACCTACTTATGTGCCAATGCGGTGTTTCACTCTCGTATTAAACATATAGCAATTGACTTTATCTTTGTATGAGATCAAGTGGTGAATCATCAACTACGTGGATCAACTGGCGGACTCCCTCACGAAGCCACTCTCCCACAAGTTGTTCTCACTTCATCGGTCCAAAATCGACATCCTTGGTCGAAGCGCGATCTTACGGGGGCATGATAAATAATAGAGTTGTTAGCATCTGTTGTAACAACCAATATCAGATTTGTTAGACCGTTGAGGAAAATCCTCAACGTCTAACCTCTCTATCCCTCTCTTCCTTTATATAAATAGCCATCAATGAATGAACAAAAACAATCGATACATTATTTCACTCAACCATCTTCTCATTTCTAACACGAAGAACTTTTTTAAACTCTTTTTATCTTATCGGGGAAACTGCACAGGATAAGCAAGCTATGGGATCTATTGCAATTACCTTTTGCAATTGACATATATATATATATATATATATATATATATATATATATATATATATATATATATATATATATATATATATATATATATATATATATATATATATATATATATATATGTCAATTGGCAAGCTAGGTTCAGGGAGCTGGTCCCGGAGCAAGAAACAAGAGCCATGCCTCAACTACGTGGTTGCACGCCATTTCCCTAGTTTGAGTTGCCCGCCCCTATGGGATAAGAACAACCAGGTGGGTGAACCAGCAATGGAACAAACAAAAGAGTAGGTGGCTGAACCATCAACGGAAGAAGCATAAGCTGGATCCAGTTCTAGATTAGGAGTTGGCACAGCAGCAATTGAAGTTATTGTTTACTCGGAACAAGAAATGAGGCCTGTCCTGTTTTCTCGGGTACCTCAATGGTGTATTTGCCATTAGCGTAGTAGAATAAAACAGAGGTGAAACTTGGATAAATAAGAGTTTTCAGTGCGTCACATATTCTTTCAGTAATGTATTTATTCTTTAATATAATAATACTTGGTGTTCCAAAGACCATCAGGTAGAACATCACTTCCCCTTATCCTTCGTTTTGCATTATGTTAGTCCTACTATTTTCGGATTGTATTTGTAACTTGATCCTCTCGGTCTAATTCAGTACATCGTAAACTATCTTTCTACTTTTTGAATGCCCATCCCTTTTTTATTATAGTAAAAAACCCAACCCTTGGTTACGGGGACTATCCAATTAGGCTCAGAAAAATGACTCTATGATAGGCTCCGGAAAATGACTCTCTCAACTACTCCAGACTCGACTATCAACAAATATGAAATGCGTTGATATCAACCCAAAAAAAAAAAAGAGTAAAAGGCAAGATACTGCTGCTCCAACTCCTTTTTTTTATGAAAAAGTATAAGCTACATCTGAAGCTTTCACTTTCTCTTCTCTTACACTTCAACTTTTATCTTCCCTTTCACTTTCTCTTCTATTCGGGCTGATTTGGACTGGACTACTTTTTATTATAGACTTATAGAAAGGCTAAAACAAAAAGCCCCTTCCACTCACGACAGTAACTGAACTCACAGATGAAAGATCAAATTAGTACTTACGCTACTTGTAAGTGGTTTTACATTCTAAAGCAAGAAGGAAGAAGTTTCACATCGTCAAGTGAAGTGACTGACTCATTGGTGCCCGATTGTGCTTCCTTATTATCCTAGTTCTTTGAGGGAGTCCTCTAGTCTTGCATTCATTCCAAGTGATCCAAAAGGAAATGGGGATCCTGTGATCTATAACAATTTCCTTGTCAGTTTTGTAAGTCGTTTAAGGTGCATTTGTTTGTTCCCTTAGGTAGGTAGTTCACTCTTGGATTCGTATAGAGTTTCTTTCTTTCATGCGATTCCAGCGAGGGATCTGGGTTTCTCACGATTGGCATACCTCTTACTCAACGTCTGGTGAAAACTCCTTTTTTGCTTTATGCGTTTTTTTCCCACAGACAAAAGAATTGATTGAGTGCTTGTACTGCTCTTTCTGCTTTTTAATGATCCTATTAATCCCTTATCTTGTTTGTTTGAAGCAGTCTTTTTATAGTGTCTGAGGTCGAGTTCAGAGCCCAACCAGCCAGGCAGTCACTTTAATCCCGAAAAAGACAAAAATGACTCTTATCCCCCTTCTTATTAAAATAGGAAGGATACCCTATTTTTGCCTATCGATAGAACAAACACTTCCAATAGCATTAAGAGACAAGAGCAAGATATATCGTAGTAGAGGTTTACTAAGCTTTAAAAGAATTTAATAGGCTCTTTATTAGCATATGATCTAAGTGACAGCTCCAGACTCACTAGCAGGATGCAAAGATCCAATCCCCACTCCCCAGTATACCTATATACCTAAAAACGAGAACCCAGCTGAATGGTTACACTGAGAACTACCCTCTGCCTGCCTGTGAATTCAGTTTGTGTTCCATGGCAATCGTTCTATGTTCGTCGGCTGGCAATCACTTACCCCTTTTTACCCTGGCGTACGTTAGCGACTTTTTTTCATCTTTCTCCCATGCTTTCTATAGGTCAACAATCACAATTTGACTTTACTTCTTCACACCCACTCCTACAGGCTTTACGAACTGTCGAGAGAGAATCACTCTGACTCTTCCTTTTTTTGAGATGCAAGATATTGTATGTACTCTTGATATATATCCTTTCCTTTTGTACTATGACTTACCACAGTGTGGATAAGCCCATATTTATTATGAAATCCCAACCTTTATATACTTTATAAGGAGGAGAATTACCAAGAAAAGGGAAGGTGAAAGAGAACAGTCATGATAGATTGGTAGCGGAATGAGGAAGAAAAAGAGTGAGCTAGGAAGGGAAGAAAGGAAACACTTGTTCAACCATATAGGAGTGACCGAAAGAGAGAAACGGACGCTTCTTGATAGCACGCACAGTCAAATGCATTTGGTTGGTTTACGAACAAGGGATTTAGTTAGTTTATGAAAATATGGATATCAATTCCTTCTTCAACTAGGGCTATTCAAACTGCTAACTATGATTCGGATTTGATGCTAGACTTCAGGTGCCCTCTCCGTTATAAAAGCAAGAAAACAGAAATCAAAGTAGAATCTGCGTTCGCTGAGCCTCATTCTGTTCCTATAAGATCCTGGTTCCAACCCTCCATGATGAGAATAAATGCAATTATAGGCTTTGCCTCGGAGGCTCTACTGATTCATGTCCTTGGTTCGATCTATCCTCATGATTACTCGACCGTTCTTCTTTCTACCTTGATCGGAACAACTGGATTCTGAATATTCAGAAAGAGTTCCAAGTGTTGCATTCTCGTAAGACAAAGACGAGCTCCTTCTCTATGTTAACTCGATAGCCCTTGGAAGACAAGACTATATTATCTATCTGGAGATCAAAGGATATGGAGCGGTAGAACGAAGCAATCTCTCAAAAGGCCCATCTCTGATTGAATAGCTTACCAATTAGGCCATATCTGAGGCTATATGAAGCTTTTTTCTTTTGATAGGGCAATTACTTATTTGATTTGATTTTTCATGATTATTTCATCTGCTCGAATGCTTAAAAAACAAAATGATTCCTAGGCTTCAAATGAACTCTCTATCCCCGGTAATCGACCTCGGAGAAAGTCTAGGTAGTGCCTACCAACTTATATAAGTTGATGATACCAACACTTATATAGGTTGATGATACTAACAATAGGTATAACATGATTATGATGAAGATCCACTACTAGCTTACTCATCCGAAACAGAGAAAGGAATGTAGAAGGTAAACTTGTTCGATAAACTCCTCTTTCAGTATAAGGGTTCCGCCCTCGGGATTGACCCAACCAACAATTTATAGCCCAAGTTAAAATAATGAAACTTTTAATTATAGCCCATGTAAGAAGAGCTAAACATAAGCGTTCAGACAGACAGAGTTAGATTCTACCTTGTAAAAAGTAAAGTAAAAGAGCTCGGGTCAAATTGCTAAACCAAGCATAAGGTAAATTGATCCTTAGTTAGTAACTCTACTCTTATGGAAGAAGGGGGTAGCTATGAATCTCAATTCCCTCATACCCGAGGAGGAATGAGAAAGTATTAAGAAACTTATCGTATTGCTTCTAGGGTCTGCCTTCCTTGATTTAGCCCTAAAACCCGAGGTTAGGACATCAGACAAAGCAATTGAGTAAAGCTTGTACTCCATTTGAATTAGACTGAACACCAACCCATGCATTCAATTAGAAAACAATTAGAAAACACCTTTCGGATTTAAGACTCAAACTCCCAGTGACTCTCTCTTTCTCTCTCTCTCTATGCAATCTCCAACATCATAGTTATCTCCCTTTCTTTTGTGGTTCGTTCTCAGCTATGGCTTCTTTACTTTATCATATCATTCATTTACGTTTTTTTAGCGAGGACCAGGTTGGCGACCCTATACTATGTTTATGGCTATTGTGCATATGCTGCATCATCAACGGAAAGGAAAATGGGTTTGTATTGGCCCTTACTAGCTTTTCCATCTTTAGAAGCCCCTTTTATGTGATTTGCCTTTAGAAATGCTTTAATAATAAGCTCTAAGCAATAAGCCCTAAGCCGCTCTCTCAAGGGTAGGTATCCCCGACGCTATACTAATATAGTAGGTAGGTAAGGTTACTTTTTTTTCTTTTATTCCTTTCGGTGATTGAATGGTTCCCAAGCGTTCTAGGTGGGTTTGGAAAGGCTCTAGAAGTGGATTCTCCTCTCAGTCGATACATACCTACCACGACTTGTGGGAAATGCTGGAAATGAGGCTCGCTGTAGATCAGCTAGAAGCGACCGTAGTAAGTATGCTTGTAATAGGACCTGAAAGAACCCAAAAAATCCAAGAGAGAAAACAAACAAACTAAAAAAGAGGAGTGCTTACGCGTAGTGATCGGTCGCCTAGACACCTAGTAGAAGCCAATGAACGGAAGGAATGCTGCCTACAGAGGAGGAGGAGGCTTCATTCGCTTCAGATGTAGCTCACATAGCCTCGCGCAACCACACTTGATGATTACTTTCGTCCCCTGCTATGATGAATACTGGGTCCGAGGTTGAATTCAAGCAAGTAGTTTAAGCGAGCTTGTCTAATATATATGTTGTTCCGACAGCGCTCCTTATAGGAACTATGGATTGGATTGGGGTCCGTTTTCCTCACAAGATTGGATTTGAAATGATGCTAAGCTTAAGGAAGCTACTAACAAAAAGCTACCCATCGAGCGCCATGTCAACCAACAACACTAGCAAAAACAAAGGGAAGAAACAAGAACGAACCAAGTCCTACCCACTCTATTCGGATCATCCAAGACTCCCCCGACGACCCAGAGCCATAAACCCACCTCTTCTTCACTGGTATGGGAAGCGCAGAATATTCTGTATCTTAATCTCTATCTGTTTCTCATCCTATCGAGTAGATCAATTGCTTTAGCTGATAGGCCCTTCACCATGAAAGCACCCAATTCAAAACTGATCTATTCTGAATAGAAGCGATCGATCGAATGGAGCTAGCAACCAAGAATGGAATTTAGCATCTACCTCCCATCTTATATAAGTAAGGAGGCCCGAGTTGCTTCAAAGTTCTTCTGGACAACCACATCAGGCAAGGGATTTGGTTCATGGAGGGTTTCTTCACCTTCTCTATCGGGGACGCCTTCCACCTCTCTTTCCAGAGCTCGTTACTGATGCCGCTATAGATGCTCCTCCTATAAGGGCAGGCTTATTCCTCCCATTGGGAAGAGAAGACAGGAGCACCAGGTCCTACTTTTGGAGGTGAAAATGGTAGGCTTAGGTCGGAAGTAATGAGAGTCGGGATCGAGTTCCTTGAGTAAGCCCATTTTTTTATTCTTTTTCTTGTTCACAAAAAGCAAAGCACAGAAAGAAGACTTGAACATCACGCGATTATACTGTGAGAGTTCCTGTCAACAATAAAGCTTCCGATCGCATCACCACTCTGTCAAGGGAATATTATGAGCTTCACTCCCTTATATTATAGGAAATAAGCAACGCTTACTTATAGGGGTCGAAAGTGATAGAAAATAGGAGAGGCGATTGAGAATTGAATGATGATTTGATTTCTTTACTTTCAGACCTATTCATATAAGTAAGAGAGAGGTTAAAAAGATAAGGAGGGTAGAATTTTTCTCAACAGTTTAACAATATTGTTACAATCAAGTTTTATTTGTTAACATACCCTCGCAAGATTGTGCTCCTATCAAGGACGTCGATCTTGGACCTATGCAATGAAAATAATTATCAGCAAGTGGCTTTGTGAGAGAGTCCGCCAGTTGATCTACAGTGTGAACATGAGAAACATATAGTTGATGATTGACCACTTGATCTCGGATGAAGTGAAAGTCAATTGATATATGTTTCATACGAGAGTGAAAAACTAGATTGGCACATAAGTAGGTAGCCCCGACATTATCACAGTAAATTGTAGGAGTAGTAATAGAGTGAATGTTAAGTTCCTTGAGCAGATTCATCATCCAATTAAGTTCTGCAGTAGTAGTGGCGATAGAGCAATCATCAGCTTCAATGATTGATCGAGCAACTATCTTTTGTTTCTTGGAACTCCAACTGATTGGACTAGCTCTTAGGAAGATGATATACCTAGATGTCGATGTTTGATCATCATAGTTTCCAGCCTAATCAGCATCAACATAAGCATGAAGTTGAAGCGGAGAGTATTTATGTAGAAATATGTCATAGTCAAGAGTACCATTAATAATCGTAATACTCATTTAACTGCTGACCAATGTGTGGTAGACGATCTATGCATGAATTGCGATAGCTTGTTAACTGCAAAGAAGATATCTGGGCGAGTGAGAGCTAAATATTATAAAGAGTCAATTACTTGTCGATATTGAGTAGAATACGTAGTAGGACTGCCATAAGTTAACCGGAGCGATTCACTAGGAGAGAAATGAGTGGAGACAGCTTTTGCATCTTTTATGTTTGTCTTCACTAATAAATCCTGAATATACTTCCATTGAGAGAGGAAGAGTCCCGAAGATGTAGACATTGCTTCTACACCCATAAAATAATTCAAGGATCTAAGGTCTTTGAGAGAAAATCGATCGGCCAACCTCTAAATGAACATTTTGACTTCCACAGAGTTATTACCTGTCACAATGATATCATCCATATATACTAGAAGATATATTGTACTGTCAGGTTGCTGACAGATAAATAAAAAGGTATCTGACTTAGAGTTGGAAAAACCAACGATTATCAAAAAAGTGTCGAGTTCTTTGTACCAAGCTCATGGAGCCTGACGAAGTCCATAAATAGCTTTGTGGAGTTTACATACATGTTATGGATACTGAGGATGAAGAAAACCAGGAAGTTGTTCTATGAAAATATCGTCAGTTAATGTTCCTTATAAAAAGACATTGTTCACATCAAGTTGTCACAAATGCCAACCTTTTGAGATGGCCAAGCTCAGAATAAGCCGGATTGTCATGGGCTTAACAACAAGACTGAATGTCTCTGTGAACATCATGACGTTGATGAAAGCCTTTGGCCACTAGACGGGCTTTATACCTGGCAATGGACCCATCAGGGTTCCGCTTAACTCAAAAAACTCACTTACACCCAATGACATTTTATACAGGATGAAATGGAACAAGTGTCCAGGTAGAGTTATGAAGAAGAGCATCATATTCATCACACATAGCTTTACGTCAGTGAGGGGACTTTTAAGCTTGTGTGACCGTGGTAGGCTTACATGACTCAATAGAGTGAGCCACAACTATATTGAGGTCGAGAACCTGACGTGGTTTGAAGATACCAATTTTAGAATGTATTGTCATAGGATGTCCAGGAGGTTTAGGAGGTGATGGTGGAATGGGTGTTGGGGAAGTAGTAGAACGTAGTGAGTTGGATTGAGGAACAGTGGTGCCACTGGGTTGAGGTGAGGGAAATGCTAGTGACTGAGGGTCTGAGGTTTGAATGTCAGTAGTAGGAGATATGTATATAGAAGAAGAAGAGGAAAAAGAGGGGACGAGAAGTTGTACCGGAGTACTCCACTCATGTATGTTTTCTAGAGTGGGTGATTCTTGTGGAGACATATTAGACAATGGCATGTGCCATTGATGTATATTCACTAGAGTAGTTAGTACAGGAGAAGACTTGGACTAGTGAAATGGAAAGGAGGACTCCACAAAGATAATATGACAAGACACAAACACTCTATGAGTCAAAGGATCATAGCATTGATAAGCATTATGTTCAAAAGAGTAACCAATGAATGTATAGGGCTTCGACCTTGGGGCTAGTTTATGGGATGCATAAGGACGTGGCCAAGGATAACAAACACAACAAAAAACTCAAAGCTTTTGAAGATTTGGGGATTTATGAAATAGTTTTTCAAATGGCGATTAATTGTGGAGTACTAGAGTAGGCATGCAATTAATGAGATAAACTACAGTCTGAAAGGCTGCAGACCAAAAAATTATTGGCATGGAGGCATGATGAAGAAGTGTGAGCCCAATAGCAGTGGTTGGCCAGATCATGGATTCTAGCGCCTCCCATCATTCAATTCTTGGATCATGGATTCAGCGGTCAGGCAGCCAGTTGGAAGGAGCGGTTGGCCGGAGATAAGATCCGGCGATAGTAGCAGGGGATAACGACGGGTGAAGAAGGCAATAGCAGAGAAGCAACAAGGGAATCTAAGATGGGCTCGATAGATATTATCGACCACTTGGCTGTGAGGGAGCACCAAGGGTTGCGGTTGGAGAGGAAGCATTGGTTGTGAGCAGTGAAGGTGATGGGCGCCAGCGGCGTCGCCGATTGCTGAGAGGGGCGCTGGAGCAGAACTTGCAAGATCTGAAGATCCGATCACAATCGAGCAGAGAGGTGGAGCGTGCCACCTCTGTTGTTCGAGCACTGTGGTCGGGGACACTTGAAAATGTCCTGCGGGCGGAGGAGGAGGAGCATATCTAGTGGAAGATGGCCCCCACAAAGGCTGCTGGTGGAATCACCAGCAACTACACCGACGACCCCGTGAGACGAAAGGGGGAAGAGCGATAGCAGGGTGGAGACGGTTGCGGTGGCAGAGGAGGAGGAGAGCGGAAGGTAGCGCCCACTTCCTCATGCATTCGCATGCAGATTCCGCCTGCGATCGGGGGCAGTGGAGAGGAGGTTGCAATCGCGGCAGGGAGGGTGTAGCAGCGACTGTAATTGAGGAGGAGGAAATATGCTGCGATAAAGGCGTGCGACTGCTGTGGCAAGGAGGTCGTCGACAGGGACGTCCACAATAGATACGTGAGACGTATGACAGCGCTGTCGTTTGATAGCAAAGAGAATAGGCAATCAATGGGATAATCTCTCTTAAAGATTGCCGTGCTCTGATATCATGATAGAAAATAGGAGAGGAGATTGAGAATTGAATGATGGGAGGCGCCAGAATCCATGATCCAAGAATGCTAATCAGAAGTTGGTGCAATAGTAAAACCAGAGGCATTTCTACATCCTTCTTCTCCTTCGGTAGCTCCTTCGTCCTCCTCTCCAGACCTGCTATCATCATGTTGGACAAGAACCAACACCAGATCGACGTCGATCTTCCCAACAGTCATCGGATCTTTCCATCGACTACCCATTGTCTCTTCCCTACTCTATTGTTCCGTCGGGCTACTCAACAGGCAAGGGAAGGCAGCAGCCTCTAGTTCCCGCAAGTTGTTCTATCCCATGACAGATCTCCCACAAGTTGTTCCGTCGTGACAGTGATTGGTATTTTTCACAATGTCTTCATCATCTACCTCTCACATTCATGTCACTGTTCCCACAGGAAGCAGTAGCACTTCTCAGAATACAGGACTTGTTTCCATCAATGCTACAGCACTCATCCCTTTCAAATTATCTAAAGGAGGAAACTATACGTCCTGGCGTGCTCAATTTCCTAATCTTCTTTTTGGATATGATTTACTAGGTTATGTTGACAGATCCCTCAGTTGTCCACCAGCAATAGTCAAGATCCCAGGGACTACAACTTCAGTACCAAATCCGAAGCACAAACTATGGTTACGCCAAGATCGTCTAATTCTTTAGGCGATTCAAGCCTCCGTCACTAGATCTGTCGCATCACTTATAACTTCCTATGCTACTACTGCTGAAGCCTGGTGCAAGTTGAAAACTACATTCGTAAATCGCTCACGCACTCGCATGCTCAGCCTCCACTCTAATCTAATGAACATAAAACAAGAGGGAAGTACCATCACTGATTATCTCTAACATATTAAGATTATTATCGATGATTTAGCTTTAATATGGCACAACCTCAGTGATGATGAAATTATTGTCCACACCCTCATTGGTCTTGGACCTGACTACAAAGAACTGGCAGCAGCAATAAGAGCTCTTGACTCGTCACTATCATTTGAGGAGCTTCACGATAAATTGACTGACTACGAGACATACTTGAAGCGCGAAGATAGGGCACCAGGACCTCCTATCACTGCTCAAGTAAGTCATAAATCTAAACAGAGGAACAATCAGTATTCCAAGTCTATCAATAAAAGTCTGGGCCAGGCACCATCTTTCCACAACCCAGGTAGCAACTTCGGTTCCCCGCAGCCTTAGCATCCTGTTCTTATGCCTCAAGGTGGCAATATCAATTATCAACAGCCTTGGTGTCCTACTCCTATCGTCTGCCAGCTGTGTGATAAAATTGGTCACTTGGCCAAAGTCTGTCGGTCTTGTCCTCGACCTTCAACTACTATGCCTCAAACGCACCTCACTGCTACCCCAACTTCTAATCAGCATTCTTGGATCATGGATTCTGGCGCCTCCCATCATTCAATTCTTAATCTCCTCTCCTATTTTCTATCATGATAGAAAATAGGAGAGGAGATTGAGAATTGAATGATGATTTGATTTCTTTACTTCAAGACCTATTTATACAAGTAAGAGAGAGGTTAAGAAGATAAGGAGGAGAGGATTTCCCTCAATAGTCTAACAATACTATTACAACCAAGTTTTATTTGTTAACAGAAAGTCCTTAGCTGCCTGTAGAAATATAGAGTTAAGAATTGAATGATAGAAAATAGGAGAGGAGATTGAGAATTGAATGATGATTTGATTTATTTACTTCAAGTCCTATTTATACAAGTAAGAGAGAGGTTAAGAAGATAAGGAGGGGAGGATTTCCCTCAACAGTCTAACAATACTGTTACAACCGAGTTTTATTTATTAATAGAAAGTACTTAGTTGCCTGAAGAAATATAGAGTTAGCATAGCCACAACTCGAACTAGCTATTAGCCTTGGTGTATTAACTAGCTATTAGCCATTGGTGGATTAATTAGCCCAGCAGACTATAGCTTCGACATTAGTATAAAGAATAGAAGTGAGATCAAACAATCCATGCATGAAGGTTGACTTCCCTAGATGAGAAGGTTGACTTCCCTAGATGAGAAGGAGACCCGATCAGATGTATCTCCACTGTTTCAACGCAACAGATGGAGAAAGTGCTACACAAGACATATGGCAGATTCTTAATGCATATGCAGCAACCATCAAAGGAGGAGAATGTACAAAATTCAGATCCTAAGCTTGCCCTTTGCTGGATGAATTCGTGGATGTTTTCACGAAGCCGCATGGGCTTCCCCCTAACCGACCGCATGACCACTGCATCCCAATACTGCCAAGCAAACCTCCAGCAAACTTAAGACTGTACTGCTATCCTCACTTGCAAAAGGATGAGATTGAGAAAATCGTTAAGGAGATGCTCGACACCGGAGTAATTCAACCAAGTTGCAGCCCTTACTCCTCGCCGGTGTTGCTAGTGTGCAAGAAGGCTGGTACGTGACGGATGTGCGTTGATTACTGGGCTTGGAACGTCATCGCCATCAAAGACTAATATCTCATACCAGTAGTAGATGAGCTCTTAGATGAACTAAAAGGAGCCTAAGTCTTCACTAAATTGGATCTCTATTTCGGATACCATCAGATTCAGGTATGCACTGAAGATGTTCCGAAAATTACATTATGCATACATAATGACCACTACAAGTTTTTGGTAATGCCCTTCGGACTTACGGATGCTCCTTCTACTTTTCAAAGCTTGATAAATGATATTTTTCAGAGGTTTCTACGCAACTTTGTGCTAGTATTTTTTGATGATATCCTTATTTACAACCCTTGATATATATTTTCAACACTTACGAATTATTCTGATAATTTTTTGGGAGAATACCCTTTATGTTAAACAATCAAAGTACTATTTTTTATAACGTAAAGTAGAGTATCTAGGGCACATTATATCAAAGGATGAAGTGGCGGTAGACTTGACAAAGATCGAAGCAATGCAAGGATGGCCGAGACCTATAAACATAAAATTGCTGCGCGACTTCCTTGGACTCACAGGCTACTACTGGAAATTTGTGAAAGATTATAGCAAGATCAATACCCCACTCATGTCCCTAGTGAAGAAAGACTACTTCTTGTGGTCGGATAAAGCCTCCATAACCTTTGAACGACTCAAGGCAGCCATGACGATGATGTCGGTCCTAGCGCTACCCAATTTTAGCCGCCCATTTGTGATTGAAGTTGACTCGTCTAATGCAAGATGGTCGATCTCTTGGCTTCACCAGCAAAGCTTTGTCTCCCTCCCATCTCAAAATGTCTGTGTATGACAAAGAAATGCTTGCTATCGTACACGCCATCATGAAGTGGAGACCCTACTTGATCGGCCGAGGCTTTCAGATTAAGACTGACCACCAAAGTCTCAAGTACTTTTAGAGCAAAAAATATCTTTCCCGGAATAACAACGATAGGTAACTAAACTTCTTGGCTTTGATTATGAAATTATTTATCAAAAGGGAAAAGAGAATGTTGTTGCAGATGCTCTATCTTGACTACCAGGACAAGCTGAAATTTCAGCCATCTCCCTTCCCTCCATCGACTTCCTCAAAGACATTAGAGAGGAATGAAAGAGCAACCCAGATACTAAGACATCATAGAAAAGTTGGAGAAGAATCCGGATTCCATGGGCCACTACACTTGGGATTCAAAGGACTTGCGTTACAAAGACCAAATTGTGATTGTTCCATCTTCCCCTTGCATCAAAATTATTTTGCATGAGATGCACTCTTCACCTTTGGCAAGGCACTTCAGATTTCTAAGAACATATAAGAGGGTGAAGCAAAACTTCTTTTGGAGAGGTATGAAAAGATCGATTTGTGATTATGTATCTAAATGTGATGTATGCCAACATTAAAAAGGTGAAACGGTGGCAAGTCCAGGAAAACTACAACCACTACCTATACCAGACTCAGTATGGGCTGACTATTAGGAAACCTCAGCGGGTGCATCACATGTGCAACGGAAATCAAAACAAAAAAATTAGTTTCCCACGCATATCAAATCGTCGTGCAAAAGATTAGGGTCACGAGAAAAACATAAAAATCGATAAATCCGTGATATATGAGAGATTGATTTTACCTAGGAGATCGTATATCCTTGTATTCCAGATCCAGATGAAGAAGATAAAGGAGGTCAAGCGTCCTCCTCTCTAGCGGTATCCACACGATGGATCTCTATAACGAAACTCCTCCAATCTGATCCCGCAACTCTTGCACAGAGGGAGGGAGGAAAATAAGAGGTGGTGGCTAAAGCTGCAGCTTATCAACTATGAGTCTCCCCTCCTATTTATAGAGAGCCACCAAAAAAATCCTTGGGCTCCTGCCTTAGTGGGTGTTGGATCTCCATTCAATAACTCACTAACCTTGTATTATTGGATCTCCATCTAATAATCTCCTTAGGCTTCTAATTGGGCCGTAAGTAAGGAGTCCATCAACATAGGGTCTCATCTAATGAGAATAGGGGCTAATTGAATCTTCATCCAATCCAATATTCGCTGAAGCATCCACCACATGTGTGTGACCCTCTAGGCCCGATACCGAGCTGGTCGTGAGTCACTCCCATCAGAACTCCTTCTGATATAGTGAATTATTATCCTCATAATAATTCACTCGACTCATCGACTATGGACGTATTGGGCCACTACGCTATAGTCCCTAGACGGTACAGGGGGATCGAATTCATCAGACCTGTTTGTCCACAGTTACCATGTATCTATAATCCCTTATCCAAATAATATCCCAAAGATCGTATATTAGACATGGTACTGTCAGGTCGCATACAGAATCAGTTTGTCTTGCTCTATTTGGGTTCTACCGGAGAACTCCTCTCTCAATCCGAATGACACTGGTCAGAGATTTGTCTAAGCAAGCATATGTGGGATATTCCTCTCGTGATACCGAGAGTGGATGATCATCTATTGACACTCAATTACCTTCGTAAGGTTGGCTACCAATCCCGATAACTAGCTGTACCAGATCTGAAACTTTCCAAACATGTCAAAGAAAGGAGTACTCATACAAGGCATCCTTGGTGTCTCAAGTCTAAGGACCAAATACACAACTGGGACTATGGAATCGCTGTCTGACATTAGGTATCATTAACCATATAGCATTCCATAAGCGGATCAATAAGTGAACTCATTCTCTAATGAGCACCAGTACTATATCCTTAGTGTCTCCACACAAGTGGTTATGAGACCAGCCGCCTCCATCATATGGATAGGTATATAATACACCAATCTATCCGGTTATCTCAATGTCCCTCTTGAGTAACCAATGACCGGGATTATTTAGGATTTGTGTTTAAAGGTGATTCGATCTCATTATCGTGATCTCATCACGATCCGATTCCCATTGCACAGAACCAAGGACATCACAATATATATATAACAAATAATATAATGTGAGAATATGCCAATATTAATTATAAGCAAAAAGATCACACAGCGTGTCACACATGCCATCACTCACGTGATTGGCTTGCAGGACAACTGTAACCAGCACTGACATCTCCATGGACTTCATCGAAGGGCTGTCACCGTCTCAAGGTAAAAGCACGATATTTGTAGTGGTAGATCGTCTAACTAAATATGCTCATTTTTATGCTATGAGACATCTTTATACCACTACCAGTATTGCTTAACTCTTTATGGAAAATATTGTTAAACTGCATTGGATGCTAAGGTCAATTGTGAACGACCGTGACAGGGTGTTTACAAGGAAATTTTGGATAGAGCTCTTCTAATTACAAGGCACCCAACTGAAGATGAGCATAGCCTATCATCCGTAGATGGACGACCAAACAGAAGTGGTGAATAGATGCCTCGAGACTTACCTATGGTGCTTCACTAGTGACCGACCCAAAGAGTGAGTGGACAAGGTGGGTTCCTCGGGCCGAATGGTGGTACAATACAACTTATCATTCATCAACTAAATGTGCCCCCTATGAGGCATTGTATGGCCGATCGCCCCCTGTAATACCTAAATATGTAATTGGTGTGGCCAAAGTAGATCAGGTCGACCAAAACTTAATTGACAGGGACAAGCTTCTGCAGCTGCTGAAAGATAACTTAAATGTCGCCCAAGCCCGCATGAAGAAACAAGCAGATACTCATCGAAGCAAGCAAGATTGTTTTTGCAGGAGATTGGGTCTACCTTCTCCTACAACCATACAAGCAGCTATCAATCAACACTAGAGCATCGATGAAGCTATCTCCATGATTTTATGGACCATATCAGATCTTGGAGCGGATTGGGGTCGTGGCATACAGATTAAAACTCGCAGATGATACTAAGATCCATCCTATCTTTCACATATCTTTACTGAAGCCGAAATTGGGAGAACGTGAGTCGGCTCAGACCCAGCTACCGAGCACTACAAATGATGGTGAGATTCAAGCTCAACCATAAGCTATACTTGATCGGAGGATTGTGATGCGCCATCGATGCCCCTCAACTGAAGTACTCATGAAGTTGAATAATTTACCATCCGAAAATGCAACGTGGGAGTCTTATGAGGAGCTGAAGACCCGGCTCCCAGAGTTTATGGACCTTCAGCCTTAAGGACAAGGCTGATTCAAAGAGGGCGGGCTTGATAGGACTCCAGCAGGGTTGAGTCCTAATCACTCTATAAGTAATCAATAAGAACCCTATGAGATTGTAATAAAACCCCACCTAGTCACTTCTATCCTATAAAGAAGTGTGGCTAGGGTTTAGATTGGGGCTTTAGGGCTTAGTGGTTGTCGCCCCCCTTACTGGACTGGTTAATCAGGGTTTTCATCTATTAGAGTCGGCTATATAGCCAACTTGGCCACCGCCTATCCCTACTAAGGCAAGTCGGCTATAGGAGGGGCAAAAGAGTAATTTTACTTAGGTAAGTACCCTCATAGACTAGGGTTTAGAACCATATATAATCATGTAGGACCCCTCTTTCTATTAAGCAAGATCATCTTTATTTCAGCCATTATGCTGAATTCTAGGAGGGAGAAACTCCTATAGTTTTCCAAGGGTTGATCCCCCTCAAAGATCAAATTCCATAGAGCCTCCTCCTAGGGTTCTATCAACTATATTCATTGATGTAACACATATTTATATAGGGTTGAGGGAAGATTTTCCTCAACTGATGAACGAGATATTCTCGTTCAATTAGAAATATGTTTAGCTTAGATGCCCCCACTCGAGCTCCTGTCTAGGATGTCGATCTTGGATTGATGCAAGGAAAAGATTTTGTAGGCTAGAGACTTCGTGAGGGAGTCTGCGAGTTGATCAGTCGTGTGGACATGAGGAACACGAAGCTACTGGCGGATGACTTGATCTCGCATAAAATAAAAGTCAATAGCAACATGCTTTATGTAGGAGTAGAAAACCATATTGATACAAAGGTAAGTAGCACCGATGTTATCACAATAAATAGCAGGTGTATAATCAAAGTGAATATGAAGCTCCAAAAGCAAGTTGGTGATCCAATTAAGTTCGGCACCAGCAGTGGCAATAGCACGATATTCTGCTTCAATAGTAGACCTGGCAATTGTCTTTTGTTTCTTAGAACTCCAGCTAATCGGATTAGTGCTGGTTATAAGTGCCCTGCAAGCCAATCACGTGAGTGATGACACATGTGACACGCTGTGTGATCTTTTTACTTATGATTAATATTGGCATATTCTCACATTATATTAATTGTTACATATATATTATGATGTCCTTGGTTCTGTGCAATGGGAATCGGATCATGATGAGATCACGATAATGAGATCATTCACCTTTAAACACAGATCCTAAATAATCCCGGTCATAGGTTACTCAAGAGGGACATTGAGATAATCGGATAGATCGGTGTACTATATACCTATCCATATGATGGAGGCGGATAGTCTCATAGCCACTTGTGTGGAGATACTAAGGATATAGTACAGGTGCTCATTAGAGAATGAGTTCACTGATTGATCCGCTTATGAAATATTGTATGGTTAATGATACCTAATGTCAGACAGCGATTCCATAGTCCCAATTGTGTATATGGTCCTTAGACTTGAGACACCAAGGATGTCTTGTATGAGTACTTCTTTCTTTGACACCAGACCAACAGGTTTGGAAAGTTTCAAATCTGGTACAACTAGTTACCGGGATTGGTAGCCAACCTTACGAAGGCAATTGAGTGTCAATAGAGGATCATCCACTCTCGGTATCACGAGAGGAATATCTCATATGTGTTTGCTCAGACAAATCCCTGGCCAGGGTCATTCGGATTGAGAGAGGAGTTCTATGGTAGAATCCGAATAGAGCAAGACAAACTGATTTCGTATGTGACCTGACAGTACCATATCCAATATACAGTCTTTAGGATATTATTTGGACGAGTGATTATAGATACATGGTAACTGTGGACAAGCAGGTCCGATAGATTTGATCCCCCCTATACCGTTTGGGGACTATGACGTAATGGCCTAGTACGTCTATAGTCGATGAGTCGAGTGAATTATTATGAGGATAATAATTCACTATATCAGAAGGAGTTCTGATGGGAGTGACTCACGGTCAGCTCGCTATCGGGCCTAAAGGGTCACACACATATGGTGGATGCTTCAGCGAATAGAGGATTGGATGAAGATCCAATTAGCCCCTATTCTCATTAGATGAGACCCTATGTTGATGAGCACCTTGATTAAGGCCCAATTATAGGCCTAAGAAGATTATTGGATAGAGATCCAATAATACAAGGTTAGTGGGTTATTGGATGGAGATCCAATACCCACTAAGGAGCCCTAGGGTTTTGATGGCTCTCTGTAAATAGGAGGGGAGACTCATGGTTGATAGGCTGCAGCTTTAGCCACCACCTCCTATTCTCCTCCCTCCCTCTGAGCAAGAGTTGCAAGATCAGATTGGAGGAGTTTCGCTGCAGAGATCCATCGTGTGGATACTACTAGAGAGGACGCTTGACCTCCTTCATCTTCTCCATCCAGATTTGGAATACAGGGATATACGATCTCCCTAGGTAAAATCAATCTCTCACATATCACGGTTTTTTTTTAATTTTTATGATTTTTCTCGCGATCCCAATCTTTTGCATGACGATTTGATCTGCGTGGGAAATCAGTTTTTGTTTTGATTTTCGTTGTGCATGTGATGTACCCGTTGAGGTTTTCCAATAATTAGTACCAAGAAAAATAATGTACCCTGATGCAGAGGTTCTATCATCAACATTTTCGGCCCAATCAGCATCGACAAATGCATGAAGCTGAGAGGGAGAGTGTTTGCAAAGAAAAATGCCATGATCGATAGTCCTCTTAAGATAATGCAAAATGCATTTGACAGCAGTCCAATGCAAACTAGACGGTTGATGCATAAACTGAGATAATTTATTAACTGCAAAGGAGACATCTGGATGGGTAAGCGAGAGATATTGTAAGGAACCAACTATTTACCGATACTGAGTAGGGTCTATAGCAGGACTACCATCACATTACTTAAGTGATTCACTGACAAATAGAGGATTGGTAACCTCTTTTGCATCCTGCATGTTTGTCTTCAATAGCAAATCTTGAATGTACTTTCGTTGTGAAAGAAAGAGACCAGAAGATGTAAACATAGCCTCGACACCGAGAAAATAACTTAGGTTGCCAAGATCTTTAATAAAGAATCTATCGACCAATTATTTAATAAACGCCTGAACCTCCATAGAGTTATCACCTGTGACAATAATATCATCCACATAGACTAGAAGATAGATGGTGCCTCTATGTTTTTAGTGTGGAAATAGAGAGACATCACATATAATGTTGATGAAACCAACTGAAGATAAGAATAGATAAAGTTTAATATATCAGGCTCGTGGAGCCTGACGAAGTCTATAAATGGCCTTTTAGAGTTTACAGACATGTCGTGGATATTGAAGATGTATAAAACCACGAGGTTGCTCCATGAAGATATTTTCAGCGAGTCCCTTGTAAACAAGCATTGTTAACATCTAATTGGTGTAAACACCAGGCTTTGGAGATTGCCAAACTTAAGATAAGTCAGATTGTAGCAGGTTTAATAACAGGACTAAATGTCTCAGTGTAGTCAACATCAGGTCGTCGATGAAATTCTTTGGCCACAAGTCATGCTTTATAGCGAGCAATCGAACCATCGGGGTTCCGCTTAATTCGAAAGACTCACTTACACCTGATGATGTTTTGTGTGGAGTGAGAAGGGGTAAGGGTCCATGTAGTGTTATGAAGGAGAGCATCATACTCCTCACACATGCCTTTACACCAATGTGCAGATTTTAGGGTCTGAGTAAAAGATGTTGGTTTAGTAGAGTCGAGGGAAGGTTTAGTGCTAGTATGTAAGTCTAGAACTTATCGTGGTTTAAAGACACCACTCTTGGGACGAGTTTGCATTGGATGTCGGGAGGCTGTAATAGTATTAGAGGGTAATGGCTGAGGGTTATCACAAGTTGAGTTAGGTTGAAGGACGACAAAAGTTCCTTGTCGAGGTGAAGATAAAGGTTGTGGTTCTAGAGGTAATTGCATAGGAAGAGGAGGAACCAAAAGTGAGGAGAGAGAAAGCTACGGTACAGAAGTAATAAGAGAGTATGGATCCCGTGGTGATGCGTGAAAAGATGAAGATGTGTCGTAGGAATCCAATGGGATGGTAGAGTGCCTGTGATCCCAAAAGGGAAAGACAGACTCCATAAAAGTGACATGTTTGAAAACAAAGACATTAGTAGTGTGAGGGTCATAACATCGAAAGGTATTATATTCAAAAGAGTATCCGATGAAAATATAAAGGTGAGATCGAGACTATAGTTTATAGGAATTATAAGGACATAACCATCAATAACATAGACAGCCAAATACCTTTAATATTTGCATATTATGGCATTTGTGAAATAGCTTTTCAAATAGTGATTGATATTGTAGAATTGGAGTAGGCATTCAATTAATAAGGTAGACAACAGTTTGAAATGCTACTGACCAAAAAGTTGATAGCATAGAAGCCTGATGAAGCAGTGTTAGGCCAGTTTCAATAACATGCTGATGTTTACGTTCGACAGCGCCAACCAATTGAGGAGTATATGGAGGGGACTTGAGATGTTGAATGTCGCAAGTAGACAGACAAGACATAATAGCTTGATATTCACCCCCACCATCAGAATAGACAGTTTTAATGGTCATCTGAAAGTAGTTCTCGACTAAGTTCTTAAAGTTGGAGAAGATAATAGCGATGTCAGACTTTTGACGAAGAGGATAGAACCATATGTACTTTATAAAATAGTCTACAAAGACAACATAAAATCTAAACTTATCAAATGAGATAACTGACACGGGACCCCAAACATATAAACAACCTCAAATAGTTTAGAGCAAGAAATAGAGGATGTACCAAAAAGTAGTTGGTGATTCTTATTGCTAAGACAAGCATCACAGTGAGTATTACTAGATTTAAAAATAGGAATAGAATAGCAAGAAAGTAATTTTTGTTGAATAGAGGTCGAGGGATGACCAAGACGTTGATGCTATATATCGATCGAAGCAATAGTGGAGGAGTTAACAATAGGTCGAGTGAGATACAAGGTTGACGATCATTCGTAGATGTTGTCTTTATTCGGGCCTCGAACCAATGATGTCCCCATGCTTAAATCCTTGACAAGAAAATAACCATGAAAGAATTTAATAGAAGTAAAGTTTTGTTGGCAGAATTGAGAGACAAAAATAAAATTTCTTTTAATGTAGGGTGCACGTAAAACATCATCGAGTGTGAAAGAAGTGGTATGTGAATTAAGCACTATAGAACTAGTATGAGTGATGGGAATTCTTTTACTATCGCCGATGACGATGTCTTCATTTATGCCATAGCTATTATGGATCGACGGGCTCTGGAGATCGGAAGTGATATGGTGGGAAGCACCAGAGTCCATAATCCAGTTGGACTGACTATCAGATGGAGGAGTCATGACATTTGCCTGAGGCCAGTTTGACGGAGTCGGGAGGCAAGGTTGAGACCGACAAACTTTAGCAGAGTGATCGATTTTGTCACAAAACAGGCAGACGACCGGTTGATGAACCGTAGGAGGAGGAGGACGTGGCTGAAAGGAAGCATTCTGACGATGGTTGAAATTTAGAGGATGTGGGGGAGGAAGAGAAAGGGTGGTGCTCATAGAAGTAGGAGCAAAGTTGGCCACACCTTTTGAATCATTCTTGTTGTATTTACGATTTTGTCATTTGGATTTTTGGTCGAACTGAGCTATGATAGGAGGTCCTAGCAAAGGTCCTGACAACCAATCGTCACGCTTCAGGTAAGCTTCATAGTCTATCAGCTTATCGTAAAGTTCTTCAAAGGAAATTGGAGAGTCGTGTGCTCAAAGCGTTATTGCCAATTCCTTAAACGCGACACTCAATCCATTAAGTGTGTAGATGAGAACTTCTTTATAAGTGAGCGAATGACCTATCAACCTAGTCCATTTTGATATGTTATAAGTAGTCGACAATAGTACTTCCCTCCTGCTTTAAGTTCATAAGGCTAGAGAGTAGTCCAAGCATATGAGTCCGTGAGCGATTCGCTAAGGTAGTTTGTAACTTGGTACAGGCTTCCGCAGCAGTAGCACAAGAGGACACAAGTGGGGTGATAGATCCAGTGACAGAGGCTTGAATTGCTTGGAGAATGAGCCGATCTTGACGTAACCATAGCTTGTATGCTAAATTTGGTACTGGGTTGGGTTCTCCTGGAACATAGATCATTGCTAGTGGACAACTAACAGAGCCATCAATATAACCAATAAATCATAACCAAATAAAAAATTAGAGAATTGAGCATGCCATGATGCAAAGTTACCGCCTTTGGATAACTTAAAGGGGATTAGAGAGACAACATTGATGGAAATAAGTCCTAGAGGCGGAGAGGGATTGCCAATAGGAAAGAGAGTAAGAGCATCAGAGGTAGACAAGGAAAACATTCGAGAATCATCAAGGGTTATAGCCGAGAAATGAAGAGAAGACAGATTAGTAGGCGGACTCAGGAAAAAAACAACATAACTTGAGCGTATAAGAAACAGATGGCAAAGAAAGCAATAGTGATGAGAAAGGGAAAGAAAAACCTCAAACCAGCATAGGGTTGCCTCCGTCGGCTGCTGCTGATGCATCTGAAACATGCAACAGTTCAAAAGCTAGAAGGCATGATACTATAGGAGGTGCCCGTCAGGTGTCACAGCTGGATGTGAATGTGTTAGGAATAGGCAGCGAAGAGATCGGGGAAGAATGGATAGTCTGAATAGAAGGTTGTTGTCTGTGCTAGTAGCTGTGCCTACTACCACCAACGTGAGGATGGTGCTTGAGCTGCACGAAAGAACTATAGAAAAAACCAGTGATCTTGTCATGGAAGCAGATCCGAAAGCAGTTGAGGTGCGAAAGCAGTGTGGGAGTGTGCCGACTGAAGCAGACGGTTGATTTTGGTCTGACGAGCTTGTGACAATAGCAAGTACCCGTCGTCCTGATGCCATAAGCAGCAAATCATCGAGACAGCAGGATAGCAAATGCTTACAAATATCGCTCCTGGGGCTGCAGGTGTTAAAAGGAGAGAGGACACAAGAGGTGCTCGGGCCACAGAGGTGAAGCAAACAAAAATCAAAGCCGAAAGAAGGGTGCAAGGAAAGTATAAAATGGCACATGGAGTGAAGCTTAAACGAGGACTAGATTACCCTGTTCCTGGATCTGGAATGTCGGGTGCAGCAGTCCTGGTCTGCCCGAATCAGCCCAACTTTATAGTCAATTTGAGGTACCAAATATGCCTCCAAATAAGTTGAGCTTCCCAGTATTTTGAATATCCGAGACGGTGCACGAAACACCGATCGAAACTCGACTCTTCGCAATGTTTATGACCGTCGCATTTTTTTACGAAAGCGTGCTTGTACGACTTCCCATGGGCTAATAAGACGGGAAAGACCAGTATTTTGAATTTCTGAGACGGTGAACGAAAAACCGATCGAAACTCGACTCTGCGCAAAGTTTATGACCGTCGCATTTTTTCGTGAAACCATGCTCAGATGACTTTTTTTTTTGGTAAGTAAAGATAATGTATTTTGTAAAAGATTTGTACAAAGAAGCTTTGTCTACACAAGCCATAGACTAAAGTCTGAAGTCTCTTAGTGTAGTCGAGAAGATTGCACCCCACCTAAAGAAGGTGAAATGTGCACGCTTCATCAAACTTATGGATACATCACAAAATATAAGCTTTGCCCCATATAATACATTACAATCTTCATCATTATTCGAGAGATTATTGACTAATGAAAAAATTGAATCTTGTGAAAATCTCTTCTCTCTTCTTGTTAGGTGCTCTATATTCAATTCTTGCTCCATGCATGGAAGGCCAGTATTTTGAATTGCCAGTATTTTGAATTTCAACGTTTATGAATTTCAACGTTTATTCCAGTCTCGGAAATCCAGGAGAAAGACAAGTCAAGACTTTCATCTTTTCCTATTATATCAGAGACTTTCACTGCAGGAGCTTCCCTTGGTTCTCACTCCCCAATAACAACCTCGCCATCACGAATCATTCCATTAGATAATCAGGAAATTCCATTTCAACAACCTCTTGGGAACAAAGACATTGCAACTCACCAAACTCATCGCTCTTCGACACATCCCGCTATTCAGGACTCCTTGCCTCAAGGTACGCAAAAGTTTAAACATTTGCAAGCTGTGGATGAGGTGGATAAATATAGGAGTAAAGGATTAAAGGGTAAAGATATTATGCGAGAGGACCATGTAAAATCAAAGGATAAGAAAAAGGATGGTAGTGTCCTCCCAAAATCGCATGCTCTTCCTTCTATCTAGTATTGATGAAAATAATCTGTTGGAATGTTCGTGGACTTAATAAGACTGAGAAATGTCGGGAGCTCAATAGAATAATCCGATCTGCTGCATGTGATATTGTGATTCTTGTGGAAACAAAAAAAAAACTCATCGTGTTCGAGTTCAGAAGAATTTAATATGGCCTGAGGCAGAACTTTTTACTAATGATTCTCAGGATACTTATGGTCGAGTTTGGGTCTTATGGCATCCTAACCTTGTTACTGCTTGGTTTATTTCTGCTACTAATCAATTCATTCATCTTAAGGCAGAGGATAAACAAACTGGATGTCAATTCAATATTATCGGTATTTATGCATCTAACAGTATGTCTAACAGGAATGCTCTATGACATGATCTGGTTAGCATTGCAAATAGTTATCCTACAGTACCTTGGGTTGTTCTCGGTGACTTTAATACTGTCAGATACACAAATGAGAAAGTGGGGGGTAGAGTGCTTTCCGAATATCAGCTTCAACATTTTAATGATTGTATAGATACTACTGCATTGACTTACATGAAATCTGTAGGTGATTGGTTCTCATGGAACAATCAAAGTACTGCTGATAGAAAAATTATGGCTCGACTTGACAGATGTTTGATTAATCAGGAATGGTTAGCAGTTTTCCCAGATTCACTTCTTGAGTATGGTGCTAAGTTATTTTCGGATCACTCTATTATGCATATACATGCAGATAAAGCACTACCCAGAGTCAAGAAACCTTTTATATTTTTTAATATGTGGAGTTCTCACCCTAAGTTCCTCGAAGTTATTAAGTCAGCTTGGGACATTAATGTATTTGGTTCTCCTCCTTACATCCTATGTCAAAAACTAAAAGCATGCAAAGCAGCACTTAAGAAGTGGAATTTAACTACATTTGGAAATATCACCAACAGGGTTCAGTTATGCAAGAAAGAACTTATGACTGTGCAAAGCGAGCTAAATCTTCAACCTCTGGATGCGAATCTTATATACAAAGAGGCTGCTGCTAGAAATAACTTTATGCAAGCTTTGAAGCAGGAGGAATGCTTTTTGAAACAGAAGTCACGACAGCATTGGCTTACTCTAGCGGATTCTAATACGACGTTTTTCTATGCTGCTATTGCTACCAGAAGGGCTACTATTCGCATCAAAAAATGCAAAGGTATAGATGGTAATCTCATTGAGGATTTGGATGAGGTTAAAAATTACACCAAGCAATTTTTTTATTCCTTACTCAATCAGGAGCCTAATAGTATTCATGTTGGGCCTACAAGACGACTTGATTCTGAAGCCCTCTCTCATCTTAATGCCCCAATAACGGATGATGAAATTGTGAAAGTTATTTTTAAGTCCCCGAAGCACAAAAGCCCTGGTCCAGACGGATTTCCAACTGAGTTTTATCAAATTACATGGTCTATTGTAGGCAACGATGTCATAAAAGCTTGTCGACATTTTTTCTCCTCAGGTCATATTCCTAAAGAAATGAATTGTACTTTTATTTCTTTAGTGCCAAAAAATGATGGAGCCGATTCATTGGAGAACTACCGTCCTATTTCACTGTGCAGCTTTATTTATAAGGTCATCTCGAAGTTGCTGGCAGATAGACTACAAAAGGTCATGAATAAGGTCATTAGTCCTAATCAGGCTACTTTTATTAAAGGGAGGAGTATCCATCATAATATCCTGCTTGCTAATGATTTGGTTAAGGATCTACACTCAAAAACAAGAGGAAAAAAGATATGTTTTAAAACTGATTTACGAAAGGCCTTTGACTCAGTCAATAGGCATTTTATTTACATGATGCTCCATAATATGGGCTTCCCTCAGCACTGGGTTAAATGGATTCAATGTTGCTTAGAAACTCCAAAATTTTCGATTCTCTTTAATGGTTCACCTATTGGCTTCTTCCGGAGTAAGAATGGCATTCGGCAAGGCGATCCACTATCTCCTTATCTTTTTACCATTGCAATGGAAGGGCTCAGTTGTATGTTAGAAGAGGCAGTTTCCAATGGCAAATTAAGGTACCATATTATGGTTCTGTTTATATCTCTCACATAACATTTGCTGACGACCTTATTATCTTCCTTCGAGATGATCCAGTTTCTATGAGTAATCTGGCAGATATTCTTAATGAATTTGGTATAGTTTCTGGTCTTAAACTAAACCATGCAAAGAGCAAAGTATATGTGGGTGCTTGCATCGACAATAAGGATCATATTGCTCAAACATTGGGAGTTGCAGAAGAAAATTTACCGGTTCCTTACTTGGGTCTCCCACTTATATCCACTGGAATCAACAAAGTCTCCTGTCAGCCTATCCTACAAAAAATTAAGAACATAATTTCCTCTTGGAAAAATAGGCTTCTTTCTAAAGCTGGACGACTTGAACTTATTCGATCTGTGTTGATCTCTTATTCTATTTATTGGTCTCATGCATTCCTTCTACCTGCCGGGATTCTTCATG
This sequence comes from Ensete ventricosum, assembly GCA_029747655.1. NCBI lineage: Eukaryota > Viridiplantae > Streptophyta > Magnoliopsida > Zingiberales > Musaceae > Ensete > Ensete ventricosum. The sequence continues at coordinate 41,033,520 of JAQQAF010000003.1, forward strand.
ATATTGATAAATTACTTATTCTATTTATTGGTACATGGTGTCTTCCCAACCCTATCTCCCCTGACATGTTATTACTTTGGCCGACTATTAGGGCTATTCCAATCAAGAACAACTCTTCATATATGCTTATTTGGCTTCATGATAATGGTAAATTTAGTACTACATCTGCATGACACCAAATTAGACGACGAAACAACAAGTGGATCCCAAGTAGTTGGACATGGGATAGTCCATGCTCACAGCGACATTCCTTATGTACATGGTAGGCCCTTCTCGGCAAACTTCCTACGATGGACAATATGCAGCGAAGAGGTATTTATATTGTAAATCGGTGCTCTTTGTGTATGCAAAAGGAAGAAAGTGTTGACCATCTCTACTTAGCTTGTGATTATTCATCTTGGATATGGAAGGAGATCTTGAAGCGATTTGATCTTCAAAGGCTACCACGGCCAAACTTGCATCATGAATTAGAAATGCTTATGCAAAGCATCTCAAGAAAGGGGCCTCTTACACAACTAGCAAGAATTATATTCAGATGTGCTATTTGGTGGATTTGGAAGGAGAGGTGTGGCAAAATTTTTGAGTGTCACAACATGAACAAAGCTCAAATTCTGATAGAGATTCTTAAGGACTCACGATCATGTATGGAGCAAGAATTGAATACAGAGCACCTAATAAGAATAGAGAAAGAGATTTTCACAAGATTCAATTTTTCCATTAGTCAATAATCACTCGAATAATGATGAAGATTGTAATGTATTATATGGGGCAAAGCTTCTATTTTGTGATGTATCCACAAGTAGTCCAGAACAGTCTAGCTATTGCATTTTATTATTTATTAACTTCCTTGTGCTACTCTTGGAGATGAGTTTGATGAAGCGTGCCCATTTCACCTTCTTTAGGTGGGGTGCAATCTTCTCGACTACACTAAGAGACTTCAGGCTTTAGTCTATGGATTGTGTAGACAAAGCCTCTTTGTACAAATCTTTTACAAAATACATTATCTTTACTTACCAAAAAAAAAAGTATTTTGAATTTTCGAGACAGTGCATGAAAAACCGGTCGAAACTCGACTCAGCGCGTGACTTCGAGCAAAGTTTATGACCGTCGTATTTTTTCATGAAACCATGTATATGGTGAATTTGGATAACATTTGCAAACCGAAGGATGAAGGGGGCTTGAATCTTCGACATATTAGAGATTGGAGTAAAGCTTGTATGGTAAAGCAATTATGGGATATTTTACAAAACAAGTCTTCTTTATGGTCACAATGGGTTCTTGCTAGGTACCTTACCAAGGAATCAATCTGGGAAGTATCTGCAAAAACATCTCATTCTGCTGCTTGGAAAGGAATTCTGAAGGCAAGGAGATGGCTACGTAACAATATTTCTTATGTGATTTCTTCTGGAACCAATATTAATATGTGGTATGATCCTTGGGTGAATGGGAAAAGTATATTTCAGATATTTGGTGATAGAGTACGACAGGATCTGGGGGCTCCCAAAGACTGGAAGGTTTCTGAATTCATTAACAATGGTACATGGTGTCTTCCCAACCCTACCTCCCCAGATATGTGATTACTTTGGCCGACTATTAGGGCTATTCCAATCAAGAACAACTCTTCAGATATGCTTATTTGGCTTCATGATAATGGTAAATTTAGTGCTACATCTGCATGGAACCAAATTAGACGACGAAACAACAAGTGGATCCCAAGTAGTTGGACATGGGATAGTCCATGCTCACAGCGACATTCCTTATGTACATGGCAGGCCCTTCTCGGCAAACTTCCTACGATGGACAATATGCAGCGAAGAGGTATTTATATTGTAAATCGGTGCTCTTTGTGTATGCAAAAGGAAGAAAGTGTTGACCATCACTACTTTGCTTGTGATTATTCATCTTGGATATGGAAGGAGATCTTGAAGCGATTTGATCTTCAAAGGCTACCACGGCCAAACTTGCATCATGAATTAGAAATGCTTATGCAAAGCTTCTCAAGAAAGGGGCCTCTTACACAACTAGCAAGAATTATATTCAGATGTGCTATTTGGTGGATTTGGAAGGAGAGGTGTGGCAGAATTTTTGAGTGTCACAACATGAACAAAGCTCAAATTCTAATAGAGATTCTTCAGGACTCACGATCATGTATGGAGCAAGAATTGAATACAGAGCACCTAACAAGAAGAGAGAAAGAGATTTTCACAAGATTCAATTTTTCCATTAGTCAATAATCACTCGAATAATGATGAAGATTGTAATGTATTATATGGGGCAAAGCTTCTATTTTGTGATGTATCCAAAAGTAGTCCAGAACAGTCTAGCTATTGCATTTTATTATTTATTAACTTCCTTGTGCTACTCTTGGAGATGAGTTTGATGAAGCGTGCCCATTTCACCTTCTTTAGGTGGGGTGCAATCTTCTCGACTACACTAAGAGACTTCAGGCTTTAGTCTATGGATTGTGTAGACAAAGCCTCTTTGTACAAATCTTTTACAAAATACATTATCTTTACTTACAAAAAAAAAAAGTATTTTCAATTTCCGAGACAGTGCATGAAAAACCGGTCGAAACTCGACTCAGCGCGTGACTTCGAGCAAAGTTTATGACCGTCATATTTTTTCATGAAACCATGCATATGGTGAATTTGGACAACATTTGCAAACCGAAGGATGAAGGGGGCTTGAATCTTCGACATATTAGCGATTGGAGTAAAGCTTGTATGGTAAAGCAATTATGGGATATTTTACAAAACAAGTCTTCTTTATGGTCACAATGGGTTCTTGCTAGGTACCTTACCAAGGAATCAATCAGGGAAGTATCTGCAAAAACTTCTCATTCTGCTGCTTGGAAAGGAATTCTGAAGGGAAGGAGATGGCTACGTAACAATATTTCTTATGTGATTTCTTCTGGAACCAATATTAATATGTGGTATGATCCTTGGGTGAATGGGAAAAGTATATTTCAGATATTTGGTGATAGAGTACGACAGGATCTGGGGGCTCCCAAAGACTGGAAGGTTTCTGAATTCATTAACAATGGTACATGGTGTCTTCCTAACCCTACCTCCCCAGACATGTTATTACTTTGGCCGACTATTAGGGCTATTCCAATCAAGAACAACTCTTCAGATATGCTTATTTGGCTTAATGATAATGGTAAATTTAGTGCTACATCTGCATGGAACCAAATTAGACGACGAAACAACAAGTGGATCCCAAGTAGTTGGACATGGGATAGTCCATGCTCACAGCGACATTCCTTATGTACATGGCAGGCCCTTCTCGGCAAACTTCCTACGATGGACAAAATGCAGCGAAGAGGTATTTATATTGTAAATCGGTGCTCTTTGTGTATGCAAAAGGAAGAAAGTGTTGACCATCTATACTTTGCTTGTGATTATTCATCTTGGATATGGGAAGAGATCTTGAAGGGATTTGATCTTCAAAGGCTACCACGGCCAAACTTGCATCATGAACTAGAAAGGCTAATGCAAGGCTTCTCAAGAAAGGGTCCTCTTACACAACTAGCAAGAATTATATTCAGATGTGCTATTTGGTGGATTTGGAAGGAGAGGTGTGGCAGAATTTTTGAGTGTCACAACATGAACAAAGCTAAAATTCTGATAGAGATTCTTCAGGACTCACGATCATGCATGGAGCAAGAATTGAATATAGAGCACCTAACAAGAAGAGAGAAAGAGAATTTCACAAGATTCAATTTTTTCATTAGTCAATAATCACTCGAATAATGATGAAGATTGTAATGTATTATGGGGCAAAGCTTATATTTTGTGATGTATCCACAAGTACTCCAGAACAGTCTAGCTATTGCATTTTTTATTAACTTCCTTGTGCTACTCTTGGAAATGAGTTTGATGAAGTGTGCCCATTTCACCTTCTTTAGGTGGGGTACAATCTTCTCGACAACACTAAGAGACTTCAGGCTTTAGTCTATGGCTTGTGTAGACAAAGCTTCTTTGTACAAATCTTTTACAAAATACATTATCATGGGCTAATACATCATTAATGGCTAGTATTTTGAATTTACGAGACGGTGCACGAAAAATCGATCGAAACTCAACTCTGCTTAAAGTTTATGACCGTTGTGTTTTTTCGAGAAACCAAGCTCATACGACTTACTATGGGCTAATACATCGTTAATGGCTAGTATTTTGAATTTACGAGACGGTGCACGAAAAACCGATCGAAACTACGACTCGCGCGCGGCTTCGTGCAAAGTTTATGACCGTCGTATTTTTTTTCGAAAGCATGCTTGTAGCACTTCTCATGGGCTAATAAGACGGGAAAGACCACTATTTTGAATTTTTGAGACGGTGCACGAAAAACTGATCGAAACTCGACTCTGCGCGACCAGTATTTTGAATTTTCGAGATGGTGCATGAAAAACCGATCGAAACTCGACTCTGCGTAAAGTTTATGGCCGTCGCGTTTTTTCGTGAAACCATGCTCATCCGACTTACCATGGGCTAATACATCGTTAATGGCCAGTATTTTGAATTTTCGAGACGGTGCACGAAAAACCGATAGAAACTCGACTCAGCGCAAAGTTTATGACCGTCGCGTTTTTTCATGAAACTATGCTCATACGACTTACCATGGGCTAATACATCGTGAATGGCCAGTATTTTGAATTTCCGAGATGGTGCACGTAAAACCAATCGAAACTCGACACAGCGCGCGACTTCGCGCAATGTTTTTGACAGTCATATTTTTTTGCGAAAGCGAGCTTGTACGACTTCCCATGGGCTAATAAGACGGGAAAGACCAGTATTTTGAATTTCCAAGACGGTGCACGAAAAATCGATCGAAACTCGACTCTCGCAAAGATTAGGACGGTCGCATTTTTTCGTGAAACCTTGCTCATACGACTTACCATAATACAACGTGAATGGCCAGTATTTTGAATTTCCGAGACGGTGCACGAAAAACCGATCGAAACTCGACTCGCGCATGACTTCGCGCAAAGTTTATGACCGTCGTATTTTTTTGCGAAAGCGTGCTTGTACGACTTCCCATGGGCTAATAAGACGGGAAAGACCAGTATTTTGAATTTCCGAGATGATGCACGAAAAATCAATCGAAACTCGACTCTGCGCAAAGTTTATGACCGTCGCGTTTTTTCATGAAACCATGCTCATGGGAGCAACCCTCTCCCGCTGTGACTGCTGGAGAGGGGCGTTCCGCTGGGAAGCAACCAGCGCAGGCCGCTGGGAAGAAGCCAGCGGAGGAGCATCCCGATGGAACAGAGGATGCGAAGCAGAGTCGCTCGCATCCATGGCGTCGCTCGCCTTAGAGACCGCCAGCCGCCTAGGGGAGAGGAAGCCACCACCCTTCCAACACTAAGGTCGCAGCCGTCGCCCTTTCCACGCCGATTGCAGAAGCAGCCGTCGCCCTTCCAACAATGAAATCTCTTTCTCTCTTCTTGTTAGGTGCTCTATATTCAATTCTTGCTCCATGCATGATCGTGAGTCCTGAAGAATCTCTATCAGAATTTGAGCTTTGTTCATGTTGTGACACTCAAAAATTCTGCCACACCTCTCCTTCCAAATCCACCAAATAGCACATCTGAATATAATTCTTGCTAGTTGTGTAAGAGGACCCTTTCTTGAGAAGCCTTGCATTAGCCTTTCTAGTTCATGATGCAAGTTTGGCCGTGGTAGCCTTTGAAGATCAAATCGCTTCAAGATCTCCTTCCATATCCAAGATGAATAATCACAAGCAAAGTAGAGAGATGGTCAACACTTTCTTCCTTTTGCATACACAAAGAGCACCGATTTACAATATAAATACCTCTCCGCTGCATATTGTCCATCGTAGGAAGTTTGCCGAGAAGGGCCTACCATGTACATAAGGAATGTCGCTGTGAGCATGGACTATCCCATGTCCAACTACTTGGGATCCACTTGTTGTTTCGTCGTCTAATTTGGTTCCATGCAGATGTAGCACTAAATTTACCATTATCATGAAGCCAAATAAGCATATCTGAAGAGTTGTTCTTGATTGGAATAGCCCTAATAGTCGGCCAAAGTAATAACATGTCAGGGGAGGTAGGGTTGGGAAGACACCATGTACCATTGTTAATGAATTCATTAACCTTCCAGTCTTTGGGAGCCCCCAGATCCTGTCGTACTCTATCACCAAATATCTGAAACATACTTTTCCCATTCACCCAAGGATCATACCACATATTAATATTGGTTCCAGAAGAAATCACATAAGAAATATTGTTACGTAGCCATTTCCTTGCCTTCAGTATTCCTTTCCAAGCAGCAGAATGAGATGTTTTTACAGATGCTTCCCAGATTGATTCCTTGGTTAGGTACCTAGCAAAAACCAATTGTGACCATAAAGAAGACTTGTTTTGTAAAATATCCCATAATTGCTTTACCATACAAGCTTTATTCCAATCTCCAATATGTCGAAGATTCAGACCCCCTTCATCTTTCGGTTTGGAAATGTTGTCCCAATTCACCATGTGCATTGCCTTACCATCTGTGCCATTCCAAAAGAAGTTCATAAGTAATTTATCAATATCATGAAGAAGCCCTGCAGGTAGAAGGAATGCAAGAGACCAATAAATAGAATAAGAGATCAACACAGATCGAATAAGTTCAAGTCGTCCAGCTTTGGAAAGAAGCCTATTTTTCCAAGAGAAAATTCTGTTCTTAATTTTTTGTAGGATAGGCTGACAGGAGACTTTGTTGATTCCAGTGGATATAAGTGGGAGACCCAAGTAAGGAACCGGTAAATTTCCTTCTGCAACTCCCAATGTTTGAGCAATATGATCCTTATTGTCGATGCAAGCACCCACATATACTTTGCTCTTTGCATGGTTTAGCTTAAGACCAGAAACTATACCAAATTCATTAAGAATATCTACTAGATTACTCACAGAAACTGGATCATCTCGAAGGAAGATAATAAGGTCGTCAGCAAATGTTATGTGAGAGATATAAACAGAACCATAATATGGTACCTTAATTTTGCCATTGGAAACAGCCTCTTCCAACATACAACTGAGCCCTTCCATTGCAATGGTAAAAAGATAAGGAGATAGTGGATCGCCTTGCCGAATGCCATTCGTACTTCCGAAGAAGCCAATAGGTGAACCATTAAAGAGAATCAAAAATTTTGGAGTTTCCAAGCAACATTGAATCCATTTAACCCAGTGCTGAGGGAAGCCCATATTATGGAGCATCATGTAAATAAAATGCCTATTGACTGAGTCAAAGGCCTTTCGTAAATTAGCTTTAAAACAGATCTTTTTTCCTCTTGTTTTTGAGTGTAGATCCTTAACCAAATCATTAGCAAGCAGGACATTATGATGGATACTCCTCCCTTTAATAAAAGCAGTCTGATTAGGACTAATGACCTTATTCATGACCTTTTGTAGTCTATCTGCCAGCAACTTCGAGATAACCATATAAATAAAGTTGCACAGTGAAATAGGACGGTAGTTCTCTAATAAATCGGCTCCATCATTTTTAGGCACTAAAGAAATAAAAGTGCAATTCATTTCTTTAAGAATATGACCTGAGGAGAAAAAATGTCGACAAGCTTTTATGACATCGTTGCCTACAATAGACCATGCAATTTGATTAAACTCAGTTGGAAATCCGTCTGGACCAGGGTTTTTGTGCTTCGGGGACTTAAAAACAACTTTCACAATTTCATCATCCGTTATTGGGGCATTAAGATGAGAGAGGGCTTCAGAATCAAGTCGTCTTGTAGGCCCAACATGAATACTATTAGGCTGCTGCTCCTGATTGAGTGAGGAATAAAAAAATTGCTTGGTGTAATTTTTAACCTCATCCAAATCCTCAATGAGATTACCATCTATACCTTTGCATTTTTTGATGCGATTAGTAGCCCTTCTGGTAGCAATAGCAGCATAATTTTGAATTTCTGTGACGGTGCACGAAAAACCGATCGAAACTCGACTTTGCGCAAAGTTCGCGCAAAGTTTATGACCGTCGTGTTTTTTTGTGAAAAATTGCTTGTACGACATCCCATGGGCTAATAAGACGGGAAAGACCAGTATTTTGAATTTCCGAGAAGTTGCACGAAAAACCGATCGAAACTCGACTCTGCGCAAAGTTTATGACCGTCGCGTTTTTTCGTGAAACCATGCTCATACGACTTACCATGGGCTAATACAACGTGAATGGCCTATATTTTGAATTTCTGAGATGGTGCATGAAAAACCGATCGAAACTCGACTCGCGCATGACTTCGCGCAATGTTTATGACCGTCGTATTTTTTTGCGAAAGCGTGCTTGTACGACTTCCCATGGGCTAATAAGACGGGAAAGACCAGTATTTTGAATTTCCGAGACGGTACACGAAAAATCGATCGAAACTCGACTCTGCGCAAAGTTTATGACCGTCGCGTTTTTTCATGAAACCATGCTCATACGACTTACCATTGGCTAATACAACGTGAATGGCCAGTATTTTGAATTTCTGAGACGGTGCACGAAAAACCGATCGAAACTCGACTCGCGCACGACTTCGCGCAAAGTTTATGACCGTCGTATGTTTCTGCGAAAGCGTGCTTGTACGACTTCCCATGGGCTAATAAGACGGGAAAGTCCAGTATTTTGAATTTCCGAGACGGTGCATGAAAAATCGATCGAAACTCAACTCTGCGCAAAGTTTATGACCGTCGCGTTTTTTCGTGAAACCATGCTCATACGACTTACCATGGGCTAATACAACGTGAATGGCCAGTATTTTGAATTTCCGAGACGGTGCACGAAAAAACCGATCGAAACTCGACTCGCGCACGACTTCGCGCAAAGTTTATGACTGGTATATTTTTGCGAAAGCGTGCTTGTACGACTTCTCATGGGCTAATAAGACGGGAAAGACCAGTATTTTGAATTTCCGAGAAGTTTCTAGAAAAACCGATCGAAACTTGACTCTGCGCAAAGTTTATGACCGTCGTGTTTTATCGTGAAACCGATCGAAGCACGCTTTCGCAAAAAAATACAACGGTCATAAACTTTGCGCGAAGTCGCGCGCGAGTCGAGTTTCGAACGATTTTTCGTTCACCGTCTCAGAAATTCAAAATACTGGCCATTCACGATGTATTAGCCCATGGTAAGTCGTATGAGCATGGTTTCATGAAAAAACGCGACGGTCATAAACTATGCGAAGAGTCGAGTTTCGATCGATTTTTCGTGCACCGTCTCGGAAATTCAAAATACTGGTCATTCACGTTGTCTTAGCCCCTGGTAAATCGTATGAGCATGGTTTCACGAAAAAACGTGACCGTCATAATCTTTGCGAGAGTCGAGTTTCGATCGGCTTTTCGTGCACCGTCTTGGAAATTCAAAATACTGGTCTTTCCCGTCTTATTAGCCCATGGGAAGCCGTACAAGCACGCTTCCGCAAAAAAATATGACGGTCATAAACTTTGCGCGATGTCGCGCGCGGGTCGAGTTTCGATCGGTTTTTCGTGCACCGTCTCGGAAATTCAAAATACTAGCCATTCATGATTTATTAGCCAATGGTAAGTCGTATGAGCATGGTTTCACGAAAAAACGCGACGGTCATAAACTTTGCGCAGAGTCGAGTTTCGATCGGTTTTTCGTGCACCGTTTCGGAAATTCAAAATACTGGTCTTTCCCGTCTTATTAGCCTATGGGAAGTCGTACAAGCACGCTTTCGCAAAAAAAGACGACGGTCATAAACTTTGTGCGAAGTCGTGCGCGAGTCGAGTTTCGATCGATTTTTCGTGCACCGTCTCGAAAATTCAAAATATAGGCCATTCACGTTGTATTAGCCCATGGTAAGTCGTATGAGCTTGGTTTCACGAAAAAACGCAACGGTCATAAACTTTGCGTAGAGTCGAGTTTCGATCGATTTTTCGTGCACCGTCTCAGAAATTCAAAATACTAGTTTTTCCCGTCTTATTAGCCCATGGGAAGTCGTACAAGCACGCTTTCGCAAAAAAATACGACGGTCAAAAACTTTGCGCGAACTTTGCGCAAAGTCGAGTTTCGATCGGTTTTTCGTGCACCGTCACAGAAATTCAAAATACTGGTCATTCATGATGTATTAGCCCATGGTAAGTCGTCTGAGCATGGTTTCACGAAAAAACGCGACGGTCTTAAACTTTTCGTAGAGTCGAGTTTCGATCGGTTTTTCGTTCACCGTCTCGGAAATTCAAAACACTGTTCTTTCCCGTCTTATTAGCCCATGGGAAGACGTACAAGAACGCTTTCGCAAAAAAATACGACGGTCATAAACTTTGCGCGAAGTCGTGCGCGAGTCGAGTTTCGATCGGTTTTTCGTGCACCGTCTCGGAAATTCAAAATACTGGCCATTCACGTTGTATTAGCCCATGGTAAGTCGTATGAGCATGGTTTCACGAAAAAACACGACCGTCATAATCTTTGCGAGAGTCGAGTTTCGATCGGTTTTTCATGCTCCGTCTTGGAAATAAAAAATACTGGTCTTTCCTGTCTTATTAGCCCATGGGAAGTCGTACAAGCTCGCTTTCGCAAAAAAATACGACGGTCATAAACTTTGCGCGAAGTCACGCGCTGTGTCGAGTTTCGAACGGTTTTTCATTCACCATCTCAGAAATTCAAAATACTGGCCATTCACGATGTATTAGCCAGCCCATGGTAAGTCGTATGAGCATGGTTTCATGAAAAAACGCGACGGTCATAAACTTTGCGCAGAGTCGAGTTTCGATCGATTTTTCGTGCACCGTCTCGGAAATTCAAAATACTGGTCTTTCCCGTCTTATTAGCCCATGGGAAGTCGTACAAGCACGCTTTCGCAAAAAAATACGACGGTCATAAACTTTGCGCGTAGTCGTGCGCGAGTCGAGTTTCGATCGGTTTTTCGTGCACCGTCTCGGAAATTCAAAATACTGGTCATTCACGTTGTATTAACCCATGGTAAGTCGTATGAGCTTGGTTTCACGAAAAAATGCAACGGTCATAAACTTTGCGCAGAGTCGAGTTTCGATCGGTTTTTCGTGCACCGTCTCGGAAATTCAAAATACAGGTCTTACCCGTCTTATTAGCCCATGGGAAGTCGTACAAGCATGCTTTCGCAAAAAAAATACGACGGTCAAAAACTTTGCGCGAACTTTGCACAAAGTCGAGTTTCGATCGATTTTTCGTGCACCGTCACAGAAATTCAAAATACTGGTCATTCACGATGTATTAGCCCATGGTAAGTCGTCTGAGCATGGTTTCACGAAAAAACGCGACGGTCTTAGCTTGGGAATGGGGTGGAATGGGCCTGCGTTCCCTTGCGTGCGTGCGTGAGTGCTTTGCTCTGCTTGGGCTTGCGCTTGCGATCGGCGCTGGGGACGGCAACCTCATCTCTTACCGAAGAGTGGGCAGCGGAGGGCGATTGCTCCCTTGGGCGATTTCTCCTCTACGATTGCTCCGCGGCGAAGGAAGGCCGGCGGTCGCTCCTGCGATCAGCGATTCCAGGCGGGGAATCGGCGATTTCAGGCATGGAAGGGCGGCGACTCTTCTCCCCTAGGAGCGGGACGGACTCTAGGGCGAGAAACGGTGGAGGCTGCGCTGCGATTGGGGCTGGGTTCACTGCCGCTCTTCCTGCGACGGAAGGGTGGTGGCTTCCTCTCCCCTAGGCGGCTGGCGGTCTCTAGGGCGAGCGACGCCATAGATGCGAGCAACTCTGCTTCGCATCCTCTATTCCATCGGGATGCTCCTCCGCTGGCTTCTTCCCAGCGGCCTGCGCTGGTTGCTTCCCAGCGGAACGCCCCTCTCCAGCAGTCACAGCGGGAGAGGGTTGCTCCTCAGCTGCTGGTTACTTCACAGCGGGAGGGGGTTGCTCCTCTCCAACAACCGCTGGTTCCTCCCCAGCAGCTTAGGCCGGTTTCACACCAGGATGTTCCACCGCTGAATTCTTCTTCTCGACGGGATGCTCCTTCAATGAACCGGGCCCGAGGTCGTTCACGATCTAGATCACGACCTCCTGCTCCTATTTACCGAGATCCTCGGCCTTGGAGTAGCCTCTTCAAGGCTCCAGTGGGTAGTCCGGATCTTCGACTGGACTTTTTTGCTCTAGAAGTACAGGCTGATCAGAAGATTGCTGTGTATGAGGCTATTGATTCTGACGAACTAATTGAGACATGGTCCATGACAATTGTGGGCTACGTTGTTGGACTAAGAACATCATTTTTTCCATTATCCTCATATATCAGAACTCGATGAGGAATATCAACATTTGATCTTCATATGTCGGAGACCGGATTCTTTGTATGCAAGCTTTATTCTGAAGAAGATTTACAACGGGTCCTTGAAGGATTTTGGACTATCCGTGGTCATCCAATGATACTACGACGCTGGGCACCTGATGTGAGATTTACCGGTTCCTTACTTGGGTCTTCCACTTATATCCACTGGAATCAACAAAGTCTCCTGTCAGCCTATCCTACAAAAAATTAAGAACAGAATTTCCTCTTGGAAAATAGGCTTTTTTCTAAAGCTGGACGACTTGAACTTATTCGATCAGTGTTGATCTCTTATTCTATTTATTGGTCTCATGCATTCCTTCTACCAGCCGGGCTTCTCAATGATATTGATAAATTACTTATGAACTTCTTTTGGAATGGCACAGATGGTAAGGCAATGCATATGGTGAATTGGGACAACATTTGCAAACTGAAGGATGAAGGGGGCTTGAATCTTCGACATATTAGAGATTGGAATAAAGCTTGTAGGGTAAAGCAATTATGGGATATTTTACAAAACAAGTCTTCTTTATGGTCACAATGGATTTTTGCTGGGTACCTTACCAAGGAATCAATCTGGGAAGCATCTGCAAAAACATCTCATTCTGCTGCTTGGAAAGAAATTCTGAAGGCAAGGAGATGGCTACGTAACAATATTTCTTTTGTGATTTCTTCTGGAACCAATATTAATATGTGGTACGATCCTTGGGTGAATGGGAAAAGTATATTTCAGATATTTGGTGATAGAGTACGACAGGATCTAGGGGCTCCAAAAGACTGGAAGGTTTCTGAATTCATTAACAATGGTACATGGTGTCTTCCCAACCCTACCTCCCCAGACATGTTATTACTTTGGCCGACTATTAGGGCTATTCCAATCAAGAACAACTCTTCAGATATGCTTATTTGGCTTCATGATAATGGTAAATTTAGTGCTACATCTGCATGGAACCAAATTAGACGACGAAACAACAAGTGGATCCCAAGTAGTTGGACATGGGATAGTCCATGCTCACAGCGACATTCCTTATGTACATGGTAGGCCCTTCTCGGCAAACTTCCTACGATGGACAATATGCAGCGGAGAGGTATTTATATTGTAAATCGGTGCTCTTTGTGTATGCAAAAGGAAGAAAGTGTTGACCATCTCTACTTTGCTTGTGATTATTCATCTTGGATATGGAAGGAGATCTTGAAGCGATTTGATCTTCAAAGGCTACCACGGCCAAACTTGCATCATGAACTAGAAAGGCTAATGCAAGGCTTCTCAAGAAAGGGTCCTCTTACACAACTAGCAAGAATTATATTCAGATGTGCTATTTGGTGGATTTGGAAGGAGAGGTGTGGCAGAATTTTTGAGTGTCACAACATGAACAAAGCTCAAATTCTGATAGAGATTCTTCAAGAGTCACGATTATGCATGGAGCAAGAATTGAATATAGAGCAGCTAACAAGAAGAGAGAAAGAGATTTTAGTGTTGGAAGGGCGATGGCTGCTTCTGCAATCGGCGTGGAAAGGGCGACGGCTGCGACCTTAGTGTTGGAAGGGTGGTGGCTTCCTCTCCCCTAGGCGGCTGGCGGTCTCTAAGGCGAGCGACGCCATGGATGCGAGCGACTCTGCTTCGCATCCTCTGTTCCATCGGGATGCTCCTCCGCTGGCTTCTTCCCAGCGGCCTGCGCTGGTTGCTTCCCAGCGGAACGCCCCTCTCCAGCAGTCACAGCGGGAGAGGGTTGCTCCTCAGCCGCTGGTTACTTCACAGCGGGAGGGTGTTGCTCCTCTCCAACAGCCGCTGGTTCCTCCCCAGCAGCTTAGGCCGGTTTCACACCAGGATGTTCCACCGCTGAATTCTTCTTCTTGACGGGATGCTCCTTCAATGAACCAGGCCCGAGGTCGTTCACGATCTAGATCACGACCTCCTGCTCCTATTTTCCGAGATCCTCGGCCTTGGAGTAGCCTCTTCAAGGCTCCAGTGGGTCGTCCGGATCTTCGACTGGACTTTTTTGCTCCAGAAGTACAGGCCGATCAGAAGATTGCTGTGTATGAGGCTATTGATTCTGACGAACTAATTGAGACATGGTCCATGGCAATTGTGGGCTACGTTGTTGAACTAAGAACATCATTTTTTCCATTATCCTCATATATCAGAACTCGATGGGGAATATCAACATTTGATCTTCACATGTTGGAGACCGGAATATTTGTATGCAAGCTTTATTCTGAAGAAGATTTACAACGGGTCCTTGAAGGATTTTGGACTATCCGTGGTCATCCAATGATACTACGACGCTGGGCACCTGATGTGAGATTGGAGTTAGACAGTCTACAGTCTATCCCCATATGGGTTTCTTTCCATGGACTTCCACTACATCTCTGGGGTCGTCGTTTTATTGCAAAACTTTGCTGCACCTTGGGACAGCCATTGTATATTGATAAGGCAACAGCTTCGCAAATGAGATTGACCTTTGCCAGAGCTTGTTTAATGGTTTCTTCTGATGAGGAACTACCGAATGAAGTTTCTTACCGTGATCTTGATGGGAGCACTCGAAAGGTGAAAGTCTCATATTCTTGGAAGCCACAACGATGCAAGGTTTGTCTATCTTTTGGACATGTACATGGTGCTTGCCAACAGCCTTCACAAAAAATCACACAGGTCTACCGACCACGCCAAGAGCCACAGAATGGGGTCATTACCACTAAACCAAGCACTGATACTCCAGTGCCAACAGAGATGATGGCGGAGAAGATGAATGAGTACTCTGACTCGTTCGGGCAGCGACACGAACAGGAGAAAGACAAGTCAGGACTTTCATCTTTTCCTATTATATCAGAGACTTTCACTGCAGGAGCTTCCCATGGTTCTCACTCCCCAATAACAACCTCGCCGTCACGAATCATTCCTTCAGATAATCAGGAAATTTCATTTCAACAACCTCTTGGGAACAAAGACATTGCAACTCACCAAACTCATCGCTCTGCGACACATCCCACTATTCAGGACTCCTTGCCTCAAGGTACGCAAAAGTTTAAACATTTACAAGCTGTGGATGAGGTGGATAAATATAGGAATAAAGGATTAAAGGGTAAAGATATTATGCGGGAGGACCATGTAAAATCAAAGGATAAGAAAAAGGATGGTAGTGTCCTCCCAAAATCGCATGCTCTTCCAAATCTGCAACACCTCCTTCCAAATCCACCAAATAGCACATCTGAATATAATTCTTGCTAGTTGTGTAAGAGGACCCTTTCTTGAGAAGCTTTCCAATAGCCTTTCTAGTTCATGATGCAAGTTTGGCCGTGGTAGCCTTTGAAGATCAAATCGCTTCAAGATCTCCTTCCATATCCAAGATGAATAATCACAAGCAAAGTAGAGATGGTCAACACTTTCTTCCTTTTTTATACACAAAGAGCACCGATTTACAATATAAATACCTCTTCGCTGCATATTGTCCATCGTAGGAAGTTTGCCGAGAAGGGCCTGCCATGTACATAAGGAATGTCGTTGTGAGCATCGACTATCCCATGTCCAACTACTTGGGATCCATTTGTTGTTTCGTCGTCTAATTTGGTTCCATGCAGATGTAGCACTAAATTTACCATTATCATGAAGCCAAATAAGCATATCTAAAGAGTTGTTATTGATTGGAATAGCCCTAATAGTCGGCCAAAGTAATAACATGTCTGGGGAGGTAGGGTTGGGAAGACACCATGTACCATTGTTAATGAATTCAGAAACCTTCCAGTCTTTGGGAGCCCCCAGATCCTGTCGTACTCTATCACCAAATATCTGAAATATACTTTTCCCATTCATCCAAGGATCATACCACATATTAATATTGGTTTCAGAAGAAATCACATAAGAAATATTGTTACGTAGCCATCTCCTTGCCTTCAGAATTCCTTTCCAAGCAGCAGAATGAGATGTTTTTGCAGATGCTTCCCAGATTGATTCCTTGGTAAGGTACCTAGCAAAAACCCATTGTGACCATAAAGAAGACTTGTTTTGTAAAATATCCCATAATTGCTTTACTATACAAGCTTTATTCCAATCTCTATTATGTCGAAGATTCAAGCACCCTTCATCCTTCGGTTTGCAAATGTTGTCCCAATTCACCATATGCATTGCCTTACCATCTGTGTCATTCCAAAAGAAGTTCATAAGCAATTTATCAATATCATTGAGAAGCCCGGCTGGTAGAAGGAATGCATGAGACCAATAAATAGAATAAGAGATCAACACTGATCGAATAAGTTCAAGTCGTCCAGCTTTAGAAAGAAGCCTATTTTTCCAAGAGGAAATTCTGTTCTTAATTTTTTGTAGGATAGGCTGACAGGAGACTTTGTTGATTCCAGTGGATATAAGTGGAAGACCCAAGTAAGGAACCGGTAAATTTCCTTCAGCGACTCCCAATGTTTGAGCAATATGATCCTTATTTTCAATGCAAGCACCCACGTATACTTTGCTCTTTGCATGGTTTAGCTTAAGACCAGAAAGTATACCAAATTCATTAAGAATATCTGTTTTATGACATCGTTGCCTACAATAGACCATGCAATTTGATAAAACTCAGCTGGAAATCCGTCTGGACTAGGGATTTTGTGCTTCGGGGACTTAAAAACAACTTTCACAATTTCATCATCCGTTATTGGGGCATTAAGATGAGAGAGGGCTTCAGAATCAAGTCGTCTTGTAGGCCCAACATGAATACTATTAGGCTGCTGCTCCTGATTGAGTAAGGAATAAAAAAATTGCTCAGTGTAATTTTTAACCTCATCCAAATCCTCAATGAGATTACCATCTATACCTTTGCATTTTTTGATACGATTAGTAGCCCTTCTGGTAGCAATAGCAGCATAGAAAAACTTCGTATTAGAATCCCCTAGAGTAAGCCAATGCTGTCGTGACTTCTGTTTCAAAAAGCATTCCTCCTGCTTCAAAGCTTGCATAAAGTTATTTCTAGCAGCAACCTCTTTGTATATAAGATTCGCATCCAGAGATTAAAGATTTAGCTCGCTTTGCACAGTCATAAGTTCTTTCTTGCATAACTGAACCCTGTTGGTGATATTTCCGAATGTAGTTGAATTCAACTTCTTAAGTGCTGCTTTGCATGCTTTTAGCTTTTGACGTAGGATGTAAGGAGGAGAACCAAATACATTAATATCCCAAGCAGACTTAATAACTTCGAGGAACTTAGGGTGAGAACTCCACATATTAAAAAATCTAAAAGGTTTCTTGACTCTGGGTAGTGCTTTATCTGCATGTATATGCATAATAGAGTGATCCGAAAATAACTTAGCACCGTACTCAAGAAGTGAATCTGGGAAAACTGCTAACCATTCCTGATTAATCAAACATCTGTCAAGTCGAGCCATAATTTTTCTATCAGCAGTACTTTGATTGTTCCATGAGAACCAATCACCTACAGATTTCATGTCAGTCAATGCAGCAGTATCTATACAATCATTAAAATGTTGAAGCTGACATTCGGAAAGCACTCTACCCCCCACTTTCTCATTTGTGTATCTGACAGTATTAAAGTCACCGAGAACAACCCAAGGTACTGTAGGATAACTATTTGAAATGCTAACCAGATCACGCCATAGAGCATTCCTGTCAGACATACTGTTAGATGCATAAATACCGGTAATATTGAATTGACATCCAGTCTGTTTATCCTCTGCCTTAAGATGAATGAATTGATTAGTAGCAGAAATAAACCAAGCAGTAACAAGGTTAGGATGCCATAAGACCCAAACTCGACCATAAGTATCCTTAGAATCATTAGTAAAAAGTTCTGCCTCAGGCCATATTAAATTCTTGTGAACTCGAACACGATGTGTTTTAATTTTTGTTTCCACAATAATCATAATATCACATGCAGCAGATCGGATTATTCTATTTAGCTCCCGACATTTCTCAGTCTTATTAAGTCCACGAACATTCCAACAGATTATTTTCATCAATACTAGATAGAAGGAAGAGCATGCGATTTTGGGAGGACACTACCATCCTTTTTCTTATCCTTTGATTTTACATGGTCCTCTCGCATAATATCTTTACCCTTTAATCTTTTATTCCTATATTTATCCACCTCATCCACAGCTTGCAAATGTTTAAACTTTTGCGCACCTTGAGGCAAGGAGTCCTGAATAGTGGGATGTGTCGAAGAGCGATGAGTTTGGTGAGTTGCAATGTCTTTGTTCCCAAGAGGTTGTTGAAATGAAATTTTCTGATTATCTGAAGGAATGATTCGTGACGGCAAGGGTGTTATTGGGGAGTGAGAACCATGGGAAGCTCCTGCAGTGAAAGTCTCTGATATAATAGGAAAAGATGAAAGTCCTGACTTGTCTTTCTCCTGTTCGTGTCGCTGCCCCAACGAGTCAGAGTACTCATTCATCTTCTCCGTCATCATCTCTGTTGGCACTGGAGTATCAGTGCTTGGTTTAGTGGTAATGACCCCATTCTGTGGCTCTTGGCGTGGTCGGTAGACCTGTGTGATTTTTTGTGAAGGCTGTTGGCAAGCACCAATTACATGTCCAAAAGATAGACAAACCTTGCATCGTTGTGGCTTCCAAGAATATGAGACTTTCACCTTTCGAGTGCTCCCATCAAGATCACGGTAAGAAACTTCATTCGGTAGTTCCTCATCAGAAGAAACCATTACACAAGCTCTGGCAAAGGTCAATCTCGTTTGCGAAGCTGTTGCCTTATCAATATACAATGGCTGTCCCAAGGTGCTGCAAAGTTTTACAATAAAACGACGACCCCAGAGATGTAGTGGAAGTCCATGGAAAGAAACCCATATTGGGATAGACTGTAGACTGTCTAACTCCAATCTCACATCAGGTGCCCAGCGTCGTAGTATCATTGGATGACCACGGATAGTCCAAAATCCTTCAAGGACCCGTTGTAAATCTTCTTCAGAATAAAGCTTGCATACAAATAATCCGGTCTCCAACATGTGAAGATCAAATGTTGATATTCCCCATCGAGTTCTGATATATGAGGATAATGGAAAAAATGATGTTCTTAGTCCAACAACGTAGCCCACAATTGCCATGGACCATGTCTCAATTAGTTCGTCAGAATCAATAGCCTCATACACAACAATCTTCTGATCGGCCTGTACTTCTGGAGCGAAAAGTTCCAATCGAAGATCCGGATGACCCACTGGAGCCTTGAAGAGGCTACTCCAAGTCCGAGGATCTCGGAAAATAGGAGCAGGAGGTCGTGATCTAGATCGTGAACGACCTCGGGCCTGGTTCATTGAAGGAGCATCCCGTCGAGAAGAAGAAATCAGCGGTGGAACATCCTGGTGTGAAACGGGCCTAAGCTGCTGGGGAGGAACCGGCGGCTGTTGGAGAGGAGCAACCCCCTCCCGCTGTGAAGTAACCAGCGGCTGAGGAGCAACCCTCTCCCGCTGTGACTGCTGGAGAGGGGCGTTCCGCTGGGAAGCAACCAGCGCAGGCCGCTGGGAAGAAGCCAGCGGAGGAGCATCCCGATGGAACAGAGGATGCGAAGCAGAGTCGCTCGCATCCATGGCATCGCTCGCCTTAGAGACCGCCAGCCGCCTAGGGGAGAGGAAGCCACCACCCTTCCAACACTAAGGTCGCAGCCGTCGCCCTTTCTACGCCGATTGCAAAAGCAGCCGTCGCCCTTCCAACACTAAAATCTCTTTCTCTCTTCTTGTTAGGTGCTCTATATTCAATTCTTGCTCCATGCATGATCGTGAGTCCTGAAGAATCTCTATCAGAATTTGAGCTTTGTTCATGTTGTGACACTCAAAAATTCTGCCACACCGCTCTTTCCAAATCCACCAAATAGCACATCTGAATATAATTCTTGCTAGTTGTGTAAGAGGACCCTTTCTTGAGAAGCCTTGCATTAGCCTTTCTAGTTCATGATGCAAGTTTGGCCGTGGTAGCCTTTGAAGATAAAATCGCTTCAAGATCTCCTTCCATATCCAAGATGAATAATCATAAGCAAAGTAGAGATGGTCAACACTTTCTTCCTTTTGCATACACAAAGAGCACCGATTTACAATATAAATACCTCTCCGCTGCATATTGTCCATCGTAGGAAGTTTGCCGAGAAGGGCCTACCATGTACATAAGGAATGTCGCTGTGAGCATGGACTATCCCATGTCCAACTACTTGGGATCCACTTGTTGTTTCGTCGTCTAATTTGGTTCCATGCAGATGTAACACTAAATTTACCATTATCATGAAGCCAAATAAGTATATCTGAAGAGTTGTTCTTGATTGGAATAGCCCTAATAGTCGGCTAAAGTAATAACATGTCTGGGGAGGTAGGGTTGGGAAGACACCATGTACCATTGTTAATGAATTCAGAAACCTTCCAGTCTTTGGGAGCCCCCAGATCCTGTCGTACTCTATCACCAAATATCTGAAATATACTTTTCCCATTCATCCAAGGATCATACCACATATTAATATTGGTTTCAGAAGAAATCACATAAGAAATATTGTTACGTAGCCATCTCCTTGCCTTCAGAATTCCTTTCCAAGCAGCAGAATGAGATGTTTTTGCAGATGCTTCCCAGATTGATTCCTTGGTAAGGTACCTAGCAAAAACCCATTGTGACCATAAAGAAGACTTGTTTTGTAAAATATCCCATAATTGCTTTACTATACAAGCTTTATTCCAATCTCTATTATGTCGAAGATTCAAGCCCCCTTCATCCTTCGGTTTGCAAATGTTGTCCCAATTCACCATATGCATTGCCTTACCATCTGTGTCATTCCAAAAGAAGTTCATAAGTAATTTATCAATATCATTGAGAAGCCCGGCTGGTAGAAGGAATGCATGAGACCAATAAATAGAATAAGAGATCAACACTGATCGAATAAGTTCAAGTCGTCCAGCTTTAGAAAGAAGCCTATTTTTCCAAGAGGAAATTCTGTTCTTAATTTTTTGTAGGATAGGCTGACAGGAGACTTTGTTGATTCCAGTGGATATAAGTGGAAGACCCAAGTAAGGAACCGGTAAATTTCCTTCAGCGACTCCCAATGTTTGAGCAATATGATCCTTATTTTCAATGCAAGCACCCACGTATACTTTGCTCTTTGCATGGTTTAGCTTAAGACCAGAAACTATACCAAATTCATTAAGAATATCTGTTTTATGACATCGTTGCCTACAATAGACCATGCAATTTGATAAAACTCAGCTGGAAATCCGTCTGGACTAGGGATTTTGTGCTTCGGGGACTTAAAAACAACTTTCACAATTTCATCATCCGTTATTGGGGCATTAAGATGAGAGAGGGCTTCAGAATCAAGTCGTCTTGTAGGCCCAACATGAATACTATTAGGCTGCTGCTCCTGATTGAGTAAGGAATAAAAAAATTGCTCAGTGTAATTTTTAACCTCATCCAAATCCTCAATGAGATTACCATCTATACCTTTGCATTTTTTGATACGATTAGTAGCCCTTCTGGTAGCAATAGCAGCATAGAAAAACTTCGTATTAGAATCCCCTAGAGTAAGCCAATGCTGTCGTGACTTCTGTTTCAAAAAGCATTCCTCCTGCTTCAAAGCTTGCATAAAGTTATTTCTAGCAGCAGCCTCTTTGTATATAAGATTCGCATCCAGAGATTAAAGATTTAGCTCTTTTTGCACAGTCATAAGTTCTTTCTTGCATAACTGAACCCTGTTGGTGATATTTCCGAATGTAGTTGAATTCAACTTCTTAAGTGCTGCTTTGCATGCTTTTAGCTTTTGACATAGGATGTAAGGAGGAGAACCAAATACATTAATATCCCAAGCAGACTTAATAACTTCAAGGAACTTAGGGTGAGAACTCCACATATTAAAAAATCTAAAAGGTTTCTTGACTCTGGGTAGAGCTTTATCTGCATGTATATGCATAATAGAGTGATCCGAAAATAACTTAGCACCGTACTCAAGAAGTGAATCTGGGAAAACTGCTAACCATTCCTGATTAATCAAACATCTGTCAAGTCGAGCCATAATTTTTCTATCAGCAGTACTTTGATTGTTCCATGAGAACCAATCACCTACAGATTTCATGTCAGTCAATGCAGCAGTATCTATACAATCATTAAAATGTTGAAGCTGACATTCGGAAAGCACTCTACCCCCCACTTTCTCATTTGTGTATCTGACAGTATTAAAGTCACCGAGAACAACCCAAGGTACTGTAGGATAACTATTTGAAATGCTAACCAGATCACGCCATAGAGCATTCCTGTCAGACATACTGTTAGATGCATAAATACCGGTAATATTGAATTGACATCCAGTCTGTTTATCCTCTGCCTTAAGATGAATGAATTGATTAGTAGCAGAAATAAACCAAGCAGTAACAAGGTTAGGATGCCATAAGACCCAAACTCGACCATAAGTATCCTTAGAATCATTAGTAAAAAGTTCTGCCTCAGGCCATATTAAATTCTTGTGAACTCGAACACGATGTGTTTTAATTTTTGTTTCCACAATAATCATAATATCACATGCAGCAGATCGGATTATTCTATTTAGCTCCCGACATTTCTCAGTCTTATTAAGTCCACGAACATTCCAACAGATTATTTTCATCAATACTAGATAGAAGGAAGAGCATGCGATTTTGGGAGGACACTACCATCCTTTTTCTTATCCTTTGATTTTACATGGTCCTCTCGCATAATATCTTTACCCTTTAATCTTTTATTCCTATATTTATCCACCTCATCCACAGCTTGCAAATGTTTAAACTTTTGCGCACCTTGAGGCAAGGAGTCCTGAATAGTGGGATGTGTCGAAGAGCGATGAGTTTGGTGAGTTGCAATGTCTTTGTTCCCAAGAGGTTGTTGAAATGAAATTTTCTGATTATCTGAAGGAATGATTCGTGACGGCAAGGGTGTTATTGGGGAGTGAGAACCATGGGAAGCTCCTGCAGTGAAAGTCTCTGATATAATAGGAAAAGATGAAAGTCCTGACTTGTCTTTCTCCTGTTCGTGTCGCTGCCCCAACGAGTCAGAGTACTCATTCATCTTCTCCGTCATCATCTCTGTTGGCACCGGAGTATCAGTGCTTGGTTTAGTGGTAATGACCCCATTCTGTGGCTCTTGGCGTGGTCGGTAGACCTGTGTGATTTTTTGTGAAGGCTGTTGGCAAGCACCAATTACATGTCCAAAAGATAGACAAACCTTGCATCGTTGTGGCTTCCAAGAATATGAGACTTTCACCTTTCGAGTGCTCCCATCAAGATCACGGTAAGAAACTTCATTCGGTAGTTCCTCATCAGAAGAAACCATTACACAAGCTCTGGCAAAGGTCAATCTCGTTTGCGAAGCTGTTGCCTTATCAATATACAATGGCTGTCCCAAGGTGCTGCAAAGTTTTACAATAAAACGACGACCCCAGAGATGTAGTGGAAGTCCATGGAAAGAAACCCATATTGGGATAGACTGTAGACTGTCTAACTCCAATCTCACATCAGGTGCCCAGCGTCGTAGTATCATTGGATGACCACGGATAGTCCAAAATCCTTCAAGGACCCGTTGTAAATCTTCTTCAGAATAAAGCTTGCATACAAATAATCCGGTCTCCAACATGTGAAGATCAAATGTTGATATTCCCCATCGAGTTCTGATATATGAGGATAATGGAAAAAATGATGTTCTTAGTCCAACAACGTAGCCCACAATTGCCATGGACCATGTCTCAATTAGTTCGTCAGAATCAATAGCCTCATACACAACAATCTTCTGATCGGCCTGTACTTCTGGAGCAAAAAGTTCCAATCGAAGATCCGGACGACCCACTGGAGCCTTGAAGAGGCTACTCCAAGTCCGAGGATCTCGGAAAATAGGAGCAGGAGGTCGTGATCTAGATCGTGAACGACCTCGGGCCTGGTTCATTGAAGGAGCATCCCGTCGAGAAGAAGAAATCAGCGGTGGAACATCCTGGTGTGAAACGGGCCTAAGCTGCTGGGGAGGAACCGGCGGCTGTTGGAGAGGAGCAACCCCCTCCCGCTGTGAAGTAACCAGCGGCTGAGGAGCAACCCTCTCCCGCTGTGACTGCTGGAGAGGGGCGTTCCGCTGGGAAGCAACCAGCGCAGGCCGCTGGGAAGAAGCCAGCGGAGGAGCATCCCGATGGAACAGAGGATGCGAAGCAGAGTCGCTCGCATCCATGGCATCGCTCGCCTTAGAGACCGCCAGCCGCCTAGGGGAGAGGAAGCCACCACCCTTCCAACACTAAGGTCGCAGCCGTCGCCCTTTCCACGCCGATTGCAAAAGCAGCCGTCGCCCTTCCAACACTAAAATCTCTTTCTCTCTTCTTGTTAGGTGCTCTATATTCAATTCTTGCTCCATGCATGATCGTGAGTCCTGAAGAATCTCTATCAGAATTTGAGCTTTGTTCATGTTGTGACACTCAAAAATTCTGCCACACCGCTCTTTCCAAATCCACCAAATAGCACATCTGAATATAATTCTTGCTAGTTGTGTAAGAGGACCCTTTCTTGAGAAGCCTTGCATTAGCCTTTCTAGTTCATGATGCAAGTTTGGCCGTGGTAGCCTTTGAAGATAAAATCGCTTCAAGATCTCCTTCCATATCCAAGATGAATAATCATAAGCAAAGTAGAGATGGTCAACACTTTCTTCCTTTTGCATACACAAAGAGCACCGATTTACAATATAAATACCTCTCCGCTGCATATTGTCCATCGTAGGAAGTTTGCCGAGAAGGGCCTACCATGTACATAAGGAATGTCGCTGTGAGCATGGACTATCCCATGTCCAACTACTTGGGATCCACTTGTTGTTTCGTCGTCTAATTTGGTTCCATGCAGATGTAACACTAAATTTACCATTATCATGAAGCCAAATAAGTATATCTGAAGAGTTGTTCTTGATTGGAATAGCCCTAATAGTCGGCTAAAGTAATAACATGTCTGGGGAGGTAGGGTTGGGAAGACACCATGTACCATTGTTAATGAATTCAGAAACCTTCCAGTCTTTGGGAGCCCCCAGATCCTGTCGTACTCTATCACCAAATATCTGAAATATACTTTTCCCATTCATCCAAGGATCATACCACATATTAATATTGGTTTCAGAAGAAATCACATAAGAAATATTGTTACGTAGCCATCTCCTTGCCTTCAGAATTCCTTTCCAAGCAGCAGAATGAGATGTTTTTGCAGATGCTTCCCAGATTGATTCCTTGGTAAGGTACCTAGCAAAAACCCATTGTGACCATAAAGAAGACTTGTTTTGTAAAATATCCCATAATTGCTTTACTATACAAGCTTTATTCCAATCTCTATTATGTCGAAGATTCAAGCCCCCTTCATCCTTCGGTTTGCAAATGTTGTCCCAATTCACCATATGCATTGCCTTACCATCTGTGTCATTCCAAAAGAAGTTCATAAGTAATTTATCAATATCATTGAGAAGCCCGGCTGGTAGAAGGAATGCATGAGACCAATAAATAGAATAAGAGATCAACACTGATCGAATAAGTTCAAGTCGTCCAGCTTTAGAAAGAAGCCTATTTTTCCAAGAGGAAATTCTGTTCTTAATTTTTTGTAGGATAGGCTGACAGGAGACTTTGTTGATTCCAGTGGATATAAGTGGAAGACCCAAGTAAGGAACCGGTAAATTTCCTTCAGCGACTCCCAATGTTTGAGCAATATGATCCTTATTTTCAATGCAAGCACCCACGTATACTTTGCTCTTTGCATGGTTTAGCTTAAGACCAGAAACTATACCAAATTCATTAAGAATATCTGTTTTATGACATCGTTGCCTACAATAGACCATGCAATTTGATAAAACTCAGCTGGAAATCCGTCTGGACTAGGGATTTTGTGCTTCGGGGACTTAAAAACAACTTTCACAATTTCATCATCCGTTATTGGGGCATTAAGATGAGAGAGGGCTTCAGAATCAAGTCGTCTTGTAGGCCCAACATGAATACTATTAGGCTGCTGCTCCTGATTGAGTAAGGAATAAAAAAATTGCTCA
Source organism: Ensete ventricosum (assembly GCA_029747655.1). NCBI lineage: Eukaryota > Viridiplantae > Streptophyta > Magnoliopsida > Zingiberales > Musaceae > Ensete > Ensete ventricosum. The sequence continues at coordinate 41,059,765 of JAQQAF010000003.1, forward strand.
GTGTAATTTTTAACCTCATCCAAATCCTCAATGAGATTACCATCTATACCTTTGCATTTTTTGATACGATTAGTAGCCCTTCTGGTAGCAATAGCAGCATAGAAAAACTTCGTATTAGAATCCCCTAGAGTAAGCCAATGCTGTCGTGACTTCTGTTTCAAAAAGCATTCCTCCTGCTTCAAAGCTTGCATAAAGTTATTTCTAGCAGCAGCCTCTTTGTATATAAGATTCGCATCCAGAGATTAAAGATTTAGCTCGCTTTGCACAGTCATAAGTTCTTTCTTGCATAACTGAACCCTGTTGGTGATATTTCCGAATGTAGTTGAATTCAACTTCTTAAGTGCTGCTTTGCATGCTTTTAGCTTTTGACATAGGATGTAAGGAGGAGAACCAAATACATTAATATCCCAAGCAGACTTAATAACTTCGAGGAACTTAGGGTGAGAACTCCACATATTAAAAAATCTAAAAGGTTTCTTGACTCTGGGTAGAGCTTTATCTGCATGTATATGCATAATAGAGTGATCCGAAAATAACTTAGCACCGTACTCAAGAAGTGAATCTGGGAAAACTGCTAACCATTCCTGATTAATCAAACATCTGTCAAGTCGAGCCATAATTTTTCTATCAGCAGTACTTTGATTGTTCCATGAGAACCAATCACCTACAGATTTCATGTCAGTCAATGCAGCAGTATCTATACAATCATTAAAATGTTGAAGCTGACATTCGGAAAGCACTCTTCCCCCCACTTTCTCATTTGTGTATCTGACAGTATTAAAGTCACCGAGAACAACCCAAGGTACTGTAGGATAACTATTTGAAATGCTAACCAGATCACGCCATAGAGCATTCCTGTCAGACATACTGTTAGATGCATAAATACCGGTAATATTGAATTGACATCCAGTCTGTTTATCCTCTGCCTTAAGATGAATGAATTGATTAGTAGCAGAAATAAACCAAGCAGTAACAAGGTTTGGATGCCATAAGACCCAAACTCGACCATAAGTATCCTGAGAATCATTAGTAAAAAGTTCTACCTCAAGCCATATTAAATTCTTCTGAACTCGAACACGATGAGAGTTAATTTTTGTTTCCACAATAATCACAATATCACATGCAGCAGATCGGATTATTCTATTGAGCTCCCAACATTTCTCAGTCCACGAACATTCCAACAGATTATTTTCATCAATACTAGATAGAAGGAAGAGTATGCTATTTTGGGAGGACACTACCATCCTTTTTCTTATCCTTTGATTTTACATGGTCCTCTCGCATAATATCTTTACCCTTTAATCCTTTATTCCTATATTTATCCACCTCATCCACAGCTTGCAAATGTTTAAACTTTTGCGTACCTTGAGGCAAGGAGTCCTGAATAGCGGGATGTGTCGAAGAGCGATGAGTTTGGTGAGTTGCAATGTCTTTGTTCCCAAGAGGTTGTTGAAATGGAATTTCCTGATTATCTGAAGGAATGATTCGTGATGGCGAGGTTGTTATTGGGGAGTGAGAACCATGGGAAGCTCCTGCAGTGAAAGTCTCTGATATAATAGGAAAAGATGAAAGTCCAGACTTGTCTTTCTCTTGTTCGTGTCGTTGCCCCAACGAGTCAGAGTGCTCATTCATCTTCTCCGCCATCATCACAGTTGGCACTGGAGTATCAGTGCTTGGTTTAGTGGTAGTGACCCCATTTTGTGGCTCTTGGCGTGGTCGGAAGACCTGTGTGATTTTTTGTGAAGGCTGTTGGCAAGCACCATTTACATGTCCAAAAGATAGACAAACCTTGCATCGTTGTGGCTTCCAGGAATATGAGACTTTCACCTTTCGGGTGCTCCCATCAATATCACGGTAAGAAACTTCATTCGGTAGTTCCTCATCAGAAGAAACCATTACACAAGCTCTAGCAAAGGTCAATCTCGTTTGCGAAGTTGTTGCCTTATCAATATACAATGGTTGTCCCAAGGTGCTGCAAAGCTTTGCAATAAAACGACGACCCCAGAGATGTAGTGGAAGTCCATGGAAAGAAACCCATATTGGGATAGACTGTAGACTGTCTAACTCCAATCTCACATCAGGTGCCCAGCGTCGTAGTATCATTGGATGACCACGGATAGTCCAAAATCCTTCAAGGACCCGTTGTAAATCTTCTTTCAGAATAAAGCTTGCATACAAAGAATCCGGTCTCCAACATATAAAGATCAAATGTTGATATTCCCCATCGAGTTCTGATATATGAGGATAATGGAAAAAAGGATGTTCTTAGTCCAACAACGTAGCCCACAATTGCCATGGACCATGTCTCAATTAGTTCGTCAGAATCAATAGCCTCATACACAGCAATCTTCTGATCAGCCTGTACTTCTGGAGCAAAAAAGTCTAGTCGAAGATCCAGACTTCCCACTGGAGCCTTGAAGAGGCTACTCCAAGGCCGAGGATCTCGGGAAATAGGAGCAGGAGGTCGTGATCTAGATCGTGAACGACCTCGGGCCTGGTTCATTGAAGGAGCATCCCGTCGAGAAGAAGAAATCAGCGGTGGAACATCCTGGTGTGAAACTGGCCTAAGCTGCTGGGGAGGAACCAGCGGCTGTTGGAGAGGAGCAACCCCCTCCCGCTGTGAAGTAACCAGTGGCTGAGGAGCAACCCTCTCCCGCTGTGACTGCTGGAGAGGGGCGTTCCGCTGTGAAGCAACCAGCGTAGGCCGCTGGGAAGAAGCCAGCGGAGGAGCATCCCGCTGGAACAGAGGATGCGAAGCAGAGTCGCTCGCATCCATGGCGTCGCTCGCCCTAGAGACCGCCAGCCGCCTAGAGGAGAGGAAGCCACCACCCTTCCCACACTAAGGTCGCAGCCATCGCCCTTTCCACGCGGATTGCAGAAGCAGCCGTTGCCCTTGGAGTTGCCGCAGGATCGCAGACCGACAGTGAACCCAGCCCCAATCGCAGCGCAGCCTCCACCATTTCTCACCCTAGAGTCCGTCCCGCGCATAGGGGAGAAGAGCCGCCACCCTTCCACGCCTAAAATCACCGATTCCCCGCCTGGAATCGCTGATCGTAGGAGCGACCGCCGGCCTTTCACGCTTGAATTCACCGCGGAGCGATCGTAGAGGAGAAATCGCCCAAGGGAGCAATCGCCCTCCACTGCCCACTCTTCGGTAAGAGATGAGGTTGCCGTCCCCAGCGCCGATCGCAAGCGCAAGCGCAAGCCCAAGCAGAGCAGAGCACTAACGCACGCAAGCAAGGAAACGCAGGCCCATTCGCCCCCATTCCCCACAGAGCATAGCACTCCCAGTTTCCCTGAGCATGGTTTCAAGAAAAAACGCGACGGTCATAAACTTTGCGCAGAGTCGAGTTTGAAACGATTTTTCGTGCTCCGTCTCGGAAATTCAAAATACTGGTCTTTCCCATCTTATTATTAGCCCATGGGAAGTCGTACAAGCACGCTTTCGGAAAAAAAATACGACGGTCATAAACTTTGCGCGAAGTCGTGCGCGAGTCGAGTTTCGATAGGTTTTTCGTGCACCGTCTCAGAAATTTAAAATACTGGCCATTCACGTTGTATTAGCCCATGGTAAGTCGTATGAGCATGGTTTCACGAAAAAACGTGACGGTCATAAACTTTGCGCAGAGTCGAGTTTCGATCGGTTTTTCGTGCAACTTCTAGGAAATTCAAAATACTGGTCTTTCCCGACTTATTAGCCCATGGGATGTCGTACAAGCACGCTTTCGCGAAAAAATACGACGGTCATAAACTTTACGCGAACTTTGCGCAAAGTCGAGTTTCGATCGGTTTTTCGTGCACCGTCACAGAAATTCAAAATACTGGCCATTCACGATGTATTAGCCCATGGTAAGTCGTCTGAGCATGGTTTCACGAAAAAACGCGACGGTCATAAACTTTGCGCAGAGTCGAGTTTCGATCGGTTTTTCGTTCACCGTCTCGGAAATTCAAAATACTGTTCTTTCCCGTCTTATTAGCCCATGGGAAGTCGTACAAGCACGCTTTCGTAAAAATTTACAACGGTCGTAAACTTTGCGCGAAGTCGCGCATGAGTCGAGTTTCGAACGGTTTTTCGTGCACCGTCTCAGAAATTCAAAATACTGGCCATTCACGATGTATTAGCCCATGGCAAGTCGTATGAGCATGGTTTAATGAAAAAACACGACGGTCATAAACTTTGCGCAGAGTCGAGTTTCGATCGATTTTTCGTGCACCGTCTCGGAAATTCAAAATACTGGTCTTTCCCGTCTTATTAGCCCATGGGAAGTCGTACAAGCACGCTTTCGTAAAAAAATACGACGGTCATAAACTTTGCGCGAAGTCGTGCGCGAGTCGAGTTTCAATCGGTTTTTCGTGTACCGTCTCGGAAATTCAAAATACTGGCCATTCACGTTGTATTAGCCCATGGTAATTCGTATGAGCATGGTTTCACGAAAAAACGCGAGGTCATAAACTTTGCGCAGAGTCGAGTTTCTATCGGTTTTTCGTGCAACTTCTCGGAAATTCAAAATACTCGTCTTTCCCGTCTTATTAGCCCATGTGATGTCGTACAAGCACGCTTTCGCAAAAAAATACGACGGTCATAAACTTTGCGCGAACTTTGCGCAAAGTCGAGTTTCGATCGGTTTTTCGTGCACCGTCATAGAAATTCAAAATACTGGCCATTCACGATTTATTAGCCCATGGTAAGTTGTCTTAGCATGGTTTCACGAAAAAACGCGACGGTCATAAACTTTTTTTTTTGGTAAGTCGACGGTCATAAACTTTGCTCAGAGTCGAGTTTCGATCGGTTTTTCGTTCACCGTCTCGGAAATTCAAAATACTGTTCTTTCCCGTCTTATTAGTCCATGGGAAGTCGTACAAGCACGCTTTCGCAAAAAAATACAACGGTCGTAAACTTTGCGCGAAGTCGCGCGCGAGTCGAGTTTCGAACGATTTTTCGTGCATCGTCTCAGAAATTCAAAATACGGGCCATTCACGATGTATTAGCCCATGGTAAGTCGTATGAGCATGGTTTCATGAAAAAACGCGACGGTCATAAACTTTACGCAGAGTCGAGTTTCGATCGATTTTTCGTGCACCGTCTCGGAAATTTAAAATACTGGTCTTTCCCGTCTTATTAGCCCATGGGAAGTCGTACAAGCACGCTTTCGCAAAAAAATACGACGGTCATAAACATTGCGCGAAGTCGTGTGCGAGTCGAGTTTCGATCGGTTTTTCGTGCACCGTCTCGGAAATTCAAAATACTGGCCATTCACGTTGTATTAGCCCATGGTAAGTCGTATGAGCATGGTTTCACGAAAAAACGCGACGATCATAAACTTTGCGCAGAGTCGAGTTTCGATCGGTTTTTCGTGCAACTTCTCGGAAATTCGAAATACTGGTCTTTCCCGTCTTATTAGCCCATGGGAAGTCGTACAAGCACGCTTTCGCAAAAAAATACGACGGTCATAAACTTTGCGCGAAGTCGTGCAAGAGTCGAGTTTCGAACGGTTTTTCGTGCACCGTCTCGAAAATTCAAAATACTGGCCATTCACGTTGTATTAGCCCATGGTAAGTCGTATAAGCATTTTTTTTTTTTTTTTTTTTTTTTTTTTGGTAAGTAAAGATATTGTATTTTGTAAAAGATTTGTACAAAATAGCTTTGTCTACACAAGCCATAGACTAAAGCCTGAAGTCTCTTAGTGTAGTCGAGAAGATTGCACCCCACCTAAAGAAGGTGAAATGGGCACGCTTCATCAAACTCATCTCCAAGAGTAGCATAAGGAAGTTAATAAATAATAAAATGCAATAGCTAGACTGTTCTGGACTACTTGTGGATACATCACAAAATATAAGCTTTGCCCCATATAATACATTACAATCTTCATCATTATTCGTATGACCATGGTTTCACGAAAAAATGCGATCGTCCTAATCTTTGCGAGAGTCGAGTTTCTATCTGTTTTTCGTGCACCGTCTTGGAAATTCAAAATACTGGTCTTTCCCGTCTTATTAGCCCATGGGAAGTCGTACTTGCTCGCTTTCGCAAAAAAATACGACGGTCAAAAACAATGCACGAAGTCGCGCGCTGTGTCGTGTTTCGATTGGTGTTATGTGCACCATCTCGGAAATTCAAAATACTGGCCATTCACGATGTATTAGCCCATGGTAAGTCGTATGAGCATGCTTTCACGAAAAAATGCGACGGTCATAAACTTTGCGCAGAGTCGAGTTTCGATCGATTTTTCGTGCACCGTCTCGGAAATTCAAAATACTGGTCTTTCCCGTCTTATTTGCCCATGGGAAGTCGTACAAGCACGCTTTCGCAAAAAAATATGACGGTCATAAACTTTGCGCGAAGTCGTGCGCGAGTCGAGTTTCGATCGGTTTTTCGTGCACCATCTCGGAAATTCAAAATACAGGCCACTCACGTTGTATTAGCCCATGGTAAGTCGTATGACCATGGTTTCACGAAAAAACGCGATCGTCCTAATCTTTGCGAGAGTCGAGTTTCGATCGGTTTTCCGTGCACCGTCTTGGAAATTCAAAATACTGGTCTTTCCCGTCTTATTAGCCCATGGGAAGTCGTACAAGCTCGCTTTCGCAAAAAAATACGATGGTCAAAAACTTTGCGCGAAGTCGTGCGCGAGTCGAGTTTCGATCGGTTTTTCGTGCACCGTCTCGAAAATTCAAAATACTGGCCATTCACGTTGTATTAGCCCATGGTAAGTCGTATAAGCATGCTTTCACGAAAAAACGAGACGGTCCTAAACTTTACGCAGAGTCGAGTTTCGATCGATTTTTCGTGCACCGTCTCGGAAATTCAAAATACTGGTCTTTCCCGTCTTATTAGCCCATGGGAAGTCGTACAAGCTAGCTTTCGCAAAAAAATACGACGGTCAAAAACATTGCGCGAAGTCGCGCGCTGTGTCATGTTTCGATTGGTTTTACGTGCACCATCTCGGAAATTCAAAATACTGGCCATTCACGATGTATTAGCCCATGGTAAGTCGTATGAGCATAGTTTCACGAAAAAACGCGACGGTCATAAACTTTGAGCAGAGTCGAGTTTCGATCGATTTTTCGTGCACCGTCTGGGAAATTCAAAATACTGGTCTTTCCCGTCTTATTAGCCCATGGGAAATCGTACAAGCACGCTTTCGCAAAAAAATACGACGGTCAAAAACTTTGCGCGAAGTCATGCACGAGTCGAGTTTCGATCGGTTTTTCGTGCACCGTCTCGGAAATTCAAAATACTGGCCATCCACGTTGTATTAGCCCAGGGTAAGTCGTATGAGCTTGGTTTCACGAAAAAACGCAACGGTCATAAACTTTGCGCAGAGTCGAGTTTCGATCGATTTTTCGTGCACCGTCTCGGAAATTCAAAATACTGTTCTTTCCCATCTTATTTGCCCTTGGGAAGTCGTACAAGCTCGCTTTCGCAAAAAAATACGACGGTCATAAACTTTGCGCGAAGTCGCGCGCTGTGTCGAGTTTCGAACAGTTTTTCGTTCACCGTCTCAGAAATTCAAAATACTGGCCATTCATGATGTATTAGCCCATGGTAAGTTGTATGAGCATGGTTTCATGAAAAAACGCGACGGTCATAAACTTTGCGCAGAGTCGAGTTTCGATCGATTTTTCATGTACCGTCTCGGAAATTCAAAATACTGGTCTTTCCCGTCTTATTAGCCCATAGGAAGTCGTACAAGCACGCTTTCGCAAAAAAATACGACGGTCATAAACTTTGCGCGAAGTCGTGCGCGAGTCGAGTTTCGATCGGTTTTTCGTGCACCATCTCGGAAATTCAAAATACTGGCCATTCACGTTGTATTAGCCCATGGTAAGTCGTATGAGCATGGTTTCACGAAAAAATGCGACGGTCATAAACTTTGCGCAGAGTCGAGTTTCGATCGATTTTTCGTGCACCTTCTCGGAAATTCAAAATACTGGTCTTTCCCGTCTTATTTGCCCATGGGAAGTCGTACAAGCACGCTTTCGCAAAAAAATACGACGGTCATAAACTTTGCGCGAAGTCGTGCGCGAGTCGATATTCGATCGGTTTTTCGTGCACCGTCTCGGAAATTCAAAATACTGGCCATTCACGTTGTATTTGCACATGGTAAGTCATATGACCGTGGTTTCACGAAAAAACGCGATCGTCATAATCTTTGCGAGAGTCGAGTTTCGATCCGTTTTTCGTGCACCGTCTTGGAAATTCAAAATACTGGTCTTTCCCGTCTTATTAGCCCATGGGAAGTCGTACTAGCTCGCTTTCGCAAAAAAATACGACGGTCAAAAACATTTCACGAAGTCGCGCGCTGTGTCGTGTTTCGATTGGTTTTACGTGCACCATCTCGGAAATTCAAAATACTGGCCATTCACGATGTATTATCCCATGGTAAGTCGTATGAGCATAGTTTCACGAAAAAACGCGACGGTCATAAACTTTGCGCAGAGTCGAGTTTCGATCGATTTTTCGTGCACCGTTTGGGAAATTCAAAATACGGGTCTTTCCCGTCTTATTAGCCCATGGGAAGTCGTACAAGCACGCTTTCGCAAAAAAATACGACGGTCAAAAACTTTGCGCGAAGTCGTCCACGAGTCGAGTTTCGATCGGTTTTTCGTGCACCGTCTCGGAAATTCAAAATACTGGCCATTCACGTTGTATTAGCCCAGGGTAAGTCGTATGAGCTTGGTTTCACGAAAAAATGCAACGGTCATAAACTTTGCGCAGAGTCGAGTTTCGATCGGTTTTTCGTGCACCGTCTCGGAAATTCAAAATACTGTTCTTTCCCATCTTATTTGCCCTTGGGAAGTCGTACAAGCTCGCTTTAGCAAAAAAATACGACGGTCATAAACTTTGCGCGAAGTCGCGCGCTTTGTCGAGTTTCAAATGGTTTTTCGTTCACCGTCTCAGAAATTCAAAATACTGGCCATTCATGATGTATTAGCCCATGGTAAGTTGTATGAGCATGGTTTCATGAAAAAACGCGACGGTCATAAACTTTGCGCAGAGTCGAGTTTCGATCGATTTTTCATGTACCGTCTCGGAAATTCAAAATACTGGTCTTTCCCGTCTTATTAGCCCATAGGAAGTCGTACAAGCATGCTTTCGCAAAAAAAGATGACGGTCATAAACTTTGCGCGAAGTCGAGCGCGAGTCGAGTTTCGATCGATTTTTCGTGCACCGTCTCGGAAATTCAAAATACTGGTCATTCACGTTGTATTAGCCCATGGTAAGTCGTATGAGCTTGGTTTAACGAAAAAACGCAACGATCATAAACTTTGCGCAGAGTCGAGTTTCGATCGGTTTTTCGTGCAACGTCTCAGAAATTCAAAATACTGGTCTTTCCCGTCTTATTAGCCCATGGGAAGTCGTACAAGCACGCTTTCGCAAAAAAATACGACGGTCAAAAATTTTGCGCAGAGTCGAGTTTCAATCGATTTTTCGTGCACCGTCTTGGAAATTCAAAATACTGGTCTTTCCCGTCTTATTAGCCCATGGGAAGTCGTACTAGCTCGCTTTCGCAAAAAAATATGACGGTCTAAAACATTGCGCGAAGTCGCGCGCTGTGTCGAGTTTCGATTGGTTTTACGTGCACCATCTCGAAAATTCAAAATACTGGCCATTCACGATGTATTAGCCCATAGTAAGTCGTATGAGCATAGTTTCACGAAAAAACGCGACGGTCATAAACTTTGCGCAGAGTCGAGTTTCGATCGATTTTTCGTGCACCGTCTCGGAAATTCAAAATACTGGTCTTTCCCGTCTTATTAGCCCATGGGAAGTCGTACAAGCACGCTTTCGCAAAAAAATACGACGGTCATAAACTTTGCGCGAAGTCGTGCACGAGTCGAGTTTCGATCGGTTTTTCGTGCACTGTCTCGGAAATTCAAAATACTGGCCATTCACGTTGTATTAGCCCATGGTAAGTCGTATGAGCATGGTTTCTCGAAAAAATGCTACGGTCTTAAACTTTGCGCAGAGTCGAGTTTCGATCGGTTTTTCGTTCGCCGTCTCAGAAATTCAAAATACTGGTCTTTCCCGTCTTATTAGCCCATGGGAAGTCGTACAAGCTCGCTTTCGCAAAAAAATACGACGGTCATAAACTTTGCGCGAAGTCGCGCGCTTTGTCGAGTTTCAAACGGTTTTTCGTTCACCATCTCAGAAATTCAAAATACTGGCCATTCATGATGTATTAGCCCATGGTAAGTTGTATGAGCTTGGTTTCATGAAAAAACGCGACGGTCATAAACTTTGCGCAGAGTCGAGTTTCGATCGATTTTTCATGTACCGTCTCGGAAATTCAAAATACTGGTCTTTCCCGTCTTATTAGCCCATAGGAAGTCGTACAAGCACGCTTTCGCAAAAAAAGATGACGGTCATAAACTTTGCGCGAAGTCGAGCGCGAGTCGAGTTTCGATCGATTTTTCGTGCACCGTCTCGGAAATTCAAAATACTGGCCATTCACGTTGTATTAGCCCATGGTAAGTCATATGAGCTTGGTTTAACGAAAAAACGCAACGATCATAAACTTTGCGCAAAGTCGAGTTTCGATCGGTTTTTCATGCACCGTCTCGGAAATTCAAAATACTGGCCATTCACGTTGTATTAGCCCATGGTAAGTTGTCTGAGCATGGTTTCACGAAAAAACGCGACGGTCATAAACTTTGCGCAGAGTCGAGTTTCGATCGATTTTTCGTGCACCGTCTTGGAAATTCAAAATACTGGTCTTTCCCGTCTTATTAGCCCATGGGAAGTCGTACTAGCTCACTTTCGCAAAAAAATACGACGGTCAAAAACATTGCGCGAAGTCGCGCGCTGTGTCGAGTTTCGATTGGTTTTACGTGCACCATCTCAAAAATTCAAAATACTGGCCATTCACGATGTATTAGCCCATGGTAAGTCGTATGAGCATAGTTTCACGAAAAAAACGCGACGGTCATAAACTTTGCGCAGAGTCGAGTTTCGATCGATTTTTCGTGCACCGTCTCGGAAATTCAAAATACTGGTCTTTCCCGTCTTATTAGCCCATGGGAAGTCATACAAGCACGCTTTCGCAAAAAAATACAACGGTCATAAACTTTGCGCGAAGTCGTGCACGAGTCGAGTTTCGATCGGTTTTTCGTGCACTGTCTCGGAAATTCAAAATACTGGCCATTCACGTTGTATTAGCCCATGGTAAGTCGTATGAGCATGGTTTCACGAAAAAATGCTACGGTCTTAAACTTTGCGCAGAGTCGAGTTTCGATCGGTTTTTCGTTCACCGTCTCAGAAATTCAAAATACTGGTCTTTCCCGTCTTATTAGCCCATGGGAAGTGGTATAAGCACGCTTTCGTAAAAAAATACGACGGTCATAAACTTTGCGTGAAGTCGTGCGCGAGTCTAGTTTCGATCGGTTTTTCGTGCACCGTCTCGGAAATTCAAAATACTGGCCATTCACGTTGTATTAGCCCATGGTAAGTCGTATGAGCTTGGTTTCACGAGAGATTGGAATAAAGCTTGTATGGTAAAACAATTATGAGATATTTTACAAAACAAGTCTTCTTTATGGTCACAATGTAAATCAGTTTGGCTTTATTTTGGAGACGGTGAATGCAAGCTCGCTTTCGCAAGACTTGAAGAGTGCGTTCTGCTAGGGCCTGCGCTTGGGAATGGGGGGAATGGGCCTGCGTTCCCTTGCGTGCGTGCGTGAGTGCTCTGCTCTGCTTGGGCTTGCGCTTGCGATCGACGCTGGGGACGGCAACCTCATCTCTTACCGAAGAGTGGGCAGCGGAGGGCGATTGCTCCCTTGGGCGATTTCTCCTCTACGATCGCTCCGCGACGAAGGAAGGCCGGCGGTCGCTCCTGCGATCAGCGATTCCAGGCGGGGAATCGGCGATTTCAGGCGTGGAAGGGCGGCGGCTCTTCTCCCCTAGGAGCGGGACGGACTCTAGGGCGATAAACGATGGAGGCTGCGCTGCGATTGGGGCTGGGTTCACTGCCGCTCTTCCTGCGGCAACTCCAAGGTCGACGGCTGCTTCTACAATCGGCGTGGAAAGGGCGACGGCTGCGACCTTAGTGTTGGAAGGGTGGTGGCTTCCTCTCCCCTAGGCGGCTGGCGGTCTCTAGGGCGAGCGACGCCATGGATGCGAGCGACTCTGCTTCGCATCCTCTGTTCCAGCGGGATGCTCCTCCGCTGGCTTCTTCCCAGCGGAACGCCCCTCTCCAGCAGTCACAACGGCTGATCAGAAGATTGCTGTGTATGAGGCTATTGATTCTGACGAACTAATTGAGACATGGTCCATGGCAATTGTGGGCTACGTTGTTGGACTAAGAACATCATTTTTTCCATTATCCTCATATATCAGAACTCGATAGGGAATATCAACATTTGATCTTCATATGTTGAAGACCGGATTCTTTGTATGCAAGCTTTATTCTGAAGAAGATTTACAATGGGTCCTTGAAGGATTTTGGACTATCCGTGGTCATCCAATGATACTACGACGCTGGGCACCTGATGTGAGATTGGAGTTAGACAGTCTACAGTCTATCCCAATATGGGTTTCTTTCCATGGACTTCCACTACATCTTTGGGGTCGTCGTTTTATTGCAAAGCTTTGCAGCACCTTGGGACAGCCATTGTATATTGATAAGGCAACAGCTTCGTAAACGAGATTGACCTTTGCCAGAGCTTGTGTAATGGTTTCTTCTGATGAGAAACTACCGAATGAAGTTTCTTACCGTGATCTTGATGGGAGCACTCGAAAGGTGAAAGTCTCATATTCTTGGAAGCCACAACGATGCAAGGTTTGTCTATCTTTTGGACATGTAAATGGTGCTTGCCAACAGCCTTCACAAAAAATCACACAGGTCTACCGACCACGCCAAGAGCCACAGAATGGGGTCATTACCACTAAACCAAGCACTGATACTCCAGTGCCAACAGAGATGATGGCGGAGAAGATGAATGAGCACTCTGACTCGTTGGGGCAGCGACACGAACAGGAGAAAGACAAGTCAGGACTTTCATCTTTTTTTTTTTTTGGTAAGTAGGACTTTCATCTTTTCCTATTATATCAGAGACTTTCACTACAGGAGCTTCCCATGGTTCTCACTCCCCAATAACAACCTCGCCGTCACGAATCATTCCTTCAGATAATCAGGAAATTTCATTTCAACAATCTCTTGGGAACAAAGACATTGCAACTCACCAAACTCATCGCTCTTCGACACATCCCACTATTCAGGACTCCTTGCCTCAAGGTACGCAAAAGTTTAAACATTTGCAAGCTGTGGATGAGGTGGATAAATATAGGAATAAAGGATTAAAGGGTAAAGATATTATGCGAGAGGACCATGTAAAATCAAAGGATAAGAAAAAGGATGGTAGTGTCCTCCCAAAATCGCATGCTCTTCCTTCTATCTAGTATTGATGAAAATAATCTGTTGGAATGTTCGTGGACTTAATAAGATTGAGAAATGTCGGGAGCTCAATAGAATAATCCGATCTGCTGCATGTGATATTGTGATTCTTGTGGAAACAAAAATTAAAACCCATCGTGTTCGAGTTCAGAAGAATTTAATATGGCCTGAGGCAGAACTTTTTACTAATGATTCTCAGGATACTTCTGGTCGAGTTTGGGTCTTATGGCATCCTAACCTTGTTACTGCTTGGTTTATTTCTACTACTAATCAATTCATTCATCTTAAGGCAGAGGATAAACAGACTGGATGTCAATTCAATATTACCGGTATTTATGCATCTAACAATATGTCTGACAGGAATGCTCTATGGCGTGATCTGGTTAGCATTGCAAATAGTTATCCTACAGTACCTTGGGTTGTTCTCGGTGACTTTAATACTGTCAGATACACAAATGAGAAAGTGGGGGGTAGAGTGCTTTCCGAATGTCAGCTTCAACATTTTAATAATTGTATAGATACTGCTGCATTGACTGACATGAAATCTGTAGGTGATTGGTTCTCATGGAACAATCAAAGTACTGCTGATAGAAAAATTATGGCTCGACTTGACAGATGTTTGATTAATCAGGAATGGTTAGCAGTTTTCCCAGATTCACTTCTTGAGTACGGTGCTATGTTATTTTCGGATCACTCTATTATGCATATACATGCAGATAAAGCACTACCCAGAGTCAAGAAACCTTTTAGATTTTTTAATATGTGGAGTTCTCACCCTAAGTTCCTCGAAGTTATTAAGTCAGCTTGGGACATTAATGTATTTGGTTCTCCTCCTTACATCCTATGTCAAAAGCTAAAAGCATGCAAAGCAGCACTTAAGAAGTGGAATTCAACTACATTCGGAAATATCACCAACAGGGTTCAGTTATGCAAGAAAGAACTTATGACTGTGCAAAGCGAGCTAAATCTTCAACCTCTGGATGCGAATATTGTATACAAAGAGGATACTGCTAGAAATAACTTTATGCAAGCTTTAAAGCAGGAGGAATGCATTTTGAAACAGAAGTCACGACAGTATTGGCTTACTCTAGGGGATTCTAATACAAAGTTTTTCTATGCTGCTATTGCTACCAGAAGGGCTACTAATCGTATCAAAAAATGCAAAGGTATAGATGGTAATCTCATTGAGGATTTGGATGAGGTTAAAAATTACACCGAGCAATTTTTTTATTCCTTACTCAATCAGGAGCAGCAGCCTAATAGTATTCATGTTGGGCCTACAAGACGACTTGATTCTGAAGCCCTCTCTCATCTTAATGCCCCAATAACGGATGATGAAATTGTGAAAGTTGTTTTTAAGTCCCCGAAGCACAAAAGCCCTGGTCCAGACGGATTTCCAGCTGAGTTTTATCAAATTGCATGGTCTATTGTAGGCAACGATGTCATAAAAGCTTGCCGACATTTTTTCTCCTCAAGTCATATTCTTAAAGAAATGAATTGCACTTTTATTTCATTAGTGCCTAAAAACGATGGAGCCGATTCATTGGAGAACTACCGTCCTATTTCACTGTGCAACTTTATTTATAATGTTATCTCGAAGTTACTGGCAGATAGACTACAAAAGGTCATGAATAAGGTCATTAGTCCTAATCAGGCTGCTTTTATTAAAGGAAGGAGTATCCATCATAATGTCCTGCTTGCTAATGATTTGGTTAAGGATCTACACTCAAAAATAAGAGGGAAAAAGATCTGTTTTAAAGCTGATTTACGAAAGGCCTTTGACTCAGTCAATAGGCATTTTATTTACATGATGCTCCATAATATGGGCTTCCCTCAGCACTGGGTTCAATGGATTAAATGTTGCTTGGAAACTCCAAAATTTTTGATTCTCTTTAATGGTTCACCTATTGGCTTCTTCGGGAGTAAGAATGGCATTCGGCAAGGCAATCCACTATCGCCTTATCTTTTTACCATTGCAATGGAAGGGCTCAGTTGTATGTTAGAAGAGGCTGTTTCCAATGGCAAAATTAAGGTACCATATTATGGTTCTGTTTATATCTCTCACATAACATTTGTTGATGACCTTATTATCTTCCTTCGAGATGATCCAGTTTCTGTGAGTAATCTGGTAGATATTCTTAATGAATTTGGTATAGTTTCTGGTCTTAACCTAAACCATGCAAAGAGCAAAGTATACGTGGGTGCTTGCATTGAAAATAAGGATCATATTGCTCAAACATTGGGAGTTGCTGAAGGAAATTTACCGGTTCCTTACTTGGGTCTTCCACTTATATCCACTGGAATCAACAAAGTCTCCTGTCAGCCTATCCTACAAAAAATTAAGAACAGAATTTCCTCTTGAAAAAATAGGCTTCTTTCTAAAGCTGGACGACTTGAACTTATTCGATCAGTGTTGATCTCTTATTCTATTTATTGGTCTCATGCTTTCCTTCTACCAGCCGGGCTTCTCCATGATATTAATAAATTACTTATGAACTTCTTTTGGAATGGCACAGATGGTAAGGCAATGCATATGGTGAATTGGGACAACATTTGCAAACCGAAGGATGAAGGGGGCTTTAATCTTCGACATATTAGAGATTGAAATAAAGCTTGTATGGTAAAGCAATTATGGGATATTTTACAAAACAAGTCTTCTTTATGGTCACAATGAGTTTTTGCTAGGTACCTTACCAAGGAATCAATCTGGGAAGCATCTGCAAAAACATCTCATTCTGTTGCTTGGAAAGGAATTCTGAAGGCAATGAGATGGCTACGTAACAATATTTCTTATGTGATTTCTTCTGGAACCAATATTAATATGTGGTATGATCCTTTTTTTTTTTTTTTTTTTGGTAAGTAAAGATATTGTATTTTGTAAAAGATTTGTACAAAGAAGCTTTGTCTACACAAGCCATAGACTAAAGCCTGAAGTCTCTTAGTGTAGTCGAGAAGATTGCACCCCACCTAAAGAAGGTGAAATGGGCACGCTTCATCAAACTCATCTCCAAGAGTAGCATAAGGAAGTTAATAAATAATAAAATGCAATAGCTAGACTGTTCTGGACTACTTGTGGATACATCACAAAATATAAGCTTTGCCCCATATAATACATTACAATCTTCATCATTATTCGAGTGATTCTTGACGAATGGAAAAATTGAATCTTGTGAAAATATCTTTCTCTCTTCTTGTTAGGTGCTCTGTATTCAATTCTTGCTCCATACATGATCGTGAGTCCTGAAGAATCTCTATCAGAATTTGAGCTTTGTTCATGTTGTGACACTCAAAAATTCTGCCACACCTCTCCTTCCAAATCCACCAAATAGCACATCTGAATATAATTCGTGCTAGTTGTGTAAGAGGCCCCTTTCTTGAGAAGCTTTGCATAAGCATTTCTAATTCATGATGCAAGTTTGGCCGTGGTAGCCTTTGAAAATCAAATCGCTTCAAGATCTCATTCCATATCCAAGATGAATAATCACAAGCAAAGTAGAGATGGTCAACACTTTCTTCATTTTGCATACACAAAGAGCACCGATTTACAATATAAATACCTCTTCGCTGCATATTGTCCATCGTAGGAAGTTTGCCGAGAAGGGCCTGCCATATACATAAGGAATGTCGCTGTGAGCATGGACTATCCCATGTCCAACTACTTTGGATCCACTTGTTGTTTCGTCGTCTAATTTGGTTCCATGCAGATGTAGCACTAAATTTACCGTTATCATGAAGCCAAATAAGCATATCTGAAGAGTTGTTCTTGATTGTAATGGCCCTAATAGTCGGCCAAAGTAATAACATGTCAGGGGAGGTAGGGTTGGGAAGACACCAAGTACCATTGTTAATGAATTCAGAAACCTTCCAGTCTTTGGGAGCCCCCAGATCCTGTCGTACTCTATCACCAAATATCTGAAATATGCTTTTCCCATTCACCCAAGGATCATACCACATATTAATATTGGTTCCAGAAGAAATCACATAAGAAATATTGTTACGTAGCCATCTCCTTGCCTTTAGAATTCCTTTCCAAGCAGCAGAATGAGATGTTTTTGCAGATACTTCCCAGATTGATTCCTTGGTAAGGTACCTAGCAAAAACCCATTGTGACCATAAGGAAGACTTGTTTTGTAAAATATCCCATAATTGCTTTACCATACAAGCTTTATTCCAATCTCTAATATGTCGAAGATTCAGCCCCCCTTCATCCTTCGGTTTGCAAATGCTGTCCCAATTCACCATGTGCATTGCCTTACCATCTGTGCCATTCCAAAAGAAGTTCATAAGTAATTTATCAATATCATGGAGAAGCCCGGCAGGTAGAAGGAATGCATGAGACCAATAAATAGAATAAGAGGTCAACACAGATCGAATAAGTTCAAGTCGTCCAGCTTTAGAAAGAAGCCTATTTTTCCAAGAGGAAATTCTGTTCTTAATTTTTTGTATGATAGGCTGACAGGAGGCTTTGTTGATTCCAGTGGATATAAGTGGGAGACCCAAGTAAGGAACCGGTAAATTTCCTTCAGCAACTCCCAATGTTTGAGCAATATGATCCTTATTGTCAATGCAAGCACCCACATATACTTTGCTCTTTGCATGGTTTAGCTTAAGACCAGAAACTTTACCAAATTCATTAAGAATATCTGCCAGATTACTCACAGAAACTGGATCATCTCGAAGGAAGATAATAAGGTCGTCAGCAAATGTTATGTGAGAGATATAAACAGAACCATAATGTGGTACCTTAATTTTGCCATTGGAAACAGCCTCTTCTAACATACAACTGAGCCCTTCCATTGCAATGGTAAAAAGATAAGGAGATAGTGGATCACCTTGCCGAATGCCATTCTTACTCCCAAAGAAGCCAATAGGTGAACCATTAAAGAGAATTGAAAATTTTGGAGTTTCCAAGCAACATTGAATCCATTTAACCCAGTGCTGAGGGAAGCCCATATTATGGAGCATCATGTAAATAAAATCCCTATTGACTGAGTCAAAGGCCTTTCGTAAATCAGCTTTAAAACATATCTTTTTCCCTCTTGTTTTAGAATGTAGATCCTTAACCAAATCATTAGCAAGCAGGACATTATGATGAATACTCCTCCCTTTAAGAAAAGCAGCCTGATTAGGACTAATGACCTTATTCATGACCTTTTGTAGTCTATCTGCCAGCAACTTAGAGATAACCTTATAAATAAAGTTGCACAGTGAAATAGGACGGTAGTTCTCCAATGAATCGGCTCCATCATTTTTAGGCACTAAAGAAATAAAAGTGCAATTCATTTCTTTCAGAATGTGACCTGAGGAGAAAAAATGTCGACAAGCTTTTATGACATCGTTGCCTACAATAGCCCATGCAATTTGATAAAACTCAGCTGGAAATCCATCTGGACCAGGGCTTTTATGCTTCGGGGACTTAAAAACAACTTTCACAATTTCATCATCCGTTATTGGGGCATTAAGATGAGAGAGGGCTTCAGAATCAAGTCGTCTTGTAGGCCCAACATGAATACTATTAGGCTGCTGTTCCTGATTGAGTAAGGAATAAAAAAATTGCTCGGTGTAATTTTTAACCTCATCCAGATCCTCAATGAGATTACCATCTATACCTTTGCATTTTTTGATGCGATTAGTAGCCCTTCTGGTAGCAATAGCAGCATAGAAAAACTTCGTATTAGAATCCCCTAGAGTAAGCCAATGCTGTCGTGACTTCTGTTTCAAAAAGCATTCCTCCTGCTTCAAAGCTTGCATAAAGTTATTTCTAGCAGCAGCCTCTTTGTATATAAGATTCGCATCCAGAGGTTGAAGATTTAGCTCGCTTTGCACAGCCATAAGTTCTTTCTTGCATAACTGAACTCTGTCGTTGATATTTCCAAATGTAGTTGAATTTCACTTCTTCAGTGCTGCTTTGCATGCTTTTAGTTTTTGACATAGGATGTAAGGGGGAGAACCAAATACATTAATGTCCCAAGCTGACTTAATAACTTCGAGGAACTTTGGGTGAGAACTCCACATATTAAAAAATCTAAAAGGTTTCTTGACTCTTGGTAGTGCTTTATCTGCATGTATATGCATAATAGAGTGATCCGAAAATAACTTAGCACCGTACTCAAGAAGTGAATCTGGAAAAACTGCTAACCATTCCTGATTTATCAAACATCTGTCAAGTCGAGCCATAATTTTTCTTTCAGCAGTACTTTGATTGTTCCATGAGAACCAATCACCTACAGATTTCATATCAGTCAATGCAGCAGTATCTATACAATCATTAAAATGTTGAAGCTGACATTCGGAAAGCACTCTACCCCCCACTTTCTCATTTGTGTATCTGACAGTATTAAAGTCACCGAGAACAACCCAAGGTACTGTAGGATAACTATTTGCAATGCTAACCAGATCACGCCATAGAGCATTCCTGTCGGACATACTGTTAGATGCATAAATACCGGTAATATTGAATTGACATCCAGTCTGTTTATCCTCTACCTTAAGATGAATGAATTGATTAGTAGCAGAAATAAACCAAGCAGTAACAAGATTAGGATGCCATAAGACCCAAACTCGACCATAAGTATCCTGAGAATCATTAGTAAAAAGTTCTGCCTCAGGCCATATTAAATTCTTCTGAACTTGAACACGATGAGGTTTAATTTTTGTTTCCACAAGAATCACAATGTCACATGCAGCAGATCGGATTATTCTATTGAGCTCCCGACATTTCTCAGTCTTATTAAGTCCACGAACATTCCAACAGCTTATTTTCATCAATACTAGATAGAAGGAAGAGCATGCGATTTTGGGAGGACACTACCATCCTTTTTCTTATCCTTTGATTTTGCATGGTCCTCACGCATAATATCTTTACCCTTTAATCCTTTATTCCTATATTTATCCACCTCATCCACAGCTTGCAAATGTTTAAATTTTTGCGTACCTTGAGGCAAGGAGTCCTGAATAGCGGGATGTGTCGAAGAGCGATGAGTTTAGTGAGTTGCAATGTCTTGGTTCCCAAGAGGTTGTTGAAATGAAATTTTCTGATTATCTGAAGGAGTGATTCGTGAAGGCGAGGTTGTTATTGGGGAGTGAGAACCTTGGGAAGCTCCTGCAGTGAAATTCTCTGATATAATAGGTAAAGATGGAAGTCCTGACTTGTCTTTCTCTTGTTCGTGTCGCTGCCCCAACGAGTCAGAGTGTTCAATCATCTTCTCCGCCATCACCACTGTTGGCACTGGAGTATCAGTGCTTGGATTAGTGGTAGTGACCCCATTCTGTGGCTCTTGGCGTGGTCGGTAGACCTGTGTGATTTTTTGTGAAGGCTGTTGGCAGGCACCATTTACATGTCCAAAAGATAGACAAACCTTGCATCGTTGTGGCTTCCAAGAATATGAGACTTTCACCTTTCGGGTGCTCCCATCAAGATCACGGTAAGAAACATCATTCGGCAGTTCCTCATCAGAAGAAACCATTACACAAGCTCTGGCAAAGGTCAATCTCGTTTGCGAAGCTGTTGCCTTATCAAGATACAATGGTTGTCCCAGGGTGCTGCAAAGCTTTGCAATAAAACGACGACCCCAGAGATGTAGTGGAAGTCCATGGAAAGAAACCCATATTGGGATAGACTGTAGACTGTCTAACTCCAATCTCACATCAGGTGCCCAGCGTCGTAGTATCATTGGATGACCACGGATAGTCCAAAATCCTTCAAGGACCCGTTGTAAATCTTCTTCCGAATAAAGCCTGTATACAAAGAATCCGGTCTCCAACATATGAAGATCAAATGTTGATATTCCCCATCGAGTTCTGATGTATGAGGATAGTGGGAAAAAGGATGTTCTTAGACCAACAACGTAGCCCACAATTGCCATTGACCATGTCTCAATTAGTTCGTCGGAATCAATAGCCTCATACACAGCAATCTTCTGGTCAGCCTGTACTTCTGGAGTAAAAAAGTCCAGTCGAAGATCCGGACTACCCACTGGAGCCTTGAAGAGGCTACTCCAAGGCTTCGGATCTCGGGAAATAGGAGCTGGAGGTCGTGATCTAGATCGTGAACGACCTCGGGCCTGGTTCATTGAAGGAGCATCCCGTCGAGAAGAAGAAATCAGCGGTGGAACATCCTGGTGTGAAACCGGCCTAAGCTGCTGGGGAGGAACCAGCGGCTGTTGGAGAGGAGCAACCCCCTCCCGCGGTGAAGTAACCAGCGGCTGAGGAGCAACCCTCTCCCGCTGTGACTGCTGGAGAGGGGCGTTCTGCTGTGAAGCAATCAGCCGCTGGGAAGAAGCCAGCGGAGGAGCATCCCGCTGGAACAGAGGATGCGAAGCAGAGTGCCGCGTCCGGCCGCTCGCATCCATGGCGTCGCTCGCCCTAGCCGCCAGCCGCCTAGGGGAGAGGAAGCCACCACCCTGCCCACACTAATGTCGCAGCCGTCGCCCCTTCCACGCCGATTGCAGAAGCAGCCGTCGCCCTTTCCACGCTGGAGTTGCCGCAGGAAGCGGCAGTGAACCCAGCCCCAATCGCAGCGCAGCTTCCACCGTTTCTTGCCCTAGAGTCCGTCCCGCGCCTAGGGGAGAAGAGCCGCCGCCCTTCCACGCCTGAAGTCGCCGTTTCCCGGCCTGGAATCGCTGATCGCAGGAGCGACCGCCGGCCTTCCACTCGCCGCGGAGTGATCGTAGAGGAGAAATCGCCCAAGGGAGCAATCGCAAGCACAAGCGCAACGGAAGAGGTTGTCGTCCCCAGCGTCGATCGCAAGCGCAAGCGCAAGCCCAAGCAGAGCAGAGCACTCACGCACGCACGCAAGGGAACGCAGGCCCAGTCCACCCCATTCCCAAGCCGATGCGTGCACCGTCTCTCTCTCCTCTCTCTCTAAACCTAGACTGTTCTGGAGTACTTGTGGTATGATCCTTGGGTGAATGAGAAAAGTATATTTCAGATATTTGGTGATAGAGTACGACAGGATCTGGGGGCTCCCAAAGACTGGAAGGTTTCTGAATTCATTAACAATGGTACATGGTGTCTTCCCAACCCTACCTCCCTAGACATGTTATTACTTTGGCCGACTATTAGGGCTATTCCAATCAAGAACAACTCTTCATATATGCTTATTT
Organism: Ensete ventricosum; assembly: GCA_029747655.1. Taxonomy (NCBI): domain Eukaryota; kingdom Viridiplantae; phylum Streptophyta; class Magnoliopsida; order Zingiberales; family Musaceae; genus Ensete; species Ensete ventricosum. The sequence continues at coordinate 41,082,263 of JAQQAF010000003.1, forward strand.
GGCTTCATGATAATGGTAAATTTAGTGCTACATCTGCATGGAACCAAATTAGACGACGAAACAACAAGTGGATCCCAAGTAGTTGGACATGGGATAGTCCATGCTCACAGCGACATTCCTTATGTACATGGTAGGCCCTTCTCGGCAAACTTCCTACGATGGACAATATGCAGCGAAGAGGTATTTATATTGTAAATCGGTGCTCTTTGTGTATGCAAAAGGAAGAAAGTGTTGACCATCTCTACTTTGCTTGTGATTATTCATCTTGGATATGGAAGGAGATCTTGAAGGGATTTGATCTTCAAAGGCTACCACGGCCAAACTTGCATCATGAACTAGAAAGGCTAATGCAAGGCTTCTCAAGAAAGGGTCCTCTTACACAACTAGCAAGAATTATATTCAGATGTGCTATTTGGTTGATTTGGAAGGAGAGGTGTGGCAGAATTTTTGAGTGTCACAACATGAACAAAGCTCAAATTCTGATAGAGATTCTTCAGGACTCACGATCATGCATGGAGCAAGAATTGAATATAGAGCACCTAACAAGAAGAGAGAAAGAGATTTTCACAAGATTCAATTTTTTCATTAGTCAATAATCACTCGAATAATGATGAAGATTGTAATGTATTATGGGGCAAAGCTTATATTTTGTGATGTATCCACAAGTACTCCAGAACAGTCTAGCTATTGCTTTTTTTATTAACTTCCTTGTGCTACTTTTGGAAATGAGTTTAATCAAGTGTGCCCATTTCACCTTCTTTAGGTGGGGTACAATCTTCTTGACTACACAAAGAGACTTCAGGCTTTAGTCTATGGCTTGTGTAGACAAAGCTTCTTTGTACAAATCTTTTACAAAATACATTATCTTTACTTACCAAAAAAAAAAAAAGGAAGAAAGTGTTGACAATCTCTACTTTGCTTGTGATTATTCATCTTGGATATGGAAGGAGATCTTGAAGCGATTTGATCTTCAAAGGCTACCACGGCCAAACTTGCATCATGAACTAGAAAGGCTAATGCAAGGCTTCTCAAGAAAGGGTCCTCTTACACAACTAGCAAGAATTATATTCAAATGTGCTATTTGGTGGATTTGGAAGGAGATGTGTGGCAGAATTTTTGAGTGTCACAACATGAACAAAGCTCAAATTCTGATAGAGATTCTTCAGGACTCACGATCATACATGGAGCAAGAATTGAATATAGAGCACCTAACAAGAAGAGAGAAAGAGATTTTCACAAGATTCAATTTTTTCATTAGTCAATAATCACTCGAATAATGATGAATATTGTAATGTATTATGGGGCAAAACTTATATTTTGTGATGTATCCACAAGTACTCCAGAACAGTCTAGCTATTGCATTTTTTATTAACTTCCTTGTGCTACTCTTGGAAATGAGTTTGATGAAGTGTGCCCATTTCACCTTCTTTAGGTGGGGTACAATCTTCTCGACTACACTAAAAGACTTCAGGCTTTAGTCTATGGCTTGTGTAGACAAAGCTTCTTTGTACAAATCTTTTACAAAATACATTATCTTTACTTACCAAAAAAAAGTCGTCTGAGCATGGTTTCACGAAAAAACGCGACGGTCTTAAACTTTGCGTAGAGTCGAGTTTCGATCGGTTTTTCGTTCACCGTCTCGGAAATTCAAAATACTAGTCTTTCCCGTCTTATTAGCCCATGGGAAGTCGTACAAGCACGCTTTCGCAAAAAAATACGACGGTCATAAACTTTGCGCGAAGTCGTGCGCGAGTCGACTTTCGATCGGTTTTTCGTGCACCGTCTCGGAAATTCAAAATACTGGCCATTCACGTTGTATTAGACCATGGTAAGTCGTATGAGCATGGTTTCAAGAAAAAACGCGACGGTCATAAACTTTGCGCAGAGTCGAGTTTCGATCGATTTTTCGTGCACCGTATCGGAAATTCAAAATACTGGTATTTCCCGTCTTATTAGCCCATGGGAAGTCGTACAAGCACGCTTTCGCAAAAAAATATGACGATCATAAACTTTGCGCGAAGTCGTGCGCGATTCGAGTTTCGATCGGTGTTTCGTGCACCGTCTCGGAAATTTAAAATACTGGCCATTCACGTTGTATTAGCCCATGGTAAGTCGTATGACAATGGTTTCACAAAAAAACCCGACCGTCATAATCTTTGCGAGAGTCGAGTTTCGATCGGTTTTTCGTGCACCGTCTTGGAAATTCAAAATACTGGTCTTTCCCGTTTTATTATCCCATGGGAAGTCGTACAAGCTCGCTTTCGCAAAAAAATACGACGGTCAAAAACATTGCGCGAAGTAGCGCGCTGTGTCGAGTTTCGATTGGTTTTACGTGCACCATCTCGGAAATTCAAAATACTGGCCATTCACGATGTATTAGCCCATGGTAAGTCGTATGAGCATAGTTTCACGAAAAAACACGACGGTCATAAACTTTGCGCAGAGTCGAGTTTCGATCGATTTTTCGTGCACCGTCTCGGAAATTCAAAATACTGGTCTTTCCCGTCTTATTAGCCCATGGGAAGTCGTACAAGCACGCTTTCGCAAAAAAATACGACGGTCATAAACTTTGCGCGAAGTCGTGCACGAGTCGAGTTTCGATCGGTTTTTCGTGCACCGTCTCGGAAATTCAAAATACTGGCCATTCACGTTGTATTAGCCCATGGTAAGTCGTATGAGCATGGTTTCACGAAAAAACGCTACGGTCTTAAACTTTGCGCAGAGTCGAGTTTCGATCAGTTTTTCGTTCACCGTCTCGGAAATTCAAAATACTGGTCTTTCCCGTCTTATTAGCCCATGGGAAGTCGTACAAGCACGCTTTCGCAAAAAAATATGACGGTCATAAACTTTGCGCGAACTTTGCGCAAAGTCGAGTTTCGATCGGTTTTTCGTGCACCGTCACAGAAATTCAAAATACTGGTCATTCACGATGTATTAGCCCATGGTAAGTCGTCTGAGCATGGTTTCACGAAAAAACGCGACGGTCTTAAACTTTGCCCAGAGTCGAGTTTCGATCGGTTTTTCGTTCACCGTCTCGGAAATTCAAAATACTGGTCTTTCCCGTCTTATTAGCCCATGGGAAGTCGTACAAGCACGCTTTCGCAAAAAAATACGACGGTCAGAAACTTTGCGCGAAGTCGTGCGCGAGTCGAGTTTCGATCGGTTTTTCGTGCACCGTCTCGGAAATTCAAAATACTGGCCATTCACGTTGTATTAGCCCATGGTAAGTCGTATGAGCCTGGTTTCAAGAAAAAATGCGACGGTCATAAACTTTGCGCAGAGTCGAGTTTCGATCGATTTTTCGTGCACCGTCTCGGAAATTCAAAATACTGGTATTTCCCGTCTTATTAGCCCATGGGAAGTCGTACAAGCACGCTTTCGCAAAAAAATATGACGGTCATAAACTTTGCACGAAGTCGTGCGCGAGTCGAGTTTCGATCGGTTTTTCGTGCACCGTCTCGGAAATTCAAAATACTGGCCATTCACGATGTATTAGCCCATGGTAAGTCGTATGACAATGGTTTCACGAAAAAACGCGATCGTCATAATCTTTTTTTTTTGGTAAGTAAAGATAATGTATTTTGTAAAAGATTTTTACAAAAAGCTTTGTCTACACAAGCCATAGACTAAAGCATGAATTCTCTTAGTGTAGTCGAGAAGATTGCACCCCACCAAAAGAAGGTGAAATGGGCACGCTTCATCGAACTCATCTCCAAGAGTAGCACAAGGAAGTTAATAAATAATAAAATACAATAGCTAGACTGTTCTGGACTACTTGTGGATACATCACAAAATATAAGCTTTGCCCCATATAATATATTACAATCTTCATCATTATTCGAGTGATTCTTGACGAACTGAAAACTTGAATCTTGTGAAAATATCTTTCTCTCTTCTTGTTAGGTGCTCTGTATTCAATTCTTGCTCCATACATGATCGTGAGTCCTGAAGAATCTCTATCAGAATTTGAGCTTTGTTCATGTTGTGACACTCAAAAATTCTGCCACACCTCTCCTTCCAAATCCACCAAATAGCACATCTGAATATAATTCTTGCTAGTTGTGTAAGAGGCCCCTTTCTTGAGAAGCTTTGCATAAGCATTTCTAATTCATGATGCAAGTTTGGCCGTGGTAGCCTTTGAAAATCAAATCGCTTCAAGATCTCCTTCCATATCCAAGATGAATAATCACAAGCAAAGTAGAGATGGTCAACACTTTCTTCATTTTGCATACACAAAGAGCACCGATTTACAATATAAATACCTCTTCGCTGCATATTGTCCATCGTAGGAAGTTTGTTGAGAAGGGCCTGCCATGTACATAAGGAATGTCGCTGTGAGCATGGACTATCCCATGTCCAACTACTTTGGATCCACTTGTTGTTTCGTCGTCTAATTTGGTTCCATGCAGATGTAGCACTAAATTTACCGTTATCATGAAGCCAAATAAGCATATCTGAAGAGTTGTTCTTGATTGGAATAGCCCTAATAGTCGGCCAAAGTAATAACATGTCAGGGGAGGTAGGGTTGGGAAGACACCATATACCATTGTTAATGAATTCAGAAACCTTCCAGCCTTTGGGAGCCCCCAGATCCTGTCGTACTCTATCACCAAATATCTGAAATATACTTTTCCCATTCACCCAAGGATCATACCACATATTAATATTGGTTCCAGAAGAAATCACATAAGAAATATTGTTACGTAGCCATCGCCTTGCATTCAGAATTCCTTTCCAAGCAGCAGAATGAGATGTTTTTGCAGATGTTTCCCAGATTGATTCCTTGGTTAGGTACCTAGCAAAAACCCATTGTGACCATAAGGAAGACTTGTTTTATAAAATATCCCATAATTGCTTTACCATACAAGCTTTATTCCAATCTCTAATATGTCGAAGATTCAGCCCCCCTTCCTCCTTCGGTTTGCAAATGTTGTCCCAATTCACCATGTGCATTGCCTTACCATCTGTGTCATTCCAAAAGAAGTTCATAAGTAATTTATCAATATCATGGAGAAGCCCGGCAGGTAGAAGGAATGCATGAGACCAATAAATAGAATAAGAGATCAACACAGATCGAATAAGTTCAAGTCGTCCAGCTTTAGAAAGAAGCCTATTTTTCCAAGAGGAAATTATGTTCTTAATTTTTTGTAGGATAGGCTGACAGGAGACTTTGTTGATTCTAGTGGATATAAGTGGGAGACCCAAGTAAGGAACCGGTAAATTTCCTTCAGCAACTCCCAATGTTTGAGCAATATGATCCTCATTATCAATGCAAGCACCCACATATACTTTGCTTTTTGCATGGTTTAGCTTAAGACCAGAAACTTTACCAAATTCATTAAGAATATCTGCCAGATTACCCACAGAAACTGGATCATCTCGAAGGAAGATAATAAGGTCATCGGCAAATGTTATGTGAGAGATATAAACAGAACCATAATGTGGTACCTTAATTTTGCCATTGGAAACAGCCTCTTCTAACATACAACTGAGCCCTTCCATTGCAATGGTAAAAAGATAAGGAGATAGTGGATCGTCTTGCCGAATGTCATTCTTACTCCCAAAGAAGCCAATAGGTGAACCATTAAAGAGAATCGAAAATTTTGGAGTTTCCAAGCAACATTGAATCCATTTAACCCAGTGCTGAGGGAAGCCCATATTATGGAGCATCATGTAAATAAAATTCCTATTGACTGAGTCAAAGGCCTTTCGTAAATCAGCTTTAAAACAGATCTTTTTCCCTCTTGTTTTAGAATGTAGATCCTTAACCAAATCATTAGCAAGCAGGACATTATGATGGATACTCCTCCCTTTAAGAAAAGCAGCCTGATTAGGACTAATGACCTTATTCATGACCTTTTGTAGTCTATCTGCCAGCAACTTAGAGATAACCTTATAAATAAAGTTGCACAGTGAAATAGGACGGTAGTTCTCCAATGAATCGGCTCCATCATTTTTAGGCACTAAAGAAATAAAAGTGCAATTCATTTCATTAAGAATATGACCTGAGGAGAAAAAATGTCGACAAGCTTTTATGACATCGTTGCCAACAATAGACCATGCAATTTGATAAAACTCAGTTGGAAATCCGTCTGGACCAGGGCTTTTGTGCTTCGGGGACTTAAAAACAACTTTCACAATTTCATCATCCGTTATTGGGGCATTAAGATGAGAGAGGGCTTCAGAATCAAGTCGTCTTGTAGGCCCAACATGAATACTATTAGGCTGCTGCTCCTGATTGAGTAAGGAATAAAAAAATTGCTCGATGTAATTTTTAACCTCATCCAAATCCTCAATGAGATTACCATCTATACCTTTGCATTTTTTGATACGATTAGTAGCCCTTCTGGTAGCAATAGCAGCATAGAAAAACTTCGTATTAGAATCCCCTAGAGTAAGCCAATGCTGTCGTGACTTCTGTTTCAAAAAGCATTCCTCCTGCTTCAAAGCTTGCATAAAGTTATTTCTAGCAGCAGCCTCTTTGTATATAAGATTCGCATCCAGAGGTTGAAGATTTAGCTCGCTTTGCACAGCCATAAGTTCTTTCTTGCATAACTGAACCCTGTCGGTGATATTTCCAAATGTAGTTGAATTCCACTTCTTAAGTGCTGCTTTGCATGCTTTTAGTTTTTGACATAGGATGTAAGGGGGAGAACCAAATACATTAATGTCCCAAGCTGACTTAATAACTTCGAGGAACTTTGGGTGAGAACTCCACATATTAAAAAATCTAAAAGGTTTCTTGACTCTGGGTAGTGCTTTATCTGCATGTATATGCATAATAGAGTAATCCGAAAATAACTTAGCACCGTACTCAAGAAGTGAATCTGGGAAAACTGCTAACCATTCCTGATTAATCAAACATCTGTCAAGTCGAGCCATAATTTTTCTTTCAGCAGTACTTTGATTGTTCCATGAGAACCAATCACCTACAGATTTCATGTCAGTCAATGCAGCAGTATATATACAATCATTAAAATGTTGAAGCTGACATTCGGAAAGCACTCTACCCCCCACTTTCTCATTTGTGTATCTGACAGTATTAAAGTCACCGAGAACAACCCAAGGTACTGTAGGATAACTATTTGAAATGCTAACCAGATCACGCCATAGAGCATTCCTGTCAGACATACTGTTAGATGCATAAATACCGGTAATATTGAATTGACATCCAGTCTGTTTATCCTCTGCCTTAAGATGAATGAATTGATTAGTAGCAGAAATAAACCAAGCAGTAACAAGGTTAGGATGCCATAAGACCCAAACTCGACCATAAGTATCCTGAGAATCATTAGTAAAAAGTTCTGCCTCAGGCCATATTAAATTCTTCTGAACTCGAACACGATGAGGTTTAATTTTTGTTTCCACAAGAATCACCATGTCACATGCAGCAGATCGGATTATTCTATTGAGCTCCCGACATTTCTCAGTCTTATTAAGTCCACGAACATTCCAACAGCTTATTTTCATCAATACTAGATAGAAGGAAGAGCATGCGATTTTGGGAGGACACTACCATCCTTTTTCTTATCCTTTGATTTTGCATGGTCCTCTCGCATAATATTTTTACCCTTTAATCCTCTATTCCTATATTTATCCACCTCATCCACAGCTTGCAAATGTTTAAATTTTTGCGTACCTTGAGGCAAGGAGTCCTGAATAGCGGGATGTGTCGAAGAGCGATGAGTTTGGTGAGTTGCAATGTCTTGGTTCCCAAGAGGTTGTTGAAATGAAATTTCCTGATTATCTGAAGGAGTGATTCGTGAAGGCGAGGTTGTTATTGGGGAGTGAGAACCTTGGGAAGCTCCTGCAGTGAAAGTCTCTGATATAATAGGTAAAGATGGAAGTCCTGACTTGTCTTTCTCTTGTTCGTGTCGCTGCCCCAATGAGTCAGAGTGTTCAATAATCTTCTCCGCCATCACCACTGTTGGCACTGGAGTATCAGTGCTTGGATTAGTGGTAGTGACCCCATTCTGTGGCTCTTGGCGTGGTCGGTAGACCTGTGTGATTTTTTGTGAAGGCTGTTGGCAGGCACCATTTACATGTCCAAAAGATAGACAAACCTTGCATCGTTGTGGCTTCCAAGAATATGAGACTTTCACCTTTCGGGTGCTCCCATCAAGATCACGGTAAGAAATATCATTCGGCAGTTCCTCATCAGAAGAAACCATTACACAAGCTCTGGCAAAGGTCAATCTCGTTTGCGAAGCTATTGCCTTATCAAGATACAATGGCTGTCCCAGGGTGCTGCAAAGCTTTGCAATAAAACGACGACCCCAGAGATGTAGTGGAAGTCCATGGAAAGAAACCCATATTGGGATAGACTGTAGACTGTCTAACTCCAATCTCACATCAGGTGCCCAGCGTCGTAGTATCATTGGATGACTACGGATAGTCCAAAATCCTTCAAGGACCCGTTGTAATTCTTCTTCCAAATAAAGCCTGCATACAAAGAATCTGGTCTCCAACATATGAAGATCAAATGTTGATATTCCCCATCGAGTTCTGATGTATGAGGATAGTGGGAAAAAGGACGTTCTCAGTCCAACAACGTAGCCCACAATTGCCATGGACCATGTCTCAATTAGTTCGTCAGAATCAATAGCCTCATACACAGCAATCTTCTGGTCAGCCTGTACTTCTGGAGCAAAAAAGTCCAGTCGATGATCCGGACTACCCACTGGAGCCTTGAAGAGGCTACTCCAAGGCCGAGGATCTCGGGAAATAGGAGCTGGAGGTCGTGATCTAGATCGTGAACGACCTCGGGCCTGGTTCATTGAAGGAGCATCCCGTCGAGAAGAAGAAATCAGCGGTGGAACATCCTGGTGTGAAACCGGCCTAAGCTGCTGGGGAGGAACCAGCGGCTGTTGGAGAGGAGCAACCCCCTCCCGCGGTGAAGTAACCAGCGGCTGAGGAGCAACCCTCTCCCGCTGTGACTGCTGGAGAGGGGCGTTCTGCTGTGAAGCAATCAGCCGCTGGGAAGAAGCCAGCGGAGGAGCATCCCGCTGGAACAGAGGATGCGAAGCAGAGTGCCGCGTACGGCCGCTCGCATCCATGGCGTCGCTCGCCCTAGAGACCGCCAGCCGCCTAGGGGAGAGGAAGCCACCACCCTGCCCCCACTAATGTCGCAGCCGTCGCCCCTTCCACGCCGATTGCAGAAGCAGCCGTCGCCCTTTCCACGCTGGAGTTACCGCAGGAAGCGGCAGTGATCCCAGCCCCAATCGCAGCGTAGCTTCCACCGTTTCTCACCCTAGAGTCCGTCCCGCGCCTAGGGGAGAAGAGCCGCCGCCCTTCCACGCCTGAAATCGCCGATTCCCGGCCTGGAATCGCTGATCGCAGGAGCGACCGCCGGCCTTCCACGCTTGTATTCGCCGCGGAGCGATCGTAGAGGAGAAATCGCCCAAGGTAGCAATCGCAAGCAACGCAAGGGAAGAGGTTGCCATCCCCAGCGTCGATCGCAAGCGCAAGCGCCCAAGCACAGCAGAGCACTCACGCACGCACGCAAGGGAACGCAGGCCCATTCCCCCCCCATTCCCAAGCAGCGTCTCTCCTCCTCGTAAACCGACCTTCCATTCATCGCGACCGTCATAATCTTTGCGAGAGTCGAGTTTCGATCGGTTTTTCGTGCACCGTCTTAGAAATTCAAAATACTGGTCTATCTCGTTTTATTAGCCCATGGGAAGTCGTACAAGCTCGCTTTCGCAAAAAAATACGACGGTCAAAAACATTGCGCGAAGTCGCGCGCTGTGTCGAGTTTCGATTGGTTTTACGTGCACCATCTCGGAAATTCAAAATACTGGCCATTCACGATGTATTAGCCCATGGTAAGTCGTATGAGCATAGTTTCACGAAAAAACGCGACGGTCATAAACTTTGCGCAGAGTCGAGTTTCGATCGATTTTTCGTGCACCGTCTCGGAAATTCAAAATACTGGTATTTCCCGTCTTATTAGCCCATGGGAAGTCGTACAAGCACGCTTTCACAAAAAAATACGACGGTCATAAACTTTGCGCGAAGTCGTGCGCGAGTCGAGTTTCGATCGGTTTTTCGTGCACCGTCTAAGAAATTCAAAATACTGGCCATTCACGTTATATTAGCCCATGGTAAGTCGTATGAGCTTGGTTTCACGAAAAAACGCGACGGTCATAAACTTTGCGCAGAGTCGAGTTTCGATCGGTTTTTCGTGCACCGTCTCGGAAATTCAAAATACTGGTCTTTCCGGTCTTATTAGCCCATGGGAAGTCGTACAAGCATGCTTTCGCAAAAAAATACGACGGTCATTAACTTTGCGCGAACTTTGCGCAAAGTCGAGTTTCGATCGGTTTTTCGTGCACCGTCACAGAAATTCATAATACTAGTCATTCACGATGTATTAGCCCATGGTAAGTCGTCTGAGCATGGTTTCACGAAAAAACGCGACGGTCTTAAACTTTGCGCAGAGTCGAGTTTCGAACGATTTTTCGTGCACCGTCTCGGAAATTCAAAATACTGGTCTTTCCCGTCTTATTAGCCCATGGGAAGTCGTACAAGCACGCTTTCGCAAAAAAATACGACGGTCATAAACTTTGCGCGAAGTCATACGCGAGTCGAGTTTCGATCGGTTTTTCGTGCACCGTCTCGAAAATTCAAAATACTGGCCATTCACGTTGTATTAGCCCATGGTAAGTCGTATGAGCTTGGTTTCACGAAAAAACGCAACGGTCATAAACTTTGCGCAGAGTCGAGTTTCGATCGGTTTTTCGTGCACCGTCTCGGAAATTCAAAAAACTGGTCTTTCCCGTCTTATTAGCCCATGGGAAGTCGTACAAGCACGCTTTCGCAAAAAAATACGACGGTCATAAACTTTGCGCGAACTTTGCGCAAAGTCGAGTTTCGATCGGTTTTTCGTGCACCGCCACAAAAATTCAAAATACTGGTCATTCACTATGTATTAGCCCATGGTAAGTCGTCTGGGCATGGTTTCACGAAAAAACGCGACGGTCTTAAACTTTTTTTTGGTAAGTAAAGATAATATATTTTGTAAAAGATTTGTACAAAGAAGCTTTGTCTACACAAGCCATAGACTAAAGCCTGAAGTCTCTTAGTGTAGTCGAGAAGATTGCACCCCACCTAAAGAAGGTGAAATGGGCACGCTTCATCAAACTCATCTCCAAGAGTAGCATAAGGAAGTTAATAAATAATAAAATGCAATAGCTAGACTGTTCTGGACTACTTGTGGATACATCATAAAATATAAGCTTTGCCCCATATAATACATTACAATCTTCATCATTATTCGAGTGATTCTTGACGAATGGAAAAATTGAATCTTGTGAAAATATCTTTCTCTCTTCTTGTTAGGTGCTCTGTATTCAATTCTTGCTCCATACATGATCGTGAGTCCTGAAGAATCTCTATCAGAATTTGATAGAGATTCTTGCTCCATACATGCGACGGTCTTAAACTTTGCGCAGAGTCGAGTTTCGATCGGTTTTTCGTTCACCGTCTCGGAAATTCAAAATACTGGTCTTTCTCGTCTTATTAGCCCATGGGAAGTCGTACAAGCACGCTTTCGCAAAAAAATACGACGGTCATAAACTTTGCTTGAAGTCGTGCGCGAGTCGAGTTTCGATCGGTTTTTCGTGCACCGTCTCGGAAATTCAAAATACTGGCCATTCACGTTGTATTAGCCCATGGTAAGTCGTATGAGCATGGTTTCACGAAAAAACACGACGGTCATAAACTTTGCGCAGAGTCGAGTTTCGATCGATTTTTCGTGCACCGTCTCAGAAATTCAAAATACTGGTCTTTCCCGTCTTATTAGCCCATGGGAAGTCGTACAAGCACGCTTTCGCAAAAAAAAATGACGGTCATAAACTTTGCGCGAAGTCGTGCGCGAGTCGAGTTTCGATCGGTTTTTCGTGCACCGTCTTGGAAATTCAAAATACTGGCCATTCACGTTGTATTAGCCCATGGTAAGTCGTATGAGCATCACGACAGCATTGGCTTACTTTAGGGGATTCTAATACGAAGTTTTTCTATGCTGCTATTGCTACCAGAAGGGCTACTAATCGTATCAAAAAATGCAAAGGTATAGATGGTAATCTCATTGAGGATTTGGATGAGGTTAAAAATTACACCGAGCAATTTTTTTATTCCTTACTCAATCAGGAGCAACAGCCTAATAGTATTCATGTTGGGCCTACAAGACGACTTGATTCTGAAGCCCTCTCTCATCTTAATGCCCCAATAACGGATGATGAAATTGTGAAAGTTGTTTTTAAGTCCCCGAAGCACAAAAGCCCTGGTCCAGATGGATTTCCAGCTGAGTTTTATCAAATTGCATGGTCTATTGTAGGCAACGATGTCATAAAAGCTTGTCGACATTTTTTCTCCTCAGGTCATATTCTTAAAGAAATGAATTGCACTTTTATTTCTTTAGTACCTAAAAATGATGGAGCCGATTCATTGGAGAACTACCGTCCTATTTCACTGTGCAACTTTATTTATAAGGTTATCTCGAAGTTACTGACAGATAGATTACAAAAGGTCATGAATAAGGTCATTAGTCCTAATCAGGCTGCTTTTATTAAAGGGAGGAGTATCCATCATAATGTCCTGCTTGCTAATGATTTGGTTAAGGATCTACACTCAAAAACAAGAGGGAAAAAGATCTGTTTTAAAGCTGATTTACGAAAGGCCTTTGACTCAGTCAATAGGCAATTTATTTACATGATGCTCCATAATATGGGCCTCCCTCAGCACTGGGTTCAATGGATTCAATGTTGCTTGGAAACTCCAAAATTTTCGATTCTCTTTAATGGTTCACCTATTGGCTTCTTCGGGAGTAAGAATGGCATTCGGCAAGGCGATCCACTATCGCCTTATCTTTTTACGATTGCAATGGAAGGACTCAGTTGTATGTTAGAAGAGGCTCTTTCCAATGGCAAAATTAAGGTACCATATTATGGTTCTGTTTATATCTCTCACATAACATTTGCTGATGACCTTATTATCTTCCTTCGAGATGATCCAGTTTCTGTGAGTAATCTGGTAGATATTCTTAATGAATTTGGTATAGTTTCTAGTCTTAAGCTAAACCATGCAAAGAGCAAAGTATACGTTGGTGCTTGCATTGAAAATAAGGATCATATTGCTCAAACATTGGGAGTTGCTGAAGGAAATTTACCGGTTCCTTACTTGGGTCTTCCACTTATATCCACTGGAATCAACAAAGTCTCCTGTCAGCCTATCCTACAAAAAATTAAGAACAGAATTTCCTCTTGGAAAAATAGGCTTCTTTCTAAAGCTGGACGACTTGAACTTATTCGATCAGTGTTGATCTCTTATTCTATTTATTGGTCTCATGCATTCTTTCTACCAGCCGGGCTTCTCAAGGATATTGATAAATTACTTATGAACTTCTTTTGGAATGGCACAGATGGTAAGGCAATGCATATGGTGAATTGGCACAACATTTGTAAACCGAAGGATGAAGGGGGCTTGAATCTTCGACATATTAGAGATTGGAATAAAGCTTGTATGGTAAAGCAATTATGGGATATTTTACAAAACAAGTCTTCTTTATGGTCACAATGGGTTTTTGCTAGGTACCTTACCAAGGAATCAATCTGGGAAGTATCTGCAAAAACATCTCATTCTGCTGCTTGGAAAGGAATTCTGAAGGCAAGGAGATGGCTACGTAACAATATTTCTTATGTGATTTCTTCTGGAACCAATATTAATATGTGGTATGATCCTTGGGTGAATGGGAAAAGTATATTTCAGATATTTGGTGATAGAGTACGACAGGATCTGGGGGCTCCCAAAGACTGGAAGGTTTCTGAATTCATTAACAATGGTACATGGTGTCTTCCTAACCCTACCTCCCCAGACATGTTATTACTTTGGCCGACTATTAGGGCTATTCCAATCAAGAACAACTCTTCAGATATGCTTATTTGGCTTCATGATAATGGTAAATTTAGTGCTACATCTGCATGGAACCAAATTAGACGACGAAACAACAAGTGGATCCCAAGTAGTTGGACATGGGATAGTCTATGCTCACAGCGACATTCCTTATGTACATGGCAGGCCCTTCTCGGCAAACTTCCTACGATGGACAATATGCAGCGAAGAGGTATTTATATTGTAAATCGGTGCTCTTTGTGTATGCAAAAGGAAGAAAGTGTTGACCATCTATACTTTGCTTGTGATTATTCATCTTGGATATGGGAAGAGATCTTGAAGCGATTTGATCTTCAAAGGCTACCACGGCCAAACTTGCATCATGAACTAGAAAGGCTAATGCAAGGCTTCTCAAGAAAGGGTCCTCTTACACAACTAGCAAGAATTATATTCAGATGTGCTATTTGGTGGATTTGGAAGGAGAGGTGTGGCAGAATTTTTGAGTGTCACAACATGAACAAAGCTCAAATTCTGATAGAGATTCTTCAGGACTCACGATCATGCATGGAGCAAGAATTTAATATAGAGCACCTAACAAGAAGAGAGAAAGAGATTTTCACAAGATTCAATTTTTTCATTAGTCAATAATCACTCGAATAATGATGAAGATTGTAATGTATTATGGGGCAAAGCTTATATTTTATGATGTATCCACAAGTACTCCAGAGCAGTCTAGCTATTTCATTTTTTATTAACTTGCTTGTGCTACTCTTGGAAATGAGTTTGATGAAGTGTGCCCATTTCACTTTCTTTAGGTGGGGTACAATCTTCTCGACTACACTAAGAGACTTCAGGCTTTAGTCTATGGCTTGTGTAGACAAAGCTTCTTTGTACAAATCTTTTACAAAAAAAGTCGTAAGAGCATGGTTTCACGAAAAAACGCGACGGTCATAAACTTTGCGCAGAGTCGAGTTTCGATCGGTTTTTCGTGCACCGTCTCGGAAATTCAAAATACTGGTCTTTCACGTCTTATTAGCCCATGGGAAGTGTACAATCACGCTTTCGCAAAAAAATACGACGGTCATAAACATTGCGCGAAGTCGTGCGCGAGTCGAGTTTCGATCGGTTTTTCGTGCATCGTCTCGGAAATTCAAAATACTGGCCATTCACGTTGTATTAGCCCATGGTAAGTCGTATGAGCTTGGTTTCACGAAAAAATGCAACGGTCATAAACTTTGCGCAGAGTTGAGTTTCGATCGGTTTTTCGTGCACCGTCTCAGAAATTCAAAATACTGTTCTTTCCCATCTTATTAGCCCATGGGAAGTCGTACAAGCACGCTTTCGCAAAAAAATACGACGGTCATAAACTTTGCGCGAACTTTGCGCAAAGTCGAGTTTCGATCGGTTTTTCGTGCACCATCACAGAAATTCAAAATACTGGTCATTCACGATGTATTAGCCCATGGTAAGTCGTATGAGCATGGTTTCACGAAAAAACGCGACCGTCATAATCTTTGCGAGAGTCGAGTTTCGATCGGTTTTTCGTGCAACGTCTCGGAAATTCAAAATACTGGTCATTCACGTTGTATTAGCCCATGGTAAGTCGTCTGAGCATGGTTTCACGAAAAAACGCGACGGTCTTAAACTTTGCGCAGAGTCGAGTTTCGATCGGTTTTTCGTGCACCGTCTCGGAAATTCGAAATACTGGTCTTTCCCGTCTTATTAGCCCATGGGAAGTCGTACAAGCACGCTTTCGCAAAAAAATACGATGGTCATAAACTTTACGCGAAGTCATGCGCGAGTCGAGTTTCGATCGGTTTTTCGTGCACCGTCTCGGAAATTCAAAATACTGGCCATTCACGTTGTATTAGCCCATGGTAAGTCGTATGAGCATGGTTTCACGAAAAAACGCGACGGTCACAAACTTTGCGCAGAGTCGAGTTTCGATCGATTTTTCGTGCACCGTCTCGGAAATTCAAAAAACTGGTATTTCCCGTCTTATTAGCCCATGGGAAGTCGTACAAGCACGCTTTCCCAAAAAAATACGATGGTCATAAACTTTGCGCGAAGTCGTGCGCGAGTCGAGTTTCGATCGGTTTTTCGTGCACCGTCTCGAAAATTCAAAATACTGGCCATTCACGTTGTATTAGCCCATGGTAAGTCGTATGACAAGGTTTCACGAAAAACGCGACGGTCATAATCTTTGCGAGAGTCGAGTTTCGATCGGTTTTTCGTGCACCGTCTTGGAAATTCAAAATACTGGTCTTTCCCGTCTTATTAGCCCATGGGAAGTCGAACAAGCTCGCTTTCGCAAAAAAATACGACGGTCAAAAACATTGCGCGAAGTCGCGCGCTGTGTCGAGTTTCGATTGGTTTTACGTGCACCATCTCGCAAATTCAAAATACTGGCCATTCACGATGTATTAGCCCATGGTAAGTCGTATCAGCATGGTTTCAAGAAAAAAATGCGACGGTCATAAACTTTGCGCAGAGTCGAGTTTCGATCGATTTTTCGTGCACCGTCTCGGAAATTCAAAATACTGGTATTTCCCGTCTTATTAGCCCATGGGAAGTCGTACAAGCTCGCTTTCGTAAAAAAATACGACGGTCATAAACTTTGCGCGAAGTCGTGCGCGAGTCGAGTTTCGATCGGTTTTTCGTGCACCCTCTCGAAAATTCAAAATACTGGCCATTCACGTTGTATTAGCCCATGGTAAGTCGTATGAGCATGGTTTCACGAAAAAACGCTACGGTCTGAAACTTTGCGCAGAGTCGAGTTTCGATCGGTTTTTCGTTCACCGTCTCGGAAATTCAAAATACTGGTCTTTCCCGTCTTATTAGCCCATGGGAAGTCGTACAAGCACGCTTTCGCAAAAAAATACGACGGTCATAAACTTTGCGCGAACTTTGCGCAAAGTCGAGTTTCGATCGGTTTTTCGTGCACCGTCACAGAAATTCAAAATACTGGCCATTCACGATGTATTAGCCCATGGTAAGTCGTCTGAGCATGGTTTCACGAAAAAACGCGACGGTCATAAACTTTGCGCAGAGTCGAGTTTCGATCGATTTTTCGTGCACCGTCTCGGAAATTCAAAATACTGGTTTTCCCGTCTTATTAGCCCATGGGAAGTCGTACAAGCACGCTTTCGCAAAAAAATACGACGGTCATAAACTTTGCGCGAAGTCGTGCGCGAGTCGAGTTTCGAACGGTTTTTCATTCACCGTCTCAGAAATTCAAAATACTGGCCATTCACGATGTATTAGCCCATGGTAAGTCGTATGAGCATGGTTTCATGAAAAAACGCGACGGTCATAAACTTTGCGCAGAGTCGAGTTTCGATCGATTTTTCGTGCACCGTCTTGGAAATTCAAAATGCTGGTCTTTCCCGTCTTATTAGCCCATGGGAAGTTGTACAAGCACGCTTTCGCAAAAAAATACGACGGTCATAAACTTTGCGCGAAGTCATGCGCGAGGCGAGTTTCGATCGGTTTTTCGTGCATCGTCTCGGAAATTCAAAATACTGGCCATTCACGTTGTATTAGCCCATGGTAAGTCGTATGAGCTTGGTTTCACGAAAAAATGCAACGGTCATAAACTTTGCGCAGAGTTGAGTTTCGATCGGTTTTTCGTGCACCGTCTCAGAAATTCAAAATACTGTTCTTTCCCATCTTATTAGCCCATGGGAAGTCGTACAAGCACGCTTTCGCAAAAAAATACGACGGTCATAAACTTTGCGCGAACTTTGCGCAAAGTCGAGTTTCGATCGGTTTTTCGTGCACCATCACAGAAATTCAAAATACTGGTCATTCACGATGTATTAGCCCATGGTAAGTCGTATGAGCATGGTTTCACGAAAAAACGCGACCGTCATAATCTTTGCGAGAGTCGAGTTTCGATCGATTTTTCGTGCACCGTCTCGGAAATTCAAAATACTGGTTTTCCCGTCTTATTAGCCCATGGGAAGTCGTACAAGCACGCTTTCGCAAAAAAATACGACGGTCATAAACTTTGCGCGAAGTCGTGCGCGAGTCGAGTTTCGAACGGTTTTTCGTTCACCGTCTCAGAAATTCAAAATACTGGCCATTCACGATGTATTAGCCCATGGTAAGTCGTATGAGCATGGTTTCATGAAAAAACGCGACGGTCATAAACTTTGCGCAGAGTCGAGTTTCGATCGATTTTTCGTGCACCGTCTTGGAAATTCAAAATGCTGGTCTTTCCCGTCTTATTAGCCCATGGGAAGTTGTACAAGCACGCTTTCGCAAAAAAATACGACGGTCATAAACTTTGCGCGAAGTCATGCGCGAGTCGAGTTTCGATCGGTTTTTCGTGCACCTTCTCGGAAATTCAAAATACTGGCAATTCACGTTGTATTAGCCCATGGTAAGTCGTATGAGCATGGTTTCACGAAAAAACGCGACGGTCACAAACTTTTGGCAGAGTCGAGTTTCGATCGATTTTTCGTGCACCGTCTCGGAAATTCAAAAAACTGGTATTTCCCGTCTTATTAGCCCATGGGAAGTCGTACAAGCACGCTTTCCCAAAAAAATACGATGGTCATAAACTTTGCGCGAAGTCGTGCGCGAGTCGAGTTTCGATCGGTTTTTCGTGCACCGTCTCGAAAATTCAAAATACTGGCCATTCACGTTGTATTAGCCCATGGTAAGTCGTATGACAATGGTTTCACGAAAAACGCGACGGTCATAATCTTTGCGAGAGTCGAGTTTCGATCGGTTTTTCGTGCACCGTCTTGGAAATTCAAAATACTGGTCTTTCCCGTCTTATTAGCCCATGGGAAGTCGAACAAGCTCGCTTTCGCAAAAAAATACGACGGTCAAAAACATTGCGCGAAGTCGCGCGCTGTGTCGAGTTTCGATTGGTTTTACGTGCACCATCTCGCAAATTCAAAATACTGGCCATTCACGATGTATTAGCCCATGGTAAGTCGTATCAGCATGGTTTGAAGAAAAAATGCGACGGTCATAAACTTTGCGCAGAGTCGAGTTTCGATCGATTTTTCGTGCACCGTCTCGGAAATTCAAAATACTGGTATTTCCCGTCTTATTAGCCCATGGGAAGTCGTACAAGCTCGCTTTCGCAAAAAAATACGACGGTCATAAACTTTCCGCGAAGTCGTGCGCGAGTCGAGTTTCGATCAGTTTTTCGTGCACCGTCTCGAAAATTCAAAATACTGGCCATTCACGTTGTATTTGCCCATTGTATGTCGTATGAGCATGGTTTCACGAAAAAACGCGACCGTCATAATCTTTGCGAGAGTCGAGTTTCGATCGGTTTTTCGTGCACCGTCTTGGAAATTCAAAATACTGGTCTTTCCCGTCTTTTTAGCCCTTGGGAAGTCGTACAAGCTCGCTTTCGCAAAAAAATACGACGGTCAAAAACATTGCACGACGTCGCGCGTTGTGTCGAGTTTCGATTGGTTTTACGTGCACCATCTCGGAAATTCAAAATACTGGCCATTCACGATGTATTAGCCCATGGTAAGTCGTATGAGCATAGTTTCACGAAAAAACGCGACCGACATAATATTTGCGAGAGTCGAGTTTCGATCGGTTTTTTGTGCACCGTCTTGGAAATTCAAAATACTAGTCTTTCCCGTCTTATTAGCCCATGGGAAGTCGTACAAGCTCGCTTTCGCAAAAAAATACGACTGTCATAAACTTTGCGCGAAGTCGCGCGCTGTGTCGAGTTCCGAACGGTTTTTCGTTCACCGTCTCAGAAATTCAAAATACTGGCCATTCACGATGTATAAGTCGTATGAGCATGGTTTCATGAAAAAACGCGATGGTCATAAACTTTGCGCAGAGTCGAGTTTCGATCGATTTTTCGTGCACCGTCTCGGAAATTCAAAATACTGGACTTTCCCGTCTTATTAGCCCTTGGGAAGTCGTAAAAGCACGCTTTCGCAAAAAAATACGACGGTCATAAATTTGCACGAACTTTGCGCAAAGTCGAGTTTCGATCGGTTTTTCGTGCACCGTCACAGAAATTCAAAATACTGGTCATTCACGATGTATTAGCCCATGGTAAGTCGTCTGAGCATGGTTTCACGAAAAAACGCGACGGTCTTAAACTTCGCGCAGAGTCGAGTTTCGATCGGTTTTTCGTTCACCGTCTCGGAAATTGAAAATACTGGTCTTTCCCG
This sequence comes from Ensete ventricosum, assembly GCA_029747655.1. NCBI lineage: Eukaryota > Viridiplantae > Streptophyta > Magnoliopsida > Zingiberales > Musaceae > Ensete > Ensete ventricosum. The sequence goes on from JAQQAF010000003.1 coordinate 41,102,317, forward strand.
TCTTATTAGCCCATGTGAAGTCGTACAAGCACGCATTCGCAAAAAAATACGACGGTCATAAACATTGCGCGAAGTCGCGCGCTGTGTCGAGTTTCGATTGGTTTTACGTGCACCATCTCGGAAATTCAAAATACTGGCCATTCACGATGTATTAGCCCATGGCAAGTCGTATCAGCATGGTTTCAAGAAAAAATGAGACGGTCATAAACTTTGCGCAGAGTCGAGTTTCGATCGATTTTTCGTGCACCGTCTCGGAAATTCAAAATACTGGTATTTCCCGTCTTATTAGCCCATGGGAAGTCGTACAAGCTCGCTTTCGCAAAAAAATACGACGGTCATAAACTTTGCGCGAAGTCGTGCGCGAGTCGAGTTTCGATCGGTTTTTCGTGCACCCTCTCGAAAATTCAAAATACTGGCCATTCACGTTGTATTAGCCCATGGTAAGTCGTATGAGCATGGTTTCACGAAAAAACGCTACGGTCTGAAACTTTGCGCAGAGTCGAGTTTCGATCGGTTTTTCGTTCACCGTCTCGGAAATTCAAAATACTGGTCTTTCCCGTCTTATTAGCCCATGGGAAGTCGTACAAGCACGCTTTCGCAAAAAAATACGACGGTCATAAACTTTGCGCGAACTTTGCGCAAAGTCGAGTTTCGATCGGTTTTTCGTGCACCGTCACAGAAATTCAAAATACTGGCCATTCACGATGTATTAGCCCATGGTAAGTCGTCTGAGCATGGTTTCACGAAAAAACGCGACGGTCATAAACTTTGCGCAGAGTCGAGTTTCGATCGATTTTTCGTGCACCGTCTCGGAAATTCAAAATACTGGTCTTTCCCGTCTTATTAGCCCATGGGAAGTCGTACAAGCACGCTTTCGCAAAAAAATACGACGGTCATAAACTTTGCGCGAAGTCGTGCGCGAGTCGAGTGTCGAACGGTTTTTTGTTCACCGTCTCAGAAATTCAAAATACTGGCCATTCACGATGTATTAGCCCATGGTAAGTCGTATGAGCGTGGTTTCATGAAAAAACGCGACGGTCATAAACTTTGCGCAGAGTCGAGTTTCGATCGATTTTTCGTGCACCGTCTTGGAAATTCAAAATGCTGGTCTTTCCCGTCTTATTAGCCCATGGGAAGTTGTACAAGCACGCTTTCGCAAAAAAATACGACGGTCATAAACTTTGCGCGAAGTCATGCGCGAGTCGAGTTTCGATCGGTTTTTCGTGCACCATCTCGGAAATTCAAAATACTGGCAATTCACGTTGTATTAGCCCATGGTAAGTCGTATGAGCATGGTTTCACGAAAAAACGCGACGGTCACAAACTTTGCGCAGAGTCGAGTTTCGATCGATTTTTCGTGCACCGTCTCGGAAATTCAAAAAACTGGTATTTCCCGTCTTATTAGCCCATGGGAAGTCGTACAAGCACGCTTTCCCAAAAAAATACGATGGTCATAAACTTTGCGCGAAGTCGTGCGCGAGTCGAGTTTCGATCGGTTTTTCGTGCACCGTCTCGAAAATTCAAAATACTGGCCATTCACGTTGTATTAGCCCATGGTAAGTCGTATGACAATGGTTTCACGAAAAACGCGACGGTCATAATCTTTGCGAGAGTCGAGTTTCGATCGGTTTTTCGTGCACCGTCTTGGAAATTCAAAATACTGGTCTTTCCCGTCTTATTAGCCCATGGGAAGTCGAACAAGCTCGCTTTCGCAAAAAAATACGACGGTCAAAAACATTGCGCGAAGTCGCGCGCTGTGTCGAGTTTCGATTGGTTTTACGTGCACCATCTCGCAAATTCAAAATACTGGCCATTCACGATGTATTAGCCCATGGTAAGTCGTATCAGCATGGTTTCAAGAAAAAATGCGACGGTCATAAACTTTGCGCAGAGTCGAGTTTCGATCGATTTTTCGTGCACCGTCTCGGAAATTCAAAATACTGGTATTTCCCGTCTTATTAGCCCATGGGATGTCGTACAAGCTCGCTTTCGCAAAAAAATACGACGGTCATAAACTTTGCGCGAAGTCATGCGCGAGTCGAGTTTCGATCAGTTTTTCGTGCACCGTCTCGAAAATTCAAAATACTGGCCATTCACGTTGTATTTGCCCATTGTATGTCGTATGTGCATGGTTTCACGAAAAAACGCGACCGTCATAATCTTTGCGAGAGTCGAGTTTCGATCGGTTTTTCGTGCACCGTCTTGGAAATTCAAAATACTGGTCTTTCCCGTCTTTTTAGCCCTTGGGAAGTCGTACAAGCTCGCTTTCGCAAAAAAATACGATGGTCAAAAACATTGCACGACGTCGCGCGTTGTGTCGAGTTTCGATTGGTTTTACGTGCACCATCTCGGAAATTCAAAATACTGGCCATTCACGATGTATTAGCCCATGGTAAGTCGTATGAGCATAGTTTCACGAAAAAACGCGACCGACATAATCTTTGCGAGAGTCGAGTTTCGATCGGTTTTTTGTGCACCGTCTTGGAAATTCAAAATACTAGTCTTTCCCGTCTTATTAGCCCATGGGAAGTCGTACAAGCTCGCTTTCGCAAAAAAATACGACTGTCATAAACTTTGCGCGAAGTCGCGCGCTGTGTCGAGTTTCGAACGGTTTTTCGTTCACCGTCTCAGAAATTCAAAATACTGGCCATTCACGATGTATTAGCCCATGGTAAGTCGTATGAGCATGGTTTCATGAAAAAACGCGATGGTCATAAACTTTGCGCAGAGTCGAGTTTCGATCGATTTTTCGTGCACCGTCTCGGAAATTCAAAATACTGGACTTTCCCGTCTTATTAGCCCTTGGGAAGTCGTAAAAGCACGCTTTCGCAAAAAAATACGACGGTCATAAATTTGCACGAACTTTGCGCAAAGTCGAGTTTCGATCGGTTTTTCGTGCACCGTCACAGAAATTCAAAATACTGGTCATTCACGATGTATTAGCCCATGGTAAGTCGTCTGAGCATGGTTTCACGAAAAAACGCGACGGTCTTAAACTTCGCGCAGAGTCGAGTTTCGATCGGTTTTTCGTTCACCGTCTCGGAAATTCAAAATACTGGTCTTTCCCGTCTTATTAGCCCATGTGAAGTCGTACAAGCACGCATTCGCAAAAAAATACGACGGTCATAAACATTGCGCGAAGTCGCGCGCCGAGTCGAGTTTCGATCGGTTTTTCGTGCACCGTCTCGGAAATTCAAAATACTGGCCATTCACGTTGTATTAGCCCATGGTAAGTCGTATGAGCATGGTTTCACGAAAAAACGCGACGGTCACAAACTTTGCGCAGAGTCGAGTTTCGATCGATTTTTCGTGCACCGTCTCGGAAATTCAAAAAACTGGTATTTCCCGTCTTATTAGCCCATGGGAAGTCGTACAAGCACGCTTTCGCAAAAAAATACGATGGTCATAAACTTTGCGCGAAGTCGTGCGCGAGTCGAGTTTCGATCGGTTTTTCGTGCACCGTCTCGAAAATTCAAAATACTGGTCATTCACGTTGTATTAGCCCATGGTAAGTCGTATGACAATGGTTTCACGAAAAACGCGACGGTCATAATCTTTGCGAGAGTCGAGTTTCGATCGGTTTTTCGTGCACCGTCTTGGAAATTCAAAATACTGGTCTTTCCCGTCTTATTAGCCCATGGGAAGTCTTTTTTTTTTTGGTAAGTAAAGATATTGTATTTTGTAAAAGTCTTTTTTTTAGGGGGAAGCCTAGCCCATGGGAAGTCGAACAAGCTCGCTTTCGCAAAAAAATACGACGGTCAAAAACATTGCGCGAAGTCGCGCGCTGTGTCGAGTTTCGATTGGTTTTACGTGCACCATCTCGCAAATTCAAAATACTGGCCATTCACGATGTATTAGCCCATGGTAAGTCGTATCAGCATGGTTTTAAGAAAAAATGCGACGGTCATAAACTTTGCGCAGAGTCGAGTTTCGATCGATTTTTCGTGCACCGTCTCGGAAATTCAAAATACTGGTATTTCCCGTCTTATTATCCCATGGGAAGTCGTACAAGCTCGCTTTCGCAAAAAAATACGACGGTCATAAACTTTGCGCGAAGTCGTGCGCGAGTCGAGTTTCGATCAGTTTTTCGTGCACCGTCTCGAAAATTCAAAATACTGGCCATTCACGTTGTATTTGCCCATTGTATGTCGTATGAGCATGGTTTCACGAAAAAACGCGACCGTCATAATCTTTGCGAGAGTCGAGTTTCGATCGGTTTTTCGTGCACCGTCTTGGAAATTCAAAATACTGGTCTTTCCCGTCTTTTTAGCCCTTGGGAAGTCGTACAAGCTCGCTTTCGCAAAAAAATACGACGGTGATAAACTTTGCGCGAATTTGCGCAAAGTCGAGTTTCGATCGGTTTTTCGTGCACCGTCACAGAAATTCAAAATACTGGTCATTCACGATGTATTAGCCCAAGGTAAGTCGTCTGGGCATGGTATCAAGAAAAAACGCGACGGTCTTAAACTTTGCGCAGAGCCGAGTTTCGATCGGTTTTTCGTTCACCGTCTCGGAAATTCAAAATACTGGTCTTTCCCGTCTTATTAGCCCATGGGAAGTCGTACAAGCACGCTTTCACAAAAAAATACGACGGTCATAAACTTTGCGCAAAGTCGTGCGCGAGTCGAGTTTCGATCGGTTTTTCGTGCACCGTCTCGGAAATTCAAAATACTGGCCATTCACGTTGTATTAGCCCATGGTAAGTCGTATGAGCATTGTTTCTCGAAAAAACACGACGGTCATAAACTTTGCGAAGAGTCGAGTTTCGATCGATTTTTCGTGCACCGTCTCGGAAATTCAAAATACTGGTCTTTCCCGTCTTATTAGCCCATGGGAAGTCGTACAAGCACGCTTCCGCAAAAAAATACGACGGTCATAAACTTTGCGCGAACTTTGCGCAAAGTCGAGTTTCGATCGGTTTTTCGTGCACCGTCACAGAAATTCAAAATACTGGCCATTCACGATGTATTAGCCCATGGTAAGTCGTCTGAGCATGGTTTCACGAAAAAACGCGACGGACATAATCTTTGCGAGAGTCGAGTTTCGATCGGTTTTTTGTGCACCGTCGTGGAAATTCAAAATACTAGTCTTTCCCGTCTTATTAGCCCATGGGAAGTCGTACAAGCTCGCTTTCGCAAAAAAATACGACTGTCATAAACTTTGCGCGAAGTCGCGCGCTGTGTCGAGTTTCGAACGGTTTTTCGTTCACCGTCTCAGAAATTCAAAATACTGGCCATTCACGATGTATTAGCCCATGGTAAGTCGTATGAGCATGGTTTCATGAAAAAACGCGATGGTCATAAACTTTGCGCAGAGTCGAGTTTCGATCGATTTTTCGTGCACCGTCTCGGAAATTCAAAATACTGGACTTTCCCGTCTTATTAGCCCTTGGGAAGTCGTAAAAGCACGCTTTCGCAAAAAAATAAACGGTCATAAATTTGCACGAACTTTGCGCAAAGTCGAGTTTCGATCGGTTTTTCGTGCACCGTCACAGAAATTCAAAATACTGGTCATTCACGATGTATTAGCCCATGGTAAGTCGTCTGAGCATGGTTTCACGAAAAAACGCGACGGTCTTAAACTTCGCGCAGAGTCGAGTTTCGATCGGTTTTTCGTTCACCGTCTCAGAAATTCAAAATACTGGTCTTTCCCGTCTTATTAGCCCATGTGAAGTCGTACAAGCACCTATTCGCAAAAAAATACGACGGTCATAAACATTGCGCGAAGTCGCGCGCTGTGTCGAGTTTCGATCGGTTTTTCGTGCACCGTCTCGGAAATTTAAAATACTGGCCATTCACGTTGTATTAGCCAATGGTAAGTCGTCTGAGCATGGTTTCACGAAAAAACGCGACGGTCTTAAATTTGCGCAGAGTCGAGTTTCGATCGATTTTTCGTGCACCGTCTCGGAAATTCAAAATACTGGTCTTTCCCGTCTTATTAGCTCATGGGAAGTCGTACAAGCACGCTTTCGCAAAAAAATACGACGGTCATAAACTTTGTGCGAAGTCGTGCGCGAGTCGAGTTTCGATCGGTTTTTCGTGCACCGTCTCGGAAATTCAAAATAATGGCCATTCACGTTGCATTAGCCCATGGTAAGTCGTATGACAATGGTTTCATGAAAAAACGCGACCGTCATAATCTTTGTGAGAGTGGAGTTTCGATCGGTTTTTCGTGCACCGTCTTGGAAATTCAAAATACTGATCTTTCCCGTCTTATTAGACCATGGGAAGTCGTACAAGCACGCTTTCGCAAAAAAATACGACGGTTATAAACTTTGCGCGAATTTGCGCAAAGTCGAGTTTTGATCGGTTTTTCGTGCACCGTCACAGAAATTCAAAATACTGGTCATTCACGATGTATTAGCCCAAGGTAAGTCGTCTGGGCATGGTATCAAGAAAAAACGCGACGGTCTTAAACTTTGCGCAGAGCCGAGTTTCGATCGGTTTTTCGTTCACCGTCTCGGAAATTCAAAATACTGGTCTTTCTCGTCTTATTAGCCCATGGGAAGTCGTACAAGCACGCTTTCACAAAAAAATACGACGGTCATAAACTTTGCGCAAAGTCGTGCGCGAGTCGAGTTTCGATCGGTTTTTCGTGCACCGTCTCGGAAATTCAAAATACTGGCCATTCACGTTGTATTAGCCCATGGTAAGTCGTATGAGCATGGTTTCTCGAAAAAACACGACGGTCATAAACTTTGCGAAGAGTCGAGTTTCGATCGATTTTTCGTGCACCGTCTCGGAAATTCAAAATACTAGTCTTTCCCATCTTATTAGCCCATGGGAAGTCGTACAAGCTCGCTTTCGCAAAAAAATACGACTGTCATAAACTTTGCGCGAAGTCGCGCGCTGTGTCGAGTTTCGAACGGTTTTTCGTTCACCGTCTCAGAAATTCAAAATACTGGCCATTCACGATGTATTAGCCCATGGTAAGTCGTATAAGCATGGTTTCATGAAAAAACGCGATGGTCATAAACTTTGCGCAGAGTCGAGTTTCGATCGATTTTTCGTGCACCGTCTCGAAAATTCAAAATACTGGACTTTCCCGTCTTATTAGCCCATGGGAAGTCGTACAAGCACGCTTTCGCAAAAAAATACGACGGTCATAAACTTTGCGCGAAGTCATGCGCGAGTCGAGTTTCGATCGATTTTTCGTGCACCATCTCGGAAATTCAAAATACTGGCCATTCACGTTGTATTAGCCCATGGTAAGTCGTATGAGCATGGTTTCACGAAAAAACGCGACGGTCATAAACTTTGCGCAGAGTCGAGTTTTGATCGATTTTTCGTGCCCCGTCTCGGAAATTCAAAATACTGGTATTTCCCGTCTTATTAGCCCATGGGATGTCGTACAAGCACGCTTTCGCAAAAAAATACGACGGTCATAAACTTTGCGCGAAGTCGTGCGCGAGTCGAGTTTCGATCGGTTTTTCGTGCATCGTCTCAGAAATTCAAAATACTGGCCATTCACGTTGTATTAGCCCATGGTAAGTCGTATGACAATGGTTTTACGAAAAAACGCGACCGTCATAATCTTTGCGAGAGTCGAGTTTCGATCGGTTTTTCGTGCACCGTCTTGGAAATTCAAAATACTGGTCTTTCCCGTCTTATTAGCCCATGGGAAGTCGTACAAGCTCGCTTTCGCAAAAAAATACGACGGTCAAAAACATTGCGCGAAGTCACGCGCTGTGTCGAGTTTCGATTGGTTTTACGTGAACCATCTCGGAAATTCAAAATACTGGCCATTCACGATGTATTAGCCCATGGTAAGTCGTATGAGCATAGTTTCACGAAAAAACACGACGGTCATAAACTTTGCGCAGAGTCGAGTTTCGATCGATTTTTCGTGCACCTTCTCGGAAATTCAAAATACTGGTCTTTCCCGTCTTATTAGCCCATGGGAAGTCGTACAAGCACGCTTTCGCAAAAAAATACGACGGTCATAAACTTTACGCGAAGTCGTGCGCGAGTCGAGTTTCGATCGGTTTTTCGTGCACCGTCTCGGAAATTTAAAATACTGGCCATTCACGTTGTATTAGCCCATGGTAAGTCGTCTGAGCATGGTTTCACGAGAAAACGCGACGGTCTTAAACTTTGCGCAGAGTCGAGTTTCGATCGATTTTTCGTGCACCGTCTCGGAAATTCAAAATACTGGTCTTTCCCGTCTTATTAGCTCATGGGAAGTCGTACAAGCACGCTTTCGCAAAAAAATACGACGGTCATAAACTTTGTGCGAAGTCGTGCGCGAGTCGAGTTTCGATCGGTTTTTCGTGCACCGTCTCGGAAATTCAAAATAATGGCCATTCACGTGGCATTAGCCCATGGTAAGTCGTATGACAATGGTTTCATGAAAAAACGCGACCGTCATAATCTTTGCGAGAGTCGAGTTTCGATCGGTTTTTCGTGCACCGTCTTGGAAATTCAAAATACTGATCTTTCCCGTCTTATTAGACCATGGGAAGTCGTACAAGCACGCTTTCGCAAAAAAATACGACGGTTATAAACTTTGCGCGAATTTGCGCAAAGTCGAGTTTCGATCGGTTTTTCGTGCACCGTCACAGAAATTCAAAATACTGGTCATTCACGATGTATTAGCCCAAGGTAAGTCGTCTGGGCATGGTATCAAGAAAAAACGCGACGGTTTTAAACTTTGCGCAGAGCCGAGTTTCGATCGGTTTTTCGTTCACCGTCTCGGAAATTCAAAATACTGGTCTTTCCCGTCTTATTAGCCCATGGGAAGTCGTACAAGCACGCTTTCACAAAAAAATACGACGGTCATAAACTTTGCGCAAAGTCGTGCGCGAGTCGAGTTTCGATCGGTTTTTCGTGCACCGTCTCGGAAATTCAAAATACTGGCCATTCACGTTGTATTAGCCCATGGTAAGTCGTATGAGCATGGTTTCTCGAAAAAACACGACGGTCATAAACTTTGCGAAGAGTCGAGTTTCGATCGATTTTTCGTGCACCGTCTCGGAAATTCAAAATACTGGTCTTTCCCGTCTTATTAGCCCATGGGAAGTCGTACAAGCACGCTTTCGCAAAAAAATACGACGGTCATAAACTTTGCGCGAAGTCGTGCGCGAGTCGAGTTTCGATCGATTTTTCGTGCACCGTCTCGGAAATTCGAAATACTGGCCATTCACGTTGTATTAGCCCATGGTAAGTCGTATGAGCATGGTTTCACGAAAAAACACGACGGTCATAAACTTTGCGCAGAGTCGAGTTTCGATCGATTTTTCGTGCACCGTCTCGGAAATTCAAAATACTGGTCTTTCCCGTCTTATTAGCCCATGGGAAGTCGTACAAGCACGCTTTCGCAAAAAAATACGACGGTCATAAATTTGCGCAAACTTTGCGCAAAGTCGAGTTTCGATCGATTTTTCGTGCACCATCATAGAAATTCAAAATACTGGTCATTCACGATGTATTAGCCCATGGTAAGTTGTCTGAGCATGGTTTCACGAAAAAACACGACGGTCTTAAACTTTGCGCAGAGTCGAGTTTCGATCGGTTTTTCGTTCACCGTCTCAGAAATTCAAAATACTGGTCTTTCCCGTCTTATTAGCCCTTGGGAAGTCGTACAAGCACGCTTTCGCAAAAAAATACGACGGTCAGAAACTTTGCGCGAAGTCGTGCGCGAGTCGAGTTTCGATCGGTTTTTCGTGCACCGTCTCGGAAATTCAAAATATTGGCCATTCACGTTGTATTAGCCCATGGTATGTCGTATGAGCCTGGTTTCAAGAAAAAACGCGACGGTCATAAACTTTGCGCAGAGTCGAGTTTCGATCGATTTTTCGTGCACCGTCTCGGAAATTCAAAATACTGGTATTTCCCGTCTTATTAGCCCATGGGAAGTCGTACAAGCACGCTTTGGCAAAAAAATATGACGGTCATAAACTTTGCGCGAAGTCGTGCGCGAGTCGAGTTTCGATCGGTTTTTCGTGCACCGTCTCGAAAATTCAAAATACTGGCCATTCACGTTGTATTAGCCCATTGTATGACGTATGAGCATGGTTTCAAGAAAAAACGCGACCGTCATAATCTTTGCGAGAGTCGAGTTTCGATCGGTTTTTCGTGCACCGTCTTGGAAATTCAAAATATTGCTCTTTCCCGTCTTTTTAGCCCTTGGGAAGTCGTACAAGCTCGCTTTCGCAAAAAAATACGACGGTCAAAAACATTGCACAAAGTCGCGCGCTGTGTCGAGTTTCGATTGGTTTTACGTGCACCATCTCGGAAATTCAAAATACTGGCCATTCACGATGTATTAGCCCATGGTAAGTCGTATGAGCATAGTTTCATGAAAAAACGCCACCGTCATAATCTTTGCGAGAGTCGAGTTTCGATCGGTTTTTTGTGCACCGTCTTGGAAATTCAAAATACTAGTCTTTCCCGTCTTATTAGCCCTTGGGAAGTCGTACAAGCACGCTTTCGCAAAAAAATACGACGGTCATAAACATTGCGCGAAGTCGTGCGCGAGTCGAGTTTCGATCGGTTTTTCGTGCATCGTCTCGGAAATTCAAAATACTGGCCATTCACGTTGTATTAGCCCATGGTAAGTCGTATGACAATGGTTTCACGAAAAAACGCGACCGTCATAATCTTTGCGAGAGTCGAGTTTCGATCGGTTTTTCGTGCACCGTCTTGGAAATTCAAAATACTGGTCTTTCCCGTCTTATTAGCCCATGGGAAGTCGTACAAGCTCGCTTTTGCAAAAAAATACAACGGTCAAAAACATTGCGCGAAGTCACGCGCTGTGTCGTGTTTCGATTGGTTTTACGTGAACCATCTCGGAAATTCAAAATACTGGCCATTCACGATGTATTAGACCATGGTAAGTCGTATGAGCATAGTTTCACGAAAAAACGCGACGATCATAAACTTTGCGCAGAGTCGAGTTTCGATCGATTTTTCGTGCACCTTCTCGGAAATTCAAAATACTGGTCTTTCCCGTCTTATTAGCCCATGGGAAGTCGTAGAATCACGCTTTCGCAAAAAAATACGACGGTCATAAACTTTGCGCGAAGCCGTGCGCGAGTCGAGTTTCGATCGGTTTTTCGTGCACCGTCTCGGAAATTTAAAATACTGGCCATTCACGTTGTATTTGCCCATGGTAAGTCGTCTGAGCATGGTTTCACGAAAAAACGCGACGGTCTTAAACTTTGCGCAGAGTCGAGTTTCGATCGGTTTTTCGTGCACCGTCTCGGAAATTCAAAATACTGGTCTTTCCCGTCTTATTAGCCCATGGGAAGTCGTACAAGCACACTTTCGCAAAAAAATACGACGGTCATAAACTTTGTGCGAAGTCGTGCGCGAGTCGAGTTTCGATCCGTTTTTCGTGCACCGTCTCGGAAATTCAAAATAATGGCCATTCACGTTGTATTAGCCCATGGTAAGTCGTATGACAATGGTTTCATGAAAAAACACGACCGTCATAATCTTTGCGAGAGTCGAGTTTCGATCGGTTTTTCGTGCACCGTCTTGGAAATTCAAAATACTGGTCTTTCCCGTCGTATTAGACCATAGGAAGTCGTACAAGCACACTTTCGCAAAAAAATACGACGGTCATAAACTTTGCGCGAATTTTCGCAAAGTCGAGTTTCGATCGGTTTTTCGTGCACCGTCACAGAAATTCAAAATACCGGTCATTCACGATGTATTAGCCCAAGGTAAGTCGTCTGGGCATGGTATCAAGAAAAAACGCGACGGTCTTAAACTTTGCGCAGAGCCGAGTTTCGATCGGTTTTTCGTTCACCGTCTCGGAAATTCAAAATACTGGTCTTTCCCGTCTTATTAGCCCATGGGAAGTCGTACAAGCACGCTTTCGCAAAAAAATACGACGGTCAAAAACATTGCACGACGTCGCGCGTTGTGTCGAGTTTCGATTGGTTTTACGTGCACCATCTCGGAAATTCAAAATACTGGCCATTCACGATGTATTAGCCCATGGTAAGTCGTATGAGCATGGTTTCTCGAAAAAACACGACGGTCATAAACTTTGCGAAGAGTCGAGTTTCGATCGATTTTTCGTGCACCATCTCGGAAATTCAAAATACTGGCCATTCACGTTGTATTAGCCCATGGTAAGTCGTATGAGCATGGTTTCACGAAAAAACGCGACGGTCATAAACTTTGCGCAGAGTCGAGTTTTGATCGATTTTTCGTGCACCGTCTCGGAAATTCAAAATACTGGTATTTCCCGTCTTATTAGCCCATGGGATGTCGTACAAGCACGCTTTCGCAAAAAAATACGACGGTCATAAACTTTGCGCGAAGTCGTGCGCGAGTCGAGTTTCGATCGGTTTTTCGTGCATCGTCTCGGAAATTCAAAATACTGGCCATTCACGTTGTATTAGCCCATGGTAAGTCGTATGAGCATGGTTTGTCGAAAAAACACGACGGTCATAAACTTTGCGAAGAGTCGAGTTTCGATTGATTTTTCGTGCACCATCTCGGAAATTCAAAATACTGGCCATTCACGTTGTATTAGCCCATGGTAAGTCGTATGAGCATGGTTTCACGAAAAAACGCGACGGTCATAAACTTTGCGCAGAGTCGAGTTTTGATCGATTTTGAAGGTTTGGAGAGAGAGAGAGGCGGAGAGAGAGAGGAGGAGAGACGGTGCACGCATCTGCTTGGGAATGGGGAGGAATGGGCCTGCGTTCCCTTGCGTGCGTGCGTGAGTGCTCTGCTCTGCTTGGGCTTGCGCTTGCGATCGACGCTGGGGGCGGCAACCTCTTCCCTTGCGCTTCTGCTTGCGATTGCTCCCTTGGGCGATTTCTCCTCTGCGATCGCTCCGCGGCGAGTGGAAGGCCGGCGGTCGCTCCTGCGATCAGCGATTCCAGGCAGGGAATCGGCGATTTCAGGCGTGGAAGGGCGGCGGCTCTTCTCCCCTAGGCACGGGACGGACTCTAGGGCAAGAAACGGTGGAAGCTGCCCTGCGATTGGGTCTGGGTTCACTGCCGCTTCCTGCGGCAACTCCAGCGTGGAAAGGGCGACGGCTGCTTCTGCAATCGGCGTGGAAGGGGCGACGGCTGCGACATTAGTGTGGGCAGGGTGGTGGCTTCGTCTCCCCTAGGCGGCTGGCGGTCTCTAGGGCGAGCGACGCCATGGATGCGAGCGGCCGGACGCGGCACTCTGCTTCGCATCCTCTGTTCCAGCGGGATGCTCCTCCGCTGGCTTCTTCCCAGCGGCTGATTGCTTCACAGCAGAACGCCCCTCTCCAGCAGTCACAGCGGGAGAGGGTTGCTCCTCAGCCGCTGGTTACTTCACCGCGGGAGGGGGTTGCTCCTCTCCAACAGCCGCTGGTTCCTCCCCAGCAGCTTAGGCCGGCTTCACACCAGGATGTTCCACCGCTGATTTCTTCTTCTCGACGGGATGCTCCTTCAATGAACCAGGCCCGAGGTCGTTCACGATCTAGATCACGACCTCCAGCTCCTATTTCCCGAGATCCGAAGCCTTGGAGTAGCCTCTTCAAGGCTCCAGTGGGTAGTCCGGATCTTCGACTGGACTTTTTTGCTCCAGAAGTACAGGCTGACCAGAAGATTGCTGTGTATGAGGCTATTGATTCCGACGAACTAATTGAGACATGGTCAATGGCAATTGTGGGCTACGTTGTTGGACTAAGAACATCCTTTTTCCCACTATCCTCATACATCAGAACACGATGGGGAATATCAACATTTGATCTTCATATGTTGGAGACCGGATTCTTTGTATGCAGGCTTTATTCGGAAGAAGATTTACAACGGGTCCTTGAAGGATTTTGGACTATCCGTGGTCATCCAATGATACTACGACGCTGGGCACCTGATGTGAGATTGGAGTTAGACAGTCTACAGTCTATCCCAATATGGGTTTCTTTCCATGGACTTCCACTACATCTCTGGGGTCGTCGTTTTATTGCAAAGCTTTGCAGCACCCTGGGACAGCCATTGTATCTTGATAAGGCAACAGCTTCGCAAACGAGATTGACCTTTGCCAGAGCTTGTGTAATGGTTTCTTCTGATGAGGAACTGCCGAATAATGTTTCTTACCGTGATCTTGATGGGAGCACCCGAAAGGTGAAAGTCTCATATTCTTGGAAGCCACAACGATGCAAGGTTTGTCTATCTTTTGGACATGTAAATGGTGCCTGCCAACAGCCTCCACAGAAAATCACACAGGTCTACCGACCACGCCAAGAGCCACAGAATGGGGTCACTACCACTAATCCAAGCACTGATACTCCAGTGCCAACAGTGGTGATGGCGGAGAAGATGATTGAACACTCTGACTCGTTGGGGCAGCGACACGAACAAGAGAAAGACAAGTCAGGACTTCCATCTTTACCTATTATATCAGAGACTTTCACTGCAGGAGCTTCCCAAGGTTCTCACTCCCCAATAACAACCTCGCCTTCACGAATCACTCCTTCAGATAATCAGGAAATTTCATTTCAACAACCTCTTGGGAACCAAGACATTGCAACTCACCAAACTCATCGCTCTTCGACACATCCCGCTATTCAGGACTCCTTGCCTCAAGGTACGCAAAAATTTAAACATTTGCAAGCTGTGGATGAGGTGGATAAATATAGGAATAGAGGATTAAAGGGTAAAGATATTATGCGAGAGGACCATGCAAAATCAAAGGATAAGAAAAAGGATGGTAGTGTCCTCCCAAAATCGCATGCTCTTCCTTCTATCTAGTATTGATGAAAATAAGCTGTTGGAATGTTCGTGGACTTAATAAGACTGAGAAATGTCGGGAGCTCAATAGAATAATCCGATCTGCTGCATGTGACATGGTGATTCTTGTGGAAACAAAAATTAAACCTCATCGTGTTCGAGTTCAGAAGAATTTAATATTGCCTGAGGCAGAACTTTTTACTAATGATTCTCAGGATACTTATGGTCGAGTTTGGGTCTTATGGCATCCTAACCTTGTTACTGCTTGGTTTATTTCTGCTACTAATCAATTCATTCATCTTAAGGCAGAGGATAAACAGACTGGATGTCAATTCAATATTACCGGTATTTATGCATCTAACAGTATGTCTGACAGGAATGCTCTATGGCGTGATCTGGTTTGCATTGCAAATAGTTATCCTACAGTACCTTGGGCTGTTCTCGGTGACTTTAATACTGTCAGATACACAAATGAGAAAGTGGGGGGTAGAGTGCTTTCTGAATGTCAGCTTCAACATTTTAATGATTGTATAGATACTGCTGCATTGACTGACATGAAATCTGTAGGTGATTGGTTCTCATGGAACAATCAAAGTACTGCTGAAAGAAAAATTATGGCTCGACTTGACAGATGTTTGATTAATCAGGAATGGTTAGCAGTTTTCCCAGATTCACTTCTTGAGTACGGTGCTAAGTTATTTTCGGATCACTCTATTATGCATATACATGCAGATAAAGCACTACCCAGAGTCAAGAAACCTTTTAGATTTTTTAATATGTGGAGTTCTCACCCAAAGTTTCTCGAAGTTATTAAGTCAGCTTGGGACATTAATGTCTTTGGTTCTCCCCCTTACATCCTATGTCAAAAACTAAAAGCATGCAAAGCAGCACTGAAGAAGTGGAATTCAACTACATTTGGAAATATCAACGATAGGGTTCAGTAATGCAAGAAAGAACTTATGGCTGTGCAAAGCGAGCTAAATCTTCAACCTTTGGATGCGAATCTTATATACAAAGAGGCTGCTGCTAGAAATAACTTTATGCAAGCTTTGAAGCAGGAGGAATGCTTTTTGAAACAGAAGTCACGACAGCATTGGCTTACTTTAGGGGATTCTAATACGAAGTTTTTCTATGCTGCTATTGCTACCAGAAGGGCTACTAATCGCATCAAAAAATGCAAAGGTATAGATGGTAATCTCATTGAGGATCTGGATGAGGTTAAAAATTACACCAAGCAATTTTTTTATTCCTTACTCAATCAGGAATAGCAGCCTAATAGTATTCATGTTGGGCCTACAAGACGACTTGATTCTGAAGCCCTCTCTCATCTTAATGCCCCAATAACAGATGATGAAATTGTGAAAGTTGTTTTTAAGTCCCCGAAGCACAAAAGCCCTGGTCCAGATGGATTTCCAGCTGAGTTTTATCAAATTGCATGGGCTATTGTAGGCAACGATGTCATAAAAGCTTGTCGACATTTTTTCTCCTCAGGTCACATTCTTAAAGAAATGAATAGCACTTTTATTTCTTTAGTGCCTAAAAATGATGGAGCCGATTCATTGGAGAACTACCGTCCTATTTCACTGTGCAACTTTATTTATAAGGTTATCTCTAAGTTGCTGGCAGATAGACTACAAAAGGTCATGAATAAGGTCATTAGTCCTAATCAGGCTGCTTTTCTTAAAGGGAGGAGTATCCATCATAATGTCCTGCTTGCTAATGATTTGGTTAAGGATCTACATTCTAAAACAAGAGGAAAAAAGATCTGTTTTAAAGCTGATTTACGAAAGGCCTTTGACTCAGTCAATAGGGATTTTATTTACATGATGCTCCATAATATGGGCTTCCCTCAGCACTGGGTCAAATGGATTCAATGTTGCTTGGAAACTCCAAAATTTTCAATTCTCTTTAATGGTTCACCTATTGGCTTCTTTGGGAGTAAGAATGGCATTCGGCAAGGCGATCCACTATCTCCTTATCTTTTTACCATTGCAATGGAAGGGCTCAGTTGTATGTTAGAAGAGGCTGTTTCCAATGGCAAAATTAAGGTACCACATTATGGTTCTGTTTATATCTCTCACATAACATTTGCCGACGACCTTATTATCTTTCTTCGAGATGATCCAGTTTCTGTGAGTAATCTGGCAGATATTCTTAATGAATTTGGTAAAGTTTCTGGTCTTAAGCTAAACCATGCAAAGAGCAAAGTATATGTGGGTGCTTGCATTAACAATATGGATCATATTGCTCAAACATTGGGAGTTGCTGAAGGAAATTTACCGGTTCCTTACTTGGGTCTCCCACTTATATCCACTGGAATCAACAAAGCCTCCTGTCAGCCTATTTTACAAAAAATTAAGAACAGAATTTCCTCTTGGAAAAATAGGCTTCTTTCTAAAGCTGGACGACTTGAACTTATTCGATCCCTGTTGATCTCTTATTCTATTTATTGGTCTCATGCATTCCTTCTACCTGCCGGGCTTCTCCATGATATTGATAAATTACTTATGAACTTCTTTTGGAATGGCACAGATGGTAAGGCAATGCACATGGTGAATTGGGACAGCATTTGCAAACCGAAGGATGAAGGGGCGCTGAATCTTCGACATATTAGAGATTGGAATAAAGCTTGTATGGTAAAGCAATTATGGGATATTTTACAAAAAAGTCTTCCTTATGGTCACAATGGGTTTTTGCTAGGTACCTAACGAAGGAATCAATCTGGGAAACATCTGCAAAAACATCTCATTCTTCTGCTTGGAAAGGAATTCTGAAGGCAAGGCGATGGCTACGTAACAATATTTCTTATGTGATTTCTTCTGGAACCAATATTAATATGTGGTATGATCCTTGGGTGAATGGGAAAAGTATATTTCAGATATTTGGTGATAGAGTACGACAGGATCTGGGGGCTCCCAAAGACTGGAAGGTTTCTGAATTCATTAACAATGGTACTTGGTGTCTTCCCAACCCTACCTCCCCTGACATGTTATTACTTTGGCCGATTATTAGGGCTATTCCAATCATGAACAACTCTTCAGATATGCTTATTTGGCTTCATGATAACGGTAAATTTAGTGCTACATCTGCATGGAACCAAATTAGACGACGAAACAACAAGTGGATCCAAAGTAGTTGGACATGGGATAGTCCATGCTCACAGCGACATTCCTTATGTACATGGCAGGCCCTTCTCGGCAAACTTCCTATGATGGACAATATGCAGCGAAGAGGTATTTATATTGTAAATCGGTGCTCTTTGTGTATGCAAAATGAAGAAAGTGTTGACCATCTCTACTTTGCTTGTGATTATTCATCTTGGATATGGAAGGAGATCTTGAAGCGATTTGATTTTCAAAGGCTACCACGGCCAAACCTGCATCATGAATTAGAAATGCTTATGCAAAGCTTCTCAAGAAAGGGGCCTCTTACACAACTAGCAAGAATTATATTCAGATGTGCTATATGGTGGATTTGGAAGGAGAGGTGTGGCAGAATTTTTGACTGTCACAACATGGAAAAAGCTCAAATTCTGATAGAGATTCTTCAGGACTCACGATCATGTATGGAGCAAGAATTGAATACAGAGCACCTAACAAGAAGAGAGAAAGATATTTTCACAAGATTCAATTTTTCCATTCGTCAAGAATCACTCGAATAATGATGAAGATTGTAATATATTAAGGGGCAAAGCTTATATTTTGTGATGTATGCACAAGTACTCCAGAACAGTCTAGCTTTTGCATTTTTTATTAACTTTCTTGTGCTACTCTTGGAGATGAGTTCGATGAAGCGTGCCCATTTCACCTTCTTTTGGTGGGGTGCAATCTTCTCGACTACACTAAGAGACTTCAGGCTTTAGTCTATGGCTTGTGTAGACAAAGCTTCTTTGTACAAATCTTTTACAAAATACATTATCTTTACTTACCAAAAAAAAGAGTTTTAATCGATTTTTCGTGCACCGTCTCGGAAATTCAAAATACTGGTATTTCCCGTCTTATTAGCCCATGGGATGTCGTACAAGCACGCTTTCGCAAAAAAATACGACGGTCATAAACTTTGCGCGAAGTCGTGCGCGAGTCGAGTTTCGATCGGTTTTTCGTGCATCGTCTCGGAAATTCAAAATACTGGCCATTCACGTTGTATTAGCCCATGGTAAGTCGTATGACAATGGTTTTACGAAAAAAACGCGACCGTCATAATCTTTGCGAGAGTCGAGTTTCGATCGGTTTTTCGTGAACCGTCTTGGAAATTCAAAATACTGGTCTTTCCCGTCTTATTAGCCCATGGGAAGTCGTACAAGCTCGCTTTCGCAAAAAAATACGACGGTCAAAAACATTGCGCGAAGTCACGCGCTGTGTCGAGTTTCGATTGGTTTTACGTGAACCATCTCGGAAATTCAAAATACTGGCCATTCACGATGTATTAGCCCATGGTAAGTCGTATGAGCATAGTTTCACGAAAAAACGCGACGGTCATAAACTTTGCGCAGAGTCGAGTTTCGATCGATTTTTCGTGCACCTTCTCGGAAATTCAAAATACTGGTCTTTCCCGTCTTATTAGCCCATGGGAAGTCATACAAGCACGCTTTCGCAAAAAAATACGACGGTCATAAACTTTACGCGAAGTCGTGCGCGAGTCGAGTTTCGATCGGTTTTTCATGCACCGTCTCGAAAATTTAAAATACTGGCCATTCACGTTGTATTAGCCCATGGTAAGTCGTCTGAGCATGGTTTCACGAAAAAACGCGACGGTCTTAAACTTTGCGCAGAGTCGAGTTTCGATCGATTTTTCGTGCACCGTCTCGGAAATTCAAAATACTGGTCTTTCCCGTCTTATTAGCTCATGGGATGTCGTACAAGCACGCTTTCGCAAAAAAATACGACGGTCATAAACTTTGTGCGAAGTCGTGCGCGATTCGAGTTTCGATCGGTTTTTCGTGCACCGTCTCGGAAATTCAAAATAATGGCCATTCACGTTGTATTAGCCCATGGTAAGTCGTATGACAATGGATTCATGAAAAAACGCGACCGTTATAATCTTTGCGAGAGTCGAGTTTCGATCGGTTTTTCGTGCACCGTCTTGGAAATTCAAAATACTGGTCTTTCCCATCTTATTAGACCATGGGAAGTCGTACAAGCATGCTTTCGCAAAAAAATACGACGGTTATAAACTTTCCGCGAATTTGCGCAAAGTCGAGTTTCGATCGGTTTTTCGTGCACCGTCACAGAAATTCAAAATACTGGTCATTCACGATGTATTAGCCCAAGGTAAGTCGTCTGGGCATGGTATCAAGAAAAAACGCGACGGTCTTAAACTTTGCGCAGAGCCGAGTTTCGATCGGTTTTTCGTTCACCGTCTCGGAAATTCAAAATACTGGTCTTTCCCGTCTTATTAGCCCATGGGAAGTCGTACAAGCACGCTTTCGCAAAAAAATACGACGGTCATAAACTTTGCGCAAAGTCGTGCGCGAGTCGAGTTTCGATCGATTTTTCGTGCACCGTCTCGGAAATTCAAAATACTGGTCATTCACGTTGTATTAGCCCATGGTAAGTCGTATGAGCATGGTTTCTCGAAAAAACACGACGGTCATAAACTTTGCGAAGAGTCGAGTTTCGATCGATTTTTCGTGCACCGTCTCGGAAATTCAAAATACTGGTCTTTCCCGTCTTATTAGCCCATGGGAAGTCATACAAGCACGCTTTCGCAAAAAAATACGACGGTCATAAACTTTGCGCGAAGTCGTGCGCGAGTCGAGTTTCGATCGATTTTTCGTGCACCGTCTCGGAAATTCAAAATACTGGCCATTCACGTTGTATTAGCCCATGGTAAGTCGTATGAGCATGGTTTCACGAAAAAACACGACGGTCATAAACTTTGCGCAGAGTCGAGGCTATTGATTCCGACGAACTAATTGATTTGGTTAAGGATCTACATTCTAAAACAAGAGGAAAAAAGATCTGTTTTAAAGCTGATTTACGAAAGGCCTTTGACTCAGTCAATAGGAATTTTATTTACATGATGCTCCATAATATGGGCTTCCCTCAGCACTGGGTTAAATGGATTCAATGTTGCTTGGAAACTCCAAAATTTTCAATTCTCTTTAATGGTTCACCTATTGGCTTCTTTGGGAGTAAGAATGGCATTCGGCAAGGCGATCCACTATCTCCTTATCTTTTTACCATTGCAATGGAAGGGCTCAGTTGTATGTTAGAAGAGGCTGTTTCCAATGGCAAAATTAAGGTACCACATTATGGTTCTGTTTATATCTCTCACATAACATTTGCCGACGACCTTATTATCTTCCTTCGAGATGATCCAGTTTCTGTGAGTAATCTGGCAGATATTCTTAATGAATTTGGTAAAGTTTCTGGTCTTAAGCTAAACCATGCAAAGAGCAAAGTATATGTGGGTGCTTGCATTGACAATAAGGATCATATTGCTCAAACATTGGGAGTTGCTGAAGGAAATTTACCGGTTCCTTACTTGGGTCTCCCACTTATATCCACTGGAATCAACAAAGCCTCCTGTCAGCCTATCATACAAAAAATTAAGAACAGAATTTCCTCTTGGAAAAATTGGCTTCTTTCTAAAGCTGGACGACTTGAACTTATTCGATCTGTGTTGACCTCTTATTCTATTTATTGGTCTCATGCATTCCTTCTACCAGCCGGGCTTCTCCATGATATTGATAAATTACTTATGAACTTCTTTTGGAATGGCACAGATGGTAAGGCAATGCACATGGTGAATTGGGACAGCATTTGCAAACCGAAGGATGAAGGGGGGCTGAATCTTCGACATATTAGAGATTGGAATAAAGCTTGTATGGTAAAGCAATTATGGGATATTTTACAAAACAAGTCTTCCTTATGGTCACAATGGGTTTTTGCTAGGTACCTTACCAAGGAATCAATCTGGGAAGTATCTGCAAAAACATCTCATTCTGCTGCTTGGAAAGGAATTCTAAAGGCAAGGAGATGGCTACGTAACAATATTTCTTATGTGATTTCTTCTGGAACCAATATTAATATGTGGTATGATCCTTGGGTGAATGGGAAAAGCATATTTCAGATATTTGGTGATAGAGTACGACAGGATCTGGGGGCTCCCAAAGACTGGAAGGTTTCTGAATTCATTAACAATGGTACTTGGTGTCTTCCCAACCCTACCTCCCCTGACATGTTATTACTTTGGCCGACTATTAGGGCTATTACAATCAAGAACAACTCTTCAGATATGCTTATTTGGCTTCATGATAACGGTAAATTTAGTGCTACATCTGCATGGAACCAAATTAGACGACGAAACAACAAGTGGATCCAAAGTAGTTGGACATGGGATAGTCCATGCTCACAGCGACATTCCTTATGTACATGGCAGGCCCTTCTCGGCAAACTTCCTACGATGGACAATATGCAGCGAAGAGGTATTTATATTGTAAATCGGTGCTCTTTGTGTATGCAAAATGAAGAAAGTGTTGACCATCTCTACTTTGCTTGTGATTATTCATCTTGGATATGGAAGGAGATCTTGAAGCGATTTGATTTTCAAAGGCTACCACGGCCAAACTTGCATCATGAATTAGAAATGCTTATGCAAAGCTTCTCAAGAAAGGGGCCTCTTACACAACTAGCACGAATTATATTCAGATGTGCTATTTGGTGGATTTGGAAGGAGAGGTGTGGCAGAATTTTTGAGTGTCACAACATGAACAAAGCTCAAATTCTGATAGAGATTCTTCAGGACTCACGATCATGTATGGAGCAAGAATTGAATACAGAGCACCTAACAAGAAGAGAGAAAGATATTTTCACAAGATTCAATTTTTCCATTCGTCAAGAATCACTCGAATAATGATGAAGATTGTAATGTATTATATGGGGCAAAGCTTATATTTTGTGATGTATCCACAAGTAGTCCAGAACAGTCTAGCTATTGCATTTTATTATTTATTAACTTCCTTATGCTACTCTTGAAGATGAGTTTGATGAAGCGTGCTCATTTCAACTTCTTTAGGTGGGGTGCAATCTTCTCGACTACACTAAGGCTTTAGTCTATGGCTTTAGTCTATGGCTTGTGTAGACAAAGCTTCTTTGTACAAATCTTTTACAAAATACAATATCTTTACTTACCAAAAAAAAAAAAAAGTTTCGATCGATTGTTCGTGCACCGTCTCGGAAATTCAAAATACTAGTCTTTCCCGTCTTATTAGCCCATGGGAAGTCGTACAAGCACGCTTTTGCAAAAAAATACGACGGTCATAAATTTGCGCGAATTTTGCGTGCACCATCACAGAAATTCAAAATACTGGTCATTCACGATGTATTAGCCCATGGTAAGTCGTCTGAGCATGGTTTCACGAAAAAACACGACGGTCTTAAACTTTGCGCAGAGTCGAGTTTCGATCGGTTTTTCGTTCACCGTCTCAGAAATTCAAAATACTGGTCTTTCCCGTCTTATTAGCCCATGGGAAGTCGTACAAGCACGCTTTCGCAAAAAAATACGACGGTCAGAAACTTTGCGCGAAGTCGTGCGCGAGTCGAGTTTCGATCGGTTTTTCGTGCACCGTCTCGGAAATTCAAAATACTGGCCATTCACGTTGTATTAGCCCATGGTAAGTCGTCTAAGCATGGTTTCACGATAAAACGCGACGGTCTTAAACTTTGCGCAGAGTCGAGTTTCGATCGGTTTTTCGTGCACCGTCTCGAAAATTCAAAATACTGGTCTTTCCCGTCTTATTAGCCCATGGGAAGTCGTACAAGCACGCTTTCATAAAAAAATACGACGGTCATAAACTTTGCGCGAAGTTGTGCGCGAGTCGAGTTTCGATCGGTTTTTTGTGCACCGTCTCGGAAATTCAAAATCCTAGCCATTCACGTTGTATTAGCCCATGGTAAGTCGTATGAGCATGGTTTCACGAAAAAACGCGACGGTCATAAACTTTGCGCAGAGTCAAGTTTCGATCGATTGTTCGTGCACCGTCTCGGAAATTCAAAATACTGGTCTTTCCCGTCTTATTAGCCCATGGGAAGTCGAACAAGCACGCTTTCGTAAAAAAATACGACGGTCATAAACTTTGCGCGAAGTCGTGCGCGAGTCGAGTTTCGATCGGTTTTTCATGCACCGTCTCGGAAATTCAAAATACTGGCCATTCACGTTGTATTAGCCCATGGTAAGTCGAATGAGCATGGTTTCACGAAAAAACGCGACGGTCATAATCTTTGCGAGAGTCGAGTTTCGATCGGTTTTTCGTGCACCGTCTTGGAAATTCAAAATACTGGTCTTTCCCGTCTTATTAGCCCATGTGAAGTCGTACAAGCTCGCTTTCGAAAAAAAATACGACGGTCAAAAATATTGTGCGAAGTCGCGCGCTGTGTCGAGTTTCGATCGGTTTTTCGTGCACCGTCTCGGACATTCAAAATACTGGCCATTCACGTTGTATTAGCCCATGGTAAGTCGTCTGAGCATGGTTTCACGAAAAAAAGCGACCGTCATAATCTTTGCGAGAGTCGAGTTTCGATCGGTTTTTCGTGCACCGTCTCGAAAATTCAAAATACTGGTCTTTCCCGTCTTATTAGCCCATGGGAAGTCATACAAGCACGCTTTCGCAAAAAAATACGACGGTCATAAACTTTGCGCGAAGTCGTGCGCGAGTCGAGTTTCGATCGGTTTTTCGTGCACCGTCTCGGAAATTCAAAATACTGGCCATTCACGGTGTATTAGCCCATGCTAAGTCGTATGACAATGGTTTCACGAAAAAACGCGACCGTCATAATCTTTGCGAGAGTCGAGTTTCGATCGGTTTTTCGTGCACCGTCTTGGAAATTCAAAATACTGGTCTTTCCCGTCGTATTAGCCCGTGGGAAGTCGTACAAGCTCGCTTTCGCAAAAAAATATGACGGTCAAAAACATTGCGCGAAGTCGCGCGCTGTGTCGAGTTTCGATTGGTTTTACGTGCACCATCTTGGAAATTCAAAATACTGGCCATTCATAATGTATTAGCCCATGGTAAGTCGTATGAGCATAGACTTACCAAAAAAAGTCGTATGAGCATAGTTTCACGAAAAAACGCGACGGTCATAAACTTTGCGCAGAGTCGAGTTTCGATCGATTTTTCATGCACCTTCTCGGAAATTCAAAATACTGGTCTTTCCCGTCTTATTAGCCCATGGGAAGTCGTACAAGCACGCTTTCGCAAAAAAATACGACGGTCATAAACTTTGCGCGACGTCGTGCGCGAGTCGAGTTTCGATCGGTTTTTCATGCACCGTCACGGAAATTCAAAATACTCGCCATTCACGTTGTATTACCCCATGGTAAGTCATCTGAGCATGGTTTCACGAAAAAACGCGACGGTCTTAAACTTTGCGTAGAGTCGCGTTTCGATCGGTTTTTCGTGCACCGTCTCGGAAATTCAAAATACTGGTCTTTCCCGTCTTATTAGCCCATGGGAAGTCGTACAAGCACGCTTTCGCAAAAAAATACGACGGTTATAAACTTTGCGCGAAGTCGTGCGCGAGTCGAGTTTCGATCGGTTTTTCGTCCACCGTCTCGGAAATTCAAAATACTGCCATTCACGTTGTATTAGCCCATGGTAAGTCGTATGAGCTTGGTTTCACGAAAAAACGCGACGGTATAAACTTTGCGCAGAGTCTAGTTTCGATCGGTTTTTCGTGCACCGTCTCGAAAATTCAAAATATTGGTCTTTCCCGTCTTATTAGCCCATGGGAAGTCGTACAAGCACGCTTTCGCAAAAAAATACGACAGTCATAAACTTTGCGCGAACTTTGCGCAAAGTCAAGTTTCGATCGGTTTTTCGTGCACCGTCACAGAAATTCAAAATACTGGTCATTCACGATGTATTAGCCCATGGTAAGTCGTCTGAGCATGGTTTCACGAAAAAACGTGACGGTCTTAAACTTTGCGCAGAGTCGAGTTTCGATCGGTTTTTCGTTCACCGTCTCGGAAATTCAAAATACTGGTCTTTCCTGTCTTATTAGCCCATGGGAAGTCGTACAAGCACGCTTTCGCAAAAAAATATGACGGTCATAAACTTTGTGCGAAGTCGTGCGCGAGTCGAGTTTCGATCGGTTTTTCGTGCACCGTCTCGGAAATTGAAAATACTGGCCATTCACGTTGTATTAGCCCATGGTAAGTCGTATGAGCATGGTTTCACGAAAAAATGCGACGGTCATAAACTTTGCGCAGATTCGAGTTTCGATCGATTGTTCGTGCACCGTCTTGGAAATTCAAAATACTGGTCTTTCCCGTCTTATTAGCCCATGGGAAGTCGTACAAGCACGCTTTCGCAAAAAAATACGACGGTCATAAACTTTGCGCGAAGTCGTGCGCGAGTCGAGTTTCGATCGGTTTTTCGTGCACCGTCTCGGAAATTCAAAATATTGGCCATTCACGTTGTATTAGCCCATGGTAAGTCGTATGACAATGGTTTCACGAAAAAACGCGACCGTCATAATCTTTGCGAGAGTCGAGTTTCGATCGGTTTTTCGTGCACCGTCTTGGAAATTCAAAATACTGGTCTTTCCCGTCTTATTAGCCAATGGGAAGTCGTACAAGCTCGCTTTCGCAAAAAAATACGACGGTCAAAAACATTGCGCGAAGTCGCGCGCTGTGTCGAGTTTCGATTGGTTTTACGTGCACCATCTCGGAAATTCAAAATACTGGCCATTCACGATGTGTTAGACCATGGTGAGTCGTATGAGCATAGTTTCACGAAAAAACGCGACGGTCATAAACTTTGCGCAGAGTCGAGTTTCGATCGGTTTTTCGTGCACCTTCTCGGAAATTCAAAATACTGGTCTTTCCCGTCTTATTAGCCCATGGGAAGTCGTACAAGCACGCTTTCGCAAAAAAATACGACGGTCATAAACTTTGCGCGAAGTCATGCGCGAGTCGAGTTTCGATCGGTTTTTCGTGCACCGTCTCGGAAATTCAAAATAGTGGCCATTCACGTTGTATTAGCCCATGGTAAGTCGTCTGAGCATGGTATCACGAAAAAATGCGACGGTCTTAAACTTTGAGCAGAGTCGAGTTTCGATTGATTTTTCGTGCACCGTCTCAAAAATTCAAAATACTGGTCTTTCCCGTCTTATTAGCCCATGGGAAGTCGTACAAGCACGCTTTCGCAAAAAAATACGACGGTCATAAACTTTGCGCGAAGTCGTGCACGAGTCGAGTTTCGATCGGTTTTTCGTGCACCGTCTCGGAAATTCAAAATACTGGCCATTCACGTTGTATTAGCCCATGGTAAGTCGTATGAGCATGGTTTCACGAAAAAACGCGACGATCATAAACTTTGCGTTGAGTCGAGTTTCGATCGATTGTTCGTGCACCGTCTCAGAAATTCAAAATACTGGTCTTTCCCGTCTTATTAGCCCATGGGAAGTCATACAAGCACGCTTTCGCAAAAAAATACGACGGTCATAAACTTTGGGCGAAGTCGTGCGCGAGTCGAGTTTCGATCGGTTTTTCGTGCACCGTCTCGGAAATTCAAAATAATTTCCGAGACGGTGCACGAAAAATCGATCGAAACTCGACTCGCGCACGACTTCGCGCAAAGTTTATGACCGTCGTATTTTTTGGCGAAAGCGAGCTTGTACGACTTCCCATGGGCTAATAAGACGGGAAAGCCCAGTATTTTGAATTTCCAAGACGGTGCACGAAAAACCGATCGAAACTCGACTCTCGCAAAGATTTTGACCGTCGCGTTTTTTCGTGAAACCATGCTCATTCGACTTACCATGGGCTAATACAACGTGAATGGCCAGTATTTTGAATTTCCGAGACGGTGCACGAAAAACCGATCGAAACTCGACTCGCGCACGACTTCGCGAAAAAATTATGACCGTCGTATTTTTTTGCGAAAGCGTGCTTGTACGACTTCCCATGGGCTAATAAGACGGGAAAGACCAGTATTTTGAATTTCCGAGACGGTGCACGAACAATCGATCGAAACTTGACTCTGCGCAAAGTTTATGACCATCGCGTTTTTTCGTGAAACCATGCTCATACGACTTACCATGGGCTAATACAACGTGAATGGCCAGTATTTTGAATTTTCGAGACGGTGCACGAAAAATCGATCGAAACTCGACTCGCGCACGACTTCGCGCTAAGTTTATGACCGTCGTATTTTTTTGTGAAAGCGTGCTTGTACGACTTCCCATGGGCTAAGAAGACGGGAAAGACCAGTATTTTGAATTTCCTAGACGGTGAACGAAAAACCGATCGAAACTCGACTCTGCGCAAAGTTTAAGACCTTCGTGTTTTTTCGTGAAACCATGCTCAGATGACTTACCATGGGCTAATACAACGTGAATGGCCAGTATTTTGAATTTCCGAGACGGTGCACGAAAAATCGATCGAAACTCGACTCGTACACGACTTCGCGCAAAGTTTATGACCGTCGTATTTTTTTGCGAAAGCGTGCTTGTACGACTTCCCATGGGCTAATAAGACGGGAAAGACCAGTATTTTGAATTTTTGAGACGGTGCACGAAAAATCAATCGAAACTCGACTCTGCTCAAAGTTTAAGACCGTCGCATTTTTTCGTGATACCATGCTCAGACGACTTACCATGGGCTAATACAGCATGAATGGCCACTATTTTGAATTTCCGAGACGGTGCACGAAAAACCGATCGAAAAACTGGAAGGTTTCTGAATTCATTAACAATGGTACTTGGTGTCTTCCCAACCCTACCTCCCCTGACATGTTATTACTTTGGCCGACTATTAGGGCTATTACAATCAAGAACAACTCTTCAGATATGCTTATTTGGCTTCATGATAACGGTAAATTTAGTGCTACATCTGCATGGAACCAAATTAGACGACGAAACAACAAGTGGATCCAAAGTAGTTGGACATGGGATAGTCCATGCTCACAGCGACATTCCTTATGTACATGGCAGGCCCTTCTCGGCAAACTTCCTACGATGGACAATATGCAGCGAAGAGGTATTTATATTGTAAATCGGTGCTCTTTGTGTATGCAAAATGAAGAAAGTGTTGACCATCTCTACTTTGCTTGTGATTATTCATCTTGGATATGGAAGGAGATCTTGAAGCGATTTGATTTTCAAAGGCTACCACGGCCAAACTTGCATCATGAATTAGAAATGCTTATGCAAAGCTTCTCAAGAAAGGGGCCTCTTACACAACTAGCACGAATTATATTCAGATGTGCTATTTGGTGGATTTGGAAGGAGAGGTGTGGCAGAATTTTTGAGTGTCACAACATGAACAAAGCTCAAATTCTGATAGAGATTCTTCAGGACTCACGATCATGTATGGAGCAAGAATTGAATACAGAGCACCTAACAAGAAGAGAGAAAGATATTTTCACAAGATTCAATCTTTCCATTCGTCAAGAATCACTCGAATAATGATGAAGATTGTAATGTATTATATGGGGCAAAGCTTATATTTTGTGATGTATCCACAAGTAGTCCAGAACAGTCTAGCTATTGCATTTCATTATTTATTAACTTCCTTATGCTACTCTTGGAGATGAGTTTGATGAAGCGTGCCCATTTCACCTTCTTTAGGTGGGGTGCAATCTTCTCGACTACACTAAGAGACTTCAGGCTTTAGTCTATGGCTTGTGTAGACAAAGCTTCTTTGTACAAATCTTTTACAAAATACAATATCTTTACTTACCAAAAAAAAAAGAGTTTCGATCGGTTTTTCGTTCACCGTCTCGGAAATTCAAAATACTGGTCTTTCCCGTCTTATTAGCCCATGGGAAGTCGTACAAGCACGCTTTCACAAAAAAATACGACGGTCATAAACTTTGCGCGAAGTCGTGCGCGAGTCGAGTATCGATCGATTTTTCGTGCACCGTCTCGAAAATTCAAAATACTGGCCATTCACGTTGTATTAGCCCATGGTAAGTCGTATGAGCATGGTTTCTCGAAAAAACGCGATGGTCATAAACTTTGCGCAGAGTCAAGTTTCGATCGATTGTTCGTGCACCGTCTCGGAAATTCAAAATACTGGTCTTTCCCGTCTTATTAGCCCATGGGAAGTCGTACAAGCACGCTTTCGCAAAAAAATACGACGGTCATAATTTTTTCGCGAAGTCGTGCGCGAGTCGAGTTTCGATCGGTTTTTCGTGCACCGTCTCGGAAATTCAAAATACTGGCCATTCACGTTGTATTAGCCCATGGTAAGTCGAATGAGCATGGTTTCACGAAAAAACGCGACGGTCAAAATCTTTGCGAGAGTCGAGTTTCGATCGGTTTTTCGTGCACCGTCTTGGAAATTAAAATACTGGGCTTTCCCATCTTATTAGCCCATGGGAAGTCGTACAAGCTCGCTTTCGCAAAAAAATACGACGGTCATAAACTTTGCGCGAAGTCGTGCGCGAGTCGAGTTTCGATCGATTTTTCGTGCACCGTCTCGGAAATTTAAAATACTGGCCATTCACGTTGTATTAGCCCATGGTAAGTCGTCTTATCATGGTTTCACGAAAAAACGCGACGGTCATAAACTTTGCGCAGAGTCGAGTTTCGATCGATTGTTCGTGCACCGTCTCGGAAATTCAAAATACTGGTCTTTCCCGTCTTATTAGCCCATGGGAAGTCGTACAAGCACGCTTTCGCAAAAAAATACGACGGTTATAAACTTTGCGCGAAGTCGTGCGCGAGTTGAGTTTTGATCGGTTTTTCGTGCACCGTCTCGGAAATTCAAAATACTGCCATTCACGTTGTATTAGCCCATGGTAAGTCGTATGAGCTTGGTTTCACGAAAAAATGCGACGGTATAAACTTTGCGCAGAGTCTAGTTTCGATCGGTTTTTCGTGCACCGTCTCGAAAATTCAAAATATTGGTCTTTCCCATCTTATTAGCCCATGGGAAGTCGTACAAGCACGCTTTCGCAAAAAAATACGACAGTCATAAACTTTGCGCGAACTTTGCGCAAAGTCGAGTTTCGATCGGTTTTTCGTGCACCGTCACAGAAATTCAAAATACTGGTCATTCACGATGTATTAGCCCATGGTAAGTCGTCTGAGCATGGTTTCACGAAAAAACGCGACGGTCTTAAACTTTGCGCAGAGTCGAGTTTCGATCGGTTTTTCGTTCACCGTCTCGGAAATTCAAAATACTGGTCTTTCCCGTCTTATTAGCCCATGGGAAGTCGTATAAGCACGCTTTCGCAAAAACATACGATGGTCATAAACTTTGCGCGAAGTCGTGCGCGAGTCGAGTTTCGATCGGTTTTTCGTGCACCATCTCGGAAATTCAAAATACTGGCCATTCACGTTGTATTAGCCCATGGTAAGTCGTATGAGCATGGTTTCAAGAAAAAACGCGACGGTCATAAAATTTGCGCAGAGTCGAGTTTCGATCGATTTTTCGTGCACCGTCTCGGAAATTCAAAATACTAGTATTTCACATCTTATTAGCCCATGGGAAGTCGTACAAGCACGCTTTCGCAAAAAAATATGACGGTCATAAACTTTGTGCGAAGTCGTGCGCGAGTCGAGTTTCGATCGGTTTTTCGTGCACCGTCTCGGAAATTCAAAATACTGGCCATTCACGTTGTATTAGCCCATGGTAAGTCGTATGAGCATGGTTTCACGAAAAAACGCGACCGTCATAATCTTTGCGAGAGTCGAGTTTCGATCGGTTTTTCGTGCACCGTCTTGGAAATTCAAAATACTGGTCTTTCCGTTCTTATTAGCCCATGGGAAGTCGTACAAGCACGCTTTCGCAAAAAAATACGACGGTCATAAACTTTGCGCGAAGTCGTGCGCGAGCCGAGTTTCGACCGGTTTTCCGTGCTCCGCCTCGGAAATTCAAAATACTGGCCATTCACGTTGTATTAGCCCATGGTAAGTCGTATGACAATGGTTTCACGAAAAAACGCGATCGTCATAATCTTTGCGAGAGTCAAGTTTCGATCGGTTTTTCGTGCACCGTCTTGGAAATTTAAAATACTGGTCTTTCCCGTCTTATTGGCCCATCGGAAGTCGTACAAGCTCGCTTTCGCAAAAAAATACGATGGTCAAAAACATTGCGCGAAGTCGCGCGCTGTGTCGAGTTTCGATTGATTTTACGTGCACCATCTCGGAAATTCAAAATACTTGCCATTCACGATGTATTAGCCCATGGTAAGTCGTATGAGCATAGTTTCACGAAAAAACACGACCGCCATAATCTTTGCGAGAGTCGAGTTTCGATCATTTTTTCGTGCACCATCTTGGAAATTCAAAATACCGGTCTTTCCCGTCTTATTAGCCCATGGGAAGTCGTACAAGCTCGCTTTCGCAAAAAAATACGACTGTCATACACTTTGCGCGAAGTCGCGCGCTGTGTCGAGTTTCGAACGGTTTTTCGTGCACCGTTTCGGAAATTCAAAATACTGCCATTCACGTTGTATTAGCCCATGGTAAGTCGTATGAGCTTGGTTTCACGAAAAAACGCGACGGTATAAACTTTGCGCAGAGTCTAGTTTCGATCGGTTTTTCGTGCACCGTCTCGAAAATTCAAAATATTGGTCTTTCCCATCTTATTAGCCCATGGGAAGTCGTACAAGCACGCTTTCGCAAAAAAATACGACAGTCATAAACTTTGCGCGAACTTTGCGCAAAGTCGAGTTTCGATCGGTTTTTCGTGCACCGTCACAGAAATTCAAAATACTGGTCATTCACGATGTATTAGCCCATGGTAAGTCGTCTGAGCATGGTTTCACAAAAAAACGCGACGGTCTTAAACTTTGCGCAGAGTCGAGTTTCGATCGGTTTTTCGTTCACCGTCTCGGAAATTCGAAATACTGGTCTTTCCTGTCTTATTAGCCCATGGGAAGTCGTACAAGCACGCTTTCGCAAAAAAATACGACGGTCAAAAACATTGCGTGAAGTCACGCTCTGTGTCGAGTTTCGATCGGTTTTTCGTGCACCGTCTCGGAAATTCAAAATACGGGTCATTCACGTTGTATTAGCACATGGTAAGTCGTATGAGCATGGTTTCACGAAAAAACGCAACCGTCATAATCTTTGCGAGAGTCGAGTTTCGATCGGTTTTTCGTGCACCGTCTTAGAAATTCAAAATACTGGTCTTTCCCGTCTTATTACCCCATGGGAAGTCATACAAGCACGCTTTCGCAAAAAAATACGACGGTCATAAACTTTGCGCGAAGTCGTGCGCGAGTCGAGTTTCGATCGGTTTTTCGTGCACCGTCTCTGAAATTCAAAATACTGGCCATTCACGTTGTATTAGCCCATGGTAAGTCGTATGAGCATGGTTTCATGAAAAAACGCGACGGTCATAAACTTTGCGCAGAGTCGAGTTTCGATCGATTTTTCGTGCACCGTCTCGTAAATTCAAAATATTGGACTTTCCCGTCTTATTAGCCCATGGGAAGTCGTACAAACACGCTTTCGAAAAAAATACAACGGTCAAAAACATTGCGCGAAGTCATGCGCGAGTCGAGTTTCGATCGATTTTTCGTGCACCGTCTCGGAAATTCAAAATAGTGGCAATTCATGTTGTATTAGCCCATGGTAAGTCGTCTGAGCATGGTATCACGAAAAAATGCGACGGTCTTAAACTTTGAGCAGAGTCGAGTTTCGATTGATTTTTGGTGCACCGTCTCAAAAATTCAAAATACTGGTCTTTCCCGTCTTATTAGCCCATGGGAAGTCGTACAAGCACGCTTTCGCAAAAAAATACGACGGTCATAAACTTTGCGCGAAGTCGTGCACGAGTCGAGTTTCGATCGGTTTTTCGTGCACCGTCTCGGAAATTCAAAATACTGGCCATTCACGTTGTATTAGCCCATGGTAAGTCATCTGAGCATGGTTTCACGAAAAAACACGACGGTCTTAAACTTTGCGCAGAGTCGAGTTTCGATCGGTTTTTCGTTCACCGTCTCGGAAATTCAAAATACTGGTCTTTCCCGTCTTATTAGCCCATGGGAAGTCGTACAAGCACGCTTTCACAAAAAAATACGACGGTCATAAACTTTGCGCGAAGTCGTGCGCGAGTCGAGTTTCGATCGATTTTTCGTGCACCGTCTCGAAAATTCAAAATACTGGCCATTCACGTTGTATTAGCCCATGGTAAGTCGTATGAGCATGGTTTCCCGAAAAAACGCGATGGTCATAAACTTTGCGCAGAGTCAAGTTTCGATCGATTGTTCGTGCACCGTCTCGGAAATTCAAAATACTGGTCTTTCCCGTCTTATTAGCCCATGGGAAGTCGTACAAGCACGCTTTCGCAAAAAAATACGACGGTCATAATTTTTTCGCGAAGTCGTGCGCGTGTCGAGTTTCGATCGGTTTTTCATGCACCGTCTCGGAAATTCAAAATACTGGCCATTCACGTTGTATTAGCCCATGGTAAGTCGAATGAGCATGGTTTCACGAAAAAACGCGACGGTCAAAATCTTTGCGAGAGTCGAGTTTCGATCGGTTTTTCGTGCACCGTCTTGGAAATTCAAAATACTGGGCTTTCCCGTCTTATTAGCCCATGGGAAGTCGTACAAGCTCGCTTTCGCCAAAAAATACGACGGTCATAAACTTTGCGCGAAGTCGTGCGCGAGTCGAGTTTCGATCGATTTTTCGTGCACCGTCTCGGAAATTTAAAATACTGGCCATTCACGTTGTATTAGCCCATGGTAAGTCGTCTTATCATGGTTTCACGAAAAAACGCGACGGTCATAAACTTTGCGCAGAGTCGAGTTTCGATCGATTGTTCGTGCACCGTCTCGGAAATTCAAAATACTGGTCTTTCCCGTCTTATTAGCCCATGGGAAGTCGTACAAGCACGCTTTCGCAAAAAAATACGACGGTTATAAACTTTGCGCGAAGTCGTGCGCGAGTTGAGTTTCGATCGGTTTTTCGTGCACCGTCTCGGAAATTCAAAATACTGCCATTCTTTTTTTTTTTTTTGGTAAGTAAAGATATTGTATTTTGTAAAAGATTTGTACAAAGAAGCTTTGTCTACACAAGCCATAGACTAAAGCCTGAAGTCTTTTAGTGTAGTCGAGAAGATTGCACCCCACCTAAAGAAGGTGAAATGAGCACGCTTCATCAAACTCATCTCCAAGAGTAGCATAAGGAAGTTAATAAATAATAAAATGCAATAGCTAGACTGTTCTGGACTACTTGTGGATACATCACAAAATATAAGCTTTGCCCCATATAATACATTACAATCTTCATCATTATTCGAGTGATTCTTGACGAATGGAAAAATTGAATCTTGTGAAAATATCTTTCTCTCTTCTTGTTAGGTGCTCTGTATTCAATTCTTGCTCCATACATGTTCGTGAGTCCTGAAGAATCTCTATCAGAATTTGAGCTTTGTTCATGTTGTGACACTCAAAAATTCTGCCACACCTCTCCTTCCAAATCCACCAAATAGCACATCTGAATATAATTCGTGCTAGTTGTGTAAGAGGCCCCTTTCTTGAGAAGCTTTGCATAAGCATTTCTAATTCATGTTGTGACACTCAAAAATACTGCCATTCACGTTGTATTTAGCCCATGGTAAGTCGTATGAGCTTGGTTTCACGAAAAAACGCGACGGTATAAACTTTGCGCAGAGTCTAGTTTCGATCGGTTTTTCGTGCACCGTCTCGAAAATTCAAAATATTGGTCTTTCCCATCTTATTAGCCCATGGGAAGTCGTACAAGCATGCTTTCGCAAAAAAATACGACAGTCATAAACTTTGCGCGAACTTTGCGCAAAGTCGAGTTTCGATCGGTTTTTCGTGCACCGTCACAGAAATTCAAAATACTGGTCATTCACGATGTATTAGCCCATGGTAAGTCGTCTGAGCATGGTTTCACGAAAAAACGCGACGGTCTTAAACTTTGCGCAGAGTCGAGTTTCGATCGGTTTTTCGTTCACCGTCTCGGAAATTCAAAATACTGGTCTTTCCTGTCTTATTAGCCCATGGGAAGTCGTACAAGCACGCTTTCGCAAAAAAATATGACGGTCATAAACTTTGTGCGAAGTCGTGCGCGAGTCGAGTTTCGATCAGTTTTTCGTGCACCGTCTCGGAAATTCAAAATACTGGCCATTCACGTTGTATTAGCCCATGGTAAGTCGTATGAGCATGGTTTCACGAAAAAACCGCGACGGTCATAAACTTTGCGCAGATTCGAGTTTCGATCGGTTTTTCGTGCACCGTCTTAGAAATTCAAAATACTGGTCTTTCCCGTCTTATTAGCCCATGGGAAGTCATATAAGCACGCTTTCGCAAAAAAATACGACGGTCATAAACTTTGCGCGACGTCGTGTGCGAGTCGAGTTTCGATCGGTTTTTCTTGCACCGTCTCAGAAATTCAAAATACTGGCCATTCACGTTGTATTAGCCAGCCCATGGTAAGTCGAATGAGCATGGTTTCACGAAAAAACGCGACGGCCATAATCTTTGCGAGAGTCGAGTTTCGATCCATTTTTCGTGCACCGTCTTGGAAATTCAAAATACTGGTCTTTCCCGTCTTATTAGCCCATGGGAAGTCGTACAAGCTCGCTTTCGCAAAAAAATACGACGGTCAAAAACATTGCGTGAAGTCGCGCTCTGTGTCGAGTTTCGATCGGTTTTTCGTGCACCGTCTCGGAAATTCAAAATACTGGCCATTCACGTTGTATTAGCCCATGGTAAGTCGTATGAGCATGGTTTCACGAAAAAACGCAACCGTCATAATCTTTGCGAGAGTCGAGTTTCGATCAGTTTTTCGTGCACCGTCTTAGAAATTCAAAATACTGGTCTTTCCCGTCTTATTAGCCCATGGGAAGTCATACAAGCACGCTTTCGCAAAAAAATACGACGGTCATAAACTTTGCGCGAAGTCGTGCGCGAGTCGAGTTTCGATCGGTTTTTCGTGCACCGTCTCGGAAATTCAAAATACTGGCCATTCACGTTGTATTAGCCCATGGTAAGTCGTATGAGCATGGTTTCATGAAAAAACGCGACGGTCATAAAGTTTGCGCAGAGTCGAGTTTCGATCGATTTTTCGTGCACCGTCTCGTAAATTCAAAATACTGGACTTTCCCGTCTTATTAGCCCATGGGAAGTCGTACAAACACGCTTTCGAAAAAAAATACAACGGTCAAAAACATTGCGCGAAGTCGCGCGCTGTGTCGAGTTTCGATCGGTTTTTCGTGCACCGTCTCGGAAATTCAAAATACTGGCCATTCACGTTGTATTAGCCCATGGTAAGTCGTATGAGCATGGTTTCACGAAAAAACACGACCGTCATAATCTTTGCGAGAGTCGAGTTTCGATCGGTTTTTCGTGCACCGTCTTGGAAATTCAAAATACTGGTCTTTCCGGTCTTATTAGCCCATGGGAAGTCGTACAAGCTCGCTTTCGCAAAAAAATACGACGGTCATAAACTTTGCACGAAGTCGTGCGCGAGTCGAGTTTCGACCGTTTTTTCGTGCTCCATCTCGGAAATTCAAAATACTGGCCATTCACGTTGTATTAGCCCATGGTAAGTCGTATGAGCATGGTTTCATGAAAAAACGCGACGGTCATAAACTTTGCGCAGAGTCGAGTTTCGATCGATTTTTCGTGCACCGTCTCGGAAATTCAAAATACTGGTATTTCCCGTCTTATTAGCCCATGGGAAGTCGTACAAGCACGCTTTCGCAAAAAAATACGACGGTCATAAACTTTGCGCGAAGTCGTGCGCGAGTCGAGTTTCGATCGGTTTTTCGTGCACCGTCTCGGAAATTTAAAATACTGGCCATTCACGTTGTATTAGCCCATGGTAAGTCGTATGAGCATGGTTTCACGAAAAAACGCGACCGTCATAATCTTTGCGAGAGTTGAGTTTCGATCGGTTTTTCGTGCACCGTCTTGGAAATTCAAAATACTGGTCTTTCCGTTCTTATTAGCCCATGGGAAGTCGTACAAGCACGCTTTCGCAAAAAAATACGACGGTCATAAACTTTGCGCGAAGTCATGCGCGAGCCGAGTTTCGACCGGTTTTCCGTGCTCCGTCTCGGAAATTCAAAATACTGGCCATTCACGTTGTATTAGCCCATGGTAAGTCGTATGACAATGGTTTCACGAAAAAACGCGACCGTCATAATCTTTGCGAGA
Organism: Ensete ventricosum; assembly: GCA_029747655.1. Taxonomy (NCBI): domain Eukaryota; kingdom Viridiplantae; phylum Streptophyta; class Magnoliopsida; order Zingiberales; family Musaceae; genus Ensete; species Ensete ventricosum. Next base: position 41,140,074 of record JAQQAF010000003.1, read on the forward strand.
GTCAAGTTTCGATCGGTTTTTCGTGCACCGTCTTGGAAATTTAAAATACTGGTCTTTCCCATCTTATTAGCCCATCGGAAGTCGTACAAGCTCGCTTTCGCAAAAAAATACGATGGTCAAAAACATTGTGCGAAGTCGCGCGCTGTGTCGAGTTTCGATTGATTTTACGTGCACCATCTCGGAAATTCAAAATACTTGCCATTCACGATGTATTAGCCCATGGTAAGTCGTATGAGCATAGTTTCACGAAAAAACGCGACCGCCATAATCTTTGCGAGAGTCGAGTTTCGATCGTTTTTTCGTGCACCGTCTTGGAAATGCAAAATACCGGTCTTTCCCGTCTTATTAGCCCATGGGAAGTCATACAAGCTCGCTTTCGCAAAAAAATACGACTGTCATACACTTTGCGCGAAGTCGCGCGCTGTGTCGAGTTTCGAACGGTTTTTCGTGCACCGTCTCGAAAATTCAAAATACTGGCCATTCACGTTGTATTAGCCCATGGTATGGAGCAAGAATTGAATACAGAGCACCTAACAAGAAGAGAGAAAGATATTTTCACAAGATTCAATTTTTCCATTCGTCAAGAATCACTCGAATAATGATGAAGATTGTAATGTATTATATGAGGCAAAGCTTATATTTTGTGATGTATCCACAAGTAGTCCAGAACAGTCTAGCTATTGCATTTTATTATTTATTAACTTCCTTATGCTACTCTTGGAGATGAGTTTGATGAAGCGTGCCCATTTCACCTTCTTTAGGTGGGGTGCAATCTTCTCGACTACACTAAGAGACTTCAGGCTTTAGTCTATGGCTTGTGTAGACAAAGCTTCTTTGTACAAATCTTTTACAAAATACATTATCTTTACTTACCAAAAAAAAGCCCATGGTAAGTCGTATGAGCATGGTTTCACGAAAAAATGGGACGGTCATAAACTTTGCGCAGAGTCGAGTTTCGATCGATTTTTCGTGCACCGTCTCGGAAATTCAAAATACTGGTATTTCCCGTCTTATTAGCCCATGGGAAGTCGTACAAGCACGCTTTCGTAAAAAAATACGACGGTCATAAACTTTGCGCGAAGTCGTGCGCGAGTCGAGTTTCGATCGGTTTTTCGTGCACCATCTCGGAAATTCAAAATACTGGCCATTCACGTTGTATTAGCCCATGGTAAGTCGTATTAGCATGGTTTCACGAAAAAACACGACCGTCATAATCTTTGCGAGAGTCGAGTTTCGATCGGTTTTTCGTGCACCGTCTTGGAAATTCAAAATACTGGTCTTTCCGGTCTTATTAGCCCATGGGAAGTCGTACAAGCTCGCTTTCGCAAAAAAATACGACGGTCATAAACTTTGCACGAAGTCGTGCGCGAGTCGAGTTTCGACCGTTTTTTCGTGCTCCGTCTCGGAAATTCAAAATACTGGCCATTCACGTTGTATTAGCCCATGGTAAGTCGTATGAGCATGGTTTCATGAAAAAACGCGACGGTCATAAACTTTGCGCAGAGTCGAGTTTCGATCGATTTTTCGTGCACCGTCTCGGAAATTCAAAATACTGGACTTTCCCGTCTTATTAGCCCATGGGAAGTCGTACAAGCACGCTTTCGCAAAAAAATACGCTGGTCATAAACTTTGCGCGAAGTCGTGCGCGAGTCGAGTTTCGATCGGTTTTTCGTGCACCGTCTCGGAAATTCAAAATACTGGCCATTCACGTTGTATTAGCCCATGGTAAGTCGTATGAGCATGGTTTCACGATAAAACGCGACGGTCATAAACTTTGCGCAGAGTCGAGTTTCGATCGATTTTTCGTGCACCGTCTCGGAAATTCAAAATACTGGTATTTCCCGTCTTATTAGCCCATGGGAAGTCGTACAAGCACGCTTTCGCAAAAAATACGACGGTCATAAACTTTGCGCGAAGTCGTGCGCGAGTCGAGTTTCGATCGGTTTTTCGTGCACCGTCTCGGAAATTCAAAATACTGGCCATTCACGTTGTATTAGCCCATGGTAAGTCGTATGAGCATGGGTTCACGAAAAAACACGACGGTCATAAACTTTGCGCAGAGTCGAGTTTCGATCGATTTTTCGTGCACCGTCTCGGAAATTCAAAATACTGGTCTTTCCCGTCTTATTAGCCCATGGCAAGTCGGAAATTCACGTTGTATTAGCCCATGGTAAGTCGTATGACAATGGTTTCACGAAAAAATGCGACCGTCATAATCTTTGCGAGAGTCGAGTTTCGATCGGTTTTTCGTGCACCGTCTTGGAAATTCAAAATACTGGTCTTTCCCGTCTTATGGCCATGGGAAGTCATACAAGCTCGCTTTCGCAAAAAAATACGACGGTCAAAAACATTGCGCGAAGTCGCGCGCTATGTCGAGTTTCCATTGGTTTTACGTGCACCATCTCGGAAATTAAAAATACTGGTCATTCACGATGTATTAGCCCATGGTAAGTCGTATGAGCATAGTTTCACGAAAAAACGCGACGGTCATAAACTTTGCGCAGAGTCGAGTTTCGACCGTTTTTTCGTGCTCCGTCTCAAAAATTCAAAATACTGGCCATTCACGTTGTATTAGCCCATGGTAAGTCGTATGAGCATGGTTTCATGAAAAAACGCGACGGTCATAAACTTTGCGCAGAGTCGAGTTTCGATCGATTTTTCGTGCACCTTCTCGGAAATTCAAAATACTGGTCTTTCCAGTCTTATTAGCCCATGGGAAGTCGTACAAGCACGCTTTTGCAAAAAAATACGACGGTCATAAACTTTGCGCGAAGTCGTGCGCGAGTTGAGTTTCGATCAGTTTTTCGTGCACCATCTCGGAAATTCAAAATACTAGCCATTCACGTTGTATTAGCCCATGGTAAGTCGTCTGAGCATGGTTTCACGAAAAAATGCGATGGTCTTAAACTTTGCGCAGAGTCGAGTTTCGATCGGTTTTTCGTGCACCGTCTCAGAAATTCAAAATACTGGTCTTTCCCATCTTATTAGCCCATGGGAAGTCGTACAAGCACGCTTTCGCAAAAAAATACGACGGTCATAAACTTTGCGCGAAGTCGTGCGCGAGTCGAGTTTCGATCGGTTTTTCGTGCACCGTCTCGGAAATTCAAAATACTGGCCATTCACGTTGTATTAGCCCATGGTAAGTCGTATGAGCATGGTTTCACGAAAAAACGCGACGATCATAAACTTTGCGCAGAGTCGAGTTTCGATCGATTGTTCGTGCACCGTCTCGGAAATTCAAAATACTGGTCTTTCCCGTGTTATTAGCCCATGGGAAGTCTTACAAGCACGCTTTCGCAAAAAAATACGACGGTCATAAATTTACACGAACTTTGCTCAAAGTCGAGTTTCGATCGATTTTTCGTGCACCGTCACAGAAATTCTAAATACTGGTCATTCACGATGTATCATGCTAAGTCGTCTGAGCATGGTTTCACGAAAAAACGCGACGGTCATAAACTTTGCGCAGAGTCGAGTTTCGATCGATTTTTCGTGCACCGTCTCAGAAATTCAAAATACTGGTCTTTCCCGTCTTATTAGCCCATGGGAAGTCGTACAAGCACGCTTTCACAAAAAAATACGACGGTAATAAATTTGCGAGAACTTTGGGCGAACTTTGCTCAAAGTCGAGTTTCGATCGATTTTTCGTGCAACGTCACAGAAATTCAAAATACTGGTCATTCACGATGTATTAGCCCATGGTAAGTCGTCTGAGCATGGTTTCACGAAAAAATGCGACGGTCTTAAATTTGCGCAGAGTCGAGTTTCGATCGGTTTTTCGTGCACCGTCTCGGAAATTCAAAATACTGATCTTTCCCGTCTTATTAGCCCATGGGAAGTCGTACAAGCACGCTTTCGCAAAAACATACGACGGTCATAAATTTGCGCGAACTTTGCGCGAACTTTGCTCAAAGTCGAGTTTCGATCCGATTTTTCGTGCACCGTCACAGAAATTCAAAATACTGGTCATTCACGATGTATTAGCCCATGGTAAGTCGTCTGAGCATGGTTTCACGAAAAAACGCGATGGTCTTAAACTTTGCGCAGAGTCGAGTTTCGGTCGGTTTTTCGTTCACTGTCTCAAAAATTCAAAATACTGGTCTTTCCTGTCTTATTAGCCCATGGGAAGTCGTCTGAGCATGGTTTCACGAAAAAACGCGACGGTCATAAACTTTGCGCAGAGTCGAGTTTCGATCGGTTTTTCGTGCACCGTCTCGGAAATTCAAAAAACTGGTCTTTCCCGTCTTATTAGTCCATGGGAAGTCGTACAAGCACGCTTTCGCAAAAAAATACGACGGTCATAAACTTTGCGCGAACTTTGCGCAAAGTCGAGTTTCGATAGGTTTTCATGCACCGTCACAGAAATTCAAAATACTGGTCATTCACGATGTATTAGCCCATGGTAAGTCGTCTGAGCATGGTTTCACAAAAAAATGCGACGGTCTTATACTTTGCGCAGAGTCGAGTTTCGGTCGGTTTTTCGTTCACCGTCTCGGAAATTCAAAATACTGGTCTTACCCGTCTTATTAGCCCATGGGAAGTCGTACAAGCACGCTTTCGCAAAAAAATACGACGGTCATAAACTTTGCGCGAAGTCGTGCGCGAGTCGAGTTTCGATCGATTTTTCGTGCACCGTCTCGGAAATTCAAAATACTGGCCATTCACGTTGCATTAGCCCATGGTAAGTCGTATGAGCATGGTTTCACGAAAAAACGCGACGGTCATAAACTTTGCGCAGAGTCGAGTTTCCATCGATTTTTCGTGCACCGTCTCGGAAATTCAAAATACTGGTCTTTCCCGTCTTATTAGCCCATGGGAAGTCGTACAAGCACGCTTTCGCAAAAAAAGACGACGGTCATAAACTTTGCGCGAAGTCGAGCGCGAGTCGAGTTTCGATCAGTTTTTCGTGCACCGTCTCGGAAATTCAAAATACAGGCCATTCACGTTGTATTAGCCCATGGTAAGTCGTATGAGCTTGGTTTCACGAAAAAACGCAACGGTCATAAACTTTGCGCAGAGTCGAGTTTCGATCGGTTTTTCGTGCACCGTCTCGGAAATTCAAAATACCGGTCTTTCCCGTCTTATTAGTCCATGGGAAGTCGTACAAGCACGCTTTCGCAAAAAAATACGACGGTCATAAACTTTGCGCGAACTTTGCGCAAAGTCGAGTTTCGATCGGTTTTCGTGCACCGTCACAGAAATTCAAAATACTGGTCATTCACGATGTATTAGCCCATGGTAAGTCGTCTGAGCATGGTTTCACGAAAAAATGCGACGGTCTTATACTTTGCGCAGAGTCGAGTTTCGGTCGGTTTTTCGTTCACCGTCTCGGAAATTCAAAATACTGGTCTTACCCGTCTTATTAGTCCATGGGAAGTCGTACAAGCACGCTTTCGCAAAAAAATACGACGGTCATAAACTTTGCGCGAAGTCGTGCGCGAGTCGATATTCGATCGGTTTTTCGTGCACCATCTCGGAAATTCAAAATACTGGCCATTCACGTTGTATTTGCCCATGGTAAGTCGTATGACCATGGTTTCACGAAAAAACACGACGGTCATAAACTTTGCGCAGAGTCGAGTTTCGATCGATTTTTCGTGCTCCGTCTCGGAAATTCAAAATACTGGTCTTTCCCGTCTTATTAGCCGTACAAGCACGCTTTCGCAAAAAAAATACGACGGTCATAAACTTTGCGCGAAGTCGTGCGCGAGTCCAGTTTCGATCGATTTTTCGTGCACCATCTCGGAAATTCAAAATACTGGCCATTCACGTTGCATTAGCCCATGGTAAGTCGTATGAGCATGGTTTCACGAAAAAACGCGACGGTCATAAACTTTGCGCAGAGTCGAGTTTCGATCGATTTAATACATTGTGGAGAGACGGTGCACGCATCTGCATCGGAATGGGGAGCAATGGGCCTGCGTTCCCTTGCGTGCGTGCGTGAGTGCTCTGCTCTGCTTGGGCTTGCGCTTGCGATCGACGCTGGGGGCGGCAACCTCTTCCCTTGCGCTTGTGCTTGCGATTGCTCCCTTGGGCGATTTCTCCTCTGCGATCGCTCCGCGGCGAGTGGAAGGCCGGCGGTCGCTTCTGCAATCAGCGATTCCAGGCCGGGAATCGGCGATTTCAGGCGTGAAAGGGCGGCGGCTCTTCTCCCCTAGGCGCGGGACGGACTCTAGGGCAAGAAACGGTGGAAGCTGCCCTGCGATTGGGGCTGGGTTCACTGCCGCTTCCTGCGGCAACTCCAGCGTGGAAAGGGCGACGGCTGCTTCTGCAATCGGCGTGGAAGGGGCGACGGCTGCGACATTAGTGTGGGCAGGGTGGTGGCTTCCTCTCCCCTAGGCGGCCGGCGGTCTCTAGGGCGAGCGACGCCATGGATGCGAGCGGCCGGACGCGGCACTCTGCTTCGCATCCTCTGTTCCAGCGGGATGCTCCTCCGCTGGCTTCTTCCCAACGGCTGATTGCTTCACAGCAGAACGCCCCTCTCCAGCAACAGCGGGAGAGGGTTGCTCCTCAGCCGCTGGTTACTTCACCGCGGGAGGGGGTTGCTCCTCTCCAACAGCCGCTGGTTCCTCCCCAGCAGCTTAGGCCGGTTTCACACCTGGATGTTCCACCGCTGATTTCTTCTTCTCGACGGGATGCTCCTTCAATGAACCAGGCCCGAGGTCGTTCACGATCTAGATCACGACCTCCACCTCCTATTTCCCGAGATCCGAAGCCTTGGAGTAGCCTCTTCAAGGCTCCAGTGGGTAGTCCGGATCTTCGACTGGACTTTTTTGCTCCAGAAGTACAGGCTGACCAGAAGATTGCTGTGTATGAGGCTATTGATTCCGACGAACTAATTGAGACATGGTCAATGGCAATTGTGGGCTACGTTGTTGGACTAAGAACATCCTTTTTCCGACTATCCTCATACATCAGAACTCGATGGGGAATATCAACATTTGATCTTCATATGTTGGAGACCGGATTCTTCGTATGCAGGCTTTATTCGGAAGAAGATTTACAACGGGTCCTTGAAGGATTTTGGACTATCCGTGGTCATCCAATGATACTGCGACGCTGGGCACCTGATGTGAGATTGGAGTTAGACAGTCTACAATCTATCCCAATATGGGTTTCTTTCCATGGACTTCCACTACATCTCTGGGGTCGTCGTTTTATTGCAAAGCTTTGCAGCACCCTGGGACAGCCATTGTATCTTGATAAGGCAACAGCTTCGCAAACGAGATTGACCTTTGCCAGAGCTTGTGTAATGGTTTCTTCTGATGAGGAACTGCCGAATGATGTTTCTTACCGTGATCTTGATGGGAGCACCCGAAAGGTGAAAGTCTCATATTCTTGGAAGCCACAACGATGCAAGGTTTGTCTATCTTTTGGACATGTAAATGGTGCCTGCCAACAGCCTTCACAAAAAATCACACAGGTCTACCGACCACGCCAAGAGCCACAGAATGGGGTCACTACCACTAATCCAAGCACTGATACTCCAGTACCAACAGTGGTGATGGCGGAGAAGATGATTGAACACTCTGACTCGTTGGGGCAGCGACACGAACAAGAGAAAGACAAGTCAGGACTTCCATCTTTACCTATTATATCAGAGACTTTCACTGCAGGAGCTTCCCAAGGTTCTCACTCCCCAATAATAACCTCGCCTTCACGAATCACTCCTTCAGATAATCAGGAAATTTCATTTCAACAACCTCTTGGGAACCAAGACATTGTAACTCACCAAACTCATCGCTCTTCGACACATCCCGCTATTCAGGACTCCTTGCCTCAAGGTACGCAAAAATTTAAACATTTGCAAGCTGTGGATGAGGTGGATAAATATAGGAATAAAGGATTAAAGGGTAAAGATATTATGCGAGAGGACCATGCAAAATCAAAGGATAAGAAAAAGGATGGTAGTGTCCTCCCAAAATCGCATGCTCTTCCTTCTATCTAGTATTGATGAAAATAAGCTGTTGGAATGTTCGTGGACTTAATAAGACTGAGAAATGTCGGGAGCTCAATAGAATAATCCGATCTGCTGCATGTGACATGGTGATTCTTGTGGAAACAAAAATTAAACCTCATCGTGTTCGAGTTCAGAAGAATTTAATATGGCCTGAGGCAGAACTTTTTACTAATGATTCTCAGGATACTTATGGTCGAGTTTGGGTCTTATGGCATCCTAACCTTGTTACTGCTTGGTTTATTTCTGCTACTAATCAATTCATTCATCTTAAGGCAGAGGATAAACAGACTGGATGTCAATTCAATATTACCGGTATTTATGCATCTAACAGTATGTCTGACAGGAATGCTCTATGGCGTGATCTGGTTAGCATTGCAAATAGTTATCCTACAGTACCATGGGCTGTTCTCGGTGACTTTAATACTGTCAGATACACAAATGAGAAAGTGGGGGGTAGAGTGCTTTCCGAATGTCAGCTTCAACATTTTAATGATTGTATAGATACTGCTGCATTGACTGACATGAAATCTGTAGGTGATTGGTTCTCATGGAACAATCAAAGTACTGCTGAAAGAAAAATTATGGCTCGACTTGACAGATGTTTGATTAATCAGGAATGGTTAGCAGTTTTCCCAGATTCACTTCTTGAGTACGGTGCTAAGTTATTTTCGGATCACTCTATTATGCATATACATGCAGATAAAGCACTACCCAGAGTCAAGAAACCTTTTAGATTTTTTAATATGTGGAGTTCTCACCCAAAGTTCCTTGAAGTTATTAAGTCAGCTTGGGACATTAATGTATTTGGTTCTCCCCCTTACATCCTATGTCAAAAACTAAAAGCATGCAAAGCAGCACTGAAGAAGTGGAATTCAACTACATTTGGAAATATCAACGATAGGGTTCAGTTATGCAAGAAAGAACTTATGGCTGTGCAAAGCGAGCTAAATCTTCAACCTTTGGATGCGAATCTTATATACAAAGAGGCTGTTGCTAGAAATAACTTTATGCAAGCTTTGAAGCAGGAGGAATGCTTTTTGAAACAGAAGTCACGACAGCATTGGCTTACTTTAGGGGATTCTAATACGAAGTTTTTCTATGCTGCTATTGCTACCAGAAGGGCTACTAATCGCATCAAAAAATGCAAAGGTATAGATGGTAATCTCATTGAGGATCTGGATGAGGTTAAAAATTACACCAAGCAATTTTTTTATTCCTTACTCAATCAGGAACAGCAGCCTAATAGTATTCATGTTGGGCCTACAAGACGACTTGATTCTGAAGCCCTCTCTCATCTTAATGCCCCAATAACGGATGATGAAATTGTGAAAGTTGTTTTTAAGTCCCCGAAGCACAAAAGCCCTGGTCCAGATGGATTTCCAGCTGAGTTTTATCAAATTGCATGGGCTATTGTAGGCAACGATGTCATAAAAGCTTGTCGACATTTTTTCTCCTCAGGTCACATTCTTAAAGAAATGAATTGCACTTTTATTTCTTTAGTGCCTAAAAATGATGGAGCCGATTCATTGGAGAACTACCGTCCTATTTCACTGTGCAACTTTATTTATAAGGTTATCTCTAAGTTGCTGGCAGATAGACTACAAAAGGTCATGAATAAGGTCATTAGTCCTAATCAGGCTGCTTTTCTTAAAGGGAGGAGTATCCATCATAATGTCCTGCTTGCTAATGATTTGGTTAAGGATCTACATTCTAAAACAAGAGGGAAAAAGATCTGTTTTAAAGCTGATTTACGAAAGGCCTTTGACTCAGTCAATAGGAATTTTATTTACATGATGCTCCATAATATGGGCTTCCCTCAGCACTGGGTTAAATGGATTCAATGTTGCTTGGAAACTCCAAAATTTTCAATTCTCTTTAATGGTTCACCTATTGGCTTCTTTGGGAGTAAGAATGGCATTCGGCAAGGTGATCCACTATCTCCTTATCTTTTTACCATTGCAATGGAAGGGCTCAGTTGTATGTTAGAAGAGGCTGTTTCCAATGGCAAAATTATGGTACCACATTATGGTTCTGTTTATATCTCTCACATAACATTTGCCGACGACCTTATTATCTTCCTTCGAGATGATCCAGTTTCTGTGAGTAATCTGGCAGATATTCTCAATGAATTTGGTAAAGTTTCTGGTCTTAAGCTAAACCATGCAAAGAGCAAAGTATATGTGGGTGCTTGCATTGACAATAAGGATCATATTGCTCAAACATTGGGAGTTGCTGAAGGAAATTTACCGGTTCCATACTTGGGTCTCCCACTTATATCCACTGGAATCAACAAAGCCTCCTGTCAGCCTATCATACAAAAAATTAAGAACAGAATTTCCTCTTGGAAAAATAGGCTTCTTTCTAAAGCTGGACGACTTGAACTTATTCGATCTGTGTTGATCTCTTATTCTATTTATTGGTCTCATGCATTCCTTCTACCTGCCGGGCTTCTCCATGATATTGATAAATTACTTATGAACTTCTTTTGGAATGGCACAGATGGTAAGGCAATGCACATGGTGAATTGGGACAGCATTTGCAAACCGAAGGATGAAGGGGGGCTGAATCTTCGACATATTAGAGATTGGAATAAAGCTTGTATGGTAAAGCAATTATGGGATATTTTACAAAACAAGTCTTCCTTATGGTCACAATGGGTTTTTGCTAGGTACCTAACCAAGGAATCAATATGGGAAACATCTGCAAAAACATCTCATTCTTCTGCTTGGAAAGGAATTCTTAAGGCAAGGCGATGGCTACGTAACAATATTTCTTATGTGATTTCTTCTGGAACCAATATTAATATGTGGTATGATCCTTGGGTGAATGGGAAAAGTATATTTCAGATATTTGGTGATAGAGTACGACAGGATCTGGGGGCTCCCAAAGACTGGAAGGTTTCTGAATTCATTAACAATGGTACTTGGTGTCTTCCCAACCCTACCTCCCCTGACATGTTATTACTTTGGCCGACTATTAGGGCTATTCCAATCAAGAACAACTCTTCAGATATGCTTATTTGGCTTCATGATAACGGTAAATTTAGTGCTACATCTGCATGGAACCAAATTAGACGACGAAACAACAAGTGGATCCAAAGTAGTTGGACATGGGATAGTCCATGCTCACAGCGACATTCCTTATGTACATGGCAGGCCCTTCTCGGCAAACTTCCTACGATGGACAATATGCAGCGAAGAGGTATTTATATTGTAAATCGGTGCTCTTTGTGTATGCAAAATGAAGAAAGTGTTGACCATCTCTACTTTGCTTGTGATTATTCATCCTGGATATGGAAGGAGATCTTAAAGCGATTTGATTTTCAAAGGCTACCACGGCCAAACTTGCATCATGAATTAGAAATGCTTATGCAAAGCTTCTCAAGAAAGGGGCCTCTTACACAACTAGCAAGAATTATATTCAGATGTGCTATATGGTGGATTTGGAAGGAGAGGTGTGGCAGAATTTTTGAGTGTCACAACATGAACAAAGCTCAAATTCTGATAGAGATTCTTCAGGACGCACGATCATGTATGGAGCAAGAATTGAATACAGAGCACCTAACAAGAAGAGAGAAAGATATTTTCACAAGATTCAATTTTTCCATTCGTCAAGAATCACTCGAATAATGATGAAGATTGTAATGTATTATATGGGGCAAAACTTATATTTTGTGATGTATCCACAAGTAGTCCAGAACAGTCTAGCTATTGCATTTTATTGTTTATTAAGTTCCTTATGCTACTCTTGGAGATGAGTTTGATGAAGCGTGCCCATTTCACCTTCTTTAGGTGGGGTGCAATCTTCTCGACTACACTAAGAGACTTCAGGCTTTAGTCTATAGCTTGTGTAGACAAAGCTTCTTTGTACAAATCTTTTACAAAATACATTATCTTTACTTACCAAAAAAAAGAGTTTCGATCGATTTTTCGTGCACCGTCTCGGAAATTCAAAATACTGGTCTTTCCCGTCTTATTAGCCCATGGGAAGTCGTACAAGCACGCTTTCGCAAAAAAAGACGACGGTCATAAACTTTGCGCGAAGTCGAGCGCGAGTCGAGTTTCGATCAGTTTTTCGTGCACCGTCTCGGAAATTCAAAATACAGGCCATTCACGTTGTATTAGCCCATGGTAAGTCGTATGAGCTTGGTTTCACGAAAAAACGCAACGGTCATAAACTTTGCGCAGAGTCGAGTTTCGATCGGTTTTTCGTGCACCGTCTCGGAAATTCAAAATACTGGTCTTTCCCGTCTTATTAGACCATGGGAAGTCGTACAAGCACGCTTTCGCAAAAAAATACGACGGTCATAAACATTGCGCGAAGTCGTGCGCGAGTCGATATTCGATCGGTTTTTCGTGCACCATCTCGGAAATTCAAAATACTGGCCATTCACGTTGTATTTGCCCATGGTAAGTCGTATGACCATGGTTTCACGAAAAAACACGACGGTCATAAACTTTGCGCAGAGTCGAGTTTCGATCGATTTTTCGTGCTCCGTCTCGAAAATTCAAAATACTGGTCTTTCCCGTCTTATTAGCCGTACAAGCACGCTTTCGCAAAAAAATACGACGGTCATAAACTTTGCGCGAAGTCGTGCCCGAGTCGAGTTTCGATCGATTTTTCGTGCACCATCTCGGAAATTCAAAATACTGGCCATTCACGTTGCATTAGCCCATGGTAAGTCGTATGAGCATGGTTTCACGAAAAAACGCGACGGTCATAAACTTTGCGCAGAGTCGAGTTTCGATCGATTATTCGTGCACCGTCTCGGAAATTCAAAATACTGGTCTTTCCCATCTTGTTAGCCCATGGGAAGTCGTACAAGCACGCTTTCGCAAAAAAAGACGATGGTCATAAACTTTGCGCGAAGTCGAGCGCGAGTCGAGTTTCGATCGGTTTTTCGTGCACCGTCTCGGAAATTCAAAATACAGGCCATTCACGTTGTATTAGCCCATGGTAAGTCGTATGAGCTTGGTTTCACGAAAAAACGCAACGGTCATAAACTTTGCGCAGAGTCGAGTTTCGATCGGTTTTTCGTGCACCGTCTCGGAAATTCAAAATACTAGTCTTTCCCGTCTTATTAGCCCATGGGAAGTCGTACAAGCACGCTTTCGCAAAAAAATACGACGGTCAAAAACTTTGTGCGAAGTCGTGCGCGAGTCGAGTTTCGATCGGTTTTTCGTGCACCGTCTCGGAAATTCAAAATACTGGCCATTCACGTTGTATTAGCCCATGGTAAGTCGTATGAGCATGGTTTCACGATAAAACGCGATGGTCATAAACTTTGCGCGAGTCGAGTTTCGATCGGTTTTTCGTGCACCGTCTCGGAAATTCAAAATACTGGCCATTCACGTTATATTAGCCCATGGTAAGTCGTATGACCATGGTTTCACGAAAAAACGTGACCGTCATAATCTTTGCGAGAGTCGAGTTTCGATCGGTTTTTCGTGCACCGTCTTGGAAATTTAAAATACTGGTCTTTCCCGTCTTATTAGCCCATGGGAAGTCGTACAAGCTCGCTTTCGCAAAAAAATATGACGGTCAAAAAAACATTGCGCGAAGTCGCGCGCTGTGTCGAGTTTCGATTTGTTTTACGTGCACCATCTCGGAAATTCAAAATACTGGCCATTCACGATGTATTAGCCCATGGTACGTCGTATGAGCATAGTTTCACGAAAAAACGCGACGGTCATAAACTTTGTGCAGAGTCGAGTTTCGATCGATTTTTCGTGCACCTTCTCGGAAATTCAAAATACTGGTCTTTCCCGTCTTATTAGCCCATGGGAAGTCGTACAAGCACGCTTTCGCAAAAAAATACGACGGTCATAAACTTTGTGCGAAGTCGTGCGCTAGTCGAGTTTCGATCGGTTTTTCGTGCACCGTCTCGGAAATTCAAAAAACTGGCCATTCACGTTGTATTAGCCCATGGTAAGTCGTATGAGCATGGTTTCACGAAAAAACGCGACGGTCATAAACTTTGCGCAGAGTCGAGTTTCGATCGATTGTTCGTGTACCGTCTCGGAAATTCAAAATACTGGTCTTTCCCGTCATATTAGCCCATGCGAAGTCGTACAAGCACGCTTTCGCAAAAAAATACGACGGTCATAAACTTTGCGCGAAGTCGTGCGTGAGTCGAGTTTCGATCGATTTTTCGTGCACCATCTCAGAAATTCAAAATACTGGCCATTCACGTTGTATTAGCCCATGGTAAGTAGAATGAGCATGGTTTCACGAAAAAACGCGACCGTCATAATCTTTGCGAGAGTCGAGTTTCGATCGGTTTTTCGTGCACCGCCTTGGAAATTCAAAATACTGGTCTTTCCCGTCTTATTAGCCCATGGGAAGTCGTACAAGCTCGCTTTCGCAAAAAAATACGATGGTCAAAAACATTGCGCGAAGTCGCGCGCTGTGTCGAGTTTCGATCGATTTTTCGTGCACCGTCTCGGAAATTCAAAATACTGGCCATTCACATTGTATTAGCCCATGGTAAGTCGTATGAGCTTGGTTTCACGAAAAAACGCGACCGTCATAATCTTTGCGAGAGTCGAGTTTCAATCGGTTTTTCGTGCACCGTCTTGCAAATTCAAAATACTGGTCTTTCCCGTCTTATTAGCCAGCCCATGGGAAGTCGTACAAGCACACTTTCGCAAAAAAATACGACGGTCATAAACTTTGCGCGAAGTCGTGCGCGAGTCGAGTTTCGATCGGTTTTTCGTGCACCTTCTCGTAAATTCAAAATACTGGCCATTCACGTTGTATTAGCCCATGGTAAGTCGTCTGAGCATGGTTTCACGAAAAAACGCTACGGTCTTAAACTTTGCGCAGAGTCGAGTTTCGATCAGTTTTTCGTACACCGTCTTGGAAATTCAAAATACTGGTGTTTCCCGTCTTATTAGCCCATGGGAAGTCGTACAAGCACGCTTTAGCAAAAAAATACGACGGTCATAAACTTTGCGCGAAGTCGTGCGCGAGTCGAGTTTCGATCGGTTTTTCGTGCACCGTCTGGGAAATTAAAAATATTGGCCATTCACGTTGTATTAGCCCATGGTAAGTCGTATGAGCTTGGTTTCACGAAAAAAACGCAACGGTCATAAACTTTGCGCAGAGTCGAGTTTCGATCGGTTTTTCGTGCACCGTCTCGGAAATTCAAAATACTGGTCTTTCCCATCTTATTAGCCCATGGGAAGTCGTACAATCACGCTTTCGCAAAAAAATACGACGGTCATAAACTTTGCTCGAAGTCGTGCGCGAGTCGAGTTTCGATCGATTTTTCGTGCACCGTCTCGGAAATTCAAAATACTGGCCATTCACGTTGTATTAGCCCATGGTAAGTCGTATGACCATGGTTTCACGAAAAACGCGATCGTCCTAATCTTTGCGAGAGTCGAGTTTCGATCGGTTTTTCGTGCACCGTCTTGTAAATTCAAAATACTGGTCTTTCCCGTCTTATTAGCCCATGGGAAGTCGTACAAGCTCACTTTCGCAAAAAAATACGACGGTCCAAAACATTGCGCGAAGTCGCGCGCTGTGTCGAGTTTCGATTGGTTTTACGTGCACCATCTCGGAAATTCAAAATACTGGCCATTCACGATGTATTAGCCCATGGTAAGTCGTATGAGCATAGTTTCACGAAAAAACACGACGGTCATAAACCTTGCGCAGAGTCAAGTTTCGATCGATTTTTCGTGCATCGTCTCGGAAATTCAAAATACTGGTCTTTCCCGTCTTATTATTATTTTTTTTTTTTTTTGGTAAGTAAAGATATTGTATTTTGTAAAAGATTTGTACAAAGAAGCTTTGTCTACACAAGCTATAGACTAAAGCCTGAAGTCTCTTAGTGTAGTCGAGAAGATTGCACCCCACCTAAAGAAGGTGAAATGAGCACGCTTCATCAAACTCATCTCCAAGAGTAGCATAAGGAAGTTAATAAATAATAAAATGCAATAGCTAGACTGTTCTGGACTACTTGTGGATACATCACAAAATATAAGCTTTGCCCCATATAATAAATACATTACAATCTTCATCATTATTCGAGTGATTCTTGACGAATGGAAAAATTGAATCTTGTGAAAATATCTTTCTCTCTTCTTGTTAGGTGCTCTGTATTCAATTCTTGCTCCATACATGATCGTGAGTCCTGAAGAATCTCTATCAGAATTTGAGCTTTGTTCATGTTGTGACACTCAAAAATTCTGCCACACCTCTCCTTCCAAATCCACCAAATAGCACATCTGAATATAATTCGTGCTAGTTGTGTAAGAGGCCCCTTTCTTGAGAAGCTTTGCATAAGCATTTCTAATTCATGATGCAAGTTTGGCCGTGGTAGCCTTTGAAAATCAAATCGCTTCAAGATCTCCTTCCATATCCAAGATGAATAATCACAAGCAAAGTAGAGATGGTCAACACTTTCTTCATTTTGCATACACAAAGAGCACCGATTTACAATATAAATACCTCTTCGCTGCATATTGTCCATCGTAGGAAGTTTGCCGAGAAGGGCCTGCCATGTACATAAGGAATGTCGCTGTGAGCATGGACTATCCCATGTCCAACTACTTTGGATCCACTTATTGTTTCGTCGTCTAATTTGGTTCCATGCAGATGTAGCACTAAATTTACCGTTATCATGAAGCCAAATAAGCATATCTGAAGAGTTGTTCTTGATTGTAATAGCCCTAATAGTCGGCCAAAGTAATAACATGTCAGGCTTTCCCGTCTTATTAGCCCGTGGGAAGTCGTACAAGCACGCTTTCACAAAAAAATACGACGGTTATAAACTTTGCACGAAGTCGTGCGAGAGTCGAGTTTCGATCGGTTTTTCGTGCACCGTCTCGGAAATTCAAAATACTGGCCATTCACGATGTATTAGCCCATGGTAAGTCGTATGAGCTTGGTTTCACGAGAGTCGAGTTTCGATAGGTTTTTCGTGCACCGTCTCGGAATTCAATAAACTGGTCTTTCCCGTCTTATTAGCCCATGGGAAGTCGTACAAGCACGCTTTCGCAAAAAAATACGACGGTCATAAACTTTGCGCGATCTTTGCGCAAAGTCGAGTTTCGATCGGTTTTTCGTGCACCGTCACAGAAATTCAAAATACTGGTCATTCACGATGTGCTACATGGTAAGTCGTATGAGCATGGTTTCACGAAAAAATGCGACGGTCTTAAACTTTGCGCAGAGTCGAGTTTCGATCGGTTTTTCGTTCACCGTCTCGGAAATTCAAAATACTGGTCTTTCCCGTCTTATTAGCCCATGGGAAGTCGTACAAGCACGCTTTCGCAAAACAATACGACGGTCATAAACTTTGCGCGAAGTCGTACACGAGTCGAGTTTCGATCGGTTTTTCGTGCACCGTCTCGGAAATTCAAAATACTAGCCATTCACGTTGTATTAGCCCATGGTAAGTCGTATGAGCATTGTTTCAAGAAAAAACGCGACGGTCATAAACTTTGCGCAGTGTCGAGTTTCGATCGATTTTTCATGCACCGTCTCAGAAATTCAAAATACTGGTCTTTCCCGTCTTATTAGCCCATGGGAAGTCGTACAAGCACGCTGTCGCAAAAAAATACGACGGTCATAACCTTTGCGCGAACTTTGCGCAAAGTCGAGTTTCGATCGGTTTTTCGTGCACCGTCACAGAAATTTAAAATACTAGTCATACACGATGTATTAGCCCATGGTAAGTCGTATGAGCATGGTTTCACGAAAAAATGCGACCGTCATAATCTTTGCGAGAGTCGAGTTTCGATTGGTTTTTCGTGCACCGTCTTGGAAATTCAAAATACTGGCCTTTCCCGTCTTATTAGCCCATGGGAAGTCGTACAAGCACGCTTTCGCAAAAAAATACGATGGTCATAAACTTTGTGCGAAATCGTGCGCGAGTCGAGTTTCAATCGGTTTTTCGTGCACCATCTCGGAAATTGAAAATACTGGCCATTCATGTTGTATTAGCCCATGGTAAGTCGTATGAGCATGGTTTCACGAAGGCTACCACGGCCAAACTTGCATCATGAACTAGAAAGGCTAATGCAAGGCTTCTCAAGAAAGGGTCCTCTTACACAACTAGCAAAAATTATATTCAGATGTGCTATTTGGTGGATTTGGAAGGAGAGGTGTGGCAGAATTTTTGAGTGTCACAACATGAACAAAGCTCAAATTCTGATAGAGATTCTTCAGGACTCACGATCATGCATGGAGCAAGAATTGAATATAGAGCACCTAACAAGAAGAGAGAAAGAGATTTTCACAAGATTCAATTTTTTCATTAGTCAATAATCACTCGAATAAGATGAAGATTGTAATGTATTATGGGCCAAGCTTATATTTTGTGATGTATCCACAAGTACTCTAGAACAGTCTAGCTATTGCATTTTTTATTAACTTCCTAGTGCTACTCTTGAAAATAAGTTTGATGAAGTGTGCCCATTTCACCTTCTTTAGGTGGGGTACAATCTTCTCGACTACACTAAGAGACTTCAGGCTTTAGTCTATGGCTTGTGTAGACAAAGCTTCTTTGTACAAATCTTTTACAAAATACATTATCTTTACTTACCAAAAAAAAGAAATTTACCGGTTCCTTACTTGGGTCTTCCACTTATATCCACTGGAATCAACAAAGTCTCCTGTCAGCCTATCATATAAAAAATTAAGAACAGAATTTCCTCTTGGAAAAATAGGCTTCTTTCTAAAGCTGGACGACTTGAACTTATTCGATCAGTGTTGATCTCTTATTCTATTTATTGGTCTCATGCATTCCTTCTACCAGCCGGGCTTCTCAATGATATTGATAAATTACTTATAAACTTCTTTTGGAATAGCACAGATGGTAAGGCAATACATATGGTGAATTGGGACAACATTTGCAAACCGAAGGATGAAGGGGGCTTGAATCTTCGACATATTAGAGATTCGAATAAAGCTTGTTTGGTAAAGCAATTATGGGATATTTTACAAAACAAGTCTTCTTTATGGTCACAATGGGTTTTTGCTAGGTACCTTACCAAGGAATCAATCTGGGAAGCATCTGCAAAAACATCTTATTCTGCTGCTTGGAAAGGAATTTTGAAGGCAAGGAGATGGCTACGTAACAATATTTCTTATGTGATTTCTTCTGGAACCAATATTAATATGTGGTATGATCCTTGGGTGAATGGGAAAAGTATATTTCAGATATTTGGTGATAGAGTACGACAGGATCTGGGGGCTCCCAAAGACTGGAAGGTTTCTGAATTCATTAACAATGGTACATGGTGTCTTCCCAACCCTACCTCCCCATACATGTTATTACTTTGGCCGACTATTAGGGCTATTCCAATCAAGAACAACTCTTCAGATATGCTTATTTGGCTTCATGATAATGGTAAATTTAGTGCTACATCTGCATGGAACCAAATTAGACGACGAAACAACAAGTGGATCCTAAGTAGTTGGACATGGGATAGTCCATGCTCACAGCGACATTCCTTATGTACATGGCAGGCCCTTCTCGGCAAACTTCCTACGATGGACAATATGCAGCGAATAGGTATTTATATTGTAAATCGGTGCTCTTTGTGTATGCAAAAGGAAGAAAGTGTTGACCATCTCTGCTTTGCTTGTGATTATTCATCTTGGATATGGAAGGAGATCTTGAAGCGATTTGATCTTCAAAGGCTACCACGGCCAAACTTGCATCATGAACTAGAAAGGCTAATGCAAGGCTTCTCAAGAAAGGGTCCTCTTACACAACTAGCAAGAATTATATTCAGATGTGCTATTTGGTGGATTTGGAAGGAGAGGTGTGGCAGAATTTTTGAGTGTCACAACATGAACAAAGCTCAAATTCTGATAGAGATTCTTCAGGACTCACGATCATGCATGGAGCAAGAATTGAATATAGAGCACCTAACAAGAAGAGAGAAAGAGATTTTCACAAGATTCAATTTTTTCATTAGTCAATAATCACTCGAATAATGATGAAGATTGTAATGTATTATGGGGCAAAGCTTATATTTTGTGATGTATCCACAAGTACTCCAGAACAGTCTAGCTATTGCTTTTTTTATTAACTTCCTTGTGCTACTCTTGGAAATGAGTTTGATGAAGTGTGCCCATTTCACCTTCTTTAGGTGGGGTACAATCTTCTCGACTACACTAAGAGACTTCAGGCTTTAGTCTATGGCTTGTGTAGACAAAGCTTCTTTGTACAAATCTTTTACAAAATACATTATCTTTACTTACCAAAAAAAAAAAGAGTATGGTTTCACGAAAAAACGCGACGGTCATAAACTTTTTAGCAGAGTCGAGTTTCGATCGATTGTTCGTGCACCGTCTCGGAAATTCAAAATACTGGTCTTTCCCGTCTTATTAGCCCATGGGAAGTCGTACAAGCACGCTTTCGCAAAAAAATACGACGGTCATAAACTTTGCGCGAAGTCGTGCGCGAGTCGAGTTTCGATCGGTTTTTCGTGCACCGTCTCGGAAATTCAAAATACTGGCCATTCACGTTGTATTAGCCCATGGTAAGTCGAATGAGCATGGTTTCACGAAAAAACGCGATGGTCATAATCTTTGCGAGAGTCGAGTTTCGATCGGTTTTTCGTGCACCGTCTTGGAAATTCAAAATACTGGTCTTTCCCGTCTTATTAGCCCATGGGAAGTCGTACAAGCTCGCTTTCGCAAAAAAATACGACGGTCAAAAACATTGCGCGAAGTCGCGCGCTGTGTAGAGTTTCGATCGGTTTTTCGTGCACCGTCTCGAAAATTCAAAATACTGGCCATTCACGTTGTATTAGCCCATGGTAAGTCGTATGAGCATGGTTTCACGAAAAAATGCGACCGTCATAATCTTTGCGAGAGTCGAGTTTCGATCGATTTTTCGTGCACCGTCTTGGAAATTCAAAATACTGGTCTTTCCCGTCTTATTAGCCCATGGGAAGTCGTACAAGCACGCTTTCGCAAAAAAAATACGACGGTCATAAACTTTGCGCGAAGTCGTGTGCGAGTCGAGTTTCGATAGGTTTTTCGTGCACCGTCTCGGAAATTCAAAATACTGGCCATTCACGTTGTATTATCCCAAGGTAAGTCGTCTGAGCATGGTTTGACGAAAAAACGCGACGGTCATAAACTTTGCGCAGAGTCGAGTTTCGATCGATTTTTCGTACACCATCTCGGAAATTCAAAATACTGGACTTTCCCGTCTTATTAGCCCATGGGAAATCGTACAAGCACGCTTTTGCAAAAAAATACGACGGTCATAAACTTTGCGCGAAGTCGTGCGCGAGTCGAGTTTCGATCGGTTTTTCGTGCACCGTCTCGAAAATTCAAAATACTGGCCATTCACGATGTATAAGCCCATGGTAAGTCGTATGAGCATGGTTTCACGAAAAAACGCGACGGTCATAAACTTTGCGGAGAGTCGAGTTTCGATCGATTGTTCGTGCACCGTCTCGGAAATTCAAAATACTGGTCTTTCCCTTCTTATTAGCCCATGGGAAGTCGTACAAGCACGCTTTCGCAAAAAAATACGACGGTCATAAACTTTGCGCGAAGTCGTGCGCGAGTCGAGTTTCGATCGGTTTTTCGTGCACCGCCTCGGAAATTCAAAATACTGGCCATTCCCGTTGTATTAGCCCATGGTAAGTCGAATGAGCATGGTTTCACGAAAAAACGCGACGGTCATAATCTTTGCGAGAGTCGAGTTTCGATCGGTTTTTCGTGCACCGTCTTGGAAATTCAAAATACTGGTATTTCCCGTCTTATTAGCCCATGGGATGTCGTACAAGCACGCTTTCGTAAAAAAATACGACGGTCATAAACTTTGCGTGAAGTCGTGCGCGAGTCGAGTTTCGTTCGGTTTTTCGTGCACCGTCTCGGAAATTCAAAATACTGGCCATTCACATTGTATTAGCCCTTGGTAAGTCGTATGAGCTTGGTTTCTCGAAAAAACGCAACGGTCATAAACTTTGCGCAGAGTCGAGTTTCGATCGGTTTTTCGTGCACCGTCTTGGAAATTCAAAATACTGGTATTTCCCGTCTTATTAGCCCATGGGAAGTCGTACAAGCACGCTTTCGTAAAAAAATACGACGGTCATAAACTTTGCGCGAAGTCGTGCGCGAGTCGAGTTTCGTTCGGTTTTTCGTGCACCGTCTCGGAAATTCAAAATACTGGCCATTCACATTGTATTAGCCCATGGTAAGTCGTATGAGCTTGGTTTCTCGAAAAAATGCAACGGTCATAAACTTTGCGCAGAGTCGAGTTTCGATCGGTTTTTCGTGCACCATCTCGGAAATTCAAAATACTGGCCATTCACGTTGTATTAGCCCATGGTAAGTCGTATGACCATAGTTTCACGAAAAAACGTGATCGTCCTAATCTTTTCGAGAGTCGAGTTTCGATCGGTTTTTCGTGCACCGTCTTGGAAATTCAAAATACTGGTCTTTCCCGTCTTATTAGCCCATGGGAAGTCGTACAAGCTCGCTATGGCAAAAAAATATGACTTTCAAAAACATTGCGCGAAGTCACGTGCTGTGTCGAGTTTCGATTGGTTTTACGTGCACCATCTCGGAAATTCAAAATACTGGCCATTCACGATGTATTAGCCCATGGTAAGTCGTATGAGCATAGTTTCACGAAAAAACGTGACAGTCATATACTTTACGCAGAGTCGAGTTTCGATCGATTTTTCGTGCACCGTCTCGGAAATTCAAAATACTGGTCTTTCCCGTCTTATTAGCCCATGGGAAGTCGTACAAGCACGCTTTCGCAAAAAAATACGACTGTTATAAACTTTGCGCGAAGTCGTGCGTGAGTCGAGTTTCGATAGGTTTTTCGTGCTCCGTCTCGAAAATTCAAAATACTGGCCATTCACGTTGTATTAGCCCATGGTAAGTCGTATGAGCTTGGTTTCACGAAAAAACACAACGGTCATAAACTTTGCGCAGAGTCGAGTTTCGATCGGTTTTTCGTGCACCGTCTCGGAAATTCAAAAAACTGGTCTTCCCCGTCTTATTAGCCCATGGGAAGTCGTACAAGCACGCTTTCGCAAAAAAATATGACTTTCAAAAACATTGCGCGAAGTCACGTGCTGTGTCGAGTTTCGATTGGTTTTACGTGCACCATCTCGGAAATTCAAAATACTGGCCATTCACGATGTATTAGCCCATGGTAAGTCGTATGAGCATAGTTTCACGAAAAAACGCGACAGTCATAAACTTTTCGCAGAGTCGAGTTTCGATCGATTTTTCGTGCACCGTCTCGGAAATTCAAAATACTGGTCTTTCCCGTCTTATTAGCCCATGGGAAGTCGTACAAGCACGCTTTCGTAAAAAAATACGACGGTTATAAACTTTGCGCGAAGTCGTGCGTGAGTCGAGTTTCGATCGGTTTTTCGTGCACCGTCTCGGAAATTCAAAATACTGGCCATTCACGTTGTATTAGCCCATGGTAAGTCGTATCAGCTTGGTTTCACGAAAAAACACAACGGTCATAAACTTTGCGCAGAGTCGAGTTTCGATCGGTTTTTCGTGCACCGTCTCGGAAATTCAAAAAACTGGTCTTTCCCGTCTTATTAGCCCATGGGAAGTCGTACAAGCACGCTTTCGCAAAAAAATACGACGGTCATAAACTTTGTGCGAACTTTGCGCAAAGTCGAGTTTCGATCGGTTTTTCGTGCACCGTCACAGAAATTCAAAATACTGGTCATTCACGATGTATTTGCCCATGGTAAGTCGTATGAGCATGGTTTCGAGAAAAAACGCGACGGTCTTTAATTTTGCGCAGAGTCGAGTTTCGATCGGTTTTTCGTTCACCGTCTTGGAAATTCAAAATACTGGTCTTTCCCGTCTTATTAGCCCATGGGAAGTCGTACAAGCTCGCTTTCGCAAAAAAATACGACGGTCAAAAACATTGCGCGAAGTCGCGCGCTGTGTCGAGTTTCGATTGGTTTTACGTGCACCATCTCGGAAATTCAAAATACTGGCCATTCACGATGTATTAGCCCATGGTAAGTCGTATGAGCATAGTTTCACGAAAAAACGCGACGGTCATAAACTTTGCGCAGAGTCGAGTTTCGATCGATTTTTCGTGCACCATCTCGGAAATTCAAAATACTGGTCTTTCCCGTCTTATTAGCCCTTGGGAAGTCGTACAAGCACACTTTCACAAAAAAATACGACGGTTATAAACTTTGCGTGAAGTCGTGCGCGAGTCGAGTTTCGATCGGTTTTTCGTGCACCGTCTCGGAAATTCAAAATACTGGCCATTCACGTTGTATTAGCCCATGGTAAGTCGTATGAGCTTGGTTTCACGAAAAAACGCAACGGTCATAAACTTTAAAAAAAAGAGTCGAGTTTCGATCGGTTTTTCGTGCACCGTCTCGGAATTCAAAAAACTGGTCTTTCCCGTCTTATTAGCCCATGGGAAGTCGTACAAGCACGCTTTCGCAAAAAAATACGACGGTCATAAACTTTGCGCGAACTTTGCGCAAAGTCGAGTTTCGATCGGTTTTTCGTGCACTGTCACAGAAATTCAAAATACTGGTCATTCACGATATATTAGCCCATGGTAAGTCGTGTAAGCATGGTTTCATGAAAAAACGCGACGGTCTTAAACTTTACGCAGAGTCGAGTTTCGATCGGTTTTTCGTTCACCGTCTCGGAAATTCAAAATACTGGTCTTTCCCGTCTTATTAGCCCATGGGAAGTCGTACAAGAACGCTTTCGCAAAAAAATACGACGGTCATAAACTTTGCGCGAACTCGTGCGCGAGTCGAGTTTCGATCGGTTTTTCGTGCACCATCCCGAAAATTCAAAATACTGGCCATTCACGTTGTATTAGCCCATTGTAAGTCGTATGAGCATGGTTTCACGAAAAAACACGACTGTCATAAACTTTGCGCAGAGTCGAGTTTCGATCGATTTTTCGTGCACCGTCTCGGAAATTAAAAATACTGGTCTTTCCCGTCTTATTAGCCCATGGGAAGTCGTACAAGCACGCTTTCGCAAAAAAATACGACGGTCATAAACTTTGCGCGAACTCGTGCGCGAGTCGAGTTTCGATCGGTTTTTCGTGCACCGTCTCGGAAATTAAAAATACTGGCCATTCACGTTGTATTAGCCCATGGTAAGTCGTATGAGCATAGTTTCACGAAAAAACGCGACGGTCATAAACTTTGCGCAGAGTCGAGTTTCGATCGATTTTTTGTGCACCGTCTCGGAAATTCAAAATACTGGTCTTTCCCGTCTTATTAGCCCATGGGAAGTCGTACAAGCACGCTTTCGCAAAAAAATATGACGGTCATAAACTTTGCGCGAAGTCGTGCGCGAGTCGAGTTTCGATCGGTTTTTCGTGCACCGTCTCAAAAATTCAAAATACTGGCCATTCACGTTGTATTAGCCCATGGTAAGTCGTATGAGCTTGGTTTCACGAAAAAACGCAACGGTCATAAACTTTGCGCAGAGTCGAGTTTCGATCGATTTTTCGTGCACCGTCTCGGAAATTCAAAATACTGGTCTTTCCCATCTTATTAGCCCATGGGAGGTCGTACAAGCACTGTTTCACAAAAAAATACGACGGTCATAAACATTGCGCGAACTTTGCGCAAAGTCGAGTTTCGATCGGTTTTTCGTGCACCGTCACAGAAATTCAAAATACTGGTCATTCACGATGTATTAGCCCATGGTAAGTCGTCTTAGCATGGTTTCACGAAAAAACGCGACGGTCTTAAACTTTGCGCAGAGTCGAGTTTCGATCGGTTTTTCATGCACCATCTCGGAAATTCAAAATACTGGTCTTTCCCGTCTTATTTGCCCATGGGAAGTCGTACAAGCACGCTTTCGCAAAAAAATACGACGGTCATAAACTTTGCACGAAGTCGTGCGCGAGTCGAGTTTCGATCGGTTTTTCGTGCACCGCCTCGGAAATTCAAAATACTGGCCATTCACGTTGTATTAGCCCATGGTAAGTCGAATGAGCATGGTTTCACGAAAAAACGCGACGGTCATAATCTTTGCGAGAGTCGAGTTTCGATCGGTTTTTCGTGCACCGTCTTGGAAATTCAAAATACTGGTCTTTCCGTCTTATTAGCCCATGGGAAGTCGTACAAGCACGCTTTCGGAAAAAAATACGACGGTCATAAACTTTGCGCGAACTTTGCGCAAAGTCGAGTTTCGATCGGTTTTTCGTGCACCGTCACAGAAATTCAAAATACTGGTCATTCACGATGTATTAGCCCATGGTAAGTCGTGTAAGCATGGTTTCATGAAAAAACGCGACGGTCTTAAACTTTACGTAGAGTCGAGTTTCGATCGGTTTTTCGTTCACCGTCTCGGAAATTCAAAATACTGGTCTTTCCCGTCTTATTAGCCCATGGGAAGTCGTACAAGCACGCTTTCGCAAAAAAATACGACGGTCATAAACTTTGCGCGAACTCGTGCGCGAGTCGAGTTTCGATCGGTTTTTCGTGCACCGTCTCGGAAATTCAAAATACTGGCCATTCACGTTGTATTAGCCCATGGTAAGTCGTATGAGCATGGTTTCACGAAAAAACACGACTGTCATAAACTTTGCGCAGAGTCGAGTTTCGATCGATTTTTCGTGCACCGTCTCGGAAATTCAAAATACTGGTCTTTCCCGTGTTATTAGCCCATGGGAAGTCGTACAAGCACGCTTTCGCAAAAAAATACGACGGTCATAAACTTTGCGCGAAGTCGTGCGCGAGTCGAGTTTCGATCGGTTTTTCGTGCACCGTCTCGGAAATTCAAAATACTGGCCATTCACGTTGTATTAGCCCAAGGTAAGTCGTATGAGCATAGTTTCACGAAAAAACGCGACGGTCATAAACTCTGCGCAGAGTCGAGTTTCGATCGATTTTTCGTGCACCGTCTCGGAAATTCAAAATACTGGTCTTTCCCGTCTTATTACCCCATGGGAAGTCGTACAAGCACGCTTTCGCAAAAAAATATGACGGTCATAAACTTTGCGCGAAGTCGTGCGCGAGTCGAGTTTCGATCGGTTTTTCGTGCACCGTCTCGAAAATTCAAAATACTGGCCATTCACGTTGTATTAGCCCATGGTAAGTCGTATGAGCTTGGTTTCACGAAAAAACGCAACGGTCATAAACTTTGCGCAGAGTCGAGTTTCGATCGGTTTTTCGTGCACCATCTCAGAAATTCAAAATACTGGTCTTTCCCATCTTATTAGCCCATGGGAAGTCGTACAAGCACTGTTTCACAAAAAAATACGACGGTCATAAACATTGCGAGAACTTTGCGCAAAGTCGAGTTTCGATCGGTTTTTCGTGCACCGTCACAGAAATTCAAAATACTGGTCATTCACGATGTATTAGCCCATGGTAAGTCGTCTGAGCATGGTTTCATGAAAAAACACGACGGTCTTAAACTTTGCGCAGAGTCGAGTTTCGATCGGTTTTTCGTGCACCGTCTCGGAAATTCAAAATACTGGTCTTTCCCGTCTTATTAGCCCATGGGAAGTCGTACAAGCACGCTTTCGCAAAAAAATACGACGGTCATAAACTTTGCACGAAGTCGTGCGCGAGTCGAGTTTCGATCGGTTTTTCGTGCACCGTCTCGAAAATTCAAAATACTGGCCATTCACGTTGTATTAGCCAGCCCGTGGTAAGTCGTATGAGCATGGGTTCACGAAAAAACGTGACCGTCATAATCTTTGCGAGAGTCGAGTTTCCATCGGTTTTTCGTGCACCGTCTTGGAAATTCAAAATACTGGTCTTTCCCGTCTTATTAGCCCATGGGAAGTCGTACAAGCACGCTTTCGCAAAAAAATACGACGGTCATAAACTTTGCGCGAAGTCGTGCGCGAGTCGAGTTTCGATCGGTTTTTAGTGCACTGTCTCGGAAATTCAAAATACTGGCCATTCACGTTGTATTAGCCCATGGTAAGTCGTCTGAGCATGGTTTCATGAAAAAACGCGACGGTCTTAAACTTAGCGCAGAGTCGAGTTTCGATCGGTTTTTCGTGCACCGTCTTGGAAATTCAAAATACTGGTCTTTCCCGTCTTTTTAGCCCATGGGAAGTCGTACAAGCACGCTTTCGTAAAAAATACGACGGTTATAAACTTTGCGCGATGTCGTGCGCGAGTCGAGTTTCGATCGGTTTTTCGTGCACCGTCTTGGAAATTCAAAATACTGGCCATTCACGTTGTATTAGCCCATGGTAAGTCGTATGAGCATGGTTTCACGAAAAAACGTGACGGTCATAAACTTTGCGCAGAGTCGAGTTTCGATCGATTGTTCGTGCACCGTCTCGGAAATTCAAAATACTGGTCTTTCCCGTCTTATTTGCCCATGGGAAGTCGTACAAGCACGCTTTCACAAAAAAATACGACGGTTATAAACTTTGCGTGAAGTCGTGCGCGAGTCGAGTTTCGATCGGTTTTTCGTGCACCGTCTCGGAAATTCAAAATACTGGCCATTCACGTTGTATTAGCCCATGGTAAGTCGTATGAGCTTGGTTTCACGAAAAAACGCAACGGTCATAAACTTTGCGCAGAGTCGAGTTTCGAACTTACCAAAAAAAATAAACTTACCAAAAAAAAAAGAGTCGAGTTTCGATCGGTTTTTCGTGCACCGTCTCGGAATTCAAAAAACTGGTCTTTCCCGTCTTATTAGCCCATGGGAAGTCGTACAAGCACGCTTTCGCAAAAAAATACGACGGTCATAAACTTCGCAAACGAGATTGACCTTTGCCAGAGCTTGTGTAATGGTTTCTTCTGATGAGGAACTACCGAATGAAGTTTCTTACCATGATCTTGATGGGAGCACTCGAAAGGTGAAAGTCTCATATTCTTGGAAGCCACAATGATGCAAGGTTTGTCTATCTTTTGGACATGTAAATGGTGCTTGCCAACAGCCTTCACAAAAAATCACACAGGTCTACCGACCACGCCAAGAGCCACAGAATGGGGTCATTACCACTAAACCAAGCACTGATACTCCAGTGCCAACAGAGATGATGGCGGAGAAGATGAATGAGCACTCTGACTCATTGGGGCAGCGACACGAACAGGAGAAAGACAAGTCAGGACTTTCATCTTTTCCTATTATATCAGAGACTTTTTCCCATGGTTCTCACTCCCCAATAACAACCTCGTCGTCACGAATCATTCCTTCAGATAATCAGGAAATTTCATTTCAACAATCTCTTGGGAACAAAGACATTGCAACTCACCAAACTCATCGCTCTTCGACACATCCCACTATTCAGGACTCCTTGCCTCAAGGTACGCAAAAGTTTAAACATTTGCAAGCTGTGGATGAGGTGGATAAATATAGGAATAAAGGATTAAAGGGTAAAGATATTATGCGAGAGGACCATGTAAAATCAAAGGATAAGAAAAAGGATGGTAGTGTCCTCCCAAAATCGCATGCTCTTCCTTCTATCTAGTATTGATGAAAATAATCTATTGGAATGTTCGTGGACTTAATAAGACTGAGAAATGTCGGGAGCTCAATAGAATAATCCGATCTGTTGCATGTGATATTGTGATTCTTGTGGAAACAAAAATTAAAACCCATCGTGTTCGAGTTCACCGTCTCGGATATTCAAAATACTAGTCTTTCCCATCTTATTAGCCAATGGGAAGTCGTAGAAGCACGCTTTCGCAAAAAAATACGACGGTCATAAACTTTGCGCGAAGTCGTGCGCGAGTCGAGTTTCGATCGGTTTTTCGTGCACCGTCTCGGAAATTCAAAATACTGGCCATTCACGTTGTATTAGCCCATGGTAAGTCGTATGACCATGGTTTTACGAAAAAACGCGACCGTCATAATCTTTGCGAGAGTCGAGTTTCGATCGGTTTTTCGTGCACCGTCTTGGAAATTCAAAATACTGATCTTTCTCGTCTTATTAGCCCATGGGAAGTCGTACAAGCTCGCTTTCGCAAAAAAATACGACGGTCAAAAACATTGCGCGAAGTCGCGCGCTGTGTCGAGTTTCGATTGGTTTTACGTGCACCATCTCGGAAATTCAAAATACTGGCCATTCACGATGTATTAGCCCATGGTAAGTCGTATGAGCATAGTTTCACGAAAAAACGCGACGGTCTTAAACTTTGCGCAGACACGAGTTTCGATCGATTTTTCGTGCACCGTCTCGGAAATTCAAAATACTGGTCTTTCCCGTCTTATTAGCCCATGGGAAGTCGTACAAGAACGCTTTCACAAAAAAATACGACGGTCATAAACTTTTTTTTGGTAAGTAAAGATAATATATTTTGTAAAAGATTTGTACAAAGAAGCTTTGTCTACACAAGCCATAGACTAAAGCCTGAAGTCTCTTAGTGTAGTCGAGAAGATTGTACCCCACCTAAAGAAGGTGAAATGGGCACACTTCATCAAACTCATTTCCAAGAGTAGCACAAGTTAATAAAAAAAGCAATCGCTAGACTGTTCTGGAGTACTTGTGGATACATCACAAAATATAAGCTTTGCCCCATAATACATTACAATCTTCATCATTATTCGAGTGATTATTGACTAATGAAAAAATTGAATCTTGTGAAAATCTCTTTCTCTCTTCTTGTTAGGTGCTCTATATTCAATTCTTGCTCCATGCATGATCGTGAGTCCTGAAGAATCTCTATCAGAATTTGAGCTTTGTTCATGTTGTCATCTTTACCTATTATATCAGAGAATTTCACTGCAGGAGCTTCCCAAGGTTCTCACTCCCCAATAACAACCTCGCCTTCACGAATCACTCCTTCAGATAATCAGGAAATTTCATTTCATCAACCTCTTGGGAACCAAGACATTGCAACTCACCAAACTCATCGCTCTTCGACACATCCCGCTATTCAGGACTCCTTGCCTCAAGGTACGCAAAAATTTAAACATTTGCAAGCTGTGGATGAGGTGGATAAATATAGGAATAAAGGATTAAAGGGTAAAGATATTATGCGAGAGGACCATGCAAAATCAAAGGATAAGAAAAAGGATGGTAGTGTCCTCCCAAAATCGCATACTCTTCCTTCTATCTAGTATTGATGAAAATAAGCTGTTGGAATGTTCGTGGACTTAATAAGACTGAGAAATGTCGGGAGCTCAATAGAATAATCCGATCTGCTGCATGTGACATTGTCATTCTTGTGGAAACAAAAATTAAACCTCATCGTGTTCAAGTTCAGAAGAATTTAATATGGCCTGAGGCAGAACTTTTTACTAATGATTCTCAGGATACTTATGGTCGAGTTTGGGTCTTATGGCATCCTAATCTTGTTACTGCTTGGTTTATTTCTGCTACTAATCAATTCATTCATCTTAAGGCAGAGGATAAACAGACTGGATGTCAATTCAATATTACCGGTATTTATGCATCTAACAGTATGTCTGACAGGAATGCTCTATGGCGTGATCTGGTTAGCATTGCAAATAGTTATCCTACAGTACCTTGGGTTGTTCTCGGTGACTTTAATACTGTCAGATACACAAATGAGAAAGTGGGGGGTAGAGTGCTTTCCGAATGTCAGCTTCAACATTTTAATGATTGTATAGATACTGCTGCATTGACTGACATGAAATCTGTAGGTGATTGGTTCTCATGGAACAATCAAAGTACTGCTGAAAGAAAAATTATGGCTCGACTTGACAGATGTTTGATTAATCAGGAATGGTTAGCAGTTTTCCCAGATTCACTTCTTGAGTACGGTGCTAAGTTATTTTCGGATCACTCTATTATGCATATACATGCAGATAAAGCACTACCAAGAGTCAAGAAACCTTTTAGATTTTTTAATATGTGGAGTTCTCACCCAAAGTTCCTCGAAGTTATTAAGTCAGCTTGGGACATTAATGTATTTGGTTCTCCCCCTTACATCCTATGTCAAAAACTAAAAGCATGCAAAGCAGCACTGAAGAAGTGGAATTCAACTACATTTGGAAATATCAACGACAGAGTTCAGTTATGCAAGAAAGAACTTATGGCTGTGCAAAGCGAGCTAAATCTTCAACCTCTGGATGCGAATCTTATATACAAAGAGGCTGCTGCTAGAAATAACTTTATGCAAGCTTTGAAGCAGGAGGAATGCTTTTTGAAACAGAAGTCACGACAGCATTGGCTTACTCTAGGGGATTCTAATACGAAGTTTTTCTATGCTGCTATTGCTACCAGAAGGGCTACTAATCGCATCAAAAAATGCAAAGGTATAGATGGTAATCTCATTGAGGATCTGGATGAGGTTAAAAATTACACCGAGCAATTTTTTTATTCCTTACTCAATCAGGAACAGCAGCCTAATAGTATTCATGTTGGGCCTACAAGACGACTTGATTCTGAAGCCCTCTCTCATCTTTATGCCCCAATAACGGATGATGAAATTGTGAAAGTTGTTTTTAAGTCCCCGAAGCACAAAAGCCCTGGTCCAGATGGATTTCCAGCTGAGTTTTATCAAATTGCATGGGCTATTGTAGGCAACGATGTCATAAAAGCTTGTCGACATTTTTTCTCCTCAGGTCACATTCTGAAAGAAATGAATTGCACTTTTATTTCTTTAGTGCCTAAAAATGATGGAGCCGATTCATTGGAGAACTACCGTCCTATTTCACTGTGCAACTTTATTTATAAGGTTATCTCTAAGTTGCTGGCAGATAGACTACAAAAGGTCATGAATAAGGTCATTAGTCCTAATCAGGCTGCTTTTCTTAAAGGGAGGAGTATCCATCATAATGTCCTGCTTGCTAATGATTTGGTTAAGGATCTACATTCTAAAACAAGAGGGAAAAAGATCTGTTTTAAAGCTGATTTACGAAAGGCCTTTGACTCAATCAATAGGGATTTTATTTACATGATGCTCCATAATATGGGCTTCCCTCAGCACTGGGTTAAATGGATTCAATGTTGCTTGGAAACTCCAAAATTTTCAATTCTCTTTAATGGTTCACCTATTGGCTTCTTTGGGAGTAAGAATGACATTCGGCAAGGTGATCCACTATCTCCTTATCTTTTTACCATTGCAATGGAAGGGCTCAGTTGTATGTTAGAAGAGGCTGTTTCCAATGGCAAAATTAAGGTACCACATTATGGTTCTGTTTATATCTCTCACATAACATTTGCCGACGACCTTATTATCTTCCTTCGAGATGATCCAGTTTCTGTGAGTAATCTGGCAGATATTCTTAATGAATTTGGTAAAGTTTCTGGTCTTAAGCTAAACCATGCAAAGAGCAAAGTATATGTGGGTGCTTGCATTGACAATAAGGATCATATTGCTCAAACATTGGGAGTTGCTGAAGGAAATTTACCGGTTCCTTACTTGGGTCTCCCACTTATATCCACTGGAATCAACAAAGCCTCCTGTCAGCCTATCATACAAAAAATTAAGAACAGAATTTCCTCTTGGAAAAATAGGCTTCTTTCTAAAGCTGGACGACTTGAACTTATTCGATCTGTGTTGACCTCTTATTCTATTTATTGGTCTCATGCATTCCTTCTACCAGCCGGGCTTCTCCATGATATTGATAAATTACTTATGAACTTCTTTTGGAATGACACAGATGGTAAGGCAATGCACATGGTGAATTGGGACAACATTTGCAAATCGAAGGATGAAGGGGGGCTGAATCTTCGACATATTAGAGATTGGAATAAAGCTTGCATGGTAAAGCAATTATGGGATATTTTACAAAACAAGTCTTCCTTATGGTCACAATGGGTTTTTGCTAGGTACCTTACCAAGGAATCAATCTGGGAAGTATCTGCAAAAACATCTCATTCTGCTGCTTGGAAAGGAATTCTAAAGGCAAGGAGATGGCTACGTAACAATATTTCTTATGTGATTTCTTCTGGAACCAATATTAATATGTGGTATGATCCTTGGGTGAATGGGAAAAGCATATTTCAGATATTTGGTGATAGAGTACGACAGGATCTGGGGGCTCCCAAAGACTGGAAGGTTTCTGAATTCATTAACAATGGTACTTGGTGTCTTCCCAACCCTACCTCCCCTGACATGTTATTACTTTGGCCGACTATTAGGGCTATTACAATCAAGAACAACTCTTCAGATATGCTTATTTGGCTTCATGATAACGGTAAATTTAGTGCTACATCTGCATGGAACCAAATTAGACGACGAAACAACAAGTGGATCCAAAGTAGTTGGACATGGGATAGTCCATGCTCACAGCGACATTCCTTATGTACATGGCAGGCCCTTGTCGGCAAACTTCCTACGATGGACAATATGCAGCGAAGAGGTATTTATATTGTAAATCGGTGCTCTTTGTGTATGCAAAATGAAGAAAGTGTTGACCATCTCTACTTTGCTTGTGATTATTCATCTTGGATATGGAAGGAGATCTTGAAGCGATTTGATATTCAAAGGCTACCACGGCCAAACTTGCATCATGAATTAGAAATGCTTATGCAAAGCTTCTCAAGAAAGGGGCCTCTTACACAACTAGCACGAATTATATTCAGATGTGCTATTTGGTGGATTTGGAAGGAGAGGTGTGGCAGAATTTTTGAGTGTCACAACATGAACAAAGCTCAAATTCTGATAGAGATTCTTCAGGACTCACGATCATGTATGGAGCAAGAATTGAATACAGAGCACCTAACAAGAAGAGAGAAAGATATTTTCACAAGATTCAATTTTTCCATTCGTCAAGAATCACTCGAATAATGATGAAGATTGTAATGTATTATATGGGGCAAAGCTTATATTTTGTGATGTATCCACAAGTAGTCCAGAACAGTCTAGCTATTGCATTTTATTATTTATTAACTTCCTTATGCTACTCTTGGAGATGAGTTTGATGAAGCGTGCTCATTTCACCTTCTTTAGGTGGGGTGCAATCTTCTTGACTACACTAAGAGACTTCAGGCTTTAGTCTATGGCTTTTGTAGACAAAGCTTCTTTGTACAAATCTTTTACCAAATACAATATCTTTACTTACCAAAAAAAAAAAGAAGCTTTGTTCATGTTGTGACACTCAAAAATTCTGCCACACCTCTCCTTCCAAATCCACCAAATAGCACATCTGAATATAATTCTTGCTAGTTGTGTAAGAGGACCCTTTCTTGAGAAGCCTTGCATTAGCCTTTCTAGTTCATGACGCAAGTTTGGCCGTGGTAGCCTTTGAAGATCAGATCGCTTCAAGATCTCCTTCCATATCCAAGATGAATAATCACAAGCAAAGTAGAGATGGTCAACACTTTCTTCCTTTTGCATACACAAAGAGCACCGATTTACAATATAAATACCTCTTCGCTGCATATTGTCCATCGTAGGAAGTTTGCCGAGAAGGGCCTGCCATGTACATAAGGAATGTCGCTGTGAGCATGGACTATCCCATGTCCAACTACTTGGGATCCACTTGTTGTTTCGTCGTCTAATTTGGTTACATGCAGATGTAGCACTAAATTTACCATTATCATGAAGCCAAATAAGCATATCTGAAGAGTTGTTCTTGATTGGAATAGCCCTAATAGTCGGCCAAAGTAATAACATGTCTGGGGAGGTAAGTCGTATGAACATGGTTTTACGAAAAAATGCGACCGTCATAATCTTTGCGAGAGTCGAGTTTCGATCGGTTTTTCGTGCACCGTCTTGGAAATTCAAAATACTGATCTTTCCCGTCTTATTAGCCCATGGGAAGTCGTACAAGCTCGCTTTCGCAAAAATATACGACGGTGAAAAACATTGCGCGAAGTCGCGCGCTGTGTCGAGTTTCGATTCGTTTTACGTGCACCATCTCGGAAATTCAAAATACTGGCCATTCACGATGTATTAGCCCATAGTAAGTCGTATGAGCATAGTTTCAAGAAAAAACGCGACTGTCCTAAACTTTGCGCAGAGTCGAGTTTCGATCGATTTTTCGTGCACCGTCTCGGAAATTCAAAATACTGGTCTTTCCCGTCTTATTAGCTCATGGGAAGTCAGTCGTACAAGCACGCTTTCGTAAAAAAATACGACGGTCATAAACTTTGCGCGAAGTCGAGCGCGAGTCGAGTTTCGATCGGTTTTTCGTGCACCGTCTCGGAAATTCAAAATACTGGCCATTCACGTTGTATTAGCCCATGGTAAGTCGTATGAGCTTGGTTTCACGAAAAAACGCAACGGTCATAAACTTTGCGCAGAGTCGAGTTTCGATCGGTTTTTCGTGCACCATCTCGGAAATTCAAAATACTGGTCTTTCCCATGGGAAGTCGTACAAGCACGCTTTCGCAAAAAAATACGAAGGTCATAAACTTTGCGCGAACTTTGCGCAAAGTCTAGTTTCGATCGGTTTTTCGTGCACCGTCACAGAAATTCAAAATACTGGTCATTCACGATGTATTAGCCCATGGTAAGTCGTCTGAGCATGGTTTCACGAAAAAACGCGACGGTCTTAAACTTTGCGCAGAGTCAAGTTTCGATCGGTTTTTCGTGCACCGTCTCGAAAATTCAAAATACTGGTCTTTCCCGTCTTATTAGCCCATGGGAAGTCGTACAAGCACGCTTTCGCAAAAAAATATGACGGCCATAAACTTTGCGCGAACTTTGCGCAAAGTCGAGTTTCGATCGGTTTTTCGTGCACCGTCTCGGAAATTCAAAATACTGGCCATTCACGTTGTATTAGCCCATGGTAAGTCGTCTGAACATGGTTTCACGAAAAAACGCGACGGTCATAAACTTTGCGCATAGTCGAGTTTCGATCGATTTT
Source organism: Ensete ventricosum (assembly GCA_029747655.1). NCBI lineage: Eukaryota > Viridiplantae > Streptophyta > Magnoliopsida > Zingiberales > Musaceae > Ensete > Ensete ventricosum. Next base: position 41,176,693 of record JAQQAF010000003.1, read on the forward strand.
TCGTGCACCATCTCGGAAATTCAAAATACTGGTCTTTCCCATCTTATTAGCCCATGGGAAGTCGTACAAGCACGCTTTCGCAAAAAAATACGACGGTCATAAACTTTACGCGAAGTCGTGCGCGAGTCGAGTTTCGATCGGCTTTTCGTGCACCGTCTCGGAAATTCAAAATACTGGCCATTCACGTTGGATTAGCCCATGGTAAGTCGTATGAGCTTGGTTTCACGAAAAAATGCAACGGTCATAAACTTTGCGCAGAGTCGAGTTTCGATCGGTTTTTCGTGGACCGTCTCAGAAATTCAAAATCCTGGTCTTTCCCATCTTATTAGCCCATGGGAAGTCGTGCAAGCACGCTTTCGAAAAAAAATACGACGGTCATAAACTTTGCGCGAAATTTGTGCAAAGTCGAGTTTCGATCGGTTTTTCGTGCACCGTCACAGAAATTCAAAATACTGGTCATTCACGATGTATTAGCCCATGGTAAGTCGTCTGAGCATTGTTTCACGAAAAAACGCGACTGTCCTAAACTTTGCGCAGAGTCGAGTTTTGGTCGGTTTTTCGTGCACCGTCTCGGAAATTCAAAATACTGGTCTTTCCCGTCTTATTAGCTCATGGGAAGTCAGTCGTACAAGCACGCTTTCGCAAAAAAATACGACGGTCATAAACTTTGCGCGAAGTCGAGCGCGAGTCGAGTTTCGATCGGTTTTTCGTGCACCGTCTCGGAAATTCAAAATACTGGCCATTCACGTTGTATTAGCCCATGGTAAGTCGCATGAGCTTGGTTTCACGAAAAAACGCAACGGTCATAAACTTTGCGCAGAGTCGAGTTTCGATCGGTTTTTCGTGCACCGTCTCGGAAATTCAAAATACTGGTCTTTCCCATGGGAAGTCGTACAAGCACGCTTTCGCAAAAAAATACGACGGTCATAAACTTTGTGCGAACTTTGCGCAAAGTCTAGTTTCGATCGGTTTTTCGTGCACCGTCACAGAAATTCAAAATACTGGTCATTCACGATGTATTAGCCCATGGTAAGTCGTCTGAGCATGGTTTCACGAAAAAACGCGACGGTCTTAAACTTTGCGCAGAGTCGAGTTTCGATCGGTTTTTCGTGCACCGTCTCGAAAATTCAAAATACTGGTCTTTCCCGTCTTATTAGCCCATGGGAAGTCGTACAAGCACGCTTTCGCAAAAAAATTTGACGGCCATAAACTTTGCGCGAACTTTGCGCAAAGTCGAGTTTCGATCGGTTTTTCGTGCACCGTCTCGGAAATTTAAAATACTGGCCATTCACGTTGTATTAGCCCATGGTAAGTCGTCTGAACATGGTTTCACGAAAAAACGCGACGGTCATAAACTTTGCGCATAGTCGAGTTTCGATCGATTTTTCGTGCACCGTCTCGGAAATTCAAAATACTGGTCTTTCCCATCTTATTAGCCCATGGGAAGTCGTACAAGCACGCTTTCGCAAAAAAGTACGACGGTCATAAACTTTGCGCGAAGTCGTGCGCGAGTCGAGTTAAGATCGGTTTTTCGTGCACCGTCTCGGAAATTCAAAATACTGGCCATTCACGTTGTATTAGCCCATATGGTAAGTCGTCTGAGCATGGTTTCACGAAAAAACGCGACGGTCTTAAACTTTGCGCAGAGTCGAGTTTCGATCGGTTTTTCGTGCACCGTCTCGGAAATTCAAAATACTGGTCTTTCCCGTCTTATTAGCCCATGGGAAGTCGTACAAGCACGCTTTCGCAAAAAAATACGACGGTCATAAACTTTGCGTGAACTTTGCGCAAAGTCGAGTTAAGATCGGTTTTTCGTGTACCGTCACAGAAATTCAAAATACTGGTCATTCACGATGTATTAGCCCATGGTAAGTCGTCTGAGCATGGTTTCACGAAAAAACGCGACGGTCTTAAACTTTGCGCAGAGTCGAGTTTTGGTCGGTTTTTCGTTCACCGTCTCGGATATTCAAAATACTGGTCTTTCCCGTCTTATTAGCCCATGGGAAGTCGTACAAGCACGCTTTCGCAAAAAAATACGACGGTCATAAACTTTGCGCGAAGTCGTGCGCGAGTCGAGTTTCGATCGGTTTTTCGTGCACCGTCTCGGAAATTCAAAATACTGGCCATTCACGTTGTATTAGCCCATGGTAAGTCGTATGACCATGGTTTTACGAAAAAACGCAACCGTCATAATCTTTGCGAGAGTCGAGTTTCGATCTGTTTTTCGTGCACCGTCTTGGAAATTCAAAATACTGATCTTTCCCGTCTTATTAGCCCATGGGAAGTCGTTCAAGAACGCTTTCGCAAAAAAATACGACGGTCATAAACTTTGCGCGAACTTTGCGCAAAGTCGAGTTAAGATCGGTTTTTCGTGTACCATCACAAAAATTCAAAATACTGGTCATTCACGATGTATTAGCCCATGGTAAGTCGTCTGAGCATGGTTTCACGAAAAACCGCGACGGTCTTAAACTTTGCGCATAGTCGAGTTTCGATCGGTTTTTCGTGCACTATCTCGGAAATTCAAAATACTGGTCTTTCCCGTCATATTAGCCCATGGGAAGTCGTACAAGCACGCTTTGGCAAAAAAATACGACGGTCATAAACTTTGCGCGAACTTTGCGCAAAGTCGAGTTTCGATCGGTTTTTTGTGCTCCGTCACAGAAATTCAAAATACTGGTCATTCACGATGTATTAGCCCATGGTAAGTCGTCTGAGCATGGTTTCACGAAAAAACGCGACGGTCTTAAACTTTGCGCAGAGTCGAGTTTCGATCGGTTTTTCGTGCACCGTCTCGGAAATTCAAAATAATGGTCTTTCCCGTCTTATTAGCCCATGGGAAGTCGTACAAGCACGCTTTCGCAAAAAAATACGACGGTCATAAACTTTGCGCGAACTTTGCGCAAAGTCGAGTTAAGATCGGTTTTTCGTGTACCGTCACAGAAATTCAAAATACTGGTCATTCACGATGTATTAGCCCATGGTAAGTCGTCTGAGCATGGTTTCACGAAAAAATGCGACGGTCTTAAACTTTGCGCAGAGTCGAGTTTCGATCGGTTTTTCGTTCACCGTCTCGGATATTCAAAATACTAGTCTTTCCCATCTTATTAGCCAATGGGAAGTCGTAGAAGCACGCTTTCGCAAAAAAATACGACGGTCATAAACTTTGCGCGAAGTCGTGCGCGAGTTGAGTTTCGATCGGTTTTTCGTGCACCGTCTCGGAAATTCAAAATACTGGCCATTCACGTTGTATTAGCCCATGGTAAGTCGTATGATCATGGTTTTACGAAAAAACGCGACCGTCATAATCTTTGCGAGAGTCGAGTTTCGATCGGTTTTTCGTGCACCGTCTTGGAAATTCAAAATACTGATCTTTCTCGTCTTATTAGCCCATGGGAAGTCGTACAAGCTCGCTTTCGCAAAAAAATACGACGGTCAAAAACATTGCGCGAAGTCGCGCGCTGTGTCGAGTTTCGATTGGTTTTACGTGCACCATCTCGGAAATTCAAAATACTGGCCATTCACGATGTATTAGCCCATGGTAAGTCGTATGAGCATAGTTTCACGAAAAAACTCGACGGTCTTAAACTTTGCGCAGACACGAGTTTCGATCGATTTTTCGTGCACCGTCTCGGAAATTCAAAATACTGGTCTTTCCCGTCTTATTAGCCCATGGGAAGTCGTACAAGAACGCTTTCACAAAAAAATACGACGGTCATAAACTTTTTTTTGGTAAGTAAAGATAATATATTTTGTAAAAGATTTGTACAAAGAAGCTTTGTCTACACAAGCCATAGACTAAAGCCTGAAGTCTCTTAGTGTAGTCGAGAAGATTGTACCCCACCTAAAGAAGGTGAAATGGGCACACTTCATCAAACTCATTTCCAAGAGTAGCACAAGGAAGTTAATAAAAAAAGCAATAGCTAGACTGTTCTGGAGTACTTGTGGATACATCACAAAATATAAGCTTTGCCCCATAATACATTACAATCTTCATCATTATTCGAGTGATTATTGACTAATGAAAAAATTGAATCTTGTGAAAATCTCTTTCTCTCTTCTTGTTAGGTGCTCTATATTCAATTCTTGCTCCATGCATGATCGTGAGTCCTGAAGAATCTCTATCAGAATTTGAGCTTTGTTCATGTTGTGACACTCAAAAATTCTGCCACACCTCTCCTTCCAAATCCACCAAATAGCACATCTGAATATAATTCTTGCTAGTTGTGTAAGAGGACCCTTTCTTGAGAAGCCTTGCATTAGCCTTTCTAGTTCATGACGCAAGTTTGGCCGTGGTAGCCTTTGAAGATCAAATCGCTTCAAGATCTCCTTCCATATCCAAGATGAATAATCACAAGCAAAGTAGAGATGGTCAACACTTTCTTCCTTTTGCAAACACAAAGAGCACCGATTTACAATATAAATACCTCTTCGCTGCATATTGTCCATCGTAGGAAGTTTGCCGAGAAGGGCCTGCCATGTACATAAGGAATGTCGCTGTGAGCATGGACTATCCCATGTCCAACTACTTGGGATCCACTTGTTGTTTCGTCGTCTAATTTGGTTACATGCAGATGTAGCACTAAATTTACCATTATCATGAAGCCAAATAAGCATATCTGAAGAGTTGTTCTTGATTGGAATAGCCCTAATAGTCGGCCAAAGTAATAACATGTCTGGGGAGGTAAGTCGTATGAACATGGTTTTACGAAAAAATGCGACCGTCATAATCTTTGTGAGAGTCGAGTTTCGATCGGTTTTTCGTGCACCGTCTTGGAAATTCAAAATACTGATCTTTCCCGTCTTATTAGCCCATGGGAAGTCGTACAAGCTCGCTTTCGCAAAAATATACGACGGTGAAAAACATTGCGCGAAGTCGCGCGCTGTGTCGAGTTTCGATTGGTTTTACGTGCACCATCTCGGAAATTCAAAATACTGGCCATTCACGATGTATTAGCCCATAGTAAGTCGTATGAGCATAGTTTCAAGAAAAAACGCGACTGTCCTAAACTTTGTGCAGAGTCGAGTTTCGATCGATTTTTCGTGCACCGTCTCGGAAATTCAAAATACTGGTCTTTCCCGTCTTATTAGCTCATGGGAAGTCAGTCGTACAAGCACGCTTTCGCAAAAAAATACGACGGTCATAAACTTTGCGCGAAGTCGAGCGCGAGTCGAGTTTCGATCGGTTTTTCGTGCACCGTCTCGGAAATTCAAAATACTGGCCATTCACGTTGTATTAGCCCATGGTAAGTCGTATGAGCTTGGTTTCACGAAAAAACGCAACGGTCATAAACTTTGCGCAGAGTCGAGTTTCGATCGGTTTTTCGTGCACCATCTCGGAAATTCAAAATACTGGTCTTTCCCATGGGAAGTCGTACAAGCACGCTTTCGCAAAAAAATACGAAGGTCATAAACTTTGCGCGAACTTTGCGCAAAGTCTAGTTTCGATCGGTTTTTCGTGCACCGTCACAGAAATTCAAAATACTGGTCATTCACGATGTATTAGCCCATGGTAAGTCGTCTGAGCATGGTTTCACGAAAAAACGCGACGGTCTTAAACTTTGCGCAGAGTCAAGTTTCGATCGGTTTTTCGTGCACCGTCTCGAAAATTCAAAATACTGGTCTTTCCCGTCTTATTAGCCCATGGGAAGTCGTACAAGCACGCTTTCGCAAAAAAATATGACGGCCATAAACTTTGCGCGAACTTTGCGCAAAGTCGAGTTTCGATCGGTTTTTCGTGCACCGTCTCGGAAATTCAAAATACTGGCCATTCACGTTGTATTAGCCCATGGTAAGTCGTCTGAACATGGTTTCACGAAAAAACGCGACGGTCATAAACTTTGCGCATAGTCGAGTTTCGATCGATTTTTCGTGCACCGTCTCGGAAATTCAAAATACTGGTCTTTCCCATCTTATTAGCCCATGGGAAGTCGTACAAGCACGCTTTCGCAAAAAAATACGACGGTCATAAACTTTGCGCGAAGTCGTGCGCGAGTCGAGTTTCGATCGGCTTTTCGTGCACCGTCTCGGAAATTCAAAATACTGGCCATTCACGTTGTATTAGCCCATGGTAAGTCGTATGAGCTTGGTTTCACGAAAAAATGCAACGGTCATAAACTTTGCGCAGAGTCGAGTTTCGATCGGTTTTTCGTGCACCGTCTCGGAAATTCAAAATACTGGTCTTTCCCATCTTATTAGCCCATGGGAAGTCGTGCAAGCACGCTTTCGAAAAAAAATACGACGGTCATAAACTTTGCGCGAAATTTGTGCAAAGTCGAGTTTCGATCGGTTTTTCGTGCACCGTCACAGAAATTCAAAATACTGGTCATTCACGATGTATTAGCCCATGGTACGTCGTCTGAGCATTGTTTCACGAAAAAATGCGTCGGTCTTAAACTTTGCGCAGAGTCGAGTTTCGATTGGTTTTTCGTTCACCGTCTCGGATATTCAAAATACTGGTCTTTCCGTCTTATTAGCCCATGGGAAGTCGTACAAGCACGCTTTCGCAAAAAAATACGACGGTCATAAACTTTGCGCGAAGTCGTGCGCGAGTCGAGTTTCGATCGGTTTTTCGTGCACCATCTCGGAAATTCAAAATACTGGCCATTCACGTTGTATTAGCCCATGGTAAGTCGTATGACCCTGGTTTTACGAAAAAACGCGACCGTCATAATCTTTGCGAGAGTCGAGTTTCGATCGGTTTTTCGTGCACCGTCTTGGAAATTAAAAATACTGATCTTTCCCGTCTTATTAGCCCATGGGAAGTCGTACAAGCTCGCATTCGCAAAAAAATACGACGGTCAAAAACATTGCGCGAAGTCGCGCGCTGTGTCGAGTTTCGATATATTTTTCGTGCACCGTCTCGGAAATTTAAAATACTGGCCATTCATGATGTATTAGCCCATGGTAAGTCGTATGAGCATAGTTTCACGAGAAAACGCGACGGTCATAAACTTTGCGCAGAGTCGAGTTTCGATCGATTTTTCGTGCACCGTCTCAGAAATTCCAAATACTGGTCTTTCCCGTCTTATTAGACCATGGGAAGTCGTACAAGCACGCTTTCGCAAAAAAATACGACGGTCATAAACTTTGCGCGAAGTCGAGCGCGAGTCGAGTTTCGACCGGTTTTTCGTGCACCATCTCGGAAATTCAAAATACTGGCCATTCACGTTGTATTAGCCCATGGTAAGTCGTATGAGCTTTGTTTCACGAAAAAACGCAACGGTCATAAACTTTGCGAAGAGTCGAGTTTCGATCGGTTTTTCGTGCACCGTCTCGAAAATTCAAAATACTGGTCTTTCCCGTCTTATTTTTTTTTTTTTGGTAAGTAAAGATAATGTATTTTATAAAAGATTTGTACAAAGAAGCTTTGTCTACACAATCCATAGACTAAAGCCTGAATTCTCTTAGTGTAGTCGAGAAGATTGTACCCCACCTTTTTCCCACTATCCTCAAGTAGTGTAGTCGTGAAGCATGGTTTCACGAAAAAACGCGACCGTCATAATCTTTGCGAGAGTCGAGTTTCGATCGGTTTTTCATGCACCGTCTTGGAAATTCAAAATACTGGTCTTTCCCGTCTTATTAGCCCATGGGAAGTCGTACAAGCTCGCTTTCGCAAAAAAATACGACAGTCAAAAACTTTGCGCGAACTATGCGCAAAGTCGAGTTTCGATCGGTTTTTCGTGCACCGTCACAGAAATTCAAAATACTGGTCATTCACGTGGTATTAGCCCATGGTAAGTCGTATGAGCATAGTTTCACGAAAAAACGCGACGGTCATAAACTTTGCGCAGAGTCGAGTTTCGATCGATTTTTCGTGCACCGTCTCGGAAATTCAAAATACTGGTCTTTCCCGTCTTATTATCCCATGGGAAGTCGTACAAGCACGCTTTCGCTAAAAAATACGACGGTCATAAACTTTGCGTAAAGTCGAGTTTCGATCGGTTTTTCGTGCACCGTCACAGAAATTCAAAATACTGGTCATTCACGATGTATTAGCCCATGGTAAGTCGTCTGAGCATGGTTTCACGAAAAAATGCGACGGTCTTAAACTTTGCGCAGAGTCGAGTTTCGATCGGTTTTTCATGCACCGTCTCGGAAATTCAAAATACTGGTCTTTCCCGTCTTATTAGCCCATGTGAAGTCGTACAAGCACGCTTTCGCAAAAAAATATGACGGTCATAAACTTTGGGCGAACTTTGCGCAAAGTCGAGTTTCGATCGGTTTTTCGTGCACCGCCTCGGAAATTCAAAATACTGGCCATTCACGTTGTATTAGCCCATGGTAAGTCGTCTGAGCATGGTTTCACGAAAAAACGCGACGGTCATAAACTTTGCGCAGAGTCGAGTTTCGATCGGTTTACGGGATGCTCCTTCAATGAACCAGGCCCGAGGTCGTTCACGATCTAGATCACGACCTCCAGCTCCTATTTCCCGAGATCCGAAGCCGTGGAGTAGCCTCTTCAAGGCTCCAGTGGGTAGTCCGGATCTTCGACTGGACTTTTATGCTCCAGAAGTACAGGCTGACCAGAAGATTGCTGTGTATGAGGCTATTGATTCCGACGAACTAATTGAGACATGGTCAATGGCAATTGTGGGCTACGTTGTTGGACTAAGAACATCCTTTTTCCCACTATCCTCATACATCAGAACTCGATGGGGAATATCAACATTTGATCTTCATATGTTGGAGACCGGATTCTTTGTATGCAGGCTTTATTCGGAAGAAGATTTACAACGGGTCCTTGAAGGATTTTGGACTATCCGTGGTCATCCAATGATACTACGACGCTGGGCACCTGATGTGAGATTGGAGTTAGACAGTCTACAGTCTATCCCAATATGGGTTTCTTTCCATGGACTTCCACTACATCTCTGGGGTCGTCGTTTTATTGCAAAGCTTTGCAGCACCCTGGGACAGCCATTGTATCTTGATAAGGCAACAGCTTCGCAAACGAGATTGACCTTTGCCAGAGCTTGTGTAATGGTTTCTTCTGATGAGGAACTGCCGAATAATGTTTCTTACCGCGATCTTGATGGGAGCACCCGAAAGGTGAAAGTCTCATATTCTTGGAAGCCACAACGATGCAAGGTTTGTCTATCTTTTGGACATGTAAATGGTGCCTGCCAACAGCCTTCACAGAAAATCACACAGGTCTACCGACCACGCCAAGAGCCACAGAATGGGGTCACTACCACTAATCCAAGCACTGATACTCCAGTGCCAACAGTGGTGATGGCGGAGAAGATGATTGAACACTCTGACTCGTTGGGGCAGCGACACGAACAAGAGAAAGACAAGTCAGGACTTCCATCTTTACCTATTATATCAGAGACTTTCACTGCAGGAGCTTCCCAAGGTTCTCACTCCCCAATAACAACCTCGCCTTCACGAATCACTCCTTCAGATAATCAGGAAATTTCATTTCAACAACCTCTTGGGAACCAAGACATTGCAACTCACCAAACTCATCGCTCTTCGACACATCCCGCTATTCAGGACTCCTTGCCTCAAGGTACGCAAAAATTTAAACATTTGCAAGCTGTGGATGAGGTAGATAAATATAGGAATAGAGGATTAAAGGGTAAAGATATTATGCGAGAGGACCATGCAAAATCAAAGGATAAGAAAAAGGATGGTAGTGTCCTCCCAAAATTGCATGCTCTTCCTTCTATCTAGTATTGATGAAAATAAGCTGTTGGAATGTTCGTGGACTTAATAAGACTGAGAAATGTCGGGAGCTCAATAGAATAATCCGATCTGCTGCATGTGACATGGTGATTCTTGTGGAAACAAAAATTAAACCTCATCGTGTTCGAGTTCAGAAGAATTTAATATGGCCTGAGGCAGAACTTTTTACTAATGATTCTCAGGATACTTATGGTCGAGTTTGGGTCTTATGACATCCTAACCTTGTTACTGCTTGGTTTATTTCTGCTACTAATCAATTCATTCATCTTAAGGCAGAGGATAAACAGACTGGATGTCAATTCAATATTATCGGTATTTATGCATCTAACAGTATGTCTGACAGGAATGCTCTATGGCGTGATCTGGTTAGCATTGCAAATAGTTATCCTACAGTACCTTGGGCTGTTCTCGGTGACTTTAATACTGTCAGATACACAAATGAGAAAGTGGGGGGTAGAGTGCTTTCCGAATGTCAGCTTCAACATTTTAATGATTGTATAGATACTGCTGAATTGACTGACATGAAATCTGTAGGTGATTGGTTCTCATGGAACAATCAAAGTACTGCTGAAAGAAAAATTATGGCTCGACTTGACAGATGTTTGATTAATCAGGAATGGTTAGCAGTTTTCCCAGATTCACTTCTTGAGTACGGTGCTAAGTTATTTTCGGATCACTCTATTATGCATATACATGCAGATAAAGCACTACCCAGAGTCAAGAAACCTTTTAGATTTTTTAATATGTGGAGTTCTCACCCAAAGTTCCTCGAAGTTATTAAGTCAGCTTGGGACATTTATGTCTTTGGTTCTCCCCCTTACATCCTATGTCAAAAACTAAAAGCATGCAAAGCAGCACTGAAGAAGTGGAATTCAACTACATTTGGAAATATCAACGATAGGGTTCAGTTATGCAAGAAAGAACTTATGGCTGTGCAAAGCGAGCTAAATCTTCAACCTCTGGATGCAAATCTTATATACAAAGAGGCTGCTGCTAGAAATAACTTTATGCAAGCTTTGAAGCAGGAGGAATGCTTTTTGAAACAGAAGTCACGACAGCATTGGCTTACTTTAGGGGATTCTAATACGAAGTTTTTCTATGCTGCTATTGCTACCAGAAGGGCTACTAATCGCATCAAAAAATGCAAAGGTATAGATGGTAATCTCATTGAGGATCTGGATGAGGTTAAAAATTACACCAAGCAATTTTTTTATTCCTTACTCAATCAGGAACAACAGCCTAATAGTATTCATGTTGGGCCTACAAGACGACTTGATTCTGAAGCCCTCTCTCATCTTAATGCCCCAATAACGGATGATGAAATTGTGAAAGTTGTTTTTAAGTCCCCGAAGCACAAAAGCCCTGGTCCAGATGGATTTCCAGCTGAGTTTTATCAAATTGCATGGGCTATTGTAGGCAACGATGTCATAAAAGCTTGTCGACATTTTTTCTCCTCAGGTCACATTCTTAAAGAAATGAATTGCACTTTTATTTCTTTAGTGCCTAAAAATGATGGAGCCGATTCATTGGAGAACTACCGTCCTATTTCACTGTGCAACTTTATTTATAAGGTTATCTCTAAGTTGCTGGCAGATAGACTACAAAAGGTCATGAATAAGGTCATTAGTCCTAATCAGGCTGCTTTTCTTAAAGGGAGGAGTATCCATCATAATGTCCTGCTTGCTAATGATTTGGTTAAGGATCTACATTCTAAAACAAGAGGAAAAAAGATCTGTTTTAAAGCTGATTTACGAAAGGCCTTTGACTCAGTCAATAGGAATTTTATTTACATGATGCTCCATAATATGGGCTTCCCTCAGCACTGGGTTAAATGGATTCAATGTTGCTTGGAAACTCCAAAATTTTCAATTCTCTTTAATGGTTCACCTATTGGCTTCTTTGGGAGTAAGAATGACATTCGGCAAGGCGATCCACTATCTCCTTATCTTTTTACCATTGCAATGGAAGGGCTCAGTTGTATGTTAGAAGAGGCTGTTTCCAATGGCAAAATTAAGGTACCACATTATGGTTCTGTTTATATCTCTCACATAACATTTGCCGACGACCTTATTATCTTCCTTCGAGATGATCCAGTTTCTGTGAGTAATCTGGCAGATATTCTTAATGAATTTGGTAAAGTTTCTGGTCTTAAGCTAAACCATGCAAAGAGCAAAGTATATGTGGGTGCTTGCATTGACAATAAGGATCATATTGCTCAAACATTGGGAGTTGCTGAAGGAAATTTACCGGTTCCTTACTTGGGTCTCCCACTTATATCCACTGGAATCAACAAAGCCTCCTGTCAGCCTATTTTACAAAAAATTAAGAACAGAATTTCCTCTTGGAAAAATAGGCTTCTTTCTAAAGCTGGACGACTTGAACTTATTCGATCCGTGTTGATCTCTTATTCTATTTATTGGTCTCATGCATTCCTTCTACCTGCCGGGCTTCTCCATGATATTGATAAATTACTTATGAACTTCTTTTGGAATGGCACAGATGGTAAGGCAATGCACATGGTGAATTGGGACAGCATTTGCAAACCGAAGGATGAAGGGGGGCTGAATCTTCGACATATTAGAGATTGGAATAAAGCTTGTATGGTAAAGCAATTATGGGATATTTTACAAAACAAGTCTTCCTTATGGTCACAATGGGTTTTTGCTAGGTACCTAACTAAGGAATCAATCTGGGAAACATCTGCAAAAACATCTCATTCTTCTGCGTGGAAAGGAATTCTGAAGGCAAGGCGATGGCTACGTAACAATATTTCTTATGTGATTTCTTCTGGAACCAATATTAATATGTGGTATGATCCTTGGGTGAATGAGAAAAGTATATTTCAGATATTTGGTGATAGAGTACGACAGGATCTGGGGGCTCCCAAAGACTGGAAGGTTTCTGAATTCATTAACAATGGTACTTGGTGTCTTCCCAACCCTACCTCCCCTGACATGTTATTACTTTGGCCGATTATTAGGGCTATTCCAATCATGAACAACTCTTCAGATATGCTTATTTGGCTTCATGATAACGGTAAATTTAGTGCTACATCTGCATGGAACCAAATTAGATAACGAAACAACAAGTGGATCCAAAGTAGTTGGACATGGGATAGTCCATGCTCACAGCGACATTCCTTATGTACATGGCAGGCCCTTCTCGGCAAACTTCCTACGATGGACAATATGCAGCGAAGAAGTATTTATATTGTAAATCGGTGCTCTTTGTGTATGCAAAATGAAGAAAGTGTTGACCATCTCTACTTTGCTTGTGATTATTCATCTTGGATATGGAAGGAGATCTTGAAGCGATTTGATTTTCAAAGGCTACCACGGCCAAACCTGCATCATGAATTAGAAATGCTTATGCAAAGCTTCTCAAGAAAGGGGCCTCTTACACAACTAGCAAGAATTATATTCAGATGTGCTATATGGTGGATTTGGAAGGAGAGGTGTGGCAGAATTTTTGAGTGTCACAACATGAAAAAAGCTCAAATTCTGATAGAGATTCTTCAGGACTCACGATCATTTTTTTTTTTTGGTAAGTAAAGATATTGTATTTTGTAAAAGATTTGTACAAAGAAGCTTTGTCTACACAAGCCATAGACTAAAGCCTGAAGTCTCTTAGTGTAGTCGAGAAGATTGCACCCCACCTAAAGAAGGTGAAATGAGCACGCTTCATCAAACTCATCTCCAAGAGTAGCATAAGGAAGTTAATAAATAATAAAATGCAATAGCTAGACTGTTCTGGACTACTTGTGGATACATCACAAAATATAAGCTTTGCCCCATATAATACATTACAATCTTCATCATTATTCGAGTGATTCTTGACGAATGGAAAAATTGAATCTTGTGAAAATATCTTTCTCTCTTCTTGTTAGGTGCTCTGTATTCAATTCTTGCTCCATACATGATCGTGAGTCCTGAAGAATCTCTATCAGAATTTGAGCTTTGTTCATGTTGTGACACTCAAAAATTCTGCCACACCTCTCCTTCCAAATCCACCAAATAGCACATCTGAATATAATTCGTGCTAGTTGTGTAAGAGGCCCCTTTCTTGAGAAGCTTTGCATAAGCATTTCTAATTCATGATGCAAGTTTGGCCGTGGTAGCCTTTGAAAATCAAATCGCTTCAAGATCTCCTTCCATATCCAAGATGAATAATCACAAGCAAAGTAGCGGACTCACGATCATGTATGGAGCAAGAATTGAATACAGAGCACCTAACAAGAAGAGAGAAAGATATTTTCACAAGATTCAATTTTTCCATTCGTCAAGAATCACTCGAATAATGATGAAGATTGTAATGTATTATATGGGGCAAAGCTTATATTTTGTGATGTATCCACAAGTAGTCCAGAACAGTCTAGCTATTGCATTTTATTATTTATTAACTTCCTTATGCTACTCTTGGAGATGAGTTTGATGAAGCGTGCCCATTTCACCTTCTTTAGGTGGGGTGCAATCTTCTCGACTACACTAAGAGACTTCAGGCTTTAGTCTATGGCTTGTGTAGACAAAGCTTCTTTGTACAAATCTTTTACAAAATACATTATCTTTACTTACCAAAAAAAAACACGATGTATTAGCCCATGGTAAGTCGTCTGAGCATGGTTTCACGAAAAAACGCGACGGTCTTAAACTTTGCGCAGAGTCGAGTTTCGATCAGTTTTTCGTGCACCGTCTCAGAAATTGAAAATACTGGTCTTTCCCGTCTTATTAACCCATGGGAAGTCGTACAAGCACGCTTTCACAAAAAAATACGACGGTCATAAACTTTGTGCGAACTCGCGCGCTGTGTCGAGTTTCGATTGGTTTTACGTGCACCATCTCGAAAATTGAAAATACTGGCCATTCACGATGTATTAGCCCATGGTAAGTCGTATGAGCATAGTTTCATGAAAAAACGCGACGGTCATAAACTTTGCGCAGAGTCGAGTTTCGATCGATTTTTCGTTCACCGTCTCGGAAATTCAAAATACTGGTCTTTCCCGTCTTATTAGCCCATGGGAAGTCATACAAGCACGCTTTCGCAAAAAAATACGATGGTCATAAACTTTGCGCGAAGTCGAGCGCGAGTCGAGTTTCGAACGGTTTTTCGTGCACCGTCTCGGAAATTCAAAATACTGGTCATTCACGTTGTATTAGCCCATGGTAAGTCGTATGAGCTTGGTTTCACGAAAAAACGCAACGGTCATAAACTTTGCGTAGAGTCGAGTTTCGATCGGTTTTTCGAGCACCGTCTCGGAAATTCAAAATACTGGTCTTTCCCATCTTATTAGCCCATGGGAAGTCGTACAAGCACGCTTTCGCAAAAAAATACAACGGTCATAAACTTTGCGCGAACTTTGCGCAAAGTCGAGTTTCGATCGGTTTTTCGTGCACCGTCACAGAAATTTAAAATACTGGTCATTCACGATGTATTAGCCCATGGTAAGTCGTCTGAACATGGTTTCACGAAAACACGCGACGGTCTTAAACTTTGCGCAGAGTCGAGTTTCGATCGGTTTTTCGTGCACCGTCTCGGAAATTCAAAATACTAGTCTTTCCCATCTTATTAGCCCATGGGAAGTCGTAAAAGCACGCTTTCGCAAAAAAATATGACGGTCATAAACTTTTTTTTTGGTAAGTTGACGGTCATAAACTTTGCGCGAAGTTTATGACTTCGCGACGGTCATAAACTTTGCGCGAAGTCGTGCACGAGTCGAGTTTCGATCGGTTTTTCGTGCACCGTCTCGGAAATTCAAAATACTGGCCATTCACGTTGTATTAGCCCATGGTAAGTCGTCTGAACATGGTTTCACGAAAAAACGCGACGGTCATAAACTTTGCGCATAGTCGAGTTTCGATCGATTTTTCGTGCACCGTCTCGGAAATTCAAAATACTGGTCTTGCCCATCTTATTAGCCCATGGGAAGTCGTACAAGCACGCTTTCGCAAAAAAATACGACGGTCATAAACTTTGCGCGAAGTCGTGCGCGAGTCGAGTTTCGATCGGTTTTTCATGCACCATCTCGAAAATTCAAAATACAGGCCATTCACGTTGTATTAGCCCATGGTAAGTCGTATGAGCTTGGTTTCACGAAAAAACGCGACGGTCATAAACTTTGCGCAGAGTCGAGTTTCGATCGGTTTTTCGTGCACCGTCTCGGAAATTCAAAATACTGGTCTTTCCCGTCTTTTTAGCCCATGGGAAGTCGTACAAGCTCGCTTTCGCAAAAAAATACGACGGTCAAAAACATTGCGCGAAGTCGCGTGCTGTGTCGAGTTTCGATTGGTTTTACGTGCACCATCTCGGAAATTCAAAATACTGGAAATTACCAAAAAAATTCAAAATACTGGCCATTCACGATGTATTAGCCCATGGTAAGTCGTATGAGCATAGTTTCATGAAAAAATGCGACGGTCATAAACTTTGCGCAGAGTCGAGTTTCGATCGATTTTTCGTGCACCTTCTCGGAAATTCAAAATACTGGTCTTTCCCGTCTTATTAGCCCATGGGAAGTCGTACAAGCACGCTTTCGGAAAAAAATACGACGGTCATAAACTTTGCGCGAAGTCGTGCGCGAGTCGAGTTTCGATCGGTTTTTCGTGCACCGTCTCGAAAATTCAAAATACTGGCCATTCACGTTGTATTAGCCCATGGTAAGTCGTCTGAGCATGGTTTCACGAAAAAACGTGACGGTCTTAAACTTTGCGCAGAGTCGAGTTTCGATCGATTTTTCGTGCAGCGTCTCCGAAATTCAAAATATTGGTCTTTCCCGTCTTATTTGCCCATGGGAAGTCATACAAGCATGCTTTCGCAAAAAAATACGACGGTCATAAACTTTGCGCGAAGTCGTGCGCGAGTCGAGTTTCGATCGGTTTTTCGTGCACCGTCTCGGAAATTCAAAATACTGTCCATTCACGTTGTATTAGCCCATGGTAAGTCGTATGACCATGGTATTACGAAAAAACGCAACCGTCATAATCTTTGCGAGAGTCGAGTTTCGATCGGTTTTTCGTGCACCATCTTGGAAATTCAAAATACTGGTCTTTCCCGTCTTATTAGCCCATGGGAAGTCGTACAAGCTCGCTTTCGCAAAAAAATACGACGGTCGAAAACATTGCGCGAAGTCGCGCGCTGTGTCGAGTTTCGATCGGTTTTTCGTGCACCGTCTCGGAAATTCAAAATACTGGCCATTCACGTTGTATTAGCCCATGGTAAGTCGTATGAGCATGGTTTCACGAAAAAACGCGACGGTCATAAACTTTTTAGCAGAGTCGAGTTTCGATCGATTGTTCGTGCACCGTCTCGGAAATTCAAAATACTGGTATTTCCCGTCTTATTAGCCCATGTGAAGTCGTACAAGCACGCTTTCGCAAAAAAATACGACGGTCATAAACTTTGCGCGAAGTCGTGCGCGAGTCGAGTTTCGATCGGTTTTTCGTGCACCGTCTCGGAAATTCAAAATACTGGCCATTCACGATGTATTAGCCTATGGTAAGTCGTATGACAATGGTTTCACGAAAAAACGCGACCGTCATAATCTTTGCGAGAGTCGAGTTTCGATCGGTTTTTCGTGCACCGTCTTGGAAATTCAAAATACTGGTCTTTCCTGTCTTATTAGCTCATGGGAAGTCGTACAAGCTTTTTTTTTGGTAAGTAAAGATAATGTATTTTGTAAAAGATTTGTACAAAAAGCTTTGTCTACACAAGCTATAGACTAAAGCCTAAAGTCTCTTAGTGTAGTCGAGAAGATTGCACCCCACCAAAAGAAGGTGAAATGGGCACGCTTCATCGAACTCATCTCCTAGAGTAGCACAAGGAAGTTAATAAATAATAAAATGCAATAGCTAGACTGTTCTGGACTACTTGTAGATACATCACAAAATATAAGCTTTGCCCCATATAATATATTACAATCTTCATCATTTTTCGAGTGATTCTTGACGAATGGAAAAATTGAATCTTGTGAAAATATCTTTCTCTCTTCTTGTTAGGTGCTCTGTATTCAATTCTTGCTCCATACATGATCGTGAGTCCTGAAGAATCTCTATCAGAATTTGAGCTTTGTTCATGTTGTGGCACTCAAAAATTCTGCCACACCTCTCCTTCCAAATCCACCAAATAGCACATCTGAATATAATTCTTGCTAGTTGTGTAAGAGGCCCCTTTCTTGAGAAGCTTTGCATAAGCATTTCTAATTCATGATGCAGGTTTGGCCGTGGTAGCCTTTGAAAATCAAATCGCTTCAAGATCTCCTTCCATATCCAAGATGAATAATCACAAGCAAAGTAGAGATGGTCAACACTTTCTTCATTTTGCATACACAAAGAGCACCGATTTACAATATAAATACCTCTTCGCTGCAAATTGTCCATCGTAGGAAGTTTGTCGAGAAGGGCCTGCCATGTACATAAGGAATGCCGCTGTGAGCATGGACTATCCCATGTCCAACTACTTTGGATCCACTTGTTGTTTCGTCGTCTAATTTGGTTCCATGCAGATGTAGCACTAAATTTACCGTTATCATGAAGCCAAATAAGCATATCTGAAGAGTTGTTCTTGATTGGAATAGCCCTAATAGTCGGCCAAAGCATATCCGAAGTTTATGACTTCGCGACGGTCATAAACTTTGCGCGAAGTCGTGCACGAGTCGAGTTTCGATCGGTTTTTCGTGCACCGTCTCGGAAATTCAAAATACTGGCCATTCACGTTGTATTAGCCCATGGTAAGTCGTCTGAACATGGTTTCACGAAAAAACGCGACGGTCATAAACTTTGCGCATAGTCGAGTTTCGATCGATTTTTCGTGCACCGTCTCGGAAATTCAAAATACTGGTCTTGCCCATCTTATTAGCCCATGGGAAGTCGTACAAGCACGCTTTCGCAAAAAAATACGACGGTCATAAACTTTGCGCGAAGTCGTGCGCGAGTCGAGTTTCGATCGGTTTTTCATGCACCATCTCGAAAATTCAAAATACAGGCCATTCACGTTGTATTAGCCCATGGTAAGTCGTATGAGCTTGGTTTCACGAAAAAACGCGACGGTCATAATATTTGCGCAGAGTCGAGTTTCGATCGGTTTTTCGTGCACCGTCTCGGAAATTCAAAATACTGGTCTTTCCCGTCTTTTTAGCCCATGGGAAGTCGTACAAGCTCGCTTTCGCAAAAAAATACGACGGTCAAAAACATTGCGCGAAGTCGCGTGCTGTGTCGAGTTTCGATTGGTTTTACGTGCACCATCTCGGAAATTCAAAATACTGGAAATTACCAAAAAAATTCAAAATACTGGCCATTCACGATGTATTAGCCCATGGTAAGTCGTATGAGCATAGTTTCATGAAAAAACGCGACGGTCATAAACTTTGCGCAGAGTCGAGTTTCGATCGATTTTTCGTGCACCTTCTCGGAAATTCAAAATACTGGTCTTTCCCGTCTTATTAGCCCATGGGAAGTCGTACAAGCACGCTTTCGCAAAAAAATACGACGGTCATAAACTTTGCGCGAAGTCGTGCGCGAGTCGAGTTTCGATCGGTTTTTCGTGCACCGTCTCGGAAATTCAAAATACTGGCCATTCACGTTGTATTAGCCCATGGTAAGTCGTATGAGCATGGTTTCACGAAAAAACACGACGGTCATAAACTTTGCGCAGAGTCGAGTTTCGATCGATTTTTCGTGCACCGTCTCGGAAATTCAAAATACTGGCCATTCACGTTGTATTAGCCCATGGTAAGTCGTCTGAGCATGGTTTCACGAAAAAACGTGACGGTCTTAAACTTTGCGCAGAGTCGAGTTTCGATCGGTTTTTCGTGCAGCGTCTCCGAAATTCAAAATATTGGTCTTTCCCGTCTTATTTGCCCATGGGAAGTCATACAAGCATGCTTTCGCAAAAAAATACGACAGTCATAAACTTTGCGCGAAGTCGTGCGCGAGTCGAGTTTCGATCGATTTTCCGTGCACCGTCTCGGAAATTCAAAATACTGGCCATTCACGTTGTATTAGCCCATGGTAAGTCGTATGACAATGGTTTCACGAAAAAACGCGACCGTCATAATCTTTGCGAGAGTCGAGTTTCGATCGATTTTTCGTGCACCTTCTTGGAAATTCAAAATACTGGTCTTTCCTGTCTTATTAGCTCATGGGAAGTCGTACAAGCATGCTTTCGCAAAAAAATACGACGGTCATAAACTTTGCGCGAAGTCGTGCGCGAGTCGAGTTTCGATCGGTTTTTCGTGCACCGTCTCGGAAATTCAAAATACTGGCCATTCACATTGTATTAGCCCATGGTAAGTCGTCTGAGCATGGTTTCACGAAAAAACGCGACGGTCTTAAACTTTGCGCAGAGTCGAGTTTCGATCGGTTTTTCGTGCACCGTCTCGGAAATTCAAAATACTGGTCTTTCCCGTCCCATTGGAAGTCGTACAAGCACGCTTTCGCAAAAAAATACGACGGTCATAAACTTTGCGCGAAATCGTGCGCGGGTCGAGTTTCGATCGATTTTTCGTGCACCGTCTTGGAAATTGAAAATACTGGCCATTCACGTTGTATTAGCCCATGGTAAGTCGTATGAGCATGGTTTCACGAAAAAACGCGACGATCATAAACTTTGCGCAGAGACGAGTTTCGATCGATTGTTCGTGCACCGTCTCGGAAATTCAAAATACTGTTCTTTCCCGTCTTATTAGCCCATGGGAAGTCGTACAAGCACGCTTTCGCAAAAAAATACGACGGTCATAAACTTTGCGCGAAGTCGTGCGCGAGTCGAGTTTCGATCGGTTTTTCGTGCACCGTCTCGGAAATTCAAAATACTGGCCATTCACGTTGTATTAGCCAACCCATGGTAAGTCGAATGAGAATGGTTTCACGAAAAAACGTGACGGTCATAATCTTTGCGAGAGTCGAGTTTTGATCGGTTTTTCGTGCACCGTCTCGGAAATTCAAAATACTGGTCTTTCCCGTCTTATTAGCCCATCGGAAGTCGTACAAGCACGCTTTCGCAAAAAAATACGACGGTCATAAACTTTGCGCGAAGTCGTGCACGAGTCGAGTTTCGATCGGTTTTTCGTGCACCGTCTCGAAAATTCAAAATACTGGCCATTCACGTTGTATTAGCCCATGGTAAGTTGTATGACTTGGTTTCACGAAAAAACGCAACGGTCATAAACTTTGCACAGAGTCGAGTTTCGATCGGTTTTTCGTGCACCGTCTCGGAATTTCAAAAAACTGGTCTTTCCCGTCTTATTAGCCCATGGGAAGTCGTACAAGCACGCTTTCGCAAAAAAATACGACGGTCATAAACTTTGCGCGAACTTTGCGCAAAGTCGAGTTTTGATCGGTTTTTCGTGCACTGTCACAGAAATTCAAAATACTGGTCATTCACGATGTATTAGCCCATGGTAAGTCGTCTGGGCATGGTTTCATGAAAAAATGAGACGGTCTTAAACTTTGCGCAAAGTCGAGTTTCGATCGGTTTTTCGTTCACCGTCTCGAAAATTTAAAATACTGGTCTTTCCCGTCTTATTTGCCCATGGGAAGTCGTATAAGCACGCTTTCGCAAAAAAATACGACGGTCATAAACTTTGCGCGAAGTCGTGCGCGAGTCGAGTTTCGATCGGTTTTTCGTGCACCGTCACAGAAATTCAAAATACTGGTCATCCACGATGTATTAGCCCATGGTAAGTCGTCTGAGCATGGTTTCACGAAAAAACGCGACGGTCTTAAACTTTGCACAGAGTCGAGTTTCGATCGGTTTTTCGTTCACCGTCTCGGAAATTCAAAATACTAGTCTTTCCCGTCTTATTAGCCCATGGGAAGTCGTACAAGCACGCTTTCGCAAAAAAAATACGACGCTCATAAGCTTTGCGCGAAGTCGTGCGCGAGTCGAGTTTCGATCGGTTTTTCGTGCACCGTCTCGGAAATTCAAAATACTGGCCATTCAATGGTAAGTAGTATGAGCATTGTTTCAAGAAAAAACGCGACGGTCATAAACTTTGCGCAGAGTCGAGTTTCGATCGATTTTTCGTGCACCGTCTCGGAAATTCAAAATACTGGTATTTCCCGTCTTTTTAGCCCATGGGAAGTCGTACAAGCACGCTTTCGCAAAAAAATACGACGGTCATAAACATTGCGCGAACTTTGCGCAAAGTCGAGTTTCGATCGGTTTTTCGTGCACCGTCTCGGAAATTCAAAATACTGGCCATTCACGTTGTATTAGCCCATTGTAAGTCGTCTGAGCATGGTTTCACGAAAAAATGCGACGGTCTTAAACTTTGCGCAGAGTCGAGTTTCGATCGGTTTTTCGTGCACCGTCTCGAAAATTCAAAATACTGGTCTTTCCCGTCTTATTAGCCCATGGGAAGTCATACAAGCACGCTTTCGCAAAAAAATACGACGGTCATAAACTTTGCGCGAAGTCGTGCGCGAGTCGAGTTTCGATCGGTTTTTCGTGCACCGTCACAGAAATTCAAAATACTGGCCATTCCCGTTGTATTAGCCCATGGTAAGTCGTCTGAGCATGGTTTCAAGAAAAAACGCGACGGTCATAAACTTTGCGCAGAGTCGAGTTTCGATCGATTTTTCGTGCACCGTCTCGGAAATTCAAAATACTGGTATTTCCCATCTTATTAGACCATGGGAAGTCGTACAAGCTCGCTTTCGCAAAAAAATACGACGGTCATAAACTTTGCGCGAAGTCGTGCGCGAGTCGAGTTTCGATCGGTTTTTCGTGCACCATCTCGGAAATTCAAAATACTGGCCATTCACGATGTATTAGCCCATGGTAAGTCGTATGAGCATAGTTTTACGAAAAAATGCTACGGTCATAAACTTTGCGCAGAGTCGAGTTTCGATCGATTTTTCGTGCACCGTCTCGGAAATTCAAAATACTGGTCTTTCCCGTCTTATTATCCCATGGGAAGTCGTACAAGCACGCTTTCGCAAAAAAATACGACGGTCATAAACTTTGCGCGAAGTCGTGCGCGAGTCGAGTTTCGTTCGATTTTTCGTGCACCGTCTCGGAAATTCAAAATACTGGCCATTCACGTTGTATTAGCCAATGGTAAGTCGTATGACAATGGTTTCACGAAAAAACACGACGGTCATAAACTTTGCGCAGAGTCGAGTTTCGATCGATTTTTCGTGCACCGTCTCGGAAATTCAAAATACTGGTATTTCCCGTCTTATTAGCCCATGGGAAGTCGTACAGCACGCTTTCGCAAAAAAATACGACGATCATAAACTTTGCGCGAAGTCGTGCACGAGTCGAGTTTCGATCGGTTTTTCGTGTAACGTCTCGAAAATTCAAAATACTGGCCATTCACGTTGTATTAGCCCATGGTAAGTCGTATGAGCATGGTTTCACGAAAAAACGCGACGGTCATAAACTTTTTAGCAGAGTCGAGTTTCGATGAATTGTTCGTGCACCGTCTCGGAAATTCAAAATACTGGTCTTTCCCGTCTTATTAGCCCATGGGAAGTCGTACAAGCAAACTTTCGCAAAAAAATACGACGGTCATAAATTTGCGCGAACTTTACGCAAAGTCGAGTTTCGATCGGTTTTTCGTGCACCGTCACAGAAATTCAAAATACTGGTCATTCATGATGTATTTGCCCATGGTAAGTCGTCTGAGCATGGTTTCATGAAAAAACGCGACGGTCTTAAACTTTGCGCAGAGTCGATTTTCGATCGGTTTTTCGTTCACCGTCTCGGAAATTCAAAATACTCGTCTTTCCCGTCTTATTAGACCATGGGAAGTCGTATAAGCACGCTTTCGCAAAAAAATACGACGGTCATAAACTTTGCGCGAAGTCGTGCGCGAGTCGAGTTTCGATCGGTTTTTCGTGCACCTTCTCGGAAATTCAAAATACTGGCCATTCACGTTGTATTAGCCCATGGTAAGTCGTATGACAATGGTTTCACGAAAAAACGCGATCGTCATAATCTTTGCGAGAGTCGAGTTTCGATCGGTTTTTCGTGCACCGTGTTGGAAATTCAAAATACTGGTCTGTCCCGTTTTATTAGCCCATGGGAAGTCGTACAAGCTCGCTTTCGTAAAAAAATACGACGGTCATAAACATTGCGCGAAGTCGCGCGCTGTGTCGAGTTTCGATCGGTTTTACGTGCACCATCTCGGAAATTCAAAATACTGGCCATTCACGATGTATTAGCCCATGGTAAGTCATATGAGCATAGTTTCACGAAAAAAAGCGACGGTCATAAACTTTGCGCAGAGTCGAGTTTCGATCGGTTTTTCGTGCACCGTCTCGGAAATTCAAAATACTGGCCATTCAATGGTAAGTAGTATGAGCATTGTTTCAAGAAAAAACGCGACGGTCATAAACTTTGCGCAGAGTCGAGTTTCGATCGATTTTTCGTGCACCGTCTCGGAAATTCAAAATACTGGTATTTCCCGTCTTTTTAGCCCATGGGAAGTCGTACAAGCACGCTTTCGCAAAAAAATACGACGGTCATAAACATTGCGCGAACTTTGCGCAAAGTCGAGTTTCGATCGGTTTTTCGTGCACCGTCTCGGAAATTCAAAATACTGGCCATTCACGTTGTATTAGCCCATTGTAAGTCGTCTGAGCATGGTTTCACGAAAAAACGCGACGGTCTTAAACTTTGCGCAGAGTCGAGTTTCGATCGGTTTTTCGTGCACCGTCTCGAAAATTCAAAATACTGGTCTTTCCCGTCTTATTAGCCCATGGGAAGTCATACAAGCACGCTTTCGCAAAAAAATACGACGGTCATAAACTTTGCGCGAAGTCGTGCGCGAGTCGAGTTTCGATCGGTTTTTCGTGCACCGTCACAGAAATTCAAAATACTGGCCATTCCCGTTGTATTAGCCCATGGTAAGTCGTCTGAGCATGGTTTCAAGAAAAAACGCAACGGTCATAAACTTTGCGCAGAGTCGAGTTTCGATCGATTTTTCGTGCACCGTCTCGGAAATTCAAAATACTGGTATTTCCCGTCTTATTAGACCATGGGAAGTCGTACAAGCTCGCTTTCGCAAAAAAATACGACGGTCATAAACTTTGCGCGAAGTCGTGCGCGAGTCGAGTTTCGATCGGTTTTTCGTGCACCATCTCGGAAATTCAAAATACTGGCCATTCACGATGTATTAGCCCATGGTAAGTCGTATGAGCATAGTTTTACGAAAAAACGCTACGGTCATAAACTTTGCGCAGAGTCGAGTTTCGATCGATTTTTCGTGCACCGTCTCGGAAATTCAAAATACTGGTCTTTCCCGTCTTATTATCCCATGGGAAGTCGTACAAGCACGCTTTCGCAAAAAAATACGACGGTCATAAACTTTGCGCGAAGTCGTGCGCGAGTCGAGTTTCGTTCGGTTTTTCGTGCACCGTCTCGGAAATTCAAAATACTGGCCATTCACGTTGTATTAGCCAATGGTAAGTCGTATGACAATGGTTTCACGAAAAAACACGACGGTCATAAACTTTGCGTAGAGTCGAGTTTCGATCGATTTTTCGTGCACCGTCTCGGAAATTCAAAATACTGGTATTTCCCGTCTTATTAGCCCATGGGAAGTCGTACAGCACGCTTTCGCAAAAAAATACGACGATCATAAACTTTGCGCGAAGTCGTGCACGAGTCGAGTTTCGATCGGTTTTTCGTGCAACGTCTCGAAAATTCAAAATACTGACCATTCACGTTGTATTAGCCCATGGTAAGTCGTATGAGCATGGTTTCACGAAAAAACGCGACGGTCATAAACTTTTTAGCAGAGTCGAGTTTCGATGAATTGTTCGTGCACCGTCTCGGAAATTCAAAATACTGGTCTTTCCCGTCTTATTAGCCCATGGGAAGTCGTACAAGCACACTTTCGCAAAAAAATACGACGGTCATAAATTTGCGCGAACTTTGCGCAAAGTCGAGTTTCGATCGGTTTTTCGTGCACCGTCACAGAAATTCAAAATACTGGTCATTCATGATGTATTTGCCCATGGTAAGTCGTCTGAGCATGGTTTCATGAAAAAACGCGACGGTCTTAAACTTTGCGCAGAGTCGATTTTCGATCGGTTTTTCGTTCACCGTCTCGGAAATTCAAAATACTCGTCTTTCCCGTCTTATTAGACCATGGGAAGTCGTATAAGCACGCTTTCGCAAAAAAATACGACGGTCATAAACTTTGCGCGAAGTCGTGCGCGAGTCGAGTTTCGATCGGTTTTTCGTGCACCTTCTCGGAAATTCAAAATACTGGCCATTCACGTTGTATTAGCCCATGGTAAGTCGTATGACAATGGTTTCACGAAAAAACGCGATCGTCATAATCTTTGCGAGAGTCGAGTTTCGATCGGTTTTTCGTGCACCGTGTTGGAAATTCAAAATACTAGTCTGTCCCGTTTTATTAGCCCATGGGAAGTCGTACAAGCTCGCTTTCGTAAAAAAATACGACGGTCATAAACATTGCGCGAAGTCGCGCGCTGTGTCGAGTTTCGATCGGTTTTACGTGCACCATCTCGGAAATTCAAAATACTGGCCATTCACGATGTATTAGCCCATGGTAAGTCGTATGAGCATAGTTTCACGAAAAAAAGCGACGGTCATAATCTTTGCACAGAGTCGAGTTTCGATCGGTTTTTCGTTCACCGTCTCGGAAATTCAAAATACTGGTCTTTCCCGTCTTATTAGCCCATGGGAAGTCGTACAAGGACGCTTTCGCAAAAAAATACGACGGTCATAAACTTTGCGCGAAGTCGTGCAAGAGTCGAGTTTCGATCGGTTTTTCGTGCACCGTCTCGGAAATTCATAATACTGGCCATTCACGTTGTATTAGCCTATGGTAAGTCGTATGAGCTTGGTTTCACGAAAAAACGCAACGGTCATAAACTTTGCGCAGAGTCGAGTTTCGATCGGTTTTTCGTGCACGGTCTCGAAAATTCAAAAAATTGGTCTTTCCCGTCTTATTAGCCCATGGGAAGTCGTACAAGCACGCTTTCGCAAAAAAATACGACAGTCATAAACTTTGCGCAAAGTCGTGCGCGAGTCGAGTTTCGATCGGTTTTACGTGCACCATCTCGGAAATTCAAAATACTGGCCATTCACGTTGTATTAGCCCATGGTAAGTCGTATGAGCATAGTTTCACGAAAAAACGCGACGGTCATAATCTTTGCGTGAGTCGAGTTTCGATCGATTTTTCGTTCACCGTCTTGGAAATTCAAAATACTGGTCTTTCCCGTCTTATTAGCCCATGGGAAGTCGTACAAGCTCGCTTTCGCAAAAAAATACGACGGTCAAAAACATTGCGCGAAGTCGCGCGCTGTGTCGAGTTTCAATCGATTTTACGTGCACCATCTTGGAAATTCAAAATACTGGCCATTCACGATGTATTAGCCCATGGTAAGTCGTATGAGCATAGTTTCACGAAAAAATGTGACGGTCATAAACTTTGCGCAGAGTCGAGTTTCGATCGATTTTTCGTGCACCGTCTCGGAAATTCAAAATACTGGTCTTTCCCGTCTTATTAGCCCAAGATCTCCTTCCATATCTAAGATGAATAATCACAAGCAAAGTAGAGATGGTCAACACTTTCTTCATTTTGCATACACAAAGAGCACCGATTTACAATATAAATACCTCTTCGCTGCATATTGTCCATCGTAGGAAGTTTGTCGAGAAGGGCCTGCCATGTACATAAGGAATGTCGCTGTGAGCATGGACTATCCCATGTCCAACTACTTTGAATCCACTTGTTGTTTCGTCGTCTAATTTGGTTCCATGCAGATGTAGCACTAAATTTACCGTTATCATGAAGCCAAATCAGCATATCTGAAGAGTTGTTCTTGATTGGAATAGCCCTAATAGTCGGCCAAAGTAATAACATGTAAGGGGAGGTAGGGTTGGGAAGACACCATGTACCATTGTTAATGAATTCAGAAACCTTCCAGTCTTTGGGAGCCCCCAGATCCTGTCGTACTCTATCACCAAATATCTGAAATATACTTTTCCCATTCACCCAAGGATCATACCACATATTAATATTGGTTCCAGAAGAAATCACATAAGAAATATTGTTACGTAGCCATCGCCTTGCCTTCAGAATTCCTTTCCAAGCAGCAGAATGAGATGTTTTTGCAGATGTTTCCCAGATTGATTCCTTGGTTAGGTACCTAGCAAAAACCCATAATTAGATGATGTCATTTCTATATTATAATATCCAAATAAACTCAATCCAGAATGTGATGATGGATTATATTCGTAAAATAACATTGATCTAATTCTAATAAGCTGCGCAAAATATGGTTTTCATGATAAATATAATCACAAGAAGCTTGTGATTATTCATCTTCGATATGGGAAGAGATCTTGAAGCGATTTGATCTTCAAAGGCTACCACGGCCAAACTTGCATCATGAACTAGAAAGGCTAATGCAAGGCTTCTCAAGAAAGGGTCCTCTTACACAACTAGCAAGAATTATATTCAGATGTGCTATT
Organism: Ensete ventricosum; assembly: GCA_029747655.1. Taxonomy (NCBI): domain Eukaryota; kingdom Viridiplantae; phylum Streptophyta; class Magnoliopsida; order Zingiberales; family Musaceae; genus Ensete; species Ensete ventricosum. The sequence continues at coordinate 41,204,828 of JAQQAF010000003.1, forward strand.
TGGTGGATTTGGAAGGAGAGGTGTGGCAGAATTTTTGAGTGTCACAACATGAACAAAGATCAAATTCTGATAGAGATTCTTCAGGACTCACGATCATGCATGGAGCAAGAATTGAATATAGAGCACCTAACAAGAAGGGAGAAAGAGATTTTCACAAGATTCAATTTTTTCATTAGTCAATAATCAGTCGAATAATGATGAAGATTGTAATGTATTATGGGGCAAAGCTTATATTTTGTGATGTATCCACAAGTACTCCAGATCAGTCTAGCTATTGTATTTTTTATTAACTTACTTGTGCTACTCTTGGAAATGAGTTTGATGAAGTGTGTCCATTTCACCTTCTTTAGGTGGGGTACAATCTTCTCGACTACACTAAGAGACTTCAGGCTTTAGTCTATGGCTTGTGTAGACAAAGCTTCTTTGTACAAATCTTTTACAAAATACATTATCTTTACTTACCAAAAAAAAAAACAATTCAAAATACTGGAACTTACCAAAAAAATTCAAAATACTGGCCATTTACGATGTATTAGCCCATGGTAATTCGTATGAGCATAGTTTCACGAAAAAACGCGACGGTCATAAACTTTGCGCAGAGTCGAGTTTCGATCGATTTTTCGTTCACCTTCTCGGAAATTCAAAATACTGGTCTTTCCCGTCTTATTAGCCCATGGGAAGTCGTACAAGCACGCTTTCGCAAAAAAATACGACGGTCATAAACTTTGCGCGAAGTCGTGCGCGAGTCGAGTTTCGATCGGTTTTTCGTGCACCGTCTCGGAAATTCAAAATACTGGCCATTCACGTTGTATTAGCCCATGGTAAGTCGTATGAGCATGGTTTCACGAAAAAACACGACGGTCATAAACTTTGCGCAGAGTCGAGTTTCGATCGATTTTTCGTGCACCGTCTCGGAAATTCAAAATACTGGTCTTTCCCGTCTTATTAGCCCATGGGAAGTCGTACAAGCACGCTTTCGCAAAAAAATACGACGGTCATAAACTTTGCGCGAAGTCGTGCGCGAGTCGAGTTTCGATCGGTTTTTCGTGCACCGTCTTGGAAATTCAAAATACTGGTCATTCACGTTGTATTAGCCCATGGTAAGTCGTATGAGCATGGTTTCACGAAAAAACGCGACGGTCATAAACTTTGCGCAGAATCGAGTTTCGATCGGTTTTTCATGCACCGTCTCGGAAATTCAAAATACTGGTCTTTCCCGTCTTATTAGCCCATGGGAAGTCGTACAAGCACGCTTTCGCAAAAAATTACGACGGTCATAAACTTTGCGCGAAGTCGTGCGCGAGTCGAGTTTCGATTGGTTGTATTAGCCATTCACGTTGTATTAGCCCATGGTAAGTCGTATGAGCATGGTTTCACCTCACAGCGACATGCCTTATGTACATGGCAGGCCCTTCTCGGCAAACTTTCTACGATGGACAATATGCAGCGGAGAGGTATTTATATTGTAAATCGGTGCTCTTTGTGTATGCAAAAGGAAGAAAGTGTTGACCATCTCTACTTTGCTTGTGATTATTCATCCTGGATATGGAAGGAGATCTTGAAGCGATTTGATCTTCAAAGGCTACCACGGCCAAACTTGCATCATTTTTTTTTTGGTAAGTAAAGATAATGTATTTTGTAAAAGATTTGTACAAAAAGCTTTGTCTACACAAGCCATAGACTAAAGCCTGAAGTCTCTTAGTGTAGTCGAGAAGATTGCACCCCACCAAAAGAAGGTGAAATGGGCACGCTTCATCGAACTCATCTCCAAGAGTAGCACAAGGAAGTTAATAAATAATAAAATGCAATAGCTAGACTGTTCTGGACTACTTGTGGATACATCACAAAATATAAGCTTTGCCCCATATAATATATTACAATCTTCATCATTATTCGAGTGATTCTTGACGAATGGAAAAATTGAATCTTGTGAAAATATCTTTCTCTCTTCTTGTTAGGTGCTCTGTATTCAATTCTTGCTCCATACATGATCGTGAGTCCTGAAGAATCTCTATCAGAATGTGAGCTTTGTTCATGTTGTACACTCAAAAATTCTGCCACACCTCTCCTTCCAAATCCACCAAATAGCACATCTGAATATAATTCTTGCTAGTTGTGTAAGAGGCCCCTTTCTTGAGAAGCTTTGCATAAGCATTTCTAATTCATGATGCAAGTTTGGCCGTGGTAGCCTTTGAAAATCAAATCAATTCAAGATCTCCTTCCATATCCAAGATGAATAATCACAAGCAAAGTAGAGATGGTCAACACTTTCTTCATTTTGCATACACAAAGAGCACCGATTTACAATATAAATACCTCTTCGCTGCATATTGTCCATCGTAGGAAGTTTGTCGAGAAGGGCCTGCCATGTACATAAGGAATGTCGCTGTGAGCATGGACTATCCCATGTCCAACTACTTTGGATCCACTTGTTGTTTCGTCGTCTAATTTGGTTCCATGCAGATGTAGCACTAAATTTACCGTTATCATGAAGCCAAATAAGCATATCTGAAGAGTTGTTCTTGATTGGAATAGCCCTAATAGTCGGCCAAAGTAATAACATGTCAGGGGAGGTAGGGTTGGGAAGACACCATGTACCATTGTTAATGAATTCAGAAACCTTCTAGTCTTTGGGAGCCCCCAGATCCTGTCGTACTCTATCACCAAATATCTGAAATATACTTTTCCCATTCACCCAAGGATCATACCACATATTAATATTGGTTCCAGAAGAAATCACATAAGAAATACTATTACGTAGCCATCGCCTTGCCTTCAGAATTCCTTTCCAAGCAACAGAATGAGATGTTTTTGCAGATGTTTCCCAGATTGATTCCTTGGTTAGGTACCTAGCAAAAACCCATTGTGACCATAAGGAAGACTTGTTTTGTAAAATATCTAATAATTGCTTTACCATACAAGCTTTATTCCAATCTCTAATATGTCGAAGATTCAGCCCCCCTTCATCCTTCGGTTTGCAAATGTTGTCCCAATTCACCATGTGCATTGTCTTACCATCTGTGCCATTCCAAAAGAAGTTCATAAGTAATTTATCAATATCATGGAGAAGCCCGGCAGGTAGAAGGAATGCATGAGACCAATAAATAGAATAAGAGATCAACACAGATCGAATAAGTTCAAGTCGTCCAGCTTTAGAAAGAAGCCTATTTTTCCAAGAGGAAATTCTGTTCTTAATTTTGTGTAGGATAGGCTGACAGGAGACTTTGTTGATTCCAGTTGATATAAGTGGGAGACCCAAGTAAGGAACCGGTAAATTTCCTTCAGCAACTCCCAATGTTTGAGCAATATGATCCTTATTGTCAATGCAAGCACCCACATATACTTTGCTTTTTGCATGGTTTAGCTTAAGACCAGAAACTTTACCAAATTCATTAAGAATATCTGCCAGATTACCCACAGAAACTGGATCATCTCGAAGGCAGATAATAAGGTCATCGGCAAATATTATGTGAGAGATATAAACAGAACCATAATGTGGTACCTTAATTTTGCCATTGGAAACAGCCTCTTCTAACATACAACTGAGCCCTTCCATTGCAATGGTAAAAAGATAAGGAGATAGTGGATCGCCTTGCCGAATGTCATTCTTACTCCCAAAGAAGCCAATAGGTGAACCATTAAAGAGAATCGAAAATTTTGGAGTTTCCAAGCAACATTGAATCCATTTAACCCAGTGCTGAGGGAAGCCCATATTATGGAGCATCATGTAAATAAAATTCCTATTGACTGAGTCAAAGGCCTTTCGTAAATCAGCTTTAAAACATATCTTTTTCCCTCTTCTTTTAGAATGTAGATCCTTAACCAAATCATTAGCAAGCAGGACATTATGATGGATACTCCTCCCTTTAAGAAAAGCAGCCTGATTAGGACTAATGACCTTATTCATGACCTTTTGTAGTCTATCTGTCAGCAACTTAGAGATAACTTTATAAATAAAGTTGCACAGTGAAATAGGACGGTAGTTCTCCAATGAATCGGCTCCATCATTTTTAGGCACTAAAGAAATAAAAGTGTAATTCATTTCTTTAAGAATATGACCTGAGGAGAAAAAATGTCGACAAGCTTTTATGACATCGTTGCCTACAATAGCCCATGCAATTTGATAAAACTCAGCTGGAAATCCATCTGGACCAGGGCTTTTGTGCTTCGGGGACTTAAAAACAACTTTCACAATTTCATCATCCATTATTGGGGCATTAAGATGAGAGAGGGCTTCAGAATCAAGTCGTCTCGTAGGCCCAACATGAATACTATTAGGCTGCTGTTCCTGATTGAGTAAGGAATAAAAAAATTGCTTGGTGTAATTTTTAACCTCATCCAGATCCTCAATGAGATTACCATCTATACCTTTGCATTTTTTGATGCGATTAGTAGCCCTTCTGGTAGCAATAGCAGCATAGAAAAACTTCGTATTAGAATCCCCTAGAGTAAGCCAATGCTGTCGTGACTTCTGTTTCAAAAAGCATTCCTCCTGCTTCAAAGCTTGCATAAAGTTATTTCTAGCAGCAGCCTCTTTGTATATAAGATTCGCATCCAGAGGTTGAAGATTTAGCTCGCTTTGCACAGCCATAAGTTCTTTCTTGCATAACTGAACCCTGTCGGTGATATTTCCAAATGTAGTTGAATTCCACTTCTTAAGTGCTGCTTTGCATGCTTTTAGTTTTTGACATAGGATGTAAGGGGGAGAACCAAATACATTAATGTCCCAAGCTGACTTAATAACTTCGAGGAACTTTGGGTGAGAACTCCACATATTAAAAAATCTAAAAGGTTTCTTGACTCTGGGTAGTGCTTTATCTGCATGTATATGCATAATAGAGTGATCCGAAAATAACTTAGCACCGTACTCAAGAAGTGAATCTGGGAAAACTGCTAACCATTCCTGATTAATCAAATATCTGTCAAGTCGAGCCATAATTTTTCTTTCAGCAGTACTTTGATTGTTCCATGAGAACCAATCACCTACAGATTTCATGTCAGTCAATGCAGCAGTATATATACAATCATTAAAATGTTGAAGCTGACATTCGGAAAGCACTCTACCCCCCACTTTCTCATTTGTGTATCTGACAGTATTAAAGTCACCGAGAATAACCCAAGGTACTGTAGGATAACTATTTGAAATGCTAACCAGATCACGCCATAGAGCATTCCTGTCAGACATACTGTTAGATGCATAAATACCGGTAATATTGAATTGACATCCAGTCTGTTTATCCTCTGCCTTAAGATGAATGAATTGATTAGTAGCAGAAATAAACCAAGCAGTAACAAGGTTAGGATGCCATAAGACCCAAACTCGACCATAAGTATCCTGAGAATCATTAGTAAAAAGTTCTGCCTCAGGCCATATTAAATTCTTCTGAACTCGAACACGATGAGGTTTAATTTTTGTTTCCACAAGAATCACCATGTCACATGCAGCAGATCGGATTATTCTATTGAGCTCCCGACATTTCTCAGTCTTATTAAGTCCACGAACATTCCAACAGCTTATTTTCATCAATACTAGATAGAAGGAAGAGCATGCGATTTTGGGTGGACACTACCATCCTTTTTCTTATCCTTTGATTTTGCATGGTCCTCTCGCATAATATCTTTACCCTTTAATCCTCTATTCCTATATTTATCCACCTCATCCACAGCTTGCAAATGTTTAAATTTTTGCGTACCTTGAGGCAAGGAGTCCTGAATAGCGGGATGTGTCGAAGAGCGATGAGTTTGGTGAGTTGCAATGTCTTGGTTCCCAAGAGGTTGTTGAAATGAAATTTCCTGATTATCTGAAGGAGTGATTCGTGAAGGCGAGGTTGTTATTGGGGAGTGAGAACCTTGGGAAGCTCCTGCAGTGAAAGTCTCTGATATAATAGGTAAAGATGGAAGTCCTGACTTGTCTTCCTCTTGTTCGTGTCGCTGCCCCAACGAGTCAGAGTGTTCAATAATCTTCTCCGCCATCACCACTGTTGGCACTGGAGTATCAGTGCTTGGATTAGTGGTAGTGACCCCATTCTGTGGCTCTTGGCGTGGTCGGTAGACCTGTGTGATTTTTTTTGAAGGCTGTTGGCAGGCACCATTTACATGTCCAAAAGATAGACAAACCTTGCATCGTTGTGGCTTTCAAGAATATGAGACTTTCACCTTTCGGGTGCTCCCATCAAGATCACGGTAAGATACATCATTCGGCAGTTCCTCATCAGAAGAAACCATTACACAAGCTCTGGCAAAGGTCAATCTCGTTTGTGAAGCTGTTGCCTTATCAAGATACAATGGTTGTCCCAGGGTGCTGCAAAGCTTTGCAATAAAACGACGACCCCAGAGATGTAGTGGAAGTCCATGGAAAGAAACCCATATTGGGATAGACTGTAGACTGTCTAACTCCAATCTCACATCAGGTGCCCAGCGTCGTAGTATCATTGGATGACCACGGATAGTCCAAAATCCTTCAAGGACCCGTTGTAAATCTTCTTCCGAATAAAGCCTGCATACAAAGAATCCGGTCTCCAACATATGAAGATCAGATGTTGATATTCCCCATCGAGTTCTGATGTATGAGGATAGTGGGAAAAATGATGTTCTCAGTCCAACAACGTAGCCCACAATTGCCATGGACCATGTCTCAATTAGTTCGTCAGAATCAATAGCCTCATACACAGCAATCTTCTAGTCAGCCTGTACTTCTGGAGCAAAAAAGTCCAGTCGAAGATCCGGACTACCTACTGGAGCCTTGAAGAGGCTACTCCAAGGCCGAGGATCTCGGGAAATAGGAGCTGGAGGTCGTGATCTAGATCGTGAACGACCTCGGGCCTGGTTCATTGAAGGAGCATCCCATCGAGAAGAAGAAATCAGCGGTGGAACATCCTGGTGTGAAACCGGCCTAAGCTGCTGGGGAGGAACCAGCGGCTGTTGGAGAGAAGCAACCCCCTCCCGCGGTGAAGTAACCAGCGGCTGAGGAGCAACCCTCTCCCGCTGTGACTACTGGAGAGGGGCGTTCTGCTGTGAAGCAATCAGCGTAGGCCGCTGGGAAGAAGCCAGCGGAGGAGCATCCCGCTGGAACAGAGAATGCGAAGCAGAGTGCCGCGTCCGGCCGCTCGCATCCATGGCGTCGCTCGCCCAAGAGACCGCCAGCCGCCTAGGGGAGAGGAAGCCACCACCCTGCCCCCACTAATGTCGCAGCCGTCGCCCCTTCCACGCCGATTGCAGAAGCAGCCGTCGCCCTTTCCACGCTGGAGTTGCCGCAGAAGCAGTCGTCGCCCTTTCCAAACTTGCATCATGAACTAGAAAGGCTAATGCAAGGCTTCTCAAGAAAGGGTCCTCTTACACAACTAGCAAGAATTATATTCAGATGTGCTATTTGGTGGATTTGGAAGGAGAGGTGTGGCAGAATTTTTGAGTGTCACAACATGAACAAAGCTCAAATTCTGATAGAGATTTTTCAGGACTCACGATCATGCATGGAGCAAGAATTTAATATAGAGCACCTAACAAGAAGAGAGAAAGAGATTTTCACAAGATTCAATTTTTTCATTAGTCAATAATCACTCGAATAATGATGAAGATTGTAATGTATTATGGGGCAAAGCTTATATTTTGTGATGTATCCACAAGTACTCCAGAACAGTCTAGCTATTGCATTTTTTATTAACTTCCTTGTGCTACTCTTGGAAATGAGTTTGATGAAGTGTGCCCATTTCACCTTCTTTAGGTGGGGTACAATCTTCTCGACTACACTAAGAGACTTCAGGCTTTAGTCTATGGCTTGTGTAGACAAAGCATCTTTGTACAAATCTTTTACAAAATACATTACCTTTACTTACCAAAAAAAGAGCATGGTTTCACGAAAAAACACGACGGTCATAAACTTTGCGCAGAGTCGAGTTTCGATCGATTTTTCGTGCACCGTCTCGGAAATTCAAAATACTGGTCTTTCCCGTCTTATTAGCCCATGGGAAGTCGTATAAGCACGCTTTCGTAAAAAAATACGACGGTCATAAACTTTGCGCGAAGTCGTGCGCGAGTCGAGTTTCGATCGGTTTTTCGTGCACCGTCTCGGAAATTCAAAATACTGGCCATTCACGTTGTATTAGCCCATGGTAAGTCGTATGACAATTGTTTCACGAAAAAATGCGACCGTCATAATCTTTGCGAGAGTCGAGTTTCGATCGGTTTTTCGTGCACCGTCTTGGAAATTCAAAATACTGGTCTTTCCCGTCTTATTAGCCCATGGGAAGTCGTACAAGCTCGCTTTCGCAAAAAAAATACGACAGTCAAAAACATTGCGCGAAGTCGCGCGCTGTGTCGAGTTTCGATTGGTTTTACGTGCACCATCTCGGAAATTCAAAATACTGGCCATTCACGATGTATTAGCCCATGGTAAGTCGTATGAGCATAGTTTCACGAAAAAACGCGACGGTCATAAACTTTGCGCAGAGTCGAGTTTCGATCGATTTTTCGTGCACCGTCTCGGAAATTCAAAATACTGGTCTTTCCCGTCTTATTAGCCCATCGGAAGACGTACAAGCACGCTTTCGCAAAAAAATACGACGGTCATAAACTTTGCGCGAAGTCGTGCACGAGTCGAGTTTCGATCGGTTTTATGTGCACCGTCTCGGGAATTCCAAATACAGGCCATTCACGTTGTATTAGCCCATGGTAAGTTGTATGAGCTTGGTTTCACGAAAAAACGCAACGGTCATAAACTTTGCGCAGAGTCGAGTTTCGATTGGTTTTTCGTGCACCGTCTCGGAAATTCAAAAAACTGGTCTTTCCCATCTTATTTGCCCATGGGAAGTCGTACAAGCACGCTTTCGCAAAAAAATACGACGGTCATAAACTTTGCGCGAACTTTGTGCAAAGTCGAGTTTCGATCGGTTTTTCGTGCACCGTCACAGAAATTCAAAATACTGGTCATTCACTATGTATTAGCCCATGGTAAGTCGTCTGGGCATGGTTTCACGAAAAAACGCGATGGTCTTAAACTTTGCGCAGAGTCGAGTTTCGATCGGTTTTTCGTTCACCGTCTCGGAAATTCAAAATACTGGTCTTTCCCGTCTTATTAGCCCATGGGAAGTCGTACAAGCACGCTTTCGCAAAAAAATACGACGGTTATAAACTTTGCACGAAGTCGTGCGCGAGTCGAGTTTCGATCGGTTTTTCGTGCACCGTCTTGGAAATTCAAAATACTGGCCATTCACGTTGTATTAGCCCATGGTAAGTCGTATGAGCATGGTTTCACGAAAAAACTCGACGGTCATAAACTTTGCGCAGAGTCGAGTTTCGATCGATTTTTCGTGCACCGTCTCGGAAATTCAAAATACTGGTCTTTCCCGTCTTATTTGCCCATGGGCAGTCATTCAAGCACGCTTTCGTAAAAAAATACGACGGTCATAAACTTTGCGCGAAGTCGTGCGCGAGTCGAGTTTCGATCGGTTTTTCGTGCACCATCTTGGAAATTCAAAATACTGGCCATTCACGTTGTATTAGCCCATGGTAAGTCGTATGAGCATGGTTTCACGAAAAAACGCGACGGTCATAAACTTTGCGCAGAGTCGAGTTTCGATCGGTTTTTCGTGCACCGTCTCGGAAATTCAAAATACAGGTCTTTCCCGTCTTATTAGCCCATGGGAAGTCATACAAGCACGCTTTCGCAAAAAAATACGACGGTCATAAACTTTGCGCGAAGTCGTGCGCGAGTCCAGTTTCGATCGGTTTTTCGTGCACCGTCTCGGAAATTCAAAATACAGGCCATTCACGTTGTATTAGCCCATGGTAAGTCGTATGAGCTGGGTTTCACGAAAAAACGCAACGGTCATAAACTTTGCGCAGAGTTGAGTTTCGATCAGTTTTTCATGCACCGTCTCGGAAATTCAAAATACTGGTCTTTCCCATCTTATTAGCCCATGGGATGTCGTACAAGCACGCTTTCGCAAAAAAAATACGACGGTCATAAACTTTGCGCGAACTTTGCGCAAAGTCGAGTTTCGATCGATTTTTCGTGCACCGTCACAGAAATTCAAAATACTGGTCATTCACGATGTATTAGCCCATGGTAAGTCGTATGAGCATGGTTTCACGAAAAAACATGACCGTCATAATCTTTGCGAGAGTCGAGTTTCGATCGGTTTTTCGTGCACCGTCTTGGAAATTCAAAATACTGGTCTTTCCCATCTTTTTAGCCCATGGGAAGTCATACAAGCACGCTTTCGCAAAAAAATACAATGGTCATAAACTTTGCGCGAAGTCGTGCGCGAGTCGAGTTTCGATCGGTTTTTCGTGCACCATCTCGGAAATTCAAAATACTGGCCATTCACGTTGTATTAGCCCATGGTAAGTCGTCTGAGCATGGTTTCACGAAAAAACGCGAAAGTCTTAAACTTTGCGAGAGTCGAGTTTCGATCGGTTTTTCGTGCACCGTCTCGGAAATTCAAAATACTGGTATTTACCGTTTTATTAGCCCATGGGAAGTCGTACAAGCACGCTTTCTCAAAAAAATATGACGGTCATAAACTTTGCGCGAAGTCGTGCGCGAGTCGAGTTTCGATCGGTTTTTCGTGCACCGTCTCGGAAATTCAAAATACTGGCCATTCACGTTGTATTAGCCCATGGTAAGTCGTATGACAATGGTTTCACGAAAAAACGCGACCGTCATAATCTTTGCGAGAGTCGAGTTTCGATCGGTTTTTCGTGCACCGTCTTGGAAATTCAAAATACTGGTCTTTCCCGTTTTATTAGCCCATGGGAAGTCCTACAAGCTCGCTTCCGCAAAAAAATACGACGGTCATAAACTTTGCGCGAAGTCGTGCACGAGTCGAGTTTCGATCGATTTTTCGTGCACCGTCTCGGAAATTCAAAATTCTGGCCATTCACGTTGTATTAGCCCATGGTAAGTCGTATGAGCTTGGTTTCACGAAAAAACGCAACGGTCATAAACTTTGCGCAGAGTCGAGTTTCGATCGGTTTTTTGTGCACAGTCTCGGAAATTCAAAAAACTGGTCTTTCCCGTCTTATTAGCCCATGGGAAGTCGTACAAGCACGCTTTCGCAAAAAAATACGACGGTCATAAACTTTGCGCGAACTTTGCGCAAAGTCCAGTTTCGATCGGTTTTTCGTGCACCGTCACAGAAATTCAAAATACTGGTCATTCACGATGTATTAGCCCATGGTAAGTCGTCTGGGCATGGTTTCACGAAAAAACGCGACGGTCTTAAACTTTGCGCAAAGTCGAGTTTCGATCGGTTTTTCGTTCACCGTCTCGGAAATTCAAAATACTGGTCTTTCCCGTCTTATTAGCCCATGGGAAGTAGTACAAGCACGCTTTCGCAAAAAAATACGACGGCCATAAACTTTGCGTGAACTTTGCGCAAAGTCGAGTTTCGATCGGTTTTTCGTGCACCGTCACAGAAATTCAAAATACTGGTCATTCACGATGTATTAGCCATGGTAAGTCGTCTGGGCATGGTTTCACGAGAAAACGCGACGGTCTTAAACTTTGCGCAGGGTCGTGTTTCGATCGGTTTTTCGTTCACCGTCTCGGAAATTCAAAAAACTGGTCTTTCCCGTCTTATTAGCCCTTGGGAAGTCGTACAAGCACGCTTTCGCAAAAAAATACGACGGTCATAAACTTTGCGCGAACTTTGCGCAAAGTCGAGTTTCGACCGGTTTTTCGTGCACCGTCACATAAATTCAAAATACTGGTCATTCACGATGTATTAGCCCATGGTAAGTCGTTTGGGCATGGTTTCACGAAAAAACGTGACGGTCTTAAACTTTGCGCAGAGTCGAGTTTCGATCGGTTTTTCATTCACCGTCTCGGAAATTCAAAATACTGGTCTTTCCCGTCTTATTAGCCCATGCGAAGTCGTACAAGCACGCTTTCGCAAAAAAATACGACGGTCATCAATTTTTCGCGAAGTCGCGCGCTGTGTCGAGTTTCGATCGGTTTTTCGTGCACCATCTCGGAAATACAAAATACTGGTCTTTCCCGTCTTTTTAGCCCATGGGAAGTCGTAAAAGCACGCTTTCGCAAAAAAATACGACGGTCATAAACTTTGCGCGAAGTCGTGCGCGAGTCGAGTTTCGATCGGTTTTTCGTGCACCCTCTCGGAAATTCAAAATACTGGCCATTCACGTTGTATTAACCCATGGTAAGTCGTATGAGCATGGTTTCACGAAAAAACGCGACCGTCATAATCTTTGCGAGAGTCGAGTTTCGATCGGTTTTTCGTGCATCGTCTTGGAAATTAAAAATACTGGTCTTTCCTGTCTTATTAGCCCATGGGAAGTCGTACAAGCACGCTTTCGTAAAAAAATACGACGGTCATAAACTTTGCGCGAAGTCGTGCGCGAGTCGAGTTTCGATCGGTTTTTCGTGCACCGTCTCGGAAATTCAAAATACTGGCCATTCACGTTGTATTAGCCCATGGTAAGTCGTATGAGCATGGTTTCAAGAAAAAACGCGACGGTCATAAACTTTGCGCAGAGTCGAGTTTCGATCGATTTTTCGTGCACCGTCTCGGAAATTCAAAATACTGGTATTTCCCATCTTATTAGCCCATGGGAAGTCGTACAAGCACGCTTTCGCAAAAAAATACGACGGTCATAAACTTTGCGCGAAGTCGTGCGCGAGTCGAGTTTCGTTCGGTTTTTGGTGCACCGTCTCGGAAATTCAAAATACTGGCCATTCACGTTGTATTAGCCCATGGTAAGTCGTATGACAATGGTTTAACGAAAAAACATGACGGTCATAAACTTTGCGCAGAGTCGAGTTTCGATCGATTTTTCGTGCACCGTCTCGGAAATTCAAAATAATGGTATTTCCCGTCTTATTAGCCCATGGGAAGTCGTACAAGCACGCTTTCGCAAAAAAATACGACGGTCATAAACTTTGCGCGAAGTCGTGCACGAGTCGAGTTTTGATCGGTTTTTCGTGCACCGTCTCGGAAATTCAAAATACTGGCCATTCACGCTGTATTTGCCCATGGTAAGTCGTATGAGCATGGTTTCACGAAAAAACGCGACGGTCATAAACTTTGCGCAGAGTCGAGTTTCGATCGATTGTACAAGCACCGTCTCGGAAATTCAAAATACTGGTCTTTCCAATCTTATTAGCCCATGGGAAGTCGTACAAGCACGCTTTCGAAAAAAATACGACGGGTATAAATTTTTTTTTTTTTTTGGTAAGTAAAGATATTGTATTTTGTAAAAGATTTGTACAAAGAAGCTTTGTCTACACAAGCCATAGACTAAAGCCTGAAGTCTCTTAGTGTAGTCGAGAAGATTGCACCCCACCTAAAGAAGGTGAAATGAGCACGCTTCATCAAACTCATCTCCAAGAGTAGCATAAGGAAGTTAATAAATAATAAAATGCAATAGCTAGACTGTTCTGGACTACTTGTGGATACATCACAAAATATAAGCTTTGCCCCATATAATTACAATCTTCATCATTATTCGAGTGATTCTTGATGAATGGAAAAATTGAATCTTGTGAAAATATCTTTCTCTCTTCTTGTTAGGTGCTCTGTATTCAATTCTTGCTCCATACATGATCGTGAGTCCTGAAGAATCTCTATCAGAATTTGAGCTTTCTTCATGTTGTGACACTCAAAAATTCTGCCACACCTCTCCTTCCAAATCCACCAAATAGCACATCTGAATATAATTCGTGCTAGTTGTGTAAGAGGCCCCTTTCTTGAGAAGCTTTGCATAAGCATTTCTAATTCATGATGCAAGTTTGGCCGTGGTAGCCTTTGATAATCAAATCGCTTCAAGATCTCCTTCCATATCCAAGATGAATAATAACAAGCAAAGTAGAGATGGTCAACACTTTCTTCATTTTGCATACACAAAGAGCACCGATTTACAATATAAATACCTCTTCGCTGCATATTGTCCATCGTAGGAAGTTTGCCGAGAAGGGCCTGCCATGTACATAAGGAATGTCGCTGTGAGCATGGACTATCCCATGTCCAACTACTTTGGATCCACTTGTTGTTTCGTCGTCTAATTTGGTTCCATGCAGATGTAGCACTAAATTTACCGTTATCATGAAGCCAAATAAGCATATCTGAAGAGTTGTTCTTTATTGTAATAGCCCTAATAGTCGGCCAAAGTAATAACATGTCAGGGGAGGTAGGGTTGGGAAGACACCAAGTACCATTGTTAATGAATTCAGAAACCTTCCAGTCTTTGGGAGCCCCCAGATCCTGTCGTACTCTATCACCAAATATCTGAAATATGCTTTTCCCATTCACCCAAGGATCATACCACATATTAATATTGGTTCTAGAAGAAATCACATAAGAAATATTGTTACGTAGCCATCTCCTTGCCTTTAGAATTCCTTTCCAAGCAGCAGAATGAGATGTTTTGGCAGATACTTCCCAGATTGATTCCTTGGTAAGGTACCTAGCAAAAACCCATTGTGACCATAAGGAAGACTTGTTTTGTAAAATATCCCATAATTGCTTTACCATACAAGCTTTATTCCAATCTCTAATATGTCGAAGATTCAGCCCCCCTTCATCCTTCGGTTTGCAAATGCTGTCCCAATTCACCATGTGCATTGCCTTACCATCTGTGTCATTCCAAAAGAAGTTCATAAGTAATTTATCAATATCATGGAGAAGCCCGGCTGGTAGAAGGAATGCATGAGACCAATAAATAGAATAAGAGGTCAACACAGATCGAATAAGTTCAAGTCGTCCAGCTTTAGAAAGAAGCCTATTTTTCCAAGAGGAAATTCTGTTCTTAATTTTTTGTATGATAGGCTGACAGGAGGCTTTGTTGATTCCAGTGGATATAAGTGGCAGACCCAAGTAAGGAACCGGTAAATTTCCTTCAGCAACTCCCAATGTTTGAGCAATATGATCCTTATTGTCAATGCAAGCACCCACATATACTTTGCTCTTTGCATGGTTTAGCTTAAGACCAGAAACTATACCAAATTCATTAAGAATATCTACCAGATTACTCACAGAAACTGGATCATCTCGAAGGAAGATAATAAGGTCATCAGCAAATGTTATGTGAGAGATATAAATAGAACCATAATATGGTACCTTAATTTTGCCATTGGAAACAGCCTCTTCTAACATACAACTGAGTCCTTCCATTGCAATCGTAAAAAGATAAGGAGATAGTGGATCGCCTTGCCGAATGCCATTCTTACTCCCGAAGAAGCCAATAGGTGAACCATTAAAGAGAATCGAAAATTTTGGAGTTTCCAAGCAACATTGAATCCATTGAACCCAGCGCTGAGGGAAGCCCATATTATGGAGCATCATGTAAATAAATTGCCTATTGACTGAGTCAAAGGCCTTCCGTAAATCAGCTTTAAAACAGATCTTTTTCCCTCTTGTTTTTGAGTGTAGATCCTTAACCAAATCATTAGCAAGCAGGACATTATGATGGATACTCCTCCCTTTAATAAAAGCAGCCTGATTAGGACTAATGACCTTATTCATGACCTTTTGTAGTCTATCTGCCAGCAACTTAGAGATAACCTTATAAATAAAGTTGCACTGTGAAATAGGACGGTAGTTCTCCAATGAATCGGCTCCATCATTTTTAGGCACTAAAGAAATAAAAGTGCAATTCATTTCTTTCAGAATGTGACCTGAGGAGAAAAAATGTCGACAAGCTTTTATGACATCGTTGCCTACAATAGCCCATGCAATTTGATAAAACTCAGCTGGAAATCCATCTGGACCAGGGCTTTTGTGCTTCGGGGACTTAAAAACAACTTTCACAATTTCATCATCCGTTATTGGGGCATTAAGATGAGAGAGAGCTTCAGAATCAAGTCGTCTTGTAGGCCCAACATGAATACTATTAGGCTGCTGTTCCTGATTGAGTAAGGAATAAAAAAATTGCTCGGTGTAATTTTTAACCTCATCCAGATCCTCAATGAGATTACCATCTATACCTTTGCATTTTTTGATGCGATTAGTAGCCCTTCTGGTAGCAATAGCAGCATAGAAAAACTTCGTATTAGAATCCCCTAGAGTAAGCCAATGCTGTCGTGACTTCTGTTTCAAAAAGCATTCCTCCTGCTTCAAAGCTTGCATAAAGTTATTTCTAGCAGCAGCCTCTTTGTATATAAGATTCGCATCCAGAGGTTGAAGATTTAGCTCGCTTTGCACAGCCATAAGTTCTTTCTTGCATAACTGAACTCTGTCGTTGATATTTCCAAATGTAGTTGAATTCCACTTCTTCAGTGCTGCTTTGCATGCTTTTAGTTTTTGACATAGGATGTAAGGGGGAGAACCAAATACATTAATGTCCCAAGCTGACTTAATAACTTCGAGGAACTTTGGGTGAGAACTCCACATATTAAAAAATCTAAAAGGTTTCTTGACTCTTGGTAGTGCTTTATCTGCATGTATATGCATAATAGAGTTATCAAATTGCATGGGCTATTGTAGGCAACGATGTCATAAAAGCTTGTCGACATTTTTTCTCCTCAGGTCACATTCTTAAAGAAATGAATTGCACTTTTATTTCTTTAGTGCCTAAAAATGATGGAGCCGATTCATTGGAGAACTACCGTCCTATTTCACTGTGCAACTTTATTTATAAGGTTATCTCTAAGTTGCTGGCAGATAGACTACAAAAGGTCATGAATAAGGTCATTAGTCCTAATCAGGCTGCTTTTCTTAAAGGGAGGAGTATCCATCATAATGTCCTGCTTGCTAATGATTTGGTTAAGGATCTACATTCTAAAACAAGAGGAAAAAAGATCTGTTTTAAAGCTGATTTACGAAAGGCCTTTGACTCAGTCAATAGGAATTTTATTTACATGATGCTCCATAATATGGGCTTCCCTCAGCACTGGGTTAAATGGATTCAATGTTGCTTGGAAACTCCAAAATTTTCAATTCTCTTTAATGGTTCACCTATTGGCTTCTTTGGGAGTAAGAATGGCATTCGGCAAGGCGATCCACTATCTCCTTATCTTTTTACCATTGCAATGGAAGGGCTCAGTTGTATGTTAGAAGAGGCTGTTTCCAATGGCAAAATTAAGGTACCACATTATGGTTCTGTTTATATCTCTCACATAACATTTGCCGACGACCTTATTATCTTCCTTCGAGATGATCCAGTTTCTGTGAGTAATCTGGCAGATATTCTTAATGAATTTGGTAAAGTTTCTGGTCTTAAGCTAAACCATGCAAAGAGCAAAGTATATGTGGGTGCTTGCATTGACAATAAGGATCATATTGCTCAAACATTGGGAGTTGCTGAAGGAAATTTACCGGTTCCTTACTTGGGTCTCCCACTTATATCCACTGGAATCAACAAAGCCTCCTGTCAGCCTATTATACAAAAAATTAAGAACAGAATTTCCTCTTGGAAAAATAGGCTTATTTCTAAAGCTGGACGACTTGAACTTATTCGATCCGTGTTGATCTCTTATTCTATTTATTGGTCTCATGCATTCCTTCTACCTACCGGGCTTCTCCATGATATTGATAAATTACTTATGTACTTCTTTTGGAATGGCACAGATGGTAAGGCAATGCACATGGTGAATTGGGACAGCATTTGCAAACCGAAGGATGAAGGGGGGCTGAATCTTCGACATAGTAGAGATTGGAATAAAGCTTGTATGGTAAAGCAATTATGGGATATTTTACAAAACAAGTCTTCCTTATGGTCACAATGGGTTTTTGCTAGGTACCTAACTAAGGAATCAATCTGGGAAACATCTGCAAAAACATCTCATTCTTCTGCTTGGAAAGGAATTCTGAAGGCAAGGCGATGGCTACGTAACAATATTTCTTATGTGATTTCTTCTGGAACCAATATTAATATGTGGTATGATCCTTGGGTGAATGGGAAAAGTATATTTCAGATATTTGGTGATAGAGTACGATAGGATCTGGGGGCTCCCAAAGACTGGAAGGTTTCTGAATTCATTAACAATGGTACTTGGTGTCTTCCCAACCCTACCTCCCCTGACATGTTATTACTTTGGCCGACTATTAGGGCTATTCCAATCATGAACAACTCTTCAGATATGCTTATTTGGCTTCATGATAACGGTAAATTTAGTGCTACATCTGCATGGAACCAAATTAGACGACGAAACAACAAGTGGATCCAAAGTAGTTAGACATGGGATAGTCCATGCTCACAGCGACATTCCTTATGTACATGGCAGGCCCTTCTCGGCAAACTTCCTACGATGGACAATATGCAGCGAAGAGGTATTTATATTGTAAATCGGTGCTCTTTGTGTATGCAAAATGAAGAAAGTGTTGACCATCTCTACTTTGCTTGTGATTATTCATCTTGGATATGGAAGGAGATCTTGAAGCGATTTGATTTTCAAAGGCTACCACGGCCAAACCTGCATCATGAATTAGAAATGCTTATGCAAAGCTTCTCAAGAAAGGGGCCTCTTACACAACTAGCAAGAATTATATTCAGATGTGCTATATGGTGGATTTGGAAGGAGAGGTGTGGCAGAATTTTTGAGTGTCACAACATGAACAAAGCTCAAATTCTGATAGAGATTCTTAAGGACTCACGATCATGTATGGAGCAAGAATTGAATACAGAGCACCTAACAAGAAGAGAGAAAGATATTTTCACAAGATTCAATTTTTCCATTCGTCAAGAATCACTCGAATAATGATGAAGATTGTAATGTATTATATGGGGCAAAGCTTATATTTTGTGATGTATCCACAAGTAGTCCAGAACAGTCTAGCTATTGCATTTTATTATTTATTAACTTCCTTATGCTACTCTTGGAGATGAGTTTGATGAAGCGTGCCCATTTCACCTTCTTTTGGTGGGGTGCAATCTTCTCGACTACACTAAGAGACTTCAGGCTTTAGTCTATGGCTTGTGTAGACAAAGCTTCTTTGTACAAATCTTTTACAAAATACATTATCTTTACTTACCAAAAAAAAAATAATAGAGTGATCCGAAAATAACTTAGCACCGTACTCAAGAAGTGAATCTGGAAAAACTGCTAACCATTCCTGATTTATCAAACATCTGTCAAGTCGAGCCATAATTTTTCTTTCAGCAGTACTTTGATTGTTCCATGAGAACCAATCACCTACAGATTTCATGTCAGTCAATGCAGCAGTATCTATACAATCATTAAAATGTTGAAGCTGACATTCGGAAAGCACTCTACCCCCCACTTTCTCATTTGTGTATCTGACAGTATTAAAGTCACCGATAACAACCCAAGGTACTGTAGGATAACTATTTGAAATGCTAACCAGATCACGCCATAGAGCATTCCTGTCAGACATACTGTTAGATGCATAAATATCGGTAATATTGAATTGACATCCAGTCTGTTTATCCTCTGCCTTAAGATGAATGAATTGATTAGTAGCAGAAATAAACCAAGCAGTAACAAGATTAGGATGCCATAAGACCCAAACTCGACCATAAGTATCCTGAGAATCATTAGTAAAAAGTTCTGCCTCAGGCCATATTAAATTCTTCTGAACTTGAACACGATGAGGTTTAATTTTTGTTTCCACAAGAATGACAATGTCACATGCAGCAGATCGGATTATTCTATTGAGCTCCCGACATTTCTCAGTCTTATTAAGTCCACGAACATTCCAACAGCTTATTTCCATCAATACTAGATAGAAGGAAGAGCATGCGATTTTGGGAGGACACTACCATCCTTTTTCTTATCCTTTGATTTTGCATGGTCCTCTCGCATAATATCTTTACCCTTTAATCCTTTATTCCTATATTTATCCACCTCATCCACAGCTTGCAAATG
Organism: Ensete ventricosum; assembly: GCA_029747655.1. Lineage (NCBI taxonomy): Eukaryota > Viridiplantae > Streptophyta > Magnoliopsida > Zingiberales > Musaceae > Ensete > Ensete ventricosum. Next base: position 41,224,608 of record JAQQAF010000003.1, read on the forward strand.
TTTAAATTTTTGCGTACCTTGAGGCAAGGAGTCCTGAATAGCGGGATGTGTCGAAGAGCGATGAGTTTGGTGAGTTGCAATGTCTTGGTTCCCAAGAGGTTGTTGAAATGAAATTTCCTGATTATCTGAAGGAGTGATTCGTGAAGGCGAGGTTGTTATTGGGGAGTGAGAACCTTGGGAAGCTCCTGCAGTGAAATTCTCTGATATAATAGGTAAAGATGGAAGTCCTGACTTGTCTTTCTCTTGTTCGTGTCGCTGCCCCAACGAGTCAGAGTGTTCAATCATCTTCTTCGCCATCACCACTGTTGGCACTGGAGTATCAGTGCTTGGATTAGTGGTAGTGACCCCATTCTGTGGCTCTTGGCGTGGTCGGTAGACCTGTGTGATTTTTTGTGAAGGCTGTTGGCAGGCACCATTTACATGTCCAAAAGATAGACAAACCTTGCATCGTTGTGGCTTCCAAGAATATGAGACTTTCACCTTTCGGGTGCTCCCATCAAGATCACGGTAAGAAACATCATTCGGCAGTTCCTCATCAGAAGAAACCATTACACAAGCTCTGGCAAAGGTCAATCTCGTTTGCGAAGCTGTTGCCTTATCAAGATACAATGGTTGTCCCAAGGTGCTGCAAAGCTTTGCAATAAAACGACGACCCCAGAGATGTAGTGGAAGTCCATGAAAAGAAACCCATATTGGGATAGACTGTAGACTGTCTAACTCCAATCTCACATCAGGTGCCCTGCGTCGTAGTATCATTGGATGACCACGGATAGTCCAAAATCCTTCAAGGACCCGTTGTAAATCTTCTTCCGAATAAAGCCTGCATACAAAGAATCCGGTCTCCAACATATGAAGATCAAATGTTGATATTCCCCATCGAGTTCTGATGTATGAGGATAGTGGGAAAAAGGATGTTCTTAGTCCAACAACGTAGCCCACAATTGCCATTGACCATGTCTCAATTAGTTCGTCGGAATCAATAGCCTCATACACAGCAATCTTCTGGTCAGCCTGTACTTCTGGAGCAAAAAAGTCCAGTCGAAGATCCGGACTACCCACTGGAGCCTTGAAGAGGCTACTCCAAGGCTTCGGATCTCGGGAAATAGGAGCTGGAGGTCGTGATCTAGATCGTGAACGACCTCGGGCCTGGTTCATTGAAGGAGCATCCCGTCGAGAAGAAGAAATCAGCGGTGGAACATCCTGGTGTGAAACCGGCCTAAGCTGCTGGGGAGGAACCAGCGGCTGTTGGAGAGGAGCAACCCCCTCCCGCGGTGAAGTAACCAGCGGCTGAGGAGCAACCCTCTCCCGCTGTGACTGCTGGAGAGGGGCGTTCTGCTGTGAAGCAATCAGCCGCTGGGAAGAAGCCAGCGGAGGAGCATCCCGCTGGAACAGAGGATGCGAAGCAGAGTGCCGCGTCCGGCCGCTCGCATCCATGGCGTCGCTCGCCCTAGCCGCCAGCCGCCTAGGGGAGAGGAAGCCACCACCCTGCCCACACTAATGTCGCAGCCGTCACCCCTTCCACGCCGATTGCAGAAGCAGCCGTCGCCCTTTCCACGCTGGAGTTGCCGCAGGAAGCGGCAGTGAACCCAGCCCCAATCGCAGCGCAGCTTCCACCGTTTCTTGCCCTAGAGTCCGTCCCGCGCCTAGGGGAGAAGAGCCGCCGCCCTTCCACGCCTGAAGTCGCCGATTCCCGGCCTGGAATCGCTGATCGCAGGAGCGACCGCCGGCCTTCCACTCGTCGCGGAGTGATCGTAGAGGAGAAATCGCCCAAGGGAGCAATCGCAAGCACAAGCGCAAGGGAAGAGGTTGCCGTCCCCAGCGTCGATCGCAAGCGCAAGCGCAAGCCCAAGCAGAGCAGAGCACTCACGCACGCACGCAAGGGAACGCAGGCCCATTCCCCCCCATTCCCAAGCCGATGCGTGCACCGTCTCTCCTCCTCTCTCTCTCCTCCTCACGCTTTCACCAATGGGAAACCGACGGGTATAAATTTGCGCGAACTTTGCGCAAAGTCGAGTTTCGATCGGTTTTTTCGTGGACCGTCACAGAAATTCAAAAAATACTGGTCATTCACGATGTATTAGCACATGGTAAGTCGTCTGAGCATGGTTTCACGAAAAAACGCGACGGTCTTAAACTTTGCGCAGAGTCGAGTTTCGATCGGTTTTTCGTTCACCGTCTCGGAAATTCAAAATACTGGTCTTTCCCGTCTTATTAGCCCATGGGAAGTCGTACAAGCACGCTTTCGCAAAAAAATACGACGGTCATAAACTTTGCGCGAAGTCGTGCGCGAGTCGAGTTTCGATCGGTTTTTCGTGCACCGTCTCGGAAATTCAAAATACTGGCCATCCACGTTGTATTAGCCCATGGTAAGTCGTATGACAATGGTTTCACGAAAAAACGCGACCGTCATAATCTTTGCGAGAGTCGAGTTTCGATCGGTTTTTCGTGCACCGTCTTGGAAATTCAAAATACTGGTCTTTCCCATTTTATTAGCCCATGGGAAGTCGTACAAGCTCGCTTTCGCAAAAAAAAAACGACTGTCAAAAACATTGCGCGAAGTCGCGCGCTGTGGCGAGTTGCGATTTGTTTTACGTGCACCATCTCGGAAATTCAAAATACTGGCCATTCACGTTGTATTAGCCCATGGTAAGTCGTATGAGCTTGGTTTCACGAAAAAACGCAACGGTCATAAACTTTGCGCAGAGTCAAGTTTCGATCGGTTTTTTGTGCACCGTCTCAGAAATTCAAAAAACTGGTCTTTCCCGTCTTATTAGCCCATGGGAAGTCGTACAAGCTCGCTTTCGCAAAAAAATACGACTGTCAAAAACATTGCGCGAAGTCGCGCGCTGTGTCGAGTTTCGATTGGTTTTACGTGCACCATCTCAGAAATTCAAAATACTGGCCATTCACGATGTATTAGCCCATGGTAAGTCGTATGAGCATAGTTTCACAAAAAAACGCGACGGTCATAAACTTTGCGCAGAGTCGAGTTTCGATCGGTTTTTCGTGCACCGTCTCGGAAATTCAAAATACTGTTCTTTCCCGTCTTATTAGCCCATGGGAAGTCGTACAAGCACGCTTTCGTAAAAAAATACGACGGTCATAAACTTTGCGCGAACTTTGCGCAAAGTCGAGTTTCGATCGGTTTTTCGTGCACCGTCACAGAAATTCAAAATAGTGGTCATTCACGATGTATTAGCCCATGGTAAGTCGTCTGAGCATGGTTTCACGAACAAACGCGACGGTCTTAAACTTTGCGCAGAGTCAAGTTTCGATCGGTTTTTCGTGCACCGTCTTGGAAATTCAAAATACTGGTCTTTCCCGTCTTATTAGCCCATGGGAAGTCGTACAAGCACGCTTTCGCAAAAAAATACAACGGTCATAGACTTTGCGCGAAGTCGTGCGCGAGTCGAGTTTCGATCGGTTTTTCGTGCACCGTCTCGAAAATTCAAAATACTGGCCATTCACGTTGTATTAGCCCATGGTAAGTCGTATGAGCTTGGTTTCACGAAAAAACGCAACGGTCATAAACTTTGCGCAGAGTCGAGTTTCGATCGGTTTTTCGTGCACCGTCTCGGAAATTCAAAATACTGGTCTTTCCCATCTTATTAGCCCATGGGAAGTCGTACAAGCACGCTTTTGTAAAAAAATACGACGGTTATAAACTTTGCGCGAACTTTGCGCAAAGTCGAGTTTCGATCGGTTTTTCGTGCACCGTCACAGAAATTCAAAATACTGGTCATTCACGATTTATTAGCCCATGGTAAGTCGTATGAGCATGGTTTCACAAAAAAACGCGACCGTCATAATCTTTGCGAGAGTCGAGTTTCGATCGGTTTTTCGTGCACCGTCTTGGAAATTCAAAATACTGGTCTTTCCCATCTTTTTAGCCCATGGGAAGTCATACAAGCACGCTTTCGCAAAAAAATACGACGGTCATAAACTTTATGCGAAGTCGTGCGCGAGTCAAGTTTCGATCGGTTTTTCGTGCACCGTCTCGGAAATTCAAAATACTGGCCATTCACGTTGTATTAGCCCATTGTAAGTCGTCTGAGCATGGTTTCACAAAAAAATGCGACGGTCTTAAACTTTGCGCAGAGTCGAGTTTCGATCGGTTTTGCGTGCACCGTCTCGGAAATTCAAAATACTGGTCTTTCCCGTCTTCTTAGCCCATGGGAAGTCATACCAACCACGCTTTCGCAAAAAAATACGACGGTCATAAACTTTACGCGAAGTCGTGCGCGAGTCGAGTTTCGATCGGTTTTTCGTGCACCGTCTTGGAAATTCAAAATACTGGCCATTCACGTTGTATTAGCACATGGTAAGTCGTCTGGGCATGGTTTCACGAAAAAACGCGACGGTCTTAAACTTTGCGCAGAGTCGAGTTTCGATCGGTTTTTCGTTCACCGTCTCGGAAATTTAAAATACTGGTCTTTCCCGTCTTATTAGCCCATGGGAAGTCGTACAAGCACGCTTTTGCAAAAAAATACGACGGTCATAAACTTTGCGCGAAGTCGTGCGCTAGTCGAGTTTCGATCGGTTTTTCGTGCACCGTCTCGGAAATTCAAAATACTGGCCATTCACGTTGTATTAGCCCATGGTAAGTCGTATGAGCTTGGTTTCACGAAAAAACGCAACGGTCATAAACTTTGCGCAGAGTCGAGTTTCGATCGGTTTTTCGTGCACCGTCTCGGAAATTCAAAATACTGGTCTTTCCCATCTTATTAGCCCATGGGAAGTCGTACAAGCACGCTTTTGTAAAAAAATACGACGGTTATAAACTTTGCGCGAACTTTGCGCAAAGTCGAGTTTCGATCGGTTTTTCGTGCACCGTCACAGAAATTCAAAATACTGGTCATTCACGATTTATTAGCCCATGGTAAGTCGTATGAGCATGGTTTCACGAAAAAACGCGACCGTCATAATCTTTGCGAGAGTCGAGTTTCGATCGGTTTTTCGTGCACCGTCTTGGAAATTCAAAATACTGGTCTTTCCCATCTTTTTAGCCCATGGGAAGTCATACAAGCACGCTTTCGCAAAAAAATACGACGGTCATAAACTTTATGCGAAGTCGTGCGCGAGTCGAGTTTCGATCGGTTTTTCGTGCACCTTCTCGGAAATTCAAAATACTGACCATTCACGTTGTATTAGCCCATTGTAAGTCGTCTGAGCATGGTTTCACGAAAAAACGCGACGGTCATAAACTTTGCGCAGAGTTGAGTTTCGATCGATTTTTCGTGCACCGTCTCGAAAATTCAAAATACTGGTATTTCCCATCTTATCATTCCATGTGAAGTCGTACAAGCACGCTTTCGCAAAAAAATACGACGGTCATAAACTTTGCGCGAAGTCGTGCGCGAGTCGAGTTTCGATCGGTTTTTCGTGCACTGTCTCGGAAATTCAAAATACTGGCCATTCACGTTGTATTAGCCCATATTAAGTCGTATGACAATGGTTTCACGAAAAAACGCGACCGTCATAATCTTTGCGAGAGTCAAGTTTCGATCGGTTTTTCGTGCACCGTCTTGGAAATTCAAAATACTGGTCTTTCCCGTCTTATTAGCCCATGGGAAGTCGTACAAGCTCGCTTTCGCAAAAAAATACGACGGTCAAAAACATTGCGCGAAGTCGCGCGCTGTTTCGAGTTTCGATTGGTTTTACGTGCACCATCTCGGAAATTCAAAATACTGGCCATCCACGATGTATTAGCCCATGGTAAGTCGTATGAGCATAGTTTCACGAAAAAACGCGACGGTCATAAACTTTGCGCAGAGTCGAGTTTCGATCGATTTTTCGTGCACCGTCTCGGAAATTCAAAATACTGGACTTTCCCGTCTTATTAGCCCATGGGAAGTCGTACAAGCACGCTTTCGCAAAAAAATACGACGGTCATAAATTTTGCGCGAAGTCGTGCGCGAGTCGAGTTTCGATCGGTTTTTCGTGCACCGTCTCGGAAATTCAAAATACTGGACATTCACGTTGTATTAGCCCATGGGAAGTCGTATGAGCATGGTTTCACGAAAAAACGCAACGGTCATAAACTTTGCGCAGAGTCGAGTTTCGATCGGTTTTTCGTGCACCGTCTCGGAAATTCAAAATACTGGCCATTCACGTTGTATTAGCCCATAGTAAGTCTTATGAGCTTGGTTTCACGAAAAAACGCGACGGTCATAAACTTTGCGCAGAGTCGAGTTTCGATCGGTTTTTCGTGCACCGTCTCGGAAATTCAAAATACTGGTCTTTCCCGTCTTATTAGCACATGGGAAGTCGTACAAGCAAGCTTTCGCAAAAAAATACGACGGTCATAAACTTTGCGCGAACTTGGTGCAAAGTCGAGTTTCGGTCGGTTTTTCGTGCACCGTCACAGAAATTCAAAATACTTGTCATTCACGATGTATTAGCCCATGGTAAGTCATCTCAGCATGGTTTCACGAAAAAACGTGACGGTCTTAAACTTTGCGCAGAGTCGAGTTTCGATCGGTTTTTCGTTCACCGTCTCGGAAATTCAAAATACTGGTATTTCCCGTCTTATTAGCCCATGGGAAGTCGTACAAGCACGCTTTCGCAAAAAAATATGACGGTCATAAACATTGCGCGAAGTCGTACGCGAGTCGAGTTTCGATCGGTTTTTCGTGCACCGTCTCGGAAATTCAAAATACTGGCCATTCACGTTGTATTAGCCCATGGTAAGTCGTATGAGCATGGTTTCAAGAAAAAACGCGACGGTCATAAACTTTGCGCAGAGTCGAGTTTCGATCGATTTTTCGTGCACCGTCTCGAAAATTCAAAATACTGGTATTTCCCGTCTTATTAGCCCAGGAGAAGTCGTAGAAGCATGCTTTCGCAAAAAAATATGACGGTCATAAACTTTGCGCAAAGTCGTGCGCGAGTCGAGTTTCGATCGTTTTTTCGTGCACCGTCTCGGAAATTCAAAATACTGGCCATTCACGTTGTATTAGCCCATGGTAAGTCGAATGAGCATGGTTTCACGAAAAAACGCGACGGTCATAATCTTTGCGAGAGTCAAGTTTCGATCGGTTTTTCGTGCACGGTCTTGGAAATTCAAAATACTGGTCTTTCCCGTCTTATTAGCCCATGGGAAGTCGTACAAGCTCGCTTTCGCAAAAAAATACGACGGTCATAAACATTGCGCGAAGTCGCGCGCTGTGTCGTGTTTCGATTGGTTTTACGTCCACCATCTCGAAAATTCAAAATACTGGCCATTCACGATGTATTAGCCCATGGTAAGTCGTATGAGCATAGTTTCACGAAAAAACGCGACGGTCATAAACTTTGCGCAGAGTCGAGTTTCGATCGATTTTTCGTGCACCGTCTCGGAAATTCAAAATACTGGACTTTCCCGTCTTATTAGCCCATGGGAAGTCGTACAAGCACGCTTTCGCAAAAAAATACGACGGTCATAAACTTTGCGCGAAGTCATGCGCGAGTCGAGTTTCGATCGGTTTTTCGTGCACCGTCTCGGAAATTCAAAATACTGGCCATTCACGTTGTATTAGCCCATGGTAAGTCGTATGAGCATGGTTTCACGAAAAAAAGCGACGGTCATAAACTTTGCGCAGTGTCGAGTTTCGATCGGTTTTTCGTGCACCGTCTCGGAAATTCAAAATACTGGACTTTCCCGTCTTATTAGCCCATGGGAAGTCGTACAAGCACGCTTTCGCAAAAAAATACGACGGTCATAAACTTTGTGCGAAGTCGTGCGCGAGTCGAGTTTCGATCGGTTTTTCGTGCACCGTCTCGGAAATTCAAAATACTAGCCATACACGTTGTATTATCCCAAGGTAAGTCGTATGAGCTTGTTTTCACGAAAAAACGCGATGTTCATAAATTTTGCGCAGAGTCGAGTTTCGATCGGTTTTTCGTGCACCGTCTCGGAAATTCAAAATACTGATCTTTCCCGTCTTATTAGCCCATGGGAAGTCGTACAAGCACGCTTTCGCAAAAAAATACGATAGTCATAAACTTTGCGCGAACTTGGTGCAAAGTCGAGTTTCGATCGGTTTTTCGTGCACCGTCACAGAAATTCAAAATACTGGTCATTCACGATGTATTAGCCCTTGGTAAGCCGTCTGAGCATGGTTTCACGAAAAAACGCGACGGTCTTAAACTTTGCGCAGAGTCGAGTTTCGATCGGTTTTTCGTTCACCGTCTCGGAAATTCAAAATACTGGTCTTTCCCGTCTTATTTGCCCATGGGAAGTCGTACAAGCACACTTTCGCAAAAAAATACGACGGTCATAAACATTGCGCGAAGTCGTACGCGAGTCGAGTTTCGATCGGTTTTTCGTGCACCGTCTCGGAAATTCAAAATACTGGCCGTTCACGTTGTATTAGCCCATGGTAAGTCGTATGAGCATGGTTTCAAGAAAAAATGCGACGGTCATAAACTTTGCGCAGAGTCGAGTTTCGATCGATTTTTCGTGCACCGTCTCAGAAATTCAAAATACTGGTATTTCACATCTTATTAGCCCATGGGAAGTCGTACAAGCACGCTTTCGCAAAAAAATACGACGGTCATAAACTTTGCGCGAAGTCGTGCGCGAGTCGAGTTTCGATCGGTTTTTCGTGCACCGTCTCGGAAATTCAAAATACTGGCCATTCACGTTGTATTAGCCCATGGTAAGTCGAATGAGCATGGTTTCACGAAAAAACGCGACGGTCATAATCTTTGCGAGAGTCTAGTTTCGATCGGTTTTTCGTGCACGGTCTTGGAAATTCAAAATACTGGTCTTTCCCGTCTTATTAGCCCATGGGAAGTCGTACAAGCTCTTTTTTTGGTAAGTAAAGATAAGGTATTTTGTAAAAGATTTGTACAAAGAAGCTTTGTCTACACAAGCCATAGACTAAAGCCTGAAGTCTCTTAGTGTAGTCGAGAAGATTGTACCCCACCTAAAGAAGGTGAAATGGGCACACTTCATCAAACTCATTTCAAAGAGTAGCACAATGAAGTTAATAAAAAAATGCGATAGCTAGTCTGTTCTGGAGTACTTGTGGATACATCACAAAATATAAGCTTTGCCCCATAATACATTACAATCTTCATCATTATTCGAGTGATTATTGACTAATGAAAAAATTGAATCTTGTGAAAATCTCTTTCTCTCTTCTTGTTAGGTGCTCTATATTCAATTCTTGCTCCATGCATGATCGTGAGTCCTGAAGAATCTCTATCAGAATTTGAGCTTTGTTCATGTTGGGACACTAAAAAATTCTGCCACACCTCTCCTTCCAAATCCACCAAATAGCACATCTGAATATAATTCTTGCTAGTTGTGTAAGAGGACCCTTTCTTGAGAAGCCTTGCATTAGCCTTTCTAGTTCATGATGCAAGTTTGGCCGTGGTAGCCTTTGAAGATCAAATCGCTTCAAGATCTCCTTCCATATCCAAGATGAATGAATAATCACAAGCAAAGTAGAGATGGTCAACACTTTCTTCCTTTAGCATACACAAAGAGCACCGATTTACAATATAAATACCTCTTCGAAGTCGTACCAGCTCGCTTTCGCAAAAAAATACGACGGTCAAAAACTTTGCGCGAAGTCGCGCGCTGTGTCGAGTTTCGATCGATTTTTCGTGCACCGTCTCGGAAATTCAAAATACTGGCCATTCACGTTGTATTAGCCCATGGTAAGTTGTATGAGCATGGTTTCATGAAAAAACGCGACCGTCATAATCTTTGCGAGAGTCGAGTTTCGATCGATTTTTCGTGCACCGTCTTGGAAATTAAAAATACTGGTCTTTCCCGTCTTATTAGCCCATGGGAAGTCGTACAAGCACGCTTTCGCAAAAAAATACGACGGTCATAAACTTTGCGCGAAGTCGTGCGCGAGTCGAGTTTCGATCGGTTTTTCGTGCACCGTCTCGGAAATTCAAAATACTGGCCATTCACGTTGTATTAGCCCATGGTAAGTCGTCTGAGCATGGTTTCACGAAAAAACGCGACGGTCTTAAACTTTGCGCAGAGTCGAGTTTCGATCGATTTTTCGTGCACCGTCTCGGAAATTCAAAATACTGGTCTTTCCCGTCTTATTAGCACATGGGAAGTCGTACAAGCAAGCTTTCGCAAAAAAATACGACGGTCATAAACTTTGCGCGAACTTGGTGCAAAGTCGAGTTTCGATCGGTTTTTCGTGCACCGTCACAGAAATTCAAAATACTGGTCATTCACGATGTATTAGCCCATGGTAAGTCATCTGAGCATGGTTTCACGAAAAAACGTGACGGTCTTAAACTTTGCGCAGAGTCGAGTTTCGATCGGTTTTTCGTTCACCATCTCGGAAATTCAAAATACTGGTATTTCCCGTCTTATTAGCCCATGGGAAGTCGTACAAGCACGCTTTCGCAAAAAAATACGACGGTCATAAACATTGCGCGAAGTCGTACGCGAGTCGAGTTTCGATCGGTTTTTCGTGCACCGTCTCGGAAATTCAAAATACTGGCCATTCACGTTGTATTAGCCCATGGTAAGTCGTATGAGCATGGTTTCAAGAAAAAACGCGACGGTCATAAACTTTGCGCAGAGTCGAGTTTCGATCGATTTTTCGTGCACCGTCTCGAAAATTCAAAATACTGGTATTTCCCGTCTTATTAGCCCAGGAGAAGTCGTAGAAGCATGCTTTCGCAAAAAAATATGACGGTCATAAACTTTGCGCGAAGTCGTGCGCGAGTCGAGTTTCGATCGTTTTTTCGTGCACCGTCTCGGAAATTCAAAATACTGGCCATTCACGTTGTATTAGCCCATGGTAAGTCGAATGAGCATGGTTTCACGAAAAAACGTGACGGTCATAATCTTTGCGAGAGTCGAGTTTCGATCGGTTTTTCGTGCACGGTCTTGGAAATTCAAAATACTGGTCTTTCCCGTCTTATTAGCCCTTGAGAAGTCGTACAAGCTCGCTTTCGCAAAAAAATACGACGGTCAAAAACATTGCGCGATGTCGCGCGCTGTGTCGAGTTTCGATCGGTTTTTCGTGCACCGTCTCGGAAATTCAAAATACTGGCCATTCACGTTGTAGTAGCCCACGGTAAGTCGTATGACAATGGTTTCACGAAAAAACGCGACCGTCATAATCTTTGCGAGAGTCGAGTTTCGATCGGTTTTTCGTGCACCGTCTTGGAAATTCAAAATACTGGTCTTTCCCGTCTTATTAGCCCATGGGAAGTCGTACAAGCTCGCTTTCGCAAAAAAATACGACGGTCAAAAACATTGCGCGAAGTCGCGCGCTGTGTCGTGTTTCGATTGGTTTTACGTGCACCATCTCAAAAATTCAAAATACTGGCCATTCACGATGTATTAGCCCATGGTAAGTCGTATGAGCATAGTTTCACGAAAAAACGCGACGGTCATAAACTTTGCGCAGAGTCGAGTTTCGATCGATTTTTCGTGCACCGTCTCGGAAATTCAAAATACTGGACTTTCCCGTCTTATTAGCCCATGGGAAGTCGTACAAGCACGCTTTCGCAAAAAAATACGACGGTCATAAACTTTGCGCGAAGTCATGCGCGAGTCGAGTTTCGATCGGTTTTTCGTGCACCGTCTCGAAAATTCAAAATACTGGCCATTCACGTTGTATTAGCCCATGGTAAGTCGTATAAGCATGGTTTCACGAAAAAACGCGACGGTCATAAACTTTGCGCAGTGTCGAGTTTCGATGAATTGTTCGTGCACCGTCTCGGAAATTCAAAATACTGGACTTTCCCGTCTTATTAGCCCATGGGAAGTCGTACAAGCACGCTTTCGCAAAAAAATACGACGGTCATAAACTTTGTGCGAAGTCGTGCGCGAGTCGAGTTTCGATCGGTTTTTCGTGCACCGTCTCGGAAATTCAAAATACTGGCCATACACGTTGTATTAGCCCAAGGTAAGTCGTATGAGCTTGGTTTCACGAAAAAACGCGATGGTCATAAATTTTGCGCAGAGTCGAGTTTCGATCGGTTTTTCGTGCACCGTCTCGGAAATTCAAAATACTGATCTTTCCCGTCTTATTAGCCCATGGGAAGTCGTACAAGCACGCTTTCGCAAAAAAATACGATGGTCAAAAACTTTGCGCGAACTTGGTGCAAAGTCGAGTTTCGATCGGTTTTTCGTGCACCGTCACAGAAATTCAAAATACTGGTCATTCACGATGTATTAGCCCATGGTAAGCCGTTTGAGCATGGTTTCACGAAAAAACGCGACGGTCTTAAACTTTGCGCAGAGTCGAGTTTCGATCGGTTTTTCGTTCACCGTCTCGGAAATTCAAAATACTGGTCTTTCCCATCTTATTTGCCCATGGGAAGTCGTACAAGCACACTTTCGCAAAAAAATACGACGGTCATAAACTTTGCGCGAAGTCGTACGCGAGTCGAGTTTCGATCAGTTTTTCGTGCACCGTCTCGGAAATTCAAAATACTGGCCGTTCACGTTGTATTAGCCCATGGTAAGTCGTATGAGCATGGTTTCAAGAAAAAACGCGACGGTCATAAACTTTGCGCAGAGTCGAGTTTCGATCGATTTTTCGTGCACCGTCTCAGAAATTCAAAATACTGGTATTTCACATCTTATTAGCCCATGGGAAGTCGTACAAGCACGCTTTCGCAAAATAATACGACGGTCATAAACTTTGCGCGAAGTCGTGCGCGAGTCGAGTTTCGATCGGTTTTTCGTGCACCGTCTCGGAAATTCAAAATACTGGCCATTCACGTTGTATTAGCCCATGGTAAGTCGAATGAGCATGGTTTCACGAAAAAACGCGACGGTCATAATCTTTGCGAGAGTCGAGTTTCGATCGGTTTTTCGTGCACGGTCTTGGAAATTCAAAATACTGGTCTTTCCCGTCTTATTAGCCCATGGGAAGTCGTACAAGCTCTTTTTTTGGTAAGTAAAGATAAGGTATTTTGTAAAAGATTTGTACAAAGAAGCTTTGGCTACACAAGCCATAGACTAAAGCCTGAAGTCTCTTAGTGTAGTCGAGAAGATTGTACCCCACCTAAAGAAGGTGAAATGGGCACACTTCATCAAACTCATTTCAAAGAGTAGCACAATGAAGTTAATAAAAAAATGCAATAGCTAGTCTGTTCTGGAGTACTTGTGGATACATCACAAAATATAAGCTTTGCCCCATAATACATTACAATCTTCATCATTATTCGAGTGATTATTGACTAATGAAAAAATTGAATCTTGTGAAAATCTCTCTCTCTTCTTGTTAGGTGCTCTATATTCAATTCTTGCTCCATGCATGATCGTGAGTCCTGAAGAATCTCTATCAGAATTTGAGCTTTGTTCATGTTGGGACACTAAAAAATTCTGCCACACCTCTCCTTCCAAATCCACCAAATAGCACATCTGAATATAATTCTTGCTAGTTGTGTAAGAGGACCCTTTCTTGAGAAGCCTTGCATTAGCCTTTCTAGTTCATGATGCAAGTTTGGCCGTGGTAGCCTTTGAAGATCAAATCGCTTCAAGATCTCCTTCCATATCCAAGATGAATAATCACAAGCAAAGTAGAGATGGTCAACACTTTCTTCCTTTTGCATACACAAAGAGCACCGATTTACAATATAAATACCTCTTCGAAGTCGTACCAGCTCGCTTTCGCAAAAAAATACGACGGTCAAAAACTTTGCGCGAAGTCGCGCGCTGTGTCGAGTTTCGATCGATTTTTCGTGCACCATCTCGGAAATTCAAAATACTGGCCATTCACGTTGTATTAGCCCATGGTAAGTCGTATGAGCATGGTTTCACGAAAAAACGCGACCGTCATAATCTTTGCGAGAGTCGAGTTTCGATCGATTTTTCGTGCACCGTCTATACTGGTCTTTCCCGTCTTATTAGCCCATGGGAAGTCGTACAAGCACGCTTTCGCAAAAAAATACGACGGTCATAAACTTTGCGCGAAGTCGTGCGCGGGTCGAGTTTCGATCGGTTTTTCGTGCACCGTCTCGGAAATTCAAAATACTGGCCATTCACGTTGTATTAGCCCATGGTAAGTCGTATGAGCTTGGTTTCACGAAAAAACGCGACGGTCATAAACTTTGCGCAGAGTCGAGTTTCGATCGATTTTTCGTGCACCGTCTCGGAAATTCAAAATACTGGACTTTCCCGTCTTATTAGCCCATAGGAAGTCGTACAAGCACGCTTTCGCAAAAAAATACGACGGTCATAAACTTTGTGCGAAGTCGTGCGCGAGCCGAGTTTCGATCGGTTTTTCGTGCACCGTCTCGGAAATTCAAAATACTGGCCATACACGTTGTATTAGCCCAAGGTAAGTCGTATGAGCTTGGTTTCACGAAAAAACGCGATGGTCATAAATTTTGCGCAGAGTCGAGTTTCGATCGGTTTTTCGTGCACCGTCTCGGAAATTCAAAATACTGATCTTTCCCGTCTTATTAGCCCATGGGAAGTCGTACAAGCACGCTTTCGCAAAAAAATACGACGGTCATAAATTTTGCGCGAACTTGGTGCAAAGTCGAGTTTCGATCGGTTTTTCGTGCACCGTCACAGAAATTCAAAATGCTGGTCATTCACGATGTATTAGCCCATGGTAAGTCGTCTGAGCATGGTTTCACGAAAAAACGCGACGGTCTTAAACTTTGCGCAGAGTCGAGTTTCGATCGGTTTTTCGTTCACCGTCTCGGAAATTCAAAATACTGGTCTTTCCCGTCTTATTTGCCCATGGGAAGTCGTACAAGCACGCTTTCGCAAAAAAATACGACGGTCATAAACTTTGCGCGAAGTCGTACGCGAGTCGAGTTTCGATCGGTTTTTCGTGCACCGTCTCGGAAATTCAAAATACTGGCCGTTCACGTTGTATTAGCCCATGGTAAGTCGTATGAGCATGGTTTCAAGAAAAAATGCGACGGTCATAAACTTTGCGCAGAGACGAGTTTCGATCGATTTTTCGTGCACTGTCTCGGAAATTCAAAATACTGGTATTTCACATCTTATTAGCCCATGGGAAGTCGTACAAGCACGCTTTCGCAAAAAAATACGACGGTCATAAACTTTGCGTGAAGTCGTGCGCGAGTCGAGTTTCGATCGGTTTTTCGTGCACCGTCTCGGAAATTCAAAATACTGGCCATTCACGTTGTATTAGCCCATGGTAAGTCGAATGAGCATGGTTTCACGAAAAAACGCGACGGTCATAATCTTTGCGAGAGTCGAGTTTCAATCGGTTTTTCGTGCACGGTCTTGGAAATTCAAAATACTGGTCTTTCCCGTCTTATTAGCCCATGGGAAGTCGTACAAGCTCTTTTTTTGGTAAGTAACGATAAGGTATTTTCTAAAAGATTTGTACAAAGAAGCTTTGTCTACACAAGCCATAGACTAAAGCCTGAAGTCTCTTAGTGTAGTCGAGAAGATTGTACCCCACCTAAAGAAGGTGAAATGGGCACACTTCATCAAACTCATTTCAAAGAGTAGCACAATGAAGTTAATAAAAAAATGCGATAGCTAGACTGTTCTGGAGTACTTGTGGATACATCACAAAATATAAGCTTTGCCCCATAATACATTACAATCTTCATCATTATTCGAGTGATTATTGACTAATGAAAAAATTGAATCTTGTGAAAATCTCTTTCTCTCTTCTTGTTAGGTGCTCTATATTCAATTCTTGCTCCATGCATGATCGTGAGTCCTGAAGAATCTCTATCAGAATTTGAGCTTTGTTCATGTTGGGACACTAAAAAATTCTGCCACACCTCTCCTTCCAAATCCACCAAATAGCACATCTGAATATAATTCTTGCTAGTTGTGTAAGAGGACCCTTTCTTGAGAAGCCTTGCATTAGCCTTTCTAGTTCATGATGCAAGTTTGGCCGTGGTAGCCTTTGAAGATCAAATCGCTTCAAGATCTCCTTCCATATCCAAGATGAATAATCACAAGCAAAGTAGAGATGGTCAACACTTTCTTCCTTTTGCATACACAAAGAGCACCGATTTACAATATAAATACCTCTTCGAAGTCGTACCAGCTCGCTTTCGCAAAAAAATACGACGGTCAAAAACTTTGCGCGAAGTCGCGCGCTGTGTCGAGTTTCGATCGATTTTTCGTGCACCGTCTCGGAAATTCAAAATACTGGCCATTCACGTTGTATTCGCCCATGGTAAGTCGTATAAGCAAGGTTTCACGAAAAAAACGCGACCGTCATAATCTTTGCGAGAGTCGAGTTTCGATCGATTTTTCGTGCACCGTCTTGGAAATTAAAAATACTGGTCTTTCCCGTCTTATTAGCCCATGGGAAGTCGTACAAGCACGCTTTCGCAAAAAAATACGACGGTCATAAACTTTGCGCGAAGTCGTGCGCGAGTCGAGTTTCGATCGGTTTTTCGTGCACCGTCTCGGAAATTAAAAATACTGGCCATTCACGTTGTATTAGCCCATGGTAAGTCGTCTGAGCATGGTTTCACGAAAAAACGCGACGGTCTTAAACTTTGCGCAGAGTCGAGTTTCGATCGGTTTTTCGTGCACCGTCTCGAAAATTCAAAATACTGGTCTTTCCCGTCTTATTAGCCCATGGGAAGTCGTATAAGCACGCTTTCGCAAAAACATACGATGGTCATAAACTTTGCGCGAAGTCGTGCGCGAGTCGAGTTTCGATCGGTTTTTCGTTAACCGTCTCGGAAATTCAAAATACTGGCCATTCACGTTGTAATAGCCCATGGTAAGTTGTATGAGCATGGTTTCACGAAAAAACGCGACGGTCATAATCTTTGCGCAGAGTCGAATTTTGATCGATTGTTCGTGCCCCGTCTTGGAAATTCAAAATACTAATCTTTCCCGTCTTATTAGCCAATGGGAAGTCGTACAAGCTCGCTTTCGCAAAAAAATACGACGGTCAAAAACATTGCGCGAAGTCGCGCGCAGTGTCGAGTTTCGATCGGTTTTTCGTGCACCGTCTCGGAAATTCAAAATACTGGCCATTCACGTTGTATTAGCCCATGGTAAGTCGTATGAGCATGGTTTCACGAAAAAACGCGACCGTCATAATCTTTGCGAGAGTCGAGTTTCGATCGGTTTTTCGTGCACCGTCTTGGAAATTCAAAATACTGGTCTTTCCTGTCTTATTAGCCCATGGGAAGTCGTACAAGCAAGCTTTCACAAAAAAATACGACGGTCATAAACTTTGCGCGAAGTCGTGCGCGAGTCGAGTTTCGATCGGTTTTTCGTGCACCGTCTCGGAAATTCAAAATACTGGCCATTCACGTTGTATTAGCCGTATGAGCATGGTTTCACGAAAAAACGCGACCGTCACAATCTTTGCGAGAGTCGAGTTTCGATCAGTTTTTCGTGCACCGTCTTGGAAATTCAAAATACTGGTCTTTCCCGTCTTATTAGCCCATGGGAAGTCGTACAAGCACGCTTTCGCAAAAAAATACGACGGTCATAAACTTTGCGCGAAGTCGTGCGCGAGTCGAGTTTCGGTCGGTTTTTCGTGCACCGTCTCGGAAATTCAAAATACTGGCCATTCACGTTGTATTAGCCCATGGGAAGTCATATGAGCATGGTTTCACGAAAAAACGCGACCGTCATAATATTTGCGAGAGTCGAGTTTCGATCGGTTTTTCGTGCACCGTCTTGGAAATTCAAAATACTGGTCTTTCCCGTCGTATTAGCCCATGGGAAGTCGTATAAGCACGCTTTCGCAAAAAAATACGACGGTCAAAAACATTGCGCGAAGTCGCGCGCTGTGTCGAGTTTCGATCGGTTTTTCGTGCACTGTCTCGGAAATTCAAAATACTAGCCATTCACGTTGTATTAGCCCATGGTAAGTCGTATGACAATGGTTTCACGAAAAAACGCGACCGTCATAATCTTTGCGAGAGTCGAGTTTCGATCGGTTTTTCGTGCACCGTCTTGGATATTCAAAATACTGGTCTTTCCCGTCTTATTAGCCCATGGGAAGTCGTACAAGCTCGCTTTCGCAAAAAAATACGACGGTCAAAAACATTGCGCGAAGTCGCGCGCTGTGTCGTGTTTCGATTGGTTTTCGTGCACCATCTCAGAAATTCAAAATACTGGCCAGACACGATGTATTAGCCCATGGTAAGTCGTATGAGCATAGTTTCACGAAAAAACGCGACGGTCATAAACTTTGCGCAGAGTCGAGTTTCGATCGATTTTTCGTGCACCGTCTCGGAAATTCAAAATACTGGACTTTCCCGTCTTATTAGCCCATGGGAAGTCGTACAAGCACGCTTTCGCAAAAAAATACGACGGTCATAAACTTTGCGCGAAGTCATGCGCGAGTCGAGTTTCGATCGGTTTTTCGTGCACCGTCTCGGAAATTCAAAATACTGGCCATTCACGTTGTATTAGCCCATGGTAAGTCGTATGAGCATGGTTTCACGAAAAAAAGCGACGGTCATAAACTTTGCGCAGTGTCGAGTTTCGATCGGTTTTTCGTGCACCGTCTCGGAAATTCAAAATACTGGACTTTCCCGTCTTATTAGCCCATGGGAAGTCGTACAAGCATGCTTTCGCAAAAAAATACGATTGTCATAAACTTTGTGCGAAGTCGTGCGCGAGTCGAGTTTCGATCGGTTTTTCGTGCACCGTCTCGGAAATTCAAAATACTGGCCATACACGTTGTATTAGCCCAAGGTAAGTCGTATGAGCTTGGTTTCACGAAAAAACGCGATGGTCATAAATTTTGCGCAGAGTCGAGTTTCGATCGGTTTTTCGTGCACCGTCTCGGAAATTCAAAATACTGATCTTTCCCGTCTTATTAGCCCATGGGAAGTCGTACAAGCACGCTTTCGCAAAAAAATACGACGGTCATAAACTTTGCGCGAACTTGGTGCAAAGTCGAGTTTCGATCGGTTTTTCGTGCACCGTCACAGAAATTCAAAATACTGGTCATTCACGATGTATTAGCAGCCCATGGTAAGTCGTCTGAGCATGGTTTCACGAAAAAACACGACGGTCTTAAACTTTGCGCAGAGTCGAGTTTCGATCGGTTTTTCGTTCACCGTCTCGGAAATACAAAATACTGGTCTTTCCCGTCTTATTTGCCCATGGGAAGTCGTACAAGCACGCTTTCGCAAAAAAATACGACGGTCATAAACATTGCGCGAAGTCGTACGCGAGTCGAGTTTCGATCGGTTTTTCGTGCACCGTCTCGGAAATTCAAAATACTGGCCATTCACGTTGTATTAGCCCATGGTAAGTCGTATGAGCATGGTTTCAAGAAAAAACGCGACGGTCATAAACTTTGCGCAGAGTCGAGTTTCGATCGATTTTTCGTGCACCGTCTCGAAAATTCAAAATACTGGTATTTCCCGTCTTATTAGCCCAGGAGAAGTCGTAGAAGCATGCTTTCGCAAAAAAATATGACGGTCATAAACTTTGCGCGAAGTCGTGCGCGAGTCGAGTTTCGATCGTTTTTTCGTGCACCGTCTCGGAAATTCAAAATACTGGCCATTCACGTTGTATTAGCCCATGGTAAGTCGAATGAGCATGGTTTCACGAAAAAACGTGACGGTCATAATCTTTGCGAGAGTCGAGTTTCGATCGGTTTTTCGTGCACGGTCTTGGAAATTCAAAATACTGGTCTTTCCCGTCTTATTAGCCCTTGGGAAGTCGTACAAGCTCGCTTTCGCAAAAAAATACGACGGTCAAAAACATTGCGCGAAGTCGCGCGCTGTGTCGAGTTTCGATCGGTTTTTCGTGCACCCTCTCGGAAATTCAAAATACTGGCCGTTCACATTGTATTAGCCCATGGTAAGTCGTATGAGCATGGTTTCAAGAAAAAATGCGACGGTCATAAACTTTGCGCAGAGACGAGTTTCGATCGATTTTTCGTGCACTGTCTCGGAAATTCAAAATACTGGTATTTCACATCTTATTAGCCCATGGGAAGTCGTACAAGCACGCTTTCGCAAAAAAATACGACGGTCATAAACTTTGCGTGAAGTCGTGCGCGAGTCGAGTTTCGATCGGTTTTTCGTGCACCGTCTCGGAAATTCAAAATACTGGCCATTCACGTTGTATTAGCCCATGGTAAGTCGAATGAGCATGGTTTCACGAAAAAACGCGACGGTCATAATCTTTGCGAGAGTCGAGTTTCAATCGGTTTTTCGTGCACGGTCTTGGAAATTCAAAATACTGGTCTTTCCCGTCTTATTAGCCCATGGGAAGTCGTACAAGCTCTTTTTTTGGTAAGTAACGATAAGGTATTTTCTAAAAGATTTGTACAAAGAAGCTTTGTCTACACAAGCCATAGACTAAAGCCTGAAGTCTCTTAGTGTAGTCGAGAAGATTGTACCCCACCTAAAGAAGGTGAAATGGGCACACTTCATCAAACTCATTTCAAAGAGTAGCACAATGAAGTTAATAAAAAAATGCGATAGCTAGACTGTTCTGGAGTACTTGTGGATACATCACAAAATATAAGCTTTGCCCCATAATACATTACAATCTTCATCATTATTCGAGTGATTATTGACTAATGAAAAAATTGAATCTTGTGAAAATCTCTTTCTCTCTTCTTGTTAGGTGCTCTATATTCAATTCTTGCTCCATGCATGATCGTGAGTCCTGAAGAATCTCTATCAGAATTTGAGCTTTGTTCATGTTGGGACACTAAAAAATTCTGCCACACCTCTCCTTCCAAATCCACCAAATAGCACATCTGAATATAATTCTTGCTAGTTGTGTAAGAGGACCCTTTCTTGAGAAGCCTTGCAT
This sequence comes from Ensete ventricosum, assembly GCA_029747655.1. Classification (NCBI taxonomy): domain Eukaryota; kingdom Viridiplantae; phylum Streptophyta; class Magnoliopsida; order Zingiberales; family Musaceae; genus Ensete; species Ensete ventricosum. The sequence goes on from JAQQAF010000003.1 coordinate 41,245,297, forward strand.
TAGCCTTTCTAGTTCATGATGCAAGTTTGGCCGTGGTAGCCTTTGAAGATCAAATCGCTTCAAGATCTCCTTCCATATCCAAGATGAATAATCACAAGCAAAGTAGAGATGGTCAACACTTTCTTCCTTTTGCATACACAAAGAGCACCGATTTACAATATAAATACCTCTTCGAAGTCGTACCAGCTCGCTTTCGCAAAAAAATACGACGGTCAAAAACTTTGCGCGAAGTCGCGCGCTGTGTCGAGTTTCGATCGATTTTTCGTGCACCGTCTCGGAAATTCAAAATACTGGCCATTCACGTTGTATTCGCCCATGGTAAGTCGTATAAGCAAGGTTTCACGAAAAAAACGCGACCGTCATAATCTTTGCGAGAGTCGAGTTTCGATCGATTTTTCGTGCACCGTCTTGGAAATTAAAAATACTGGTCTTTCCCGTCTTATTAGCCCATGGGAAGTCGTACAAGCACGCTTTCGCAAAAAAATACGACGGTCATAAACTTTGCGCGAAGTCGTGCGCGAGTCGAGTTTCGATCGGTTTTTCGTGCACCGTCTCGGAAATTAAAAATACTGGCCATTCACGTTGTATTAGCCCATGGTAAGTCGTCTGAGCATGGTTTCACGAAAAAACGCGACGGTCTTAAACTTTGCGCAGAGTCGAGTTTCGATCGGTTTTTCGTGCACCGTCTCGAAAATTCAAAATACTGGTCTTTCCCGTCTTATTAGCCCATGGGAAGTCGGATAAGCACGCTTTCGCAAAAACATACGATGGTCATAAACTTTGCGCGAAGTCGTGCGCGAGTCGAGTTTCGATCGGTTTTTCGTTAACCGTCTCGGAAATTCAAAATACTGGCCATTCACGTTGTATTAGCCCATGGTAAGTTGTATGAGCATGGTTTCACGAAAAAACGCGACGGTCATAATCTTTGCGCAGAGTCGAATTTTGATCGATTGTTCGTGCCCCGTCTTGGAAATTCAAAATACTAATCTTTCCCGTCTTATTAGCCAATGGGAAGTCGTACAAGCTCGCTTTCGCAAAAAAATACGACGGTCAAAAACATTGCGCGAAGTCGCGCGCAGTGTCGAGTTTCGATCGGTTTTTCGTGCACCGTCTCGGAAATTCAAAATACTGGCCATTCACGTTGTATTAGCCCATGGTAAGTCGTATGAGCATGGTTTCACGAAAAAACGCGACCGTCATAATCTTTGCGAGAGTCGAGTTTCGATCGGTTTTTCGTGCACCGTCTTGGAAATTCAAAATACTGGTCTTTCCTGTCTTATTAGCCCATGGGAAGTCGTACAAGCAAGCTTTCACAAAAAAATACGACGGTCATAAACTTTGCGCGAAGTCGTGCGCGAGTCGAGTTTCGATCGGTTTTTCGTGCACCGTCTCGGAAATTCAAAATACTGGCCATTCACGTTGTATTAGCCGTATGAGCATGGTTTCACGAAAAAACGCGACCGTCACAATCTTTGCGAGAGTCGAGTTTCGATCAGTTTTTCGTGCACCGTCTTGGAAATTCAAAATACTGGTCTTTCCCGTCTTATTAGCCCATGGGAAGTCGTACAAGCACGCTTTCGCAAAAAAATACGACGGTCATAAACTTTGCGCGAAGTCGTGCGCGAGTCGAGTTTCGGTCGGTTTTTCGTGCACCGTCTCGGAAATTCAAAATACTGGCCATTCACGTTGTATTAGCCCATGGGAAGTCATATGAGCATGGTTTCACGAAAAAACGCGACCGTCATAATATTTGCGAGAGTCGAGTTTCGATCGGTTTTTCGTGCACCGTCTTGGAAATTCAAAATACTGGTCTTTCCCGTCGTATTAGCCCACGGGAAGTCGTATAAGCACGCTTTCGCAAAAAAATACGACGGTCAAAAACATTGCGCGAAGTCGCGCGCTGTGTCGAGTTTCGATCGGTTTTTCGTGCACTGTCTCGGAAATTCAAAATACTGGCCATTCACGTTGTATTAGCCCATGGTAAGTCGTATGACAATGGTTTCACGAAAAAACGCGACCGTCATAATCTTTGCGAGAGTCGAGTTTCGATCGGTTTTTCGTGCACCGTCTTGGATATTCAAAATACTGGTCTTTCCCGTCTTATTAGCCCATGGGAAGTCGTACAAGCTCGCTTTCGCAAAAAAATACGACGGTCAAAAACATTGCGCGAAGTCGCGCGCTGTGTCGTGTTTCGATTGGTTTTCGTGCACCATCTCAGAAATTCAAAATACTGGCCAGACACGATGTATTAGCCCATGGTAAGTCGTATGAGCATAGTTTCACGAAAAAACGCGACGGTCATAAACTTTGCGCAGAGTCGAGTTTCGATCGATTTTTCGTGCACCGTCTCGGAAATTCAAAATACTGGACTTTCCCGTCTTATTAGCCCATGGGAAGTCGTACAAGCACGCTTTCGCAAAAAAATACGACGGTCATAAACTTTGCGCGAAGTCATGCGCGAGTCGAGTTTCGATCGGTTTTTCGTGCACCGTCTCGGAAATTCAAAATACTGGCCATTCACGTTGTATTAGCCCATGGTAAGTCGTATGAGCATGGTTTCACGAAAAAAAGCGACGGTCATAAACTTTGCGCAGTGTCGAGTTTCGATCGGTTTTTCGTGCACCGTCTCGGAAATTCAAAATACTGGACTTTCCCGTCTTATTAGCCCATGGGAAGTCGTACAAGCATGCTTTCGCAAAAAAATACGATTGTCATAAACTTTGTGCGAAGTCGTGCGCGAGTCGAGTTTCGATCGGTTTTTCGTGCACCGTCTCGGAAATTCAAAATACTGGCCATACACGTTGTATTAGCCCAAGGTAAGTCGTATGAGCTTGGTTTCACGAAAAAACGCGATGGTCATAAATTTTGCGCAGAGTCGAGTTTCGATCGGTTTTTCGTGCACCGTCTCGGAAATTCAAAATACTGATCTTTCCCGTCTTATTAGCCCATGGGAAGTCGTACAAGCACGCTTTCGCAAAAAAATACGACGGTCATAAACTTTGCGCGAACTTGGTGCAAAGTCGAGTTTCGATCGGTTTTTCGTGCACCGTCACAGAAATTCAAAATACTGGTCATTCACGATGTATTAGCAGCCCATGGTAAGTCGTCTGAGCATGGTTTCACGAAAAAACACGACGGTCTTAAACTTTGCGCAGAGTCGAGTTTCGATCGGTTTTTCGTTCACCGTCTCGGAAATACAAAATACTGGTCTTTCCCGTCTTATTTGCCCATGGGAAGTCGTACAAGCACGCTTTCGCAAAAAAATATGACGGTCATAAACTTTGCGCGAAGTCGTACGCGAGTCGAGTTTCGATCGGTTTTTCGTGCACCGTCTCGGAAATTCAAAATACTGGCCATTCACGTTGTATTAGCCCATGGTAAGTCGTATGAGCATGGTTTCAAGAAAAAACGCGACGGTCATAAAATTTGCGCAGAGTCGAGTTTCGATCGATTTTTCGTGCACCGTCTCGGAAATTCAAAATACTGGTATTTCACATCTTATTAGCCCATGGGAAGTCGTACAAGCACGCTTTCGCAAAAAAATACGACGGTCATAAACTTTGCGCGAAGTCGTGCGCGAGTCGAGTTTCGATCGGTTTTTCGTGCACCGTCTCGGAAATTCAAAATACTGGCCATTCACGTTGTATTAACCCATGGTAAGTCGAATGAGCATGGTTTCACGAAAAAACGCGACGGTCATAATCTTAGCGAGAGTCGAGTTTCGATCGGTTTTTCGTGCACGGTCTTGGAAATTCAAAATACTGGTCTTTCCCGTCTTATTAGCCCATGGGAAGTCGTACAAGCTCTTTTTTTGGTAAGTAAAGATAAGGTATTTTGTAAAAGATTTGTACAAAGAAGCTTTGTCTACACAAGCCATAGACTAAAGCCTGAAGTCTCTTAGTGTAGTCGAGAAGATTGTACCCCACCTAAAGAAGGTGAAATGGGCACACTTCATCAAACTCATTTCAAAGAGTAGCACCATGAAGTTAATAAAAAAATGCGATAGCTAGACTGTTCTGGAGTACTTGTGGATACATCACAAAATATAAGCTTTGCCCCATAATACATTACAATCTTCATCATTATTCGAGTGATTATTGACTAATGAAAAAATTGAATCTTGTGAAAATCTCTTTCTCTCTTCTTGTTAGGTGCTCTATATTCAATTCTTGCTCCATGCATGATCGTGAGTCCTGAAGAATCTCTATCAGAATTTGAGCTTTGTTCATGTTGGGACACTAAAAAATTCTGCCACACCTCTCCTTCCAAATCCACCAAATAGCACATCTGAATATAATTCTTGCTAGTTGTGTAAGAGGACCCTTTCTTGAGAAGCCTTGCATTAGCCTTTCTAGTTCATGATGCAAGTTTGGCCGTGGTAGCCTTTGAAGATCAAATCGCTTCAAGATCTCCTTCCATATCCAAGATGAATAATCACAAGCAAAGTAGAGATGGTCAACACTTTCTTCCTTTTGCATACACAAAGAGCACCGATTTATAATATAAATACCTCTTCGAAGTCGTACCAGCTCGCTTTCGCAAAAAAATACGACGGTCAAAAACTTTGCGCGAAGTCCCGCGCTGTGTCGAGTTTCGATCGATTTTTCGTGCACCGTCTCGGAAATTCAAAATACTGGCCATTCACGTTGTATTAGCCCATGGTAAGTCGTCTGAGCATGGTTTCACGAAAAAACGCGACGGTCTTAAACTTTGCGCAGAGTCGAGTTTCGATCGGTTTTTCGTGCACCGTCTCGGAAATTCAAAATACTGGTCTTTCCCGTCTTATTAGCCCATGGGAAGTCGTATAAGCACGCTTTCGCAAAAACATACGATGGTCATAAACTTTGCGCGAAGTCGTGCGCGAGTCGAGTTTCGATCGGTTTTTCGTGAACCGTCTCGGAAATTCAAATTACTGGCCATTCACGTTGTATTAGCCCATGGTAAGTCGTCTGAGCATGGTTTCACGAAAAAACGCGACGGTCATAATCTTTGCGCAGAGTCGAGTTTCGATCGATTCTCCGTGCACCATCTTGGAAATTCAAAATACTAATCTTTCCCGTCTTATTAGCCAATGGGAAGTCGTACAAGCTCGCTTACGCAAAAAAATACGACGGTCAAAAACATTGCGCGAAGTCGCGCGCTGTGTCGAGTTTCGATCGGTTTTTCGTGCACCCTCTCGGAAATTCAAAATACTGGCCATTCACGTTGTATTAGCCCATGGTAAGTCGTATGAGCATGGTTTCACGAAAAAACGCGACCATCATAATCTTTGCGAGGGTCGAGTTTCGATCGGTTTTTCGTGCACCGTCTTCGAAATTCAAAATACTGGTCTTTCCTGTCTTATTAGCCCCTGGGAAGTCGTACAAGCACGCTTTCGCAAAAAAATACGACGGTCATAAACATTGCGCGAAGTCGTGCGCGAGTCGAGTTTCGATCGGTTTTTCGTGCACCGTCTCGGAAATTCAAAATACTGGCCATTCACGTTGTATTAGCCCATGTTAAGTCGTATGAGCATGGTTTCACGAAAAAACGCGACCGTCATAATCTTTGCGAGAGTCGAGTTTCGATCGGTTTTTCGTGCACCATCTTGGAAATTCAAAATACTGGTCTTTCCCGTCTTATTAGCCCATGAGAAGTCGTACAAGCACGCTTTCGCAAAAAAATACGACGGTCATAAACTTTGCGCGAAGTCGTGCGCGAGTCGAGTTTCGATCGGTTTTTCGTGCACCATCTCGGAAATTCAAAATACTGGCTATTCACGTTGTATTAGCCCATGGTAAGTCATATGAGCATGGTTTCACGAAAAAATGCGACCGTCATAATATTTGCGAGAGTCGAGTTTCGATCGGTTTTTCGTGCACCGTCTTGGAAATTCAAAATACTGGTCTTTCCCGTCTTATTAGCCCATGGGACGTCGTATAAGCACGCTTTCGCAAAAAAATACGACGGTCATAAACTTTGCGCGAAGTCGTGCGCGAGTCGAGTTTCGATCGGTTTTTCGTGCAGCGACTCGGAAATTCAAAATATTGGCCATTCACGTTGTATTAGCCAATGGTAAGTCGTATGAGCATGGTTTCATGAAAAAACGCGACGGTCATAAACTTTGCGCAGAGTCGAGTTTCGATCGATTTTTCGTGCACCGTCTCGGAAATTCAAAATACTGGTCTTTCCCGTCTTATTAGCCCATGTGAAGTCGTACAAGCACGCTTTCGCAAAAAAATACGACGGTCATAAACTTTGCGCGAAGTCGTGCGCGAGTCGAGTTTCGATCGGTTTTTCGTGCACCGTCTCGGAAATTCAAAATACTGGCCATTCACGTTGTATTACCCCATGGTAAGTCGTCTCAGCATGGTTTCACGAAAAAACGCGATGGTCTTAAATTTTGCGCAGAGTCGAGTTTCGATCGGTTTTTCGTGCACCGTCTCGGAAATTCAAAATACTGGTCTTTCCCATCTTATTAGCCCATGGGAAGTCGTACAAGCATGCTTTCGTAAAAAAATACGACGGTCATAAACTTTGCGCGAAGTCGTGCGCGAGTTGAGTTTCGATCGGTTTTTCGTGCACCGCCTCGGAAATTCAAAATACTGGCCATTCACGTTGTATCATGGTAAGTTGTATGAGCATGGTTTCACGAAAAAACGCGACGGTCATAAACTTTGCGCAGAGTCGAGTTTCGATCGATTGTTCGTGCACCGTCTCGGAAATTCAAAATACTGTTTTGGTAAGTAAAGATAATGTATTTTGTAAAAGATTTGTACAAAGAAGCTTTGTCTACACAAGCCATAGACTAAAGCCTGAAGTCTCTTAGTGTAGTCGAGAAGATTGCACCCCACCTAAAGAAGGTGAAATGGGCACGCTTCATCAAACTCATCTCCACCTTTTTCTTTTTTTTTTTTTTTTTTTTTTTTTTTTTTTGGTAAGTAAAGACAATGTATTTTGACTTGAGAGAGAGAGGCGGAGAGAGAGAGGAGGAGAGACGGTGCACGCATCTGCTTGGGAATGGGGAGGAATGGGCCTGCGTTCCCTTGCGTGCGTGCGTGAGTGCTCTGCTCTGCTTGGGCTTGCGCTTGCGATCGACGCTGGGGGCGGCAACCTCTTCCCTTGCGCTTGTGCTTGCGATTGCTCCCTTGGGCGATTTCTCCTCTGCGATCGCTCCGCGTCGAGTGGAAGGCCGGCGGTCGCTCCTGCGATCAGCGATTCCAGGCCGGGAATCGGCGATTTCAGGCGTGGAAGGGCGGCGGCTCTTCTCCCCTAGGCGCGAGACGGACTCTAGGGCAAGAAACGGTGGAAGCTGCCCTGCGATTGGGGCTGGGTTCACTGCCGCTTCCTGCGGCAACTCCAGCGTGGAAAGGGCGACGGCTGCTTCTGCAATCGGCGTGGAAGGGGCGACGGCTGCGACATTAGTGTGGGCAGGGTGGTGGCTTCGTCTCCCCTAGGCGGCTGGCGGTCTCTAGGGCGAGCGACGCCATGGATGCGAGCGGCCGGACGCGGCACTTTGCTTCGCATCCTCTGTTCCAGCGGGATGCTCCTCCGCTGGCTTCTTCCCAGCGGCTGATTGCTTCACAGCAGAACGCCCCTCTCCAGCAGTCACAGCGGGAGAGGGTTGCTCCTCAGCCGCTGGTTACTTCACCGCGGGAGGGGGATGCTCCTCTCCAACAGCCGCTGGTTCCTCCCCAGCAGCTTAGGCCGGTTTCACACCAGGATGTTCCACCGCTGATTTCTTCTTCTCGACGGGATGCTCCTTCAATGAACCAGGCCCGAGGTCGTTCACGATCTAGATCACGACCTCCAGCTCCTATTTCCCGAGATCCGAAGCCTTGGAGTAGCCTCTTCAAGGCTCCAGTGGGTAGTCCGGATCTTCGACTGGACTTTTATGCTCCAGAAGTACAGGCTGACCAGAAGATTCTGTGTATGAGGCTATTGATTCCGACGAACTAATTGAGACATGGTCAATGGCAATTGTGGGCTACGTTGTTGGACTAAGAACATCCTTTTTCCCACTATCCTCATACATCAGAACTCGATGGGGAATTTCAACATTTGATCTTCATATGTTGGAGACCGGATTCTTTGTATGCAGGCTTTATTCGGAAGAAGATTTACAACGGGTCCTTGAAGGATTTTGGACTATCCGTGGTCATCCAATGATACTACGACGCTGGGCACCTGATGTGAGATTGGAGTTAGACAGTCTACAGTCTATCCCAATATGGGTTTCTTTCCATGGACTTCCACTACATCTCTGGGGTCGTCGTTTTATTGCAAAGCTTTGCAGCACCCTGGGACAGCCATTGTATCTTGATAAGGCAACAGCTTCGCAAACGAGATTGACCTTTGCCAGAGCTTGTGTAATGGTTTCTTCTGATGAGGAACTGCCGAATAATGTTTCTTACCGTGATCTTGATGGGAGCACCCGAAAGGTGAAAGTCTCATATTCTTGGAAGCCACAACGATGCAAGGTTTGTCTATCTTTTGGACATGTAAATGGTGCCTGCCAACAGCCTTCACAGAAAATCACACAGGTCTACCGACCACGCCAAGAGCCACAGAATGGGGTCACTACCACTAATCCAAGCACTGATACTCCAGTGCCAACAGTGGTGATGGCGGAGAAGATGATTGAACACTCTGACTCGTTGGGGCAGCGACACGAACAAGAGAAAGACAAGTCAGGACTTCCATCTTTACCTATTATATCAGAGACTTTCACTGCAGGAGCTTCCCAAGGTTCTCACTCCCCAATAACAACCTCGCCTTCACGAATCACTCCTTCAGATAATCAGGAAATTTCATTTCAACAACCTCTTGGGAACCAAGACATTGCAACTCACCAAACTCATCGCTCTTCGACACATCCCGATATTCAGGACTCCTTGCCTCAAGGTACGCAAAAATTTAAACATTTGCAAGCTGTGGATGAGGTGGATAAATATAGGAATAGAGGATTAAAGGGTAAAGATATTATGCGAGAGGACCATGCAAAATCAAAGGATAAGAAAAAGGATGGTAGTGTCCTCCCAAAATCGCATGCTCTTCCTTCTATCTAGTATTGATGAAAATAAGCTGTTGGAATGTTCGTGGACTTAATAAGACTGAGAAATGTCGGGAGCTCAATAGAATAATCCGATCTGCTGCATGTGACATGGTGATTCTTGTGGAAACAAAAATTAAACCTCATCGTGTTCGAGTTCAGAAGAATTTAATATGGCCTGAGGCAGAACTTTTTACTAATGATTCTCAGGATACTTATGGTCGAGTTTGGGTCTTATGGCATCCTAACCTTGTTACTGCTTGGTTTATTTCTGCTACTAATCAATTCATTCATCTTAAGGCAGAGGATAAACAGACTGGATGTCAATTCAATATTACCGGTATTTATGCATCTAACAGTATGTCTGACAGGAATGCTCTATGGCGTGATCTGGTTAGCATTGCAAATAGTTATCCTACAGTACCTTGGGCTGTTCTCGGTGACTTTAATACTGTCAGATACACAAATGAGAAAGTGGGGGGTAGAGTGCTTTCCGAATGTCAGCTTCAACATTTTAATGATTGTATAGATACTGCTGCATTGACTGACATGAAATCTGTAGGTGATTGGTTCTCATGGAACAATCAAAGTACTGCTGAAAGAAAAATTATGGCTCGACTTGACAGATGTTTGATTAATCAGGAATGGTTAGCAGTTTTCCCAGATTCACTTCTTGAGTACGGTGCTAAGTTATTTTCGGATCACTCTATTATGCATATACATGCAGATAAAGCACTACCCAGAGTCAAGAAACCTTTTAGATTTTTTAATATGTGGAGTTCTCACCCAAAGTTCCTCGAAGTTATTAAGTCAGCTTGGGACATTAATGTCTTTGGTTCTCCCCCTTACATCCTATGTCAAAAACTAAAAGCATGCAAAGCAGCACTGAAGAAGTGGAATTCAACTACATTTGGAAATATCAACGATAGGGCTCAGTTATGCAAGAAAGAACTTATGGCTGTGCAAAGCGAGCTAAATCTTCAACCTCTGGATGCGAATCTTATATACAAAGAGGCTGCTGCTAGAAATAACTTTATGCAAGCTTTGAAGCAGGAGGAATGCTTTTTGAAACAGAAGTCACGACAGCATTGGCTTACTTTAGGGGATTCTAATACGAAGTTTTTCTATGCTGCTATTGCTACCAGAAGGGCTACTAATCGCATCAAAAAATGCAAAGGTATAGATGGTAATCTCATTGAGGATCTGGATGAGGTTAAAAATTACACCAAGCAATTTTTTTATTCCTTACTCAATCAGGAACAACAGCCTAATAGTATTCATGTTGGGCCTACAAGACGACTTGATTCTGAAGCCCTCTCTCATCTTAATGCCCCAATAACGGATGATGAAATTGTGAAAGTTGTTTTTAAGTCCCCGAAGCACAAAAGCCCTGGTCCAGATGGATTTCCAGCTGAGTTTTATCAAATTGCATGGGCTATTGTAGGCAACGATGTCATAAAAGCTTGTCGACATTTTTTCTCCTCAGGTCACATTCTTAAAGAAATGAATTGCACTTTTATTTCTTTAGTGCCTAAAAATGATGGAGCCGATTCATTGGAGAACTACCGTCCTATTTCACTGTGCAACTTTATTTATAAGGTTATCTCTAAGTTGCTGGCAGATAGACTACAAAAGGTCATGAATAAGGTCATTAGTCCTAATCAGGCTGCTTTTCTTAAAGGGAGGAGTATCCATCATAATGTCCTGCTTGCTAATGATTTGGTTAAGGATCTACATTCTAAAACAAGAGGAAAAAAGATCTGTTTTAAAGCTGATTTACGAAAGGCCTTTGACTCAGTCAATAGGAATTTTATTTACATGATGCTCCATAATATGGGCTTCCCTCAGCACTGGGTTAAATGGATTCAATGTTGCTTGGAAACTCCAAAATTTTCAATTCTCTTTAATGGTTCACCTATTGGCTTCTTTGGGAGTAAGAATGGCATTCGGCAAGGCGATCCACTATCTCCTTATCTTTTTACCATTGCAATGGAAGGGCTCAGTTGTATGTTAGAAGAGGCTGTTTCCAATGGCAAAATTAAGGTACCACATTATGGTTCTGTTTATATCTCTCACATAACATTTGCCGACGACCTTATTATCTTCCTTCGAGATGATCCAGTTTCTGTGAGTAATCTGGCAGATATTCTTAATGAATTTGGTAAAGTTTCTGGTCTTAAGCTAAACCATGCAAAGAGCAAAGTATATGTGGGTGCTTGCATTGACAATAAGGATCATATTGCTCAAACATTGGGAGTTGCTGAAGGAAATTTACCGGTTCCTTACTTGGGTCTCCCACTTATATCCACTGGAATCAACAAAGCCTCCTGTCAGCCTATTTTACAAAAAATTAAGAACAGAATTTCCTCTTGGAAAAATAGGCTTCTTTCTAAAGCTGGACGACTTGAACTTATTCGATCCGTGTTGATCTCTTATTCTATTTATTGGTCTCATGCATTCCTTCTACCTGCCGGGCTTCTCCATGATATTGATAAATTACTTATGAACTTCTTTTGGAATGACACAGATGGTAAGGCAATGCACATGGTGAATTGGGACAGCATTTGCAAACCGAAGGATGAAGGGGGGCTGAATCTTCGACATATTAGAGATTGGAATAAAGCTTGTATGGTAAAGCAATTATGGGATATTTTACAAAACAAGTCTTCCTTATGGTCACAATGGGTTTTTGCTAGGTACCTAACTAAAGAATCAATCTGGGAAACATATGCAAAAACATCTCATTCTTCTGCTTGGAAAGGAATTCTGAAGGCAAGGCGATGGCTACGTAACAATATTTCTTATGTGATTTCTTCTGGAACCAATATTAATATGTGGTATGATCCTTGGGTGAATGGGAAAAGTATATTTCAGATATTTGGTGATAGAGTACGACAGGATCTGGGGGCTCCCAAAGACTGGAAGGTTTCTGAATTCATTAACAATGGTACTTGGTGTCTTCCCAACCCTACCTCCCCTGACATGTTATTACTTTGGCCGATTATTAGGGCTATTCCAATCATGAACAACTCTTCAGATATGCTTATTTGGCTTCATGATAACGGTAAATTTAGTGCTACATCTGCATGGAACCAAATTAGACGACGAAACAACAAGTGGATCCAAAGTAGTTGGACATGGGATAGTCCATGCTCACAGCGACATTCCTTATGTACATGGCAGGCCCTTCTCGGCAAACTTCCTACGATGGACAATATGCAGCGAAGAGGTATTTATATTGTAAATCGGTGCTCTTTGTGTATGCAAAATGAAGAAAGTGTTGACCATCTCTACTTTGCTTGTGATTATTCATCTTGGATATGGAAGGAGATCTTGAAGCGATTTGATTTTCAAAGGCTACCACGGCCAAACCTGCATCATGAATTAGAAATGCTTATGCAAAGCTTCTCAAGAAAGGGGCCTCTTACACAACTAGCAAGAATTATATTCAGATGTGCTATATGGTGGATTTGGAAGGAGAGGTGTGGCAGAATTTTTGAGTGTCACAACATGAAAAAAGCTCAAATTCTGATAGAGATTCTTCAGGACTCACGATCATGTATGGAGCAAGAATTGAATACAGAGCACCTAACAAGAAGAGAGAAAGATATTTTCACAAGATTCAATTTTTCCATTCGTCAAGAATCACTCGAATAATGATGAAGATTGTAATGTATTATATGGGGCAAAGCTTATATTTTGTGATGTATCCACAAGTAGTCCAGAACAGTCTAGCTATTGCATTTTATTATTTATTAACTTCCTTATGCTACTCTTGGAGATGAGTTTGATGAAGCGTGCCTGAAGTCTGAAGTCTCTTAGTGTAGTCGAGAAGATTGTACCCCACCTAAAGAAGGTTAAATGGGCACACTTCATCAAACTCATTTCCAAGAGTAGCACAAGGAAGTTAATAAAAAATGCAATAGCTAGACTGCTCTGGAGTACTTGTGGATACATCACAAAATATAAGCTTTGCCCCATAATACATTACAATCTTCATCATTATTCGAGTGATTATTGACTAATGAAAAAATTAAATCTTGTGAAAATCTCTTTCTCTCTTCTTGTTAGGTGCTCTATATTCAATTCTTGCTCCATGCATGATCGTGAGTCCGGAAGAATCTCTATCAGAATTTGAGCTTTGTTCATGTTGTGACACTCAAAAATTCTGCCACACCTCTCCTTCCAAATCCACCAAATAGCACATCTGAATATAATTCTTCCTAGTTGTGTAAGAGGACCATTTCTTGAGAAGCCTTGCATTAGCCTTTCTAGTTCATGATGCAAGTTTGGCCGTGGTAGCCTTTGAAGATCAAATCGCTTCAAGATCTCTTCCCATATCCAAGATGAATAATCACAAGCAAAGTATAGATGGTCAACACTTTCTTCCTTTTGCATACACAAAGAGCACGCTTTCGCAAAAAAATATGACGGTCATAAACTTTGCGCGAAGTCGTGCGCGAGTCGAGTTTCGATCGGTTTTTCGTGCACCGTCTCGGAAATTCAAAATACTGGCCATTCACGTTGTATTAGCCCATGGTAAGTCGAATGAGCATGGTTTCACGAAAAAATGCGACGGTCATAATCTTTGCGAGAGTCGAGTTTCGATCGGTTTTTCGTGCACCGTCTTGGAAATTCAAAATACTGGTCTTTCCCATCTTATTAGCCCATGGGAAGTCGTACAAGCTCGCATTCGCAAAAAAATACGACGGTCAAAAACAATGCGCGAAGTCGCGCGCTGTGTCGAGTTTCGATCGATTTTTCGTGCACCGTCTAGGAAATTCAAAATACTGGAAATTCACGTTGTATTAGCCCATGGTAAGTCGTACGAGCATGGTTTCACGAAAAAACGCGACCGTCATAATCTTTGCGAGAGTCGAGTTTCGATCGGTTTTCGTGCACCGTCTTGGAAATTCAAAATACTGGTCTTTCCCGTCTTATTAGCCCATGGGAAGTCGTACAAGCACGCTTTCGCAAAAAAATACGACGGTCATACACTTTGCGCGAAGTCGTGCGCGAGTCGAGTTTCGATCGGTTTTTCGTGCACCGTCTCGGAAATTCAAAATACTGGTCATTCACGTCGTATTAGCCCATGGTAAGTCGTATGAGCATGGTTTCACGAAAAAACGCGACGGTCATAAACTTTGCGCAGAGTCGAGTTTCGATCGATTTTTCGTGCACCGTCTCGGAAATTCAAAATACTGGACTTTCCCGTCTTATTAGCCCATGGGAAGTCGTACAAGCACGCTTTCGCAAAAAAATACGACGGTCATAATCTTTGCGCAAAGTCATGCGCGAGTCGAGTTTCGATCGGTTTTTCGTGCACCGTCTCGGAAATTCAAAATACTAGCCATTCACGTTGTATTAGCCCACGGTAAGTCGTATGAGCATGGTTTCACGAAAAAACGCGACGGTCATAAACTTTGCGCAGAGTCGAGTTTCGATCGATTTTTCGTGCACCGTCTCGGAAATTCAAAATACTGGTCTTTCCCGTCTTATTAGCCCATGGGAAGTCGTACAAGCACGCTTTCGCAAAAAAATACGACGGTCATAAACTTTTCGCGAAGTTGTGCGCGAGTCGAGTTTCGATCGGTTTTTCGTGCACCGTCTCGGAAATTCAAAATACTGGCCATTCACGTTGTATTAGCCCATGGTAAGTCGAATGAGCATGGTTTCACGAAAAAACGCGATGGTCATAATCTTTGCGAGAGTCGAGTTTCGATCGGTTTTTCGTGCACCGTCTTGGAAATTCAAAATACTGGTCTTTCCCGTCTTATTAGCCCATGGGAAGTCGTACATGCTCGCTTTCGCAAAAAAATACGACGGTCAAAAACATTGCGCGAAGTCGCGCGCTGTGTCGAGTTTCGATCGGTTTTTCGTGCACCGTCTCGGAAATTCCAAATACTGGCCATTCACGTTGTATTAGCCCATGGTAAGTCGTATGGGCATGGTTTCACGAAAAAACGCGACCGTCATAATCTTTGCGAGAGTCGAGTTTCGATCGGTTTTTCGTGCACCGTCTTGGAAATTCAAAATACTGGTCTTTCCCGTCTTATTAGCCCATGGGAAGTCGGACAAGCACGCTTTCGGAAAAAAATACGACGGTCATAAACTTTGCGCGAAGTCGTGCGCGAGTCGAGTTTCGATCGGTTTTTCGTGCACCGTCTCGGAAATTCGAAATACTGGCCATTCACGTTGTATTAGTCCATGGTAAGTCGTATGAGCATGGTTTCACGAAAAAACGTGACCGTCTTAATCTTTGCGAGAGTCGAGTTTCGATCGATTTTTCGTGCACCGTCTTGGAAATTCCAAAATACTGGTCTTTCCCGTCTTATTAGCCCATGGGAAGTCGTACAAGCTCGCTTTCGCAAAAAAATACGACGGTCAAAAACATTGCGTGAAGTCGCGCGCTGTGTCGAGTTTCGATCGGTTTTTCGTGCACCGTCTCGGAAATTCAAAATACTGGCCATTCACGTTGTATTAGCCCATGGTAAGTCGTATGAGCATGGTTTCACGAAAAAACGCGACCGTCATAATCTTTGCGAGAGTCGAGTTTCGATCGATTTTTCATGCACCGTCTTGGAAATTCAAAATACTGGTCTTTCCCGTCTTATTAGCCCGTGGGAAGTCGTACAAGCACGCTTTCGCAAAAAAATACGACGGTTATAAACTTTGCGCGAAGTCGTGCGAGAGTCGAGTTTCGATCGGTTTTTCGTGCACCATCTCGGAAATTCAAAATACTGGCCATTCACGTTGTATCATGGTAAGTCGTATGAGCTTGGTTTCACGAAAAAACGCAACGGTCTTAAACTTTGCGCAGAGTCGAGTTTCGATCGGTTTTTCGTGCACCGTCTCGGAAATTCAAAAAACTGGCCTTTCCCGTCTTATTAGCCCATGGGAAGTCGTACAAGCAAGCTTTCGCAAAAAAATACGACCGTCTCGGAAATTCAAAATACTGGCCATTCACGTTGTATTAGCCCATGGTAAGTCGTATGACCATGGTTTCACGAAAAAACACGATCGTGCTAATCTTTGCGAGAGTCGAGTTTCGATCGGTTTTTCGTGCACAGTCTTGGAAATTCAAAATACTGGTCTTTCCCGTCTTATTAGCCCATGGGAAGTCGTACAAGCTCACTTTCGCAAAAAAATACGACGGTCAAAAACATTGCGCGAAGTCGCGCGCTGTGTCGAGTTTCGATTGGTTTTACGTGCACCATCTCGGAAATTCAAAATACTGGTCATTCACGATGTATTAGCCCATGGTAAGTCGTATGAGCATAGTTTCACGAAAAAATGCGACGGTCATAAACTTTGCGCAGAGTCGAGTTTCGATCGATTTTTCGTGCACCGTCTCGGAAATTCAAAATACTGGTCTTTCCCGTCTTATTAGCCCGTGGGAAGTCGTACAAGCACGCTTTCGTAAAAAAATACGACGGTTATAAACTTTGCGCGAAGTCGTGCGAGAGTCGAGTTTCGATCGGTTTTTCGTGCACCATCTCGGAAATTCAAAATACTGGCCATTCACGTTATATTAGCCCATGGTAAGTCGTATGAGCTTGGTTTCACGAAAAAACGCAACGGTCATAAACTTTGCGCAGAGTCTAGTTTCGATCGGTTTTTCGTGCACCGTCTCGGAAATTCAAAAAACTGGTCTTTCCCGTCTTATTAGCCCATGGGAAGTCGTACAAGCAAGCTTTCGCAAAAAAATACGACGGTCATAAACTTTGCACGAACTTTGCGGAAAGTCGAGTTTCGATCGGTTTTTCGTGCACCGTCACAGAAATTCAAAATACTGGTCATTCACGACGTATTAGCCCATGGTAAGTCGTATGAGCATGGTTTCACGAAAAAACGCGACCGTCATAATCTTTGCGAGAGTCGAGTTTCGATCGGTTTTTCGTGCACCGTCTTGGAAATTCAAAATACTGGACTTTCCCGTCTTATTAGCCCATGGGAAGTCGTACAAGCACGCTTTCGCAAAAAAATACGACGGTCATAAACTTTTCGCGAAGTCGTGCGCGAGTCGAGTTTCGATCGGTTTTTCGTGCTCCGTCTCGGAAATTCAAAATACTGGCCATTCACGTTGTATTAGCCCATGGTAAGTCGTCTGAGCATGGTTTCATGAAAAAACGCTGCGGTCTTAAACTTTGCGCAGAGTCGAGTTTCGATCGGTTTTTCGTGCACCGCCTTGGAAATTCAAAATACTGGTGTTTCCCGTCTTATTAGCCCATGGGAAGTCATACAAGCACGCTTTCGCAAAAAAATACGACGGTCATAAACTTTGCGCGAAGTCGTGCGCGAGTCGAGTTTCGATCGGTTTTTCGTGCACCGTCTCGGAAATTGAAAATACTGGCCATTCACGTTGTATTAGCCCATGGTAAGTCGTATGAGCTTGGTTTCACGAAAAAACGCAACGGTCATAAACTTTGCGCAGAGTCGAGTTTCGATCGGTTTTTCGTGCACCGTCTCGAAAATTCAAAATACTGGTCTTTCCCGTCTTATTAGCCCATGGGAAGTCGTACAAGCACGCTTTCGCAAAAAAATACGACGGTCATAAACTTTGCGCGAAGTCGTGCGCTAGTCGAGTTTCGATCGGTTTTTCGTGCATCGTCTCGGAAATTCAAAATACTGGCCATTCACGTTGTATTAGCCCATGGTAAGTCGTATGACCATGGTTTCACGAAAAAACGCGATCGTCCTAATCTTTGCGAGAGTCGAGTTTCGATCGGTTTTTCGTGCACAGTCTTGGAAATTCAAAATACTGGTCTTTCCCGTCTTATTAGCCCATGGGAAGTCGTACAAGCTCACTTTCGCAAAAAAATACGACGGTCAAAAACATTACGCGAAGTCGCGCGCTGTGTCGAGTTTCGATTGGTTTTACGTGCACCATCTCGGAAATTCAAAATACTGGTAATTCACGATGTATTAGCCCATGGTAAGTCGTATGAGCATAGTTTCACGAAAAAATGCGACGGTCGTAAACTTTGCGCAGAGTCGAGTTTCGATCGATTTTTCGTGCACCGTCTCGGAAATTCAAAATACTGGTCTTTCCCGTCTTATTAGCCCGTGGGAAGTCGTACAAGCACGCTTTCGCAAAAAAATACGACGGTTATAAACTTTGCACGAAGTCGTGCGAGAGTCGAGTTTCGATCGGTTTTTTCGTGCACCATCTCGGAAATTCAAAATACTGGCCATTCACGTTGTATTAGCCCATGGTAAGTCGTATGAGCTTGGTTTCACGAAAAAACGCAACGGTCATAAACTTTGCGCAGAGTCGAGTTTCGATCGGTTTTTCGTGCACCGTCTCGGAAATTCAAAAAACTGGTCTTTCCCGTCTTATTAGCCCATGGGAAGTCGTACAAGCAAGCTTTCGCAAAAAAATACGACGGTCATAAACTTTGCGTGAACTTTGCGCAAAGACAAGTTTCGATCGGTTTTTCGTGCACCGTCACAGAAATTCAAAATACTGGTCATTCACGATGTATTAGCCCATGGTAAGTCGTATGAGCATGGTTTCACGAAAAAACGCGACGGTCTTAAACTTTACGCAGAGTCGAGTTTCGATCGGTTTTTCGTTCACCGTCTCGGAAATTTGAAACCCTGGTCTTTCCCGTCTTATTAGCCCATGGGAAGTCGTACAAGCACGTGTTCGCAAAAAAAATACGACGGTCATAAACTTTACGCGAAGTCGTGCATGAGTCGAGTTTCGATCGGTTTTTCGTGCACCGTCTCGGAAATTCAAAATACTGGCCATTCACGTTGTATTAGCCCATGGTAAGTCGTATGAGCATAGTTTCAAGAAAAAACGCGACGGTCATAAACTTTGCGCAGAGTCGAGTTTCGATCGATTTTTCGTGCACCGTCTCGGAAATTCAAAATACTGGTCTTTCCCGTCTTATTAGCCCATCGGTAGTCGTACAAGCACTCTTTCGCAAAAAAATACGACGGTCATAAACTTTACGCGAACTTTGCGCAAAGTCGAGTTTCGATCGGTTTTTCGTGCACCGTCACAGAAATTCAAAATACTGGTCATACACGATGTATTAGCCCATGGTATGAGCATGGTTTCACGAAAAAACGCGACCGTCATAATCTTTGTGAGAGTCGAGTTTCGATCGGTTTTTCGTGCACCGTCTTGGAAATTCATAATACTGGTCTTTCCCGTCTTATTAGCCCATGGGAAGTCGTATAAGCACGCTTTCGCAAAAAAATACGATGGTCATAAACTTTGCGCGAAGTCGTGCGCGAGTCGAGTTTCGATCGGTTTTTCCTGCACCGTCTCGGAAATTCAAAATACTGGCCATTCATGTTGTATTAGCCCATGGTAAGTCGTATGTGCATAGTTTCAAGAAAAAACGCGACGGTCATAAACTTTTTGGCAGAGTCGAGTTTCGTTCGATTTTTCGTGCACCATCTCGGAAATTCAAAATACTGGTCTTTCCCGTCTTATTAGCCCATGGGAAGTCGTACAAGCACGCTTTCGCAAAAAAATACGATGGTCATAAACTTTGCACGAAGTCGTGCGCGAGTCGAGTTTCGATCGGTTTTTCGTGCACCGTCACAGAAATTCAACATACTGGTCATTCACGATGTATTAGCCCATGGTAAGTCGTCTGAGCATGGTTTCACGAAAAAACGCGACGGTTTTAAACTTTGCGCAGAGTCGAGTTTCGATCGGTTTTTCGTTCACCGTCTCGGAAATTCAAAATACTGGTCTTTCCCGTCTTATTAGCCCATGGGAAGTCGTACAAGCACGCTTTCGCAAAAAAATACGACGGTCATAAACTTTGCACGAAGTCGTGTGCGAGTCGAGTTTCGATCGGTTTTTCGTGCACCGTCTCGGAAATTCAAAATACTGGCCATTCACGTTGTATTAGCCCATGGTAAGTCGTATGAGCATGGTTTCAAGAAAAAACGCGACTGTCATAAACTTTGCGCAGAGTCGAGTTTCGATCGATTTTTCGTGCACCGTCTCGAAAATTCAAAATACTGGTCTTTCCCGTCTTATTAGCCCATGGGAAGTCGTACAAGCACGCTTTCGCAAAAAAATACGACGGTCATAAACTTTGCGCGAAGTCGTGCGCTAGTCGAGTTTCGATCGGTTTTTCGTGCATCGTCTCGGAAATTCAAAATACTGGCCATTCACGTTGTATTAGCCCATGGTAAGTCGTATGACCATGGTTTCACGAAAAAACGCGACGGTCATAAACTTTGCGCAGAGTCGAGTTTCGATCGATTTTTCTTGCACCATCTCGGAAATTCAAAATACTGGTATTTCCCGTCTTATTTGCCCATGGGAAGTCGTACAAGAACGCTTTCGCAAAAAAATACGACGGTCATAAACTTTGCGCGAAGTCGAGCGCGAGTCGAGTTTCGATTGGTTTTTCGTGCATCGTCTCGGAAATTCAAAATACTGGCCATTCACGAAGTATTAGCCCATGGTAACTCGTACGAGCATGGTTTCACGAAAAAACGCGACGGTCTTAAACTTTGCGCAGAGTCAAGTTTCGATCGGTTTTTCGTTCACCGTCTCGGACATTCAAAACACTGGTCTTTCCCGTCTTATTAGCCCATGGGAAGTCGTACAAGCACGCTTTCGCAAAAAAATATGACGGTCATAAACTTTGCGCGAAGTCGTGCACGAGTCGAGTTTCGATCGGTTTTTCGTGCACCGTCTCGAAAATTCAAAATACTGGCCATTCACATTGTATTAGCCCATGGTAAGTCGTATGAGCATGGTTTCAAGAAAAAACGCGACGGTCATAAACTTTGCGCAGAGTCGAGTTTCGATCGATTTTTTGTGCACCGTCTTGGAAATTCAAAATACTGGTCTTTCCCGTCTTATTAGCCCATGGGAAGTCGTACAAGCTCGCTTTCGCAAAAAAATATGACGGTCATAAACTTTGTGCGAAGTCGTGCGCGAGTCGAGTTTCGATCGGTTTTTCGTGCACCGTCTCGGAAATTCAAAATACTGGCCATTCACGTTGTATTAGCCCATGGTAAGTCGTATGAGCATGGTTTCAAGAAAAAACGCGACTGTCATAAACTTTGCGCAGAGTCGAGTTTCGATCGATTTTTCGTGCACCGTCTCGAAAATTCAAAATACTGGTCTTTCCCGTCTTATTAGCCCATGGGAAGTCGTACAAGCACGCTTTCGCAAAAAAATACGACGGTCATAAACTTTGCGCGAAGTCGTGCGCTAGTCGAGTTTCGATCGGTTTTTCGTGCATCGTCTCGGAAATTCAAAATACTGGCCATTCACGTTGTATTAGCCCATGGTAAGTCGTATGACCATGGTTTCACGAAAAAACGCGATCGTCCTAATCTTTGCGAGAGTCGAGTTTCGATCGGTTTTTCGTGCACAGTCTTGGAAATTCAAAATACTGGTCTTTCCCGTCTTATTAGCCCATGGGAAGTCGTACAAGCTCACTTTCGCAAAAAAATACGACGGTCAAAAACATTACGCGAAGTCGCGCGCTGTGTCGAGTTTCGATTGGTTTTACGTGCACCATCTCGGAAATTCAAAATACTGGTCATTCACGATGTATTAGCCCATGGTAAGTCGTATGAGCATAGTTTCACGAAAAAACGCGACGGTCATAAACTTTGCGCAGAGTCGAGTTTCGATCGATTTTTCGTGCACCGTCTCGGAAATTCAAAATACTGGTCTTTCCCGTCTTATTAGCCCGTGGGAAGTCGTACAAGCACGCTTTCGCAAAAAAATACGACGGTTATAAACTTTGCACGAAGTCGTGCGAGAGTCGAGTTTCGATCGGTTTTTCATGCACCATCTCGGAAATTCAAAATACTGGCCATTCACGTTGTATTAGCCCATGGTAAGTCGAATGAGCTTGGTTTCACGAAAAAACGCAACGGTCATAAACTTTGCGCAGAGTCGAGTTTCGATCGGTTTTTCGTGCACCGTCTCGGAAATTCAAAAAACTGGTCTTTCCCGTCTTATTAGCCCATGGGAAGTCGTACAAGCAAGCTTTCGCAAAAAAATACGACGGTCATAAACTTTGCGTGAACTTTGCGCAAAGACAAGTTTCGATCGGTTTTTCGTGCACCGTCACAGAAATTCAAAATACTGGTCATTCACGATGTATTAGCCCATGGTAAGTCGTATGAGCATGGTTTCACGAAAAAACGCGACGGTCTTAAACTTTACGCAGAGTCGAGTTTCGATCGGTTTTTCGTTCACCGTCTCGAAAATTTGAAACACTGGTCTTTCCCGTCTTATTAGCCCATGGGAAGTCGTACAAGCACGTGTTCGCAAAAAAAATACGACGGTCATAAACTTTACGCGAAGTCGTGCATGAGTCGAGTTTCGATCGGTTTTTCGTGCACCGTCTCGGAAATTCAAAATACTGGCCATTCACGTTGTATTAGCCCATGGTAAGTCGTATGAGCATAGTTTCAAGAAAAAACGCGACGGTCATAAACTTTGCGCAGAGTCGAGTTTCGATCGATTTTTCGTGCACCGTCTCGGAAATTCAAAATACTGGTCTTTCCCGTCTTATTAGCCCATCGGTAGTCGTACAAGCACTCTTTCGCAAAAAAATACGACGGTCATAAACTTTACGCGAACTTTGCGCAAAGTCGAGTTTCGATCGGTTTTTCGTGCACCGTCACAGAAATTCAAAATACTGGTCATACACGATGTATTAGCCCATGGTATGAGCATGGTTTCACGAAAAAACGCGACCGTCATAATCTTTGCGAGAGTCGAGTTTCGATCGGTTTTTCGTGCACCGTCTTGGAAATTCATAATACTGGTCTTTCCCGTCTTATTAGCCCATGGGAAGTCGTATAAGCACGCTTTCGCAAAAAAATACGATGGTCATAAACTTTGCGCGAAGTCGTGCGCGAGTCGAGTTTCGATCGGTTTTTCCTGCACCGTCTCGGAAATTCAAAATACTGGCCATTCATGTTGTATTAGCCCATGGTAAGTCGTATGAGCATAGTTTCAAGAAAAAACGCGACGGTCATAAACTTTTTGGCAGAGTCGAGTTTCGATCGATTTTTCGTGCACCATCTCGGAAATTCAAAATACTGGTCTTTCCCGTCTTATTAGCCCATGGGAAGTCGTACAAGCACGCTTTCGCAAAAAAATACGATGGTCATAAACTTTGCACGAAGTCGTGCGCGAGTCGAGTTTCGATCGGTTTTTCGTGCACCGTCACAGAAATTCAACATACTGGTCATTCACGATGTATTAGCCCATGGTAAGTCGTCTGAGCATGGTTTCACGAAAAAACGCGACGGTTTTAAACTTTGCGCAGAGTCGAGTTTCGATCGGTTTTTCGTTCACCGTCTCGGAAATTCAAAATACTGGTCTTTCCCGTCTTATTAGCCCATGCGAAGTCGTACAAGCACGCTTTCACAAAAAAATACGACGGTCATAAACTTAGCACGAAGTCGTGTGCGAGTCGAGTTTCGATCGGTTTTTCGTGCACCGTCTCGGAAATTCAAAATACTGGCCATTCACGTTGTATTAGCCCATGGTAAGTCGTATGAGCATGGTTTCAAGAAAAAACGCGACGGTCATAAACTTTGCGCAGAGTCGAGTTTCGATCGATTTTTCGTGCACCGTCTCGGAAATTCAAAATACTAGTATTTCCCATCTTATTAGCCCATGGGAAGTCGTACAAGCTCGCTTTCGGAAAAAAATACGACGGTCATAAACTTTGCGGCAAGTCATGCGCGAGTCGAGTTTCGATCGGTTTTTCGTTGACCGTCTCGGAAATTTAAAATACTGGCCATTCACGTTGTATTAGCCCATGGTAAGTCGTATGAGCATGGTTTCACGAAAAAACGTGACGGTCATAAACTTTGCGCAGAGTCGAGTTTCGATCGATTTTTCTTGCACCATCTCGGAAATTCAAAATACTGGTATTTCCCGTCTTATTTGCCCATGGGAAGTCGTACAAGCACGCTTTCGCAAAAAAATACGACGGTCATAAACTTTGCGCGAAGTTGAGCGCGAGTCGAGTTTCGATTGGTTTTTCGTGCATCGTCTCGGAAATTCAAAATACTGGCCATTCACGAAGTATTAGCCCATGGTAACTCGTACGAGCATGGTTTCACGAAAAAACGCGACGGTCTTAAACTTTGCGCAGAGTCGAGTTTCGATCGGTTTTTCGTTCACCGTCTCGGACATTCAAAACACTGGTCTTTCCCGTCTTATTAGCCCATGGGAAGTCGTACAAGCACGCTTTCGCAAAAAAATATGACGGTCATAAACTTTGCGCGAAGTCGTGCACGAGTCGAGTTTCGATCGGTTTTTCGTGCACCGTCTCGAAAATTCAAAATACTGGCCATTCACGTTGTATTAGCCCATGGTAAGTCGTATGAGCATGGTTTCAAGAAAAAACGCGACGGTCATAAACTTTGCGCAGAGTCGAGTTTCGATCGATTTTTTGTGCACCGTCTTGGAAATTCAAAATACTGGTCTTTCCCGTCTTATTAGCCCATGGGAAGTCGTACAAGCTCGCTTTCGCAAAAAAATATGACGGTCATAAACTTTGCGCGAAGTCGTGCGCGAGTCGAGTTTCGATCGGTTTTTCGTGCACCGTCTCGGAAATTCAAAATACTGGCCATTCACGTTGTATTAGCCCATGGTAAGTCGTATGAGCATGGTTTCACGAAAAAACACGACGGTCATAAACTTTGCGCAGAGTCGAGTTTCGATCGATTTTTCGTGCACCGTCTCGGAAATTCAAAATACTGGCCATTCACGATGTATTAGCCCATGGTAAGTCGTTTGAGCATGGTTTCACGAAAAAACGCGACGGTCTTAAACTTTGCGCAGAGTCGAGTTTCGATCGGTTTTTCGTTCACCGTCTCGAAAATTCAAAACACTGGTCTTTCCCGTCTTATTAGCCCATGGGAAGTCGTACAAGCACGCTTTCGCAAAAAAATACGAATGTCATAAACTTTGCGCGAGGTCGTGCGCGAGTCGAGTTTCGATCGGTTTTTCGTGCACCGTCTCGGAAATTCAAAATACTGGCCATTCACGTTGTATTAGCCCATGGTAAGTCGTATGAGCATGGTTTCAAGAAAAAACGCGACTGTCATAAACTTTGCGCAAAGTCGAGTTTCGATCGATTTTTCGTGCACCGTCTCGGAAATTCAAAATACTGGTCTTTCCCGTCTTATTAGCCAGCCCATGGGAAGTCGTACAAGCACTCTTTCGCAAAAAAATACGACGGTCATAAACTTTGCGCGAACTTTGCGCAAAGTCGAGTTTCGATCGGGTTTTCGTGCACCGTCACAGAAATTCAAAATACTGGTCATACACGATGTATTAGCCTATGGTAAGTCGTATGAGCATGGTTTCACGAAAAAACGCGACCGTCATAATCTTTGCGAGAGTCGAGTTTCGATCGGTTTTTCGTGCACCGTCTTGGAAATTCATAATACTGGTCTTTCCCGTCTTATAAGCCCATGGGAAGTCATACAAGCACGCTTTCGCAAAAAAATACGACGGTCATAAACTTTGCGCGAAGTCGTGCGCGAGTCGAGTTTCGATCGGTTTTTCGTGCACCGTCTCGGAAATTCAAAATACTGGTCATTCACGTTGTATTAGCCCATGGTAAGTCGTATGAGCATGTTTTCACGAAAAAACGCGACGGTCATAAACTTTTTAGCAGAGTCGAGTTTCGATCAATTGTTCGTGCACCGTCTCGGAAATTCAAAATACTGGTCTTTCCCGTCTTGTTAGCCCATGGGAATCGTACAAGCACGCTTTCGCAAAAAAATACGACGGTCATAAATTTGCGCGAACTTTGCGCAAAGTCAAGTTTCGATCGGTTTTTCGTGCACCGTCACATAAATTCAAAATACTGGTCATTCAGGATGTATTAGCCCATGGTAAGTCGTCTGAGCATGGTTTCATGAAAAAACGCGACGGTTTTAAACTTTGCTCAGAGTCGAGATTCGATCGGTTTTTCGTTCACCGTCTCGGAAATTCATAATACTGGTCTTTCCCGTCTTATTAGCCCATGGGAAGTCGTACAAGCACGCTTTCGCAAAAAAATACGACGGTCATAAACTTTGCGCGAAGTCGTGCGCGAGTCGAGTTTCGATCGGTTTTTCGAGCACCGTCTCGGAAATTCAAAATACTGGCCATTCACGTTGTATTAGCCCATGGAAAGTCGTATGAGCATGGTTTCAAGAAAAAACTCGACGGTCTTAAACTTTGCGCAGAGTCGAGTTTCGATCGATTTTTCGTGCACCGTCTCGGAAATTCAAAATACTGGTATTTCCCATCTTATTAGCCCATGGGAAGTCTTACAAGCACGCTTTCGCAAAAAAATACGATGGTCATAAACTTTGCACGAAGTCGTGCGCGAGTCGAGTTTTGATCGGTTTTTCGTGCACCGTCACAGAAATTCAACATACTGGTCATTCACGATGTATTAGCCCATGGTAAGTCGTCTGAGCATGGTTTCACGAAAAAACGCGACGGTTTTAAACTTTGCTCAGAGTCGAGATTCGATCGGTTTTTCGTTCACCGTCTCGGAAATTCAAAATACTGGTCTTTCCCGTCTTATTAGCCCATGGGACGTCGTATAAGCACGCTTTCGCAAAAAAATACGACGGTCATAAACTTTGCGCGAAGTCGTGCGCGAGTCGAGTTTCGATCGGTTTTTCGTGCACCGTCTCGGAAATTCAAAATACTGGCCATTCACGTTTTATTAGCCCATGGTATGTCGTATGAGCATGGTTTCATGAAAAAACGCGACCGTCATAATCTTTGCGAGAGTCAAGTTTCGATCGATTTTTCGTGCACCGTCTTGGAAATTCAAAATACTGGTCTTTCCCGTCTTATCAGCCCATGGGAAGTCGTACAAGCTCGCTTTCGCAAAAAAATACGACGGTCAATAACATTGCGCGAAGTCGCGCGCTGTGTCGAGTTTCGATTGGTTTTACGTGCACTATCTCGGAAATTCAAAATACTGGCCATTCACGATGTATTAGCCCATGGTAAGTCGTATGAGCATAGTTTCACGAAAAAACGCGACGGTCATAAACTTTGCACAGAGTCGAGTTTCGATCGATTTTTCGTGCACCGTCTCGGAAATTCAAAATACTGATATTTCCCGTCTTATTAGCCCATGGGAAGTCGTACTAGCACGCTTTCGCAAAAAATTACGACGGTCATAAACTTTGCACGAAGTCGTGCGCGAGTCGAGTTTCGATCGGTTTTTCGTGCACCGTCTCGGAAATTCAAAATACTGGCCATTCACGTTGTATTAGCCCATGGTAAGTCGTATGACCATGGTTTCACGAAAAAATGCGACCGTCATAATCTTTGCGAGAGTCGAGTTTCGATCGGTTTTTCATGCACCGTCTTGGAAATTCAAAATACTGGTCTTTCCCGTCTTATTAGCCCATGGGAAGTCGTAAAAGCACGCTTTCGCAAAAAAATACGACGGTCATAAACTTTGCGCGAAGTCGTGCGCGAGTCGAGTTTCGATCGGTTTTTCGTGCACCGTCTCGGAAATTCAAAATACTGGCCATTCACGTTGTATTAGCCCATGGTAAGTCGTATGAGCATGGTTTCATGAAAAAACGCGACGGTCATAAACTTTGCGCAGAGTCGAGTTTCGATCGATTTTTCGTGCACCGTCTCGGAAATTCAAAATACTGGACTTTCCCGTCTTATTAGCCCATGTGAAGTCGTACAAGCACGCTTTCGAAAAAAAATACGACGGTCATAAACTTTGCGCGAAGTCGTGCGCGAGTCGAGTTTCGATCGGTTTTTCGTTCACCGTCTCAGAAATTCAAAATACTGGCCATTCACGTTGTATTAGCCCATGCTAAGTCGTATGAGCATGGTTTCATGAAAAAACGCGACGGTCATAAACTTTGCGCAGAGTCGAGTTTCGATCGATTTTTCGTGCACCGTCTCGGAAATTCAAAATACTGGTATTTCCCGTCTTATTAGCCCATGGGAAGTCGTACAAGCACGCTTTCGCAAAAAAA
Source organism: Ensete ventricosum (assembly GCA_029747655.1). Taxonomy (NCBI): domain Eukaryota; kingdom Viridiplantae; phylum Streptophyta; class Magnoliopsida; order Zingiberales; family Musaceae; genus Ensete; species Ensete ventricosum. The sequence continues at coordinate 41,273,318 of JAQQAF010000003.1, forward strand.
TACGACGGTCATAAACTTTGCGCGAAGTCCTGCGCGAGTCGAGTTTCGATCGGTTTTTCGTGCACCGTCTCGGAAATTCAAAATAATGGTCATTCACGTTGTATTAGCCCATGGTAAGTCGTATGACAATGGTTTCACGAAAAAACGAGACCGTCATAATCTTTGCGAGAGTCGAGTTTCGATCGGTTTTTCGTGCACCGTCTTGGAAAATCAAAATACTGGTCTTTCCCGTCTTATTAGCCCATGGGAAGTCGTACAAGCTCGCTTTCGCAAAAAAATACGACGGTCAAAAACATTGCGCGAAGTCGCGCGCTGTGTCGAGTTTCGATTGGTTTTACGTGCACCATCTCGGAAATTCAAAATACTGGCCATTCACTATGTATTAGCCCATGGTAAGTCGTATGAGCATAGTTTCACAAAAAAACGCGACGGTCATAAACTTTGCGCAAAGTCGAGTTTCGATCGATTTTTCGTGCACCTTCTCGGAAATTGAAAATACTGGTCTTTCCCGTCTTATTAGCCCATGGGAAGTCGTACAAGCACGCTTTCGCAAAAAAATATGACGGTCATAAACTTTGCGCGAAGTCGTGCGCGAGTCGAGTTTCGATCAGTTTTTCGTGCACCATCTCGGAAATTCAAAATACTGGCCATTCACGTTGTATTAGCCCATGGTAAGTCGTCTGAGCATGGTTTCACGAAAAAACGCGACGGTCTTAAACTTTGCGCAGACTCGAGTTTCTATCGGTTTTTCGTGCACCGTCTCGGAAATTCAAAATACTGGACATTCACGTTGTATTAGCCCATGGTAAGTCGTATGAGCATGGTTTCACGAAAAAACACGACGGTCATAAACTTTTTAGCAGAGTCGAGTTTCGATCGATTGTTCGTGCACCGTCTCGTAAATTCAAAATACTAGTCTTTCCCGTCTTATTAGCCCATGGGAAGTCGTACAAGCACGCTTTCGCAAAAAAATACGACGGTCATAAATTTGCGCGAACTTTGCGCGAACTTTGCGCAAAGTCGAGTTTCGATCGGTTTTTCGTGCACCGTCACAGAAATTCAAAATACTGGTCATTCACGATGTATTAGCCCATTGTAAGTCGTCTGAGCATGGTTTCACGAAAAAACGCGACGGTCTTAAGCTTTGCGCAGAGTCGAGTTTCGATCGGTTTTTCGTTCACCGTCTCGGAAATTCAAAATACTGGTCTTTCCCGTCTTATTAGCCCATGGGAAGTCGTACAAGCACGCTTTCGCAAAAAAATACGACGGTCATAAACTTTGCGCGAGGTCGTGCGCGAGTCGAGTTTCGATCGATTTTTCGTGCACCGTCTCGGAAATTCAAAATACTGGCCATTCACGTTGTATTAGCCCATGGTAAGTCGTATGAGCTTGGTTTCACGAAAAAACGCGACGGTCATAAACTTTGCGCAGAGTCTAGTTTCGATCGGTTTTTCGTGCACCGTCTCGAAAATTCAAAATACTGGTCTTTCCCGTCTTATTAGCCCATGGGAAGTCGTACAAGCACGCTTTCGCAAAAAAATAGGACGGTCATAAACTTTGCGCGAAGTCGTGCGCGAGTCGAGTTTCGATCGGTTTTTCGTGCACCGTCTCGGAAATTCAAAATACTAGCCATTCACGTTGTATTAGCCCATGGTAAGTCGTATGAGCTTGGTTTCACGAAAAAACGCGACGGTCATAAACTTTGCGCAGAGTCGAGTTTCGATCGGTTTTTCGTGCACCGTCTCGGAAATTCAAAATACTGGTATTTCCCGTCTTATTAGCCCATGGGAAGTCGTACAAGCACGCTTTCGCAACAAAATACTGTTTATATCTCTCACATAACATTTCCCGATGACCTTATTATCTTCCTTCGAGATGATCCAATTTCTGTGAGTAATCTGGCAGATATTCTTAATGAATTTGGTAAAGTTTCTGGTCTTAAGCTAAACCATGCAAAGAGCAAAGTATATGTGGGTGCTTGCATTGACAATAAGGATCATATTGCTCAAACATTGGGAGTTGCTGAAGGAAATTTACCGGTTCCTTACTTGGGTCTCCCACTTATATCCACTGGAATCAACAAAGTCTCCTGTCAGCCTATCCTACAAAAAATTAAGATCAGAATTTCCTCTTGGAAAAATAGGCTTCTTTCTAAAGCTGGACGACTCGAACTTATTCGATCTGTGTTGATCTCTTATTCTATTTATTGGTCTCATGCATTCCTTCTACCTGCCGGGCTTCTCCATGATATTGATAAATTACTTATGAACTTCTTTTGGAATGGCACAGATGGTAAGGCAATGCACATGGTGAATTGGGACAACATTTGCAAACCGAAGGATGAAGGGGGGCTGAATCTTCGACATATTAGAGATTGGAATAAAGCTTGTATGGTAAAGCAATTATGGGATATTTTACAAAACAAGTCTTCCTTATGGTCACAATGGGTTTTTGCTAGGTACCTAACCAAGGAATCAATCTGGGAAACATCTGCAAAAACATCTCATTCTGCTGCTTGGAAAGGAATTCTGAAGGCAAGGCGATGGCTAAGTAACAATATTTCTTATGTGATTTCTTCTGTAACCAATATTAATATGTGGTATGATCCTTAGGTGAATGGGAAAAGTATATTTCAGATATTTGGTGATAGAGTACGACAGGATCTGGGGGCTCCCAAAGACTGGAAGGTTTCTGAATTCATTAACAATGGTACATGGTGTCTTCCCAACCCTACCTCTCATGACATGTTATTACTTTGGCCGACTATTAGGGCTATTCCAATCAAGAACAACTCTTCAGATATGCTGATTTGGCTTCATGATAACGGTAAATTTAGTGCTACATCTGCATGGAACCAAATTAGACGACGAAACAACAAGTGGATCCAAAGTAGTTGGACATGGGATAGTCCATGCTCACAACGGCATTCCTTATGTACATGGCAGGCCCTTCTCGACAAACTTCCTACGATGGACAATATGCAGCGAAGAGGTATTTATATTGTAAATCGGTGCTCTTTGTGTATGCAAAATGAAGAAAGTGTTGATCATCTCTACTCTGCTTGTGATTATTCATCTTGGATATGGAAGGAGATCTTGAAGCGATTTGATTTTCAAAGGCTACCACGGCCAAACTTGCATCATGAATTAGAAATGCTTATGCAAAGCTTCTCAAGAAAGGGGCCTCTTACACAACTAGCAAGAATTATATTCAGATGTGCTATTTGGTGGATTTGGAAGGAGAGGTGTGGCAGAATTTTTGAGTGCCACAACATGAACAAAGCTCAAATTCTGATAGAGATTCTTCAGGACTCACGATCATGTATGGAGCAAGAATTGAATACAGAGCACCTAACAAGAAGAGAGAAAGATATTTTCACAAGATTCAATTTTTCCATTCGTCAAGAATCACTCGAATAATGATGAAGATTGTAATATATTATATGGGGCAAAGCTTATATTTTGTGATGTATCCACAAGTAGTCCAGAACAGTCTAGCTATTACATTTTATTATTTATTAACTTCCTTGTGCTACTCTTGGAGATGAGTTCGATGAAGCGTGCCCATTTCACCTTCTTTTGGTGGGGTGCAATCTTCTCGACTACACTAAGAGACTTCAGGCTTTAGTCTATGGCTTGTGTAGACAAAGCTTTTTGTACAAATCTTTTACAAAATACATTATCTTTACTTACCAAAAAAAAAAAAATACGACGGTCATAAACTTTGCGCGAACTTGGTGCAAAGTCGAGTTTCGATTTGTTTTTCGTGCACCGTCACAGAAATTCAAAATACTGGTCATTCACGATGTATTCGCCCATGGTAAGTCGTCTGAGCATGGTTTCACGAAAAAACGCGACGGTCTTAAACTTTGCGCAGAGTCGAGTTTCGATCGGTTTTTCGTTCACCGTCTCGGAAATTCAAAATACTGGTCTTTCCCGTCTTATTAGCCCATGGGAAGTCGTACAAGCACGCTTTCGCAAAAAAATACGACGGTCATAAACTTTGGGTGAAGTCGTACGCGAGTCGAGTTTCGATCGGTTTTTCGTGCACCGTCTCGGAAATTCAAAATACTAGCCATTCACGTTGTATTAGCCCATGGTAAGTCGTATGAGCATGGTTTCAAGAAAAAACGCGACGGTCATAAACTTTGCGCAGAGTCGAGTTTCGATCGATTTTTTGTGCACCGTCTCGGAAATTCAAAATACTGGTATTTCCCGTCTTATTAGCCCATGGGAAGTCGTACAAGCACGCTTTCGCAAAAAAATACGACGGTCATAAACTTTGCGCGAAGTCGTGCGCGAGTCGATTTTCGATCGGTTTTTCGTGCACCGTCTCGGAAATTCAAAATAATGGCCATTCAAGTTGTATTAGCCCATGGTAAGTCGTATGACAATGGTTTCACGAAAAAACGCGACCGTCATAATCTTTGCGAGAGTCGAGTTTCGATCGGTTTTTCGTGCACCGTCTTGGAAATTCAAAATACTGGTCTTTCCCGTCTTATTAGCCCATGGGAAGTCGTACAAGCTCGCTTTCGCAAAAAAATACGACAGTCAAAAACATTGCGCGAAGTCGCACGCTGTGTCGAGTTTCGATTGGTTTTACGTGCACCATCTCGGAAATTCAAAATACTGGCCATTCACGATGTATTAGCCCATGGTAAGTCGTATGAGCATAGTTTCACGAAAAAACGCGACGGTCATAAACTTTGCGCAGAGTCGTGTTTCGATCGATTTTTCGTGCACCGTCTCGGAAATTCAAAATACTGGTATTTCCCGTCTTATTAGCCCATGGTAAGTCGTACAAGCACGCTTTTGCAAAAAAATACGACGGTCATAAACTTTGCGCGAACTCGTGCACGAGTCGATTTCGATCGGTTTTTCGTGCACCGTCTCGGAAATTCAAAATACTGGCCATTCACGTTGTATTAGCCCATGGTAAGTCGTATGAGCTTGGTTTCACGAAAAAATGCAACGGTCATAAACTTTGCGCAGTGTCGAGTTTCGATCGGTTTTTCGTGCACCGTCTCGGAAATTCAAAAAACTGGTCTTTCCCGTCTTATTACCCATGGGAAGTCGTACAAGCACGCTTTCGCAAAAAAATACGACGGTCATAAACTTTGCGCGAACTTTGCGCAAAGTCGAGTTTCGATCGGTTTTTCGTGCACCGTCACAGAAATTCAAAATACTGGTCATTCACTATGTATTAGCCCATGGTAAGTCGTCTGGGCATGGTTTTATGAAAAAACGCGACGGTCTTAAACTTTGCGCAGAGTCGAGTTTCGATCGGTTTTTCGTTCACCGTCTCGGAAATTCAAAATACTGTATTAGCCCATGGGATGTCGTACAAGCACGCTTTCGCAAAAAAATACGACGGTCATAAACTTTGCGCGAAGTCGTGCGCGAGTCGACTTTCGATCGGTTTTTCGTGCACCGTCACAGAAATTCAAAATACTGGCCATTCACGTTGAATTAGCCCATGGGCCGTACGAGCATGGTTTCTCGAAAAGACTCGACGGTTCTAAACTTTGCGCAGAGTCGAGTTTCGATCGATTTTTCGTGCACCGTCTCCGAAATTCAAAATATTGGTCTTTCCCGTCTTATTAGCCCATGGGAAGTCGTACAAGCACGCTTTCGCAAAAAATACGATGGTCATAAACTTTGCGCGAAGTCGTGCGCGAGTCGAGTTTCGATCGGTTTTTTGTGCACCGTCTCGGAAATTCCAAATACTGGCCATTCACGTTGTATTAGCCCATGGTAAGTCGTATGAGCATGGTTTCATGAAAAAATGCGACGGTCATAAACTTTGCGCAGAGTCGCGTCGATCGGTTTTTCGTGCACCGTCTCAGAAATTCAAAATACTGGTCTTTCCCGTCTTATTAGCCCATGGGAAGTCGTACAAGCACGCTTTCGCAAAAAAATACGACGGTCATAAACTTTTTTTTTGGTAAGTACGACGGTCATACAGTTTGCGCGAAGTCGTGCGCGAGTCGAGTTTCGATCGGTTATCGCAAAAAAATAGACGGTGACGGACTTGACTTAAGAGAGAGAGAGGCGGAGAGAGAGAGGAGGAGAGACGGTGCACGCATCTGCTTGGGAATGGGGAGGAATGGGCCTGCGTTCCCTTGCGTGCGTGCGTGAGTGCTCTGCTCTGCTTGGGCTTGCGCTTGCGATCGACGCTGGGGGCGGAAACCTCTTCCCTTGCGCTTGTGCTTGCGATTGCTCCCTTTTTCTCCTCTGCGATCGCTCCGCGAAGAGTGGAAGGCCGGCGGTCGCTCCTGCGATCAGCGATTCCAGGCCGGGAATCGGCGATTTCAGGCGTGGAAGGGCGGCGGCTCTTCTCCCCTAGGCGCGGGACGGACTCTAGGGCAAGAAACGGTGGAAGCTGCCCTGCGATTGGGGCTGGGTTCACTGCCGCTTCCTGCGGCAACTCCAGCGTGGAAAGGGCGACGGCTGCTTCTGCAATCGGCGTGGAAGGGGCGACGGCTGCGACATTAGTGTGGGCAGGGTGGTGGCTTCGTCTCCCCTAGGCGGCTGGCGGTCTCTAGGGCGAGCGACGCCATGGATGCGAGCGGCCGGACGTGGCACTCTGCTTCGCATCCTCTGTTCCAGCGGGATGCTCCTCCGCTGGCTTCTTCCCAGCGGCTGATTGCTTCACAGCAGAACGCCCCTCTCCAGCAGTCACAGCGGGAGAGAGTTGCTCCTCAGCCGCTGGTTACTTCACCGCGGGAGGGGGATGCTCCTCTCCAACAGCCGCTGGTTCCTCCCCAGCAGCTTAGGTCGGTTTCACACCAGGATGTTCCACCGCTGATTTCTTCTTCTCGACGGGATGCTCCTTCAATGAACCAGGCCCGAGGTCGTTCACGATCTAGATCACGACCTCCAGCTCCTATTTCCCGAGATCCGAAGCCTTGGAGTAGCCTCTTCAAGGCTCCAGTGGGTAGTCCGGATCTTCGACTGGACTTTTATGCTCCAGAAGTACAGGCTGACCAGAAGATTGCTGTGTATGAGGCTATTGATTCCGACGAACTAATTGAGACATGGTCAATGGCAATTGTGGGCTACGTTGTTGGACTAAGAACATCCTTTTTCCCACTATCCTCATACATCAGAACTCGATGGGGAATATCAACATTTGATCTTCATATGTTGGAGACCGGATTCTTTGTATGCAGGCTTTATTCGGAAGAAGATTTACAACGGGTCCTTGAAGGATTTTGGACTATCCGTGGTCATCCAATGATACTACGACGCTGGGCACCTGATGTGAGATTGGAGTTAGACAGTCTACAGTCTATCCCAATATGGGTTTCTTTCCATGGACTTCCACTACATCTCTGGGGTCGTCGTTTTATTGCAAAGCTTTGCAGCACCCTGGGACAGCCATTGTATCTTGATAAGGCAACAGCTTCGCAAACGAGATTGACCTTTGCCAGAGCTTGTGTAATGATTTCTTCTGATGAGGAACTGCCGAATAATGTTTCTTACTGTGATCTTGATGGGAGCACCCGAAAGGTGAAAGTCTCATATTCTTGGAAGCCACAACGATGCAAGGTTTGTCTATCTTTTGGACATGTAAATGGTGCCTGCCAACAGCCATCACAGAAAATCACACAGGTCTACCGACCACGCCAAGAGCCACAGAATGGGGTCACTACCACTAATCCAAGCACTGATACTCCAGTGCCAACAGTGGTGATGGCGGAGAAGATGATTGAACACTCTGACTCGTTGGGGAAGCGACACGAACAAGAGAAAGACAAGTCAGGACTTCCATCTTTACCTATTATATCAGAGACTTTCACTGCAGGAGCTTCCCAAGGTTCTCACTCCCCAATAACAACCTCGCCTTCACGAATCACTCCTTCAGATAATCAGGAAATTTCATTTCAACAACCTCTTGGGAACCAAGACATTGCAACTCACCAAACTCATCGCTCTTCGACACATCCCGCTATTCAGGACTCCTTGCCTCAAGGTACGCAAAAATTTAAACATTTGCAAGCTGTGGATGAGGTGGATAAATATAGGAATAGAGGATTAAAGGGTAAAGATATTATGCGAGAGGACCATGCAAAATCAAAGGATAAGAAAAAGGATGGTAGTGTCCTCCCAAAATCGCATGCTCTTCCTTCTATCTAGTATTGATGAAAATAAGCTGTTGGAATGTTCGTGGACTTAATAAGACTGAGAAATGTCGGGAGCTCAATAGAATAATCCGATCTGCTGCATGTGACATGGTGATTCTTGTGGAAACAAAAATTAAACCTCATCGTGTTCGAGTTCAGAAGAATTTAATATGGCTTGAGGCAGAACTTTTTACTAATGATTCTCAGGATACTTATGGTCGAGTTTGGGTCTTATGGCATCCTAACCTTGTTACTGCTTGGTTTATTTCTGCTACTAATCAATTCATTCATCTTAAGGCAGAGGATAAACAGACTGGATGTCAATTCAATATTACCGGTATTTATGCATCTAACAGTATGTCTGACAGGAATGCTCTATGGCGTGATCTGGTTAGCATTGCAAATAGTTATCCTACAGTACCTTGGGCTGTTCTCGGTGACTTTAATACTGTCAGATACACAAATGAGAAAGTGGGGGGTAGAGTGCTTTCCGAATGTCAGCTTCAACATTTTAATGATTGTATAGATACTGCTGCATTGACTGACATGAAATATGTAGGTGATTGGTTCTCATGGAACAATCAAAGTACTGCTGAAAGAAAAATTATGGCTCGACTTGAGCTTGGTTTCACGAAAAAATACTGGCCATTCACGTTGTATTAGCCCATGGTAAGTCGTATGAGCTTGGTTTCACGAAAAAACGCGACGTTCATAAACTTTGCGCAGAGTCGAGTTTCGATCGGTTTTTCGTGCACCATCTCGGAAATTCAAAATACTGGTCTTTCCCGTCTTATTAGCCCATGGGACGTCGTACAAGCACGCTTTCGCAAAAAAATACGACGGTCATAAACTTTGCGCGAACTTGGTGCAAAGTCGAGTTTCGATCGGTTTTTCGTGCACCGTCACAGAAATTCAAAATACTGGTCATTCACGATGTATTAGCCCATGGTAAGTCGTCTGAGCATGGTTTCACGAAAAAACGCGACGGTCTTAAACTTTGCGCATTGTCGAGTTTCGATCGGTTTTTCGTTCACCGTCTCGGAAATTCAAAATACTGGTCTTTCCCGTCTTATTAGCCCATGGGAAGTCGTACAAGCACGCTTTCGCAAAAAAATACGACGGTCATAAACTTTGCGCGAAGTCGTAGGCGAGTCGAGTTTCGATCGGTTTTTCGTGCACCGTCTCGGAAATTCAAAATACTGGCCATTCACGTTGTATTAGCCCATGGTAAGTCGTATGAGCATGGTTTCAAGAAAAAACACGACGGTCATAAACTTTGCGCAGAGTCGAGTTTCGATCGATTTTTCGTGCACCGTCTCGGAAATTCAAAATACTAGTATTTCCCGTCTTATTAGCCCATGGGAAGTCGTACAAGCACGCTTTCGCAAAAAAATACGACGGTCATAAACTTTGCGCGAAGTCGTGCGCGAGTCGAGTTTCGATCGGTTTTTCGTGCACCGTCTCGGAAATTCAAAATACTGGCCATTCACGTTGTATTAGCCCATGGTAAGTCGAATGAGCATGGTTTCACGAAAAAACGCGACGGTCATAATCTTTGCGAGAGTCGAGTTTCGATCGGTTTTTCGTGCACGGTCTTGGAAATTCAAAATACTGGTCTTTCCCGCCTTATTAGCCCATGGGAAGTCGTACAAGCTTTTTTTTTGGTTAGTAAAGATAATGTATTTTGTAAAAGATTTGTACAAAGAAGCTTTGTCTACACAAGCCATAGACTAAAGCCTGAATTATTGACTAATGAAATAATTGAATCTTGTGAAAATCTCTTTCTCTCTTCTTGTTAGGTGCTCTATATTCAATTCTTGCTCCATGCATGATCGTGAGTCATGAAGAATCTCTATCAGAATTTGAGCTTTGTTCATGTTGTGACACTCAAAAATTCTGCCACACCTTTTTTTTTTGTAAGTAAAGATAATGTATTTTGTAAAAGATTTGTACAAAGAAGCTTTGTCTACACAAGCCATAGACTAAAGTCTGAAGTCTCTTAGTGTAGTCGAGAAGATTGTACCCCACCTAAAGAAGGGGAAATGGGGATACTTCATCAAACTCATTTCCAAGAGTAGCACAAGGAAGTTAATAAAAAAAACAATAGCTAGACTGTTCTGGAGTACTTGTGGATACATCACAAAATATAAGCTTTGCCCCATAATACATTACAATCTTCATCATTATTTGAGTGATTATTGACTAATGAAAAAATTGAATCTTGTGAAAATCTCTTCTCTCTTCTTGTTAGGTGCTCTATATTCAATTCTTGCTCCATGCATGATCGTGAGTCCTGAAGAATCTCTATCAGAATTTGAGCATTGTTCATGTTGTGACACTCAAAAATTCTGCCACACCTCTCCTTCCAAATCCACCAAATAGCACATCTGAATATAATTCTTGCTAGTTGTGTAAGAGGACCCTTTCTTGAGAAGCCTTGCATTAGCCTTTCTAGTTCATGATGCAAGTTTGGCCGTGGTAGCCTTTGAAGATCAAATCGCTTCAAGATCTCCTTCCATATCCAAGATGAATAATCACAAGCAAAGTAGAGATGGTCAACACTTTCTTCCTTTTGCATACACAAAGAGCACCGATTTACAATATAAATACCTCTTCGCTGCATATTGTCCATCGTAGGAAGTTTGCCGAGAAGGGCCTGCCATGTACATAAGGAATGTCGCTGTGAGCATGGACTATCCCGTGTCCAACTACTTGGGATCCACTTGTTGTTTCGTCGTCTAATTTGGTTCCATGCAGATGTAGCACTAAATTTACCATTATCATGAAGCCAAATAAGCATATCTGAAGAGTTGTTCTTGATTGGAATAGCCCTAATAGTCGGCCAAAGTAATAACATGTCTGGGGAGGTAGGGTTGGGAAGACACCATGTACCATTGTTAATGAATTCAGAAACCTTCCAGTCTTTGGGAGCCCCCAGATCCTGTCGTACTCTATCACCAAATATCTGAAATATACTTTTCCCATTGACCCAAGGATCATACCACATATTAATATTGGTTCCAGAAGAAATCACATAAGAAATATTGTTATGTAGCCATCTCCTTGCCTTCAGAATTCCTTTCCAAGCAGCAGAATGAGATGTTTCTGCAGATGCTTCCCAGATTGATTCCTTGGTAAGGTACCTAGCAAAAACCCATTGTGACCATAAAGAAGACTTGTTTTGTAAAATATCCCATAATTGCTTTTACCATACAAGCTTTATTCCAATCTCTAATATGTCGAAGATTCAAGCCCCCTTCATCCTTCGGTTTGCAAATGTTGTCCCAATTCACCATATGCATTGCCTTACCATCTGTGTCATTCCAAAAGAAGTTCATAAGTAATTTATCAATATTATTGAGAAGCCCGGCTGGTAGAAGGAATGCATGAGACCAATAAATAGAATAAGAGATCAACACTGATCGAATAAGTTCAAGTCGTCCAGCTTTAGAAAGAAGCCTATTTTTCCAAGAGGAAATTCTGTTCTTAATTTTTTGTAGGATAGGCTGACATGAGACTTTGTTGATTCCAGTGGATATAAGTGGAAGACCCAAGTAAGGAACCGGTAAATTTCCTTCAGCAACTCCCAATGTTTGAGCAATATGATCCTTATTTTCAATGCAAGCACCCACATATACTTTGCTCTTTGCATGGTTTAGCTTAAGACCAGAAACTATACCAAATTCATTAAGAATATCTGTCAGATTACTCACAGAAACTGGATCATCTCGAAGGAAGATAATAAGGTCATCAGCAAATGTTATGTGAGAGATATAAACAGAACCATAATATGGTACCTTAATTTTGCCATTGGAAACAGCCTCTTCTAACATACAACTGAGTCCTTCCATTGCAATCGTAAAAAGATAAGGAGACAGTGGATCGCCTTGCCGAATGTCATTCTTACTCCTGAAGAAGCCAATAGGTGAACCATTAAAGAGAATCGAAAATTTTGGAGTTTCCAAGCAACATTGAATCCATTGAACCCAGTGCTGAGGGAAGCCCATATTATGGAGCATCATGTAAATAAATTGCCTATTGACTGAGTCAAAGGCCTTTCGTAAATCAACTTTAAAACATATCTTTTTCCCTCTTGTTTTTGAGTGTAGATCCTTAACCAAATCATTAGCAAGCAGGACATTATGATGGATACTCCTCCCTTTAATAAAAGCAGCCTGATTAGGACTAATGACCTTATTCATGACCTTTTGTAGTCTATCTGCCAGTACCTTCGAGATAACCTTATAAATAAAGTTGCACAGTGAAATAGGACGGTAGTTCTCCAATGAATCGGCTCCATCATTTTTAGGCACTAAAGAAATAAAAGTGCAATTCATTTCTTTAAGAATATGACCTGAGGAGAAAAAATGTCGACAAGCTTTTATGACATCGTTGCCTACAATAGACCATGCAATTTGATAAAACTCAGCTGGAAATCCATCTGGACCAGGGCTTTTGTACTTCGGGGACTTGAAAACAACTTTCACAATTTCATCATCCGTTATTGGGGCATTAAGATGAGAGAGGGCTTCAGAATCAAGTCGTCTTGTAGGCCCAACATGAATACTATTAGGCTGCTGCTCCTGATTGAGTAAGGAATAAAAAAATTGCTCGGTGTAATTTTTAACCTCATCCAAATCCTCAATGAGATTACCATCTATACCTTTGCATTTTTTGATACGATTAGTAGCCCTTCTGGTAGCAATAGCAGCATAGAAAAACTTCGTATTAGAATCCCCTAGAGTAAGCCAATGCTGTCGTGACTTCTGTTTCAAAAAGCATTCCTCCTGCTTCAAAGCTTGCATAAAGTTATTTCTAGCAGCAGCCTCTTTGTATATAAGATTCGCATCCAGAGGTTGAAGATTTAGCTCGCTTTGCACAGTCATAAGTTCTTGCTTGCATAACTGAACCCTGTTGGTGATATTTCCGAATGTAATTGAATTCCACTTCTTAAGTGCTGCTTTGCATGCTTTTAGCTTTTGACATAGGATGTAAGGAGGAGAACCAAATACATTAATGTCCCAAGCTGACTTAATAACATCGAGGAACTTAGGGTGAGAACTCCACATATTAAAAAATCTAAAAGGTTTCTTGACTCTGGGTAGTGCTTTATCTGCATGTATATGCATAATAGAGTGATCCGAAAATTACTTAGCACCGTACTCAAGAAGTGAATCTGGGAAAACTGCTAACCATTCCTGATTAATCAAACATCTGTCAAGTCGAGCCATAATTTTTCTATCAGCAGTACTTTGATTGTTCCATGAGAACCAATCACCTACAGATTTCATGTCAGTCAATGCAGCAGTATCTATACAATCATTAAAATGTTGAAGCTGACATTCAGAAAGCACTCTACCCCCCACTTTCTCATTTGTGTATCTGACAGTATTAAAGTCACCGAGAACAACCCAAGGTACTGTAGGATAACTATTTGCAATGCTAACCAGATCACGCCATAGAGCATTCCTGTCAGACATACTGTTAGATGCATATATACCGGTAATATTGAATTGACATCCAGTCTGTTTATCCTCTGCCTTAAGATGAATGAATTGATTAGTAGCAGAAATAAACCAAGCAGTAACAAGGTTAGGATGCCATAAGACCCAAACTCGACCATAAGTATCCTGAGAATCATTAGTAAAAAGTTCTGCCTCAGGCCATATTAAATTCTTCTGAACTCGAACACGATGGGTTTTAATTTTTGTTTCCACAAGAATCACAATATCACATGCAGCAGATCGGATTATTCTATTGAGCTCCCGACATTTCTCAGTCTTATTAAGTCCACGAACATTCCAACAGATTATTTTCATCAATACTAGATAGAAGGAAGAGCATGTGATTTTGGGAGGACACTACCAACCTTTTTCTTATCTTTTGATTTTACATGGTCCTCTCGCATAATATCTTTACCCTTTAATCCTTTATTCCTATATTTATCCACCTCATTCACAGCTTGCAAATGTTTAAACTTTTGCGTACCTTGAGGCAAGGAGTCCTGAATAGTGGGATGTGTCGAAGAGCGATGAGTTTGGTGAGTTGCAATGTCTTTGTTCCCAAGAGATTGTTGAAATGAAATTTCCTGATTATCTGAAGGAATGATTCGTGACGGCGAGGTTGTTATTGGGGAGTGAGAACCATGGGAAGCTCCTGCAGTGAAAGTCTCTGATATAATAGGAAAAGATGAAAGTCCTGACTTGTCTTTCTCCTGTTCGTGTCGCTGCCCCAACGAGTCAGAGTGCTCATTCATCTTCTCCGCCATCATCTCTGTTGGCACTGGAGTATCAGTGCTTGGTTTAGTGGTAATGACCCCATTCTGTGGCTCTTGGCGTGGTCGGTAGACCTGTGTGATTTTTTGTGAAGGCTGTTGGCAAGCACCATTTACATGTCCAAAAGATAGACAAACCTTGCATCGTTGTGGCTTCCAAGAATATGAGACTTTTACCTTTCGAGTGCTCCCATCAAGATCACGGTAAGAAACTTCATTCGGTAGTTCCTCATCAGAAGAAACCATTACACAAGCTCTGGCAAAGGTTAATCTCGTTTGCGAAGCTGTTGCCTTCTCAATATACAATGGCTGTCCCAAGGTGCTGCAAAGCTTTGCAATAAAACGACGACCCCAAAGATGTAGTGGAAGTCCATGGAAAGAAACCCATATTGGGATAGACTGTAGACTGTCTAACTCCAATCTCACATCAGGTGCCCAGCGTCGTAGTATCATTGGATGACCACGGATAGTCCAAAATCCTTCAAGGACCCGTTGTAAATCTTCTTCAGAATAAAGCTTGCATACAAAGAATCCGGTCTCCAACATATGAAGATCAAATGTTGATATTCCCCATCGAGTTCTGATATATGAGGATAATGGAAAAAATGATGTTCTTAGTCCAACAACGTAGCCCACAATTGCCATGGACCATGTCTCAATTAGTTCGTCAGAATCAATAGCCACATACACAGCAATCTTCTGATCAGCCTGTACTTCTGGAGCAACAAAGTCCAGTCGAAGATCCGGACTACCCACTGGAGCCTTGAAGAGGCTACTCCAAGGCCGAGGATCTCGGGAAATAGGAGCAGGAGGTCGTGATCTAGATCGTGAACGACCTCGGGCCTAGTTCATTGAAGGAGCATCCCGTCGAGAAGAAGAATTCAGCGATGGAACATCCTGGTGTGAAACCGGCCTAAGCTGCTGGGGAGGAACCAACGGCTGTTGGAGAGGAGTAACCCCCTCCCGTTGTGAAGTAACCAGCGGCTGAGGAGCAACCCTCTCCCGCTGTGACTGCTGGAGAGGGGCGTTCCGCTGGGAAGCAACCAGCGCAGGCCGCTGGGAAGAAGCCAGTGGAGGAGCATCCCGCTGGAACAGAGAATGCGAAGCAGAGTCGCTCGCATCCATGGCGTCGATCGCCCTAGAGACCGCCAGCCGCCTAGGGGAGAGGAAGCCACCACCCTTCCAACACTAAGGTCGCAGCCGTCGCCCTTTCCACGCCGATTGCAGAAGCAGCCGTCGCCCTTGGAGTTGCCGCTCTTCCATGCCGCAGGAAGAGCGGCAGTGAACCCAGCCCCAATCGCAGCGCAGCCTCCACCGTTTCTCGCCCTAGAGTCCGTCCCGCTCCTAGGGGAGAAGAGCCGCCGCCCTTCCACGCCTGAAATCGTCGATTCCCCGCCTGGAATCGCTGATCGCAGGAGCGACCGCCGGCCTTCCTTCGCCGCGGAGCGATCGTAGAGGAGAAATCGCCCGAGGGAGCAATCGCCCTCCGCTGCCCACTCTTCGGTAAGAGATGAGGTTGTCGTCCCCAGCGCCGATCGCAAGCGCAAGCCCAAGCAGAGCAGAGCACTCAAGCACGCACGCAAGGGAACGCAGGCCCATTCCCCCCATTCCCAAGCGCAGGCCCTAGCAGAACGTACTCTTCCAAACCGATCGAAACTCGACTCTGCGCAAAGTTTATGACCGTCGCATTTTTTCGTGATACAATTCTGCCACACTTCTCCTTCCAAATCCACCAAATAACACATCTGAATATAATTCTTGCTAGTTGTGTAAGAGGACCCTTTCTTGAGAAGCCTTGCATTAGCCTTTCTAGTTCATGATGCAAGTTTGGCCGTGGTAGCCTTTGAAGATCAAATCGCTTCAAGATCTCCTTCCATATCCAAGATGAATAATCACAAGCAAAGTAGAGATGGTCAACACTTTCTTCCTTTTGCATACACAAAGAGCTCCGATTTACAATAGAAATACCTCTTCGAAGTCGTACAAGCTCGCTTTCGCAAAAAAATACGACGGTCAAAAACTTTTCGCGAAGTCGCGCGCTGTGTCGTGTTTCGATCGGTTTTTCGTGCACCGTCTCGGAAATTCAAAATACTGGCCATTCACGTTGTATTAGCCCATGGTAAGTCGTATGAGCATGGTTTCACGAAAAAACGCGACCGTCATAATCTTTGCGAGAGTCGAGTTTCGATCGGTTTTTCGTGCACCGTCTTGGAAATTCAAAATACTGGTCTTTCCCGTCTTATTAGCCCATGGGAAGTCGTACAAGCACGCTTTCGCAAAAAAATACGACGGTCATAAACTTTGCGCGAAGTCGTGCGCGAGTCGAGTTTCGATCAGTTTTTCGTGCACCGTCTCGGAAATTCAAAATACTGGCCATTCACGTTGTATTAGCCCATGGTAAGTCGTATGAGCATGGTTTCACGAAAAAACGCGACCGTCATAATCTTTGCGAGAGTCGAGTTTCGATCGGTTTTTCGTGCACCGTCTTGGAAATTCAAAATACTGGCCATTCACGTTGTATTAGCCCATGGTAAGTCGTATGAGCATGGTTTCACGAAAAAACGCGACGGTCTTAAACTTTGCGCAGAGTCGAGTTTCGATCGGTTTTTCGTGCACCGTCTCAGAAATTCAAAATACTGGTCTTTCCCGTCTTATTAGCCCATGGGAAGTCGTACAAGCACGCTTTCGCAAAAAAATACGACGGTCATAAACTTTGCGCGAAGTCGTGCGCTAGTCGAGTTTCGATCGGTTTTACGTGCACCGTCTCGGAAATTCAAAATACTGGCCATTCACGTTGTATTAGCCCATGGTAAGTCATATGAGCATGGTTTCACGAAAGAAAGCGACCGTCATAATATTTGCGAGAGTCGAGTTTCGATCGGTTTTTCGTGCACCGTCTTGGAAATTCAAAATACTGGTCTTTCCCGTCTTATTAGCCCATGGGAAGTCGTACAAGCACGCTTTCGCAAAAAAATACGACGGTCATAAACTTTGCGCGAAGTCGTGCGAGAGTCGAGTTTCGATCGGTTTTTCGTGCACCGTCTCGGAAATTCAAAATACTTGCCATTCACGTTGTATTAGCCCATGGTAAGTCGTATGAGCATGGTTTCATGAAAAAACGTGACGGTCATAAACTTTGTGCAGAGTCGAGTGTCGATCGATTTTTCGTGCACCGTCTCGGAAATTTAAAATACTGGACTTTCCTGTCTTATTAGCCCATGGAAAGTCGTACAAGCACGCTTTCGCAAAAAAATATGACGGTCATAAACTTTGCGCGAAGTCGTGCGCGAGTCGAGTTTCGATCGGTTTTTCGTGCACCGTCTCGGAAATTCAAAATACTGGCCATTCACGTTGTATTAGCCCATGGTATGTTGTATGAGCATGGTTTCACGAAAAAACGTGACCGTCTTAATCTTTGCGAGAGTCGAGTTTCGATCGGTTTTTCGTGCACCGTCTTGGAAATTCAAAATACTGGTCTTTCCCGTCTTATTAGCCCATGGGAAGTCGTACAAGCACGCTTTCGCAAAAAAATACGACGGTCATAAACTTTGCTCGAAGTCGTGCGCGAGTCGAGTTTCGATCGGTTTTTCGTGCACCGTCTCAGAAATTCCAAATACTGGCCATTCACGTTGTATTAGCCCATGGTAAGTCGTATGAGCATGGTTTCATTAAAAAAACGCGACGGTCTTAAACTTTGCGCAGAGTCGAGTTTCGATCGGTTTTTCGTGCACCGTCTCGGAAATTCAAAATACTGGTCTTTCCCGTCTTATTAGCCCATGAGAAGTCGTACAAGCACGCTTTCGCAAAAAAATACGACGGTCATAAACTTTGCGCGAAGTCGTGCGCGAGTCGAGTTTCGATCGGTTTTTCGTGCACCGTCTCGGAAATTGAAAATACTGGGCATTCACGTTGTATTAGCCCATGGTAAGTCGTATGAGCATGGTTTCATGAAAAAACGCGACGGTCATAAACTTTGCGCAGAGTCGAGTTTCGATCGATTTTTCGTGCACTGTCTCGGAAATTCAAAATACTGGACTTTCCCGTCTTATTAGCCCATGGGAAGTCCTACAAGCACGCTTTCGCAAAAAAATACGACGGTCATAAACTTTGCGCGAAGTCGTGCGCGAGTCGAGTTTCGATCGGTTTTTCGTTCACCGTCTCGGAAATTCAAAATACTGGCCATTCACGTTGTATTAGCCCATGGTAAGTCGTATGAGCATGGTTTCACAAAAAAATGCGACCGTCATAATCTTTGCGAGAGTCGAGTTTCGATCGGTTTTTCGTGCACCGTCTTGGAAATTCAAAATACTGGTCTTTCCCGTCTTATTAGCCCATGGGAAGTCGTACAAGCACGCTTTCGCAAAAAAACGCGACGGTCATAAACTTTGCGCAGTGTCGAGTTTCGATCGATTTTTCGTGCACCATCTCGGAAATTCAAAATACTGGACTTTCCCGTCTTATTAGCCCATGGGAAGTCGTACAAGCACGCTTTCGCAAAAAAATACGACGGTCATAAACTTTGCGCGAAGTCGTGCGCGAGTCGAGTTTCGATCGGTTTTTCGTGCACCGTCTCGGAAATTCAAAATACTGGCCATTCACGTTGTATTAGCCCACGGTAAGTCGTATGAGGATGGTTTCACGAAAAAACACGACGGTCATAAACTTTGCGCAGAGTCGAGTTTCGATCGATTTTTCGTGCACCGTCTCGGAAATTCAAAATACTGGACTTTCCCGTCTTATTAGCCCATGGGAAGTCGTACAAGCACGCTTTCGCAAAAAAATACGACGGTCATAAACTTTGCGCGAAGTCGTGCGCGAGTCGAGTTTCGATCGGTTTTTCGTGCACCGTCTCGGAAATTCAAAATACTGGCCATTCACGTTGTATTAGCCCACGGTAAGTCGTATGAGGATGGTTTCACGAAAAAACACGACGGTCATAAACTTTGCGCAGAGTCGAGTTTCGATCGATTTTTCGTGCACCGTCTCGGAAATTCAAAATACTGGTATTTCCCGTCTTATTAGCCCATGGGAAGTCGTACAAGCACGCTTTCGCAAAAAAATACGACGGTCATAAACTTTGCGCGAAGTCGTGCGCGAGTCGAGTTTCGATCGGTTTTTCGTGCACCGTCTCGGAAATTCAAAATACTGGCCATTCACGTTGTATTAGCCCATGGTAAGTCGTATGAGCATGGTTTTATGAAAAAACGCGACGATCATAAACTTTGCGCAGAGTTGAGTTTCGATCGATTTTTCGTGCACTGTCTCGGAAATTCAAAATACTGGACTTTCCCGTCTTATTAGCCCATGGGAAGTCCTACAAGCACGCTTTCGCAAAAAATTACGACGGTCATAAACTTTGCGCGAAGTCGTGCGCGAGTCGAGTTTCGATCGGTTTTTCGTTCACCGTCTCTGAAATTCAAAATACTGGCCATTCACGTTGTATTAGCCCATGGTAAGTCGTATGAGCATGGTTTCACAAAAAAATGCGACCGTCATAATCTTTGCGCGAGTCGAGTGTCGATCGGTTTTTCGTGCACCGTCTTGGAAATTCAAAATACTGGTCTTTCCCGTCTTATTAGCCCATGGGAAGTCGTACAAGCACGCTTTCGCAAAAAAATACGACGGTCATAAACTTTGCTCGAAGTCGTGCGCGAGTCGAGTTTCGATCGGTTTTTCGTGCACCGTCTCAGAAATTCCAAATACTGGCCATTCACGTTGTATTAGCCCATGGTAAGTCGTATGAGCATGGTTTCATTAAAAAAACGCGACGGTCTTAAACTTTGCGCAGAGTCGAGTTTCGATCGGTTTTTCGTGCACCGTCTCGGAAATTCAAAATACTGGTCTTTCCCGTCTTATTAGCCCATGAGAAGTCGTACAAGCACGCTTTCGCAAAAAAATACGACGGTCATAAACTTTGCGCGAAGTCGTGCGCGAGTCGAGTTTCGATCGGTTTTTCGTGCACCGTCTCGGAAATTGAAAATACTGGGCATTCACGTTGTATTAGCCCATGGTAAGTCGTATGAGCATGGTTTCATGAAAAAACGCGACGGTCATAAACTTTGCGCAGAGTCGAGTTTCGATCGATTTTTCGTGCACTGTCTCGGAAATTCAAAATACTGGACTTTCCCGTCTTATTAGCCCATGGGAAGTCCTACAAGCACGCTTTCGCAAAAAAATACGACGGTCATAAACTTTGCGCGAAGTCGTGCGCGAGTCGAGTTTCGATCGGTTTTTCGTTCACCGTCTCGGAAATTCAAAATACTGGCCATTCACGTTGTATTAGCCCATGGTAAGTCGTATGAGCATGGTTTCACAAAAAAATGCGACCGTCATAATCTTTGCGAGAGTCGAGTTTCGATCGGTTTTTCGTGCACCGTCTTGGAAATTCAAAATACTGGTCTTTCCCGTCTTATTAGCCCATGGGAAGTCGTACAAGCACGCTTTCGCAAAAAAACGTGACGGTCATAAACTTTGCGCAGTGTCGAGTTTCGATCGATTTTTCGTGCACCATCTCGGAAATTCAAAATACTGGACTTTCCCGTCTTATTAGCCCATGGGAAGTCGTACAAGCACGCTTTCGCAAAAAAATACGACGGTCATAAACTTTGCGCGAAGTCGTGCGCGAGTCGAGTTTCGATCGGTTTTTCGTGCACCGTCTCGGAAATTCAAAATACTGGCCATTCACGTTGTATTAGCCCACGGTAAGTCGTATGAGGATGGTTTCACGAAAAAACACGACGGTCATAAACTTTGCGCAGAGTCGAGTTTCGATCGATTTTTCGTGCACCGTCTCGGAAATTCAAAATACTGGTATTTCCCGTCTTATTAGCCCATGGGAAGTCGTACAAGCACGCTTTCGCAAAAAAATACGACGGTCATAAACTTTGCGCGAAGTCGTGCGCGAGTCGAGTTTCGATCGGTTTTTCGTGCACCGTCTCGGAAATTCAAAATACTGGCCATTCACGTTGTATTAGCCCATGGTAAGTCGTATGAGCATGGTTTTATGAAAAAACGCGACGATCATAAACTTTGCGCAGAGTCGAGTTTCGATCGATTTTTCGTGCACTGTCTCAAAAATTCAAAATACTGGACTTTCCCGTCTTATTAGCCCATGGGAAGTCCTACAAGCACGCTTTCGCAAAAAATTACGACGGTCATAAACTTTGCGCGAAGTCGTGCGCGAGTCGAGTTTCGATCGGTTTTTCGTTCACCGTCTCTGAAATTCAAAATACTGGCCATTCACGTTGTATTAGCCCATGGTAAGTCGTATGAGCATGGTTTCACAAAAAAATGCGACCGTCATAATCTTTGCGAGAGTCGAGTTTCGATCGGTTTTTCGTGCACCGTCTTGGAAATTCAAAATACTGGTCTTTCCCGTCTTATTAGCCCATGGGAAGTCGTACAAGCACGCTTTCGCAAAAAAACGCGACGGTCATAAACTTTGCACAGAGTCGAGTTTCGATCGATTTTTCGGTGCACCATCTCGGAAAATCAAAATACTGGACTTTCCCGTCTTATTAGCCCATGGGAAGTCGTACAAGCACGCTTTCGCAAAAAAATACGACGGTCATAAACTTTGCGCGAAGTCGTGCGCGAGTCGAGTTTCGATCGGTTTTTCGTGCACCGTCTCAGAAATTCAAAATACTGGCCATTCACGTTGTATTAGCCCATGGTAAGTCGAATGAGCATGGTTTCACGAAAAAACGCGACGGTCATAATCTTTGCGATAGTCGAGTTTCGATAGGTTTTTCGTGCACCGTCTTGGAAATTCAAAATACTGGTCTTTCCCGTCTTATTAATCCATGGGAAGTCCTACAAGCTCCCTTTTGCAAAAAAAATACGACGGTCAAAAACGTTGCGCGAAGTCGCGCGCTGTGTCGAGTTTCGATCGGTTTTTCGTGCACCGTCTCAGAAATTCAAAATACTGGCCATTCACGTTGTATTAGCCCATGGTAAGTCGTATGAGCATGGTTTCACGAAAAAACGCGACCGTTATAATTTTTGCGAGAGTCGAGTTTCGATCGGTTTTTTCGTGCACCGTCTTGGAAATTCAAAATACTGGTCTTTCCCGTCTTATTAGCCCATGGGAAGTCCTACAAGCACGCTTTCGCAAAAAAATACGACGGTCATAAACTTTGCGCGAAGTCGTGCGCGAGTCGAGTTTCGATCGGTTTTTCGTGCACCGTCTCGGAAATTCAAAATACTTTTTTTTTTTTGTAAGTAAAGATAATGTATTTTGTAAAAGATTTGTACAAAGAAGCTTTGTCTACACAAGCCATAGACTAAAGCCTGAAGTCTCTTAGTGTAGTCGAGAAGATTGTACCCCACCTAAAGAAGGGGAAATGGGGATACTTCATCAAACTAATTTCGAAGAGTAGCACAAGGAAGTTAATAAAAAAAAAAAATTTTAAGTCAAAAATTTTAAGTTAATAAAAAAAAATTTTGTAAGTAAAGATATTTTCACAAGATTCAATTTTTCCATTCGTCAAGAATCACTCGAATAATGATGAAGATTGTAATTATATGGGGCAAAGCTTATATTTTGTGATGTATCCACAAGTAGTCCAGAACAGTCTAGCTATTGCATTTTATTATTTATTAACTTCCTTATGCTACTCTTGGAGATGAGTTTGATGAAGCGTGCTCATTTCACCTTCTTTAGGTGGGGTGCAATCTTCTCGACTACACTAAGAGACTTCAGGCTTTAGTCTATGGCTTGTGTAGACAAAACTTCTTTGTACAAATCTTTTACAAAATACAATATCTTTACTTACCAAAAAAAAAAAAAAAGTTAATAAAAAAAAACAATAGCTAGACTGTTCTGGAGTACTTGTGGATACATCACAAAATATAAGCTTTGCCCCATAATACATTACAATCTTCATCATTATACGAGTGATTATTGACTAATGAAAAAATTGAATCTTGTGAAAATCTCTTTCTCTCTTCTTGTTAGGTGCTCTATATTTAATTCTTGCTCTATGCATGATCGTGAGTCCTGAAGAATCTCTATCAGAATTTGAGCTTTGTTCATGTTGTGACACTCAAAAATTCTGCCACACCTCTCCTTCCAAATCCACCAAATAGCACATCTGAATATAATTCTTGCTAGTTGTGTAAGAGGACCCTTTCTTGAGAAGCCTTGCATTAGCCTTTCTAGTTCATGATGCAAGTTTGGCCGTGGTAGCCTTTGAAGATCAAATCGCTTCAAGATCTCCTTCCATATCCAAGATGAATGATTACAAGCAAAGTAGAGATGGTCAACACTTTCTTCTTTTTGCATACACAAAAAGCACCGATTTAAAATATAAATACCTCTTCGCTGCATATTGTCCATCGTAGGAAGTTTGCCGAGAAGGGCCTGCCATGTACATAAGGAATGTCGCTGTGAGCATGGACTATCCCATGTCCAACTACTTTGGATCCACTTGTTGTTTCGTCGTCTAATTTGGTTCCATGCAGATGTAGCACTAAATTTATCATTATCATGAAGCCAAATAAGCATATCTGAAGAGTTGTTCTTGATTGGAAATTCAAAATACTGGTCATTCACGTTGTATTAGCCCATGGTAAGTCGTATGAGCATGGTTTCATGAAAAAACGCGACGGTCATAAACTTTGCGCAGAGTCGAGTTTCGATCGATTTTTCGTGCACCGTCTCGGAAATTCAAAATACTGGACTTTCCTGTCTTATTAGCCCATGGGAAGTCGTACAAGCACGCTTTCGCAAAAAAATACGACGGTCATAAACTTTGCGCGAAGTCGTGCGCGAGTCGAGTTTCGATCGGTTTTTCGTGCACCGTCTCGGAAATTCAAAATACAGGCCATTCACGTTGTATTAGCCTATGGTAAGTCGTATGAGCATGGTTTCACAAAAAAATGCGACCGTCATAATCTTTGCGAGAGTCGAGTTTCGATCGGTTTTTCGTGCACCGTCTTGGAAATTCAAAATACTGGTCTTTCCCGTCTTATTAGCCCATGGGAAGTCGTACAAGCTTTTCTTTTTGTAAGTAAAGATAATGTATTTTGTAAAAGATTTGTACAAAGAAGCTTTGTCTACACAAGCCATAGACTAAAGCCTGAAGTCTCTTAGTGTAGTCGAGAAGATTGTACCCCACCTAAAGACGGTGAAATGGGCACACTTCATCAAACTCATTTCCAAGAGTAGCACAAGGAAGTTAACAAAAAAATGCAATAGCTAGACTGTTCTGGAGTACTTGTGGATACATCACAAAATATATGCTTTGCCCCATAATACATTACAATCTTCATCATTATTCGAGTGATTATTGACTAATGAAAAAATTGAATCTTGTGAAAAGTCGTACAAGCTCGCTTTCGCTAAAAAATACGACGGTCAAAAACATTGCACGAAGTCACGCGCTGTGTCGAGTTTCCATCGGTTTTTCGTGCACCGTCTCGGAAATTCAAAATACTGGCCATTCACGTTGTATTAGCCCATGGTAAGTCGTATGAGCATGGTTTCACGAAAAAACGCGACCGTCATAATCTTTGCGAGAGTCGAGTTTCGATCGGTTTTTCGTGCACCGTCTTGGAAATTCAAAATACTGGTCTTTCCCGTCTTATTAGCCCATGGGAAGTCGTAAAAGCACGCTTTCGCAAAAAAATACGACGGTCATAAACTTTGCGCGAAGTCGTGCGCGAGTCGAGTTTCGATCGGTTTTTCGTGCACCGTCTCGGAAATTCAAAATACTGGCCATTCACGTTGTATTAGCCCATGGTAAGTCGTATGAGCATGGTTTCATGAAAAAACGCGACGGTCATAAACTTTGCGCAGAGTCGAGTTTCGATCGATTTTTCGTGCACTGTCTCGGAAATTCAAAATACTGGACTTTCCCGTCTTATTAGCCCATGGGAAGTCCTACAAGCACGCTTTCGCAAAAAAATACGACGGTCATAAACTTTGCGCGAAGTCGTGCGCGAGTCGAGTTTCGATCGGTTTTTCGTTCACCGTCTCGGAAATTCAAAATACTGGCCATTCACGTTGTATTAGCCCATGGTAAGTCGTATGAGCATGGTTTCACAAAAAAATGCGACCGTCATAATCTTTGCGAGAGTCGAGTTTCGATCGGTTTTTCGTGCACCGTCTTGAAATTCAAAATACTGGTCTTTCCCGTCTTATTAGCCCATGGGAAGTCATACAAGCTCGCTTTCGCAAAAAAATACGACGGTCAAAAACATTGCGCGAAGTCGTGCGCGAGTCGAGTTTCGATCAGTTTTTCGTGCACCGTCTCGGAAATTCAAAATACTGGCCATTCACGTTGTATTAGCCCATGGTAAGTCGTATGAGCATGGTTTCACGAAAAAACGCGACGGTCATAAACTTTGCGCAGAGTCGAGTTTCGATCGATTTTTCGTGCACCGTCTAGGAAATTCAAAATACTGGTATTTCCCATCTTATTAGCCCATGGGAAGTCATACAAGCACGCTTTCGCAAAAAAATACGACGGTCATAAATTTTGCGCGAAGTCATGCGCGAGTCGAGTTTCGATCGGTTTTTCGTGCACCGTCTCGGAAATTCAAAATACTGGCCATTCACGTTGTATTAGCCCATGGTAAGTCGTATGACAATGGTTTCACGAAAAAACGCGACCGTCATAATCTTTGCGAGAGTCGAGTTTCGATCGGTTTTTCGTGCACCGTCTTCGAAATTCAAAATACTGGACTTTCCCGTCTTATTAGCCCATGGGAAGTCGTACAAGCTCGCTTTCGCAAAAAAATACGATGGTCAAAAACATTGCGCGAAGTCGCGCGCTGTGTCGAGTTTCGATTGGGTTTACGTGCACCATCTCGGAAATTCAAAATACTGGCCATTCATGATATATTAGTCCATGGTAAGTCGTATGAGCATAGTTTCACAAAAAAACGCGACGGTCATAAACTTTGCGCAGAGTCGAGTTTCGATCGATTTTTCGTGCACCTTCTCGGAAATTCAAAATACTGGTCTTTCCCGTCTTATTAGCCCATGGGAAGTCGTACAAGCACGCTTTCGCAAAAAAATACGACGGTCAAAAACTTTGCGCGAAGTCGTGCGCGAGTCGAGTTTCGATCAGTTTTTCGTGCACCGTCTCGGAAATTCAAAATACTGGCCATTCACGTTGTATTAGCCCATGGTAAGTCGTCTGAGCATGGTTTCACGAAAAAACGCGACGGTCTTAAACTTTGCGCAGAGTCGAGTTTCGATCGGTTTTTCGTGCACCGTCTCGGAAATTCAAAATACTGGTTTTTCCCGTCTTATTAGCCCATGGGAAGTCGTACAAGCACGCTTTCGCAAAAAAATACGACGGTCATAAATTTGCGCAAACTTTGCGCGAACTTTGCTCAAAGTCGTGTTTCGATCGATTTTTCGTGCACCGTCACAGAAATTCAAAATACTGGTCATTCACGATGTATTAGCCCATGGTAAGTCGTCTGAGCATGGTTTCACGAAAAAACGCGATGGTCTTAAACTTTGCGCAGAGTCGAGTTTCGATCGGTTTTTCGTGCACCGTCTCGGAAATTCAAAATACTGGTCTTTCCCGTCTTATTAGCCCATGGGAAGTCGTACAAGCACGCTTTCACAAAAAAATACGACAGTCATAAATTTGCGCAAATTTTGCGTGAACTTTGCTCAAAGTCGAGTTTCGATCGATTTTTCGTGCACCGTCACAGAAATTCAAAATACAGGTCATTCACGATGTATGAGCCCATGGTAAGTCGTCTGAGCCTGGTTTCACGAAAAAACGCGACGGTCTTAAACTTTGCGCAGAGTCGAGTTTGGATCGGTTTTTCGTTCACCGTCTCGAAAATTCAAAATACTGGTCTTTCCCGTCTTATTAGCCCATGGGAAGTCGTACAAGCACGCTTTCGCAAAAAAATATGACGGTCATAAACTTTGCGCGAAGTCGTGCGCGAGTCGAGTTTCGATCAGTTTTTCGTGCACCGTCTCGGAAATTAAAAATACTGGCCATTCACGTTGTATTAGCCCATGGTAAGTCGTCTGAGCATGGTTTCACGAAAAAATGTGACAGTCTTAAACTTTGCGCAGAGTCGAGTTTCGATCGGTTTTTCGTGCACCGTCTCGGAAATTCAAAATACTGGTCTTTCCCGTCTTATTAGCCCATGGGAAGTCGTACAAGCACGCTTTCACAAAAAAATACGACGGTCATAAACTTTGCGCGAAGTCGTGCGCGAGTCGAGTTTCGATCGGTTTTTCGTGCACCATCTCGGAAATTCAAAATACTGGCCATTCACGTTGTATTAGCCCATGGTAAGTCGTATGAGCTTGGTTTCACGAAAAAAACGCAACGGTCATTAACGTTGCGCAGAGTCGAGTTTCGATCGGATTTTCGTGCACCGTCTCGGAAATTCAAAATACAGGTCTTTCCCGTCTTATTAGCCCATGGGAAGTCGTACAAGCACGCTTTCGCAAAAAAACGCGACGGTCATAAACTTTGCGCAGAGTCGAGTTTCGATCGATTTTTCGTGCACCGTCTCGGAAATTCAAAATACTGGTATTTTCGGTCTTATTAGCCCATGGAAAGTCGTACAAGCACGCTTTCGCAAAAAAATACGACGGTCATAAACTTTGCGCGAAGTCGTGCGCGAGTGAGTTTCGATCGGTTTTTCGGGCACCGTCTCGGAAATTCAAAATACTGGTCATTCACGTTGTATTAGCCCATGGTAAGTCGTATGACAATGGTTTCACGAAAAAACGCGACCGTCATAATCTTTGCGAGAGTCGAGTGTCGATCGATTTTTCGTGCACCGTCTTGGAAATTCAAAATACTGGTCTTTCCCGTCTTATTAGCCCATGGGAAGTCGTACAAGCTCGCTTTCGAAAAAAATACGACGGTCAAAAATATTGCGCGAAGTCGCGTGCACCATCTCGGAAATTCAAAATACTGGCCATTCACGATGTATTAGCCCATGGTAAGTCGTATGAGCATAGTTTCACAAAAAAAACGCGACGGTCATAAAGTTTGCGCAGAGTCGAGTTTCGATCGATTTTTCGTGCACCTTCTCGGAAATTCAAAATACTGGTCTTTCCCGTCTTATTAGCCCATGGGAGGTCGTACAAGCATGCTTTCGCAAAAAAATACGACGGTCATAAACTTTGCGCGAAGTCGTGCGCGAGTCGAGTTTCGATCAGTTTTTCGTGCACCGTCTCGGAAATTCAAAATACTGGCCATTCACGTTGTATTAGCCCATGGTAAGTCGTCTGAGCATGGTTTCACGAAAAAACGCGACGGTCTTAAACTTTGCGCAGAGTCGAGTTTCGATCGGTTTTTCGTGCACCGTCTCGGAAATTCAAAACACTGGTCTTTCCCGTCTTATTATTTTTTTTTTTGGTAAGTAAAGATAATGTATTTTGTAAAAGATTTGTACAAAGAAGCTTTGTCTACACAAGCCATAGACTAAAGCCTGAAGTCTCTTAGTGTAGTCGAGAAGATTGTACCCCACCTAAAGAAGGTTAAATGGGCACACTTCATCAAACTCATTTCCAAGAGTAGCACAAGGAAGTTAATAAAAAATGCAATAGCTAGACTGCTCTGGAGTACTTGTGGATACATCACAAAATATAAGCTTTGCCCCATAATACATTACAATCTTCATCATTATTCGAGTGATTATTGACTAATGAAAAAATTGAATCTTGTGAAAATCTCTTTCTCTCTTCTTGTTAGGTGCTCTATATTCAATTCTTGCTCCATGCATGATCGTGAGTCCTGAAGAATCTCTATCAGAATTTGAGCTTTGTTCATGTTGTGACACTCAAAAATTCTGCCACACCTCTCCTTCCAAATCCACCAAACTGCACATCTGAATATAATTGTTGCTAGTTGTGTAAGAGGTCCCTTTCTTGAGAAGCCTTGCATTAGCCTTTCTAGTTCATGATGCAAGTTTGGCCGTGGTAGCCTTTGAAGATCAAATCGCTTCAAGATCTCTTCCCATATCCAAGATGAATAATCACAAGCAAAGTATAGATGGTCAACACTTTCTTCCTTTTGCATACACAAAGAGCACCGATTTACAATATAAATACCTCTTCGCTGCATATTGTCCATCGTAGGAAGTTTGCCGAGAAGGGCCTGCCATGTACATAAGGAATGTCGTTGTGAGCATGGACTATCCCATGTCCAACTACTTGGGATCCACTTGTTGTTTCGTCGTCTAATTTGGTTACATGCAGATGTAGCACTAAATTTACCATTATCATGAAGCCAAATAAGCATATCTGAAGAGTTGTTCTTGATTGGAATAGCCCTAATAGTCGGCCAAAGTAATAACATGTCTGGGGAGGTAGGGTTAGGAAGACACCATGTACCATTGTTAATGAAATCAGAAACCTTCCAGTCTTTGGGAGCCCCCAGATCCTGTCGTACTCTATCACCAAATATCTGAAATATACTTTTCCCATTCACCCAAGGATCATACCACATATTAATATTGGTTCCAGAAGAAATCACATAAGAAATATTGTTACGTAGCCATCTCCTTGCCTTCAGAATTCCTTTCCAAGCAGCAGAATGAGATGTTTTTGCAGATACTTCCCAGATTGATTCCTTGGTAAGGTACCTAGCAAAAACCCATTGTGACCATAAACTTTGCGCAGAGTCGAGTTTCGATCGATTTTTCGTGCACCGTCTCGGAAATTCAAAATACTGGTATTTCCCGCCTTATTAGCCCATGGGAAGTCGTACAAGCACGCTTTCGCAAAAAAATATGACGTTCATAAACTTTGCGCGAAGTCGTGCGCGAGTCGAGTTTCGTTCGATTTTTCGTGCACCGTCTCGGAAATTTAAAATACTGGTCATTCACGTTGTATTAGCCCATGGTAAGTCGTATGAGCATGGTTTCACGAAAAAACGCGACGGTCATAAACTTTTTAGCAGAGTCGAGTTTCGATCGATTGTTCGTGCACTGTCTCGGAAATTCAAAATACTGGTCTTTCCCGTCTTATTAGCCCATGGGAAGTTGTACAAGCACGCTTTCGCAAAAAAATACGACGGTCATAAATTTGCGCGAACTTTGCGCAAAGTCGATTTTCGATCGGTTTTTCGTGCACCATCACAGAAATTCAAAATACTGGTCATTCACGATGTATTAGCCCATGGTAAGTCGTCTGAGCATGGTTTCACGAAAAAACGCGACGGTCTTACACTTTGCGTAGAGTCGAGTTTCGATCGGTTTTTCGTTCACCGTCTCCGAAATTCAAAATACTGGTCTTTCCCGTTTTATTAGCCCATGGGAAGTCGTACAAGCACGCTTTCGCAAAAAAATACGACGGTCATAAACTTTGCGCGAAGTCGTGCGCGAGTCGAGTTTCGATCGGTTTTTCGTGCACCGTCTCGGAAATTCAAAATACTGGTCATTCACGTTGTATTAGCCCATGGTAAGTCGTATGACAATGGTTTCACGAAAAAACGCGACCGTCATAATCTTTGCGAGAGTCGAGTTTCGATCGGTTTTTCGTGCACCGTCTTGGAAATTCAAAATACTGGTCTTTCCCGTCTTATTAGCCCATGGGAAGTCGTACAAGCTCGCTTTCGCAAAAAAATACGATGGTCAAAAACATTGCGCGAAGTCGCGCGCTGTGTCGAGTTTCGATTGGTTTTACGTGCACCATCTCGGAAATTCAAAATACTGGCCATTCACGATATATTAGTCCATGGTAAGTCGTATGAGCATAGTTTCACAAAAAAACGCGACGGTCATAAACTTTGCGCAGAGTCGAGTTTCGATCGATTTTTCGTGCACCTTCTCGGAAATTCAAAATACTGGTCTTTCCCGTCTTATTAGCCCATGGGAAGTCGTACAAGCACGCTTTCGCAAAAAAATACGACGGTCATAAACTTTGCGCGAAGTCGTGCGCGAGTCGAGTTTCGATCAGTTTTTCGTGCACCGTCTAGGAAATTCAAAATACTGGCCATTCACGTTGTATTAGCCCATGGTAAGTCGTCTGAGCATGGTTTCACGTAAAAACGCGACGGTCTTAAACTTTGCGCAGAGTCGAGTTTCGATTGGATTTTCGTGCACCGTCTCGGAAATTCAAAATACTGGTTTTTCCCGTCTTATTAGCCCATGGGAAGTCGTACAAGCACGCTTTCGCAAAAAAATACGACGGTCATAAATTTGCGCGAACTTTGCGCGAACTTTGCTCAAAGTCGTGTTTCGATTGATTTTTCGTGCACCGTCACAGAAATTCAAAATACTGGTCATTCACGATGTATTAGCCCATGGTAAGTCGTCTGAGCATGGTTTCACGAAAAAACGCGATGGTCTTAAACTTTGCGCAGAGTCGAGTTTCGATCGGTTTTTCGTGCACCGTCTCGGAAATTCAAAATACTGGTCTTTCCCGTCTTATTAGCCCATGGGAAGTCGTACAAGCACGCTTTCGCAAAAAAATACGACAGTCATAAATTTGCGCGAACTTTGCTCAAAGTCAAGTTTCGATCGATTTTTCGTGCACCGTCACAGAAATTCAAAATACTGGTCATTCACGATGTATAAGCCCATGGTAAGTCGTCTGAGCCTGGTTTCACGAAAAAATGCGACGGTCTTAAACTTTGCGTAGAGTCGAGTTTCGATCGGTTTTTCGTTCACCGTCTCGGAAATTCAAAATACTGGTCTTTCCCGTCTTATTAGCCCATGGGAAGTCGTACAAGCACGCTTTCGCAAAAAAATACGACGGTCATAAACTTTGCGCGAAGTCGTGCGCGAGTCGAGTTTCGATCGGTTTTTCGTGCACCGTCTCGGAAATTCAAAATACTGGCCATTCATGTTGTATTAGCCCATGGTAAGTCGTCTGAGCATGGTTTCACGAAAAAACGCGACGGTCTTAAACTTTGCGCAGAGTCGAGTTTCGATCGGTTTTTCGTGCACCGTCTCGGAAATTCAAAACACTGGTTTTTCCCGTCTTATTTTTTTTTTTTTGGTATGTAAAGATAATGTATTTTGTAAAAGATTTGTACAAAGAAGCTTTGTCTACACAAGCCATAGACTAAAGCCTGAAGTCTCTTAGTGTAGTCGAGAAGATTGTACCCCACCTAAAGAAGGTTAAATGGGCACACTTCATCAAACTCATTTCCAAGAGTAGCACAAGTAAGTTAATAAAAAATGCAATAGCTAGACTGCTCTGGAGTACTTGTGGATACATCACAAAATATAAGCTTTGCCCCATAATACATTACAATCTTCATCATTATTCGAGTGATTATTGACTAATGAAAAAATTAAATCTTGTGAAAATCTCTTTCTCTCTTCTTGTTAGGTGCTCTATATTCAATTCTTGCTCCATGCATGATCGTGAGTCCTGAAGAATCTCTATCAGAATTTGAGCTTTGTTCATGTTGTGACACTCAAAAATTCTGCCACACCTCTCCTTCCAAATCTACCAAACTGCACATCTGAATATAATTCTTGCTAGTTGTGTAAGAGGACCCTTTCTTGAGAAGCCTTGCATTAGCCTTTCTAGTTCATGATGCAAGTTTGGCCGTGGTAGCCTTTGAAGATCAAATCGCTTCAAGATCTCTTCCCATATCCAAGATGAATAATCACAAGCAAAGTATAGATGGTCAACACTTTCTTCCTTTTGCATACACAAAGAGCACCGATTTACAATATAAATACCTCTTCGCTGCATATTGTCCATCGTAGGAAGTTTGCCGAGAAGGGCCTGCCATGTACATAAGGAATGTCGTTGTGAGCATGGACTATCCCATGTCCAACTACTTGGGATCCACTTGTTGTTTCGTCGTCTAATTTGGTTACATGCAGATGTAGCACTAAATTTACCATTATCATGAAGCCAAATAAGCATATCTGAAGAGTTGTTCTTGATTGGAATAGCCCTAATAGTCGGCCAAAGTAATAACATGTCTGGGGAGGTAGGGTTAGGAAGACACCATGTACCATTGTTAAAGAAATCAGAAACCTTCCAGTCTTTGGGAGCCCCCAGATCCTGTCGTACTCTATCACCAAATATCTGAAATATACTTTTCCCATTCACCCAAGGATCATACCACATATTAATATTGGTTCCAGAAGAAATCACATAAGAAATATTGTTACGTAGCCATCTCCTTGCCTTCAGAATTCCTTTCCAAGCAACAGAATGAGATGTTTTTGCAGATACTTCCCAGATTGATTCCTTGGTAAGGTACCTAGCAAAAACCCATTGTGACCATAAACTTTGCGCAGAGTCGAGTTTCGATCGATTTTTCGTGCACCGTCTCGGAAATTCAAAATACTGGTATTTCCCGTCTTATTAGCCCATGGGAAGTCGTACAAGCACGCTTTCGCAAAAAAATATGACGTTCATAAACTTTGCGCGAAGTCGTGCGCGAGTCGAGTTTCGTTCGGTTTTTCGTGCACCGTCTCGGAAATTTAAAATACTGGCCATTCACGTTGTATTAGCCCATGGTAAGTCGTATGAGCATGGTTTCACGAAAAAACGCGACGGTCATAAGCTTTTTAGCAGAGTCGAGTTTCGATCGATTGTTCGTGCACTGTCTCGGAAATTCAAAATACTGGTCTTTCCCGTCTTATTAGCCCATGGGAAGTCGTACAAGCACGCTTTCGCAAAAAAATACGACGGTCATAAATTTGCGCGAACTTTGCGCAAAGTCGAGTTTCGATCGGTTTTTCGTGCACCATCACAGAAATTCAAAATACTGGTCATTCACGATGTATTAGCCCATGGTAAGTCGTCTGAGCAAGGTTTCACGAAAAAACGCGACGGTCTTACACTTTGCGTAGAGTCGAGTTTCGATCGGTTTTTCGTTCACCGTCTCGGAAATTCAAAATACTGGTCTTTCCTGTCTTATTAGCCCATGGGAAGTCGTACAAGGACGCTTTCGCAAAAAAATACGACGGTCATAAACTTTGCGCGAAGTCGTGCACGAGTCGAGTTTCGATCGGTTTTTCGTGCACCGTCTCGGAAATTTAAAATACTAGCCATTCACGTTGTATTAGCCCATGGTAAGTCATATGAGATTGGTTTCACGAAAAAACGCAACGGTCATAAACTTTGCGCAGAGTCGTGTTTCGATCGGTTTTTCGTGCACCGTCTCGAAAATTCAAAAAACTGGTCTTTCCCGTCTTATTAGCCCATGGGAAGTCGTACAAGCTCGCTATCGCAAAAAAATACGACGGTCAAAAACATTGCGCGAAGTCGCGCGCTGTGTCGAGTTTCGATTGGTTTTACGTGCACCATCTCGGAAATTCAAAATACTGTTCATTCACGATGTATTAGCCCATGGTAAGTCATATGAGCATAGTTTCACGAAAAAACGCGACGGTCATAAACTTTGCGCAGAGTCGAGTTTCGATCGGTTTTTCGTGCACCGTCTCGGAAATTCAAAATACTGGTCTTTCCCGTCTTATTAGCCCATGGGAAGTCGTACAAGCACGCTTTCGTAAAAAAATACGACGGTCATAAACTTTGCGCGAACTTTGCGCAAAGTCGAGTTTTGATCGGTTTTTCGTGCACCGTCACAGAAATTCAAAATACTGGTCATTCACGATGTATTAGCCAATGGTAAGTCGTCATAGCATGGTTTCACAAAAAAACGCGATGGTCTTAAACTTTGCGCAGAGTCGAGTTTCGATCGGTTTTTCGTTCACCGTCTCGGTTTTTCGTGCACCGTCTCGGAAATTCAAAATACTGGCCATTCACGTTGTATTAGCCCATGGTAAGTCCTATGACAATGGTTTCACGAAAAAACGCGACCGTCATAATCTTTGCGAGAGTCGAGTTTCGATCGGTTTTTCGTGCAACGTCTTGGAAATTCAAAATACTGGTCTTTCCCGTTTTATTAGCGCATGGGAAGTCGTACAAGCTCGCTTTCGTAAAAAAATACGACGGTAATAAACTTTGCGCGAAGTCGTGCGCGAGTCGAGTTTCGATCGATTTTTCGTGCACCGTCTCGGAAATTCAAAATACTGGCCATTCACGTTGTATTAGCCCTTGGTAAGTCGTATGAGCATGGTTTCACGAAAAAACACGACGGTCATAAACTTTGCGCAGAGTCGAGTTTCGATCGATTTTTCGTGCACCGTCTCGGAAATTCAAAATACTGGTCTTTCCCGTCTTATTAGCCCATGGGAAGTCGTACAAGCACGCTTTCGCAAAAAAATACGACGGTCATAAACTTTGCGAAGTCGTGCGCGAGTCGAGTTTCGATCGGTTTTTCTTGCACCATCTCGGAAATTCAAAATACTGGCCATTAACGTTGTATTAGCCCATGGTAAGTCGTCTGAGCATGGTTTCACGAAAAAACGCGACGGTCATAAATTTTTAGCAGAGTCGAGTTTCGATCGGTTTTTCGTTCACCGTCTCGGAAATTCATAATACTGGTCTTTCCCGTCTTATTAGCCCATGGGAAGTCGTACAAGTAGGCTTTCGCAAAAAAATACGACAGTCATAAATTTGCGCGAACTTTGCGCAAAGTTGAGTTTCGATCGGTTTTTCGTGCACCGTCACAGAAATTCAAAATACTGGTCATTAACGATGTATTAGCCCATGGTAAGTCGTCTGAGCATGGTTTCACGAAAAAACGCGACGGTCTTAAACTTTGCGCAGAGTCGAGTTTCGATCGGTTTTTCGTTCACCGTCTCGGAAATTCAAAATACTGGTCTTTCCCGTCTTATGAGCCCATGGGAAGTCGTACAAGCACGCTTTCGCAAAAAAATACGACGGTCATAAACTTTGCGCGAAGTCGTGCGCGAGTCGAGTTTCGATCGGTTTTTCGTGCACCGTCTCGGAAATTCAAAATACTGGCCATTCACGTTGTATTAGCCCATGGTAAGTCGTATGAGTATGGTTTCAAGAAAAAACGCGACGGTCATAAACTTTGCGCAGAGTCGAGTTTCGATCGATTTTTCGTGCACCGTCTCGGAAATTCAAAATACTGGTATTTCCCGTCTTATTAGCCCATGGGAAGTCGTACAAGTTCGCTTTCGCATAAAAATACGACGGTCATAAACTTTGCGCGAAGTCGCGCGCTGTGTCGAGTTTCGATTGGTTTTACGTGCACCATCTCGAAAATTCAAAATACTGTCCATTGACGATGTATTAGCCCATGGTAAGTCGTATGAGCATGGTTTCACGAAAAAACGCGACGGTCATAAACTTTTCGCAGAGTCGAGTTTCGATCGATTTTTCGTGCACCGTCTTGGAAATTCAAAATACTGGTATTTCCCGTCTTATTAGCCCATGGGAAGTCGTACAAGCACGCTTTCGCAAAAAAATACGACGGTCATAAACTTTGCGCGAAGTCGTGCGCGAGTCGAGTTTCGATCGGTTTTTTCGTGCACCGTCTCGGAAATTCAAAATACTGGACTTTCCCGTCTTATTAGCCCATGGGAAATCGTACAAGCACGCTTTCGCAAAAAAATACGACGGTCATAAACTTTGCGCGAAGTCGTGCGCGAGTCGAGTTTCGATCGGTTTTTCGTGCACCGTCTCGGAAATTCAAAATACTGGCCATTCACGTTGTATTAGCCCATGGTAAGTCGTATGAGCATGGTTTAACGAAAAAACGCGACGGTCATAAACTTTGCGCAGAGTCGAGTTTCGATCGATTTTTCGTGCACCGTCTCGGAAATTCAAAATACTGGTATTTCCCGTCTTATTATTTTTTTGGTAAGTAAAGATAATGTATCTTGTAAAAGATTTGTACAAAGAAGCTTTGTCTACACAAGCCATAGTCTAAAGCCTAAAGTCTCTTAGTGTAGTCGAGAAGATTGCACCCCACCTAAAGAAGGTGAAATGGGCACGCTTCATCAAACTCATCTCCAAGAGTAGCACAAGGAAGTTAATAAATAATAAAATACAATAGCTAGACTGTTCTGGACTACTTGTGGATACATCACAAAACATATTCTTTGCCCCATATATACATTACAATCTTCATCATATTTCGAGGGATTCTTGACGAATGGAAAAATTGAATCTTGTGAAAATCTCTTTCTCTCTTCGTGTTAGGTGCTCTGTATTCAATTCTTGCTCCATACATGATCGTGAGTCCTGAAGAATCTCTATCAGAATTTGAGCTTTGTTCATGTTGTGACACTCAAAAATTCTGTCACACCTCTCCTTCCAAATCCACCAAATAGCACATCTGAATATAATTCTTGCTAGTTGTGTAAGAGGCCCCTTTCTTGAGAAGCTTTGCATAAGCATTTCTAATTCATGATGCAAGTTTGGCCGTGGTAGCCTTTGAAGATCAAATCGCTTCAAGATCTCCTTCCATATCTAAGATGAATAATCACAAGCAAAGTAGAGATGGTCAACACTTTCTTCCTTTTGCATACACAAAGAGCACCGATTTACAATATAAATACCTCTTCGCTGCATATTGTCCATCGTAGGAAGTTTACCGAGAAGGGCCTGCCATGTACACAAAGAGCACCGATTTACAATATAAATACTACTTGGGATCCACTTGTTGTTTCGTCGTCTAATTTGGTTCCATGCAGATGTAGCACTAAATTTACCATTATCATGAAGCCAAATAAGCATATCTGAAGAGTTGTTATTGATTGGAATAGCCCTAATAGTCGGCCAAAGTAATAACATGTCTGGGGAGGTAGGGTTGGGAAGACACCATGTACCATTGTTAATGAATTCAGAAACCTTCCAGTCTTTGGGAGCCCCCAGATCCTGTCGTACTCTATCACCAAATATCTGAAATATACTTTTCCCATTGACCCAAGGATCATACCACATATTAATATTGGTTCCAGAAGAAATCACATAAGAAATATTGTTACGTAGCCATCTCCTTGCCTTCAGAATTCCTTTCCAAGCAGCAGAATGAGATGTTTCTGCAGATGCTTCCCAGATTGATTCCTTGGTAAGGTACCTAGCAAAAACCCATTGTGACCATAAGGAAGACTTGTTTTGTAAAATATCCCATAATTGCTTTACCATATAAGCTTTATTCCAATCTCTAATATGTCGAAGATTCAGCCTCCCTTCATCCTTCGGTTTGCAAATGTTGTCCCAATTCACCATGTGCATTGCCTTACCATATGTGCCATTCCAAAAGAAGTTCATAAGTAATTTATCAATATCATGGAGAAGCCCGGCAGGTAGAAGGAATGCATGAGACCAATAAATAGAATAAGAGATCAACACAGATCGAATAAGTTCAAGTCGTCCAGCTTTAGAAAGAAGCCTATTTTTCCAAGAGGAAATTCTGTTCTTAATTTTTTGTAGGATAGGCTGACAGGAGACTTTGTTGATTCCAGTGGATATAAGTGGGAGACCTAAGTAAGGAACCGGTAAATTTCCTTCAGCAACTCCCAATGTTTGAGCAATATGATCCTTATTGTCAATGCAAGCACCCACATATACTTTGCTCTTTGCATGGTTTAGCTTAAGACCAGAAACTTTACCAAATTCATTAAGAATATCTGCCAGATTACTCACAGAAACCGGATCATCTCGAAGGAAGATAATAAGGTCATCAGCAAATGTTATGTGAGAGATATAAACAGAACCATAATGTGGTACCTTAATTTTGCCATTGGAAACAGCCTCTTCTAACATACAACTGAGTCCTTCCATTGCAATGGTAAAAAGATAAGGAGATAGTGGATCGCCTTGCCGAATGCCATTCTTACTCCCGAAGAAGCCAATAGGTGAACCATTAAAGAGAATCGAAAATTTTGGAGTTTCCAAGCAACATTGAATCTATTTAACCAAGTGCTGAGGGAAGCCCATATTATGGAGCATCATGTAAATAAAATGCCTATTGACTGAGTCAAAGGCCTTTCGTAAATCAGCTTTAAAACAGATCTTTTTCCCTCTTGTTTTAGAATGTAGATCCTTAACCAAATCATTAGCAAGCAGGACATTATGATGGATACTCCTCCCTTTAATAAAAGCAGTCTGATTAGGACTAATGACCTTATTCATGACCTTTTGTAGTCTATCTGCCAGCAAATTAGAGATAACCTTATAAATAAAGTTGCACAGTGAAATAGGACAGTAGTTCTCCAATGAATCAGCTCCATCATTTTTAGGCACTAAGGAAGTCGTACCAGCATGCTTTCGCAAAAAAATACGACGGTCATAAACTTTGCGCGAAGTCGTGCGCGAGTCGAGTTTCGATCGGTTTTTCGTGCACCGTCTCGGAAATTCAAAATACTGGCAATTCACGTAGTATTAGCCCATGGTAAGTCGTATGAGCATGGTTTCACGAAAAAACGCGACCGTCATAATCTTTGCGAGAGTCGAGTTTCGATCGGTTTTTCGTGCACCGTCTTGGAAATTCAAAATACTGGTCTTTCCCGTCTTATTAGCCCATGGGAAGTCGTAAAAGCACGCTTTCGCAAAAAATACGACGGTCATAAACTTTGCGCGAAGTCGTGCGCGAGTCGAGTTTCGATCGGTTTTTCGTGCACCGTCTCGGAAATTCAAAATACTGGCCATTCACGTTGTATTAGCCCATGGTAAGTCGTATGAGCATGGTTTCATGAAAAAATGCGACGGTCATAAACTTTGCGCAGAATCGAGTTTCGATCGATTTTTCGTGCACCGTCTCGGAAATTCAAAATACTGGACTTTCCCGTCTTATTAGCCCATGGGAAGTCCTACAAGCACGCTTTCGCAAAAAAATACGACGGTCAAAAACTTTGCGCGAAGTCGTGCGCGAGTCGAGTTTCGATCGGTTTTTCGTTCACCGTCGCGGAAATTCAAAATACTGGCCATTCACGTTGTATTAGCCCATGGTAAGTCTTTTGAGCATGGTTTCACGAAAAAACGCGACGGTCATAAACTTTGCGCAGAGTCGAGTTTCGATCGATTTTTCGTGCACCGTCTCGGAAATTCAAAATACTGGTATTTCCCATCTTATAAGCCCATGGGAAGTCGTACAAGCACGCTTTCGAAAAAAAATACGACGGTCATAAACTTTGCGCGAAGTCGTGCGCGAGTCGAGTTTCGATCGGTTTTTCGTGCACCGTCTCGGAAATTCAAAATACTGGTAATTCACGTTGTATTAGCCCATGGTAAGTCGTATGACAATGGTTTCACGAAAAAACGTGACCGTCATAATCTTTGCGAGAGTCGAGTTTCGATCGGTTTTTCGTGCACCGTCTTGGAAATTCAAAATACTGGTCTTTCCCGTCTTATTAGCCCATGGGAAGTCGTACAAGCTCGCTTTCGCAAAAAAATACGACGGTCCAAAACATTGCGCGAAGTCGCGCGCTGTGTCGAGTTTCGATTGGTTTTACGTGCACCATCTCGGAAATTCAAAATACTGGCCATTCACGATGTATTAGCCCATGGTAAGTCGTATGAGCATAGTTTCATAAAAAAATGCGACGGTCATAAACTTTGCGCAGAGTCGAGTTTCGATCGATTTTTCGTGCACCTTCTCGAAAATTCAAAATACTGGTCTTTCCCGTCTTATTAGCCCATGGGAAGTCGTACAAGCACGCTTTCGCAAAAAAATACGACGGTCATAAACTTTGCGCGAAGTCGTGCGCGAGTCGAGTTTCGATCAGTTTTTCGTGCACCGTCTCGGAAATTCAAAATACTGGCCATTCACGTTGTATTAGCCCATGGTAAGTCGTCTGAGCATGGTTTCACGAAAAAACGCGACGGTCTTAAACTTTGCGCAGAGTCGAGTTTCGATCGGTTTTTCGTGCACCGTCTCGGAAATTCAAAATACTGGTCTTTCCCGTCTTATTAGCCCATGGGAAGTCATACAAGCACGCTTTCGCAAAAAAATACGACGGTCATAAATTTGCGCGAACTTAGCGCGAACTTTGCTCAAAGTCGTGTTTCGATCGATTTTTCGTGCACCGTCACAGAAATTCAAAATACTTGTAATTCACGATGTATTAGCCCATGGTAAGTCGTCTGAGCATGGTTTCACGAAAAAATGCGATGGTCTTAAACTTTGCGCAGTCGAGTTTCGATCGGTTTTTCGTGCACCGTCTCGGAAATTCAAAATACTGGTCTTTCCCGTCTTATTAGCCCATGGGAAGTCGTACAAGCACGCTTTCGCAAAAAAATACGACGGTCATAAATTTGCGCGAACTTTGCTCAAAGTCGAGTTTCGATCGATTTTTCGTGCACCGTCACAGAAATTCAAAATACTGGTCATTCACGATGTATTAGCCCATGGTAAGTCGTCTGAGCATGGTTTCACGAAAAAACGCGACGTTCTTAAACTTTGCGCAGAGTCGAGTTTCGATCGGTTTTTCGTTCACCGTCTTGGAAATTCAAAATACTGATCTTTTCCGTCTTATTAGCCCATGGGAAGTCGTACAAGCACGCTTTCGCAAAAAAATACGACGGTCATAAACTTTGCGCGAAGTCGTGAGCGAGTCGAGTTTCGATCGGTTTTTCGTGCACCGTCTCGGAAATTCAAAATACTGGCCATTCACGTTGTATTAGCCCATGGTAAGTCGTCTGAGCATGGTTTCACGAATAAACGCGACGGTCTTAAACTTTGCGCAGAGTCGAGTTTCGATCGATTTTTCGTGCACCGTCTCGGAAATTCAAAATACTGGTCTTTCCCGTCTTATTAGCCCATGGGAAGTCGTACAAGCACGATGTCGCAAAAAAATACGACGGTCATAAAATTTGCGCGAAGTCGTGCGCGAGTCGAGTTTCGATCGGTTTTTCGTGCACCATCTCGGAAATTCAAAATACTGGCCATTCACGTTGTATTAGCCCATGGTAAGTCGTATGAGCTTGGTTTCACGAAAAAATGCAACGGTCATAAACGTTGCGCAGAGTCGAGTTTCGATCGGTTTTTCGTGCACCGTCTCGGAAATTCAAAATACTGGTCTTTCCCGTCTTATTAGCTCATGGGAAGTCGTACAAGCACGCTTTCGCAAAAAAAACGCGACGGTCATAAACTTTGCGCAGAGTCCAGTTTCGATCGATTTTTCGTGCACCGTCTCGGAAATTCAAAATACTGGTATTTCCCGTCTTATTAGCCCATGGGAAGTCGTACAAGCACGCTTTCGCAAAAAAATACGACGGTCATAAACTTTGCGCGAAGTCGTGCGCGAGTCGAGTTTCGATCGGTTTTTGTGCACCGTCTTGGAAATGCAAAATACTGGTCTTTCCCGTCTTATTAGCCCATGGGAAGTCGTACAAGCTCGCTTTCGCAAAAAAATACGACTGTCATAAACTTTTCGCGAAGTCGCGCGCTGTGTCGATTTTCGAACGGTTTTTCGTTCACCGTCTCAGAAATTCAAAATACTGGCCATTCACGATGTATTAGCCCATGGTAAGTCGTCTGAGCATGGTTTCACGAATAAACGCGACGGTCATAAACTTTGCGCGAAGTCGTGAGCGAGTCGAGTTTCGATCGGTTTTTCGTGCACCGTCTCGGAAATTCAAAATACTGGCCATTCACGTTGTATTAGCCCATGGTAAGTCGTCTGAGCATGGTTTCACGAATAAACGCGACGGTCTTAAACTTTGCGCAGAGTCGAGTTTCGATCGATTTTTCGTGCACCGTCTCGGAAATTCAAAATACTGGTCTTTCCCGTCTTATTAGCCCATGGGAAGTCGTACAAGCACGATGTCGCAAAAAAATACGACGGTCATAAAATTTGCGCGAAGTCGTGCGCGAGTCGAGTTTCGATCGGTTTTTCGTGCACCATCTCGGAAATTCAAAATACTGGCCATTCACGTTGTATTAGCCCATGGTAAGTCGTATGAGCATGGTTTCATGAAAAAACGCGACGGTCATAAACTTTGCGCAGAGTCGAGTTTCGATCGATTTTTCGTGCACC
The DNA here is from genome assembly GCA_029747655.1 of Ensete ventricosum. Lineage (NCBI taxonomy): Eukaryota > Viridiplantae > Streptophyta > Magnoliopsida > Zingiberales > Musaceae > Ensete > Ensete ventricosum. The sequence continues at coordinate 41,316,490 of JAQQAF010000003.1, forward strand.
GTCTCGGAAATTCAAAATACTGGACTTTCCCGTTTTATTAGGCCATGGGAAGTCGTACAAGCACGCTTTCGCAAAAAAATACGACGGTCATAAACTTTGCGCGAAGTCGTGCGTGAGTCGAGTTTCGATCGGTTTTTCGTGCACCGTCTCGAAAATTCAAAATACTGGCCATTCACGTTGTATTAGCCCATGGTAAGTCGTATGAGCATGGTTTCACGAAAATACGCGACGGTCACAAACTTTGAGCAGAGTCGAGTTTCGATCGATTTTTCGTGCACCGTCTCGGAAATTCAAAATACTGGTATTTCCCGTCTTATTAGCCCATGGGAAGTCGTACAAGCACGCTTTCGCAAAAAAATACGACGGTCATAAACTTTGCGCGAAGTCGTGCGCGAGTCGAGTTTGGATCGGTTTTTCGTGCACCGTCTCGGAAATTCAAAATACTGGCCATTCACGTTGTATTAGCCCATGGTGAGTCGTATGAGCATGGTTTCACGAAAAAACGCGACCGTCATAATCTTTGCGAGAGTCGAGTTTTGCGAGAGTCGAGTTTCGATCGGTTTGCTCCAAAGTATGGGCTTCCCTCAGCACTGGGTTCAATGGATTCAATGTTGCTTGGAAACTCCAAAATTTTCGATTCTCTTTAATGGTTCACCTATTGGCTTCTTCGGGAGTAAGAATGGCATTCGGTAAGGCGATCCACTATCTCCTTATCTTTTTACGTTTGCAATGGAAGGGCTCAGTTGTATGTTAGAAGAGGCTGTTTCTAATGGCAAAATTAAGGTACCATATTATGGTTCTGTTTATATCTCTCACATAACATTTGCTGATGACCTTATTATCTTCCTTCGAGATGATCCAGTTTCTGTGAGTAATCTGGCAGATATTCTTAATGAATTTGGTATAGTTTCTGGTCTTAAGCTAAACCATGCAAAGGGCAAAGTATATGCGGGTGCTTGCATTGACAATAATGATCATATTGCTCAAACTTTGGGAGTTGCTAAAGGAAATTTACCGATTCCTTACTTAGGTATCCCAATTATATCCACTGGAATCAACAAAGTCTCCTGTCAGCCTATCCTACAAAAAATTAAGAACAGAATTTCCTCTTGAAAAAATAGGCTTCTTTCTAAAGCTGGACGACTTGAACTTATTCGATCAGTGTTGATCTCTTATTCTATTTATTGGTCTCATGCATTCCTTCTACCAGCCGGGCTTCTCAAGGATATTGATAAATTACTTATAAACTTCTTTTGGAATGGCACAGATGGTAAGGCAATGCATATGGTGAATTGGGACAACATTTGCAAACCGAAGGATGAAGGGGGCTTGAATCTTCGACATATTAGAGATTGGAATAAAGCTTGTATGGTAAAGCAATTATGGGATATTTTACAAAACAAGTCTTCTTTATGGTCACAATGGGTTTTTGCTACGTACCTTACCAAGGAATCAATCTGGGAAGTATCTGCAAAAACATCTCATTCTGCTGCTTGGAAAGGAATTCTGAAGGCAAGGAGATGGCTACGTAACAATATTTCTTATGTGATTTCTTCTGTAACCAATATTAATATGTGGTATGATCCTTGGGTGAATAGGAAAAGTATATTTCAGATATTTGGTGATAGAGTACGATAGGATCTGGGGGCTCCCAAAGACTGGAAGGTTTCTGAATTCATTAACAATGGTACATGGTGTCTTCCTAACCCTACCTCCCCAGACATGTTATTACTTTGGCCGACTATTAGGGCTATTCCAATCAAGAACAACTCTTCAGATATGCTTATTTGGCTTCATGATAATGGTAAATTTAGTGCTACATCTGCATGTAACCAAATTAGACGACGAAACAACAAGTGGATCCCAAGTAGTTGGACATGGGATAGTCCATGCTCACAGCGACATTCCTTATGTACATGGCAGGCCCTTCTCGGCAAACTTCCTACGATGGACAATATGCAGCGAAGAGGTATTTATATTATAAATCGGTGCTCTTTGTGTATGCAAAAGGAAGAAAGTGTTGACCATCTATACTTTGCTTGTTATTATTCATCTTGGATATGGGAAGATATCTTGAAGCGATTTGATCTTCAAAGGCTACCACGGCCAAACATGCATCATGAACTTGAAAGGCTAATGCAAGGCTTCTCAAGAAAGGGTCCTCTTACACAACTAGCAAGAATTATATTCAGATGTGCTATTTGGTGGATTTGGAAGGAGAGGTGTGGCAGAATTTTTGAGTGTCACAACATGAACAAAGCTCAAATTCTGATAGAGATTCTTCAGGACTCACGATCATGCTTGGAGCAAGAATTGAATATAGAGCACCTAACAAGAAGAGAGAAAGAGATTTTCACAAGATTCAATTTTTTCATTAGTTAATAATCACTCGAATAATGATGAAGATTGTAATGTATTATGGGTTACAATCTTCATCATTATTCGAGTGATTATTAACTAATGAAAAAATTGAATCTTTAGGTGGGGTACTCTTGGAAATGAGTTTAATGAAGTGTGCCAATTTCACCTTCTTTAGGTGGGGTACAATCTTCTCGACTACACTAAGAGACTTCAGGCTTTAGTCTATGGCTTGTGTAGACAAAGCTTCTTTGTATAAATCTTTTACAAAATACATTATCTTTACTTACCAAAAAAAAAAAGAGTTTCGATCGGTTTTTCGTGCACCGTCTTGGAAATTCAAAATACTGGTCTTTCCCGTCTTATTAGCCCATGGGAAGTCGTAAAAGCACGCTTTCGCAAAAAAATACGACGGTCATAAACTTTGCGCGAAGTCGTGCGCGAGTCGAGTTTCGATCGGTTTTTCGTGCACCGTCTCGGAAATTCAAAATACTGGCCATTCACGTTGTATTAGCCCATGGTAAGTCGTATGAGCATGGTTTGATGAAAAAACGCGACGGTCATAAACTTTGCGCAGAGTCGAGTTTCGATCGATTTTTCGTGCACCGTCTCGGAAATTCAAAATACTGGATTTTCCCGTCTTATTGGCCCATGGGAATTCGTACAAGCACGCTTTCGCAAAAAAATACGACGGTCATAAACTTTGCGCGAAGTCGTGCACGAGTCGAGTTTCGATCGGTTTTTCGTGCACCGTCTCGGAAATTCAAGATACTGGCCATTCACGTTGTATTAGCCCATGGTAAGTCGTCTGAGCATGGTTTCATGAAAAAACGCGACGGTCTTACACTTTGCGTAGAGAAGAGTTTCGATCGGTTTTTCGTTCACCGTCTCGGAAATTCAAAATACTGGTCTTTCCCGTCTTATTGGCCCATGGGAATTCGTACAAGCACGCTTTCGCAAAAAAATACGACGGTCATAAACTTTGCGCGAAGTCGTGCACGAGTCGAGTTTCGATCGGTTTTTCGTGCACCGTCTCGGAAATTCAAGATACTGGCCATTCACGTTGTATTAGCCCATGGTAAGTCGTATGAGCATTTTTTTTTTTGGTAAGTAAAGATAATGTATTTTGTAAAAGATTTGTACAAAGAAGCTTTGTCTACACAAGCCATAGACTAAAGCCTGAAGTCTCTTAGTGTAGTCGAGAAGATTGCACCCCACCAAAAGAAGGTGAAATGTGCACGCTTCATCGAACTCATCTCCAAGAGTAGCACAAGGAAGTTAATAAAACATGCAATAGCTAGACTGTTCTGGAGTTTTTTTTTTTTGGTAAGTAAAGATATTGTATTTTGTAAAAGATTTGTACAAAGAAGCTTTGTCTACACAAGCCATAGACTAAAGCCTGAAGTCTCTTAGTGTAGTCGAGAAGATTGCACCCCACCTAAAGAAGGTGAAATGGGCACGCTTCATCAAACTCATCTCCAAGAGTAGCATAAGGAAGTTAATAAATAATAAAATGCAATAGCTAGACTGTTCTGGACTACTTGTGGATACATCACAAAATATAAGCTTTGCCCCATATAATACATTACAATCTTCATCATTATTCGAGTGATTCTTGACGAATGGAAAAATTGAATCTTGTGAAAATATCTTTCTCTCTTCTTGTTAGGTGCTCTGTATTCAATTCTTGCTCCATACATGATCGTGAGTCCTGAAGAATCTCTATCAGAATTTGAGCTTTGTTCATGTTGTGACACTCAAAAATTCTGCCACACCTCTCCTTCCAAATCCACCAAATAGCACATCTGAATATAATTCGTGCTAGTTGTGTAAGAGGCCCCTTTCTTGAGAAGCTTTGCATAAGCATTTCTAATTCATGATGCAAGTTTGGCCGTGGTAGCCTTTGAAAATCAAATCGCTTCAAGATCTCATTCCATATCCAAGATGAATAATCACAAGCAAAGTAGAGATGGTCAACACTTTCTTCATTTTGCATACACAAAGAGCACCGATTTACAATATAAATACCTCTTCGCTGCATATTGTCCATCGTAGGAAGTTTGCCGAGAAGGGCCTGCCATGTACATAAGGAATGTCGCTGTGAGCATGGACTATCTCATGTCCAACTACTTTGGATCCACTTGTTGTTTCGTCGTCTAATTTGGTTCCATGCAGATGTAGCACTAAATTTACCGTTATCATGAAGCCAAATAAGCATATCTGAAGAGTTGTTCTTGATTGTAATGGCCCTAATAGTCGGCCAAAGTAATAACATGTCAGGGGAGGTAGGGTTGGGAAGACACCAAGTACCATTGTTAATGAATTCAGAAACCTTCCAGTCTTTGGGAGCCCCCAGATCCTGTCGTACTCTATCACCAAATATCTGAAATATGCTTTTCCCATTCACCCAAGGATCATACCACATATTAATATTGGTTCCAGAAGAAATCACATAAGAAATATTGTTACGTAGCCATCTCCTTGCCTTTAGAATTCCTTTCCAAGCAGCAGAATGAGATGTTTTTGCAGATACTTCCCAGATTGATTCCTTGGTAAGGTACCTAGCAAAAACCCATTGTGACCATAAGGAAGACTTGTTTTGTAAAATATCCCATAATTGCTTTACCATACAAGCTTTATTCCAATCTCTAATATGTCGAAGATTCGGCCCCCCTTTATCCTTCGGTTTGCAAATGCTGTCCCAATTCACCATGTGCATTGCCTTACCATCTGTGCCATTCCAAAAGTAGTTCATAAGTAATTTATCAATATCATGGAGAAGCCCGGCTGGTAGAAGGAATGCATGAGACCAATAAATAGAATAAGAGGTCAACACAGATCGAATAAGTTCAAGTCGTCCAGCTTTAGAAAGAAGCCTATTTTTCCAAGAGGAAATTCTGTTCTTAATTTTTTGTATGATAGGCTGACAGGAGGCTTTGTTTATTCCAGTGGATATAAGTGGGAGACCCAAGTAAGGAACCGGTAAATTTCCTTCAGCAACTCCCAATGTTTGAGCAATATGATCCTTATTGTCAATGCAAGCACCCACATATACTTTGCTCTTTGCATGGTTTAGCTTAAGACCAGAAACTTTACCAAATTCATTAAGAATATCTGCCAGATTACTCACAGAAACTGGATCATCTCGAAGGAAGATAATAAGGTCGTCGGCAAATGTTATGTGAGAGATATAAACAGAACCATAATGTGGTACCTTAATTTTGCCATTGGAAACAGCCTCTTCTAACATACAACTGAGCCCTTCCATTGCAATGGTAAAAAGATAAGGAGATAGTGGATCACCTTGCCGAATGCCATTCTTACTCCCAAAGAAGCCAATAGGTGAACCATTAAAGAGAATTGAAAATTTTGGAGTTTCCAAGCAACATTGAATCCATTTAACCCAGTGCTGAGGGAAGCCCATATTATGGAGCATCATGTAAATAAAATCCCTATTGACTGAGTCAAAGGCCTTTCGTAAATCAGCTTTAAAACATATCTTTTTCCCTCTTGTTTTAGAATGTAGATCCTTAACCAAATCATTAGCAAGCAGGACATTATGATGAATACTCCTCCCTTTAAGAAAAGCAGCCTGATTAGGACTAATGACCTTATTCATGACCTTTTGTAGTCTATCTGCCAGCAACTTAGAGATAACCTTATAAATAAAGTTGCACAGTGAAATAGGACGGTAGTTCTCCAATGCATCGGCTCCATCATTTTTAGGCACTAAAGAAATAAAAGTGCAATTCATTTCTTTCAGAATGTGACCTGAGGAGAAAAAATGTCGACAAGCTTTTATGACATCGTTGCCTACAATAGCCCATGCAATTTGATAAAACTCAGCTGAAAATCCATCTGGACCAGGGCTTTTATGCTTCGGGGACTTAAAAACAACTTTCACAATTTCATCATCCGTTATTGGGGCATTAAGATGAGAGAGGGCTTCAGAATCAAGTCGTCTTGTAGGCCCAACATGAATACTATTAGGCTGCTGTTCCTGATTGAGTAAGGAATAAAAAAATTGCTCGGTGTAATTTTTAACCTCATCCAGATCCTCAATGAGATTACCATCTATACCTTTGCATTTTTTGATGCGATTAGTAGCCCTTCTGGTAGCAATAGCAGCATAGAAAAACTTCGTATTAGAATCCCCTAGAGTAAGCCAATGCTGTCGTGACTTCTGTTTCAAAAAGCATTCCTCCTGCTTCAAAGCTTGCATAAAGTTATTTCTAGCAGCAGCCTCTTTGTATATAAGATTCGCATCCAGAGGTTGAAGATTTAGCTCGCTTTGCACAGCCATAAGTTCTTTCTTGCATAACTGAACTCTGTCGTTGATATTTCCAAATGTAGTTGAATTCCACTTCTTCAGTGCTGCTTTGCATGCTTTTAGTTTTTGACATAGGATGTAAGGGGGAGAACCAAATACATTAATGTCCCAAGCTGACTTAATAACTTCGAGGAACTTTGGGTGAGAACTCCACATATTAAAAAATCTAAAAGGTTTCTTGACTCTTGGTAGTGCTTTATCTGCATGTATATGCATAATAGAGTGATCCGAAAATAACTTAGCACCGTACTCAAGAAGTGAATCTGGAAAAACTGCTAACCATTCCTGATTTATCAAACATCTGTCAAGTCGAGCCATAATTTTTCTTTCAGCAGTACTTTGATTGTTCCATGAGAACCAATCACCTACAGATTTCATATCAGTCAATGCAGCAGTATCTATACAATCATTAAAATGTTGAAGCTGACATTCGGAAAGCACTCTACCCCCCACTTTCTCATTTGTGTATCTGACAGTATTAAAGTCACCGAGAACAACCCAAGGTACTGTAGGATAACTATTTGCAATGCTAACCAGATCACGCCATAGAGCATTCCTGTCAGACATACTGTTAGATGCATAAATACCGGTAATATTGAATTGACATCCAGTCTGTTTATCCTCTGCCTTAAGATGAATGAATTGATTAGTAGCAGAAATAAACCAAGCAGTAACAAGATTAGGATGCCATAAGACCCAAACTCGACCATAAGTATCCTGAGAATCATTAGTAAAAAGTTCTGCCTCAGGCCATATTAAATTCTTCTGAACTTGAACACGATGAGGTTTAATTTTTGTTTCCACAAGAATCACAATGTCACATGCAGCAGATCGGATTATTCTATTGAGCTCCCGACATTTCTCAGTCTTATTAAGTCCACGAACATTCCAACAGCTTATTTTCATCAATACTAGATAGAAGGAAGAGCATGCGATTTTGGGAGGACACTACCATCCTTTTTCTTATCCTTTGATTTTGCATGGTCCTCACGCATAATATCTTTACCCTTTAATCCTTTATTCCTATATTTATCCACCTCATCCACAGCTTGCAAATGTTTAAATTTTTGCGTACCTTGAGGCAAGGAGTCCTGAATAGCGGGATGTGTCGAAGAGCGATGAGTTTGGTGAGTTGCAATGTCTTGGTTCCCAAGAGGTTGTTGAAATGAAATTTTCTGATTATCTGAAGGAGTGATTCGTGAAGGCGAGGTTGTTATTGGGGAGTGAGAACCTTGGGAAGCTCCTGCAGTGAAATTCTCTGATATAATAGGTAAAGATGGAAGTCCTGACTTGTCTTTCTCTTGTTCGTGTCACTGCCCCAACGAGTCAGAGTGTTCAATCATCTTCTCCGCCATCACCACTGTTGGCACTGGAGTATCAGTGCTTGGATTAGTGGTAGTGACCCCATTCTGTGGCTCTTGGCGTGGTCGGTAGACCTGTGTGATTTTTTGTGAAGGCTGTTGGCAGGCACCATTTACATGTCCAAAAGATAGACAAACCTTGCATCGTTGTGGCTTCCAAGAATATGAGACTTTCACCTTTCGGGTGCTCCCATCAAGATCACGGTAAGAAACATCATTCGGCAGTTCCTCATCAGAAGAAACCATTACACAAGCTCTGGCAAAGGTCAATCTCGTTTGCGAAGCTGTTGCCTTATCAAGATACAATGGTTGTCCCAGGGTGCTGCAAAGCTTTGCAATAAAACGACGACCCCAGAGATGTAGTGGAAGTCCATGGAAAGAAACCCATATTGGGATAGACTGTAGACTGTCTAACTCCAATCTCACATCAGGTGCCCAGCGTCGTAGTATCATTGGATGACCACGGATAGTCCAAAATCCTTCAAGGACCCGTTGTAAATCTTCTTCCGAATAAAGCCTGCATACAAAGAATCCGGTCTCCAACATATGAAGATCAAATGTTGATATTCCCCATCGAGTTCTGATGTATGAGGATAGTGGGAAAAAGGATGTTCTTAGACCAACAACGTAGCCCACAATTGCCATTGACCATGTCTCAATTAGTTCGTCGGAATCAATAGCCTCATACACAGCAATCTTCTGGTCAGCCTGTACTTCTGGAGCAAAAAAGTCCAGTCGAAGATCCGGACTACCCACTGGAGCCTTGAAGAGGCTACTCCAAGGCTTCGGATCTCGGGAAATAGGAGCTGGAGGTCGTGATCTAGATCGTGAACGACCTCGGGCCTGGTTCATTGAAGGAGCATCCCGTCGAGAAGAAGAAATCAGCGGTGGAACATCCTGGTGTGAAACCGGCCTAAGCTGCTGGGGAGGAACCAGCGGCTGTTGGAGAGGAGCAACCCCCTCCCGCGGTGAAGTAACCAGCGGCTGAGGAGCAACCCTCTCCCGCTGTGACTGCTGGAGAGGGGCGTTCTGCTGTGAAGCAATCAGCCGCTGGGAAGAAGCCAGCGGAGGAGCATCCCGCTGGAACAGAGGATGCGAAGCAGAGTGCCGCGTCCGGCCGCTCGCATCCATGGCGTCGCTCGCCCTAGCCGCCAGCCGCCTAGGGGAGAGGAAGCCACCACCCTGCCCACACTAATGTCGCAGCCGTCGCCCCTTCCACGCCGATTGCAGAAGCAGCCGTCGCCCTTTCCACGCTGGAGTTGCCGCAGGAAGCGGCAGTGAACCCAGCCCCAATCGCAGCGCAGCTTCCACCGTTTCTTGCCCTAGAGTCCGTCCCGCGCCTAGGGGAGAAGAGCCGCCGCCCTTCCACGCCTGAAGTCGCCGTTTCCCGGCCTGGAATCGCTGATCGCAGGAGCGACCGCCGGCCTTCCACTCGCCGCGGAGTGATCGTAGAGGAGAAATCGCCCAAGGGAGCAATCGCAAGCACAAGCGCAAGGGAAGAGGTTGCCGTCCCCAGCGTCGATCGCAAGCGCAAGCGCAAGCCCAAGCAGAGCAGAGCACTCACGCACGCACGCAAGGGAACGCAGGCCAATTCCACCCCATTCCCAAGCCGATGCGTGCACCGTCTCTCTCTCCTCTCTCTCTAAACCTAGACTGTTCTGGAGTACTTGTGGATACATCACAAAATATAAGCTTTGCCCCATAATACATTACAATCTTCATCATTATTCGAGTGATTATTGACTAATGAAAAAATTGAATCTTGTGAAAATCTCTTTCTCTCTCTTCTTGTTAGGTGCTCTATATTCAATTCTTGCTCCATGCATGATCGTGAGTCCTGAAGAATCTCTATCAGAATTTGAGATTTGTTCATGTTGTGACACTCAAAAATTCTGCCAAAAGTATGAGCATGGTTTCACGAAAAAACACGACGGTCATAAACTTTGCGCAGAGTCGAGTTTCTATCGATTTTTCGTGCACCGTCTCGGAAATTCAAAATACTGGTCTTTCCCGTCTTATTAGCCCATGGGAAGTCGTACAAGCACTCTTTCGCAAAAAAATACGACGGTCATAAACTTTGCTCAAAGTCGTGAGCGAGTCGAGTTTCGATCGGTTTTTCGTGCACCGTCTCGGAAATTCAAAATACTGGCCATTCACGTTGTATTAGCCCATGGTAAGTCGTATGAGCATGGCTTCACGAAAAAACACGACGGTCATAAACTTTGCGCAGAGTCGAGTTTCGATCGATTTTTCGTGCACCGTCTCGGAAATTCAAAATACTGGTCTTTCCCGTCTTAATAGCCCATGGGAAGTCGTACAAGCACTCTTTCGCAAAAAAATACGACGGTCATAAACTTTGCGCGAAGTCGTGCGCGAGTCGAGTTTCGATCGGTTTTTCGTGCACCGTCTCGGAAATTCAAAATACTGGCCATTCACGTTGTATTAGCCCATGGTAAGTCGTATGAGCATGGTTTCATGAAAAAACGCGACGGTCATAAACTTTGCGCAGAGTCGAGTTTCGATCGATTTTTCGTGCACCGTCTCGGAAATTCAAAATACTGGACTTTCCCGTCTTATTAGGCCATGGGAAGTCGTACAAGCACGCTTTCGCAAAAAAATACGACGGTCATAAACTTTGCGCGAAGTCGTGCGCGAGTCGAGTTTCGATCGATTTTTCGTGCACCGTCTCGAAAATTCAAAATACTGGCCATTCACGTTGTATTAGCCCATGGTAAGTCGTATGAGCATGGTTTCACGAAAAAACACGACGGTCATAAACTTTGCGCAGAGTCGAGTTTCGATCGGTTTTTCGTGCACCGTCTCGGAAATTTAAAATACTGGACTTTCCCGTCTTATTAGCCCATGGGAAGTCGTACAAGCACGCTTTCGCAAAAAAATACGACGGTCATAAACTTTGCGTGAAGTCGTGTGCGAGTCGAGTTTCGATCGGTTTTTCGTGCAATGTCTCGGAAATTCAAAATACTGGCCATTCACGTTGTATTAGCCCATGGTAAGTCGTATGAGCATGGTTTCACGAAAAAACACGACGGTCATAAGCTTTGCGCAGAGTCGAGTTTCGATCGATTTTTCGTGCACCGTCTCGAAAATTCAAAATACTGGTCTTTCCCGTCTTATTAGCCCATGGGAAGTCGTACAAGCACTCTTTCGCAAAAAAATATGACGGTCATAAACTTTGCGCGAAGTCGTGCGCGAGTCGAGTTTCGATCGGTTTTTCGTGCACCGTCTCGGAAATTCAAAATACTGGCCATTCACGTTGTATTATCCCATGGTAAGTCGAATGAGCATGGTTTCATGAAAAAACGCGACGGTCATAATCTTTGCGAGAGTCGAGTTTCGATCGGTTTTTCGTGCACCGTCTTGGAAATTCAAAATACTGGTCTTTCCCATCTTATTAGCCCATTGGAAGTCGTACAAGCTCGCTTTCGCAAAAAAATACGACGGTGAAAAACTTTGCGCGAAGTCGCGCGCTGTGTCGAGTTTCGATCGGTTTTTCATGCACCGTCTCGGAAATTCAAAATACTGGCCATTCACATTGTATTAGCCCATGCTAAGTCGTATGAGCATGGTTTCACGAAAAAACGCGACCGTCATAATCTTTGCGAGAGTCGAGTTTCGATCGGTTTTTCGTGCACCGTCTTAGAAATTCAAAATACTCGTCTTTCCCGTCTTATTAGCCCATGGGAAGTCATACAAGCTCGCTTTCGCAAAAAAATACGACGGTCAAAAACATTGCGCGAAGTCGCGCGCTGTGTCGAGTTTCGATCGGTTTTTTTTTTTTTTTTGGTAAGTAAAGATATTGTATTTTATAAAAAAATTTGTACAAAGAAGCTTTGTCTACACAAGCCATAGACTAAAGCCTGAAGTCTCTTAGTGTAGTCGAGAAGATTGCACCCCACCTAAAGAAGGTGAAATGGGCACGCTTCATCAAACTCATCTCCAAGAGTAGCATAAGGAAGTTAATAAATAATAAAATGCAATAGCTAGACTGTTCTGGACTACTTGTAGATACATCACAAAATATAAGCTTTGCCCCATATAATACATTACAATCTTCATCATTATTCGAGTGATTCTCGACGAATGGAAAAATTGAATCTGGTGGAAAATAACTTACCAAAAAAAAAAAAAGAATCTGGTGAAAATATCTTTCTCTCTTCTTGTTAGGTGCTCTGTATTCAATTCTTGCTCCATACATGATCGTGAGTCCTGAAGAATCTCTATCAGAATTTGAGCTTTGTTCATGTTGTGACACTCAAAAATTCTGCCACACCTCTCCTTCCAAATCCACCAAATAGCACATCTGAATATAATTCGTGCTAGTTGTGTAAGAGGCCCCTTTCTTGAGAAGCTTTGCATAAGCATTTCTAATTCATGATGCAAGTTTGGTCGTGGTAGCCTTTGGAAATCAAATCGCTTCAAGATCTCTTTCCATATCCAAGATGAATTCACAAGCAAAGTAGAGATGGTCAACACTTTCTTCATTTTGCATACACAAAGGGCACCGAGTTTCGATCGGTTTTTCGTGCACCGTCTCGGAAATTAAAAATACTGGCTATTCACGTTGTATTAGCCCATGGTAAGTCGTATGAGCATGGTTTCACGAAAAAACGCGACCGTCATAATATTTGCGAGAGTCGAGTTTCGATCGGTTTTTCGTGCACCGTCTTTGAAATTCAAAATACTGGTCTTTCCCATCTTATTAGCCCATGGGAAGTCGTACAAGCATGCTTTCGCAAAAAAATACGACGGTCATAAACTTTGCGCGAAGTCGTGCGCGAGTCGAGTTTCGATCGGTTTTTCGTGCACCGTCTCGGAAATTCAAAATACTGGCCATTCACGTTGTATTAGCCCATGGTAAGTCGTATGAGCATGGTTTCATGAAAAAAGGTGACGGTCATAAACTTTGCGCAGAGTCGAGTTTCGATCGATTTTTCGTGCACCGTCTCGGAAATTTAAAATACTGGACTTTCCCATCTTATTATCCATGTGAAGTGATACAAGCACGCTTTCGCAAAAAAATACGACGGTCACAAACTTTGCGCGAAGTCGTGCGCGAGTCGAGTTTCGATCGATTTTTCGTGCACCGTCTCGGAAATTCAAAATACTGGTCTTTCCCGTCTTATTAGCCCATGGGAAGTCGTACAAGCACGCTTTCGCAAAAAAATACGACGGTCATAAACTTTGCGCGAAGTCGTGCGCGAGTCGAGTTTCGATCGGTTTTTCTTGCACCATCTCGGAAATTCAAAATACTGGCCATTAACGTTGTATTAGCCCATGGTAAGTCGTCTGAGCATGGTTTCACGAAAAAACGCGACGGTCTTAAACTTTTTAGCAGAGTCGAGTTTCGATCGGTTTTTCGTTCACCGTCTCGGAAATTCAAAATACTGGTCTTTCCCGTCTTATTAGCCCATGGGAAGTCGTACAAGTAGGCTTTCGCAAAAAAATACGACGGTCATAAATTTACGCGAACTTTGCGCAAAGTCGAGTTTCGATCGGTTTTTCGTGCACCGTCACAGAAATTCAAAATACTGGTCATTAACGATGTATTAGCCCATGGTAAGTCGTCTGAGCATGGTTTCACGAAAAAACGCGACGGTCTTAAACTTTGCGCAGAGTCGAGTTTCGATCGGTTTTTCGTGCACCGTCTCGGAAATTCAAAATACTGGCCATTCACGTTGTATTAGCCCATGGTAAGTCGTATGAGCATGGTTTAACGAAAAAACGCGACGGTCATAAACTTTGCGTAGAGTCGAGTTTCGATCGATTTTTCGTGCACCGTCTCGGAAATTCAAAATACTGGTATTTCCCGTCTTATTATTTTTTTGGTAAGTAAAGATAATGTATCTTGTAAAAGATTTGTACAAAGAAGCTTTGTCTACACAAGCTATAGACTAAAGCCTAAAGTCTCTTAGTGTAGTCGAGAAGATTGCACCCCACCTAAAGAAGGTGAAATGGGCACGCTTCATCAAACTCATCTCCAAGAGTAGCACAAGGAAGTTAATAAATAATAAAATACAATAGCTAGACTGTTCTGGACTACTTGTGGATACATCACAAAACATATTCTTTGCCCCATATATACATTACAATCTTCATCATATTTCGAGGGATTCTTGACGAATGGAAAAATTGAATCTTGTGAAAATCTCTTTCTCTCTTCGTGTTAGGTGCTCTGTATTCAATTCTTGCTCCATACATGATCGTGAGTCCTGAAGAATCTCTATCAGAATTTGAGCTTTGTTCATGTTGTGACACTCAAAAATTCTGTCACACCTCTCCTTCCAAATCCACCAAATAGCACATCTGAATATAATTCTTGCTAGTTGTGTTAGAGGCCCCTTTCTTGAGAAGCTTTGCATAAGCATTTCTAATTCATGATGCAAGTTTGGCCGTGGTAGCCTTTGAAGATCAAATCGCTTCAAGATCTCCTTCCATATCCAAGATGAATAATCACAAGCAAAGTAGAGATGGTCAACACTTTCTTCCTTTTGCATACACAAAGAGCACCGATTTACAATATAAATACCTCTTCGCTGCATATTGTCCATCGTAGGAAGTTTACCGAGAAGGGCCTGCCATGTACATAAGGAATGTCGCTGTGAGCATGGACTATCCCATGTCCAACTACTTGGGATCCACTTGTTGTTTCGTCGTCTAATTTGGTTCCATGCAGATGTAGCACTAAATTTACCATTATCATGAAGCCAAATAAGCATATCTGAAGAGTTGTTCTTGATTGGAATAGCCCTAATAGTCGGCCAAAGTAATAACATGTCTGGGGAGTTAGGGTTGGGAAGACACCATGTACCATTGTTAATGAATTCAGAAACCTTCCAGTCTTTGGGAGCCCCCAGATCCTGTCGTACTCTATCACCAAATATCTGAAATATACTTTTCCCATTGACCCAAGGATCATACCACATATTAATATTGGTTCCAGAAGAAATCACATAAGAAATATTGTTACGTAGCCATCTCCTTGCCTTCAGAATTCCTTTCCAAGCAGCAGAATGAGATGTTTCTGCAGATGCTTCCCAGATTGATTCCTTGGTAAGGTACCTAGCAAAAACCCATTGTGACCATAAGGAAGACTTGTTTTGTAAAATATCCCATAATTGCTTTACCATACAAGCTTTATTCCAATCTCTAATATGTCGAAGATTCAGCCTCCCTTCATCCTTCGGTTTGCAAATGTTGTCCCAATTCACCATGTGCATTGCCTTACCATCTGGGCCATTCCAAAAGAAGTTCATAAGTAATTTATCAATATCATGGAGAAGCCCGGCAGGTAGAAGGAATGCATGAGACCAATAAATAGAATAAGAGATCAACACAGATCGAATAAGTTCAAGTCGTCCAGCTTTAGAAAGAAGCCTATTTTTCCAAGAGGAAATTCTGTTCTTAATTTTTTGTAGGATAGGCTGACAGGAGACTTTGTTGATTCCAGTGGATATAAGTGGGAGACCCAAGTAAGGAACCGGTAAATTTCCTTCAGCAACTCCCAATGTTTGAGCAATATGATCCTTATTGTCAATGCAAGCACCCACATATACTTTGCTCTTTGCATGGTTTAGCTTAAGACCAGAAACTTTACCAAATTCATTAAGAATATCTGCCAGATTACTCACAGAAACCGGATCATCTCGAAGGAAGATAATAAGGTCATCAACAAATGTTATGTGAGAGATATAAACAGAACCATAATGTGGTACCTTAATTTTGCCATTGGAAACAGCCTCTTCTAACATACAACTGAGTCCTTCCATTGCAATGGTAAAAAGATAAGGAGATAGTGGATCGCCTTGCCGAATGCCATTCTTACTCCCGAAGAAGCCAATAGGTGAACCATTAAAGAGAATCAAAAATTTTGGAGTTTCCAAGCAACATTGAATCCATTTAACCAAGTGCTGAGGGAAGCCCATATTATGGAGCATCATGTAAATAAAATGCCTATTGACTGAGTCAAAGGCCTTTCGTAAATCAGCTTTAAAACAGATCTTTTTCCCTCTTGTTTTAGAATGTAGATCCTTAACCAAATCATTAGCAAGCAGGACATTATGATGGATACTCCTCCCTTTAATAAAAGCAGTCTGATTAGGACTAATGACCTTATTCATGACCTTTTGTAGTCTATCTGCCAGCAACTTAGAGATAACCTTATAAATAAAGTTGCACAGTGAAATAGGACAGCAGTTCTCCAATGAATCAGCTCCATCATTTTTAGGCACTAAGGAAGTCGTACCAGCACGCTTTCGCAAAAAAATACGACGGTCATAAACTTTGCGCGAAGTCGTGCGCGAGTCGAGTTTCGATCGGTTTTTCGTGCACCGTCTCGGAAATTCAAAATACTGGCCATTCACGTTGTATTAGCCCATGGTAAGTCGTATGAGCATGGTTTCACGAAAAAACGCGACCGTCATAATCTTTGCGAGAGTCGAGTTTCGATCGGTTTTTCGTGCACCGTCTTGGAAATTCAAAATACTGGTCTTTCCCGTCTTATTAGCCCATGGGAAGTCGTAAAAGCACGCTTTCGCAAAAAAATACGACGGTCATAAACTTTGCGCGAAGTCGTGCGCGAGTCGAGTTTCGATCGATTTTTCGTGCACCGTCTCGGAAATTCAAAATACTGGCCATTCACGTTGTATTAGCCCATGGTAAGTCGTATGAGCATGGTTTCATGAAAAAATGCGACGGTCATAAACTTTGCGCAGAATCAAGTTTCGATCGATTTTTCGTGCACCGTCTCGGAAATTCAAAATACTGGACTTTCCCGTCTTATTAGCCCATGGGAAGTCCTACAAGCACGCTTTCGCAAAAAAATATGACGGTCATAAACTTTGCGCGAAGTCGTGCGCGAGTCGAGTTTCGATCGGTTTTTCGTTCACCGTCGCGGAAATTCAAAATACTGGCCATTCACGTTGTATTAGCCCATGGTAAGTCTTATGAGCAAGGTTTCACGAAAAAACGCGACGGTCATAAACTTTGCGCAGAGTCGAGTTTCGATCGATTTTTCGTGCACCGTCTCGGAAATTCAAAATACTGGTATTTCCCGTCTTATTAGCCCATGGGAAGTCGTACAAGCACGCTTTCGCAAAAAAATACGACGGTCATAAACTTTGCGCGAAGTCGTGCGCGAGTCGAGTTTCGATCGGTTTTTCGTGCACCGTCTCGGAAATTCAAAATACTGGTAATTCACGTTGTATTAGCCCATGGTAAGTCGTATGACAATGGTTTCACGAAAAAACGCGACCGTCATAATCTTTGCGAGAGTCGAGTTTCGATCCGTTTTTCGTGCACCGTCTTGGAAATTCAAAATACTGGTCTTTCCCGTCTTATTTGCCCATGGGAAGTCGTACAAGCTCGCTTTCGCAAAAAAATACGACGGTCAAAAACATTGCGCGAAGTCGCGCGCTGTGTCGAGTCTCGATTGGTTTTACGTGCACCATCTCGGAAATTCAAAATACTGGCCATTCACGATGTATCAGCCCATGGTAAGTCGTATGAGCATAGTTTCACAAAAAAACGCGACGGTCATAAACTTTGCGCAGAGTCGAGTTTCGATCGATTTTTCGTGCACCTTCTCGGAAATTCAAAATACTGGCCATTCACGTTGTATTAGCCCATGGTAAGTCGTCTGAGCATGGTTTCACGAAAAAATGCGACGGTCTTAAACTTTGCGCAGAGTCGAGTTTCGATCGGTTTTTCGTGCACCGTCTCGGAAATTCAAAATACTGGTCTTTCCCGTCTTATTAGCCCATGGGAAGTCGTACAAGCACGCTTTCGAAAAAAAATACGACGGTCATAAATTTGCACGAACTTTGCGCGAACTTTGCTCAAGTCGAGTTTCGATCGATTTTTCGTGCACCGTCACAGAAATTCAAAATACTGGTCATTCACGATGTATTAGCCCATGGTAAGTCGTCTGAGCATGGTTTCACGAAAAAACGCGACGTTCTTAAACTTTGCGCAGAGTCGAGTTTCGATCGGTTTTTCGTTCACCGTCTTGGAAATTCAAAATACTGGTCTTTTCCGTCTTATTAGCCCATGGGAAGTCGTCCAAGCACGCTTTCGCAAAAAAATACGACGGTCATAAACTTTGCGCGAAGTCGTGAGCGAGTCGAGTTTCGATCGGTTTTTCGTGCACCGTCTCGGAAATTCAAAATACTGGCCATTCACGTTGTATTAGCCCATGGTAAGTCGTCTGAGCATGGTTTCACGAATAAACGCGACGGTCTTAAACTTTGCGCAGAGTCGAGTTTCGATCGATTTTTCGTGCACCGTCTCGGAAATTCAAAATACTGGTCTTTCCCGTCTTATTAGCCCATGGGAAGTCGTACAAGCACGATGTCGCAAAAAAATACGACGGTCATAAAATTTGCGCGATGTCGTGCGCGAGTCGAGTTTCGATCGGTTTTTCGTGCACCGTCTCGGAAATTCAAAATACTGGCCATTCACGTTGTATTAGCCCATGGTAAGTCGTATGAGCTTGGTTTCACGAAAAAATGCAACGGTCATAAAAGTCGTGCGCGAGTCGAGTTTCGATCGGTTTTTCGTGCACCGTCTCGGAAATTCAAAATACTGGTCTTTCCCGTCTTATTAGCTCATGGGAAGTCGTACAAGCACGCTTTCGCAAAAAAACGCGACGGTCATAAACTTTGCGCAGAGTCGAGTTTCGATCGATTTTTCGTGCACCGTCTCGGAAATTCAAAATACTGGTATTTCCCGTCTTATTAGCCCATGGGAAGTCGTACAAGCACGCTTTCGCAAAAAAATACGACGGTCATAAACTTTGCGCGAAGTCGTGCGCGAGTCGAGTTTCGATCGGTTTTTGTGCACCGTCTCAGAAATTCAAAATACTGGCCATTCACGATGTATTAGCCCATGGTAAGTCGTATGAGCATGGTTTGACGAAAAAACGCGACCGTCATAATCTTTGCGAGAGTCGAGTTTCGATCGGTTTTTCGTGCACCGTCTTAGAAATTCAAAATACTCGTCTTTCCCGTCTTATTAGCCCATGGGAAGTCGTACAATCTCGCTTTCGCAAAAAAATACGACGGTCAAAAACATTGCGCGAAGTCGCGCGCTGTGTCGAGTTTCGATCGGTTTTTCGTGCACCGTCTCGGAAATTCAAAATACTGGCTATTCACGTTGTATTAGCCCATGGTAAGTCGTATGAGCATGGTTGCACGAAAAAACGCGACCGTCATAATATTTGCGAGAGTCGAGTTTCGATCGGTTTTTCGTGCACCGTCTTTGAAATTCAAAATACTGGTCTTTCCCATCTTATTAGCCCATGGGAAGTCGTACAAGCACGCTTTCGCAAAAAAATACGACGGTCATAAACTTTTCGCGAAGTCGTGCGTGAGTCGAGTTTCGATCGGTTTTTCGTGCACCGTCTCGGAAATTCAAAATACTGGCCATTCACGTTGTATTAGCCCATGGTAAGTCGTATGAGCATGGTTTCATGAAAAAAGGCGACGGTCATAAACTTTGCGCAGAGTCGAGTTTCGATCGATTTTTCGTGCACCGTCTCGGAAATTTAAAATACTGGACTTTCCCATCTTATTATCCATGGGAAGTCGTACAAGCACGCTTTCGCAAAAAAATACGACAGTCATAAACTTTGCGCGAAGTCGTGCGCGAGTCGAGTTTCGATCGGTTTTTCGTGCACCGTCTCGGAAATACAAAATACCGGCCATTCACGTTGTATTAGCCCATGGTAAGTCGTATGAGCATGGTTTCATGAAAAAAGGCGACGGTCATAAACTTTTCGCAGAGTCGAGTTTCGATCGATTTTTCGTGCACCGTCTCGGAAATTTAAAATACTGGACTTTCCCATCTTATTATCCATGGGAAGTCGTACAAGCACGCTTTCGCAAAAAAATACGACAGTCATAAACTTTGCGCGAAGTCGTGCGCGAGTCGAGTTTCGATCGGTTTTTCGTGCACCGTCTCGGAAATTCAAAATACTGGCCATTCACGTTGTATTAGCCCATGGTAAGTTGTATGAGCATGGTTTCACGAAAAAACGCGACCGTCATAATATTTGCGAGAGTCGAGTTTCGATCGGTTTTTCGTGCACCGTCTTGGAAATTCAAAATACTGGTCTTTCCCGTCTTATTAGCCCATGGGAAGTCGTACAAGCATGCTTTCGCAAAAAAATACGACGGTCATAAACTTTGCGCGAAGTCGTGCGCGAGTCGAGTTTCGATCGGTTTTTCTTGCACCGTCTCGGAAATTCAAAATACTGGCCATTCACGTTGTATTAGCCCATGGTAAGTCGTATGAGCATGGTTTCATGAAAAAACGCGACGGTCTTAAACTTTCCGCAGAGTCGAGTTTCGATCGGTTTTTCGTTCACCGTCTCGGAAATTCAAAATACTGGTCTTTCCCATCTTATTAGCCCATGGGAAGTCGTACAAGCACGCTTTCGCAAAAAAATACGACGGTCATAAACTTTTCGCGAAGTCGTGCGTGAGTCGAGTTTCGATCGGTTTTTCGTGCAACGTCTCGGAAATTCAAAATACTGGCCATTCACGTTGTATTAGCCCATGGTAAGTCGTATGAGCATGGTTTCATGAAAAAAGGCGACGGTCATAAACTTTGCGCAGAGTCGAGTTTCGATCGATTTTTCGTGCACCGTCTCGGAAATTTAAAATACTGGACTTTCCCATCTTATTATCCATGGGAAGTCGTACAAGCACGCTTTCGCAAAAAAATACGACAGTCATAAACTTTGCGCGAAGTCGTGCGCGAGTCGAGTTTCGATCGGTTTTTCGTGCACCGTCTCGGAAATACAAAATACCGGCCATTCACGTTGTATTAGCCCATGGTAAGTCGTATGAGCATGGTTTCACGAAAAAACGCGACAGTCATAAACTTTGCGCAGAGTCGAGTTTCGATCGATTTTTCGTGCACCGTCTCCGAAATTCAAAATACTGGCCATTCACGTTGTATTAGCCCATGATAAGTCGTATGACCATGGTTTCACGAAAAAACGCGACCGTCATAATCTTTGCGAGAGTCGAGTTTCGATCGGTTTTTCGTGCACCGTCTTGGAAATTCAAAATACTGGTCTTTCCCGTCTTATTAGCCCATGGGAAGTCGTACAAGCATGCTTTCGCAAAAAAATACGACGGTCATAAACTTTGCGCGAAGTCGTGCGCGAGTCGAGTTTCGATCGGTTTTTCTTGCACCGTCTCGGAAATTCAAAATACTGGCCATTCACGTTGTATTAGCCCATGGTAAGTCGTATGAGCATGGTTTCATGAAAAAACGCGACGGTCTTAAACTTTCCGCAGAGTCGAGTTTCGATCGGTTTTTCGTTCACCGTCTCGGAAATTCAAAATACTAGTCTTTCCCATCTTAATAGCCCATGGGAAGTCGTACAAGCACGCTTTCGCAAAAAAATACGACGGTCATAAAACATTGCGCGAAGTCGTGCGCGAGTCGAGTTTCGATCGGTTTTTCGTGCACCATCTCGGAAATTCAAAATACTGGCCATTCACGTTGTATTAGCCCATGGTAAGTCGTATGACCATGGTTTCATGAAAAAATGCGACGGTCATAAACTTTGCGCAGAGTCGAGTTTCGATCGATTTTTCGTGCACCGTCTCGGAAATTCAAAATACTGGACTTTCCCGTCTTATTAGCCCATGGGAATTCATACAAGCACGCTTTCGCAAAAAAATACGACGGTCATAAACTTTGCGCGAAGTCGTTCGCGAGTCGAGTTTCGATCGATTTTTCGTGCACCGTCTCGGAAATTCAAAATACTGGTCTTTCCCGTCTTATTAGCCCATGGGAAGTCGTACAAGCACGCTTTCGCAAAAAAATACGACGGTTATAAACTTTGCGCCAAGTCGTGCAAGAGTCGAGTTTCGATCGGTTTTTCGTGCACCGTCTCGGAAATTCAAAATACTGGCCATTCAAGTTGTATTAGCCCATGGTAAGTCGTATGAGCTTGGTTTCACGAAAAAACGCTACGGTCATAAACTTTGCGCAGAGTCGAGTTTCGATCGGTTTTTCGTGCACCGTCTCGGAAATTCAAAAAACTGGTCTTTCCCGTCTTATTAGCCCATGGGAAGTCGTACAAGCACGCTTTCGCAAAAAAATACGACGGTCATAAACTTTGCGCGAACTTTGCGCAAAGTCGAGTTTCGATCGGTTTTTCATGCACCGTCACAGAAATTCAAAATACTGGTCATTCACGATGTATTAGCCCATGGTAAGTCGTGTGGGCATGGTTTCACGAAAAAACATGACGGTCTTAAACTTTACGCAGAGCCGAGTTTCGATCGGTTTTTCGTTCACCGTCTCGGAAATTCAAAATACTGGTCTTTCCCGTCTTATTAGACCACGTGAAGTCGTACAATCATGCTTTCACAAAAAATACGACGGTCATAAATTTTGCGCGAAGTCGCGCGCTGTGTCGAGTTTCGATCGGTTTTTCGTGCACCGTCTCGGAAATTCAAAATACTGGCCATTCACGTTGTATTAGCCCATGGTAAGTCGTATGAGCATGGTTTCACGAAAAAACGCGATCGTCATAATCTTTGCGAGAGTCGAGTTTCGATCGGTTTTTCGTGCACCGTCTTGGAAATTCAAAATACTGGCCATTCAAGTTGTATTAGCCCATGGTAAGTCGTATGAGCTTGGTTTCACGAAAAAACGCTACGGTCATAAACTTTGCGCAGAGTCGAGTTTCGATCGATTTTTCGTGCACCGTCTCGGAAATTCAAAAAACTGGTCTTTCCCGTCTTATTAGCCCATGGGAAGTCGTACAAGCACGCTTTCGCAAAAAAATACGACGGTCATAAACTTTGCGCGAACTTTGCGCAAAGTCGAGTTTCGATCGGTTTTTCATGCACCGTCACAGAAATTCAAAATACTGGTCATTCACGATATATTAGCCCATGGTAAGTCGTATGACCTTGGTTTCACGAAAAAACGCGACCGTCATAATATTTGCGAGAGTCGAGTTTCGATCGGTTTTTCGTGCACCGTCTTGGAAATTCAAAATACTGGTCTTTCCCGTCTTATTAGCCCATGGGAAGTCGTACAAGCATGCTTTCGCAAAAAAATACGACGGTCATAAACTTTGCGCGAAGTCGTGCGCTAGTCGAGTTTCGATCGATTTTTCTTGCACCGTCTCAGAAATTCAAAATACTGGCCATTCACGTTGTATTAGCCCATGGTAAGTCGTATGAGCATGGTTTCACGAAAAAACGCGACGGTCATAAACTTTGCGCAGAGTCGAGTTTCGATCGATTTTTCGTGCACCGTCTCGGAAATTCAAAATACTGGTCTTTCCCGTCTTATTAGCCCATGGGAAGTCGTACAAGCACGCTTTCGCAAAAAAATACGACGGTCATAAACTTTGCGCGAACTCGTGCGCGAGTCGAGTTTCGATCGGTTTTTCTTGCACCGTCTCGGAAATTCAAAATACTGGCCATTCACGTTGTATTAGCCCATGGTAAGTCGTATGAGCATGGTTTCATGAAAAAACGCGACGGTCATAAACTTTGCGCAGAGTCGAGTTTCGATCGATTTTTCGTGCACCGTCTCAGAAATTTAAAATACTGGACTTTCCCATCTTATTAGCCCATGGGAAGTCGTACAAGCATGCTTTCGCAAAAAAATACGATGGTCATAAACTTTGCGTGAAGTTCTGTGCGAGTCGAGTTTCGATCGGTTTTTCGTGCAACGTCTCGGAAATTCAAAATACTGGCCATTCACGTTGTATTAGCCCATGGTAAGTCGTATGAGCATGGTTTTACGAAAAAACGCGACGGTCTTAAACTTTCTACAGAGTCGAGTTTCGATCGGTTTTTCGTTCACCGTCTCGGAAATTCAAAATACTGGTCTTTCCCGTCTTATTAGCCCATGGGAAGTCGTACAAGCACGCTTTCGCAAAAAAATACGACGGTCATAAACTTTGCGCGAAGTCGTGCGCGAGTAGAGTTTCGATCGGTTTTTCGTGCACCGTCTCGGAAATTCAAAATACTGGCCATTCACCTTGTATTAGCCCATGGTAAGTCGTATGACAAAGGTTTCACGAAAAAACGTGACCGTCATAATCTTTGCGAGAGTCGAGTTTCGATCGGTTTTTCGTTCACCATCTCGGAAATTCAAAATACTGGTCTTTCCCGTCTTATTAGCCCATGGGAAGTCGTACAAGCACGCTTTCGCAAAAAAAATACGACGGTCATAAACATTGCGCGAAGTCGCTCGCGAGTCGAGTTTCGAACAGTTTTTCGTGCACCGTCTCGGAAATTCAAAATACTGGCCATTCACGTTGTATTAGCCCATAGTAAGTCGTATGAACATGGTTTCACGAAAAAACACGACCGTCATAATATTTGCGAGAGTCGAGTTTCGATCGGTTTTTCGTGCACCGTCTTGGAAATTCAAAATACTGGTCTTTCCCGTCTTATTAGCCCATGGGAAGTCGTACAAGCATGCTTTCGCAAAAAAATACGACGGTCATAAACTTTGCGCGAAGTCGTGCGCGAGTCGAATTTCGATCGGTTTTTCTTGCACCGTCTCGGAAATTCAAAATACTGGCCATTCACGTTGTATTAGCCCATGGTAAGTCGTATGAGCATGGTTTCACGAAAAAATGCGACGGTCATAAACTTTGCGCAGAGTCGAGTTTCGATCGATTTTTCGTGCACCGTCTCGGAAATTCAAAATACTGGTCTTTCCCGTCTTATTAGCCCATGGGAAGTCGTACAAGCACGCTTTCGCAAAAAAATACGACGGTCATAAACTTTGCGCGAAGTCGTGCGCGAGTCGAGTTTCGATCGGTTTTTCTTGCACCGTCTCGGAAATTCAAAATACTGGCCATTCACGTTGTATTAGCCCATGGTAAGTCGTATGAGCATGGTTTCATGAAAAAACGCGACGGTCATAAACTTTGCGCAGAGTCGAGTTTCGATCGATTTTTCGTGCACCGTCTCAGAAATTTAAAATACTGGACTTTCCCATCTTATTAGCCCATGGGAAGTCGTACAAGCATGCTTTCGCAAAAAAATACGATGGTCATAAACTTTGCGCGAAGTTCTGTGCGAGTCGAGTTTCGATCGGTTTTTCGTGCAACGTCTCGGAAATTCAAAATACTGGCCATTCACGTTGTATTAGCCCATGGTAAGTCGTATGAGCATGGTTTTACGAAAAAACGCGACGGTCTTAAACTTTCTGCAGAGTCGAGTTTCGATCGGTTTTTCGTTCACCGTCTCGGAAATTCAAAATACTGGTCTTTCCCGTCTTATTAGCCCATGGGAAGTCGTACAAGCACGCTTTCGCAAAAAAATACGACGGTCATAAACTTTGCGCGAAGTCGTGCGCGAGTAGAGTTTCGATCGGTTTTTCGTGCACCGTCTCGGAAATTCAAAATACTGGCCATTCACCTTGTATTAGCCCATGGTAAGTCGTATGACAAAGGTTTCACGAAAAAACGTGACCGTCATAATCTTTGCGAGAGTCGAGTTTCGATCGGTTTTTCGTTCACCATCTCGGAAATTCAAAATACTGGTCTTTCCCGTCTTATTAGCCCATGGGAAGTCGTACAAGCACGCTTTCGCAAAAAAAATACGACGGTCATAAACATTGCGCGAAGTCGCTCGCGAGTCGAGTTTCGAACGGTTTTTCGTGCACCGTCTCGGAAATTCAAAATACTGGCCATTCACGTTGTATTAGCCCATAGTAAGTCGTATGAACATGGTTTCACGAAAAAACACGACCGTCATAATATTTGCGAGAGTCGAGTTTCGATCGGTTTTTCGTGCACCGTCTTGGAAATTCAAAATACTGGTCTTTCCCGTCTTATTAGCCCATGGGAAGTCGTACAAGCATGCTTTCGCAAAAAAATACGACGGTCATAAACTTTGCGCGAAGTCGTGCGCGAGTCGAATTTCGATCGGTTTTTCTTGCACCGTCTCGGAAATTCAAAATACTGGCCATTCACGTTGTATTAGCCCATGGTAAGTCGTATGAGCATGGTTTCATGAAAAAACGCGATGGTCATAAACTTTGCCCAGAGTCGAGTTTCGATCGATTTTTCGTGCACCGTCTCAGAAATTTAAAATACTGGACTTTCCCATCTGATTAGCCCATGGGAAGTCGTACAAGCATGCTTTCGTAAAAAAATACGACGGTCATAAACTTTGCGCGAAGTCGTGTGCGAGTCGAGTTTCGATCGGTTTTTCGTGCAACGTCTCGGAAATTCAAAATACTGGCCATTCACGTTGTATTAGCCCATGGTAAGTCGTATGAGCATGGTTTCACGAAAAAACGCGACGGTCTTAAACTTTTCGCAGTGTCGAGTTTCGATCGGTTTTTCGTTCACCGTCTCGGAAATTCAAAATACTGGTCTTTCCCGTCTTATTAGCCCATGGGAAGTCGTACAAGCACGCTTTCGCAAAAAAATACGACGGTCATAAACTTTGCGCGAAGTCGTGCGCGAGTCGAGTTTCGATCGGTTTTTCGTGCACCGTCTCGGAAATTCAAAATACTGGCCATTCACGTTGTATTAGCCCATGGTAAGTCTTATGACCATGGTTTCATGAAAAAATGCGACGGTCATAAACTTTGCGCAGAGTCGAGTTTCGATCGATTTTTCGTGCACCGTCTCGGAAATTCAAAATACTGGACTTTCCCGTCTTATTAGCCCATGGGAATTCGTACAAGCACGCTTTCGCAAAAAAATACGACGGTCATAAACTTTGCGCGAAGTCGTTCGCGAGTCGAGTTTCGATCGATTTTTCGTGCACCGTCTCGGAAATTCAAAATACAGGTCTCTCCCGTCTTATTAGCCCATGGGAAGTCGTACAAGCACGCTTTCGCAAAAAAATACGACGGTTATAAACTTTGCGCCAAGTCGTGCAAGAGTCGAGTTTCGATCGATTTTTCGTGCACCGTCTCGGAAATTCAAAATACTGGCCATTCACGTTGTATTAGCCCATGGTAAGTCGTATGAGCTTGGTTTCACGAAAAAACGCTACGGTCATAAACTTTGCGCAGAGTCGAGTTTCGATCGGTTTTTCGTGCACCGTCTCGGAAATTCAAAAAACTGGTCTTTCCCGTCTTATTAGCCCATGGGAAGTCGTACAAGCACGCTTTCGCAAAAAAATACGACGGTCATAAACTTTGCGCGAACTTTGCGCAAAGTCGAGTTTCGATCGGTTTTTCATGCACCGTCACAGAAATTCAAAATTCTGGTCATTCACGATGTATTAGCCCATGGTAAGTCGTATGACCTTGTTTTCAAGAAAAAACGCGACGGTCTTAAACTTTGCGCAAACTTTGCGCGAACTTTGCTCAAAGTCATGTTTCGATCGATTTTTCGTGCACCGTCACAGAAATTCAAAATACTGGTCATTCACGATGTATTAGCCCATGGTAAGTCGTCTGAGCATGGTTTCACGAAAAAACGCGATGGTCTTAAACTTTGCGCAGAGTCGAGTTTCGATCGGTTTTTCGTGCACCGTCTCGGAAATTCAAAATACTGGTCTTTCCCGTCTTATTAGCCCATGGGAAGTCGTACAAGCACGCTTTCACAAAAAAATACGACAGTCATAAATTTGCGCGAATTTTGCGTGAACTTTGCTCAAAGTCGAGTTTCGATCGATTTTTCGTGCACCGTCACAGAAATTCAAAATACAGGTCATTCACGATGTATGAGCCCATGGTAAGTCGTCTGAGCCTGGTTTCACGAAAAAACGCGACGGTCTTAAACTTTGCGCAGAGTCGAGTTTCGATCGGTTTTTCGTTCACCGTCTCGAAAATTCAAAATACTGGTCTTTCCCGTCTTATTAGCCCATGGGAAGTCGTACAAGCACGCTTTCGCAAAAAAATATGACGGTCATAAACTTTGCGCGAAGTCGTGCGCGAGTCGAGTTTCGATCAGTTTTTCGTGCACCGTCTCGGAAATTAAAAATACTGGCCATTCACGTTGTATTAGCCCATGGTAAGTCGTCTGAGCATGGTTTCACGAAAAAATGTGATAGTCTTAAACTTTGCGCAGAGTCGAGTTTCGATCGGTTTTTCGTGCACCGTCTCGGAAATTCAAAATACTGGTCTTTCCCGTCTTATTAGCCCATGGGAAGTCGTACAAGCACGCTTTCACAAAAAAATACGACGGTCATAAACTTTGCGCGAAGTCGTGCGCGAGTCGAGTTTCGATCGGTTTTTCGTGCACCATCTCGGAAATTCAAAATACTGGCCATTCACGTTGTATTAGCCCATGGTAAGTCGTATGAGCTTAGTTTCACGAAAAAACGCAACGGTCATAAACGTTGCGCAGAGTCGAGTTTCGATCGGATTTTCGTGCACCGTCTCGGAAATTCAAAATACAGGTCTTTCCCGTCTTATTAGCCCATGGGAAGTCGTACAAGCACGCTTTCGCAAAAAAACGCGACGGTCATAAACTTTGCGCAGAGTCGAGTTTCGATCGATTTTTCGTGCACCGTCTCGGAAATTCAAAATACTGGTATTTTCGGTCTTATTAGCCCATGGAAAGTCGTACAAGCACGCTTTCGCAAAAAAATACGACGGTCATAAACTTTGCGCGAAGTCGTGCGCGAGTGAGTTTCGATCGGTTTTTCGGGCACCGTCTCGGAAATTCAAAATACGTTGTATTAGCCCATGGTAAGTCGTATGACAATGGTTTCACGAAAAAACGCGACCGTCATAATCTTTGCGAGAGTCGAGTGTCGATCGATTTTTCGTGCACCGTCTTGGAAATTCAAAATACTGGTCTTTCCCGTCTTATTAGCCCATGGGAAGTCGTACAAGCTCGCTTTCGAAAAAAATACGACGGTCAAAAATATTGCGCGAAGTCGCGTGCACCATCTCGGAAATTCAAAATACTGGCCATTCACGATGTATTAGCCCATGGTAAGTCGTATGAGCATAGTTTCACAAAAAAACGCGACGGTCATAAACTTTGCGCAGAGTCGAGTTTCGATCGATTTTTCGTGCACCTTCTCGGAAATTCAAAATACTGGTCTTTCCCGTCTTATTAGCCCATGGGAGGTCGTACAAGCATGCTTTCGCAAAAAAATACGACGGTCATAAACTTTGCGCGAAGTCGTGCGCGAGTCGAGTTTCGATCAGTTTTTCGTGCACCGTCTCGGAAATTCAAAATACTGGCCATTCACGTTGTATTAGCCCATGGTAAGTCGTCTGAGCATGGTTTCACGAAAAAACGCGACGGTCTTAAACTTTGCGCAGAGTCGAGTTTCGATCGGTTTTTCGTGCACCGTCTCGGAAATTCAAAACACTGGTCTTTCCCGTCTTATTATTTTTTTTTTTGGTAAGTAAAGATAATGTATTTTGTAAAAGATTTGTACAAAGAAGCTTTGTCTACACAAGCCATAGACTAAAGCCTGAAGTCTCTTAGTGTAGTCGAGAAGATTGTACCCCACCTAAAGAAGGTTAAATGGGCACACTTCATCAAACTCATTTCCAAGAGTAGCACAAGGAAGTTAATAAAAAATGCAATAGCTAGACTGCTCTGGAGTACTTGTGGATACATCACAAAATATAAGCTTTGCCCCATAATACATTACAATCTTCATCATTATTCGAGTGATTATTGACTAATGAAAAAATTGAATCTTGTGAAAATCTCTTTCTCTCTTCTTGTTAGGTGCTCTATATTCAATTCTTGCTCCATGCATGATCGTGAGTCCTGAAGAATCTCTATCAGAATTTGAGCTTTGTTCATGTTGTGACACTCAAAAATTCTGCCACACCTCTCCTTCCAAATCCACCAAACTGCACATCTGAATATAATTCTTGCTAGTTGTGTAAGAGGACCCTTTCTTGAGAAGCCTTGCATTAGCCTTTCTAGTTCATGATGCAAGTTTGGCCGTGGTAGCCTTTGAAGATCAAATCGCTTCAAGATCTCTTCCCATATCCAAGATGAATAATCACAAGCAAAGTATAGATGGTCAACACTTTCTTCCTTTTGCATACACAAAGAGCACCGATTTACAATATAAATACCTCTTCGCTGCATATTGTCCATCGTTGGAAGTTTGCCGAGAAGGGCCTGCCATGTACATAAGGAATGTCGTTGTGAGCATGGACTATCCCATGTCCAACTACTTGGGATCCACTTGTTGTTTCGTCGTCTAATTTGGTTACATGCAGATGTAGCACTAAATTTACCATTATCATGAAGCCAAATAAGCATATCTGAAGAGTTGTTCTTGATTGGAATAGCCCTAATAGTCGGCCAAAGTAATAACATGTCTGGGGAGGTAGGGTTAGGAAGACACCATGTACCATTGTTAAAGAAATCAGAAACCTTCCAGTCTTTGGGAGCCCCCAGATCCTGTCGTACTCTATCACCAAATATCTGAAATATACTTTTCCCATTCACCCAAGGATCATACCACATATTAATATTGGTTCCAGAAGAAATCACATAAGAAATATTGTTACGTAGCCATCTCCTTGCCTTCAGAATTCCTTTCCAAGCAGTAGAATGAGATGTTTTTGCAGATACTTCCCAGATTGATTCCTTGGTAAGGTACCTAGCAAAAACCCATTGTGACCATAAACTTTGCGCAGAGTCGAGTTTCGATCGATTTTTCGTGCACCGTCTCGGAAATTCAAAATACTGGTATTTCCCGTCTTATTAGCCCATGGGAAGTCGTACAAGCACGCTTTCGCAAAAAAATATGACGTTCATAAACTTTGCGCGAAGTCGTGCGCGAGTCGAGTTTCGTTCGGTTTTTCGTGCACCGTCTCGGAAATTTAAAATACTGGTCATTCACGTTGTATTAGCCCATGGTAAGTCGTATGAGCATGGTTTCACGAAAAAACGCGACGGTCATAAACTTTTTAGCAGAGTCGAGTTTCGATCGATTGTTCGTGCACTATCTCGGAAATTCAAAATACTGGTCTTTCCCGTCTTATTAGCCCATGGGAAGTCGTACAAGCACGCTTTCGCAAAAAAATACGACGGTCATAAATTTGCGCGAACTTTGCGCAAAGTCGATTTTCGATCGGTTTTTCGTGCACCATCACAGAAATTCAAAATACTGGTCATTCACGATGTATTAGCCCATGGTAAGTCGTCTGAGCATGGTTTCATGAAAAAACGCGACGGTCTTACACTTTGCGTAGAGAAGAGTTTCGATCGGTTTTTCGTTCACCGTCTCGGAAATTCAAAATACTGGTCTTTCCCGTCTTATTAGCCCATGGGAAGTCGTACAAGCACGCTTTCGCAAAAAAATACGACGGTCATAAACTTTGCGCGAAGTCGTGCGCGAGTCGAGTTTCGATCGGTTTTTCGTGCACCGTCTCGGAAATTCAAAATACTGGTCATTCACGTTGTATTAGCCCAAGGTAAGTCGTATGACAATGGTTTCACGAAAAAACGCGACCGTCATAATCTTTGCGAGAGTCGAGTTTCGATCGGTTTTTCGTGCACCGTCATGGAAATTCAAAATACTGGTCTTTCCCGTCTTATTAGCCCATGGGAAGTCGTACAAGCTCGCTTTCGCAAAAAAATACGATGGTCAAAAACATTGCGCGAAGTCGCGCGCTGTGTCGAGTTTCGATTGGTTTTACGTGCACCATCTCGGAAATTCAAAATACTGGCCATTCACGATATATTAGTCCATGGTAAGTCGTATGAGCATAGTTTCACAAAAAAACGCGACGGTCATAAACTTTGCGCAGAGTCGAGTTTCGATCGATTTTTCGTGCACCTTCTCGGAAATTCAAAATACTGGTCTTTCCCGTCTTATTAGCCCATGGGAAGTCGTACAAGCACGCTTTCGCAAAAAAATACGACGGTCATAAACTTTGCGCGAAGTCGTGCGCGAGTCGAGTTTCGATCAGTTTTTCGTGCACCGTCTAGGAAATTCAAAATACTGGCCATTCACGTTGTATTAGCCCATGGTAAGTCGTCTGAGCATGGTTTCACGTAAAAACGCGACGGTCTTAAACTTTGCGCAGAGTCGAGTTTCGATCGGATTTTCGTGCACCGTCTCGGAAATTCAAAATACTGGTTTTTCCCGTCTTATTAGCCCATGGGAAGTCATAAATTTGCGCGAACTTTGCGCGAACTTTGCTCAAAGTCGTGTTTCGATTGATTTTTCGTGCACCGTCACAGAAATTCAAAATACTGGTCATTCACGATGTATTAGCCCATGGTAAGTCGTCTGAGCATGGTTTCACGAAAAAACGCGATGGTCTTAAACTTTGCGCAGAGTCGAGTTTCGATCGGTTTTTCGTGCACCGTCTCGGAAATTCAAAATACTGGTCTTTCCCGTCTTATTAGCCCATGGGAAGTCGTACAAGCACGCTTTCGCAAAAAAATACGACAGTCATAAATTTGCGCGAACTTTGCTCAAAGTCGAGTTTCGATCGATTTTTCGTGCACCGTCACAGAAATTCAAAATACTGGTCATTCACGATGTATAAGCCCATGGTAAGTCGTCTGAGCCTGGTTTCACGAAAAAACGCGACGGTCTTAAACTTTGCGTAGAGTCGAGTTTCGATCGGTTTTTCGTTCACCGTCTCGGAAATTCAAAATACTGGTCTTTCCCGTCTTATTAGCCCATGGGAAGTCGTACAAGCACGCTTTCGCAAAAAAATACGACGGTCATAAACTTTGCGCGAAGTCGTGCGCGAGTCGAGTTTCGATCGGTTTTTCGTGCACCGTCTCGGAAATTCAAAATACTGGCCATTCATGTTGTATTAGCCCATGGTAAGTCGTCTGAGCATGGTTTCACGAAAAAACGCGACGGTCTTAAACTTTGCGCAGAGTCGAGTTTCGATCGGTTTTTCGTGCACCGTCTCGGAAATTCAAAACACTGGTTTTTCCCGTCTTATTTTTTTTTTTTTGGTAAGTAAAGATAATGTATTTTGTAAAAGATTTGTACAAAGAAGCTTTGTCTACACAAGCCATAGACTAAAGCCTGAAGTCTCTTAGTGTAGTCGAGAAGATTGTACCCCACCTAAAGAAGGTTAAATGGGCACACTTCATCAAACTCATTTCCAAGAGTAGCACAAGGAAGTTAATAAAAAATGCAATAGCTAGACTGCTCTGGAGTACTTGTGGATACATCACAAAATATAAGCTTTGCCCCATAATACATTACAATCTTCATCATTATTCGAGTGATTATTGACTAATGAAAAAATTGAATCTTGTGAAAATCTCTTTCTCTCTTCTTGTTAGGTGCTCTATATTCAATTCTTGCTCCATGCATGATCGTGAGTCCTGAAGAATCTCTATCAGAATTTGAGCTTTGTTCATGTTGTGACACTCAAAAATTCTGCCACACCTCTCCTTCCAAATCCACCAAACTGCACATCTGAATATAATTCTTGCTAGTTGTGTAAGAGGACCCTTTCTTGAGAAGCCTTGCATTAGCCTTTCTAGTTCATGATGCAAGTTTGGCCGTGGTAGCCTTTGAAGATCAAATCGCTTCAAGATCTCTTCCCATATCCAAGATGAATAATCACAAGCAAAGTATAGATGGTCAACACTTTCTTCCTTTTGCATACACAAAGAGCACCGATTTACAATATAAATACCTCTTCGCTGCATATTGTCCATCGTTGGAAGTTTGCCGAGAAGGGCCTGCCATGTACATAAGGAATGTCGTTGTGAGCATGGACTATCCCATGTCCAACTACTTGGGATCCACTTGTTGTTTCGTCGTCTAATTTGGTTACATGCAGATGTAGCACTAAATTTACCATTATCATGAAGCCAAATAAGCATATCTGAAGAGTTGTTCTTGATTGGAATAGCCCTAATAGTCGGCCAAAGTAATAACATGTCTGGGGAGGTAGGGTTAGGAAGACACCATGTACCATTGTTAAAGAAATCAGAAACCTTCCAGTCTTTGGGAGCCCCCAGATCCTGTCGTACTCTATCACCAAATATCTGAAATATACTTTTCCCATTCACCCAAGGATCATACCACATATTAATATTGGTTCCAGAAGAAATCACATAAGAAATATTGTTACGTAGCCATCTCCTTGCCTTCAGAATTCCTTTCCAAGCAGCAGAATGAGATGTTTTTGCAGATACTTCCCAGATTGATTCCTTGGTAAGGTACCAAGCAAAAACCCATTGTGACCATAAACTTTGCGCAGAGTCGAGTTTCGATCGATTTTTCGTGCACCGTCTCGGAAATTCAAAATACTGGTATTTCCCGTCTTATTAGCCCATGGGAAGTCGTACAAGCACGCTTTCGCAAAAAAATATGACGTTCATAAACTTTGCGCGAAGTCGTGCGCGAGTCGAGTTTCGTTCGGTTTTTCGTGCACCGTCTCGGAAATTTAAAATACTGGCCATTCACGTTGTATTAGCCCATGGTAAGTCGTATGAGCATGGTTTCACGAAAAAACGCGACGGTCATAAACTTTTTAGCAGAGTCGAGTTTCGATCGATTGTTCGTGCACTGTCTCGGAAATTCAAAATACTGGTCTTTCCCGTCTTATTAGCCCATGGGAAGTCGTACAAGCACGCTTTCGCAAAAAAATACGACGGTCATAAATTTGCGCGAACTTTGCGCAAAGTCGAGTTTCGATCGGTTTTTCGTGCACCATCACAGAAATTCAAAATACTGGTCATTCACGATGTATTAGCCCATGGTAAGTCGTCTGAGCAAGGTTTCACGAAAAAACGCGACGGTCTTACACTTTGCGTAGAGTCGAGTTTCGATCGGTTTTTCGTTCACCGTCTCGGAAATTCAAAATACTGGTCTTTCCTGTCTTATTAGCCCATGGGAAGTCGTACAAGGACGCTTTCGCAAAAAAATACGACGGTCATAAACTTTGCGCGAAGTCGTGCACGAGTCGAGTTTCGATCGGTTTTTCGTGCACCGTCTCGGAAATTTAAAATACTAGCCATTCACGTTGTATTAGCCCATGGTAAGTCATATGAGATTGGTTTCACGAAAAAACGCAACGGTCATAAACTTTGCGCAGAGTCGTGTTTCGATCGGTTTTTCGTGCACCGTCTCGAAAATTCAAAAAACTGGTCTTTCCCGTCTTATTAGCCCATGGGAAGTCGTACAAGCTCGCTATCGCAAAAAAATACGACGGTCAAAAACATTGCGCGAAGTCGCGCGCTGTGTCGAGTTTCGATTGGTTTTACGTGCACCATCTCGGAAATTCAAAATACTGTCCATTCACGATGTATTAGCCCATGGTAAGTCATATGAGCATAGTTTCACGAAAAAACGCGACGGTCATAAACTTTGCGCAGAGTCGAGTTTCGATCGGTTTTTCGTGCACCGTCTCGGAAATTCAAAATACTGGTCTTTCCCGTCTTATTAGCCCATGGGAAGTCGTACAAGCACGCTTTCGTAAAAAAATACGACGGTCATAAACTTTGCGCGAACTTTGCGCAAAGTCGAGTTTCGATCGGTTTTTCGTGCACCGTCACAGAAATTCAAAATACTGGTCATTCACGATGTATTAGCCCATGGTAAGTCGTCATAGCATGGTTTCACAAAAAAACGCGATGGTCTTAAACTTTGCGCAGAGTCGAGTTTCGATCGGTTTTTCGTTCACCGTCTCGGTTTTTCGTGCACCGTCTCGGAAATTCAAAATATTGGCCATTCACGTTGTATTAGCCCATGGTAAGTCCTATGACAATGGTTTCACGAAAAAACGCGACCGTCATAATCTTTGCGAGAGTCGAGTTTCGATCGGTTTTTCGTGCAACGTCTTGGAAATTCAAAATACTGGTCTTTCCCGTTTTATTAGCGCATGGGAAGTCGTACAAGCTCGCTTTCGTAAAAAAATACGACGGTAATAAACTTTGCGCGAAGTCGTGCGCTAGTCGAGTTTCGATCGATTTTTCGTGCACCGTCTCGGAAATTCAAAATACTGGTATTTCCCGTCTTATTATTTTTTTGGTAAGTAAAGATAATGTATCTTGTAAAAGATTTGTACAAAGAAGCTTTGTCTACACAAGCCATAGACTAAAGCCTAAAGTCTCTTAGTGTAGTCGAGAAGATTGCACCCCACCTAAAGAAGGTGAAATGGGCACGCTTCATCAAACTCATCTCCAAGAGTAGCACAAGGAAGTTAATAAATAATAAAATGCAATAGCTAGACTGTTCTGGACTACTTGTGGATACATCACAAAACATATTCTTTGCCCCATATATACATTACAATCTTCATCATATTTCGAGGGATTCTTGACGAATGGAAAAATTGAATCTTGTGAAAATCTCTTTCTCTCTTCGTGTTAGGTGCTCTGTATTCAATTCTTGCTCCATACATGATCGTGAGTCCTGAAGAATCTCTATCAGAATTTGAGCTTTGTTCATGTTGTGACACTCAAAAATTCTGTCACACCTCTCCTTCCAAATCCACCAAATAGCACATCTGAATATAATTCTTGCTAGTTGTGTAAGAGGCCCCTTTCTTGAGAAGCTTTGCATAAGCATTTCTAATTCATGATGCAAGTTTGGCCGTGGTAGCCTTTGAAGATCAAATCGCTTCAAGATCTCCTTCCATATCTAAGATGAATAATCACAAGCAAAGTAGAGATGGTCAACACTTTCTTCCTTTTGCATACACAAAGAGCACCGATTTACAATATAAATACCTCTTCGCTGCATATTGTCCATCGTAGGAAGTTTGCCGAGAAGGGCCTGCCATGTACATAAGGAATGTCGCTGTGAGCATGGACTATCCCATGTCCAACTACTTGGGATCCACTTGTTGTTTCATCGTCTAATTTGGTTCCATGCAGATGTAGCACTAAATTTACCATTATCATGAAGCCAAATAAGCATATCTGAAGAGTTGTTATTGATTGGAATAGCCCTAATAGTCGGCCAAAGTAATAACATGTCTGGGGAGGTAGGGTTGGGAAGACACCATGTACCATTGTTAATGAATTCAGAAACCTTCCAGTCTTTGGGAGCCCCCAGATCCTGTCGTACTCTATCACCAAATATCTGAAATATACTTTTCCCATTGACCCAAGGATCATACCACATATTAATATTGGTTCCAGAAGAAATCACATAAGAAATATTGTTACGTAGCCATCTCCTTGCCTTCAGAATTCCTTTCCAAGCAGCAGAATGAGATGTTTCTGCAGATGCTTCCCAGATTGATTCCTTGGTAAGGTACCTAGCAAAAACCCATTGTGACCATAAGGAAGACTTGTTTTGTAAAATATCCCATAATTGCTTTACCATATAAGCTTTATTCCAATCTCTAATATGTCGAAGATTCAGCCTCCCTTCATCCTTCGGTTTGCAAATGTTGTCCCAATTCACCATGTGCATTGCCTTACCATATGTGCCATTCCAAAAGAAGTTCATAAGTAATTTATCAATATCATGGAGAAGCCCGGCAGGTAGAAGGAATGCATGAGACCAATAAATAGAATAAGAGATCAACACAGATCGAATAAGTTCAAGTCGTCCAGCTTTAGAAAGAAGCCTATTTTTCCAAGAGGAAATTCTGTTCTTAATTTTTTGTAGGATAGGCTGACAGGAGACTTTGTTGATTCCAGTGGATATAAGTGGGAGACCCAAGTAAGGAACCGGTAAATTTCCTTCAGCAACTCCCAATGTTTGAGCAATATGATCCTTATTGTCAATGCAAGCACCCACATATACTTTGCTCTTTGCATGGTTTAGCTTAAGACCAGAAACTTTACCAAATTCATTAAGAATATCTGCCAGATTACTCACAGAAACCGGATCATCTCGAAGGAAGATAATAAGGTCATCAGCAAATGTTATGTGAGAGATATAAACAGAACCATAATGTGGTACCTTAATTTTGCCATTGGAAACAGCCTCTTCTAACATACAACTGAGTCCTTCCATTGCAATGGTAAAAAGATAAGGAGATAGTGGATCGCCTTGCCGAATGCCATTCTTACTCCCGAAGAAGCCAATAGGTGAACCATTAAAGAGAATCGAAAATTTTGGAGTTTCCAAGCAACATTGAATCTATT
The DNA here is from genome assembly GCA_029747655.1 of Ensete ventricosum. Taxonomy (NCBI): domain Eukaryota; kingdom Viridiplantae; phylum Streptophyta; class Magnoliopsida; order Zingiberales; family Musaceae; genus Ensete; species Ensete ventricosum. The sequence goes on from JAQQAF010000003.1 coordinate 41,354,537, forward strand.
TAACCAAGTGCTGAGGGAAGCCCATATTATGGAGCATCATGTAAATAAAATGCCTATTGACTGAGTCAAAGGCCTTTCGTAAATCAGCTTTAAAACAGATCTTTTTCCCTCTTGTTTTAGAATGTAGATCCTTAACCAAATCATTAGCAAGCAGGACATTATGATGGATACTCCTCCCTTTAATAAAAGCAGTCTGATTAGGACTAATGACCTTATTCATGACCTTTTGTAGTCTATCTGCCAGCAAATTAGAGATAACCTTATAAATAAAGTTGCACAGTGAAATAGGACAGTAGTTCTCCAATGAATCAGCTCCATCATTTTTAGGCACTAAGGAAGTCGTACCAGCACGCTTTCGCAAAAAAATACGACGGTCATAAACTTTGCGCGAAGTCGTGCGCGAGTCGAGTTTCGATCGGTTTTTCGTGCACCGTCTCGGAAATTCAAAATACTGGCAATTCACGTAGTATTAGCCCATGGTAAGTCGTATGAGCTTGGTTTCACGAAAAAACGCGACCGTCATAATCTTTGCGAGAGTCGAGTTTCGATCGGTTTTTCGTGCACCGTCTTGGAAATTCAAAATACTGGTCTTTCCCGTCTTATTAGCCCATGGGAAGTCGTAAAAGCACGCTTTCGAAAAAAATACGACGGTCATAAACTTTGCGCGAAGTCGTGCGCGAGTCGAGTTTCGATCGGTTTTTCGTGCACCGTCTCGGAAATTCAAAATACTGGCCATTCACGTTGTATTAGCCCATGGTAAGTCGTATGAGCATGGTTTCATGAAAAAATGCGACGGTCATAAACTTTGCGCAGAATCGAGTTTCGATCGATTTTTCGTGCACCGTCTCGGAAATTCAAAATACTGGACTTTCCCGTCTTATTAGCCCATGGGAAGTCCTACAAGCACGCTTTCGCAAAAAAATACGACGGTCATAAACTTTGCGCGAAGTCGTGCGCGAGTCGAGTTTCGATCGGTTTTTCGTTCACCGTCGCGGAAATTTAAAATACTGGCCATTCACTTTGTATTAGCCCATGGTAAGTCTTTTGAGCATGGTTTCACGAAAAAACGCGACGGTCATAAACTTTGCGCAGAGTCGAGTTTCGATCGATTTTTCGTGCACCGTCTCGGAAATTCAAAATACTGGTATTTCCCGTCTTATAAGCCCATGGGAAGTCGTACAAGCACGCTTTCGAAAAAAAATACGACGGTCATAAACTTTGCGCGAAGTCGTGCGCGAGTCGAGTTTCGATCGGTTTTTCGTGCACCGTCTCGGAAATTCAAAATACTGGTAATTCACGTTGTATTAGGCCATGGTAAGTCGTATGACAATGGTTTCACGAAAAAACGTGACCGTCATAATCTTTGCGAGAGTCGAGTTTCGATCGGTTTTTCGTGCACCGTCTTGGAAATTCAAAATACTGGTCTTTCCCGTCTTATTAGCCCATGGGAAGTCGTACAAGCTCGCTTTCGCAAAAAAATACGACGGTCCAAAACATTGCGCGAAGTCGCGCGCTGTGTCGAGTTTCGATTGGTTTTACGTGCACCATCTCGGAAATTCAAAATACTGGCCATTCACGATGTATTAGCCCATGGTAAGTCGTATGAGCATAGTTTCATAAAAAAATGCGACGGTCATAAACTTTGCGCAGAGTCGAGTTTCGATCGATTTTTCGTGCACCTTCTCGAAAATTCAAAATACTGGTCTTTCCCGTCTTATTAGCCCATGGGAAGTCGTACAAGCACGCTTTCGCAAAAAAATACGACGGTCATAAACTTTGCGCGAAGTCGTGCGCGAGTCGAGTTTCGATCAGTTTTTCGTGCACCGTCTCGGAAATTCAAAATACTGGACATTCACGTTGTATTAGCCCATGGTAAGTCGTCTGAGCATGGTTTCACGAAAAAACGCGTCGGTCTTAAACTTTGCGCAGAGTCGAGTTTCGATCGGTTTTTCGTGCACCGTCTCGGAAATTCAAAATACTGGTCTTTCCCGTCTTATTAGCCCATGGGAAGTCATACAAGCACGCTTTCGCAAAAAAATACGACGGTCATAAATTTGCGCGAACTTAGCGCGAACTTTGCTCAAAGTCGTGTTTCGATCGATTTTTCGTGCACCGTCACAGAAATTCAAAATACTTGTAATTCACGATGTATTAGCCCATGGTAAGTCGTCTGAGCATGGTTTCACGAAAAAATGCGATGGTCTTAAACTTTGCGCAGTCGAGTTTCGATCGGTTTTTCGTGCACCGTCTCGGAAATTCAAAATACTGGTCTTTCCCGTCTTATTAGCCCATGGGAAGTCGTACAAGCACGCTTTCGCAAAAAAATACGATGGTCATAAATTTGCGCGAACTTTGCTCAAAGTCGAGTTTCGATCGATTTTTCGTGCAGCGTCACAGAAATTCAAAATACTGGTCATTCACGATGTATTAGCCCATGGTAAGTCGTCTGAGCATGGTTTCACGAAAAAACGCGACGGTCTTAAACTTTGCGCAGAGTCGAGTTTGGATCGGTTTTTCGTTCACCGTCTCGGAAATTCAAAATACTGGTCTTTCCCGTCTTATTAGCCCATGGGAAGTCGTACAAGCACGCTTTCGCAAAAAAATACGACGATCATAAACATTGCGCGAAGTCGTGATCGAGTCGAGTTTCGATCGGTTTTTCGTGCACCGTCTCGGAAATTCAAAATACTGGCCATTCACGTTGTATTAGCCCATGGTAAGTCGTCTGAGCATGGTTTCACGAATCAACGCGACGGTCTTAAACTTTGCGCAGAGTCAAGTTTCGATCGGTTTTTCGTGCACCGTCTCGGAAATTCAAAATACTGGTATTTCCCGTCTTATTAGCCCATGGGAAGTCGTACAAGCACGCTTTCGCAAAAAAATACGACGGTCATAAACTTTGCGCGAAGTCGTGCGCGAGTCGAGTTTCGATCGGTTTTTCGTGCACCATCTCGGAAATTCAAAATACTGGCCATTCACGTTGTATTAGCCCATGGTAAGTCGTATGAGCTTGGTTTCACGAAAAAACGCAACGGTCATAAACGTTGCGCAGAGTCGAGTTTCGATCGGTTTTTCGTGCACCGTCTCGGAAATTCAAAATACTGGTCTTTCCCGTCTTATTAGCTCATGGGAAGTCGTACAAGCACGATTTCGCAAAAAAACGCGACGGTCATAAACTTTGCGCAGAGTCGAGTTTCGATCGATTTTTCGTGCACCGTCTCGGAAATTCAAAATACTGGTATTTCCCGTCTTATTAGCCCATGGGAAGTCGTACAAGCACGCTTTCGCAAAAAAATACGACGGTCAAAAACTTTGCGCGAGTCGAGTTTCGATCGGTTTTTCGTGCACCGTCTCGGAAATTCAAAATACTGGTCATTCACATTGTATTAGCCCATGGTAAGTCGTATGACAATGGTTTCACGAAAAAACGCGACCGTCATAATCTTTGCGAGAGTCGAGTTTCGATCGGTTTTTCGTGCACCGTCTTGGAAATTCAAAATACTGGTCTTTCTCGTCTTATTAGCCCATGGGTAGTCCTGCAAGCTCGCTTTCACAAAAAAATACGACGGTCAAAAACATTGCGCGAAGTCGCGCGCTGTGTCGAGTTTCGATTGGTTTTACGTACACCATCTCGGAAATTCAAAATACTGGCCATTCACGATGTATGTGGTAAGTCGTATGAGCATAGTTTCACAAAAAAAACGCGACGGTCATAAACTTTGCGCAGAGTCGAGTTTTGATTGGGGGCTCCCAAAGACTGGAAGGTTTCTGAAATCATTAACAATGGTACTTGGTGTCTTCCCAACCCTACCTCCCCTGACATGTTATTACTTTGGCCGACTATTAGGGCTATTACAATCAAGAACAACTCTTCAGATATGCTTATTTGGCTTCATGATAACGGTAAATTTAGTGCTACATCTGCATGGAACCAAATTAGACGACGAAACAACAAGTGGATCCAAAGTAGTTGGACATGGGATAGTCCATGCTCACAGCGACATTCCTTATGTACATGGCAGGCCCTTCTCGGCAAACTTCCTACGATGGACAATATGCAGCGAAGAGGTATTTATATTGTAAATCGGTGCTCTTTGTGTATGCAAAATGAAGAAAGTGTTGACCACCTCTACTTTGCTTGTGATTATTCATCTTGGATATGGAAGGAGATCTTGAAACGATTTGATTTTCAAAGGCTACCACGGCCAAACTTGCATCATGAATTAGAAATGCTTATGCAAAGCTTCTCAAGAAAGGGGCCTCTTACACAACTAGCACGAATTATATTCAGATGTGCTATTTGGTGGATTTGGAAGGAGAGGTGTGGCAGAATTTTTGAGTGTCACAACATGAACAAAGCTCAAATTCTGATAGAGATTCTTCAGGACTCACGATCATGTATGGAGCAAGAATTGAATACAGAGCACCTAACAAGAAGAGAGAAAGATATTTTCACAAGATTCAATTTTTCCATTCGTCAAGAATCACTCGAATAATGATGAAGATTGTAATGTATTATATGGGGCAAAGCTTATATTTTGTGATGTATCCACAAGTAGTCCAGAACAGTCTAGCTATTGCATTTTATTATTTATTAACTTCCTTATGCTACTCTTGGAGATGAGTTTGATGAAGCGTGCCCATTTCACCTTCTTTAGGTGGGTGCAATCTTCTCGACTACACTAAGAGACTTCAGGCTTTAGTCTATGGCTTGTGTAGACAAAGCTTCTTTGTACAAATCATTTACAAAATACAATATCTTTACTTACCAAAAAAAAAAAAAGAGTCGAGTTTCGATCGATTTTTCGTGCACTTTCTCGGAAATTCAAAATACTGGTCTTTCCCGTCTTATTAGCCCATGGGAAGTCGTACAAGCACGCTTTCGCAAAAAAATACGACGGTCATAAACTTTGCGCGAAGTCGTGCGCGAGTCGAGTTTCGATCAGTTTTTCGTGCACCGTCTCAGAAATTCAAAATACTGGCCATTCACGTTGTATTAGCCCATGGTAAGTCGTCTGAGCCTGGTTTCACGAAAAAATGCGACGGTCTTAAACTTTGCGCAGAGTCGAGTTTCGATCGGTTTTTCGTGCACCGTCTCGGAAATTCAAAATACTGGTCTTTCCCGTCTTATTAGCCCATGGGAAGTCGTACAAGCACGCTTTCGCAAAAAAATACGACGGTCATAAATTTGCGCGAACTTTGCACGAACTTTGCTCAAGTCGAGTTTCGATCGATTTTTCGTGCACCGTCACAGAAATTCAAAATACTGGTCATTCACGATGTATTAGCCCATGGTAAGTCGTCTGAGCATGGTTTCACGAAAAAACGCGACGTTCTTAAACTTTGCGCAGAGTCGAGTTTCGATCGGTTTTTCGTTCACCGTCTTGGAAATTCAAAATACTGATCTTTTCCGTCTTATTAGCCCATGGGAAGTCGTACAAGCACGCTTTCGCAAAAAAATACGACGGTCATAAACTTTGCGCGAAGTCGTGAGCGAGTCGAGTTTCGATCGGTTTTTCGTGCACCGTCTCGGAAATTCAAAATACTGGCCATTCACGTTGTATTAGCCCATGGTAAGTCGTCTGAGCATGGTTTCACGAATAAACGCGACGGTCTTAAACTTTGCGCAGAGTCGAGTTTCGATCGATTTTTCGTGCACCGTCTCGGAAATTCAAAATACTGGTCTTTCCCGTCTTATTAGCCCATGGGAAGTCGTACAAGCACGATGTCGCAAAAAAATACGACGGACATAAAATTTGCGCGAAGTCGTGCGCGAGTCGAGTTTCGATCGGTTTTTCGTGCACCATCTCGGAAATTCAAAATACTGGCCATTCACGTTGTATTAGCCCATGGTAAGTCGTATGAGCTTGGTTTCACGAAAAAATGCAACGGTCATAAACGTTGCGCAGAGTCGAGTTTCGATCGGTTTTTCGTGCACCGTCTCGGAAATTCAAAATACTGGTATTTCCCGTCTTATTAGCCCATGGGAAGTCGTACAAGCACGCTTTCGCAAAAAAATACGACGGTCATAAACTTTGCGCGAAGTCGTGCGCGAGTCGAGTTTGGATCGGTTTTTCGTGCACCGTCTCGGAAATTCAAAATACTGGCCATTCACGTTGTATTAGCCCATGGTAAGTCGTATGAGCATGGTTTCACGAAAAAACGCGACCGTCATAATCTTTGCGAGAGTCGAGTTTTGCGAGAGTCGAGTTTCGATCGGTTTGCTCCAAAGTATGGGCTTCCCTCAGCACTGGGTTCAATGGATTCAATGTTGCTTGGAAACTCCAAAATTTTTGATTCTCTTTAATGGTTCACCTATTGGCTTCTTCGGGAGTAAGAATGACATTCGGCAAGGCGATCCACTATCTCCTTATCTTTTTACGTTTGCAATGGAAGGGCTCAGTTGTATGTTAGAAGAGGCTGTTTCTAATGGCAAAATTAAGGTACCATATTATGGTTCTGTTTATATCTCTCACATAACATTTGCTGATGACCTTATTATCTTCCTTCGAGATGATCCAGTTTCTGTGAGTAATCTGGCAGATATTCTTAATGAATTTGGTATAGTTTCTGGTCTTAAGCTAAACCATGCAAAGGGCAAAGTATATGCGGGTGCTTGCATTGACAATAATGATCATATTGCTCAAACTTTGGGAGTTGCTAAAGGAAATTTACCGATTCCTTACTTAGGTATCCCAATTATATCCACTGGAATCAACAAAGTCTCCTGTCAGCCTATCCTACAAAAAATTAAGAACAGAATTTCCTCTTGAAAAAATAGGCTTCTTTCTAAAGCTGGACGACTTGAACTTATTCGATCAGTGTTGATCTCTTATTCTATTTATTGGTCTCATGCATTCCTTCTACCAGCCGGGCTTCTCAAGGATATTGATAAATTACTTATAAACTTCTTTTGGAATGGCACAGATGGTAAGACAATGCATATGGTGAATTGGGACAACATTTGCAAACCGAAGGATGAAGGGGGCTTGAATCTTCGACATATTAGAGATTGGAATAAAGCTTGTATGGTAAAGCAATTATGGGATATTTTACAAAACAAGTCTTCTTTATGGTCACAATGGGTTTTTGCTAGGTACCTTACCAAGGAATCAATCTGGGAAGTATCTGCAAAAACATCTCATTCTGCTGCTTGGAAAGGAATTCTGAAGGCAAGGAGATGGCTACGTAACAATATTTCTTTTTAAACTGATAAAAAAATAATATTTCTTATGTGATTTCTTCTGGAACCAATATTAATATGTGGTATGATCCTTGGGTGAATGGGAAAAGTATATTTCAGATATTTGGTGATAGAGTACGATAGGATCTGGGGGCTCCCAAAGACTGGAAGGTTTCTGAATTCATTAACAATGGTACATGGTGTCTTCCTAACCCTACCTCCCCAGACATGTTATTACTTTGGCCGACTATTAGGGCTATTCCAATCAAGAACAACTCTTCAGATATGCTTATTTGGCTTCATGATAATGGTAAATTTAGTGCTACATCTGCATGTAACCAAATTAGACGATGAAACAACAAGTGGATCCCAAGTAGTTGGACATGGGATAGTCCATGCTCACAGCGACATTCCTTATGTACATGGCAGGCCCTTCTCGGCAAACTTCCTACGATGGACAATATGCAGCGAAGAGGTATTTATATTATAAATCGGTGCTCTTTGTGTATGCAAAAGGAAGAAAGTGTTGACCATCTATACTTTGCTTGTTATTATTCATCTTGGATATGGGAAGATATCTTGAAGCGATTTGATCTTCAAAGGCTACCACGGCCAAACATGCATCATGAACTTGAAAGGCTAATGCAAGGCTTCTCAAGAAAGGGTCCTCTTACACAACTAGCAAGAATTATATTCAGATGTGCTATTTGGTGGATTTGGAAGGAGAGGTGTGGCAGAATTTTTGAGTGTCACAACATGAACAAAGCTCAAATTCTGATAGAGATTCTTCAGGACTCACGATCATGCTTGGAGCAAGAATTGAATATAGAGCACCTAACAAGAAGAGAGAAAGAGATTTTCACAAGATTCAATTTTTTCATTAGTTAATAATCACTCGAATAATGATGAAGATTGTAATGTATTATGGGTTACAATCTTCATCATTATTCGAGTGATTATTAACTAATGAAAAAATTGAATCTTTAGGTGGGGTACTCTTGGAAATGAGTTTAATGAAGTGTGCCAAATTCACCTTCTTTAGGTGGGGTACAATCTTCTCGACTACACTAAGAGACTTCAGGCTTTAGTCTATGGCTTGTGTAGACAAAGCTTCTTTGTATAAATCTTTTACAAAATACATTATCTTTACTTACCAAAAAAAAAAAGAGTTTCGATCGGTTTTTCGTGCACCGTCTTGGAAATTCAAAATACTGGTCTTTCCCGTCTTATTAGCCCATGGGAAGTCGTAAAAGCACGCTTTCGCAAAAAAATACGACGGTCATAAACTTTGCGCGAAGTCGTGCGCGAGTCGAGTTTCGATCGGTTTTTCGTGCACCGTCTCGGAAATTCAAAATACTGGCCATTCACGTTGTATTAGCCCATGGTAAGTCGTATGAGCATGGTTTGATGAAAAAACGCGACGGTCATAAACTTTGCGCAGAGTCGAGTTTCGATCGATTTTTCGTGCACCGTCTCGGAAATTCAAAATACTGGATTTTCCCGTCTTATTAGCCCATGGGAATTCGTACAAGCACGCTTTCGCAAAAAAATACGACGGTCATAAACTTTGCGCGAAGTCGTGCACGAGTCGAGTTTCGATCGGTTTTTCGTGCACCGTCTCGGAAATTCAAGATACTGGCCATTCACGTTGTATTAGCCCATGGTAAGTCGTATGAGCATTTTTTTTTTGGTAAGTAAAGATAATGTATTTTGTAAAAGATTTGTACAAAGAAGCTTTATCTACACAAGCCATAGACTAAAGCCTGAAGTCTCTTAGTGTAGTCGAGAAGATTGCACCCCACCAAAAGAAGGTGAAATGTACACGCTTCATCGAACTCATCTCCAAGAGTAGCACAAGGAAGTTAATAAAACATGCAATAGCTAGACTGTTCTGGAGTTTTTTTTTTTTTGGTAAGTAAAGATATTGTATTTTGTAAAAGATTTGAACAAAGAAGCTTTGTCTACACAAGCCATAGACTAAAGCCTGAAGTCTCTTAGTGTAGTCGAGAAGATTGCACCCCACCTAAAGAAGGTGAAATGGGCACGCTTCATCAAACTCATCTCCAAGAGTAGCATAAGGAAGTTAATAAATAATAAAATGCAATAGCTAGACTGTTCTGGACTACTTGTGGATACATCACAAAATATAAGCTTTGCCCCATATAATACATTACAATCTTCATCATTATTCGAGTGATTCTTGACGAATGGAAAAATTGAATCTTGTGAAAATATCTTTCTCTCTTCTTGTTAGGTGCTCTGTATTCAATTCTTGCTCCATACATGATCGTGAGTCCTGAAGAATCTCTATCAGAATTTGAGCTTTGTTCATGTTGTGACACTCAAAAATTCTGCCACACCTCTCCTTCCAAATCCACCAAATAGCACATCTGAATATAATTCGTGCTAGTTGTGTAAGAGGCCCCTTTCTTGAGAAGCTTTGCATAAGCATTTCTAATTCATGATGCAAGTTTGGCCGTGGTAGCCTTTGAAAATCAAATCGCTTCAAGATCTCATTCCATATCCAAGATGAATAATCACAAGCAAAGTAGAGATGGTCAACACTTTCTTCATTTTGCATACACAAAGAGCACCGATTTACAATATAAATACCTCTTCGCTGCATATTGTCCATCGTAGGAAGTTTGCCGAGAAGGGCCTGCCATGTACATAAGGAATGTCGCTGTGAGCATGGACTATCCCATGTCCAACTACTTTGGATCCACTTGTTGTTTCGTCGTCTAATTTGGTTCCATGCAGATGTAGCACTAAATTTACCGTTATCATGAAGCCAAATAAGCATATCTGAAGAGTTGTTCTTGATTGTAATGGCCCTAATAGTCGGCCAAAGTAATAACATGTCAGGGGAGGTAGGGTTGGGAAGACACCAAGTACCATTGTTAATGAATTCAGAAACCTTCCAGTCTTTGGGAGCCCCCAGATCCTGTCGTACTCTATCACCAAATATCTGAAATATGCTTTTCCCATTCACCCAAGGATCATACCACATATTAATATTGGTTCCAGAAGAAATCACATAAGAAATATTGTTACGTAGCCATCTCCTTGCCTTTAGAATTCCTTTCCGAGCAGCAGAATGAGATGTTTTTGCAGATACTTCCCAGATTGATTCCTTGGTAAGGTACCTAGCAAAAACCCATTGTGACCATAAGGAAGACTTGTTTTGTAAAATATCCCATAATTGCTTTACCATACAAGCTTTATTCCAATCTCTAATATGTCGAAGATTCAGCCCCCCTTTATCCTTCGGTTTGCAAATGCTGTCCCAATTCACCATGTGCATTGCCTTACCATCTGTGCCATTCCAAAAGTAGTTCATAAGTAATTTATCAATATCATGGAGAAGCCCGGCTGGTAGAAGGAATGCATGAGACCAATAAATAGAATAAGAGGTCAACACAGATCGAATAAGTTCAAGTCGTCCAGCTTTAGAAAGAAGCCTATTTTTCCAAGAGGAAATTCTGTTCTTAATTTTTTGTATGATAGGCTGACAGGAGGCTTTGTTTATTCCAGTGGATATAAGTGGGAGACCCAAGTAAGGAACCGGTAAATTTCCTTCAGCAACTCCCAATGTTTGAGCAATATGATCCTTATTGTCAATGCAAGCACCCACATATACTTTGCTCTTTGCATGGTTTAGCTTAAGACCAGAAACTTTACCAAATTCATTAAGAATATCTGCCAGATTACTCACAGAAACTGGATCATCTCGAAGGAAGATAATAAGGTCGTCGGCAAATGTTATGTGAGAGATATAAACAGAACCATAATGTGGTACCTTAATTTTGCCATTGGAAACAGCCTCTTCTAACATACAACTGAGCCCTTCCATTGCAATGGTAAAAAGATAAGGAGATAGTGGATCACCTTGCCGAATGCCATTCTTACTCCCAAAGAAGCCAATAGGTGAACCATTAAAGAGAATTGAAAATTTTGGAGTTTCCAAGCAACATTGAATCCATTTAACCCAGTGCTGAGGGAAGCCCATATTATGGAGCATCATGTAAATAAAATCCCTATTGACTGAGTCAAAGGCCTTTCGTAAATCAGCTTTAAAACATATCTTTTTCCCTCTTGTTTTAGAATGTAGATCCTTAACCAAATCATTAGCAAGCAGGACATTATGATGAATACTCCTCCCTTTAAGAAAAGCAGCCTGATTAGGACTAATGACCTTATTCATGACCTTTTGTAGTCTATCTGCCAGCAACTTAGAGATAACCTTATAAATAAAGTTGCACAGTGAAATAGGACGGTAGTTCTCCAATGAATCGGCTCCATCATTTTTAGGCACTAAAGAAATAAAAGTGCAATTCATTTCTTTCAGAATGTGACCTGAGGAGAAAAAATGTCGACAAGCTTTTATGACATCGTTGCCTACAATAGCCCATGCAATTTGATAAAACTCAGCTGGAAATCCATCTGGACCAGGGATTTTATGCTTCGGGGACTTAAAAACAACTTTCACAATTTCATCATCCGTTATTGGGGCATTAAGATGAGAGAGGGCTTCAGAATCAAGTCGTCTTGTAGGCCCAACATGAATACTATTAGGCTGCTGTTCCTGATTGAGTAAGGAATAAAAAAATTGCTCGGTGTAATTTTTAACCTCATCCAGATCCTCAATGAGATTACCATCTATACCTTTGCATTTTTTGATGCGATTAGTAGCCCTTCTGGTAGCAATAGCAGCATAGAAAAACTTCGTATTAGAATCCCCTAGAGTAAGCCAATGCTGTCGTGACTTCTGTTTCAAAAAGCATTCCTCCTGCTTCAAAGCTTGCATAAAGTTATTTCTAGCAGCAGCCTCTTTGTATATAAGATTCGCATCCAGAGGTTGAAGATTTAGCTCGCTTTGCACAGCCATAAGTTCTTTCTTGCATAACTGAACTCTGTCGTTGATATTTCCAAATGTAGTTGAATTCCACTTCTTCAGTGCTGCTTTGCATGCTTTTAGTTTTTGACATAGGATGTAAGGGGGAGAACCAAATACATTAATGTCCCAAGCTGACTTAATAACTTCGAGGAACTTTGGGTGAGAACTCCACATATTAAAAAATCTAAAAGGTTTCTTGACTCTTGGTAGTGCTTTATCTGCATGTATATGCATAATAGAGTGATCCGAAAATAACTTAGCACCGTACTCAAGAAGTGAATCTGGAAAAACTGCTAACCATTCCTGATTTATCAAACATCTGTCAAGTCGAGCCATAATTTTTCTTTCAGCAGTACTTTGATTGTTCCATGAGAACCAATCACCTACAGATTTCATATCAGTCAATGCAGCAGTATCTATACAATCATTAAAATGTTGAAGCTGACATTCGGAAAGCACTCTACCCCCCACTTTCTCATTTGTGTATCTGACAGTATTAAAGTCACCGAGAACAACCCAAGGTACTGTAGGATAACTATTTGCAATGCTAACCAGATCACGCCATAGAGCATTCCTGTCAGACATACTGTTAGATGCATAAATACCGGTAATATTGAATTGACATCCAGTCTGTTTATCCTCTGCCTTAAGATGAATGAATTGATTAGTAGCAGAAATAAACCAAGCAGTAACAAGATTAGGATGCCATAAGACCCAAACTCGACCATAAGTATCCTGAGAATCATTAGTAAAAAGTTCTGCCTCAGGCCATATTAAATTCTTCTGAACTTGAACACGATGAGGTTTAATTTTTGTTTCCACAAGAATCACAATGTCACATGCAGCAGATCGGATTATTCTATTGAGCTCCCGACATTTCTCAGTCTTATTAAGTCCACGAACATTCCAACAGCTTATTTTCATCAATACTAGATAGAAGGAAGAGCATGCGATTTTGGGAGGACACTACCATCCTTTTTCTTATCCTTTGATTTTGCATGGTCCTCACGCATAATATCTTTACCCTTTAATCCTTTATTCCTATATTTATCCACCTCATCCACAGCTTGCAAATGTTTAAATTTTTGCGTACCTTGAGGCAAGGAGTCCTGAATAGCGGGATGTGTCGAAGAGCGATGAGTTTGGTGAGTTGCAATGTCTTGGTTCCCAAGAGGTTGTTGAAATGAAATTTTCTGATTATCTGAAGGAGTGATTCGTGAAGGCGAGGTTGTTATTGGGGAGTGAGAACCTTGGGAAGCTCCTGCAGTGAAATTCTCTGATATAATAGGTAAAGATGGAAGTCCTGACTTGTCTTTCTCTTGTTCGTGTCACTGCCCCAACGAGTCAGAGTGTTCAATCATCTTCTCCGCCATCACCACTGTTGGCACTGGAGTATCAGTGCTTGGATTAGTGGTAGTGACCCCATTCTGTGGCTCTTGGCGTGGTCGGTAGACCTGTGTGATTTTTTGTGAAGGCTGTTGGCAGGCACCATTTACATGTCCAAAAGATAGACAAACCTTGCATCGTTGTGGCTTCCAAGAATATGAGACTTTCACCTTTCGGGTGCTCCCATCAAGATCACGGTAAGAAACATCATTCGGCAGTTCCTCATCAGAAGAAACCATTACACAAGCTCTGGCAAAGGTCAATCTCGTTTGCGAAGCTGTTGCCTTATCAAGATACAATGGTTGTCCCAGGGTGCTGCAAAGCTTTGCAATAAAACGACGACCCCAGAGATGTAGTGGAAGTCCATGGAAAGAAACCCATATTGGGATAGACTGTAGACTGTCTAACTCCAATCTCACATCAGGTGCCCAGCGTCGTAGTATCATTGGATGACCACGGATAGTCCAAAATCCTTCAAGGACCCGTTGTAAATCTTCTTCCGAATAAAGCCTGCATACAAAGAATCCGGTCTCCAACATATGAAGATCAAATGTTGATATTCCCCATCGAGTTCTGATGTATGAGGATAGTGGGAAAAAGGATGTTCTTAGACCAACAACGTAGCCCACAATTGCCATTGACCATGTCTCAATTAGTTCGTCGGAATCAATAGCCTCATACACAGCAATCTTCTGGTCAGCCTGTACTTCTGGAGCAAAAAAGTCCAGTCGAAGATCCGGACTACCCACTGGAGCCTTGAAGAGGCTACTCCAAGGCTTCGGATCTCGGGAAATAGGAGCTGGAGGTCGTGATCTAGATCGTGAACGACCTCGGGCCTGGTTCATTGATGGAGCATCCCGTCGAGAAGAAGAAATCAGCGGTGGAACATCCTGGTGTGAAACCGGCCTAAGCTGCTGGGGAGGAACCAGCGGCTGTTGGAGAGGAGCAACCCCCTCCCGCGGTGAAGTAACCAGCGGCTGAGGAGCAACCCTCTCCCGCTGTGACTGCTGGAGAGGGGCGTTCTGCTGTGAAGCAATCAGCCGCTGGGAAGAAGCCAGCGGAGGAGCATCCCGCTGGAACAGAGGATGCGAAGCAGAGTGCCGCGTCCGGCCGCTCGCATCCATGGCGTCGCTCGCCCTAGCCGCCAGCCGCCTAGGGGAGAGGAAGCCACCACCCTGCCCACACTAATGTCGCAGCCGTCGCCCCTTCCACGCCGATTGCAGAAGCAGCCGTCGCCCTTTCCACGCTGGAGTTGCCGCAGGAAGCGGCAGTGAACCCAGCCCCAATCGCAGCGCAGCTTCCACCGTTTCTTGCCCTAGAGTCCGTCCCGCGCCTAGGGGAGAAGAGCCGCCGCCCTTCCACGCCTGAAGTCGCCGTTTCCCGGCCTGGAATCGCTGATCGCAGGAGCGACCGCCGGCCTTCCACTCGCCGCGGAGTGATCGTAGAGGAGAAATCGCCCAAGGGAGCAATCGCAAGCACAAGCGCAAGGGAAGAGGTTGCCGTCCCCAGCGTCGATCGCAAGCGCAAGCGCAAGCCCAAGCAGAGCAGAGCACTCACGCACGCACGCAAGGGAACGCAGGCCCATTCCACCCCATTCCCAAGCCGATGCGTGCACCGTCTCTCTCTCCTCTCTCTCTAAACCTAGACTGTTCTGGAGTACTTGTGGATACATCACAAAATATAAGCTTTGCCCCATAATACATTACAATCTTCATCATTATTCGAGTGATTATTGACTAATGAAAAAATTGAATCTTGTGAAAATCTCTTTCTCTCTCTTCTTGTTAGGTGCTCTATATTCAATTCTTGCTACATGCATGATCGTGAGTCCTGAAGAATCTCTATCAGAATTTGAGATTTGTTCATGTTGTGACACTCAAAAATTCTGCCAAAAGTATGAGCATGGTTTCACGAAAAAACACGACGGTCATAAACTTTGCGCAGAGTCGAGTTTCTATCGATTTTTCGTGCACCGTCTCGGAAATTCAAAATACTGGTCTTTCCCGTCTTATTAGCCCATGGGAAGTCGTACAAGCACTCTTTCGCAAAAAAATACGACGGTCATAAACGTTGCTCAAAGTCGTGAGCGAGTCGAGTTTCGATCGGTTTTTCGTGCACCGTCTCGGAAATTCAAAATACTGGCCATTCACGTTGTATTAGCCCATGGTAAGTCGTATGAGCATGGCTTCACGAAAAAACACGACGGTCATAAACTTTGCGCAGAGTCGAGTTTCGATCGATTTTTCGTGCACCGTCTCGGAAATTCAAAATACTGGTCTTTCCCGTCTTAATAGCCCATGGGAAGTCGTACAAGCACTCTTTCGCAAAAAAATACGACGGTCATAAACTTTGCGCGAAGTCGTGCGCGAGTCGAGTTTCGATCGGTTTTTCGTGCACCGTCTCGGAAATTCAAAATACTGGCCATTCACGTTGTATTAGCCCATGGTAAGTCGTATGAGCATGGTTTCATGAAAAAACGCGACGGTCATAAACTTTGCGCAGAGTCGAGTTTCGATCGATTTTTCGTGCACCGTCTCGGAAATTCAAAATACTGGACTTTCCCGTCTTATTAGGCCATGGGAAGTCGTACAAGCACGCTTTCGCAAAAAAATACGACGGTCATAAACTTTGCGCGAAGTCGTGCGCGAGTCGAGTTTCGATCGATTTTTCGTGCACCGTCTCGAAAATTCAAAATACTGGCCATTCACGTTGTATTAGCCCATGGTAAGTCGTATGAGCATGGTTTCACGAAAAAACACGACGGTCATAAACTTTGCGCAGAGTCGAGTTTCGATCGGTTTTTCGTGCACCGTCTCGGAAATTTAAAATACTGGACTTTCCCGTCTTATTAGCCCATGGGAAGTCGTACAAGCACGCTTTCGCAAAAAAATACGACGGTCATAAACTTTGCGTGAAGTCGTGTGCGAGTCGAGTTTCGATCGGTTTTTCGTGCAATGTCTCGGAAATTCAAAATACTGGCCATTCACGTTGTATTAGCCCATGGTAAGTCGTATGAGCATGGTTTCACGAAAAAACACGACGGTCATAAGCTTTGCGCAGAGTCGAGTTTCGATCGATTTTTCGTGCACCGTCTCGAAAATTCAAAATACTGGTCTTTCCCGTCTTATTAGCCCATGGGAAGTCGTACAAGCACTCTTTCGCAAAAAAATATGACGGTCATAAACTTTGCGCGAAGTCGTGCGCGAGTCGAGTTTCGATCGGTTTTTCGTGCACCGTCTCGGAAATTCAAAATACTGGCCATTCACGTTGTATTATCCCATGGTAAGTCGAATGAGCATGGTTTCATGAAAAAACGCGACGGTCATAATCTTTGCGAGAGTCGAGTTTCGATCGGTTTTTCGTGCACCGTCTTGGAAATTCAAAATACTGGTCTTTCCCATCTTATTAGCCCATTGGAAGTCGTACAAGCTCGCTTTCGCAAAAAAATACGACGGTGAAAAACATTGCGCGAAGTCGCGCGCTGTGTCGAGTTTCGATCGGTTTTTCATGCACCGTCTCGGAAATTCAAAATACTGGCCATTCACATTGTATTAGCCCATGCTAAGTCGTATGAGCATGGTTTCACGAAAAAACGCGACCGTCATAATCTTTGCGAGAGTCGAGTTTCGATCGGTTTTTCGTGCACCGTCTTAGAAATTCAAAATACTCGTCTTTCCCGTCTTATTAGCCCATGGGAAGTCATACAAGCTCGCTTTCGCAAAAAAATACGACGGTCAAAAACATTGCGCGAAGTCGCGCGCTGTGTCGAGTTTCGATCGGTTTTTTTTTTTTTTTGGTAAGAAAAGATATTGTATTTTATAAAAAAATTTGTACAAAGAAGCTTTGTCTACACAAGCCATAGACTAAAGCATGAAGTCTCTTAGTGTAGTCGAGAAGATTGCACCCCACCTAAAGAAGGTGAAATGGGCACGCTTCATCAAACTCATCTCCAAGAGTAGCATAAGGAAGTTAATAAATAATAAAATGCAATAGCTAGACTGTTCTGGACTACTTGTAGATACATCACAAAATATAAGCTTTGCCCCATATAATACATTACAATCTTCATCATTATTCGAGTGATTCTCGACGAATGGAAAAATTGAATCTGGTGGAAAATAACTTACCAAAAAAAAAAAAAGAATCTGGTGAAAATATCTTTCTCTCTTCTTGTTAGGTGCTCTGTATTCAATTCTTGCTCCATACATGATCGTGAGTCCTGAAGAATCTCTATCAGAATTTGAGCTTTGTTCATGTTGTGACACTCAAAAATTCTGCCACACCTCTTTTTTTTTGGTAAGTAAAGATATTGTATTTTGTAAAAGATTTGTACAAAGAAGCTTTGTCTACACAAGCCATAGACTAAAGCCTGAAGTCTCTTAGTGTAGTCGAGAAGATTGCACCCCACCTAAAGAAGGTGAAATGGGCACGCTTCATCAAACTCATCTCCAAGAGTAGCATAAGGAAGTTAATAAATAATAAAATGCAATAGCTAGACTGTTCTGGACTACTTGTGGATACATCACAAAATATAAGCTTTGCCCCATATAATACATTACAATCTTCATCATTATTCGAGTGATTCTTGACGAATGGAAAAATTGAATCTTGTGAAAATATCTTTCTCTCTTCTTGTTAGGTGCTCTGTATTCAATTCTTGCTCCATACATGATCGTGAGTCCTGAAGAATCTCTATCAGAATTTGAGCTTTGTTCATGTTGTGACACTCAAAAATTCTGCCACACCTCTCCTTCCAAATCCACCAAATAGCACATCTGAATATAATTCGTGCTAGTTGTGTAAGAGGCCCCTTTCTTGAGAAGCTTTGCATAAGCATTTCTAATTCATGATGCAAGTTTGGCCGTGGTAGCCTTTGAAAATCAAATCGCTTCAAGATCTCATTCCATATCCAAGATGAATAATCACAAGCAAAGTAGAGATGGTCAACACTTTCTTCATTTTGCATACACAAAGAGCACCGATTTACAATATAAATACCTCTTCGCTGCATATTGTCCATCGTAGGAAGTTTGCCGAGAAGGGCCTGCCATGTACATAAGGAATATCGCTGTGAGCATGGACTATCCCATGTCCAACTACTTTGGATCCACTTGTTGTTTCGTCGTCTAATTTGGTTCCATGCAGATGTAGCACTAAATTTACCGTTATCATGAAGCCAAATAAGCATATCTGAAGAGTTGTTCTTGATTGTAATAGCCCTAATAGTCGGCCAAAGTAATAACATGTCAGGGGAGGTAGGGTTGGGAAGACACCAAGTACCATTGTTAATGAATTCAGAAACCTTCCAGTCTTTGTGAGCCCCCAGATCCTGTCGTACTCTATCACCAAATATCTGAAATATGCTTTTCCCATTCACCCAAGGATCATACCACATATTAATATTGGTTCCAGAAGAAATCACATAAGAAATATTGTTACGTAGCCATCGCCTTGCCTTCAGAATTCCTTTCCAAGCAGCAGAATGAGATGTTTTTGCAGATGTTTCCCAGATTGATTCCTTGGTTAGGTACCTAGCAAAAACCCATTGTGACCATAAGGAAGACTTGTTTTGTAAAATATCCCATAATTGCTTTACCATACAAGCTTTATTCCAATCTCTAATATGTCAAATTCTGCCACACCTCTCCTTCCAAATCCACCAAATAGCACATCTGAATATAATTCGTGCTAGTTGTGTAAGAGGCCCCTTTCTTGAGAAGCTTTGCATAAGCATTTCTAATTCATGATGCAAGTTTGGTCGTGGTAGCCTTTGGAAATCAAATCGCTTCAAGATCTCCTTCCATATCCAAGATGAATTCACAAGCAAAGTAGAGATGGTCAACACTTTCTTCATTTTGCATACACAAAGAGCACCGAGTTTCGATCGGTTTTTCGTGCACCGTCTCGGAAATTAAAAATACTGGCTATTCACGTTGTATTAGCCCATGGTAAGTCGTATGAGCATGGTTTCACGAAAAAACGCGACCGTCATAATATTTGCGAGAGTCGAGTTTCGATCGGTTTTTCGTGCACCGTCTTTGAAATTCAAAATACTGGTCTTTCCCATCTTATTAGCCCATGGGAAGTCGTACAAGCATGCTTTCGCAAAAAAATACGACGGTCATAAACTTTGCGCGAAGTCGTGCGCGAGTCGAGTTTCGATCGGTTTTTCGTGCACCGTCTCGGAAATTCAAAATACTGGCCATTCACGTTGTATTAGCCCATGGTAAGTCGTATGAGCATTGTTTCATGAAAAAAGGCGACGGTCATAAACTTTGCGCAGAGTCGAGTTTCGATCGATTTTTCGTGCACCGTCTCAGAAATTTAAAATACTGGACTTTCCCATCTTATTATCCATGGGAAGTGATACAAGCACGCTTTCGCAAAAAAATACGACGGTCACAAACTTTGCGCGAAGTCGTGCGCGAGTCGAGTTTCGATCGATTTTTCGTGCACCGTCTCGGAAATTCAAAATACTGGTCTTTCCCGTCTTATTAGCCCATGGGAAGTCGTACAAGCACGCTTTCGCAAAAAAATACGACGGTCATAAACTTTGCGCGAAGTCGTGCGCGAGTCGAGTTTCGATCGGTTTTTCTTGCACCATCTCGGAAATTCAAAATACTGGCCATTAACGTTGTATTAGCCCATGGTAAGTCGTCTGAGCATGGTTTCACGAAAAAACGCGACGGTCATAAACTTTTTAGCAGAGTCGAGTTTCGATCGGTTTTTCGTTCACCGTCTCGGAAATTCAAAATACTGGTCTTTCCCGTCTTATTAGCCCATGGGAAGTCGTACAAGTAGGCTTTCGCAAAAAAATTCGACGGTCATAAATTTGCGCGAACTTTGCGCAAAGTCGAGTTTCAATCGGTTTTTCGTGCACCGTCACAGAAATTCAAAATACTGGTCATTAACGATGTATTAGCCCATGGTAAGTCGTCTGAGCATGGTTTCACGAAAAAACGCGACGGTCTTAAACTTTGCGCAGAGTCGAGTTTCGATCGGTTTTTCGTGCACCGTCTCGGAAATTCAAAATACTGGTCATTCACGTTGTATTAGCCCATGGTAAGTCGTATGAGCATGGTTTAACGAAAAAACGCGACGGTCATAAACTTTGCGTAGAGTCGAGTTTCGATCGATTTTTCGTGCACCGTCTCGGAAATTCAAAATACTGGTATTTCCCGTCTTATTATTTTTTTGGTAAGTAAAGATAATGTATCTTGTAAAAGATTTGTACAAAGAAGCTTTGTCTACACAAGCTATAGACTAAAGCCTAAAGTCTCTTAGTGTAGTCGAGAAGATTGCACCCCACCTAAAGAAGGTGAAATGGGCACGCTTCATCAAACTCATCTCCAAGAGTAGCACAAGGAAGTTAATAAATAATAAAATACAATAGCTAGACTGTTCTGGACTACTTGTGGATACATCACAAAACATATTCTTTGCCCCATATATACATTACAATCTTCATCATATTTCGAGGGATTCTTGACGAATGGAAAAATTGAATCTTGTGAAAATCTCTTTCTCTCTTCGTGTTAGGTGCTCTGTATTCAATTCTTGCTCCATACATGATCGTGAGTCCTGAAGAATCTCTATCAGAATTTGAGCTTTGTTCATGTTGTGACACTCAAAAATTCTGTCACACCTCTCCTTCCAAATCCACCAAATAGCACATCTGAATATAATTCTTGCTAGTTGTGTTAGAGGCCCCTTTCTTGAGAAGCTTTGCATAAGCATTTCTAATTCATGATGCAAGTTTGGCCGTGGTAGCCTTTGAAGATCAAATCGCTTCAAGATCTCCTTCCATATCCAAGATGAATAATCACAAGCAAAGTAGAGATGGTCAACACTTTCTTCCTTTTGCATACACAAAGAGCACCGATTTACAATATAAATACCTCTTCGCTGCATATTGTCCATCGTAGGAAGTTTACCGAGAAGGGCCTGCCATGTACATAAGGAATGTCGCTGTGAGCATGGACTATCCCATGTCCAACTACTTGGGATCCACTTGTTGTTTCGTCGTCTAATTTGGTTCCATGCAGATGTAGCACTAAATTTACCATTATCATGAAGCCAAATAAGCATATCTGAAGAGTTGTTCTTGATTGGAATAGCCCTAATAGTCGGCCAAAGTAATAACATGTCTGGGGAGGTAGGGTTGGGAAGACACCATGTACCATTGTTAATGAATTCAGAAACCTTCCAGTCTTTGGGAGCCCCCAGATCCTGTCGTACTCTATCACCAAATATCTGAAATATACTTTTCCCATTGACCCAAGGATCATACCACATATTAATATTGGTTCCAGAAGAAATCACATAAGAAATATTGTTACGTAGCCATCTCCTTGCCTTCAGAATTCCTTTCCAAGCAGCAGAATGAGATGTTTCTGCAGATGCTTCCCAGATTGATTCCTTGGTAAGGTACCTAGCAAAAACCCATTGTGACCATAAGGAAGACTTGTTTTGTAAAATATCCCATAATTGCTTTACCATATAAGCTTTATTCCAATCTCTAATATGTCGAAGATTCAGCCTCCCTTCATCCTTCGGTTTGCAAATGTTGTCCCAATTCACCATGTGCATTGCCTTACCATCTGGGCCATTCCAAAAGAAGTTCATAAGTAATTTATCAATATCATGGAGAAGCCCGGCAGGTAGAAGGAATGCATGAGACCAATAAATAGAATAAGAGATCAACACAGATCGAATAAGTTCAAGTCGTCCAGCTTTAGAAAGAAGCCTATTTTTCCAAGAGGAAATTCTGTTCTTAATTTTTTGTAGGATAGGCTGACAGGAGACTTTGTTGATTCCAGTGGATATAAGTAGGAGACCCAAGTAAGGAACCGGTAAATTTCCTTCAGCAACTCCCAATGTTTGAGCAATATGATCCTTATTGTCAATGCAAGCACCCACATATACTTTGCTCTTTGCATGGTTTAGCTTAAGACCAGAAACTTTACCAAATTCATTAAGAATATCTGCCAGATTACTCACAGAAACCGGATCATCTCGAAGGAAGATAATAAGGTCATCAACAAATGTTATGTGAGAGATATAAACAGAACCATAATGTGGTACCTTAATTTTGCCATTGGAAACAGCCTCTTCTAACATACAACTGAGTCCTTCCATTGCAATGGTAAAAAGATAAGGAGATAGTGGATCGCCTTGCCGAATGCCATTCTTACTCCCGAAGAAGCCAATAGGTGAACCATTAAAGAGAATCAAAAATTTTGGAGTTTCCAAGCAACATTGAATCCATTTAACCAAGTGCTGAGGGAAGCCCATATTATGGAGCATCATGTAAATAAAATGTCTATTGACTGAGTCAAAGGCCTTTCGTAAATCAGCTTTAAAACAGATCTTTTTCCCTCTTGTTTTAGAATGTAGATCCTTAACCAAATCATTAGCAAGCAGGACATTATGATGGATACTCCTCCCTTTAATAAAAGCAGTCTGATTAGGACTAATGACCTTATTCATGACCTTTTGTAGTCTATCTGCCAGCAACTTAGAGATAACCTTATAAATAAAGTTGCACAGTGAAATAGGACAGCAGTTCTCCAATGAATCAGCTCCATCATTTTTAGGCACTAAGGAAGTCGTACCAGCACGCTTTCGCAAAAAAATACGACGGTCATAAACTTTGCGCGAAGTCGTGCGCGAGTCGAGTTTCGATCGGTTTTTCGTGCACCGTCTCGGAAATTCAAAATACTGGCCATTCACGTTGTATTAGCCCATGGTAAGTCGTATGAGCATGGTTTCACGAAAAAACGCGACCGTCATAATCTTTGCGAGAGTCGAGTTTCGATCGGTTTTTCGTGCACCGTCTTGGAAATTCAAAATACTGGTCTTTCCCGTCTTATTAGCCCATGGGAAGTCGTAAAAGCACGCTTTCGCAAAAAAATACGACGGTCATAAACTTTGCGCGAAGTCGTGCGCGAGTCGAGTTTCGATCGGTTTTTCGTGCACCGTCTCGGAAATTCAAAATACTGGCCATTCACGTTGTATTAGCCCATGGTAAGTCGTATGAGCATGGTTTCATGAAAAAACGCGACGGTCATAAACTTTGCGCAGAGTCGAGTTTCGATCGATTTTTCGTGCACTGTCTCGGAAATTCAAAATACTGGACTTTCCCGTCTTATTAGCCCATGGGAAGTCCTACAAGCACGCTTTCGCAAAAAAATATGACGGTCATAAACTTTGCGCGAAGTCGTGCGCGAGTCGAGTTTCGATCGGTTTTTCGTTCACCGTCGCGGAAATTCAAAATACTGGCCATTCACGTTGTATTAGCCCATGGTAAGTCTTATGAGCAAGGTTTCACGAAAAAACGCGACGGTCATAAACTTTGCGCAGAGTCGAGTTTCGATCGATTTTTCGTGCACCGTCTCGGAAATTCAAAATACTGGTATTTCCCGTCTTATTAGCCCATGGGAAGTCGTACAAGCACGCTTTCGCAAAAAAATACGACGGTCATAAAATTTGCGCGAAGTCGTGCGCGAGTCGAGTTTCGATCGGTTTTTCGTGCACCGTCTCGGAAATTCAAAATACTGGTAATTCACGTTGTATTAGCCCATGGTAAGTCGTATGACAATGGTTTCACGAAAAAACGCGACCGTCATAATCTTTGCGAGAGTCGAGTTTCGATCCGTTTTTCGTGCACCGTCTTGGAAATTCAAAATACTGGTCTTTCCCGTCTTATTAGCCCATGGGAAGTCGTACAAGCTCGCTTTCGCAAAAAAATACGACGGTCATAAACTTTGCGCGAAGTCGTGCACGAGTCGAGTTTCGATCGGTTTTTCGTGCACCGTCTCGGAAATTCAAAATACTGGCCATTCACGTTGTATTAGCCCATGGTAAGTCGTATGAGCTTGGTTTCACGAAAAAATGCGACGGTCATAAACTTTGCGCAGAGTCGAGTTTCGATCGATTTTTCGTGCACCGTCTCGGAAATTCAAAATACTGGACTTTCCCGTCTTATTAGCCCATGGGAAGTCCTACAAGCACGCTTTCGCAAAAAAATATGACGGTCATAAACTTTGCGCGAAGTCGGGCGCGAGTCGAGTTTCGATCGGTTTTTCGTTCACCGTCGCGGAAATTCAAAATACTGGCCATTCACGTTGTATTAGCCCATGGTAAGTCTTATGAGCAAGGTTTCACGAAAAAACGCGACGGTCATAAACTTTGCGCAGAGTCGAGTTTCGATCCGTTTTTCGTGCACCGTCTTGGAAATTCAAAATACTGGTCTTTCCCGTCTTATTAGCCCATGGGAAGTCGTACAAGCTCGCTTTCGCAAAAAAATACGACGGTCAAAAACATTGCGCGAAGTCGCGCGCTGTGTCGAGTCTCGATTGGTTTTACGTGCACCATCTCGGAAATTCAAAATACTGGCCATTCACGATGTATCAGCCCATGGTAAGTCGTATGAGCATAGTTTCACAAAAAAACGCGACGGTCATAAACTTTGCGCAGAGTCGAGTTTCGATCGATTTTTCGTGCACCTTCTCGGAAATTCAAAATACTGGTCTTTCCCGTCTTATTAGCCCATGGGAAGTCATACAAGCACGCTTTCGCAAAAAAATACGACGGTCATAAACTTTGTGCGAAGTCGTGCGCGAGTCGAGTTTCGATCAGTTTTTCGTGCACCGTCTCGGAAATTCAAAATACTGGCCATTCACGTTGTATTAGCCCATGGTAAGTCGTCTGAGCATGGTTTCACGAAAAAATGCGACGGTCTTAAACTTTGCGCAGAGTCGAGTTTCGATCGGTTTTTCGTGCACCGTCTCGGAAATTCAAAATACTGGTCTTTCCCGTCTTATTAGCCCATGGGAAGTCGTACAAGCACGCTTTCGCAAAAAAATACGACGGTCATAAATTTGCGCGAACTTTGCGCGAACTTTGCTCAAGTCGAGTTTCGATCGATTTTTCGTGCACCGTCACAGAAATTCAAAATACTGGTCATTCACGATGTATTAGCCCATGGTAAGTCGTCTGAGCATGGTTTCACGAAAAAACGCGACGTTCTTAAACTTTGCGCAGAGTCGAGTTTCGATCGGTTTTTCGTTCACCGTCTTGGAAATTCAAAATACTGGTCTTTTCCGTCTTATTAGCCCATGGGAAGTCGTCCAAGCACGCTTTCGAAAAAAAAATACGACGGTCATAAACTTTGCGCGAAGTCGTGAGCGAGTCGAGTTTCGATCGGTTTTTCGTGCACCGTCTCGGAAATTCAAAATACTGGCCATTGACGTTGTATTAGCCCATGGTAAGTCGTCTGAGCATGGTTTCACGAATAAACGCGACGGTCTTAAACTTTGCGCAGAGTCGAGTTTCGATCGATTTTTCGTGCACCGTCTCGGAAATTCAAAATACTGGTCTTTCCCGTCTTATTAGCCCATGGGAAGTCGTACAAGCACGATGTCGCAAAAAAATACGACGGTCATAAAATTTGCGCGAAGTCGTGCGCGAGTCGAGTTTCGATCGGGTTTTCGTGCACCGTCTCGGAAATTCAAAATACTGGCCATTCACGTTGTATTAGCCCATGGTAAGTCGTATGAGCTTGGTTTCACGAAAAAATGCAACGGTCATAAAAGTCGTGAGCGAGTCGAGTTTCGATCGGTTTTTCGTGCACCGTCTCGGAAATTCAAAATACTGGTCTTTCCCGTCTTATTAGCTCATGGGAAGTCGTACAAGCACGCTTTCGCAAAAAAACGCGACGGTCATAAACTTTGCGCAGAGTCGAGTTTCGATCGATTTTTCGTGCACCGTCTCGGAAATTCAAAATACTGGTATTTCCCGTCTTATTAGCCCATGGGAAGTCGTACAAGCACGCTTTCGCAAAAAAATACGACGGTCATAAACTTTGCGCGAAGTCGTGCGCGAGTCGAGTTTCGATCGGTTTTTGTGCACCGTCTCAGAAATTCAAAATACTGGCCATTCACGATGTATTAGCCCATGGTAAGTCGTATGAGCATGGTTTGACGAAAAAACGCGACCGTCATAATCTTTGCGAGAGTCGAGTTTCGATCGGTTTTTCGTGCACCGTCTTAGAAATTCAAAATACTCGTCTTTCCCGTCTTATTAGCCCATGGGAAGTCGTACAAGCTCGCTTTCGCAAAAAAATACGACGGTCAAAAACATTGCGCGAAGTCGCGCGCTGTGTCGAGTTTCGATCGGTTTTTCGTGCACCGTCTCGGAAATTCAAAATACTGGCTATTCACGTTGTATTAGCCCATGGTAAGTCGTATGAGCATGGTTGCACGAAAAAACGCGACCGTCATAATATTTGCGAGAGTCGAGTTTCGATCGGTTTTTCGTGCACCGTCTTTGAAATTCAAAATACTGGTCTTTCCCATCTTATTAGCCCATGGGAAGTCGTACAAGCACGCTTTCGCAAAAAAATACGACGGTCATAAACTTTGCGCGAAGTCGTGCGTGAGTCGAGTTTCGATCGGTTTTTCGTGCACCGTCTCGGAAATTCAAAATACTGGCCATTCACGTTGTATTAGCCCATGGTAAGTCGTATGAGCATGGTTTCATGAAAAAAGGCGACGGTCATAAACTTTGCGCAGAGTCGAGTTTCGATCGATTTTTCGTGCACCGTCTCGGAAATTTAAAATACTGGACTTTCCCATCTTATTATCCATGGGAAGTCGTACAAGCACGCTTTCGCAAAAAAATACGACGGTCATAAACTTTGCGCGAAGTCGTGCGCGAGTCGAGTTTCGATCGGTTTTTCGTGCACCGTCTCGGAAATACAAAATACCGGCCATTCACGTTGTATTAGCCCATGGTAAGTCGTATGAGCATGGTTTCACGAAAAAACGCGACAGTCATAAACTTTGCGCAGAGTCGAGTTTCGATCGATTTTTCGTGCACCGTCTCCGAAATTCAAAATACTGGCCATTCACGTTGTATTAGCCCATGATAAGTCGTATGACCATGGTTTCACGAAAAAACGCGACCGTCATAATCTTTGCGAGAGTCGAGTTTCGATCGGTTTTTCGTGCACCGTCTTGGAAATTCAAAATACTGGTCTTTCCCGTTTTATTACCCCATGGGAAGTCGTACAAGCTCGCTTTCGCAAAAAAATACGACGGTCAAAAACATTGCGCGAAGTCGCGCGCTGGGTCGAGTTTCGATTGGTTTTACGTGCACCATCTCGGAAATTCAAAATACTGGCCATTCACGATGTATTATCCCATGGTAAGTCGTATGAGCATAGTTTCACGAAAAAACGCGACGGTCATAAACTTTGCGCAGAGTCGAGTTTCGATCGATTTTTCGTGCACCGTCTCGGAAATTCAAAATACTGGTCTTTCCCGTCTTATTAGCCCATGGGAAGTCGTACAAGCACGCTTTCGCAAAAAAATACGACGGTCATAAACTTTGCGCGAAGTCGTGCACGAGTCGAGTTTCGATCGGTTTTTCGTGCACCGTCTCGGAAATTCAAAATACTGGCCATTCACGTTGTATTAGCCCATGCTAAGTCGTATGAGCTTGGTTTCACGAAAAAACGCAACGGTCATAAACTTTGCGCAGAGTCGAGTTTCGATCGGTTTTTCGTGGACCGTCTCGGAAATTCAAAAAACTGGTCTTTCCCGTCTTATTAGCCCATGGGAAGTCGTACAAGCACGCTTTCGCAAAAAAATACGACGGTCATAAACTTTGCGCAAAGTCGAGTTTCGATCGATTTTTCGTGCACCGTCACAGAAATTCAAAATACTGGTCATTGACGATGTATTAGCCCATGGTAAGTCGTCTGGGCATGGTTTGACGAAAAAACGCGACAGTCTTAAACTTTGCGCAGAGTCGAGTTTCGATCGGTTTTTCGTTCACCGTCTCGGAAATTCAAAATACTGGTCTTTCGCATCTTATTAGCCCATGGGAAGTCGTACAAGCACGCTTTCGCAAAAAAATACCACGGTCATAAACTTTGCGCGAACTTTGCGCAAAGTCGAGTTTCGATCGGTTTTTCGTGCACCGTCACAGAAATTCAAAATACTGGTCATTCACGATGTATTAGCCCATGGTAAGTTGTCTGAGCATGGTTTCACGAAAACACGCGACGGTCTTAAACTTTACGAAGAGTCGAGTTTCGATCGGTTTTTCATTCACCGTCTCGGAAATTCAAAATACTGGTCTTTCCCGTCTTATTAGCCCATGGGAAGTCGTACAAGCACGCTTTCGCAAAAAAATACGACGGTCATAAACGTTGCGCGAAGTCATGCGCGAGTCGAGTTTCGATCGGTTTTTCGTGCACCGTCTCGGAAATTCAAAATACCGGCCATTAACGTTGTATTAGCCCATGGTAAGTAGTATGAGCATGGTTTCACGAAAAAACGCGACAGTCATAAACTTTGCGCAGAGTCGAGTTTCGATCGATTTTTCGTGCACCGTCTCCGAAATTTAAAATACTGGCCATTCACGTTGTATTAGCCCATGATAAGTCGTATGACCATGGTTTCACGAAAAAACGCGACCGTCATAATCTTTGCGAGAGTCTTGTTTCGATCGGTTTTTCGTGCACCGTCTTGGAAATTCAAAATACTGGTCTTTCCCGTTTTATTACCCCATGGGAAGTCGTACAAGCTCGCTTTCGAAAAAAAATACGACGGTCAAAAACATTGCGCGAAGTCGCGCGCTGTGTCGAGTTTCGATTGGTTTTACGTGCACCATCTCGGAAATTCAAAATACTGGCCATTCACGATGTATTAGCCCATGGTAAGTCGTATGAGCATAGTTTCACGAAAAAACTCGACGGTCATAAACTTTGCGCAGAGTCGAGTTTCGATCGATTTTTCGTGCACCGTCTCGGAAATTCAAAATACTGGTCTTTCCCGTCTTATTAGCCCATGGGAAGTCGTACAAGCACGCTTTCGCAAAAAAATACGACGGTCATAAACTTTGCGCGAAGTCGTGCACGAGTCGAGTTTCGATCGGTTTTTCGTGCACCGTCTCGGAAATTCAAAATACTGGCCATTCACGTTGTATTAGCCCATGGTAAGTCGTATGAGCTTGGTTTCACGAAAAAACGCAACGGTCATAAACTTTGCGCAGAGTCGAGTTTCGATCGGTTTTTCGTGGACCGTCTCGGAAATTCGAAAAACTGGTCTTTCCCGTCTTATTAGCCCATGGGAAGTCGTACAAGCACGCTTTCGCAAAAAAATACGACGGTCATAAACTTTGCGCAAAGTCGAGTTTCGATCGGTTTTTCGTGCACCGTCACAGAAATTCAAAATACTGGTCATTCACGATGTATTAGCCCATGGTAAGTCGTCTGGGCATGGTTTGACGAAAAAACGCGACAGTCTTAAACTTTGCGCAGAGTCGAGTTTCGATCGGTTTTTCGTTCACCGTCTCGGAAATTCAAAATACTGGTCTTTTGCATCTTATTAGCCCATGGGAAGTCGTACAAGCACGCTTTCGCAAAAAAATACCACGGTCATAAACTTTGCGCGAACTTTGCGCAAAGTCGAGTTTCGATCGGTTTTTCGTGCACCGTCACAGAAATTCAAAATACTGGTCATTCACGATGTATTAGCCCATGGTAAGTTGTCTGAGCATGGTTTCACGAAAACACGCGACGGTCTTAAACTTTGCGAAGAGTCGAGTTTCGATCGGTTTTTCATTCACCGTCTCGGAAATTCAAAATACTGGTCTTTCCCGTCTTATTAGCCCATGGGAAGTCGTACAAGCACGCTTTCGCAAAAAAATACGACGGTCATAAACGTTGCGCGAAGTCATGCGCGAGTCGAGTTTCGATCGGTTTTACGTGCACCGTCTCGGAAATTCAAAATACCGGCCATTAACGTTGTATTAGCCCATGGTAAGTCGTATGAGCATGGTTTCACGAAAAAACGCGACAGTCATAAACTTTGCGCAGAGTCGAGTTTCGATCGATTTTTCGTGCACCGTCTCCGAAATTTAAAATACTGGCCATTCACGTTGTATTAGCCCATGATAAGTCGTATGACCATGGTTTCACGAAAAAACGCGACCGTCATAATCTTTGCGAGAGTCGAGTTTCGATCGGTTTTTCGTGCACCGTCTTGGAAATTCAAAATACTGGTCTTTCCCGTTTTATTACCCCATGGGAAGTCGTACAAGCTCGCTTTCGCAAAAAAATACGACGGTCAAAAACATTGCGCGAAGTCGCGCGCTGTGTCGAGTTTCGATTGGTTTTACGTGCACCATCTCGGAAATTCAAAATACTGGCCATTCACGATGTATTAGCCCATGGTAAGTCGTATGAGCATAGTTTCACGAAAAAACTCGACGGTCATAAACTTTGCGCAGAGTCGAGTTTCGATCGATTTTTCGTGCACCGTCTCGGAAATTCAAAATACTGGTCTTTCCCGTCTTATTAGCCATTGGGAAGTCGTACAAGCACGCTTTCGCAAAAAAATACGACGGTCATAAACTTTGCGCGAAGTCGTGCACGAGTCGAGTTTCGATCGGTTTTTCGTGCACCGTCTCGGAAATTCAAAATACTGGCCATTCACGTTGTATTAGCCCATGGTAAGTCGTATGAGCTTGGTTTCACGAAAAAACGCAACGGTCATAACCTCTGCGCAGAGTCGAGTTTCGATCGGTTTTTCGTGCACCGTCTCGGAAATTCAAAAAACTGGTCTTTCCCGTCTTATTAGCCCATGGGAAGTCGTACAAGCACGCTTTCGCAAAAAAATACGACGGTCATAAACTTTGCGCAAAGTCGAGTTTCGATCAGTTTTTCGTGCACCGTCATAGAAATTCAAAATACTGGTCATTCACGATGTATTAGCCCATGGTAAGTCGTCTGGGCATGGTTTGACGAAAAAACGCGACAGTCTTAAACTTTGCGCAGAGTCGAGTTTCGATCGGTTTTTCGTTCACCGTCTCGGAAATTTAAAATACTGGTCTTTCGCGTCTTATTAGCCCATGGGAAGTCGTACAAGCACGCTTTCGCAAAAAAATACCACGGTCATAAACTTTGCGCGAACTTTGCGCAAAGTCGAGTTTCGATCGGTTTTTCGTGCACCGTCACAGAAATTTAAAATACTGGTCATTCATGATGTATTAGCCCATGGTAAGTCGTCTGAGCATGGTTTCACGAAAACACGCGACGGTCTTAAACTTTGCGAAGAGTCGAGTTTCGATCGGTTTTTCGTTCACCGTCTCGGAAATTCAAAATACTGGTCTTTCCCGTCTTATTAGCCCATGGGAAGTCGTACAAGCACGCTTTCGCAAAAAAATACGACGGTGATAAACTTTGCGCGAAGTCGTGCACGAGTCGAGTTTCGATCGGTTTTTCGTGCACCGTCTCGGAAATTCAAAATACTGGCGATTCACGTTGTATTAGCCCATGGTAAGTCGTATGAGCATGGTTTGATGAAAAAATACGACGGTCATAAACTTTGCGCAGAGTCGAGTTTCGATCGATTTTTCGTGCACCGTCTCAGAAATTCAAAATACTGGTCTTTCCCGTCTTATTAGCCCATGGGAAGTCGTACAAGCACGCTTTCGCAAAAAAATACGACGGTCATAAACTTTGCGCGAAGTCGTGCGCGAGTTGAGTTTCGAACGGTTTTTCGTGCACCGTCTCGGAAATTCAAAATACTGGCCATTCACGTTGTATTAGCCCATGGTAAGTCGTATGAGCCTGGTTTCAAGAAAAAACGCGACGGTCATAAACTTTGCGCAGAGTCGAGTTTCGATCGATTTTTCGTGCACCGTCTCGGAAATTCAAAATACTGGTGTTTCCCGTCTTATTAGCCCATGGGAAGTCGTACAAGCACGCTTTCGCAAAAAAATATGACGCTCATAAACTTTGCGCGAAGTCGTGCGCGAGTCGAGTTTCGATCGGTTTTTCGTGCACCGTCTCGGAAATTCAAAATACTGGCCATTCACGTTGTATTAGCCCATGGTAAGTCGTATGAGCATGGTTTCATGAAAAAACGCGACGGTCTTAAACTTTCCGCAGAGTCGAGTTTCGATCGGTTTTTCGTTCACCGTCTCGGAAATTCAAAATACTGGTCTTTCCCATCTTAATAGCCCATGGGAAGTCGTACAAGCACGCTTTCGCAAAAAAATACGACGGTAATAAAACATTGCGCGAAGTCGTGCGCGAGTCGAGTTTCGATCGGTTTTTCGTGCACCGTCTCGGAAATTCAAAATACTGGCCATTCACGTTGTATTAGCCCATGGTAAGTCGTATGATCATGGTTTCATGAAAAAATGCGACGGTCATAAACTTTGCGCAGAGTCGAGTTTCGATCGATTTTTCGTGCACCGTCTCGGAAATTCAAAATACTGGACTTTCCCGTCTTATTAGCCCATGGGAATTCGTACAAGCACGCTTTCGCAAAAAAATACGACGGTCATAAACTTTGCGCGAAGTCGTTCGCGAGTCGAGTTTCGATCGATTTTTCGTGCACCGTCTCGGAAATTCAAAATACTGGTCTTTCCCGTCTTATTAGCCCATGGGAAGTCGTACAAGCACGCTTTCGCAAAAAAATACGACGGTTATAAACTTTGCGCCAAGTCGTGCAAGAGTCGAGTTTCGATCGGTTTTTCGTGCACCGTCTCGGAAATTCAAAATACTGGCCATTCAAGTTGTATTAGCCCATGGTAAGTCGTATGAGCTTGGTTTCACGAAAAAACGCTACGGTCATAAACTTTGCGCAGAGTCGAGTTTCGATCGGTTTTTCGTGCACCGTCTCGGAAATTCAAAAAACTGGTCTTTCCCGTCTTATTAGCCCATGGGAAGTCGTACAAGCACGCTTTCGCAAAAAAATACGACGGTCATAAACTTTGCGCGAACTTTGCGCAAAGTCGAGTTTCGATCGGTTTTTCATGCACCGTCACAGAAATTCAAAATACTGGTCATTCACGATGTATTAGCCCATGGTAAGTCGTGTGGGCATGGTTTCACGAAAAAACATGACGGTCTTAAACTTTACGCAGAGCCGAGTTTCGATCGGTTTTTCGTTCACCGTCTCGGAAATTCAAAATACTGGTCTTTCCCGTCTTATTAGACCACGTGAAGTCGTACAAGCACGCTTTCACAAAAAAATACGACGGTCATAAATTTTGCGCGAAGTCGCGCGCTGTGTCGAGTTTCGATCGGTTTTTCGTGCACCGTCTCGGAAATTCAAAATACTGGCCATTCACGTTGTATTAGCCCATGGTAAGTCGTATGAGCATGGTTTCACGAAAAAACGCGATCGTCATAATCTTTGCGAGAGTCGAGTTTCGATCGGTTTTTCGTGCACCGTCTTGGAAATTCAAAATACTGGCCATTCAAGTTGTATTAGCCCATGGTAAGTCGTATGAGCTTGGTTTCACGAAAAAACGCTACGGTCATAAACTTTGCGCAGAGTCGAGTTTCGATCGGTTTTTCGTGCACCGTCTCGGAAATTCAAAAAACTGGTCTTTCCCGTCTTATTAGCCCATGGGAAGTCGTACAAGCACGCTTTCGCAAAAAAATACGACGGTCATAAACTTTGCGCGAACTTTGCGCAAAGTCGAGTTTCGATCGGTTTTTCATGCACCGTCACAGAAATTCAAAATACTGGTCATTCACGATATATTAGCCCATGGTAAGTCGTATGACCTTGGTTTCACGAAAAAACGCGACCGTCATAATATTTGCGAGAGTCGAGTTTCGATCGGTTTTTCGTGCACCGTCTTAGAAATTCAAAATACTGGTCTTTCCCGTCTTATTAGCCCATGGGAAGTCGTACAAGCATGCTTTCGCAAAAAAATACGACGGTCATAAACTTTGCGCGAAGTCGTGCGCTAGTCGAGTTTCGATCGATTTTTCTTGCACCGTCTCGGAAATTCAAAATACTGGCCATTCACGTTGTATTAGCCCATGGTAAGTCGTATGAGCATGGTTTCACGAAAAAACGCGACGGTCATAAACTTTTTTTTTTTTTTTTTTCGACGGTCATAAACTTTGCGCAGAGTCGAGTTTCGATCGATTTTTCGTGCACCGTCTCGGAAATTCAAAATACTGGTCTTTCCCGTCTTATTAGCCCATGGGAAGTCGTACAAGCACGCTTTCGCAAAAAAATACGACGGTCATAAACTTTGCGCGAAGTCGTGCGCGAGTCGAGTTTCGATCGGTTTTTCTTGCACCGTCTCGGAAATTCAAAATACTGGCCATTCACGTTGTATTAGCCCATGGTAAGTCGTATGAGCATGGTTTCATGAAAAAACGCGACGGTCATAAACTTTGCGCAGAGTCGAGTTTCGATCGATTTTTCGTGCACCGTCTCAGAAATTTAAAATACTGGACTTTCCCATCTTATTAGCCCATGGGAAGTCGTACAAGCATGCTTTCGCAAAAAAATACGATGGTCATAAACTTTGCGTGAAGTTCTGTGCGAGTCGAGTTTCGATCGGTTTTTCGTGCAACGTCTCGGAAATTCAAAATACTGGCCATTCACGTTGTATTAGCCCATGGTAAGTCGTATGAGCATGGTTTTACGAAAAAACGCGACGGTCTTAAACTTTCTGCAGAGTCGAGTTTCGATCGGTTTTTCGTTCACCGTCTCGGAAATTCAAAATACTGGTCTTTCCCGTCTTATTAGCCCATGGGAAGTCGTACAAGCACGCTTTCGCAAAAAAATACGACGGTCATAAACTTTGCGCGAAGTCGTGCGCGAGTAGAGTTTCGATCGGTTTTTCGTGCACCGTCTCGGAAATTCAAAATACTGGCCATTCACCTTGTATTAGCCCATGGTAAGTCGTATGACAAAGGTTTCACGAAAAAACGTGACCGTCATAATCTTTGCGAGAGTCGAGTTTCGATCGGTTTTTTCGTTCACCATCTCGGAAATTCAAAATACTGGTCTTTCCCGTCTTATTAGCCCATGGGAAGTCGTACAAGCACGCTTTCGCAAAAAAAATACGACGGTCATAAACATTGCGCGAAGTCGCTCGCGAGTCGAGTTTCGAACGGTTTTTCGTGCACCGTCTCGGAAATTCAAAATACTGGCCATTCACGTTGTATTAGCCCATAGTAAGTCGTATGAACATGTTTTCATGAAAAAACACGACCGTCATAATATTTGCGAGAGTCGAGTTTCGATCGGTTTTTCGTGCACCGTCTTGGAAATTCAAAATACTGGTCTTTCCCATCTTATTAGCCCATGGGAAGTCGTACAAGCATGCTTTCGCAAAAAAATACGACGGTCATAAACTTTGCGCGAAGTCGTGCGCGAGTCGAATTTCGATCGGTTTTTCTTGCACCGTCTCGGAAATTCAAAATACTGGCCATTCACGTTGTATTAGCCCATGGTAAGTCGTATGAGCATGGTTTCACGAAAAAATGCGACGGTCATAAACTTTGCGCAGAGTCGAGTTTCGATCGATTTTTCGTGCACCGTCTCGGAAATTCAAAATACTGGTCTTTCCCGTCTTATTAGCCCATGGGAAGTCGTACAAGCACGCTTTCGCAAAAAAATACGACGGTCATAAACTTTGCGCGAAGTCGTGCGCGAGTCGAGTTTCGATCGGTTTTTCTTGCACCGTCTCGGAAATTCGAAATACTGGCCATTCACGTTGTATTAGCCCATGGTAAGTCGTATGAGCATGGTTTCATGAAAAAACGCGACGGTCATAAACTTTGCGCAGAGTCGAGTTTCGATCGATTTTTCGTGCACCGTCTCTGAAATTTAAAATACTGGACTTTCCCATCTTATTAGCCCATGGGAAGTCGTACAAGCATGCTTTCGCAAAAAAATACGATGGTCATAAACTTTGCGCGAAGTTCTGTGCGAGTCGAGTTTCGATCGGTTTTTCGTGCAACGTCTCGGAAATTCAAAATACTGGCCATTCACGTTGTATTAGCCCATGGTAAGTCGTATGAGCATGGTTTTACGAAAAAACGCGACGGTCTTAAACTTTCTGCAGAGTCGAGTTTCGATCGGTTTTTCGTTCACCGTCTCGGAAATTCAAAATACTGGTCTTTCCCGTCTTATTAGCCTATGGGAAGTCGTACAAGCACGCTTTCGCAAAAAAATACGACGGTTATAAACTTTGCTCGAAGTCGTGCGCGAGTAGAGTTTCGATCGGTTTTTCGTGCACCGTCTCGGAAATTCAAAATACTGGCCATTCACCTTGTATTAGCCCATGGTAAGTCGTATGACAAAGGTTTCACGAAAAAACGTGACCGTCATAATCTTTGCGAGAGTCGAGTTTCGATCGGTTTTTCGTTCACCATCTCGGAAATTCAAAATACTGGTCTTTCCCGTCTTATTAGCCCATGGGAAGTCGTACAAGCACGCTTTCGCAAAAAAAATACGACGGTCATAAACATTGCGCGAAGTCGCTCGCGAGTCGAGTTTCGAACGGTTTTTCGTGCACCGTCTCGGAAATTCAAAATACTGGCCATTCACGTTGTATTAGCCCATAGTAAGTCGTATGAACATGGTTTCACGAAAAAACACGACCGTCATAATATTTGCGAGAGTCGAGTTTCGATCGGTTTTTCGTGCACCGTCTTGGAAATTCAAAATACTGGTCTTTCCCGTCTTATTAGCCCATGGGAAGTCGTACAAGCATGCTTTCGCAAAAAAATACGACGGTCATAAACTTTGCGCGAAGTCGTGCGCGAGTCGAATTTCGATCGGTTTTTCTTGCACCGTCTCGGAAATTCAAAATACTGGCCATTCACGTTGTATTAGCCCATGGTAAGTCGTATGAGCATGGTTTCATGAAAAAACGCGATGGTCATAAACTTTGCCCAGAGTCGAGTTTCGATCGATTTTTCGTGCACCGTCTCAGAAATTTAAAATACTGGACTTTCCCGTCTTATTAGCCCATGGGAAGTCGTACAAGCATGCTTTCGCAAAAAAATACGACGGTCATAAACTTTGCGCGAAGTCGTGTGCGAGTCGAGTTTCGATCGGTTATTCGTGCAACGTCTCGGAAATTCAAAATACTGGCCATTCACGTTGTATTAGCCCATGGTAAGTCGTATGAGCATGGTTTCTCGAAAAAACGCGACGGTCTTAAACTTTTCGCAGAGTCGAGTTTCGATCGGTTTTTCGTTCACCGTCTCGGAAATTCAAAATACTGGTCTTTCCCGTCTTATTAGCCCATGGGAAGTCGTACAAGCACGCTTTCGCAAAAAAATACGACGGTCATAAACTTTGCGCGAAGTCGTGCGCGAGTCGAGTTTCGATCGGTTTTTCGTGCACCGTCTCGGAAATTCAAAATACTGGCCATTCACGTTGTATTAGCCCATGGTAAGTCGTATGACCATGGTTTCATGAAAAAATGCGACGGTCATAAACTTTGCGCAGAGTCGAGTTTCGATCGATTTTTCGTGCACCGTCTCGGAAATTCAAAATACTGGACTTTCCCGTCTTATTAGCCCATGGGAATTCGTACAAGCACGCTTTCGCAAAAAAATACAACGGTCATAAACTTTGCGCGAAGTCGTTCGCGAGTCGAGTTTCGATCGATTTTTCGTGCACCATCTCGGAAATTCAAAATACAGGTCTTTCCCGTCTTATTAGCCCATGGGAAGTCGTACAAGCACGCTTTCGCAAAAAAATACGACGGTTATAAACTTTGCGCCAAGTCGTGCAAGAGTCGAGTTTCGATCGATTTTTCGTGCACCGTCTCGGAAATTCAAAATACTGGCCATTCACGTTGTATTAGCCCATGGTAAGTCGTATGAGCTTGGTTTCACGAAAAAACGCTACGGTCATAAACTTTGCGCAGAGTCGAGTTTCGATCGGTTTTTCGTGCACCGTCTCGGAAATTCAAAAAACTGGTCTTTCCCGTCTTATTAGCCCATGGGAAGTCGTACAAGCACGCTTTCGCAAAAAAATACGACGGTCATAAACTTTGCGCGAACTTTGCGCAAAGTCGAGTTTCGATCGGTTTTTCATGCACCGTCACAGAAATTCAAAATTCTGGTCATTCACGATGTATTAGCCCATGGTAAGTCGTATGACCTTGTTTTCAAGAAAAAACGCGACGGTCTTAAACTTTGCGCAGAGTCGAGTTTCGATCGGTTTTTCGTTCACCGTCTCGGAAATTCAAAATACTGGTCTTTCCCGTCTTATTAGCCCATTGGAAGTCGTACAACCACGCTTTCGCAAAAAAATACGACGGTCATAAACTTTGCGCGAAGTCGTACACGAGTCGAGTTTCGATCGGTTTTTCGTGCACCGTCTCGGAAATTCAAGATACTGGCCATTCACGTTGTATTAGCCCATGGTAAGTCGTATGAGCATGGTTTCACGAAAAAACACGACGGTCATAAACTTTGCGCAGAGTCGAGTTTCGATCGATTTTTCGTGCACCATCTCGGAAATTCAAAATACTAGTCTTTCCCGTCTTATTAGCCCATGGGAAGTGGTACAAGCACTCTTTCGCAAAAAAATACGACGGTCATAAACTTTGCGCAGAGTCGAGTTTCGATCGATTTTTCGTGCACCATCTCAGAAATTTAAAATACTGGACTTTCCCATCTTATTAGCCCATTGGAAGTCGTACAAGCATGCTTTCGCACAAAAATACGATGGTCATAAACTTTGCGCGAAGTCGTGTGCGAGTCGAGTTTCGATCGGTTTTTCGTGCAACGTCTCGGAAATTCAAAATACTGGCCATTCACGTTGTATTAGCCCATGGTAAGTCATATGAGCATGGTTTCACGAAAAAACGCGACGGTCTTATACTTTCTGCAGAGTCGAGTTTCGATCGGTTTTTCGTTCACCGTCTCGGAAATTCAAAATACTGGTCTTTCCCGTCTTATTAGCCCATGGGAAGTCGTACAAGCACGCTTTCGCAAAAAAATACGACGGTCATAAACTTTGCGCGAAGTCGTGCGCGAGTCGAGTTTCGATCGGTTTTTCGTGCACCGTCTCGGAAATTCAAAATACTGGCCATTCACCTTGTATTAGCCCATGGTAAGTCGTATGACAATGGTTTCATGAAAAAACGCGACCGTCATAATCTTTGCGAGAGTCGAGTTTCGATCGGTTTTTCGTTCACCATCTCGGAAATTCAAAATACTGGTCTTTCCCGTCTTATTAGCCCATGGGAAGTCGTACAAGCACGCTTTCGCAAAAAAATACGACGGTCATAAACATTGCGCGAAGTCGCTCGCGAGTCGAGTTTCGAACGGTTTTTCGTGCACCGTCTCGGAAATTCAAAATACTGGCCATTCACGTTGTATTAGCCCATAGTAAGTCGTATGAACATGGTTTCACGAAAAAACGCGACCGTCATAATATTTGCGAGAGTCGAGTTTCGATCGGTTTTTCGTGCACCGTCTTGGAAATTCAAAATACTGGTCTTTCCCGTCTTATTAGCCCATGGGAAGTCATACAAGCATGCTTTAATACTGTCAGATACACAAATGAGAAAGTGGGGGGTAGAGTGCTTTCCGAATGTCAGCTTCAACATTTTAATGATTGTATAGATACTGCTGCATTGACTGACATGAAATCTGTAGGTGATTGGTTCTCATGGAACAATCAAAGTACTGCTGAAAGAAAAATTATGGCTCGACTTGACAGATGTTTGATAAATCAGGAATGGTTAGCAGTTTTTCCAGATTCACTTCTTGAGTACGGTGCTAAGTTATTTTCGGATCACTCTATTATGCATATACATGCAGATAAAGCACTACCAAGAGTCAAGAAACCTTTTAGATTTTTTAATATGTGGAGTTCTCACCCAAAGTTCCTCGAAGTTATTAAGTCAGCTTGGGACATTAATGTATTTGGTTCTCCCCCTTACATCCTATGTCAAAAACTAAAAGCATGCAAAGCAGCACTGAAGAAGTGGAATTCAACTACATTTGGAAATATCAACGACAGAGTTCAGTTATGCAAGAAAGAACTTATGGCTGTGCAAAGCGAGCTAAATCTTCAACCTCTGGATGCGAATCTTATATACAAAGAGGCTGCTGCTAGAAATAACTTTATGCAAGCTTTGAAGCAGGAGGAATGCTTTTTGAAACAGAAGTCACGACAGCATTGGCTTACTCTAGGGGATTCTAATACGAAGTTTTTCTATGCTGCTATTGCTACCAGAAGGGCTACTAATCGCATCAAAAAATGCAAAGGTATAGATGGTAATCTCATTGAGGATCTGGATGAGGTTAAAAATTACACCGAGCAATTTTTTTATTCCTTACTCAATCAGGAACAGCAGCCTAATAGTATTCATGTTGGGCCTACAAGACGACTTGATTCTGAAGCCCTCTCTCATCTTAATGCCCCAATAACGGATGATGAAATTGTGAAAGTTGTTTTTAAGTCCCCGAAGCACAAAAGCCCTGGTCCAGATGGATTTCCAGCTGAGTTTTATCAAATTGCATGGGCTGTTGTAGGCAACGATGTCATAAAAGCTTGTCGACATTTTTTCTCCTCAGGTCACATTCTGAAAGAAATGAATTGCACTTTTATTTCTTTAGTGCCTAAAAATGATGGAGCCGATTCATTGGAGAACTACCGTCCTATTTCACTGTGCAACTTTATTTATAAGGTTATCTCTAAGTTGCTGGCAGATAGACTACAAAAGGTCATGAATAAGGTCATTAGTCCTAATCAGGCTGCTTTTATTAAAGGGAGGAGTATCCATCATAATGTCCTGCTTGCTAATGATTTGGTTAAGGATCTACACTCAAAAACAAGAGGGAAAAAGATCTGTTTTAAAGCTGATTTACGGAAGGCCTTTGACTCAGTCAATAGGCAATTTATTTACATGATGCTCCATAATATGGGCTTCCCTCAGCGCTGGGTTCAATGGATTCAATGTTGCTTGGAAACTCCAAAATTTTCGATTCTCTTTAATGGTTCACCTATTGGCTTCTTCGGGAGTAAGAATGGCATTCGGCAAGGCGATCCACTATCTCCTTATCTTTTTACGATTGCAATGGAAGGACTCAGTTGTATGTTAGAAGAGGCTGTTT
This sequence comes from Ensete ventricosum, assembly GCA_029747655.1. NCBI lineage: Eukaryota > Viridiplantae > Streptophyta > Magnoliopsida > Zingiberales > Musaceae > Ensete > Ensete ventricosum. Next base: position 41,395,928 of record JAQQAF010000003.1, read on the forward strand.
CCAATGGCAAAATTAAGGTACCATATTATGGTTCTATTTATATCTCTCACATAACATTTGCTGATGACCTTATTATCTTCCTTCGAGATGATCCAGTTTCTGTGAGTAATCTGGCAGATATTCTTAATGAATTTGGTATAGTTTCTGGTCTTAAGCTAAACCATGCAAAGAGCAAAGTATATGTGGGTGCTTGCATTGACAATAAGGATCATATTGCTCAAACATTGGGAGTTGCTGAAGGAAATTTACCGGTTCCTTACTTGGGTCTCCCACTTATATCCACTGGAATCAACAAAGCCTCCTGTCAGCCTATCATACAAAAAATTAAGAACATAATTTCCTCTTGGAAAAATAGGCTTCTTTCTAAAGCTGGACGACTTGAACTTATTCGATCTGTGTTGACCTCTTATTCTATTTATTGGTCTCATGCATTCCTTCTACCAGCCGGGCTTCTCCATGATATTGATAAATTACTTATGAACTTCTTTTGGAATGGCACAGATGGTAAGGCAATGCACATGGTGAATTGGGACAGCATTTGCAAACCGAAGGATGAAGGGGGGCTGAATCTTCGACATATTAGAGACTGGAATAAAGCTTGTATGGTAAAGCAATTATGGGATATTTTACAAAACAAGTCTTCCTTATGGTCACAATGGGTTTTTGCTAGGTACCTTACCAAGGAAACAATCTGGGAAGTATCTGCAAAAACATCTCATTCTGCTGCTTGGAAAGGAATTCTAAAGGCAAGGAGATGGCTACGTAACAATATTTCTTATGTGATTTCTTCTGGAACCAATATTAATATGTGGTATGATCCTTGGGTGAATGGGAAAAGCATATTTCAGATATTTGGTGATAGAGTACGACAGGATCTGGGGGCTCCCAAAGACTGGAAGGTTTCTGAATTCATTAACAATGGTACTTGGTGTCTTCCCAACCCTACCTCCCCTGACATGTTATTACTTTGGCCGACTATTAGGGCTATTACAATCAAGAACAACTCTTCAGATATGCTTATTTGGCTTCATGATAACGGTAAATTTAGTGCTACATCTGCATGGAACCAAATTAGACGACGAAACAACAAGTGGATCCAAAGTAGTTGGACATGGGATAGTCCATGCTCACAGCGACATTCCTTATGTACATGGCAGGCCCTTCTCGGCAAACTTCCTACGATGGACAATATGCAGCGAAGAGGTATTTATATTGTAAATCGGTGCTCTTTGTGTATGCAAAATGAAGAAAGTGTTGACCATCTCTACTTTGCTTGTGATTATTCATCTTGGATATGGAAGGAGATCTTGAAGCGATTTGATTTTCAAAGGCTACCACGGCCAAACTTGCATCATGAATTAGAAATGCTTATGCAAAGCTTCTCAAGAAAGGGGCCTCTTACACAACTAGCACGAATTATATTCAGATGTGCTATTTGGTGGATTTGGAAGGAGAGGTGTGGCAGAATTTTTGAGTGTCACAACATGAAGAAAGCTCAAATTCTGATAGAGATTCTTCAGGACTCACGATCATGTATGGAGCAAGAATTGAATACAGAACACCTAACAAGAAGAGAGAAAGATATTTTCACAAGATTCAATTTTTCCATTCGTCAAGAATCACTCGAATAATGATGAAGATTGTAATTATATGGGGCAAAGCTTATATTTTGTGATGTATCCACAAGTAGTCCAGAACAGTCTAGCTATTGCATTTTATTATTTATTAACTTCCTTATGCTACTCTTGGAGATGAGTTTGATGAAGCGTGCTCATTTCACCTTCTTTAGGTGGGGTGCAATCTTCTCGACTACACTAAGAGACTTCAGGCTTTAGTCTATGGCTTGTGTAGACAAAGCTTCTTTGTACAAATCTTTTACAAAATACAATATCTTTACTTACCAAAAAAAAAAAAAAAAAGCATGCTTTCGCAAAAAAATACGACGGTCATAAACTTTGCGCGAAGTCGTGCGCGAGTCGAATTTCGATCGATTTTTGTTGCACCGTCTCGGAAATTCAAAATACTGGCCATTCACGTTGTATTAGCCCATGGTAAGTCGTATGAGCATGGTTTCATGAAAAAACGCGACGGTCATAAACTTTGTGCAGAGTCGAGTTTCGATCGATTTTTCGTGCACCGTCTCAGAAATTTAAAATACTGGACTTTCCCGTCTTATTAGCCCATGGGAAGTCGTACAAGCATGCTTTCGCAAAAAAATACGACGGTCATAAACTTTGCGCGAAGTCGTGTGCGAGTCGAGTTTCGATCGGTTTTTCGTGCAACGTCTCGGAAATTCAAAATACTGGCCATTCACGTTGTATTAGCCCATGGTAAGTCGTATGAGCATGGTTTCACGAAAAAACGCGACGGTCTTAAACTTTCCGCAGAGTCGAGTTTCGATCGGTTTTTCGTTCACCGTCTCGGAAATTCAAAATACTGGTCTTTCCCGTCTTATTAGCCCATGGGAAGTCGTACAAGCACGCTTTCGCAAAAAAATACGACGGTCATAAACTTTGCGCGAAGTCGTGCGCGAGTCGAGTTTCGATCGGTTTTTCGTGCACCGTCTCGGAAATTCAAAATACTGGCCATTCACATTGTATTAGCCCATGGTAAGTCGTATGACCATGGTTTCATGAAAAAATGCGACGGTCATAAACTTTGCGCAGAGTCGAGTTTCGATCGATTTTTCGTGCACCGTCTCGGAAATTCAAAATACTGGCCATTCACATTGTATTAGCCCATGGTAAGTCGTATGACCATGGTTTCATGAAAAAATGCGACGGTCATAAACTTTGCGCAGAGTCGAGTTTCGATCGATTTTTCGTGCACCGTCTCAGAAATTCAAAATACTGGTCTTTCCCGTCTTATTAGCTCATGGGAAGTCGTACAAGCACGCTTTCGCAAAAAAATACGACGGTTATAAACTTTGCGCCAAGTCGTGCAAGAGTCGAGTTTCGATCGGTTTTTCGTGCACCCTCTCGGAAATTCAAAATACTGGCCATTCACGTTGTATTAGCCCATGGTAAGTCGTATGAGCTTGGTTTCACGAAAAAAACGCTACGGTCATAAACTTTGCGCAGAGTCGAGTTTCGATCGGTTTTTCGTGCACCGTCTCGGAAATTCAAAAAACTGGTCTTTCCCGTCTTATTAGCCCATGGGAAGTCGTACAAGCACGCTTTCGCAAAAAAATACGACGGTCATAAACTTTGCGCGAACTTTGCGCAAAGTCGAGTTTCGATCGGTTTTTCATGCACGTCACAGAAATTCAAAATACTGGTCATTCACGATATATTAGCCCATGGTAAGTCGTATGACCTTGGTTTCACGAAAAAACGCGACGGTCTTAAACTTTGCGCAGAGTCGAGTTTCGATCGGTTTTTCGTTCACCGTCTCGGAAATTCAAAATACTGGTCTTTCCCGTCTTATTAGCCCATTGGAAGTCGTACAAGCACGCTTTCGCAAAAAAATACGACGGTCATAAACTTTGCGCGAAGTCGTACGAGCATAGTTTCAAGAAAAAACGCGACGGTCATAAACTTTTTGGCAGAGTCGAGTTTCGATCGATTTTTCGTGCACCATCTCGGAAATTCAAAATACTGGTCTTTCCCGTCTTATTAGCCCATGGGAAGTCGTACAAGCACGCTTTCGCAAAAAAATACGATGGTCATAAACTTTGCACGAAGTCGTGCGCGAGTCGAGTTTCGATCGGTTTTTCGTGCACCGTCACAGAAATTCAACATACTGGTCATTCACGATGTATTAGCCCATGGTAAGTCGTCTGAGCATGGTTTCACGAAAAAACGCGACGGTTTTAAACTTTGCGCAGAGTCGAGTTTCGATCGGTTTTTCGTTCACCGTCTCGGAAATTCAAAATACTGGTCTTTCCCGTCTTATTAGCCCATGGGAAGTCGTACAAGCACGCTTTCGCAAAAAAATACGACGGTCATAAACTTTGCACGAAGTCGTGTGCGAGTCGAGTTTCGATCGGTTTTTCGTGCACCGTCTCGGAAATTCAAAATACTGGCCATTCACGTTGTATTAGCCCATGGTAAGTCGTATGAGCATGGTTTCAAGAAAAAACGCGACTGTCATAAACTTTGCGCAGAGTCGAGTTTCGATCGATTTTTCGTGCACCGTCTCGAAAATTCAAAATACTGGTCTTTCCCGTCTTATTAGCCCATGGGAAGTCGTACAAGCACGCTTTCGCAAAAAAATACGACGGTCATAAACTTTGCGCGAAGTCGTGCGCTAGTCGAGTTTCGATCGGTTTTTCGTGCATCGTCTCGGAAATTCAAAATACTGGCCATTCACGTTGTATTAGCCCATGGTAAGTCGTATGACCATGGTTTCACGAAAAAACGCGACGGTCATAAACTTTGCGCAGAGTCGAGTTTCGATCGATTTTTCTTGCACCATCTCGGAAATTCAAAATACTGGTATTTCCCGTCTTATTTGCCCATGGGAAGTCGTACAAGCACGCTTTCGCAAAAAAATACGACGGTCATAAACTTTGCGCGAAGTCGAGCGCGAGTCGAGTTTCGATTGGTTTTTCGTGCATCGTCTCGGAAATTCAAAATACTGGCCATTCACGAAGTATTAGCCCATGGTAACTCGTACGAGCATGGTTTCACGAAAAAACGCGACGGTCTTAAACTTTGCGCAGAGTCGAGTTTCGATCGGTTTTTCGTTCACCGTCTCGGACATTCAAAACACTGGTCTTTCCCGTCTTATTAGCCCATGGGAAGTCGTACAAGCACGCTTTCGCAAAAAAATATGACGGTCATAAACTTTGCGCGAAGTCGTGCACGAGTCGAGTTTCGATCGGTTTTTCGTGCACCGTCTCGAAAATTCAAAATACTGGCCATTCACATTGTATTAGCCCATGGTAAGTCGTATGAGCATGGTTTCAAGAAAAAACGCGACGGTCATAAACTTTGCGCAGAGTCGAGTTTCGATCGATTTTTTGTGCACCGTCTTGGAAATTCAAAATACTGGTCTTTCCCGTCTTATTAGCCCATGGGAAGTCGTACAAGCTCGCTTTCGCAAAAAAATATGACGGTCATAAACTTTGCGAGAAGTCGTGCGCGAGTCGAGTTTCGATCGGTTTTTCGTGCACCGTCTCGGAAATTCAAAATACTGGCCATTCACGTTGTATTAGCCCATGGTAAGTCGTATGAGCATGGTTTCAAGAAAAAACGCGACTGTCATAAACTTTGCGCAGAGTCGAGTTTCGATCGATTTTTCGTGCACCGTCTCGAAAATTCAAAATACTGGTCTTTCCCGTCTTATTAGCCCATGGGAAGTCGTACAAGCACGCTTTCGCAAAAAAATACGACGGTCATAAACATTGCGCGAAGTCGCTCGCGAGTCGAGTTTCGAACGGTTTTTCGTGCACCGTCTCGGAAATTCAAAATACTGGCCATTCACGTTGTATTAGCCCATAGTAAGTCGTATGAACATGGTTTCACGAAAAAACACGACCGTCATAATATTTGCGAGAGTCGAGTTTCGATCGGTTTTTCGTGCACCGTCTTGGAAATTCAAAATACTGGTCTTTCCCGTCTTATTAGCCCATGGGAAGTCGTACAAGCATGCTTTCGCAAAAAAATACGACGGTCATAAACTTTGCGCGAAGTCGTGCGCGAGTCGAATTTCGATCGGTTTTTCTTGCACCGTCTCGGAAATTCAAAATACTGGCCATTCACGTTGTATTAGCCCATGGTAAGTCGTATGAGCATTTTTTTTTGGTAAGTAAAGATAATGTATTTTGTAAAAGATTTGTACAAAGAAGCTTTGTCTACACAAGCCATAGACTAAAGCCTGAAGTCTCTTAGTGTAGTCGAGAAGATTGCACCCCACCTAAAGAAGGTGAAATGGAAACGCTTCATCAAACTCATCTCCAAGAGTAGCATAAGAAAGTTAATAAATAATAAAATGCAATAGCTAGACTGTTCTGGACTACTTGTGGATACATCACAAAATATAAGCTTTGCCCCATATAATACATTACAATCTTCATCATTATTCGAGTGATTCTTGACGAATGGAAAAATTGAATCTTGTGAAAATATCTTTCTCTCTTCTTGTTAGGTGCTCTGTATTCAATTCTTGCTCCATACATGATCGTGAGTCCTGAAGAATCTCTATCAGAATTTGAGCTTTGTTCATGTTGTGACACTCAAAAATTCTGCCACACCTCTCCTTCCAAATCCACCATATAGCACATCTGAATATAATTCTTGCTAGTTGTGTAAGAGGCCCCTTTCTTGAGAAGCTTTGCATAAGCATTTCTAATTCATGATGCAGGTTTGGCCGTGGTAGCCTTTGAAAATCAAATCGCTTCAGGATCTCCTTCCATATCCAAGATGAATAATCACAAGCAAAGTAGAGATGGTCAACACTTTCTTCATTTTGCATACACAAAGAGCACCGATTTACAATATAAATACCTCTTCGCTGCATATTGTCCATCGTAGGAAGTTTGCCGAGAAGGGCCTGCCATGTACATAAGGAATGTCGCTGTGAGCATGGACTATCCCATGTCCAACTACTTTGGATCCACTTGTTGTTTCGTCGTCTAATTTGGTTCCATGCAGATGTAGCACTAAATTTACCGTTATCATGAAGCCAAATAAGCATATCTGAAGAGTTGTTCATGATTGGAATAGCCCTAATAGTCGGCCAAAGTAATAACATGTCAGGGGAGGTAGGGTTGGGAAGACACCAAGTACCATTGTTAATGAATTCAGAAACCTTCCAGTCTTTGGGAGCCCCCAGATCCTGTCGTACTCTATCACCAAATATCTGAAATATACTTTTCCCATTCACCCAAGGATCATACCACATATTAATATTGGTTCCAGAAGAAATCACATAAGAAATATTGTTACGTAGCCATCGCCTTGCCTTCAGAATTCCTTTCCAAGCAGAAGAATGAGATGTTTTTGCAGATGTTTCCCAGATTGATTCCTTAGTTAGGTACCTAGCAAAAACCCATTGTGACCATAAGGAAGACTTGTTTTGTAAAATATCCCATAATTGCTTTACCATACAAGCTTTATTCCAATCTCTAATATGTCGAAGATTCAGCCCCCCTTCATCCTTCGGTTTGCAAATGCTGTCCCAATTCACCATATGCATTGCCTTACCATCTGTGCCATTCCAAAAGAAGTTCATAAGTAATTTATCAATATCATGGAGAAGCCCGGCAGGTAGAAGGAATGCATGAGACCAATAAATAGAATAAGAGATCAACACGGATCGAATAAGTTCAAGTCGTCCAGCTTTAGAAAGAAGCCTATTTTTCCAAGAGGAAATTCTGTTCTTAATTTTTTGTATAATAGGCTGACAGGAGGCTTTGTTGATTCCAGTGGATATAAGTGGGAGACCCAAGTAAGGAACCGGTAAATTTCCTTCAGCAACTCCCAATGTTTGAGCAATATGATCCTTATTGTCAATGCAAGCACCCACATATACTTTGCTCTTTGCATGGTTTAGCTTAAGACCAGAAACTTTACCAAATTCATTAAGAATATCTGCCAGATTACTCACAGAAACTGGATCATCTCGAAGGAAGATAATAAGGTCATCGGCAAATGTTATGTGAGAGATATAAACAGAACCATAATGTGGTACCTTAATTTTGCCATTGGAAACAGCCTCTTCTAACATACAACTGAGCCCTTCCATTGCAATGGTAAAAAGATAAGGAGATAGTGGATCGCCTTGCCGAATGCCATTCTTACTCCCAAAGAAGCCAATAGGTGAACCATTAAAGAGAATTGAAAATTTTGGAGTTTCCAAGCAACATTGAATCCATTTAATCCAGTGCTGAGGGAAGCCCATATTATGAGCATGGTTTCATGAAAAAACGCGATGGTCATAAACTTTGCGCAGAGTCGAGTTTCGATCGATTTTTCGTGCACCGTCTCAGAAATTTAAAATACTGGACTTTCCCGTCTTATTAGCCCATGGGAAGTCGTACAAGCATGCTTTCGCAAAAAAATACGACGGTCATAAACTTTGCGCGAAGTCGTGTGCGAGTCGAGTTTCGATCGGTTTTTCGTGCAACGTCTCGGAAATTCAAAATACTGGCCATTCACGTTGTATTAGCCCATGGTAAGTCGTATGAGCATGGTTTCACGAAAAAATGCGACGGTCATAAACTTTGCGCAGAGTCGAGTTTCGATCGATTTTTCGTGCACCGTCTCGAAAATTCAAAATACTGGACTTTCCCGTCTTATTAGCCCATGGGAATTCGTACAAGCACGCTTTCGCAAAAAAATACGACGGTCATAAACTTTGCGCGAAGTCGTTCGCGAGTCGAGTTTCGATCGGTTTTTCGTGCACCGTCTCGGAAATTCAAAATACTGGCCATTCACGTTGTATTAGCCCATGGTAAGTCGTATGACCATGGTTTCATGAAAAAATGCGACGGTCATAAACTTTGCGCAGAGTCGAGTTTCGATCGATTTTTCGTGCACCGTCTCGGAAATTCAAAATACTGGACTTTCCCGTCTTATTAGCCCATGGGAATTCGTACAAGCACGCTTTCGCAAAAAAATACGACGGTCATAAACTTTGCGCGAAGTCGTTCGCGAGTCGAGTTTCGATCGATTTTTCGTGCACCGTCTCGGAAATTCAAAATACAGGTCTTTCCCGTCTTATTAGCCCATGGGAAGTCGTACAAGCACGCTTTCGCAAAAAAATACGACGGTTATAAACTTTGCGCCAAGTCGTGCAAGAGTCGAGTTTCGATCGATTTTTCGTGCACCGTCTCGGAAATTCAAAATACTGGCCATTCACGTTGTATTAGCCCATGGTAAGTCGTATGAGCTTGGTTTCACGAAAAAACGCTACGGTCATAAACTTTGCGCAGAGTCGAGTTTCGATCGGTTTTTCGTGCACCGTCTCGGAAATTCAAAAAACTGGTCTTTCCCGTCTTATTAGCCCATGGGAAGTCGTACAAGCACGCTTTCGCAAAAAAATACGACGGTCATAAACTTTGCGCGAACTTTGCGCAAAGTCGAGTTTCGATCGGTTTTTCATGCACCGTCACAGAAATTCAAAATTCTGGTCATTCACGATGTATTAGCCCATGGTAAGTCGTATGACCTTGTTTTCAAGAAAAAACGCGACGGTCTTAAACTTTGCGCAGAGTCGAGTTTCGATCGGTTTTTCGTTCACCGTCTCGGAAATTCAAAATACTGGTCTTTCCCGTCTTATTAGCCCATTGGAAGTCGTACAACCACGCTTTCGCAAAAAAATACGACGGTCATAAACTTTGCGCGAAGTCCCAATGCACATGGTGAATTGGGACAGCATTTGCAAACCGAAGGATGAAGGGGGGCTGAATCTTCGACATATTAGAGATTGGAATAAAGCTTGTATGGTAAAGCAATTATGGGATATTTTACAAAACAAGTCTTCCTTATGGTCACAATGGGTTTTTGCTAGGTACCTTACCAAGGAATCAATCTGGGAAGTATCTGCAAAAACATCTCATTCTGCTGCTTGGAAAGGAATTCTAAAGGCAAGGAGATGGCTACGTAACAATATTTCTTATGTGATTTCTTCTGGAACCAATATTAATATGTGGTATGATCCTTGGGTGAATGGGAAAAGCATATTTCAGATATTTGGTGATAGAGTACGACAGGATCTGGGGGCTCCCAAAGACTGGAAGGTTTCTGAATTCATTAACAATGGTACTTGGTGTCTTCCCAACCCTACCTCCCCTGACATGTTATTACTTTGGCCGACTATTAGGGCTATTACAATCAAGAACAACTCTTCAGATATGCTTATTTGGCTTCATGATAACGGTAAATTTAGTGCTACATCTGCATGGAACCAAATTAGACGACGAAACAACAAGTGGATCCAAAGTAGTTGGACATGGGATAGTCCATGCTCACAGCGACATTCCTTATGTACATGGCAGGCCCTTCTCGGCAAACTTCCTACGATGGACAATATGCAGCGAAGAGGTATTTATATTGTAAATCGGTGCTCTTTGTGTATGCAAAATGAAGAAAGTGTTGACCATCTCTACTTTGCTTGTGATTATTCATCTTGGATATGGAAGGAGATCTTGAAGCGATTTGATTTTCAAAGGCTACCACGGCCAAACTTGCATCATGAATTAGAAATGCTTATGCAAAGCTTCTCAAGAAAGGGGCCTCTTACACAACTAGCACGAATTATATTCAGATGTGCTATTTGGTGGATTTGGAAGGAGAGGTGTGGCAGAATTTTTGAGTGTCACAACATGAAGAAAGCTCAAATTCTGATAGAGATTCTTCAGGACTCACGATCATGTATGGAGCAAGAATTGAATACAGAGCACCTAACAAGAAGAGAGAAAGATATTTTCACAAGATTCAATTTTTCCATTCGTCAAGAATCACTCGAATAATGATGAAGATTGTAATTATATGGGGCAAAGCTTATATTTTGTGATGTATCCACAAGTAGTCCAGAACAGTCTAGCTATTGCATTTTATTATTTATTAACTTCCTTATGCTACTCTTGGAGATGAGTTTGATGAAGCGTGCTCACTTCACCTTCTTTAGGTGGGGTGCAATCTTCTCGACTACACTAAGAGACTTCAGGCTTTAGTCTATGGCTTGTGTAGACAAAGCTTCTTTGTACAAATCTTTTACAAAATACAATATCTTTACTTACCAAAAAAAAAAAAAAACGTTGTATTAGCCCATGGTAAGTCGTATGAGCATGGTTTCACGAAAAAACACGACGGTCATAAACTTTGCGCAGAGTCGAGTTTCGATCGATTTTTCGTGCACCATCTCGGAAATTCAAAATACTAGTCTTTCCCGTCTTATTAGCCCATGGGAAGTCGTAAAAGCACTCTTTCGCAAAAAAATACGACGGTCATAAACTTTGCGCAGAGTCGAGTTTCGATCGATTTTTCGTGCACCATCTCAGAAATTTAAAATACTGGACTTTCGCATCTTATTAGCCCATGGGAAGTCGTACAAGCATGCTTTCGCAAAAAAATACGATGGTCATAAACTTTGCGCGAAGTCGTGTGCGAGTCGAGTTTCGATCGATTTTTCGTGCAACGTCTCGGAAATTCAAAATACTGCCCATTCACGTTGTATTAGCCCATGGTAAGTCATATGAGCATGGTTTCACGAAAAAACGCGACGGTCTTAAACTTTCTGCAGAGTCGAGTTTCGATCGGTTTTTCGTTCACCGTCTCGGAAATTCAAAATACTGGTCTTTCCCGTCTTATTAGCCCATGGGAAGTCGTACAAGCACGCTTTCGCAAAAAAATACGACGGTCATAAACTTTGCGCGAAGTCGTGCGCGAGTCGAGTTTCGATCGGTTTTTCGTGCACCGTCTCGGAAATTCAAAATACTGGCCATTCACCTTGTATTAGCCCATGGTAAGTCGTATGACAATGGTTTCATGAAAAAACGCGACCGTCATAATCTTTGCGAGAGTCGAGTTTCGATCGGTTTTTCGTTCACCATCTCGGAAATTCAAAATACTGGTCTTTCCCGTTTTATTAGCCCATGGGAAGTCGTACAAGCACGCTTTCGCAAAAAAATACGACGGTCATAAACATTGCGCGAAGTCGCTCGCGAGTCGAGTTTCGAACGGTTTTTCGTGCACCGTCTCGGAAATTCAAAATACTGGCCATTCACGTTGTATTAGCCCATAGTAAGTCGTATGAACATGGTTTCACGAAAAAACGCGACCGTCATAATATTTGCGAGAGTCAAGTTTCGATCGGTTTTTCGTGCACCGTCTTGGAAATTCAAAATACTGGTCTTTCCCGTCTTATTAGCCCATGGGAAGTCATACAAGCATGCTTTCGCAAAAAAATACGACGGTCATAAACTTTGCGCGAAGTCGTGCGCGAGTCGAATTTCGATCGATTTTTGTTGCACCGTCTCGGAAATTCAAAATACTGGCCATTCACGTTGTATTAGCCCATGGTAAGTCGTATGAGCATGGTTTCATGAAAAAACGCGACGGTCATAAACTTTGTGCAGAGTCGAGTTTCGATCGATTTTTCGTGCACCGTCTCAGAAATTTAAAATACTGGACTTTCCCGTCTTATTAGCCCATGGGAAGTCGTACAAGCATGCTTTCGCAAAAAAATACGACGGTCATAAACTTTGCGCGAAGTCGCTCGCGAGTCGAGTTTCGAACGGTTTTTCGTGCACCGTTTCGGAAATTCAAAATACTGGCCATTCACGTTGTATTAGCCCATAGTAAGTCGTATGAACATGGTTTCACGAAAAAACGCGACCGTCATAATATTTGCGAGAGTCGAGTTTCGATCGGTTTTTCGTGCACCGTCTTGGAAATTCAAAATACTGGTCTTTCCCGTCTTATTAGCCCATGGGAAGTCATACAAGCATGCTTTCGCAAAAAAATACGACGGTCATAAACTTTGCGCTAAGTCGTGCGCGAGTCGAATTTCGATCGATTTTTGTTGCACCGTCTCGGAAATTCAAAATACTGGCCATTCACGTTGTATTAGCCCATGGTAAGTCGTATGAGCATGGTTTCATGAAAAAACGCGACGGTCATAAACTTTGTGCAGAGTCGAGTTTCGATCGATTTTTCGTTCACCATCTCGGAAATTCAAAATACTGGTCTTTCCCGTTTTATTAGCCCATGGGAAGTCGTACAAGCACGCTTTCGCAAAAAAATACGACGGTCATAAACATTGCGCGAAGTCGCTCGCGAGTCGAGTTTCGAACGGTTTTTCGTGCACCGTCTCGGAAATTCAAAATACTGGCCATTCACGTTGTATTAGCCCATAGTAAGTCGTATGAACATGGTTTCACGAAAAAACGCGACCGTCATAATATTTGCGAGAGTCGAGTTTCGATCGGTTTTTCGTGCACCGTCTTGGAAATTCAAAATACTGGTCTTTCCCGTCTTATTAGCCCATGGGAAGTCATACAAGCATGCTTTCGCAAAAAAATACGACGGTCATAAACTTTGCGCGAAGTCGTGCGCGAGTCGAATTTCGATCGATTTTTGTTGCACCGTCTCGGAAATTCAAAATACTGGCCATTCACGTTGTATTAGCCCATGGTAAGTCGTATGAGCATGGTTTCATGAAAAAACGCGACGGTCATAAACTTTGTGCAGAGTCGAGTTTCGATCGATTTTTCGTGCACCGTCTCAGAAATTTAAAATACTGGACTTTCCCGTCTTATTAGCCCATGGGAAGTCGTACAAGCATGCTTTCGCAAAAAAATACGACGGTCATAAACTTTGCGCGAAGTCGTGTGCGAGTCGAGTTTCGATCGGTTTTTCGTGCAACGTCTCGGAAATTCAAAATACTGGCCATTCACGTTGTATGAGCATGGTAAGTCGTATGAGCATGGTTTCACGAAAAAACGCGACGGTCTTAAACTTTCCGCAGAGTCGAGTTTCGATCGGTTTTTCGTTCACCGTCTCGGAAATTCAAAATACTGGTCTTTCCCGTCTTATTAGCTCATGGGAAGTCGTACAAGCACGCTTTCGCAAAAAAATACGACGGTCATAAACTTTGCGCGAAGTCGTGCGCGAGTCGAGTTTCGATCGGTTTTTCGTGCACCGTCTCGGAAATTCAAAATACTGGCCATTCACATTGTATTAGCCCATGGTAAGTCGTATGACCATGGTTTCATGAAAAAATGCGACGGTCATAAACTTTGCGCAGAGTCGAGTTTCGATCGATTTTTCGTGCACCGTCTCGGAAATTCAAAATACTGGACTTTCCCGTCTTATTAGCCCATGGGAATTCGTACAAGCACGCTTTCGCAAAAAAATACGACGGTCATAAACTTTGCGCGAAGTCGTTCGCGAGTCGAGTTTCGATCGATTTTTCGTGCACCGTCTCGGAAATTCAAAATACTGGTCTTTCCCGTCTTATTAGCTCATGGGAAGTCGTACAAGCACGCTTTCGCAAAAAAATACGACGGTTATAAACTTTGCGCCAAGTCGTGCAAGAGTCGAGTTTCGATCGGTTTTTCGTGCACCCTCTCGGAAATTCAAAATACTGGCCATTCACGTTGTATTAGCCCATGGTAAGTCGTATGAGCTTGGTTTCACGAAAAAACGCTACGGTCATAAACTTTGCGCAGAGTCGAGTTTCGATCGGTTTTTCGTGCACCGTCTCGGAAATTCAAAAAACTGGTCTTTCCCATCTTATTAGCCCATGGGAAGTCGTACAAGCACGCTTTCGCAAAAAAATACGACGGTCATAAACTTTGCGCGAACTTTGCGCAAAGTCGAGTTTCGATCGGTTTTTCATGCACGTCACAGAAATTCAAAATACTGGTCATTCACGATATATTAGCCCATGGTAAGTCGTATGACCTTGGTTTCACGAAAAAACGCGACGGTCTTAAACTTTGCGCAGAGTCGAGTTTCGATCGGTTTTTCGTTCACCGTCTCGGAAATTCAAAATACTGGTCTTTCCCGTCTTATTAGCCCATTGGAAGTCGTACAAGCACGCTTTCGCAAAAAAATACGACGGTCATAAACTTTGCGCGAAGTCGTACACGAGTCGAGTTTCGATCGGTTTTTCGTGCACCGTCTCGGAAATTCAAGATACTGGCCATTCACGTTGTATTAGCCCATGGTTTTTCGTTCACCGTCTCGGAAATTCAAAATACTGGTCTTTCCCGTCTTATTAGCCCATTGGAAGTCGTACAAGCACGCTTTCGCAAAAAAATACGACGGTCATAAACTTTGCGCGAAGTCGTACGAGCATAGTTTCAAGAAAAAACGCGACGGTCATAAACTTTTTGGCAGAGTCGAGTTTCGATCGATTTTTCGTGCACCATCTCGGAAATTCAAAATACTGGTCTTTCCCGTCTTATTAGCCCATGGGAAGTCGTACAAGCACGCTTTCGCAAAAAAATACGATGGTCATAAACTTTGCACGAAGTCGTGCGCGAGTCGAGTTTCGATCGGTTTTTCGTGCACCGTCACCGAAATTCAACATACTGGTCATTCACGATGTATTAGCCCATGGTAAGTCGTCTGAGCATGGTTTCACGAAAAAACGCGACGGTTTTAAACTTTGCGCAGAGTCGAGTTTCGATCCGTTTTTCGTTCACCGTCTCGGAAATTCAAAATACTGGTCTTTCCCGTCTTATTAGCCCATGGGAAGTCGTACAAGCACGCTTTCGCAAAAAAATACGACGGTCATAAACTTTGCACGAAGTCGTGTGCGAGTCGAGTTTCGATCGGTTTTTCGTGCACCGTCTCGGAAATTCAAAATACTGGCCATTCACGTTGTATTAGCCCATGGTAAGTCGTATGAGCATGGTTTCAAGAAAAAACGCGACTGTCATAAACTTTGCGCAGAGTCGAGTTTCGATCGATTTTTCGTGCACCGTCTCGAAAATTCAAAATACTGGTCTTTCCCGTCTTATTAGCCCATGGGAAGTCGTACAAGCACGCTTTCGCAAAAAAATACGACGGTCATAAACTTTGCGCGAAGTCGTGCGCTAGTCGAGTTTCGATCGGTTTTTCGTGCATCGTCTCGGAAATTCAAAATACTGGCCATTCACGTTGTATTAGCCCATGGTAAGTCGTATGACCATGGTTTCACGAAAAAACGCGACGGTCATAAACTTTGCGCAGAGTCGAGTTTCGATCGATTTTTCTTGCACCATCTCGGAAATTCAAAATACTGGTATTTCCCGTCTTATTTGCCCATGGGAAGTCGTACAAGCACGCTTTCGCAAAAAAATACGACGGTCATAAACTTTGCGCGAAGTCGAGCGCGAGTCGAGTTTCGATTGGTTTTTCGTGCATCGTCTCGGAAATTCAAAATACTGGCCATTCACGAAGTATTAGCCCATGGTAACTCGTACGAGCATGGTTTCACGAAAAAACGCGACGGTCTTAAACTTTGCGCAGAGTCGAGTTTCGATCGGTTTTTCGTTCACCGTCTCGGACATTCAAAACACTGGTCTTTCCCGTCTTATTAGCCCATGGGAAGTCGTACAAGCACGCTTTCGCAAAAAAATATGACGGTCATAAACTTTGCGCGAAGTCGTGCACGAGTCGAGTTTCGATCGGTTTTTCGTGCACCGTCTCGAAAATTCAAAATACTGGCCATTCACATTGTATTAGCCCATGGTAAGTCGTATGAGCATGGTTTCAAGAAAAAACGCGACGGTCATAAACTTTGCGCAGAGTCGAGTTTCGATCGATTTTTTGTGCACCGTCTTGGAAATTCAAAATACTGGTCTTTCCCGTCTTATTAGCCCATGGGAAGTCGTACAAGCTCGCTTTCGCAAAAAAATATGACGGTCATAAACTTTGCGCGAAGTCGTGCGCGAGTCGAGTTTCGATCGGTTTTTCGTGCACCGTCTCGGAAATTCAAAATACTGGCCATTCACGTTGTATTAGCCCATGGTAAGTCGTATGAGCATGGTTTCAAGAAAAAACGCGACTGTCATAAACTTTGCGCAGAGTCGAGTTTCGATCGATTTTTCGTGCACCGTCTCGAAAATTCAAAATACTGGTCTTTCCCGTCTTATTAGCCCATGGGAAGACGTACAAGCACGCTTTCGCAAAAAAATACGACGGTCATAAACTTTGCGCGAAGTCGTGCGCTAGTCGAGTTTCGATCGGTTTTTCGTGCATCGTCTCGGAAATTCAAAATACTGGCCATTCACGTTGTATTAGCCCATGGTAAGTCGTATGACCATGGTTTCACGAAAAAACGCGATCGTCCTAATCTTTGCGAGAGTCGAGTTTCGATCGGTTTTTCGTGCACAGTCTTGGAAATTCAAAATACTGGTCTTTCCCGTCTTATTAGCCCATGGGAAGTCGTACAAGCTCACTTTCGCAAAAAAATACGACGGTCAAAAACATTACGCGAAGTCGCGCGCTGTGTCGAGTTTCGATTGGTTTTACGTGCACCATCTCGGAAATTCAAAATACTGGTCATTCACGATGTATTAGCCCATGGTAAGTTGTATGAGCATAGTTTCACGAAAAAACGCGACGGTCATAAACTTTGCGCAGAGTCGAGTTTCGATCGATTTTTCGTGCACCGTCTCGGAAATTCAAAATACTGGTCTTTCCCGTCTTATTAGCCCGTGGGAAGTCGTACAAGCACGCTTTCGCAAAAAAATACGACGGTTATAAACTTTGCACGAAGTCGTGCGAGAGTCGAGTTTCGATCGGTTTTTCATGCACCATCTCGGAAATTCAAAATACTGGCCATTCACGTTGTATTAGCCCATGGTAAGTCGAATGAGCTTGGTTTCACGAAAAAACGCAACGGTCATAAACTTTGCGCAGAGTCGAGTTTCGATCGGTTTTTCGTGCACCGTCCCGGAAATTCAAAAAACTGGTCTTTCCCGTCTTATTAGCCCATGGGAAGTCGTACAAGCAAGCTTTCGCAAAAAAATACGACGGTCATAAACTTTGCGTGAACTTTGCGCAAAGACAAGTTTCGATCGGTTTTTCGTGCACCGTCACAGAAATTCAAAATACTGGTCATTCACGATGTATTAGCCCATGGTAAGTCGTATGAGCATGGTTTCACGAAAAAACGCGACGGTCTTAAACTTTACGCAGAGTCGAGTTTCGATCGGTTTTTCGTTCACCGTCTCGGAAATTTGAAACACTGGTCTTTCCCGTCTTATTAGCCCATGGGAAGTCGTACAAGCACGTGTTCGCAAAAAAAATACGACGGTCATAAACTTTACGCGAAGTCGTGCATGAGTCGAGTTTCGATCGGTTTTTCGTGCACCGTCTCGGAAATTCAAAATACTGGCCATTCACGTTGTATTAGCCCATGGTAAGTCGTATGAGCATAGTTTCAAGAAAAAACGCGACGGTCATAAACTTTGCGCAGAGTCGAGTTTCGATCGATTTTTCGTGCACCGTCTCGGAAATTCAAAATACTGGTCTTTCCCGTCTTATTAGCCCATCGGTAGTCGTACAAGCACTCTTTCGCAAAAAAATACGACGGTCATAAACTTTACGCGAACTTTGCGCAAAGTCGAGTTTCGATCGGTTTTTCGTGCACCGTCACAGAAATTCAAAATACTGGTCATACACGATGTATTAGCCCATGGTATGAGCATCGTTTCACGAAAAAACGCGACCGTCATAATCTTTGCGAGAGTCGAGTTTCGATCGGTTTTTCGTGCACCGTCTTGGAAATTCATAATACTGGTCTTTCCCGTCTTATTAGCCCATGGGAAGTCGTATAAGCACGCTTTCGCAAAAAAATACGATGGTCATAAACTTTGCGCGAAGTCGTGCGCGAGTCGAGTTTCGATCGGTTTTTCCTGCACCGTCTCGGAAATTCAAAATACTGGCCATTCATGTTGTATTAGCCCATGGTAAGTCGTATGAGCATAGTTTCAAGAAAAAACGCGACGGTCATAAACTTTTTAGCAGAGTCGAGTTTCGATCGATTTTTCGTGCACCATCTCGGAAATTCAAAATACTGGTCTTTCCCGTCTTATTAGCCCATGGGAAGTCGTACAAGCACGCTTTCGCAAAAAAATACGACGGTCATAAACTTTGCGCGAAGTCGTGCGCTAGTCGAGTTTCGATCGGTTTTTCGTGCATCGTCTCGGAAATTCAAAATACTGGCCATTCACGTTGTATTAGCCCATGGTAAGTCGTATGACCATGGTTTCACGAAAAAACGCGACGGTCATAAACTTTGCGCAGAGTCGAGTTTCGATCGATTTTTCTTGCACCATCTCGGAAATTCAAAATACTGGTATTTCCCGTCTTATTTGCCCATGGGAAGTCGTACAAGCACGCTTTCGCAAAAAAATACGACGGTCATAAACTTTGCGCGAAGTCGAGCGCGAGTCGAGTTTCGATTGGTTTTTCGTGCATCGTCTCGGAAATTCAAAATACTGGCCATTCACGAAGTATTAGCCCATGGTAACTCGTACGAGCATGGTTTAACGAAAAAACGCGACGGTCTTAAACTTTGCGCAGAGTCGAGTTTCGATCGGTTTTTCGTTCACCGTCTCGGACATTCAAAACACTGGTCTTTCCCGTCTTATTAGCCCATGGGAAGTCGTACAAGCACGCTTTCGCAAAAAAATATGACGGTCATAAACTTTGCGCGAAGTCGTGCACGAGTCGAGTTTCGATCGGTTTTTCGTGCACCGTCTCGAAAATTCAAAATACTGGCCATTCACATTGTATTAGCCCATGGTAAGTCGTATGAGCATGGTTTCAAGAAAAAACGCGACGGTCATAAACTTTGCGCAGAGTCGAGTTTCGATCGATTTTTTGTGCACCGTCTTGGAAATTCAAAATACTGGTCTTTCCCGTCTTATTAGCCCATGGGAAGTCGTACAAGCTCGCTTTCGCAAAAAAATATGACGGTCATAAACTTTGCGCGAAGTCGTGCGCGAGTCGAGTTTCGATCGGTTTTTCGTGCACCGTCTCGGAAATTCAAAATACTGGCCATTCACGTTGTATTAGCCCATGGTAAGTCGTATGAGCATGGTTTCAAGAAAAAACGCGACTGTCATAAACTTTGCGCAGAGTCGAGTTTCGATCGATTTTTCGTGCACCGTCTCGAAAATTCAAAATACTGGTCTTTCCCGTCTTATTAGCCCATGGGAAGTCGTACAAGCACGCTTTCGCAAAAAAATACGACGGTCATAAACTTTGCGCGAAGTCGTGCGCTAGTCGAGTTTCGATCGGTTTTTCGTGCATCGTCTCGGAAATTCAAAATACTGGCCATTCACGTTGTATTAGCCCATGGTAAGTCGTATGACCATGGTTTCACGAAAAAACGCGTTCGTCCTAATCTTTGCGAGAGTCGAGTTTCGATCGGTTTTTCGTGCACAGTCTTGGAAATTCAAAATACTGGTCTTTCCCGTCTTATTAGCCCATGGGAAGTCATACAAGCTCACTTTCGCAAAAAAATACGACGGTCAAAAACATTACGCGAAGTCGCGCGCTGTGTCGAGTTTCGATTGGTTTTACGTGCACCATCTCGGAAATTCAAAATACTGGTCATTCACGATGTATTAGCCCATGGTAAGTTGTATGAGCATAGTTTCACGAAAAAACGCGACGGTCATAAACTTTGCGCAGAGTCGAGTTTCGATCGATTTTTCGTGCACCGTCTCGGAAATTCAAAATACTGGTCTTTCCCGTCTTATTAGCCCGTGGGAAGTCGTACAAGCACGCTTTCGCAAAAAAATACGACGGTTATAAACTTTGCACGAAGTCGTGCGAGAGTCGAGTTTCGATCGGTTTTTCATGCACCATCTCGGAAATTCAAAATACTGGCCATTCACGTTGTATTAGCCCATGGTAAGTCGAATGAGCTTGGTTTCACGAAAAAACGCAACGGTTATAAACTTTGCGCAGAGTCGAGTTTCGATCGGTTTTTCGTGCACCGTCCCGGAAATTCAAAAAACTGGTCTTTCCCGTCTTATTAGCCCATGGGAAGTCGTACAAGCAAGCTTTCGCAAAAAAATACGACGGTCATAAACTTTGCGTGAACTTTGCGCAAAGACAAGTTTCGATCGGTTTTTCGTGCACCGTCACAGAAATTCAAAATACTGGTCATTCACGATGTATTAGCCCATGGTAAGTCGTATGAGCATGGTTTCACGAAAAAACGCGACGGTCTTAAACTTTACGCAGAGTCGAGTTTCGATCGGTTTTTCGTTCACCGTCTCGGAAATTTGAAACACTGGTCTTTCCCGTCTTATTAGCCCATGGGAAGTCGTACAAGCACGTGTTCGCAAAAAAAATACGACGGTCATAAACTTTACGCGAAGTCGTGCATGAGTCGAGTTTCGATCGGTTTTTCTTGCACCGTCTCGGAAATTCAAAATACTGGCCATTCACGTTGTATTAGCCCATGGTAAGTCGTATGAGCATAGTTTCAAGAAAAAACGCGACGGTCATAAACTTTGCGCAGAGTCGAGTTTCGATCGATTTTTCGTGCACCGTCTCGGAAATTCAAAATACTGGTCTTTCCCGTCTTATTAGCCCATCGGTAGTCGTACAAGCACTCTTTCGCAAAAAAATACGACGGTCATAAACTTTACGCGAACTTTGCGCAAAGTCGAGTTTCGATCGGTTTTTCGTGCACCGTCACAGAAATTCAAAATACTGGTCATACACGATGTATTAGCCCATGGTATGAGCATCGTTTCACGAAAAAACGCGACCGTCATAATCTTTGCGAGAGTCGAGTTTCGATCGGTTTTTCGTGCACCGTCTTGGAAATTCATAATACTGGTCTTTCCCGTCTTATTAGCCCATGGGAAGTCGTATAAGCACGCTTTCGCAAAAAAATACGATGGTCATAAACTTTGCGCGAAGTCGTGCGCGAGTCGAGTTTCGATCGGTTTTTCCTGCACCGTCTCGGAAATTCAAAATACTGGCCATTCATGTTGTATTAGCCCATGGTAAGTCGTATGAGCATAGTTTCAAGAAAAAACGCGACGGTCATAAACTTTTTAGCAGAGTCGAGTTTCGATCGATTTTTCGTGCACCATCTCGGAAATTCAAAATACTGGTCTTTCCCGTCTTATTAGCCCATGGGAAGTCGTACAAGCACGCTTTCGCAAAAAAATACGATGGTCATAAACTTTGCACGAAGTCGTGCGCGAGTCGAGTTTCGATCGGTTTTTTCGTGCACCGTCACAGAAATTCAACATACTGGTCATTCACGATGTATTAGCCCATGGTAAGTCGTCTGAGCATGGTTTCACGAAAAAACGCGACGGTTTTAAACTTTGCGCAGAGTCGAGTTTCGATCGGTTTTTCGTTCACCGTCTCGGAAATTCAAAATACTGGTCTTTCCCGTCTTATTAGCCCATGGGAAGTCGTACAAGCACGCTTTCGCAAAAAAATACGACGGTCATAAACTTTGCACGAAGTCGTGTGCGAGTCGAGTTTCGATCGGTTTTTCGTGCACCGTCTCGGAAATTCAAAATACTGGCCATTCACGTTGTATTAGCCCATGGTAAGTCGTATGAGCATGGTTTCAAGAAAAAACGCGACGGTCATAAACTTTGCGCAGAGTCGAGTTTCGATCGATTTTTCGTGCACCGTCTCGGAAATTCAAAATACTAGTATTTCCCATCTTATTAGCCCATGGGATGTCGTACAAGCTCGCTTTCGGAAAAAAATACGACGGTCATAAACTTTGCGGCAAGTCATGCGCGAGTCGAGTTTCGATCGGTTTTTCGTTGACCGTCTCGGAAATTCAAAATACTGGCCATTCACGTTGTATTAGCCCATGGTAAGTCGTATGAGCATGGTTTCATGAAAAAACGCGACGGTCATAAACTTTGCGCAGAGTCGAGTTTCGATCGATTTTTCGTGCACCGTCTCGGAAATTCAAAATACTGGACTTTCCCGTCTTATTAGCCCATGGGAAGTCGTACAAGCACGCTTTCGAAAAAAAATACGACGGTCATAAACTTTGCGCGAAGTCGTGCGCGAGTCGAGTTTCGATCGGTTTTTCGTTCACCGTCTCGGAAATTCAAAATACTGGCCATTCACGTTGTATTAGCCCATGCTAAGTCGTATGAGCATGGTTTCATGAAAAAACGCGACGGTCATAAACTTTGCGCAGAGTCGAGTTTCGATCGATTTTTCGTGCACCGTCTCGGAAATTCAAAATACTGGTATTTCCCGTCTTATTAGCCCATGGGAAGTCGTACAAGCACGCTTTCGCAAAAAAATACGACGGTCATAAACTTTCCGCGAAGTCCTGCGCGATTCGAGTTTCGATCGGTTTTTCGTGCACCGTCTCGGAAATTCAAAATAATGGTCATTCACGTTGTATTAGCCCATGGTAAGTCGTATGACAATGGTTTCACGAAAAAACGAGACCGTCATAATCTTTGCGAGAGTCGAGTTTCGATCGGTTTTTCGTGCACCGTCTTGGAAAATCAAAATACTGGTCTTTCCCGTCTTATTAGCCCATGGGAAGTCGTACAAGCTCGCTTTCGCAAAAAAATACGACGGTCAAAAACATTGCGCGAAGTCGCGCGCTGTGTCGAGTTTCGATTGGTTTTACGTGCACCATCTCGGAAATTCAAAATACTGGCCATTCACTATGTATTAGCCCATGGTAAGTCGTATGAGCATAGTTTCACAAAAAAACGCGACGGTCATAAACTTTGCGCAAAGTCGAGTTTCGATCGATTTTTCGTGCACCTTCTCGGAAATTGAAAATACTGGTCTTTCCCGTCTTATTAGCCCATGGGAAGTCGTACAAGCATGCTTTCGCAAAAAAATACGACGGTCATAAACTTTGCGCGAAGTCGTGCGCGAGTCGAGTTTCGATCAGTTTTTCGTGCACCGTCTCGGAAATTCAAAATACTGGCCATTCACGTTGTATTAGCCCATGGTAAGTCGTCTGAGCATGGTTTAACGAAAAAACGCGACGGTCTTAAACTTTGCGCAGACTCGAGTTTCTATCGGTTTTTCGTGCACCGTCTCGGAAATTCAAAATACTGGACATTCACGTTGTATTAGCCCATGGTAAGTCGTATGAGCATGGTTTCACGAAAAAACACGACGGTCATAAACTTTTTAGCAGAGTCGAGTTTCGATCGATTGTTCGTGCACCGTCTCGTAAATTTAAAATACTAGTCTTTCCCGTCTTATTAGCCCATGGGAAGTCGTACAAGCATGCTTTCGCAAAAAAATACGACGGTCATAAATTTGCGCGAACTTTGCGCAAAGTCGAGTTTCGATCGGTTTTTCGTGCACCGTCACAGAAATTCAAAATACTGGTCATTCACGATGTATTAGCCCATTGTAAGTCGTCTGAGCATGGTTTCACGAAAAAACGCGACGGTCTTAAACTTTGCGCAGAGTCGAGTTTCGATCGGTTTTTCGTTCACCGTCTCGGAAATTCAAAATACTGGTCTTTCCCGTCTTATTAGCCCATGGGAAGTCGTACAAGCACGCTTTCGCAAAAAAATACGACGGTCATAAACTTTGCGCGAGGTCGTGCGCGAGTCGAGTTTCGATCGATTTTTCGTGCACCGTCTCGGAAATTCAAAATACTGGCCATTCACGTTGTATTAGCCCATGGTAAGTAGTATGAGCTTGGTTTCACGAAAAAACGCGACGGTCATAAACTTTGCGCAGAGTCTAGTTTCGATCGGTTTTTCGTGCACCGTCTCGGAAATTCAAAATACTGGTCTTTCCCATCTTATTAGCCCATGGGAAGTCGTACAAGCACGCTTTCGCAAAAAAATACGACGGTCATAAACTTTGCGCGAAGTCGTGCGCGAGTCGAGTTTCGATCGGTTTTTCGTGCACCGTCTCGGAAATTCAAAATACTAGCCATTCACGTTGTATTAGCCCATGGTAAGTCGTATGAGCTTGGTTTCACGAAAAAACGCGACGGTCATAAACTTTGCGCAGAGTCGAGTTTCGATCGGTTTTTCGTGCACCGTCTCGGAAATTCAAAATACTGGTATTTCCCGTCTTATTAGCCCATGGGAAGTCGTACAAGCACGCTTTCGCAACAAAATACTGTTTATATCTCTCACATAACATTTCCCGATGACCTTATTATCTTCCTTCGAGATGATCCAATTTCTGTGAGTAATCTGGCAGATATTCTTAATGAATTTGGTAAAGTTTCTGGTCTTAAGCTAAACCATGCAAAGAGCAAAGTATATGTGGGTGCTTGCATTGACAATAAGGATCATATTGCTCAAACATTGGGAGTTGCTGAAGGAAATTTACCAGTTCCTTACTTGCGTCTCCCACTTATATCCACTGGAATCAACAAAGTCTCCTGTCAGCCTATCCTACAAAAAATTAAGAACAGAATTTCCTCTTGGAAAAATAGGCTTCTTTCTAAAGCTGGACGACTCGAACTTATTCGATCTGTGTTGATCTCTTATTCTATTTATTGGTCTCATGCATTCCTTCTACCTGCCGGGCTTCTCCATGATATTGATAAATTACTTATGAACTTCTTTTGGAATGGCACAGATGGTAAGGCAATGCACATGGTGAATTGGGACAACATTTGCAAACCGAAGGATGAAGGGGGGCTGAATCTTCGACATATTAGAGATTGGAATAAAGCTTGTATGGTAAAGCAATTATGGGATATTTTACAAAACAAGTCTTCCTTATGGTCACAATGGGTTTTTGCTAGGTACCTAACCAAGGAATCAATCTGGGAAACATCTGCAAAAACATCTCATTCTGCTGCTTGGAAAGGAATTCTGAAGGCAAGGCGATGGCTAAGTAACAATATTTCTTATGTGATTTCTTCTGTAACCAATATTAATATGTGGTATGATCCTTAGGTGAATGGGAAAAGTATATTTCAGATATTTGGTGATAGAGTACGACAGGATCTGGGGGCTCCCAAAGACTGGAAGGTTTCTGAATTCATTAACAATGGTACATGGTGTCTTCCCAACCCTACCTCTCATGACATGTTATTACTTTGGCCGACTATTAGGGCTATTCCAATCAAGAACAACTCTTCAGATATGCTGATTTGGCTTCATGATAACGGTAAATTTAGTGCTACATCTGCATGGAACCAAATTAGACGACGAAACAACAAGTGGATCCAAAGTAGTTGGACATGGGATAGTCCATGCTCACAACGGCATTCCTTATGTACATGGCAGGCCCTTCTCGACAAACTTCCTACGATGGACAATATGCAGCGAAGAGGTATTTATATTGTAAATCGGTGCTCTTTGTGTATGCAAAATGAAGAAAGTGTTGATCATCTCTACTCTGCTTGTGATTATTCATCTTGGATATGGAAGGAGATCTTGAAGCGATTTGATTTTCAAAGGCTACCACGGCCAAACTTGCATCATGAATTAGAAATGCTTATGCAAAGCTTCTCAAGAAAGGGGCCTCTTACACAACTAGCAAGAATTATATTCAGATGTGCTATTTGGTGGATTTGGAAGGAGAGGTGTGGCAGAATTTTTGAGTGCCACAACATGAACAAAGCTCAAATTCTGATAGAGATTCTTCAGGACTCACGATCATGTATGGAGCAAGAATTGAATACAGAGCACCTAACAAGAAGAGAGAAAGATATTTTCACAAGATTCAATTTTTCCATTCGTCAAGAATCACTCGAATAATGATGAAGATTGTAATATATTATATGGGGCAAAGCTTATATTTTGTGATGTATCCACAAGTAGTCCAGAACAGTCTAGCTATTGCATTTTATTATTTATTAACTTCCTTGTGCTACTCTTGGAGATGAGTTCGATGAAGCGTGCCCATTTCACCTTCTTTTGGTGGGGTGCAATCTTCTCGACTACACTAAGAGACTTCAGGCTTTAGTCTATGGCTTGTGTAGACAAAGCTTTTTGTACAAATCTTTTACAAAATACATTATCTTTACTTACCAAAAAAAAAAAAATACGACGGTCATAAACTTTGCGCGAACTTGGTGCAAAGTCGAGTTTCGATTTGTTTTTCGTGCACCGTCACAGAAATTCAAAATACTGGTCATTCACGATGTATTAGCCCATGGTAAGTCGTCTGAGCATGGTTTCACGAAAAAACGCGACGGTTAAACTTTGCGCAGAGTCGAGTTTCGATCGGTTTTTCGTTCACCATCTCGGAAATTCAAAATACTGGTCTTTCCCGTCTTATTAGCCCATGGGAAGTCGTACAAGCACGCTTTCGCAAAAAAATACGACGGTCATAAACTTTGGGGAAGTCGTACGCGAGTCGAGTTTCGATTGGTTTTTCGTGCACCGTCTCGGAAATTCAAAATACTGGCCATTCACGTTGTATTAGCCCATGGTAAGTCGTATGAGCATGGTTTCAAGAAAAAACGCGACGGTCATAAACTTTGCGCAGAGTCGAGTTTCGATCGATTTTTTGTGCACCGTCTTGGAAATTCAAAATACTGGTATTTCCCGTCTTATTAGCCCATGGGAAGTCGTACAAGCACGCTTTCGCAAAAAAATACGACGGTCATAAACTTTGCGCGAAGTCGTGCGCGAGTCGATTTTCGATCGGTTTTTCGTGCACCGTCTCGGAAATTCAAAATAATGGCTATTCAAGTTGTATTAGCCCATGGTAAGTCGTATGACAATGGTTTCACGAAAAAACGCGACCGTCATAATCTTTGCGAGAGTCGAGTTTCGATCGGTTTTTCGTGCACCGTCTTGGAAATTCAAAATACTGGTCTTTCCCGTCTTATTAGCCCATGGGAAGTCGTACAAGCTCGCTTTCGCAAAAAAATACGACAGTCAAAAACATTGCGCGAAGTCGCACGCTGTGTCGAGTTTCGATTGGTTTTACGTGCACCATCTCGGAAATTCAAAATACTGGCCATTCACGATGTATTAGCCCATGGTAAGTCGTATGAGCATAGTTTCACGAAAAAACGCGACGGTCATAAACTTTGCGCAGAGTCGTGTTTCGATCGATTTTTCGTGCACCGTCTCGGAAATTCAAAATACTGGTCTTTCCCGTCTTATTAGCCCATGGTAAGTCGTACAAGCACGCTTTTGCAAAAAAATACGACGGTCATAAACTTTGCGCGAACTCGTGCACGAGTCGATTTCGATCGGTTTTTCGTGCACCGTCTCGGAAATTCAAAATACTGGCCATTCACGTTGTATTAGCCCATGGTAAGTCGTATGAGCTTGGTTTCACGAAAAAATGCAACGGTCATAAACTTTGCGCAGTGTCGAGTTTCGATCGGTTTTTCGTGCACCGTCTCGGAAATTCAAAAAACTGGTCTTTCCCGTCTTATTACCCATGGGAAGTCGTACAAGCACGCTTTCGCAAAAAAATACGACGGTCATAAACTTTGCGCGAACTTTGCGCAAAGTCGAGTTTCGATCGGTTTTTCGTGCACCGTCACAGAAATTCAAAATACTGGTCATTCACTATGTATTAGCCCATGGTAAGTCGTCTGGGCATGGTTTTATGAAAAAACGCGACGGTCTTAAACTTTGCGCAGAGTCGAGTTTCGATCGGTTTTTCGTTCACCGTCTCGGAAATTCAAAATACTGGTCTTTCCCGTCTTATTAGCCCATGGGATGTCGTACAAGCACGCTTTCGCAAAAAAATACGACGGTCATAAACTTTGCGCGAAGTCGTGCGCGAGTCGACTTTCGATCGGTTTTTCGTGCACCGTCACAGAAATTCAAAATACTGGCCATTCACGTTAAATTAGCCCATGGTAAGCCGTATGAGCATGGTTTCTCGAAAAGACTCGACGGTTCTAAACTTTGCGCAGAGTCGAGTTTCGATCGATTTTTCGTGCACCGTCTCGGAAATTCAAAATATTGGTCTTTCCCGTCTTATTAGCCCATGGGAAGTCGTACAAGCACGCTTTCGCAAAAAATACGATGGTCATAAACTTTGCGCGAAGTCGTGCGCGAGTCGAGTTTCGATCGGTTTTTTGTGCACCGTCTTGGAAATTCCAAATACTGGCCATTCACGTTGTATTAGCCCATGGTAAGTCGTATGAGCATGGTTTCATGAAAAAATGCGACGGTCATAAACTTTGCGCAGAGTCGCGTCGATCGGTTTTTCGTGCACCGTCTCAGAAATTCAAAATACTGGTCTTTCCCGTCTTATTAGCCCATGGGAAGTCGTACAAGCACGCTTTCGCAAAAAAATACGACGGTCATAAACTTTTTTTTTGGTAAGTACGACGGTCATACAGTTTGCGCGAAGTCGTGCGCGAGTCGAGTTTCGATCGGTTATCGCAAAAAAATAGACGGTGACGGACTTGACTTGAGAGAGAGAGAGGCGGAGAGAGAGAGGAGGAGAGACGGTGCACGCATCTGCTTGGGAATGGGGAGGAATGGGCCTGCGTTCCCTTGCGTGCGTGCATGAGTGCTCTGCTCTGCTTGGGCTTGCGCTTGCGATCGACGCTGGGGGCGGCAACCTCTTCCCTTGCGCTTGTGCTTGCGATTGCTCCCTTTTTCTCCTCTGCGATCGCTCCGCGAAGAGTGGAAGGCCGGCGGTCGCTCCTGCGATCGGCGATTCCAGGCCGGGAATCGGCGATTTCAGGCGTGGAAGGGCGGCGGCTCTTCTCCCCTAGGCGCGGGACGGACTCTAGGGCAAGAAACGGTGGAAGCTGCCCTGCGATTGGGGCTGGGTTCACTGCCGCTTCCTGCGGCAACTCCAGCGTGGAAAGGGCGACGGCTGCTTCTGCAATCGGCGTGGAAGGGGCGACGGCTGCGACATTAGTGTGGGCAGGGTGGTGGCTTCGTCTCCCCTAGGCGGCTGGCGGTCTCTAGGGCGAGCGACGCCATGGATGCGAGCGGCCGGACGCGGCACTCTGCTTCGCATCCTCTGTTCCAGCGGGATGCTCCTCCGCTGGCTTCTTCCCAGCGGCTGATTGCTTCACAGCAGAACGCCCCTCTCCAGCAGTCACAGCGGGAGAGAGTTGCTCCTCAGCCGCTGGTTACTTCACCGCGGGAGGGGGATGCTCCTCTCCAACAGCCGCTGGTTCCTCCCCAGCAGCTTAGGCCGGTTTCACACCAGGATGTTCCACCGCTGATTTCTTCTTCTCGACGGGATGCTCCTTCAATGAACCAGGCCCGAGGTCGTTCACGATCTAGATCACGACCTCCAGCTCCTATTTCCCGAGATCCGAAGCCTTGGAGTAGCCTCTTCAAGGCTCCAGTGGGTAGTCCGGATCTTCGACTGGACTTTTATGCTCCAGAAGTACAGGCTGACCAGAAGATTGCTGTGTATGAGGCTATTGATTCCGACGAACTAATTGAGACATGGTCAATGGCAATTGTGGGCTACGTTGTTGGACTAAGAACATCCTTTTTCCCACTATCCTCATACATCAGAACTCGATGGGGAATATCAACATTTGATCTTCATATGTTGGAGACCGGATTCTTTGTATGCAGGCTTTATTCGGAAGAAGATTTACAACGGGTCCTTGAAGGATTTTGGACTATCCGTGGTCATCCAATGATACTACGACGCTGGGCACCTGATGTGAGATTGGAGTTAGACAGTCTACAGTCTATCCCAATATGGGTTTCTTTCCATGGACTTCCACTACATCTCTGGGGTCGTCGTTTTATTGCAAAGCTTTGCAGCACCCTGGGACAGCCATTGTATCTTGATAAGGCAACAGCTTCGCAAACGAGATTGACCTTTGCCAGAGCTTGTGTAATGATTTCTTCTGATGAGGAACTGCCGAATAATGTTTCTTACTGTGATCTTGATGGGAGCACCCGAAAGGTGAAAGTCTCATATTCTTGGAAGCCACAACGATGCAAGGTTTGTCTATCTTTTGGACATGTAAATGGTGCCTGCCAACAGCCTTCACAGAAAATCACACAGGTCTACCGACCACGCCAAGAGCCACAGAATGGGGTCACTACCACTAATCCAAGCACTGATACTCCAGTGCCAACAGTGGTGATGGCGGAGAAGATGATTGAACACTCTGACTCGTTGGGGAAGCGACACGAACAAGAGAAAGACAAGTCAGGACTTCCATCTTTACCTATTATATCAGAGACTTTCACTGCAGGAGCTTCCCAAGGTTCTCACTCCCCAATAACAACCTCGCCTTCATGAATCACTCCTTCAGATAATCAGGAAATTTCATTTCAACAACCTCTTGGGAACCAAGACATTGCAACTCACCAAACTCATCGCTCTTCGACACATCCCGCTATTCAGGTCTCCTTGCCTCAAGGTACGCAAAAATTTAAACATTTGCAAGCTGTGGATGAGGTGGATAAATATAGGAATAGAGGATTAAAGGGTAAAGATATTATGCGAGAGGACCATGCAAAATCAAAGGATAAGAAAAAGGATGGTAGTGTCCTCCCAAAATCGCATGCTCTTCCTTCTATCTAGTATTGATGAAAATAAGCTGTTGGAATGTTCGTGGACTTAATAAGACTAAGAAATGTCGGGAGCTCAATAGAATAATCCGATCTGCTGCATGTGACATGGTGATTCTTGTGGAAACAAAAATTAAACCTCATCGTGTTCGAGTTCAGAAGAATTTAATATGGCCTGAGGCAGAACTTTTTACTAATGATTCTCAGGATACTTATGGTCGAGTTTGGGTCTTATGGCATCCTAACCTTGTTACTGCTTGGTTTATTTCTGCTACTAATCAATTCATTCATCTTAAGGCAGAGGATAAACAGACTGGATGTCAATTCAATATTACCGGTATTTATGCATCTAACAGTATGTCTGACAGGAATGCTCTATGGCGTGATCTGGTTAGCATTGCAAATAGTTATCCTACAGTACCTTGGGCTGTTCTCGGTGACTTTAATACTGTCAGATACACAAATGAGAAAGTGGGGGGTAGAGTGCTTTCCGAATGTCAGCTTCAACATTTTAATGATTGTATAGATACTGCTGCATTGACTGACATGAAATATGTAGGTGATTGGTTCTCATGGAACAATCAAAGTACTGCTGAAAGAAAAATTATGGCTCGACTTGACAGATGTTTGATTAATCAGGAATGGTTAGCAGTTTTCCCAGATTCACTTCTTGAGTACGGTGCTAAGTTATTTTCGGATCACTCTATTATGCATATACATGCAGATAAAGCACTACCCAGAGTCAAGAAACCTTTTAGATTTTTTAATATGTGGAGTTCTCAATCAGGAGCAGCAGCCTAATAGTATTCATGTTGGGCCTACAAGACGACTTGATTCTGAAGCCCTCTCTCATCTTAATAACCCAATAACGGATGATGAAATCGTGAAAGTTGTTTTCAAGTCCCCGAAGTACAAAAGCCCTGGTCCAGATGGATTTCCAGCTGAGTTTTATCAAATTGCATGGTCTATTGTAGGCAACGATGTCATAAAAGCTTATCGACATTTTTTCTCCTCAGGTCACATTCTTAAAGAAATGAATTGCACTTTTATTTCTTTAGTGCCTAAAAATGATGGAGCCGATTCATTGGAGAACTACCGTCCTATTTCACTGTGCAACTTTATTTATAAGGTTATCTCTAAGTTGCTGGCAGATAGACTACAAAAGGTCATGAATAAGGTCATTAGTCCTAATCAGGCTGCTTTTCTTAAAGGGAGGAGTATCCATCATAATGTCCTGCTTGCTAATGATTTGGTTAAGGATCTACATTCTAAAACAAGAGGAAAAAAGATCTGTTTTAAAGCTGATTTACGAAAGGCCTTTGACTCAGTCAATAGGAATTTTATTTACATGATGCTCCATAATATGGGCTTCCCTCAGCACTGGGTTAAATGGATTCAATGTTGCTTGGAAACTCCAAAATTTTCAATTCTCTTTAATGGTTCACCTATTGGCTTCTTTGGGAGTAAGAATGGCATTCGGCAAGGCGATCCACTATCTCCTTATCTTTTTACCATTGCAATGGAAGGGCTCAGTTGTATGTTAGAAGAGGCTGTTTCCAATGGCAAAATTAAGGTACCACATTATGGTTCTGTTTATATCTCTCACATAACATTTGCCGACGACCTTATTATCTTCCTTCGAGATGATCCAGTTTCTGTGAGTAATCTGGCAGATATTCTTAATGAATTTGGTAAAGTTTCTGGTCTTAAGCTAAACCATGCAAAGAGCAAAGTATATGTGGGTGCTTGCATTGACAATAAGGATCATATTGCTCAAACATTGGGAGTTGCTGAAGGAAATTTACCGGTTCCTTACTTGGGTCTCTCACTTATATCCACTGGAATCAACAAAGCCTCCTGTCCGCCTATTTTACAAAAAATTAAGAACAGAATTTCCTCTTGGAAAAATAGGCTTCTTTCTAAAGCTGGACGACTTGAACTTATTCGATCCGTGTTGATCTCTTATTCTATTTATTGGTCTCATGCATTCCTTCTACCTACCGGGCTTCTCCATGATATTGATAAATTACTTATGAACTTCTTTTGGAATGGCACAGATGGTAAGGCAATGCACATGGTGAATTGGGACAGCATTTGCAAACCGAAGGATGAAGGGGGGCTGAATCTTCGACATATTAGATATTGGAATAAAGCTTGTATGGTAAAGCAATTATGGGATATTTTACAAAACAAGTCTTCCTTATGGTCACAATGGGTTTTTGCTAGGTACCTAACTAAGGAATCAATCTGGGAAACATCTGCAAAAACATCTCATTCTTCTGCTTGGAAAGGAATTCTGAAGGCAAGGCGATGGCTACGTAACAATATTTCTTATGTGATTTCTTCTGGAACCAATATTAATATGTGGTATGATCCTTGGGTGAATGGGAAAAGTATATTTCAGATATTTGGTGATAGAGTACGACAGGATTTGGGGGCTCCCAAAGACTGGAAGGTTTCTAAATTCATTAACAATGGTACTTGGTGTCTTCCCAACCCTACCTCCCCTGACATGTTATTACTTTGGCCGATTATTAGGGCTATTCCAATCATGAACAACTCTTCAGATATGCTTATTTGGCTTCATGATAACGGTAAATTTAGTGCTACATCTGCATGGAACCAAATTAGACGACGAAACAACAAGTGGATCCAAAGTAGTTGGACATGGGATAGTCCATGCTTACAGCGACATTCCTTATGTACATGGCAGGCCCTTCTCGGCAAACTTCCTACGATGGACAATATGCAGCGAAGAGGTATTTATATTGTAAATCGGTGCTCTTTGTGTATGCAAATTGAAGAAAGTGTTGACCATCTCTACTTTGCTTGTGATTATTCATCTTGGATATGGAAGGAGATCTTGAAGCGATTTGATTTTCAAAGGCTACCACGGCCAAACCTGCATCATGAATTAGAAATGCTTATGCAAAGCTTCTCAAGAAAGGGGCCTCTTACACAACTAGCAAGAATTATATTCAGATGTGCTATATGGTGGATTTGGAAGGAGAGGTGTGGCAGAATTTTTGAGTGTCACAACATGAAAAAAGCTCAAATTCTGATAGAGATTCTTCAGGACTCACGATCATGTATGGAGCAAGAATTGAATACAGAGCACCTAACAAGAAGAGAGAAAGATATTTTCACAAGATTCAATTTTTCCATTCGTCAAGAATCACTTGAATAATGATGAAGATTGTAATGTATTATATGGGGCAAAGCTTATATTTTGTGATGTATCCACAAGTAGTCCAGAACAGTCTAGCTATTGCATTTTATTATTTATTAACTTCCTTATGCTACTCTTGGAGATGAGTTTGATGAAGCGTGCCCATTTCACCTTCTTTAGGTGGGGTGCAATCTTCTCGACTACACTAAGAGACTTCAGGCTTTAGTCTATGGCTTGTGTAGACAAAGCTTCTTTGTACAAATCTTTTACAAAATACATTATCTTTACTTACCAAAAAAAAGAGTTTCGATCGGTTTTTCGTGCACCGTCTCGGAAATTCAAAATACAGGCCATTCACGTTGTATTAGCCCATGGTAAGTCGTATGAGCTTGGTTTCACGAAAAAACGCAACGGTCATAAACTTTGCGCAGAGTTGAGTTTCGATTGGTTTTTCGTGCACCGTCTCGGAAATTCAAAATACTGGTCTTTCCCATCTTATTAGCCCATGGGAAGTTGTACAAGCACGCTTTCGCAAAAAAATACGACGGTCATAAACTTTGCGCGAACTTTGCGCAAAGTCGAGTTTCGATCGGTTTTTCGTGCACCGTCACAGAAATTCAAAATACTGGTCATTCACGATGTATTAGCCCATTGTAAGTCGTATGAGCATGGTTTCACGAAAAAACGCGACCGTCATAATCTTTGCGAGAGTCGAGTTTCGATCGGTTTTTCGTGCACCGTCTTGGAAATTCAAAATACTGGTCTTTCCCGTCTTTTTAGCCCATGGGAAGTCATACAAGCATGCTTTCGCAAAAAAATACGATGTTCATAAACTTTGCGCGAAGTCGTGCGCGAGTCGAGTTTCGATCGGTTTTTCGTGCACCGTCTCAGAAATTCAAAATACTGGCCATTCATGTTGTATTAGCCCATGGTAAGTCGTCTGAGCATGGTTTCACGAAAAAACGCGACGGTCTTAAACTTTGCGCAGAGTCGAGTTTCGATCGATTTTTCGTGCACCTTCTCGAAAATTCAAAATATTGGTATTTCCCATCTTATTAGCCCATGGGAAGTCGTACAAGCACGCTTTCGCAAAAAAATATGACGATCATAAACTTTGCGCGAAGTCGTGCGCGAGTCGAGTTTCGATCGGTTTTTCGTGCACCGTCTCGGAAATTCAAAATACTGGCCATTCACGTTGTATTAGCCCATGGTAAGTCGTATGACAATGGTTTCACGAAAAAATGCGACCGTCATAATCTTTGCGAGAGTCGAGTTTCGATCGGTTTTTCGTGCACCGTCTTGGAAATTCAAAATACTGGTCTTTCCCGTTTTTTTAGCCATTGGAAGTCGTACAAGCTCGCTTCCGCAAAAAAATACGACGGTCAAAAACATTGCGCGAAGTCACGCGCTGTGTCGAGTTTCGATTGGTTTTACGTGCACCATCTCGGAAATTCAAAATACTGGCCATTCACGATGTATTAGCCCATGGTAAGTCGTATGAGCATAGTTTCACGAAAAAACGCGACGGTCATAAACTTTGCGCAGAGTCGAGTTTCGATCGATTTTTCGTGCACCGTCTCGAAAATTCAAAATACTGGTCTTTCCCGTCTTATTAGCCCATGGGAAGTCGTACAAGCACGCTTTTGCAAAAAAATATGACGGTCATAAACTTTGCGCGAAGTAGTGCACGAGTCGAGTTTCGATCGGTTTTTCGTGCACCGTCTCGGAAATTCAAAATACTGGCCATTCACGTTGTATTAGCCCATGGTAAGTCGTATGAGCTTGGTTTCACGAAAAAACGCAACGGTTATAAACTTTGCGCAGAGTCGAGTTTCGATCGGTTTTTCGTGCACCGTCTCGGAAATTCAAAAAACTGGTCTTTCCCGTCTTATTAGCCCATGGGAAGTCGTACAAGCACGCTTTCGCAAAAAAATACGATGGTCATAAACTTTGCGCGAACTTTGCGTAAAGTCGAGTTTCGATCGGTTTTTCGTGCACCGTCACAGAAATTCAAAATACTGGTCATTCAAGATGTATTAGCCCAGATGAAATGACAATCCACTTGCTTAGTTCATATTTAATCAAAAGACTTTTAGTACTCACATTAATGTATCAGCTTATTTTGGTTGTCACGTACAGTGCAGACTTATAAACTTATTCAGTCAGATGAATTTCTTTCGGCATCAGATTTGACAGGCTTGTTACAGGACCAAATTGACAATTGGGCAAAAGATTTAGGGAGCCTACACTTGATTTCCTAATCAAATAAAGAGAAAATCCCAAACACCTAAACCAGCAACTCTTCTAGTCAGATTAGTATGGTAGGTTTGTATTGATGCAAGGATTAGCAGCTATCCTTCGAATTAGAAACGGCTAGGGCCTGCGCTTGGGAATGGGGGGGAATGGGCCTGCGTTCCCTTGCGTGCGTGCGTGAGTGCTCTGCTCTGCTTGCGCTTGCGATCGGCGCTGGGGACGGCAACCTCATCTCTTACCGAAGAGTGGGCAGCGGAGGGCGATTGCTCCCTTGGGCGATTTCTCCTCTACGATCGCTCCGCGGCGAAGGAAGGCCGGCGGTCGCTCTTGCGATCAGCGATTCCAGGCGGGGAATCGGCGATTTCAGGCGTGGAAGGGCGGCGGCTCTTCTCCCCTAGGAGCGGGACGGACTCTAGGGCGAGAAACGGTGGAGGCTGCGCTGCGATTGGGGCTGGGTTCACTGCCGCTCTTCCTGCGGCAACTCCATGGGCGACGGCTGCTTCTGCAATCGGCGTGGAAAGGGCGACGGCTGCGACCTTAGTGTTGGAAGGGTGGTGGCTTCCTCTCCCCTAGGAGGCTGGCGGTCTCTAGGGCGAGCGACGCCATGGATGCGAGCGACTCTGCTTCGCATCCTCTGTTCCAGCGGGATGCTCCTCCGCTGGCTTCTTCCCAGCGGCCTGCGCTGGTTGCTTCCCAGCGGAACGCCCCTCTCCAGCAACAGCGGGAGAGGGTTGCTCCTCAACCGCTGGTTACTTCACAGCGGGAGGGGGTTGCTCCTCTCCAACAGCCACTGGTTCCTCCCCAGCAGCTTAGGCCGGTTTCACACCAGGATGTTCCACCGCTGAATTCTTCTTCTCGACGGGATGCTCCTTCAATGAACCAGGCCTGAGGTCGTTCACGATCTAGATCACGACCTCCTGCTCCTATTTCCTGAGATCCTCGGCCTTGGAGTAGCCTCTTCAAGGCTCCAGTGGGTAGTCCGGATCTTCGACTGGACTTTTTTGCTCCAGAAGTACAGGCTGATCAGAAGATTGCTGTGTATGAGGCTATTGATTCTGACGAACTAATTGAGACATGGTCCATGGCAATTGTGGGCTACGTTGTTGGACTAAGAACATCATTTTTTCCATTATCCTCATATATCAGAACTCGATGGGGAATATCAACATTTGATCTTCATATGTTGGAGACCGGATTCTTTGTATGCAAGCTTTATTCTGAAGAAGATTTACAACGGGTCCTTGAAGGATTTTGGACTATCCGTGGTCATCCAATGATACTACGACGCTGGGCACCTGATGTGAGATTGGAGTTAGACAGTCTACAGTCTATCCCAATATGGGTTTCTTTCCATGGACTTCCACTACATCTCTGGGGTCGTCGTTTTATTGCAAAGCTTTGCAGCACCTTGGGACAGCCATTGTATATTGATAAGGCAACAGCTTCGCAAACGAGATTGACCTTTGCCAGAGCTTGTGTAATGGTTTCTTCTGATGAGGAACTACCGAATGAAGTTTCTTACCGTGATCTTGATGGGAGCACTCGAAAGGTGAAAGTCTCATATTCTTGGAAGCCACAACGATGCAAGGTTTGTCTATCTTTTGGACATGTAAATGGTGCTTGCCAACAGCCTTCACAAAAAATCACACAGGTCTACCGACCACGCCAAGAGCCACAGAATGGGGTCATTACCACTAAACCAAGCACTGATACTCCAGTGCCAACAGAGATGATGGCGGAGAAGATGAATGAGCACTCTGACTCGTTGGGGCAGCGACACGAACAGGAGAAAGACAAGTCAGGACTTTCATCTTTTCCTATTATATCAGAGACTTTCACTGCAGGAGCTTCCCATGGTTCTCACTCCCCAATAACAACCTCGCCGTCACGAATCATTCCTTCAGATAATCAGGAAATTTCATTTCAACAACCTCTTGGGAACAAAGACATTGCAACTCACCAAACTCATCGCTCTTCGACACATCCCACTATTCCGGACTGCTTGCCTCAAGGTACGCAAAAGTTTAAACATTTGCAAGCTGTGGATGAGGTGGATAAATATAGGAATAAAGGATTAAAGGGTAAAGATATTATGCGGGAGGACCATGTAAAATCAAAGGATAAGAAAAAGGATGGTAGTGTCCTCCCAAAAATGCATGCTCTTCCTTCTATCTAGTATTGATGAAAATAATCTGTTGGAATGTTCGTGGACTTAATAAGACTGAGAAATGTCGGGAGCTCAATAGAATAATCCGATCTGCTGCATGTGATATTGTGATTCTTGTGGAAACAAAAATTAAAACCCATCGTGTTCGAGTTCAGAAGAATTTAATATGGCTTGAGGCAGAACTTTTTACTAATGATTCTCAGGATACTTATGGTCGAGTTTGGGTCTTATGGCATCCTAACCTTGTTACTGCTTGGTTTATTTCTGCTACTAATCAATTCATTCATCTTAAGGCAGAGGATAAACAGACTGGATGTCAATTCAATATTACCGGTATCTATGCATCTAACAGTATGTCTGACAGGAATGCTCTATGGCGTGATCTGGTTAGCATTGCAAATAGTTATCCTACAGTACCTTGGGTTGTTCTCGGTGACTTTAATACTGTCAGATACACAAATGAGAAAGTGGGGGGTAGAGTGCTTTTCGAATGTCAGCTTCAACATTTTAATGATTGCATAGATACTGCTGCATTGACTGACATGAAATCTGTAGGTGATTGGTTCTCATGGAACAATCAAAGTACTGCTGATAGAAAAATTATGGCTCGACTTGACAGATGTTTGATAAATCAGGAATGGTTAGCAGTTTTCCCAGATTCACTTCTTGAGTACGGTGCTAAGTTATTTTCGGATCACTCTATTATGCATATACATGCAGATAAAGCACTACCCAGAGTCAAGAAACCCTTTAGATTTTTTAATATGTGGAGTTCTCACCCTAAGTTCCTCGAAGTTATTAAGTCAGCTTGGGACATTAATGTATTTGGTTCTCCTCCTTACATCCTATGTCAAAAGCTAAAAGCATGCAAAGCAGCACTTAAGAAGTGGAATTCAATTACATTCGGAAATATCACCAACAGGGTTCAGTTATGCAAGCAAGAACTTATGACTGTGCAAAGCGAGCTAAATCTTCAACCTCTGGATGCGAATCTTATATACAAAGAGGCTGCTGCTAGAAATAACTTTATGCAAGCTTTGAAGCAGGAGGAATGCTTTTTGAAACAGAAGTCACGACAGCATTGGCTTACTCTAGGGGATTCTAATACGAAGTTTTTCTATGCTGCTATTGCTACCAGAAGGGCTACTAATCGTATCAAAAAATGCAAAGGTATAGATGGTAATCTTATTGAGGATTTGGATGAGGTTAAAAATTACACCGAGCAATTTTTTTATTCCTTACTCAATCAGGAACAGCAGCCTAATAGTATTCATGTTGGGCCTACAAGACGACTTGATTCTGAAGCCCTCTCTCATCTTAATGCCCCAATAACGGATGATGAAATTGTGAAAGTTGTTTTCAAGTCCCCGAAGTACAAAAGCCCTGGTCCAGATGGATTTCCAGCTGAGTTTTATCAAATTGCATGGTCTATTGTAGGCAACGATGTCATAAAAGCTTATCGACATTTTTTCTCCTCAGGTCACATTCTTAAAGAAATGAATTGCACTTTTATTTCTTTAGTGCCTAAAAATGATGGAGCCGATTCATTGGAGAACTACCGTCCTATTTCACTGTGCAACTTTATTTATAAGGTTATCTCTAAGTTGCTGGCAGATAGACTACAAAAGGTCATGAATAAGGTCATTAGTCCTAATCAGGCTGCTTTTCTTAAAGGGAGGAGTATCCATCATAATGTCCTGCTTGCTAATGATTTGGTTAAGGATCTACATTCTAAAACAAGAGGAAAAAAGATCTGTTTTAAAGCTGATTTACGAAAGGCCTTTGACTCAGTCAATAGGAATTTTATTTACATGATGCTCCATAATATGGGCTTCCCTCAGCACTGGGTTAAATGGATTCAATGTTGCTTGGAAACTCCAAAATTTTCAATTCTCTTTAATGGTTCACCTATTGGCTTCTTTGGGAGTAAGAATGGCATTCGGCAAGGCGATCCACTATCTCCTTATCTTTTTACCATTGCAATGGAAGGGCTCAGTTGTATGTTAGAAGAGGCTGTTTCCAATGGCAAAATTAAGGTACCACATTATGGTTCTGTTTATATCTCTCACATAACATTTGCTGATGACCTTATTATCTTCCTTCGAGATGATCCAGTTTCTGTGAGTAATCTGGCAGATATTCTTAATGAATTAGGTATAGTTTCTGGTCTTACGCTAAACCATGCAAAGAGCAAAGTATACGTTGGAGCTTGAATTGAAAATAAGGATCATATTGCTCAAACATTGGGAGTTGCTGAAGGAAATTTACCGGTTCCTTACTTGGGTCTTCCACTTATATCCACTGGAATCAACAAAGTCTCCTGTCAGCCTATCCTACAAAAAATTAAGAACAGAATTTCCTCTTGGAAAAATAGGCTTCTTTCTAAAGCTGGACGACTTGAACTTATTCGATCAGTGTTGATCTCTTATTCTATTTATTGGTCTCATGCATTCCTTCTACCAGCCGGGCTTCTCAATGATATTGATAAATTACTTATGAACTTCTTTTGGAATGACACAGATGGTAAGGCAATGCATATGGTGAATTGGGACAACATTTGCAAACCGAAGGATGAAGGGGGCTTGAATCTTCGACATATTAGAGATTGGAATAAAGCCTGTATGGTAAAGCAATTATGGGATATTTTACAAAACAAGTCTTCTTTATGGTCACAATGGGTTTTTGCTAGGTACCTTACCAAGGAATCAATCTGAGAAGTATCTGCAAAAACATCTCATTCTGCTGCTTGGAAAGGAATTCTGAAGGCAAGGAGATGGCTACGTAACAATATTTCTTATGTGATTTCTTCTTGAACCAATATTAATATGTGGTATGATCCTTGGGTGAATGGGAAAGGTATATTTCAGATATTTGGTGATAGAGTACGACAGGATCTGGGGGCTCCCAAAGACTGGAAGGTTTCTGAATTCATTAACAATGGTACATGGTGTCTTCCTAACCCTACCTCCCCAGACATGTTATTACTTTGGCCGACTATTAGGGCTATTCCATTCAAGAACAACTCTTCAAATATGCTTATTTGGCTTCATGATAATGGTAAATTTAGTGCTACATCTGCATGGAACCAAATTAGACGACGAAACAACAAGTGGATCCCAAGTAGTTGGACATGGGATAGTCCATGCTCACAGCGACATTCCTTATGTACATGGCAGGCCCTTCTCGGCAAACTTCCTACGATGGATAATATGCAGCGAAGAGGTATTTATATTGTAAATCGGTGCTCTTTGTGTATGCAAAAGGAAGAAAGTGTTGACCATCTATACTTTGCTTTTGATTATTCATCTTGGATATGGGAAGAGATCTTGAAGCGATTTGATCTTCAAAGGCTACCACGACCAAACTTGCATCATGAACTAGAAAGGCTAATGCAAGGCTTCTCAAGAAAGGGTCCTCTTACACAACTAGCAAGAATTATATTCAGATGTGCTATTTGGTGGATTTGGAAGGAGAGGTGTGGCAGAATTTTTGAGTGTCACAACATGAACAAAGCTCAAATTCTGATAG
Source organism: Ensete ventricosum (assembly GCA_029747655.1). NCBI lineage: Eukaryota > Viridiplantae > Streptophyta > Magnoliopsida > Zingiberales > Musaceae > Ensete > Ensete ventricosum. The sequence continues at coordinate 41,437,874 of JAQQAF010000003.1, forward strand.
AGATTCTTCAAGACTCACGATCATGCATGGAGCAAGAATTGAATATAGAGCACCTAACAAGAAGAGAGAAAGAGATTTTCACAAGATTCAATTTTTTCATTAGTCAATAATCACTCGAATAATGATGAAGATTGTAATGTATTATGGGGCAAAGCTTATATTTTGTGATGTATCCACAAGTACTCCAGAACAGTCTAGATATTACATTTTTTATTAATTTCCTTGTGGTACTCTTGGAAATGAGTTTGATGAAGTGTGCCCATTTCACCTTCTTTAGGTGGGGTACAATCTTCTCGACTACACTAAGAGACTTCAGGCTTTAGTCTATGGCTTGTGTAGACAAAGCTTCTTTGTACAAATCTTTTATAAAATACATTATCTTTACTTACCAAAAAAAAAAAAGATGTATTAGCCCATGGTAAGTCGTCTGGGCATGGTTTCACGAAAAAACGCGACGGTCTTAAACTTTGCGCAGAGTCGAGTTTCGATCGGTTTTTCGTTCACCGTCTCGGAAATTCAAAATACTGGTCTTTCCCGTCTTATTAGCCCATGGGAAGTCGTACAAGCACGCTTTCGTAAAAAAATACGACGGTCATAAACTTTGCGCGTACTTTGCGCAAAGTCGAGTTTCGATCGATTTTTCGTGCACCGTCACAGAAATTCAAAATACTGGTCATTCACGATGTATTAGCCCATGGTAAGTCGTCTGGGCATGGTTTCACGAAAAAACGCGACGGTCTTAAACTTTGCGCAGAGTCGAGTTTCGATCGGTTTTTCGTTCACCGTCTCGGAAATTCAAAAAACTGGTCTTTCCCGTCTTATTAGCCCATGGGAAGTCGTACAAGCACGCTTTCGTAAAAAAATACGACGGTCATAAATTTTGCGCGAATTTTGCGCAAACTCGAGTTTCGATCGGTTTTTCGTGCACCGTAACAGAAATTCAAAATACTGGTCATTCACGATGTATTAGCCCATGGTAAGTCGTGTGGGCATGGTTTCACGAAAAAACATGACGGTCTTAAACTTTACGCAGAGCCGAGTTTCGATCGGTTTTTCGTTCACCGTCTCGGAAATTCAAAATACTGGTCTTTCCCGTCTTATTAGACCACGTGAAGTCGTACAAGCACGCTTTCACAAAAAAATACGACGGTCATAAATTTTGCGCGAAGTCGCGCGCTGTGTCGAGTTTCGATCGGTTTTTCGTGCACCGTCTCGGAAATTCAAAATACTGGCCATTCACGTTGTATTAGCCCATGGTAAGTCGTATGAGCATGGTTTCACGAAAAAACGCGATCGTCATAATCTTTGCGAGAGTCGAGTTTCGATCGGTTTTTCGTGCACCGTCTTGGAAATTCAAAATACTGGTCTTTCCCGTCTTATTAGCCCATGGGAAGTCGTAAAAGCACGCTTTCGCAAAAAAATACGACGGTCATAAAATTTGCGCGAAGTCGTGCGCGAGTCGAGTTTCGATCGGTTTTTCATGCACCGTCTCGGAAATTCAAAATACTGTCCATTCACGTTGTATTAGCCCATGGTAAGTCGTATGAGCATGGTTTCATGAAAAAACGCGACGGTCAAAAACTTTGCGCAGAGTCGAGTTTCGATCGATTTTTCGTGCACCGTCTCGGAAATTCAAAATACTGGACTTTCCCGTCTTATTAGCCCATGGGAAGTCGTACATGCACGCTTTCGCAAAAACATACGACGGACATAAACTTTGCGCGAAGTCGTGCGCGAGTCGAGTTTCGATCGATTTTTCGTGCACCGTCTCGGAAATTCAAAATACTGGCCATTCACGTTGTATTAGCCCATGGTAAGTCGTATGAGCATGGTTTCACGAAAAAACGCGACGGTCATAATCTTTGCGCAGAGTCGAGTTTCGATCGATTGTTCGTGCACCGTCTTGGAAATTCAAAATACTGGTCTTTCCCGTCTTATTAGCCAATAGGAAGTCGTACAAGCTCGCTTTCGCAAAAAAATACGACGATCAAGAACATTGCGCGAAGTCGCGCGCTGTGTCGAGTTTCGATCGGTTTTTCGTGCACCCTCACGGAAATTCAAAATACTGGCCATTCACATTGTATTAGCACATGGTAAGTCGTATGAGCATGGTTTCACGAAAAAACGCGACCGTCATAATCTTTGCAAGAGTCGAGTTTTGATCGGTTTTTCGTGCACCGTCTTGGAAATTCAAAATACTGGTCTTTCCCGTCTTATTAGCCCATGGGAAGTCGTACAAGCACGCTTTCGCAAAAAAATACGATGGTCATAAACTTTGCGCGAAGTCGTGCGCGAGTCGAGTTTCGATCGGTTTTTCGTGCACCGTCTCGGAAATTCAAAATACTGGCCATTCACGTTGTATTAGCCCATGGTAAGTCGTATGAGCATGGTTTCACGAAAAAATGCGACGGTCATAAACTTTGCGCAGAGTCGAGTTTCGATCGATTTTTCGTGCACCGTCTCGGAAATTCAAAATACTGGTATTTCCCGTCTTATTATTCCATGGGAAGTCGTACAAGCACGCTTTCACAAAAAAATACGACGATCATAAACTTTGCGCGAAGTCGTGCGCGTGTCGAGTTTTGATCGATTTTTCGTGCACTGTCTCGGAAATTCAAAATACTGGCCATTCACGTTGTATTAGCCCATGGTAAGTCATATGACAATGGTTTCACGAAAAAACGCGACCGTCATAATCTTAGCGAGAGTCGAGTTTCGATTGGTTTTTCGTGCACCGTCTTGGAAATTCAAAATACTGGTCTTTCCCGTCTTATTAGCCCATGGGAAGTCGTACAAGCTCGCTTTCGCAAAAAAATACGACGGTCAAAAACATTGCGCGAAGTCGCGTGCTGTGTCGAGTTTCGATTGGTTTTACGTGCATCATCTCGGAAATTCAAAATACTGGCCATTCACGATGTATTAGCCCATGGTAAGTCGTATGAGCATAGTTTCACGAAAAAACGCGACGGTCATAAACTTTGCGCAGAGTCGAGTTTCGATCGATTTTTCGTGCACCGTCTCGGAAATTCAAAATACTGATCTTTACTTACCAAAAAAAAAAATTCAAAATACTGGACTTTCCCGTCTTATTAGCCCATGGGAAGTCGTACAAGCACGCTTTCGGCAAAAAATACGACGGTCATAAACTTTGCGCGAAGTCGTGCGCGAGTCGAGTTTCGATCGGTTTTTCGTGCACCGTCTCGGAAATTCAAAATACTGGCCATTCACGTTGTATTAGCCCATGGTAAGTTGTATGAGCATGGTTTCACGAAAAAACGCGACGGTCATAAACTTTTCGCAGAGTCAAGTTTCGATCGGTTTTCGTGCACCGTCTCGGAAATTCAAAATACTGGCCATTCACGTTGTATTAGCCCATGGTAAGTCGTATGAGCTTGGTTTCACGAAAAAACTCGACGGTCATAAACTTTGCGCAGAGTCGAGTTTCGATCGGTTTTTCGTGCACCGTCTCGGAAATTCAAAATACTGGTCTTTCCCGTCTTATTAGCCCATGGGAAGTCATACAAGCACGCTTTCGCAAAAAAATACGACGGTCATAAACTTTGCGCGAACTTGGTGCAAAGTCGAGTTTCGATCGGTTTTTCGTGCACCGTCACAGAAATTCAAAATACTGGTCATTCACGATGTATTAGCCCATGGTAAGTCGTCTGAGCATGGTTTCACGAAAAAATGCGACGGTCTTAAACTTTGCGCAGAGTCGAGTTTCGATCGGTTTTTCGTTCACCGTCTCGGAAATTCAAAATACTGGTATTTCCCGTCTTATTAGCCCATGGGAAGTCGTACAAGCATGCTTTCGCAAAAAAAATACGACGGTCATAAACTTTGCGCGAAGTCGTGCACGAGTCGAGTTTCAATCGGTTTTTCGTGCACCGTCTCGGAAATTTAAAATACTGGCCATTCACGTTGTATTAGCCCATGGTAAGTCGTATGAGCTTGGTTTCACGAAAAAACGTAACGGTCATAAACGTTGCGCAGAGTCGAGTTTCGATCGGTTTTTCGTGCACCGTCTTGGAAATTCAAAATACTGGTATTTCCCGTCTTATTATTCCATGGGAAGTCGTACAAGCACGCTTTCGCAAAAAAATACGACGGTCATAAACTTTGCGCGAAGTCGTGCGCGAGTCGAGTTTCGATCGGTTTTTCGTTCACCGTCTCGAAATTCAAAATACTGGTCTTTCCCGTCTTATTAGCCCATGGGAAGTCATACAAGCACGCTTTCGCAAAAAAATACGACGGTCATAAACTTTGCGCAAAGTCGTACGCGATTCGAGTTTCGATCGGTTTTTCGTGCACCGTCTCGGAAATTCAAAATACTGGCCATTCACGTTGTATTAGCCCATGGTAAGTCGTATGAGCATGGTTTCAAGAAAAAACGCGACGGTCATAAACTTTGCGCAGAGTCGAGTTTCGATCGATTTTTCGTGCACCGTCTCGGAAATTCAAAATACTGGTATTTCCCGTCTTATTAGCCCATGGGAAGTCGTACAAGCACGCTTTCGCAAAAAAATACGACGGTCATAAACTTTGCGCGAAGTCGTGCGCGAGTCGAGTTTCGATCGGTTTTTCGTGCACCGTCTCGGAAATTCAAAATACTGGCCATTCACGTTGTATGAGCCCATGGTAAGTCGAATGAGCATGGTTTCACGAAAAAACGCGACGGTCATAATCTTTGCGAGAGTCAAGTTTCGATCGGTTTTTCGTGCACGGTCTTGGAAATTCAAAATACTGGTCTTTCCCGTCTTATTAGCCCATAGGAAGTCGTTCAAGCTCGCTTTCACAAAAAAATACGACGGTCAAAAACATTGCGCGAAGTCGCGCGCTGTGTCGAGTTTCGATCGGTTTTTCGTGCACCGTCTCGGAAATTCAAAATACTGGCCATTCACGTTGTATTAGCCCATGGTAAGTCGTATGACAATGGTTTCACGAAAAAATGCGACCGTCATAATCTTTGCGAGAGTCGAGTTTCGATCGGTTTTTCGTGCACCATCTTGGAAATTCAAAATACTGGTCTTTCCCGTCTTATTAGCCCATGGGAAGTCGTACAAGCTCGCTTTCGCAAAAAAATACGACGGTAAAAAACATTGCGCGAAGTCGCGCGCTGTGTCGAGTTTCGATTCGTTTTACGTGCACCATCTTGGAAATTCAAAATACTGGCCATTCACGATTTATTAGCCCATGGTAAGTCGTATGAGCATAGTTTCACGAAAAAACGCGACGGTCATAAACTTTGCGCAGAGTCGAGTTTCGATCGATTTTTCGTGCACCGTCTCGGAAATTCAAAATACTGGACTTTCCTGTCTTATTAGCCCATGGGAAGTCGTACAAGCACGCTTTCGCAAAAAAATACGACGGTCATAAACTTTGTGCGAAGTCATGCACGAGTCGAGTTTCGATCGGTTTTTCATGCACCGTCTCGGAAATTCAAAATACTGGCCATTCACGTTGTATTAGCCCATGGTAAGTCGTATGAGCTTGGTTTCACGAAAAAACGCGACGTTCATAAACTTTGCGCAGAGTCGAGTTTCGATCGGTTTTTCGTGCACCATCTCGGAAATTCAAAATACTGGTCTTTCCCGTCTTGTTAGCCCATGGGAAGTCGTACAAGCACGCTTTCGCAAAAAAATACGACGGTCATAAACTTTGCGCGAACTTGGTGCAAAGTCGAGTTTCGATCGGTTTTTCGTGCACCGTCACAGAAATTCAAAATACTGGTCATTCACGATGTATTAGCCCATGGTAAGTCGTCTGAGCATGGTTTCACGAAAAAACGCGACGGTCTTAAACTTTGCGCATTGTCGAGTTTCGATCGGTTTTTCGTTCACCGTCTCGGAAATTCAAAATACTGGTCTTTCCCGTCTTATTAGCCCATGGGAAGTCGTACAAGCACGCTTTCGCAAAAAAATACGACGGTCATAAACTTTGCGCGAAGTCGTAGGCGAGTCGAGTTTCGATCGGTTTTTCGTGCACCGTCTCGGAAATTCAAAATACTGGCCATTCACGTTGTATTAGCCCATGGTAAGTCGTATGAGCATGGTTTCAAGAAAAAACGCGACGGTCATAAACTTTGCGCAGAGTCGAGTTTCGATCGATTTTTCGTGCACCGTCTCGGAAATTCAAAATACTAGTATTTCCCGTCTTATTAGCCCATGGGAAGTCGTACAAGCACGCTTTCGCAAAAAAATACGACGGTCATAAACTTTGCGCGAAGTCGTGCGCGAGTCGAGTTTCGATCGGTTTTTCGTGCACCGTCTCGGAAGTTCAAAATACTGGCCATTCACGTTGTATTAGCCCATGGTAAGTCGAATGAGCATGGTTTCACGAAAAAACGCGACGGTCATAATCTTTGCGAGAGTCGAGTTTCGATCGGTTTTTCGTGCACGGTCTTGGAAATTCAAAATACTGGTCTTTCCCGCCTTATTAGCCCATGGGAAGTCGTACAAGCTTTTTTTTTGGTTAGTAAAGATAATGTATTTTGTAAAAGATTTGTACAAAGAAGCTTTGTCTACACAAGCCATAGACTAAAGCCTGAATTATTGACTAATGAAATAATTGAATCTTGTGAAAATCTCTTTCTCTCTTCTTGTTAGGTGCTCTATATTCAATTCTTGCTCCATGCATGATCGTGAGTCATGAAGAATCTCTATCAGAATTTGAGCTTTGTTCATGTTGTGACACTCAAAAATTCTGCCACACCTTTTTTTTTTGTAAGTAAAGATAATGTATTTTGTAAAAGATTTGTACAAAGAAGCTTTGTCTACACAAGCCATAGACTAAAGTCTGAAGTCTCTTAGTGTAGTCGAGAAGATTGTACCCCACCTAAAGAAGGGGAAATGGGGATACTTCATCAAACTCATTTCCAAGAGTAGCACAAGGAAGTTAATAAAAAAAACAATAGCTAGACTGTTCTGGAGTACTTGTGGATACATCACAAAATATAAGCTTTGCCCCATAATACATTACAATCTTCATCATTATTTGAGTGATTATTGACTAATGAAAAAATTGAATCTTGTGAAAATCTCTTCTCTCTTCTTGTTAGGTGCTCTATATTCAATTCTTGCTCCATGCATGATCGTGAGTCCTGAAGAATCTCTATCAGAATTTGAGCATTATTCATGTTGTGACACTCAAAAATTCTGCCACACCTCTCCTTCCAAATCCACCAAATAGCACATCTGAATATAATTCTTGCTAGTTGTGTAAGAGGACCCTTTCTTGAGAAGCCTTGCATTAGCCTTTCTAGTTCATGATGCAAGTTTGGCCGTGGTAGCCTTTGAAGATCAAATCGCTTCAAGATCTCCTTCCATATCCAAGATGAATAATCACAAGCAAAGTAGAGATGGTCAACACTTTCTTCCTTTTGCATACACAAAGAGCACCGATTTACAATATAAATACCTCTTCGCTGCATATTGTCCATCGTAGGAAGTTTGCCGAGAAGGGCCTGCCATGTACATAAGGAATGTCGCTGTGAGCATGGACTATCCCATGTCCAACTACTTGGGATCCACTTGTTGTTTCGTCGTCTAATTTGGTTCCATGCAGATGTAGCACTAAATTTACCATTATCATGAAGCCAAATAAGCATATCTGAAGAGTTGTTCTTGATTGGAATAGCCCTAATAGTCGGCCAAAGTAATAACATGTCTGGGGAGGTAGGGTTGGGAAGACACCATGTACCATTGTTAATGAATTCAGAAACCTTCCAGTCTTTGGGAGCCCCCAGATCCTGTCGTACTCTATCACCAAATATCTGAAATATACTTTTCCCATTGACCCAAGGATCATACCACATATTAATATTGGTTCCAGAAGAAATCACATAAGAAATATTGTTATGTAGCCATCTCCTTGCCTTCAGAATTCCTTTCCAAGCAGCAGAATGAGATGTTTCTGCAGATGCTTCCCAGATTGATTCCTTGGTAAGGTACCTAGCAAAAACCCATTGTGACCATAAAGAAGACTTGTTTTGTAAAATATCCCATAATTGCTTTTACCATACAAGCTTTATTCCAATCTCTAATATGTCGAAGATTCAAGCCCCCTTCATCCTTCGGTTTGCAAATGTTGTCCCAATTCACCATATGCATTGCCTTACCATCTGTGTCATTCCAAAAGAAGTTCATAAGTAATTTATCAATATTATTGAGAAGCCCGGCTGGTAGAAGGAATGCATGAGACCAATAAATAGAATAAGAGATCAACACTGATCGAATAAGTTCAAGTCGTCCAGCTTTAGAAAAAAGCCTATTTTTCCAAGAGGAAATTCTGTTCTTAATTTTTTGTAGGATAGGCTGACATGAGACTTTGTTGATTCCAGTGGATATAAGTGGAAGACCCAAGTAAGGAACCGGTAAATTTCCTTCAGCAACTCCCAATGTTTGAGCAATATGATCCTTATTTTCAATGCAAGCACCCACATATACTTTGCTCTTTGCATGGTTTAGCTTAAGACCAGAAACTATACCAAATTCATTAAGAATATCTGTCAGATTACTCACAGAAACTGGATCATCTCGAAGGAAGATAATAAGGTCATCAGCAAATGTTATGTGAGAGATATAAACAGAACCATAATATGGTACCTTAATTTTGCCATTGGAAACAGCCTCTTCTAACATACAACTGAGTCCTTCCATTGCAATCGTAAAAAGATAAGGAGACAGTGGATCGCCTTGCCGAATGTCATTCTTACTCCTGAAGAAGCCAATAGGTGAACCATTAAAGAGAATCGAAAATTTTGGAGTTTCCAAGCAACATTGAATCCATTGAACCCAGTGCTGAGGGAAGCCCATATTATGGAGCATCATGTAAATAAATTGCCTATTGACTGAGTCAAAGGCCTTTCGTAAATCAACTTTAAAACATATCTTTTTCCCTCTTGTTTTTGAGTGTAGATCCTTAACCAAATCATTAGCAAGCAGGACATTATGATGGATACTCCTCCCTTTAATAAAAGCAGCCTGATTAGGACTAATGACCTTATTCATGACCTTTTGTAGTCTATCTGCCAGTACCTTCGAGATAACCTTATAAATAAAGTTGCACAGTGAAATAGGACGGTAGTTCTCCAATGAATCGGCTCCATCATTTTTAGGCACTAAAGAAATAAAAGTGCAATTCATTTCTTTAAGAATATGACCTGAGGAGAAAAAATGTCGACAAGCTTTTATGACATCGTTGCCTACAATAGACCATGCAATTTGATAAAACTCAGCTGGAAATCCATCTGGACCAGGGCTTTTGTACTTCGGGGACTTGAAAACAACTTTCACAATTTCATCATCCGTTATTGGGGCATTAAGATGAGAGAGGGCTTCAGAATCAAGTCGTCTTGTAGGCCCAACATGAATACTATTAGGCTGCTGCTCCTGATTGAGTAAGGAATAAAAAAATTGCTCGGTGTAATTTTTAACCTCATCCAAATCCTCAATGAGATTGCCATCTATACCTTTGCATTTTTTGATACGATTAGTAGCCCTTCTGGTAGCAATAGCAGCATAGAAAAACTTCGTATTAGAATCCCCTAGAGTAAGCCAATGCTGTCGTGACTTCTGTTTCAAAAAGCATTCCTCCTGCTTCAAAGCTTGCATAAAGTTATTTCTAGCAGCAGCCTCTTTGTATATAAGATTCGCATCCAGAGGTTGAAGATTTAGCTCGCTTTGCACAGTCATAAGTTCTTGCTTGCATAACTGAACCCTGTTGGTGATATTTCCGAATGTAATTGAATTCCACTTCTTAAGTGCTGCTTTGCATGCTTTTAGCTTTTGACATAGGATGTAAGGAGGAGAACCAAATACATTAATGTCCCAAGCTGACTTAATAACATCGAGGAACTTAGGGTGAGAACTCCACATATTAAAAAATCTAAAAGGTTTCTTGACTCTGGGTAGTGCTTTATCTGCATGTATATGCATAATAGAGTGATCCGAAAATTACTTAGCACCGTACTCAAGAAGTGAATCTGGGAAAACTGCTAACCATTCCTGATTAATCAAACATCTGTCAAGTCGAGCCATAATTTTTCTATCAGCAGTACTTTGATTGTTCCATGAGAACCAATCACCTACAGATTTCATGTCAGTCAATGCAGCAGTATCTATACAATCATTAAAATGTTGAAGCTGACATTCAGAAAGCACTCTACCCCCCACTTTCTCATTTGTGTATCTGACAGTATTAAAGTCACCGAGAACAACCCAAGGTACTGTAGGATAACTATTTGCAATGCTAACCAGATCACGCCATAGAGCATTCCTGTCAGACATACTGTTAGATGCATATATACCGGTAATATTGAATTGACATCCAGTCTGTTTATCCTCTGCCTTAAGATGAATGAATTGATTAGTAGCAGAAATAAACCAAGCAGTAACAAGGTTAGGATGCCATAAGACCCAAACTCGACCATAAGTATCCTGAGAATCATTAGTAAAAAGTTCTGCCTCAGGCCATATTAAATTCTTCTGAACTCGAACACGATGGGTTTTAATTTTTGTTTCCACAAGAATCACAATATCACATGCAGCAGATCGGATTATTCTATTGAGCTCCCGACATTTCTCAGTCTTATTAAGTCCACGAACATTCCAACAGATTATTTTCATCAATACTAGATAGAAGGAAGAGCATGTGATTTTGGGAGGACACTACCATCCTTTTTCTTATCTTTTGATTTTACATGGTCCTCTCGCATAATATCTTTACCCTTTAATCCTTTATTCCTATATTTATCCACCTCATTCACAGCTTGCAAATGTTTAAACTTTTGCGTACCTTGAGGCAAGGAGTCCTGAATAGTGGGATGTGTCGAAGAGCGATGAGTTTGGTGAGTTGCAATGTCTTTGTTCCCAAGAGATTGTTGAAATGAAATTTCCTGATTATCTGAAGGAATGATTCGTGACGGCGAGGTTGTTATTGGGGAGTGAGAACCATGGGAAGCTCCTGCAGTGAAAGTCTCTGATATAATAGGAAAAGATGAAAGTCCTGACTTGTCTTTCTCCTGTTCGTGTCGCTGCCCCAACGAGTCAGAGTGCTCATTCATCTTCTCCGCCATCATCTCTGTTGGCACTGGAGTATCAATGCTTGGTTTAGTGGTAATGACCCCATTCTGTGGCTCTTGGCGTGGTCGGTAGACCTGTGTGATTTTTTGTGAAGGCTGTTGGCAAGCACCATTTACATGTCCAAAAGATAGACAAACCTTGCATCGTTGTGGCTTCCAAGAATATGAGACTTTTACCTTTCGAGTGCTCCCATCAAGATCACGGTAAGAAACTTCATTCGGTAGTTCCTCATCAGAAGAAACCATTACACAAGCTCTGGCAAAGGTTAATCTCGTTTGCGAAGCTGTTGCCTTCTCAATATACAATGGCTGTCCCAAGGTGCTGCAAAGCTTTGCAATAAAACGACGACCCCAAAGATGTAGTGGAAGTCCATGGAAAGAAACCCATATTGGGATAGACTGTAGACTGTCTAACTCCAATCTCACATCAGGTGCCCAGCGTCGTAGTATCATTGGATGACCACGGATAGTCCAAAATCCTTCAAGGACCCGTTGTAAATCTTCTTCAGAATAAAGCTTGCATACAAAGAATCCGGTCTCCAACATATGAAGATCAAATGTTGATATTCCCCATCGAGTTCTGATATATGAGGATAATGGAAAAAATGATGTTCTTAGTCCAACAACGTAGCCCACAATTGCCATGGACCATGTCTCAATTAGTTCGTCAGAATCAATAGCCACATACACAGCAATCTTCTGATCAGCCTGTACTTCTGGAGCAACAAAGTCCAGTCGAAGATCCGGACTACCCACTGGAGCCTTGAAGAGGCTACTCCAAGGCCGAGGATCTCGGGAAATAGGAGCAGGAGGTCGTGATCTAGATCGTGAACGACCTCGGGCCTAGTTCATTGAAGGAGCATCCCGTCGAGAAGAAGAATTCAGCGATGGAACATCCTGGTGTGAAACCGGCCTAAGCTGCTGGGGAGGAACCAACGGCTGTTGGAGAGGAGTAACCCCCTCCCGTTGTGAAGTAACCAGCGGCTGAGGAGCAACCCTCTCCCGCTGTGACTGCTGGAGAGGGGCGTTCCGCTGGGAAGCAACCAGCACAGGCCGCTGGGAAGAAGCCAGTGGAGGAGCATCCCGCTGGAACAGAGAATGCGAAGCAGAGTCGCTCGCATCCATGGCGTCGATCGCCCTAGAGACCGCCAGCCGCCTAGGGGAGAGGAAGCCACCACCCTTCCAACACTAAGGTCGCAGCCGTCGCCCTTTCCACGCCGATTGCAGAAGCAGCCGTCGCCCTTGGAGTTGCCGCTCTTCCATGCCGCAGGAAGAGCGGCAGTGAACCCAGCCCCAATCGCAGCGCAGCCTCCACCGTTTCTCGCCCTAGAGTCCGTCCCGCTCCTAGGGGAGAAGAGCCGCCGCCCTTCCACGCCTGAAATCGTCGATTCCCCGCCTGGAATCGCTGATCGCAGGAGCGACCGCCGGCCTTCCTTCGCCGCGGAGCGATCGTAGAGGAGAAATCGCCCAAGGGAGCAATCGCCCTCCGCTGCCCACTCTTCGGTAAGAGATGAGGTTGTCGTCCCCAGCGCCGATCGCAAGCGCAAGCCCAAGCAGAGCAGAGCACTCACGCACGCACGCAAGGGAACGCAGGCCCATTCCCCCCCATTCCCAAGCGCAGGCCCTAGCAGAACGTACTCTTCCAAACCGATCGAAACTCGACTCTGCGCAAAGTTTATGACCGTCGCATTTTTTCGTGATACAATTCTGCCACACTTCTCCTTCCAAATCCACCAAATAACACATCTGAATATAATTCTTGCTAGTTGTGTAAGAGGACCCTTTCTTGAGAAGCCTTGCATTAGCCTTTCTAGTTCATGATGCAAGTTTGGCCGTGGTAGCCTTTGAAGATCAAATCGCTTCAAGATCTCCTTCCATATCCAAGATGAATAATCACAAGCAAAGTAGAGATGGTCAACACTTTCTTCCTTTTGCATACACAAAGAGCACCGATTTACAATAGAAATACCTCTTCGAAGTCGTACAAGCTCGCTTTCGCAAAAAAATACGACGGTCAAAAACTTTTCGCGAAGTCGCGCGCTGTGGCGAGTTTCGATCGGTTTTTCGTGCACCGTCTCGGAAATTCAAAATACTGGCCATTCACGTTGTATTAGCCCATGGTAAGTCGTATGAGCATGGTTTCACGAAAAAACGCGACCGTCATAATCTTTGCGAGAGTCGAGTTTCGATCGGTTTTTCGTGCACCGTCTTGGAAATTCAAAATACTGGTCTTTCCCGTCTTATTAGCCCATGGGAAGTCGTACAAGCACGCTTTCGCAAAAAAATACGACGGTCATAAACTTTGCGCGAAGTCGTGCGCGAGTCGAGTTTCGATCAGTTTTTCGTGCACCGTCTCGGAAATTCAAAATACTGGCCATTCACGTTGTATTAGCCCATGGTAAGTCGTATGAGCATGGTTTCACGAAAAAACGCGACCGTCATAATCTTTGCGAGAGTCGAGTTTCGATCGGTTTTTCGTGCAACGTCTTGGAAATTCAAAATACTGGCCATTCACGTTGTATTAGCCCATGGTAAGTCGTATGAGCATGGTTTCACGAAAAAACGCGACGGTCTTAAACTTTGCGCAGAGTCGAGTTTCGATCGGTTTTTCGTGGACCATCTCAGAAATTCAAAATACTGGTCTTTCCCGTCTTATTAGCCCATGGGAAGTCGTACAAGCACGCTTTCGCAAAAAAATACGACGGTCATAAACTTTGCGCGAAGTCGTGCGCTAGTCGAGTTTCGATCGGTTTTACGTGCACCGTCTCGGAAATTCAAAATACTGGCCATTCACGTTGTATTAGCCCATGGTAAGTCATATGAGCATGGTTTCACGAAAAAAAGCGACCGTCATAATATTTGCGAGAGTTGAGTTTCGATCGGTTTTTCGTGCACCGTCTTGGAAATTCAAAATACTGGTCTTTCCCGTCTTATTAGCCCATGGGAAGTCGTACAAGCACGCTTTCGCAAAAAAATACGACGGTCATAAACTTTGCGCGAAGTCGTGCGAGAGTCGAGTTTCGATCGGTTTTTCGTGCACCGTCTCGGAAATTCAAAATACTTGCCATTCACGTTGTATTAGCCCATGGTAAGTCGTATGAGCATGGTTTCATGAAAAAACGTGACGGTCATAAACTTTGTGCAGAGTCGAGTGTCGATCGATTTTTCGTGCACCGTCTCGGAAATTTAAAATACTGGACTTTCCTGTCTTATTAGCCCATGGAGAGTCGTACAAGCACGCTTTCGCAAAAAAATATGACGGTCATAAACTTTGCGCGAAGTCGTGCGCGAGTCGAGTTTCGATCGGTTTTTCGTGCACCGTCTCGGAAATTCAAAATACTGGCCATTCACGTTGTATTAGCCCATGGTATGTCGTATGAGCATGGTTTCACGAAAATACGTGACCGTCTTAATCTTTGCGAGAGTCGAGTTTCGATCGGTTTTTCGTGCACCGTCTTGGAAATTCAAAATACTGGTCTTTCCCGTCTTATTAGCCCATGGGAAGTCGTACAAGCACGCTTTCGCAAAAAAATACGACGGTCATAAACTTTGCTCGAAGTCGTGCGCGAGTCGAGTTTCGATCGGTTTTTCGTGCACCGTCTCAGAAATTCCAAATACTGGCCATTCACGTTGTATTAGCCCATGGTAAGTCGTATGAGCATGGTTTCATTAAAAAAACGCGACGGTCTTAAACTTTGCGCAGAGTCGAGTTTCGATCGGTTTTTCGTGCACCGTCTCGGAAATTCAAAATACTGGTCTTTCCCGTCTTATTAGCCCATGAGAAGTCGTACAAGCACGCTTTCGCAAAAAAATACGACGGTCATAAACTTTGCGCGAAGTCGTGCGCGAGTCGAGTTTCGATCGGTTTTTCGTGCACCATCTCGGAAATTGAAAATACTGGGCATTCACGTTGTATTAGCCCATGGTAAGTCGTATGAGCATGGTTTCATGAAAAAACGCGACGGTCATAAACTTTGCGCAGAGTCGAGTTTCGATCGATTTTTCGTGCACTGTCTCGGAAATTCAAAATACTGGACTTTCCCGTCTTATTAGCCCATGGGAAGTCCTACAAGCACGCTTTCGCAAAAAAATACGACGGTCATAAACTTTGCGCGAAGTCGTGCGCGAGTCGAGTTTCGATCGGTTTTTCGTTCACCGTCTCGGAAATTCAAAATACTGGCCATTCACGTTGTATTAGCCCATGGTAAGTCGTATGAGCATGGTTTCACAAAAAAATGCGACCGTCATAATCTTTGCGAGAGTCGAGTTTCGATCGGTTTTTCGTGCACCGTCTTGGAAATTCAAAATACTGGTCTTTCCCGTCTTATTAGCCCATGGGAAGTCGTACAAGCACGCTTTCGCAAAAAAACGCGACGGTCATAAACTTTGCGCAGAGTCGAGTTTCGATCGATTTTTCGTGCACCATCTCGGAAATTCAAAATACTGGACTTTCCCGTCTTATTAGCCCATGGGAAGTCGTACAAGCACGCTTTCGCAAAAATATACGACGGTCATAAACTTTGCGCGAAGTCGTGCGCGAGTCGAGTTTCGATCGGTTTTTCGTGCACCGTCTCGGAAATTCAAAATACTGGCCATTCACGTTGTATTAGCCCACGGTAAGTCGTATGAGGATGGTTTCACGAAAAAACACGACGGTCTTAAACTTTGCGCAGAGTCGAGTTTCGATCGATTTTTCGTGCACCGTCTCGGAAATTCAAAATACTGGTATTTCCCGTCTTATTAGCCCATGGGAAGTCGTACAAGCACGCTTTCGCAAAAAAATACGACGGTCATAAACTTTGCGCGAAGTCGTGCGCGAGTCGAGTTTCGATCGGTTTTTCGTGCACCGTCTCGGAAATTCAAAATACTGGCCATTCACGTTGTATTAGCCCATGGTAAGTCGTATGAGCATGGTTTCATGAAAAAACGCGACGATCATAAACTTTGCGCAGAGTCGAGTTTCGATCGATTTTTCGTGCACTTCTCGGAAATTCAAAATACTGGACTTTCCCGTCTTATTAGCCCATGGGAAGTCCTACAAGCACGCTTTCGCAAAAAATTACGACGGTCATAAACTTTGCGCGAAGTCGTGCGCGAGTCGAGTTTCGATCGGTTTTTCGTTCACCGTCTCTGAAATTCAAAATACTGGCCATTCACGTTGTATTAGCCCATGGTAAGTCGTATGAGCATGGTTTCACAAAAAAATGCGACCGTCATAATCTTTGCGAGAGTCGAGTTTCGATCGGTTTTTCGTGCACCGTCTTGGAAATTCAAAATACTGGTCTTTCCCGTCTTATTAGCCCATGGGAAGTCGTACAAGCACGCTTTCGCAAAAAAACGCGACGGTCATAAACTTTGCGCAGAGTCGAGTTTCGATCGATTTTTCGTGCACCATCTCGGAAATTCAAAATACTGGACTTTCCCGTCTTATTAGCCCATGGGAAGTCGTACAAGCACGCTTTCGCAAAAAAATACGACGGTCATAAACTTTGCGCGAAGTCGTGCGCGAGTCGAGTTTCGATCGGTTTTTCATGCACCGTCTCGAAAATTCAAAATACTGGCCATTCACGTTGTATTAGCCCACGGTAAGTCGTATGAGCATGGTTTCACGAAAAAATACGACGGTCATAAACTTTGCGCAGAGTCGAGTTTCGATCGATTTTTCGTGCACCGTCTCGGAAATTCAAAATACTGGTATTTCCCGTCTTATTTGCCCATGGGAAGTCGTACAAGCACGCTTTCGCAAAAAAATACGACGGTCATAAACTTTGCGCGAAGTCGTGCGCGAGTCGAGTTTCGATCGGTTTTTCGTGCACCGTCTCAGAAATTCAAAATACTGGCCATTCACGTTGTATTAGCCCATGGTAAGTCGAATGAGCATGGTTTCACGAAAAAACGCGACGGTCATAATCTTTGCGATAGTCGAGTTTCGATAGGTTTTTCGTGCACCGTCTTGGAAATTCAAAATACTGGTCTTTCCCGTCTTATTAATCCATGGGAAGTCCTACAAGCTCCCTTTTGCAAAAAAATACGACGGTCAAAAACGTTGCGCGAAGTCGCGCGCTGTGTCGAGTTTCGATCGGTTTTTCGTGCACCGTCTCGGAAATTCAAAATACTGGCCATTCACGTTGTATTAGCCCATGGTAAGTCGTATGAGCATGGTTTCACGAAAAAACGCGACCGTCATAATTTTTGCGAGAGTCGAGTTTCGATCGGTTTTTCGTGCACCGTCTTGGAAATTCAAAATACTGGTCTTTCCCGTCTTATTAGCCCATGGGAAGTCCTACAAGCACGCTTTCGCAAAAAAATACGACGGTCATAAACTTTGCGCGAAGTCGTGCGCGAGTCGAGTTTCGATCGGTTTTTCGTGCACCGTCTCGGAAATTCAAAATACTTTTTTTTTGTAAGTAAAGATAATGTATTTTGTAAAAGATTTGTACAAAGAAGCTTTGTCTACACAAGCCATAGACTAAAGCCTGAAGTCTCTTAGTGTAGTCGAGAAGATTGTACCCCACCTAAAGAAGGGGAAATGGGGATACTTCATCAAACTAATTTCCAAGAGTAGCACAAGGAAGTTAATAAAAAAAAACAATAGCTAGACTGTTCTGGAGTACTTGTGGATACATCACAAAATATAAGCTTTGCCCCATAATACATTACAATCTTCATCATTATACGAGTGATTATTGACTAATGAAAAAATTGAATCTTGTGAAAATCTCTTTCTCTCTTCTTGTTAGGTGCTCTATATTTAATTCTTGCTCTATGCATGATCGTGAGTCCTGAAGAATCTCTATCAGAATTTGAGCTTTGTTCATGTTGTGACACTCAAAAATTCTGCCACACCTCTCCTTCCAAATCCACCAAATAGCACATCTGAATATAATTCTTGCTAGTTGTGTAAGAGGACCCTTTCTTGAGAAGCCTTGCATTAGCCTTTCTAGTTCATGATGCAAGTTTGGCCGTGGTAGCCTTTGAAGATCAAATCGCTTCAAGATCTCCTTCCATATCCAAGATGAATGATTACAAGCAAAGTAGAGATGGTCAACACTTTCTTCCTTTTGCATACACAAAAAGCACCGATTTAAAATATAAATACCTCTTCGCTGCATATTGTCCATCGTAGGAAGTTTGCCGAGAAGGGCCTGCCATGTACATAAGGAATGTCGCTGTGAGCATGGACTATCCCATGTCCAACTACTTTGGATCCACTTGTTGTTTCGTCGTCTAATTTGGTTCCATGCAGATGTAGCACTAAATTTATCATTATCATGAAGCCAAATAAGCATATCTGAAGAGTTGTTCTTGATTGGAAATTCAAAATACTGGTCATTCACGTTGTATTAGCCCATGGTAAGTCGTATGAGCATGGTTTCATGAAAAAACGCGACGGTCATAAACTTTGCGCAGAGTCGAGTTTCGATCGATTTTTCGTGCACCGTCTCGGAAATTCAA
Organism: Ensete ventricosum; assembly: GCA_029747655.1. NCBI lineage: Eukaryota > Viridiplantae > Streptophyta > Magnoliopsida > Zingiberales > Musaceae > Ensete > Ensete ventricosum. The sequence continues at coordinate 41,456,409 of JAQQAF010000003.1, forward strand.
AATACTGGACTTTCCTGTCTTATTAGCCCATGGGAAGTCGTACAAGCACGCTTTCGCAAAAAAATACGACGGTTATAAACTTTGCGCGAAGTCGTGCGCGAGTCGAGTTTCGATCGGTTTTTCGTGCACCGTCTCGGAAATTCAAAATACAGGCCATTCACGTTGTATTAGCCTATGGTAAGTCGTATGAGCATGGTTTCACAAAAAAATGCGACCGTCATAATCTTTGCGAGAGTCGAGTTTCGATCGGTTTTTCGTGCACCGTCTTGGAAATTCAAAATACTGGTCTTTCCCGTCTTATTAGCCCATGGGAAGTCGTACAAGCTTTTCTTTTTGTAAGTAAAGATAATGTATTTTGTAAAAGATTTGTACAAAGAAGCTTTGTCTACACAAGCCATAGACTAAAGCCTGAAGTCTCTTAGTGTAGTCGAGAAGATTGTACCCCACCTAAAGAAGGTGAAATGGGCACACTTCATCAAACTCATTTCCAAGAGTAGCACAAGGAAGTTAACAAAAAAATGCAATAGCTAGACTGTTCTGGAGTACTTGTGGATACATCACAAAATATATGCTTTGCCCCATAATACATTACAATCTTCATCATTATTCGAGTGATTATTGACTAATGAAAAAATTGAATCTTGTGAAAAGTCGTACAAGCTCGCTTTCGCTAAAAAATACGACGGTCAAAAACATTGCACGAAGTCACGCGCTGTGTCGAGTTTCGATCGGTTTTTCGTGCACCGTCTCGGAAATTCAAAATACTGGCCATTCACGTTGTATTAGCCCATGGTAAGTCGTATGAGCATGGTTTCACGAAAAAATGCGACCGTCATAATCTTTGCGAGAGTCGAGTTTCGATCGGTTTTTCGTGCACCGTCTTGGAAATTCAAAATACTGGTCTTTCCCGTCTTATTAGCCCATGGGAAGTCGTAAAAGCACGCTTTCGCAAAAAAATACGACGGTCATAAACTTTGCGCGAAGTCGTGCGCGAGTCGAGTTTCGATCGGTTTTTCGTGCACCGTCTCGGAAATTCAAAATACTGGCCATTCACGTTGTATTAGCCCATGGTAAGTCGTATGAGCATGGTTTCATGAAAAAACGCGACGGTCATAAACTTTGCGCAGAGTCGAGTTTCGATCGATTTTTCGTGCACTGTCTCGGAAATTCAAAATACTGGACTTTCCCGTCTTATTAGCCCATGGGAAGTCCTACAAGCACGCTTTCGCAAAAAAATACGACGGTCATAAACTTTGCGCGAAGTCGTGCGCGAGTCGAGTTTCGATCGGTTTTTCGTTCACCGTCTCGGAAATTCAAAATACTGGCCATTCACGTTGTATTAGCCCATGGTAAGTCGTATGAGCATGGTTTCACAAAAAAATGCGACCGTCATAATCTTTGCGAGAGTCGAGTTTCGATCGGTTTTTCGTGCACCGTCTTGAAATTCAAAATACTGGTCTTTCCCGTCTTATTAGCCCATGGGAAGTCATACAAGCTCGCTTTCGCAAAAAAATACGACGGTCAAAAACATTGCGCGAAGTCGTGCGCGAGTCGAGTTTCGATCAGTTTTTCGTGCACCGTCTCGGAAATTCAAAATACTGGCCATTCACGTTGTATTAGCCCATGGTAAGTCGTATGAGCATGGTTTCACGAAAAAACGCGACGGTCATAAACTTTGCGCAGAGTCGAGTTTCGATCGATTTTTCGTGCACCGTCTCGGAAATTCAAAATACTGGTATTTCCCATCTTATTAGCCCATGGGAAGTCATACAAGCACGCTTTCGCAAAAAAATACGACGGTCATAAACTTTGCGCGAAGTCATGCGCGAGTCGAGTTTCGATCGGTTTTTCGTGCACCGTCTCGGAAATTCAAAATACTGGCCATTCACGTTGTATTAGCCCATGGTAAGTCGTATGACAATGGTTTCACGAAAAAACGCGACCGTCATAATCTTTGCGAGAGTCGAGTTTCGATCGGTTTTTCGTGCACCGTCTTCGAAATTCAAAATACTGGTCTTTCCCGTCTTATTAGCCCATGGGAAGTCGTACAAGCTCGCTTTCGCAAAAAAATACGATGGTCAAAAACATTGCGCGAAGTCGCGCGCTGTGTCGAGTTTCGATTGGGTTTACGTGCACCATCTCGGAAATTCAAAATACTGGCCATTCATGATATATTAGTCCATGGTAAGTCGTATGAGTATAGTTTCACAAAAAAACGCGACGGTCATAAACTTTGCGCAGAGTCGAGTTTCGATCGATTTTTCGTGCACCTTCTCGGAAATTCAAAATACTGGTCTTTCCCGTCTTATTAGCCCATGGGAAGTCGTACAAGCACGCTTTCGCAAAAAAATACGACGGTCAAAAACTTTGCGCGAAGTCGTGCGCGAGTCGAGTTTCGATCAGTTTTTCGTGCACCGTCTCGGAAATTCAAAATACTGGCCATTCACGTTGTATTAGCCCATGGTACGTCGTCTGAGCATGGTTTCACGAAAAAACGCGACGGTCTTAAACTTTTTTTTTTTTTGGTAAGTAAAGATATTGTATTTTGTAAAAGATTTGTACAAAGAAGCTTTGTCTACACAAGCCATAGACTAAAGCCTGAAGTCTCTTAGTGTAGTCGAGAAGATTGCACCCCACCTAAAGAAGGTGAAATGAGCACGCTTCATCAAACTCATCTCCAAGAGTAGCATAAGGAAGTTAATAAATAATAAAATGCAATAGCTAGACTGTTCTGGACTACTTGTGGATACATCACAAAATATAAGCTTTGCCCCATATAATTACAATCTTCATCATTATTCGTGTGATTCTTGACGAATGGAAAAATTGAATCTTGTGAAAATATCTTTCTCTCTTCTTGTTAGGTGCTCTGTATTCAATTCTTGCTCCATACATGATCGTGAGTCCTGAAGAATCTCTATCAGAATTTGAGCTTTCTTCATGTTGTGACACTCAAAAATTCTGCCACACCTCTCCTTCCAAATCCACCAAATAGCACATCTGAATATAATTCGTGCTAGTTGTGTAAGAGGCCCCTTTCTTGAGAAGCTTCGACGGTCTTAAACTTTGCGCAGAGCTTTACGCAGAGTCGACTTTCGATCGGTTTTTCGTGCACCGTCTCGGAAATTCAAAATACTGGTTTTTCCCGTCTTATTAGCCCATGGGAAGTCGTACAAGCACGCTTTCGCAAAAAAATACGACGGTCATAAATTTGCGCGAACTTTGCGCGAACTTTGCTCAAAGTCGTGTTTCGATCGATTTTTCGTGCACCGTCACAGAAATTCAAAATACTGGTCATTCACGATGTATTAGCCCATGGTAAGTCGTCTGAGCATGGTTTCACGAAAAAACGCGATGGTCTTAAACTTTGCGCAGAGTCGAGTTTCGATCGGTTTTTCGTGCACCGTCTCGGAAATTCAAAATACTGGTCTTTCCCGTCTTATTAGCCCATGGGAAGTCGTACAAGCACGCTTTCACAAAAAAATACGACAGTCATAAATTTGCGCGAATTTTGCGTGAACTTTGCTCAAAGTCGAGTTTCGATCGATTTTTCGTGCACCGTCACAGAAATTCAAAATACAGGTCATTCACGATGTATGAGCCCATGGTAAGTCGTCTGAGCCTGGTTTCACGAAAAAACGCGACGGTCTTAAACTTTGCGCAGAGTCAAGTTTCGATCGGTTTTTCGTTCACCGTCTCGAAAATTCAAAATACTGGTCTTTCCCGTCTTATTAGCCCATGGGAAGTCGTACAAGCACGCTTTCGCAAAAAAATATGACGGTCATAAACTTTGCGCGAAGTCGTGCGCGAGTCGAGTTTCGATCAGTTTTTCGTGCACCGTCTCGGAAATTAAAAATACTGGCCATTCACGTTGTATTAGCACATGGTAAGTCGTCTGAGCATGGTTTCACGAAAAAATGTGACAGTCTTAAACTTTGCGCAGAGTCGAGTTTCGATCGGTTTTTCGTGCACCGTCTCGGAAATTCAAAATACTGGTCTTTCCTGTCTTATTAGCCCATGGGAAGTCGTACAAGCACGCTTTCACAAAAAAAATACGACGGTCATAAACTTTGCGCGAAGTCGTGCGCGAGTCGAGTTTCGATCGGTTTTTCGTGCACCATCTCAGAAATTCAAAATACTGGCCATTCACGTTGTATTAGCCCATGGTAAGTCGTATGAGCTTGGTTTCACGAAAAAACGCAACGGTCATAAACGTTGCGCAGAGTCGAGTTTCGATCGGATTTTCGTGCACCGTCTCGGAAATTCAAAATACAGGTCTTTCCCGTCTTATTAGCCCATGGGAAGTCGTACAAGCACGCTTTCGCAAAAAAACGCGACGGTCATAAACTTTGCGCAGAGTCGAGTTTCGATCGATTTTTCGTGCACCGTCTCGGAAATTCAAAATACTGGTATTTTCGGTCTTATTAGCCCATGGAAAGTCGTACAAGCACGCTTTCGCAAAAAAATACGACGGTCATAAACTTTGCGCGAAGTCGTGCGCGAGTGAGTTTCGATCGGTTTTTCGGGCACCGTCTCGGAAATTCAAAATACTGGTCATTCACGTTGTATTAGCCCATGGTAAGTCGTATGACAATGGTTTCACGAAAAAACGCGACCGTCATAATCTTTGCGAGAGTCGAGTGTCGATCGGTTTTTCGTGCACCGTCTTGGAAATTCAAAATACTGGTCTTTCCCGTCTTATTAGCCCATGGGAAGTCGTACAAGCTCGCTTTCGAAAAAAATACGACGGTCAAAAATATTGCTCGAAGTCGCGTGCACCATCTCGGAAATTCAAAATACTGGCCATTCACGATGTATTAGCCCATGGTAAGTCGTATGAGCATAGTTTCACAAAAAAACGCGACGGTCATAAACTTTGCGCAGAGTCGAGTTTCGATCGATTTTTCGTGCACCTTCTCGGAAATTCAAAATACTGGTCTTTCCCGTCTTATTAGCCCATGGGAGGTCGTACAAGCATGCTTTCGCAAAAAAAAATACGACGGTCATAAACTTTGCGCGAAGTCATGCGCGAGTCGAGTTTCGATCAGTTTTTCGTGCACCGTCTCGGAAATTCAAAATACTGGCCATTCACGTTGTATTAGCCCATGGTAAGTCGTCTGAGCATGGTTTCACGAAAAAACGCGACGGTCTTAAACTTTGCGCAGAGTCGAGTTTCGATCGGTTTTTCGTGCACCGTCTCGGAAATTCAAAACACTGGTCTTTCCCGTCTTATTATTTTTTTTTTTGGTAAGTAAAGATAATGTATTTTGTAAAAGATTTGTACAAAGAAGCTTTGTCTACACAAGCCATAGACTAAAGCCTGAAGTCTCTTAGTGTAGTCGAGAAGATTGTACCCCACCTAAAGAAGGTTAAATGGGCACACTTCATCAAACTCATTTCCAAGAGTAGCACAAGGAAGTTAATAAAAAATGCAATAGCTAGACTGCTCTGGAGTACTTGTGGATACATCACAAAATATAAGCTTTGCCCCATAATACATTACAATCTTCATCATTATTCGAGTGATTATTGACTAATGAAAAAATTGAATCTTGTGAAAATCTCTTTCTCTCTTCTTGTTAGGTGCTCTATATTCAATTCTTGCTCCATGCATGATCGTGAGTCCTGAAGAATCTCTATCAGAATTTGAGCTTTGTTCATGTTGTGACACTCAAAAATTCTGCCACACCTCTCCTTCCAAATCCACCAAACTGCACATCTGAATATAATTGTTGCTAGTTGTGTAAGAGGTCCCTTTCTTGAGAAGCCTTGCATTAGCCTTTCTAGTTCATGATGCAAGTTTGGCCGTGGTAGCCTTTGAAGATCAAATCGCTTCAAGATCTCTTCCCATATCCAAGATGAATAATCACAAGCAAAGTATAGATGGTCAACACTTTCTTCCTTTTGCATACACAAAGAGCACCGATTTACAATATAAATACCTCTTCGCTGCATATTGTCCATCGTAGGATGTTTGCCGAGAAGGGCCTGCCATGTACATAAGGAATGTCGTTGTGAGCATGGACTATCCCATGTCCAACTACTTGGGATCCACTTGTTGTTTCGTCGTCTAATTTGGTTACATGCAGATGTAGCACTAAATTTACCATTATCATGAAGCCAAATAAGCATATCTGAAGAGTTGTTCTTGATTGGAATAGCCCTAATAGTCGGCCAAAGTAATAACATGTCTGGGGAGGTAGGGTTAGGAAGACACCATGTACCATTGTTAATGAAATCAGAAACCTTCCAGTCTTTGGGAGCCCCCAGATCCTGTCGTACTCTATCACCAAATATCTGAAATATACTTTTCCCATTCACCCAAGGATCATACCACATATTAATATTGGTTCCAGAAGAAATCACATAAGAAATATTGTTACGTAGCCATCTCCTTGCCTTCAGAATTCCTTTCCAAGCAGCAGAATGAGATGTTTTTGCAGATACTTCCCAGATTGATTCCTTGGTAAGGTACCTAGCAAAAACTCATTGTGACCATAAACTTTGCGCAGAGTCGAGTTTCGATCGATTTTTCGTGCACCGTCTCGGAAATTCAAAATACTGGTATTTCCCGCCTTATTAGCCCATGGGAAGTCGTACAAGCACGCTTTCGCAAAAAAATATGACGTTCATAAACTTTGCGCGAAGTCGTGCGCGAGTCGAGTTTCGTTCGGTTTTTCGTGCACCGTCTCGGAAATTTAAAATACTGGTCATTCACGTTGTATTAGCCCATGGTAAGTCGTATGAGCATGGTTTCACGAACAAACGCGACGGTCATAAACTTTTTAGCAGAGTCGAGTTTCGATCGATTGTTCGTGCACTGTCTCGGAAATTCAAAATACTGGTCTTTCCCGTCTTATTAGCCCATGGGAAGTCGTACAAGCACGCTTTCGCAAAAAAATACGACGGTCATAAATTTGCGCGAACTTTGCGCAAAGTCGATTTTCGATCGGTTTTTCGTGCACCATCACAGAAATTCAAAATACTGGTCATTCACGATGTATTAGCCCATGGTAAGTCGTCTGAGCATGGTTTCATGAAAAAACGCGACGGTCTTACACTTTGCGTAGAGTCGAGTTTCGATCGGTTTTTCGTTCACCGTCTCGGAAATTCAAAATACTGGTCTTTCCCGTCTTATTAGCCCATGGGAAGTCGTACAAGCACGCTTTCGCAAAAAAATACGACGGTCATAAACTTTGCGCGAAGTCGTGCGCGAGTCGAGTTTCGATCGGTTTTTCGTGCACCGTCTCGGAAATTCAAAATACTGGTCATTCACGTTGTATTAGCCCATGGTAAGTCGTATGACAATGGTTTCACGAAAAAACGCGACCGTCATAATCTTTGCGAGAGTCGAGTTTCGATCGGTTTTTCGTGCACCGTCTTGGAAATTCAAAATACTGGTCTTTCCCGTCTTATTAGCCCATGGGAAGTCGTACAAGCTCGCTTTCGCAAAAAAATACGATGGTCAAAAACATTGCGCGAAGTCGCGCGCTGTGTCGAGTTTCGATTGGTTTTACGTGCACCATCTCGGAAATTCAAAATACTGGCCATTCACGATATATTAGTCCATGGTAAGTCGTATGAGCATAGTTTCACAAAAAAACGCGACGGTCATAAACTTTGCGCAGAGTCGAGTTTCGATCGATTTTTCGTGCACCTTCTCGGAAATTCAAAATACTGGTCTTTCCCGTCTTATTAGCCCATGGGAAGTCGTACAAGCACGCTTTCGCAAAAAAATACGACGGTCATAAACTTTGCGCGAAGTCGTGCGCGAGTCGAGTTTCGATCAGTTTTTCGTGCACCGTCTAGGAAATTCAAAATACTGGCCATTCACGTTGTATTAGCCCATGGTAAGTCATCTGAGCATGGTTTCACGTAAAAACGCGACGGTCTTAAACTTTGCGCAGAGTCGAGTTTCGATCGGATTTTCGTGCACCGTCTCGGAAATTCAAAATACTGGTTTTTCCCGTCTTATTAGCCCATGGGAAGTCGTACAAGCACGCTTTCGCAAAAAAATACGACGGTCATAAATTTGCGCGAACTTTGCTCAAAGTCGTGTTTCGATTGATTTTTCGTGCACCGTCACAGAAATTCAAAATACTGGTCATTCACGATGTATTAGCCCATGGTAAGTCGTCTGAGCATGGTTTCACGAAAAAACGCGATGGTCTTAAACTTTGCGCAGAGTCGAGTTTCGATCGGTTTTTCGTGCACCGTCTCGGAAATTCAAAATACTGGTCTTTCCCGTCTTATTAGCCCATGGGAAGTCGTACAAGCACGCTTTCGCAAAAAAATACGACAGTCATAAATTTGTGCGAACTTTGCTCAAAGTCGAGTTTCGATCGATTTTTCGTGCACCGTCACAGAAATTCAAAATACTGGTCATTCACGATGTATAAGCCCATGGTAAGTCGTCTGAGCCTGGTTTCACGAAAAAACGCGACGGTCTTAAACTTTGCGTAGAGTCGAGTTTCGATCGGTTTTTCGTTCACCGTCTCGGAAATTCAAAATACTGGTCTTTCCCGTCTTATTAGCCCATGGGAAGTCGTACAAGCACGCTTTCGCAAAAAAATACGACGGTCAAAAACTTTGCGCGAAGTCGTGCGCGAGTCGAGTTTCGATCGGTTTTTCGTGCACCGTCTCGGAAATTCAAAATACTGGCCATTCATGTTGTATTAGCCCATGGTAAGTCGTCTGAGCATGGTTTCACGAAAAAACGCGACGGTCTTAAACTTTGCGCAGAGTCGAGTTTCGATCGGTTTTTCGTGCACCGTCTCGGAAATTCAAAACACTGGTTTTTCCCGTCTTATTTTTTTTTTTTTTGGTAAGTAAAGATAATGTATTTTGTAAAAGATTTGTACAAAGAAGCTTTGTCTACACAAGCCATAGACTAAAGCCTGAAGTCTCTTAGTGTAGTCGAGAAGATTGTACCCCACCTAAAGAAGGTTAAATGGGCACACTTCATCAAACTCATTTCCAAGAGTAGCACAAGGAAGTTAATAAAAAATGCAATAGCTAGACTGCTCTGGAGTACTTGTGGATACATCACAAAATATAAGCTTTGCCCCATAATACATTACAATCTTCATCATTATTCGAGTGATTATTGACTAATGAAAAAATTGAATCTTGTGAAAATCTCTTTCTCTCTTCTTGTTAGGTGCTCTATATTCAATTCTTGCTCCATGCTCGACTACACTAAGAGACTTCAGGCTTTAGTCTATAGCTTGTGTAGACAAAGCTTCTTTGTACAAATCTTTTACAAAATACAATATCTTTACTTACCAAAAAAAAAAAATTCTTGCTCCATGCATGATCGTGAGTCCTGAAGAATCTCTATCAGAATTTGAGCTTTGTTCATGTTGTGACACTCAAAAATTCTGCCACACCTCTCCTTCCAAATCCACCAAACTGCACATCTGAATATAATTCTTGCTAGTTGTGTAAGAGGACCCTTTCTTGAGAAGCCTTGCATTAGCCTTTCTAGTTCATGATGCAAGTTTGGCCGTGGTAGCCTTTGAAGATCAAATCGCTTCAAGATCTCTTCCCATATCCAAGATGAATAATCACAAGCAAAGTATAGATGGTCAACACTTTCTTCCTTTTGCATACACAAAGAGCACCGATTTACAATATAAATACCTCTTCGCTGCATATTGTCCATCGTAGGAAGTTTGCCGAGAAGGGCCTGCCATGTACATAAGGAATGTCGTTGTGAGCATGGACTATCCCATGTCCAACTACTTGGGATCCACTTGTTGTTTCGTCGTCTAATTTGGTTACATGCAGATGTAGCACTAAATTTACCATTATCATGAAGCCAAATAAGCATATCTGAAGAGTTGTTCTTGATTGGAATAGCCCTAATAGTCGGCCAAAGTAATAACATGTCTGGGGAGGTAGGGTTAGGAAGACACCATGTACCATTGTTAAAGAAATCAGAAACCTTCCAGTCTTTGGGAGCCCCCAGATCCTGTCGTACTCTATCACCAAATATCTGAAATATACTTTTCCCATTCACCCAAGGATCATACCACATATTAATATTGGTTCCAGAAGAAATCACATAAGAAATATTGTTACGTAGCCATCTCCTTGCCTTCAGAATTCCTTTCCAAGCAGCAGAATGAGATGTTTTTGCAGATACTTCCCAGATTGATTCCTTGGTAAGGTACCTAGCAAAAACCCATTGTGACCATAAACTTTGCGCAGAGTCGAGTTTCGATCGATTTTTCGTGCACCGTCTCGGAAATTCAAAATACTGGTATTTCCCGTCTTATTAGCCCATGGGAAGTCGTACAAGCACGCTTTCGCAAAAAAATATGACGTTCATAAACTTTGCGCGAAGTCGTGCGCGAGTCGAGTTTCGTTCGGTTTTTCGTGCACCGTCTCGGAAATTTAAAATACTGGCCATTCACGTTGTATTAGCCCATGGTAAGTCGTATGAGCATGGTTTCACGAAAAAACGCGACGGTCATAAACTTTTTAGCAGAGTCGAGTTTCGATCGATTGTTCGTGCACTGTCTCGGAAATTCAAAATACTGGTCTTTCCCGTTTTATTAGCCCATGGGAAGTCGTACAAGCACGCTTTCACAAAAAAATACGACGGTCATAAATTTGCGCGAACTTTGCGCAAAGTCGAGTTTCGATCGGTTTTTCGTGCACCATCACAGAAATTCAAAATACTGGTCATTCACGATGTATTAGCCCATGGTAAGTCGTCTGAGCAAGGTTTCACGAAAAAACGCGACGGTCTTACACTTTGCGTAGAGTCGAGTTTCGATCGGTTTTTCGTTCACCGTCTCGGAAATTCAAAATACTGGTCTTTCCTGTCTTATTAGCCCATGGGAAGTCGTACAAGGACGCTTTCGCAAAAAAATACGACGGTCATAAACTTTGCGCGAAGTCGTGCACGAGTCGAGTTTCGATCGGTTTTTCGTGCACCGTCTCGGAAATTTAAAATACTAGCCATTCACGTTGTATTAGCCCATGGTAAGTCATATGAGATTGGTTTCACGAAAAAACGCAACGGTCATAAACTTTGCGCAGAGTCGTGTTTCGATCGGTTTTTCGTGCACCGTCTCGAAAATTCAAAAAACTGGTCTTTCCCGTCTTATTAGCCCATGGGAAGTCGTACAAGCTCGCTATCGCAAAAAAATACGACGGTCAAAAACATTGCGCGAAGTCGCGCGCTGTGTCGGGTTTCGATTGGTTTTACGTGCACCATCTCGGAAATTCAAAATACTATCCATTCACGATGTATTAGCCCATGGTAAGTCATATGAGCATAGTTTCACGAAAAAACGCGACGGTCATAAACTTTGCGCAGAGTCGAGTTTCGATCGGTTTTTCGTGCACCGTCTCGGAAATTCAAAATACTGGTCTTTCCCGTCTTATTAGCCCATGGGAAGTCGTACAAGCACGCTTTCGTAAAAAAATACGACGGTCATAAACTTTGCGCGAACTTTGCGCAAAGTCGAGTTTCGATCGGTTTTTCGTGCACCGTCACAGAAATTCAAAATACTGGTCATTCACGATGTATTAGCCCATGGTAAGTCGTCATAGCATGGTTTCACAAAAAAAACGCGATGGTCTTAAACTTTGCGCAGAGTCGAGTTTCGATCGGTTTTTCGTTCACCGTCTCCGTTTTTCGTGCACCGTCTCGGAAATTCAAAATACTGGCCATTCACGTTGTATTAGCCCATGGTAAGTCCTATGACAATGGTTTCACGAAAAAACGCGACCGTCATAATCTTTGCGAGAGTCGAGTTTCGATCGGTTTTTCGTGCAACGTCTTGGAAATTCAAAATACTGGTCTTTCCCGTTTTATTAGCGCATGGGAAGTGGTACAAGCTCGCTTTCGTAAAAAAATACGACGGTAATAAACTTTGCGCGAAGTCGTGCGCGAGTCGAGTTTCGATCGATTTTTCGTGCACCGTCTCGGAAATTCAAAATACTGGTCATTCACGTTGTATTAGCCCTTGGTAAGTCGTATGAGCATGGTTTCACGAAAAAATACGACGGTCATAAACTTTGCGCAGAGTCGAGTTTCGATCGATTTTTCGTGCACCGTCTCGGAAATTCAAAATACTGGTCTTTCCCGTCTTATTAGCCCATGGGAAGTCGTACAAGCACGCTTTCGCAAAAAAATACGACGGTCATAAACTTTGCGAAGTCGTGCGCGAGTCGAGTTTCGATCGGTTTTTCTTGCACCATCTCGGAAATTCAAAATACTGGCCATTAACGTTGTATTAGCCCATGGTAAGTCGTCTGAGCATGGTTTCACGAAAAAACGCGACGGTCATAAATTTTTAGCAGAGTCGAGTTTCGATCGGTTTTTCGTTCACCGTCTCGGAAATTCAAAATACTGGTCTTTCCCGTCTTATTAGCCCATGGGAAGTCGTACAAGTAGGCTTTCGCAAAAAAATACGACGGTCATAAATTTGCGCGAACTTTGCGCAAAGTTGAGTTTCGATCGGTTTTTCGTGCACCGTCACAGAAATTCAAAATACTGGTCATTAACGATGTATTAGCCCATGGTAAGTCGTCTGAGCATGGTTTCACGAAAAAACGCGACGGTCTTAAACTTTGGGCAGAGTCGAGTTTCGATCGGTTTTTCGTTCACCGTCTCGGAAATTCAAAATACTGGTCTTTCCCGTCTTATGAGCCCATGGGAAGTCGTACAAGCACGCTTTCGCAAAAAAATACGACGGTCATAAACTTTGCGCGAAGTCGTGCGCGAGTCGAGTTTCGATCGGTTTTTCGTGCACCGTCTCGGAAATTCAAAATACTGGCCATTCACGTTGTATTAGCCCATGGTAAGTCGTATGAGTATGGTTTCAAGAAAAAACGCGACGGTCATAAACTTTGCGCAGAGTCGAGTTTCGATCGATTTTTCGTGCACCGTCTCGGAAATTCAAAATACTGGTATTTCCCGTCTTATTAGCCCATGGGAAGTCGTACAAGTTCGCTTTCGCATAAAAATACGACGGTCATAAACTTTGCGCGAAGTCGCGCGCTGTGTCGAGTTTCGATTGGTTTTACGTGCACCATCTCGAAAATTCAAAATACTGTCCATTCACGATGTATTAGCCCATGGTAAGTCGTATGAGCATGGTTTCACGAAAAAACGCGACGGTCATAAACTTTTCGCAGAGTCGAGTTTCGATCGATTTTTCGTGCACCGTCTTGGAAATTCAAAATACTGGTATTTCCTGTCTTATTAGCCCATGGGAAGTCGTACAAGCACGCTTTCGCAAAAAAATACGACGGTAATAAACTTTGCGCGAAGTCGTGCGCGAGTCGAGTTTCGATCGGTTTTTCGTGCACCGTCTCGGAAATTCAAAATACTGGACTTTCCCGTCTTATTAGCCCATGGGAAATCGTACAAGCACGCTTTCGCAAAAAAATACGACGGTCATAAACTTTGCGCGAAGTCGTGCGCGAGTCGAGTTTCGATCGGTTTTTCGTGCACCGTCTCGGAAATTCAAAATACTGGCCATTCACGTTGTATTAGCCCATGGTAAGTCGTATGAGCATGGTTTAACGAAAAAACGCGACGGTCATAAACTTTGCGCAGAGTCGAGTTTCGATCGATTTTTCGTGCACCGTCTCGGAAATTCAAAATACTGGTATTTCCCGTCTTATTATTTTTTTGGTAAGTAAAGATAATGTATCTTGTAAAAGATTTGTACAAAGAAGCTTTGTCTACACAAGCCATAGACTAAAGCCTAAAGTCTCTTAGTGTAGTCGAGAAGATTGCACCCCACCTAAAGAAGGTGAAATGGGCACGCTTCATCAAACTCATCTCCAAGAGTAGCACAAGGAAGTTAATAAATAATAAAATGCAATAGCTAGACTGTTCTGGACTACTTGTGGATACATCACAAAACATATTCTTTGCCCCATATATACATTACAATCTTCATCATATTTCGAGGGATTCTTGACGAATGGAAAAATTGAATCTTGTGAAAATCTCTTTCTCTCTTCGTGTTAGGTGCTCTGTATTCAATTCTTGCTCCATACATGATCGTGAGTCCTGAAGAATCTCTATCAGAATTTGAGCTTTGTTCATGTTGTGACACTCAAAAATTCTGTCACACCTCTCCTTCCAAATCCACCAAATAGCACATCTGAATATAATTCTTGCTAGTTGTGTAAGAGGCCCCTTTCTTGAGAAGCTTTGCATAAGCATTTCTAATTCATGATGCAAGTTTGGCCGTGGTAGCCTTTGAAGATCAAATCGCTTCAAGATCTCCTTCCATATCTAAGATGAATAATCACAAGCAAAGTAGAGATGGTCAACTCTTTCTTCCTTTTGCATACACAAAGAGCACCGATTTACAATATAAATACCTCTTCGCTGCATATTGTCCATCGTAGAAAGTTTGCCGAGAAGGGCCTGCCATGTACATAAGGAATGTCGCTGTGAGCATGGACTATCCCATTTCCAACTACTTGGGATCCACTTGTTGTTTCGTCGTCTAATTTGGTTCCATGCAGATGTAGCACTAAATTTACCATTATCATGAAGCCAAATAAGCATATCTGAAGAGTTGTTATTGATTGGAATAGCCCTAATAGTCGGCCAAAGTAATAACATGTCTGGGGAGGTAGGGTTGGGAAGACACCATGTACCATTGTTAATGAATTCAGAAACCTTCCAGTCTTTGGGAGCCCCCAGATCCTGTCGTACTCTATCACCAAATATCTGAAATATACTTTTCCCATTGACCCAAGGATCATACCACATATTAATATTGGTTCCAGAAGAAATCACATAAGAAATATTGTTACGTAGCCATCTCCTTGCCTTCAGAATTCCTTTCCAAGCAGCAGAATGAGATGTTTCTGCAGATGCTTCCCAGATTGATTCCTTGGTAAGGTACCTAGCAAAAACCCATTGTGACCATAAGGAAGACTTGTTTTGTAAAATATCCCATAATTGCTTTACCATATAAGCTTTATTCCAATCTCTAATATGTCGAAGATTCAGCCTCCCTTCATCCTTCGGTTTGCAAATGTTGTCCCAATTCACCATGTGCATTGCCTTACCATATGTGCCATTCCAAAAGAAGTTCATAAGTAATTTATCAATATCATGGAGAAGCCCGGCAGGTAGAAGGAATGCATTAGACCAATAAATAGAATAAGAGATCAACACAGATCGAATAAGTTCAAGTCGTCCAGCTTTAGAAAGAAGCTTATTTTTCCAAGAGGAAATTCTGTTCTTAATTTTTTGTAGGATAGGCTGACAGGAGACTTTGTTGATTCCAGTGGATATAAGTGGGAGACCCAAGTAAGGAACCGGTAAATTTCCTTCAGCAACTCCCAATGTTTGAGCAATATGATCCTTATTTTCAATGCAAGCACCCACATATACTTTGCTCTTTGCATGGTTTAGCTTAAGACCAGAAACTTTACCAAATTCATTAAGAATATCTGCCAGATTACTCACAGAAACCGGATCATCTCGAAGGAAGATAATAAGGTCATCAGCAAATGTTATGTGAGAGATATAAACAGAACCATAATGTGGTACCTTAATTTTGCCATTGGAAACAGCCTCTTCTAACATACAACTGAGTCCTTCCATTGCAATGGTAAAAAGATAAGGAGATAGTGGATCGCCTTGCCGAATGCCATTCTTACTCCCGAAGAAGCCAATAGGTGAACCATTAAAGAGAATCGAAAATTTTGGAGTTTCCAAGCAACATTGAATCTATTTAACCAAGTGCTGAGGGAAGCCCATATTATGGAGCATCATGTAAATAAAATGCCTATTGACTGAGTCAAAGGCCTTTCGTAAATCAGCTTTAAAACAGATCTTTTTCCCTCTTGTTTTAGAATGTAGATCCTTAACCAAATCATTAGCAAGCAGGACATTATGATGGATACTCCTCCCTTTAATAAAAGCAGTCTGATTAGGACTAATGACCTTATTCATGACCTTTTGTAGTCTATCTGCCAGCAAATTAGAGATAACCTTATAAATAAAGTTGCACAGTGAAATAGGATAGTAGTTCTCCAATGAATCAGCTCCATCATTTTTAGGCACTAAGGAAGTCGTACCAGCACGCTTTCGCAAAAAAATACGACGGTCATAAACTTTGCGCGAAGTCGTGCGCGAGTTGAGTTTCGATCGGTTTTTCGTGCACCGTCTCGGAAATTCAAAATACTGGCAATTCACGTAGTATTAGCCCATGGTAAGTCGTATGAGCATGGTTTCACGAAAAAACGCGACCGTCATAATCTTTGCGAGAGTCGAGTTTCGATCGGTTTTTCGTGCACCGTCTTGGAAATTCAAAATACTGGTCTTTCCCGTCTTATTAGCCCATGGGAAGTCGTAAAAGCACGCTTTCGCAAAAAATACGACGGTCATAAACTTTGCGCGAAGTCGTGCGCGAGTCGAGTTTCGATCGGTTTTTCGTGCACCGTCTCGGAAATTCAAAATACTGGCCATTCACGTTATATTAGCCCATGGTAAGTCGTATGAGCATGGTTTCATGAAAAAATGCGACGGTCATAAACTTTGCGCAGAATCGAGTTTCGATCGATTTTTCGTGCACCGTCTCGGAAATTCAAAATACTGGACTTTCCCGTCTTATTAGCCCATGGGAAGTCCTACAAGCACGCTTTCGCAAAAAAATACGACGGTCATAAACTTTGCGCGAAGTCGTGCGCGAGTCGAGTTTCGATCGGTTTTTCGTTCACCGTCGCGGAAATTCAAAATACTGGCCATTCACGTTGTATTAGCCCATGGTAAGTCTTTTGAGCATGGTTTCACGAAAAAACGCGACGGTCATAAACTTTGCGCAGAGTCGAGTTTCGATCGATTTTTCGTGCACCGTCTCGGAAATTCAAAATACTGGTATTTCCCGTCTTATAAGCCCATGGGAAGTCGTACAAGCACGCTTTCGAAAAAAAATACGACGGTCATAAACTTTGCGCGAAGTCGTGCGCGAGTCGAGTTTCGATCGGTTTTTCGTGCACCGTCTCGGAAATTCAAAATACTGGTAATTCACGTTGTATTAGCCCATGGTAAGTCGTATGACAATGGTTTCACGAAAAAACGTGACCGTCATAATCTTTGCGAGAGTCGAGTTTCGATCGGTTTTTCGTGCACCGTCTTGGAAATTCAAAATACTGGTCTTTCCCGTCTTATTAGCCCATGGGAAGTCGTACAAGCTCGCTTTCGCAAAAAAATACGACGGTCCAAAACATTGCGCGAAGTCGCGCGCTGTGTCGCGTTTCGATTGGTTTTACGTGCACCATCTCGGAAATTCAAAATACTGGCCATTCACGATGTATTAGCCCATGGTAAGTCGTATGAGCATAGTTTCACAAAAAAATGCGACGGTCATAAACTTTGCGCAGAGTCGAGTTTCGATCGATTTTTCGTGCACCTTCTCGAAAATTCAAAATACTGGTCTTTCCCGTCTTATTAGCCCATGGGAAGTCGTACAAGCACGCTTTCGCAAAAAAATACGACGGTCATAAACTTTGCGCGAAGTCGTGCGCGAGTCGAGTTTCGATCAGTTTTTCGTGCACCGTCTCGGAAATTCAAAATACTGGCCATTCACGTTGTATTAGCCCATGGTAAGTCGTCTGAGCATGGTTTCACGAAAAAACGCGACGGTCTTAAACTTTGCGCAGAGTCGAGTTTCGATCGGTTTTTCGTGCACCGTCTCGGAAATTCAAAATACTGGTCTTTCCCGTCTTATTAGCCCATGGGAAGTCATACAAGCACGCTTTCGCAAAAAAATACGACGGTCATAAATTTGCGCGAACTTAGCGCGAACTTTGCTCAAAGTCGTGTTTCGATCGATTTTTCGTGCACCGTCACAGAAATTCAAAATACTTGTAATTCACGATGTATTAGCCCATGGTAAGTCGTCTGACCATGGTTTCACGAAAAAATGCGATGGTCTTAAACTTTGCGCAGTCGAGTTTCGATCGGTTTTTCGTGCACCGTCTCGGAAATTCAAAATACTGGTCTTTCCCGTCTTATTAGCCCATGGGAAGTCGTACAAGCACGCTTTCGCAAAAAAATACGACGGTCATAAATTTGCGCGAACTTTGCTCAAAGTCGAGTTTCGATCGATTTTTCGTGTAGCGTCCCAGAAATTCAAAATACTGGTCATTCACGATGTATTAGCCCATGGTAAGTCGTCTGAGCATGGTTTCACGAAAAAACGCGACGGTCTTAAACTTTGCGCAGAGTCGAGTTTGGATCGGTTTTTCGTTCACCGTCTCGGAAATTCAAAATACTGGTCTTTCCCGTCTTATTAGCCCATGGGAAGTCGTACAAGCACGCTTTCGCAAAAAAATACGACGGTCATAAACATTGCGCGAAGTCGTGATCGAGTCGAGTTTCGATCGGTTTTTCGTGCACCGTCTCGGAAATTCAAAATACTGGCCATTCACGTTGTATTAGCCCATGGTAAGTCGTCTGAGCATGGTTTCACGAATCAACGCGACGGTCTTAAACTTTGCGCAGAGTCAAGTTTCGATCGGTTTTTCGTGCACCGTCTCGGAAATTCAAAATACTGGTATTTCCCATCTTATTAGCCCATGGGAAGTCGTACAAGCACGCTTTCGCAAAAAAATACGACGGTCATAAACTTTGCGCGAAGTCGTGCGCGAGTCGAGTTTCGATCGGTTTTTCGTGCACCATCTCGGAAATTCAAAATACTGGCCATTCACGTTGTATTAGCCCATGGTAAGTCGTATGAGCTTGGTTTCACGAAAAAACGCAACGGTCATAAATGTTGCGCAGAGTCGAGTTTCGATCGGTTTTTCGTGCACCGTCTCGGAAATTGAAAATACTGGTCTTTCCCGTCTTATTAGCTCATGGGAAGTCGTACAAGCACGATTTCGCAAAAAAACGCGACGGTCATAAACTTTGCGCAGAGTCGAGTTTCGATCGATTTTTCGTGCACCGTCTCGGAAATTCAAAATACTGGTATTTCCCGTCTTATTAGCCCATGGGAAGTCGTACAAGCACGCTTTCGCAAAAAAATACGACGGTCAAAAACTTTGCGCGAGTCGAGTTTCGATCGGTTTTTCGTGCACCATCTCGGAAATTCAAAATACTGGTCATTCACATTGTATTAGCCCATGGTAAGTCGTATGACAATGGTTTCACGAAAAAACGCGACCGTCATAATCTTTGCGAGAGTCGAGTTTCGATCGGTTTTTCGTGCACCGTCTTGGAAATTCAAAATACTGGTCTTTCTCGTCTTATTAGCCCATGGGTAGTCCTGCAAGCTCGCTTTCACAAAAAAATACGACGGTCAAAAACATTGCGCGAAGTCGCGCGCTGTGTCGAGTTTCGATTGGTTTTACGTACACCATCTCGGAAATTCAAAATACTGGCCATTCACGATGTATGTGGTAAGTCGTATGAGCATAGTTTCACAAAAAAAACGCGACGGTTATAAACTTTGCGCAGAGTCGAGTTTTGATTGGGGGCTCCCAAAGACTGGAAGGTTTCTGAATTCATTAACAATGGTACTTGGTGTCTTCCCAACCCTACCTCCCCTGACATGTTATTACTTTGGCCGACTATTAGGGCTATTACAATCAAGAACAACTCTTCAGATATGCTTATTTGGCTTCATGATAACGGTAAATTTAGTGCTACATCTGCATGAAACCAAATTAGACGACGAAACAACAAGTGGATCCAAAGTAGTTGGACATGGGATAGTCCATGCTCACAGCGACATTCCTTATGTACATGGCAGGCCCTTCTCGGCAAACTTCCTATGATGGACAATATGCAGCGAAGAGGTATTTATATTGTAAATCGGTGCTCTTTGTGTATGCAAAATGAAGAAAGTGTTGACCACCTCTACTTTGCTTGTGATTATTCATCTTGGATATGGAAGGAGATCTTGAAGCGATTTGATTTTCAAAGGCTACCACGGCCAAACTTGCATCATGAATTAGAAATGCTTATGCAAAGCTTCTCAAGAAAGGGGCCTCTTACACAACTAGCACGAATTATATTCAGATGTGCTATTTGGTGGATTTGGAAGGAGAGGTGTGGCAGAATTTTTGAGTGTCACAACATGAACAAAGCTCAAATTCTGATAGAGATTTTTCAGGACTCACGATCATGTATGGAGCAAGAATTGAATACAGAGCACCTAACAAGAAGAGAGAAAGATATTTTCACAAGATTCAATTTTTCCATTCGTCAAGAATCACTCGAATAATGATGAAGATTGTAATGTATTATATGGGGCAAAGCTTATATTTTGTGATGTATCCACAAGTAGTCCAGAACAGTCTAGCTATTGCATTTTATTATTTATTAACTTCCTTATGCTACTCTTGGAGATGAGTTTGATGAAGCGTGCCCATTTCACCTTCTTTAGGTGGGTGCAATCTTCTCGACTACACTAAGAGACTTCAGGCTTTAGTCTATGGCTTGTGTAGACAAAGCTTCTTTGTACAAATCATTTACAAAATACAATATCTTTACTTACCAAAAAAAAAAAAAGAGTCGAGTTTCGATCGATTTTTCGTGCACTTTCTCGGAAATTCAAAATACTGGTCTTTCCCGTCTTATTAGCCCATGGGAAGTCGTACAAGCACGCTTTCGCAAAAAAATACGACGGTCATAAACTTTGCGCGAAGTCGTGCGCGAGTCGAGTTTCGATCAGTTTTTCGTGCACCGTCTCAGAAATTCAAAATACTGGCCATTCACGTTGTATTAGCCCATGGTAAGTCGTCTGAGCATGGTTTCACGAAAAAATGCGACGGTCTTAAACTTTGCG
Source organism: Ensete ventricosum (assembly GCA_029747655.1). NCBI lineage: Eukaryota > Viridiplantae > Streptophyta > Magnoliopsida > Zingiberales > Musaceae > Ensete > Ensete ventricosum. The sequence continues at coordinate 41,477,198 of JAQQAF010000003.1, forward strand.
CAGAGTCGAGTTTCGATCGGTTTTTCGTGCACCGTCTCGGAAATTCAAAATACTGGTCTTTCCCGTCTTATTAGCCCATGGGAAGTCGTACAAGCACGCTTTCGCAAAAAAATACGACGGTCATAAATTTGCGCGAACTTTGCACGAACTTTGCTCAAGTCGAGTTTCGATCGATTTTTCGTGCACCGTCACAGAAATTCAAAATACTGGTCATTCACGATGTATTAGCCCATGGTAAGTCGTCTGAGCTTGGTTTCACGAAAAAACGCGACGTTCTTAAACTTTGCGCAGAGTCGAGTTTCGATCGGTTTTTCGTTCACCGTCTTGGAAATTCAAAATACTGATCTTTTCCGTCTTATTAGCCCATGGGAAGTCGTACAAGCACGCTTTCGCAAAAAAATACGACGGTCATCAACTTTGCGCGAAGTCGTGAGCGAGTCGAGTTTCGATCGGTTTTTCGTGCACCGTCTCGGAAATTCAAAATACTGGCCATTCACGTTGTATTAGCCCATGGTAAGTCGTCTGAGCATGGTTTCACGAATAAACGCGACGGTCTTAAACTTTGCGCAGAGTCGAGTTTCGATCGATTTTTCGTGCACCGTCTCGGAAATTCAAAATACTGGTCTTTCCCGTCTTATTAGCCCATGGGAAGTCGTACAAGCACGATGTCGCAAAAAAATACGACGGTCATAAAATTTGCGCGAAGTCGTGCGCGAGTCGAGTTTCGATCGGTTTTTCGTGCACCATCTCGGAAATTCAAAATACTGGCCATTCACGTTGTATTAGCCCATGGTAAGTCGTATGAGCTTGGTTTCACGAAAAAATGCAACGGTCATAAACGTTGCGCAGAGTCGAGTTTCGATCGGTTTTTCGTGCACCGTCTCGGAAATTCAAAATACTGGTCTTTCCCGTCTTATTAGCTCATGGGAAGTCGTACAAGCACGCTTTCGCAAAAAAACGCGACGGTCATAAACTTTGCGCAGAGTCCAGTTTCGATCGATTTTTTGTGCACCGTCTCGGAAATTCAAAATACTGGTATTTCCCGTCTTATTAGCCCATGGGAAGTCGTACAAGCACGCTTTCGCAAAAAAATACGACGGTCATAAACTTTGCGCGAAGTCGTGCGCGAGTCGAGTTTCGATCGGTTTTTGTGCACCGTCTTGGAAATTCAAAATACTGGTCTTTCCCGTCTTATTAGCCCATGGGAAGTCGTACAAGCTCGCTTTCACAAAAAAATACGACTGTCATAAACTTTTCGCGAAGTCGCGCGCTGTGTCGATTTTCGAACGGTTTTTCGTTCACCGTCTCATAAATTCAAAATACTGGCCATTCACGATGTATTAGCCCTAAGTCGTATGAGCATGGTTTCATGAAAAAACGCGACGGTCATAAACTTTGCGCAGAGTCGAGTTTCGATCGATTTTTCGTGCACCGTCTCGGAAATTCAAAATACTGGACTTTCCCGTTTTATTAGGCCATGGGAAGTCGTACAAGCACGCTTTCGCAAAAAAATACGACGGTCATAAACTTTGCGCGAAGTCGTGCGCGAGTCGAGTTTCGATCGGTTTTTCGTGCACCGTCTCGAAAATTCAAAATACTGGCCATTCACGTTGTATTAGCCCATGGTAAGTCGTATGAGCATGGTTTCACGAAAATACGCGACGGTCATAAACTTTGCGCAGAGTCGAGTTTCGATCGATTTTTCGTGCACCGTCTCGGAAATTCAAAATACTGGTATTTCCCGTCTTATTAGCCCATGGGAAGTCGTACAAGCACGCTTTCGCAAAAAAATACGACGGTCATAAACTTTGCGCGAAGTCGTGCGCGAGTCGAGTTTGGATCGGTTTTTCGTGCACCGTCTCGGAAATTCAAAATACTGGCCATTCACGTTGTATTAGCCCATGGTAAGTCGTATGAGCATGGTTTCACGAAAAAACGCGACCGTCATAATCTTTGCGAGAGTCGAGTTTTGCGAGAGTCGAGTTTCGATCGGTTTGCTCCAAAGTATGGGCTTCCCTCAGCACTGGGTTCAATGGATTCAATGTTGCTTGGAAACTCCAAAATTTTCGATTCTCTTTAATGGTTCACCTATTGGCTTCTTCGGGAGTAAGAATGGCATTCGGCAAGGCGATCCACTATCTCCTTATCTTTTTACGTTTGCAATGGAAGGGCTCAGTTGTATGTTAGAAGAGGCTGTTTCTAATGGCAAAATTAAGGTACCATATTATGGTTCTGTTTATATCTCTCACATAACATTTGCTGATGACCTTATTATCTTCCTTCGAGATGATCCAGTTTCTGTGAGTAATCTGGCAGATATTCTTAATGAATTTGGTATAGTTTCTGGTCTTAAGCTAAACCATGCAAAGGGCAAAGTATATGCGGGTGCTTGCATTGACAATAATGATCATATTGCTCAAACTTTGGGAGTTGCTAAAGGAAATTTACCGATTCCTTACTTAGGTATCCCAATTATATCCACTGGAATCAACAAAGTCTCCTGTCAGCCTATCCTACAAAAAATTAAGAACAGAATTTCCTCTTGAAAAAATAGGCTTCTTTCTAAAGCTGGACGACTTGAACTTATTCGATCAGTGTTGATCTCTTATTCTATTTATTGGTCTCATGCATTCCTTCTACCAGCCGGGCTTCTCAAGGATATTGATAAATTACTTATAAACTTCTTTTGGAATGGCACAGATGGTAAGGCAATGCATATGGTGAATTGGGACAACATTTGCAAACCGAAGGATGAAGGGGGCTTGAATCTTCGACATATTAGAGATTGGAATAAAGCTTGTATGGTAAAGCAATTATGGGATATTTTACAAAACAAGTCTTCTTTATGGTCACAATGGGTTTTTGCTAGGTACCTTACCAAGGAATCAATCTGGGAAGTATCTGCAAAAACATCTCATTCTGCTGCTTGGAAAGGAATTCTGAAGGCAAGGAGATGGCTACGTAACAATATTTCTTATGTGATTTCTTCTGGAACCAATATTAATATGTGGTATGATCCTTGGGTGAATGGGAAAAGTATATTTCAGATATTTGGTGATAGAGTACGATAGGATCTGGGGGCTCCCAAAGACTGGAAGGTTTCTGAATTCATTAACAATGGTACATGGTGTCTTCCTAACCCTACCTCCCCAGACATGTTATTACTTTGGCCGACTATTAGGGCTATTCCAATCAAGAACAACTCTTCAGATATGCTTATTTGGCTTCATGATAATGGTAAATTTAGTGCTACATCTGCATGTAACCAAATTAGACGACGAAACAACAAGTGGATCCCAAGTAGTTGGACATGGGATAGTCCATGCTCACAGCGACATTCCTTATGTACATGGCAGGCCCTTCTCGGCAAACTTCCTACGATGGACAATATGCAGCGAAGAGGTATTTATATTATAAATCGGTGCTCTTTGTGTATGCAAAAGGAAGAAAGTGTTGACCATCTATACTTTGCTTGTTATTATTCATCTTGGATATGGGAAGATATCTTGAAGCGATTTGATCTTCAAAGGCTACCACGGCCAAACATGCATCATGAACTTGAAAGGCTAATGCAAGGCTTCTCAAGAAAGGGTCCTCTTACACAACTAGCAAGAATTATATTCAGATGTGCTATTTGGTGGATTTGGAAGGAGAGGTGTGGCAGAATTTTTGAGTGTCACAACATGAACAAAGCTCAAATTCTGATAGAGATTCTTCAGGACTCACGATCATGCTTGGAGCAAGAATTGAATATAGAGCACCTAACAAGAAGAGAGAAAGAGATTTTCACAAGATTCAATTTTTTCATTAGTTAATAATCACTCGAATAATGATGAAGATTGTAATGTATTATGGGTTACAATCTTCATCATTATTCGAGTGATTATTAACTAATGAAAAAATTGAATCTTTAGGTGGGGTACTCTTGGAAATGAGTTTAATGAAGTGTGCCAATTTCACCTTCTTTAGGTGGGGTACAATCTTCTCGACTACACTAAGAGACTTCAGGCTTTAGTCTATGGCTTGTGTAGACAAAGCTTCTTTGTATAAATCTTTTACAAAATACATTATCTTTACTTACCAAAAAAAAAAAGAGTTTCGATCGGTTTTTCGTGCACCGTCTTGGAAATTCAAAATACTGGTCTTTCCCGTCTTATTAGCCCATGGGAAGTCGTAAAAGCACGCTTTCGCACAAAAATACGACGGTCATAAACTTTGCGCGAAGTCGTGCGCGAGTCGAGTTTCGATCGGTTTTTCGTGCACCGTCTCGGAAATTCAAAATACTGGCCATTCACGTTGTATTAGCCCATGGTAAGTCGTATGAGCATGGTTTGATGAAAAAACGCGACGGTCATAAACTTTGCGCAGAGTCGAGTTTCGATCGATTTTTCGTGCACCGTCTCGGAAATTCAAAATACTGGATTTTCCCGTCTTATTAGCCCATGGGAATTCGTACAAGCACGCTTTCGCAAAAAAATACGACGGTCATAAACTTTGCGCGAAGTCGTGCACGAGTCGAGTTTCGATCGGTTTTTCGTGCACCGTCTCGGAAATTCAAGATACTGGCCATTCACGTTGTATTAGCCCATGGTAAGTCGTATGAGCATTTTTTTTTTTGGTAAGTAAAGATAATGTATTTTGTAAAAGATTTGTACAAAGAAGCTTTGTCTACACAAGCCATAGACTAAAGCCTGAAGTCTCTTAGTGTAGTCGAGAAGATTGCACCCCACCAAAAGAAGGTGAAATGTGCACGCTTCATCGAACTCATCTCCAAGAGTAGCACAAGGAAGTTAATAAAACATGCAATAGCTAGACTGTTCTGGAGTTTTTTTTTTTTGGTAAGTAAAGATATTGTATTTTGTAAAAGATTTGTACAAAGAAGCTTTGTCTACACAAGCCATAGACTAAAGCCTGAAGTCTCTTAGTGTAGTCGAGAAGATTGCACCCCACCTAAAGAAGGTGAAATGGGCACGCTTCATCAAACTCATCTCCAAGAGTAGCATAAGGAAGTTAATAAATAATAAAATGCAATAGCTAGACTGTTCTGGACTACTTGTGGATACATCACAAAATATAAGCTTTGCCCCATATAATACATTACAATCTTCATCATTATTCGAGTGATTCTTGACGAATGGAAAAATTGAATCTTGTGAAAATATCTTTCTCTCTTCTTGTTAGGTGCTCTGTATTCAATTCTTGCTCCATACATGATCGTGAGTCCTGAAGAATCTCTATCAGAATTTGAGCTTTGTTCATGTTGTGACACTCAAAAATTCTGCCACATCTCTCCTTCCAAATCCACCAAATAGCACATCTGAATATAATTCGTGCTAGTTGTGTAAGAGGCCCCTTTCTTGAGAAGCTTTGCATAAGCATTTCTAATTCATGATGCAAGTTTGGCCGTGGTAGCCTTTGAAAATCAAATCGCTTCAAGATCTCATTCCATATCCAAGATGAATAATCACAAGCAAAGTAGAGATGGTCAACACTTTCTTCATTTTGCATACACAAAGAGCACCGATTTACAATATAAATACCTCTTCGCTGCATATTGTCCATCGTAGGAAGTTTGCCGAGAAGGGCCTGCCATGTACATAAGGAATGTCGCTGTGAGCATGGACTATCCCATGTCCAACTACTTTGGATCCACTTGTTGTTTCGTCGTCTAATTTGGTTCCATGCAGATGTAGCACTAAATTTACCGTTATCATGAAGCCAAATAAGCATATCTGAAGAGTTGTTCTTGATTGTAATGGCCCTAATAGTCGGCCAAAGTAATAACATGTCAGGGGAGGTAGGGTTGGGAAGACACCAAGTACCATTGTTAATGAATTCAGAAACCTTCCAGTCTTTGGGAGCCCCCAGATCCTGTCGTACTCTATCACCAAATATCTGAAATATGCTTTTCCCATTCACCCAAGGATCATACCACATATTAATATTGGTTCCAGAAGAAATCACATAAGAAATATTGTTACGTAGCCATCTCCTTGCCTTTAGAATTCCTTTCCAAGCAGCAGAATGAGATGTTTTTGCAGATACTTCCCAGATTGATTCCTTGGTAAGGTACCTAGCAAAAACCCATTGTGACCATAAGGAAGACTTGTTTTGTAAAATATCCCATAATTGCTTTACCATACAAGCTTTATTCCAATCTCTAATATGTCGAAGATTCAGCCCCCATTTATCCTTCGGTTTGCAAATGCTGTCCCAATTCACCATGTGCATTGCCTTACCATCTGTGCCATTCCAAAAGAAGTTCATAAGTAATTTATCAATATCATGGAGAAGCCCGGCTGGTAGAAGGAATGCATGAGACCAATAAATAGAATAAGAGGTCAACACAGATCGAATAAGTTCAAGTCGTCCAGCTTTAGAAAGAAGCCTATTTTTCCAAGAGGAAATTCTGTTCTTAATTTTTTGTATGATAGGCTGACAGGAGGCTTTGTTTATTCCAGTGGATATAAGTGGGAGACCCAAGTAAGGAACCGGTAAATTTCCTTCAGCAACTCCCAATGTTTGAGCAATATGATCCTTATTGTCAATGCAAGCACCCACATATACTTTGCTCTTTGCATGGTTTAGCTTAAGACCAGAAACTTTACCAAATTCATTAAGAATATCTGCCAGATTACTCACAGAAACTGGATCATCTCGAAGGAAGATAATAAGGTCGTCGGCAAATGTTATGTGAGAGATATAAACAGAACCATAATGTGGTACCTTAATTTTGCCATTGGAAACAGCCTCTTCTAACATACAACTGAGCCCTTCCATTGCAATGGTAAAAAGATAAGGAGATAGTGGATCACCTTGCCGAATGCCATTCTTACTCCCAAAGAAGCCAATAGGTGAACCATTAAAGAGAATTGAAAATTTTGGAGTTTCCAAGCAACATTGAATCCATTTAACCCAGTGCTGAGGGAAGCCCATATTATGGAGCATCATGTAAATAAAATCCCTATTGACTGAGTCAAAGGCCTTTCGTAAATCAGCTTTAAAACATATCTTTTTCCCTCTTGTTTTAGAATGTAGATCCTTAACCAAATCATTAGCAAGCAGGACATTATGATGAATACTCCTCCCTTTAAGAAAAGCAGCCTGATTAGGACTAATGACCTTATTCATGACCTTTTGTAGTCTATCTGCCAGCAACTTAGAGATAACCTTATAAATAAAGTTGCACAGTGAAATAGGACGGTAGTTCTCCAATGAATCGGCTCCATCATTTTTAGGCACTAAAGAAATAAAAGTGCAATTCATTTCTTTCAGAATGTGACCTGAGGAGAAAAAATGTCGACAAGCTTTTATGACATCGTTGCCTACAATAGCCCATGCAATTTGATAAAACTCAGCTGGAAATCCATCTGGACCAGGGCTTTTGTACTTCGGGGACTTGAAAACAACTTTCACAATTTCATCATCCGTTATTGGGGCATTAAGATGAGAGAGGGCTTCAGAATCAAGTCGTCTTGTAGGCCCAACATGAATACTATTAGGCTGCTGTTCCTGATTGAGTAAGGAATAAAAAAATTGCTCGGTGTAATTTTTAACCTCATCCAGATCCTCAATGAGATTACCATCTATACCTTTGCATTTTTTGATGCGATTAGTAGCCCTTCTGGTAGCAATAGCAGCATAGAAAAACTTCGTATTAGAATCCCCTAGAGTAAGCCAATGCTGTCGTGACTTCTGTTTCAAAAAGCATTCCTCCTGCTTCAAAGCTTGCATAAAGTTATTTCTAGCAGCAGCCTCTTTGTATATAAGATTCGCATCCAGAGGTTGAAGATTTAGCTCGCTTTGCACAGCCATAAGTTCTTTCTTGCATAACTGAACTCTGTCGTTGATATTTCCAAATGTAGTTGAATTCCACTTCTTCAGTGCTGCTTTGCATGCTTTTAGTTTTTGACATAGGATGTAAGGGGGAGAACCAAATACATTAATGTCCCAAGCTGACTTAATAACTTCGAGGAACTTTGGGTGAGAACTCCACATATTAAAAAATCTAAAAGGTTTCTTGACTCTTGGTAGTGCTTTATCTGCATGTATATGCATAATAGAGTGATCCGAAAATAACTTAGCACCGTACTCAAGAAGTGAATCTGGAAAAACTGCTAACCATTCCTGATTTATCAAACATCTGTCAAGTCGAGCCATAATTTTTCTTTCAGCAGTACTTTGATTGTTCCATGAGAACCAATCACCTACAGATTTCATATCAGTCAATGCAGCAGTATCTATACAATCATTAAAATGTTGAAGCTGACATTCGGAAAGCACTCTACCCCCCACTTTCTCATTTGTGTATCTGACAGTATTAAAGTCACCGAGAACAACCCAAGGTACTGTAGGATAACTATTTGCAATGCTAACCAGATCACGCCATAGAGCATTCCTGTCAGACATACTGTTAAATGCATAAATACCGGTAATATTGAATTGACATCCAGTCTGTTTATCCTCTGCCTTAAGATGAATGAATTGATTAGTAGCAGAAATAAACCAAGCAGTAACAAGATTAGGATGCCATAAGACCCAAACTCGACCATAAGTATCCTGAGAATCATTAGTAAAAAGTTCTGCCTCAGGCCATATTAAATTCTTCTGAACTTGAACACGATGAGGTTTAATTTTTGTTTCCACAAGAATCACAATGTCACATGCAGCAGATCGGATTATTCTATTGAGCTCCCGACATTTCTCAGTCTTATTAAGTCCACGAACATTCCAACAGCTTATTTTCATCAATACTAGATAGAAGGAAGAGCATGCGATTTTGGGAGGACACTACCATCCTTTTTCTTATCCTTTGATTTTGCATGGTCCTCACGCATAATATCTTTACCCTTTAATCCTTTATTCCTATATTTATCCACCTCATCCACAGCTTGCAAATGTTAAAATTTTTGCGTACCTTGAGGCAAGGAGTCCTGAATAGCGGGATGTGTCGAAGAGCGATGAGTTTGGTGAGTTGCAATGTCTTGGTTCCCAAGAGGTTGTTGAAATGAAATTTTCTGATTATCTGAAGGAGTGATTCGTGAAGGCGAGGTTGTTATTGGGGAGTGAGAACCTTGGGAAGCTCCTGCAGTGAAATTCTCTGATATAATAGGTAAAGATGGAAGTCCTGACTTGTCTTTCTCTTGTTCGTGTCACTGCCCCAACGAGTCAGAGTGTTCAATCATCTTCTCCGCCATCACCACTGTTGGCACTGGAGTATCAGTGCTTGGATTAGTGGTAGTGACCCCATTCTGTGGCTCTTGGCGTGGTCGGTAGACCTGTGTGATTTTTTGTGAAGGCTGTTGGCAGGCACCATTTACATGTCCAAAAGATAGACAAACCTTGCATCGTTGTGGCTTCCAAGAATATGAGACTTTCACCTTTCGGGTGCTCCCATCAAGATCACGGTAAGAAACATCATTCGGCAGTTCCTCATCAGAAGAAACCATTACACAAGCTCTGGCAAAGGTCAATCTCGTTTGCGAAGCTGTTGCCTTATCAAGATACAATGGTTGTCCCAGGGTGCTGCAAAGCTTTGCAATAAAACGACGACCCCAGAGATGTAGTGGAAGTCCATGGAAAGAAACCCATATTGGGATAGACTGTAGACTGTCTAACTCCAATCTCACATCAGGTGCCCAGCGTCGTAGTATCATTGGATGACCACGGATAGTCCAAAATCCTTCAAGGACCCGTTGTAAATCTTCTTCCGAATAAAGCCTGCATACAAAGAATCCGGTCTCCAACATATGAAGATCAAATGTTGATATTCCCCATCGAGTTCTGATGTATGAGGATAGTGGGAAAAAGGATGTTCTTAGACCAACAACGTAGCCCACAATTGCCATTGACCATGTCTCAATTAGTTCGTCGGAATCAATAGCCTCATACACAGCAATCTTCTGGTCAGCCTGTACTTCTGGAGCAAAAAAGTCCAGTCGAAGATCCGGACTACCCACTGGAGCCTTGAAGAGGCTACTCCAAGGCTTCGGATCTCGGGAAATAGGAGCTGGAGGTCGTGATCTAGATCGTGAACGACCTCGGGCCTGGTTCATTGAAGGAGCATCCCGTCGAGAAGAAGAAATCAGCGGTGGAACATCCTGGTGTGAAACCGGCCTAAGCTGCTGGGGAGGAACCAGCGGCTGTTGGAGAGGAGCAACCCCCTCCCGCGGTGAAGTAACCAGCGGCTGAGGAGCAACCCTCTCCCGCTGTGACTGCTGGAGAGGGGCGTTCTGCTGTGAAGCAATCAGCCGCTGGGAAGAAGCCAGCGGAGGAGCATCCCGCTGGAACAGAGGATGCGAAGCAGAGTGCCGCGTCCGGCCGCTCGCATCCATGGCGTCGCTCGCCCTAGCCGCCAGCCGCCTAGGGGAGAGGAAGCCACCACCCTGCCCACACTAATGTCGCAGCCGTCGCCCCTTCCACGCCGATTGCAGAAGCAGCCGTCGCCCTTTCCACGCTGGAGTTGCCGCAGGAAGCGGCAGTGAACCCAGCCCCAATCGCAGCGCAGCTTCCACCGTTTCTTGCCCTAGAGTCCGTCCCGCGCCTAGGGGAGAAGAGCCGCCGCCCTTCCACGCCTGAAGTCGCCGTTTCCCGGCCTGGAATCGCTGATCGCAGGAGCGACCGCCGGCCTTCCACTCGCCGCGGAGTGATCGTAGAGGAGAAATCGCCCAAGGGAGCAATCGCAAGCACAAGCGCAAGGGAAGAGGTTGTCGTCCCCAGCGTCGATCGCAAGCGCAAGCGCAAGCCCAAGCAGAGCAGAGCACTCACGCACGCACGCAAGGGAACGCAGGCCCATTCCACCCCATTCCCAAGCCGATGCGTGCACCGTCTCTCTCTCCTCTCTCTCTAAACCTTTTTTTTTTTTTTGGTAAGTAAAGATATTGTATTTTGTAAAAGATTTGTACAAAGAAGCTTTGTCTACACAAGCCATAGACTAAAGCCTGAAGTCTCTTAGTGTAGTCGAGAAGATTGCACCCCACCTAAAGAAGGTGAAATGAGCACGCTTCATCAAACTCATCTCCAAGAGTAGCATAAGGAAGTTAATAAATAATAAAATGCAATAGCTAGACTGTTCTGGACTACTTGTGGATACATCACAAAATATAAGCTTTGCCCCATATAATTACAATCTTCATCATTATTCGAGTGATTCTTGACGAATGGAAAAATTGAATCTTGTGAAAATATCTTTCTCTCTTCTTGTTAGGTGCTCTGTATTCAATTCTTGCTCCATACATGATCGTGAGTCCTGAAGAATCTCTATCAGAATTTGAGCTTTCTTCATGTTGTGACACTCAAAAATTCTGCCACACCTCTCCTTCCAAATCCACCAAATAGCACATCTGAATATAATTCATGCTAGTTGTGTAAGAGGCCCCTTTCTTGAGAAGCTTTGCATAAGCATTTCTAATTCATGATGCAAGTTTGGCCGTGGTAGCCTTTGAAAATCAAATCGCTTCAAGATCTCCTTCCATATCCAAGATGAATAATCACAAGCAAAGTAGAGATGGTCAACACTTTCTTCATTTTGCATACACAAAGAGCACCGATTTACAATATAAATACCTCTTCGCTGCATATTGTCCATCGTAGGAAGTTTGCCGAGAAGGGCCTGCCATGTACATAAGGAATGTCGCTGTGAGCATGGACTATCCCATGTCCAACTACTTTGGATCCACTTGTTGTTTCGTCGTCTAATTTGGTTCCATGCAGATGTAGCACTAAATTTACCGTTATCATGAAGCCAAATAAGCATATCTGAAGAGTTGTTCTTGATTGGAATAGCCCTAATAGTCGGCCAAAGTAATAACATGTCAGGGGAGGTAGGGTTGGGAAGACACCAAGTACCATTGTTAATGAATTCAGAAACCTTCCAGTCTTTGGGAGCCCCCAGATCCTGTCGTACTCTATCACCAAATATCTGAAATATGCTTTTCCCATTCACCCAAGGATCATACCACATATTAATATTGGTTCCAGAAGAAATCACATAAGAAATATTGTTACGTAGCCATCTCCTTGCCTTTAGAATTCCTTTCCAACCAGCAGAATGAGATGTTTTTGCAGATACTTCCCAGATTGATTCCTTGGTAAGGTACCTAGCAAAAACCCATTGTGACCATAAGGAAGACTTGTTTTGTAAAATATCCCATAATTGCTTTACCATACAAGCTTTATTCCAATCTCTAATATGTCGAAGATTCAGCCCCCCTTCATCCTTCGGTTTGCAAATGCTGTCCCAATTCACCATGTGCATTGCCTTACCATCTGTGCCATTCCAAAAGAAGTTCATAAGTAATTTATCAATATCATGGAGAAGCCCGGCTGGTAGAAGGAATGCATGAGACCAATAAATAGAATAAGAGGTCAACACAGATCGAATAAGTTCAAGTCGTCCAGCTTTAGAAAGAAGCCTATTTTTCCAAGAGGAAATTCTGTTCTTAATTTTTTGTATGATAGGCTGACAGGAGGCTTTGTTGATTCCAGTGGATATAAGTGGGAGACCCAAGTAAGGAACCGGTAAATTTCCTTCAGCAACTCCCAATGTTTGAGCAATATGATCCTTATTGTCAATGCAAGCACCCACATATACTTTGCTCTTTGCATGGTTTAGCTTAAGACCAGAAACTATACCAAATTCATTAAGAATATCTGCCAGATTACTCACAGAAACTGGATCATCTCGAAGGAAGATAATAAGGTCATCAGCAAATGTTATGTGAGAGATATAAATAGAACCATAATATGGTACCTTAATTTTGCCATTGGAAACAGCCTCTTCTAACATACAACTGAGTCCTTCCATTGCAATCGTAAAAAGATAAGGAGATAGTGGATCGCCTTGCCGAATGCCATTCTTACTCCCGAAGAAGCCAATAGGTGAACCATTAAAGAGAATCGAAAATTTTGGAGTTTCCAAGCAACATTGAATCCATTGAACCCAGCGCTGAGGGAAGCCCATATTATGGAGCATCATGTAAATAAATTGCCTATTGACTGAGTCAAAGGCCTTCCGTAAATCAGCTTTAAAACAGATCTTTTTCCCTCTTGTTTTTGAGTGTAGATCCTTAACCAAATCATTAGCAAGCAGGACATTATGATGGATACTCCTCCCTTTAATAAAAGCAGCCTGATTAGGACTAATGACCTTATTCATGACCTTTTGTAGTCTATCTGCCAGCAACTTAGAGATAACCTTATAAATAAAGTTGCACAGTGAAATAGGACGGTAGTTCTCCAATGAATCGGCTCCATCATTTTTAGGCACTAAAGAAATAAAAGTGCAATTCATTTCTTTCAGAATGTGACCTGAGGAGAAAAAATGTCGACAAGCTTTTATGACATCGTTGCCTACAATAGCCCATGCAATTTGATAAAACTCAGCTGGAAATCCATCTGGACCAGGGCTTTTGTGCTTCGGGGACTTAAAAACAACTTTCACAATTTCATCATCCGTTATTGGGGCATTAAGATGAGAGAGGGCTTCAGAATCAAGTCGTCTTGTAGGCCCAACATGAATACTATTAGGCTGCTGTTCCTGATTGAGTAAGGAATAAAAAAATTGCTCGGTGTAATTTTTAACCTCATCCAGATCCTCAATGAGATTACCATCTATACCTTTGCATTTTTTGATGCGATTAGTAGCCCTTCTGGTAGCAATAGCAGCATAGAAAAACTTCGTATTAGAATCCCCTAGAGTAAGCCAATGCTGTCGTGACTTCTGTTTCAAAAAGCATTCCTCCTGCTTCAAAGCTTGCATAAAGTTATTTCTAGCAGCAGCCTCTTTGTATATAAGATTCGCATCCAGAGGTTGAAGATTTAGCTCGCTTTGCACAGCCATAAGTTCTTTCTTGCATAACTGAACTCTGTCGTTGATATTTCCAAATGTAGTTGAATTCCACTTCTTCAGTGCTGCTTTGCATGCTTTTAGTTTTTGACATAGGATGTAAGGGGGAGAACCAAATACATTAATGTCCCAAGCTGACTTAATAACTTCGAGGAACTTTGGGTGAGAACTCCACATATTAAAAAATCTAAAAGGTTTCTTGACTCTTGGTAGTGCTTTATCTGCATGTATATGCATAATAGAGTGATCCGAAAATAACTTAGCACCGTACTCAAGAAGTGAATCTGGAAAAACTGCTAACCATTCCTGATTTATCAAACATCTGTCAAGTCGAGCCATAATTTTTCTTTCAGCAGTACTTTGATTGTTCCATGAGAACCAATCACCTACAGATTTCATGTCAGTCAATGCAGCAGTATCTATACAATCATTAAAATGTTGAAGCTGACATTCGGAAAGCACTCTACCCCCCACTTTCTCATTTGTGTATCTGACAGTATTAAAGTCACCGAGAACAACCCAAGGTACTGTAGGATAACTATTTGAAATGCTAACAAGATCACGCCATAGAGCATTCCTGTCAGACATACTGTTAGATGCATAAATACCGGTAATATTGAATTGACATCCAGTCTGTTTATCCTCTGCCTTAAGATGAATGAATTGATTAGTAGCAGAAATAAACCAAGCAGTAACAAGATTAGGATGCCATAAGACCCAAACTCGACCATAAGTATCCTGAGAATCATTAGTAAAAAGTTCTGCCTCAGGCCATATTAAATTCTTCTGAACTTGAACACGATGAGGTTTAATTTTTGTTTCCACAAGAATGACAATGTCACATGCAACAGATCGGATTATTCTATTGAGCTCCCGACATTTCTCAGTCTTATTAAGTCCACGAACATTCCAACAGCTTATTTTCATCAATACTAGATAGAAGGAAGAGCATGCGATTTTGGGAGGACACTACCATCCTTTTTCTTATCCTTTGATTTTGCATGGTCCTCTCGCATAATATCTTTACCCTTTAATCCTTTATTCCTATATTTATCCACCTCATCCACAGCTTGCAAATGTTTAAATTTTTGCGTACCTTGAGGCAAGGAGTCCTGAATAGCGGGATGTGTCGAAGAGCGATGAGTTTGGTGAGTTGCAATGTCTTGGTTCCCAAGAGGTTGTTGAAATGAAATTTCCTGATTATCTGAAGGAGTGATTCGTGAAGGCGAGGTTGTTATTGGGGAGTGAGAACCTTGGGAAGCTCCTGCAGTGAAATTCTCTGATATAATAGGTAAAGATGGAAGTCCTGACTTGTCTTTCTCTTGTTCGTGTCGCTGCCCCAACGAGTCAGAGTGTTCAATCATCTTCTCCGCCATCACCACTGTTGGCACTGGAGTATCAGTGCTTGGATTAGTGGTAGTGACCCCATTCTGTGGCTCTTGGCGTGGTCGGTAGACCTGTGTGATTTTTTGTGAAGGCTGTTGGCAGGCACCATTTACATGTCCAAAAGATAGACAAACCTTGCATCGTTGTGGCTTCCAAGAATATGAGACTTTCACCTTTCGGGTGCTCCCATCAAGATCACGGTAAGAAACATCATTCGGCAGTTCCTCATCAGAAGAAACCATTACACAAGCTCTGGCAAAGGTCAATCTCGTTTGCGAAGCTGTTGCCTTATCAAGATACAATGGTTGTCCCAGGGTGCTGCAAAGCTTTGCAATAAAACGACGACCCCAGAGATGTAGTGGAAGTCCATGAAAAGAAACCCATATTGGGATAGACTGTAGACTGTCTAACTCCAATCTCACATCAGGTGCCCAGCGTCGTAGTATCATTGGATGACCACGGATAGTCCAAAATCCTTCAAGGACCCGTTGTAAATCTTCTTCCGAATAAAGCCTGCATACAAAGAATCCGGTCTCCAACATATGAAGATCAAATGTTGATATTCCCCATCGAGTTCTGATGTATGAGGATAGTGGGAAAAAGGATGTTCTTAGTCCAACAACGTAGCCCACAATTGCCATTGACCATGTCTCAATTAGTTCGTCTCTCTCTAAACCTAGACTGTTCTGGAGTACTTGTGGATACATCACAAAATATAAGCTTTGCCCCATAATACATTACAATCTTCATCATTATTCGAGTGATTATTGACTAATGAAAAAATTGAATCTTGTGAAAATCTCTTTCTCTCTCTTCTTGTTAGGTGCTCTATATTCAATTCTTGCTCCATGCATGATCGTGAGTCCTGAAGAATCTCTATCAGAATTTGAGATTTGTTCATGTTGTGACACTCAAAAATTCGGCCAAAAGTATGAGCATGGTTTCACGAAAAAACACGACGGTCATAAACTTTGCGCAGAGTCGAGTTTCTATCGATTTTTCGTGCACCGTCTCGGAAATTCAAAATACTGGTCTTTCCCGTCTTATTAGCCCATGGGAAGTCGTACAAGCACTCTTTCGCAAAAAAATACGACGGTCATAAACTTTGCTCAAAGTCGTGAGCGAGTCGAGTTTCGATCGGTTTTTCGTGCACCGTCTCGGAAATTCAAAATACTGGCCATTCACGTTGTATTAGCCCATGGTAAGTCGTATGAGCATGGCTTCACGAAAAAACACGACGGTCATAAACTTTGCGCAGAGTCGAGTTTCGATCGATTTTTCGTGCACCGTCTCGGAAATTCAAAATACTGGTCTTTCCCGTCTTAATAGCCCATGGGAAGTCGTACAAGCACTCTTTCGCAAAAAAATACGACGGTCATAAACTTTGCGCGAAGTCGTGCGCGAGTCGAGTTTCGATCGGTTTTTCGTGCACCGTCTCGGAAATTCAAAATACTGGCCATTCACGTTGTATTAGCCCATGGTAAGTCGTATGAGCATGGTTTCATGAAAAAACGCGACGGTCATAAACTTTGCGCAGAGTCGAGTTTCGATCGATTTTTCGTGCACCGTCTCGGAAATTCAAAATACTGGACTTTCCCGTCTTATTAGGCCATGGGAAGTCGTACAAGCACGCTTTCGCAAAAAAATACGACGGTCATAAACTTTGCGCGAAGTCGTGCGCGAGTCGAGTTTCGATCGATTTTTCGTGCACCGTCTCGAAAATTCAAAATACTGGCCATTCACGTTGTATTAGCCCATGGTAAGTCGTATGAGCATGGTTTCACGAAAAAACACGACGGTCATAAACTTTGCGCAGAGTCGAGTTTCGATCGGTTTTTCGTGCACCGTCTCGGAAATTTAAAATACTGGACTTTCCCGTCTTATTAGCCCATGGGAAGTCGTACAAGCACGCTTTCGCAAAAAAATACGACGGTCATAAACTTTGCGTGAAGTCGTGTGCGAGTCGAGTTTCGATCGGTTTTTCGTGCAATGTCTCGGAAATTCAAAATACTGGCCATTCACGTTGTATTAGCCCATGGTAAGTCGTATGAGCATGGTTTCACGAAAAAACACGACGGTCATAAGCTTTGCGCAGAGTCGAGTTTCGATCGATTTTTCGTGCACCGTCTCGAAAATTCAAAATACTGGTCTTTCCCGTCTTATTAGCCCATGGGAAGTCGTACAAGCACACTTTCGCAAAAAAATATGACGGTCATAAACTTTGCGCGAAGTCGTGCGCGAGTCGAGTTTCGATCGGTTTTTCGTGCACCGTCTCGGAAATTCAAAATACTGGCCATTCACGTTGTATTATCCCATGGTAAGTCGAATGAGCATGGTTTCATGAAAAAACGCGACGGTCATAATCTTTGCGAGAGTCGAGTTTCGATCGGTTTTTCGTGCACCGTCTTGGAAATTCAAAATACTGGTCTTTCCCATCTTATTAGCCCATTGGAAGTCGTACAAGCTCGCTTTCGCAAAAAAATACGACGGTGAAAAACATTGCGCGAAGTCGCGCGCTGTGTCGAGTTTCGATCGGTTTTTCATGCACCGTCTCGGAAATTCAAAATACTGGCCATTCACATTGTATTAGCCCATGCTAAGTCGTATGAGCATGGTTTCACGAAAAAACGCGACCGTCATAATCTTTGCGAGAGTCGAGTTTCGATCGGTTTTTCGTGCACCGTCTTAGAAATTCAAAATACTCGTCTTTCCCGTCTTATTAGCCCATGGGAAGTCATACAAGCTCGCTTTCGCAAAAAAATACGACGGTCAAAAACATTGCGCGAAGTCGCGCGCTGTGTCGAGTTTCGATCGGTTTTTTTTTTTTTTTGGTAAGTAAAGATATTGTATTTTATAAAAAAATTTGTACAAAGAAGCTTTGTCTACACAAGCCATAGACTAAAGCCTGAAGTCTCTTAGTGTAGTCGAGAAGATTGCACCCCACCTAAAGAAGGTGAAATGGGCACGCTTCATCAAACTCATCTCCAAGAGTAGCATAAGGAAGTTAATAAATAATAAAATGCAATAGCTAGACTGTTCTGGACTACTTGTAGATACATCACAAAATATAAGCTTTGCCCCATATAATACATTACAATCTTCATCATTATTCGAGTGATTCTCGACGAATGGAAAAATTGAATCTGGTGGAAAATAACTTACCAAAAAAAAAAAAGAATCTGGTGAAAATATCTTTCTCTCTTCTTGTTAGGTGCTCTGTATTCAATTCTTGCTCCATACATGATCGTGAGTCCTGAAGAATCTCTATCAGAATTTGAGCTTTGTTCATGTTGTGACACTCAAAAATTCTGCCACACCTCTCCTTCCAAATCCACCAAATAGCACATCTGAATATAATTCGTGCTAGTTGTGTAAGAGGCCCCTTTCTTGAGAAGCTTTGCATAAGCATTTCTAATTCATGATGCAAGTTTGGTCGTGGTAGCCTTTGGAAATCAAATCGCTTCAAGATCTCCTTCCATATCCAAGATGAATTCACAAGCAAAGTAGAGATGGTCAACACTTTCTTTATTTTGCATACACAAAGAGCACCGAGTTTCGATCGGTTTTTCGTGCACCGTCTCGGAAATTAAAAATACTGGCTATTCACGTTGTATTAGCCCATGGTAAGTCGTATGAGCATGGTTTCACGAAAAAATGCGACCGTCATAATATTTGCGAGAGTCGAGTTTCGATCGGTTTTTCGTGCACCGTCTTTGAAATTCAAAATACTGGTCTTTCCCATCTTATTAGCCCATGGGAAGTCGTACAAGCATGCTTTCGCAAAAAAATACGACGGTCATAAACACTGCGCGAAGTCGTGCGCGAGTCGAGTTTCGATCGGTTTTTCGTGCACCGTCTCGGAAATTCAAAATACTGGCCATTCACGTTGTATTAGCCCATGGTAAGTCGTATGAGCATGGTTTCATGAAAAAAGGCGACGGTCATAAACTTTGCGCAGAGTCGAGTTTCGATCGATTTTTCGTGCACCGTCTCGGAAATTTAAAATACTGGACTTTCCCATCTTATTATCCATGAGAAGTCATACAAGCACGCTTTCGCAAAAAAATACGACGGTCACAAACTTTGCGCGAAGTCGTGCGCGAGTCGAGTTTCGATCGATTTTTCGTGCACCGTCTCGGAAATTCAAAATACTGGTCTTTCCCGTCTTATTAGCCCATGGGAAGTCGTACAAGCACGCTTTCGCAAAAAAATACGACGGTCATAAACTTTGCGCGAAGTCGTGCGCGAGTCGAGTTTCGATCGGTTTTTCTTGCACCATCTCGGAAATTCAAAATACTGGCCATTAACGTTGTATTAGCCCATGGTAAGTCGTCTGAGCATGGTTTCACGAAAAAACGCGACGGTCATAAACTTTTTAGCAGAGTCGAGTTTCGATCGGTTTTTCGTTCACCGTCTCGGAAATTCAAAATACTGGTCTTTCCCGTCTTATTAGCCCATGGGAAGTCGTACAAGTAGGCTTTCGCAAAAAAATACGACGGTCATAAATTTGCGCGAACTTTGCGCAAAGTCGAGTTTCGATCGGTTTTTCGTGCACCGTCACAGAAATTCAAAATACTGGTCATTAACGATGTATTAGCCCATGGTAAGTCGTCTGAGCATGGTTTCACGAAAAAACGCGACGGTCTTAAACTTTGCGCAGAGTCGAGTTTCGATCGGTTTTTCGTGCACCGTCTCGGAAATTCAAAATACTGGCCATTCACGTTGTATTAGCCCATGGTAAGTCGTATGAGCATGGTTTAACGAAAAAACGCGACGGTCATAAACTTTGCGTAGAGTCGAGTTTCGATCGATTTTTCGTGCACCGTCTCGGAAATTCAAAATACTGGTATTTCCCGTCTTATTATTTTTTTGGTAAGTAAAGATAATGTATCTTGTAAAAGATTTGTACAAAGAAGCTTTGTCTACACAAGCTATAGACTAAAGCCTAAAGTCTCTTAGTGTAGTCGAGAAGATTGCACCCCACCTAAAGAAGGTGAAATGGGCACGCTTCATCAAACTCATCTCCAAGAGTAGCACAAGGAAGTTAATAAATAATAAAATACAATAGCTAGACTGTTCTGGACTACTTGTGGATACATCACAAAACATATTCTTTGCCCCATATATACATTACAATCTTCATCATATTTCGAGGGATTCTTGACGAATGGAAAAATTGAATCTTGTGAAAATCTCTTTCTCTCTTCGTGTTAGGTGCTCTGTATTCAATTCTTGCTCCATACATGATCGTGAGTCCTGAAGAATCTCTATCAGAATTTGAGCTTTGTTCATGTTGTGACACTCAAAAATTCTGTCACACCTCTCCTTCCAAATCCACCAAATAGCACATCTGAATATAATTCTTGCTAGTTGTGTTAGAGGCCCCTTTCTTGAGAAGCTTTGCATAAGCATTTCTAATTCATGATGCAAGTTTGGCCGTGGTAGCCTTTGAAGATCAAATCGCTTCAAGATCTCCTTCCATATCCAAGATGAATAATCACAAGCAAAGTAGAGATGGTCAACACTTTCTTCCTTTTGCATACACAAAGAGCACCGATTTACAATATAAATACCTCTTCGCTGCATATTGTCCATCGTAGGAAGTTTACCGAGAAGGGCCTGCCATGTACATAAGGAATGTCGCTGTGAGCATGGACTATCCCATGTCCAACTACTTGGGATCCACTTGTTGTTTCGTCGTCTAATTTGGTTCCATGCAGATGTAGCACTAAATTTACCATTATCATGAAGCCAAATAAGCATATCTGAAGAGTTGTTCTTGATTGGAATAGCCCTAATAGTCGGCCAAAGTAATAACATGTCTGGGGAGGTAGGGTTGGGAAGACACCATGTACCATTGTTAATGAATTCAGAAACCTTCCAGTCTTTGGGAGCCCCCAGATCCTGTCGTACTCTATCACCAAATATCTGAAATATACTTTTCCCATTGACCCAAGGATCATACCACATATTAATATTGGTTCCAGAAGAAATCACATAAGAAATATTGTTACGTAGCCATCTCCTTGCCTTCAGAATTCCTTTCCAAGCAGCAGAATGAGATGTTTCTGCAGATGCTTCCCAGATTGATTCCTTGGTAAGGTACCTAGCAAAAACCCATTGTGACCATAAGGAAGACTTGTTTTGTAAAATATCCCATAATTGCTTTACCATATAAGCTTTATTCCAATCTCTAATATGTCGAAGATTCAGCCTCCCTTCATCCTTCGGTTTGCAAATGTTGTCCATGTGCATTGCCTTACCATCTGGGCCATTCCAAAAGAAGTTCATAAGTAATTTATCAATATCATGGAGAAGCCCGGCAGGTAGAAGGAATGCATGAGACCAATAAATAGAATAAGAGATCAACACAGATCGAATAAGTTCAAGTCGTCCAGCTTTAGAAAGAAGCCTATTTTTCCAAGAGGAAATTCTGTTCTTAATTTTTTGTAGGATAGGCTGACAGGAGACTTTGTTGATTCCAGTGGATATAAGTGGGAGACCCAAGTAAGGAACCGGTAAATTTCCTTCAGCAACTCCCAATGTTTGAGCAATATGATCCTTATTGTCAATGCAAGCACCCACATATACTTTGCTCTTTGCATGGTTTAGCTTAAGACCAGAAACTTTACCAAATTCATTAAGAATATCTGCCAGATTACTCACAGAAACCGGATCATCTCGAAGGAAGATAATAAGGTCATCAACAAATGTTATGTGAGAGATATAAACAGAACCATAATGTGGTACCTTAATTTTGCCATTGGAAACAGCCTCTTCTAACATACAACTGAGTCCTTCCATTGCAATGGTAAAAAGATAAGGAGATAGTGGATCGCCTTGCCGAATGCCATTCTTACTCCCGAAGAAGCCAATAGGTGAACCATTAAAGAGAATCAAAAATTTTGGAGTTTCCAAGCAACATTGAATCCATTTAACCAAGTGCTGAGGGAAGCCCATATTATGGAGCATCATGTAAATAAAATGCCTATTGACTGAGTCAAAGGCCTTTCGTAAATCAGCTTTAAAACAGATCTTTTTCCCTCTTGTTTTAGAATGTAGATCCTTAACCAAATCATTAGCAAGCAGGACATTATGATGGATACTCCTCCCATTAATAAAAGCAGTCTGATTAGGACTAATGACCTTATTCATGACCTTTTGTAGTCTATCTGCCAGCAACTTAGAGATAACCTTATAAATAAAGTTGCACAGTGAAATAGGACAGCAGTTCTCCAATGAATCAGCTCCATCATTTTTAGGCACTAAGGAAGTCGTACCAGCACGCTTTCGCAAAAAAATACGACGGTCATAAACTTTGCGCGAAGTCGTGCGCGAGTCGAGTTTCGATCGGTTTTTCGTGCACCGTCTCGGAAATTCAAAATACTGGCCATTCACGTTGTATTAGCCCATGGTAAGTCGTATGAGCATGGTTTCACGAAAAAACGCGACCGTCATAATCTTTGCGAGAGTCGAGTTTCGATCGGTTTTTCGTGCACCGTCTTGGAAATTCAAAATACTGGTCTTTCCCGTCTTATTAGCCCATGGGAAGTCGTAAAAGCACGCTTTCGCAAAAAAATACGACGGTCATAAACTTTGCGCGAAGTCGTGCGCGAGTCGAGTTTCGATCGGTTTTTCGTGCACCGTCTCGGAAATTCAAAATACTGGCCATTCACGTTGTATTAGCCCATGGTAAGTCGTATGAGCATGGTTTCATGAAAAAATGCGACGGTCATAAACTTTGCGCAGAATCAAGTTTCGATCGATTTTTCGTGCACCGTCTCGGAAATTCAAAATACTGGACTTTCCCGTCTTATTAGCCCATGGGAAGTCCTACAAGCACGCTTTCGCAAAAAAATACGACGGTCATAAACTTTGCGCGAAGTCGTGCGCGAGTCGAGTTTCGATCGGTTTTTCGTTCACCGTCGCGGAAATTCAAAATACTGGCCATTCACGTTGTATTAGCCCATGGTAAGTCTTATGAGCAAGGTTTCACGAAAAAACGCGACGGTCATAAACTTTGCGCAGAGTCGAGTTTCGATCGATTTTTCGTGCACCGTCTCGGAAATTCAAAATACTGGTATTTCCCGTATTATTAGCCCATGGGAAGTCGTACAAGCACGCTTTCGCAAAAAAATACGACGGTCATAAACTTTGCGCGAAGTCGTGCGCGAGTCGAGTTTCGATCGGTTTTTCGTGCACCGTCTCGGAAATTCAAAATACTGGTAATTCACGTTGTATTAGCCCATGGTAAGTCGTATGACAATGGTTTCACGAAAAAACGCGACCGTCATAATCTTTGCGAGAGTCGAGTTTCGATCCGTTTTTCGTGCACCGTCTTGGAAATTCAAAATACTGGTCTTTCCCGTCTTATTAGCCCATGGGAAGTCGTACAAGCTCGCTTTCGCAAAAAAATACGACGGTCAAAAACATTGCGCGAAGTCGCGCGCTGTGTCGAGTCTCGATTGGTTTTACGTGCACCATCTCGGAAATTCAAAATACTGGCCATTCACGATGTATCAGCCCATGGTAAGTCGTATGAGCATAGTTTCACAAAAAAACGCGACGGTCATAAACTTTGCGCAGAGTCGAGTTTCGATCGATTTTTCGTGCACCTTCTCGGAAATTCAAAATACTGGTCTTTCCCGTCTTATTAGCCCATGGGAAGTCATACAAGCACGCTTTCGCAAAAAAATACGACGGTCATAAACTTTGCGCGAAGTCGTGCGCGAGTCGAGTTTCGATCAGTTTTTCGTGCACCGTCTCGGAAATTCAAAATACTGGCCATTCACGTTGTATTAGCCCATGGTAAGTCGTCTGAGCATGGTTTCACGAAAAAATGCGACGGTCTTAAACTTTGCGCAGAGTCGAGTTTCGATCGGTTTTTCGTGCACCGTCTCGGAAATTCAAAATACTGGTCTTTCCCGTCTTATTAGCCCATGGGAAGTCGTACAAGCACGCTTTCGCAAAAAAATACGACGGTCATAAATTTGCGCGAACTTTGCGCGAACTTTGCTCAAGTCGAGTTTCGATCGATTTTTCGTGCACCGTCACAGAAATTCAAAATACTGGTCATTCACGATGTATTAGCCCATGGTAAGTCGTCTGAGCATGGTTTCACGAAAAAACGCGACGTTCTTAAACTTTGCGCAGAGTCGAGTTTCGATCGGTTTTTCGTTCACCGTCTTGGAAATTCAAAATACTGGTCTTTTCCGTCTTATTAGCCCATGGGAAGTCGTCCAAGCACGCTTTCGCAAAAAAATACGACGGTCATAAACTTTGCGCGAAGTCGTGAGCGAGTCGAGTTTCGATCGGTTTTTCGTGCACCGTCTCGGAAATTCAAAATACTGGCCATTCACGTTGTATTAGCCCATGGTAAGTCGTCTGAGCATGGTTTCACGAATAAACGCGACGGTCTTAAACTTTGCGCAGAGTCGAGTTTCGATCGATTTTTCGTGCACCGTCTCGGAAATTCAAAATACTGGTCTTTCCCGTCTTATTAGCCCATGGGAAGTCGTACAAGCACGATGTCGCAAAAAAATACGACGGTCATAAAATTTGCGCGAAGTCGTGCGCGAGTCGAGTTTCGATCGGTTTTTCGTGCACCGTCTCGGAAATTCAAAATACTGGCCATTCACGTTGTATTAGCCCATGGTAAGTCGTATGAGCTTGGTTTCACGAAAAAATGCAACGGTCATAAAAGTCGTGCGCGAGTCGAGTTTCGATCGGTTTTTCGTGCACCGTCTCGGAAATTCAAAATACTGGTCTTTCCCGTCTTATTAGCTCATGGGAAGTCGTACAAGCACGCTTTCGCAAAAAAACGCGACGGTCATAAACTTTGCGCAGAGTCGAGTTTCGATCGATTTTTCGTGCACCGTCTCGGAAATTCAAAATACTGGTATTTCCCGTCTTATTAGCCCATGGGAAGTCGTACAAGCACGCTTTCGCAAAAAAATACGACGGTCATAAACTTTGCGCGAAGTCGTGCGCGAGTCGAGTTTCGATCGGTTTTTGTGCACCGTCTCAGAAATTCAAAATACTGGCCATTCACGATGTATTAGCCCATGGTAAGTCGTATGAGCATGGTTTGACGAAAAAACGCGACCGTCATAATCTTTGCGAGAGTCGAGTTTCGATCGGTTTTTCGTGCACCGTCTTAGAAATTCAAAATACTCGTCTTTCCCGTCTTATTAGCCCATGGGAAGTCGTACAAGCTCGCTTTCGCAAAAAAATACGACGGTCAAAAACATTGCGCGAAGTCGCGCGCTGTGTCGAGTTTCGATCGGTTTTTCGTGCACCGTCTCGGAAATTCAAAATACTGGCTATTCACGTTGTATTAGCCCATGGTAAGTCGTATGAGCATGGTTGCACGAAAAAACGCGACCGTCATAATATTTGCGAGAGTCGAGTTTCGATCGGTTTTTCGTGCACCGTCTTTGAAATTCAAAATACTGGTCTTTCCCATCTTATTAGCCCATGGGAAGTCGTACAAGCACGCTTTCGCAAAAAAATACGACGGTCATAAACTTTGCGCGAAGTCGTGCGTGAGTCGAGTTTCGATCGGTTTTTCGTGCACCGTCTCGGAAATTCAAAATACTGGCCATTCACGTTGTATTAGCCCATGGTAAGTCGTATGAGCATGGTTTCATGAAAAAAGGCGACGGTCATAAACTTTGCGCAGAGTCGAGTTTCGATCGATTTTTCGTGCACCGTCTCGGAAATTTAAAATACTGGACTTTCCCATCTTATTATCCATGGGAAGTCGTACAAGCACGCTTTCGCAAAAAAATACGACGGTCATAAACTTTGCGCGAAGTCGTGCGCGAGTCGAGTTTCGATCGGTTTTTCGTGCACCGTCTCGGAAATACAAAATACCGGCCATTCACGTTGTATTAGCCCATGGTAAGTCGTATGAGCATGGTTTCACGAAAAAACGCGACAGTCATAAACTTTGCGCAGAGTCGAGTTTCGATCGATTTTTCGTGCACCGTCTCCGAAATTCAAAATACTGGCCATTCACGTTGTATTAGCCCATGATAAGTCGTATGACCATGGTTTCACGAAAAAACGCGACCGTCATAATCTTTGCGGGAGTCGAGTTTCGATCGGTTTTTCGTGCACCGTCTTGGAAATTCAAAATACTGGTCTTTCCCGTTTTATTACCCGATGGGAAGTCGTACAAGATCGCTTTCGCAAAAAAATACGACGGTCAAAAACATTGCGCGAAGTCGCGCGCTGGGTCGAGTTTCGATTGGTTTTACGTGCACCATCTCGGAAATTCAAAATACTGGCCATTCACGATGTATTATCCCATGGTAAGTCGTATGAGCATAGTTTCACGAAAAAAAGCGACGGTCATAAACTTTGCGCAGAGTCGAGTTTCGATCGATTTTTCGTGCACCGTCTCGGAAATTCAAAATACTGGTCTTTCCCGTCTTATTAGCCCATGGGAAGTCGTACAAGCACGCTTTCGCAAAAAAATACGACGGTCATAAACTTTGCGCGAAGTCGTGCACGAGTCGAGTTTCGATCGGTTTTTCGTGCACCGTCTCGGAAATTCAAAATACTGGCCATTCACGTTGTATTAGCCCATGGTAAGTCGTATGAGCTTGGTTTCACGAAAAAACGCAACGGTCATAAACTTTGCGCAGAGTCGAGTTTCGATCGGTTTTTCGTGGACCGTCTCGGAAATTCAAAAAACTGGTCTTTCCCGTCTTATTAGCCCATGGGAAGTCGTACAAGCACGCTTTCGCAAAAAAATACGACGGTCATAAACTTTGCGCAAAGTCGAGTTTCGATCGGTTTTTCGTGCACCGTCACAGAAATTCAAAATACTGGTCATTCACGATGTATTAGCCCATGGTAAGTCGTCTGGGCATGGTTTGACGAAAAAACGCGACAGTCTTAAACTTTGCGCAGAGTCGAGTTTCGATCGGTTTTTCGTTCACCGTCTCGGAAATTCAAAATACTGGTCTTTCGCATCTTATTAGCCCATGGGAAGTCGTACAAGCACGCTTTCGCAAAAAAATACCACGGTCATAAACTTTGCGCGAACTTTGCGCAAAGTCGAGTTTCGATCGGTTTTTCGTGCACCGTCACAGAAATTCAAAATACTGGTCATTCACGATGTATTAGCCCATGGTAAGTTGTCTGAGCATGGTTTCACGAAAACACGCGACGGTCTTAAACTTTGCGAAGAGTCGAGTTTCGATCGGTTTTTCATTCACCGTCTCGGAAATTCAAAATACTGGTCTTTCCCGTCTTATTAGCCCATGGGAAGTCGTACAAGCACGCTTTCGCAAAAAAATACGACGGTCATAAACGTTGCGCGAAGTCATGCGCGAGTCGAGTTTCGATCGGTTTTTCGTGCACCGTCTCGGAAATTCAAAATACCGGCCATTAACGTTGTATTAGCCCATGGTAAGTCGTATGAGCATGGTTTCACGAAAAAACGCGACAGTCATAAACTTTGCGCAGAGTCGAGTTTCGATCGATTTTTCGTGCACCGTCTCCGAAATTTAAAATACTGGCCATTCACGTTGTATTAGCCCATGATAAGTCGTATGACCATGGTTTCACGAAAAAACGCGACCGTCATAATCTTTGCGAGAGTCGAGTTTCGATCGGTTTTTTCGTGCACCGTCTTGGAAATTCAAAATACTGGTCTTTCCCGTTTTATTACCCCATGTGAAGTCGTACAAGCTCGCTTTCGCAAAAAAATACGACGGTCAAAAACATTGCGCGAAGTCGCGCGCTGTGTCGAGTTTCGATTGGTTTTACGTGCACCATCTCGGAAATTCAAAATACTGGCCATTCACGATGTATTAGCCCATGGTAAGTCGTATGAGCATAGTTTCACGAAAAAACTCGACGGTCATAAACTTTGCGCAGAGTCGAGTTTCGATCGATTTTTCGTGCACCGTCTCGGAAATTCAAAATACTGGTCTTTCCGTCTTATTAGCCCATGGGAAGTCGTACAAGCACGCTTTCGTAAAAAAATACGACGGTCATAAACTTTGCGCGAAGTCGTGCACGAGTCGAGTTTCGATCGGTTTTTCGTGCACCATCTCGGAAATTCAAAATACTGGTCATTCACGTTGTATTAGCCCATGGTAAGTCGTATGAGCTTGGTTTCACGAAAAAACGCAACGGTCATAACCTCTGCGCAGAGTCGAGTTTCGATCGGTTTTTCGTGCACCGTCTCGGAAATTCAAAATACTGGTCTTTCCCGTCTTATTAGCTCATGGGAAGTCGTACAAGCACGCTTTCGCAAAAAAACGCGACGGTCATAAACTTTGCGCAGAGTCGAGTTTCGATCGATTTTTCGTGCACCGTCTCGGAAATTCAAAATACTGGTATTTCCCGTCTTATTAGCCCATGGGAAGTCGTACAAGCTCGCTTTCGCAAAAAAATACGACGGTCAAAAACATTGCGCGAAGTCGCGCGCTGTGTCGAGTTTCGATCGGTTTTTCATGCACCGTCTCGGAAATTCAAAATACTGGCTATTCACGTTGTATTAGCCCATGGTAAGTCGTATGAGCATGGTTGCACGAAAAAACGCGACCGTCATAATATTTGCGAGAGTCGAGTTTCGATCGGTTTTTCGTGCACCGTCTTTGAAATTCAAAATACTGGTCTTTCCCATCTTATTAGCCCATGGGAAGTCGTACAAGCACGCTTTCGCAAAAAAATACGACGGTCATAAACTTTGCGCGAAGTCGTGCGTGAGTCGAGTTTCGATCGGTTTTTCGTGCACCGTCTCGGAAATTCAAAATACTGGCCATTCACGTTGTATTAGCCCATGGTAACTCGTATGAGCATGGTTTCATGAAAAAAGGCGACGGTCATAAACTTTGCGCAGAGTCGAGTTTCGATCGATTTTTCGTGCACCGTCTCGGAAATTTAAAATACTGGACTTTCCCATCTTATTATCCATGGGAAGTCGTACAAGCACGCTTTCGCAAAAAAATACGATGGTCATAAACTTTGCGCGAAGTCGTGCGCGAGTCGAGTTTCGATCGGTTTTTCGTGCACCGTCTCGGAAATACAAAATTCCGGCCATTCACGTTGTATTAGCCCATGGTAAGTCGTATGAGCATGGTTTCACGAAAAAACGCGACAGTCATAAACTTTGCGCAGAGTCGAGTTTCGATCGATTTTTCGTGCACCGTCTCCGAAATTCCAAATACTGGCCATTCACGTTGTATTAGCCCATGATAAGTCGTATGACCATGGTTTCACGAAAAAACGCGACCGTCATAATCTTTGCGAGAGTCGAGTTTCGATCGGTTTTTCGTGCACCGTCTTGGAAATTCAAAATACTGGTCTTTCCCGTTTTATTACCCCATGGGAAGTCGTACAAGCTCGCTTTCGCAAAAAAATACGACGGTCAAAAACATTGCGCGAAGTCGCGCGCTGGGTCGAGTTTCGATTGGTTTTACGTGCACCATCTCGGAAATTCAAAATACTGGCCATTCACGATGTATTATCCCATGGTAAGTCGTATGAGCATAGTTTCACGAAAAAACGCGACGGTCATAAACTTTGCGCAGAGTCGAGTTTCGATCGATTTTTCGTGCACCGTCTCGGAAATTCAAAATACTGGTCTTTCCCGTCTTATTAGCCCATGGGAAGTCGTACAAGCACGCTTTCGCAAAAAAATACGACGGTCATAAACTTTGCGCGAAGTCGTGCACGAGTCGAGTTTCGATCGGTTTTTCGTGCACCGTCACGGAAATTCAAAATACTGGCCATTCACGTTGTATTAGCCCATGGTAAGTCGTATGAGCTTGGTTTCACGAAAAAACGCAACGGTCATAAACTTTGCGCAGAGTCGAGTTTCGATCGGTTTTTCGTGGACCGTCTCGGAAATTCAAAAAACTGGTCTTTCCCGTCTTATTAGCCCATGGGAAGTCGTACAAGCACGCTTTCGCAAAAAAATACGACGGTCATAAACTTTGCGCAAAGTCGAGTTTCGATCGGTTTTTCGTGCACCGTCACAGAAATTCAAAATACTGGTCATTCACGATGTATTAGCCCATGGTAAGTCGTCTGGGCATGGTTTGACGAAAAAACGCGACAGTCTTAAACTTTGCGCAGAGTCGAGTTTCGATCGGTTTTTCGTTCACCGTCTCGGAAATTCAAAATACTGGTCTTTCGCATCTTATTAGCCCATGGGAAGTCGTACAAGCACGCTTTCGCAAAAAAATACCACGGTCATAAACTTTGCGCGAACTTTGCGCAAAGTCGAGTTTCGATCGGTTTTTCGTGCACCGTCACAGAAATTCAAAATACTGGTCATTCACGATGTATTAGCCCATGGTAAGTTGTCTGAGCATGGTTTCACGAAAACACGCGACGGTCTTAAACTTTGCGAAGAGTCGAGTTTCGATCGGTTTTTCATTCACCGTCTCGGAAATTCAAAATACTGGTCTTTCCCGTCTTATTAGCCCATGGGAAGTCGTACAAGCACGCTTTCGCAAAAAAATACGACGGTCATAAACGTTGCGCGAAGTCTTTTTTTTTTTTTTTTTTTGGTGCGCGAAGTCATGCGCGAGTCGAGTTTCGATCGGTTTTTCGTTCATTAACGTTGCGCGAAGTCATTCACGTTGTATTAGCCCATGATAAGTCGTATGACCATGGTTTCACGAAAAAACGCGACCGTCATAATCTTTGCGAGAGTCGAGTTTCGATCGGTTTTTCGTGCACCGTCTTGGAAATTCAAAATACTGGTCTTTCCCGTTTTATTACCCCATGGGAAGTCGTACAAGCTCGCTTTCGCAAAAAAATACGACGGTCAAAAACATTGCGCGAAGTCGCGCGCTGTGTCGAGTTTCGATTGGTTTTACGTGCACCATCTCGGAAATTCAAAATACTGGCCATTCACGATGTATTAGCCCATGGTAAGTCGTATGAGCATAGTTTCACGAAAAAACTCGACGGTCATAAACTTTGCGCAGAGTCGAGTTTCGATCGATTTTTCGTGCACCGTCTCGGAAATTCAAAATACTGGTCTTTCCCGTCTTATTAGCCCATGGGAAGTCGTACAAGCACGCTTTCGCAAAAAAATACGACGGTCATAAACTTTGCGCGAAGTCGTGCACGAGTCGAGTTTCGATCGGTTTTTCGTGCACCGTCTCGGAAATTGAAAATACTGGCCATTCACGTTGTATTAGCCCATGGTAAGTCGTATGAGCTTGGTTTCACGAAAAAACGCAACGGTCATAAACTTTGCGCAGAGTCGAGTTTCGATCGGTTTTTCGTGCACCGTCTCGGAAATTCAAAAAACTGGTCTTTCCCGTCTTATTAGCCCATGGGAAGTCGTACAAGCACGCTTTCGCAAAAAAATACGACGGTCATAAACTTTGCGCAAAGTCGAGTTTCGATCAGTTTTTCGTGCACCGTCATAGAAATTCAAAATACTGGTCATTCACGATGTATTAGCCCATGGTAAGTCGTCTGGGCATGGTTTGACGAAAAAACGCGACAGTCTTAAACTTTGCGCAGAGTCGAGTTTCGATCGGTTTTTCGTTCACCGTCTCGGAAATTTAAAATACTGGTCTTTCGCGTCTTATTAGCCCATGGGAAGTCGTACAAGCACGCTTTCGCAAAAAAATACCACGGTCATAAACTTTGCGCGAACTTTGCGCAAAGTCGAGTTTCGATCGGTTTTTCGTGCACCGTCACAGAAATTTAAAATACTGGTCATTCATGATGTATTAGCCCATGGTAAGTCGTCTGAGCATGGTTTCACGAAAACACGTGACGGTCTTAAACTTTGCGAAGAGTCGAGTTTCGATCGGTTTTTCGTTCACCGTCTCGGAAATTCAAAATACTGGTCTTTCCCGTCTTATTAGCCCATGGGAAGTCGTACAAGCACGCTTTCGCAAAAAAATACGACGGTCATAAACTTTGCGCGAAGTCGTGCACGAGTCGAGTTTCGATCGGTTTTTCGTGCACCGTCTCGGAAATTCAAAATACTGGCCATTTACGTTGTATTAGCCCATGGTAAGTCGTATGAGCTTGGTTTCACGAAAAAACGCAACGGTCATAACCTCTGCGCAGAGTCGAGTTTCGATCGGTTTTTCGTGCACCGTCTCGGAAATTCAAAAAACTGGTCTTTCCCGTCTTATTAGCCCATGGGAAGTCGTACAAGCACGCTTTCGCAAAAAAATACGACGGTCATAAACTTTGCGCAAAGTCGAGTTTCGATCAGTTTTTCGTGCACCGTCATAGAAATTCAAAATACTGGTCATTCACGATGTATTAGCCCATGGTAAGTCGTCTGGGCATGGTTTGACGAAAAAACGCGACAGTCTTAAACTTTGCGCAGAGTCGAGTTTCGATCGGTTTTTCGTTCACCGTCTCGGAAATTTAAAATACTGGTCTTTCGCGTCTTATTACCCCATGGGAAGTCGTACAAGCACGCTTCCGCAAAAAAATACCACGGTCATAAACTTTGCGCGAACTTTGCGCAAAGTCGAGTTTCGATCGGTTTTTCGTGCACCGTCACAGAAATTTAAAATACTGGTCATTCATGATGTATTAGCCCATGGTAAGTCGTCTGAGCATGGTTTCACGAAAACACGCGACGGTCTTAAACTTTGCGAAGAGTCGAGTTTCGATCGGTTTTTCGTTCACCGTCTCGGAAATTCAAAATACTGGTCTTTCCCGTCTTATTAGCCCATGGGAAGTCGTACAAGCACGCTTTCGCAAAAAAATACGACGGTGATAAACTTTGCGCGAAGTCGTGCACGAGTCGAGTTTCGATCGGTTTTTCGTGCACCGTCTCGGAAATTCAAAATACTGGCGATTCACGTTGTATTAGCCCATGGTAAGTCGTATGAGCATGGTTTGATGAAAAAACACGACGGTCATAAACTTTGCGCAGAGTCGAGTTTCGATCGATTTTTCGTGCACCGTCTCGGAAATTCAAAATACTGGTCTTTCCCGTCTTATTAGCCCATGGGAAGTCGTAGAAGCACGCTTTCGCAAAAAAATACGAC
The DNA here is from genome assembly GCA_029747655.1 of Ensete ventricosum. Classification (NCBI taxonomy): domain Eukaryota; kingdom Viridiplantae; phylum Streptophyta; class Magnoliopsida; order Zingiberales; family Musaceae; genus Ensete; species Ensete ventricosum. The sequence continues at coordinate 41,510,435 of JAQQAF010000003.1, forward strand.
GGTCATAAACTTTGCGCGAAGTCGTGCGCGAGTTGAGTTTCGAACGGTTTTTCGTGCACCGTCTCGGAAATTCAAAATACTGGCCATTCACGTTGTATTAGCCCATGGTAAGTCGTATGAGCCTGGTTTCAAGAAAAAACGCGACGGTCATAAACTTTGCGCAGAGTCGAGTTTCGATCGATTTTTCGTGCACCGTCTCGGAAATTCAAAATACTGGTGTTTCCCGTCTTATTAGCCCATGGGAAGTCGTACAAGCACGCTTTCGCAAAAAAATATGACGGTCATAAACTTTTCGCGAAGTCGTGCGCGAGTCGAGTTTCGATCGGTTTTTCGTGCACCGTCTCGAAAATTCAAAATACTGGCCATTCACGTTGTATTAGCCCATGCATGGTAAGTCGTATGACAATGGTTTCACGAAAAAACGTGACCGTCATAATCTTTGCGAGATTCGAGTTTCGATCGGTTTTTCGTGCACCGTCTTAGACATTCAAAATACTCATCTTTCCCGTCTTATTAGCCCATGGGAAGTCGTACAAGCTCGCTGTCGCAAAAAAATATGACGGTCAAAAACATTGCGCGAAGTCGCGCGCTGTGTCGAGTTTCGATCGGTTTTTCGTGCACCGTCTCGGAAATTCAAAATACTGGCCATTCACGTTGTATTAGCCCATGGTAAGTTGTATGAGCATGGTTTCACGAAAAAACGCGACCGTCATAATATTTGCGAGAGTCGAGTTTCGATCGGTTTTTCGTGCACCGTCTTGGAAATTCAAAATACTGGTCTTTCCCGTCTTATTAGCCCATGGGAAGTCGTACAAGCATGCTTTCGCAAAAAAATACGACGGTCATAAACTTTGCGCGAAGTCGTGCGCGAGTCGAGTTTCGATCGGTTTTTCTTGCACCGTCTCGGAAATTCAAAATACTGGCCATTCACGTTGTATTAGCCCATGGTAAGTCGTATGAGCATGGTTTCATGAAAAAACGCGACGGTCTTAAACTTTCCGCAGAGTCGAGTTTCGATCGGTTTTTCGTTCACCGTCTCGGAAATTCAAAATACTGGTCTTTCCCATCTTAATAGCCCATGGGAAGTCGTACAAGCACGCTTTCGCAAAAAAATACGACGGTCATAAAACATTGCGCGAAGTCGTGCGCGAGTCGAGTTTCGATCGGTTTTTCGTGCACCGTCTCGGAAATTCAAAATACTGGCCATTCACGTTGTATTAGCCCATGGTAAGTCGTATGACCATGGTTTCATGAAAAAATACGACCGTCATAATCTTTGCGAGAGTCGAGTTTCGATCGATTTTTCGTGCACCGTCTCGGAAATTCAAAATACAGGTCTTTCCCGTCTTATTAGCCCATGGGAAGTCGTACAAGCACGCTTTCGCAAAAAAATACGACGGTTATAAACTTTGCGCCAAGTCGTGCAAGAGTCGAGTTTCGATCGATTTTTCGTGCACCGTCTCGGAAATTCAAAATACTGGCCATTCACGTTGTATTAGCCCATGGTAAGTCGTATGAGCTTGGTTTCACGAAAAAACGCTACGGTCATAAACTTTGCGCAGAGTCGAGTTTCGATCGGTTTTTCGTGCACCGTCTCGGAAATTCAAAAAACTGGTCTTTCCCGTCTTATTAGCCCATGGGAAGTCGTACAAGCACGCTTTCGCAAAAAAATACGACGGTCATAAACTTTGCGCGAACTTTGCGCAAAGTCGAGTTTCGATCGGTTTTTCATGCACCGTCACAGAAATTCAAAATACTGGTCATTCACGATGTATTAGCCCATGGTAAGTCGTATGACCTTGTTTTCACGAAAAAACGCGACGGTCTTAAACTTTGCGCAGAGTCGAGTTTCGATCGGTTTTTCGTTCACCGTCTCGGAAATTCAAAATACTGGTCTTTCCCGTCTTATTAGCCCATTGGAAGTCGTACAACCACGCTTTCGCAAAAAAATACGACGGTCATAAACTTTGCGCGAAGTCGTACACGAGTCGAGTTTCGATCGGTTTTTCGTGCACCATCTCGGAAATTCAAGATACTGGCCATTCACGTTGTATTAGCCCATGGTAAGTCGTATGAGCATGGTTTCACGAAAAAACACGACGGTCATAAACTTTGCGCAGAGTCGAGTTTCGATCGATTTTTCGTGCACCATCTCGGAAATTCAAAATACTAGTCTTTCCCGTCTTATTAGCCCATGGGAAGTCGTACAAGCACTCTGTCGCAAAAAAATACGACGGTCATAAACTTTGCGCAGAGTCGAGTTTCGATCGATTTTTCGTGCACCATCTCAGAAATTTAAAATACTGGACTTTCCCATCTTATTAGCCCATGGGAAGTCGTACAAGCATGCTTTCGCAAAAAAATACGATGGTCATAAACTTTGCGCGAAGTCGTGTGCGAGTCGAGTTTCGATCGGTTTTTCGTGCAACGTCTCGGAAATTCAAAATACTGGCCATTCACGTTGTATTAGCCCATGGTAAGTCATATGAGCATGGTTTCACGAAAAAACGCGACGGTCTTAAACTTTCTGCAGAGTCGAGTTTCGATCGGTTTTTCGTTCACCGTCTCGGAAATTCAAAATACTGGTCTTTCCCGTCTTATTAGCCCATGGGAAGTCGTACAAGCACGCTTTCGCAAAAAAATACGACGGTCATAAACTTTGCGCGAAGTCGTGCGCGAGTCGAGTTTCGATCGGTTTTTCGTGCACCGTCTCGGAAATTCAAAATACTGGTCATTCACCTTGTATTAGCCCATGGTAAGTCGTATGACAATGGTTTCATGAAAAAACGCGACCGTCATAATCTTTGCGAGAGTCGAGTTTCGATCGGTTTTTCGTTCACCATCTCGGAAATTCAAAATACTGGTCTTTCCCGTCTTATTAGCCCATGGGAAGTCGTACAAGCACGCTTTCGCAAAAAAATACGACGGTCATAAACATTGCGCGAAGTCGCTCGCGAGTCGAGTTTCGAACGGTTTTTCGTGCACCGTCTCGGAAATTCAAAATACTGGCCATTCACGTTGTATTAGCCCATAGTAAGTCGTATGAACATGGTTTCACGAAAAAACGCGACCGTCATAATATTTGCGAGAGTCGAGTTTCGATCGGTTTTTCGTGCACCGTCTTGGAAATTCAAAATACTGGTCTTTCCCGTCTTATTAGCCCATGGGAAGTCATACAAGCATGCTTTCGCAAAAAAATACGACGGTCATAAACTTTGCGCGAAGTCGTGCGCGAGTCGAATTTCGATCGATTTTTGTTGCACCGTCTCGGAAATTCAAAATACTGGCCATTCACGTTGTATTAGCCCATGGTAAGTCGTATGAGCATGGTTTCATGAAAAAACGCGACGGTCATAAACTTTGTGCAGAGTCGAGTTTCGATCGATTTTTCGTGCACCGTCTCAGAAATTTAAAATACTGGACTTTCCCATCTTATTAGCCCATGGGAAGTCGTACAAGCATGCTTTCGCAAAAAAATACGACGGTCATAAACTTTGCGCGAAGTCGTGTGCGAGTCGAGTTTCGATCGGTTTTTCGTGCAACGTCTCGGAAATTCAAAATACTGGCCATTCACGTTGTATTAGCCCATGGTAAGTCGTATGAGCATGGTTTCACGAAAAAACGCGACGGTCTTAAACTTTCCGCAGAGTCGAGTTTCGATCGGTTTTTCGTTCACCGTCTCGGAAATTCAAAATACTGGTCTTTCCCGTCTTATTAGCCCATGGGAAGTCGTACAAGCACGCTTTCGCAAAAAAATACGACGGTCATAAACTTTGCGCGAAGTCGTGTGCGAGTCGAGTTTCGATCGATTTTTCGTGCACCGTCTCGGAAATTCAAAATACTGGACTTTCCCGTCTTATTAGCCCATGGGAATTCGTACAAGCACGCTTTCGCAAAAAAATACGACGGTCATAAACTTTGCGCGAAGTCGTTCGCGAGTCGAGTTTCGATCGATTTTTCGTGCACCGTCTCGGAAATTCAAAATACTGGTCTTTCCCGTCTTATTAGCTCATGGGAAGTCGTACAAGCACGCTTTCGCAAAAAAATACGACGGTTATAAACTTTGCGCCAAGTCGTGCAAGAGTCGAGTTTCGATCGGTTTTTCGTGCACCCTCTCGGAAATTCAAAATACTGGCCATTCACGTTGTATTAGCCCATGGTAAGTCGTATGAGCTTGGTTTCACGAAAAAAACGCTACGGTCATAAACTTTGCGCAGAGTCGAGTTTCGATCGGTTTTTCGTGCACCGTCTCGGAAATTCAAAAAACTGGTCTTTCCCGTCTTATTAGCCCATGGGAAGTCGTACAAGCACGCTTTCGCAAAAAAATACGACGGTCATAAACTTTGCGCGAACTTTGCGCAAAGTCGAGTTTCGATCGGTTTTTCATGCACGTCACAGAAATTCAAAATACTGGTCATTCACGATATATTAGCCCATGGTAAGTCGTATGACCTTGGTTTCACGAAAAAACGCGACGGTCTTAAACTTTGCGCAGAGTCGAGTTTCGATCGGTTTTTCGTTCACCGTCTCGGAAATTCAAAATACTGGTCTTTCCCGTCTTATTAGCCCATGGGAAGTCGTACAAGCACGCTTTCGCAAAAAAATACGACGGTCATAAACTTTGCGCGAAGTCGTGCGCGAGTCGAGTTTCGATCGGTTTTTCGTGCACCGTCTCGGAAATTCAAAATACTGGCCATTCACATTGTATTAGCCCATGGTAAGTCGTATGACCATGGTTTCATGAAAAAATGCGACGGTCATAAACTTTGCGCAGAGTCGAGTTTCGATCGATTTTTCGTGTGCACCGTCTCGGAAATTCAAAATACTGGACTTTCCCGTCTTATTAGCCCATGGGAATTCGTACAAGCACGCTTTCGCAAAAAAATACGACGGTCATAAACTTTGCGCGAAGTCGTTCGCGAGTCGAGTTTCGATCGATTTTTCGTGCACCGTCTCGGAAATTCAAAATACTGGTCTTTCCCGTCTTATTAGCTCATGGGAAGTCGTACAAGCACGCTTTCGCAAAAAAATACGACGGTTATAAACTTTGCGCCAAGTCGTGCAAGAGTCGAGTTTCGATCGGTTTTTCGTGCACCCTCTTGGAAATTCAAAAAACTGGTCTTTCCCGTCTTATTAGCCCATGGGAAGTCGTACAAGCACGCTTTCGCAAAAAAATACGACGGTCATAAACTTTGCGCGAACTTTGCGCAAAGTCGAGTTTCGATCGGTTTTTTCATGCACGTCACAGAAATTCAAAATACTGGTCATTCACGATATATTAGCCCATGGTAAGTCGTATGACCTTGGTTTCACGAAAAAACGCGACGGTCTTAAACTTTGCGCAGAGTCGAGTTTCGATCGGTTTTTCGTTCACCGTCTCGGAAATTCAAAATACTCGTCTTTCCCGTCTTATTAGCCCATTGGAAGTCGTACAAGCACGCTTTCGCAAAAAAATACGACGGTCATAAACTTTGCGCGAAGTCGTACACGAGTCGAGTTTCGATCGGTTTTTCGTGCACCGTCTCGGAAATTCAAGATACTGGCCATTCACGTTGTATTAGCCCATGGTAAGTCGTATGAGCATAGTTTCACGAAAAAACGCGACGGTCATAAACTTTGCGCAGAGTCAAGTTTCGATCGATTTTTCGTGCACCGTCTCGGAAATTCAAAATACTGGTCTTTCCCGTCTTATTAGCCCATGGGAAGTCGTACAAGCACGCTTTCGCAAAAAAATACGACGGTCATAAACTTTGCGCGAAGTCGTGCGCGAGTCGAGTTTCGATCGGTTTTTCTTGAACCGTCTCGGAAATTCAAAATACTGGCCATTCACGTTGTATTAGCCCATGGTAAGTCGTATGAGCATGGTTTCATGAAAAAACGCGACGGTCATAAACTTTGCGCAGAGTCGAGTTTCGATCGATTTTTCGTGCACCGTCTCAGAAATTTAAAATACTGGACTTTCCCATGTTATTAGCCCATGGGAAGTCGTACAAGCATGCTTTCGCAAAAAAATACGATGGTCATAAACTTTGCGCGAAGTTCTGTGCGAGTCGAGTTTCGATCGGTTTTTCGTGCAACGTCTCGGAAATTCAAAATACTGGCCATTCACGTTGTATTAGCCCATGGTAAGTCGTATGAGCATGGTTTTACGAAAAAACGCGACGGTCTTAAACTTTCTGCAGAGTCGAGTTTCGATCGGTTTTTCGTTCACCGTCTCGGAAATTCAAAATACTGGTCTTTCCCGTCTTATTAGCCCATGGGAAGTCGTACAAGCACGCTTTCGCAAAAAAATACGACGGTCATAAACTTTGCGCGAAGTCGTGCGCGAGTCGAGTTTCGATCGGTTTTTCGTGCACCGTCTCGGAAATTCAAAATACTGGCCATTCACGTTGTATTAGCCCATGGTAAGTCGTATGACCATGGTTTCATGAAAAAATGCGACGGTCATAAACTTTGCGCAGAGTCGAGTTTCGATCGATTTTTCGTGCACCGTCTCGGAAATTCAAAATACTGGACTTTCCCGTCTTATTAGCCCATGGGAATTCGTACAAGCACGCTTTCGCAAAAAAATACGACGGTCATAAACTTTGCGCGAAGTCGTTCGCGAGTCGAGTTTCGATCGATTTTTCGTGCACCGTCTCGGAAATTCAAAATACTGGTCTTTCCCGTCTTATTAGCTCATGGGAAGTCGTACAAGCACGCTTTCGCAAAAAAATACGACGGTTATAAACTTTGCGCCAAGTCGTGCAAGAGTCGAGTTTCGATCGGTTTTTCGTGCACCCTCTCGGAAATTCAAAATACTGGCCATTCACGTTGTATTAGCCCATGGTAAGTCGTATGAGCTTGGTTTCACGAAAAAACGCTACGGTCATAAACTTTGCGCAGAGTCGAGTTTCGATCGGTTTTTCGTGCACCGTCTCGGAAATTCAAAAAACTGGTCTTTCCCGTCTTATTAGCCCATGGGAAGTCGTACAAGCACGCTTTCGCAAAAAAATACGACGGTCATAAACTTTGCGCGAACTTTGCGCAAAGTCGAGTTTCGATCGGTTTTTCATGCACGTCACAGAAATTCAAAATACTGGTCATTCACGATATATTAGCCCATGGTAAGTCGTATGACCTTGGTTTCACGAAAAAACGCGACGGTCTTAAACTTTGCGCAGAGTCGAGTTTCGATCGGTTTTTCGTTCACCGTCTCGGAAATTCAAAATACTGGTCTTTCCCGTCTTATTAGCCCATTGGAAGTCGTACAAGCACGCTTTCGCAAAAAAATACGACGGTTATAAACTTTGCGCGAAGTCGTACACGAGTCGAGTTTCGATCGGTTTTTCGTGCACCGTCTCGGAAATTCAAGATACTGGCCATTCACGTTGTATTAGCCCATGGTAAGTCGTATGAGCATGGTTTCACGAAAAAACGCGACGGTCATAAACTTTGCGCAGAGTCGAGTTTCGATCGATTTTTCGTGCACCGTCTCGGAAATTCAAAATACTGGTCTTTCCCGTCTTATTAGCCCATGGGAAGTCGTACAAGCATGCATTCGCAAAAAAATACGACGGTCAGAAACTTTGCGCGAAGTCGTGCGCGAGTCGAGTTTCGATCGGTTTTTCTTGCACCGTCTCGGAAATTCAAAATACTGGCCATTCACGTTGTATTAGCCCATGGTAAGTCGTATGAGCATGGTTTCATGAAAAAACGCGACGGTCATAAACTTTGCGCAGAGTCGAGTTTCGATCGATTTTTCGTGCACCGTCTCAGAAATTTAAAATACTGGACTTTCCCATCTTATTAGCCCATGGGAAGTCGTACAAGCATGCTTTCGCAAAAAAATACGATGGTCATAAACTTTGCGCGAAGTTCTGTGCGAGTCGAGTTTCGATCGGTTTTTCGTGCAACGTCTCGGAAATTCAAAATACTGGCCATTCACGTTGTATTAGCCCATGGTAAGTCGTATGAGCATGGTTTTACGAAAAAAACGCGACGGTCTTAAACTTTCTGCAGAGTCGAGTTTCGATCGGTTTTTCGTTCACCGTCTCGGAAATTCAAAATACTGGTCTTTCCCGTCTTATTAGCCCATGGGAAGTCGTACAAGCACGCTTTCGCAAAAAAATACGACGGTCATAAACTTTGCGCGAAGTTGTGCGCGAGTCGAGTTTCGATCGGTTTTTCGTGCACCGTCTCGGAAATTCAAAATACTGGCCATTCACGTTGTATTAGCCCATGGTAAGTCGTATGACCAAGGTTTCATGAAAAAATGCGACGGTCATAAACTTTGCGCAGAGTCGAGTTTCGATCGATTTTTCGTGCACCGTCTCGGAAATTCAAAATACTGGACTTTCCCGTCTTATTAGCCCATGGGAATTCGTACAAGCACGCTTTCGCAAAAAAATACGACGTTCATAAACTTTGCGCGAAGTCGTTCGCGAGTCGAGTTTCGATCGATTTTTCGTGCACCGTCTCGGAAATTCAAAATACTGGTCTTTCCCGTCTTATTAGCTCATGGGAAGTCGTACAAGCACGCTTTCGCAAAAAAATACGACGGTTATAAACTTTGCGCCAAGTCGTGCAAGAGTCGAGTTTCGATCGGTTTTTCGTGCACCCTCTTGGAAATTCAAAAAACTGGTCTTTCCCGTCTTATTAGCCCATGGGAAGTCGTACAAGCACGCTTTCGCAAAAAAATACGACGGTGATAAACTTTGCGCGAAGTCGTGCACGAGTCGAGTTTCGATCGGTTTTTCGTGCACCGTCTCGGAAATTCAAAATACTGGCCATTCACGTTGTATTAGCCCATGGTAAGTCGTATGAGCTTGGTTTCACGAAAAAAACGCGACGGTCTTAAACTTTGCACAGAGTCGAGTTTCGATCGGTTTTTCGTTCACCGTCTCGGAAATTCAAAATACTGGTCTTTCCCGTCTTATTAGCCCATGGGAAGTCGTACAAGCACGCTTTCGCAAAAAAAATACGACGGTGATAAACTTTGCGCGAAGTCGTGCACGAGTCGAGTTTCGATCGGTTTTTCGTGCACCGTCTCGGAAATTCAAAATACTGGCCATTCACGTTGTATTAGCCCATGGTAAGTCGTATGAGCATGGTTTGATGAAAAAACACGACGGTCATAAACTTTGCGCAGAGTCGAGTTTCGATCGATTTTTCGTGCACCGTCTCGGAAATTCAAAATACTGGTCTTTCCCGTCTTATTAGCCCATGGGAAGTCGTACAAGCACTCTTTCGCAAAAAAAATACGACGGTCATAAACTTTGCGCGAAGTCGTGCGCGAGTCGAGTTTCGATCGGTTTTTTCGTGCACCGTCTCGGAAATTCAAGATACTGGCCATTCACGTTGTATTAGCCCATGGTAAGTCGTATGAGCATGGTTTCACGAAAAAACGCGACGGTCATAAACTTTGCGCAGAGTCGAGTTTCGATCGATTTTTCGTGCACCGTCTCGGAAATTCAAAATACTGGTCTTTCCCGTCTTATTAGCCCATGGGAAGTCGTACAAGCACGCTTTCGCAAAAAAATACGACGGTCATAAACTTTGCGCGAAGTCGTGTGCGAGTCGAGTTTCGATCGGTTTTTCGGTGCACCGTCTCGGAAATTCAAAATACTGGCCATTCACGTTGTATTAGCCCATGGTAAGTCGTATGAGCATGGTTTTACGAAAAAACGGGACGGTCATAAACTTTGCGCAGAGTCGAGTTTCGATCGATTTTTCGTGCACCGTCTCGGAAATTCAAAATACTGGTCTTTCCCCTCTTATTAGCCCATGGGAAGTCGTACAAGCACGCTTTCGCAAAAAAATACGACGGTCATAAACTTTGCGCGAAGTCGTGCGTCAGTCGAGTTTCGATCGTTTTTTCTTGCACCGTCTCAGAAATTCAAAATACTGGCCATTCACGTTGTATTTAGCCCATGGTAAGTCGTATGAGCATGGTTTCACGAAAAAACGCGACCGTCATAATCTTTGCGAGAGTCGAGTTTCGATCGGTTTTTCGTGCACCGTCTTGGAAATTCAAAATACTGGTCTTTTCCGTCTTATTATCCCATGGGAAGTCGTACAAGCACGCTTTCGCAAAAAAATACGACGGTGATAAACTTTGCGCGAAGTCGTGCACGAGTCGAGTTTCGATCGGTTTTTCATGCACCGTCACAGAAATTCAAAATACTGGTCATTCACGATGTATTAGCCCATGGTAAGTCGTATGAGCTTGGTTTCACGAAAAAAACGCGACGGTCTTAAACTTTGCACAGAGTCGAGTTTCGATCGGTTTTTCGTTCACCGTCTCGGAAATTCAAAATACTGGTCTTTCCCGTCTTATTAGCCCATGGGAAGTCGTACAAGCACGCTTTCGCAAAAAAATACGACGGTGATAAACTTTGCGCGAAGTCGTGCACGAGTCGAGTTTCGAACGGTTTTTCGTGCACCGTCTCGGAAATTCAAAATACTGGCCATTCACGTTGTATTAGCCCATAGTAAGTCGTATGAACATGGTTTCACGAAAAAACACGACCGTCATAATATTTGCGAGAGTCGAGTTTCGATCGATTTTTCGTGCACCGTCTCGGAAATTCAAAATACTGGTCTTTCCCGTCTTATTAGCCCATGGGAAGTCGTACAAGCACGCTTTCGCAAAAAAATACGACGGTCATAAACTTTGCGCGAAGTCGTGCGTCAGTCGAGTTTCGATCGTTTTTTCTTGCACCGTCTCAGAAATTCAAAATACTGGCCATTCACGTTGTATTTAGCCCATGGTAAGTCGTATGAGCATGGTTTCACGAAAAAACGCGACCGTCATAATCTTTGCGAGAGTCGAGTTTCGATCGGTTTTTCGTGCACCGTCTTGGAAATTCAAAATACTGGTCTTTTCCGTCTTATTATCCCATGGGAAGTCGTACAAGCACGCTTTCGCAAAAAAATACGATGGTGATAAACTTTGCGCGAAGTCGTGCACGAGTCGAGTTTCGATCGGTTTTTCATGCACCGTCACAGAAATTCAAAATACTGGTCATTCACGATGTATTAGCCCATGGTAAGTCGTATGAGCTTGGTTTCACGAAAAAACGTGACCGTCATAATCTTTGCGAGAGTCGAGTTTCGATCGGTTTTTCGTTCACCATCTCGGAAATTCAAAATACTGGTCTTTCCCGTCTTATTAGCCCATGGGAAGTCGTACAAGCACGCTTTCGCAAAAAAAATACGACGGTCATAAACATTGCGCGAAGTCGCTCGCGAGTCGAGTTTCGAACGGTTTTTTCGTGCACCGTCTCGGAAATTCAAAATACTGGCCATTCACGTTGTATTAGCCCATAGTAAGTCGTATGAACATGGTTTCACGAAAAAACACGACCGTCATAATATTTGCGAGAGTCGAGTTTCGATCGATTTTTCGTGCACCGTCTCGGAAATTCAAAATACTGGTCTTTCCCGTCTTATTAGCCCATGGGAAGTCGTACAAGCATGCTTTCGCAAAAAAATACGACGGTCATAAACTTTGCGCGAAGTCGTGTGCGAGTCGAGTTTCGATCGGTTTTTCGTGCAACGTCTCGGAAATTCAAAATACTGGCCATTCACGTTGTATTAGCCCATGGTAAGTCGTATGAGCATGGTTTCACGAAAAAACGCGACGGTCTTAAACTTTCCGCAGAGTCGAGTTTCGATCGGTTTTTCGTTCACCGTCTCGGAAATTCAAAATACTGGTCTTTCCCGTCTTATTAGCCCATGGGAAGTCGTACAAGCACGCTTTCGCAAAAAAATACGACGGTCATAAACTTTGCGCGAAGTCGTGCGCGAGTCGAGTTTCGATCGGTTTTTGGTGCACCGTCTCGGAAATTCAAAATACTGGCCATTCACATTGTATTAGCCCATGGTAAGTCGTATGACCATGGTTTCATGAAAAAATGCGACGGTCATAAACTTTGCGTAGAGTCGAGTTTCGATCGATTTTTCGTGCACCGTCTCGGAAATTCATAATACTGGACTTTCCCATCATATTAGCCCATGGGAAGTCGTACAAGCACGCTTTCGCAAAAAAATACGACGGTCATAAACTTTGCGCGAAGTCGTGCGCGAGTCGAGTTTCGATCGATTTTTCGTGCACCGTCTCGGAAATTCAAAATACTGGTCTTGCCCGTCTTATTAGCCAATGGGAAGTCGTACAAGCACGCTTTCACAAAAAAATACGACGGTTATAAAATTTGCGCGAAATCGTGCGAGAGTCGAGTTTCGATCGGTTTTTCGTGCACCGTCTCGGAAATTCAAAATACTGGCCATTCACGTTGTATTAGCCCATGGTAAGTCGTATGAGCTTGGTTTCATTAAAAAACGCTACGGTCATAAAATTTGCGCAGAGTCGAGTTTCGATCGGTTTTTCGTGCACCGTCTCAGAAATTCAAAATACTCGTCGTTCCCATCTTTTTATCCCATGGGAAGTCGTACAAGCACGATTTCGCAAAAAAATACGACGGTCATAAACTTTGCGCGAACTTTGCGCGGAGTCTTGTTTCGATCGGTTTTTCATGCACCGTGTCGGAAATTCAAAAAATTGGTCTTTCCCGTCTTATTAGCCCATGGGAAGTCGTACAAGCACGCTTTCGCAGAAAAATACGACGGTCTTAAACTTTACGCAAAGTCGAGTTTCGATCGGTTTTTCGTGCACCGTCACAGAAATTCAAAATACTGGTCATTCACGATGTATTAGCCCATGGTAAGTCGTATGAGCTTGGTTTCACGAAAAAACGCGACGGTCTTAAACTTTGCACAGAGTCGAGTTTCGATCGGTTTTTCGTTCACCGTCTCGGAAATTCAAAATACTGGTCTTTCCCGTCTTATTAGCCCATGGGAAGTCGTACAAGCACGCTTTCGCAAAAAAATACGACGGTGATAAACTTTGCGCGAAGTCGTGCACGAGTCGAGTTTCGATCGGTTTTTCCTGCACCGTCTCGGAAATTCAAAATACTGGCCATTCACGTTGTATTAGCCCATGGTAAGTCGTATGAGCATGGTTGGATGAAAAAACACGACGGTCATAAACTTTGCGCAGAGTCGAGTTTCGATCGATTTTTCGTGCACCGTCTCGGAAATTCAAAATACTGGTCTTTCCCGTCTTATTAGCCCATGGGAAGTCGTACAAGCACTCTTTCGCAAAAAAATACGACGGTCATAAACTTTGCGCGAAGTCGTGCGCGAGTCGAGTTTCGATCGGTTTTTTCGTGCACCGTCTCGGAAATTCAAGATACTGGCCATTCACGTTGTATTAGCCCATGGTAAGTCGTATGAGCATGGTTTCACGAAAAAACGCGACGGTCATAAACTTTGCGCAGAGTCGAGTTTCGATCGATTTTTCGTGCACCGTCTCGGAAATTCAAAATACTGGTCTTTCCCGTCTTATTAGCCCATGGGAAGTCGTACAAGCACGCTTTCGCAAAAAAATACGACGGTCATAAACTTTGCGCGAAGTCGTGTGCGAGTCGAGTTTCGATCGGTTTTTCGTGCACCGCCTCGGAAATTCAAAATACTGGCCATTCACGTTGTATTAGCCCATGGTAAGTCGTATGAGCATGGTTTTACGAAAAAACGCGACGGTCATAAACTTTGCGCAGAGTCGAGTTTCGATCGATTTTTCGTGCACCGTCTCGGAAATTCAAAATACTGGTCTTTCCCCTCTTATTAGCCCATGGGAAGTCGTACAAGCACGCTTTCGCAAAAAAATACGACGGTCATAAACTTTGCGCGAAGTCGTGCGTCAGTCGAGTTTCGATCGTTTTTTCTTGCACCGTCTCAGAAATTCAAAATACTGGCCATTCACGTTGTATTTAGCCCATGGTAAGTCGTATAGCATGGTTTCACGAAAAAACGCGACCGTCATAATCTTTGCGAGAGTCGAGTTTCGATCGGTTTTTCGTGCACCGTCTTGGAAATTCAAAATACTGGTCTTTTCCGTCTTATTATCCCATGGGAAGTCGTACAAGCACGCTTTCGCAAAAAAATACGACGGTGATAAACTTTGCGCGAAGTCGTGCACGAGTCGAGTTTCGATCGGTTTTTCATGCACCGTCACAGAAATTCAAAATACTGGTCATTCACGATGTATTAGCCCATGGTAAGTCGTATGAGCTTGGTTTCACGAAAAAACGCGACGGTCTTAAACTTTGCACAGAGTCGAGTTTCGATCGGTTTTTCGTTCACCGTCTCGGAAATTCAAAATACTGGTCTTTCCCGTCTTATTAGCCCATGGGAAGTCGTACAAGCACGCTTTCGCAAAAAAATACGACGGTGATAAACTTTGCGCGAAGTCGTGCACGAGTCGAGTTTCGATCGGTTTTTCGTGCACCGTCTCGGAAATTCAAAATACTGGCCATTCACGTTGTATTAGCCCATGGTAAGTCGTATGAGCATGGTTTGATAAAAAAACACGACGGTCATAAACTTTGCGCAGAGTCGAGTTTCGATCGATTTTTCGTGCACCGTCTCGGAAATTCAAAATACTGGTCTTTCCCGTCTTATTAGCCCATGGGAAGTCGTACAAGCACTCTTTCGCAAAAAAATACGACGGTCATAAACTTTGCGCGAAGTCGTGCGCGAGTCGAGTTTCGATCGGTTTTTCGTGCACCGTCTCGGAAATTCAAAATACTGGCAATTCACGTTGTATTAGCCCATGGTAAGTCGTATGAGCATGGTTTCACGAAAAAACGCGACGGTCATAAACTTTGCGCAGAGTCGAGTTTCGATCGATTTTTCGTGCACCGTCTCGGAAATTCATAATACTGGACTTTCCCATCATATTAGCCCATGGGAAGTCGTACAAGCACGCTTTCGCAAAAAAATACGACGGTCATAAACTTTGCGCGAAGTCGTGCGCGAGTCGAGTTTCGATCGATTTTTCGTGCACCGTCTCGGAAATTCAAAATACTGGTCTTGCCCGTCTTATTAGCCAATGGGAAGTCGTACAAGCACGCTTTCGCAAAAAAATACGACGGTTATAAAATTTGCGCGAAATCGTGCGAGAGTCGAGTTTCGATCGGTTTTTCGTGCACCGTCTCGGAAATTCAAAATACTGGCCATTCACGTTGTATTAGCCCATGGTAAGTCGTATGAGCTTGGTTTCATGAAAAAACGCTACGGTCATAAAATTTGCGCAGAGTCGAGTTTCGATCGGTTTTTCGTGCACCGTCTCAGAAATTCAAAATACTCGTCGTTCCCATCTTTTTATCCCATGGGAAGTCGTACAAGCACGATTTCGCAAAAAAATACGACGGTCATAAACTTTGCGCGAACTTTGCGCAGAGTCTTGTTTCGATCGGTTTTTCATGCACCGTGTCGGAAATTCAAAAAATTGGTCTTTCCCGTCTTATTAGCCCATGGGAAGTCGTACAAACACGCTTTCGCAAAAAAATACGACGGTCATAAACTTTGCGCAAAGTCGTGCGCGAGTCGAGTTTCGATCGGTTTTTCGTGCACCGTCTCGGAAATTCAAAATACTGGCCATTCACGTTGTATTTAGCCCATGGTAAGTCGTATGAGCATGGTTTCACGAAAAAACGCGACCGTCATAATCTTTGCGAGAGTCGAGTTTCGATCGGTTTTTCGTGCACCGTCTTGGAAATTCAAAATACTGGTCTTTTCCGTCTTATTATCCCATGGGAAGTCGTACAAGCACGCTTTCGCAAAAAAATACGACGGTCATAAACTTTGCGCGAAGTCGTGCGCGAGTCGAGTTTCGATCGGTTTTTCGTGCACCGTCACGGAAATTCAAAATACTGGCCATTCACGTTGTATTAGCCCATGGTAAGTCGTATGACCTTGGTTTCATGAAAAAACGTGACGGTCATAAACTTTGCGCAGAGTCGAGTTTCGATCGATTTTTCGTGCACCGTCTCGGAAATTCAAAATACGGGACTTTCCCGTCTTATTAGCCCATGGGAAGTCGTACAAGCACGCTTTCGCAAAAAAATACGACGGTCATAAACTTTGCGCGAAGTCGTGCGCGAGTCGAGTTTCGATCGGTTTTTCGTGCACCGTCTCGGAAATTCAAAATACTGGCCATTCACCTTGTATTAGCCCATGGTAAGTCGTATGACAAAGGTTTCACGAAAAAACGTGACCGTCATAATCTTTGCGAGAGTCGAGTTTCGATCGGTTTTTCGTTCACCATCTCGGAAATTCAAAATACTGGTCTTTCCCGTCTTATTAGCCCATGGGAAGTCGTACAAGCACGCTTTCGCAAAAAAAATACGACGGTCATAAACATTGCGCGAAGTCGCTCGCGAGGCGAGTTTCGAACGGTTTTTTCGTGCACCGTCTCGGAAATTCAAAATACTGGCCATTCACGTTGTATTAGCCCATAGTAAGTCGTATGAACATGGTTTCACGAAAAAACACGACCGTCATAATATTTGCGAGAGTCGAGTTTCGATCGGTTTTTCGTGCACCGTCTTGGAAATTCAAAATACTGGTCTTTCCCGTCTTATTAGCCCATGGGAAGTCGTACAAGCATGCTTTCGCAAAAAAATACGACGGTCACAAACTTTGCGCGAAGTCGTGCGCGAGTCGAATTTCGATCGGTTTTTCTTGCACCGTCTCGGAAATTCAAAATACTGGCCATTCACGTTGTATTAGCCCATGGTAAGTCGTATGAGCATGGTTTCATGAAAAAACGCGATGGTCATAAACTTTGCGCAGAGTCGAGTTTCGATCGATTTTTCGTGCACCGTCTCAGAAATTTAAAATACTAGACTTTCCCGTCTTATTAGCCCATGGGAAGTCGTACAAGCATGCTTTCGCAAAAAAATACGACGGTCATAAACTTTGCGCGAAGTCGTGTGCGAGTCGAGTTTCGATCGGTTTTTCGTGCAACGTCTCGGAAATTCAAAATACTGGCCATTCACGTTGTATTAGCCCATGGTAAGTCGTATGAGCATGGTTTCACGAAAAAACGCGACGGTCTTAAACTTTCCGCAGAGTCGAGTTTCGATCGGTTTTTCGTTCACCGTCTCGGAAATTCAAAATACTGGTCTTTCCCGTCTTATTAGCCCATGGGAAGTCGTACAAGCACGCTTTCGCAAAAAAATACGACGGTCATAAACTTTGCGCGAAGTCGTGCGCGAGTCGAGTTTCGATCGGTTTTTCGTGCACCATCTCGGAAATTCAAAATACTGGCCATTCACATTGTATTAGCCCATGGTAAGTCGTATGACCATGGTTTCATGAAAAAATGCGACGGTCATAAACTTTGCGCAGAGTCGAGTTTCGATCGATTTTTCGTGCACCGTCTCGGAAATTCATAATACTGGACTTTCCCATCATATTAGCCCATGGGAAGTCGTACAAGCACGCTTTCGCAAAAAAATACGACGGTCATAAACTTTGCGCGAAGTCGTGCGCGAGTCGAGTTTCGATCGATTTTTCGTGCACCGTCTCGGAAATTCAAAATACTGGTCTTGCCCGTCTTATTAGCCAATGGGAAGTCGTACAAGCACGCTTTCGCAAAAAAATACGACGGTTATAAAATTTGCGCGAAATCGTGCGAGAGTCGAGTTTCGATCGGTTTTTCGTGCACCGTCTCGGAAATTCAAAATACTGGCCATTCACGTTGTATTAGCCCATGGTAAGTCGTATGAGCTTGGTTTCATGAAAAAACGCTACGGTCATAAAATTTGCGCAGAGTCGAGTTTCGATCGGTTTTTCGTGCACCGTCTCAGAAATTCAAAATACTCGTCGTTCCCATCTTTTTATCCCATGGGAAGTCGTACAAGCACGATTTCGCAAAAAAATACGACGGTCATAAACTTTGCGCGAACTTTGCGCAGAGTCTTGTTTCGATCGGTTTTTCATGCACCGTGTCGGAAATTCAAAAAATTGGTCTTTCCCGTCTTATTAGCCCATGGGAAGTCGTACAAGCACGCTTTCGCAGAAAAATACGACGGTCTTAAACTTTACGCAAAGTCGAGTTTCGATCGGTTTTTCGTGCACCGTCACAGAAATTCAAAATACTGGTCATTCACGATGTATTAGCCCATGGTAAGTCGTATGAGCTTGGTTTCACGAAAAAACGCGACGGTCTTAAACTTTGCACAGAGTCGAGTTTCGATCGGTTTTTCGTTCACCGTCTCGGAAATTCAAAATACTGGTCTTTCCCGTCTTATTAGCCCATGGGAAGTCGTACAAGCACGCTTTCGCAAAAAAATACGACGGTGATAAACTTTGCGCGAAGTCGTGCACGAGTCGAGTTTCGATCGGTTTTTCCTGCACCGTCTCGGAAATTCAAAATACTGGCCATTCACGTTGTATTAGCCCATGGTAAGTCGTATGAGCATGGTTTGATGAAAAAACACGACGGTCATAAACTTTGCGCAGAGTCGAGTTTCGATCGATTTTTCGTGCACCGTCTCGGAAATTCAAAATACTGGTCTTTCCCGTCTTATTAGCCCATGGGAAGTCGTACAAGCACTCTTTCGCAAAAAAATACGACGGTCATAAACTTTGCGCGAAGTCGTGCGCGAGTCGAGTTTCGATCGGTTTTTCGTGCACCGTCTCGGAAATTCAAGATACTGGCCATTCACGTTGTATTAGCCCATGGTAAGTCGTATGAGCATGGTTTCACGAAAAAACGCGACGGTCATAAACTTTGCGCAGAGTCGAGTTTCGATCGATTTTTCGTGCACCGTCTCGGAAATTCAAAATACTGGTCTTTCCCGTCTTATTAGCCCATGGGAAGTCGTACAAGCACGCTTTCGCAAAAAAATACGACGGTCATAAACTTTGCGCGAAGTCGTGTGCGAGTCGAGTTTCGATCGGTTTTTCGTGCACCGGCTCGGAAATTCAAAATACTGGCCATTCACGTTGTATTAGCCCATGGTAAGTCGTATGAGCATGGTTTTACGAAAAAACGCGACGGTCATAAACTTTGCGCAGAGTCGAGTTTCGATCGATTTTTCGTGCACCGTCTCGGAAATTCAAAATACTGGTCTTTCCCGTCTTATTAGCCCATGGGAAGTCGTACAAGCACGCTTTCGCAAAAAAATACGACGGTCATAAACTTTGCGCGAAGTCGTGCGTCAGTCGAGTTTCGATCGTTTTTTCTTGCACCGTCTCAGAAATTCAAAATACTGGCCATTCACGTTGTATTTAGCCCATGGTAAGTCGTATGAGCATGGTTTCACGAAAAAACGCGACCGTCATAATCTTTGCGAGAGTCGAGTTTCGATCGGTTTTTCGTGCACCGTCTTGGAAATTCAAAATACTGGTCTTTTCCGTCTTATTATCCCATGGGAAGTCGTACAAGCACGCTTTCGCAAAAAAATACGACGGTGATAAACTTTGCGCGAAGTCGTGCACGAGTCGAGTTTCGATCGGTTTTTCATGCACCGTCACAGAAATTCAAAATACTGGTCATTCACGATGTATTAGCCCATGGTAAGTCGTATGAGCTTGGTTTCACGAAAAAACGCGACGGTCTTAAACTTTGCACAGAGTCGAGTTTCGATCGGTTTTTCGTTCACCGTCTCGGAAATTCAAAATACTGGTCTTTCCCGTCTTATTAGCCCATGGGAAGTCGTACAAGCACGCTTTCGCAAAAAAATACGACGGTGATAAACTTTGCGCGAAGTCGTGCACGAGTCGAGTTTCGATCGGTTTTTCGTGCACCGTCTCGGAAATTCAAAATACTGGCCATTCACGTTGTATTAGCCCATGGTAAGTCGTATGAGCATGGTTTGATAAAAAAACACGACGGTCATAAACTTTGCGCAGAGTCGAGTTTCGATCGATTTTTCGTGCACCGTCTCGGAAATTCAAAATACTGGTCTTTCCCGTCTTATTAGCCCATGGGAAGTCGTACAAGCACTCTTTCGCAAAAAAATACGACGGTCATAAACTTTGCGCGAAGTCGTGCGCGAGTCGAGTTTCGATCGGTTTTTCGTGCACCGTCTCGGAAATTCAAAATACTGGCAATTCACGTTGTATTAGCCCATGGTAAGTCGTATGAGCATGGTTTCACGAAAAAACGCGACGGTCATAAACTTTGCGAAGAGTCGAGTTTCGATCGATTTTTCATGCACCGTCTCGGAAATTCAAAATACTGGTCTTTCCCGTCTTATTAGCCCATGGGAAGTCGTACAAACACGCTTTCGCAAAAAAATACGACGGTCATAAACTTTGCGCGAAGTCGTGCGCGAGTCGAGTTTCGATCGGTTTTTCGTGCACCGTATCGGAAATTCAAAATACTGGCCATTCACGTTGTATTTAGCCCATGGTAAGTCGTATGAGCATGGTTTCACGAAAAAACGCGACCGTCATAATCTTTGCGAGAGTCGAGTTTCGATCGGTTTTTCGTGCACCGTCTTGGAAATTCAAAATACTGGTCTTTTCCGTCTTATTATCCCATGGGAAGTCGTACAAGCACGCTTTCGCAAAAAAATACGACGGTCATAAACTTTGCGCGAAGTCGTGCGCGAGTCGAGTTTCGATCGGTTTTTCGTGCACCGTCACGGAAATTCAAAATACTGGCCATTCACGTTGTATTAGCCCATGGTAAGTCGTATGACCTTGGTTTCATGAAAAAACGTGACGGTCATAAACTTTGCGCAGAGTCGAGTTTCGATCGATTTTTCGTGCACCGTCTCGGAAATTCAAAATACGGGACTTTCCCGTCTTATTAGCCCATGGGAAGTCGTACAAGCACGCTTTCGCAAAAAAATACGACGGTCATAAACTTTGCGCGAAGTCGTGCGCGAGTCGAGTTTCGATCGGTTTTTCGTGCACCGTCTCGGAAATTCAAAATACTGGCCATTCACGTTGTATTAGCCCATGGTAAGTCGTATGAGCTTGGTTTCATGAAAAAACGCAACGGTCATAAACTTTGCGCAGAGTCGAGTTTCGATCGGTTTTTCATGCACCGTCTCGGAAATTAAAAATACTGATATTTCCCGTCTTATTAGCCCATGGGAAGTCGTACAAGCACGCTTTCGCAAAAAAATACGACGGTTATAAACTTTGCGCGAAGTCGTGCGCGAGTCGAGTTTCGATCGGTTTTTCGTGCACCGTCTCGGAAATTCAAAATACTGGCCTTTCACGTTGTATTAGCCATTGGTAAGTCGTATGAGCATGGTTTCACGAAAAAACGCGACCGTCATAATCTTTGCGAGAGTCGAGTTTCGATCGGTTTTTCGTGCACCGTCTTGGAAATTCAAAATACTGGTCTTTCCCATCTTATTAGCCCATGGGAAGTCGTACAAGCACGCATTCGCAAAAAAATACGATGGTCATAAACTTTGCGCGAAGTCGTGCGCGAGTCGAGTTTCGATCGGTTTTTCGTGCACCATCTCGGAAATTCAAAATACTAGCCATTCACGTTGTATTAGCCCAAGGGAAGTCGTACAAGCACGCTTTCGCAAAAAAATACGACGGTCATAAACTTTGCGCGAAGTCGTGCACGAGTCGAGTTTCGATCGGTTTTTCGTGCACCGTCTCGGAAATTCAAAATACTGGCCATTCACGTTGTATTAGCCCATGGTAAGTCGTATGAGCATGGTTTCACGAAAAAACGCGACGGTCATAAAATTTTTAGCAGAGTCGAGTTTCGATCGATTGTTCCTGCACCGTCTCGGAAATTCAAAATACTGGTCTTTCCCGTCTTATTAGCCCATGGGAAGTCGTACAAGCACGCTTTCACAAAAAAATACGACGGTCATAAACTTTGCGCGAAGTCGTGCGTGAGTCGAGTTTCGATCGATTTTTCGTGCACCGTCTCCGAAATTTAAAATACTGGCCATTCACGTTGTATTAGCCCATGATAAGTCGTATGACCATGGTTTCACGAAAAAACGCGACCGTCATAATCTTTGCGAGAGTCGAGTTTCGATCGGTTTTTCGTGCACCGTCTTGGAAATTCAAAATACTGGTCTTTCCCGTTTTATTACCCCATGGGAAGTCGTACAAGCTCGCTTTCGCAAAAAAATACGACGGTCAAAAACATTGCGCGAAGTCGCGCGCTGTGTCGAGTTTCGATTGGTTTTACGTGCACCATCTCGGAAATTCAAAATACTGGCCATTCACGATGTATTAGCCCATGGTAAGTCGTATGAGCATAGTTTCACGAAAAAACTCGACGGTCATAAACTTTGCGCAGAGTCGAGTTTCGATCGATTTTTCGTGCACCGTCTCGGAAATTCAAAATACTGGTCTTTCCCGTCTTATTAGCCCATGGGAAGTCGTACAAGCACGCTTTCGCAAAAAAATACGACGGTCATAAACTTTGCGCGAAGTCGTGCACGAGTCGAGTTTCGATCGGTTTTTCGTGCACCGTCTCGGAAATTCAAAATACTGGCCATTCACGTTGTATTAGCCCATGGTAAGTCGTATGAGCTTGGTTTCACGAAAAAACGCAACGGTCATAACCTCTGCGCAGAGTCGAGTTTCGATCGGTTTTTCGTGCACCGTCTCGGAAATTCAAAAAACTGGTCTTTCCCGTCTTATTAGCCCATGGGAAGTCGTACAAGCACGCTTTCGCAAAAAAATACGACGGTCATAAACATTGCGCAAAGTCGAGTTTCGATCAGTTTTTCGTGCACCGTCATAGAAATTCAAAATACTGGTCATTCACGATGTATTAGCCCATGGTAAGTCGTCTGGGCATGGTTTGACGAAAAAACGCGACAGTCTTAAACTTTGCGCAGAGTCGAGTTTCGATCGGTTTTTCGTTCACCGTCTCGGAAATTTAAAATACTGGTCTTTCGCGTCTTATTAGCCCATGGGAAGTCGTACAAGCACGCTTTCGTAAAAAAATACGACGGTCATAAACTTTGCGCGAAGTCGTGCACGAGTCGAGTTTCGATCGGTTTTTCGTGCACCGTCTCGGAAATTCAAAATACTGGCCATTCACGTTGTATTAGCCCATGGTAAGTCGTATGAGCTTGGTTTCACGAAAAAACGCAACGGTCATAACCTCTGCGCAGAGTCGAGTTTCGATCGGTTTTTCGTGCACCGTCTCGGAAATTCAAAAAACTGGTCTTTCCCGTCTTATTAGCCCATGGGAAGTCGTACAAGCACGCTTTCGCAAAAAAATACGACGGTCATAAACTTTGCGCAAAGTCGAGTTTCGATCAGTTTTTCGTGCACCGTCATAGAAATTCAAAATACTGGTCATTCACGATGTATTAGCCCATGGTAAGTCGTCTGGGCATGGTTTGACGAAAAAACGCGACAGTCTTAAACTTTGCGCAGAGTCGAGTTTCGATCGGTTTTTCGTTCACCGTCTCGGAAATTTAAAATACTGGTCTTTCGCGTCTTATTAGCCCATGGGAAGTCGTACAAGCACGCTTCCGCAAAAAAATACCACGGTCATAAACTTTGCGCGAACTTTGCGCAAAGTCGAGTTTCGATCGGTTTTTCGTGCACCGTCACAGAAATTTAAAATACTGGTCATTCATGATGTATTAGCCCATGGTAAGTCGTCTGAGCATGGTTTCACGAAAACACGCGACGGTCTTAAACTTTGCGAAGAGTCGAGTTTCGATCGGTTTTTCGTTCACCGTCTCGGAAATTCAAAATACTGGTCTTTCCCATCTTATTAGCCCATGGGAAATCGTACAAGCACGCTTTCGCAAAAAAATACGACGGTGATAAACTTTGCGCGAAGTCGTGCACGAGTCGAGTTTCGATCGGTTTTTCGTGCACCGTCTCGGAAATTCAAAATACTGGCGATTCACGTTGTATTAGCCCATGGTAAGTCGTATGAGCATGGTTTGATGAAAAAACACGACGGTCATAAACTTTGCGCAGAGTCGAGTTTCGATCGATTTTTCGTGCACCGTCTCGGAAATTCAAAATACTGGTCTTTCCCGTCTTATTAGCCCATGGGAAGTCGTACAAGCACGCTTTCGCAAAAAAATACGACGGTCATAAACTTTGCGCGAAGTCGTGCGCGAGTTGAGTTTCGAACGGTTTTTCGTGCACCGTCTCGGAAATTCAAAATACTGGCCATTCACGTTGTATTTGCCCATCGTAAGTCGTATGAGCCTGGTTTCAAGAAAAAACGCGACGGTCATAAACTTTGCGCAGAGTCGAGTTTCGATCGATTTTTCGTGCACCGTCTCGGAAATTCAAAATACTGGTGTTTCCCGTCTTATTAGCCCATGGGAAGTCGTACAAGCACGCTTTCGCAAAAAAATATGACGGTCATAAACTTTGCGCGAAGTCGTGCGCGAGTCGAGTTTCGATCGGTTTTTCGTGCACCGTCTCGGAAATTCAAAATACTGGCCATTCACGTTGTATTAGCCTATGCATGGTAAGTCGTATGACAATGGTTTCACGAAAAAACGTGACCGTCATAATCTTTGCGAGAGTCGAGTTTCGATCGGTTTTTCGTGCACCGTCTTAGACATTCAAAATACTCATCTTTCCCGTCTTATTAGCCCATGGGAAGTCGTACAAGCTCGCTGTCGCAAAAAAATATGACGGTCAAAAACATTGCGCGAAGTCGCGCGCTGTGTCGAGTTTCGATCGGTTTTTCGTGCACCGTCTCGGAAATTCAAAATACTGGCCATTCACGTTATATTAGCCCATGGTTAGTTGTATGAGCATGGTTTCACGAAAAAACGCGACCGTCATAATATTTGCGAGAGTCGAGTTTCGATCGGTTTTTCGTGCACCGTCTTGGAAATTCAAAATACTGGTCTTTCCCGTCTTATTAGCCCATGGGAAGTCGTACAAGCATGCTTTCGCAAAAAAATACGACGGTCATAAACTTTGCGCGAAGTCGTGCGCGAGTCGAGTTTCGATCGGTTTTTCTTGCACCGTCTCGGTAATTCAAAATACTGGCCATTCACGTTGTATTAGCCCATGGTAAGTCGTATGAGCATGGTTTCATGAAAAAACGCGACGGTCTTAAACTTTCCGCAGAGTCGAGTTTCGATCGGTTTTTCGTTCACCGTCTCGGAAATTCAAAATACTGGTCTTTCCCATCTTAATAGCCCATGGGAAGTCGTACAAGCACCCTTTCGCAAAAAAATACGACGGTCATAAAACATTGCGCGAAGTCGTGCGCGAGTCGAGTTTCGATCGGTTTTTCGTGCACCGTCTCGGAAATTCAAAATACTGGCCATTCACGTTGTATTAGCCCATGGTAAGTCGTATGACCATGGTTTCATGAAAAAATGCGACGGTCATAAACTTTGCGCAGAGTCGAGTTTCGATCGATTTTTCGTGCACCGTCTCGGAAATTCAAAATACTGGACTTTCCCGTCTTATTAGCCCATGGGAATTCGTACAAGCACTCTTTCGCAAAAAAATACGATGGTCATAAACTTTGCGCGAAGTCGTTCGCGAGTCGAGTTTCGATCGATTTTTCGTGCACCGTCTCGGAAATTCAAAATACTGGTCTTTCCCGTCTTATTAGCCCATGGGAAGTCGTACAAGCACGCTTTCGCAAAAAAATACGACGGTTATAAACTTTGCGCCAAGTCGTGCAAGAGTCGAGTTTCGATCGGTTTTTCGTGCACCGTCTCGGAAATTCAAAATACTGGCCATTCAAGTTGTATTAGCCCATGGTAAGTCGTATGAGCTTGGTTTCACGAAAAAACGCTACGGTCATAAACTTTGCGCAGAGTCGAGTTTCGATCGGTTTTTCGTGCACCGTCTCGGAAATTCAAAAAACTGGTCTTTCCCGTCTTATTAGCTCATGGGAAGTCGTACAAGCACGCTTTCGCAAAAAAATACGACGGTCATAAACTTTGCGCGAACTTTGCGCAAAGTCGAGTTTCGATCGGTTTTTCATGCACCGTCACAGAAATTCAAAATACTGGTCATTCACGATATATTAGCCCATGGTAAGTCGTATGACCTTGGTTTCACGAAAAAACGCGACCGTCATAATATTTGCGAGAGTCGAGTTTCGATCGGTTTTTCGTGCACCGTCTTGGAAATTCAAAATACTGGTCTTTCCTGTCTTATTAGCCCATGGGAAGTCGTACAAGCATGCTTTCGCAAAAAAATACGACGGTCATAAACTTTGCGCGAAGTCGTGCGCTAGTCGAGTTTCGATCGATTTTTCTTGCACCGACTCGGAAATTCAAAATACTGGCCATTCACGTTGTATTAACCCATGGTAAGTCGTATGAGCATGGTTTCATGAAAAAACGCGACGGTCATAAACTTTGCGCAGAGTCGATATTCGATCGATTTTTCGTGCACCGTCTCGGAAATTAAAAATACTGGTCTTTCCCATCTTATTAGCCCATGGGAAGTCGTACAAGCTCACTTTCGCAAAAAAATACGACGGTCATAAACTTTGCGCGAAGTCGTGCGCGAGTCGAGTTTCGATCGGTTTTTCGTGCACCGTCTCGGAAATTCAAAATACTGGCCATTCACGTTGTATTAGCCCATGGTAAGTCGTATGAGCATGGTTTCACGAAAAAACGCGACGGTCATAAACTTTGCGCAGAGTCGAGTTTCGATCGATTTTTCGTGCACCGTCTCGGAAATTCAAAATACTGGTCTTTCCCGTCTTATTAGCCCATGGGAAGTCGTACAAGCACGCTTTCGCAAAAAAATACGACGGTCATAAACTTTGCGCGAAGTCGTGCGCGAGTCGAGTTTCGATCGGTTTTTCTTGCACCGTCTCGGAAATTCAAAATACTGGCCATTCACGTTGTATTAGCCCATGGTAAGTCGTATGAGCATGGTTTCATGAAAAAACGCGACGGTCATAAACTTTGCGCAGAGTCGAGTTTCGATCGATTTTTCGTGCACCGTCTCAGAAATTTAAAATACTGGACTTTCCCATCTTATTAGCCCATGGGAAGTCGTACAAGCATGCTTTCGCAAAAAAATACGATGGTCATAAACTTTGCGCGAAGTTCTGTGCGAGTCGAGTTTCGATCGGTTTTTCGTGCAACGTCTCGGAAATTCAAAATACTGGCCATTCACGTTGTATTAGCCCATGGTAAGTCGTATGAGCATGGTTTTACGAAAAAACGCGACGGTCTTAAACTTTCTGCAGAGTCGAGTTTCGATCGGTTTTTCGTTCACCGTCTCGGAAATTCAAAATTCTGGTCTTTCCCGTCTTATTAGCCCATGGGAAGTCGTACAAGCACGCTTTCGCAAAAAAATACGACGGTCATAAACTTTGCGCGAAGTCGTGCGCGAGTAGAGTTTCGATCGGTTTTTCGTGCACCGTCAAGGAAATTCAAAATACTGGCCATTCACCTTGTATTAGCCCATGGTAAGTCGTATGACAAAGGTTTCACGAAAAAACGTGACCGTCATAATCTTTGCGAGTGTCGAGTTTCGATCGGTTTTTCGTTCACCATCTCGGAAATTCAAAATACTGGTCTTTCCCGTCTTATTAGCCCATGGGAAGTCGTACAAGCACGCTTTCGCAAAAAAAATACGACGGTCATAAACATTGCGCGAAGTCGCTCACGAGTCGAGTTTCGAACGGTTTTTCGTGCACCGTCTCGGAAATTCAAAATACTGGCCATTCACGTTGTATTAGCCCATAGTAAGTCGTATGAACATGGTTTCACGAAAAAACACGACCGTCATAATATTTGCGAGAGTCGAGTTTCGATCGGTTTTTCGTGCACCGTCTTGGAAATTCAAAATACTGGTCTTTCCCGTCTTATTAGCCCATGGGAAGTCGTACAAGCATGCTTTCGCAAAAAAATACGACGGTCATAAACTTTGCGCGAAGTCGTGCGCGAGTCGAATTTCGATCGGTTTTTCTTGCACCGTCTCGGAAATTCAAAATACTGGCCATTCACGTTGTATTAGCCCATGGTAAGTCGTATGAGCATGGTTTCATGAAAAAACGCGATGGTCATAAACTTTGCGCAGAGTCGAGTTTCGATCGATTTTTCGTGCACCGTCTCAGAAATTTAAAATACTGGACTTTCCCGTCTTATTAGCCCATGGGAAGTCGTACAAGCATGCTTTCGCAAAAAAATACGACGGTCATAAACTTTGCGCGAAGTCGTGTGCGAGTCGAGTTTCGATCGGTTTTTCGTGCAACGTCTCGAAATTCAAAATACTGGCCATTCACGTTGTATTAGCCCATGGTAAGTCGTATGAGCATGGTTTCACGAAAAAACGCGACGGTCTTAAACTTTTCGCAGAGTCGAGTTTCGATCGGTTTTTCGTTCACCGTCTCGGAAATTCAAAATACTGGTCTTTCCCGTCTTATTAGCCCATGGGAAGTCGTACAAGCACGCTTTCGCAAAAAAATAAGACGGTCATAAACTTTGCGCGAAGTCGTGCGCGAGTCGAGTTTCGATCGGTTTTTCGTGCACCGTCTCGGAAATTCAAAATACTGGCCATTCACGTTGTATTAGCCCATGGTAAGTCGTATGACCATGGTTTCATGAAAAAATGCGACGGTCATAAACTTTATGCAGAGTCGAGTTTCGATCGATTTTTCGTGCACCGTCTCGGAAATTCAAAATACTGGACTTTCCCGTCTTATTAGCCCATGGGAATTCGTACAAGCACGCTTTCGCAAAAAAATACGACGGTCATAAACTTTGCGCGAAGTCGTTCGCGAGTCGAGTTTCGATCGATTTTTCGTGCACCGTCTCGGAAATTCAAAATACAGGTCTTTCCCGTCTTATTAGCCCATGGGAAGTCGTACAAGCACGCTTTCGCAAAAAAATACGACGGTTATAAACTTTGCGCCAAGTCGTGCAAGAGTCGAGTTTCGATCGATTTTTCGTGCACCGTCTCGGAAATTCAAAATACTGGCCATTCACGTTGTATTAGCCCATGGTAAGTCGTATGAGCTTGGTTTCACGAAAAAACGCTACGGTCATAAACTTTGCGCAGAGTCGAGTTTCGATCGGTTTTTCGTGCACCGTCTCGGAAATTCAAAAAACTGGTCTTTCCCGTCTTATTAGCCCATGGGAAGTCGTACAAGCACGCTTTCGCAAAAAAATACGACGGTCATAAACTTTGCGCAAAGTCGAGTTTCGATCTGTTTTTCATGCACGTCACAGAAATTCAAAATACTGGTCATTCACGATGTATTAGCCCATGGTAAGTCGTATGACCTTGTTTTCACGAAAAAACGCGACGGTCTTAAACTTTGCGCAGAGTCGAGTTTCGATCGGTTTTTCGTTCACCGTCTCGGAAATTCAAAATACTGGTCTTTCCCGTCTTATTAGCCCATTGGAAGTCGTACAACCACGCTTTCGCAAAAAAATACGACGGTCATAAACTTTGCGCGAAGTCGTACACGAGTCGAGTTTCGATCGGTTTTTCGTGCACCATCTCGGAAATTCAAGATACTGGCCATTCACGTTGTATTAGCCCATGGTAAGTCGTATGAGCATGGTTTCACGAAAAAACACGACGGTCATAAACTTTGCGCAGAGTCGAGTTTCGATCGATTTTTCGTGCACCATCTCGGAAATTCAAAATACTAGTCTTTCCCGTCTTATTAGCCCATGGGAAGTCGTACAAGCACTCTTTCGCAAAAAAATAAGACGGTCATAAACTTTGCGAAGAGTCGAGTTTCGATCGATTTTTCGTGCACCATCTCAGAAATTTAAAATACGGGACTTTCCCATCTTATTAGCCCATGGGAAGTCGTACAAGCATGCTTTCGCAAAAAAATACGATGGTCATAAACTTTGCGCGAAGTCGTGTGCGAGTCGAGTTTCGATCGGTTTTTCGTGCAACGTCTCGGAAATTCAAAATACTGGCCATTCACGTTGTATTAGCCCATGGTAAGTCATATGAGCATGGTTTCACGAAAAAACGCGACGGTCTTAAACTTTCTGCAGAGTCGAGTTTCGATCGGTTTTTCGTTCACCGTCTCGGAAATTCAAAATACTGGTTTTTCCCGTCTTATTAGCCCATGGGAAGTCGTACAAGCACGCCTTCGCAAAAAAATACGACGGTCATAAACTTTGCGCGAAGTCGTGCGCGAGTCGAGTTTCGATCGGTTTTTCGTGCACCGTCTCGGAAATTCAAAATA
This sequence comes from Ensete ventricosum, assembly GCA_029747655.1. Classification (NCBI taxonomy): domain Eukaryota; kingdom Viridiplantae; phylum Streptophyta; class Magnoliopsida; order Zingiberales; family Musaceae; genus Ensete; species Ensete ventricosum. The sequence continues at coordinate 41,540,397 of JAQQAF010000003.1, forward strand.
CTGGTCATTCACCTTGTATTAGCCCATGGTAAGTCGTATGACAATGGTTTCATGAAAAAACGCGACCGTCATAATCTTTGCGAGAGTCGAGTTTCGATCGGTTTTTCGTTCACCATCTCGGAAATTCAAAATACTGGTCTTTCCCGTCTTATTAGCCCATGGGAAGTCGTACAAGCACGCTTTCGCAAAAAAATACGACGGTCATAAACATTGCGCGAAGTCGCTCGCGAGTCGAGTTTCGAACGGTTTTTCGTGCACCGTCTCGGAAATTCAAAATACTGGCCATTCACGTTGTATTAGCCAATAGTAAGTCGTATGAACATGGTTTCACGAAAAAACGCGACCGTCATAATATTTGCGAGAGTCGAGTTTCGATCGGTTTTTGGTGCACCGTCTTGGAAATTCAAAATACTGGTCTTTCCCGTCTTATTAGCCCATGGGAAGTCATACAAGCATGCTTTCGCAAAAAAATACGACGGTCATAAACTTTGCGCGAAGTCGTGCGCGAGTCGAATTTCGATCGATTTTTGTTGCACCGTCTCGGAAATTCAAAATACTGGCCATTCACGTTGTATTAGCCCATGGTAAGTCGTATGAGCATGGTTTCATGAAAAAACGCGACGGTCATAAACTTTGTGCAGAGTCGAGTTTCGATCGATTTTTCGTGCACCGTCTCAGAAATTTAAAATACTGGACTTTCCCATCTTATTAGCCCATGGGAAGTCGTACAAGCATGCTTTCGCAAAAAAATACGACGGTCATAAACTTTGCGCGAAGTCGTGTGCGAGTCGAGTTTCGATCGGTTTTTCGTGCAACGTCTCGGAAATTCAAAATACTGGCCATTCACGTTGTATTAGCCCATGGTAAGTCGTATGAGCATGGTTTCACGAAAAAACGCGACGATGTTAAACTTTCCGCAGAGTCGAGTTTCGATCGGTTTTTCGTTCACCGTCTCGGAAATTCAAAATACTGGTCTTTCCCGTCTTATTAGCCCATGGGAAGTCGTACAAGCACGCTTTCGCAAAAAAATACGACGGTCATAAACTTTGCGCGAAGTCGTGCGCGAGTCGAGTTTCGATCGGTTTTTCGTGCACCGTCTCGGAAATTCAAAATACTGGCCATTCACATTGTATTAGCCCATGGTAAGTCGTATGACCATGGTTTCATGAAAAAATGCGACGGTCATAAACTTTGCGCAGAGTCGAGTTTCGATCGATTTTTCGTGCACCGTCTCGGAAATTCAAAATACTGGACTTTCCCGTCTTATTAGCCCATGGGAATTCGTACAAGCACGCTTTCGCAAAAAAATACGACGGTCATAAACTTTGCGCGAAGTCGTTCGCGAGTCGAGTTTCGATCGATTTTTCGTGCACCGTCTCGGAAATTCAAAATACTGGTCTTTCCCGTCTTATTAGCTCATGGGAAGTCGTACAAGCACGCTTTCGCAAAAAAATACGACGGTTATAAACTTTGCGCCAAGTCGTGCAAGAGTCGAGTTTCGATCGGTTTTTCGTGCACCCTCTCGGAAATTCAAAATACTGGCCATTCACGTTGTATTAGCCCATGGTAAGTCGTATGAGCTTGTTTCACGAAAAAACGCTACGGTCATAAACTTTGCGCAGAGTCGAGTTTCGATCGGTTTTTCGTGCACCGTCTCGGAAATTCAAAAAACTGGTCTTTCCCGTCTTATTAGCCCATGGGAAGTCGTACAAGCACGCTTTCGCAAAAAAATACGACGGTCATAAACTTTGCGCGAACTTTGCGCAAAGTCGAGATTCGATCGGTTTTTCATGCACGTCACAGAAATTCAAAATACTGGTCATTCACGATATATTAGCCCATGGTAAGTCGTATGACCTTGGTTTCACGAAAAAACGCGACGGTCTTAAACTTTGCGCAGAGTCGAGTTTCGATCGGTTTTTCGTTCACCGTCTCGGAAATTCAAAATACTGGTCTTTCCCGTCTTATTAGCCCATGGGAAGTCGTACAAGCACGCTTTCGCAAAAAAATACGACGGTCATAAACTTTGCGCGAAGTCGTGCGCGAGTCGAGTTTCGATCGGTTTTTCGTGCACCGTCTCGGAAATTCAAAATACTGGCCATTCACATTGTATTAGCCCATGGTAAGTCGTATGACCATGGTTTCATGAAAAAATGCGACGGTCATAAACTTTGCGCAGAGTCGAGTTTCGATCGATTTTTCGTGCACCGTCTCGGAAATTCAAAATACTGGACTTTCCCGTCTTATTAGCCCATGGGAATTCGTACAAGCACGCTTTCGCAAAAAAATACGACGGTCATAAACTTTGCGCGAAGTCGTTCGCGAGTCGAGTTTCGATCGAATTTTCGTGCACCGTCTCGGAAATTCAAAATACTGGTCTTTCCCGTCTTATTAGCTCATGGGAAGTCGTACAAGCACGCTTTCGCAAAAAAATACGACGGTTATAAACTTTGCGCCAAGTCGTGCAAGAGTCGAGTTTCGATCGGTTTTTCGTGCACCCTCTTGGAAATTCAAAAAACTGGTCTTTCCCGTCTTATTAGCCCATGGGAAGTCGTACAAGCACGCTTTCGCAAAAAAATACGACGGTCATAAACTTTGCGCGAACTTTGCGCAAAGTCGAGTTTCGATCTGTTTTTCATGCACGTCACAGAAATTCAAAATACTGGTCATTCACGATATATTAGCCCATGGTAAGTCGTATGACCTTGGTTTCACGAAAAAACGCGACGGTCTTAAACTTTGCGCAGAGTCGAGTTTCGATCGGTTTTTCGTTCACCGTCTCGGAAATTCAAAATACTGGTCTTTCCCGTCTTATTAGCCCATTGGAAGTCGTACAAGCACGCTTTCGCAAAAAAATACGACGGTCATAAACTTTGCGCGAAGTCGTACACGAGTCGAGTTTCGATCGGTTTTTCGTGCACCGTCTCGGAAATTCAAGATACTGGCCATTCACGTTGTATTAGCCCATGGTAAGTCGTATGAGCATGGTTTCACGAAAAAACGCGACGGTCATAAACTTTGCGCAGAGTCGAGTTTCGATCGATTTTTCGTGCACCGTCTCGGAAATTCAAAATACTGGTCTTTCCCGTCTTATTAGCCCATGGGAAGTCGTACAAGCACGCTTTCGCAAAAAAATACGACGGTCATAAACTTTGCGCGAAGTCGTGCGCGAGTCGAGTTTCGATCGGTTTTTCTTGCACCGTCTCGGAAATTCAAAATACTGGCCATTCACGTTGTATTAGCCCATGGTAAGTCGTATGAGCATGGTTTCATGAAAAAACGCGACGGTCATAAACTTTGCGCAGAGTCGAGTTTCGATCGATTTTTCGTGCACCGTCTCAGAAATTTAAAATACTGGACTTTCCCATCTTATTAGCCCATGGGAAGTCGTACAAGCATGCTTTCGCAAAAAAATACGATGGTCATAAACTTTGCGCAGAGTCGAGTTTCGATCGATTTTTCGTGCACCATCTCAGAAATTTAAAATACGGGACTTTCCCATCTTATTAGCCCATGGGAAGTCGTACAAGCATGCTTTCGCAAAAAAATACGATGGTCATAAACTTTGCGCGAAGTCGTGTGCGAGTCGAGTTTCGATCGGTTTTTCGTGCAACGTCTCGGAAATTCAAAATACTGGCCATTCACGTTGTATTAGCCCATGGTAAGTCATATGAGCATGGTTTCACGAAAAAACGCGACGGTCTTAAACTTTCTGCAGAGTCGAGTTTCGATCGGTTTTTCGTTCACCGTCTCGGAAATTCAAAATACTGGTCTTTCCCGTCTTATTAGCCCATGGGAAGTCGTACAAGCACGCTTTCGCAAAAAAATACGACGGTCATAAACTTTGCGCGAAGTCGTGCGCGAGTCGAGTTTCGATCGGTTTTTCGTGCACCGTCTCGGAAATTCAAAATACTGGTCATTCACCTTGTATTAGCCCATGGTAAGTCGTATGACAATGGTTTCATGAAAAAACGCGACCGTCATAATCTTTGCGAGAGTCGAGTTTCGATCGGTTTTTCGTTCACCATCTCGGAAATTCAAAATACTGGTCTTTCCCGTCTTATTAGCCCATGGGAAGTCGTACAAGCACGCTTTCGCAAAAAAATACGACGGTCATAAACATTGCGCGAAGTCGCTCGCGAGTCGAGTTTCGAACGGTTTTTCGTGCACCGTCTCGGAAATTCAAAATACTGGCCATTCACGTTGTATTAGCCCATAGTAAGTCGTATGAACATGGTTTCACGAAAAAACGCGACCGTCATAATATTTGCGAGAGTCGAGTTTCGATCGGTTTTTGGTGCACCGTCTTGGAAATTCAAAATACTGGTCTTTCCCGTCTTATTAGCCCATGGGAAGTCATACAAGCATGCTTTCGCAAAAAAATACGACGGTCATAAACTTTGCGCGAAGTCGTGCGCGAGTCGAATTTCGATCGATTTTTGTTGCACCGTCTCGGAAATTCAAAATACTGGCCATTCACGTTGTATTAGCCCATGGTAAGTCGTATGAGCATGGTTTGATGAAAAAACGCGACGGTCATAAACTTTGTGCAGAGTCGAGTTTCGATCGATTTTTCGTGCACCGTCTCAGAAATTTAAAATACTGGACTTTCCCATCTTATTAGCCCATGGGAAGTCGTACAAGCATGCTTTCGCAAAAAAATACGACGGTCATAAACTTTGCGCGAAGTCGTGTGCGAGTCGAGTTTCGATCGGTTTTTCGTGCAACGTCTCGGAAATTCAAAATACTGGCCATTCACGTTGTATTAGCCCATGGTAAGTCGTATGAGCATGGTTTCACGAAAAAACGCGACGGTCTTAAACATTCCGCAGAGTCGAGTTTCGATCGGTTTTTCGTTCACCGTCTCGGAAATTCAAAATACTGGTCTTTCCCGTCTTATTAGCCCATGGGAAGTCGTACAAGCACGCTTTCGCAAAAAAATACGACGGTCATAAACTTTGCGCGAAGTCGTGCGCGAGTCGAGTTTCGATCGGTTTTTCGTGCACCGTCTCGGAAATTCAAAATACTGGCCATTCACATTGTATTAGCCCATGGTAAGTCGTATGACCATGGTTTCATGAAAAAATGCGACGGTCATAAACTTTGCGCAGAGTCGAGTTTCGATCGATTTTTCGTGCACCGTCTCGGAAATTCAAAATACTGGACTTTCCCGTCTTATTAGCCCATGGGAATTCGTACAAGCACGCTTTCGCAAAAAAATACGACGGTCATAAACTTTGCGCGAAGTCGTTCGCGAGTCGAGTTTCGATCGATTTTTCGTGCACCGTCTCGGAAATTCAAAATACTGGTCTTTCCCGTCTTATTAGCTCATGGGAAGTCGTACAAGCACGCTTTCGCAAAAAAATACGACGGTTATAAACTTTGCGCCAAGTCGTGCAAGAGTCGAGTTTCGATCGGTTTTTCGTGCACCCTCTCGGAAATTCAAAATACTGGCCATTCACGTTGTATTAGCCCATGGTAAGTCGTATGAGCTTGGTTTCACGAAAAAACGCTACGGTCATAAACTTTGCGCAGAGTCGAGTTTCGATCGGTTTTTCGTGCACCGTCTCGGAAATTCAAAAAACTGGTCTTTCCCGTCTTATTAGCCCATGGGAAGTCGTACAAGCACGCTTTCGCAAAAAAATACGACGGTCATAAACTTTGCGCGAACTTTGCGCAAAGTCGAGTTTCGATCGGTTTTTCATGCACGTCACAGAAATTCAAAATACTGGTCATTCACGATATATTAGCCCATGGTAAGTCGTATGACCTTGGTTTCACGAAAAAACGCGACGGTCTTAAACTTTGCGCAGAGTCGAGTTTCGATCGGTTTTTCGTTCACCGTCTCGGAAATTCAAAATACTGGTCTTTCCCGTCTTATTAGCCCATGGGAAGTCGTACAAGCACGCTTTCGCAAAAAAATACGACGGTCATAAACTTTGCGCGAAGTCGTGCGCGAGTCGAGTTTCGATCGGTTTTTCGTGCACCGTCTCGGAAATTCAAAATACTGGCCATTCACATTGTATTAGCCCATGGTAAGTCGTATGACCATGGTTTCATGAAAAAATGCGACGGTCATAAACTTTGCGCAGAGTCGAGTTTCGATCGATTTTTCGTGCACCGTCTCGGAAATTCAAAATACTGGACTTTCCCGTCTTATTAGCCCATGGGAATTCGTACAAGCACGCTTTCGCAAAAAAATACGACGGTCATAAACTTTGCGCGAAGTCGTTCGCGAGTCGAGTTTCGATCGAATTTTCGTGCACCGTCTCGGAAATTCAAAATACTGGTCTTTCCCGTCTTATTAGCTCATGGGAAGTCGTACAAGCACGCTTTCGCAAAAAAATACGACGGTTATAAACTTTGCGCCAAGTCGTGCAAGAGTCGAGTTTCGATCGGTTTTTCGTGCACCCTCTTGGAAATTCAAAAAACTGGTCTTTCCCGTCTAATTAGCCCATGGGAAGTCGTACAAGCACGCTTTCGCAAAAAAATACGACGGTCATAAACTTTGCGCGAACTTTGCGCAAAGTCGAGTTTCGATCTGTTTTTCATGCACGTCACAGAAATTCAAAATACTGGTCATTCACGATATATTAGCCCATGGTAAGTCGTATGACCTTGGTTTCACGAAAAAACGCGACGGTCTTAAACTTTGCGCAGAGTCGAGTTTCGATCGGTTTTTCGTTCACCGTCTCGGAAATTCAAAATACTGGTCTTTCCCGTCTTATTAGCCCATTGGAAGTCGTACAAGCACGCTTTCGCAAAAAAATACGACGGTCATAAACTTTGCGCGAAGTCGTACACGAGTCGAGTTTCGATCGGTTTTTCGTGCACCGTCTCGGAAATTCAAGATACTGGCCATTCACGTTGTATTAGCCCATGGTAAGTCGTATGAGCATGGTTTCACGAAAAAACGCGACGGTCATAAACTTTGCGCAGAGTCGAGTTTCGATCGATTTTTCGTGCACCGTCTCGGAAATTCAAAATACTGGTCTTTCCCGTCTTATTAGCCCATGGGAAGTCGTACAAGCACGCTTTCGCAAAAAAATACGACGGTCATAAACTTTGCGCGAAGTCGTGCGCGAGTCGAGTTTCGATCGGTTTTTCTTGCACCGTCTCGGAAATTCAAAATACTGGCCATTCACGTTGTATTAGCCCATGGTAAGTCGTATGAGCATGGTTTCATGAAAAAACGCGACGGTCATAAACTTTGCGCAGAGTCGAGTTTCGATCGATTTTTCGTGCACCGTCTCAGAAATTTAAAATACTGGACTTTCCCATCTTATTAGCCCATGGGAAGTCGTACAAGCATGCTTTCGCAAAAAAATACGATGGTCATAAACTTTGCGCAGAGTCGAGTTTCGATCGATTTTTCGTGCACCATCTCAGAAATTTAAAATACGGGACTTTCCCATCTTATTAGCCCATGGGAAGTCGTACAAGCATGCTTTCGCAAAAAAATACGATGGTCATAAACTTTGCGCGAAGTCGTGTGCGAGTCGAGTTTCGATCGGTTTTTCGTGCAACGTCTCGGAAATTCAAAATACTGGCCATTCACGTTGTATTAGCCCATGGTAAGTCATATGAGCATGGTTTCACGAAAAAACGCGACGGTCTTAAACTTTCTGCAGAGTCGAGTTTCGATCGGTTTTTCGTTCACCGTCTCGGAAATTCAAAATACTGGTCTTTCCCGTCTTATTAGCCCATGGGAAGTCGTACAAGCACGCTTTCGCAAAAAAATACGACGGTCATAAACTTTGCGCGAAGTCGTGCGCGAGTCGAGTTTCGATCGGTTTTTCGTGCACCGTCTCGGAAATTCAAAATACTGGTCATTCACCTTGTATTAGCCCATGGTAAGTCGTATGACAATGGTTTCATGAAAAAACGCGACCGTCATAATCTTTGCGAGAGTCGAGTTTCGATCGGTTTTTCGTTCACCATCTCGGAAATTCAAAATACTGGTCTTTCCCGTCTTATTAGCCCATGGGAAGTCGTACAAGCACGCTTTCGCAAAAAAATACGACGGTCATAAACATTGCGCGAAGTCGCTCGCGAGTCGAGTTTCGAACGGTTTTTCGTGCACCGTCTCGGAAATTCAAAATACTGGCCATTCACGTTGTATTAGCCCATAGTAAGTCGTATGAACATGGTTTCACGAAAAAACGCGACCGTCATAATATTTGCGAGAGTCGAGTTTCGATCGGTTTTTGGTGCACCGTCTTGGAAATTCAAAATACTGGTCTTTCCCGTCTTATTAGCCCATGGGAAGTCATACAAGCATGCTTTCGCAAAAAAATACGACGGTCATAAACTTTGCGCGAAGTCGTGCGCGAGTCGAATTTCGATCGATTTTTGTTGCACCGTCTCGGAAATTCAAAATACTGGCCATTCACGTTGTATTAGCCCATGGTAAGTCGTATGAGCATGGTTTGATGAAAAAACGCGACGGTCATAAACTTTGTGCAGAGTCGAGTTTCGATCGATTTTTCGTGCACCGTCTCAGAAATTTAAAATACTGGACTTTCCCATCTTATTAGCCCATGGGAAGTCGTACAAGCATGCTTTCGCAAAAAAATACGACGGTCATAAACTTTGCGCGAAGTCGTGTGCGAGTCGAGTTTCGATCGGTTTTTCGTGCAACGTCTCGGAAATTCAAAATACTGGCCATTCACGTTGTATTAGCCCATGGTAAGTCGTATGAGCATGGTTTCACGAAAAAACGCGACGGTCTTAAACATTCCGCAGAGTCGAGTTTCGATCGGTTTTTCGTTCACCGTCTCGGAAATTCAAAATACTGGTCTTTCCCGTCTTATTAGCCCATGGGAAGTCGTACAAGCACGCTTTCGCAAAAAAATACGACGGTCATAAACTTTGCGCGAAGTCGTGCGCGAGTCGAGTTTCGATCGGTTTTTCGTGCACCGTCTCGGAAATTCAAAATACTGGCCATTCACATTGTATTAGCCCATGGTAAGTCGTATGACCATGGTTTCATGAAAAAATGCGACGGTCATAAACTTTGCGCAGAGTCGAGTTTCGATCGATTTTTCGTGCACCGTCTCGGAAATTCAAAATACTGGACTTTCCCGTCTTATTAGCCCATGGGAATTCGTACAAGCACGCTTTCGCAAAAAAATACGACGGTCATAAACTTTGCGCGAAGTCGTTCGCGAGTCGAGTTTCGATCGATTTTTCGTGCACCGTCTCGGAAATTCAAAATACTGGTCTTTCCCGTCTTATTAGCTCATGGGAAGTCGTACAAGCACGCTTTCGCAAAAAAATACGACGGTTATAAACTTTGCGCCAAGTCGTGCAAGAGTCGAGTTTCGATCGGTTTTTCGTGCACCCTCTCGGAAATTCAAAATACTGGCCATTCACGTTGTATTAGCCCATGGTAAGTCGTATGAGCTTGGTTTCACGAAAAAACGCTACGGTCATAAACTTTGCGCAGAGTCGAGTTTCGATCGGTTTTTCGTGCACCGTCTCGGAAATTCAAAAAACTGGTCTTTCCCGTCTTATTAGCCCATGGGAAGTCGTACAAGCACGCTTTCGCAAAAAAATACGACGGTCATAAACTTTGCGCGAACTTTGCGCAAAGTCGAGTTTCGATCGGTTTTTCATGCACGTCACAGAAATTCAAAATACTGGTCATTCACGATATATTAGCCCATGGTAAGTCGTATGACCTTGGTTTCACGAAAAAACGCGACGGTCTTAAACTTTGCGCAGAGTCGAGTTTCGATCGGTTTTTCGTTCACCGTCTCGGAAATTCAAAATACTGGTCTTTCCCGTCTTATTAGCCCATGGGAAGTCGTACAAGCACGCTTTCGCAAAAAAATACGACGGTCATAAACTTTGCGCGAAGTCGTGCGCGAGTCGAGTTTCGATCGGTTTTTCGTGCACCGTCTCGGAAATTCAAAATACTGGCCATTCACATTGTATTAGCCCATGGTAAGTCGTATGACCATGGTTTCATGAAAAAATGCGACGGTCATAAACTTTGCGCAGAGTCGAGTTTCGATCGATTTTTCGTGCACCGTCTCGGAAATTCAAAATACTGGACTTTCCCGTCTTATTAGCCCATGGGAATTCGTACAAGCACGCTTTCGCAAAAAAATACGACGGTCATAAACTTTGCGCGAAGTCGTTCGCGAGTCGAGTTTCGATCGAATTTTCGTGCACCGTCTCGGAAATTCAAAATACTGGTCTTTCCCGTCTTATTAGCTCATGGGAAGTCGTACAAGCACGCTTTCGCAAAAAAATACGACGGTTATAAACTTTGCGCCAAGTCGTGCAAGAGTCGAGTTTCGATCGGTTTTTCGTGCACCCTCTTGGAAATTCAAAAAACTGGTCTTTCCCGTCTAATTAGCCCATGGGAAGTCGTACAAGCACGCTTTCGCAAAAAAATACGACGGTCATAAACTTTGCGCGAACTTTGCGCAAAGTCGAGTTTCGATCTGTTTTTCATGCACGTCACAGAAATTCAAAATACTGGTCATTCACGATATATTAGCCCATGGTAAGTCGTATGACCTTGGTTTCACGAAAAAACGCGACGGTCTTAAACTTTGCGCAGAGTCGAGTTTCGATCGGTTTTTCGTTCACCGTCTCGGAAATTCAAAATACTGGTCTTTCCCGTCTTATTAGCCCATTGGAAGTCGTACAAGCACGCTTTCGCAAAAAAATACGACGGTCATAAACTTTGCGCGAAGTCGTACACGAGTCGAGTTTCGATCGGTTTTTCGTGCACCGTCTCGGAAATTCAAGATACTGGCCATTCACGTTGTATTAGCCCATGGTAAGTCGTATGAGCATGGTTTCATGAAAAAACGCGACGGTCATAAACTTTGCGCAGAGTCGAGTTTCGATCGATTTTTCGTGCACCGTCTCGGAAATTCAAAATACTGGTCTTTCCCGTCTTATTAGCCCATGGGAAGTCGTACAAGCACGCTTTCGCAAAAAAATACGACGGTCATAAACTTTGCGCGAAGTCGTGCGCGAGTCGAGTTTCGATCGGTTTTTCTTGCACCGTCTCGGAAATTCAAAATACTGGCCATTCACGTTGTATTAGCCCATGGTAAGTCGTATGAGCATGGTTTCATGAAAAAACGCGACGGTCATAAACTTTGCGCAGAGTCGAGTTTCGATCGATTTTTCGTGCACCGTCTCAGAAATTTAAAATAATGGACTTTCCCATCTTATTAGCCCATGGGAAGTCGTACAAGCATGCTTTCGCAAAAAAATACGATGGTCATAAACTTTGCGCGAAGTTCTGTGCGAGTAGAGTTTCGATCGGTTTTTCGTGCAACGTCTCGGAAATTCAAAATACTGGCCATTCACGTTGTATTAGCCCATGGTAAGTCGTATGAGCATGGTTTTAAGAAAAAACGCGACGGTCTTAAACTTTCTGCAGAGTCGAGTTTCGATCGGTTTTTCGTTCACCGTCTCGGAAATTCAAAATACTGGTCTTTCCCGTCTTATTAGCCCATGGGAAGTCGTACAAGCACGCTTTCGCAAAAAAATACGACGGTCATAAACTTTGCGCGAAGTCGTGCGCGAGTCGAGTTTCGATCGGTTTTTCGTGCACCGTCTCGGAAATTCAAAATACTGGCCATTCACGTTGTATTAGCCCATGGTAAGTCGTATGACCATGGTTTCATGAAAAAATGCGACGGTCATAAACTTTGCGCAGAGTCGAGTTTCGATCGATTTTTCGTGCACCGTCTCGGAAATTCAAAATACTGGACTTTCCCGTCTTATTAGCCCATGGGAATTCGTACAAGCACGCTTTCGCAAAAAAATACGACGGTCATAAACTTTGCGCGAAGTCGTTCGCGAGTCGAGTTTCGATCGATTTTTCGTGCACCGTCTCGGAAATTCAAAATACTGGTCTTTCCCGTCTTATTAGCTCATGGGAAGTCGTACAAGCACGCTTTCGCAAAAAAATACGACGGTTATAAACTTTGCGCCAAGTCGTGCAAGAGTCGAGTTTCGATCGGTTTTTCGTGCACCCTCTCGGAAATTCAAAATACTGGCCATTCACGTTGTATTAGCCCATGGTAAGTCGTATGAGCTTGGTTTCACGAAAAAACGCTACGGTCATAAACTTTGCGCAGAGTCGAGTTTCGATCGGTTTTTCGTGCACCGTCTCGGAAATTCAAAAAACTGGTCTTTCCCGTCTTATTAGCCCATGGGAAGTCGTACAAGCACGCTTTCGCAAAAAAATACGACGGTCATAAACTTTGCGCGAGCTTTGCGCAAAGTCGAGTTTCGATCGGTTTTTCATGCACGTCACAGAAATTCAAAATACTGGTCATTCACGATATATTAGCCCATGGTAAGTCGTATGACCTTGGTTTCACGAAAAAACGCGACGGTCTTAAACTTTGCGCAGAGTCGAGTTTCGATCGGTTTTTCGTTCATCGTCTCGGAAATTCAAAATACTGGTCTTTCCCGTCTTATTAGCCCATTGGAAGTCGTACAAGCACGCTTTCGCAAAAAAATACGACGGTCATAAACTTTGCGCGAAGTCGTACACGAGTCGAGTTTCGATCGGTTTTTCGTGCACCGTCTCGGAAATTCAAGATACTGGCCATTCACGTTGTATTAGCCCATGGTAAGTCGTATGAGCATGGTTTCACGAAAAAACGCGACGGTCATAAACTTTGCGCAGAGTCGAGTTTCGATCGATTTTTCGTGCACCGTCTCGGAAATTCAAAATACTGGTCTTTCCCGTCTTATTAGCCCATGGGAAGTCGTACAAGCATGCATTCGCAAAAAAATACAACGGTCATAAACTTTGCGCGAAGTCGTGCGCGAGTCGAGTTTCGATCGGTTTTTCTTGCACCGTCTCGGAAATTCAAAATACTGGCCATTCACGTTGTATTAGCCCATGGTAAGTCGTATGAGCATGGTTTCATGAAAAAACGCGACGGTCATAAACTTTGCGCAGAGTCGAGTTTCGATCGATTTTTCGTGCACCGTCTCAGAAATTTAAAATACTGGACTTTCCCATCTTATTAGCCATGGGAAGTCGTACAAGCATGCTTTCGCAAAAAAATACGATGGTCATAAACTTTGCGCGAAGTTCTGTGCGAGTCGAGTTTCGATCGGTTTTTCGTGCAACGTCTCGGAAATTCAAAATACTGGCCATTCACGTTGTATTAGCCCATGGTAAGTCGTATGAGCATGGTTTTACGAAAAAACGCGACGGTCTTAAACTTTCTGCAGAGTCGAGTTTCGATCGGTTTTTCGTTCACCGTCTCGGAAATTCAAAATACTGGTCTTTCCCGTCTTATTAGCCCATGGGAAGTCGTACAAGCACGCTTTCGCAAAAAAATACGACGGTCATAAACTTTGCGCGAAGTCGTGCGCGAGTAGAGTTTCGATCGGTTTTTCGTGCACCGTCTCGGAAATTCAAAATACTGGCCATTCACCTTGTATTAGCCCATGGTAAGTCGTATGACAAAGGTTTCACGAAAAAACGTGACCGTCATAATCTTTGCGAGAGTCGAGTTTCGATCGGTTTTTCGTTCACCATCTCGGAAATTCAAAATACTGGTCTTTCCCGTCTTATTAGCCCATGGGAAGTCGTACAAGCACGCTTTCGCAAAAAAAATACGACGGTCATAAACATTGCGCGAAGTCGCTCGCGAGTCGAGTTTCGAACGGTTTTTCGTGCACCGTCTCGGAAATTCAAAATACTGGCCATTCACGTTGTATTAGCCCATAGTAAGTCGTATGAACATGGTTTCACGAAAAAACACGACCGTCATAATATTTGCGAGAGTCGAGTTTCGATCGGTTTTTCGTGCACCGTCTTGGAAATTCAAAATACTGGTCTTTCCCGTCTTATTAGCCCATGGGAAGTCGTACAAGCATGCTTTCGCAAAAAAATACGACGGTCATAAACTTTGCGCGAAGTCGTGTGCGAGTCGAGTTTCGATCGGTTTTTCGTGCAACGTCTCGGAAATTCAAAATACTGGCCATTCACGTTGTATTAGCCCATGGTAAGTCGTATGAGCATGGTTTCACGAAAAAACGCGACGGTCTTAAACTTTCCGCAGAGTCGAGTTTCGATCGGTTTTTCGTTCACCGTCTCGGAAATTCAAAATACTGGTCTTTCCCGTCTTATTAGCCCATGGGAAGTCGTACAAGCACGCTTTCGCAAAAAAATACGACGGTCATAAACTTTGCGCGAAGTCGTGCGCGAGTCGAGTTTCGATCGGTTTTTCGTGCACCGTCTCGGAAATTCAAAATACTGGCCATTCACATTGTATTAGCCCATGGTAAGTCGTATGACCATGGTTTCATGAAAAAATGCGACGGTCATAAACTTTGCGCAGAGTCGAGTTTCGATCGATTTTTCGTGCACCGTCTCGGAAATTCATAATACTGGACTTTCCCATCATATTAGCCCATGGGAAGTCGTACAAGCACGCTTTCGCAAAAAAATACGACGGTCATAAACTTTGCGCGAAGTCGTGCGCGAGTCGAGTTTCGATCGATTTTTCGTGCACCGTCTCGGAAATTCAAAATACTGGTCTTGCCCGTCTTATTAGCCAATGGGAAGTCGTACAAGCACGCTTTCGCAAAAAAATACGACGGTTATAAAATTTGCGCGAAATCGTGCGAGAGTCGAGTTTCGATCGGTTTTTCGTGCACCGTCTCGGAAATTCAAAATACTGGCCATTCACGTTGTATTAGCCCATGGTAAGTCGTATGAACTTGGTTTCATGAAAAAACGCTACGGTCATAAAATTTGCGCAGAGTCGAGTTTCGATCGGTTTTTCGTGCACCGTCTCAGAAATTCAAAATACTCGTCGTTCCCATCTTTTTATCCCATGGGAAGTCGTACAAGCACGATTTCGCAAAAAAATACGACGGTCATAAACTTTGCGCGAACTTTGCGCAGAGTCTTGTTTCGATCGGTTTTTCATGCACCGTGTCGGAAATTCAAAAAATTGGTCTTTCCCGTCTTATTAGCCCATGGGAAGTCGTACAAGCACGCTTTCGCAGAAAAATACGACGGTCTTAAACTTTACGCAAAGTCGAGTTTCGATCGGTTTTTTGTGCACCGTCACAGAAATTCAAAATACTGGTCATTCACGATGTATTAGCCCATGGTAAGTCGTATGAGCTTGGTTTCACGAAAAAACGCGACGGTCTTAAACTTTGCACAGAGTCGAGTTTCGATCGGTTTTTCGTTCACCGTCTCGGAAATTCAAAATACTGGTCTTTCCCGTCTTATTAGCCCATGGGAAGTCGTACAAGCACGCTTTCGCAAAAAAATACGACGGTGATAAACTTTGCGCGAAGTCGTGCACGAGTCGAGTTTCGATCGGTTTTTCGTGCACCGTCTCGGAAATTCAAAATACTGGCCATTCACGTTGTATTAGCCCATGGTAAGTCGTATGAGCATGGTTTGATGAAAAAACACGACGGTCATAAACTTTGCGCAGAGTCGAGTTTCGATCGATTTTTCGTGCACCGTCTCGGAAATTCAAAATACTGGTCTTTCCCGTCTTATTAGCCCATGGGAAGTCGAACAAGCACTCTTTCGCAAAAAAATACGACGGTCATAAACTTTGCGCGAAGTCGTGCGCGAGTCGAGTTTCGATCGGTTTTTCATGCACCGTCTCGGAAATTCAAGATACTGGCCATTCACGTTGTATTAGCCCATGGTAAGTCGTATGAGCATGGTTTCACGAAAAAACGCGACGGTCATAAACTTTGCGCAGAGTCGAGTTTCGATCGATTTTTCGTGCACCGTCTCGGAAATTCAAAATACTGGTCTTTCCCGTATTATTAGCCCATGGGAAGTCGTACAAGCACTCTTTCGCAAAAAAATACGACGGTCATAAACTTTGCGCGAAGTCGTGCGCGAGTCGAGTTTCGATCGGTTTTTCGTGCACCGTCTCGGAAATTCAAGATACTGGCCATTCACGTTGTATTAGCCCATGGTAAGTCGTATGAGCATGGTTTCACGGAAAAACGCGACGGTCATAAACTTTGCGCAGAGTCGAGTTTCGATCGATTTTTCGTGCACCGTCTCGGAAATTCAAAATACTGGTCTTTCCCGTCTTATTAGCCCATGGGAAGTCGTACAAGCACGCTTTCGCAAAAAAATACGACGGTCATAAACTTTGCGCGAAGTCGTGTGCGAGTCGAGTTTCGATCGGTTTTTCGTGCACCGTCTCGGAAATTCAAAATACTGGCCATTCACGTTGTATTAGCCCATGGTAAGTCGTATGAGCATGGTTTTACGAAAAAACGCGACGGTCATAAACTTTGCGCAGAGTCGAGTTTCGATCGATTTTTCGTGCACCGTCTCGGAAATTCAAAATACTGGTCTTTCCCCTCTTATTAGCCCATGGGAAGTCGTACAAGCACGCTTTCGCAAAAAAATACGACGGTCATAAACTTTGCGCGAAGTCGTGCGTCAGTCGAGTTTCGATCGTTTTTTCTTGCACCGTCTCAGAAATTCAAAATACTGGCCATTCACGTTGTATTTAGCCCATGGTAAGTCGTATGAGCATGGTTTCACGAAAAAACGCGACCGTCATAATCTTTGCGAGAGTCGAGTTTCGATCGGTTTTTCGTGCACCGTCTTGGAAATTCAAAATACTGGTCTTTTCCGTCTTATTATCCCATGGGAAGTCGTACAAGCACGCTTTCGCAAAAAAATACGACGGTGATAAACTTTGCGCGAAGTCGTGCACGAGTCGAGTTTCGATCGGTTTTTCATGCACCGTCACAGAAATTCAAAATACTGGTCATTCACGATGTATTAGCCCATGGTAAGTCGTATGAGCTTGGTTTCACGAAAAAACGCGACGGTCTTAAACTTTGCACAGAGTCGAATTTCGATCGGTTTTTCGTTCACCGTCTCGGAAATTCAAAATACTGGTCTTTCCCGTCTTATTAGCCCATGGGAAGTCGTACAAGCACTCTTTCGCAAAAAAATACGACGGTCATAAACTTTGCGCGAAGTCGTGCGCGAGTCGAGTTTCGATCGGTTTTTCGTGCACCGTCTCGGAAATTCAAAATACTGGCAATTCACGTTGTATTAGCCCATGGTAAGTCGTATGAGCATGGTTTCACGAAAAAACGCGACGGTCATAAACTTTGCGCAGAGTCGAGTTTCGATCGATTTTTCGTGCACCGTCTCGGAAATTCAAAATACTGGTCTTTCCCGTCTTATTAGCCCATGGGAAGTCGTACAAACACGCTTTCGCAAAAAAATACGACGGTCATAAACTTTGCGCGAAGTCGTGCGCGAGTCGAGTTTCGATCGGTTTTTCGTGCACCGTCTCGGAAATTCAAAATACTGGCCATTCACGTTGTATTTAGCCCATGGTAAGTCGTATGAGCATGGTTTCACGAAAAAACGCGACCGTCATAATCTTTGCGAGAGTCGAGTTTCGATCGGTTTTTCGTGCACCGTCTTGGAAATTCAAAATACTGGTCTTTTCCGTCTTATTATCCCATGGGAAGTCGTACAAGCACGCTTTCGCAAAAAAATACGACGGTCATAAACTTTGCGCGAAGTCGTGCGCGAGTCGAGTTTCGATCGGTTTTTCGTGCACCGTCACGGAAATTCAAAATACTGGCCATTCACGTTGTATTAGCCCATGGTAAGTCGTATGACCTTGGTTTCATGAAAAAACGTGACGGTCATAAACTTTGCGCAGAGTCGAGTTTCGATCGATTTTTCGTGCACCGTCTCGGAAATTCAAAATACGGGACTTTCCCGTCTTATTAGCCCATGGGAAGTCGTACAAGCACGCTTTCGCAAAAAAATACGACGGTCATAAACTTTGCGCGAAGTCGTGCGCGAGTCGAGTTTCGATCGGTTTTTCGTGCACCGTCTCGGAAATTCAAAATACTGGCCATTCACGTTGTATTAGCCCATGGTAAGTCGTATGAGCTTGGTTTCATGAAAAAACGCAACGGTCATAAACTTTGCGCAGAGTCGAGTTTCGATCGGTTTTTCGTGCACCGTCTCGGAAATTCAAAATACTGATATTTCCCGTCTTATTAGCCCATGGGAAGTCGTACAAGCACGCTTTCGCAAAAAAATACGACGGTTATAAACTTTGCGCGAAGTCGTGCGCGAGTCGAGTTTCGATCGGTTTTTCGTGCACCGTCTCGGAAATTCAAAATACTGGCCTTTCACGTTGTATTAGCCATTGGTAAGTCGTATGAGCATGGTTTCACGAAAAAACGCGACCGTCATAATCTTTGCGAGAGTCGAGTTTCGATCGGTTTTTCGTGCACCGTCTTGGAAATTCAAAATACTGGTCTTTCCCATCTTATTAGCCCATGGTAAGTCGTACAAGCACGCATTCGCAAAAAAATACGATGGTCATAAACTTTGCGCGAAGTCGTGCGCGAGTCGAGTTTCGATCGGTTTTTCGTGCACCATCTCGGAAATTCAAAATACTAGCCATTCACGTTGTATTAGCCCAAGGGAAGTCGTACAAGCACGCTTTCGCAAAAAAATACGACGGTCATAAACTTTGCGCGAAGTCGTGCACGAGTCGAGTTTCGATCGGTTTTTCGTGCACCGTCTCGGAAATTCAAAATACTGGCCATTCACGTTGTATTAGCCCATGGTAAGTCGTATGAGCATGGTTTCACGAAAAAACGCGACGGTCATAAAATTTTTAGCAGAGTCGAGTTTCGATCGATTGTTCCTGCACCGTCTCGGAAATTCAAAATACTGGTCTTTCCCGTCTTATTAGCCCATGGGAAGTCGTACAAGCACGCTTTCACAAAAAAATACGACGGTCATAAACTTTGCGCGAAGTCTTGCGTGAGTCGAGTTTCGATTGGTTTTTCGTGCACCGTCTCGAAAATTCAAAATACTAGCCATTCACGTTGTATTAGCCCATGGTAAGTCGTATGAGCATGGTTTCACGAAAAAACGCGACGGTCATAAACTTTGCGCAGAGTCGAGTTTCGATCGATTGTTCGTGCACCGTCTCGGAAATTCAAAATACTGGTCTTTCCCGTTTTATTAGCCCATGGGAAGTCGTACAAGCACGCTTTCGCAAAAAAATACGACGGTCATAAACTTTGCGCGAAGTCGTGCGCGAGTCGAGTTTCGATCGGTTTTTCGTGCACCGTCTCGGAAATTCAAAATACTGGCCATTCACGTTGTATTAGCCCATGGTAAGTCGAATGAGCATGGTTTCACGAAAAAACGCGACGGTGATAATCTTTGCGAGAGTCGACTTTCGATCGGTTTTTCGTGCACCGTCTTGGAAATTCAAAATACTGGTCTTTCCCGTCTTATTAGACCATGGGAAGTCATACAAGCACGCTTTCGCAAAAAAATACGACGGTCATAAACTTTGCGCGAAGTCATGCGCGAGTCGAGTTTCGATCGGTTTTTCGTGCACCGTCTCGGAAATTCAAAATACTGTCCATTCACGTTGTATTAGCCCATGGTAAGTCGTATGAGCATGGTTTCACGAAAAAACGCGACGGTCAGAAAATTTTTAGCAGAGTCGAGTTTCGATTGATTGTTCGTGCACCGTCTCGGAAATTCAAAATACTGGTCTTTCCCGTCTTATTAGCCCATGGGAAGTCGTACAAGCACACTTTCACAAAAAAATACGACGGTCATAAACTTTGCGCGAAGTCGTGCGCGAGTCGAGTTTCGATCGGTTTTTCGTGCACCGTCTCGAAAATTCAAAATACTATCCATTCACGTTGTATTAGCCCATGGTAAGTCGTATGACCAAGGTTTCATGAAAAAACGCGACGGTCATAAACTTTGCGCAGAGTCGAGTTTCGATCGATTTTTCGTGCACCGTCTCGGAAATTCATAATACTGGACTTTCCCGTCATATCAGCCCATGGGAAGTCGTACAAGCACGCTTTCGCAAAAAAATACGACGGTTATAAACTTTGCGCGAAGTCGTGCGCGAGTCGAGTTTCAAAATACCATGGGCTAATACAACGTGAATGGCCAGTATTTTGAATTTCCGAGACGGTGCACGAACAATCAATCGAAACTCGACTCTGCTAAAAATTTTATGACCGTCGCGTTTTTTCGTGAAACCATGCTCATACGACTTACCATGGGCTAATACAACGTGAATGGACAGTATTTTGAATTTCCGAGACGGTGCACGAAAAACCGATCGAAACTCGACTCGCGCATGACTTTGCGCAAAGTTTATGACCGTCGTATTTTTTTGCGAAAGCGTGCTTGTATTAGCCCATGGTATGAGCATGGTTTCACGAAAAAACGCGACCGTCATAATCTTTGCGAGAGTCGAGTTTCGATCGGTTTTTCGTGCACCGTCTTGGAAATTCATAATACTGGTCTTTCCCGTCTTATTAGCCCATGGGAAGTCGTATAAGCACGCTTTCGCAAAAAAATACGATGGTCATAAACTTTGCGCGAAGTCGTGCGCGAGTCGAGTTTCGATCGGTTTTTCCTGCACCGTCTCGGAAATTCAAAATACTGGCCATTCATGTTGTATTAGCCCATGGTAAGTCGTATGAGCATAGTTTCAAGAAAAAACGCGACGGTCATAAACTTTTTAGCAGAGTCGAGTTTCGATCGATTTTTCGTGCACCATCTCGGAAATTCAAAATACTGGTCTTTCCCGTCTTATTAGCCCATGGGAAGTCGTACAAGCACGCTTTCGCAAAAAAATACGATGGTCATAAACTTTGCACGAAGTCGTGCGCGAGTCGAGTTTCGATCGGTTTTTCGTGCACCGTCTCGGAAATTCAAAATACTGGCCATTCACGTTGTATTAGCCCATGGTAAGTCGTATGAGCATGGTTTCAAGAAAAAACGCGACGGTCATAAACTTTGCGCAGAGTCGAGTTTCGATCGATTTTTCGTGCACCGTCTCGGAAATTCAAAATACTAGTATTTCCCATCTTATTAGCCCATGGGAAGTCGTACAAGCTCGCTTTCGGAAAAAAATACGACGGTCATAAACTTTGCGGCAAGTCATGCGCGAGTCGAGTTTCGATCGGTTTTTCGTTGACCGTCTCGGAAATTCAAAATACTGGCCATTCACGTTGTATTAGCCCATGGTAAGTCGTATGAGCATGGTTTCACGAAAAAACGCGACGGTCATAAACTTTGCGTAGAGTCGAGTTTCGATCGATTTTTCTTGCACCATCTCGGAAATTCAAAATACTGGTATTTCCCGTCTTATTTGCCCATGGGAAGTCGTACAAGCACGCTTTCGCAAAAAAATACGACGGTCATAAACTTTGCGCGAAGTCGAGCGCGAGTCGAGTTTCGATTGGTTTTTCGTGCATCGTCTCGGAAATTCAAAATACTGGCCATTCACGAAGTATTAGCCCATGGTAACTCGTACGAGCATGGTTTCACGAAAAAACGCGACGGTCTTAAACTTTGCGCAGAGTCGAGTTTCGATCGGTTTTTCGTTCACCGTCTCGGACATTCAAAACACTGGTCTTTCCCGTCTTATTAGCCCATGGGAAGTCGTACAAGCACGCTTTCGCAAAAAAATATGACGGTCATAAACTTTGCGCGAAGTCGTGCACGAGTCGAGTTTCGATCGGTTTTTCGTGCACCGTCTCGAAAATTCAAAATACTGGCCATTCACGTTGTATTAGCCCATGGTAAGTCGTATGAGCATGGTTTCAAGAAAAAACGCGACGGTCATAAACTTTGCGCAGAGTCGAGTTTCGATCGATTTTTTGTGCACCGTCTTGGAAATTCAAAATACTGGTCTTTCCCGTCTTATTAGCCCATGGGAAGTCGTACAAGCTCGCTTTCGCAAAAAAATATGACGGTCATAAACTTTGCGCGAAGTCGTGCGCGAGTCGAGTTTCGATCGGTTTTTCGTGCACCGTCTCGGAAATTCAAAATACTGGCCATTCACGTTGTATTAGCCCATGGTAAGTCGTATGAGCATGGTTTCACGAAAAAACGCGACGGTTATAAACTTTGCGCAGAGTCGAGTTTCGATCGATTTTTCGTGCACCGTCTCGGAAATTCAAAATACTGGTATTTCCCGTCTTATTTGCCCATGGGAAGTCGTACAAGCACGCTTTCGCAAAAAAATACGACGGTGATAAACTTTGCGCGAAGTCGAGCGCGAGTCGAGTTTCGATCGGTTTTTCGTGCACCGTCTCGGAAATTCAAAATACTGGCCATTCACGATGTATTAGCCCATGGTAAGTCGTTTGAGCATGGTTTCACGAAAAAACGCGACGGTCTTAAACTTTGCGCAGAGTCGAGTTTCGATCGGTTTTTCGTTCACCGTCTCGAAAATTCAAAACACTGGTCTTTCCCGTCTTATTAGCCCATGGGAAGTCGTACAAGCACGCTTTCGCAAAAAAATACGAATGTCATAAACTTTGCGCGAGGTCGTGCGCGAGTCGAGTTTCGATCGGTTTTTCGTGCACCGTCTCGGAAATTCAAAATACTGGCCATTCACGTTGTATTAGCCCATGGTAAGTCGTATGAGCATGGTTTCAAGAAAAAACGCGACTGTCATAAACTTTGCGCAAAGTCGAGTTTCGATCGATTTTTCGTGCACCGTCTCGGAAATTCAAAATACTGGTCTTTCCCGTCTTATTAGCCCATGGGAAGTCGTACAAGCACTCTTTCGCAAAAAAATACGACGGTCATAAACTTTGCGCGAACTTTGCGCAAAGTCGAGTTTCGATCGGGTTTTCGTGCACCGTCACAGAAATTCAAAATACTGGTCATACACGATGTATTAGCCCATGGTAAGTCGTATGAGCATGGTTTCACGAAAAAACGCGACCGTCATAATCTTTGCGAGAGTCGAGTTTCGATCGGTTTTTCGTGCACCGTCTTGGAAATTCATAATACTGGTCTTTCCCGTCTTATTAGCCCATGGGAAGTCGTACAAGCACGCTTTCGCAAAAAAATACGACGGTCATAAACTTTGCGCGAAGTCGTGCGCGAGTCGAGTTTCGATCGGTTTTTCGTGCACCGTCTCGGAAATTCAAAATACTGGTCATTCACGTTGTATTAGCCCATGGTAAGTCGTATGAGCATGTTTTCACGAAAAAACGCGACGGTCATAAACTTTTTAGCAGAGTCGAGTTTCGATCAATTGTTCGTGCACCGTCTCGGAAATTCAAAATACTGGTCTTTCCCGTCTTATTAGCCCATGGGAATCGTACAAGCATGCTTTCGCAAAAAAATACGACGGTCATAAATTTGCGCGAACTTTGCGCAAAGTCGAGTTTCGATCGGTTTTTCGTGCACCGTCACATAAATTCAAAATACTGGTCATTCACGATGTATTAGCCCATGGTAAGTTGTCTGAGCATGGTTTCATGAAAAAACGCGACGGTTTTAAACTTTGCTCAGAGTCGAGATTCGATCGGTTTTTCGTTCACCGTCTCGGAAATTCATAATACTGGTCTTTCCCGTCTTATTAGCCCATGGGAAGTCGTACAAGCACGCTTTCGCAAAAAAATACGACGGTCATAAACTTTGCGCGAAGTCGTGCGCGAGTCGAGTTTCGATCGGTTTTTCGAGCACCGTCTCGGAAATTCAAAATACTGGCCATTCACGTTGTATTAGCCCATGGAAAGTCGTATGAGCATGGTTTCAAGAAAAAACTCGACGGTCTTAAACTTTGCGCAGAGTCGAGTTTCGATCGATTTTTCGTGCACCGTCTCGGAAATTCAAAATACTGGTATTTCCCATCTTATTAGCCCATGGGAAGTCTTACAAGCACGCTTTCGCAAAAAAATACGATGGTCATAAACTTTGCACGAAGTCGTGCGCGAGTCGAGTTTCGATCGGTTTTTCGTGCACCGTCACAGAAATTCAACATACTGGTCATTCACGATGTATTAGCCCATGGTAAGTCGTCTGAGCATGGTTTCACGAAAAAACGCGACGGTTTTAAACTTTGCTCAGAGTCGAGATTCGATCGGTTTTTCGTTCACCGTCTCGGAAATTCAAAATACTGGTCTTTCCCGTCTTATTAGCCCATGGGACGTCGTATAAGCACGCTTTCGCAAAAAAATACGACGGTCATAAACTTTGCGCGAAGTCGTGCGCGAGTCGAGTTTCGATCGGTTTTTCGTGCACCGTCTCGGAAATTCAAAATACTGGCCATTCACGTTTTATTAGCCCATGGTATGTCGTATGAGCATGGTTTCATGAAAAAACGCGACCGTCATAATCTTTGCGAGAGTCAAGTTTCGATCGATTTTTCGTGCACCGTCTTGGAAATTCAAAATACTGGTCTTTCCCGTCTTATCAGCCCATGGGAAGTCGTACAAGCTCGCTTTCGCAAAAAAATACGACGGTCAATAACATTGCGCGAAGTCGCGCGCTGTGTCGAGTTTCGATTGGTTTTACGTGCACTATCTCGGAAATTCAAAATACTGGCCATTCACGATGTATTAGCCCATGGTAAGTCGTATGAGCATAGTTTCACGAAAAAACGCGACGGTCATAAACTTTGCACAGAGTCGAGTTTCGATCGATTTTTCGTGCACCGTCTCGGAAATTCAAAATACTGATATTTCCCGTCTTATTAGCCCATGGGAAGTCGTACTAGCACGCTTTCGCAAAAAATTACGACGGTCATAAACTTTGCACGAAGTCGTGCGCGAGTCGAGTTTCGATCGGTTTTTCGTGCACCGTCTCGGAAATTCAAAATACTGGCCATTCACGTTGTATTAGCCCATGGTAAATCGTATGACCATGGTTTCACGAAAAAATGCGACCGTCATAATCTTTGCGAGAGTCGAGTTTCGATCGGTTTTTCGTGCACCGTCTTGGAAATTCAAAATACTGGTCTTTCCCGTCTTATTAGCCCATGGGAAGTCGTAAAAGCACGCTTTCGCAAAAAAATACGACGGTCATAAACTTTGCGCGAAGTCGTGCGCGAGTCGAATTTCGATCGGTTTTTCGTGCACCATCTCGGAAATTCAAAATACTGGCCATTCACGTTGTATTAGCCCATGGTAAGTCGTATGAGCATGGTTTCATGAAAAAACGCGACGGTCATAAACTTTGCGCAGAGTCGAGTTTCGATCGATTTTTCGTGCACCGTCTCGGAAATTCAAAATACTGGACTTTCCCGTCTTATTAGCCCATGGGAAGTCGTACAAGCACGCTTTCGAAAAAAAATACGACGGTCATAAACTTTGCGCGAAGTCGTGCGCGAGTCGAGTTTCGATCGGTTTTTCGTTCACCGTCTCGGAAATTCAAAATACTGGCCATTCACGTTGTATTAGCCCATGCTAAGTCGTATGAGCATGGTTTCCTGAAAAAACGCGACGGTCATAAACTTTGCGCAGAGTCGAGTTTCGATCGATTTTTCGTGCACCGTCTCGGAAATTCAAAATACTGGTATTTCCCGTCTTATTAGCCCATGGGAAGTCGTACAAGCACGCTTTCGCAAAAAAATACGACGGTCATAAACTTTGCGCGATGTCCTGCGCGAGTCGAGTTTCGATCGGTTTTTCGTGCACCGTCTCGGAAATTCAAAATAATGGTCATTCACGTTGTATTAGCCCATGGTAAGTCGTATGACAATGGTTTCACGAAAAATCGAGACCGTCATAATCTTTGCGAGAGTCGAGTTTCGATCGGTTTTTCGTGCACCGTCTTGGAAAATCAAAATACTGGTCTTTCCCGTCTTATTAGCCCATGGGAAGTCGTACAAGCTCGCTTTCGCAAAAAAATACGACGGTCAAAAACATTGCGCGAAGTCGCGCGCTGTGTCGAGTTTCGATTGGTTTTACGTGCACCATCTCGGAAATTCAAAATACTGGCCATTCACTATGTATTAGCCCATGGTAAGTCGTATGAGCATAGTTTCACAAAAAAACGCGACGGTCATAAACTTTGCGCAAAGTCGAGTTTCGATCGATTTTTCGTGCACCTTCTCGGAAATTGAAAATACTGGTCTTTCCCGTCTTATTAGCCCATGGGAAGTCGTACAAGCACGCTTTCGCAAAAAAATACGACGGTCATAAACTTTGCGCGAAGTCGTGCGCGAGTCGAGTTTCGATCAGTTTTTCGTGCACCGTCTCGGAAATTCAAAATACTGGCCATTCACGTTGTATTAGCCCATGGTAAGTCGTCTGAGCATGGTTTCACGAAAAAACGCGACGGTCTTAAACTTTGCGCAGACTCGAGTTTCTATCGGTTTTTCGTGCACCGTCTCGGAAATTCAAAATACTAGACATTCACGTTGTATTAGCCCATGGTAAGTCGTATGAGCATGGTTTCACGAAAAAACACGACGGTCATAAACTTTTTAGCAGAGTCGAGTTTCGATCGATTGTTCGTGCACCGTCTCGTAAATTCAAAATACTAGTCTTTCCCGTCTTATTAGCCCATGGGAAGTCGTACAAGCACGCTTTCGCAAAAAAATATGACGGTCATAAATTTGCGCGAACTTTGCGCGAACTTTGCGCAAAGTCGAGTTTCGATCGGTTTTTCGTGCACCGTCACAGAAATTCAAAATACTGGTCATTCACGATGTATTAGCCCATTGTAAGTCGTCTGAGCATGGTTTCACGAAAAAACGCGACGGTCTTAAACTTTGCGCAGAGTCGAGTTTCGATCGGTTTTTCGTTCACCGTCTCGGAAATTCAAAATACTGGTCTTTCCCGTCTTATTAGCCCATGGGAAGTCGTACAAGCACGCTTTCGCAAAAAAATACGACGGTCATAAACTTTGCGCGAGGTCGTGCGCGAGTCGAGTTTCGATCGATTTTTCGTGCACCGTCTCGGAAATTCAAAATACTGGCCATTCACGTTGTATTAGCCCATGGTAAGTCGTATGAGCTTGGTTTCACGAAAAAACGCGACGGTCATAAACTTTGCGCAGAGTCTAGTTTCGATCGGTTTTTCGTGCACCGTCTCGGAAATTCAAAATACTGGTCTTTCCCGTCTTATTAGCCCATGGGAAGTCGTACAAGCACGCTTTCGCAAAAATATACGACGGTCATAAACTTTGCGCGAAGTCGTGCGCGAGTCGAGTTTCGATCGGTTTTTCGTGCACCGTCTCGGAAATTCAAAATACTAGCCATTCACGTTGTATTAGCCCATGGTAAGTCGTATGAGCTTGGTTTCACGAAAAAACGCGACGGTCATAAACTTTGCGCAGAGTCGAGTTTCGATCGGTTTTTCGTGCACCGTCTCGGAAATTCAAAATACTGGTATTTCCCGTCTTATTAGCCCATGGGAAGTCGTACAAGCACGCTTTCGCAACAAAATACTGTTTATATCTCTCACATAACATTTCCCGATGACCTTATTATCTTCCTTCGAGATGATCCAATTTCTGTGAGTAATCTGGCAGATATTCTTAATGAATTTGGTAAAGTTTCTGGTCTTAAGCTAAACCATGCAAAGAGCAAAGTATATGTGGGTGCTTGCATTGACAATAAGGATCATATTGCTCAAACATTGGGAGTTGCTGAAGGAAATTTACCGGTTCCTTACTTGGGTCTCCCACTTATATCCACTGGAATCAACAAAGTCTCCTGTCAGCCTATCCTACAAAAAATTAAGAACAGAATTTCCTCTTGGAAAAATAGGCTTCTTTCTAAAGCTGGACGACTCGAACTTATTCGATCTGTGTTGATCTCTTATTCTATTTATTGGTCTCATGCATTCCTTCTACCTGCCGGGCTTCTCCATGATATTGATAAATTACTTATGAACTTCTTTTGGAATGGCACAGATGGTAAGGCAATGCACATGGTGAATTGGGACAACATTTGCAAACCGAAGGATGAAGGGGGGCTGAATCTTCGACATATTAGAGATTGGAATAAAGCTTGTATGGTAAAGCAATTATGGGATATTTTACAAAACAAGTCTTCCTTATGGTCACAATGGGTTTTTGCTAGGTACCTAACCAAGGAATCAATCTGGGAAACATCTGCAAAAACATCTCATTCTGCTGCTTGGAAAGGAATTCTGAAGGCAAGGCGATGGCTAAGTAACAATATTTCTTATGTGATTTCTTCTGTAACCAATATTAATATGTGGTATGATCCTTAGGTGAATGGGAAAAGTATATTTCAGATATTTGGTGATAGAGTACGACAGGATCTGGGGGCTCCCAAAGACTGGAAGGTTTCTGAATTCATTAACAATGGTACATGGTGTCTTCCCAACCCTACCTCTCATGACATGTTATTACTTTGGCCGACTATTAGGGCTATTCCAATCAAGAACAACTCTTCAGATATGCTGATTTGGCTTCATGATAACGGTAAATTTAGTGCTACATCTGCATGGAACCAAATTAGACGACGAAACAACAAGTGGATCCAAAGTAGTTGGACATGGGATAGTCGATGCTCACAACGGCATTCCTTATGTACATGGCAGGCCCTTCTCGACAAACTTCCTACGATGGACAATATGCAGCGAAGAGGTATTTATATTGTAAATCGGTGCTCTTTGTGTATGCAAAATGAAAAAATTGTTGATCATCTCTACTCTGCTTGTGATTATTCATCTTGGATATGGAAGGAGATCTTGAAGCGATTTGATTTTCAAAGGCTACCACGGCCAAACTTGCATCATGAATTAGAAATGCTTATGCAAAGCTTCTCAAGAAAGGGGCCTCTTACACAACTAGCAAGAATTATATTCAGATGTGCTATTTGGTGGATTTGGAAGGAGAGGTGTGGCAGAATTTTTGAGTGCCACAACATGAACAAAGCTCAAATTCTGATAGAGATTCTTCAGGACTCACGATCATGTATGGAGCAAGAATTGAATACAGAGCACCTAACAAGAAGAGAGAAAGATATTTTCACAAGATTCAATTTTTCCATTCGTCAAGAATCACTCGAATAATGATGAAGATTGTAATATATTATATGGGGCAAAGCTTATATTTTGTGATGTATCCACAAGTAGTCCAGAACAGTCTAGCTATTGCATTTTATTATTTATTAACTTCCTTGTGCTACTCTTGGAGATGAGTTCGATGAAGCGTGCCCATTTCACCTTCTTTAGGTGGGGTGCAATCTTCTCGACTACACTAAGAGACTTCAGGCTTTAGTCTATGGCTTGTGTAGACAAAGCTTTTTGTACAAATCTTTTACAAAATACATTATCTTTACTTACCAAAAAAAAAAAAATACGACGGTCATAAACTTTGCGCGAACTTGGTGCAAAGTCGAGTTTCGATTTGTTTTTCGTGCACCGTCACAGAAATTCAAAATACTGGTCATTCACGATGTATTAGCCCATGGTAAGTCGTCTGAGCATGGTTTCACGAAAAAACGCGACGGTCTTAAACTTTGCGCAGAGTCGAGTTTCGATCGGTTTTTCGTTCACCGTCTCGAAAATTCAAAATACTGGTCTTTCCCGTCTTATTAGCCCATGAGAAGTCGTACAAGCACGCTTTCGCAAAAAAATACGACGGTCATAAACTTTGGGTGAAGTCGTACGCGAGTCGAGTTTCGATCGGTTTT
Organism: Ensete ventricosum; assembly: GCA_029747655.1. Taxonomy (NCBI): domain Eukaryota; kingdom Viridiplantae; phylum Streptophyta; class Magnoliopsida; order Zingiberales; family Musaceae; genus Ensete; species Ensete ventricosum. The sequence continues at coordinate 41,569,850 of JAQQAF010000003.1, forward strand.
TCGTGCACCGTCTCGGAAATTCAAAATACTGGCCATTCACGTTGTATTAGCCCATGGTAAGTCGTATGAGCATGGTTTCAAGAAAAAACGCGACGGTCATAAACTTTGCGCAGAGTCGAGTTTCGATCGATTTTTTGTGCACCGTCTCGGAAATTCAAAATACTGGTATTTCCCGTCTTATTAGCCCATGGGAAGTCGTACAAGCACGCTTTCGCAAAAAAATACGACGGTCATAAACTTTGCGCGAAGTCGTGCGCGAGTCGATTTTCGATCGGTTTTTCGTGCACCGTCTCGGAAATTCAAAATAATGGCCATTCAAGTAGTATTAGCCCATGGTAAGTCGTATGACAATGGTTTCACGAAAAAACGCGACCGTCATAATCTTTGCGAGAGTCGAGTTTCGATCGGTTTTTCGTGCACCGTCTTGGAAATTCAAAATACTGGTCTTTCCCGTCTTATTAGCCCATGGGAAGTCGTACAAGCTCGCTTTCGCAAAAAAATACGACAGTCAAAAACATTGCGCGAAGTCGCACGCTGTGTCGAGTTTCGATTGGTTTTACGTGCACCATCTCGGAAATTCAAAATACTGGCCATTCACGATGTATTAGCCCATGGTAAGTCGTATGAGCATAGTTTCACGAAAAAACGCGACGGTCATAAACTTTGCGCAGAGTCGTGTTTCGATCGATTTTTCGTGCACCGTCTCGGAAATTCAAAATACTGGTCTTTCCCGTCTTATTAGCCCATGGTAAGTCGTACAAGCACGCTTTTGCAAAAAAATACGACGGTCATAAACTTTGCGCGAACTCGTGCACGAGTCGATTTCGATCGGTTTTTCGTGCACCGTCTCGGAAATTCAAAATACTGGCCATTCACGTTGTATTAGCCCATGGTAAGTCGTATGAGCTTGGTTTCACGAAAAAATGCAACGGTCATAAACTTTGCGCAGTGTCGAGTTTCGATCGGTTTTTCGTGCACCGTCTCGGAAATTCAAAAAAGTGGTCTTTCCCGTCTTATTACCCATGGGAAGTCGTACAAGCACGCTTTCGCAAAAAAATACGACGGTCATAAACTTTGCGCGAACTTTGCGCAAAGTCGAGTTTCGATCGGTTTTTCGTGCACCGTCACAGAAATTCAAAATACTGGTCATTCACTATGTATTAGCCCATGGTAAGTCGTCTGGGCATGGTTTTATGAAAAAACGCGACGGTCTTAAACTTTGCGCAGAGTCGAGTTTCGATCGGTTTTTCGTTCACCGTCTCGGAAATTCAAAATACTGGTCTTTCCCGTCTTATTAGCCCATGGGATGTCGTAAAAGCACGCTTTCGCAAAAAAATACGACGGTCATAAACTTTGCGCGAAGTCGTGCGCGAGTCGACTTTCGATCGGTTTTTCGTGCACCGTCACAGAAATTCAAAATACTGGCCATTCACGTTGAATTAGCCCATGGTAAGCCGTATGAGCATGGTTTCTCGAAAAGACTCGACGGTTCTAAACTTTGCGCAGAGTCGAGTTTCGATCGATTTTTCGTGCACCGTCTCGGAAATTCAAAATATTGGTCTTTCCCGTCTTATTAGCCCATGGGAAGTCGTACAAGCACGCTTTCGCAAAAAATACGATGGTCATAAACTTTGCGCGAAGTCGTGCGCGAGTCGAGTTTCGATCGGTTTTTTGTGCACCGTCTTGGAAATTCCAAATACTGGCCATTCACGTTGTATTAGCCCATGGTAAGTCGTATGAGCATGGTTTCATGAAAAAATGCGACGGTCATAAACTTTGCGCAGAGTCGCGTCGATCGGTTTTTCGTGCACCGTCTCAGAAATTCAAAATACTGGTCTTTCCCGTCTTATTAGCCCATGGGAAGTCGTACAAGCACGCTTTCGCAAAAAAATACGACGGTCATAAACTTTTTTTTTGGTAAGTACGACGGTCATACAGTTTGCGCGAAGTCGTGCGCGAGTCGAGTTTCGATCGGTTATCGCAAAAAAATAGACGGTGACGGACTTGACTTGAGAGAGAGAGAGGCGGAGAGAGAGAGGAGGAGAGACGGTGCACGCATCTGCTTGGGAATGGGGAGGAATGGGCCTGCGTTCCCTTGCGTGCGTGCGTGAGTGCTCTGCTCTGCTTGGGCTTGCGCTTGCGATCGACACTGGGGGCGGCAACCTCTTCCCTTGCGCTTGTGCTTGCGATTGCTCCCTTTTTCTCCTCTGCGATCGCTCCGCGAAGAGTGGAAGGCCGGCGGTCGCTCCTGCGATCAGCGATTCCAGGCCGGGAATCGGCGATTTCAGGCGTGGAAGGGCGGCGGCTCTTCTCCCCTAGGCGCGGGACGGGCTCTAGGGCAAGAAACGGTGGAAGCTGCCCTGCGATTGGGGCTGGGTTCACTGCCGCTTCCTGCGGCAACTCCAGCGTGGAAAGGGCGACGGCTGCTTCTGCAATCGGCGTGGAAGGGGCGACGGCTGCGACATTAGTGTGGGCAGGGTGGTGGCTTCCTCTCCCCTAGGCGGCTGGCGGTCTCTAGGGCGAGCGACGCCATGGATGCGAGCGGCCGGACGCGGCACTCTGCTTCGCATCCTCTGTTCCAGCGGGATGCTCCTCCGCTGGCTTCTTCCCAGCGGCTGATTGCTTCACAGCAGAACGCCCCTCTCCAGCAGTCACAGCGGGAGAGAGTTGCTCCTCAGCCGCTGGTTACTTCACCGCGGGAGGGGGATGCTCCTCTCCAACAGCCGCTGGTTCCTCCCCAGCAGCTTAGGCCGGTTTCACACCAGGATGTTCCACCGCTGATTTCTTCTTCTCGACGGGATGCTCCTTCAATGAACCAGGCCCGAGGTCGTTCACGATCTAGATCACGACCTCCAGCTCCTATTTCCCGAGATCCGAAGCCTTGGAGTAGCCTCTTCAAGGCTCCAGTGGGTAGTCCGGATCTTCGACTGGACTTTTATGCTCCAGAAGTACAGGCTGACCAGAAGATTGCTGTGTATGAGGCTATTGATTCCGACGAACTAATTGAGACATGGTCAATGGCAATTGTGGGCTACGTTGTTGGACTAAGAACATCCTTTTTCCCACTATCCTCATACATCAGAACTCGATGGGGAACATCAACATTTGATCTTCATATGTTGGAGACCGGATTCTTTGTATGCAGGCTTTATTCGGAAGAAGATTTACAACGGGTCCTTGAAGGATTTTGGACTATCCGTGGTCATCCAATGATACTACGACGCTGGGCACCTGATGTGAGATTGGAGTTAGACAGTCTACAGTCTATCCCAATATGGGTTTCTTTCCATGGACTTCCACTACATCTCTGGGGTCGTCGTTTTATTGCAAAGCTTTGCAGCACCCTGGGACAGCCATTGTATCTTGATAAGGCAACAGCTTCGCAAACGAGATTGACCTTTGCCAGAGCTTGTGTAATGATTTCTTCTGATGAGGAACTGCCGAATAATGTTTCTTACTGTGATCTTGATGGGAGCACCCGAAAGGTGAAAGTCTCATATTCTTGGAAGCCACAACGATGCAAGGTTTGTCTATCTTTTGGACATGTAAATGGTGCCTGCCAACAGCCTTCACAGAAAATCACACAGGTCTACCGACCACGCCAAGAGCCACAGAATGGGGTCACTACCACTAATCCAAGCACTGATACTCCAGTGCCAACAGTGGTGATGGCGGAGAAGATGATTGAACACTCTGACTCGTTGGGGAAGCGACACGAACAAGAGAAAGACAAGTCAGGACTTCCATCTTTACCTATTATATCAGAGACTTTCACTGCAGGAGCTTCCCAAGGTTCTCACTCCCGAATAACAACCTCGCCTTCACGAATCACTCCTTCAGATAATCAGGAAATTTCATTTCAACAACCTCTTGGGAACCAAGACATTGCAACTCACCAAACTCATCGCTCTTCGACACATCCCGCTATTCAGGACTCCTTGCCTCAAGGTACGCAAAAATTTAAACATTTGCAAGCTGTGGATGAGGTGGATAAATATAGGAATAGAGGATTAAAGGGTAAAGATATTATGCGAGAGGACCATGCAAAATCAAAGGATAAGAAAAAGGATGGTAGTGTCCTCCCAAAATCGCATGCTCTTCCTTCTATCTAGTATTGATGAAAATAAGCTGTTGGAATGTTCGTGGACTTAATAAGACTGAGGAGAAATGTCGGGAGCTCAATAGAATAATCCGATCTGCTGCATGTGACATGGTGATTCTTGTGGAAACAAAAATTAAACCTCATCGTGTTCGAGTTCAGAAGAATTTAATATGGCCTGAGGCAGAACTTTTTACTAATGATTCTCAGGATACTTATGGTCGAGTTTGGGTCTTATGGCATCCTAACCTTGTTACTGCTTGGTTTATTTCTGCTACTAATCAATTCATTCATCTTAAGGCAGAGGATAAACAGACTGGATGTCAATTCAATATTACCGGTATTTATGCATCTAACAGTATGTCTGACAGGAATGCTCTATGGCGTGATCTGGTTAGCATTGCAAATAGTTATCCTACAGTACCTTGGGCTGTTCTCGGTGACTTTAATACTGTCAGATACACAAATGAGAAAGTGGGGGGTAGAGTGCTTTCCGAATGTCAGCTTCAACATTTTAATGATTGTATAGATACTGCTGCATTGACTGACATGAAATATGTAGGTGATTGGTTCTCATGGAACAATCAAAGTACTGCTGAAAGAAAAATTATGGCTCGACTTGACAGATGTTTGATTAATCAGGAATGGTTAGCAGTTTTCCCAGATTCACTTCTTGAGTACGGTGCTAAGTTATTTTCGGATCACTCTATTATGCATATACATGCAGATAAAGCACTACCCAGAGTCAAGAAACCTTTTAGATTTTTTAATATGTGGAGTTCTCAATCAGGAGCAGCAGCCTAATAGTATTCATGTTGGGCCTACAAGACGACTTGATTCTGAAGCCCTCTCTCATCTTAATGCCCCAATAACGGATGATGAAATCGTGAAAGTTGTTTTCAAGTCCCCGAAGTACAAAAGCCCTGGTCCAGATGGATTTCCAGCTGAGTTTTATCAAATTGCATGGTCTATTGTAGGCAACGATGTCATAAAAGCTTATCGACATTTTTTCTCCTCAGGTCACATTCTTAAAGAAATGAATTGCACTTTTATTTCTTTAGTGCCTAAAAATGATGGAGCCGATTCATTGGAGAACTACCGTCCTATTTCACTGTGCAACTTTATTTATAAGGTTATCTCTAAGTTGCTGGCAGATAGACTACAAAAGGTCTTGAATAAGGTCATTAGTCCTAATCAGGCTGCTTTTCTTAAAGGGAGGAGTATCCATCATAATGTCCTGCTTGCTAATGATTTGGTTAAGGATCTACATTCTAAAACAAGAGGAAAAAAGATCTGTTTTAAAGCTGATTTACGAAAGGCCTTTGACTCAGTCAATAGGAATTTTATTTACATGATGCTCCATAATATGGGCTTCCCTCAGCACTGGGTTAAATGGATTCAATGTTGCTTGGAAACTCCAAAATTTTCAATTCTCTTTAATGGTTCACCTATTGGCTTCTTTGGGAGTAAGAATGGCATTCGGCAAGGCGATCCACTATCTCCTTATCTTTTTACCATTGCAATGGAAGGGCTCAGTTGTATGTTAGAAGAGGCTGTTTCCAATGGCAAAATTAAGGTACCACATTATGGTTCTGTTTATATCTCTCACATAACATTTGCCGACGACCTTATTATCTTCCTTCGAGATGATCCAGTTTCTGTGAGTAATCTGGCAGATATTCTTAATGAATTTGGTAAAGTTTCTGGTCTTAAGCTAAACCATGCAAAGAGCAAAGTATATGTGGGTGCTTGCATTGACAATAAGGATCATATTGCTCAAACATTGGGAGTTGCTGAAGGAAATTTACCGGTTCCTTACTTGGGTCTCCCACTTATATCCACTGGAATCAACAAAGCCTCATGTCAGCCTATTATACAAAAACATCTCATTCTTCTGCTTGGAAAGGAATTCTGAAGGCAAGGCGATGGCTACGTAACAATATTTCTTATGTGATTTCTTCTGGAACCAATATTAATATGTGGTATGATCCTTGGGTGAATGGGAAAAGTATATTTCAGATATTTGGTGATAGAGTACGACAGGATCTGGGGGCTCCCAAAGACTGGAAGGTTTCTAAATTCATTAACAATGGTACTTGGTGTCTTCCCAACCCTACCTCCCCTGACATGTTATTACTTTGGCCGATTATTAGGGCTATTCCAATCATGAACAACTCTTCAGATATGCTTATTTGGCTTCATGATAACGGTAAATTTAGTGCTACATCTGCATGGAACCAAATTAGACGACGAAACAACAAGTGGATCCAAAGTAGTTGGACATGGGATAGTCCATGCTTACAGCGACATTCCTTATGTACATGGCAGGCCCTTCTCGGCAAACTTCCTACGATGGACAATATGCAGCGAAGAGGTATTTATATTGTAAATCGGTGCTCTTTGTGTATGCAAATTGAAGAAAGTGTTGACCATCTCTACTTTGCTTGTGATTATTCATCTTGGATATGGAAGGAGATCTTGAAGCGATTTGATTTTCAAAGGCTACCACGGCCAAACCTGCATCATGAATTAGAAATGCTTATGCAAAGCTTCTCAAGAAAGGGGCCTCTTACACAACTAGCAAGAATTATATTCAGATGTGCTATATGGTGGATTTGGAAGGAGAGGTGTGGCAGAATTTTTGAGTGTCACAACATGAAAAAAGCTCAAATTCTGATAGAGATTCTTCAGGACTCACGATCATTTATGGAGCATGAATTGAATACAGAGCACCTAACAAGAAGAGAGAAAGATATTTTCACAAGATTCAATTTTTCCATTCGTCAAGAATCACTCGAATAATGATGAAGATTGTAATGTATTATATGGGGCAAAGCTTATATTTTGTGATGTATCCACAAGTAGTCCAGAACAGTCTAGCTATTGCATTTTATTATTTATTAACTTCCTTATGCTACTCTTGGAGATGAGTTTGATGAAGCGTGCCCATTTCACCTTCTTTAGGTGGGGTGCAATCTTCTCGACTACACTAAGAGACTTCAGGCTTTAGTCTATGGCTTGTGTAGACAAAGCTTCTTTGTACAAATCTTTTACAAAATACATTATCTTTACTTACCAAAAAAAAGAGTTTCGATCGGTTTTTCGTGCACCGTCTCGGAAATTCAAAATACAGGCCATTCACGTTGTATTAGCCCATGGTAAGTCGTATGAGCTTGGTTTCACGAAAAAACGCAACGGTCATAAACTTTGCGCAGAGTTGAGTTTCGATTGGTTTTTCGTGCACCGTCTCGGAAATTCAAAATACTGGTCTTTCCCATCTTATTAGCCCATGGGAAGTTGTACAAGCACGCTTTCGCAAAAAAATACGACGGTCATAAACTTTGCGCGAACTTTGCGCAAAGTCGAGTTTCGATCGGTTTTTCGTGCACCGTCACAGAAATTCAAAATACTGGTCATTCACGATGTATTAGCCCATGGTAAGTCGTATGAGCATGGTTTCACGAAAAAACGCGACCGTCATAATCTTTGCGAGAGTCGAGTTTCGATCGGTTTTTCGTGCACCGTCTTGGAAATTCAAAATACTGGTCTTTCCCGTCTTTTTAGCCCATGGGAAGTCATACAAGCACGCTTTCGCAAAAAAATACGATGTTCATAAACTTTGCGCGAAGTCGTGCGCGAGTCGAGTTTCGATCGGTTTTTCGTGCACCGTCTCAGAAATTCAAAATACTGGCCATTCATGTTGTATTAGCCCATGGTAAGTCGTCTGAGCATGGTTTCACGAAAAAACGCGACGGTCTTAAACTTTGCGCAGAGTCGAGTTTCGATAGATTTTTCGTGCACCTTCTCGAAAATTCAAAATATTGGTATTTCCCATCTTATTAGCCCATGGGAAGTCGTACAAGCACGCTTTCGCAAAAAAATATGACGATCATAAACTTTGCGCGAAGTCGTGCGCGAGTCGAGTTTCGATCGGTTTTTCGTGCACCGTCTCGGAAATTCAAAATACTGGCCATTCACGTTGTATTAGCCCATGGTAAGTCGTATGACAATGGTTTCACGAAAAAATGCGACCGTCATAATCTTTGCGAGAGTCGAGTTTCGATCGGTTTTTCGTGCACCGTCTTGGAAATTCAAAATACTGGTCTTTCCCGTTTTTTTAGCCATTGGAAGTCGTACAAGCTCGCTTCCGCAAAAAAATACGACGGTCAAAAACATTGCGCGAAGTCACGCGCTTGTCGAGTTTCGATTGGTTTTACGTGCACCATCTCGGAAATTCAAAATACTGGCCATTCACGATGTATTAGCCCATGGTAAGTCGTATGAGCATAGTTTCACGAAAAAACGCGACGGTCATAAACTTTGCGCAGAGTCGAGTTTCGATCGATTTTTCGTGCACCGTCTCGAAAATTCAAAATACTGGTCTTTCCCGTGTTATTAGCCCATGGGAAGTCGTACAAGCACGCTTTTGCAAAAAAATATGACGGTCATAAACTTTGCGCGAAGTAGTGCACGAGTCGAGTTTCGATCGGTTTTTCGTGCACCGTCTCGGAAATTCAAAATACTGGCCATTCACGTTGTATTAGCCCATGGTAAGTCGTATGAGCTTGGTTTCACGAAAAAACGCAACGGTTATAAACTTTGCGCAGAGTCGAGTTTCGATCGGTTTTTCGTGCACCGTCTCGGAAATTCAAAAAACTGGTCTTTCCCGTCTTATTAGCCCATGGGAAGTCGTACAAGCACGCTTTCGCAAAAAAATACGATGGTCATAAACTTTGCGCGAACTTTGCGTAAAGTCGAGTTTCGATCGGTTTTTCGTGCACCGTCACAGAAATTCAAAATACTGGTCATTCAAGATGTATTAGCCCAGATGAAATGACAATCCACTTGCTTAGTTCATATTTAATCAAAAGACTTTTAGTACTCACATTAATGTATCAGCTTATTTTGGTTGTCACGTACAGTGCAGACTTATAAACTTATTCAGTCAGATGAATTTCTTTCGGCATCAGATTTGACAGGCTTGTTACAGGACCAAATTGACAATTGGGCAAAAGATTTAGGGAGCCTACACTTGATTTCCTAATCAAATAAAGAGAAAATCCCAAACACCTAAACCAGCAACTCTTCTAGTCAGATTAGTATGGTAGGTTTGTATTGATGCAAGGATTAGCAGCTATCCTTCGAATTAGAAACGGCTAGGGCCTGCGCTTGGGAATGGGGGGGGAATGGGCCTGCGTTCCCTTGCGTGCGTGCGTGAGTGCTCTGCTCTGCTTGCGCTTGCGATCGGCGCTGGGGACGGCAACCTCATCTCTTACCGAAGAGTGGGCAGCGGAGGGCGATTGCTCCCTTGGGCGATTTCTCCTCTACGATCGCTCCGCGGCGAAGGAAGGCCGGCGGTCGCTCTTGCGATCAGCGATTCCAGGCGGGGAATCGGCGATTTCAGGCGTGGAAGGGCGGCGGCTCTTCTCCCCTAGGAGCGGGACGGACTCTAGGGCGAGAAACGGTGGAGGCTGCGCTGCGATTGGGGCTGGGTTCACTGCCGCTCTTCCTGCGGCAACTCCATGGGCGACGGCTGCTTCTGCAATCGGCGTGGAAAGGGCGACGGCTGCGACCTTAGTGTTGGAAGGGTGGTGGCTTCCTCTCCCCTAGGAGGCTGGCGGTCTCTAGGGCGAGCGACGCCATGGATGCGAGCGACTCTGCTTCGCATCCTCTGTTCCAGCGGGATGCTCCTCCGCTGGCTTCTTCCCAGCGGCCTGCGCTGGTTGCTTCCCAGCGGAACGCCCCTCTCCAGCAACAGCGGGAGAGGGTTGCTCCTCAACCGCTGGTTACTTCACAGCGGGAGGGGGTTGCTCCTCTCCAACAGCCACTGGTTCCTCCCCAGCAGCTTAGGCCGGTTTCACACCAGGATGTTCCACCGCTGAATTCTTCTTCTCGACGGGATGCTCCTTCAATGAACCAGGCCTGAGGTCGTTCACGATCTAGATCACGACCTCCTGCTCCTATTTCCTGAGATCCTCGGCCTTGGAGTAGCCTCTTCAAGGCTCCAGTGGGTAGTCCGGATCTTCGACTGGACTTTTTTGCTCCAGAAGTACAGGCTGATCAGAAGATTGCTGTGTATGAGGCTATTGATTCTGACGAACTAATTGAGACATGGTCCATGGCAATTGTGGGCTACGTTGTTGGACTAAGAATATCATTTTTTCCATTATCCTCATATATCAGAACTCGATGGGGAATATCAACATTTGATCTTCATATGTTGGAGACCGGATTCTTTGTATGCAAGCTTTATTCTGAATAAGATTTACAACGGGTCCTTGAAGGATTTTGGACTATCCGTGGTCATCCAATGATACTACGACGCTGGGCACCTGATGTGAGATTGGAGTTAGACAGTCTACAATCTATCCCAATATGGGTTTCTTTCCATGGACTTCCACTACATCTCTGGGGTCGTCGTTTTATTGCAAAGCTTTGCAGCACCTTGGGACAGCCATTGTATATTGATAAGGCAACAGCTTCGCAAACGAGATTGACCTTTGCAGCGAAGAGGTATTACCCATGGGAAGTCGTACAAGCACGCTTTCGCAAAAAAATACGACGGTCATAAACTTTGCGCGAACTTTGCGCAAAGTCGAGTTTCGATCGGTTTTTCGTGCACCGTCACAGAAATTCAAAATACTGGTCATTCACTATGTATTAGCCCATGGTAAGTCGTCTGGGCATGGTTTCACGAAAAAACGCGACGGTCTTAAACTTTGCGCAGAGTCGAGTTTCGATCGGTTTTTCGTTCACCGTCTCGGAAATTCAAAAAACTGGTCTTTCCCGTCTTATTAGCCCATGGGAAGTCGTACAAGCACGCTTTCGTAAAAAAATACGACGGTCATAAATTTTGCGCGAATTTTGCGCAAAGTCGAGTTTCGATCGGTTTTTCGTGCACCGTAACAGAAATTCAAAATACTGGTCATTCACGATGTATTAGCCCATGGTAAGTCGTGTGGGCATGGTTTCACGAAAAAACATGACGGTCTTAAACTTTACGCAGAGCCGAGTTTCGATCGGTTTTTCGTTCACCGTCTCGGAAATTCAAAATACTGGTCTTTCCCGTCTTATTAGACCACGTGAAGTCGTACAAGCACGCTTTCACAAAAAAATACGACGGTCATAAATTTTGCGCGAAGTCGCGCGCTGTGTCGAGTTTCGATCGGTTTTTCGTGCACCGTCTCGGAAATTCAAAATACTGGCCATTCACGTTGTATTAGCCCATGGTAAGTCGTATGAGCATGGTTTCACGGAAAAACGCGATCGTCATAATCTTTGCGAGAGTCGAGTTTCGATCGGTTTTTCGTGCACCGTCTTGGAAATTCAAAATACTGGTCTTTCCCGTCTTATTAGCCCATGGGAAGTCGTAAAAGCACGCTTTCGCAAAAAAATACGACGGTCATAAAATTTGCGCGAAGTCGTGCGCGAGTCGAGTTTCGATCGGTTTTTCATGCACCGTCTCGGAAATTCAAAATACTGTCCATTCACGTTGTATTAGCCCATGGTAAGTCGTATGAGCATGGTTTCATGAAAAAATGCGACGGTCAAAAACTTTGCGCAGAGTCGAGTTTCGATCGATTTTTCGTGCATCGTCTCGGAAATTCAAAATACTGGACTTTCCCGTCTTATTAGCCCATGGGAAGTCGTACATGCACGCTTTCGCAAAAACATACGACGGACATAAACTTTGCGCGAAGTCGTGCGCGAGTCGAGTTTCGATCGATTTTTCGTGCACCGTCTCGGAAATTCAAAATACTGGCCATTCACGTTGTATTAGCCCATGGTAAGTCGTATGAGCATGGTTTCACGAAAAAACGCGACGGTCATAATCTTTGCGCAGAGTCGAGTTTCGATCGATTGTTCGTGCACCGTCTTGGAAATTTAAAATACTGGTCTTTCCCGTCTTATTAGCCAATAGGAAGTCGTACAAGCTCGCTTTCGCAAAAAAATACGACGATCAAGAACATTGCGCGAAGTCGCGCGCTGTGTCGAGTTTCGATCGGTTTTTCGTGCACCCTCACGGAAATTCAAAATACTGGCCATTCACATTGTATTAGCACATGGTAAGTCGTATGAGCATGGTTTCACGAAAAAACGCGACCGTCATAATCTTTGCAAGAGTCGAGTTTTGATCGGTTTTTCGTGCACCGTCTTGGAAATTCAAAATACTGGTCTTTCCCGTCTTATTAGCCCATGGGAAGTCGTACAAGCACGCTTTCGCAAAAAAATACGATGGTCATAAACTTTGCGCGAAGTCGTGCGCGAGTCGAGTTTCGATCGGTTTTTCGTGCACCGTCTCGGAAATTCAAAATACTGGCCATTCACGTTGTATTAGCCCATGGTAAGTCGTATGAGCATGGTTTCACGAAAAAACGCGACGGTCATAAACTTTGCGCAGAGTCGAGTTTCGATCGATTTTTCGTGCACCGTCTCGGAAATTCAAAATACTGGTATTTCCCGTCTTATTATTCCATGGGAAGTCGTACAAGCACGCTTTCACAAAAAAATACGACGATCAAAAACTTTGCGCGAAGTCGTGCGCGTGTCGAGTTTTGATCGATTTTTCGTGCACTGTCTCGGAAATTCAAAATACTGGCCATTCACGTTGTATTAGCCCATGGTAAGTCATATGACAATGGTTTCACGAAAAAACGCGACCGTCATAATCTTTGCGAGAGTCGAGTTTCGATTGGTTTTTCGTGCACCGTCTTGGAAATTCAAAATACTGGTCTTTCCCGTCTTATTAGCCCATGGGAAGTCGTACAAGCTCGCTTTCGCAAAAAAATACGACGGTCAAAAACATTGCGCGAAGTCGCGCGCTGTGTCGAGTTTCGATTGGTTTTACGTGCATCATCTCGGAAATTCAAAATACTGGCCATTCACGATGTATTAGCCCATGGTAAGTCGTATGAGCATAGGTTCACGAAAAAACGCGACGGTCATAAACTTTGCGCAGAGTCGAGTTTCGATCGATTTTTCGTGCACCGTCTCGGAAATTCAAAATACTGATCTTTACTTACCAAAAAAAAAAAATTCAAAATACTGGACTTTCCCGTCTTATTAGCCCATGGGAAGTCGTACAAGCACGCTTTCGGCAAAAAATACGACGGTCATAAACTTTGCGCGAAGTCGTGCGCGAGTCGAGTTTCGATCGGTTTTTCGTGCACCGTCTCGGAAATTCAAAATACTGGCCATTCACGTTGTATTAGCCCATGGTAAGTCGTATGAGCATGGTTTCACGAAAAAACGCGACGGTCATAAACTTTTCGCAGAGTCAAGTTTCGATCGGTTTTCGTGCACCGTCTCGGAAATTCAAAATACTGGCCATTCACGTTGTATTAGCCCATGGTAAGTCGTATGAGCTTGGTTTCACGAAAAAACTCGACGGTCATAAACTTTGCGCAGAGTCGAGTTTCGATCGGTTTTTCGTGCACCGTCTCGGAAATTCAAAATACTGGTCTTTCCCGTCTTATTAGCCCATGGGAAGTCGTATGAGCATGGTTTCACAAAAAAACGCGACGGTCATAATCTTTGCGAGAGTCAAGTTTCGATCGGTTTTTCGTGCACGGTCTTGGAAATTCAAAATACTGGTCTTTCCCGTCTTATTAGCCCATAGGAAGTCGTACAAGCTCGCTTTCACAAAAAAATACGACGGTCAAAAACATTGCGCGAAGTCGCGCGCTGTGTCGAGTTTCGATCGGTTTTTCGTGCACCGTCTCGGAAATTCAAAATACTGGCCATTCACGTTGTATTAGCCCATGGTAAGTCGAATGAGCATGGTTTCACGAAAAAACGCGACGGTCATAATCTTTGCGAGAGTCGAGTTTCGATCGGTTTTTCGTGCACGGTCTTGGAAATTCAAAATACTGGTCTTTCCCGTCTTATTAGCCCATGGGAAGTCGTAAAAGCACGCTTTCGCAAAAAAATACGACGGTCATAAACTTTGCGCGAAGTCGTGCGCGAGTCGAGTTTCGATCGGTTTTTCGTGCACCGTCTCGGAAATTCAAAATACTGGCCATTCACGTTGTATTAGCCCATGGTAAGTCGTATGAGCATGGTTTCATGAAAAAACGCGACGGTCATAAACTTTGCGCAGAGTCGAGTTTCGATCGATTTTTCGTGCACTGTCTCGGAAATTCAAAATACTGGACTTTCCCGTCTTATTAGCCCATGGGAAGTCCTACAATCACGCTTTCGCAAAAAAATACGACGGTCATAAACTTTGCGCGAAGTCGTGCGCGAGTCGAGTTTCGATCGGTTTTTCGTTCACCGTCTCGGAAATTCAAAATACTGGCCATTCACGTTGTATTAGCCCATGGTAAGTCGTATGAGCATGGTTTCACAAAAAAATGCGACCGTCATAATCTTTGCGAGAGTCGAGTTTCGATCGGTTTTTCGTGCACCGTCTTGAAATTCAAAATACTGGTCTTTCCCGTCTTATTAGCCCATGGGAAGTCATACAAGCTCGCTTTCGCAAAAAAATACGACGGTCAAAAACATTGCGCGAAGTCGTGCGCGAGTCGAGTTTCGATCAGTTTTTCGTGCACCGTCTCGGAAATTCAAAATACTGGCCATTCACGTTGTATTAGCCCATGGTAAGTCGTATGAGCATGGTTTCACGAAAAAACGCGACGGTCATAAACTTTGCGCAGAGTTGAGTTTCGATCGATTTTTCGTGCACCGTCTCGGAAATTTAAAATACTGGTATTTCCCATCTTATTAGCCCATGGGAAGTCATACAAGCACGCTTTCGCAAAAAAATACGACGGTCATAAACTTTGCGCGAAGTCATGCGCGAGTCGAGTTTCGATCGGTTTTTCGTGCACCGTCTCGGAAATTCAAAATACTGGCCATTCACGTTGTATTAGCCCATGGTAAGTCGTATGACAATGGTTTCACGAAAAAACGCGACCGTCATAATCTTTGCGAGAGTCGAGTTTCGATCGGTTTTTCGTGCACCGTCTTCGAAATTCAAAATACTGGTCTTTCCCGTCTTATTAGCCCATGGGAAGTCGTACAAGCTCGCTTTCGCAAAAAAATACGATGGTCAAAAACATTGCGCGAAGTCGCGCGCTGTGTCGAGTTTCGATTGGGTTTACGTGCACCATCTCGGAAATTCAAAATACTGGCCATTCATGATATATTAGTCCATGGTAAGTCGTATGAGCATAGTTTCACAAAAAAACGCGACGGTCATAAACTTTGCGCAGAGTCGAGTTTCGATCGATTTTTCGTGCACCTTCTCGGAAATTCAAAATACTGGTCTTTCCCGTCTTATTAGCCCATGGGAAGTCGTACAAGCACGCTTTCGCAAAAAAAATACGACGGTCAAAAACTTTGCGCGAAGTCGTGCGCGAGTCGAGTTTCGATCAGTTTTTCGTGCACCGTCTCGGAAATTCAAATTACTGGCCATTCACGTTGTATTAGCCCATGGTAAGTCGTCTGAGCATGGTTTCACGAAAAAACGCGACGGTCTTAAACTTTGCGCGGAGTCGAGTTTCGATCGGTTTTTCGTGCACCGTCTCGGAAATTCAAAATACTGGTTTTTCCCGTCTTATTAGCCCATGGGAAGTCGTACAAGCACGCTTTCGCAAAAAAATACGACGGTCATAAATTTGCGCGAACTTTGCGCGAACTTTGCTCAAAGTCGTGTTTTGATCGATTTTTCGTGCACCGTCACAGAAATTCAAAATACTGGTCATTCACGATGTATTAGCCCATGGTAAGTCGTCTGAGCATGGTTTAACGAAAAAACGCGATGGTCTTAAACTTTGCGCAGAGTCGAGTTTCGATCGGTTTTTCGTGCACCGTCTCGGAAATTCAAAATACTGGTCTTTCCCGTCTTATTAGCCCATGGGAAGTCGTACAAGCACGCTTTCACAAAAAAATACGACAGTCATAAATTTGCGCGAATTTTGCGTGAACTTTGCTCAAAGTCGAGTTTCGATCGATTTTTCGTGCACCGTCACAGAAATTCAAAATACAGGTCATTCACGATGTATGAGCCCATGGTAAGTCGTCTGAGCCTGGTTTCACGAAAAAACGCGACGGTCTTAAACTTTGCGCAGAGTCGAGTTTCGATCGGTTTTTCGTTCACCGTCTCGAAAATTCAAAATACTGGTCTTTCCCGTCTTATTAGCCCATGGGAAGTCGTACAAGCACGCTTTCGCAAAAAAATATGACGGTCATAAACTTTGCGCGAAGTCGTGCGCGAGTCGAGTTTCGATCAGTTTTTCGTGCACCGTCTCGGAAATTAAAAATACTGGCCATTCACGTTGTATTAGCCCATGGTAAGTCGTCTGAGCATGGTTTCACGAAAAAATGTGACAGTCTTAAACTTTGCGCAGTGTCGAGTTTCGATCGGTTTTTCGTGCACCGTCTCGAAAATTCAAAATACTGGTCTTTCCCGTCTTATTAGCCCATGGGAAGTCGTACAAGCACGCTTTCACAAAAAAATACGACGGTCATAAACTTTGCGCGAAGTCGTGCGCGAGTCGAGTTTCGATCGGTTTTTCGTGCACCATCTCGGAAATTCAAAATACTGGCCATTCACGTTGTATTAGCCCATGGTAAGTCGTATGAGCTTGGTTTCACGAAAAAACGCAACGGTCATAAACGTTGCGCAGAGTCGAGTTTCGATCGGATTTTCGTGCACCGTCTCGGAAATTCAAAATACAGGTCTTTCCCGTCTTATTAGCCCATGGGAAGTCGTACAAGCACGCTTTCGCAAAAAAACGCGACGGTCATAAACTTTGCGCAGAGTCGAGTTTCGATCGATTTTTCGTGCACCGTCTCGGAAATTCAAAATACTGGTATTTTCGGTCTTATTAGCCCATGGAAAGTCGTACAAGCACGCTTTCGCAAAAAAATACGACGGTCATAAACTTTGCGCGAAGTCGTGCGCGAGTGAGTTTCGATCGGTTTTTCGGGCACCGTCTCGGAAATTCAAAATACTGGTCATTCACGTTGTATTAGCCCATGGTAAGTCGTATGACAATGGTTTCACGAAAAAACGCGACCGTCATAATCTTTGCGAGAGTCGAGTGTCGATCGGTTTTTCGTGCACCGTCTTGGAAATTCAAAATACTGGTCTTTCCCGTCTTATTAGCCCATGGGAAGTCGTACAAGCTCGCTTTCGAAAAAAATACGACGGTCAAAAATATTGCGCGAAGTCGCGTGCACCATCTCGGAAATTCAAAATACTGGCCATTCACGATGTATTAGCCCATGGTAAGTCGTATGAGCATAGTTTCACAAAAAAACGCGACGGTCATAAACTTTGCGCAGAGTCGAGTTTCGATCGATTTTTCGTGCACCTTCTCGGAAATTCAAAATACTGGTCTTTCCCGTCTTATTAGCCCATGGGAGGTCGTACAAGCATGCTTTCGCAAAAAAATACGACGGTCATAAACTTTGCGCGAAGTCGTGCGCGAGTCGAGTTTCGATCAGTTTTTCGTGCACCGTCTCGGAAATTCAAAATACTGGTCATTCACGATGTATAAGCCCATGGTAAGTCGTCTGAGCCTGGTTTCACGAAAAAACGCGACGGTCTTAAACTTTGCGTAGAGTCGAGTTTCGATCGGTTTTTCGTTCACCGTCTCGGAAATTCAAAATACTGGTCTTTCCCGTCTTATTAGCCCATGGGAAGTCGTACAAGCACGCTTTCGCAAAAAAATACGACGGTCATAAATTTGCGCGAACTTTGCGCAAAGTCGATTTTCGATCGGTTTTTCGTGCACCATCACAGAAATTCAAAATACTGGTCATTCACGATGTATTAGCCCATGGTAAGTCGTCTGAGCATGGTTTCACGAAAAAACGCGACGGTCTTACACTTTGCGTAGAGTCGAGTTTCGATCGGTTTTTCGTTCACCGTCTCGGAAATTCAAAATACTGGTCTTTCCCGTCTTATTAGCCCATGGGAAGTCGTACAAGCACGCTTTCGCAAAAAAATACGACGGTCATAAACTTTGCGCGAAGTCGTGCGCGAGTCGAGTTTCGATCGGTTTTTCGTGCACCGTCTCGGAAATTCAAAATACTGGTCATTCACGTTGTATTAGCCCATGGTAAGTCGTATGACAATGGTTTCACGAAAAAACGCGACCGTCATAATCTTTGCGAGAGTCGAGTTTCGATCGGTTTTTCGTGCACCGTCTTGGAAATTCAAAATACTGGTCTTTCCCGTCTTATTAGCCCATGGGAAGTCGTACAAGCTCGCTTTCGCAAAAAAATACGATGGTCAAAAACATTGCGCGAAGTCGCGCGCTGTGTCGAGTTTCGATTGGTTTTACGTGCACCATCTCGGAAATTCAAAATATTGGCCATTCACGATATATTAGTCCATGGTAAGTCGTATGAGCATAGTTTCACAAAAAAACGCGACGGTCATAAACTTTGCGCAGAGTCGAGTTTCGATCGATTTTTCGTGCACCTTCTCGGAAATTCAAAATACTTTTTTTTTTTTTTTGGTAAGTAAAGATATTGTATTTTGTAAAAGATTTGTACAAAGAAGCTTTGTCTACACAAGCCATAGACTAAAGCCTGAAGTCTCTTGGTGTAGTCGAGAAGATTGCACCCCACCTAAAGAAGGTGAAATGAGCACGCTTCATCAAACTCATCTCCAAGAGTAGCATAAGGAAGTTAATAAATAATAAAATGCAATAGCTAGACTGTTCTGGACTACTTGTGGATACATCACAAAATATAAGCTTTGCCCCATATAATTACAATCTTCATCATTATTCGAGTGATTCTTGACGAATGGAAAAATTGAATCTTGTGAAAATATCTTTCTCTCTTCTTGTTAGGTGCTCTGTATTCAATTCTTGCTCCATACATGATCGTGAGTCCTGAAGAATCTCTATCAGAATTTGAGCTTTCTTCATGTTGTGACACTCAAAAATTCTGCCACACCTCTCCTTCCAAATCCACCAAATAGCACATCTGAATATAATTCGTGCTAGTTGTGTAAGAGGCCCCTTTCTTGAGAAGCTTTGCATAAGCATTTCTAATTCATGATGCAAGTTTGGCCGTGGTAGCCTTTGAAAATCAAATCGCTTCAAGATCTCCTTCCATATCCAAGATGAATAATCACAAGCAAAGTAGAGATGGTCAACACTTTCTTCATTTTGCATACACAAAGAGCACCGATTTACAATATAAATACCTCTTCGCTGCATATTGTCCATCGTAGGAAGTTTGCCGAGAAGGGCCCTGCCATGTACATAAGGAATGTCGCTGTGAGCATGGACTATCCCATGTCCAACTACTTTGGAAATTCAAAATACTGGTCTTTCCCGTCTTATTAGCCCATGGGAAGTCGTACAAGCACGCTTTCGCAAAAAAATACGACGGTCATAAACTTTGCGCGAAGTCGTGCGCGAGTCGAGTTTCGATCAGTTTTTCGTGCACCGTCTAGGAAATTCAAAATACTGGCCATTCACGTTGTATTAGCCCATGGTAAGTCGTCTGAGCATGGTTTCACGTAAAAACGCGACGGTCTTAAACTTTGCGCAGAGTCGAGTTTCGATCGGATTTTCGTGCACCGTCTCGGAAATTCAAAATACTGGTTTTTCCCGTCTTATTAGCCCATGGGAAGTCGTACAAGCACGCTTTCGCAAAAAAATACGACGGTCATAAATTTGCGCGAACTTTGCGCGAACTTTGCTCAAAGTCGTGTTTCGATTGATTTTTCGTGCACCGTCACAGAAATTCAAAATACTGGTCATTCACGATGTATTAGCCCATGGTAAGTCGTCTGAGCATGGTTTCACGAAAAAACGCGATGGTCTTAAACTTTGCGCAGAGTCGAGTTTCGATCGGTTTTTCGTGCACCGTCTCGGAAATTCAAAATACTGGTCTTTCCCGTCTTATTAGCCCATGGGAAGTCGTACAAGCACGCTTTCGCAAAAAAATACGACAGTCATAAATTTGCGCGAACTTTGCTCAAAGTCGAGTTTCGATCGATTTTTCGTGCAACGTCACAGAAATTCAAAATACTGGTCATTCACGATGTATAAGCCCATGGTAAGTCATCTGAGCCTGGTTTCACGAAAAAACGCGACGGTCTTAAACTTTGCGCAGAGTCGAGTTTCGATCGGTTTTTCGTGCACCGTCTCGGAAATTCAAAACACTGGTTTTTCCCGTCTTATTTTTTTTTTTTTGGTAAGTAAAGATAATGTATTTTGTAAAAGATTTGTACAAAGAAGCTTTGTCTACACAAGCCATAGACTAAAGCCTGAAGTCTCTTAGTGTAGTCGAGAAGATTGTACCCCACCTAAAGAAGGTTAAATGGGCACACTTCATCAAACTCATTTCCAAGAGTAGCACAAGGAAGTTAATAAAAAATGCAATAGCTAGACTGCTCTGGAGTACTTGTGGATACATCACAAAATATAAGCTTTGCCCCATAATATATTACAATCTTCATCATTATTCGAGTGATTATTGACTAATGAAAAAATTGAATCTTGTGAAAATCTCTTTCTCTCTTCTTGTTAGGTGCTCTATATTCAATTCTTGCTCCATGCATGATCGTGAGTCCTGAAGAATCTCTATCAGAATTTGAGCTTTGTTCATGTTGTGACACTCAAAAATTCTGCCACACCTCTCCTTCCAAATCCACCAAACTGCACATCTGAATATAATTCTTGCTAGTTGTGTAAGAGGACCCTTTCTTGAGAAGCCTTGCATTAGCCTTTCTAGTTCATGATGCAAGTTTGGCCGTGGTAGCCTTTGAAGATCAAATTGCTTCAAGATCTCTTCCCATATCCAAGATGAATAATCACAAGCAAAGTATAGATGGTCAACACTTTCTTCCTTTTGCATACACAAAGAGCACCGATTTACAATATAAATACCTCTTCGCTGCATATTGTCCATCGTAGGAAGTTTGCCGAGAAGGGCCTGCCATGTACAAAAGGAATGTCGTTGTGAGCATGGACTATCCCATGTCCAACTACTTGGGATCCACTTGTTGTTTCGTCGTCTAATTTGGTTACATGCAGATGTAGCACTAAATTTACCATTATCATGAAGCCAAATAAGCATATCTGAAGAGTTGTTCTTGATTGGAATAGCCCTAATAGTCGGCCAAAGTAATAACATGTCTGGGGAGGTAGGGTTAGGAAGACACCATGTACCATTGTTAAAGAAATCAGAAACCTTCCAGTCTTTGGGAGCCCCCAGATCCTGTCGTACTCTATCACCAAATATCTGAAATATACTTTTCCCATTCACCCAAGGATCATACCACATATTAATATTGGTTCCAGAATAAATCACATAAGAAATATTGTTACGTAGCCATCTCCTTGCCTTCAGAATTCCTTTCTAAGCAGCAGAATGAGATGTTTTTGCAGATACTTCCCAGATTGATTCCTTGGTAAGGTACCTAGCAAAAACCCATTGTGACCATAAACTTTGCGCAGAGTCGAGTTTCGATCGATTTTTCGTGCACCGTCTCGGAAATTCAAAATACTGGTATTTCCCGTCTTATTAGCCCATGGGAAGTCGTACAAGCACGCTTTCGCAAAAAAATATGACGTTCATAAACTTAGCGCGAAGTCGTGCGCGAGTCGAGTTTCGTTCGGTTTTTCGTGCACCGTCTCGGAAATTTAAAATACTGGTCATTCACGTTGTATTAGCCCATGGTAAGTCGTATGAGCATGGTTTCACGAAAAAACGCGACCGTCATAAACTTTTTAGCAGAGTCGAGTTTCGATCGATTGTTCGTGCACTGTCTCGGAAATTCAAAATACTGGTCTTTCCCGTCTTATTAGCCCATGGGAAGTGGTACAAGCACGCTTTCGCAAAAAAATACGACGGTCATAAATTTGCGCGAACTTTGCGCAAAGTCGAGTTTCGATCGGTTTTTCGTGCACCATCACAGAAATTCAAAATACTGGTCATTCACGATGTATTAGCCCATGGTAAGTCGTCTGAGCAAGGTTTCACGAAAAAACGCGACGGTCTTACACTTTGCGTAGAGTCGAGTTTCGATCGGTTTTTCGTTCACCGTCTCGGAAATTCAAAATACTGGTCTTTCCTGTCTTATTAGCTCATGGGAAGTCGTACAAGGACGCTTTCGCAAAAAAATACGACGGTCATAAACTTTGCGCGAAGTCGTGCACGAGTCGAGTTTCGATCGGTTTTTCGTGCACCGTCTCGGAAATTTAAAATACTAGCCATTCACGTTGTATTAGCCCATGGTAAGTCATATGAGATTGGTTTCACGAAAAAACGCAACGGTCATAAACTTTGCGCAGAGTCGTGTTTCGATCGGTTTTTCGTGCACCGTCTCGAAAATTCAAAAAACTGGTCTTTCCCGTCTTATTAGCCCATGGGAAGTCGTACAAGCTCGCTTTCGCAAAAAAATACGACGGTCAAAAACATTGCGCGAAGTCGCGCGCTGTGTCGAGTTTCGATTGGTTTTACGTGCACCATCTCGGAAATTCAAAATACTGTCCATTCACGATGTATTAGCCCATTGTAAGTCATATGAGCATAGTTTCACGAAAAAACGCGACGGTCATAAACTTTGCGCAGAGTCGAGTTTCGATCGGTTTTTCGTGCACCGTCTCGGAAATTCAAAATACTGGTCTTTCCCGTCTTATTAGCCCATGGGAAGTCGTACAAGCACGCTTTCGTAAAAAAATACGACGGTCATAAACTTTGCGCGAACATTGCGCAAAGTCGAGTTTCGATCGGTTTTTCGTGCACCGTCACAGAAATTCAAAATACTGGTCATTCACGATGTATTAGCCCATGGTAAGTCGTCATAGCATGGTTTCACAAAAAAACGCGATGGTCTTAAACTTTGCGCAGAGTCGAGTTTCGATCGGTTTTTCGTTCACCGTCTCGGTTTTTCGTGCACCGTCTCGGAAATTCAAAATACTGGCCATTCACGTTGTATTAGCCCATGGTAAGTCCTATGACAATGGTTTCACGAAAAAACGCGACCGTCATAATCTTTGCGAGAGTCGAGTTTCGATCGGTTTTTCGTGCAACGTCTTGGAAATTCAAAATACTGGTCTTTCCCGTTTTATTAGCGCATGGGAAGTCGTACAAGCTCGCTTTCGTAAAAAAATACGACGGTAATAAACTTTGCGCGAAGTCGTGCGCGAGTCGAGTTTCGATCGATTTTTCGTGCACCGTCTCGGAAATTCAAAATACTGGCCATTCACGTTGTATTAGCCCTTGGTAAGTCGTATGAGCATGGTTTCACGAAAAAACACGACGGTCTTTGCGCAGAGTCGAGTTTCGATCGATTTTTCGTGCACCGTCTCGGAAATTCAAAATACTGGTCTTTCCCGTCTTATTAGCCCATGGGAAGTCGTACAAGCACGCTTTCGCAAAAAAATACGACGGTCATAAACTTTGCGAAGTCGTGCGCGAGTCGAGTTTCGATCGGTTTTTCTTGCACCATCTCGGAAATTCAAAATACTGGCCATTAACGTTGTATTAGCCCATGGTAAGTCGTCTGAGCATGGTTTCACGAAAAAACGCGACGGTCATAAATTTTTAGCAGAGTCGAGTTTCGATCGGTTTTTCGTTCACCGTCTCGGAAATTCAAAATACTGGTCTTTCCCGTCTTATTAGCCCATGGGAAGTCGTACAAGTAGGCTTTCGCAAAAAAATACGACGGTCATAAATTTGCGCGAACTTTGCGCAAAGTTAAGTTTCGATCGGTTTTTCGTGCACCGTCACAGAAATTCAAAATACTGGTCATTAACGATGTATTAGCCCATGGTAAGTCGTCTGAGCATGGTTTCACGAAAAAACGCGACGGTCTTAAACTTTGCGCAGAGTCGAGTTTCGATCGGTTTTTCGTTCACCGTCTCGGAAATTCAAAATACTGGTCTTTCCCGTCTTATGAGCCCATGGGAAGTCGTACAAGCACGCTTTCGCAAAAAAATACGACGGTCATAAACTTTGCGCGAAGTCGTGCGCGAGTCGAGTTTCGATCGGTTTTTCGTGCACCGTCTCGGAAATTCAAAATACTGGCCATTCACGTTGTATTAGCCCATGGTAAGTCGTATGAGTATGGTTTCAAGAAAAAACGCGACGGTCATAAACTTTGCGCAGAGTCGAGTTTCGATCGATTTTTCGTGCACCGTCTCGGAAATTCAAAATACTGGTATTTCCCGTCTTATTAGCCCATGGGAAGTCGTACAAGTTCGCTTTCGCATAAAAATACGACGGTCATAAACTTTGCGCGAAGTCGCGCGCTGTGTCGAGTTTCGATTGGTTTTACGTGCACCATCTCGAAAATTCAAAATACTGTCCATTCACGATGTATTAGCCCATGGTAAGTCGTATGAGCATGGTTTCACGAAAAAACGCGACGGTCATAAACTTTTCGCAGAGTCGAGTTTCGATCGATTTTTCGTGCACCGTCTTGGAAATTCAAAATACTGGTATTTCCCGTCTTATTAGCCCATGGGAAGTCGTACAAGCACGCTTTCGCAAAAAAATACGACGGTCATAAACTTTGCGCGAAGTCGTGCGCGAGTCGAGTTTCGATCGGTTTTTCGTGCACCGTCTCGGAAATTCAAAATACTGGACTTTCCCGTCTTATTAGCCCATGGGAAATCGTACAAGCACGCTTTCGCAAAAAAATACGACGGTCATAAACTTTGCGCGAAGTCGTGCGCGAGTCGAGTTTCGATCGGTTTTTCGTGCACCGTCTCGGAAATTCAAAATACTGGCCATTCACGTTGTATTAGCCCATGGTAAGTCGTATGAGCATGGTTTAACGAAAAAACGCGACGGTCATAAACTTTGCGCAGAGTCGAGTTTCGTTCGATTTTTCGTGCACCGTCTCGGAAATTCAAAATACTGGTATTTCCCGTCTTATTATTTTTTTGGTAAGTAAAGATAATGTATCTTGTAAAAGATTTGTACAAAGAAGCTTTGTCTACACAAGCCATAGACTAAAGCCTAAAGTCTCTTAGTGTAGTCGAGAAGATTGCACCCCACCTAAAGAAGGTGAAATGGGCACGCTTCATCAAACTCATCTCCAAGAGTAGCACAAGGAAGTTAATAAATAATAAAATGCAATAGCTAGACTGTTCTGGACTACTTGTGGATACATCACAAAACATATTCTTTGCCCCATATATACATTACAATCTTCATCATATTTCGAGGGATTCTTGACGAATGGAAAAATTGAATCTTGTGAAAATCTCTTTCTCTCTTCGTGTTAGGTGCTCTGTATTCAATTCTTGCTCCATACATGATCGTGAGTCCTGAAGAATCTCTATCAGAATTTGAGCTTTGTTCATGTTGTGACACTCAAAAATTCGGTCACACCTCTCCTTCCAAATCCACCAAATAGCACATCTGAATATAATTCTTGCTAGTTGTGTAAGAGGCCCCTTTCTTGAGAAGCTTTGCATAAGCATTTCTAATTCATGATGCAAGTTTGGCCGTGGTAGCCTTTGAAGATCAAATCGCTTCAAGATCTCCTTCCATATCTAAGATGAATAATCACAAGCAAAGTAGAGATGGTCAACACTTTCTTCCTTTTGCATACACAAAGAGCACCGATTTACAATATAAATACCTCTTCGCTGCATATTGTCCATCGTAGGAAGTTTGCCGAGAAGGGCCTGCCATGTACATAAGGAATGTCGCTGTGAGCATGGACTATCCCATGTCCAACTACTTGGGATCCACTTGTTGTTTCGTCGTCTAATTTAGTTCCATGCAGATGTAGCACTAAATTTACCATTATCATGAAGCCAAATAAGCATATCTGAAGAGTTGTTATTGATTGGAATAGCCCTAATAGTCGGCCAAAGTAATAACATGTCTGGGGAGGTAGGGTTGGGAAGACACCATGTAGGGTTGAGATGTTTTTGCAGATACTTCCCAGATTGATTCCTTGGTAAGGTACCTAGCAAAAACCCATTGTGACCATAAGGAAGACTTGTTTTGTAAAATATCTCATAATTGCTTTACCATATAAGCTTTATTCCAATCTCTAATATGTCGAAGATTCAGCCTCCCTTCATCCTTCGGTTTGCAAATGTTGTCCCAATTCACCATGTGCATTGCCTTACCATATGTGCCATTCCAAAAGAAGTTCATAAGTAATTTATCAATATCATGGAGAAGCCCGGCAGGTAGAAGGAATGCATGAGACCAATAAATAGAATAAGAGATCAACACAGATCGAATAAGTTCAAGTCGTCCAGCTTTAGAAAGAAGCCTATTTTTCCAAGAGGAAATTCTGTTCTTAATTTTTTGTAGGATAGGCTGACAGGAGACTTTGTTGATTCCAGTGGATATAAGTGGGAGACCCAAGTAAGGAACCGGTAAATTTCCTTCAGCAACTCCCAATGTTTGAGCAATATGATCCTTATTGTCAATGCAAGCACCCACATATACTTTGCTCTTTGCATGGTTTAGCTTAAGACCAGAAACTTTACCAAATTCATTAAGAATATCTGCCAGATTACTCACAGAAACCGGATCATCTCGAAGGAAGATAATAAGGTCATCAGCAAATGTTATGTGAGAGATATAAACAGAACCATAATGTGGTACCTTAATTTTGCCATTGGAAACAGCCTCTTCTAACATACAATTGAGTCCTTCCATTGCAATGGTAAAAAGATAAGGAGATAGTGGATCGCCTTGCCGAATGCCATTCTTACTCCCGAAGAAGCCAATAGGTGAACCATTAAAGAGAATCGAAAATTTTGGAGTTTCCAAGCAACATTGAATCTATTTAACCAAGTGCTGAGGGAAGCCCATATTATGGAGCATCATGTAAATAAAATGCCTATTGACTGAGTCAAAGGCCTTTCGTAAATCAGCTTTAAAACAGATCTTTTTCCCTCTTGTTTTAGAATGTAGATCCTTAACCAAATCATTAGCAAGCAGGACATTATGATGGATACTCCTCCCTTTAATAAAAGCAGTCTGATTAGGACTAATGACCTTATTCATGACCTTTTGTAGTCTATCTGCCAGCAAATTAGAGATAACCTTATAAATAAAGTTGCACAGTGAAATAGGACAGTAGTTCTCCAATGAATCAGCTCCATCATTTTTAGGCACTAAGGAAGTCGTACCAGCACGCTTTCGCAAAAAAATACGACGGTCATAAACTTTGCGCGAAGTCGTGCGCGAGTCGAGTTTCGATCGGTTTTTCGTGCACCGTCTCGGAAATTCAAAATACTGGCAATTCACGTAGTATTAGCCCATGGTAAGTCGTATGAGCATGGTTTCACGAAAAAACGCGACCGTCATAATCTTTGCGAGAGTCGAGTTTCGATCGGTTTTTCGTGCACCGTCTTGGAAATTCAAAATACTGGTCTTTCCCGTCTTATTAGCCCATGGGAAGTCGTAAAAGCACGCTTTCGCAAAAAATACGACGGTCATAAACTTTGCGCGAAGTCGTGCGCGAGTCGAGTTTCGATCGGTTTTTCGTGCACCGTCTCGGAAATTCAAAATACTGGCCATTCACGTTGTATTAGCCCATGGTAAGTCGTATGAGCATGGTTTCATGAAAAAATGCGACGGTCATAAACTTTGCGCAGAATCGAGTTTCGATCGATTTTTCGTGCACCGTCTCGGAAATTCAAAATACTGGACTTTCCCGTCTTATTAGCCCATGGGAAGTCCTACAAGCACGCTTTCGCAAAAAAATACGACGGTCATAAACTTTGCGCGAAGTCGTGCGCGAGTCGAGTTTCGATCGGTTTTTCGTTCACCGTCGCGGAAATTCAAAATACTGGCCATTCACGTTGTATTAGCCCATGGTAAGTCTTTTGAGCATGGTTTCACGAAAAAACGCGACGGTCATAAACTTTGCGCAGGGTCGAGTTTCGATCGATTTTTCGTGCACCGTCTCGGAAATTCAAAATACTGGTATTTCCCGTCTTATAAGCCCATGGGAAGTCGTACAAGCACGCTTTCGAAAAAAAATACGACGGTCATAAACTTTGCGCGAAGTCGTGCGCGAGTCGAGTTTCGATCGGTTTTTCGTGCACCGTCTCGGAAATTCAAAATACTGGTAATTCACGTTGTATTAGCCCATGGTAAGTCGTATGACAATGGTTTCACGAAAAAACGTGACCGTCATAATATTTGCGAGAGTCGAGTTTCGATCGGTTTTTCGTGCACCGTCTTGGAAATTCAAAATACTGGTCTTTCCCGTCTTATTAGCCCATGGGAAGTCGTACAAGCTCGCTTTCGCAAAAAAATACGACGGTCCAAAACATTGCGCGAAGTCGCGCGCTGTGTCGAGTTTCGATTGGTTTTACGTGCACCATCTCGGAAATTCAAAATACTGGCCATTCACGATGTATTAGCCCATGGTAAGTCGTATGAGCATAGTTTCACAAAAAAATGCGACGGTCATAAACTTTGCGCAGAGTCGAGTTTCGATCGATTTTTCGTGCACCTTCTCGAAAATTCAAAATACTGGTCTTTCCCGTCTTATTAGCCCATGGGAAGTCGTACAAGCACGCTTTCGCAAAAAAATACGACGATCATAAACTTTGCGCGAAGTCGTGCGCGAGTCGAGTTTCGATCAGTTTTTCGTGCACCGTCTCGGAAATTCAAAATACTGGCCATTCACGTTGTATTAGCCCATGGTAAGTCGTCTGAGCATGGTTTCACGAAAAAACGCGACGGTCTTAAACTTTGCGCAGAGTCGAGTTTCGATCGGTTTTTCGTGCACCGTCTCGGAAATTCAAAATACTGGTCTTTCCCGTCTTATTAGCCCATGGGAAGTCATACAAGCACGCTTTCGCAAAAAAATACGACGGTCATAAATTTGCGCGAACTTAGCGCGAACTTTGCTCAAAGTCGTGTTTCGATCGATTTTTCGTGCACCGTCACAGAAATTCAAAATACTTGTAATTCACGATGTATTAGCCCATGGTAAGTCGTCTGAGCATGGTTTCACGAAAAAATGCGATGGTCTTAAACTTTGCGCAGTCGAGTTTCGATCGGTTTTTCGTGCACCGTCTCGGAAATTCAAAATACTGGTCTTTCCCGTCTTATTAGCCCATGGGAAGTCGTACAAGCACGCTTTCGCAAAAAAATACGACGGTCATAAATTTGCGCGAACTTTGCTCAAAGTCGAGTTTCGATCGATTTTTCGTGTGCAGCGTCACAGAAATTCAAAATACTGGTCATTCACGATGTATTAGCCCATGGTAAGTCGTCTGAGCATGGTTTCACGAAAAAACGCGACGGTCTTAAACTTTGCGCAGAGTCGAGTTTGGATCGGTTTTTCGTTCACCGTCTCGGAAATTCAAAATACTGGTCTTTCCCGTCTTATTAGCCCATGGGAAGTCGTACAAGCACGCTTTCGCAAAAAAATACGACGGTCATAAACATTGCGCGAAGTCGTGATCGAGTCGAGTTTCGATCGGTTTTTTCGTGCACCGTCTCGGAAATTCAAAATACTGGCCATTCACGTTGTATTAGCCCATGGTAAGTCGTCTGAGCATGGTTTCACGAATCAACGCGACGGTCTTAAACTTTGCGCAGAGTCAAGTTTCGATCGGTTTTTCGTGCACCGTCTCGGAAATTCAAAATACTGGTATTTCCCGTCTTATTAGCCCATGGGAAGTCGTACAAGCACGCTTTCGCAAAAAAATACGACGGTCATAAACTTTGCGCGAAGTCGTGCGCGAGTCGAGTTTCGATCGGTTTTTCGTGCACCATCTCGGAAATTCAAAATACTGGCCATTCACGTTGTATTAGCCCATGGTAAGTCGTATGAGCTTGGTTTCACGAAAAAACGCAACGGTCATAAACGTTGCGCAGAGTCGAGTTTCGATCGGTTTTTCGTGCACCGTCTCGGAAATTCAAAATACTGGTCTTTCCCGTCTTATTAGCTCATGGGAAGTCGTACAAGCACGATTTCGCAAAAAAACGCGACGGTCATAAACTTTGCGCAGAGTCGAGTTTCGATCGATTTTTCGTGCACCGTCTCGGAAATTCAAAATACTGGTATTTCCCGTCTTATTAGCCCATGGGAAGTCGTACAAGCACGCTTTCGCAAAAAAATACGACGGTCAAAAACTTTGCGCGAGTCGAGTTTCGATCGGTTTTTCGTGCACCGTCTCGGAAATTCAAAATACTGGTCATTCACATTGTATTAGCCCAAGGTAAGTCGTATGACAATGGTTTCACGAAAAAACGCGACCGTCATAATCTTTGCGAGAGTCGAGTTTCGATCGGTTTTTCGTGCACCGTCTTGGAAATTCAAAATACTGGTCTTTCTCGTCTTATTAGCCCATGGGTAGTCCTGCAAGCTCGCTTTCACAAAAAAATACGACGGTCAAAAACATTGCGCGAAGTCGCGCGCTGTGTCGAGTTTCGATTGGTTTTACGTACACCATCTCGGAAATTCAAAATACTGGCCATTCACGATGTATGTGGTAAGTCGTATGAGCATAGTTTCACAAAAAAACGCGACGGTCATAAACTTTGCGCAGAGTCGAGTTTTGATTGGGGGCTCCCAAAGACTGGAAGGTTTCTGAATTCATTAACAATGGTACTTGGTGTCTTCCCAACCCTACCTCCCCTGACATGTTATTACTTTGGCCGACTATTAGGGCTATTACAATAAAGAACAACTCTTCAGATATGCTTATTTGGCTTCATGATAACGGTAAATTTAGTGCTACATCTGCATGGAACCAAATTAGACGACGAAACAACAAGTGGATCCAAAGTAGTTGGACATGGGATAGTCCATGCTCACAGCGACATTCCTTATGTACATGGCAGGCCCTTCTCGGCAAACTTCCTACGATGGACAATATGCAGCGAAGAGGTATATATATTGTAAATCGGTGCTCTTTGTGTATGCAAAATGAAGAAAGTGTTGACCACCTCTACTTTGCTTGTGATTATTCATCTTGGATATGGAAGGAGATCTTGAAGCGATTTGATTTTCAAAGGCTACCACGGCCAAACTTGCATCATGAATTAGAAATGCTTATGCAAAGCTTCTCAAGAAAGGGGCCTCTTACACAACTAGCACGAATTATATTCAGATGTGCTATTTGGTGGATTTGGAAGGAGAGGTGTGGCAGAATTTTTGAGTGTCACAACATGAACAAAGCTCAAATTCTGATAGAGATTCTTCAGGACTCACGATCATGTATGGAGCAAGAATTGAATACAGAACACCTAACAAGAAGAGAGAAAGATATTTTCACAAGATTCAATTTTTCCATTCGTCAAGAATCACTCGAATAATGATGAAGATTGTAATGTATTATATGGGGCAAAGCTTATATTTTGTGATGTATCCACAAGTAGTCCAGAACAGTCTAGCTATTGCATTTTATTATTTATTAACTTCCTTATGCTACTCTTGGAGATGAGTTTGATGAAGCGTGCCCATTTCACCTTCTTTAGGTGGGTGCAATCTTCTCGACTACACTAAGAGACTTCAGGCTTTAGTCTATGGCTTGTGTAGACAAAGCTTCTTTGTACAAATCATTTACAAAATACAATATCTTTACTTACCAAAAAAAAAAAAAGAGTCGAGTTTCGATCGATTTTTCGTGCACTTTCTCGGAAATTCAAAATACTGGTCTTTCCCGTCTTATTAGCCCATGGGAAGTCGTACAAGCACGCTTTCGCAAAAAAATACGACGGTCATAAACTTTGCGCGAAGTCGTGCGCGAGTCGAGTTTCGATCAGTTTTTCGTGCACCGTCTCAGAAATTCAAAATACTGGCCATTCACGTTGTATTAGCCCATGGTAAGTCGTCTGAGCATGGTTTCACGAAAAAATGCGACGGTCTTAAACTTTGCGCAGAGTCGAGTTTCGATCGGTTTTTCGTGCACCGTCTCGGAAATTCAAAATACTGGTCTTTCCCGTCTTATTAGCCCATGGGAAGTCGTACAAGCACGCTTTCGCAAAAAAATACGACGGTCATAAATTTGCGCGAACTTTGCACGAACTTTGCTCAAGTCGAGTTTCGATCGATTTTTCGTGCACCGTCACAGAAATTCAAAATACTGGTCATTCACGATGTATTAGCCCATGGTAAGTCGTCTGAGCATGGTTTCACGAAAAAACGCGACGTTCTTAAACTTTGCGCAGAGTCGAGTTTCGATCGGTTTTTCGTTCACCGTCTTGGAAATTCAAAATACTGATCTTTTCCGTCTTATTAGCCCATGGGAAGTCGTACAAGCACGCTTTCGCAAAAAAATACGACGGTCATAAACTT
Source organism: Ensete ventricosum (assembly GCA_029747655.1). Taxonomy (NCBI): domain Eukaryota; kingdom Viridiplantae; phylum Streptophyta; class Magnoliopsida; order Zingiberales; family Musaceae; genus Ensete; species Ensete ventricosum. The sequence goes on from JAQQAF010000003.1 coordinate 41,602,171, forward strand.
TGCGCGAAGTCGTGAGCGAGTCGAGTTTCGATCGGTTTTTCGTGCACCGTCTCGGAAATTCAAAATACTGGCCATTCACGTTGTATTAGCCCATGGTAAGTCGTCTGAGCAAGGTTTCACGAATAAACGCGACGGTCTTAAACTTTTTTTTTGGTAAGTTCGACGGTCTTAAACTTTGCGCAGAGTCGAGTTTCGATCGATTTTTCGTGCACCGTCTCGGAAATTCAAAATACTGGTCTTTCCCGTCTTATTAGCCCATGGGAAGTCGTACAAGCACGATGTCGCAAAAAAATACGACGGTCATAAACTTTGCGCGAAGTCGTGCGCGAGTCGAGTTTGGATCGGTTTTTCGTGCACCGTCTCGGAAATTCAAAATACTGGCCATTCACGTTGTATTAGCCCATGGTAAGTCGTATGAGCATGGTTTCACGAAAAAACGCGACCGTCATAATCTTTGCGAGAGTCGAGTTTTGCGAGAGTCGAGTTTCGATCGGTTTGCTCCAAAGTATGGGCTTCCCTCAGCACTGGGTTCAATGGATTCAATGTTGCTTGGAAACTCCAAAATTTTCGATTCTCTTTAATGGTTCACCTATTGGCTTCTTCGGGAGTAAGAATGGCATTCGGCAAGGCGATCCACTATCTCCTTATCTTTTTACGTTTGCAATGGAAGGGCTCAGTTGTATGTTAGAAGAGGCTGTTTCTAATGGCAAAATTAAGGTACCATATTATGGTTCTGTTTATATCTCTCACATAACATTTGCTGATGACCTTATTATCTTCCTTCGAGATGATCCAGTTTCTGTGAGTAATCTGGCAGATATTCTTAATGAATTTGGTATAGTTTCTGGTCTTAAGCTAAACCATGCAAAGGGCAAAGTATATGCGGGTGCTTGCATTGACAATAATGATCATATTGCTCAAACTTTGGGAGTTGCTAAAGGAAATTTACCGATTCCTTACTTAGGTATCCCAATTATATCCACTGGAATCAACAAAGTCTCCTGTCAGCCTATCCTACAAAAAATTAAGAACAGAATTTCCTCTTGAAAAAATAGGCTTCTTTCTAAAGCTGGACGACTTGAACTTATTCGATCAGTGTTGATCTCTTATTCTATTTATTGGTCTCATGCATTCCTTCTACCAGCCGGGCTTCTCAAGGATATTGATAAATTACTTATAAACTTCTTTTGGAATGGCACAGATGGTAAGGCAATGCATATGGTGAATTGGGACAACATTTGCAAACCGAAGGATGAAGGGGGCTTGAATCTTCGACATATTAGAGATTGGAATAAAGCTTGTATGGTAAAGCAATTATGGGATATTTTACAAAACAAGTCTTCTTTATGGTCACAATGGGTTTTTGCTAGGTACCTTACCAAGGAATCAATCTGGGAAGTATCTGCAAAAACATCTCATTCTGCTGCTTGGAAAGGAATTCTGAAGGCAAGGAGATGGCTACGTAACAATATTTCTTATGTGATTTCTTCTGGAACCAATATTAATATGTGGTATGATCCTTGGGTGAATGGGAAAAGTATATTTCAGATATTTGGTGATAGAGTACGATAGGATCTGGGGGCTCCCAAAGACTGGAAGGTTTCTGAATTCATTAACAATGGTACATGGTGTCTTCCTAACCCTACCTCCCCAGACATGTTATTACTTTGGCCGACTATTAGGGCTATTCCAATCAAGAACAACTCTTCAGATATGCTTATTTGGCTTCATGATAATGGTAAATTTAGTGCTACATCTGCATGTAACCAAATTAGACGACGAAACAACAAGTGGATCCCAAGTAGTTGGACATGGGATAGTCCATGCTCACAGCGACATTCCTTATGTACATGGCAGGCCCTTCTCGGCAAACTTCCTACGATGGACAATATGCAGCGAAGAGGTATTTATATTATAAATCGGTGCTCTTTGTGTATGCAAAAGGAAGAAAGTGTTGACCATCTATACTTTGCTTGTTATTATTCATCTTGGATATGGGAAGATATCTTGAAGCGATTTGATCTTCAAAGGCTACCACGGCCAAACATGCATCATGAACTTGAAAGGCTAATGCAAGGCTTCTCAAGAAAGGGTCCTCTTACACAACTAGCAAGAATTATATTCAGATGTGCTATTTGGTGGATTTGGAAGGAGAGGTGTGGCAGAATTTTTGAGTGTCACAACATGAACAAAGCTCAAATTCTGATAGAGATTCTTCAGGACTCACGATCATGCTTGGAGCAAGAATTGAATATAGAGCACCTAACAAGAAGAGAGAAAGAGATTTTCACAAGATTCAATTTTTTCATTAGTTAATAATCACTCGAATAATGATGAAGATTGTAATGTATTATGGGTTACAATCTTCATCATTATTCGAGTGATTATTAACTAATGAAAAAATTGAATCTTTAGGTGGGGTACTCTTGGAAATGAGTTTAATGAAGTGTGCCAATTTCACCTTCTTTAGGTGGGGTACAATCTTCTCGACTACACTAAGAGACTGGCCATTCACGTTGTATTAGCCCATGGTAAGTCGTATGAGCATTTTTTTTTTTGGTAAGTAAAGATAATGTATTTTGTAAAAGATTTGTACAAAGAAGCTTTGTCTACACAAGCCATAGACTAAAGCCTGAAGTCTCTTAGTGTAGTCGAGAAGATTGCACCCCACCAAAAGAAGGTGAAATGTGCACGCTTCATCGAACTCATCTCCAAGAGTAGCACAAGGAAGTTAATAAAACATGCAATAGCTAGACTGTTCTGGAGTTTTTTTTTTTGGTAAGTAAAGATATTGTATTTTGTAAAAGATTTGTACAAAGAAGCTTTGTCTACACAAGCCATAGACTAAAGCCTGAAGTCTCTTAGTGTAGTCGAGAAGATTGCACCCCACCTAAAGAAGGTGAAATGGGCACGCTTCATCAAACTCATCTCCAAGAGTAGCATAAGGAAGTTAATAAATAATAAAATGCAATAGCTAGACTGTTCTGGACTACTTGTGGATACATCACAAAATATAAGCTTTGCCCCATATAATACATTACAATCTTCATCATTATTCGAGTGATTCTTGACGAATGGAAAAATTGAATCTTGTGAAAATATCTTTCTCTCTTCTTGTTAGGTGCTCTGTATTCAATTCTTGCTCCATACATGATCGTGAGTCCTGAAGAATCTCTATCAGAATTTGAGCTTTGTTCATGTTGTGACACTCAAAAATTCTGCCACACCTCTCCTTCCAAATCCACCAAATAGCACATCTGAATATAATTCGTGCTAGTTGTGTAAGAGGCCCCTTTCTTGAGAAGCTTTGCATAAGTATTTCTAATTCCTGATGCAAGTTTGGCCGTGGTAGCCTTTGAAAATCAAATCGCTTCAAGATCTCATTCCATATCCAAGATGAATAATCACAAGCAAAGTAGAGATGGTCAACACTTTCTTCATTTTGCATACACAAAGAGCACCGATTTACAATATAAATACCTCTTCGCTGCATATTGTCCATCGTAGGAAGTTTGCCGAGAAGGGCCTGCCATGTACATAAGGAATGTCGCTGTGAGCATGGACTATCCCATGTCCAACTACTTTGGATCCACTTGTTGTTTCGTCGTCTAATTTGGTTCCATGCAGATGTAGCACTAAATTTACCGTTATCATGAAGCCAAATAAGCATATCTGAAGAGTTGTTCTTGATTGTAATGGCCCTAATAGTCGGCCAAAGTAATAACATGTCAGGGGAGGTAGGGTTGGGAAGACACCAAGTACCATTGTTAATGAATTCAGAAACCTTCCAGTCTTTGGGAGCCCCCAGATCCTGTCGTACTCTATCACCAAATATCTGAAATATGCTTTTCCCATTCACCCAAGGATCATACCACATATTAATATTGGTTCCAGAAGAAATCACATAAGAAATATTGTTACGTAGCCATCTCCTTGCCTTTAGAATTCCTTTCCAAGCAGCAGAATGAGATGTTTTTGCAGATACTTCCCAGATTGATTCCTTGGTAAGGTACCTAGCAAAAACCCATTGTGACCATAAGGAAGACTTGTTTTGTAAAATATCCCATAATTGCTTTACCATACAAGCTTTATTCCAATCTCTAATATGTCGAAGATTCAGCCCCCCTTTATCCTTCGGTTTGCAAATGCTGTCCCAATTCACCATGGGCCATTCACGTTGTATTAGCCCATGGTAAGTCGTATGAGCATGGTTTCACAAAAAAATGCGACCGTCATAATCTTTGCGAGAGTCGAGTTTCGATCGGTTTTTCGTGCACCGTCTTGGAAATTCAAAATACTGGTCTTTCCCGTCTTATTAGCCCATGGGAAGTCGTACAAGCACGCTTTCGCAAAAAAACGCGACGGTCATAAACTTTGCGCAGAGTCGAGTTTCGATCGATTTTTCGTGCACCATCTCGGAAATTCAAAATACTGGACTTTCCCGTCTTATTAGCCCATGGGAAGTCGTACAAGCACGCTTTCGCAAAAAAATACGACGGTCATAAACTTTGCGCGAAGTCGTGCGCGAGTCGAGTTTCGATCGGTTTTTCATGCACCGTCTTGAAAATTCAAAATACTGGCCATTCACGTTGTATTAGCCCACGGTAAGTCGTATGAGCATGGTTTCACGAAAAAATACGACGGTCATAAACTTTGCGCAGAGTCGAGTTTCGATCGATTTTTTCGTGCACCGTCTCGGAAATTCAAAATACTGGTATTTCCCGTCTTATTTGCCCATGGGAAGTCGTACAAGCACGCTTTCGCAAAAAAATACGACGGTCATAAACTTTGCGCGAAGTCGTGCGCGAGTCGAGTTTCGATCGGTTTTTCGTGCACCGTCTCAGAAATTCAAAATACTGGCCATTCACGTTGTATTAGCCCATGGTAAGTCGAATGAGCATGGTTTCACGAAAAAACGCGACGGTCATAATCTTTGCGATAGTCGAGTTTCGATAGGTTTTTCGTGCACCGTCTTGGAAATTCAAAATACTGGTCTTTCCCGTCTTATTAATCCATGGGAAGTCCTACAAGCTCCCTTTTGCAAAAAAATACGACGGTCAAAAACGTTGCGCGAAGTCGCGCGCTGTGTCGAGTTTCGATCGGTTTTTCGTGCACCGTCTCGGAAATTCAAAATACTGGCCATTCACGTTGTATTAGCCCATGGTAAGTCGTATGAGCATGGTTTCACGAAAAAACGCGACCGTCATAATTTTTGCGAGAGTCGAGTTTCGATCGGTTTTTCGTGCACCGTCTTGGAAATTCAAAATACTGGTCTTTCCCGTCTTATTAGCCCATGGGAAGTCCTACAAGCACGCTTTCGCAAAAAAATACGACGGTCATAAACTTTGCGCGAAGTCGTGCGCGAGTCGAGTTTCGATCGGTTTTTCGTGCACCGTCTCGGAAATTCAAAATACTTTTTTTTTTGTAAGTAAAGATAATGTATTTTGTAAAAGATTTGTACAAAGAAGCTTTGTCTACACAAGCCATAGACTAAAGCCTGAAGTCTCTTAGTGTAGTCGAGAAGATTGTACCCCACCTAAAGAAGGGGAAATGGGGATACTTCATCAAACTACTTTCCAAGAGTAGCACAAGGAAGTTAATAAAAAAAAACAATAGCTAGACTGTTCTGGAGTACTTGTGGATACATCACAAAATATAAGCTTTGCCCCATAATACATTACAATCTTCATCATTATACGAGTGATTATTGACTAATGAAAAAATTGAATCTTGTGAAAATCTCTTTCTCTCTTCTTGTTAGGTGCTCTATATTTAATTCTTGCTCTATGCATGATCGTGAGTCCTGAAGAATCTCTATCAGAATTTGAGCTTTGTTCATGTTGTGACACTCAAAAATTCTGCCACACCTCTCCTTCCAAATCCACCAAATAGCACATCTGAATATAATTCTTGCTAGTTGTGTAAGAGGACCCTTTCTTGAGAAGCCTTGCATTAGCCTTTCTAGTTCATGATGCAAGTTTGGCCGTGGTAGCCTTTGAAGATCAAATCGCTTCAAGATCTCCTTCCATATCCAAGATGAATGATTACAAGCAAAGTAGAGATGGTCAACACTTTCTTCCTTTTGCATACACAAAAAGCACCGATTTAAAATATAAATATCTCTTCGCTGCATATTGTCCATCGTAGGAAGTTTGCCGAGAAGGGCCTGCCATGTACATAAGGAATGTCGCTGTGAGCATGGACTATCCCATGTCCAACTACTTTGGATCCACTTGTTGTTTCGTCGTCTAATTTGGTTCCATGCAGATGTAGCACTAAATTTATCATTATCATGAAGCCAAATAAGCATATCTGAAGAGTTGTTCTTGATTGGAAATTCAAAATACTGGTCATTCACGTTGTATTAGCCCATGGTAAGTCGTATGAGCATGGTTTCATGAAAAAACGCGACGGTCATAAACTTTGCGCAGAGTCGAGTTTCGATCGATTTTTCGTGCACCGTCTCGGAAATTCAAAATACTGGACTTTCCTGTCTTATTAGCCCATGAGAAGTCGTACAAGCACGCTTTCGCAAAAAAATACGACGGTCATAAACTTTGCGCGAAGTCGTGCGCGAGTCGAGTTTCGATCGGTTTTTCGTGCACCGTCTCGGAAATTCAAAATACAGGCCATTCACGTTGTATTAGCCTATGGTAAGTCGTATGAGCATGGTTTCACAAAAAAATACGACCGTCATAATCTTTGCGAGAGTCGAGTTTCGATCGGTTTTTCGTGCACCGTCTTGGAAATTCAAAATACTGGTCTTTCCCGTCTTATTAGCCCATGGGAAGTCGTACAAGCTTTTCTTTTTGTAAGTAAAGATAATGTATTTTGTAAAAGATTTGTACAAAGAAGCTTTGTCTACACAAGCCATAGACTAAAGCCTGAAGTCTCTTAGTGTAGTCGAGAAGATTGTACCCCACCTAAAGAAGGTGAAATGGGCACACTTCATCAAACTCATTTCCAAGAGTAGCACAAGGAAGTTAACAAAAAAATGCAATAGCTAGACTGTTCTGGAGTACTTGTGGATACATCACAAAATATATGCTTTGCCCCATAATACATTACAATCTTCATCATTATTCGAGTGATTATTGACTAATGAAAAAATTGAATCTTGTGAAAAGTCGTACAAGCTCGCTTTCGCTAAAAAATACGACGGTCAAAAACATTGCACGAAGTCACGCGCTGTGTCGAGTTTCGATCGGTTTTTCGTGCACCGTCTCGGAAATTCAAAATACTGGCCATTCACGTTGTATTAGCCCATGGTAAGTCGTATGAGCATGGTTTCACGAAAAAACGCGACCGTCATAATCTTTGCGAGAGTCGAGTTTCGATCGGTTTTTCGTGCACCGTCTTGGAAATTCAAAATACTGGTCTTTCCCGTCTTATTAGCCCATGGGAAGTCGTAAAAGCACGCTTTCGCAAAAAAATACGACGGTCATAAACTTTGCGCGAAGTCGTGCGCGAGTCGAGTTTCGATCGGTTTTTCGTGCACCGTCTCGGAAATTCAAAATACTGGCCATTCACGTTGTATTAGCCCATGGTAAGTCGTATGAGCATGGTTTCATGAAAAAACGCGACGGTCATAAACTTTGCGCAGAGTCGAGTTTCGATCGATTTTTCGTGCACTGTCTCAGAAATTCAAAATACTGGACTTTCCCGTCTTATTAGCCCATGGGAAGTCCTACAAGCACGCTTTCGCAAAAAAATACGACGGTCATAAACTTTGCGCGAAGTCGTGCGCGAGTCGAGTTTCGATCGGTTTTTCGTTCACCGTCTCGGAAATTCAAAATACTGGCCATTCACGTTGTATTAGCCCATGGTAAGTCGTATGAGCATGGTTTCACAAAAAAATGCGACCGTCATAATCTTTGCGAGAGTCGAGTTTCGATCGGTTTTTCGTGCACCGTCTTGAAATTCAAAATACTGGTCTTTCCCATCTTATTAGCCCATGGGAAGTCATACAAGCTCGCTTTCGCAAAAAAATACGACGGTCAAAAACATTGCGCGAAGTCGTGCGCGAGTCGAGTTTCGATCAGTTTTTCGTTGCACCGTCTCGGAAATTCAAAATACTGGCCATTCACGTTGTATTAGCCCATGGTAAGTCGTATGAGCATGGTTTCACGAAAAAACGCGACGGTCATAAACTTTGCGCAGAGTCGAGTTTCGATCGATTTTTCGTGCACCGTCTCGGAAATTCAAAATACTGGTATTTCCCATCTTATTAGCCCATGGGAAGTCATACAAGCACGCTTTCGCAAAAAAATATGACGGTCATAAACTTTGCGCGAAGTCATGCGCGAGTCGAGTTTCGATCGGTTTTTCGTGCACCGTCTCGGAAATTCAAAATACTGGCCATTCACGTTGTATTAGCCCATGGTAAGTCGTATGACAATGGTTTCACGAAAAAACGCGACCGTCATAATCTTTGCGAGAGTCGAGTTTCGATCGGTTTTTCGTGCACCGTCTTCGAAATTCAAAATACTGGTCTTTCCCGTCTTATTAGCCCATGGGAAGTCGTACAAGCTCGCTTTCGCAAAAAAATACGATGGTCAAAAACATTGCGCGAAGTCGCGCGCTGTGTCGAGTTTCGATTGGGTTTACGTGCACCATCTCGGAAATTCAAAATACTGGCCATTCATGATATATTAGTCCATGGTAAGTCGTATGAGCATAGTTTCACAAAAAAACGCGACGGTCATAAACTTTGCGCAGAGTCGAGTTTCGATCGATTTTTCGTGCACCTTCTCGGAAATTCAAAATACTGGTCTTTCCCGTCTTATTAGCCCATGGGAAGTCGTACAAGCACGCTTTCGCAAAAAAATACGACGGTCAAAAACTTTGCGCGAAGTCGTGCGCGAGTCGAGTTTCGATCAGTTTTTCGTGCACCGTCTCGGAAATTCAAAATACTGGCCATTCACGTTGTATTAGCCCATGGTAAGTCGTCTGAGCATGGTTTCACGAAGAAACGCGACGGTCTTAAACTTTGCGCAGAGTCGAGTTTCGATCGGTTTTTCGTGCACCGTCTCGGAAATTCAAAATACTGGTCTTTCCCGTCTTATTAGCCCATGGGAAGTCGTACAAGCACGCTTTCACAAAAAAATACGACAGTCATAAATTTGCGCGAATTTTGCGTGAACTTTGCTCAAAGTCGAGTTTCGATCGATTTTTCGTGCACCGTCACAGAAATTCAAAATACAGGTCATTCACGATGTATGAGCCCATGGTAAGTCGTCTGAGCCTGGTTTCACGAAAAAACGCGACGGTCTTAAACTTTGCGCAGAGTCGAGTTTCGATCGGTTTTTCGTTCACCGTCTCGAAAATTCAAAATACTGGTCTTTCCCGTCTTATTAGCCCATGGGAAGTCGTACAAGCACGCTTTCGCAAAAAAATATGACGGTCATAAACTTTGCGCGAAGTCGTGCGCGAGTCGAGTTTCGATCAGTTTTTCGTGCACCGTCTCGGAAATTAAAAATACTGGCCATTCACGTTGTATTAGCCCATGGTAAGTCGTGTGAGCATGGTTTCACGAAAAAATGTGACAGTCTTAAACTTTGCGCAGAGTCGAGTTTCGATCGGTTTTTCGTGCACCGTCTCGGAAATTCAAAATACTGGTCTTTCCCGTCTTATTAGCCCATGGGAAGTCGTACAAGCATGCTTTCACAAAAAAATACGACGGTCATAAACTTTGCGCGAAGTCGTGCGCGAGTCGAGTTTCGATCGGTTTTTCGTGCACCATCTCGGAAATTCAAAATACTGGCCATTCACGTTGTATTAGCCCATGGTAAGTCGTATGAGCTTGGTTTCACGAAAAAACGCAACGGTCATAAACGTTGCGCAGAGTCGAGTTTCGATCGGATTTTCGTGCACCGTCTCGGAAATTCAAAATACAGGTCTTTCCCATCTTATTAGCCCATGGGAAGTCGTACAAGCACGCTTTCGCAAAAAAACGCGACGGTCATAAACTTTGCGCAGAGTCGAGTTTCGATCGATTTTTCGTGCACCGTCTCGGAAATTCAAAATACTGGTATTTTCGGTCTTATTAGCCCATGGAAAGTCGTACAAGCACGCTTTCGCAAAAAAATACGACGGTCATAAACTTTGCGCGAAGTCGTGCGCGAGTGAGTTTCGATCGGTTTTTCGGGCACCGTCTCGGAAATTCAAAATACTGGTCATTCACGTTGTATTAGCCCATGGTAAGTCGTATGACAATGGTTTCACGAAAAAACGCGACCGTCATAATCTTTGCGAGAGTCGAGTGTCGATCGGTTTTTCGTGCACCGTCTTGGAAATTCAAAATACTGGTCTTTCCCGTCTTATTAGCCCATGGGAAGTCGTACAAGCTCGCTTTCGAAAAAAATACGACGGTCAAAAATATTGCGCGAAGTCGCGTGCACCATCTCGGAAATTCAAAATACTGGCCATTCACGATGTATTAGCCCATGGTAAGTCGTATGAGCATAGTTTCACAAAAAAAACGCGACGGTCATAAACTTTGCGCAGAGTCGAGTTTCGATCGATTTTTTCGTGCACCTTCTCGGAAATTCAAAATACTGGTCTTTCCCGTCTTATTAGCCCATGGGAGGTCGTACAAGCATGCTTTCGCAAAAAAATACGACGGTCATAAACTTTGCGCGAAGTCGTGCGTGAGTCGAGTTTCGATCAGTTTTTCGTGCACCGTCTCGGAAATTCAAAATACTGGCCATTCACGTTGTATTAGCCCATGGTAAGTCGTCTGAGCATGGTTTCACGAAAAAACGCGACGGTCTTAAACTTTGCGCAGAGTCGAGTTTCGATCGGTTTTTCGTGCACCGTCTCGGAAATTCAAAACACTGGTCTTTCCCGTCTTATTATTTTTTTTTTTGGTAAGTAAAGATAATATATTTTGTAAAAGATTTGTACAAAGAAGCTTTGTCTACACAAGCCATAGACTAAAGCCTGAAGTCTCTTAGTGTAGTCGAGAAGATTGTACCCCACCTAAAGAAGGTTAAATGGGCACACTTCATCAAACTCATTTCCAAGAGTAGCACAAGGAAGTTAATAAAAAATGCAATAGCTAGACTGCTCTGGAGTACTTGTGGATACATCACAAAATATAAGCTTTGCCCCATAATACATTACAATCTTCATCATTATTCGAGTGATTATTGACTAATGAAAAAATTGAATCTTGTGAAAATCTCTTTCTCTCTTCTTGTTAGGTGCTCTATATTCAATTCTTGCTCCATGCATGATCATGAGTCCTGAAGAATCTCTATCAGAATTTGAGCTTTGTTCATGTTGTGACACTCAAAAATTCTGCCACACCTCTCCTTCCAAATCCACCAAACTGCACATCTGAATATAATTGTTGCTAGTTGTGTAAGAGGTCCCTTTCTTGAGAAGCCTTGCATTAGCCTTTCTAGTTCATGATGCAAGTTTGGCCGTGGTAGCCTTTGAAGATCAAATCGCTTCAAGATCTCTTCCCATATCCAAGATGAATAATCACAAGCAAAGTATAGATGGTCAACACTTTCTTCCTTTTGCATACACAAAGAGCACCGATTTACAATATAAATACCTCTTCGCTGCATATTGTCCATCGTAGGAAGTTTGCCGAGAAGGGCCTGCCATGTACATAAGGAATGTCGTTGTGAGCATGGACTATCCCATGTCCAACTACTTGGGATCCACTTGTTGTTTCGTCGTCTAATTTGGTTACATGCAGATGTAGTACTAAATTTACCATTATCATGGCGCCTTTTGGAGCTCTCAATCTCCACAAAGGGCAAAATTGTGTGGGTACGTCAAAAGCAGATAATTCCTCGCGCGCCTACGGGCCGTATCAATGTTCGGTCGACCAAAATGTCCCTTATCATATTGGTGCTAGAAGAAGGGCCAACGAATTCAACTGGTCGAGAGGAACATGGAGATTTATATAAATCAAAATTAGGCATCGGCTTGGGAATGGGGGGGAATGGGCCTGCGTTCCCTTGCGTGCGTGCGTGAGTGCTCTGCTCTGCTTGGGCTTGCGCTTGCGCTTGCGATCGACGCTGGGGACGGCAACCTCTTCCCTTGCGCTTGTGCTTGCGATTGCTCCCTTGGGCGATTTCTCCTCTACGATCACTCCGCGGCGAGTGGAAGGCCGGCGGTCGCTCCTGCGATCAGCGATTCCAGGCCGGGAATCGGCGACTTCAGGCGTGGAAGGGCGGCGGCTCTTCTCCCCTAGGCGCGGGACGGACTCTAGGGCAAGAAACGGTGGAAGCTGCGCTGCGATTGGGGCTGGGTTCACTGCCGCTTCCTGCGGCAACTCCAGCGTGGAAAGGGCGACGGCTGCTTCTGCAATCGGCGTGGAAGGGGCGACGGCTGCGACATTAGTGTGGGCAGGGTGGTGGCTTCCTCTCCCCTAGGCGGCTGGCGGCTAGGGCGAGCGACGCCATGGATGCGAGCGGCCGGACGCGGCACTCTGCTTCGCATCCTCTGTTCCAGCGGGATGCTCCTCCGCTGGCTTCTTCCCAGCGGCTGATTGCTTCACAGCAGAACGCCCCTCTCCAGCAGTCACAGCGGGAGAGGGTTGCTCCTCAGCCGCTGGTTACTTCACCGCGGGAGGGGGTTGCTCCTCTCCAACAGCCGCTGGTTCCTCCCCAGCAGCTTAGGCCGGTTTCACACCAGGATGTTCCACCGCTGATTTCTTCTTCTCGACGGGATGCTCCTTCAATGAACCAGGCCCGAGGTCGTTCACGATCTAGATCACGACCTCCAGCTCCTATTTCCCGAGATCCGAAGCCTTGGAGTAGCCTCTTCAAGGCTCCAGTGGGTAGTCCGGATCTTCGACTGGACTTTTTTGCTCCAGAAGTACAGGCTGACCAGAAGATTGCTGTGTATGAGACTATTGATTCCGACGAACTAATTGAGACATGGTCAATGGCAATTGTGGGCTACGTTGTTGGACTAAGAACATCCTTTTTCCCACTATCCTCATACATCAGAACTCGATGGGGAATATCAACATTTGATCTTCATATGTTGGAGACCGGATTCTTTGTATGCAGGCTTTATTCGGAAGAAGATTTACAACGGGTCCTTGAAGGATTTTGGACTATCCGTGGTCATCCAATGATACTACGACGCTGGGCACCTGATGTGAGATTGGAGTTAGACAGTTTACAGTCTATCCCAATATGGGTTTCTTTTCATGGACTTCCACTACATCTCTGGGGTCGTCGTTTTATTGCAAAGCTTTGCAGCACCCTGGGACAACCATTGTATCTTGATAAGGCAACAGCTTCGCAAACGAGATTGACCTTTGCCAGAGCTTGTGTAATGGTTTCTTCTGATGAGGAACTGCCGAATGATGTTTCTTACCGTGATCTTGATGGGAGCACCCGAAAGGTGAAAGTCTCATATTCTTGGAAGCCACAACGATGCAAGGTTTGTCTATCTTTTGGACATGTAAATGGTGCCTGCCAACAGCCTTCACAAAAAATCACACAGGTCTACCGACCACGCCAAGAGCCACAGAATGGGGTCACTACCACTAATCCAAGCACTGATACTCCAGTGCCAACAGTGGTGATGGCGGAGAAGATGATTGAACACTCTGACTCGTTGGGGCAGCGACACGAACAAGAGAAAGACAAGTCAGGACTTCCATCTTTACCTATTATATCAGAGAATTTCACTGCAGGAGCTTCCCAAGGTTCTCACTCCCCAATAACAACCTCGCCTTCACGAATCACTCCTTCAGATAATCAGGAAATTTCATTTCAACAACCTCTTGGGAACCAAGACATTGCAACTCACCAAACTCATCGCTCTTCGACACATCCCGCTATTCAGGACTCCTTGCCTCAAGGTACGCAAAAATTTAAACATTTGCAAGCTGTGGATGAGGTGGATAAATATAGGAATAAAGGATTAAAGGGTAAAGATATTATGCGAGAGGACCATGCAAAATCAAAGGATAAGAAAAAGGATGGTAGTGTCCTCCCAAAATCGCATGCTCTTCCTTCTATCTAGTATTGATGAAAATAAGCTGTTGGAATGTTCGTGGACTTAATAAGACTGAGAAATGTCGGGAGCTCAATAGAATAATCCGATCTGCTGCATGTGACATTGTCATTCTTGTGGAAACAAAAATTAAACCTCATCGTGTTCAAGTTCAGAAGAATTTAATATGGCCTGAGGCAGAACTTTTTACTAATGATTCTCAGGATACTTATGGTCGAGTTTGGGTCTTATGGCATCCTAATCTTGTTACTGCTTGGTTTATTTCTGCTACTAATCAATTCATTCATCTTAAGGCAGAGGATAAACAGACTGGATGTCAATTCAATATTACCGGTATTTATGCATCTAACAGTATGTCTGACAGGAATGCTCTATGGCGTGATCTGGTTAGCATTTCAAATAGTTATCCTACAGTACCTTGGGTTGTTCTCGGTGACTTTAATACTGTCAGATACACAAATGAGAAAGTGGGGGGTAGAGTGCTTTCCGAATGTCAGCTTCAACATTTTAATGATTGTATAGATACTGCTGCATTGACTGACATGAAATCTGTAGGTGATTGGTTCTCATGGAACAATCAAAGTACTGCTGAAAGAAAAATTATGGCTCGACTTGACAGATGTTTGATAAATCAGGAATGGTTAGCAGTTTTTCCAGATTCACTTCTTGAGTACGGTGCTAAGTTATTTTCGGATCACTCTATTATGCATATACATGCAGATAAAGCACTACCAAGAGTCAAGAAACCTTTTAGATTTTTTAATATGTGGAGTTCTCACCCAAAGTTCCTCGAAGTTATTAAGTCAGCTTGGGACATTAATGTATTTGGTTCTCCCCCTTACATCCTATGTCAAAAACTAAAAGCATGCAAAGCAGCACTGAAGAAGTGGAATTCAACTACATTTGGAAATATCAACGACAGAGTTCAGTTATGCAAGAAAGAACTTATGGCTGTGCAAAGCGAGCTAAATCTTCAACCTCTGGATGCGAATCTTATATACAAAGAGGCTGCTGCTAGAAATAACTTTATGCAAGCTTTGAAGCAGGAGGAATGCTTTTTGAAACAGAAGTCACGACAGCATTGGCTTACTCTATGGGATTCTAATACGAAGTTTTTCTATGCTGCTATTGCTACCAGAAGGGCTACTAATCACATCAAAAAATGCAAAGGTATAGATGGTAATCTCATTGAGGATCTGGATGAGGTTAAAAATTACACCGAGCAATTTTTTTATTCCTTACTCAATCAGGAACAGCAGCCTAATAGTATTCATGTTGGGCCTACAAGACGACTTGATTATGAAGCCCTCTCTCATCTTAATGCCCCAATAACGGATGATGAAATTGTGAAAGTTGTTTTTAAGTCCCCGAAGCACAAAAGCCCTGGTCCAGATGGATTTCCAGCTGAGTTTTATCAAATTGCATGGGCTATTGTAGGCAACGATGTCATAAAAGCTTGTCGACATTTTTTCTCCTCAGGTCACATTCTGAAAGAAATGAATTGCACTTTTATTTCTTTAGTGCCTAAAAATGATGGTGCCGATTCATTGGAGAACTACCGTCCTATTTCACTGTGCAACTTTATTTATAAGGTTATCTCTAAGTTGCTGGCAGATAGACTACAAAAGGTCATGAATAAGGTCATTAGTCCTAATCAGGCTGCTTTTATTAAAGGGAGGAGTATCCATCATAATGTCCTGCTTGCTAATGATTTGGTTAAGGATCTACACTCAAAAACAAGAGGGAAAAAGATCTGTTTTAAAGCTGATTTACGGAAGGCCTTTGACTCAGTCAATAGGCAATTTATTTACATGATGCTCCATAATATGGGCTTCCCTCAGCGCTGGGTTCAATGGATTCAATGTTGCTTGGAAACTCCAAAATTTTCGATTCTCTTTAATGGTTCACCTATTGGCTTCTTCGGGAGTAAGAATGGCATTCGGCAAGGCGATCCACTATCTCCTTATCTTTTTACGATTGCAATGGAAGGACTCAGTTGTATGTTAGAAGTGGCTGTTTCCAATGGCAAAATTAAGGTACCATATTATGGTTCTATTTATATCTCTCACATAACATTTGCTGATGACCTTATTATCTTCCTTCGAGATGATCCAGTTTCTGTGAGTAATCTGGCAGATATTCTTAATGAATTTGGTATAGTTTCTGGTCTTAAGCTAAACCATGCAAAGAGCAAAGTATATGTGGGTGCTTGCATTGACAATAAGGATCATATTGCTCAAACATTGGGAGTTGCTGAAGGAAATTTACCGGTTCCTTACTTGGGTCTCCCACTTATATCCACTGGAATCAACAAAGCCTCCTGTCAGCCTATCATACAAAAAATTAAGAACAGAATTTCCTCTTGGAAAAATAGGCTTCTTTCTAAAGCTGGACGACTTGAACTTATTCGATCTGTGTTGACCTCTTATTCTATTTATTGGTCTCATGCATTCCTTCTACCAGCTGGGCTTCTCCATGATATTGATAAATTACTTATGAACTTCTTTTGGAATGGCACAGATGGTAAGGCAATGCACATGGTGAATTGGGACAGCATTTGCAAACCGAAGGATGAAGGGGGGCTGAATCTTCGACATATTAGAGATTGGAATAAAGCTTGTATGGTAAAGCAATTATGAGATATTTTACAAAACAAGTCTTCCTTATGGTCACAATGGGTTTTTGCTAGGTACCTTACCAAGGAATCAATCTGGGAAGTATCTGCAAAAACATCTCATTCTGCTGCTTGGAAAGGAATTCTAAAGGCAAGGAGATGGCTACGTAACAATATTTCTTATGTGATTTCTTCTGGAACCAATATTAATATGTGGTATGATCCTTGGGTGAATGGGAAAAGCATATTTCAGATATTTGGTGATAGAGTACGACAGGATCTGGGGGCTCCCAAAGACTGGAAGGTTTCTGAATTCATTAACAATGGTACTTGGTGTCTTCCCAACCCTACCTCCCCTGACATGTTATTACTTTGGCCGACTATTAGGGCTATTACAATCAAGAACAACTCTTCAGATATGCTTATTTGGCTTCATGATAACGGTAAATTTAGTGCTACATCTGCATGGAACCAAATTAGACGACGAAACAACAAGTGGATCCAAAGTAGTTGGACATGGGATAGTCCATGCTCACAGCGACATTCCTTATGTACATGGCAGGCCCTTCTCGGCAAACTTCCTACGATGGACAATATGCAGCGAAGAGGTATTTATATTGTAAATCGGTGCTCTTTGTGTATGCAAAATGAAGAAAGTGTTGACCATCTCTACTTTGCTTGTGATTATTCATCTTGGATATGGAAGGAGATCTTGAAGCGATTTGATTTTCAAAGGCTACCACGGCCAAACTTGCATCATGAATTAGAAATGCTTATGCAAAGCTTCTCAAGAAAGGGGCCTCTTACACAACTAGCACGAATTATATTCAGATGTGCTATTTGGTGGATTTGGAAGGAGAGGTGTGGCAGAATTTTTGAGTGTCACAACATGAACAAAGCTCAAATTCTGATAGAGATTCTTCAGGACTCACGATCATGTATGGAGCAAGAATTGAATACAGAGCACCTAACAAGAAGAGAGAAAGATATTTTCACAAGATTCAATTTTTCCATTCGTCAAGAATCACTCGAATAATGATGAAGATTGTAATTATATGGGGCAAAGCTTATATTTTGTGATGTATCCACAAGTAGTCCAGAACAGTCTAGCTATTGCATTTTATTATTTATTAACTTCCTTATGCTACTCTTGGAGATGAGTTTGATGAAGCGTGCTCATTTCACCTTCTTTAGGTGGGGTGCAATCTTCTCGACTACACTAAGAGACTTCAGGCTTTAGTCTATGGCTTGTGTAGACAAAGCTTCTTTGTACAAATCTTTTACAAAATACAATATCTTTACTTACCAAAAAAAAAATACCATTATCATGAAGCCAAATAAGCATATCTGAAGAGTTGTTCTTGATTGGAATAGCCCTAATAGTCGGCCAAAGTAATAACATGTCCGGGGAGGTAGGGTTAGGAAGACACCATGTACCATTGTTAATGAAATCAGAAACCTTCCAGTCTTTGGGAGCCCCCAGATCCTGTCGTACTCTATCACCAAATATCTGAAATATACTTTTCCCATTCACCCAAGGATCATACCACATATTAATATTGGTTCCAGAAGAAATCACATAAGAAATATTGTTACGTAGCCATCTCCTTGCCTTCAGAATTCCTTTCCAAGCAGCAGAATGAGATGTTTTTGCAGATACTTCCCAGATTGATTCCTTGGTAAGGTACCTAGCAAAAACCCATTGTGACCATAAACTTTGCGCAGAGTCGAGTTTCGATCGATTTTTCGTGCACCGTCTCGGAAATTCAAAATACTGGTATTTCCCGCCTTATTAGCCCATGGGAAGTCGTACAAGCACGCTTTCGCAAAAAAATATGACGTTCATAAACTTTGCGCGAAGTCGTGCGCGAGTCGAGTTTCGTTCGGTTTTTCGTGCACCGTCTCGGAAATTTAAAATACTGGTCATTCACGTTGTATTAGCCCATGGTAAGTCGTATGAGCATGGTTTCACGAAAAAACGCGACGGTCATAAACTTTTTAGCAGAGTCGAGTTTCGATCGATTGTTCGTGCACTGTCTCGGAAATTCAAAATACTGGTCTTTCCCGTCTTATTAGCCCATGGGAAGTCGTACAAGCACGCTTTCGCAAAAAAATACGACGGTCATAAATTTGCGCGAACTTTGCGCAAAGTCGATTTTCGATCGGTTTTTCGTGCACCATCACAGAAATACAAAATACTGGTCATTCACGGTGTATTAGCCCATGGTAAGTCGTCTGAGCATGGTTTCACGAATAAACGCGACGGTCTTACACTTTGCGTAGAGTCGAGTTTCGATCGGTTTTTCGTTCACCGTCTCGGAAATTCAAAATACTGGTCTTTCCCGTCTTATTAGCCCATGGGAAGTCGTACAAGCACGCTTTCGCAAAAAAATACGACGGTCATAAACTTTGCGCGAAGTCGTGCGCGAGTCGAGTTTCGATCGGTTTTTCGTGCACCATCTCGGAAATTCAAAATACTGGTCATTCACGTTGTATTAGCCCATGGTAAGTCGTATGACAATGGTTTCACGAAAAAACGCGACCGTCATAATCTTTGCGAGAGTCGAGTTTCGATCGGTTTTTCGTGCACCGTCTTGGAAATTCAAAATACTGGTCTTTCCCGTCTTATTAGCCCATGGGAAGTCGTACAAGCTCGCTTTCGCAAAAAAATACGATGGTCAAAAACATTGCGCGAAGTCGCGCGCTGTGTCGAGTTTCGATTGGTTTTACGTGCACCATCATCTCGGAAATTCAAAATACTGGCCATTCACGATATATTAGTCCATGGTAAGTCGTATGAGCATAGTTTCACAAAAAAACGCGACGGTCATAAACTTTGCGCAGAGTCGAGTTTCGATCGATTTTTCGTGCACCTTCTCGGAAATTCAAAATACTGGTCTTTCCCGTCTTATTAGCCCATGGGAAGTCGTACAAGCACGCTTTCGCAAAAAAATACGACGGTCATAAACTTTGCGCGAAGTCGTGCGCGAGTCGAGTTTCGATCAGTTTTTCGTGCACCGTCTAGGAAATTCAAAATACTGGCCATTCACGTTGTATTAGCCCATGGTAAGTCGTCTGAGCATGGTTTCACGTAAAAACGCGACGGTCTTAAACTTTGCGCAGAGTCGAGTTTCGATCGGATTTTCATGCACCGTCTCGGAAATTCAAAATACTGGTTTTTCCCGTCTTATTAGCCCATGGGAAGTCGTACAAGCACGCTTTCGCAAAAAAATACGACGGTCATAAATTTGCGCGAACTTTGCGCGAACTTTGCTCAAAGTCGTGTTTCGATTGATTTTTCGTGCACCGTCACAGAAATTCAAAATACTGGTCATTCACGATGTATTAGCCCATGGTAAGTCGTCTGAGCATGGTTTCACGAAAAAACGCGATGGTCTTAAACTTTGCGCAGAGTCGAGTTTCGATCGGTTTTTCGTGCACCGTCTCGGAAATTCAAAATACTGGTCTTTCCCGTCTTATTAGCCCATGGGAAGTCGTACAAGCACGCTTTCGCAAAAAAATACGACAGTCATAAATTTGCGCGAACTTTGCTCAAAGTCGAGTTTCGATCGATTTTTCGTGCACCGTCACAGAAATTCAAAATACTGGTCATTCACGATGTATAAGCCCATGGTAAGTCGTCTGAGCCTGGTTTCACGAAAAAACGCGACGGTCTTAAACTTTGCGTAGAGTCGAGTTTCGATCGGTTTTTCGTTCACCGTCTCGGAAATTCAAAATACTGGTCTTTCCCGTCTTATTAGCCCATGGGAAGTCGTACAAGCATGCTTTCGCAAAAAAATACGACGGTCATAAACTTTGCGCGAAGTCGTGCGCGAGTCGAGTTTCGATCGGTTTTTCGTGCACCGTCTCGGAAATTCAAAATACTGGCCATTCATGTTGTATTAGCCCATGGTAAGTCGTCTGAGCATGGTTTCACGAAAAAACGCGATGGTCTTAAACTTTGCGCAGAGTCGAGTTTCGATCGGTTTTTCGTGCACCGTCTCGGAAATTCAAAACACTGGTTTTTCCCGTCTTATTTTTTTTTTTTTTGGTAAGTAAAGATAATATATTTTGTAAAAGATTTGTACAAAGAAGCTTTGTCTACACTAGCCATAGACTAAAGCCTGAAGTCTCTTAGTGTAGTCGAGAAGATTGTACCCCACCTAAAGAAGGTTAAATGGGCACACTTCATCAAACTCATTTCCAAGAGTAGCACAAGGAAGTTAATAAAAAATGCAATAGCTAGACTGCTCTGGAGTACTTGTGGATACATCACAAAATATAAGCTTTGCCCCATAATACATTACAATCTTCATCATTATTCGAGTGATTATTGACTAATGAAAAAATTGAATCTTGTGAAAATCTCTTTCTCTCTTCTTGTTAGGTGCTCTATATTCAATTCTTGCTCCATGCATGATCGTGAGTCCTGAAGAATCTCTATCAGAATTTGAGCTTTGTTCATGTTGTGACACTCAAAAATTCTGCCACACCTCTCCTTCCAAATCCACCAAACTGCACATCTGAATATAATTCTTGCTAGTTGTGTAAGAGGACCCTTTCTTGAGAAGCCTTGCATTAGCCTTTCTAGTTCATGATGCAAGTTTGGCCGTGGTAGCCTTTGAAGATCAAATCGCTTCAAGATCTCTTCCCATATCCAAGATGAATAATCACAAGCAAAGTATAGATGGTCAACACTTTCTTCCTTTTGCATACACAAAGAGCACCGATTTACAATATAAATACCTCTTCGCTGCATATTGTCCATCGTAGGAAGTTTGCCAAGAAGGGCCTGCCATGTACATAAGGAATGTCGTTGTGAGCATGGACTATCCCATGTCCAACTACTTGGGATCCACTTGTTGTTTCGTCGTCTAATTTGGTTACATGCAGATGTAGCACTAAATTTACCATTATCATGAAGCCAAATAAGCATATCTGAAGAGTTGTTCTTGATTGGAATAGCCCTAATAGTCGGCCAAAGTAATAACATGTCTGGGGAGGTAGGGTTAGGAAGACACCATGTACCATTGTTAAAGAAATCAGAAACCTTCCAGTCTTTGGGAGCCCCCAGATCCTGTCGTACTCTATCACCAAATATCTGAAATATACTTTTCCCATTCACCCAAGGATCATACCACATATTAATATTGGTTCCAGAAGAAATCACATAATAAATATTGTTACATAGCCATCTCCTTGCCTTCAGAATTCCTTTCCAAGCAGCAGAATGAGATGTTTTTGCAGATACTTCCCAGATTGATTCCTTGGTAAGGTACCTAGCAAAAACCCATTGTGACCATAAACTTTGCGCAGAGTCGAGTTTCGATCGATTTTTCGTGCACCGTCTCGGAAATTCAAAATACTGGTATTTCCCGTCTTATTAGCCCATGGGAAGTCGTACAAGCACGCTTTCGCAAAAAAATATGACGTTCATAAACTTTGCGCGAAGTCGTGCGCGAGTCGAGTTTCGTTCGGTTTTTCGTGCACCGTCTCAGAAATTTAAAATACTGGTCATTCACGTTGTATTAGCCCATGGTAAGTCGTATGAGCATGGTTTCACGAAAAAACGCGACGGTCATAAACTTTTTAGCAGAGTCGAGTTTCGATCGATTGTTCGTGCACTGTCTCGGAAATTCAAAATACTGGTCTTTCCCGTCTTATTAGCCCATGGGAAGTCGTACAAGCACGCTTTCGCAAAAAAATACGACGGTCATAAATTTGCGCGAACTTTGCGCAAAGTCGAGTTTCGATCGGTTTTTCGTGCACCATCACAGAAATTCAAAATACTGGTCATTCACGATGTATTAGCCCATGGTAAGTCGTCTGAGCAAGGTTTCACGAAAAAACGGGACGGTCTTACACTTTGCGTAGAGTCGAGTTTCGATCGGTTTTTCGTTCACCGTCTCGGAAATTCAAAATACTGGTCTTTCCTGTCTTATTAGCCCATGGGAAGTCGTACAAGCACGCTTTCGCAAAAAAATACGACGGTCATAAATTTGCGCGAACTTTGCGCGAACTTTGCTCAAAGTCGTGTTTTGATCGATTTTTCGTGCACCGTCACAGAAATTCAAAATACTGGTCATTAACGATGTATTAGCCCATGGTAAGTCGTCTGAGCATGGTTTCACGAAAAAACGCGACGGTCTTAAACTTTGCGCAGAGTCGAGTTTCGATCGGTTTTTCGTTCACCGTCTCGGAAATTCAAAATACTGGTCTTTCCCGTCTTATGAGCCCATGGGAAGTCGTACAAGCACGCTTTGGCAAAAAAATACGACGGTCATAAACTTTGCGCGAAGTCGTGCGCGAGTCGAGTTTCGATCGGTTTTTCGTGCACCGTCTCGGAAATTCAAAATACTGGCCATTCACGTTGTATTAGCCCATGGTAAGTCGTATGAGTATGGTTTCAAGAAAAAACGCGACGGTCATAAACTTTGCGCAGAGTCGAGTTTCGATCGATTTTTCGTGCACCGTCTCGGAAATTCAAAATACTGGTATTTCCCGTCTTATTAGCCCATGGGAAGTCGTACAAGTTCGCTTTCGCATAAAAATACGACGGTCATAAACTTTGCGCGAAGTCGCGCGCTGTGTCGAGTTTCGATTGGTTTTACGTGCACCATCTCGAAAATTCAAAATACTGTCCATTCACGATGTATTAGCCCATGGTAAGTCGTATGAGCATGGTTTCACGAAAAAACGCGACGGTCATAAACTTTTCGCAGAGTCGAGTTTCGATCGATTTTTCGTGCACCGTCTTGGAAATTCAAAATACTGGTATTTCCCGTCTTATTAGCCCATGGGAAGTCGTACAAGCACGCTTTCGCAAAAAAATACGACGGTCATAAACTTTGCGCGAAGTCGTGCGCGAGTCGAGTTTCGATCGGTTTTTCGTGCACCGTCTCGGAAATTCAAAATACTGGACTTTCCCGTCTTATTAGCCCATGGGAAATCGTACAAGCACGCTTTCGCAAAAAAATACGACGGTCATAAACTTTGCGCGAAGTCGTGCGCGAGTCAAGTTTCGATCGGTTTTTCGTGCACCGTCTCGGAAATTCAAAATACTGGCCATTCACGTTGTATTAGCCCATGGTAAGTCGTATGAGCATGGTTTAACGAAAAAACGCGACGGTCATAAACTTTGCGCAGAGTCGAGTTTCGATCGATTTTTCGTGCACCGTCTCGGAAATTCAAAATACTGGTATTTCCCGTCTTATTATTTTTTTGGTAAGTAAAGATAATGTATCTTGTAAAAGATTTGTACAAAGAAGCTTTGTCTACACAAGCCATAGACTAAAGCCTAAAGTCTCTTAGTGTAGTCGAGAAGATTGTACCCCACCTAAAGAAGGTGAAATGGGCACGCTTCATCAAACTCATCTCCAAGAGTAGCACAAGGAAGTTAATAAATAATAAAATGCAATAGCTAGACTGTTCTGGACTACTTGTGGATACATCACAAAACATATTCTTTGCCCCATATATACATTACAATCTTCATCATATTTCGAGGGATTCTTGACGAATGGAAAAATTGAATCTTGTGAAAATCTCTTTCTCTCTTCGTGTTAGGTGCTCTGTATTCAATTCTTGCTCCATACATGATCGTGAGTCCTGAAGAATCTCTATCAGAATTTGAGCTTTGTTCATGTTGTGACACTCAAAAATTCTGTCACACCTCTCCTTCCAAATCCACCAAATAGCACATCTGAATATAATTCTTGCTAGTTGTGTAAGAGGCCCCTTTCTTGAGAAGCTTTGCATAAGCATTTCTAATTCATGATGCAAGTTTGGCCGTGGTAGCCTTTGAAGATCAAATCGCTTCAAGATCTCCTTCCATATCTAAGATGAATAATCACAAGCAAAGTAGAGATGGTCAACACTTTCTTCCTTTTGCATACACAAAGAGCACCGATTTACAATATAAATACCTCTTCGCTGCATATTGTCCATCGTAGGAAGTTTGCCGAGAAGGGCCTGCCATGTACATAAGGAATGTCGCTGTGAGCATGGACTATCCCATGTCCAACTACTTGGGATCCACTTGTTGTTTCGTCGTCTAATTTGGTTCCATGCAGATGTAGCACTAAATTTACCATTATCATGAAGCCAAATAAGCATATCTGAAGAGTTGTTATTGATTGGAATAGCCCTAATAGTCGGCCAAAGTAATAACATGTCTGGGGAGGTAGGGTTGGGAAGACACCATGTACCATTGTTAATGAATTCAGAAACCTTCCAGTCTTTGGGAGCCCCCAGATCCTGTCGTACTCTATCACCAAATATCTGAAATATACTTTTCCCATTGACCCAAGGATCATACCACATATTAATATTGGTTCCAGAAGAAATCACATAAGAAATATTGTTACGTAGCCATCTCCTTGCCTTCAGAATTCCTTTCCAAGCAGCAGAATGAGATGTTTCTGCAGATGCTTCCCAGATTGATTCCTTGGTAAGGTACCTAGCAAAAACCCATTGTGACCATAAGGAAGACTTGTTTTGTAAAATATCCCATAATTGCTTTACCATATAAGCTTTATTCCAATCTCTAATATGTCGAAGATTCAGCCTCCCTTCATCCTTCGGTTTGCAAATGTTGTCCCAATTCACCATGTGCATTGCCTTACCATATGTGCCATTCCAAAAGAAGTTCATAAGTAATTTATCAATATCATGGAGAAGCCCGGCAGGTAGAAGGAATGCATGAGACCAATAAATAGAATAAGAGATCAACATAGATCGAATAAGTTCAAGTCGTCCAGCTTTAGAAAGAAGCCTATTTTTCCAAGAGGAAATTCTGTTCTTAATTTTTTGTAGGATAGGCTGACAGGAGACTTTGTTGATTCCAGTGGATATAAGTGGGAGACCCAAGTAAGGAACCGGTAAATTTCCTTCAGCAACTCCCAATGTTTGAGCAATATGATCCTTATTGTCAATGCAAGCACCCACATATACTTTGCTCTTTGCATGGTTTAGCTTAAGACCAGAAACTTTACCAAATTCATTAAGAATATCTGCCAGATTACTCACAGAAACCGGATCATCTCGAAGGAAGATAATAAGGTCATCAGCAAATGTTATGTGAGAGATATAAACAGAACCATAATGTGGTACCTTAATTTTGCCATTGGAAACAGCCTCTTCTAACATACAACTGAGTCCTTCCATTGCAATGGTAAAAAGATAAGGAGATAGTGGATCGCCTTGCCGAATGCCATTCTTACTCCCGAAGAAGCCAATAGGTGAACCATTAAAGAGAATCGAAAATTTTGGAGTTTCCAAGCAACATTGAATCTATTTAACCAAGTGCTGAGGGAAGCCCATATTATGGAGCATCATGTAAATAAAATGCCTATTGACTGAGTCAAAGGCCTTTCGTAAATCAGCTTTAAAACAGATCTTTTTCCCTCTTGTTTTAGAATGTAGATCCTTAACCAAATCATTAGCAAGCAGGACATTATGATGGATACTCCTCCCTTTAATAAAAGCAGTCTGATTAGGACTAATGACCTTATTCATGACCTTTTGTAGTCTATCTGCCAGCAAATTAGAGATAACCTTATAAATAAAGTTGCACAGTGAAATAGGACAGTAGTTCTCCAATGAATCAGCTCCATCATTTTTAGGCACTAAGGAAGTCGTACCAGCATGCTTTCGCAAAAAAAATACGACGGTCATAAATTTGCGCGAAGTCGTGCGCGAGTCGAGTTTCGATCGGTTTTTCGTGCACCGTCTCGGAAATTCAAAATACTGGCAATTCACGTAGTATTAGCCCATGGTAAGTCGTATGAGCATGGTTTCACGAAAAAACGCGACCGTCATAATCTTTGCGAGAGTCGAGTTTCGATCGGTTTTTCGTGCACCGTCTTGGAAATTCAAAATACTGGTCTTTCCCGTCTTATTAGCCCATGGGAAGTCGTAAAAGCACGCTTTCGCAAAAAATACGACGGTCATAAACTTTGCGCGAAGTCGTGCGCGAGTCGAGTTTCGATCGGTTTTTCGTGCACCGTCTCGGAAATTCAAAATACTGGCCATTCACGTTGTATTAGCCCATGGTATGTCGTATGAGCATGGTTTCACGAAAAAACGTGACCGTCTTAATCTTTGCGAGAGTCGAGTTTCGATCGGTTTTTCGTGCACCGTCTTGGAAATTCAAAATACTGGTCTTTCCCGTCTTATTAGCCCATGGGAAGTCGTACAAGCACGCTTTCGCAAAAAAATACGACGGTCATAAACTTTGCTCGAAGTCGTGCGCGAGTCGAGTTTCGATCGGTTTTTCGTGCACCGTCTCAGAAATTCCAAATACTGGCCATTCACGTTGTATTAGCCCATGGTAAGTCGTATGAGCATGGTTTCATTAAAAAAACACGACGGTCTTAAACTTTGCGCAGAGTCGAGTTTCGATCGGTTTTTCGTGCACCGTCTCGGAAATTCAAAATACTGGTCTTTCCCGTCTTATTAGCCCATGAGAAGTCGTACAAGCATGCTTTCGCAAAAAAATACGACGGTCATAAACTTTGCGCGAAGTCGTGCGCGAGTCGAGTTTCGATCGGTTTTTCGTGCACCGTCTCGGAAATTGAAAATACTAGGCATTCACGTTGTATTAGCCCATGGTAAGTCGTATGAGCATGGTTTCATGAAAAAACGCGACGGTCATAAACTTTGCGCAGAGTCGAGTTTCGATCGATTTTTCGTGCACTGTCTCGGAAATTCAAAATACTGGACTTTCCCGTCTTATTAGCCCATGGGAAGTCCTACAAGCACGCTTTCGCAAAAAAATACGACGGTCATAAACTTTGCGCGAAGTCGTGCGCGAGTCGAGTTTCGATCGGTTTTTCTTTCACCGTCTCGGAAATTCAAAATACTGGCCATTCACGTTGTATTAGCCCATGGTAAGTCGTATGAGCATGGTTTCACAAAAAAATGCGACCGTCATAATCTTTGCGAGAGTCGAGTTTCGATCGGTTTTTCGTGCACCGTCTTGGAAATTCAAAATACTGGTCTTTCCCGTCTTATTAGCCCATGGGAAGTCGTACAAGCACGCTTTCGCAAAAAAACGCGACGGTCATAAACTTTGCGCAGAGTCGAGTTTCGATCGATTTTTCGTGCACCATCTCGGAAATTCAAAATACTGGACTTTCCCGTCTTATTAGCCCATGGGAAGTCGTACAAGCACGCTTTCGCAAAAAAATACGACGGTCATAAACTTTGCGCGAAGTCGTGCGCGAGTCGAGTTTCGATCGGTTTTTCGTGCACCGTCTCGGAAATTCAAAATACTGGCCATTCACGTTGTATTAGCCCACGGTAAGTCGTATGAGGATGGTTTCACGAAAAAACACGACGGTCATAAACTTTGCGCAGAGTCGAGTTTCGATCGATTTTTCGTGCACCGTCTCGGAAATTCAAAATACTGGTATTTCCCGTCTTATTAGCCCATGGGAAGTCGTACAAGCACGCTTTCGCAAAAAAATACGACGGTCATAAACTTTGCGCGAAGTCGTGCGCGAGTCGAGTTTCGATCGGTTTTTCGTGCACCGTCTCGGAAATTCAAAATACTGGCCATTCACGTTGTATTAGCCCATGGTAAGTCGTATGAGCATGGTTTCATGAAAAAACGCGACGATCATAAACTTTGCGCAGAGTCGAGTTTCGATCGATTTTTCGTGCACTGTCTCGGAAATTCAAAATACTGGACTTTCCCGTCTTATTAGCCCATGGGAAGTCCTACAAGCACGCTTTCGCAAAAAATTACGACGGTCATAAACTTTGCGCGAAGTCGTGCGCGAGTCGAGTTTCGATCGGTTTTTCGTTCACCGTCTCTGAAATTCAAAATACTGGCCATTCACGTTGTATTAGCCCATGGTAAGTCGTATGAGCATGGTTTCACAAAAAAATGCGACCGTCATAATCTTTGCGAGAGTCGAGTTTCGATCGGTTTTTCGTGCACCGTCTTGGAAATTCAAAATACTGGTCTTTCCCGTCTTATTAGCCCATGGGAAGTCGTACAAGCACGCTTTCGCAAAAAAACGCGACGGTCATAAACTTTGCGCAGAGTCGAGTTTCGATCGATTTTTCGTGCACCATCTCGGAAATTCAAAATACTGGACTTTCCCGTCTTATTAGCCCATGGGAAGTCGTACAAGCACGCTTTCACAAAAAAATACGACGGTCATAAACTTTGCGCGAAGTCGTGCGCGAGTCGAGTTTCGATCGGTTTTT
The DNA here is from genome assembly GCA_029747655.1 of Ensete ventricosum. Classification (NCBI taxonomy): domain Eukaryota; kingdom Viridiplantae; phylum Streptophyta; class Magnoliopsida; order Zingiberales; family Musaceae; genus Ensete; species Ensete ventricosum. The sequence continues at coordinate 41,630,993 of JAQQAF010000003.1, forward strand.
CATGCACCGTCTCGAAAATTCAAAATACTGGCCATTCACGTTGTATTAGCCCACGGTAAGTCGTATGAGCATGGTTTCACGAAAAAATACGACGGTCATAAACTTTGCGCAGAGTCGAGTTTCGATCGATTTTTCGTGCACCGTCTCGGAAATTCAAAATACTGGTATTTCCCGTCTTATTTGCCCATGGGAAGTCGTACAAGCACGCTTTCGCAAAAAAATACGACGGTCATAAACTTTGCGCGAAGTCGTGCGCGAGTCGAGTTTCGATCGGTTTTTCGTGCACCGTCTCAGAAATTCAAAATACTGGCCATTCACGTTGTATTAGCCCATGGTAAGTCGAATGAGCATGGTTTCACGAAAAAACGCGACGGTCATAATCTTTGCGATAGTCGAGTTTCGATAGGTTTTTCGTGCACCGTCTTGGAAATTCAAAATACTGGTCTTTCCCGTCTTATTAATCCATGGGAAGTCCTACAAGCTCCCTTTTGCAAAAAAATACGACGGTCAAAAACGTTGCGCGAAGTCGCGCGCTGTGTCGAGTTTCGATCGGTTTTTCGTGCACCGTCTCGGAAATTCAAAATACTGGCCATTCACGTTGTATTAGCCCATGGTAAGTCGTATGAGCATGGTTTCACGAAAAAACGCGACCGTCATAATTTTTGCGAGAGTCGAGTTTCGATCGGTTTTTCGTGCACCGTCTTGGAAATTCAAAATACTGGTCTTTCCCGTCTTATTAGCCCATGGGAAGTCCTACAAGCACGCTTTCGCAAAAAAATACGACGGTCATAAACTTTGCGCGAAGTCGTGCGCGAGTCGAGTTTCGATCGGTTTTTCGTGCACCGTCTCGGAAATTCAAAATACTTTTTTTTTTGTAAGTAAAGATAATGTATTTTGTAAAAGATTTGTACAAAGAAGCTTTGTCTACACAAGCCATAGACTAAAGCCTGGCTGCATGTTCGTGGACTTAATAAGACTGAGAAATGTCGGGAGCTCAATAGAATAATCCGATCTGCTGCATGTGACATGGTGATTCTTGTGGAAACAAAAATTAAACCTCATCGTGTTCGAGTTCAGAAGAATTTAATATGGCCTGAGGCAGAACTTTTTACTAATGATTCTCAGGATACTTATGGTCGAGTTTGGGTCTTATGGCATCCTAACCTTGTTACTGCTTGGTTTATTTCTGCTACTAATCAATTCATTCATCTTAAGGCAGAGGATAAACAGACTGGATGTCAATTCAATATTACCGGTATTTATGCATCTAACAGTATGTCTGACAGGAATGCTCTATGGCGTGATCTGGTTAGCATTGCAAATAGTTATCCTACAGTACCATGGGCTGTTCTCGGTGACTTTAATACTGTCAGATACACAAATGAGAAAGTGGGGGGTAGAGTGCTTTCCGAATGTCAGCTTCAACATTTTAATGATTGTATAGATACTGCTGCATTGACTGACATGAAATCTGTAGGTGATTGGTTCTCATGGAACAATCAAAGTACTGCTGAAAGAAAAATTATGGCTCGACTTGACAGATGTTTGATTAATCAGGAATGGTTAGCAGTTTTCCCAGATTCACTTCTTGAGTACGGTGCTAAAAAATATGACGGTCATAAACTTTGCGCGAAGTCGTGCGCGAGTCGAGTTTCGATCGGTTTTTCGTGCACCGTCTCGGAAATTCAAAATACTGGCCATTCATGTTGTATTAGCCCATGGTAAGTCGTATGTCATGGTTTCACGAAAAAACACGACGGTCATAAACTTTGCGCAGCGTCGAGTTTCGATCGATTTTTCGTGCACCGTCTCGGAAATTCAAAATACTGGTCTTTCCCGTCTTATTAGCCCATGGGAAGTCGTACAAGCACTCTTTCGCAAAAAAATACGACGGTCATAAACTTTGCGCAAAGTCGTGTGCGAGTCGAGTTTCGATCTGTTTTTCGTGCACCGTCTCGGAAATTCAAAATACTGGCCATTCACGTTGTATTAGCCCATGGTAAATCGTATGAGCATGGTTTCACGAAAAAACACGACGGTCATAAACTTTGCGCAGAGTCGAGTTTCGATCGATTTTTCGTGCACCGTCTCGGAAATTCAAAATACTGGTCTTTCCCGTCTTATTAAACCATGGGAAGTCGTACAAGCACTCTTTCGCAAAAAAATATGACGGTCATAAACTTTGCGCGAAGTCGTGCGCGAGTCGAGTTTCGATCGGTTTTTCGTGCACCGTCTCGGAAATTCAAAATACTGGCCATTCACGTTGTATTAGCCCATGGTAAGTCATATGAGCATGGTTTCACGAAAAAACATGACGGTCATAAACTTTGCGCAGAGTCGAGTTTCGATCGATTTTTCGTGCACCGTCTCGGAAATTCAAAATACTGGTCTTTCCCGTCTTATTAGCCCATGGGAAGTCGTACAAGCACGCTTTCGAAATAAAATACGACGGTTATAAACTTTGCGCGAAGTCGTGCGAGAGTCGAGTTTCGATCGGTTTTTCGTGCACCGTCTCGGAAATTCAAAATACTGGCCATTCACGTTGTATTAGCCCATGGTAAGTCGTATGAGCATGGTTTCACGAAAAAACGCGACCGTCATAATCTTTGCGAGAGTCGAGTTTCGATCGGTTTTTCGTGCACCGTCTTGGAAATTCAAAATACTGGTCTTTCCCATCTTATTAGCCCATGGGAAGTCGTACAAGCACGCTTTCGCAAAAAAATACGATGGTCATAAACTTTGCGCGAAGTCGTGCGCGAGTCGAGTTTCGATCGGTTTTTCGTGCACCATCTCGGAAATTCAAAATACTAGCCATTCACGTTGTATTAGCCCATGGGAAGTCGTACAAGCACGCTTCCGCAAAAAAATACGACGGTCATAAACTTTGCGCGAAGTCGTGCACGAGTCGAGTTGTGATCGGTTTTTCGTGCACCGTCTCGGAAATTCAAAATACTGGCCATTCACGTTGTATTAGCCCATGGTAAGTCGTATGAGCATGGTTTGACGAAAAAACACGACAGTCATAAACTTTGCGCAGAGTCGAGTTTCGATCGATTTTTCGTGCACCGTCTCGGAAATTCAAAATACTGGTCTTTCCCGTCTTATTAGCCCATTGGAAGTCGTACAAGCACTCTTTCGCAAAAAAACACGACGGTCATAAAATTTGCGCGAAGTCGTGCGCGAGTCGAGTTTCGATCGGTTTTTCGTGCACCATCTCGGAAATTCAAAATACTGGCCATTCACGTTGTATTAGCCCATGGTAAGTCGTATGAGCGTGGTTTCACGAAAAAACGCGACAGTCATAAACTTTGCGCAGAGTCGAGTTTCGATCGATTTTTCGTGCACCGTCTCGGAAATTCAAAATACTGGTCTTTCCCGTCTTATTAGCCCATGGGAAGTCGTACAAGCACGCTTTCGCAAAAAAATACGACGGTCATAAACTTTGCGCGAAGTCGTGCGCGAGTCGAGTTTCGATCGGTTTTTCGTGCACCGTCTCGGAAATTCAAAATACTGGCCATTCACGTTGTATTAGCCCATGGTAAGTCGTATGAGCATGGTTTCATGAAAAAACGCGACCGTCATAATCTTTGCGAGAGTCGAGTTTCGATCGATTTTTCGTGCACCGTCTTGGAAATTCAAAATACTGGTCTTTTCCGTCTTATTATCCCATGGGAAGTCGTACAAGCACGCTTTCGCAAAAAAACGCAACGGTCATAAACTTTGCGCAGAGTCGAGTTTCGATCGGTTTTTCGTGCACCGTCTCGGAAATTCAAAATACTGATATTTCCCGTCTTATTAGCCCATGGGAAGTCGTACAAGCACGCTTTCGCAAAAAAATACGACGGTCATAAACTTTCCGCGAAGTCGTGCGCGAGTCGAGTTTCGATCGGTTTTTCGTGCACCGTCTCAGAAATTCAAAATACTGGCCATTCACGATGTATTAGCCCATGGTAAGTCGTATGAGCATGGTTTCACGAAAAAACGCGACCGTCATAATCTTTGCGAGAGTCGAGTTTCGATCGGTTTTTCGTGCACCGTCTTGGAAATTCAAAATACTTGTCTTTTCCGTCTTATTATCCCATGGAAGTCGTACAAGCACGCTTTCACAAAAAAATACGACGGTCATAAACTTTGCGCGAAGTCGTGCGCGAGTCGAGTTTCGATCGGTTTTTCGTGCACCGTCGCGGAAATTCAAAATACTGGCCATTCACGTTGTATTAGCCCATGGTAAGTCGTATGACCATGGTTTCATGAAAAAACGCGACGGTCATAAACTTTGCGCAGAGTCAAGTTTCGATCGATTTTTCGTGCACCGTCTCGGAAATTCAAAATACTGGACTTTCCCGTCTTATTAGCCCATGGGAAGTCGTACAAGCACGCTTTCGCAAAAAAATACGACGGTCATAAACTTTGCGCGAAGTCGTGCGCGAGTCGAGTTTCGATCGGTTTTTCGTGCACCGTCTCGGAAATTCAAAATATTGGCCATTCACCTTGTATTAGCCATTTGTAAGTCGTATGAGCATGGTTTCACGAAAAAACACGACGGTCATAAACTTTGCGCAGAGTCGAGTTTCGATCGATTTTTCGTGCAGCGTCTCAGAAATTCAAAATACTGGTCTTTCCCGTCTTATTAGCCCATGGGAAGTCGTACAAGCACGCTTTCGCAAAAAAATACGACGGTCATAAACTTTGCGCGAAGTCGTGCGCGAGTCGAGTTTCGATCGGTTTTTCGTGCACCGTCTCGGAAATTCAAAATATTGGCCATTCACCTTGTATTAGCCATTTGTAAGTCGTATGAGCATGGTTTCACGAAAAAACGTGACTATCATAATCTTTGCGAGAGTCGAGTTTCGATCGGTTTTTCGTGCACCGTCTCGGAAATTCAAAATACTGGTCTTTCCCATCTTATTAGCCCATGGGAAGTCGTACAAGCACGCTTTCGCAAAAAAATACGACGGTCATAAACTTTGCGCGAAGTCGTGCGCGAGTCGAGTTTCGATCGGTTTTTCTTGCACCGTCTCGGAAATTCAAAATACTGGCCATTCACGATGTATTAGCCCATGGTAAGTCGTATGAGTATAGTTTCACGAAAAAACGCGACGGTCATAAACTTTGCGCAGAGTCGAGTTTCGATCGATTTTTCGTGCACCGTCTCGGAAATTCAAAATACTGGCCATTCACGTTGTATTAGCCCATGGTTAGTCGTCTGAGCATGGTTTCACGAAAAAACGCGACGGTCATAAACTTTGCGCAGAGTCGAGTTTCGATCGATTTTTCGTGCACCGTCTCAGAAATTTAAAATACTGGACTTTCCCATCTTATTAGCCCATGGGAAGTCGTACAAGCATGCTTTCGCAAAAAAATACGATGGTCATAAACTTTGCGCGAAGTCGTGTGCGAGTCGAGTTTCGATCGGTTTTTCATGCAACGTCTCGGAAATTCAAAATACTGGCCATTCACGTTGTATTAGCCCATGGTAAGTCGTATGTGCATGGTTTCACGAAAAAACGCGACCGTCTTAAACTTTCTGCAGAGTCGAGTTTCGATCGATTTTTCGTGCACCGTCTCAGAAATTCATAATACTGGACTTTCCCGTCATATTAGCCCATGGGAAGTCGTACAAGCACGCTTTCGCAAAAAAATACGACGGTCATAAACTTTGCGCGAAGTCGTGCGCGAGTCGAGTTTCGATCGGTTTTTCGTGCACCGTCTCGGAAATTCAAAATACTGGCCATTCACGTTGGCTACCATGGTAAGTCGTATGAGCATGGTTTCAAGAAAAAACGCGACGGTCATAAAGTTTGCGCAGAGTCGAGTTTCAATCGATTTTTCGTGAACCGTCTCAGAAATTCAAAATACTGGTATTTCCCATCTTATTAGCCCATGGGAAGTCGTACAAGCTCGCTTTCGTAAAAAAATACGACGGTCATAAACTTTGCGCGAAGTCGTGCGCGAGTCGAGTTTCGATCGGTTTTTCGTGCACCGTCTCGGAAATTCAAAATACTGGCCATTCACATTGTATTAGCCCATGGTAAGTCGTATGAGCATGGTTTTACAAAAAAACGTGACCGGCATAATCTTTGCGAGAGTCGAGTTTCGATCGGTTTTTCGTGCACCGTCTTGGAAATTCAAAATATTGGTCTTTCCCGTCTTATTAGCCCATGGGAAGTCGTACAAGCACGCTTTCGCAAAAAAATACGACGGTCATAAACTTTGCGCGAAGTCATGCGCGAGTCGAGTTTCGATCGGTTTTTCGTGCACCATCTCGGAAATTCAAAATACTGGCCATTCACGTTGTATTAGCCCATGGTAAGTCGTCTGAGCATGGTTTCACGAAAAAACGCTACGGTCATAAACTTTGCGCAGAGTCGATTTTCGATCGGTTTTTCGTGCACCGTCTCGGAAATTTAAAATACTGGTCTTTCCCGTCTTATTAGACCATGGGAAGTCGTACAAGCACGCTTTCGCAAAAAAATAAGACGGTCATAAACTTTGCGCGAAGTCGTGCGCGAGTCGAGTTTCGATCGGTTTTTCGTGCACCGTATCGGAAATTTAAAATACTGGCCATTCACGTTGTATTAGCCCATGGTAAGTCGTATGACCATGGTTTCACGAAAAAACGCGATCGTCTTAATCTTTGCAAGAGTCGAGTTTCGATCGGTTTTTCGTGCACCGTCTTGGAAATTCAAAATACTGGTCTTTCCCATCTTATTAGCCCATGGGAAGTCGTACAAGCTCACTTTCGCAAAAAAATACGACGGTCAAAAACATTGCGCGAAGTCGCGCGCTGTGTCGAGTTTCGATTGGTTTTACGTGCACCATCTCGGAAATTCAAAATACTGGCCATTCACGATGTATTAGCCCATGGTAAGTCGTATGAGTATAGTTTCACGAAAAAACGCGACGGTCATAAACTTTGCGCAGAGTCGAGTTTCGATCGATTTTTCGTGCACCGTCTCGGAAATTCAAAATACTGGCCATTCACGTTGTATTAGCCCATGGTTAGTCGTCTGAGCATGGTTTCACGAAAAAATGCGACGGTCTTAAACTTTGCGCAGAGTCGAGTTTCGATCGGTTTTTCGTGCACCGTCTCGGAAAAAAAAAAGTTGTCTTTCCCGTCTTATTGGCCCATGGGAAGTCGTACAAGCACGCTTTCGCAAAAAAATACGACGGTCATAAACTTTGCGCGAACTTTGCGCAAAGTTGAGTTTCGATCGATTTTTCGTGCACCGTCACAGAAATTCAAAATACTGGTCATTCACGATGTATTAGCCCATGGTAAGTCGTATGAGCATGGTTTCACGAAAAAACGTGACGGTCTTAAACTTTGCGCAGAATCGAGTTTCGATCGGTTTTTCGTTCACCGTCTCGGAAATTCAAAATACTGGTCTTTCCCGTCTTATTATTATTATTATTATTATTTTTTGGTAAGTAAAGATATTGTATTTTATAAAAAAATTTGTACAAAGAAGCTTTGTCTACACAAGCCATAGACTAAAGCCTGAAGTCTCTTAGTGTAGTCGAGAAGATTGCACCCCACCTAAAGAAGGTGAAATGGGCACGCTTCATCAAACTCATCTCCAAGAGTAGCATAAGGAAGTTAATAAATAATAAAATGCAATAGCTAGACTGTTCTGGACTACTTGTAGATACATCACAAAATATAAGCTTTGCCCCATATAATACATTACAATCTTCATCATTATTCGAGTGATTCTTGACGAATGGAAAAATTGAATCTTGTGAAAATATCTTTCTCTCTTCTTGTTAGGTGCTCTGTATTCAATTCTTGCTCCATACATGTTTCTTACCGTGATCTTGATGGGAGCACCCGAAAGGTGAAAGTCTCATATTCTTGGAAGCCACAACGATGCAAGGTTTGTCTATCTTTTGGACATGTAAATGGTGCCTGCCAACAGCCTTCACAAAAAATCACACAGGTCTACCGACCACGCCAAGAGCCACAGAATGGGGTCACTACCACTAATCCAAGCACTGATACTCCAATGCCAACAGTGGTGATGGCGGAGAAGATGATTGAACACTCTGACTCGTTGGGGCAGCGACACGAACAAGAGAAAGACAAGTCAGGACTTCCATCTTTACCTATTATATCAGAGACTTTCACTGCAGGAGCTTCCCAAGGTTCTCACTCCCCAATAACAACGTCGCCTTCACGAATCACTCCTTCAGATAATCAGGAAATTTCATTTCAACAACCTCTTGGGAACCAAGACATTGCAACTCACCAAACTCATCGCTCTTCGACACATCCCGCTATTCAGGACTCTTTGCCTCAAGGTACGCAAAAATTGAAACATTTACAAGCTGTGGATGAGGTGGATAAATATAGGAATAGAGGATTAAAGGGTAAAGATATTATGCGAGAGGACCATGCAAAATCAAAGGATAAGAAAAAGGATGGTAGTGTCCTCCCAAAATCGCATGCTCTTCCTTCTATCTAGTATTGATGAAAATAAGCTGTTGGAATGTTCGTGGACTTAATAAGACTGAGAAATGTCGGGAGCTCAATAGAATAATCCGATCTGCTGCATGTGACATGGTGATTCTTGTGGAAACAAAAATTAAACCTCATCGTGTTCGAGTTCAGAAGAATTTAATATGGCCTGAGGCAGAACTTTTTACTAATGATTCTCAGGATACTTATGGTCGAGTTTGGGTCTTATGGCATCCTAACCTTGTTACTGCTTGGTTTATTTCTGCTACTAATCAATTCATTCATCTTAAGGCAGAGGATAAACAGACTGGATGTCAATTCAATATTACCGGTATTTATGCATCTAACAGTATGTCTGACAGGAATGCTCTATGGCGTGATCTGGTTAGCATTGCAAATAGTTAGTTATCCTACAGTACCTTGGGTTGTTCTCGGTGACTTTAATACTGTCAGATACACAAATGAGAAAGTGGGGGGTAGAGTGCTTTCCGAATGTCAGCTTCAACATTTTAATGATTGTATAGATACTGCTGCATTGACTGACATGAAATCTGTAGGTGATTGGTTCTCATGGAACAATCAAAGTACTGCTGAAAGAAAAATTATGGCTCGACTTGACAGATGTTTGATTAATCAGGAATGGTTAGCAGTTTTCCCAGATTCACTTCTTGAGTACGGTGCTAAGTTATTTTCGGATCACTCTATTATGCATATACATGCAGATAAAGCACTACCCAGAGTCAAGAAACCTTTTAGATTTTTTAATATGTGGAGTTCTCACCCAAAGTTCCTCGAAGTTATTAAGTCAGCTTGGGACATTAATGTATTTGGTTCTCCCCCTTACATCCTATGTCAAAAACTAAAAGCATGCAAAGCAGCACTAAAGAAGTGGAATTCAACTACATTTGGAAATATCAACGATAGGGTTCAGTTATGCAAGAAAGAACTTATGGCTGTGCAAAGCGAGCTAAATCTTCAACCTCTGGATGCGAATCTTATATACAAAGAGGCTGCTGCTAGAAATAACTTTATGCAAGCTTTGAAGCAGGAGGAATGCTTTTTGAAACAGAAGTCACGACAGCATTGGCTTACTTTAGGGGATTCTAATACGAAGTTTTTCTATGCTGCTATTGCTACCAGAAGGGCTACTAATCGCATCAAAAAATGCAAAGGTATAGATGGTAATCTCATTGAAGATCTGGATGAGGTTAAAAATTACACCAAGCAATTTTTTTATTCCTTACTCAATCAGGAACAACAGCCTAATAGTATTCATGTTGGGCCTACAAGACGACTTGATTCTAAAGCCCTCTCTCATCTTAATGCCCCAATAACGGATGATGAAATTGTGAAAGTTGTTTTTAAGTCCCCGAAGCACAAAAGCCCTAGTCCAGATGGATTTCCAGCTGAGTTTTATCAAATTGCATGGGCTATTGTAGGCAACGATGTCATAAAAGCTTGTCGACATTTTTTCTCCTCAGGTCACATTCTTAAAGAAATGAATTGCACTTTTATTTCTTTAGTGCCTAAAAATGATGGAGCCGATTCATTGGAGAACTACCGTCCTATTTCACTGTGCAACTTTATTTATAAGGTTATCTCTAAGTTGCTGGCAGATAGACTACAAAAGGTCATGAATAAGGTCATTAGTCCTAATCAGGCTGCTTTTCTTAAAGGGAGGAGTATCCATTATAATGTCCTGCTTGCTAATGATTTGGTTAAGGATCTACATTCTAAAACAAGAGGAAAAAAGATATGTTTTAAAGCTGATTTACGAAAGGCCTTTGACTCAGTCAATAGGAATTTTATTTACATGATGCTCCATAATATGGGCTTCCCTCAGCACTGGGTTAAATGGATTCAATGTTGCTTGGAAACTCCAAAATTTTCAATTCTCTTTAATGGTTCACCTATTGGCTTCTTTGGGAGTAAGAATGGCATTCGGCAAGGCGATCCACTATCTCCTTATCTTTTTACCATTGCAATGGAAGGGCTCAGTTGTATGTTAGAAGAGGCTGTTTCCAATGGCAAAATTAAGGTACCACATTATGGTTCTGTTTATATCTCTCACATAACATTTGCCGACGACCTTATTATCTTCCTTCGAGATGATCCAGTTTCTGTGAGTAATCTGGCAGATATTCTTAATGAATTTGGTAAAGTTTCTGGTCTTAAGCTAAACCATGCAAAGAGCAAAGTATATGTGGGTGCTTGCATTGACAATAAGGATCATATTGCTCAAACATTGGGAGTTGCTGAAGGAAATTTACCGGTTCCTTACTTGGGTCTCCCACTTATATCCACTGGAATCAACAAAGCCTCCTGTCAGCCAATTTTACAAAAAATTAAGAACAGAATTTCCTCTTGGAAAAATAGGCTTCTTTCTAAAGCTGGACGACTTGAACTTATTCGATCCGTGTTGATCTCTTATTCTATTTATTGGTCTCATGCATTCCTTCTACCTGCCGGGCTTCTCCATGATATTGATAAATTACTTATGAACTTCTTTTGGAATGACACAGATGGTAAGGCAATGCACATGGTGAATTGGGACAGCATTTGCAAACCGAAGGATGAAGGGGGGCTGAATCTTCGACATATTAGAGATTGGAATAAAGCTTGTATGGTAAAGTAATTATGGGATATTTTACAAAACAAGTCTTCCTTATGGTCACAATGGGTTTTTGCTAGGTACCTAACTAAGGAATCAATCTGGGAAACAGTTTGGTGAGTTGCAATGTCTTGGTTCCCAAGAGGTTGTTGAAATGAAATTTCCTGATTATCTGAAAGAGTGATTCGTGAAGGCGAGGTTGTTATTGGGGAGTGAGAACCTTGGGAAGCTCCTGCAGTGAAATTCTCTGATATAATAGGTAAAGATGGAAGTCCTGACTTGTCTTTCTCTTGTTCGTGTCGCTGCCCCAACGAGTCAGAGTGTTCAATCATCTTCTCCGCCATCACCACTGTTGGCACTGGAGTATCAGTGCTTGGATTAGTGGTAGTGACCCCATTCTGTGGCTCTTGGCGTGGTTGGTAGACCTGTGTGATTTTTTGTGAAGGCTGTTGGCAGGCACCATTTACATGTCCAAAAGATAGACAAACCTTGCATCGTTGTGGCTTCCATGAATATGAGACTTTCACCTTTCGGGTGCTCCCATCAAGATCACGGTAAGAAACATCATTCGGCAATTCCTCATCAGAAGAAACCATTACACAAGCTCTGGCAAAGGTCAATCTCGTTTGCGAAGCTGTTGCCTTATCAAGATACAATGGCTGTCCCAGGGTGCTGCAAAGCTTTGCAATAAAACGACGACCCCAGAGATGTAGTGGAAGTCCATGAAAAGAAACCCATATTGGGATAGACTGTAGACTGTCTAACTCCAATCTCACATCAGGTGCCCAGCGTCGTAGTATCATTGGATGACCACGGATAGTCCAAAATCCTTCAAGGACCCGTTGTAAATCTTCTTCCGAATAAAGCCTGCATACAAAGAATCCGGTCTCCAACATATGAAGATCAAATGTTGATATTCCCCATCGAGTTCTGATGTATGAGGATAGTGGGAAAAAGGATGTTCTTAGTCCAACAACGTAGCCCACAATTGCCATTGACCATGTCTCAATTAGTTCGTCGGAATCAATAGCCTCATACACAGCAATCTTCTGGTCAGCCTGTACTTCTGGAGCAAAAAAGTCCAGTCGAAGATCCGGACTACCCACTGGAGCCTTGAAGAGGCTACTCCAAGGCTTCGGATCTCGGGAAATAGGAGCTGGAGGTCGTGATCTAGATCGTGAACGACCTCGGGCCTGGTTCATTGAAGGAGCATCCCGTCGAGAAGAAGAAATCAGCGGTGGAACATCCTGGTGTGAAACCGGCCTAAGCTGCTGGGGAGGAACCAGCGGCTGTTGGAGAGGAGCAACCCCCTCCCGCGGTGAAGTAACCAGCGGCTGAGGAGCAACCCTCTCCCGCTGTGACTGCTGGAGAGGGGCGTTCTGCTGTGAAGCAATCAGCCGCTGGGAAGAAGCCAGCGGAGGAGCATCCCGCTGGAACAGAGGATGCGAAGCAGAGTGCCGCGTCCGGCCGCTCGCATCCATGGCGTCGCTCGCCCTAGCCGCCAGCCGCCTAGGGGAGAGGAAGCCACCACCCTGCCCACATTAATGTCGCAGCCGTCGCCCCTTCCACGCCGATTGCAGAAGCAGCCGTCGCCCTTTCCACGCTGGAGTTGCCGCAGGAAGCGGCAGTGAACCCAGCCCCAATCGCAACGCAGCTTCCACCGTTTCTTGCCCTAGAGTCCGTCCCGCGCCTAGGGGAGAAGAGCCGCCGCCCTTCCACGCCTGAAGTCGCCGATTCCCGGCCTGGAATCGCTGATCGCAGGAGCGACCGCCGGCCTTCCACTCGCCGCGGAGTGATCGTAGAGGAGAAATCGCCCAAGGGAGCAATCGCAAGCACAAGCGCAAGGGAAGAGGTTGCCGTCCCCAGCGTCGATCGCAAGCGCAAGCCCAAGCAGAGCAGAGCACTCACGCACGCACGCAAGGGAACGCAGGCCCATTCCCCCCCATTCCCAAGCCGATGCGTGCACCGTCTCTCCTCCTCTCTCTCATTAGTCAAAAACCAGCCCATGGGAAGTCGTACAAGCACACTTTCGCAAAAAAATACGACGGTCATAAACTTTGCGCGAACTTTGCGCAAAGTCGAGTTTCGATCGGTTTTTCGTGCACCGTCACAGAAATTCAAAATACTGGTCATTCACGATGTATTAGCCCATGGTAAGTCGTATGAGTATGGTTTCATGAAAAAACGCGACGGTCTTAAACTTTGCGCAAAGTCGAGTTTCGATCGGTTTTTCGTTCACCGTCTCGGAAATTCGAAATACTGGTCTTTCCCGTCTTATTAGCCCATGGGAAGTCGTACAAGCACGCTTTCGCAAAAAAATACGACGGTCATAAACTTTGCGCGAAGTCGTGCACGAGTCGAGTTTCGATCGGTTTTTCGTGCACCGTCTCGGAAATTCAAAATACTGGCCATTAACGTTGTATTAGCCCATGGTAAGTCGTATGAGCATGGTTTCAAGAAAAAACGCGACGGACATAAACTTTGCGCAGAGTCGAGTTTCGATCGGTTTTTCGTGCACCGTCACAGAAATTCAAAATACTGGTCATACACGATGTATTAGCCCATGGTAAGTCGTATGAGCATGGTTTCACGAAAAAACGCGACCGTCATAATCTTTGCGAGAGTCGAGTTTCGATCGATTTTTAGTGCACCGACTCGGAAATTCAAAATACTGGTATTTCCCGTCTTATTAGCCCAGGGGAAGTCGTACAAGCACGATTTCGCAAAAAAATACGACGGTCATAAACTTTGCGCGAAGTCGTGCGCGAGTCGAGTTTCGATCGGTTTTTAGTGCACCGTCTCGGAAATTCAAAATACTGGCCATTCACGTTGTATTAGCCCATGGTAAGTCGTATGACAATGGTTTCACGAAAAAACGCGACCGTCATAATCTTTGCAACAGTCGAGTTTCGATCGGTTTTTCGTGCACCGTCTTGGAAATTCAAAATACTGGTCTTTCCCGTCTTATTAGCCCATGGGAAGTCTTACAAGCACGCTTTCGCAAAAAAATACGACGGTCATAAACTTTGCGCGAAGTCGTGCGCGAGTCGAGTTTCGATCGGTTTTTCGTGCACCGTCTCGGAAATTCAAAATACTGGCCATTCACGTTGTATTAGCCCATGGTAAGTCGTATGAGCTTGGTTTCATGAAAAAACGCGACTGTCATAAACTTTGCGCAGAGTCGAGTTTCGATCGATTTTTCGTGCACCGTCTCGGAAATTCAAAATACTGGTCTTTCCCGTCTTATTAGCCCATGGGAAATCGTACAAGCACGCTTTCGCAAAAAAATACGACGGTCATAAACTTTGCGCGAAGTCGTGCGAGAGTCGAGTTTCGATCGGTTTTTCGTGCACCGTCTCGGAAATTCCAAATACTGGCTATTCACGTTGTATTAGCCCATGGTAAGTCGTCAGAGCATGGTTTCACGAAAAAACGCTACGGTATTAAACTTTGCGCAGAGTCGAGTTTCGATCGGTTTTTCGTGCACTGTCTCGGAAATTCAAAATACTGGTCTTTCCCGTCTTATTAGCCAATAGGAAGTCGTACAAGCACGCTTTCGCAAAAAAATACGACGGTAATAAACTTTGCGCGAAGTCGTGCGCGAGTCGAGTTTCGATCGGTTTTTCGTGCACCGTCTCGGAAATTCAAAAAATTGGCCATTCACGTTGTATTAGCCCATGGTAAGTCGTATGAGCATGGTTTCACGAAAAACGCGACGGACATAAACTTTGCGCAGTGTCGAGTTTCGATCGATTTTTCGTGCAGCGTCTCGGAAATTCAAAATACTGGTCTTTCCCGTCTTATTAGCCCATTGGAAGTCGTACAAGCACGCTTTCGCAAAAAAATACGACGGTTATAAACTTTGCGCGAAGTCGTGCGAGAGTCGAGTTTCGATCGGTTTTTCGTGCACCGTCTCGGAAATTCAAAATACTGGCCATTCACGTTGTATTTGCCCATGGTAAGTCGTATGAGCTTGGTTTCACGAAAAAACACAACGGTCATAAACTTTGCGCAGAGTCGAGTTTCGATCGGTTTTTCGTGCACCGTCTCGGAAATTAAAAAAACTGATCTTTCCCATCTTATTAGCCCATGGGAAGTCGTACAAGCACGCTTTCGCAAAAAAATACGACGGTCATAAACTTTGCGCGAACTTTGCGCAAAGTCGAGTTTCGATCGGTTTTTCGTGCACCATCACAGAAATTCAAAATACTGGTCATTCACTATGTATTAGCCCATGGTAAGTCGTCTGGGCATGGTTTCACGAAAAAACGCGACGGTCTTAAACTTTGCGCAGAGTCGAGTTTCGATCGGTTTTTCGTTCACCGTCTCGGAAATTCAAAATACTGGTCTTTCCCGTCTTATTAGCCCATGGGAAGTCGTACATGCACGCTTTCGCAAAAAAATACGACGGTCATAAACTTTGCGCGAAGTCGTGCGCGAGTCGAGTTTCTTTTTTTGGTAAAGATAATGTATTTTGTAAAAGATTTGTACTCGAGTCGAGTTTCGATCGGTTTTTCGTGCACCGTCTCGGAAATTCAAAATACTGGCCATTCACGTTGTATTAGCCCATGGTAAGTCGTATGACAATGGTTTCACGAAAAAACGCGACCATCATAATCTTTGCGAGAGTCGAGTTTCGATCGGTTTTTCGTGCACCGTGTCGGCAATTCAAAATACGGGTCTTTCCTGTTTTATTAGCCCATGGGAAGTCGTACAAGCACGCTTTCGCAAAAAAATACGACGGTCATAAACTTTGCGCGAAGTCGTGCGCGAGTCGAGTTTCGATTGGTTTTACGTGCACCATCTCGGAAATTCAAAATACTGGCCATTCACGATGTATTAGCCCATGGTAGGTCGTATGAGCTTGGTTTCACGAAAAAACGCAACGGTCATAAACTTTGCGCAGAGTCGAGTTTCGATCGGTTTTTCGTGCACCGTCTCGGAAATTCAAAATACTGGTCTTTCCCGTCTTATTAGCCCATGAGAAGTCGTACAAGCATGCTTTCGCAACAAAATACGACGGTCATAAACTTTGCGCGAACTTGGTGCAAAGTTGAGTTTCGATCTGTTTTTCGTGCACCGTCACAGAAATTCCAAATACTGGTCATTCACGATGTATTAGCCCATGGTAAGTCGTCTGAGCATGGTTTCACAAAAAAACGCGACGGTCTTAAACTTTGCGCAGAGTCGAGTTTCGATCGGTTTTTCGTTCACCGTCTCGGAAATTCAAAATACTGGTCTTTCCCGTCTTATTAGCCCATGGGAAGTCGTACAAGCACGCTTTCGCAAAAAATTACGACGGTCATAAACTTTACGCGAAGTCGTACGCGAGTCGAGTTTCGATCGGTTTTTCGTGCACCGTCTCGGAAATTCAAAATACTAGCCATTCACATTGTATTAGCCCATGGTAAGTCGTATGAGCATGGTTTCACGAAAAAACACGACGGTCATAAACTTTGCGCAGAGTCGAGTTTCGATCGATTTTTCGTGCAGCGTCTCGGAAATTCAAAATACTGGTCTTTCCCGTCTTATTAGCCCATGGGAAGTCGTACAAGCACGCTTTCGCAAAAAAATACGACGGTCAAAAACATTGCGCGAAGTCGCGCGCTGTGTCGAGTTTCGATTGGTTTTACGTGCACCATCTCGGAAATTCAAAATACTGGCCATTCACGATGTATTAGCCTATGGTAAGTCGTATGAGCTTGGTTTCACGAAAAAACGCGACGGTCATAAACTTTGCACAGAGTCGAGTTTCGATCGGTTTTTCGTGCACCGTCTCGGAAATTCAAAATACTGGTCTTTCCCGTCTTATTAGCCCATGCGAAGTCGTACAAGCATGCTTTCGCAACAAAATACGACGGTCATAAACTTTGCGCGAACTTGGTGCAAAGTTGAGTTTCGATCTGTTTTTCGTGCACCGTCACAGAAATTCCAAATACTGGTCATTCACGATGTATTAGACCATGGTAAGTCGTCTGAGCATGGTTTCACGAAAAAACGCGACGGTCTTAAACTTTGCGCAGAGTCGAGTTTCGATCGATTTTTCGTTCACCGTCTCGGAAATTCAAAATACTGGTCTTTCCCGTCTTATTAGCCCATGGGAAGTCGTACAAGCACGCTTTCGCAAAAAAATACGACGGTCATAAACTTTGCGCGAAGTCGTACGCGAGTCGAGTTTCGATCGGTTTTTCGTGCACCGTCTCGGAAATTCAAAATACTGGCCATTCACGTTGTATTAGCCCATGGTAAGTCGTATGTGCATGGTTTCAAGAAAAAACGCGACGGTCATAAACTTTGCACAGAGTCGAGTTTCGATCGATTTTTCGTGCACCGTCTCGGAAATTCAAAATACTGGTATTTCCCGTCTTATTAGCCCATGGGAAGTCGTACAAGCACGCTTTCGCAAAAAAATACGACGGTCATAAACTTTGTGCGAAGTCATGCGCGAGTCGAGTTTCGATCGGTTTTTCGTGCACCGTCTCGGAAATTCAAAATAATGGCCATTCACGTTGTATTAGCCCATGGTAAGTCGTATGACAATGGTTTCACGAAAAAACGCGACCGTCATAATCTTTGCGAGAGTCGAGTTTCGATCGGTTTTTCGTGCACCGTCTTGGAAATTCAAAATACTGGTCTTTCCCGTCTTATTAGCCGTTGGGAAGTCGTACAAGCTCGCTTTCGCAAAAAAATACGACAGTCAAAAACATTGCGCGAAGTCGCGCGCTATGTCGAGTTTCGATTGGTTTTACGTTCACCATCTCGGAAATTCAAAATACTGGCCATTCACGATGTATTAGCCCATGGTAAGTCGTATTAGCATAGTTTCACGAAAAAACGCGACGGTCATAAACTTTGCGCAAAGTCGAGTTTCGATCGATTTTTCGTGCACCGTCTCGGAAATTCAAAATACTAGTCTTTCCCGTCTTATTAGCCCATGGGAAGTCGTACAAGCACGCTTTCGCAAAAAAATACGACGGTCATAAACTTTGCGCGAAGTCGTGCACGAGTCGAGTTTCGATCGGTTTTTCGTGCACCGTCTCGGAAATTCAAAATACTGGCCATTCACGTTGTATTAGCCCATGGAAAGTTGTATGAGCTTGGTTTCACGAAAAAACGCAACGGTCATAAACTTTGCGCAGAGTCGAGTTTCGATCGGTTTTTCGTGCACCGTCTCGGAAATTCAAAAAACTGGTCTTTCCCGTCTTATTACCCATGGCAAGTCGTACAAGCACGCTTTCGCAAAAAAATACAACGGTCATAAACTTTGCGCGAACTTTGCGCGAAGTCGAGTTTCGATCGGTTTTTCGTGCACCGTCACAGAAATTCAAAATACTGGTCATTCACTATGTATTAGCCCATGGTAAGTCATCTGGGCATGGTTTCACGAAAAAACGCGACGGTCTTAAACTTTGCGCAGAGTCAAGTTTCGATCGGTTTTTCGTTCACCGTCTCGGAAATTCAAAATACTGGTCTTTCCCGTCTTATTAGCCCATGGGAAGTCGTACAAGCACGCTTTCGCAAAAAAAAAACGACGGTCATAAACTTTGCGCGAAGTCGTGCGCGAGTCGAGTTTCGATTGGTTTTTCGTGCACCGTCTCGGAAATTCAAAATACTGGCCATTCACGTTGTATTAGCCCATGGTAAGTCGTATGAGCATGGTTTCACGAAAAAACTCGACGGTCATAAACTTTGCGCAGAGTCGAGTTTCGATCGATTTTTCGTGCACCGTCTCGGAAATTCAAAATACTGGTCTTTCCCGTCTTATTAGCCCATGGGAAGTCGTACAAGCACACTTTCGCAAAAAAATACGACGGTCATAAACTTTGCGCGAAGTCGTGCGCGAGTCAAGTTTCGATCGGTTTTTCGTGCACCGTCTTGGAAATTCAAAATACTGTCCATTCACGTTGTATTAGCCCACGGTAAGTCTTATGAGCATGGTTTCATGACAAAACACGACGGTCATAAACTTTGCGCAGAGTCGAGTTTCGATCGGTTTTTCGTGCACCGTCTCGGAAATTCAAAATACTGGTCTTTCCCGTCTTATTAGCCCATGGGAAGTCGTACAAGCACGCTTTCGCAAAAAAATACGACGGTCATAAACTTTGCGTGAAGTCGTGCGCGAGTCGAGTTTCGATCGGTTTTTCGCGCACCGTCTCGGAAATTCAAAATACAGGCCATTCACGTTGTATTAGCCCATGGTAAGTCGTATGAGCTTGGTTTCACGAAAAAACGCAACGGTCATAAACTTTGCGCAGAGTTGAGTTTCGATCGGTTTTTCGTGCACCATCTCAGAAATTCAAAATACTGGTCTTTCCCATCTTATTAGCCCATGGGAAGTCATACAAGCACGCTTTCCCAAAAAAATACGACGGTAATAAACTTTGCGCGAACTTTGCGCAAAGTCGAGTTTCGATCGGTTTTTCGTGCACCGTCACAGAAATTCAAAATACTGGTCATTCACGATGTATTAGCCCACGACTGTCAAAAATTTGCGCGAAGTTTGCACGAACTTTGCGCAAAGTTGAGTTTCGATCGGTTTTTCGTGCACAGTCACAGAAATTCAAAATACTGGTCATTCACGATGTATTAGCCCATGGTAAGTCGTCTGAGCATGGTTTCACGAAAAAAAGCGACGGTCATAAACTTTGCGCAGAGTCGATTTTCGATCGGTTTTTCGTTCACCGTCTCGGAAATTTAAAACACTGGTCTTTCCCGTCTTATTAGCCCATGGGAAGTCGTACAAGCACGCTTTCGAAAAAAAATACGACGGTCATAAACTTTGCGCGAAGTCGTGCACGAGTCGAGTTTCGATCGGTTTTTCGTGCACCGTCTCGGAAATTCAAAATACTGGCCATTCACGTTGTATTAGCCCATGGTAAGTCGTATGAGCATGGTTTCAAGAAAAAACGCGACGGTCATAAACTTTGCGCTGAGTCGAGTTTCGATCGATTTTTCGTGCACCGTCTCAGAAATTCAAAATACTGGTCTTTCCCATCTTATTAGCCCATGGGAAGTCGTACAAGCACTCTTTCGCAAAAAAATACGACGGTCATAAACTTTGCGCGAACTTTGCGCAAAGTCGAGTTTCGATCGGTTTTTCGTGCACCGTCACAGAAATTCAAAATACTGGTCATACACGATGTATTAGCCCATGGTAAGTCGTATGAGCATGGTTTCACGAAAAAACGCGACCGTCATAATATTTGCGAGAGTCGAGTTTCGATCGGTTTTTCGTGCACCATCTCGGAAATTCAAAATACTGGTCTTTCCGGTCTTATTAGCCCATGGGAAGTCGTACAAGCACGCTTTCGCAAAAAAATACGACGGTCATACACTTTGCGCGAAGTCGTGCGCGAGTCGAGTTTCGATCGGTTTTTCGTGCACTGTCTCGGAAATTCAAAATACTGGCTATTCACGTTGTATTAGCCCATGGTAAGTCGTATGAGCATGGTTTCACGAAAAAACGCGACGGTCATAAACTTTTTAGCAGAGTCGAGTTTCGATCGATTGTTCGTGCACCGTCTCGGAAATTCAAAATACTGGTCTTTCCCGTCTTATAAGCCCATGGGAAGTCGTACAAGCACGCTTTCGCAAAAAAATACGACGGTCATAAATTTGCGCGAACTTAGCGCGAACTTTGCGCAAAGTCGAGTTTCGATCGGTTTTTCGTGCACCGTCACACAAATTCAAAATACTGGTCATTCACGATGTATTAGCCCATGGTAAGTCGTCTGAGCATGGTTTCACGAAAAAACGCGACGGTTTTAAACTTTGCGCATAGTCGAGTTTCGATCGGTTTTTCGTTCACCGTCTCGGAAATTCAAAATACTGGTCTTTCCCGTCTTATTAGCCCATGGGAAGTCGTACAAGCACGCTTTCGCAAAAAAATACGACGGTCATAAACTTTGCGCGAAGTCGTGCGCGAGTCGAGTTTCGATCGGTTTTTCGTGCACCGTCTCGGAAATTCAAAATACTGGCCATTCACGTTGTATTAGCCCATGATATGTCGTATGAGCATGGTTTCAAGAAAAAACGCGACGGTCATAAACTTTGCGCAGAGTCGAGTTTCGATCCATTTTTCGTGCACCGTCTCGGAAATTCAAAATACTGGTATTTCCCATCTTATTTGCCCATGGGAAGTCGTACAAGCTCACTTTCGCAAAAAAATACGACGGTCATAAACTTTGCGCGAAGTCGAGCGCGAGTCGAGTTTCGATCGATTTTTCGTTCACCGTCTCCGAAATTCAGAATATCGGCCATTCACGTTGTATTAGCCCATGGTAAGTCGTATGAGCATGGTTTCACGAAAAAACGCGACGGTCATAAACATTGCGCAGAGTCGAGTTTCGATCGATTTTTCGTGCACCGTCTCGGAAATTCAAAATACTGGTATTTCCCGTCTTATTTGCCCATGGGAAGTCGTAGCGCGAAGTCGCGCGCTGTGTCGAGTTTCGATTGGTTTTACGTGCACCATCTCGGAAATTCAAAATACTGGCCATTCACGATGTATTAGCCCATGGTAAGTCGTATGAGCATAGTTTCACCAAAAAACGCGACGGTCATAAACTTTGCGCAGAGTCGAGTTTCGATCGATTTTTCGTGCACCTTCTCGGAAATTCAAAATACGCTTTCCCGTCTTATTAGCCCATGAGAAGTCGTACAAGCACGCTTTCGCAAAAAAATACGACGGTCATAAACTTTGCGCGAAGTCGTGCGCGAGTCGAGTTTCGATCAGTTTTTCGTGCACCGTGTCGGAAATTCAAAATACTGGCCATTCACGTTGTATTAGCCCATGGTAAGTCGTCTGAGCATGGTTTCACGAAAAAATGCGACGGTCTTAAACTTTGCGCATTGTCGAGTTTCGATCGGTTTTTCGTGCACCGTCTCGGAAATTCAAAATACTGGTCTTTCCCGTCTTATTAGCCCATGGGAAGTCGTACAAGCACGCTTTCGCAAAAAAATACGACGGTCATAAACTTTGCGCGAAGTCGTGCGCGAGTCAAGTTTCGATCGGTTTTTCGTGCACCGTCTCGGAAATTCAAAATACTGGCCATTCACGTTGTATTAGCCCATGGTAAGTCGTATGAGCATGGTTTCACGAAAAAAAGCGACGGTCATAATCTTTGCGAGAGTCGAGTTTCGATCGGTTTTTCGTGCACCATCTTGGAAATTTAAAATACTGGTCTTTCTTTTTTTTGGTAAGTAAAGATAATGTATTTTGTAAAAGATTTGTACAAAGAAGCTTTGTCTACACAAGCCATAGACTAAAGCCTTTTGTACAAATCTTTTACAAAATACATTATCTTTACTTACCAAAAAAAAAAAAAAGCCTGAAGTCTCTTAGTGTAGTCCAGAAGATTGTACCCCACCTAAAGAAGGTGAAATGGGCACACTTCATCAAACTCATTTCCAAGTGTAGCACAAGTTAATAAAAAATGCAATAGCTAGACTGTTCTGGAGTACTTGTGGATACATCACAAAATATAAGCTTTGCCCCATAATACATTACAATCTTCATCATTATTCGAGTGATTATTGACTAATGAAAAAATTGAATCTTGTGAAAATCTCTTTCTCTCTTCTTGTTAGGTGCTCTATATTCAATTCTTGCTCCATACATGATCATGAGTCCTGAAGAATCTCTATCAGAATTTGAGGTTTGTTAATGTTGTGACACTCAAAAATTCTGCCACACCTCTCCTTCCAAATCCACCAAATAACACATCTGAATATAATTCTTGCTAGTTGTGTAAGAGGACCCTTTCTTGAGAAGCCTTGCATTAGCCTTTCTAGTTCATGATGCAAGTTTGGCCGTGGTAGCCTTTGAAGATCAAATCGCTTCAAGATCTCTTCCCATATTCAAGATGAATAATCACAAGCAAAGTATAGATGGTCAACACTTTCTTCATTTTGTATACACAAAGAGCACCGATTTACAATATAAATACCTCTTCGCTGCATATTGTCCATCGTAGGATTTACGTGCTCCATCTCGAAAATTCAAAATACTGGCCATTCACGATGTATTAGCCCATGGTAAGTCGTATGAGCATAGTTTCACGAAAAAACGCGACGGTCATAAACTTTGCGCAGAGTCGAGTTTCGATCGATTTTTCGTGCACCGTCTCGGAAATTGAAAATACTGGTATTTCCCGTCTTATTAGCCCATGGGAAGTCGTACAAGCACGCTTTCGCAAAAAAATACGACGGTCATAAACTTTGCACGAAGTCGTGCGCGAGTCGAGTTTCGATCGGTTTTTCGTGCACCGTCTCGGAAATTCAAAATACTGGCCATTCATGTCGTATTAGCCCATGGTAAGTCGTATGAGCTTGCTTTCACGAAAAAACGCAACGGTCATAAACTTTGCGCAGAGTCGAGTTTCGATCGGTTTTTCGTGCACCGTCTCGGAAATTCAAAAAACTGGTCTTTCCCGTCTTATTAGCCCACGGGAAGTCGTACATGCACGCTTTCACAAAAAAATACGACGGTCATAAACTTTGCGCGAAGTCGTGCGCGAGTCGAGTTTCTTTTTTTCGTAAAGATAATGTATTTTGTAAAAGATTTGCACTCGAGTCGAGTTTCGATCGGTTTTTCGTGCACCGTCTCGGAAATTCAAAATACTGGCCATTCACGTTGTATTAGCCCATGGTAAGTCGTATGACAATGGTTTCACAAAAAAACGCGACCGTCATAATCTTTGCGAGAGTCGAGTTTCGATCGGTTTTTCGTGCACCGTGTCGGCAATTGAAAATACGGGTCTTTCCCGTTTTATTAGCCCATGGGAAGTCGTACAAGCACGATTTCGCAAAAAAATACGACGGTCATAAACTTTGCGCGAAGTCGTGCACGAGTCGAGTTTCGATTGGTTTTACGTGCACCATCTCGGAAATTCAAAATACTGGCCATTCACGATGTATTAGCCCATGGTAAGTCGTATGAGCTTGGTTTCACGAAAAAACGCGACGGTCATAAACTTTGCGCAGAGCCGAGTTTCGATCGGTTTTTTGTGCACCGTCTCGGAAATTCAAAATACAGGTCTTTCCCGTCTTATTAGCCCATGGGAAGTCGTACAAGCATGCTTTCGGAACAAAATACGACGGTCATAAACTTTGCGCGAACTTGGTGCAAAGTTGAGTTTCGATCTGTTTTTCGTGCACCGTCACAGAAATTCCAAATACTGGTCATTCACGATGTATTAGACCATGGTAAGTCGTCTGAGCATGGTTTCACGAAAAAACGCGACGGTCTTAAACTTTGCGCAGAGTCGAGTTTCGATCGATTTTTCGTTCACCGTCTCGGAAATTCAAAATACTGGTCTTTCCCGTCTTATTAGCCCATGGGAAGTCGTACAAGCACGCTTTCGCTAAAAAATACGACGGTCATAAACTTTGCGCGAAGTCGTACGCGAGTCGAGTTTCGATCGGTTTTTCGTGCACCGTCTCGGAAATTCAAAATACTGGTCATTCACGTTGTATTAGCCCATGGTAAGTCGTATGTGCATGGTTTCAAGAAAAAACGGGACGGTCATAAACTTTGCACTGAGTCGAGTTTCGATCGATTTTTCGTGCACCGTCTCGGAAATTCAAAATACTGGTATTTCCCGTCTTATTAGCCCATGGGAAGTCGTACAAGCACGCTTTCGCAAAAAAATACGACGGTCATAAACTTTGCGCGAAGTCATGCGCGAGTCGAGTTTCGATCGGTTTTTCGTGCACCGTCTCGGAAATTCAAAATAATGGCCATTCACGTTGTATTAGCCCATTGTAAGTCGTATGAGCATGGTTTCACGAAAAAACGCGACCGTCATAATCTTTGCGAGAGTCGAGTTTCGATCGGTTTTTCGTGCACCATCTTGGAAATTCAAAATACTGGTCTTTCCCGCCTTATTTGCCCTTGGGA
Source organism: Ensete ventricosum (assembly GCA_029747655.1). Classification (NCBI taxonomy): domain Eukaryota; kingdom Viridiplantae; phylum Streptophyta; class Magnoliopsida; order Zingiberales; family Musaceae; genus Ensete; species Ensete ventricosum. Next base: position 41,655,962 of record JAQQAF010000003.1, read on the forward strand.
AGTCGTACAAGCTCGCTTTCGCAAAAAAAAAAATACGACAGTCAAAAACATTGCGCGAAGTCGCGCGCTATGTCGAGTTTCGATTGGTTTTACGTGCACCATCTCGGAAATTCAAAATACTGGCCATTCACGATGTATTAGCCCATGGTAAGTCGTATGAGCATAGTTTCACGAAAAAACGCGACGGTCATAAACTTTGCGCAGAGTCGAGTTTCGATCGATTTTTCGTGCACCGTCTCGGAAATTCAAAATACTGGTCTTTCCCGTCTTATTAGCCCATGGGAAGTCGTACAAGCACGCTTTCGTAAAAAAATACGACGGTCATAAACTTTGCGCGAAGTCGTGCACGAGTCGAGTTTCGATCGGTTTTTCGTGCACCGTCTCGGAAATTCAAAATACTGGCCATTCACGTTGTATTAGCCCATGGTAAGTTGTATGAGCTTGGTTTCACGAAAAAACGCAACGGTCATAAACTTTGCGCAGAGTCGAGTTTCGATCGGTTTTTCGTGCACCGTATAGGAAATTCAAAAAACTGGTCTTTCCCGTCTTATTACCCATGGCAAGTCGTACAAGCACGCTTTCGCAAAAAAATACGACAGTCATAAACTTTGCGCGAACTTTGCGCAAAGTCGAGTTTCGATCGGTTTTTCGTGCACCGTCACAGAAATTCAAAATACTGGTCATTCACTATGTATTAGCCCATGGTAAGTCGTCTGGGCATGGTTTCACGAAAAAACGCGACGGTCTGAAACTTTGCGCAGAGTCAAGTTTCGATTGGTTTTTCGTTCACCGTCTCGGAAATTCAAAATACTGGTCTTTCCCGTCTTATTAGCCCATGGGAAGTCGTACAAGCACGCTTTCGCAAAAAAAAAACGACGGTCATAAACTTTGCGCGAAGTCGTGCGCGAGTCGAGTTTCGATTGGTTTTTCGTGCACCGTCTCGGAAATTCAAAATACTGGCCATTCACGTTGTATTAGCCCATGGTAAGTCGTATGAGCATGGTTTCACGAAAAAACTCGACGGTCATAAACTTTGCGCAGAGTCTAGTTTCGATCGATTTTTCGTGCACCGTCTCGGAAATTCAAAATACTGGTCTTTCCCGTCTTATTAGCCCATGGGAAGTCGTACAAGCACGCTTTCGCAAAAAAATACGACGGTCATAAACTTTGCGCGAAGTCGTGCGCGAGTCGAGTTTCGATCGGTTTTTCGTGCACCGTCTTGGAAATTCAAAATACTGTCCATTCACGTTGTATTAGCCCATGGTAAGTCGTATGAGCATTTTTTTTTTTTTTTTTGGTAAGTAAAGATATTGTATTTTGTAAAAGATTTGTACAAAGAAGCTTTGTCTACACAAGCCATAGACTAAAGCCTGAAGTCTCTTAGTGTAGTCGAGAAGATTGCACCCCACCTAAAGAAGGTGAAATGAGCACGCTTCATCAAACTCATCTCCAAGAGTAGCATAAGGAAGTTAATAAATAATAAAATGCAATAGCTAGACTGTTCTGGACTACTTGTGGATACATCACAAAATATAAGCTTTGCCCCATATAATACATTACAATCTTCATCATTATTCGAGTGATTCTTGACGAATGGAAAAATTGAATCTTGTGAAAATATCTTTCTCTCTTCTTGTTAGGTGCTCTGTATTCAATTCTTGCTCCATACATGATCGTGAGTCCTGAAGAATCTCTATCAGAATTTGAGCTTTGTTCATGTTGTGACACTCAAAAATTCTGCCACACCTCTCCTTCCAAATCCACCAAATAGCACATCTGAATATAATTCGTGCTAGTTGTGTAAGAGGCCCCTTTCTTGAGAAGCTTTGCATAAGCATTTCTAATTCATGATGCAAGTTTGGCCGTGGTAGCCTTTGAAAATCAAATCGCTTCAAGATCTCCTTCCATATCCAAGATGAATAATCACAAGCAAAGTAGAGATGGTCAACACTTTCTTCATTTTGCATACACAAAGAGCACCGATTTACAATATAAATACCTCTTCGCTGCATATTGTCCATCGTAGGAAGTTTGCCGAGAAGGGCCTGCCATGTACATAAGGAATGTCGCTGTGAGCATGGACTATCCCATGTCCAACTACTTTGGATCCACTTGTTGTTTCGTCGTCTAATTTGGTTCCATGCAGATGTAGCACTAAATTTACCGTTATCATGAAGCCAAATAAGCATATCTGAAGAGTTGTTCTTGATTGTAATAGCCCTAATAGTCGGCCAAAGTAATAACATGTCAGGGGAGGTAGGGTTGGGAAGACACCAAGTACCATTGTTAATGAATTCAGAAACCTTCCAGTCTTTGGGAGCCCCCAGATCCTGTCGTACTCTATCACCAAATATCTGAAATATGCTTTTCCCATTCACCCAAGGATCATACCACATATTAATATTGGTTCCAGAAGAAATCACATAAGAAATATTGTTACGTAGCCATCTCCTTGCCTTTAGAATTCCTTTCCAAGCAGCAGAATGAGATGTTTTTGCACATACTTCCCAGATTGATTCCTTGGTAAGGTACCTAGCAAAAACCCATTGTGACCATAAGGAAGACTTGTTTTGTAAAATATCCCATAATTGCTTTACCATACAAGCTTTATTCCAATCTCTAATATGTCGAAGATTCAGCCCCCCTTCATCCTTCGGTTTGCAAATGCTGTCCCAATTCACCATGTGCATTGCCTTACCATCTGTGCCATTCCAAAAGAAGTTCATAAGTAATTTATCAATATCATGGAGAAGCCCGGCTGGTAGAAGGAATGCATGAGACCAATAAATAGAATAAGAGGTCAACACTGATCGAATAAGTTCAAGTCGTCCAGCTTTAGAAAGAAGCCTATTTTTCCAAGAGGAAATTCTGTTCTTAATTTTTTGTATGATAGGCTGACAGGAGGCTTTGTTGATTCCAGTGGATATAAGTGGGAGACCCAAGTAAGGAACCGATAAATTTCCTTCAGCAACTCCCAATGTTTGAGCAATATGATCCTTATTGTCAATGCAAGCACCCACATATACTTTGCTCTTTGCATGGTTTAGCTTAAGACCAGAAACTTTACCAAATTCATTAAGAATATCTGCCAGATTACTCACAGAAACTGGATCATCTCGAAGGAAGATAATAAGGTCGTCGGCAAATGTTATGTGAGAGATATAAACAGAACCATAATGTGGTACCTTAATTTTGCCATTGGAAACAGCCTCTTCTAACATACAACTGAGCCCTTCCATTGCAATGGTAAAAAGATAAGGAGATAGTGGATCACTAATGATTGAGTAAGGAATAAAAAAATTGCTCGGTGTAATTTTTAACCTCATCCAGATCCTCAATGAGATTACCATCTATACCTTTGCATTTTTTGATGCGATTAGTAGCCCTTCTGGTAGCAATAGCAGCATAGAAAAACTTCGTATTAGAATCCCCTAGAGTAAGCCAATGCTGTCGTGACTTCTGTTTCAAAAAGCATTCCTCTTGCTTCAAAGCTTGCATAAAGTTATTTCTAGTAGCAGCCTCTTTGTATATAAGATTCGCATCCAGAGGTTGAAGATTTAGCTCGCTTTGCACAGCCATAAGTTCTTTCTTGCATAACTAAACTCTGTCGTTGATATTTCCAAATGTAGTTGAATTCCACTTCTTCAGTGCTGCTTTGCATGCTTTTAGTTTTTGACATAGGATGTAAGGGGGAGAACCAAATACATTAATGTCCCAAGCTGACTTAATAACTTCGAGGAACTTTGGGTGAGAACTCCACATATTAAAAAATCTAAAAGGTTTCTTGACTCTTGGTAGTGCTTTATCTGCATGTATATGCATAATAGAGTGATCCGAAAATAACTTAGCACCGTACTCAAGAAGTGAATCTGGAAAAACTGCTAACCATTCCTGATTTATCAAACATCTGTCAAGTCGAGCCATAATTTTTCTTTCAGCAGTACTTTGATTGTTCCATGAGAACCAATCACCTACAGATTTCATGTCAGTCAATGCAGCAGTATCTATACAATCATTAAAATGTTGAAGCTGACATTCGGAAAGCACTCTACCCCCCACTTTCTCATTTGTGTATCTGACAGTATTAAAGTCACCGAGAACAACCCAAGGTACTGTAGGATAACTATTTGCAATGCTAACCAGATCACGCCATAGAGCATTCCTGTCAGACATACTGTTAGATGCATAAATACCGGTAATATTGAATTGACATCCAGTCTGTTTATCCTCTGCCTTAAGATGAATGAATTGATTAGTAGCAGAAATAAACCAAGCAGTAACAAGATTAGGATGCCATAAGACCCAAACTCGACCATAAGTATCCTGAGAATCATTAGTAAAAAGTTCTGCCTCAGGCCATATTAAATTCTTCTGAACTTGAACACGATGAGGTTTAATTTTTGTTTCCACAAGAATGACAATGTCACATGCAGCAGATCGGATTATTCTATTGAGCTCCCGACATTTCTCAGTCTTATTAAGTCCACGAACATTCCAACAGCTTATTTTCATCAATACTAGATAGAAGGAAGAGCATGCGATTTTGGGAGGACACTACCATCCTTTTTCTTATCCTTTGATTTTGCATGGTCCTCTCGCATAATATCTTTACCCTTTAATCCTTTATTCCTATATTTATCCACCTCATCCACAGCTTGCAAATGTTTAAATTTTTGCGTACCTTGAGGCAAGGAGTCCTGAATAGCGGGATGTGTCGAAGAGCGATGAGTTTGGTGAGTTGCAATGTCTTGGTTCCCAAGAGGTTGTTGAAATGAAATTTCCTGATTATCTGAAGGAGTGATTCGTGAAGGCGAGGTTGTTATTGGGGAGTGAGAACCTTGGGAAGCTCCTGCAGTGAAATTCTCTGATATAATAGGTAAAGATGGAAGTCCTGACTTGTCTTTCTCTTGTTCGTGTCGCTGCCCCAACGAGTCAGAGTGTTCAATCATCTTCTCCGCCATCACCACTGTTGGCACTGGAGTATCAGTGCTTGGATTAGTGGTAGTGACCCCATTCTGTGGCTCTTGGCGTGGTCGGTAGACCTGTGTGATTTTTTGTGAAGGCTGTTGGCAGGCACCATTTACATGTCCAAAAGATAGACAAACCTTGCATCGTTGTGGCTTCCAAGAATATGAGACTTTCACCTTTCGGGTGCTCCCATCAAGATCACGGTAAGAAACATCATTCGGCAGTTCCTCATCAGAAGAAACCATTACACAAGCTCTGGCAAAGGTCAATCTCGTTTGCGAAGCTGTTGCCTTATCAAGATACAATGGTTGTCCCAGGGTGCTGCAAAGCTTTGCAATAAAACGACGACCCCAGAGATGTAGTGGAAGTCCATGAAAAGAAACCCATATTGGGATAGACTGTAGACTGTCTAACTCCAATCTCACATCAGGTGCCCAGCGTCGTAGTATCATTGGATGACCACGGATAGTCCAAAATCCTTCAAGGACCCGTTGTAAATCTTCTTCCGAATAAAGCCTGCATACAAAGAATCCGGTCTCCAACATATGAAGATCAAATGTTGATATTCCCCATCGAGTTCTGATGTATGAGGATAGTGGGAAAAAGGATGTTCTTAGTCCAACAACGTAGCCCACAATTGCCATTGACCATGTCTCAATTAGTTCGTCGGAATCAATAGCCTCATACACAGCAATCTTCTGGTCAGCCTGTACTTCTGGAGTAAAAAAGTCCAGTCGAAGATCCGGACTACCCACTGGAGCCTTGAAGAGGCTACTCCAAGGCTTCGGATCTCGGGAAATAGGAGCTGGAGGTCGTGATCTAGATCGTGAACGACCTCGGGCCTGGTTCATTGAAGGAGCATCCCGTCGAGAAGAAGAAATCAGCGGTGGAACATCCTGGTGTGAAACCGGCCTAAGCTGCTGGGGAGGAACCAGCGGCTGTTGGAGAGGAGCAACCCCCTCCCGCGGTGAAGTAACCAGCGGCTGAGGAGCAACCCTCTCCCGCTGTGACTGCTGGAGAGGGGCGTTCAGCTGTGAAGCAATCAGCCGCTGGGAAGAAGCCAGCGGAGGAGCATCCCGCTGGAACAGAGGATGCGAAGCAGAGTGCCGCGTCCGGCCGCTCGCATCCATGGCGTCGCTCGCCCTAGCCGCCAGCCGCCTAGGGGAGAGGAAGCCACCACCCTGCCCACACTAATGTCGCAGCCGTCGCCCCTTCCACGCCGATTGCAGAAGCAGCCGTCGCCCTTTCCACGCTGGAGTTGCCGCAGGAAGCGGCAGTGAACCCAGCCCCAATCGCAGCGCAGCTTCCACCGTTTCTTGCCCTAGAGTCCGTCCCGCGCCTAGGGGAGAAGAGCCGCCGCCCTTCCACGCCTGAAGTCGCCGATTCCCGGCCTGGAATCGCTGATCGCAGGAGCGACCGCCGGCCTTCCACTCGCCGCGGAGTGATCGTCGAGGAGAAATCGCCCAAGGGAGCAATCGCAAGCACAAGCGCAAGGGAAGAGGTTGCCGTCCCCAGCGTCGATCGCAAGCGCAAGCGCAAGCCCAAGCAGAGCAGAGCACTCACGCACGCACGCTTTTCACAAGATTCAATTTTTTCATTAGTCAATAATCACTCGAATAATGATGAAGATTGTAATGTATTATGGGGCAAAGCTTATATTTTGTGATGTATCCACAAGTACTCCAGAACAGTCTAGCTATTGCATTTTTTATTAACTTCCTTGTGCTATTCTTGGAAATGAGTTTGATGAAGTGTGCCCATTGCACCTTCTTTAGGTGGGGTACAATCTTCTCGACTACACTAAGAGACTTCAGGCTTTAGTCTATGGCTTGTGTAGACAAAGCTTCTTTGTACAAATCTTTTACAAAATACATTATCTTTACTTACCAAAAAAAAAAAAAGACCAGTATTTTGAATTTCCAAGATGGTGCACGAAAAACCGATCGAAACTCGACTCGCGCACGACTTCGCGCAAAGTTTATGACCGTCATATTTTTTTGCGAAAGCGTGCTTGTACGACTTCCCATGGGCTAATAAGACGGGAAAGACCAGTATTTTGAATTTCCGAGAAGGTGCACGAAAAATCGATCGAAACTCGACTCTGCGCAAAGTTTATGACCGTCGCGTTTTTTGGTAAAACTATGCTCATACGACTTACCATGGGCTAATACATCGTGAATGGCCAGTATTTTGAATTTCCGAGACGGTGCACGTAAAACCAATCGAAACTCGACACAGCGCGCGACTTCGCGCAATGTTTTTGATCGTCGTATTTTTTTGTGAAAGCGAGCTTCTACGACTTCCCATGGGCAATAAGACGGGAAAGACCAGTATTTTGAATTTCCAAGACGGTGCACGAAAAACCGATCGAAACTCGACTCTCGCAAAGATTATGACGGTCGCGTTTTTTCGTGAAACCATTGTCATACGACTTACCATGGGCTAATACAACGTGAATGACCAGTATTTTGAATTTCCGAGACGGTGCCCCGAAAAACCGATCGAAACTCGACTCTCGCAAAGATTATGACGGTCGAGTTTTTTCGTGAAACCATGCTCATACGACTTACCATGGGCTAATACAACGTGAATGACCAGTATTTTGAATTTCCGAGACGGTGCACGAAAACCGATCGAAACTCGACTCGCGCACGACTTCGCGCAAAGTTTATGACCATCGCATTTTTTTGCGAAAGCGTGCTTGTACGACTTCCCATGGGCTAATAAGACGGGAAAGTCCAGTATTTTGAATTTCCGAGACGGTGCACGAAAAATCGATCGAAACTCGACTCTGCGCAAAGTTTATGACCGTCGCATTTTTTCATGAAACCATGCTCATACGACTTACCATGGGCTAATACATCGTGAATGGCCAGTATTTTGAATTTCTGAGACGGTGAACGAAAAACCGTTCGAAAATCGACACAGCGCGCGACTTCGCGCAAAGTTTATGACAGTCGTATTTTTTTGCGAAAGTGAGCTTGTACGACTTCCCATGGGCTAATAAGACGGGAACGACCAGTATTTTGAATTTCCAAGACGGTGCTGCAAAGCTTTGCAATAAAACGACGACCCCAGAGATGTAGTGGAAGTCCATGGAAAGAAACCCATATTGGGATAGACTGTAGACTGTCTAACTCCAATCTCACATCAGGTGCCCAGCGTCGTAGTATCATTGGATGACCACGGATAGTCCAAAATCCTTCAAGGACCCGTTGTAAATCTTCTTCCGAATAAAGCCTGTATACAAAGAATCCGGTCTCCAACATATGAAGATCAAATGTTGATATTCCCCATCGAGTTCTGATGTATGAGGATAGTGGGAAAAAGGATGTTCTTAGACCAACAACGTAGCCCACAATTGCCATTGACCATGTCTCAATTAGTTCGTCGGAATCAATAGCCTCATACACAGCAATCTTCTGGTCAGCCTGTACTTCTGGAGTAAAAAAGTCCAGTCGAAGATCCGGACTACCCACTGGAGCCTTGAAGAGGCTACTCCAAGGCTTCGGATCTCGGGAAATAGGAGCTGGAGGTCGTGATCTAGATCGTGAACGACCTCGGGCCTGGTTCATTGAAGGAGCATCCCGTCGAGAAGAAGAAATCAGCGGTGGAACATCCTGGTGTGAAACCGGCCTAAGCTGCTGGGGAGGAACTAGCGGCTGTTGGAGAGGAGCAACCCCCTCCCGCGGTGAAGTAACCAGCGGCTGAGGAGCAACCCTCTCCCGCTGTGACTGCTGGAGAGGGGCGTTCTGCTGTGAAGCAATCAGCCGCTGGGAAGAAGCCAGCGGAGGAGCATCCCGCTGGAACAGAGGATGCGAAGCAGAGTGCCGCGTCCGGCCGCTCGCATCCATGGCGTCGCTCGCCCTAGCCGCCAGCCGCCTAGGGGAGAGGAAGCCACCACCCTGCCCACACTAATGTCGCAGCCGTCGCCCCTTCCACGCCGATTGCAGAAGCAGCCGTCGCCCTTTCCACGCTGGAGTTGCCGCAGGAAGCGGCAGTGAACCCAGCCCCAATCGCAGCGCAGCTTCCACCGTTTCTTGCCCTAGAGTCCGTCCCGCGCCTAGGGGAGAAGAGCCGCCGCCCTTCCACGCCTGAAGTCGCCGATTCCCGGCCTGGAATCGCTGATCGCAGGAGCGACCGCCGGCCTTCCACTCGCCGCGGAGTGATCGTAGAGGAGAAATCGCCCAAGGGAGCAATCGCAAGCACAAGTGCAAGGGAAGAGGTTGCCGTCCCCAGCGTCGATCGCAAGCGCAAGCGCAAGCCCAAGCAGAGCAGAGCACTCACGCACGCACGCAAGGGAACGCAGGCCCATTCCCCCCCATTCCCAAGCCGATGCGTGCACCGTCTCTCCTCCTCTCTCTCTCCTCCTCACGCTTTCGGACCTCCTCAAACGGCAGGTAAGTCGTATGAGCATCTTGTGAAAATCTCTTTCTCTCTTCTTGTTAGGTGCTCTATACTCAATTCTTGGTCCATGCATGATCGTGAGTCCTGAAGAATCTCTATCAGAATTTGAGCTTTGTTCATGTTGTGACACTCAAAAATTCTGCCACACCTCTCCTTCCAAATCCACCAAATAGCACATCTGAATATAATTAATTCTTGCTAGTTGTGTAAGAGGACCCTTTCTTGAGAAGCCTTGCATTAGCCTTTCTAGTTCATGATGCAAGTTTGGCCGTGGTAGCCTTTGAAGATCAAATCGCTTCAAGATCTCTTCCCATATTCAAGATGAATAATCACAAGCAAAGTATAGATGGTTAACACTTTCTTCCTTTTGTATACACAAAGAGCACCGATTTACAATATAAATACCTCTTCGCTGCATATTGTCCATCGTAGGAAGTTTGCCGAGAAGGGCCTGCCACGTACATAAGGAAAGTCGCGCACTGTGTCGAGTTTTGATCGGTTTTTCGTGCACCGTCTCGAAAATTCAAAATACTGGCCATTCACGTTGTATTAGCCCATGGTAAGTCGTATGAGCATGGTTTCACGAAAAAATGCGACCGTCATAATCTTTGCGAGAGTCGAGTTTCGATCGGTTTTTCGTGCACCATCTTGGAAATTCAAAATACTGGTCTGTCCCGTCTTATTAGCCCATGGGAAGTCGTACAAGCACGCTTTCGCAAAAAATACGACGGTCATAAACTTTGCGCGAAGTCGTGCGCGAGTCGAGTTTCGATCGATTTTTCGTGCATCGTCTCGGAAATTCAAAATACTGGCCATTCACGTTGTATTAGCCCATGGTAAGTCGTCAGAGCATGGTTTCACGAAAAAACGCTACGGTCTTAAACTTTGCGCAGAGTCGAGTTTCGATCGGTTTTTCGTGCACCGTCTCGGAAATTCAAAATACTGGTCTTTCCCGTCTTATTAGCCAATGGGAAGTCGTACAAGCACGCTTTCGCAAAAAAATACGATGGTAATAAACTTTGCGCGAAGTCGTGCGCGAGTCGAGTTTCGATCGGTTTTTCGTGCACCGTCTCGGAAATTCAAAATACTGGCCATTCACGTTGTATTAGCCCATGGTAAGTCGTATGAGCTTGGTTTCACGAAAAAACGCGACGGACATAAACTTTGCGCAGAGTCGAGTTTCGATCGATTTTTCGTGCACCGTCTCGGAAATTTAAAATACTGGTCTTTCCCGTCTTATTAGCCCATGACAAGTCGTACAAGCACGCTTTCGCAAAAAAATACGACGGTCATAAACTTTGCGCGAACTTTGCGCAAAGTCGAGTTTCGATCGGTTTTTCGTGCACCGTCACAGAAATTCAAAATACTGGTCATACACGATGTATTAGCCCATGGTAAGTCGTATGAGCATGGTTTCACGAAAAACGCGACCGTCATAATCTTTGCGAGAGTCGAGTTTCGATCGGTTTTTCGTGCACCGTCTTGGAAATTCAAAATACTGGTCTTTCCCATCTTATTAGCCCATGCGAAGTCGTACAAGCACGCTTTCGCAAAAAAATACGATGGTCATAAACTTTGCGCGAAGTCGTGCGCGAGTCGAGTTTCGATCGGTTTTTCGTGCACCGTCTCGGAAATTCAAAATACTGGCCATTCACGTTGTATTAGCCCATGGTAAGTCGTATGAGCATGGTTTCACGAAAAAACGCGACGGTCATAAACTTTGCGCAGAGTCGAGTTTCGATCGATTTTTCGTGTACCGTCTCGGAACTTCAAAATACTGGTCTTTCCCGTCTTATTAGCCCATGGGAAGTCGTACAAGCACGCTTTCGCAAAAAAATACGACGGTCATAAACTTTGCGCGAAGTCGTGCGCGAGTCGAGTTTCGATCGGTTTTTCGTGCACCGTCTCGGAAATTCAAAATACTGGCCATTCACGTTGTATTAGCCCATGGTAAGTCGTATGAGCATGGTTTCACGAAAAATGCGACGGTCATAAACTTTGCGCAGAGTCGAGTTTCGATCGATTTTTCGTGCACCGTCTCGGAAATTCAAAATACTGGCCATTCACGTTGTATTAGCCCATGGTAAGTCGTCAGAGCATGGTTTCACGAAAAAACGCTACGGTCTTAAACTTTGCGCAGAGTCGAGTTTCGATCGGTTTTTCGTGCACCGTCTCGGAAATTCAAAATACTGGTCTTTCCCGTCTTATTAGCCAATGGGAAGTCGTACAAGCACGCTTTCGCAAAAAAATACGATGGTAATAAACTTTGCGCGAAGTCGTGCGCGAGTCGAGTTTCGATCGGTTTTTCGTGCACCGTCTTGGAAATTCAAAATACTGGCCATTCACGTTGTATCAGCCCATGGTAAGTCGTATGAGCTTGGTTTCACGAAAAAACGCGACGGACATAAACTTTGCGCAGAGTCAAGTTTCGATCGATTTTTCGTGCACCGTCTCGGAAATTCAAAATACTGGTCTTTCCCGTCTTATTAGCCCATGGGAAGTCGTACAAGCACGCTTTCGCAAAAAAACACGACGGTTATAAACTTTGCGCGAAGTCGTGCGAGAGTCGAGTTTCGATGGGTTTTTCGTGCACCGTCTCGGAAATTCAAAATACTGGCCATTCACGTTGTATTAGCCCATGGTAAGTCGTATGAGCTTGGTTTCACGAAAAAACGCAACGGTCATAAACTTTGCGCAGAGTCGAGTTTCGATCGGTTTTTCGTGCACCGTCTCGGAAATTCAAAAAACTGGTGTTTCCCGTCTTATTAGCCCATGGGAAGTCGTACAAGCACGCTTTCGCAAAAAAAATACGACGGTCATAAACTTTGCGCGAACTTTGCGCAACGTCGAGTTTCGATCGGTTTTTCGTGCACCGTCACAGAAATTCAAAATACTGGTCATTCACGATGTATTAGCCCATGGTAAGTCGTATGAGCATGGTTTCACGAAAAAATGCGACCGTCATAATCTTTGCGCAGAGTCGAGTTTCGATCGGTTTTTCGTTCACCGTCTCGGAAATTCAAAATACTGGTCTTTCCCATCTTATTAGCCCATGGGAAGTCGTATAAGCACGCTTTCGCAAAAAATACGACGGTCATAAACTTTGCGCGAAGTCGTACACGAGTCGAGTTTCGATCGGTTTTTCGTGCACCGTCTCGGAAATTCAAAATACTGGGCTAATTCACGTTGTATTAGCCCATGGTAAGTCGTATGAGAATGGTTTCAAGAAAAAACGCGACGGTCATAAACTTTGCGCAGAGTCGAGTTTCGATCGATTTTTCGTGCACCGTCTCGGAAATTTAAAATACTGGTCTTTCCCGTCTTATTAGCCCATGGTAAGTCGTACAAGCACGCTTTCGCAAAAAAATACGACGGTCATAAACTTTGCGCGAACTTTGCGCAAAGTCGAGTTTCGATCGGTTTTTCGTGCACCGTCACAGAAATTCAAAATACTGGTCATACACGATGTATTAGCCCACGGTAAGTCGTATGAGCTTGGTTTCACGAAAAACGCGACCGTCATAATCTTTGCGAGAGTCGAGTTTCGATCGGTTTTTCGTGCACCGTCTTGGAAATTCAAAATACTGGTCTATCCCATCTTATTAGCCCATGGGAAGTCGTAAAAGCACGCTTTCGCAAAAAAATACGATGGTCATAAACTTTGCGCGAAGTCGTGCGCGAGTCGAGTTTCGATCGGTTTTTCGTGCACCGTCTCGGAAATTCAAAATACTGGCCATTCACGTTGTATTAGCCCATGGTAAGTCGTATGAGCATGGTTTCACGAAAAAACGCGACGGTCATAAACTTTGCGCAGAGTCGAGTTTCGATCGGTTTTTCGTTCACCGTCTCGGAAATTTAAAACACTGGTCTTTCCCGTCTTATTAGCCCATGGGAAGTCGTACAAGCACGCTTTCGCAAAAAAATACGACGGTCATAAACTTTGCGCGAAGTCGTGCGCGAGTCGAGTTTCGATCGGTTTTTCGTGCACCGTCTCGGAAATTCAAAATACTGGCCATTCACGTTGTATTAGCCCATGGTAAGTCGTATGAGCATGGTTTCATGAAAAACGCGACGGTCATAAACTTTGCGCAGAGTCGAGTTTCGATCGATTTTTTGTGCACCGTCTCGGAAATTCAAAATACTGGTCTTTCCCGTCTTATTAGCCCATGGGAAGTCGTACAAGCACGCTTTCGCAAAAAAATATGACGGTCATAAACATTGCGCGAAGTCGCACGCTGTGTCGAGTTTCGATTGGTTTTACGTGCACCCTCTCGGAAATTCAAAATACTGGCCGTTCACGATGTATTAGCCCATGGTATGTCGTATGAGCATGGTTTCACGAAAAAATACGATGGTCTTAAACTTTGCGCAGAGTCGAGTTTCGATCGGTTTTTCGTTCACCGTCTCGGAAATTCAAAATACTAGTCTTTTTTTTTGGTAAGTAAAGATAATGTATTTTGTAAAAGATTTGTACAAAGAAGCTTTGTCTACACAAGCCATAGACTAAAGCCTGAAGTCTCTTAGTGTAGTCGAGAAGATTGCACCCCACCTAAAGAAGGTGAAGTGGGCACGCTTCATCGAACTCATCTCCAAGAGTAGCACAAGGAAGTTAATAAATAAAAATGCAATAGCTAGACTGTTCTGGACCACTTGTGGATACATCATAAAATATAAGCTTTGCCCCATATAATACATTACAATCTTCATCATTATTCGAGTGATTCTTGACGAATGAAAAAATTGAATCTTGTGAAAATATCTTTCTCTCTTCTTGTTAGGTGCTCTGTATTCAATTCTTGCTCCATACATGATCGTGAGTAATGAAGAATCTCTATCAGAATTTGAGCTTTGTTCATGTTGTGACACTCAAAAATTCTGCCACACCTCTCCTTCCAAATCCACCAAATGGCACATCTGAATATAATTCTTGCTAGTTGTGTAAGAGGCCCCTTTCTTGAGAAGCTTTGCATAAGCATTTCTAATTCATGATGCAAGTTTCGACGTGGTAGCCTTTGAAAATCAAATCGCTTCAAGATCTCCTTCCATATCCATGATGAATAATCACAAGCAAAGTAGAGATGGTCAACACTTTCTTCATTTTGCAAACACAGAGAGCACCGATTTACAATATAAATACCTCTTCGCTGCATATTGTCTATCGTAGGAAGTTTGTTGAGAAGGGCCTGCCATGTACATAAGGAATGTCGCTGTGAGCATGGACTATCCCATGTCCAACTACTTTGGATCCACTTGTTGTTTCGTCGTCTAATTTGGTTCCATGCAGATGTAGCACTAAATTTACCGTTATCATGTCTTTCCCGTCTTATTAGCCCATGGGAAGTCGTACAAGCACGCTTTCACAAAAAAATACGACAGTCATAAACTTTGCGCGAAGTCGTGCGCGAGAAGTTTCGATCGGTTTTTCGTGCACCGTCTCGGAAATTCAAAATACTGGCCATTCACGTTGTATTAGCCCATGGTAAGTCATATGAGCATGGTTTCATGATGAAACGCGACGGTCATAAACTTTGCGCAGAGTCGAGTTTCGATCGATTTTTCGTGCACCGTCTCGGAAATTCAAAATACTGGACTTTCCTGTCTTATTAGCCCATGGGAAGTCGTACAAGCACGCTTTCGCAAAAAAATACGACGGTCATAAACTTTGCGCGAAGTCGTGCGCGAGTCGAGTTTCGATCAGTTTTTCGTGCACCGTCTCGGAAATTCAAAATACTAGCCATTCACGTTGTATTAGCCCATGGTAAGTCGTATGAGCATGGTTTCACGAAAAAACGCGACGGTCATAAACTTTGCGCAGAGTCGAGTTTCGATCGATTTTTCCTGTACCATCTCGGAACTTCAAAATACTGGTCTTTCCCGTCTTATTAGCCCATGGGAAGCCGTAAAAGCACGCTTTCGCAAAAAAATACGACGGTCATAAACTTTGCGCGAAGTCGTGCGCGAGTCGAGTTTCGATCGATTTTTCGTGCACCGTCTCGGAAATTCAAAATACTGGCCATTCACGTTGTATTAGCCCATGGTAAGTCGTATGAGCATGGTTTCACGAAAAACGCGACGGTCATAAACTTTGCGCAGAGTCGAGTTTCGATCGATTTTTTGTGCACCGTCTCGGAAATTCAAAATATGTGGTATGATCCTTTCCAAATCCACCAAATAGCACATCTTAATATGTGGTATGATCCTTGGGTGAATGGGAAAAGTATATTTCAGATATTTGGTGATAGAGTACGACAGGATCTGGGGGCTCCCAAAGACTGGAAGGTTTCTGAATTCATTAACAATGGTACATGGTGTCTTCCTAACCCTACCTCCCCAGACATGTTATTACTTTGGCCGACTATTAGGGCTATTCCAATCAAGAACAACTCTTCAGATATGCTTATTTGGCTTCATGATAATGGTAAATTTAGTGCTACATCTGCATGGAATCAAATTAGACGACGAAACAACAAGTGGATCCCAAGTAGTTGGACATGGGATAGTCCATGCTCACAGCGACATTCCTTATGTACATGGCAGGCCCTTCTCGGTAAACTTCCTACGATAGACAATATGCAGCGAAGATGTATTTATATTGTAAATCGGTGCTCTTTGTGTATGCAAAAGGAAGAAAGTGTTGACCATCTATACTTTGCTTGTGATTATTCATCTTGGATATGGGAAGAGATCTTGAAGCGATTTGATCTTCAAAGGCTACCACGGCCAAACTTGCATCATAAACTTTGCGCAAAGTCGAGTTTCGATCGGTTTTTCGTGCACCGTCACAGAAATTCAAAATACTGGTCATACACGATGTATTAGCCCATGGTAAGTCGTATGAGCATGGTTTCATGAAAAAACGCGACCGTCATAATCTTTGCGACAGTCGAGTTTCGATCGGTTTTTCGTGCAACGTCTTGGAAATTCAAAATACTGGTCTTTCCCGTTTTATTAGCCCATGGGAAGTCGTACAAGCTCGCTTTCGCAAAAAAATACGACGGTCATAAACTTTGCGCGAAGTCGTGCGCGAGTCGAGTTTCGATCAGTTTTTCGTGCACCGTCTCGGAAATTCAAAATACTGGCCATTCACGTTGTATTAGCCCATGGTATGTCGTATGAGCATGGTTTCACGAAAAAACGCGACCGTCATAATCTTTGCGAGAGTCGAGTTTCGA
The DNA here is from genome assembly GCA_029747655.1 of Ensete ventricosum. Classification (NCBI taxonomy): domain Eukaryota; kingdom Viridiplantae; phylum Streptophyta; class Magnoliopsida; order Zingiberales; family Musaceae; genus Ensete; species Ensete ventricosum. The sequence continues at coordinate 41,672,509 of JAQQAF010000003.1, forward strand.
TCGGTTTTTCGTGCTCCGTCTTAGAAATTCAAAATACTGGTCTTTCCCGTCTTATTAGCCCATGGGAAGTCGTACAAGCTCGCTTTCGTAAAAAAATACGACGGTCAAAAACATTGCGCGAAGTCGCGCGCTGTGTCGAGTTTCGATTGGTTTTACGTGCACCATCTCGGAAATTCAAAATACTGGCCATACACGATGTATTAGCCCATGGTAAGTCGTATGAGCATAGTTTCACGAAAAAACGCGATCGTCATAATCTTTGCGAGAGTCGAGTTTCGATTGGTTTTTCGTGCACCGTCTTGGAAATTCAAAATACTGGTCGTTCCCGTCTTATTAGCCCATGGGAAGTCGTACAAGCTCACTTTCGCAAAAAAATACGACTGTCATAAACTTTGCGCGAAGTCGCGCGCTGTGTCGATTTTCGAACGGTTTTTCGTTCACCGTCTCAGAAATTCAAAATACTGGCCATTCACGATGTATTAGCCCATGGTAAGTCGTATGAGCATGGTTTCATGAAAAAATGCGACGGTCATAAACTTTGCGCAGAGTCGAGTTTCGATCGATTTTTCGTGCACCGTCTCGGAAATTCAAAATACTGGACTTTCCCGTCTTATTAGCCCATGGGAAGTCGTACAAGCACGCTTTCGCAAAAAAATGCGATGGTCATAAACTTTGCGCGAAGTCGTGCGCGAGTCGAGTTTCGATCGGTTTTCGTGCACCGTCTCGGAAATTCAAAATACTGGTCATTCACGTTGTATTAGCCCATGGTAAGTCGTATGAGCATGGTTTCACGAAAAAACTCGACCGTCATAATCTTTGCGAGAGTCGAGTTTCGATCGGTTTTTCGGGCACCGTCTCGGAAATTCAAAATACTGGTCATTCACGTTGTATTAGCCCATGGTAAGTCGTATGACAATGGTTTCACGAAAAAACGCGACCGTCATAATCTTTGCGAGAGTCGAGTTTCGATCGGTTTTTCGTGCACCATCTTGGAAATTCAAAATACTGGTCTTTCCCGTCTTATTGCCCATGGGAAGTCGTAGAAGCTCGCTTTCACAAAAAAATACGACGATCAAAAACATTGCGCGAAGTCGCGCGCTGTGTCGAGTTTCGATTGGTTTTACGTGCACCGTCTCGGAAATTCAAAATACTGGCCATTCACGATGTATTAGCCCATGGTAAGTCGTATGAGCATAGTTTTACCAAAAAACGCGACGGTCATAAACTTTGCGCAGAGTCGAGTTTCGATCGATTTTTCGTGCACCTTCTCGGAAATTCAAAATACTGGTCTTTCCCGTCTTATTAGCCCATGGGAAGTCGTACAAGCACGCTTTCGCAAAAAAATATGACGGTCATAAACTTTGCGCGAAGTCGTGCGCGAGTCGAGTTTCGATCGGTTTTTCGTGCACCATCTTGGAAATTCAAAATACTGGTCTTTTTTTTTTTTTGGTAAGTAAAGATAATGTATTTTGTAAAAGATTTGTACAAAGAAGCTTTGTCTACACAAGCCATAGACTAAAGCCTGAAGTCTCTTAGTGTAGTCGAGAAGATTGTACCCCACCTAAAGAAGGTGCAATGGGCACACTTCATCAAACTCATTTCCAAGAATAGCACAAGGAAGTTAATAAAAAATGCAATAGCTAGACTGTTCTGGAGTACTTGTGGATACATCACAAAATATAAGCTTTGCCCCATAATACATTACAATCTTCATCATTATTCGAGTGATTATTGACTAATGAAAAAATTGAATCTTGTGAAAAGCGTGCGTGCGTGAGTGCTCTGCTCTGCTTGGGCTTGCGCTTGCGCTTGCGATCGACGCTGGGGACGACAACCTCTTCCCTTGCGCTTGTGCTTGCGATTGCTCCCTTGGGCGATTTCTCCTCGACGATCACTCCGCGGCGAGTGGAAGGCCGGCGGTCGCTCCTGCGATCAGCGATTCCAGGCCGGGAATCGGCGACTTCAGGCGTGGAAGGGCGGCGGCTCTTCTCCCCTAGGCGCGGGACGGACTCTAGGGCAAGAAACGGTGGAAGCTGCGCTGCGATTGGGGCTGGGTTCACTGCCGCTTCCTGCGGCAACTCCAGCGTGGAAAGGGCGACGGCTGCTTCTGCAATCGGCGTGGAAGGGGCGACGGCTGCGACATTAGTGTGGGCAGGGTGGTGGCTTCCTCTCCCCTAGGCGGCTGGCGGCTAGGGCGAGCGACGCCATGGATGCGAGCGGCCGGACGCGGCACTCTGCTTCGCATCCTCTGTTCCAGCGGGATGCTCCTCCGCTGGCTTCTTCCCAGCGGCTGATTGCTTCACAGCTGAACGCCCCTCTCCAGCAGTCACAGCGGGAGAGGGTTGCTCCTCAGCCGCTGGTTACTTCACCGCGGGAGGGGGTTGCTCCTCTCCAACAGCCGCTGGTTCCTCCCCAGCAGCTTAGGCCGGTTTCACACCAGGATGTTCCACCGCTGATTTCTTCTTCTCGACGGGATGCTCCTTCAATGAACCAGGCCCGAGGTCGTTCACGATCTAGATCACGACCTCCAGCTCCTATTTCCCGAGATCCGAAGCCTTGGAGTAGCCTCTTCAAGGCTCCAGTGGGTAGTCCGGATCTTCGACTGGACTTTTTTACTCCAGAAGTACAGGCTGACCAGAAGATTGCTGTGTATGAGGCTATTGATTCCGACGAACTAATTGAGACATGGTCAATGGCAATTGTGGGCTACGTTGTTGGACTAAGAACATCCTTTTTCCCACTATCCTCATACATCAGAACTCGATGGGGAATATCAACATTTGATCTTCATATGTTGGAGACCGGATTCTTTGTATGCAGGCTTTATTCGGAAGAAGATTTACAACGGGTCCTTGAAGGATTTTGGACTATCCGTGGTCATCCAATGATACTACGACGCTGGGCACCTGATGTGAGATTGGAGTTAGACAGTCTACAGTCTATCCCAATATGGGTTTCTTTTCATGGACTTCCACTACATCTCTGGGGTCGTCGTTTTATTGCAAAGCTTTGCAGCACCCTGGGACAACCATTGTATCTTGATAAGGCAACAGCTTCGCAAACGAGATTGACCTTTGCCAGAGCTTGTGTAATGGTTTCTTCTGATGAGGAACTGCCGAATGATGTTTCTTACCGTGATCTTGATGGGAGCACCCGAAAGGTGAAAGTCTCATATTCTTGGAAGCCACAACGATGCAAGGTTTGTCTATCTTTTGGACATGTAAATGGTGCCTGCCAACAGCCTTCACAAAAAATCACACAGGTCTACCGACCACGCCAAGAGCCACAGAATGGGGTCACTACCACTAATCCAAGCACTGATACTCCAGTGCCAACAGTGGTGATGGCGGAGAAGATGATTGAACACTCTGACTCGTTGGGGCAGCGACACGAACAAGAGAAAGACAAGTCAGGACTTCCATCTTTACCTATTATATCAGAGAATTTCACTGCAGGAGCTTCCCAAGGTTCTCACTCCCCAATAACAACCTCGCCTTCACGAATCACTCCTTCAGATAATCAGAAAATTTCATTTCAACAACCTCTTGGGAACCAAGACATTGCAACTCACCAAACTCATCGCTCTTCGACACATCCCGCTATTCAGGACTCCTTGCCTCAAGGTACGCAAAAATTTAAACATTTGCAAGCTGTGGATGAGGTGGATAAATATAGGAATAAAGGATTAAAGGGTAAAGATATTATGCGAGAGGACCATGCAAAATCAAAGGATAAGAAAAAGGATGGTAGTGTCCTCCCAAAATCGCATGCTCTTCCTTCTATCTAGTATTGATGAAAATAAGCTGTTGGAATGTTCGTGGACTTAATAAGACTGAGAAATGTCGGGAGCTCAATAGAATAATCCGATCTGCTGCATGTGACATTGTCATTCTTGTGGAAACAAAAATTAAACCTCATCGTGTTCAAGTTCAGAAGAATTTAATATGGCCTGAGGCAGAACTTTTTACTAATGATTCTCAGGATACTTATGGTCGAGTTTGGGTCTTATGGCATCCTAATCTTGTTACTGCTTGGTTTATTTCTGCTACTAATCAATTCATTCATCTTAAGGCAGAGGATAAACAGACTGGATGTCAATTCAATATTACCGGTATTTATGCATCTAACAGTATGTCTGACAGGAATGCTCTATGGCGTGATCTGGTTAGCATTGCAAATAGTTATCCTACAGTACCTTGGGTTGTTCTCGGTGACTTTAATACTGTCAGATACACAAATGAGAAAGTGGGGGGTAGAGTGCTTTCCGAATGTCAGCTTCAACATTTTAATGATTGTATAGATACTGCTGCATTGACTGACATGAAATCTGTAGGTGATTGGTTCTCATGGAACAATCAAAGTACTGCTGAAAGAAAAATTATGGCTCGACTTGACAGATGTTTGATAAATCAGGAATGGTTAGCAGTTTTTCCAGATTCACTTCTTGAGTACGGTGCTAAGTTATTTTCGGATCACTCTATTATGCATATACATGCAGATAAAGCACTACCAAGAGTCAAGAAACCTTTTAGATTTTTTAATATGTGGAGTTCTCACCCAAAGTTCCTCGAAGTTATTAAGTCAGCTTGGGACATTAATGTATTTGGTTCTCCCCCTTACATCCTATGTCAAAAACTAAAAGCATGCAAAGCAGCACTGAAGAAGTGGAATTCAACTACATTTGGAAATATCAACGACAGAGTTCAGTTATGCAAGAAAGAACTTATGGCTGTGCAAAGCGAGCTAAATCTTCAACCTCTGGATGCGAATCTTATATACAAAGAGGCTGCTACTAGAAATAACTTTATGCAAGCTTTGAAGCAAGAGGAATGCTTTTTGAAACAGAAGTCACGACAGCATTGGCTTACTCTAGGGGATTCTAATACGAAGTTTTTCTATGCTGCTATTGCTACCAGAAGGGCTACTAATCGCATCAAAAAATGCAAAGGTATAGATGGTAATCTCATTGAGGATCTGGATGAGGTTAAAAATTACACCGAGCAATTTTTTTATTCCTTACTCAATCATTAGTGATCCACTATCTCCTTATCTTTTTACCATTGCAATGGAAGGGCTCAGTTGTATGTTAGAAGAGGCTGTTTCCAATGGCAAAATTAAGGTACCACATTATGGTTCTGTTTATATCTCTCACATAACATTTGCCGACGACCTTATTATCTTCCTTCGAGATGATCCAGTTTCTGTGAGTAATCTGGCAGATATTCTTAATGAATTTGGTAAAGTTTCTGGTCTTAAGCTAAACCATGCAAAGAGCAAAGTATATGTGGGTGCTTGCATTGACAATAAGGATCATATTGCTCAAACATTGGGAGTTGCTGAAGGAAATTTACCGGTTCCTTACTTGGGTCTCCCACTTATATCCACTTGAATCAACAAAGCCTCCTGTCAGCCTATCATACAAAAAATTAAGAACAGAATTTCCTCTTGGAAAAATAGGCTTCTTTCTAAAGCTGGACGACTTGAACTTATTCGATCTGTGTTGACCTCTTATTCTATTTATTGGTCTCATGCATTCCTTCTACCAGCCGGGCTTCTCCATGATATTGATAAATTACTTATGAACTTCTTTTGGAATGGCACAGATGGTAAGGCAATGCACATGGTGAATTGGGACAGCATTTGCAAACCGAAGGATGAAGGGGGGCTGAATCTTCGACATATTAGAGATTGGAATAAAGCTTGTATGGTAAAGCAATTATGGGATATTTTACAAAACAAGTCTTCCTTATGGTCACAATGGGTTTTTGCTAGGTACCTTACCAAGGAATCAATCTGGGAAGTATCTGCAAAAGCATCTCATTCTGCTGCTTGGAAAGGAATTCTAAAGGCAAGGAGATGGCTACGTAACAATATTTCTTATGTGATTTCTTCTGGAACCAATATTAATATGTGGTATGATCCTTGGGTGAATGGGAAAAGCATATTTCAGATATTTGGTGATAGAGCGTACTCTATCACGACAGGATCTGGGGGCTCCCAAAGACTGGAAGGTTTCTGAGTTCATTAACAATGGTACTTGGTGTCTTCCCAACCCTACCTCCCCTGACATGTTATTACTTTGGCCGACTATTAGGGCTATTACAATCAAGAACAACTCTTCAGATATGCTTATTTGGCTTCATGATAACGGTAAATTTAGTGCTACATCTGCATGGAACCAAATTAGACGACGAAACAACAAGTGGATCCAAAGTAGTTGGACATGGGATAGTCCATGCTCACAGCGACATTCCTTATGTACATGGCAGGCCCTTCTCGGCAAACTTCCTACGATGGACAATATGCAGCGAAGAGGTATTTATATTGTAAATCGGTGCTCTTTGTGTATGCAAAATGAAGAAAGTGTTGACCATCTCTACTTTGCTTGTGATTATTCATCTTGGATTTGGAAGGAGATCTTGAAGCGATTTGATTTTCAAAGGCTACCACGGCCAAACTTGCATCATGAATTAGAAATGCTTATGCAAAGCTTCTCAAGAAAGGGGCCTCTTACACAACTAGCACGAATTATATTCAGATGTGCTATTTGGTGGATTTGGAAGGTGAGGTGTGGCAGAATTTTTGAGTGTCACAACATGAACAAAGCTCAAATTCTGATAGAGATTCTTCAGGACTCACGATCATGTATGGAGCAAGAATTGAATACAGAGCACCTAACAAGAAGAGAGAAAGATATTTTCACAAGATTCAATTTTTCCATTCGTCAAGAATCACTCGAATAATGATGAAGATTGTAATGTATTATATGGGGCAAAGCTTATATTTTGTGATGTATCCACAAGTAGTCCAGAACAGTCTAGCTATTGCATTTTATTATTTATTAACTTCCTTATGCTACTCTTGGAGATGAGTTTGATGAAGCGTGCTCATTTCACCTTCTTTAGGTGGGGTGCAATCTTCTCGACTACACTAAGAGACTTCAGGGTTTAGTCTATGGCATGTGTAGACAAAGCTTCTTTGTACAAATCTTTTACAAAATACAATATCTTTACTTACCAAAAAAAAAATTGAATCTTGTGAAAATCTCTTTCTCTCTTCTTGTTAGGTGCTCTATACTCAATTCTTGCTCCATGCATGATCGTGAGTCCTGAAGAATCTCTATCAGAATTTGAGCTTTGTTCATGTTGTGACACTCAAAAATTCTGCCACACCTCTCCTTCCAAATCCACCAAATAGCACATCTGAATATAATTCTTGCTAGTTGTGTAAGAGGACCCAGATCCTGTCGGACCCTTTCGCAAAAAAATACGACGGTCATAAACTTTGCGCGAAGTCGTGTGCGAGTCGAGTTTCGATCGGTTTTTCGTGCACCGTCTCGGAAATTCAAAATACTGGCCATTCACGTTGTATTAGCCCATGGTAAGTCGTATGAGCATGGTTTCACGAAAAAACACGACGGTCATAAACTTTGCGCAGAGTCGAGTTTCGATCGATTTTTCGTGCACCGTCTCGAAAATTCAAAATACTGGTCTTTCCCGTCTTATTAGCCCATGGGAAGTCGTACAAGCACTCTTTCGCAAAAAAATATGACGGTCATAAACTTTGCGCGAAGTCGTGCGCGAGTCGAGTTTCGATCGGTTATTATTTATTAACTTCCTTATGCTACTCTTGGAGATGAGTTTGATGAAGCGTGCCCATTTCACCTTCTTTAGGTGGGGTGCAATCTTCTCGACTACACTAAGAGACTTCAGGCTTTAGTCTATGGCTTGTGTAGACAAAGCTTCTTTGTACAAATCTTTTACAAAATACAATATCTTTACTTACCAAAAAAAAAAAAAAAACGATGTCATAAAAGCTTGTCCACATTTTTTCTCCTCAGGTCATATTCTTAAAGAAATGAATTGCACTTTTATTTCTTTAGTGCCTAAAAATGATGGAGCCGATTCATTGGAGAACTACCGTCCTATTTCACTGTGCAACTTTATTTATAAGGTTATCTCGAAGTTACTGGCAAATAGACTACAAAAGGTCATGAATAAGGTCATTAGTCCTAATCAGGTTGCTTTTATTAAAGGGAGGAGTATCTATCATAATGTCCTGCTTGCTAATGATTTGGTTAAGGATCTACACTCAAAAACAAGAGGGAAAAAGATCTGTTTTAAAGCTGATTTACGAAAGGCCTTTGACTCAGTCAATAGGCAATTTATTTACATGATGCTCCATAATATGGGCTTCCCTCAGCACTGGGTTCAATGGATTCAATGTTGCTTGGAAACTCCAAAATTTTCTATTCTCTTTAATGGTTCACCTATTGGCTTCTTCGGGAGTAAGAATGGCATTCGACAAGGCGATCCACTATCTCCTTATCTTTTTACGATTGCAATGAAAGGACTCAGTTGTATGTTAGAAGAGGCTGTTTCCAATGGCAAAATTAAGGTACCATATTATGGTTCTGTTTATATCTCTCACATAACATTTGCTGATACCTTATTATCTTCCTTCGAGATGATCCAGTTTCTGTGAGTAATCTGGCAGATATTCTTAATGAATTTGGTATAGTTTATGGTCTTAAGCTAAACCATGCAAAGAGCAAAGTATACGTTGGTGCTTGCATTGAAAATAAGGATCATATTGCTCAAACATTGGGAGTTGCTGAAGGAAATTTACCGGTTCCTTACTTGGGTCTTCCACTTATATCCACTGGAATCAACAAAGTCTCCTGTCAGCCTATCCTACAAAAAATTAAGAACAGAATTTCCTCTTGGAAAAATAGGCTTCTTTCTAAAGCTGGACGACTTGAACTTATTCGATCAGTGTTGATCTCTTATTCTATTTATTGGTCTCATGCATTCCTTCTACTAGCCGGGCTTCTCAAGGATATTGATAAATTACTTATGAACTTCTTTTGGAATGACACAGATGGTAAGGCAATGCATATGGTGAATTGGGACAACATTTGCAAACCGAAGGATGAAGGGGGCATATTAGAGATTGGAATAAAGCTTGTATGGTAAAGCAATTATGGGATATTTTACAAAACAAGTCTTCTTTATGGTCACAATGGGTTTTTGCTAGGTACCTTACCAAGGAATCAATCTGGGAAGTATCTGCAAAAACATCTCATTCTGCTGCTTGGAAAGGAATTCTGAAGGCAAGGAGATGGCTACGTAACAATATTTCTTATGTGATTTCTTCTGGAACCAATATTAATATGTGGTATGATCCTTGGGTGAATGGGAAAAGTATATTTCAGATATTTGGTGATAGAGTACGACAGGATCTGGGGGCTCCCAAAGACTGGAAGGTTTCTGAATTCATTAACAATGGTACATGGTGTCTTCCTAACCCTACCTCCCCAGACATGTTATTACTTTGACCGACTATTAGGGCTATTCCAATCCAGAACAACTCTTCAGATATGCTTATTTGGCTTCATGATAATGGTAAATTTAGTGCTACATCTGCATGGAACCAAATTAGACGACGAAACAACAAGTGGATCCCAAGTAGTTGGACATGGGATAGTCCATGCTCACAGCGACATTCCTTATGTACATGGCAGGCCCTTCTCGGCAAACTTCCTACGATGGACAATATGCAGCGAAGAGGTATTTATATTGTAAATCGGTGCTCTTTGTGTATGCAAAAGGAAGAAAGTGTTGACCATCTATACTTTGCTTGTGATTATTCATCTTGGATATGGGAAGAGATCTTCAAGCGATTTGATCTTCAAAGGCTACCACGGCCAAACTTGCATCATGAACTAGAAAGGCTAATGCAAGGCTTCTCAAGAAAGGATCCTCTTACACAACTAGCAAGAATGATATTCAGATGTGCTATTTGGTGGATTTGGAAGGAGAGGTGTGGCAGAATTTTTGAGTGTCACAACATGAACAAAGCTCAAATTCTGATAGAGATTCTTCAGGACTCACGATCATGCATGGAGCAAGAATTGAATATAGAGCACCTAACAAGAAGAGAGAAAGAGATTTTCACAAGATTCAATTTTTTCATTAGTCAATAATCACTCGAATAATGATGAAGATTGTAATGTATTATGGGGCAAAGCTTATATTTTGTGATGTATCCACAAGTACTCCAGAGCAGTCTAGCTATTGCATTTTTTATTAACTTCCTTGTGCTACTCTTGGAAATGAGTTTGATGAAGTGTGCCCATTTCACCTTCTTTAGGTGGGGTACAATTTTCTCGACTACACTAAGAGACTTCAAGCTTTAGTCTATGGCTTGTGTAGACAAAGCTTCTTTGTACAAATCTTTTCAAAATACATTATCTTTACTTACCAAAAAAAAAAAAAAAAGCTTTGTCTACACGACGGTCATAAACTTTGCGCGAAGTCGTGCGCGAGTCGAGTTTCGATCGGTTTTTCGTGCACCGTCTCAGAAATTCAAAATACTGGCCATTCACTTTGTATTAGCCCATCGTAAGTCGTATGAGCATGGTTTCACGAAAAAACGCGACGGTCATAAACTTTGCGCAGAGTCGAGTTTCGATCGATTTTTCGTGCACCGTCTCGGAAATTCAAAATACTGGTATTTCCCGTCTTATTTTTTTTTGGTAAGTAAAGATAATGTATTTTGTAAAAGATTTGTACAAAGAAGCTTTGTCTACACAAGCCATAGACTAAAGCCTGAAGTCTCTTAGTGTAGTCGAGAAGATTGTACCCCACCTAAAGAAGGTGAAATGGGCACACTTCATCAAACTCATTTCCAAGAGTAGCACAAGGAAGTTAATAAAAAAATGCAAAAGCTAGACTGTTCTGGAGTACTTGTGGATACATCACAAAATATAAGCTTTGCCCCATAATACATTACAATCCTCGTCATTATTCGAGTGATTATTAACTAATGAAAAAATTGAATCTTGTGAAAATCTCTTTCTCTCTTTTTGTTAGGTGCTCTATATTCAATTCTTGCTCCATGCATGATCGTGAGTCCTGAAGAATCTCTATCAGAATTTGAGCTTTGTTCATGTTGTGACACTCAAAAATTCTGCCACACCTCTCCTTCCAAATCCACCAAATAGCACATCTGAATATAATTCTTGCTAGTTGTGTAAGAGGACCCTTTCTTGAGAAGCCTTGCATTAGCCTTTCTAGTTCATGATGCAAGTTTGGCCGTGGTAGCCTTTGAAGATCAAATCGCTTCAAGATCTCTTCCCATATCCAAGATGAATAATCACAAGCAAAGTATAGATGGTCAACACTTTCTTCCTTTTGCATACACAAAGAGCACCGATTTATAATATAAATACCTCTTCGCTGCATATTGTCTATCGTAGGAAGTTTACCGAGAAGGGCCTGCCATGTACATAAGGAATGTCGCTGTGAGCATGGACTATCCCATGTCCAACTACTTGGGATCCACTTGTTGTTTCGTCGTCTAATTTGGTTCCATGCAGATGTAGCACTAAATTTACCATTATCATGAAGCTAAATAAGCATATCTGAAGAGTTGTTCTTGATTGGAATAGCCCTAATAGTCGGCCAAAGTAATAACATGTCTGGGGAGGTAGGGTTAGGAAGACACCATGTACCATTGTTAATGAATTCAGAAACCTTCCAATCTTTGGGAGCCCCCAGATCCTGTCGTACTCTATCACCAAATATCTGAAATATACTTTTCCCATTCACCCAAGGATCATACCACATATTAATATTGGTTCCAGAAGAAATCACATAAGAAATATTGTTACGTAGCCATCTCCTTGCCTTCAGAATTCCTTTCCAAGCAGCAGAATGAGATGTTTTTGCAGATACTTCCCAGATTGATTCCTTGGTAAGGTACCTAGCAAAAACCCATTGTGACCATAAAGAAGACTTGTTTTGTAAAATATCCCATAATTGCTTTACCATACAAGCTTTATTCCAATCTCTAATATGCCCTCTTCATCCTTCGGTTTGCAAATGTTGTCCCAATTCACCATATGCATTGCCTTACCATCTGTGCCATTCCAAAAGAAGTTCATAAGTAATTTATCAATATCATTGAGAAGCCCAGCTGGTAGAAGGAATGCATGAGACCAATAAATAGAATAAGAGATCAACACTGATCGAATAAGTTCAAGTCGTCCAGCTTTAGAAAGAAGCCTATTTTTCCAAGAGGAAATTCTGTTCTTAATTTTTTGTAGGATAGGCTGACAGGAGACTTTGTTGATTCCTGTGGATGTCTCTTCGGAGACATCCGATAAAATATTTCCCGTCTTATTAGCCCATGGGAAGTCGTACAAGCACGCTTTCGCAAAAAAATACGACGGTCATAAACTTTGCGCGAAGTCGTGCGCGAGTCGAGTTTCGATCGGTTTTTCGTGCACCGTCTCGGAAATTGAAAATACTGGCCATTCACGTTGTATTAGCCCATGGTAAGTCGTATGAGCATGGTTTCACGAAAAAACACGACGGTCATAAACTTTGCGCAGAGTCGAGTTTCGATCGATTTTTCGTGCACCGTCTCGGAAATTCAAAATACTAGTCTTTCCCGTCTTATTAGCCCATGGGAAGTCGTACAAGCACGCTTTCACAAAAAAATACGACGGTCATAAACTTTGCACGAAGTCGTGCGCGAGTCGAGTTTCGATCGGTTTTTCGTGCACCATCTCGGAAATTCAAAATACTGGTCTTTCCCGTCTTATTAGCCCATGGGAAGTCGTACAAGCATGCTTTCGCAAAAAAATACGACGGTCATAGACTTTGCGCGAAGTCGTGCGCGAGTCGAGTTTCGATCGGTTTTTCGTGCACCGTCTCGGAAATTTAAAATACAGGCCATTCACGTTGTATTAGCCCATGGTAAGTCGTATGAGCTTGGTTTCACGAAAAAACGCAACGGTCATAAACTTTGTGCAGAGTCGAGTTTCGATCGGTTTTTCGTGCACCGTCTCGGAAATTCCAAATACTGGTCTTTCCCATCTTATTAGCCCATGGGAAGTCGTACAAGCACGCTTTCGCAAAAAAATACGACGGTCATAAACTTTGCGCGAAGTCGTGCGCGAGTAGAGTTTCGATCGGTTTTTCGTGCACCGTCTCGGAAATTGAAAATACTGGCCATTCACGTTGTATTAGCCCATGGTAAGTCGTATGAGCATGGTTTCACGAAAAAACACGACGGTCATAAACTTTGCGCAGAGTCGAGTTTCGATCGATTTTTCGTGCACCGTCTCGGAAATTCAAAATACTAGTCTTTCCCGTCTTATTAGCCCATGGGAAGTCGTACAAGCACGCTTTCACAAAAAAATACGACGGTCATAAACTTTGCGCGAAGTCGTGCGCGAGTCGAGTTTCGATCGGTTTTTCGTGCACCATCTCGGAAATTCAAAATACTGGTCTTTCCCGTCTTATTAGCCCATGGGAAGTCGTACAAGCATGCTTTCGCAAAAAAATACGACGGTCATAGACTTTGCGCGAAGTCGTGCGCGAGTCGAGTTTCGATCGGTTTTTCGTGCACCGTCTCGGAAATTTAAAATACAGGCCATTCACGTTGTATTAGCCCATGGTAAGTCGTATGAGCTTGGTTTCACGAAAAAACGCAACGGTCATAAACTTTGTGCAGAGTCGAGTTTCGATCGGTTTTTCGTGCACCGTCTCGGAAATTCCAAATACTTGTCTTTCCTATCTTATTAGCCCATGGGAAGTCGTACAAGCACGCTTTCGCAAAAAAATACGACGGTCATAAACTTTGCGCGAACTTTGCGCAAAGTTGAGTTTCGATCGGTTTTTTGTGCACCGTCAAAGAAATTCAAAATACTGGTCATTCATGATGTATTAGCCCATGTGAAGTCGTATGAGCATGGTTTCACGAAAAAACGTGACCGTCATAATCTTTGCGAGAGTCGAGTTTCTATCGGTTTTTCGTGCACCGTCTAGGAAATTCAAAATACTGGTCTTTCCCATCTTTTTAGCCCATGGGAAGTCATACAAGCACGCTTTCGCAAAAAAATACGACGGTCATAAACTTTGCGCGAAGTCGTGCGCGAGTCGAGTTTCGATCGGTTTTTCGTGCACCGTCTCGGAAATTCAAAATACTGGCCATTCACGTTGTATTAGCCCATGGTAAGTCGTATGAGCATGGTTTCAAGAAAAAACGCGACGGTCATAAACTTTGCGCAGAGTCGAGTTTCGATCGATTTTACGTGCACCGTCTCGGAAATTGAAAATACTGGTATTTCCCGTCTTATTAGCCCATGGGAAGTCGTAAAAGCACGCTTTCATAAAAAAATACGACGGTCATAAACTTTGCGCGAGTCGTGCGCGACTCGAGTTTCGATCGGTTTTTCGTGCACCGTCTCGGAAATTCCAAATACTGGCCACGTTGTATTAGCCCATGGTAAGTCGTCTGAGCATGGTTTCACGAAAAAACGCTAGGGTCTTAAACTTTGCGCAGAGTCGAGTTTCGATCGGTTTTTCGTGCACCGTCTCGGAAATTCAAAATAATGGTCTTTCCCATCTTATTAGCCCATGGGAAGTCGTACAAGCACGCTTTCGCAAAAAAATACGACGGTCATAAACTTTGCGCGAAGTCGTGCTCGAGTCGAGTTTCGATCGGTTTTTCGTGCACCGTCTCGGAAATTGAAAATACTGGCCATTCACGTTGTATTAGCCCATGGTAAGTCGTATGAGCATGGTTTCACGAAAAAACACGACGGTCATAAACTTTGCGCAGAGTCGAGTTTCGATCGATTTTTCGTGCACCGTCTCGGAAATTCAAAATACTAGTCTTTCCCGTCTTATTAGCCCATGGGAAGTCGTACAAGCACGCTTTCACAAAAAATACGACGGTCATAAACTTTGCGCGAAGTCGTGCGCGAGTCGAGTTTCGATCGGTTTTTCGTGCACCATCTCGGAAATTCAAAATACTGGCCTTTCCCGTCTTATTAGCCCATGGGAAGTCGTACAAGCACGCTTTCGCAAAAAAATACGACGGTCATAGACTTTGCGCGAAGTCGTGCGCGAGTCGAGTTTCGATCGGTTTTTCGTGCGCCATCTCAGAAATTCAAAATACAGGCAATTCATGTTGTATTAGCCCATGGTAAGTCGTATGAGCTTGGTTTCACGAAAAAACGCAACGGCCATAAACTTTGTGCAGAGTCGAGTTTCGATCGGTTTTTCGTGCACCGTCTCGGAAATTCAAAATACTGGTCTTTCCCATCTTATTAGCCCATGGGAAGTCGTACAAGCACGCTTTCGCAAAAAAATACGACGGTCATAAACTTTGCGCGAACTTTTTGCGCAAAGTCGAGTTTCGATCGGTTTTTCGTGCACCGTCACCGAAATTCAAAATACTGGTCATTCACGATGTATTAGCCCATGGTAAGTCGTATGAGCATGGTTTCACGAAAAAACGTGACCGTCATAATCTTTGCGTGAGTCGAGTTTCGATCGGTTTTTCGTGCACCGTCTAGGAAATTCAAAATACTGGTCTTTCCCATCTTTTTAGCCCATGGGAAGTCATACAAGCACGCTTTCGCAAAAAAATACGACGGTCATAAACTTTGCGCGAAGTCGTGCGCGAGTCGAGTTTCGATCGGTTTTTCGTGCACCATCTCGGAAATTCAAAATACTGGTCTTTCCCGTCTTATTAGCCCATGGGAAGTCGTACAAGCACGCTTTCGCAAAAAAATACGACGGTCATAGACTTTGCGCGAAGTCGTGCGCGAGTCGAGTTTCGATCGGTTTTTCGTGCACCGTCTCGGAAATTCAAAATACTGGCCATTCACGTTGTATTAGCCCATGGTAAGTCGTATGAGCTTGGTTTCATGAAAAAACGCAACGGTCATAAACTTTGTGCAGAGTCGAGTTTCGATCGGTTTTCCGTGCACCGTCTCGGAAATTCAAAATACTGGTCTTTCCCATCTTATTAGCCCATGGGAAGTCGTACAAGCACGCTTTCGCAAAAAAATACGACGGTCATAAATTTTTTTTTTTTTTTTTTGGTAAGTAAAAATATTGTATTTTGTAAAAGATTTGTACAAAGAAGCTTTGTCTACACAAGCCATAGGCTAAAGCCTGAAGTCTCTTAGTGTAGTCGAGAAGATTGCACCCCACCTAAAGAAGGTGAAATGAGCACGCTTCATCAAACTCATCTCCAAGAGTAGCATAAGGAAGTTAATAAATAATAAAATGCAATAGCTAGACTGTTCTGGACTACTTGTGGATACATCACAAAATATAAGCTTTGCCCCATATAATACATTACAATCTTCATCATTATTCGAGTGATTCTTGACGAATGGAAAAATTGAATCTTGTGAAAATATCTTTCTCTCTTCTTGTTAGGTGCTCTGTATTCAATTCTTGCTCCATACATGATCGTGAGTCCTGAAGAATCTCTATCAGAATTTGAGCTTTGTTCATGTTGTGACACTCAAAAATTCTGCCACACCTCTCCTTCCAAATCCACCAAATAGCACATCTGAATATAATTCGTGCTAGTTGTGTAAGAGGCCCCTTTCTTGAGAAGCTTTGCATAAGCATTTCTAATTCATGATGCAAGTTTGGCCGTGGTAGCCTTTGAAAATCAAATCGCTTCAAGATCTCCTTCCATATCCAAGATGAATAATCACAAGCAAAGTAGAGATGGTCAACACTTTCTTCATTTTGCATACACAAAGAGCACCGATTTACAATATAAATACCTCTTCGCTGCATATTGTCCATCGTAGGAAGTTTGCCGAGAAGGGCCTGCCATGTACATAAGGAATGTCGCTGTGAGCATGGACTATCCCATGTCCAACTACTTTGGATCCACTTGTTGTTTCGTCGTCTAATTTGGTTCCATGCAGATGTAGCACTAAATTTACCGTTATCATGAAGCCAAATAAGCATATCTGAAGAGTTGTTCTTGATTGTAATAGCCCTAATAGTCGGCCAAAGTAATAACATGTCAGGGGAGGTAGGGTTGGGAAGACACCAAGTACCATTGTTAATGAATTCAGAAACCTTCCAGTCTTTGGGAGCCCCCAGATCCTGTCGTACTCTATCACCAAATATCTGAAATATGCTTTTCCCATTCACCCAAGGATCATACCACATATTAATATTGGTTCCAGAAGAAATCATAAACTTTGCGCGAACTTTGCGCAAAGTCGAGTTTCGATCGGTTTTTCGTGCACCGTCACAGAAATTCAAAATACTGGTCATTCACGATGTATTAGCCCATGGTAAGTCGTATGAGCATGGTTTCACGAAAAAACGTGACCGTCATAATCTTTGCGAGAGTCGAGTTTCGATCGGTTTTTCGTGCACCGTCTAGGAAATTCAAAATACTGGTCTTTCCTATCTTTTTAGCCCATGGGAAGTCATACAAGCACGCTTTCGCAAAAAAATACGACGGTCATAAACTTTGCGCGAAGTCGTGTGCGAGTCGAGTTTTGATCGGTTTTTCGTGCACTGTCTCGGAAATTCAAAATACTGGCCATTCACGTTGTATTAGCCCATGGTAAGTCGTATGAGCATGGTTTTAAGAAAAAACGCGACGGTCATAAACTTTGCGCAGAGTCGAGTTTCGATCGATTTTTCATGCACCGTCTCGGAAATTTAAAATACTGGACTTTCCCGTCTTATTAGCCCATGGGAAGTTGTATAAGCATGCTTTCGCAAAAAAATACGACGGTCATAAATTTTGCGCGAAGTCGTGCGCGTGTCGAGTTTCGATCGGTTTTTCGTGCACCGTCTCGGAAATTCAAAATACTGGCCATTCACGTTGTATTAGCCCATGGTAAGTCGTATGACAATGGTTTCACGAAAAAACACGACGGTCATAAACTTTGCGCAGAGTCGAGTTTCGATCGATTTTTCGTGCACCGTCTCGAAAATTCAAAATACTGGTATTTCCCGTCTTATTAGCCCATGGGAAGTCGTACAAGCACTCTTTCGCAAAAAAATACGACGGTCATAAACTTTGCGCGAAGTCGTGCGCGAGTCGAGTTTCGTTCGGTTTTTCATGCACCGTCTCGGAAATTCAAAATACTGGTCATTCACGTTGTATTAGCCCATGGTAAGTCGTATGACAATTGTTTCACGAAAAAACACGACGGTCATAAACTTTGCGCAGAGTCGAGTTTCGATCGATTTTTCGTGCACCGTCTCGGAAATTCAAAATACTGGTATTTCCCGTCTTATTAGCCCATGGGAAGTCGTACAAGCACGCTTTCGCAAAAAAATACAATGGTCATAAACTTTGCGCGAAGTCGTGCGCGAGTCGAGTTTCGATCGGTTTTTCGTGCACCATCTCGGAAATTCAAAATACTGGCCATTCACGATGTATTAGCCCATGGTAAGTCGTATGAGCATAGTTTGACGAAAAAACGCGACGGTCATAAACTTTGCGCAGAGTCGAGTTTCGATCGATTGTTCGTGGACCGTCTCGGAAATTCAAAATACTGTAATTTCCCGTCTTTTTAGCCCATAGGAAGTCGTACAAGCACGCTTTCGCAAAAAAATACGACGGTCATAAACTTTGCGCGAAGTCGTGCGCGAGTCGAGTTTCGATCGGTTTTTCGTGCACCGTCTCGGAAATTCAAAATACTGGCCATTCACGTTGTATTAGCCCATGGTAAGTCGTATAACAATGGTTTCACGAAAAAACGCGACCGTCATAATCTTTGCGAGAGTCGAGTTTCGATCGGTTTTTCGTGCACCGTCTTGGAAATTCAAAATACTGGTCTTTCCCGTTTTATTAGCCCATGGGAAGTCGTACAAGCTCGCTTTCGCAAAAAAACACGACGGTCAAAAACTTTGCGCGAAGTCGCGCGCTGTGTCGAGTTTCGATTGGTTTTACGTGCACCATCTCGGAAATTCAAAATACTGGCCATTCACGATGTATTAGCCCATGGTAAGTCGTATGAGCATGGTTTCACGAAAAAAAGCGATGGTCATAAACTTTGCGCAGAGTCGAGTTTCGATCGGTTTTTCGTTCACCGTCTCGGAAATTCAAAATACTGGTCTTTCCCGTCTTATTACCCATGGGAAGTCGTACAAGCACGCTTTCGCAAAAAAATACGACGGTCATAAACTTTGCGCGAAGTCGTGCACGAGTCGAGTTTCGATCGGTTTTTCGTGCACCGTCTCGGAAATTCAAAATACTGGCCATTAACGTTGTATTAGCCCATTGTAAGTCGTCTGAGCATGGTTTCACGAAAAAACGCGACGGTCTTAAACTTTGCGCAGAGTCGAGTTTCGATCGGTTTTTCGTGCACCGTCTCGGAAATTCAAAAAACTGGTCTTTCCTGTCTTATTAGCCCATGGGAAGTCGTACAAGCTCGCTTTCGCAAAAAAATACGACGGTCAAAAACATTGCGCGAAGTCGCACGCTGTGTCGAGTTTCGATTGGTTTTACGTGCACCATCTCGGAAATTCAAAATACTGGCCATTCATGATGTATTAGCCCATGGTAAGTCGTATGAGCATAGTTTCACGAAAAAACGCGACGGTCATAAACTTTGCGCAGAGTCGAGTTTCGATCGATTTTTCGTGCACCGTCTCGGAAATTCAAAAAACTGGCCATTCACGTTGTATTAGCCCATGGTAAGTCGTATGAGCATGGTTTCACGAAAAAACGCGACGGTCTTAAACTTTGCGCAGAGTCGAGTTTCGATCGGTTTTTCATGCACCGTCTCCGAAATTCAAAATACTGGTCTTTCCCGTCTTATTAGCCAATGGGAAGTCGTACAAGCATGCTTTCGCAAAAAAATACGATGGTCATAAACTTTGCGCGAAGTCGTGCGCGAGTCGAGTTTCGATCGGTTTTTCGTGCACCGTCTCGGAAATTCAAAATACTGGCCATTCACGTTGTATTAGCCCATGGTAAGTCGTATGAGCATCGTTTCACGAAAAAACGCGACGGTCATAAACTTTGCGCAGAGTCGAGTTTCGATCGATTGTTCGTGCACCGTCTCGGAAATTCAAAATACTGGTCTTTCCCGTCTTATTAGCCCATGGGAAGTCGTACAAGCACGCTTTCGCAAAAAAATACGACGGTCATAAACTTTGCGCGAAGTCGTGCGCGAGTCGAGTTTCGATCGGTTTTTCGTGCACCGTCTCGGAAATTCAAAATACTGGCCATTCACGTTGTATTAGCCCATGGTAAGTCGTATGAGCTTGGTTTCACGAAAAAACGCGACGGTCATAAACTTTGCGCAGAGTCGAGTTTCGATCGATTTTTCGTGCACCGTCACGAAAAGCCATAGACTAAAGCCTGAAGTCTCTTAGTGTAGTCGAGAAGATTGCACCCCACCTAAAGAAGGTGAAATGGACACGCTTCATCAAACTCATCTCCAAGAGTCGCATAAGGAAGTTAATAAATAATAAAATGCAATAGCTAGACTGTTCTGGACTACTTGTGGATACATCACAAAATATAAGCTTTGCCCCATATAATACATTACAATCTTCATCATTATTCGAGTGATTCTTGACGAATGGAAAAATTGAATCTTGTGAAAATATCTTTCTCTCTTCTTGTTAGGTGCTCTGTATTCAATTCTTGCTCCATACATGATCGTGAGTCCTGAAGAATCTCTATCAGAATTTGAGCTTTGTTCATGTTGTGACCCTCAAAAATTCTGCCACACCTCTCCTTCCAAATCCACCATATAGCACATCTGAATATAATTCTTGCTAGTTGTGTAAGAGGCCCCTTTCTTGAGAAGCTTTGCATAAGCATTTCTAATTCATGATGCAGGTTTGGCCGTGGTAGCCTTTGAAAATCAAATCGCTTTAAGATCTCCTTCCATATCCAAGATGAATAATCACAAGCAAAGTAGAGATGGTCAACACTTTCTTCATTTTGCATACACAAAGAGCACCGATTTACAATATAAATACCTCTTCGCTGCATATTGTCCATCGTAGGAAGTTTGCCGAGAAGGGCCTGCCATGTACATAAGGAATGTCGCTGTGAGCATGGACTATCCCATGTCCAACTACTTTGGATCCACTTGTTGGTTCCTCATACATCAGAACTCGATGGGGAATATCAACATTTGATCTTCATATGTTGGAGACCGGATTCTTTGTATGCAGGCTTTATTCGGAAGAAGATTTACAACGGGTCCTTGAAGGATTTTGGACTATCCGTGGTCATCCAATGATACTACGACGCTGGGCACCTGATGTGAGATTGGAGTTAGACAGTCTACAGTCTATCCCAATATGGGTTTCTTTCCATGGATTTCCACTACATCTCTGGGGTCGTCGTTTTATTGCAAAGCTTTGCAGCACCCTGGGACAACCATTGTATCTTGATAAGGCAACAGCTTCGCAAACGAGATTGACCTTTGCCAGAGCTTGTGTAATGGTTTCTTCTGATGAGGAACTGCCGAATGATGTTTCTTACCGTGATCTTGATGGGAGCACCCGAAAGGTGAAAGTCTCATATTCTTGGAAGCCACAACGATGCAAGGTTTGTCTATCTTTTGGACATGTAAATGGTGCCTGCCAACAGCCTTTACAAAAAATCACACAGGTCTACCGACCACGCCAAGAGCCACAGAATGGGGTCACTACCACTAATCCAAGCACTGATACTCCAGTGCCAACAGTGGTGATGGCGGAGAAGATGATTGAACACTCTGACTCGTTGGGGCAGCGACACGAACAAGAGAAAGACAAGTCAGGACTTCCATCTTTACCTATTATATCAGAGAATTTCACTGCAGGAGCTTCCCAAGGTTCTCACTCCCCAATAACAACCTCGCCTTCACGAATCACTCCTTCAGATAATCAGGAAATTTCATTTCAACAACCTCTTGGGAACCAAGACATTGCAACTCACCAAACTCATCGCTCTTCGACACATCCCGCTATTCAGGACTCCTTGCCTCAAGGTACGCAAAAATTTAAACATTTGCAAGCTGTGGATGAGGTGGATAAATATAGGAATAAAGGATTAAAGGGTAAAGATATTATGCGAGAGGACCATGCAAAATCAAAGGATAAGAAAAAGGATGGTAGTGTCCTCCCAAAATCGCATGCTCTTCCTTCTATCTAGTATTGATGAAAATAAGCTGTTGGAATGTTCGTGGACTTAATAAGACTGAGAAATGTCGGGAGCTCAATAGAATAATCCGATATGCTGCATGTGACATTGTCATTCTTGTGGAAACAAAAATTAAACCTCATCGTGTTCAAGTTCAGAAGAATTTAATATGGCCTGAGGCAGAACTTTTTACTAATGATTCTCAGGATACTTATGGTCGAGTTTGGGTCTTATGGCATCCTAATCTTGTTACTGCTTGGTTTATTTCTGCTACTAATCAATTCATTCATCTTAAGGCAGAGGATAAACAGACTGGATGTCAATTCAATATTACCAGTATTTATGCATCTAACAGTATGTCTGACAGGAATGCTCTATGGCGTGATCTGGTTAGCATTGCAAATAGTTATCCTACAGTACCTTGGGTTGTTCTCGGTGACTTTAATACTGTCAGATACACAAATGAGAAAGTGGGGGGTAGAGTGCTTTCCGAATGTCAGCTTCAACATTTTAATGATTGTATAGATACTGCTGCATTGACTGACATGAAATCTGTAGGTGATTGGTTCTCATGGAACAATCAAAGTACTGCTGAAAGAAAAATTATGGCTCGACTTGACAGATGTTTGATTAATCAGGAATGGTTAGCAGTTTTCCCAGATTCACTTCTTGAGTACGGTGCTAAGTTAGTTATTTTCGGATCACTCTATTATGCATATACATGCAGATAAAGCACTACCAAGAGTCAAGAAACCTTTTAGATTTTTTAATATGTGGAGTTCTCACCCAAAGTTCCTCGAAGTTATTAAGTCAGCTTGGGACATTAATGTATTTGGTTCTCCCCCTTACATCCTATGTCAAAAACTAAAAGCATGCAAAGCAGCACTGAAGAAGTGGAATTCAACTACATTTGGAAATATCAACGACAGAGTTCAGTTATGCAAGAAAGAACTTATGGCTGTGCAAAGCGAGCTAAATCTTCAACCTCTGGATGCGAATCTTATATACAAAGAGGCTGTTGCAAGAAATAACTTTATGCAAGCTTTGAAGCAGGAGGAATGCTTTTTGAAACAGAAGTCACGACAGCATTGGCTTACTCTAGGGGATTCTAATACTAAGTTTTTCTATGCTGCTATTGCTACCAGAAGGGCTACTAATCGCATCAAAAAATGCAAAGGTATAGATGGTAATCTCATTGAGGATCTTGATGAGGTTAAAAATTACACCAAGCAATTTTTTTATTCCTTACTCAATCAGGAACAGCAGCCTAATAGTATTCATGTTGGGCCTACAAGACGACTTGATTCTGAAGCCCTCTCTCATCTTAATGCCCCAATAACGGATGATGAAATTGTGAAAGTTGTTTTTAAGTCCCCGAAGCACAAAAGCCCTGGTCCAGATGGATTTCCAGCTGAGTTTTATCAAATTGCATGGGCTATTGTAGGCAACGATGTCATAAAAGCTTGTCGACATTTTTTCTCCTCAGGTCACATTCTGAAAGAAATGAATTGCACTTTTATTTCTTTAGTGCCTAAAAATGATGGAGCCGATTCATTGGAGAACTACCGTCCTATTTCACTGTGCAACTTTATTTATAAGGTTATCTCTAACTTGCTGGCAGATAGACTACAAAAGGTCATGAATAAGGTCATTAGTCCTAATCAGGCTGCTTTTCTTAAAGGGAGGAGTATCCATCATAATGTCCTGCTTGCTAATGATTTGGTTAAGGATCTACATTCTAAAACAAGAGGGAAAAAGATCTGTTTTAAAGCTGATTTACGAAAGGCCTTTGACTCAGTCAATAGGGATTTTATTTACATGATGCTCCATAATATGGGCTTCCCTCAGCATTGGGTTAAATGGATTCAATGTTGCTTGGAAACTCCAAAATTTTCAATTCTCTTTAATGGTTCACCTATTGGCTTCTTTGGGAGTAAGAATGGCATTCGGCAAGGTGATCCACTATCTCCTTATCTTTTTACCATTGCAATGGAAGGGCTCAGTTGTATGTTAGAAGAGGCTGTTTCCAATGGCAAAATTAAGGTACCACATTATGGTTCTGTTTATATCTCTCAAGTAACATTTGCCGACGACCTTTTTATCTTCCTTCGAGATGATCTAGTTTCTGTGAGTAATCTGGCAGATATTCTTAATGAATTTGGTAAAGTTTCTGGTTTTAAGCTAAACCATGCAAAGAGCAAAGTATATGTAGGTGCTTGCATTGACAATAAGGATCATATTGCTCAAACATTGGGAGTTGCTGAAGGAAATTTACCGGTTCCTTACTTGGGTCTCCCACTTATATCCACTGGAATCAACAAAGCCTCTTGTCAGCCTATCATACAAAAAATTAAGAACAGAATTTCCTCTTGGAAAAATAGGCTTCTTTCTAAAGCTGGACGACTTGAACTTATTCGATCTGTGTTGACCTCTTATTCTATTTATTGGTCTCATGCATTCCTTCTACCAGCCGGGCTTCTCCATGATATTGATAAATTACTTATGAACTTCTTTTGGAATGGCACAGATGGTAAGGCAATGCACATGGTGAATTGGGACAGCATTTGCAAACCGAAGGATGAAGGGGGGCTGAATCTTCGACATATTAGAGATTGGAATAAAGCTTGTATGGTAAAGCAATTATGGGATATTTTACAAAACAAGTCTTCCTTATGGTCACAATGGGTTTTTGCTAGGTACCTAACCAAGGAATCAATCTGGGAAACATCTGCAAAAACATCTCATTCTGCTGCTTGGAAAGGAATTCGGAAGGCAAGGCGATGGCTACGTAACAATATTTCTTATGTGATTTCTTCTGGAACCAATATTAATATGTGGTATGATCCTTGGGTGAATGGGAAAAGCATATTTCAGATATTTGGTGATAGAGTACGACAGGATCTGGGGGCTCCCAAAGACTGGAAGGTTTCTGAATTCATTAACAATGGTACTTGGTGTCTTCCCAACCCTACCTCCCCTGACATGTTATTACTTTGGCCGACTATTAGGGCTATTACAATCAAGAACAACTCTTCAGATATGCTTATTTGGCTTCATGATAACGGTAAATTTAGTGCTACATCTGCATGGAACCAAATTAGACGACGAAACAACAAGTGGATCCAAAGTAGTTGGACATGGGATAGTCCATGCTCACAGCGACATTCCTTATGTACATGGCAGGCCCTTCTCGGCAAACTTCCTACGATGGACAATATGCAGCGAAGAGGTATTTATATTGTAAATCGGTGCTCTTTGTGTATGCAAAATGAAGAAAGTGTTGACCATCTCTACTTTGCTTGTGATTATTCATCTTGGATATGGAAGGAGATCTTGAAGCGATTTGATTTCCAAAGGCTACCACGACCAAACTTGCATCATGAATTAGAAATGCTTATGCAAAGCTTCTCAAGAAAGGGGCCTCTTACACAACTAGCACGAATTATATTCAGATGTGCTATTTGGTGGATTTGGAAGGAGAGGTGTGGCAGAATTTTTGAGTGTCACAACATGAACAAAGCTCAAATTCTGATAGAGATTCTTCAGGACTCACGATCATGTATGGAGCAAGAATTGAATACAGAGCACCTAACAAGAAGAGAGAAAGATATTTTCACCAGATTCAATTTTTCCATTCGTCGAGAATCACTCGAATAATGATGAAGATTGTAATGTATTATATGGGGCAAAGCTTATATTTTGTGATGTATCTACAAGTAGTCCAGAACAGTCTAGCTATTGCATTTTATTATTTATTAACTTCCTTATGCTACTCTTGGAGATGAGTTTGATGAAGCGTGCCCATTTCACCTTCTTTAGGTGGGGTGCAATCTTCTCGACTACACTAAGAGACTTCAGGCTTTAGTCTATGGCTTGTGTAGACAAAGCTTCTTTGTACAAATTTTTTTATAAAATACAATATCTTTACTTACCAAAAAAAAACTTGTTGTTTCGTCGTCTAATTTGGTTCCATGCAGATGTAGCACTAAATTTACCGTTATCATGAAGCCAAATAAGCATATCTGAAGAGTTGTTCATGATTGGAATAGCCCTAATAGTCGGCCAAAGTAATAACATGTCAGGGGAGGTAGGGTTGGGAAGACACCAAGTACCATTGTTAATGAATTCAGAAACCTTCCAGTCTTTGGGAGCCCCCAGATCCTGTCGTACTCTATCACCAAATATCTGAAATATACTTTTCCCATTCACCCAAGGATCATACCACATATTAATATTGGTTCCAAAAGAAATCACATAAGAAATATTGTTACGTAGCCATCGCCTTGCCTTCAGAATTCCTTTCCAAGCAGAAGAATGAGATGTTTTTGCAGATGTTTCCCAGATTGATTCCTTAGTTAGGTACCTAGCAAAAACCCATTGTGACCATAAGGAAGACTTGTTTTGTAAAATATCCCATAATTGCTTTACCATACAAGCTTTATTCCAATCTCTAATATGTCGAAGATTCAGCCCCCCTTCATCCTTCGGTTTGCAAATGCTGTCCCAATTCACGACGGTCATAAACTTTGCGCAGAGTCGAGTTTCGATCGATTTTTCGTGCACCGTCTCGGAAATTCAAAATACTAGTCTTTCCCGTCTTATTAGCCCATGGGAAGTCGTACAAGCACGCTTTCACAAAAAAATACGACGGTCATAAACTTTGCGCGAAGTCGTGCGCGAGTCGAGTTTCGATCGGTTTTTCGTGCACCATCTCGGAAATTTAAAATACTGGTCTTTCCCGTCTTATTAGCCTATGGGAAGTCGTACAAGCACGCTTTCGCAAAAAAAATACGACGGTCATAGACTTTGCGCGAAGTCGTGCGCGAGTCGAGTTTCGATCGGTTTTTCGTGCACCATCTCGGAAATTCAAAATACAGGCCATTCACGTTGTATTAGCCCATGGTAAGTCGTATGAGCTTGGTTTCACGAAAAAACGCAACGGTCATAAACTTTGTGCAGAGTCGAGTTTCGATCGGTTTTTCGTGCACCGTCTCGGAAATTCCAAATACTGGTCTTTCCCATCTTATTAGCCCATGGGAAGTCGTACAAGCACGCTTTCGCAAAAAAATACGACGGTCATAAACTTTGCGCGAACTTTGCGCAAAGTCGAGTTTCGATCGGTTTTTCGTGCACCGTCAAAGAAATTCAAAATACTGGTCATTCACGATGTATTAGCCCATGGTAAGTCGTATGAGCATGGTTTCACGAAAAAACGTGACCGTCATAATCTTTGCGAGAGTCGAGTTTCGATCGGTTTTCGTGCACCGTCTCGGAAATTAAAAATACTGGCCATTCACGTTGTATTAGCCCATGGTAAGTCGTATGAGCTTGGTTTCACGAAAAAATGCAACCGTCATAAACTTTGCGTAGAGTCGAGTTTCGATCGGTTTTTACAAAATACAATATCTTTACTTACCAAAAAAAAAGAGTTTCGATCGGTTTTTCGTGCATCGTCTCAGAAATTGAAAAAACTGGTCTTTCCCATCTTATTAGCCCATGGGAAGTCGTACAAGCACGCTTTCGCAAAAAAATACGACGGTCATAAACTTTGCGCGAACTTTTTGCGCAAAGTCGAGTTTCGATCGGTTTTTCGTGCACCGTCACAGAAATTCAAAATACTGGTCATTCACGATGTATTAGCCCATGGTAAGTCGTATGAGCATGGTTTCACGAAAAAACGTGACCGTCATAATCTTTGCGAGAGTCGAGTTTCGATCGGTTTTTCGTGCACCGTCTCGGAAATTAAAAATACTGGCCATTCACGTTGTATTAGCCCATGGTAAGTCGTATGAGCTTGCTTTCACGAAAAAACGCAACGGTCATAAACTTTGCGCAGAGTCGAGTTTCGATCGGTTTTTCGTGCACCGTCTCGGAAATTCAAAAAACTGGTCTTTCCCGTCTTATTAGCCCACGGGAAGTCGTACATGCACGCTTTCGCAAAAAAATACGACGGTCATAAACTTTACGCGAACTTTTTGCGCAAAGTCGAGTTTCGATCGGTTTTTCGTGCACCGTCACAGAAATTCAAAATACTGGTCATTCACGATGTATTAGCCCATGGTAAGTCGTATGAGCATGGTTTCACGAAAAACGTGACCGTCATAATCTTTGCGAGAGTCGAGTTTCGATCGGTTTTTCGTGCACCGTCTAAGAAATTCAAAATACTGGTCTTTCCCATCTTTTTAGCCCATGGGAAGTCATACAAGCACGCTTTCGCAAAAAAATACGACGGTCATAAACTTTGCGCGAAGTCGTGCGCGAGTCGAGTTTCGATCGGTTTTTCGTGCACCATCTCGGAAATTCAAAATACAGGTCTTTCCCGTCTTATTAGCCCATGTGAAGTCGTACAAGCACGCTTTCGCAAAAAAATATGACGGTCATAGACTTTGCGCGAAGTCGTGCGCGAGTCGAGTTTCGATCGGTTTTTCGTGCACCGTCTCGGAAATTCAAAATACAGGCCATTCACGTTGTATTAGCCCATGGTAAGTCGTATGAGCTTGGTTTCACGAAAAAACGCAACGGTCATAATCTTTGTGCAGAGTCGAGTTTCGATCGGTTTTTCGTGCACCGTGTCGGAAATTCAAAATACTGGTCTTTCCCATCTTATTAGCCCATGGGAAGTCATATAAGCACGCTTTCGCAAAAAAATACGACGGTCATAAACTTTGCGCGAACTTTGCGCAAAGTCGAGTTTCGATCGGTTTTTCGTGCACCGTCACAGAAATTCAAAATACTGGTCATTCACGATGTATTAGCCCATGGTAAGTCGTATGAGCATGGTTTCACGAAAAAACGTGACCGTCATAATCTTTGCGAGAGTCGAGTTTCGATCGGTTTTTCGTGCACCGTCTAGGAAATTCAAAATACTGGTCTTTCCTATCTTTTTAGCCCATGGGAAGTCATACAAGCACGCTTTCACAAAAAAATACGACGGTCATAAACTTTGCGCGAAGTCATGCGCGAGTCGAGTTTCGATCGGTTTTTCGTGCACTGTCTCGGAAATTCAAAATACTGGCCATTCACGTTGTATTAGCCCATGGTAAGTCGTATGAGCATGGTTTCAAGAAAAAATGCGACGGTCATAAACTTTGCGCAGAGTCGAGTTTCGATCGATTTTTCATGCACCGTCTCGGAAATTTAAAATACTGGACTTTCCCGTCTTATTAGCCCATGGGAAGTTGTATAAGCACGCTTTCGCAAAAAAATACGACGGTCATAAATTTTGCGCGAAGTCGTGCGCGAGTCGAGTTTCGATCGGTTTTTCGTGCACCGTCTCGGAAATTCAAAATACTGGCCATTCACGTTGTATTAGCCCATGGTAAGTCGTATGACAATGGTTTCACGAAAAAACACGACGGTCATAAACTTTGCGCAGAGTCGAGTTTCGATCGATTTTTCGTGCACCGTCTCGAAAATTCAAAATACTGGTATTTCCCGTCTTATTAGCCCATGGGAAGTCGTACAAGCACTCTTTCGCAAAAAAATACGACGGTCATAAACTTTGCGCGAAGTCGTGCGCGAGTCGAGTTTCGTTCGGTTTTTCATGCACTGTCTCGGAAATTCAAAATACTGGTCATTCACGTTGTATTAGCCCATGGTAAGTCGTATGACAATTGTTTCACGAAAAAACACGACGGTCATAAACTTTGCGCAGAGTCGAGTTTCGATCGATTTTTCGTGCACCGTCTCGGAAATTCAAAATACTGGTATTTCCCGTCTTATTAGCCCATGGGAAGTCGTACAAGCATGCTTTAGCAAAAAAATACGACGGTCATAAACTTTGCGCGAAGTCGTGCGCGAGTCGAGTTTCGATCGGTTTTTCGTGCACCATCTCGGAAATTCAAAATACTGGCCATTCACGATGTATTAGCCCATGGTAAGTCGTATGAGCATAGTTTGACGAAAAAACGCGACGGTCATAAACTTTGCGCAGAGTCGAGTTTCGATCGATTGTTCGTGCACCGTCTCGGAAATTGAAAATACTGTAATTTCCCATCTTTTTAGCCCATGGGAAGTCGTACAAGCACGCTTTCGCAAAAAAATATGACGGTCATAAACTTTGCGCGAAGTCGTGCGCGAGTCGAGTTTCGATCGGTTTTTCGTGCACCGTCTCGAAAATTCAAAATACTGGCCATTCACGTTGTATTAGCCCATGGTAAGTCGTATAACAATGGTTTCACGAAAAAACGCGACCGTCATAATCTTTGCGAGAGTCGAGTTTCGATCGGTTTTTCGTGCACCGTCTTGGAAATTCAAAATACTGGTCTTTCCCGTTTTATTAGCCCATGGGAAGTCGTATAAGCTCGCTTTCGCAAAAAAATACGACGGTCAAAAACATTGCGCGAAGTCGCGCGCTGTGTCGAGTTTCGATTGGTTTTACGTGCACCATCTCGGAAATTCAAAATACTGGCCATTCACAATGTATTAGCCCATGGTAAGTCGTATGAGCATGGTTTCACGAAAAAAAGCGATGGTCATAAACTTTGCGCAGAGTCGAGTTTCGATCGGTTTTTCGTTCACCGTCTCGGAAATTCAAAATACTGGTCTTTCCCGTCTTATTACCCATGGGAAGTCGTACAAGCACGCTTTCGCAAAAAAATACGACGGTCATAAACTTTGCGCGAAGTCGTGCACGAGTCGAGTTTCGATCGGTTTTTCGTGCACCGTCTCGGAAATTCAAAATACTGGCCATTAACGTTGTATTAGCCCATTGTAAGTCGTCTGAGCATGGTTTCACGAAAAAACGCGACGGTCTTAAACTTTGCGCAGAGTCGAGTTTCGATCGGTTTTTCGTGCACCGTCTCGGAAATTCAAAAAACTGGTCTTTCCCGTCTTATTAGCCCATGGGAAGTCGTACAAGCTCGCTTTCGCAAAAAAATACGACGGTCAAAAACATTGCGCGAAGTCGCACGCTGTGTCGAGTTTCGATTGGTTTTACGTGCACCATCTCGGAAATTCAAAATACTGGCCATTAATGATGTATTAGCCCATGGTAAGTCGTATGAGCATAGTTTCACGAAAAAACGCGACGGTCATAAACTTTGCGCAGAGTCGAGTTTCGATCGATTTTTCGTGCACCATCTCGGAAATTCAAAATACTGGCCATTCACATTGTATTAGCCCATGGTAAGTCGTATGAGCATGGTTTCACGAAAAAATGCGACGGTCTTAAACTTTGCGCAGAGTCGAGTTTCGATCGGTTTTTCATGCACCGTCTCCGAAATTCAAAATACTGGTCTTTCCCGTCTTATTAGCCAATGGGAAGTCGTACAAGCATGCTTTCGCAAAAAAATACGATGGTCATAAACTTTGCGCGAAGTCGTGCGCGAGTCGAGTTTCGATCGGTTTTTCGTGCACCGTCTCGGAAATTCAAAATACTGGCCATTCACGTTGTATTAGCCCATGGTAAGTCGTATGAGCATGGTTTCACGAAAAAACGCGACGGTCATAAACTTTGCGCAGAGTCGAGTTTCGATCGATTATTCGTGCACCGTCTCGGAAATTCAAAATACTGGTCTTTCCCATCTTATTAGCCCATGGGAAGTCGTACAAGCACGCTTTCGCAAAAAAATACGACGGTCATAAACTTTGCGCGAAGTCGTGCGCGAGTCGAGTTTCGATCGGTTTTTCGTGCACCGTCTCGGAAATTCAAAATACTGGTCATTCACGTTGTATTAGCCCATGGTAAGTCGTATGAGCTTTTTTTTTTTGTAAGTAAAGATAATGTATTTTGTAAAAGATTTGTACAAAGAAGCTTTGTCTACACAAGCCATAGACTAAAGCCTGAAGTCTCTTAGTGTAGTCGAGAAGATTGTACCCCACCTAAAGAAGGTGAAATGGGCACACTTCATCAAACTCATTTCCAAAAGTAGCACAAGGAAGTTAATAAAAAAAATGCAAAAGCTAGACTGTTCTGGAGTACTTGTGGATACATCACAAAATATAAGCTTTGCCCCATAATACATTACAATCCTCGTCATTATTCGAGTGATTATTGACTAATGAAAAAATTGAATCTTGTGAAAATCTCTTTCTCTCTTCTTGTTAGGTGCTCTATATTCAATTCTTGCTCCATGCATGATCGTGAGTCCTGAAGAATCTCTATCAGAATTTGAGCTTTGTTCATGTTGTGACACTCAAAAATTCTGCCACACCTCTCCTTCCAAATCCACCAAATAGCACATCTGAATATAATTCTTGCTAGTTGTGTAAGAGGACCCTTTCTTGAGAAGCCTTGTATTAGCCTTCTTGCTATTCAAAAATTCTTGCGGCAACACCAAACTCATCGCTCTTCGACACATCCCGCTATTCAGGACTCCTTGCCTCAAGGTACGCAAAAATTTAAACATTTGCAAGCTGTGGATGAGGTGGATAAATATAGGAATAAAGGATTAAAGGGTAAAGATATTATGCGAGAGGACCATGCAAAATCAAAGGATAAGAAAAAGGATGGTAGTGTCCTCCCAAAATCGCATGCTCTTCCTTCTATCTAGTATTGATGAAAATAAGCTGTTTGAATGTTCGTGGACTTAATAAGACTGAGAAATGTCGGGAGCTCAATAGAATAATCCGATCTGCTGCATGTGACATTGTCATTCTTGTGGAAACAAAAATTAAACCTCATCGTGTTCAAGTTCAGAAGAATTTAATATGGCCTGAGGCAGAACTTTTTACTAATGATTCTCAGGATACTTATGGTCGAGTTTGGGTCTTATATGGCATCCTAATCTTGTTACTGCTTGGTTTATTTCTGCTACTAATCAATTCATTCATCTTAAGGCAGAGGATAAAAAGACTGGATGTCAATTCAATATTACCGGTATTTATGCATCTAACAGTATGTCTGACAGGAATGCTCTATGGCGTGATCTGGTTAGCATTGCAAATAGTTATCCTACAGTACCTTGGGTTGTTCTCGGTGACTTTAATACTGTCAGATACACAAATGAGAAAGTGGGGGGTAGAGTGCTTTCCGAATGTCAGCTTCAACATTTTAATGATTGTATAGATACTGCTGCATTGACTGACATGAAATCTGTAGGTGATTGGTTCTCATGGAACAATCAAAGTACTGCTGAAAGAAAAATTATGGCTCGACTTGACAGATGTTTGATAAATCAGGAATGGTTAGCAGTTTTCCCAGATTCACTTCTTGAGTACGGTGCTAAGTTATTTTCGGATCACTCTATTATGCATATACATGCAGATAAAGCACTACCAAGAGTCAAGAAACCTTTTAGATTTTTTAATATGTGGAGTTCTCACCCAAAGTTCCTCGAAGTTATTAAGTCAGCTTGGGACATTAATGTATTTGGTTCTCCCCCTTACATCCTATGTCAAAAACTAAAAGCATGCAAAGCAGCACTGAAGAAGTGGAATTCAACTACATTTGGAAATATCAACGACAGAGTTCAGTTATGCAAGAAAGAACTTATGGCTGTGCAAAGCGAGCTAAATCTTCAACCTCTGGATGCGAATCTTATATACAAAGAGGCTGCTGCTAGAAATAACTTTATGCAAGCTTTGAAGCAGGAGGAATGCTTTTTGAAACAGAAGTCACGACAGCATTGGCTTACTCTAGGGGATTCTAATACGAAGTTTTTCTATGCTGCTATTGCTACCAGAAGGGCTACTAATCGCATCAAAAAATGCAAAGGTATAGATGGTAATCTCATTGAGGATCTGGATGAGGTTAAAAATTACACCGAGCAATTTTTTTATTCCTTACTCAATCAGGAACAGCAGCCTAATAGTATTCATGTTGGGCCTACAAGACGACTTGATTCTGAAGTCCTCTCTCATCTTAATGCCCCAATAACGGATGATGAAATTGTGAAAGTTATTTTTAAGTCCCCGAAGCACAAAAGCCCTGGTCCAGATGGATTTCCAGCTGAGTTTTATCAAATTGCATGGGCTATTGTAGGCAACGATGTCATAAAAGCTTGTCGACATTTTTTCTCCTCAGGTCACATTCTGAAAGAAATGAATTGCACTTTTATTTCTTTAGTGCCTAAAAATGATGGAGCCGATTCATTGGAGAACTACCGTCCTATTTCACTGTGCAACTTTATTTATAAGGTTATCTCTAAGTTGCTGGCAGATAGACTACAAAAGGTCATGAATAAGGTCATTAGTCCTAATCAGGCTGCTTTTCTTAAAGGGAGGAGTATCCATCATAATGTCCTGCTTGCTAATGATTTGGTTAAGGATCTACATTCTAAAACAAGAGGGAAAAAGATCTGTTTTAAAGCTGATTTACGAAAGGCCTTTGACTCAGTCAATAGGGATTTTATTTACATGATGCTCCATAATATGGGCTTCCCTCAGCACTGGGTTAAATGGATTCAATGTTGCTTGGAAACTCCAAAATTTTCAATTCTCTTTAATGGTTCACCTATTGGCTTCTTTGGGAGTAAGAATGGCATTCGGCAAGGTGATCCACTATCTCCTTATCTTTTTACCATTGCAATGGAAGGGCTCAGTTGTATGTTAGAAGAGGCTGTTTCCAATGGCAAAATTAAGGTACCACATTATGGTTCTGTTTATATCTCTCACATAACATTTGCCGACGACCTTATTATCTTCCTTCGAGATGATCCAGTTTCTGTGAGTAATCTGGCAGATATTCTTAATGAATTTGGTAAAGTTTCTGGTCTTAAGCTAAACCATGCAAAGAGCAAAGTATATGTGGGTGCTTGCATTGACAATAAGGATCATATTGCTCAAACATTGGGAGTTGCTGAAAGAAATTTACCGGTTCCTTACTTGGGTCTCCCACTTATATCCACTGGAATCAACAAAGCCTCCTGTCAGCCTATCATACAAAAAATTAAGAACAGAATTTCCTCTTGGAAAAATAGGCTTCTTTCTAAAGCTGGACGACTTGAACTTATTCGATCTGTGTTGACCTCTTATTCTATTTATTGGTCTCATGCATTCCTTCTACCAGCCGGGCTTCTCCATGATATTGATAAATTACTTATGAACTTCTTTTGGAATGGCACAGATGGCAAGGCAATGCACATGGTGAATTGGGACAGCATTTGCAAACCGAAGGATGAAGGGGGGCTGAATCTTCGACATATTAGAGATTGGAATAAAGCTTGTATGGTAAAGCAATTATGGGATATTTTACAAAACAAGTCTTCCTTATGGTCACAATGGGTTTTTGCTAGGTACCTTACCAAGGAATCAATTTGGGAAGTATCTGCAAAAACATCTCATTCTGCTGCTTGGAAAGGAATTCTAAAGGCAAGGAGATGGCTACGTAACAATATTTCTTATGTGATTTCTTCTGGAACCAATATTAATATGTGGTATGATCCTTGGGTGAATGGGAAAAGCATATTTCAGATATTTGGTGATAGAGTACGACAGGATCTAGGGGCTCCCAAAGACTGGAAGGTTTCTGAATTCATTAACAATGGTACTTGGTGTCTTCCCAACCCTACCTCCCCTGACATGTTATTACTTTGGCCGACTATTAGGGCTATTACAATCAAGAACAACTCTTCAGATATGCTTATTTGGCTTCATGATAACGGTAAATTTAGTGCTACATCTGCATGGAACCAAATTAGACGACGAAACAACAAGTGGATCCAAAGTAGTTGGACATGGGATAGTCCATGCTCACAGCGACATTCCTTATGTACATGGCAGGCCCTTCTCGGCAAACTTCCTACGATGGACAATATGCAGCGAAGAGGTATTTATATTGTAAATCGGTGCTCTTTGTGTATGCAAAATGAAGAAAGTGTTGACCATCTCTACTTTGCTTGTGATTATTCATCTTGGATATGGAAGGAGATCTTGAAGCGATTTGATTTTCAAAGGCTACCACGGCCAAACTTGCATCATGAATTAGAAATGCTTATGCAAAGCTTCTCAAGAAAGGGGCCTCTTACACAACTAGCACGAATTATATTCAGATGTGCTATTTGGTGGATTTGGAAGGAGAGGTGTGGCAGAATTTTTGAGTGTCACAACATGAACAAAGCTCAAATTCTGATAGAGATTCTTCAGGACTCACGATCATGTATGGAGCAAGAATTGAATACAGAGCACCTAACAAGAAGAGAGAAAGATATTTTCACAAGATTCAATTTTTCCATTCGTCAAGAATCACTCGAATAATGATGAAGATTGTAATGTATTATATGGGGCAAAGCTTATATTTTGTGATGTATCCACAAGTAGTCCAGAACAGTCTAGCTATTGCATTTTATTATTTATTAACTTCCTTATGCTACTCTTGGAGATGAGTTTGATGAAGCGTGCTCATTTCACCTTCTTTAGGTGGGGTGCAATCTTCTCGACTACACTAAGAGACTTCAGGCTTTAGTCTATGGCTTTTCGAGACGGTGCACGAAAAATCGATCGAAACTCGACTCTGCGCAAAGTTTATGACCGTCGCGTTTTATGATCGAAACTCGACTTTCATGCACCGTCTCGGAAATTCAAAATACTAGTCTTTCCCGTCTTATTAGCCCATGGGAAGTCGTACAAGCACGCTTTCACAAAAAAATACGACGGTCATAAACTTTGCGCGAAGTCGTGCGCGAGTCGAGTTTCGATCGGTTTTTTCGTGCACCATCTCGGAAATTTAAAATACTGGTCTTTCCCGTCTTATTAGCCCATGGGAAGTAGTACAAGCACGCTTTCGCAAAAAAATACGACGGTCATAAACTTTGCGCGAAGTCGTGCGCGAGTCGAGTTTCGATCGGTTTTTCGTGCACCGTCTCGGAAATTCAAAATACTGGCCATTCACGTTGTATTAGCCCATGGTAAGTCGTATGAGCTTGGTTTCACGAAAAAACGCGACGGTCATAAACTTTGCGCAGAGTCGAGTTTCGATCGATTTTTCGTGCACCGTCTCGAAAAGCCATAGACTAAAGCCTGAAGTCTCTTAGTGTAGTCGAGAAGATTGCACCCCACCTAAAGAAGGTGAAATGGACACGCTTCATCAAACTCATCTCCAAGAGTAGCATAAGGAAGTTAATAAATAATAAAATGCAATAGCTAGACTGTTCTGGACTACTTGTGGATACATCACAAAATATAAGCTTTGCCCCATATAATACATTACAATCTTCATCATTATTCGAGTGATTCTTGACGAATGGAAAAATTGAATCTTGTGAAAATATCTTTCTCTCTTCTTGTTAGGTGCTCTGTATTCAATTCTTGCTCCATACATGATCGTGAGTCCTGAAGAATCTCTATCAGAATTTGAGCTTTGTTCATGTTGTGACCCTCAAAAATTCTGCCACACCTCTCCTTCCAAATCCACCATCTAGCACATCTGAATATAATTCTTGCTAGTTGTGTAAGAGGCCCCTTTCTTGAGAAGCTTTGCATAAGCATTTCTAATTCATGATGCAGGTTTGGCCGTGGTAGCCTTTGAAAATCAAATCGCTTTAAGATCTCCTTCCATATCCAAGATGAATAATCACAAGCAAAGTAGAGATGGTCAACACTTTCTTCATTTTGCATACACAAAGAGCACCGATTTACAATATAAATACCTCTTCGCTGCATATTGTCCATCGTAGGAAGTTTGCCGAGAAGGGCCTGCCATGTACATAAGGAATGTCGCTGTGAGCATGGACTATCCCATGTCCAACTACTTTGGATCCACTTGTTGGTTCCTCATACATCAGAACTCGATGGGGAATATCAACATTTGATCTTCATATGTTGGAGACCGGATTCTTTGTATGCAGGCTTTATTCGGAAGAAGATTTACAACGGGTCCTTGAAGGATTTTGGACTATCCGTGGTCATCCAATGATACTACGACGCTGGGCACCTGATGTGAGATTGGAGTTAGACAGTCTACAGTCTATCCCAATATGGGTTTCTTTCCATGGATTTCCACTACATCTCTGGGGTCGTCGTTTTATTGCAAAGCTTTGCAGCACCCTGGGACAACCATTGTATCTTGATAAGGCAACAGCTTCGCAAACGAGATTGACCTTTGCCAGAGCTTGTGTAATGGTTTCTTCTGATGAGGAACTGTCGAATGATGTTTCTTACCGTGATCTTGATGGGAGCACCCGAAAGGTGAAAGTCTCATATTCTTGGAAGCCACAACGATGCAAGGTTTGTTTATCTTTTGGACATGTAAATGGTGCCTGCCAACAGCCTTCACAAAAAATCACACAGGTCTACCGACCACGCCAAGAGCCACAGAATGGGGTCACTACCACTAATCCAAGCACTGATACTCCAGTGCCAACAGTGGTGATGGCGGAGAAGATGATTGAACACTCTGACTCGTTGGGGCAGCGACACGAACAAGAGAAAGACAAGTCAGGACTTCCATCTTTACCTATTATATCAGAGAATTTCACTACAGGAGCTTCCCAAGGTTCTCACTCCCCAATAACAACCACGCTGGAGTTGCCGCAGGAAGCGGCAGTGAACCCAGCCCCAATCGCAGCGCAGCTTCCACCGTTTCTTGCCCTAGAGTCCGTCCCGCGCCTAGGGGAGAAGAGCCGCCGCCCTTCCACGCCTGAAGTCGCCAATTCCCGGCCTGGAATCGCTGATCGCAGGAGCGACCGCCGGCCTTCCACTCGCAGCGGAGTGATCGTAGAGGAGAAATCGCCCAAGGGAGCAATCGCAAGCACAAGCGCAAGGGAAGAGGTTGCCGTCCCCAGCGTCGATCGCAAGCGCAAGCGCAAGCCCAAGCAGAGCAGAGCACTCACGCACGCACGCAAGGGAACGCAGGCCCATTCCCCCCCATTCCCAAGCCGATGCGTGCACCGTCTCTCCTCCTCTCTCTCTCCTCCTCACGCTTTCACCAATCGAAGTCGTACAAGCTCGCTTTCGCAAAAAAATACGACGGTCAAAAACATTGCGCGAAGTCGCGCGTTGTGTCGAGTTTCGATTGGTTTTACGTGCACCATCTCGGAAATTCAAAATACTGGCCATTCACGATGTATTAGCCCATGGTAAGTCGTATGAGCATGGTTTCACGAAAAAAAGCGATGGTCATAAACTTTGCGCAGAGTCGAGTTTCGATCGGTTTTTCGTTCACCGTCTCGGAAATTCAAAATACTGGTCTTTCCCGTCTTATTAGCCCATGGGAAGTCGTACAAGCACGCTTTCGCAAAAAAATACGATGGTCATAAACTTTGCGCGAAGTCGTGCCCGAGTCGAGTTTCGATCGGTTTTTCCTGCACCATCTCGGAAATTCAAAATACTTGCCATTCACGTTGTATTAGCCCATGGGAAGTCGTATGAGCATGGTTTTACGAAAAAACGCGACGGTCATAAACTTTTTAGCAGAGTCGAGTTTCGATCGATTGTTCGTGCACCGTCTCGGAAATTCAAAATACTGGTCTTTCCCGTCTTATTAGCCCATGGGAAGTCGTACAAGCTCGCTTTCACAAAAAAATACGACTGTCATAAACTTTGCGCGAAGTCGCGCGCTGTGTCGAGTTTCGAACGGTTTTTCGTTCACCGTCTCAGAAATTTAAAATACTGGCCATTCACGTTGTATTAGCCCATGGTAAGTCGTATGAGCATGGTTTCACGAAAAAACGCGACCGTCATAATCTTTGCGAGAGTCGAGTTTCGATTGGTTTTTCGTGCACCGTCTTGGAAATTCAAAATACTGGTCTTTCCCGTCTTATTAGCCTATGGGAAGTCGTACAAGCTCGCTTTCGCAAAAAAATACGACGGTCAAAAACATTGCGCGAAGTCGCGCGCTGTGTCGAGTTTCTATCGGTTTTTCGTGCACCGTCTCGGAAATTCAAAATACTGGCCATTCACGTTGTATTAGCCCATGGTAAGTCGTATTAGCATGGTTTCACGAAAAAATGCGACCGTCATAATCTTTGCGAGAGTCGAGTTTGGATCGGTTTTTCGTGCACCGTCTTGGAAATTCAAAATACTGGTCTTTCCCGTCTTATTAGCCCATGGGAAGTCGTACAAGCACGCTTTCGGAAAAAAATACGACGGTCATAACCTTTGCGCGAACTTTGCGCAAAGTCGACTTTCGATCGGTTTTTCGTGCACCGTCACAGAAATTCAAAATACTGGCCATTCACGTTGTATTAGCCCATGGTAAGTCGTATGAACATGGTTTCACGAAAAAACGCGACCGTCATAATCTTTGCGAGAGTCGAGTTTCGATCGGTTTTTCGTGCACCGTCTTGGAAATTCAAAATACTGGACTTTCCCGTCTTATTAGCCCATGGGAAGTCGTACAAGCACGCTTTCGCAAAAAAATACGATGGTCATAAACTTTGCGCGAAGTCGTGCCCGAGTCGAGTTTCGATCGGTTTTTCCTGCACCATCTCGGAAATTCAAAATACTTGCCATTCACGTTGTATTAGCCCATGGGAAGTCGTATGAGCATGGTTTTACGAAAAAACGCGACGGTCATAAACTTTTTAGTAGAGTCGAGTTTCGATCGATTGTTCGTGCACCGTCTCGGAAATTCAAAATACTGGTCTTTCCCGTCTTATTAGCCCCTGGGAAGTCGTACAAGCACGCTTTCACAAAAAAATACGACGGTCATAAATTTGCGCGAACTTTGCGCAAAGTCGAGTTTCGATCGGTTTTTCGTGCACCGTCACAGAAATTCAAAATTCTGGTCATTCACGATGTATTAGCCCATGGTAAGTCGTCTGAGCATGGTTTCACGAAAAAACGCGACAATCTTAATCTTTGCGCAGAGTCGAGTTTCGATCGGTTTTTCGTTCACCGTCTCGGAAATTCAAAATACTGGTCTTTCCCGTCTTATTAGCCCATGGGAAGTCGTACAAGTATGCTTTCACAAAAAAATACGACGGTTATAAACTTTGCGCGAAGTCGTGCGCGAGTCGAGTTTCGATCGGTTTTTCGTGCACCGTCTCGGAAATTCAAAATACTGGCCATTTACGTTGTATTAGCCCATGGTAAGTCGTATGAGCATGGTTTTAAGAAAAAACGCGACGGTCATAAACTTTGCGCAGAGTCGAGTTTCGATCGATTTTTCGTGAACCGTCTCAGAAATCAAAATACTGGTATTTCCCGTCTTATTAGCCCATGGGAAGTCGTACAAGCTCGCTTTCGCAAAAAATACGACGGTCATAAACTTTGCGCGAAGTCGTGCGCGGGTCGAGTTTCGATCGGTTTTTCGTGCACCGTCTCGGAAATTCAAAATACTGGCCATTCACGTTGTATTAGCCCATGGTATGTCGTATGAGCATGGTTTCACGAAAAAACGCGACCGTCATAATCTTTGCGAGAGTCGAGTTTCGATCGGTTTTTCGTGCACCGTCTTGGAAATTCAAAATACTGGTCTTTCCCGTCTTATTAGCCCATGGGAAGTCGTACAAGCTCGCTTTCGCAAAAAAATACGACGGTCAAAAACATTGCGCGAAGTCGCGTGCTGTGTCGAGTTTCGATTGGTTTTACGTGCACCATCTCGGAAATTCAAAATACTGGCCATACACGATGTATTAGCCCATGGTAAGTCGTATGAGCATAGTTTCACGAAAAAACGCGATCGTCATAATCTTTGCGAGAGTCGAGTTTCGATTGGTTTTTCGTGCACCGTCTTGGAAATTCAAAATACTGGTCGTTCCCGTCTTATTAGCCCATGGGAAGTCGTACAAGCTCGCTTTCACAAAAAAATACGACTGTCATAAACTTTGCGCGAAGTCGCGCGCTGTGTCGAGTTTCGAACGGTTTTTCGTTCACCGTCTCAGAAATTCAAAATACTGGTCATTCACGATGTATTAGCCCATGGTAAGTCGTATGAGCATGTTTTCATGAAAAAACGAGACGGTCATCAACTTTGCGTAGAGTCGAGTTTCGATCTGTTTTTCGTGCACCGTCTCGGAAATTCAAAATACTGGCCATTCACGTTGTATTAGCCCATGGTTAGTCGTTTGAGCATGGTTTCACGAAAAAACGCGACGGTCTTAAACTTTGCGCAGAGTCGAGTTTCGATCGGTTTTTCGTGCACCCTCTCGGAAATTCAAAATACTGGCCATTCAGGTTGTATTAGCCCATGGTAAGTCG
The DNA here is from genome assembly GCA_029747655.1 of Ensete ventricosum. NCBI lineage: Eukaryota > Viridiplantae > Streptophyta > Magnoliopsida > Zingiberales > Musaceae > Ensete > Ensete ventricosum. The sequence continues at coordinate 41,714,476 of JAQQAF010000003.1, forward strand.
TCTGAGCATGGTTTCATGAAAAAACGCGACGGTCTTAAACTTTGCGCAGAGTCTAGTTTCGATCGGTTGTTCGTGCACCATCTCGGAAATTCAAAATACTGGTCTTTCCCGTCTTATTAGCCCATTGGAAGTCGTACAAGTACGCTTTCGCAAAAAAATACGACGGTAAATTAGTTTTTGACCGTGGTTTGGAGAGAGAGAGGCGGAGAGAGAGAGGAGGAGAGACGGTGCACGCATCTGCTTGGGAATGGGGAGGAATGGGCCTGCGTTCCCTTGCGTGCGTGCGTGAGTGCTCTGCTCTGCTTGGGCTTGCGCTTGCGATCGACGCTGGGGGCGGCAACCTCTTCCCTTGCGCTTGTGCATGCGATTGCTCCCTTGGGCGATTTCTCCTCTGCGATCGCTCCGCGGCGAGTGGAAGGCCGGCGGTCGCTCCTGCGATCAGCGATTCCAGGCCGGGAATCGGCGATTTCAGGCGTGGAAGGGCGGCGGCTCTTCTCCCCTAGGCGCGGGACGGACTCTAGGGCAAGAAACGGTGGAAGCTGCCCTGCGATTGGGGCTGGGTTCACTGCCGCTTCCTGCGGCAACTCCAGCGTGGAAAGGGCGACGGCTGCTTCTGCAATCGGCGTGGAAGGGGCGACGGCTGCGACATTAGTGTGGGCAGGGTGGTGGCTTCGTCTCCCCTAGGCGGCTGGCGGTCTCTAGGGCGAGCGACGCCATGGATGCGAGCGGCCGGACGCGGCACTCTGCTTCGCATCCTCTGTTCCAGCGGGATGCTCCTCCGCTGGCTTCTTCCCAGCGGCTGATTGCTTCACAGCAGAACGCCCCTCTCCAGCAGTCACAGCGGGAGAGGGTTGCTCCTCAGCCGCTGGTTACTTCACCGCGGGAGGGGGATGCTCCTCTCCAACAGCCGCTGGTTCCTCCCCAGCAGCTTAGGCCGGTTTCACACCAGGATGTTCCACCGCTGATTTCTTCTTCTCGACGGGATGCTCCTTCAATGAACCAGGCCCGAGGTCGTTCACGATCTAGATCACGACCTCCAGCTCCTATTTCCCGAGATCCGAAGCCTTGGAGTAGCCTCTTCAAGGCTCCAGTGGGTAGTCCGGATCTTCGACTGGACTTTTATGCTCCAGAAGTACAGGCTGACCAGAAGATTACTGTGTATGAGGCTATTGATTCCGACGAACTAATTGAGACATGGTCAATGGCAATTGTGGGCTACGTTGTTGGACTAAGAACATCCTTTTTCCCACTATCCTCATACATCAGAACTCGATGGGGAATATCAACATTTGATCTTCATATGTTGGAGACCGGATTCTTTGTATGCAGGCTTTATTCGGAAGAAGATTTACAACGGGTCCTTGAAGGATTTTGGACTATCCGTGGTCATCCAATGATACTACGACGCTGGGCACCTGATGTGAGATTGGAGTTAGACAGTCTACAGTCTATCCCAATATGGGTTTCTTTCCATGGACTTCCACTACATCTCTGGGGTCGTCGTTTTATTGCAAAGCTTTGCAGCACCCTGGGACAGCCATTGTATCTTGATAAGGCAACAGCTTCGCAAACGAGATTGACCTTTGCCAGAGCTTGTGTAATGGTTTCTTCTGATGAGGAACTGCCGAATAATGTTTCTTACCGTGATCTTGATGGGAGCACCCGAAAGGTGAAAGTCTCATATTCTTGGAAGCCACAACGATGCAAGGTTTGTCTATCTTTTGGACATGTAAATGGTGCCTGCCAACAGCCTTCACAGAAAATCACACATGTCTACCGACCACGCCAAGAGCCACAGAATGGGGTCACTACCACTAATCCAAGCACTGATACTCCAGTGCCAACAGTGGTGATGGCGGAGAAGATGATTGAACACTCTGACTCGTTGGGGCAGCGACACGAACAAGAGAAAGACAAGTCAGGACTTCCATCTTTACCTATTATATCAGAGACTTTCACTGCAGGAGCTTCCCAAGGTTCTCACTCCCCAATAACAACCTCGCCTTCACGAATCACTCCTTCAGATAATCAGGAAATTTCATTTCAACAACCTCTTGGGAACCAAGACATTGCAACTCACCAAACTCATCGCTCTTCGACACATCCCGCTATTCAGGACTCCTTGCCTCAAGGTACGCAAAAATTTAAACATTTGCAAGCTGTGGATGAGGTGGATAAATATAGGAATAGAGGATTAAAGGGTAAAGATATTATGCGAGAGGACCATGCAAAATCAAAGGATAAGAAAAAGGATGGTAGTGTCCTCCCAAAATCGCATGCTCTTCCTTCTATCTAGTATTGATGAAAATAAGCTGTTGGAATGTTCGTGGACTTAATAAGACTGAGAAATGTCGGGAGCTCAATAGAATAATCCGATCTGCTGCATGTGACATGGTGATTCTTGTGGAAACAAAAATTAAACCTCATCGTGTTCGAGTTCAGAAGAATTTAATATGGCCTGAGGCAGAACTTTTTACTAATGATTCTCAGGATACTTATGGTCGAGTTTGGGTCTTATGGCATCCTAACCTTGTTACTGCTTGGTTTATTTCTGCTACTAATCAATTCATTCATCTTAAGGCAGAGGATAAACAGACTGGATGTCAATTCAATATTACCGGTATTTATGCATCTAACAGTATGTCTGACAGGAATGCTCTATGGCGTGATCTGGTTAGCATTGCAAATAGTTATCCTACAGTACCTTGGGCTGTTCTCGGTGACTTTAATACTGTCAGATACACAAATGAGAAAGTGGGGGGTAGAGTGCTTTCCGAATGTCAGCTTCAACATTTTAATGATTGTATAGATACTGCTGCATTGACTGACATGAAATCTGTAGGTGATTGGTTCTCATGGAACAATCAAAGTACTGCTGAAAGAAAAATTATGGCTCGACTTGACAGATGTTTGATTAATCAGGAATGGTTAGCAGTTTTCCCAGATTCACTTCTTGAGTACGGTGCTAAGTTATTTTCGGATCACTCTATTATGCATATACATGCAGATAAAGCACTACCCAGAGTCAAGAAACCTTTTAGATTTTTTAATATGTGGAGTTCTCACCCAAAGTTCCTCGAAGTTATTAAGTCAGCTTGGGACATTAATGTCTTTGGTTCTCCCCCTTACATCCTATGTCAAAAACTAAAAGCATGCAAAGCAGCACTGAAGAAGTGGAATTCAACTACATTTGGAAATATCAACGATAGGGTTCAGATAATGTATTTTGTAAAAGATTTGTACAAAGAAGCTTTGTCTACACAAGCCATAGACTAAAGCCTGAAGTCTCTTAGTGTAGTCGAGAAGATTGCACCCCACCTAAAGAAGGTGAAATGGGCACGCTTCATCAAACTCATCTCCAAGAGTAGCATAAGGAAGTTAATAAATAATAAAATGCAATAGCTAGACTGTTCTGGACTACTTGTGGATACATCACAAAATATAAGCTTTGCCCCATATAATACATTACAATCTTCATCATTATTCGAGTGATTCTTGACGAATGAAAAAATTGAATCTTGTGAAAATATCTTTCTCTCTTCTTGTTAGGTGCTCTGTATTCAATTCTTGCTCCATACATGATCGTGAGTCCTGAAGAATCTCTATCAGAATTTGAGCTTTTTTCATGTTGTGACACTCAAAAATTCTGCCACACCTCTCCTTCCAAATCCACCATATAGCACATCTGAATATAATTCTTGCTAGTTGTGTAAGAGGCCCCTTTCTTGAGAAGCTTTGCATAAGCATTTCTAATTCATGATGCAGGTTTGGCCGTGGTAGCCTTTGAAAATCAAATCGCTTCAAGATCTCCTTCCATATCCAAGATGAATAATCACAAGCAAAGTAGAGATGGTCAATACTTTCTTCATTTTGCATACACAAAGAGCACCGATTTACAATATAAATACCTCTTCGCTGCATATTGTCCATCGTAGGAAGTTTGCCGAGAAGGGCCTGCCATGTACATAAGGAATGTCGCTGTGAGCATGGACTATCCCATGTCCAACTACTTTGGATCCACTTGTTGTTTCGTCGTCTAATTTGGTTCCATGCAGATGTAGCACTAAATTTACCGTTATCATGAAGCCAAATAAGCATATCTGAAGAGTTGTTCATGATTGGAATAGCCCTAATAATCGTCCAAAGTAATAACATGTCAGGGGAGGTAGGGTTGGGAAGACACCAAGTACCATTGTTAATGAATTCAGAAACCTTCCAGTCTTTGGGAGCCCCCAGATCCTGTCGTACTCTATCACCAAATATCTAAAATATACTTTTCCCATTCACCCAAGGATCATACCACATATTAATATTGGTTCTAGAAGAATTCACATAAGAAATATTGTTACGTAGCCATCGCCTTGCCTTCAGAATTCCTTTCCAAGCAGAAGAATGAGATGTTTTTGCAGATGTTTCCCAGATTGATTCCTTAGTTAGGTACCTAGCAAAAACCCATTATGACCATAAGGAAGACTTGTTTTGTAAAATATCCCATAATTGCTTTACCATACAAGCTTTATTCCAATCTCTAATATGTCGAAGATTCAGCCCCCCTTCATCCTTCGGTTTGCAAATGCTGTCCCAATTCACCATGTGCATTGCCTTACCATCTGTGCCATTCCAAAAGAAGTTCATAAGTAATTTATCAATATCATGGAGAAGCCCGGCAGGTAGAAGGAATGCATGAGACCAATAAATAGAATAAGAGATCAACACGGATCGAATAAGTTCAAGTCGTCCAGCTTTAGAAAGAAGCCTATTTTTCCAAGAGGAAATTCTGTTCTTAATTTTTTGTAAAATAGGCTGACAGGAGGCTTTGTTGATTCCAGTGGATATAAGTGGGAGACCCAAGTAAGGAACCGGTAAATTTCCTTCAGCAACTCCCAATGTTTGAGCAATATGATCCTTATTGTCAATGCAAGCACCCACATATACTTTGCTCTTTGCATGGTTTAGCTTAAGACCAGAAACTTTACCAAATTCATTAAGAATATCTGCCAGATTACTCACAGAAACTGGATCATCTCGAAGGAAGATAATAAGGTCGTCGGCAAATGTTATGTGAGAGATATAAACAGAACCATAATGTGGTACCTTAATTTTGCCATTGGAAACAGCCTCTTCTAACATACAACTGAGCCCTTCCATTGCAATGGTAAAAAGATAAGGAGATAGTGGATCACCTTGCCGAATGCCATTCTTACTCCCAAAGAAGCCAATAGGTGAACCATTAAAGAGAATTGAAAATTTTGGAGTTTCCAAGCAACATTGAATCCATTTAACCCAGTGCTGAGGGAAGCCCATATTATGGAGCATCATGTAAATAAAATCCCTATTGACTGAGTCAAAGGCCTTTCGTAAATCAGCTTTAAAACAGATCTTTTTCCCTCTTGTTTTAGAATGTAGATCCTTAACCAAATCATTAGCAAGCAGGACATTATGATGGATACTCCTCCCTTTAAGAAAAGCAGCCTGATTAGGACTAATGACCTTATTCATGACCTTTTGTAGTCTATCTGCCAGCAACTTAGAGATAACCTTATAAATAAAGTTGCACAGTGAAATAGGACGGTAGTTCTCCAATGAATCGGCTCCATCATTTTTAGGCACTAAAGAAATAAAAGTGCAATTCATTTCTTTCAGAATGTGACCTGAGGAGAAAAAATGTCGACAAGCTTTTATGACATCGTTGCCTACAATAGCCCATGCAATTTGATAAAACTCAGCTGGAAATCCATCTGGACCAGGGCTTTTGTGCTTCGGGGACTTAAAAACAACTTTCACAATTTCATCATCCGTTATTGGGGCATTAAGATGAGAGAGGGCTTCAGAATCAAGTCGTCTTGTAGGCCCAACATGAATACTATTAGGCTGCTGTTCCTGATTGAGTAAGGAATAAAAAAATTGCTCGGTGTAATTTTTAACCTCATCCAGATCCTCAATGAGATTACCATCTATACCTTTGCATTTTTTGATGCGATTAGTAGCCCTTCTGGTAGCAATAGCAGCATAGAAAAACTTCGTATTAGAATCCCCTAGAGTAAGCCAATGCTGTCGTGACTTCTGTTTCAAAAAGCATTCCTCCTGCTTCAAAGCTTGCATAAAGTTATTTCTAGCAGCAGCCTCTTTGTATATAAGATTCGCATCCAGAGGTTGAAGATTTAGCTCGCTTTGCACAACCATAAGTTCTTTAGTGCCTAAAAAACGCGACGGTCATTCACGTTTTCGTGAAACAATTGTCATACGACTTACCATGGGCTAATACAACGTGAATGACCAGTATTTTGAATTTCCGAGACGGTGCATGAAAAACCGAACGAAACTCGACTCGCGCACGACTTCGCGCAAAGTTTATGACCGTCGTATTTTTTTGCGAAAGAGTGCTTGTACAACTTCCCATGGGCTAATAAAACGGGAAATACCAGTATTTTGAATTTTCGAGACGGTGCACGAAAAATCGATCGAAACTCGATTCTGCGCAAAGTTTATGACCGTCGTGTTTTTTCGTGAAACCATTGTCATACGACTTACCATGGGCTAATACAACGTGAATGGCCAGTATTTTGAATTTCCGAGACGGTGCACGAAAAACCGATCGAAACTCGACTCTGCGCAAAGTTTATGTCCGTCGTATTTTTTTGCGAAAGAGTGCTTGTACGACTTCCCATGGGCTAATAAGACAGGAAATACCAGTATCTTGAATTTTCGAGACGGTGCACGAAAAATCGATCGAAACTCGATTCTGCGCAAAGTTTATGACCGTCGTGTTTTTTCTTGAAACCATGCTCATACGACTTACCATGGGCTAATACAACGTGAATGGCCAGTATTTTGAATTTCCGAGACAGTGCACGAAAAACCGATCGAAACTCGACTCGCGCACGACTTCGCGCAAAGTTTATGACCGTCGTATTTTTTTGCGAAAGCGTGCTTGTATGACTTCCCATGGGCTAAAAAGATAGGAAAGACCAGTATTTTAAATTTCCTAGACGGTGCACGAAAAACCGATCGAAACTCGACTCTCGCAAAGATTATGACGGTCACGTTTTTTCGTGAAACCATGCTCATACGACTTACCATGGGCTAATACATCGTGAATGACCAGTATTTTGAATTTCTGTGACGGTGCACGAAAAACCGCTCGAAACTCGACTTTGCGCAAAGTTCGCTTAAAGTTTATGACCGTCGTATTTTTTTGCGAAAGCGAGCTTGTACGACTTCCCATGGGCTAATTAGATGGGAAAGACCAGTATTTTGAATTTCCGACACGGTGCACGAAAAACCGATCGAAACTCGACTCTGCACAAAGTTTATGACCGTTGCGTTTTTTCGTGAAACCAAGCTCATACGACTTACCATGGGCTAATACAACGTGAATGGCCTGTATTTTGAATTTCCGAGACGGTGCACGAAAAACCGATCGAAACTCGACTCGCGCACGACTTCGCGCAAAGTCTATGACCGTCGTATTTTTTTGCGAAAGCGTGCTTGTACGACTTCCCATGGGCTAATAAGGCGGGAAAGACCAGTATTTTGAATTTCCGAGATGGTGCACGAAAAACCGATCGAAACTCGACTCGCGCACGACTTCGCGCAAAGTTTATGACCGTCGTATTTTTTTGCGAAAGCGTGCTTGTATGACTTCCCATGGGCTAAAAAGATGGGAAAGACCAGTATTTTGAATTTCCTAGACGGTGCACGAAAAACCGATCGAAACTCGACTCTCGCAAAGATTATGACGGTCACGTTTTTTCGTGAAACCATGCTCATACGACTTACCATGGGCTAATACATCGTGAATGACCAGTATTTTGAATTTCTGTGACGGTGCACGAAAAACCGATCGAAACTTGACTTTGCGCAAAAAGTTCGCGCAAAGTTTATGACCGTCGTATTTTTTTGCGAAAGCGTGCTTGTACGACTTCCCATGGGCTAATAAGATGGGAAAGACCAGTATTTTGAATTTCCGAGACGGTGCACGAAAAACCGATCGAAACTCGACTCTGCACAAAGTTTATGACCGTTGCGTTTTTTCGTGAAACCAAGCTCATACGACTTACCATGGGCTAATACAACGTGAATTGCCTGTATTTTGAATTTCTGAGACGGTGCACGAAAAACCGATCGAAACTCGACTCGCGCACGACTTCGCGCAAAGTCTATGACCGTCGTATTTTTTTGCGAAAGTGTGCTTGTACGACTTCCCATGGGCTAATAAGACGGGAAAGACCAGTATTTTGAATTTCCGAGATGGTGCACGAAAAACCGATCGAAACTCGACTCGCGCACGACTTCGCGCAAAGTTTATGACCGTCGTATTTTTTTGTGAAAGCGTGCTTGTACGACTTCTCATGGGCTAATATGATGGGAAAGACCAGTATTTTGAATTTCCGAGACGGTGCACGAAAAATCGATCGAAATTCGACTCTGCGCAAAATTTATGACTGTTGCGTTTTTTCGTGAAACCAAGCTCATACGACTTACCATGGGCTAATACAACGTGAATGGCCAGTATTTTGAATTTCCGAGACGGTGCACGAAAAACCGATCGAAACTCGACTCGCGCACGACTTCGCGCAAAGTTTATGACCGTCGTATTTTTTTGCGAAAGCGTGCTTGTACGACTTCCCATGGGCTAATAAGACGGGAAAGACCAGTATTTTGAATTTCCGTGACGGTGCACGAAAAACCGATCGAAACTCTACTCTGCGCAAAGTTTATGACCGTCGCGTTTTTTCGTGAAACCATGCTCATACGACTTACCATGGGCTAATACATCGTGAATGACCAGTATTTTGAATTTCTGTGACGGTGCATGAAAAACCGATCGAAACTTGACTTTGCGCAAAGTTCGCGCAAAGTTTATGACCGTCGTATTTTTTTGCGAAAGCGTGCTTGTACGACTTCCCATGGGCTAATAAGATGGGAAAGACCAGTTTTTTCAATTTCTGAGACGGTGCACGAAAAACCGATCGAAACTCGACTCTGCGCAAAGTTTATGACGGTTGCATTTTTTCGTGAAACCAAGCTCGTACGACTTACCATGGGCTAATACAACGTGAATGGCCAGTATTTTAAATTTCCGAGACGGTGCATGAAAAACCGATCGAAACTCGACTCTCGCACGACTTCGCGCAAAGTTTATGACCGTCGTATTTTTTTGCGAAAGCGTGCTTGTACGACTTCCCATGGGCTAATAAGACGGGAAAGACCAGTATTTTGAATTTCCGAGACGGTGCACGAAAAATCGATCGAAACTCGACTCTGCGCAAAGTTTATGACCGTCGCGTTTTTTCGTGAAACCAAGCTCATACGACTTACCATGGGCTAATACAACGTGAATGGCCAGTATTGTGAATTTCCGAGACGGTGCACGAAAAACCGATCGAAACTCGACTCGCGCACGACTTCGCGCAAAGTTTATGACCGTCGTATTTTTTTACGAAAGCGTGCTTATACGACTTCCCATGGGCTAATAAGACGGGAAAGACCAGTATTTTGAATTTCCATGACGGTGCACGAAAAATCGATCGAAACTCGACTGTTGCAAAGATTACGACGGTCGCGTTTTTTCGTGAATCCATTTTCATACGATCGATTTTGGAGAGAGAGAGGCGGAGAGAGAGAGGAGGAGAGACGGTGCATGCATCTGCTTGGGAATGGGGAGGAATGGGCCTGCGTTCCCTTGCGTGCGTGCGTGAGTGCTCTGCTCTGCTTGGGCTTGCGCTTGCGATCGACGCTGGGGGCGGCAACCTCTTCCCTTGCGCTTGTGCTTGCGATTGCTCCCTTGGGCGATTTCTCCTCTGCGATCGCTCCGCGGCGAGTGGAAGGCCGGCGGTCGCTCCTGCGATCAGCGATTCCAGGCCGGGAATCGGCGATTTCAGGCGTGGAAGGGCGGCGGCTCTTCTCCCCTTGGCGCGGGACGGACTCTAGGGCAAGAAACGGTGGAAGCTGCCCTGCGATTGGGGCTGGGTTCACTGCCGCTTCCTGCGGCAACTCCAGCGTGGAAAGGGCGACGGCTGCTTCTGCAATCGGCGTGGAAGGGGCGACGGCTGCGACATTAGTGTGGGCAGGGTGGTGGCTTCGTCTCCCCTAGGCGGCTGGCGGTCTCTAGGGCGAGCGACGCCATGGATGCGAGCGGCCGGACGCGGCACTCTGCTTCGCATCCTCTGTTCCAGCGGGATGCTCCTCCGCTGGCTTCTTCCCAGCGGCTGATTGCTTCACAGCAGAACGCCCCTCTCCAGCAGTCACAGCGGGAGAGGGTTGCTCCTCAGCCGCTGGTTACTTCACCGCGGGAGGGGGATGCTCCTCTCCAACAGCCGCTGGTTCCTCCCCAGCAGCTTAGGCCGGTTTCACACCAGGATGTTCCACCGCTGATTTCTTCTTCTCGACGGGATGCTCCTTCAATGAACCAGGCCCGAGGTCGTTCACGATCTAGATCACGACCTCCAGCTCCTATTTCCCGAGATCCGAAGCCTTGGAGTAGCCTCTTCAAGGCTCCAGTGGGTAGTCCGGATCTTCGACTGGACTTTTATGCTCCAGAAGTACAGGCTGACCAGAAGATTGCTGTGTATGAGGCTATTGATTCCGACGAACTAATTGAGACATGGTCAATGGCAATTGTGGGCTACGTTGTTGGACTAAGAACATCCTTTTTCCCACTATCCTCATACATCAGAACTCGATGGGGAATATCAACATTTGATCTTCATATGTTGGAGACCGGATTCTTTGTATGCAGGCTTTATTCGGAAGAAGATTTACAACGGGTCCTTGAAGGATTTTGGACTATCCGTGGTCATCCAATGATACTACGACGCTGGGCACCTGATGTGAGATTGGAGTTAGACAGTCTACAGTCTATCCCAATATGGGTTTCTTTCCATGGACTTAATAAGACTTCCCATGGGCTAATAAGATGGGAAAGACCAGTTTTTTCAATTTCTGAGACGGTGCACGAAAAACCGATCGAAACTCGACTCTGCGCAAAGTTTATGACGGTTGTATTTTTTCGTGAAACCAAGCTCGTACGACTTACCATGGGCTAATACAACGTGAATGGCCAGTATTTTAAATTTCCGAGACGGTGCATGAAAAACCGATCGAAACTCGACTCTCGCACGACTTCGCGCAAAGTTTATGACCGTCGTATTTTTTTGCGAAAGCGTGCTTGTACGACTTCCCATGGGCTAATAAGACGGGAAAGACCAGTATTTTGAATTTCCGAGACGGTGCACGAAAAATCGATCGAAACTCGACTCTGCGCAAAGTTTATGACCGTCGCGTTTTTTCTTGAAACCATGCTCATACGACTTACCATGGGCTAATACAACGTGAATGGCCAGTATTTTGAATTTCCGAGACGGTGCACGAAAAACCGATCGAAACTCGACTCGTGCACGACTTCGCGCAAAGTTTATGACCGTCATATTTTTTGCGAAAGCGTGCTTGTACGACTTCCCATGGGCTAATAAGACGGGAAAGACCAGTATTTTGAATTTCCGTGACGGTGAACGAAACACCGATCGAAACTCGACTTTGCGCAAAGTTTAAGACCGTCGCGTTTTTTCGTGAAACTATACTCATACGACTTACCATGGGCTAATACATCGTGAATGACCAGTATTTTGAATTTCTGTGACGGTGCACGAAAAACCGATCGAAACTCGACTTTGGGCAAAGTTCGCGCAAAGTTTATGACCGTCGTATTTTTTTGCGAAAGCGTGCTTATATGACTTCCCATGGGCTAATAAGACGGGAAAGACCAGTATTTTGAATTCCCAAGACGGTGCACGAAAAACCGATCGAAACTCGACTGTTGCAAAGATTATGACGGTCGCGTTTTTTCGTGAAACCATTGTCATACGACTTACCATTGGCTAATACAACGTGAATGGCCAGTATTTTGAATTTCCGAGATGGTGCACTAAAAACCGATCGAAACTCGACTCGCGCACGACTTCGCGCAAAGTTTATGACTGTCGTATTTTTTTGCGAAAGCATGCTTGTACGACTTCCCATGGGCTAATAAGATGGGAAATACCAGTATTTTGAATTTTCGAGTCGGTGCACTAAAATCGATCGAAACTCGACTCTCGCAAAGATTATGACGGTCGCGTTTTTTCGTGAAACCATGCTCATACGACTTACCATGGGCTAATACATCGTGTATGACCAGTATTTTGAATTTCTGTGACGGTGCACGAAAAACCGATCGAAACTCGACTTTGCGCAAAGTTCGCGCAAAGTTTATGACCGTCGTGTTTTTTTGCGAAAGCGTGCTTGTACGACTTACCATGGGCTAATAAGACGGGAAAGACCAGTATTTTGAATTTCCGAGACGGTGCACGAAAAATCGATCGAAGCTCGACTCTGCGCAAAGTTTATGACCGTCGCGTTTTTTCTTGAAACCATGCTCATACGACTTACCATGGGCTAATACAACGTGAATGGCCAGTATTTTGAATTTCCGAGACGGTGCACGAAAAACCGATCGAAACTCGACTCGTGCACGACTTCGCGCAAAGTTTATGACCGTCATATTTTTTGCGAAAGCGTGCTTGTACGACTTCCCATGGGCTAATAAGACGGGAAAGACCAGTATTTTGAATTTCCGAGACGGTGAACGAAACACCGATCGAAACTCGACTTTGCGCAAAGTTTAAGACCGTCGCGTTTTTTCGTGAAACTATACTCATACGACTTACCATGGGCTAATACATCGTGAATGACCAGTATTTTGAATTTCTGTGACGGTGCACGAAAAACCGATCGAAACTCGACTTTGGGCAAAGTTCGCGCAAAGTTTATGACCGTCGTATTTTTTTGCGAAAGCGTGCTTGTACGACTTCCCATGGGCTAATAAGACGGGAAAGACCAGTTTTTTGAATTTCCGAGACGGTGCACGAAAAATCGATCGAAACTCGACTCTGCGCAAAGTTTATGACCGTCGCGTTTTTTCGTGAAACCAAGCTCATACGACTTACCATGGGCTAATACAACGTGAATGGCCAGTATTTTGAATTTCCGAGACGGTGCACGAAAAACCGATCGAATCTCGACTCTCGCACGACTTCGCGCAAAGTTTATGACGGTCGTATTTTTTTGCGAAAGCGTGCTTATACGACTTCCCATGGGCTAATAAGACGGGAAAGACCAGTATTTTGAATTTCCGAGACGGTGCACGAAAAATCGACCGAAACTCGACTCTGCGCAAAGTTTATGACCGTCGCGTTTTATCGTGAAACCATTGTCATACGACTTACCATGGGCTAATACAACGTGAATGACCAGTATTTTGAATTTTCAAGACGGTGCACGAAAAACCGATCGAAACTCGACTCGCGCACGACTTCGCGCAAAGTTTATGACCGTCATATTTTTTTACGAAAGCGTGCTTGTACGACTTCCCATGGGCTAATAAGACGGGAAATACCAGTATTTTGAATTTCCGAGACGGTGCACGAAAAATCGATCGAAACTCGACTCTGCGCAAAGTTTATGACCGTCGCGTTTTTTCTTGAAACCATGCTCATACGACTTACCATGGGCTAATACAACGTGAATGGCCAGTATTTTGAATTTCCGAGACGGTGCACGAAAAACCGATCGAAACTCGACTCGTGCACGACTTCGCGCAAAGTTTATGACCGTCATATTTTTTGCGAAAGCGTGCTTGTACGACTTCCCATGGGCTAATAAGACGGGAAAGACCAGTATTTTGAATTTCCGAGACGGTGAACGAAACACCGATCGAAACTCGACTTTGCGCAAAGTTTAAGACCGTCGCGTTTTTTCGTGAAACCATACTCATACGACTTACCATGGGCTAATACATCGTGAATGACCAGTATTTTGAATTTCTGTGACGGTGCACGAAAAACCGATCGAAACTCGACTTTGGGCAAAGTTCGCGCAAAGTTTATGACCGTCGTATTTTTTTGCGAAAGCGTGCTTGTACGACTTCCCATGGGCTAATAAGACGGGAAAGACTAGTTTTTTGAATTTCCGAGACGGTGCACGAAAAACCGATCGAAACTCGACTCTGCGCAAAGTTTATGACCGTTGCGTTTTTTCGTGAAACCAAGCTCATACGACTTACCATGGGCTAATACAACGTGAATGGCCGGTATTTTGAATTTCCGAGACGGTGCACGAAAAACCGATCGAAACTCGACTCTCGCACGACTTCGCGCAAAGTTTATAACCGTCGTATTTTTTTGCGAAAGCGTGCTTTTACGACTTCCCATGGGCTAATAAGACGGGAAAGACCAGTATTTTGAATTTCTGAGACGGTGCACGAAAAATCGATCGAAACTCGACTCTGCGCAAAGTTTATGTCTGTCGCGTTTTTTCGTGAAACCAAGCTCATACGACTTACCATGAGCTAATACAACGTGAATGGCCAGTATTTTGAATTTCCGAGGCGGTGCACGAAAAACCGATCGAAACTCGACTCGCGCACGACTTCGCGCAAAGTTTATTACCGTCGTATTTTTTTGCGAAAGCGTGCTTGTACGACTTCCCATTGGCTAATAAGACGGGAAATACCAGTATTCTGAATTTCCGAGACGGTGCACGAAAAACCGATCGAAACTCGACTCTGCGCAAAGTTTAAGACCGTAGCGTTTTTTCGTGAAACCATGCTCTGACGACTTACCATGGGCTAATACAACGTGAATGGCCAGTATTTTGAATTTCCGAGACGGTGCACGAAAAACCGATCGAAACTCGACTCTCGCACGACTTCGCGCAAAGTTTATGACCGTCGTATTTTTTTGCGAAAGCGTGCTTATACGACTTCCCATGGGCTAATAAGATGGGAAAGACCAGTATTTTGAATTTCCGAGACGGTGCACGAAAAATCGATCGAAACTCGACTATGCGCAAAGTTTATGACCGTCGCGTTTTATCGTGAAACCATTGTCATACGACTTACCATGGGCTAATACAACGTGAATGACCAGTATTTTGAATTTTCAAGACGGTGCACGAAAAACCGATCGAAACTCGACTCGCGCACGACTTCGCGCAAAGTTTATGACCGTCGTATTTTTTTACGAAAGCGTGCTTGTACGACTTCCCATGGGCTAATAAGACGGGAAATACCAGTATTTTGAATTTCCGAGACGGTGCACGAAAAATCGATCGAAACTCGACTCTGCGCAAAGTTTATGACCGTCGCGTTTTTTCGTGAAACCATGCTCATACGACTTACGATGGGCTAATACAACGTGAATGGCCAGTATTTTGAATTTCTGAGACGGTGCACGAAAAACCGATCGAAACTCGACTCGCGCACGACTTCGCGCAAAGTTTATGACCGTCGTATTTTTTTGCGAAAGCATGCTTGTACGACTTCCCATTGGCTAATAAGACGGGAAAGACCAGTATTTTGAATTTCGGAGACGGTGCATGAAAAAACCGATCGAAACTCGACTCTGCGCAAAGTTAAAGACCGTCGCATTTTTTCGTGAAACCATGCATGAATACGACTTACCATGGGCTAATACAACGTGAATGGCCAGTATTTTGAATTTCCGAGATGGTGCACGAAAAATCGATCGAAACTCGACTTCGCGCAAAGTTTATGACCATCGTATTTTTTTTGCGAAAGCGTGCTTGTACGACTTCCCATGGGCTAATAAGACGGGAAAGACCAGTATTTTGAATTTCCGTGACTGTGCACGAAAAACCGATCGAAACTCGACTCTGCGCAAAGTTTATGACCGTCGCGTTTTTTCGTGAAACCATGCTCATACGACTTACGATGGGCTAATACAACGTGAATGGCCAGTATTTTGAATTTCTGAGACGGTGCACGAAAAACCGATCGAAACTCAACTTCGCACAAAGTTTATGACCATCGTATTTTTTTGCGAAAGCGTGCTTGTACGACTTCCCATGGGCTAATAAGACGGGAAAGACCAGTATTTTGAATTTCCGTGACTGTGCACGAAAAACCGATCGAAACTCGACTCTGCGCAAAGTTTATGACCGTCGCGTTTTTTCGTGAAACCATGCTCATACGACTTACGATGGGCTAATACAACGTGAATGGCCAGTATTTTGAATTTCTGAGACGGTGCACGAAAAACCGATCGAAACTCGACTCGCGCACGACTTCGCGCAAAGTTTCTGACCATCGTATTTTTTTGCGAAAGCATGCTTGTACGACTTCCCTTTGGCTAATAAGACGGGAAAGACCAGTATTTTAAATTTCGGAGACGGTGCATGAAAAACCGATCTAAACTCGACTCTGCGCAAAGTTTAAGACCGTCGCATTTTTTCGTGAAACCATGCTCATACGACTTACCATGGGCTAATACAACGTGAATGGCCAGTATTTTGAATTTCCGAGACGGTGCACGAAAAATCGATCGAAACTCGACTTCGCGCAAAGTTTATGACCATCGTATTTTTTTGCGAAAGCGTGCTTGTACGACTTCCCATGGGCTAATAAGACGGGAAAGACCAGTATTTTGAATTTCCGTGACGGTGCACGAAAAACCGATCGAAACTCGACTCTGCGCAAAGTTTATGACCGTCGCGTTTTTTCGTGAAACCAAGCTCATACGACTTACCATGGGCTAATACATCGTGAATGACCAGTATTTTGAATTTCTGTGACGGTGCACGAAAAACCGATCGAAACTCGACTTTGCGCAAAGTTCGCGCAAAGTTAATGACCGTCGTATTTTTTTGCGAAAGCGTGCTTGTACGACTTCCCATGGGCTAATTAGATGGGAAAGACCAGTTTTTTCAATTTCTGAGACGGTGCACGAAAAATCGATCGAAACTCGACTCTGCGCAAAGTTTATGACGGTTGCATTTTTTCGTGAAACCAAGCTCATACGACTTACCATGGGCTAATACAACGTGAATGGCCAGTATTTTAAATTTCCGAGATGGTGCATGAAAAACCGATCGAAACTCGACTCTCGCGCGACTTCGCGCAAAGTTTATGACCGTCGTATTTTTTTGCGAAAGCATGCTTGTATGACTTCCCATGGGCTAATAAGACGGGAAAGACCAGTATTTTGAATTTCCGAGACGGTGCACGAAAAATCGATCGAAACTCGACTCTGCGCAAAGTTTATGACCGTCGCGTTTTTTCGTGAAACCAAGCTCATACGACTTCTCATGGGCTAATAAGACGGGAAAGACCAGTATTTTGAATTTCGGAGACGGTGCACGAAAAACCAATCGAAACTCGACTCTTCGCAAAGTTTAAGACCGTCGCGTTTTTTCGTGAAACCATGCTCAGACGACTTACCATGGGCTACAACGTTAATGGCCAGTATTTTTAATTTCCGAGACGGTGCACGAAAAACCGATCGATACTCGACTCGTGCACGACTTCGCGCAAAGTTTATGACCGTCGTATTTTTTTGCGAAAGCGTGCTTGTATGACTTCCCATGGGCTAAAAAGACGGAAAGACCAGTATTTTGAATTTCCAAGACGGTGCACGAAAAACCGATCGAAACTCGACTCTCGCAAAGATTATGACGGTCGCGTTTTTTCGTGAAACCATGCTCATACGACTTACCATGGGCTAATACATCGTGAATGAACAGTATTTTGAATTTCTGTGACGGTGCACGAAAATCCGATCGAAACTCGACTTTGCGCAAAGTTCGCGCAAAGTTTATGACCGTCGTATTTTTTTGCGAAAGCGTGCTTGTACGACTTCCCATGGGCTAATATGATGGGAAAGACCAGTATTTTGAATTTCCGAGACGGTGCACGAAAAATCGATCGAAATTCGACTCTGCGCAAAATTTATGACTGTTGCGTTTTTTCGTGAAACCAAGCTCATACGACTTACCATGGGCTAATACAACGTGAATGGCCAGTATTTTGAATTTCCGAGACGGTGCACGAAAAACCGATCGAAACTCGACTCGGGCACGACTTCGCGCAAAGTTTATGACCATCGTATTTTTTTGCGAAAGCGTGCTTGTACGACTTCCCATGGGCTAATAAGACGGGAAAGACCAGTATTTTGAATTTCCGTGACGGTGCACGAAAAACCGATCGAAACTCGACCCTGCGCAAAGTTTATGACCGTCGCGTTTTTTCGTGAAACCATGCTCATACGACTTACCATGGGCTAATACATCGTGAATGACCAGTATTTTGAATTTCTGTGACGGTGCATGAAAAACCGATCGAAACTCGACTTTGCGCAAAGTTCGCGCAAAGTTTATGACCGTCGTATTTTTTTGCGAAAGCGTGCTTGTACGACTTCCCATGGGCTAATAAGATGGGAAAGACCAGTTTTTTCAATTTCTGAGACGGTGCACGAAAAACCGATCGAAACTCGACTCTGCGCAAAGTTTATGACGGTTGCATTTTTTCTTGAAACCAAGCTCGTACGACTTACCATGGGCTAATACAACGTGAATGGCCAGTATTTTAAATTTCCGAGACGGTGCATGAAAAACCGATCGAAACTCGACTCTCGCACGACTTCGCGCAAAGTTTATGACCGTCGTATTTTTTTGCGAAAGCGTGCTTGTACGACTTCCCATGGGCTAATAAGACGGGAAAGACCAGTATTTTGAATTTCCGTGACGGTGCACGAAAAACCGATCGAAACTCGACTCTGCGCAAAGTTTATGACCGTCGCGTTTTTTCGTGAAACCATGCTCATACGACTTACCATGGGCTAATACATCGTGAATGACCAGTATTTTGAATTTCTGTGACGGTGCATGAAAAACCGATCGAAACTCGACTTTGCGCAAAGTTCGCGCAAAGTTTATGACCGTCGTATTTTTTTGCGAAAGCGTGCTTGTACGACTTCCCATGGGCTAATAAGACGGGAAAGACCAGTATTTTGAATTTCCGAGACGGTGCACGAAAAATCGATCGAAACTCGACTCTGCGCAAAGTTTATGACCGTCGCGTTTTTTCGTGAAACCAAGCTCATACGACTTACCATGGGCTAATACAACGTGAATGGCCAGTATTTTGAATTTCCGAGATGGTGCACGAAAAACCGATCGAAACTCGACTCGCGCACGACTTCGCGCAAAGTTTATGACCGTCGTATTTTTTTACGAAAGCGTGCTTATACGACTTCCCATGGGCTAATAAGACGGGAAAGACCAGTATTTTGAATTTCCATGACGGTGCACGAAAAACCGATCGAAACTCGACTGTTGCAAAGATTATGACGGTCGCGTTTTTTCGTGAAACCATTGTCATACGATCGATTTTGGAGAGAGAGAGGCGGAGAGAGAGAGGAGGAGAGACGGTGCACGCATCTGCTTGGGAATGGGGAGGAATGGGCCTGCGTTCCCTTGCGTGCGTGCGTGAGTGCTCTGCTCTGCTTGGGCTTGCGCTTGCGATCGACGCTGGGGGCGGCAACCTGTTCCCTTGCGCTTGTGCTTGCGATTGCTCCCTTGGGCGATTTCTCCTCTGCGATCGCTCCGCGGCGAGTGGAAGGCCGGCGGTCGCTCCTGCGATCAGCGATTCCAGGCCGGGAATCGGCGATTTCAGGCGTGGATGGGCGGCGGCTCTTCTCCCCTAGGCGCGGGACGGACTCAAGGGCAAGAAACGGTGGAAGCTGCCCTGCGATTGGGGCTGGGTTCACTGCCGCTTCCTGCGGCAACTCCAGCGTGGAAAGGGCGACGGCTGCTTCTGCAATCGGCGTGGAAGGGGCGACGGCTGCGACATTAGTGTGGGCAGGGTGGTGGCTTCGTCTCCCCTAGGCGGCTGGCGGTCTCTAGGGCGAGCGACGCCATGGATACGAGCGACCGGACGCGGCACTCTACTTCGCATCCTCTGTTCCAGCGGGATGCTCCTCCGCTGGCTTCTTCCCAGCGGCTGATTGCTTCACAGCAGAACGCCCCTCTCCAGCAGTCACAGCGGGAGAGGGTTGCTCCTCAGCCGTTGGTTACTTCACCGCGGGAGGGGGTTGCTCCTCTCCAACAGCCGCTGGTTCCTCCCCAGCAGCTTAGGCCGGTTTCACACCAGGATGTTCCACCGCTGATTTCTTCTTCTCGACGGGATGCTCCTTCAATGAACCAGGCCCGAGGTCGTTCACGATCTAGATCACGACCTCCAGCTCCTATTTCCCGAGATCCGAAGCCTTGGAGTAGCCTCTTCAAGGCTCCAGTGGGTAGTCCGGATCTTCGACTGGACTTTTATGCTCCAGAAGTACAGGCTGACCAGAAGATTGCTATGTATGAGGCTATTGATTCCGACGAACTAATTGAGACATGGTCAATGGCAATTGTGGGCTACGTTGTTGGACTAAGAACATCATTTTTCCCACTATCCTCATACATCAGAACTCGATGGGGAATATCAACATTTGATCTTCATATGTTGGAGACAGGATTCTTTGTATGCAGGCTTTATTCGGAAGAAGATTTACAACGGGTCCTTGAAGGATTTTGGACTATCCGTGGTCATCCAATGATACTACGACGCTGGGCACCTGATGTGAGATTGGAGTTAGACAGTCTACAGTCTATCCCAATATGGGTTTCTTTCCATGGACTTCCACTACATCTCTGGGGTCGTCGTTTTATTGCAAAGCTTTGCAGCACCCTGGGACAGCCATTGTATCTTGATAAGACAACAGCTTCGCAAACGAGATTGACCTTTGCCAGAGCTTGTGTAATGGTTTCTTCTGATGAGGAATTGCCGAATAATGTTTCTTACCGTGATCTTGATGGGAGCACCCGAAAGGTGAAAGTCTCATATTCTTGGAAGCCACAACGATGCAAGGTTTGTCTATCTTTTGGACATGTAAATGGTGTCTGCCAACAGCCTTCACAGAAAATCACACAGGTCTACCGACCACGCCAAGAGCCACAGAATGGGGTCACTACCACTAATCCAAGCACTGATACTCCAGTGCCAACAGTGGTGATGGCGGAGAAGATGATTGAACACTCTGACTCGTTGGGGCAGCGACACGAACAAGAGAAAGACAAGTCAGGACTTCCATCTTTACCTATTATATCAGAGACTTTCACTGCAGGAGCTTCCCAAGGTTCTCACTCCCCAATAACAACCTCGCCTTCACGAATCACTCCTTCAGATAATCAGGAAATTTCATTTCAACAACCTCTTGGGAACTAAGACATTGCAACTCACCAAACTCATCGCTCTTCGACACATCCCGCTATTCAGGACTCCTTGCCTCAAGGTACGCAAAAATTTAAACATTTGCAAGCTGTGGATGAGGTGGATAAATATAGGAATAGAGGATTAAAGGGTAAAGATATTATGCGAGAGGACCATACAAAATCAAAGGATAAGAAAAAGGATGGTAGTGTCCTCCCAAAATTGCATGCTCTTCCTTCTATCTAGTATTGATGAAAATAAGCTGTTGGAATGTTCGTGGACTTAATAAGACTGAGAAATGTCGGGAGCTCAATAGAATAATCCGATCTGCTGCATGTGACATGGTGATTCTTGTGGAAACAAAAATTAAACCTCATCGTGTTCGAGTTCAGAAGAATTTAATATGGCCTGAGGCGGAACTTTTTACTAATGATTCTCAGGATACTTATGGTCGAGTTTGGGTCTTATGGCATCCTAACCTTGTTACTGCTTGGTTTATTTCTGCTACTAATCAATTCATTCATCTTAAGGCAGAGGATAAACAGACTGGATGTCAATTCAATATTACCGGTATTTATGCATCTAACAGTATGTCTGACAGGAATGCTCTATGGCGTGATCTGGTTAGCATTGCAAATAGTTATCCTACAGTACCTTGGGCTGTTCTCGGTGACTTTAATACTGTCAGATACACAAATGAGAAAGTGGGGGGTAGAGTGCTTTCCGAATGTCAGCTTCAACATTTTAATGATTGTATAGATACTGCTGCATTGACTAACATGAAATCTGTAGGTGATTGGTTCTCATGGAACAATCAAAGTACTGCTGAAAGAAAAATTATGGCTCGACTTGACAGATGTTTGATTAATCAGGAATGGTTAGCAGTTTTCCCAGATTCACTTCTTGAGTACGGTGCTAAGTTATTTTCGGATCACTCTATTATGCATATACATGCAGATAAAGCACTACCCAGAGTCAAGAAACCTTTTAGATTTTTTAATATGTGGAGTTCTCACCCGAAGTTCCTCGAAGTTATTAAGTCAGCTTGGGACATTAATGTCTTTGGTTCTCCCCCTTACATCCTATGTCAAAAACTAAAAGCATGCAAAGCAGCACTGAAGAAGTGGAATTCAACTACATTTGGAAATATCAACGATAGGGTTCAGTTATGCAAGAAAGAACTTATGGCTGTGCAAAGCGAGCTAAATCTTCAACCTCTGGATGCGAATCTTATATACAAAGAGGCTGCTGCTAGAAATAACTTTATGCAAGCTTTGAAGCAGGAGGAATGCTTTTTGAAACAGAAGTCACGACAGCATTGGCTTACTTTAGGGGATTCTAATACGAAGTTTTTCTATGCTGCTATTGCTACCAGAAGGGCTACTAATCGCATCAAAAAATGCAAAGGTATAGATGGTAATCTCATTGAGGATCTGGATGAGGTTAAAAATTACACCAAGCAATTTTTTTATTCCTTACTCAATCAGGAACAGCAGCCTAATAGTATTCATGTTGGGCCTACAAGACGACTTGATTCTGAAGCCCTCTCTCATCTTAATGCCCCAATAACGGATGATGAAATTGTGAAAGTTGTTTTTAAGTCCCCGAAGCACAAAAGCCCTGGTCCAGATGGATTTCCAGCTGAGTTTTATCAAATTGCATGGGCTATTGTAGGCAACGATGTCATAAAAGCTTGTCGACATTTTTTCTCCTCAGGTCACATTCTTAAAGAAATGAATTGCACTTTTATTTCTTTAGTGCCTAAAAATGATGGAGCCGATTCATTGGAGAACTACCGTCCTATTTCACTGTGCAACTTTATTTATAAGGTTATCTCTAAGTTGCTGGCAGATAGACTACAAAAGGTCATGAATAAGGTCATTAGTCCTAATCAGGCTGCTTTTCTTAAAGGGAGGAGTATCCATCATAATGTCCTGCTTGCTAATGATTTGGTTAAGGATCTACATTCTAAAACAAGAGGAAAAAAGATCTGTTTTAAAGCTGATTTACGAAAGGCCTTTAACTCAGTAAATAGGAATTTTATTTACATGATGCTCCATAATATGGGCTTCCCTCAGCACTGGGTTAAATGGATTCAATGTTGCTTGGAAACTCCAAAATTTTCAATTCTCTTTAATGGTTCACCTATTGGCTTCTTTGGGAGTAAGAATGACATTCGGCAAGGCGATCCACTATCTCCTTATCTTTTTACCATTGCAATGGAAGGGCTCAGTTGTATGTTAGAAGAGGCTGTTTCCAATGGCAAAATTAAGGTACCACATTATGGTTCTGTTTATATCTCTCACATAACATTTGCCGACGACCTTATTATCTTCCTTCGAGATGATCCAGTTTCTGTGAGTAATCTGGCAGATATTCTTAATGAATTTGGTAAAGTTTCTGGTCTTAAGCTAAACCATGCAAAGAGCAAAGTATATGTGGGTGCTTGCATTGACAATAAGGATCATATTGCTCAAACATTGGGAGTTGCTGAATGAAATTTACCGGTTCCTTACTTGGGTCTCCCACTTATATCCACTGGAATCAACAAAGCCTCCTGTCAGCCTATTATACAAAAAATTAAGAACAGAATTTCCTCTTGGAAAAATAGGCTTCTTTCTAAAGCTGGACGACTTGAACTTATTCGATCCGTGTTGATCTCTTATTCTATTTATTGGTCTCATGCATTCCTTCTACCTGCCGGGCTTCTCCATGATATTGATAAATTACTTATGAACTTCTTTTGGAATGGCACAGATGGTAAGGCAATGCACATGGTGAATTGGGACAGCATTTGCAAACCGAAGGATGAAGGGGGGCTGAATCTTCGACATATTAGAGATTGGAATAAAGCTTGTATGGTAAAGCAATTATGGGATATTTTACAAAACAAGTCTTCCTTATGGTCACAATGGGTTTTTGCTAGTACCTAACTAAGGAATCAATCTGGGAAACATCTGCAAAAACATCTCATTCTTCTGCTTGGAAAGGAATTCTGAAGGCAAGGCGATGGCTACGTAACAATATTTCTTATGTGATTTCTTCTGGAACCAATATTAATATGTGGTATGATCCTTGGGTGAATGGGAAAAGTATATTTCAGATATTTGGTGATAGAGTACGACAGGATCTGGGGGCTCCCAAAGACTGGAAGGTTTCTGAATTCATTAACAATGGTACTTGGTGTCTTCCCAACCCTACCTCCCCTGACATGTTATTACTTTGGCCGACTATTAGGGCTATTCCAATCATGAACAACTCTTCAGATATGCTTATTTGGCTTCATGATAACGGTAAATTTAGTGCTACATCTGCATGGAACCAAATTAGACGACGAAACAACAAGTGGATCCAAAGTAGTTGGACATGGGATAGTCCATGCTCACAGCGACATTCCTTATGTACATGGCAGGCCCTTCTCGGCAAACTTCCAACGATGGACAATATGCAGCGAAGAGGTATTTATATTGTAAATCGGTGCTCTTTGTGTATGCAAAATGAAGAAAGTGTTGACCATCTCTACTTTGTTTGTGCTTATTCATCTTGGATATGGAAGGAGATCTTGAAGCGATTTGATTTTCAAAGGCTACCACGGCCAAACCTGCATCATGAATTAGAAATGCTTATGCAAAGCTTCTCAAGAAAGGGGCCTCTTACACAACTAGCAAGAATTATATTCAGATGTGCTATATGGTGGATTTGGAAGGAGAGGTGTGGCAGAATTTTTGAGTGTCACAACATGAACAAAGCTCAAATTCTGATAGAGATTCTTCAGGACTCACGATCATGTATGGAGCAAGAATTGAATACAGAGCACCTAACAAGAAGAGAGAAAGATATTTTCACAAGATTCAATTTTTCCATTCGTCAAGAATCACTCGAATAATGATGAAGATTGTAATGTATTATATGGGGCAAAGCTTATATTTTGTGATGTATCCACAAGTAGTCCAGAACAGTCTAGCTATTGCATTTTATTATTTATTAACTTCCTTATGCTACTCTTGGAGATGAGTTTGATGAAGCGTGCCCATTTCACCTTCTTTAGGTGGGGTGCAATCTTCTCGACTACACTAAGAGACTTCAGGCTTTAGTCTATGGCTTGTGTAGACAAAGCTTCTTTGTACAAATCTTTTACAAAATACATTATCTTTACTTACCAAAAAAAAGTCCTGCGCTAGTCGAGTTTCGATCGGTTTTTCGTGCACCGTCTCGGAAATTCAAAATACAGGCCATTCACGTTGTATTAGCCCATGGTAAGTCGTATGAGCTTGGTTTCACGAAAAAACGCAACGGTCATAAACTTTGTGCAGAGTCGAGTTTCGATCGGTTTTTCGTGCACCGTCTCGGAGATTCCAAATACTGGTCTTTCCCATCTTATTAGCCCATGGGAAGTCGTACAAGCACGCTTTCGCAAAAAAATACGACGGTCATAAACTTTGCGCGAAGTCGTGCGAGAGTCGAGTTTCGATCGGTTTTTCATGCACCGTCTCGGAAATTTAAAATACTGGCCATTCACGTTGTATTAGCCCATGGTAAGTCGTACGAGCTTGGTTTCAAGAAAAAATGCAACCGTCATAAACTTTGCGCAGAGTCGAGTTTCGATCGGTTTTTCGTGCACCGTCTCAGAAATTGAAAAAACTGGTCTTTCCCATCTTATTAGCCCATGGGAAGTCGTACAAGCACGCTTTCGCAAAAAAATACGACGGTCATAAACTTTGCGCGAACTTTGCGCAAAGTCGAGTTTCGATCGGTTTTTCATGCACCGTCACAGAAATTCAAAATACTGGTCATTCACGATGTATTAGCCCATGGTAAGTCGTATGAGCATGGTTTCACGAAAAAACGCGACGGTCATAAACTTTGCGCAGAGTCGAGTTTCGATCGGTTTTTCTTGCACCGTCACGGAAATTCAAAATACTGGTCTTTCCCGTCTTATTAGCCCATGGGAAGTCGTACAAGCACGCTTTCGCAAAAAAATACGATGGTCATAAACTTTGCGCGAAGTCGTGCGCGAGTCGAGTTTCGATCGGTTTTTCGTGCACCGTCTCGGAAATTCAAAATACTGGCCATTCACGTTGTATTAGCCCATGGTAAGTCGTATGAGCTTGGTTTCACGAAAAAACGCAACAGTCATAAATTTTGCGCAGAGTCGAATTTCGATCGATTTTTCGTGCACCGTCTCGGAAATTCAAAATACTGGTCTTTCCCATCATATTAGCCCATGGGAAGTCGTACAAGCACGCTTTCGCAAAAAAATACGACGGTCATAAACTTTGCGCGAACTTTGCGCAAAGTCGAGTTTCGATCGGATTTTCGTGCACCGTCACAGAAATTCAAAATACTGGTCATTCACGATGTATTAGCCCATGGTAAGTCGTATGAGCATGGTTTCACGAAAAAACGCGACCGTCATAATCTTTGCGAGAGTCGAGTTTCGATCGGTTTTTCGTGCACCGTCTTGGAAATTCAAAATACTGGTCTTTCCGTCTTTTTAGCCCATGGGAAGTCATACAAGCACGCTTTCGCAAAAAAAATACGACGGTCATAAACTTTGCGCGAAGTCGTGCACGAGTCGAGTATCGATCGGTTTTTCGTGCACCGTCTCGGAAATTAAAAATACTGGCCATTAACGTTGTAGCCCATGGTAAGTCGTCTGAGCATGGTTTCACGAAAAAACGCGACGGTCTTAAACTTTGCGCAGAGTCGAGTTTCGATTGGTTTTTCGTTGCACCGTCTCGGAAATTCAAAATACTGGTCTTTCCCGTCTTATTAGCCCATGAGAAGTCGTATGAGCTTGGTTTCACGAAAAAACGCGACGGTCATAAACTTTGCGCAGAGTCGAGTTTCGATCGATTTTTCGTGCACCGTCTCGGAAATTCAAAATACTGGTCTTTCCCGTCTTATTAGCCCATGGGAAGTCATACAAGCACGCTTTCGCAAAAAAATACGACGGTCAAAGACTTTGCGAGAGTCGAGTTTCGATCGGTTTTTCGTGCACCGTCTCGGAAATTCAAAATACTGGTCTTTCCCATCTTTTTAGCCCATTGGAAGTCATACAAGCACGCTTTCGCAAAAAAATACGACGGTCATAAACTTTGCGCGAAGTCGTGCGCGAGTCGAGTTTCGATCGGTTTTTCGTGCACCGTCTCGGAAATTCAAAATACTGGCCATTCACGTTGTATTAACCCATGGTAAGTCGTATGAGCATGGTTTCAAGAAAAAACGCGACGGTCATAAACTTTGCGCAGAGTCGAGTTTCGATCGATTTTTCGTGCACCGTCTCGGAAATTAAAAATACAGGTATTTCCCGTCTTATTAGCCCATGGGAAGTCGTAAAAGCACGCTTTCGCAAAAAAATACGACGGTCATAAACTTTGCGCGAGTCGTGCGCGAGTCGAGTTTCGATCGGTTTTTCGTGCACCGTCTCGGAAATTCAAAAATACTGGCCATTCACGTTGTAGCCCATGGTAAGTCATCTGAGCATGGTTTCACGAAAAAACGCGACGGTCTTAAACTTTGCGCAGAGTCGAGTTTCGATCGGTTTTTCGTGCACCGTCTTGGAAATTCAAAATACTGGTCTTTCCGTCTTTTTAGCCCATGGGAAGTCATACAAGCACGCTTTCGCAAAAAAATACGACGGTCATAAACTTTGCGCGAAGTCGTGCACGAGTCGAGTATCGATCGGTTTTTCGTGCACCGTCTCGGAAATTAAAAATACTTTTTTTTTTTGGTAAGTAAAGATATTGTATTTTGTAAACGATTTGTACAAAGAAGCTTTGTCTACACAAGCCATAGACTAAAGCCTGAAGTCTCTTAGTGTAGTCGAGAAGATTGCACCCCACCTAAAGAAGGTGAAATGAGCACGCTTCATCAAACTCATCTCCAAGAGTAGCATAAGGAAGTTAATAAATAATAAAATGCAATAGCTAGACTGTTCTGGACTACTTGTGGATACATCACAAAATATAAGCTTTGCCCCATATAATTACAATCTTCATCATTATTCGAGTGATTCTTGACGAATGGAAAAATTGAATCTTGTGAAAATATCTTTCTCTCTTCTTGTTAGGTGCTCTGTATTCAATTCTTGCTCCATACATGATCGTGAGTCCTGAAGAATCTCTATCAGAATTTGAGCTTTCTTCATGTTGTGACACTCAAAAATTCTGCCACACCTCTCCTTCCAAATCCACCAAATAGCACATCTGAATATAATTCGTGCTAGTTGTGTAAGAGGCCCCTTTCTTGAGAAGCTTTGCATAAGCATTTCTAATTCATGATGCAAGTTTGGCCGTGGTAGCCTTTGAAAATCAAATCGCTTCAAGATCTCCTTCCATATCCAAGATGAATAATCACAAGCAAAGTAGAGATGGTCAACACTTTCTTCATTTTGCATACACAAAGAGCACCGATTTACAATATAAATACCTCTTCGCTGCATATTGTCCATCGTAGGAAGTTTGCCGAGAAGGGCCTGCCATGTACATAAGGAAATTAAAAATACTGGCCATTAACGTTGTAGCCCATGGTAAGTCGTCTGAGCATGGTTTCACGAAAAAACGCGACGGTCTTAAACTTTGCGCAGAGTCGAGTTTCGATCGGTTTTTCGTGCACCGTCTCGGAAATTCCAAATACTGGCCACGTTGTATTAGCCCATGGTAAGTCGTCTGAGCATGGTTTCACGAAAAAATGCTAGGGTCTTAAACTTTGCGCAGAGTCGAGTTTCGATCGGTTTTTCGTGCACCGTCTCGGAAATTCAAAATAATGGTCTTTCCCGTCTTATTAGCCCATGGGAAGTCGTACAAGCACGCTTTCGCAAAAAAATACGACGGTCATAAACTTTGCGCGAAGTCGTGCTCGAGTCGAGTTTCGATCGGTTTTTCGTGCACCGTCTCGGAAATTGAAAATACTGGCCATTCACGTTGTATTAGCAATGGTAAGTCGTATGAGCATGGTTTCACGAAAAAACACGACGGTCATAAACTATGCGCAGAGTCGAGTTTCGATCGATTTTTCGTGCACCGTCTTGGAAATTCAAAATACTTGTCTTTCCCGTCTTATTAGCCCATGGGAAGTCGTAAAAGCACGCTTTCACAAAAAAATACGACGGTCATAAACTTTGCGCGAAGTCGTGCGCGAGTTGAGTTTCGATCGGTTTTTCGTGCACCATCTCGGAAATTCAAAATACTGGTCTTTCCCGTCTTATTAGCCCATGGAAGTCGTACAAGCACGCTTTCGCAAAAAAATACGACGGTCATAGACTTTGCGCGAAGTCGTGCGCGAGTCGAGTTTCGATCGGTTTTTCGTGCACCGTCTCGGAAATTCAAAATACAGGCTATTCACGTTGTATTAGCCCATGGTAAGTCGTATGAGCTTGGTTTCACGAAAAAACGCAACGGTCATAAACTTTGGGCAGAGTCGAGTTTCGATCGGTTTTTCGTGCACCGTCTCGGAAATTCCAAATACTGGTCTTTCCCATCTTATTAGCCCATGGGAAGTCGTAAAAGCACGCTTTCGCAAAAAAATACGACGGTCATAAACTTTGCGCGAGTCGTGCGCGAGTCGAGTTTCGATCGGTTTTTCGTGCACCGTCTCGGAAATTCAAAAATACTGGCCATTCACGTTGTAGCCCATGGTAAGTCGTCTGAGCATGGTTTCACGAAAAAACGCGACGGTCTTAAACTTTGCGCAGAGTCGAGTTTCGATCGGTTTTTCGTGCACCGTCTTGGAAATTCAAAATACTGGTCTTTCCATCTTTTTAGCCCATGGGAAGTCATACAAGCACGCTTTCGCAAAAAAATACGACGGTCATAAACTTTGCGCGAAGTCGTGCACGAGTCGAGTATCGATCGGTTTTTTCGTGCACCGTCTCGGAAATTAAAAATACTGGCCATTAACGTTGTAGCCCATGGTAAGTCGTCTGAGCATGGTTTCACGAAAAAACGCGACGGTCTTAAACTTTGCGCAGAGTCGAGTTTCGATCGGTTTTTCGTGCACCGTCTCGGAAATTCCAAATACTGGCCACGTTGTATTAGCCCATGGTTAGTCGTCTGAGCATGGTTTCACGAAAAAACGCTAGGGTCTTAAACTTTGCGCAGAGTCGAGTTTCGATCGGTTTTTCGGTGCACCGTCTCAAAAATTCAAAATAATGGTCTTTCCCGTCTTATTAGCCCATGGGAAGTCGTACAAGCACGCTTTCGCAAAAAAATACGACGGTCATAAACTTTGCGCGAAGTCATGCTCGAGTCGAGTTTCGATCGGTTTTTCGTGCACCGTCTCGGAAATTGAAAATACTGGCCATTCACGTTGTATTAGCAATGGTAAGTCGTATGAGCATGGTTTCACGAAAAAACACGACGGTCATAAACTATGCGCAGAGTCGAGTTTCGATCGATTTTTCGTGCACCGTCTCGGAAATTCAAAATACTCGTCTTTCCCGTCTTATTAGCCCATGGGAAGTCGTAAAAGCACGCTTTCACAAAAAAATACGACGGTCATAAACTTTGCGCGAAGTCGTGCGCGAGTTGAGTTTCGATCGGTTTTTCGTGCACCATCTCGGAAATTCAAAATACTGGTCTTTCCCGTCTTATTAGCCCATGGAAGTCGTACAAGCACGCTTTCGCAAAAAAATACGACGGTCATAGACTTTGCGCGAAGTCGTGCGCGAGTCGAGTTTCGATCGGTTTTTCGTGCACCGTCTCGGAAATTCAAAATACAGGCTATTCACGTTGTATTAGCCCATGGTAAGTCGTATGAGCTTGGTTTCACGAAAAAACGCAACGGTCATAAACTTTGGGCAGAGTCGAGTTTCGATCGGTTTTTCGTGCACCGTCTCGGAAATTCCAAATACTGGTCTTTCCCATCTTATTAGCCCATGGGAAGTCGTACAAGCACGCTTTCGCAAAAAAATACGACGGTCATAAACTTTGCGCGAACTTTGCGCAAAGTCGAGTTTCGATCTGTTTTTCGTGCACCGTCTCGAAAATTCAAAATACTGGTCATTCACGATGTATTAGCCCATGGTAAGTCGTATGAGCATGGTTTCACGAAAAAACGTGACGGTCATAATCTTTGCGAGTGTCGAGTTTCGATCGGTTTTTCGTGCACCGTCTAGGAAATTCAAAATACTGGTCTTTCCCATCTTTTTAGCCCATGGGAAGTCATACAAGCACGCTTTCGCAAAAAAATACGACGGTCATAAACTTTGCGCGAAGTCGTGCGCGAGTCGAGTTCCGATCGGTTTTTCGTGCACCGTCTCGGAAATTCAAAATACTGGCCATTCACGTTGTATTAGCCCATGGTAAGTCGTATAACAATGGTTTCACGAAAAAACGCGACAGTCATAATCTTTGCGAGAGTCGAGTTTCGATCGGTTTTTCGTGCACCGTCTTGGAAATTCAAAATACTGGTCTTTCCCGTTTTATTAGCCCATGGGAAGTCGTACAAGCTCGCTTTCGCAAAAAAATACGACGGTCAAAAACATTGCGCGAAGTCGCGCGCTGTGTCGAGTTTCGATTGGTTTTACGTGCACCATCTCGGAAATTCAAAATGCTGGCCATTCACGATGTATTAGCCCATGGTAAGTCGTATGAGCATGGTTTCACGAAAAAAAGCGATGGTCATAAACTTTGCGCAGAGTCGAGTTTCGATCGGTTTTTCGTTCACCGTCTCGGAAATTCAAAATACTGGTCTTTCCCGTCTTATTACCCATGGGAAGTCGTACAAGCACGCTTTCGCAAAAAAATACGACGGTCATAAACTTTGCGCGAAGTCGTGCACGAGTCGAGTTTCGATCGGTTTTTCGTGCACCGTCTCGGAAATTCAAAATACTGGCCATTAACGTTGTATTAGCCCATTGTAAGTCGTCTGAGCATGGTTTCACGAAAAAACGCGACGGTCTTAAACTTTGCGCAGAGTCGAGTTTCGATCGGTTTTTCGTGCACCGTCTCGGAAATTCAAAAAACTGGTCTTTCCCATCTTATTAGCCCATGGGAAGTCGTACAAGCTCGCTTTCGCAAAAAAATACGACGGTCAAAAACATTGCGCGATCTTGATGGGAGCACCCGAAAGGTGAAAGTCTCATATTCTTGGAAGCCACAACGATGCAAGGTTTGTCTATCTTTTGGACATGTAAATGGTGCCTGCCAACAGCCTTTACAAAAAATCACACAGGTCTACCGACCACGCCAAGAGCCACAGAATGGGGTCACTACCACTAATCCAAGCACTGATACTCCAGTGCCAACAGTGGTGATGGCGGAGAAGATGATTGAACACTCTGACTCGTTGGGGCAGCGACACGAACAAGAGAAAGACAAGTCAGGACTTCCATCTTTACCTATTATATCAGAGAATTTCACTGCAGGAGCTTCCCAAGGTTCTCACTCCCCAATAACAACCTCGCCTTCACGAATCACTCCTTCAGATAATCAGGAAATTTCATTTCAACAACCTCTTGGGAACCAAGACATTGCAACTCACCAAACTCATCGCTCTTCGACACATCCCGCTATTCAGGACTCCTTGCCTCAAGGTACGCAAAAATTTAAACATTTGCAAGCTGTGGATGAGGTGGATAAATATAGGAATAAAGGATTAAAGGGTAAAGATATTATGCGAGAGGACCATGCAAAATCAAAGGATAAGAAAAAGGATGGTAGTGTCCTCCCAAAATCGCATGCTCTTCCTTCTATCTAGTATTGATGAAAATAAGCTGTTGGAATGTTCGTGGACTTAATAAGACTGAGAAATGTCGGGAGCTCAATAGAATAATCCGATATGCTGCATGTGACATTGTCATTCTTGTGGAAACAAAAATTAAACCTCATCGTGTTCAAGTTCAGAAGAATTTAATATGGCCTGAGGCAGAACTTTTTACTAATGATTCTCAGGATACTTATGGTCGAGTTTGGGTCTTATGGCATCCTAATCTTGTTACTGCTTGGTTTATTTCTGCTACTAATCAATTCATTCATCTTAAGGCAGAGGATAAACAGACTGGATGTCAATTCAATATTACCAGTATTTATGCATCTAACAGTATGTCTGACAGGAATGCTCTATGGCGTGATCTGGTTAGCATTGCAAATAGTTATCCTACAGTACCTTGGGTTGTTCTCGGTGACTTTAATACTGTCAGATACACAAATGAGAAAGTGGGGGGTAGAGTGCTTTCCGAATGTCAGCTTCAACATTTTAATGATTGTATAGATACTGCTGCATTGACTGACATGAAATCTGTAGGTGATTGGTTCTCATGGAACAATCAAAGTACTGCTGAAAGAAAAATTATGGCTCGACTTGACAGATGTTTGATTAATCAGGAATGGTTAGCAGTTTTCCCAGATTCACTTCTTGAGTACGGTGCTAAGTTAGTTATTTTCGGATCACTCTATTATGCATATACATGCAGATAAAGCACTACCAAGAGTCAAGAAACCTTTTAGATTTTTTAATATGTGGAGTTCTCACCCAAAGTTCCTCGAAGTTATTAAGTCAGCTTGGGACATTAATGTATTTGGTTCTCCCCCTTACATCCTATGTCAAAAACTAAAAGCATGCAAAGCAGCACTGAAGAAGTGGAATTCAACTACATTTGGAAATATCAACGACAGAGTTCAGTTATGCAAGAAAGAACTTATGGCTGTGCAAAGCGAGCTAAATCTTCAACCTCTGGATGCGAATCTTATATACAAAGAGGCTGTTGCAAGAAATAACTTTATGCAAGCTTTGAAGCAGGAGGAATGCTTTTTGAAACAGAAGTCACGACAGCATTGGCTTACTCTAGGGGATTCTAATACTAAGTTTTTCTATGCTGCTATTGCTACCAGAAGGGCTACTAATCGCATCAAAAAATGCAAAGGTATAGATGGTAATCTCATTGAGGATCTTGATGAGGTTAAAAATTACACCAAGCAATTTTTTTATTCCTTACTCAATCAGGAACAGCAGCCTAATAGTATTCATGTTGGGCCTACAAGACGACTTGATTCTGAAGCCCTCTCTCATCTTAATGCCCCAATAACGGATGATGAAATTGTGAAAGTTGTTTTTAAGTCCCCGAAGCACAAAAGCCCTGGTCCAGATGGATTTCCAGCTGAGTTTTATCAAATTGCATGGGCTATTGTAGGCAACGATGTCATAAAAGCTTGTCGACATTTTTTCTCCTCAGGTCACATTCTGAAAGAAATGAATTGCACTTTTATTTCTTTAGTGCCTAAAAATGATGGAGCCGATTCATTGGAGAACTACCGTCCTATTTCACTGTGCAACTTTATTTATAAGGTTATCTCTAACTTGCTGGCAGATAGACTACAAAAGGTCATGAATAAGGTCATTAGTCCTAATCAGGCTGCTTTTCTTAAAGGGAGGAGTATCCATCATAATGTCCTGCTTGCTAATGATTTGGTTAAGGATCTACATTCTAAAACAAGAGGGAAAAAGATCTGTTTTAAAGCTGATTTACGAAAGGCCTTTGACTCAGTCAATAGGGATTTTATTTACATGATGCTCCATAATATGGGCTTCCCTCAGCATTGGGTTAAATGGATTCAATGTTGCTTGGAAACTCCAAAATTTTCAATTCTCTTTAATGGTTCACCTATTGGCTTCTTTGGGAGTAAGAATGGCATTCGGCAAGGTGATCCACTATCTCCTTATCTTTTTACCATTGCAATGGAAGGGCTCAGTTGTATGTTAGAAGAGGCTGTTTCCAATGGCAAAATTAAGGTACCACATTATGGTTCTGTTTATATCTCTCAAGTAACATTTGCCGACGACCTTTTTATCTTCCTTCGAGATGATCTAGTTTCTGTGAGTAATCTGGCAGATATTCTTAATGAATTTGGTAAAGTTTCTGGTTTTAAGCTAAACCATGCAAAGAGCAAAGTATATGTAGGTGCTTGCATTGACAATAAGGATCATATTGCTCAAACATTGGGAGTTGCTGAAGGAAATTTACCGGTTCCTTACTTGGGTCTCCCACTTATATCCACTGGAATCAACAAAGCCTCTTGTCAGCCTATCATACAAAAAATTAAGAACAGAATTTCCTCTTGGAAAAATAGGCTTCTTTCTAAAGCTGGACGACTTGAACTTATTCGATCTGTGTTGACCTCTTATTCTATTTATTGGTCTCATGCATTCCTTCTACCAGCCGGGCTTCTCCATGATATTGATAAATTACTTATGAACTTCTTTTGGAATGGCACAGATGGTAAGGCAATGCACATGGTGAATTGGGACAGCATTTGCAAACCGAAGGATGAAGGGGGGCTGAATCTTCGACATATTAGAGATTGGAATAAAGCTTGTATGGTAAAGCAATTATGGGATATTTTACAAAACAAGTCTTCCTTATGGTCACAATGGGTTTTTGCTAGGTACCTAACCAAGGAATCAATCTGGGAAACATCTGCAAAAACATCTCATTCTGCTGCTTGGAAAGGAATTCGGAAGGCAAGGCGATGGCTACGTAACAATATTTCTTATGTGATTTCTTCTGGAACCAATATTAATATGTGGTATGATCCTTGGGTGAATGGGAAAAGCATATTTCAGATATTTGGTGATAGAGTACGACAGGATCTGGGGGCTCCCAAAGACTGGAAGGTTTCTGAATTCATTAACAATGGTACTTGGTGTCTTCCCAACCCTACCTCCCCTGACATGTTATTACTTTGGCCGACTATTAGGGCTATTACAATCAAGAACAACTCTTCAGATATGCTTATTTGGCTTCATGATAACGGTAAATTTAGTGCTACATCTGCATGGAACCAAATTAGACGACGAAACAACAAGTGGATCCAAAGTAGTTGGACATGGGATAGTCCATGCTCACAGCGACATTCCTTATGTACATGGCAGGCCCTTCTCGGCAAACTTCCTACGATGGACAATATGCAGCGAAGAGGTATTTATATTGTAAATCGGTGCTCTTTGTGTATGCAAAATGAAGAAAGTGTTGACCATCTCTACTTTGCTTGTGATTATTCATCTTGGATATGGAAGGAGATCTTGAAGCGATTTGATTTCCAAAGGCTACCACGACCAAACTTGCATCATGAATTAGAAATGCTTATGCAAAGCTTCTCAAGAAAGGGGCCTCTTACACAACTAGCACGAATTATATTCAGATGTGCTATTTGGTGGATTTGGAAGGAGAGGTGTGGCAGAATTTTTGAGTGTCACAACATGAACAAAGCTCAAATTCTGATAGAGATTCTTCAGGACTCACGATCATGTATGGAGCAAGAATTGAATACAGAGCACCTAACAAGAAGAGAGAAAGATATTTTCACCAGATTCAATTTTTCCATTCGTCGAGAATCACTCGAATAATGATGAAGATTGTAATGTATTATATGGGGCAAAGCTTATATTTTGTGATGTATCTACAAGTAGTCCAGAACAGTCTAGCTATTGCATTTTATTATTTATTAACTTCCTTATGCTACTCTTGGAGATGAGTTTGATGAAGCGTGCCCATTTCACCTTCTTTAGGTGGGGTGCAATCTTCTCGACTACACTAAGAGACTTCAGGCTTTAGTCTATGGCTTGTGTAGACAAAGCTTCTTTGTACAAATTTTTTTATAAAATACAATATCTTTACTTACCAAAAAAAAACTTGTTGTTTCGTCGTCTAATTTGGTTCCATGCAGATGTAGCACTAAATTTACCGTTATCATGAAGCCAAATAAGCATATCTGAAGAGTTGTTCATGATTGGAATAGCCCTAATAGTCGGCCAAAGTAATAACATGTCAGGGGAGGTAGGGTTGGGAAGACACCAAGTACCATTGTTAATGAATTCAGAAACCTTCCAGTCTTTGGGAGCCCCCAGATCCTGTCGTACTCTATCACCAAATATCTGAAATATACTTTTCCCATTCACCCAAGGATCATACCACATATTAATATTGGTTCCAAAAGAAATCACATAAGAAATATTGTTACGTAGCCATCGCCTTGCCTTCAGAATTCCTTTCCAAGCAGAAGAATGAGATGTTTTTGCAGATGTTTCCCAGATTGATTCCTTAGTTAGGTACCTAGCAAAAACCCATTGTGACCATAAGGAAGACTTGTTTTGTAAAATATCCCATAATTGCTTTACCATACAAGCTTTATTCCAATCTCTAATATGTCGAAGATTCAGCCCCCCTTCATCCTTCGGTTTGCAAATGCTGTCCCAATTCACGACGGTCATAAACTTTGCGCAGAGTCGAGTTTCGATCGATTTTTCGTGCACCGTCTCGGAAATTCAAAATACTAGTCTTTCCCGTCTTATTAGCCCATGGGAAGTCGTACAAGCACGCTTTCACAAAAAAATACGACGGTCATAAACTTTGCGCGAAGTCGTGCGCGAGTCGAGTTTCGATCGGTTTTTCGTGCACCATCTCGGAAATTTAAAATACTGGTCTTTCCCGTCTTATTAGCCTATGGGAAGTCGTACAAGCACGCTTTCGCAAAAAAAATACGACGGTCATAGACTTTGCGCGAAGTCGTGCGCGAGTCGAGTTTCGATCGGTTTTTCGTGCACCATCTCGGAAATTCAAAATACAGGCCATTCACGTTGTATTAGCCCATGGTAAGTCGTATGAGCTTGGTTTCACGAAAAAACGCAACGGTCATAAACTTTGTGCAGAGTCGAGTTTCGATCGGTTTTTCGTGCACCGTCTCGGAAATTCCAAATACTGGTCTTTCCCATCTTATTAGCCCATGGGAAGTCGTACAAGCACGCTTTCGCAAAAAAATACGACGGTCATAAACTTTGCGCGAACTTTGCGCAAAGTCGAGTTTCGATCGGTTTTTCGTGCACCGTCAAAGAAATTCAAAATACTGGTCATTCACGATGTATTAGCCCATGGTAAGTCGTATGAGCATGGTTTCACGAAAAAACGTGACCGTCATAATCTTTGCGAGAGTCGAGTTTCGATCGGTTTTCGTGCACCGTCTCGGAAATTAAAAATACTGGCCATTCACGTTGTATTAGCCCATGGTAAGTCGTATGAGCTTGGTTTCACGAAAAAATGCAACCGTCATAAACTTTGCGTAGAGTCGAGTTTCGATCGGTTTTTACAAAATACAATATCTTTACTTACCAAAAAAAAAGAGTTTCGATCGGTTTTTCGTGCATCGTCTCAGAAATTGAAAAAACTGGTCTTTCCCATCTTATTAGCCCATGGGAAGTCGTACAAGCACGCTTTCGCAAAAAAATACGACGGTCATAAACTTTGCGCGAACTTTTTGCGCAAAGTCGAGTTTCGATCGGTTTTTCGTGCACCGTCACAGAAATTCAAAATACTGGTCATTCACGATGTATTAGCCCATGGTAAGTCGTATGAGCATGGTTTCACGAAAAAACGTGACCGTCATAATCTTTGCGAGAGTCGAGTTTCGATCGGTTTTTCGTGCACCGTCTCG
The DNA here is from genome assembly GCA_029747655.1 of Ensete ventricosum. Lineage (NCBI taxonomy): Eukaryota > Viridiplantae > Streptophyta > Magnoliopsida > Zingiberales > Musaceae > Ensete > Ensete ventricosum. Next base: position 41,752,987 of record JAQQAF010000003.1, read on the forward strand.
GAAATTAAAAATACTGGCCATTCACGTTGTATTAGCCCATGGTAAGTCGTATGAGCTTGCTTTCACGAAAAAACGCAACGGTCATAAACTTTGCGCAGAGTCGAGTTTCGATCGGTTTTTCGTGCACCGTCTCGGAAATTCAAAAAACTGGTCTTTCCCGTCTTATTAGCCCACGGGAAGTCGTACATGCACGCTTTCGCAAAAAAATACGACGGTCATAAACTTTACGCGAACTTTTTGCGCAAAGTCGAGTTTCGATCGGTTTTTCGTGCACCGTCACAGAAATTCAAAATACTGGTCATTCACGATGTATTAGCCCATGGTAAGTCGTATGAGCATGGTTTCACGAAAAACGTGACCGTCATAATCTTTGCGAGAGTCGAGTTTCGATCGGTTTTTCGTGCACCGTCTAAGAAATTCAAAATACTGGTCTTTCCCATCTTTTTAGCCCATGGGAAGTCATACAAGCACGCTTTCGCAAAAAAATACGACGGTCATAAACTTTGCGCGAAGTCGTGCGCGAGTCGAGTTTCGATCGGTTTTTCGTGCACCATCTCGGAAATTCAAAATACAGGTCTTTCCCGTCTTATTAGCCCATGTGAAGTCGTACAAGCACGCTTTCGCAAAAAAATATGACGGTCATAGACTTTGCGCGAAGTCGTGCGCGAGTCGAGTTTCGATCGGTTTTTCGTGCACCGTCTCGGAAATTCAAAATACAGGCCATTCACGTTGTATTAGCCCATGGTAAGTCGTATGAGCTTGGTTTCACGAAAAAACGCAACGGTCATAATCTTTGTGCAGAGTCGAGTTTCGATCGGTTTTTCGTGCACCGTGTCGGAAATTCAAAATACTGGTCTTTCCCATCTTATTAGCCCATGGGAAGTCATATAAGCACGCTTTCGCAAAAAAATACGACGGTCATAAACTTTGCGCGAACTTTGCGCAAAGTCGAGTTTCGATCGGTTTTTCGTGCACCGTCACAGAAATTCAAAATACTGGTCATTCACGATGTATTAGCCCATGGTAAGTCGTATGAGCATGGTTTCACGAAAAAACGTGACCGTCATAATCTTTGCGAGAGTCGAGTTTCGATCGGTTTTTCGTGCACCGTCTAGGAAATTCAAAATACTGGTCTTTCCTATCTTTTTAGCCCATGGGAAGTCATACAAGCACGCTTTCGCAAAAAAATACGACGGTCATAAACTTTGCGCGAAGTCATGCGCGAGTCGAGTTTCGATCGGTTTTTCGTGCACTGTCTCGGAAATTCAAAATACTGGCCATTCACGTTGTATTAGCCCATGGTAAGTCGTATGAGCATGGTTTCAAGAAAAAATGCGACGGTCATAAACTTTGCGCAGAGTCGAGTTTCGATCGATTTTTCATGCACCGTCTCGGAAATTTAAAATACTGGACTTTCCCGTCTTATTAGCCCATGGGAAGTTGTATAAGCACGCTTTCGCAAAAAAATACGACGGTCATAAATTTTGCGCGAAGTCGTGCGCGAGTCGAGTTTCGATCGGTTTTTCGTGCACCGTCTCGGAAATTCAAAATACTGGCCATTCACGTTGTATTAGCCCATGGTAAGTCGTATGACAATGGTTTCACGAAAAAACACGACGGTCATAAACTTTGCGCAGAGTCGAGTTTCGATCGATTTTTCGTGCACCGTCTCGAAAATTCAAAATACTGGTATTTCCCGTCTTATTAGCCCATGGGAAGTCGTACAAGCACTCTTTCGCAAAAAAATACGACGGTCATAAACTTTGCGCGAAGTCGTGCGCGAGTCGAGTTTCGTTCGGTTTTTCATGCACTGTCTCGGAAATTCAAAATACTGGTCATTCACGTTGTATTAGCCCATGGTAAGTCGTATGACAATTGTTTCACGAAAAAACACGACGGTCATAAACTTTGCGCAGAGTCGAGTTTCGATCGATTTTTCGTGCACCGTCTCGGAAATTCAAAATACTGGTATTTCCCGTCTTATTAGCCCATGGGAAGTCGTACAAGCATGCTTTAGCAAAAAAATACGACGGTCATAAACTTTGCGCGAAGTCGTGCGCGAGTCGAGTTTCGATCGGTTTTTCGTGCACCATCTCGGAAATTCAAAATACTGGCCATTCACGATGTATTAGCCCATGGTAAGTCGTATGAGCATAGTTTGACGAAAAAACGCGACGGTCATAAACTTTGCGCAGAGTCGAGTTTCGATCGATTGTTCGTGCACCGTCTCGGAAATTGAAAATACTGTAATTTCCCATCTTTTTAGCCCATGGGAAGTCGTACAAGCACGCTTTCGCAAAAAAATATGACGGTCATAAACTTTGCGCGAAGTCGTGCGCGAGTCGAGTTTCGATCGGTTTTTCGTGCACCGTCTCGGAAATTCAAAATACTGGCCATTCACGTTGTATTAGCCCATGGTAAGTCGTATAACAATGGTTTCACGAAAAAACGCGACCGTCATAATCTTTGCGAGAGTCGAGTTTCGATCGGTTTTTCGTGCACCGTCTTGGAAATTCAAAATACTGGTCTTTCCCGTTTTATTAGCCCATGGGAAGTCGTATAAGCTCGCTTTCGCAAAAAAATACGACGGTCAAAAACATTGCGCGAAGTCGCGCGCTGTGTCGAGTTTCGATTGGTTTTACGTGCACCATCTCGGAAATTCAAAATACTGGCCATTCACAATGTATTAGCCCATGGTAAGTCGTATGAGCATGGTTTCACGAAAAAAAGCGATGGTCATAAACTTTGCGCAGAGTCGAGTTTCGATCGGTTTTTCGTTCACCGTCTCGGAAATTCAAAATACTGGTCTTTCCCGTCTTTTTACCCATGGGAAGTCGTACAAGCACGCTTTCGCAAAAAAATACGACGGTCATAAACTTTGCGCGAAGTCGTGCACGAGTCGAGTTTCGATCGGTTTTTCGTGCACCGTCTCGGAAATTCAAAATACTGGCCATTAACGTTGTATTAGCCCATTGTAAGTCGTCTGAGCATGGTTTCACGAAAAAACGCGACGGTCTTAAACTTTGCGCAGAGTCGAGTTTCGATCGGTTTTTCGTGCACCGTCTCGGAAATTCAAAAAACTGGTCTTTCCCGTCTTATTAGCCCATGGGAAGTCGTACAAGCTCGCTTTCGCAAAAAAATACGACGGTCAAAAACATTGCGCGAAGTCGCACGCTGTGTCGAGTTTCGATTGGTTTTACGTGCACCATCTCGGAAATTCAAAATACTGGCCATTAATGATGTATTAGCCCATGGTAAGTCGTATGAGCATAGTTTCACGAAAAAACGCGACGGTCATAAACTTTGCGCAGAGTCGAGTTTCGATCGATTTTTCGTGCACCATCTCGGAAATTCAAAATACTGGCCATTCACATTGTATTAGCCCATGGTAAGTCGTATGAGCATGGTTTCACGAAAAAATGCGACGGTCTTAAACTTTGCGCAGAGTCGAGTTTCGATCGGTTTTTCATGCACCGTCTCCGAAATTCAAAATACTGGTCTTTCCCGTCTTATTAGCCAATGGGAAGTCGTACAAGCATGCTTTCGCAAAAAAATACGATGGTCATAAACTTTGCGCGAAGTCGTGCGCGAGTCGAGTTTCGATCGGTTTTTCGTGCACCGTCTCGGAAATTCAAAATACTGGCCATTCACGTTGTATTAGCCCATGGTAAGTCGTATGAGCATGGTTTCACGAAAAAACGCGACGGTCATAAACTTTGCGCAGAGTCGAGTTTCGATCGATTATTCGTGCACCGTCTCGGAAATTCAAAATACTGGTCTTTCCCATCTTATTAGCCCATGGGAAGTCGTACAAGCACGCTTTCGCAAAAAAATACGACGGTCATAAACTTTGCGCGAAGTCGTGCGCGAGTCGAGTTTCGATCGGTTTTTCGTGCACCGTCTCGGAAATTCAAAATACTGGTCATTCACGTTGTATTAGCCCATGGTAAGTCGTATGAGCTTTTTTTTTTTGTAAGTAAAGATAATGTATTTTGTAAAAGATTTGTACAAAGAAGCTTTGTCTACACAAGCCATAGACTAAAGCCTGAAGTCTCTTAGTGTAGTCGAGAAGATTGTACCCCACCTAAAGAAGGTGAAATGGGCACACTTCATCAAACTCATTTCCAAAAGTAGCACAAGGAAGTTAATAAAAAAAATGCAAAAGCTAGACTGTTCTGGAGTACTTGTGGATACATCACAAAATATAAGCTTTGCCCCATAATACATTACAATCCTCGTCATTATTCGAGTGATTATTGACTAATGAAAAAATTGAATCTTGTGAAAATCTCTTTCTCTCTTCTTGTTAGGTGCTCTATATTCAATTCTTGCTCCATGCATGATCGTGAGTCCTGAAGAATCTCTATCAGAATTTGAGCTTTGTTCATGTTGTGACACTCAAAAATTCTGCCACACCTCTCCTTCCAAATCCACCAAATAGCACATCTGAATATAATTCTTGCTAGTTGTGTAAGAGGACCCTTTCTTGAGAAGCCTTGTATTAGCCTTCTTGCTATTCAAAAATTCTTGCGGCAACACCAAACTCATCGCTCTTCGACACATCCCGCTATTCAGGACTCCTTGCCTCAAGGTACGCAAAAATTTAAACATTTGCAAGCTGTGGATGAGGTGGATAAATATAGGAATAAAGGATTAAAGGGTAAAGATATTATGCGAGAGGACCATGCAAAATCAAAGGATAAGAAAAAGGATGGTAGTGTCCTCCCAAAATCGCATGCTCTTCCTTCTATCTAGTATTGATGAAAATAAGCTGTTTGAATGTTCGTGGACTTAATAAGACTGAGAAATGTCGGGAGCTCAATAGAATAATCCGATCTGCTGCATGTGACATTGTCATTCTTGTGGAAACAAAAATTAAACCTCATCGTGTTCAAGTTCAGAAGAATTTAATATGGCCTGAGGCAGAACTTTTTACTAATGATTCTCAGGATACTTATGGTCGAGTTTGGGTCTTATATGGCATCCTAATCTTGTTACTGCTTGGTTTATTTCTGCTACTAATCAATTCATTCATCTTAAGGCAGAGGATAAAAAGACTGGATGTCAATTCAATATTACCGGTATTTATGCATCTAACAGTATGTCTGACAGGAATGCTCTATGGCGTGATCTGGTTAGCATTGCAAATAGTTATCCTACAGTACCTTGGGTTGTTCTCGGTGACTTTAATACTGTCAGATACACAAATGAGAAAGTGGGGGGTAGAGTGCTTTCCGAATGTCAGCTTCAACATTTTAATGATTGTATAGATACTGCTGCATTGACTGACATGAAATCTGTAGGTGATTGGTTCTCATGGAACAATCAAAGTACTGCTGAAAGAAAAATTATGGCTCGACTTGACAGATGTTTGATAAATCAGGAATGGTTAGCAGTTTTCCCAGATTCACTTCTTGAGTACGGTGCTAAGTTATTTTCGGATCACTCTATTATGCATATACATGCAGATAAAGCACTACCAAGAGTCAAGAAACCTTTTAGATTTTTTAATATGTGGAGTTCTCACCCAAAGTTCCTCGAAGTTATTAAGTCAGCTTGGGACATTAATGTATTTGGTTCTCCCCCTTACATCCTATGTCAAAAACTAAAAGCATGCAAAGCAGCACTGAAGAAGTGGAATTCAACTACATTTGGAAATATCAACGACAGAGTTCAGTTATGCAAGAAAGAACTTATGGCTGTGCAAAGCGAGCTAAATCTTCAACCTCTGGATGCGAATCTTATATACAAAGAGGCTGCTGCTAGAAATAACTTTATGCAAGCTTTGAAGCAGGAGGAATGCTTTTTGAAACAGAAGTCACGACAGCATTGGCTTACTCTAGGGGATTCTAATACGAAGTTTTTCTATGCTGCTATTGCTACCAGAAGGGCTACTAATCGCATCAAAAAATGCAAAGGTATAGATGGTAATCTCATTGAGGATCTGGATGAGGTTAAAAATTACACCGAGCAATTTTTTTATTCCTTACTCAATCAGGAACAGCAGCCTAATAGTATTCATGTTGGGCCTACAAGACGACTTGATTCTGAAGTCCTCTCTCATCTTAATGCCCCAATAACGGATGATGAAATTGTGAAAGTTATTTTTAAGTCCCCGAAGCACAAAAGCCCTGGTCCAGATGGATTTCCAGCTGAGTTTTATCAAATTGCATGGGCTATTGTAGGCAACGATGTCATAAAAGCTTGTCGACATTTTTTCTCCTCAGGTCACATTCTGAAAGAAATGAATTGCACTTTTATTTCTTTAGTGCCTAAAAATGATGGAGCCGATTCATTGGAGAACTACCGTCCTATTTCACTGTGCAACTTTATTTATAAGGTTATCTCTAAGTTGCTGGCAGATAGACTACAAAAGGTCATGAATAAGGTCATTAGTCCTAATCAGGCTGCTTTTCTTAAAGGGAGGAGTATCCATCATAATGTCCTGCTTGCTAATGATTTGGTTAAGGATCTACATTCTAAAACAAGAGGGAAAAAGATCTGTTTTAAAGCTGATTTACGAAAGGCCTTTGACTCAGTCAATAGGGATTTTATTTACATGATGCTCCATAATATGGGCTTCCCTCAGCACTGGGTTAAATGGATTCAATGTTGCTTGGAAACTCCAAAATTTTCAATTCTCTTTAATGGTTCACCTATTGGCTTCTTTGGGAGTAAGAATGGCATTCGGCAAGGTGATCCACTATCTCCTTATCTTTTTACCATTGCAATGGAAGGGCTCAGTTGTATGTTAGAAGAGGCTGTTTCCAATGGCAAAATTAAGGTACCACATTATGGTTCTGTTTATATCTCTCACATAACATTTGCCGACGACCTTATTATCTTCCTTCGAGATGATCCAGTTTCTGTGAGTAATCTGGCAGATATTCTTAATGAATTTGGTAAAGTTTCTGGTCTTAAGCTAAACCATGCAAAGAGCAAAGTATATGTGGGTGCTTGCATTGACAATAAGGATCATATTGCTCAAACATTGGGAGTTGCTGAAAGAAATTTACCGGTTCCTTACTTGGGTCTCCCACTTATATCCACTGGAATCAACAAAGCCTCCTGTCAGCCTATCATACAAAAAATTAAGAACAGAATTTCCTCTTGGAAAAATAGGCTTCTTTCTAAAGCTGGACGACTTGAACTTATTCGATCTGTGTTGACCTCTTATTCTATTTATTGGTCTCATGCATTCCTTCTACCAGCCGGGCTTCTCCATGATATTGATAAATTACTTATGAACTTCTTTTGGAATGGCACAGATGGCAAGGCAATGCACATGGTGAATTGGGACAGCATTTGCAAACCGAAGGATGAAGGGGGGCTGAATCTTCGACATATTAGAGATTGGAATAAAGCTTGTATGGTAAAGCAATTATGGGATATTTTACAAAACAAGTCTTCCTTATGGTCACAATGGGTTTTTGCTAGGTACCTTACCAAGGAATCAATTTGGGAAGTATCTGCAAAAACATCTCATTCTGCTGCTTGGAAAGGAATTCTAAAGGCAAGGAGATGGCTACGTAACAATATTTCTTATGTGATTTCTTCTGGAACCAATATTAATATGTGGTATGATCCTTGGGTGAATGGGAAAAGCATATTTCAGATATTTGGTGATAGAGTACGACAGGATCTAGGGGCTCCCAAAGACTGGAAGGTTTCTGAATTCATTAACAATGGTACTTGGTGTCTTCCCAACCCTACCTCCCCTGACATGTTATTACTTTGGCCGACTATTAGGGCTATTACAATCAAGAACAACTCTTCAGATATGCTTATTTGGCTTCATGATAACGGTAAATTTAGTGCTACATCTGCATGGAACCAAATTAGACGACGAAACAACAAGTGGATCCAAAGTAGTTGGACATGGGATAGTCCATGCTCACAGCGACATTCCTTATGTACATGGCAGGCCCTTCTCGGCAAACTTCCTACGATGGACAATATGCAGCGAAGAGGTATTTATATTATAAATCGGTGCTCTTTGTGTATGCAAAATGAAGAAAGTGTTGACCATCTCTACTTTGCTTGTGATTATTCATCTTGGATATGGAAGGAGATCTTGAAGCGATTTGATTTTCAAAGGCTACCACGGCCAAACTTGCATCATGAATTAGAAATGCTTATGCAAAGCTTCTCAAGAAAGGGGCCTCTTACACAACTAGCACGAATTATATTCAGATGTGCTATTTGGTGGATTTGGAAGGAGAGGTGTGGCAGAATTTTTGAGTGTCACAACATGAACAAAGCTCAAATTCTGATAGAGATTCTTCAGGACTCACGATCATGTATGGAGCAAGAATTGAATACAGAGCACCTAACAAGAAGAGAGAAAGATATTTTCACAAGATTCAATTTTTCCATTCGTCAAGAATCACTCGAATAATGATGAAGATTGTAATGTATTATATGGGGCAAAGCTTATATTTTGTGATGTATCCACAAGTAGTCCAGAACAGTCTAGCTATTGCATTTTATTATTTATTAACTTCCTTATGCTACTCTTGGAGATGAGTTTGATGAAGCGTGCTCATTTCACCTTCTTTAGGTGGGGTGCAATCTTCTCGACTACACTAAGAGACTTCAGGCTTTAGTCTATGGCTTTTCGAGACGGTGCACGAAAAATCGATCGAAACTCGACTCTGCGCAAAGTTTATGACCGTCGCGTTTTATGATCGAAACTCGACTTTCATGCACCGTCTCGGAAATTCAAAATACTAGTCTTTCCCGTCTTATTAGCCCATGGGAAGTCGTACAAGCACGCTTTCACAAAAAAATACGACGGTCATAAACTTTGCGCGAAGTCGTGCGCGAGTCGAGTTTCGATCGGTTTTTCGTGCACCATCTCGGAAATTTAAAATACTGGTCTTTCCCGTCTTATTAGCCCATGGGAAGTAGTACAAGCACGCTTTCGCAAAAAAATACGACGGTCATAAACTTTGCGCGAAGTCGTGCGCGAGTCGAGTTTCGATCGGTTTTTCGTGCACCGTCTCGGAAATTCAAAATACTGGCCATTCACGTTGTATTAGCCCATGGTAAGTCGTATGAGCTTGGTTTCACGAAAAAACGCGACGGTCATAAACTTTGCGCAGAGTCGAGTTTCGATCGATTTTTCGTGCACCGTCTCGAAAAGCCATAGACTAAAGCCTGAAGTCTCTTAGTGTAGTCGAGAAGATTGCACCCCACCTAAAGAAGGTGAAATGGACACGCTTCATCAAACTCATCTCCAAGAGTAGCATAAGGAAGTTAATAAATAATAAAATGCAATAGCTAGACTGTTCTGGACTACTTGTGGATACATCACAAAATATAAGCTTTGCCCCATATAATACATTACAATCTTCATCATTATTCGAGTGATTCTTGACGAATGGAAAAATTGAATCTTGTGAAAATATCTTTCTCTCTTCTTGTTAGGTGCTCTGTATTCAATTCTTGCTCCATACATGATCGTGAGTCCTGAAGAATCTCTATCAGAATTTGAGCTTTGTTCATGTTGTGACCCTCAAAAATTCTGCCACACCTCTCCTTCCAAATCCACCATCTAGCACATCTGAATATAATTCTTGCTAGTTGTGTAAGAGGCCCCTTTCTTGAGAAGCTTTGCATAAGCATTTCTAATTCATGATGCAGGTTTGGCCGTGGTAGCCTTTGAAAATCAAATCGCTTTAAGATCTCCTTCCATATCCAAGATGAATAATCACAAGCAAAGTAGAGATGGTCAACACTTTCTTCATTTTGCATACACAAAGAGCACCGATTTACAATATAAATACCTCTTCGCTGCATATTGTCCATCGTAGGAAGTTTGCCGAGAAGGGCCTGCCATGTACATAAGGAATGTCGCTGTGAGCATGGACTATCCCATGTCCAACTACTTTGGATCCACTTGTTGGTTCCTCATACATCAGAACTCGATGGGGAATATCAACATTTGATCTTCATATGTTGGAGACCGGATTCTTTGTATGCAGGCTTTATTCGGAAGAAGATTTACAACGGGTCCTTGAAGGATTTTGGACTATCCGTGGTCATCCAATGATACTACGACGCTGGGCACCTGATGTGAGATTGGAGTTAGACAGTCTACAGTCTATCCCAATATGGGTTTCTTTCCATGGATTTCCACTACATCTCTGGGGTCGTCGTTTTATTGCAAAGCTTTGCAGCACCCTGGGACAACCATTGTATCTTGATAAGGCAACAGCTTCGCAAACGAGATTGACCTTTGCCAGAGCTTGTGTAATGGTTTCTTCTGATGAGGAACTGTCGAATGATGTTTCTTACCGTGATCTTGATGGGAGCACCCGAAAGGTGAAAGTCTCATATTCTTGGAAGCCACAACGATGCAAGGTTTGTTTATCTTTTGGACATGTAAATGGTGCCTGCCAACAGCCTTCACAAAAAATCACACAGGTCTACCGACCACGCCAAGAGCCACAGAATGGGGTCACTACCACTAATCCAAGCACTGATACTCCAGTGCCAACAGTGGTGATGGCGGAGAAGATGATTGAACACTCTGACTCGTTGGGGCAGCGACACGAACAAGAGAAAGACAAGTCAGGACTTCCATCTTTACCTATTATATCAGAGAATTTCACTACAGGAGCTTCCCAAGGTTCTCACTCCCCAATAACAACCACGCTGGAGTTGCCGCAGGAAGCGGCAGTGAACCCAGCCCCAATCGCAGCGCAGCTTCCACCGTTTCTTGCCCTAGAGTCCGTCCCGCGCCTAGGGGAGAAGAGCCGCCGCCCTTCCACGCCTGAAGTCGCCAATTCCCGGCCTGGAATCGCTGATCGCAGGAGCGACCGCCGGCCTTCCACTCGCAGCGGAGTGATCGTAGAGGAGAAATCGCCCAAGGGAGCAATCGCAAGCACAAGCGCAAGGGAAGAGGTTGCCGTCCCCAGCGTCGATCGCAAGCGCAAGCGCAAGCCCAAGCAGAGCAGAGCACTCACGCACGCACGCAAGGGAACGCAGGCCCATTCCCCCCCATTCCCAAGCCGATGCGTGCACCGTCTCTCCTCCTCTCTCTCTCCTCCTCACGCTTTCACCAATCGAAGTCGTACAAGCTCGCTTTCGCAAAAAAATACGACGGTCAAAAACATTGCGCGAAGTCGCGCGTTGTGTCGAGTTTCGATTGGTTTTACGTGCACCATCTCGGAAATTCAAAATACTGGCCATTCACGATGTATTAGCCCATGGTAAGTCGTATGAGCATGGTTTCACGAAAAAAAGCGATGGTCATAAACTTTGCGCAGAGTCGAGTTTCGATCGGTTTTTCGTTCACCGTCTCGGAAATTCAAAATACTGGTCTTTCCCGTCTTATTAGCCCATGGGAAGTCGTACAAGCACGCTTTCGCAAAAAAATACGATGGTCATAAACTTTGCGCGAAGTCGTGCCCGAGTCGAGTTTCGATCGGTTTTTCCTGCACCATCTCGGAAATTCAAAATACTTGCCATTCACGTTGTATTAGCCCATGGGAAGTCGTATGAGCATGGTTTTACGAAAAAACGCGACGGTCATAAACTTTTTAGCAGAGTCGAGTTTCGATCGATTGTTCGTGCACCGTCTCGGAAATTCAAAATACTGGTCTTTCCCGTCTTATTAGCCCATGGGAAGTCGTACAAGCTCGCTTTCACAAAAAAATACGACTGTCATAAACTTTGCGCGAAGTCGCGCGCTGTGTCGAGTTTCGAACGGTTTTTCGTTCACCGTCTCAGAAATTTAAAATACTGGCCATTCACGTTGTATTAGCCCATGGTAAGTCGTATGAGCATGGTTTCACGAAAAAACGCGACCGTCATAATCTTTGCGAGAGTCGAGTTTCGATTGGTTTTTCGTGCACCGTCTTGGAAATTCAAAATACTGGTCTTTCCCGTCTTATTAGCCTATGGGAAGTCGTACAAGCTCGCTTTCGCAAAAAAATACGACGGTCAAAAACATTGCGCGAAGTCGCGCGCTGTGTCGAGTTTCTATCGGTTTTTCGTGCACCGTCTCGGAAATTCAAAATACTGGCCATTCACGTTGTATTAGCCCATGGTAAGTCGTATTAGCATGGTTTCACGAAAAAATGCGACCGTCATAATCTTTGCGAGAGTCGAGTTTGGATCGGTTTTTCGTGCACCGTCTTGGAAATTCAAAATACTGGTCTTTCCCGTCTTATTAGCCCATGGGAAGTCGTACAAGCACGCTTTCGGAAAAAAATACGACGGTCATAACCTTTGCGCGAACTTTGCGCAAAGTCGACTTTCGATCGGTTTTTCGTGCACCGTCACAGAAATTCAAAATACTGGCCATTCACGTTGTATTAGCCCATGGTAAGTCGTATGAACATGGTTTCACGAAAAAACGCGACCGTCATAATCTTTGCGAGAGTCGAGTTTCGATCGGTTTTTCGTGCACCGTCTTGGAAATTCAAAATACTGGACTTTCCCGTCTTATTAGCCCATGGGAAGTCGTACAAGCACGCTTTCGCAAAAAAATACGATGGTCATAAACTTTGCGCGAAGTCGTGCCCGAGTCGAGTTTCGATCGGTTTTTCCTGCACCATCTCGGAAATTCAAAATACTTGCCATTCACGTTGTATTAGCCCATGGGAAGTCGTATGAGCATGGTTTTACGAAAAAACGCGACGGTCATAAACTTTTTAGTAGAGTCGAGTTTCGATCGATTGTTCGTGCACCGTCTCGGAAATTCAAAATACTGGTCTTTCCCGTCTTATTAGCCCCTGGGAAGTCGTACAAGCACGCTTTCACAAAAAAATACGACGGTCATAAATTTGCGCGAACTTTGCGCAAAGTCGAGTTTCGATCGGTTTTTCGTGCACCGTCACAGAAATTCAAAATTCTGGTCATTCACGATGTATTAGCCCATGGTAAGTCGTCTGAGCATGGTTTCACGAAAAAACGCGACAATCTTAATCTTTGCGCAGAGTCGAGTTTCGATCGGTTTTTCGTTCACCGTCTCGGAAATTCAAAATACTGGTCTTTCCCGTCTTATTAGCCCATGGGAAGTCGTACAAGTATGCTTTCACAAAAAAATACGACGGTTATAAACTTTGCGCGAAGTCGTGCGCGAGTCGAGTTTCGATCGGTTTTTCGTGCACCGTCTCGGAAATTCAAAATACTGGCCATTTACGTTGTATTAGCCCATGGTAAGTCGTATGAGCATGGTTTTAAGAAAAAACGCGACGGTCATAAACTTTGCGCAGAGTCGAGTTTCGATCGATTTTTCGTGAACCGTCTCAGAAATCAAAATACTGGTATTTCCCGTCTTATTAGCCCATGGGAAGTCGTACAAGCTCGCTTTCGCAAAAAATACGACGGTCATAAACTTTGCGCGAAGTCGTGCGCGGGTCGAGTTTCGATCGGTTTTTCGTGCACCGTCTCGGAAATTCAAAATACTGGCCATTCACGTTGTATTAGCCCATGGTATGTCGTATGAGCATGGTTTCACGAAAAAACGCGACCGTCATAATCTTTGCGAGAGTCGAGTTTCGATCGGTTTTTCGTGCACCGTCTTGGAAATTCAAAATACTGGTCTTTCCCGTCTTATTAGCCCATGGGAAGTCGTACAAGCTCGCTTTCGCAAAAAAATACGACGGTCAAAAACATTGCGCGAAGTCGCGTGCTGTGTCGAGTTTCGATTGGTTTTACGTGCACCATCTCGGAAATTCAAAATACTGGCCATACACGATGTATTAGCCCATGGTAAGTCGTATGAGCATAGTTTCACGAAAAAACGCGATCGTCATAATCTTTGCGAGAGTCGAGTTTCGATTGGTTTTTCGTGCACCGTCTTGGAAATTCAAAATACTGGTCGTTCCCGTCTTATTAGCCCATGGGAAGTCGTACAAGCTCGCTTTCACAAAAAAATACGACTGTCATAAACTTTGCGCGAAGTCGCGCGCTGTGTCGAGTTTCGAACGGTTTTTCGTTCACCGTCTCAGAAATTCAAAATACTGGTCATTCACGATGTATTAGCCCATGGTAAGTCGTATGAGCATGTTTTCATGAAAAAACGAGACGGTCATCAACTTTGCGTAGAGTCGAGTTTCGATCTGTTTTTCGTGCACCGTCTCGGAAATTCAAAATACTGGCCATTCACGTTGTATTAGCCCATGGTTAGTCGTTTGAGCATGGTTTCACGAAAAAACGCGACGGTCTTAAACTTTGCGCAGAGTCGAGTTTCGATCGGTTTTTCGTGCACCCTCTCGGAAATTCAAAATACTGGCCATTCAGGTTGTATTAGCCCATGGTAAGTCGTCTGAGCATGGTTTCATGAAAAAACGCGACGGTCTTAAACTTTGCGCAGAGTCTAGTTTCGATCGGTTGTTCGTGCACCATCTCGGAAATTCAAAATACTGGTCTTTCCCGTCTTATTAGCCCATTGGAAGTCGTACAAGTACGCTTTCGCAAAAAAATACGACGGTAAATTAGTTTTTGACCGTGGTTTGGAGAGAGAGAGGCGGAGAGAGAGAGGAGGAGAGACGGTGCACGCATCTGCTTGGGAATGGGGAGGAATGGGCCTGCGTTCCCTTGCGTGCGTGCGTGAGTGCTCTGCTCTGCTTGGGCTTGCGCTTGCGATCGACGCTGGGGGCGGCAACCTCTTCCCTTGCGCTTGTGCATGCGATTGCTCCCTTGGGCGATTTCTCCTCTGCGATCGCTCCGCGGCGAGTGGAAGGCCGGCGGTCGCTCCTGCGATCAGCGATTCCAGGCCGGGAATCGGCGATTTCAGGCGTGGAAGGGCGGCGGCTCTTCTCCCCTAGGCGCGGGACGGACTCTAGGGCAAGAAACGGTGGAAGCTGCCCTGCGATTGGGGCTGGGTTCACTGCCGCTTCCTGCGGCAACTCCAGCGTGGAAAGGGCGACGGCTGCTTCTGCAATCGGCGTGGAAGGGGCGACGGCTGCGACATTAGTGTGGGCAGGGTGGTGGCTTCGTCTCCCCTAGGCGGCTGGCGGTCTCTAGGGCGAGCGACGCCATGGATGCGAGCGGCCGGACGCGGCACTCTGCTTCGCATCCTCTGTTCCAGCGGGATGCTCCTCCGCTGGCTTCTTCCCAGCGGCTGATTGCTTCACAGCAGAACGCCCCTCTCCAGCAGTCACAGCGGGAGAGGGTTGCTCCTCAGCCGCTGGTTACTTCACCGCGGGAGGGGGATGCTCCTCTCCAACAGCCGCTGGTTCCTCCCCAGCAGCTTAGGCCGGTTTCACACCAGGATGTTCCACCGCTGATTTCTTCTTCTCGACGGGATGCTCCTTCAATGAACCAGGCCCGAGGTCGTTCACGATCTAGATCACGACCTCCAGCTCCTATTTCCCGAGATCCGAAGCCTTGGAGTAGCCTCTTCAAGGCTCCAGTGGGTAGTCCGGATCTTCGACTGGACTTTTATGCTCCAGAAGTACAGGCTGACCAGAAGATTACTGTGTATGAGGCTATTGATTCCGACGAACTAATTGAGACATGGTCAATGGCAATTGTGGGCTACGTTGTTGGACTAAGAACATCCTTTTTCCCACTATCCTCATACATCAGAACTCGATGGGGAATATCAACATTTGATCTTCATATGTTGGAGACCGGATTCTTTGTATGCAGGCTTTATTCGGAAGAAGATTTACAACGGGTCCTTGAAGGATTTTGGACTATCCGTGGTCATCCAATGATACTACGACGCTGGGCACCTGATGTGAGATTGGAGTTAGACAGTCTACAGTCTATCCCAATATGGGTTTCTTTCCATGGACTTCCACTACATCTCTGGGGTCGTCGTTTTATTGCAAAGCTTTGCAGCACCCTGGGACAGCCATTGTATCTTGATAAGGCAACAGCTTCGCAAACGAGATTGACCTTTGCCAGAGCTTGTGTAATGGTTTCTTCTGATGAGGAACTGCCGAATAATGTTTCTTACCGTGATCTTGATGGGAGCACCCGAAAGGTGAAAGTCTCATATTCTTGGAAGCCACAACGATGCAAGGTTTGTCTATCTTTTGGACATGTAAATGGTGCCTGCCAACAGCCTTCACAGAAAATCACACATGTCTACCGACCACGCCAAGAGCCACAGAATGGGGTCACTACCACTAATCCAAGCACTGATACTCCAGTGCCAACAGTGGTGATGGCGGAGAAGATGATTGAACACTCTGACTCGTTGGGGCAGCGACACGAACAAGAGAAAGACAAGTCAGGACTTCCATCTTTACCTATTATATCAGAGACTTTCACTGCAGGAGCTTCCCAAGGTTCTCACTCCCCAATAACAACCTCGCCTTCACGAATCACTCCTTCAGATAATCAGGAAATTTCATTTCAACAACCTCTTGGGAACCAAGACATTGCAACTCACCAAACTCATCGCTCTTCGACACATCCCGCTATTCAGGACTCCTTGCCTCAAGGTACGCAAAAATTTAAACATTTGCAAGCTGTGGATGAGGTGGATAAATATAGGAATAGAGGATTAAAGGGTAAAGATATTATGCGAGAGGACCATGCAAAATCAAAGGATAAGAAAAAGGATGGTAGTGTCCTCCCAAAATCGCATGCTCTTCCTTCTATCTAGTATTGATGAAAATAAGCTGTTGGAATGTTCGTGGACTTAATAAGACTGAGAAATGTCGGGAGCTCAATAGAATAATCCGATCTGCTGCATGTGACATGGTGATTCTTGTGGAAACAAAAATTAAACCTCATCGTGTTCGAGTTCAGAAGAATTTAATATGGCCTGAGGCAGAACTTTTTACTAATGATTCTCAGGATACTTATGGTCGAGTTTGGGTCTTATGGCATCCTAACCTTGTTACTGCTTGGTTTATTTCTGCTACTAATCAATTCATTCATCTTAAGGCAGAGGATAAACAGACTGGATGTCAATTCAATATTACCGGTATTTATGCATCTAACAGTATGTCTGACAGGAATGCTCTATGGCGTGATCTGGTTAGCATTGCAAATAGTTATCCTACAGTACCTTGGGCTGTTCTCGGTGACTTTAATACTGTCAGATACACAAATGAGAAAGTGGGGGGTAGAGTGCTTTCCGAATGTCAGCTTCAACATTTTAATGATTGTATAGATACTGCTGCATTGACTGACATGAAATCTGTAGGTGATTGGTTCTCATGGAACAATCAAAGTACTGCTGAAAGAAAAATTATGGCTCGACTTGACAGATGTTTGATTAATCAGGAATGGTTAGCAGTTTTCCCAGATTCACTTCTTGAGTACGGTGCTAAGTTATTTTCGGATCACTCTATTATGCATATACATGCAGATAAAGCACTACCCAGAGTCAAGAAACCTTTTAGATTTTTTAATATGTGGAGTTCTCACCCAAAGTTCCTCGAAGTTATTAAGTCAGCTTGGGACATTAATGTCTTTGGTTCTCCCCCTTACATCCTATGTCAAAAACTAAAAGCATGCAAAGCAGCACTGAAGAAGTGGAATTCAACTACATTTGGAAATATCAACGATAGGGTTCAGATAATGTATTTTGTAAAAGATTTGTACAAAGAAGCTTTGTCTACACAAGCCATAGACTAAAGCCTGAAGTCTCTTAGTGTAGTCGAGAAGATTGCACCCCACCTAAAGAAGGTGAAATGGGCACGCTTCATCAAACTCATCTCCAAGAGTAGCATAAGGAAGTTAATAAATAATAAAATGCAATAGCTAGACTGTTCTGGACTACTTGTGGATACATCACAAAATATAAGCTTTGCCCCATATAATACATTACAATCTTCATCATTATTCGAGTGATTCTTGACGAATGAAAAAATTGAATCTTGTGAAAATATCTTTCTCTCTTCTTGTTAGGTGCTCTGTATTCAATTCTTGCTCCATACATGATCGTGAGTCCTGAAGAATCTCTATCAGAATTTGAGCTTTTTTCATGTTGTGACACTCAAAAATTCTACCACACCTCTCCTTCCAAATCCACCATATAGCACATCTGAATATAATTCTTGCTAGTTGTGTAAGAGGCCCCTTTCTTGAGAAGCTTTGCATAAGCATTTCTAATTCATGATGCAGGTTTGGCCGTGGTAGCCTTTGAAAATCAAATCGCTTCAAGATCTCCTTCCATATCCAAGATGAATAATCACAAGCAAAGTAGAGATGGTCAATACTTTCTTCATTTTGCATACACAAAGAGCACCGATTTACAATATAAATACCTCTTCGCTGCATATTGTCCATCGTAGGAAGTTTGCCGAGAAGGGCCTGCCATGTACATAAGGAATGTCGCTGTGAGCATGGACTATCCCATGTCCAACTACTTTGGATCCACTTGTTGTTTCGTCGTCTAATTTGGTTCCATGCAGATGTAGCACTAAATTTACCGTTATCATGAAGCCAAATAAGCATATCTGAAGAGTTGTTCATGATTGGAATAGCCCTAATAATCGTCCAAAGTAATAACATGTCAGGGGAGGTAGGGTTGGGAAGACACCAAGTACCATTGTTAATGAATTCAGAAACCTTCCAGTCTTTGGGAGCCCCCAGATCCTGTCGTACTCTATCACCAAATATCTAAAATATACTTTTCCCATTCACCCAAGGATCATACCACATATTAATATTGGTTCTAGAAGAATTCACATAAGAAATATTGTTACGTAGCCATCGCCTTGCCTTCAGAATTCCTTTCCAAGCAGAAGAATGAGATGTTTTTGCAGATGTTTCCCAGATTGATTCCTTAGTTAGGTACCTAGCAAAAACCCATTATGACCATAAGGAAGACTTGTTTTGTAAAATATCCCATAATTGCTTTACCATACAAGCTTTATTCCAATCTCTAATATGTCGAAGATTCAGCCCCCCTTCATCCTTCGGTTTGCAAATGCTGTCCCAATTCACCATGTGCATTGCCTTACCATCTGTGCCATTCCAAAAGAAGTTCATAAGTAATTTATCAATATCATGGAGAAGCCCGGCAGGTAGAAGGAATGCATGAGACCAATAAATAGAATAAGAGATCAACACGGATCGAATAAGTTCAAGTCGTCCAGCTTTAGAAAGAAGCCTATTTTTCCAAGAGGAAATTCTGTTCTTAATTTTTTGTAAAATAGGCTGACAGGAGGCTTTGTTGATTCCAGTGGATATAAGTGGGAGACCCAAGTAAGGAACCGGTAAATTTCCTTCAGCAACTCCCAATGTTTGAGCAATATGATCCTTATTGTCAATGCAAGCACCCACATATACTTTGCTCTTTGCATGGTTTAGCTTAAGACCAGAAACTTTACCAAATTCATTAAGAATATCTGCCAGATTACTCACAGAAACTGGATCATCTCGAAGGAAGATAATAAGGTCGTCGGCAAATGTTATGTGAGAGATATAAACAGAACCATAATGTGGTACCTTAATTTTGCCATTGGAAACAGCCTCTTCTAACATACAACTGAGCCCTTCCATTGCAATGGTAAAAAGATAAGGAGATAGTGGATCACCTTGCCGAATGCCATTCTTACTCCCAAAGAAGCCAATAGGTGAACCATTAAAGAGAATTGAAAATTTTGGAGTTTCCAAGCAACATTGAATCCATTTAACCCAGTGCTGAGGGAAGCCCATATTATGGAGCATCATGTAAATAAAATCCCTATTGACTGAGTCAAAGGCCTTTCGTAAATCAGCTTTAAAACAGATCTTTTTCCCTCTTGTTTTAGAATGTAGATCCTTAACCAAATCATTAGCAAGCAGGACATTATGATGGATACTCCTCCCTTTAAGAAAAGCAGCCTGATTAGGACTAATGACCTTATTCATGACCTTTTGTAGTCTATCTGCCAGCAACTTAGAGATAACCTTATAAATAAAGTTGCACAGTGAAATAGGACGGTAGTTCTCCAATGAATCGGCTCCATCATTTTTAGGCACTAAAGAAATAAAAGTGCAATTCATTTCTTTCAGAATGTGACCTGAGGAGAAAAAATGTCGACAAGCTTTTATGACATCGTTGCCTACAATAGCCCATGCAATTTGATAAAACTCAGCTGGAAATCCATCTGGACCAGGGCTTTTGTGCTTCGGGGACTTAAAAACAACTTTCACAATTTCATCATCCGTTATTGGGGCATTAAGATGAGAGAGGGCTTCAGAATCAAGTCGTCTTGTAGGCCCAACATGAATACTATTAGGCTGCTGTTCCTGATTGAGTAAGGAATAAAAAAATTGCTCGGTGTAATTTTTAACCTCATCCAGATCCTCAATGAGATTACCATCTATACCTTTGCATTTTTTGATGCGATTAGTAGCCCTTCTGGTAGCAATAGCAGCATAGAAAAACTTCGTATTAGAATCCCCTAGAGTAAGCCAATGCTGTCGTGACTTCTGTTTCAAAAAGCATTCCTCCTGCTTCAAAGCTTGCATAAAGTTATTTCTAGCAGCAGCCTCTTTGTATATAAGATTCGCATCCAGAGGTTGAAGATTTAGCTCGCTTTGCACAACCATAAGTTCTTTAGTGCCTAAAAAACGCGACGGTCATTCACGTTTTCGTGAAACAATTGTCATACGACTTACCATGGGCTAATACAACGTGAATGACCAGTATTTTGAATTTCCGAGACGGTGCATGAAAAACCGAACGAAACTCGACTCGCGCACGACTTCGCGCAAAGTTTATGACCGTCGTATTTTTTTGCGAAAGAGTGCTTGTACAACTTCCCATGGGCTAATAAAACGGGAAATACCAGTATTTTGAATTTTCGAGACGGTGCACGAAAAATCGATCGAAACTCGATTCTGCGCAAAGTTTATGACCGTCGTGTTTTTTCGTGAAACCATTGTCATACGACTTACCATGGGCTAATACAACGTGAATGGCCAGTATTTTGAATTTCCGAGACGGTGCACGAAAAACCGATCGAAACTCGACTCTGCGCAAAGTTTATGTCCGTCGTATTTTTTTGCGAAAGAGTGCTTGTACGACTTCCCATGGGCTAATAAGACGGGAAATACCAGTATTTTGAATTTTCGAGACGGTGCACGAAAAATCGATCGAAACTCGATTCTGCGCAAAGTTTATGACCGTCGTGTTTTTTCTTGAAACCATGCTCATACGACTTACCATGGGCTAATACAACGTGAATGGCCAGTATTTTGAATTTCCGAGACAGTGCACGAAAAACCGATCGAAACTCGACTCGCGCACGACTTCGCGCAAAGTTTATGACCGTCGTATTTTTTTGCGAAAGCGTGCTTGTATGACTTCCCATGGGCTAAAAAGATAGGAAAGACCAGTATTTTAAATTTCCTAGACGGTGCACGAAAAACCGATCGAAACTCGACTCTCGCAAAGATTATGACGGTCACGTTTTTTCGTGAAACCATGCTCATACGACTTACCATGGGCTAATACATCGTGAATGACCAGTATTTTGAATTTCTGTGACGGTGCACGAAAAACCGCTCGAAACTCGACTTTGCGCAAAGTTCGCTTAAAGTTTATGACCGTCGTATTTTTTTGCGAAAGCGAGCTTGTACGACTTCCCATGGGCTAATTAGATGGGAAAGACCAGTATTTTGAATTTCCGACACGGTGCACGAAAAACCGATCGAAACTCGACTCTGCACAAAGTTTATGACCGTTGCGTTTTTTCGTGAAACCAAGCTCATACGACTTACCATGGGCTAATACAACGTGAATGGCCTGTATTTTGAATTTCCGAGACGGTGCACGAAAAACCGATCGAAACTCGACTCGCGCACGACTTCGCGCAAAGTCTATGACCGTCGTATTTTTTTGCGAAAGCGTGCTTGTACGACTTCCCATGGGCTAATAAGGCGGGAAAGACCAGTATTTTGAATTTCCGAGATGGTGCACGAAAAACCGATCGAAACTCGACTCGCGCACGACTTCGCGCAAAGTTTATGACCGTCGTATTTTTTTGCGAAAGCGTGCTTGTATGACTTCCCATGGGCTAAAAAGATGGGAAAGACCAGTATTTTGAATTTCCTAGACGGTGCACGAAAAACCGATCGAAACTCGACTCTCGCAAAGATTATGACGGTCACGTTTTTTCGTGAAACCATGCTCATACGACTTACCATGGGCTAATACATCGTGAATGACCAGTATTTTGAATTTCTGTGACGGTGCACGAAAAACCGATCGAAACTTGACTTTGCGCAAAAAGTTCGCGCAAAGTTTATGACCGTCGTATTTTTTTGCGAAAGCGTGCTTGTACGACTTCCCATGGGCTAATAAGATGGGAAAGACCAGTATTTTGAATTTCCGAGACGGTGCACGAAAAACCGATCGAAACTCGACTCTGCACAAAGTTTATGACCGTTGCGTTTTTTCGTGAAACCAAGCTCATACGACTTACCATGGGCTAATACAACGTGAATTGCCTGTATTTTGAATTTCTGAGACGGTGCACGAAAAACCGATCGAAACTCGACTCGCGCACGACTTCGCGCAAAGTCTATGACCGTCGTATTTTTTTGCGAAAGTGTGCTTGTACGACTTCCCATGGGCTAATAAGACGGGAAAGACCAGTATTTTGAATTTCCGAAATGGTGCACGAAAAACCGATCGAAACTCGACTCGCGCACGACTTCGCGCAAAGTTTATGACCGTCGTATTTTTTTGTGAAAGCGTGCTTGTACGACTTCTCATGGGCTAATATGATGGGAAAGACCAGTATTTTGAATTTCCGAGACGGTGCACGAAAAATCGATCGAAATTCGACTCTGCGCAAAATTTATGACTGTTGCGTTTTTTCGTGAAACCAAGCTCATACGACTTACCATGGGCTAATACAACGTGAATGGCCAGTATTTTGAATTTCCGAGACGGTGCACGAAAAACCGATCGAAACTCGACTCGCGCACGACTTCGCGCAAAGTTTATGACCGTCGTATTTTTTTGCGAAAGCGTGCTTGTACGACTTCCCATGGGCTAATAAGACGGGAAAGACCAGTATTTTGAATTTCCGTGACGGTGCACGAAAAACCGATCGAAACTCTACTCTGCGCAAAGTTTATGACCGTCGCGTTTTTTCGTGAAACCATGCTCATACGACTTACCATGGGCTAATACATCGTGAATGACCAGTATTTTGAATTTCTGTGACGGTGCATGAAAAACCGATCGAAACTTGACTTTGCGCAAAGTTCGCGCAAAGTTTATGACCGTCGTATTTTTTTGCGAAAGCGTGCTTGTACGACTTCCCATGGGCTAATAAGATGGGAAAGACCAGTTTTTTCAATTTCTGAGACGGTGCACGAAAAACCGATCGAAACTCGACTCTGCGCAAAGTTTATGACGGTTGCATTTTTTCGTGAAACCAAGCTCGTACGACTTACCATGGGCTAATACAACGTGAATGGCCAGTATTTTAAATTTCCGAGACGGTGCATGAAAAACCGATCGAAACTCGACTCTCGCACGACTTCGCGCAAAGTTTATGACCGTCGTATTTTTTTGCGAAAGCGTGCTTGTACGACTTCCCATGGGCTAATAAGACGGGAAAGACCAGTATTTTGAATTTCCGAGACGGTGCACGAAAAATCGATCGAAACTCGACTCTGCGCAAAGTTTATGACCGTCGCGTTTTTTCGTGAAACCAAGCTCATACGACTTACCATGGGCTAATACAACGTGAATGGCCAGTATTGTGAATTTCCGAGACGGTGCACGAAAAACCGATCGAAACTCGACTCGCGCACGACTTCGCGCAAAGTTTATGACCGTCGTATTTTTTTACGAAAGCGTGCTTATACGACTTCCCATGGGCTAATAAGACGGGAAAGACCAGTATTTTGAATTTCCATGACGGTGCACGAAAAACCGATCGAAACTCGACTGTTGCAAAGATTACGACGGTCGCGTTTTTTCGTGAATCCATTTTCATACGATCGATTTTGGAGAGAGAGAGGCGGAGAGAGAGAGGAGGAGAGACGGTGCATGCATCTGCTTGGGAATGGGGAGGAATGGGCCTGCGTTCCCTTGCGTGCGTGCGTGAGTGCTCTGCTCTGCTTGGGCTTGCGCTTGCGATCGACGCTGGGGGCGGCAACCTCTTCCCTTGCGCTTGTGCTTGCGATTGCTCCCTTGGGCGATTTCTCCTCTGCGATCGCTCCGCGGCGAGTGGAAGGCCGGCGGTCGCTCCTGCGATCAGCGATTCCAGGCCGGGAATCGGCGATTTCAGGCGTGGAAGGGCGGCGGCTCTTCTCCCCTTGGCGCGGGACGGACTCTAGGGCAAGAAACGGTGGAAGCTGCCCTGCGATTGGGGCTGGGTTCACTGCCGCTTCCTGCGGCAACTCCAGCGTGGAAAGGGCGACGGCTGCTTCTGCAATCGGCGTGGAAGGGGCGACGGCTGCGACATTAGTGTGGGCAGGGTGGTGGCTTCGTCTCCCCTAGGCGGCTGGCGGTCTCTAGGGCGAGCGACGCCATGGATGCGAGCGGCCGGACGCGGCACTCTGCTTCGCATCCTCTGTTCCAGCGGGATGCTCCTCCGCTGGCTTCTTCCCAGCGGCTGATTGCTTCACAGCAGAACGCCCCTCTCCAGCAGTCACAGCGGGAGAGGGTTGCTCCTCAGCCGCTGGTTACTTCACCGCGGGAGGGGGATGCTCCTCTCCAACAGCCGCTGGTTCCTCCCCAGCAGCTTAGGCCGGTTTCACACCAGGATGTTCCACCGCTGATTTCTTCTTCTCGACGGGATGCTCCTTCAATGAACCAGGCCCGAGGTCGTTCACGATCTAGATCACGACCTCCAGCTCCTATTTCCCGAGATCCGAAGCCTTGGAGTAGCCTCTTCAAGGCTCCAGTGGGTAGTCCGGATCTTCGACTGGACTTTTATGCTCCAGAAGTACAGGCTGACCAGAAGATTGCTGTGTATGAGGCTATTGATTCCGACGAACTAATTGAGACATGGTCAATGGCAATTGTGGGCTACGTTGTTGGACTAAGAACATCCTTTTTCCCACTATCCTCATACATCAGAACTCGATGGGGAATATCAACATTTGATCTTCATATGTTGGAGACCGGATTCTTTGTATGCAGGCTTTATTCGGAAGAAGATTTACAACGGGTCCTTGAAGGATTTTGGACTATCCGTGGTCATCCAATGATACTACGACGCTGGGCACCTGATGTGAGATTGGAGTTAGACAGTCTACAGTCTATCCCAATATGGGTTTCTTTCCATGGACTTAATAAGACTTCCCATGGGCTAATAAGATGGGAAAGACCAGTTTTTTCAATTTCTGAGACGGTGCACGAAAAACCGATCGAAACTCGACTCTGCGCAAAGTTTATGACGGTTGTATTTTTTCGTGAAACCAAGCTCGTACGACTTACCATGGGCTAATACAACGTGAATGGCCAGTATTTTAAATTTCCGAGACGGTGCATGAAAAACCGATCGAAACTCGACTCTCGCACGACTTCGCGCAAAGTTTATGACCGTCGTATTTTTTTGCGAAAGCGTGCTTGTACGACTTCCCATGGGCTAATAAGACGGGAAAGACCAGTATTTTGAATTTCCGAGACGGTGCACGAAAAATCGATCGAAACTCGACTCTGCGCAAAGTTTATGACCGTCGCGTTTTTTCTTGAAACCATGCTCATACGACTTACCATGGGCTAATACAACGTGAATGGCCAGTATTTTGAATTTCCGAGACGGTGCACGAAAAACCGATCGAAACTCGACTCGTGCACGACTTCGCGCAAAGTTTATGACCGTCATATTTTTTGCGAAAGCGTGCTTGTACGACTTCCCATGGGCTAATAAGACGGGAAAGACCAGTATTTTGAATTTCCGTGACGGTGAACGAAACACCGATCGAAACTCGACTTTGCGCAAAGTTTAAGACCGTCGCGTTTTTTCGTGAAACTATACTCATACGACTTACCATGGGCTAATACATCGTGAATGACCAGTATTTTGAATTTCTGTGACGGTGCACGAAAAACCGATCGAAACTCGACTTTGGGCAAAGTTCGCGCAAAGTTTATGACCGTCGTATTTTTTTGCGAAAGCGTGCTTATATGACTTCCCATGGGCTAATAAGACGGGAAAGACCAGTATTTTGAATTCCCAAGACGGTGCACGAAAAACCGATCGAAACTCGACTGTTGCAAAGATTATGACGGTCGCGTTTTTTCGTGAAACCATTGTCATACGACTTACCATTGGCTAATACAACGTGAATGGCCAGTATTTTGAATTTCCGAGATGGTGCACTAAAAACCGATCGAAACTCGACTCGCGCACGACTTCGCGCAAAGTTTATGACTGTCGTATTTTTTTGCGAAAGCATGCTTGTACGACTTCCCATGGGCTAATAAGATGGGAAATACCAGTATTTTGAATTTTCGAGTCGGTGCACTAAAATCGATCGAAACTCGACTCTCGCAAAGATTATGACGGTCGCGTTTTTTCGTGAAACCATGCTCATACGACTTACCATGGGCTAATACATCGTGTATGACCAGTATTTTGAATTTCTGTGACGGTGCACGAAAAACCGATCGAAACTCGACTTTGCGCAAAGTTCGCGCAAAGTTTATGACCGTCGTGTTTTTTTGCGAAAGCGTGCTTGTACGACTTACCATGGGCTAATAAGACGGGAAAGACCAGTATTTTGAATTTCCGAGACGGTGCACGAAAAATCGATCGAAGCTCGACTCTGCGCAAAGTTTATGACCGTCGCGTTTTTTCTTGAAACCATGCTCATACGACTTACCATGGGCTAATACAACGTGAATGGCCAGTATTTTGAATTTCCGAGACGGTGCACGAAAAACCGATCGAAACTCGACTCGTGCACGACTTCGCGCAAAGTTTATGACCGTCATATTTTTTGCGAAAGCGTGCTTGTACGACTTCCCATGGGCTAATAAGACGGGAAAGACCAGTATTTTGAATTTCCGAGACGGTGAACGAAACACCGATCGAAACTCGACTTTGCGCAAAGTTTAAGACCGTCGCGTTTTTTCGTGAAACTATACTCATACGACTTACCATGGGCTAATACATCGTGAATGACCAGTATTTTGAATTTCTGTGACGGTGCACGAAAAACCGATCGAAACTCGACTTTGGGCAAAGTTCGCGCAAAGTTTATGACCGTCGTATTTTTTTGCGAAAGCGTGCTTGTACGACTTCCCATGGGCTAATAAGACGGGAAAGACCAGTTTTTTGAATTTCCGAGACGGTGCACGAAAAATCGATCGAAACTCGACTCTGCGCAAAGTTTATGACCGTCGCGTTTTTTCGTGAAACCAAGCTCATACGACTTACCATGGGCTAATACAACGTGAATGGCCAGTATTTTGAATTTCCGAGACGGTGCACGAAAAACCGATCGAATCTCGACTCTCGCACGACTTCGCGCAAAGTTTATGACGGTCGTATTTTTTTGCGAAAGCGTGCTTATACGACTTCCCATGGGCTAATAAGACGGGAAAGACCAGTATTTTGAATTTCCGAGACGGTGCACGAAAAATCGACCGAAACTCGACTCTGCGCAAAGTTTATGACCGTCGCGTTTTATCGTGAAACCATTGTCATACGACTTACCATGGGCTAATACAACGTGAATGACCAGTATTTTGAATTTTCAAGACGGTGCACGAAAAACCGATCGAAACTCGACTCGCGCACGACTTCGCGCAAAGTTTATGACCGTCATATTTTTTTACGAAAGCGTGCTTGTACGACTTCCCATGGGCTAATAAGACGGGAAATACCAGTATTTTGAATTTCCGAGACGGTGCACGAAAAATCGATCGAAACTCGACTCTGCGCAAAGTTTATGACCGTCGCGTTTTTTCTTGAAACCATGCTCATACGACTTACCATGGGCTAATACAACGTGAATGGCCAGTATTTTGAATTTCCGAGACGGTGCACGAAAAACCGATCGAAACTCGACTCGTGCACGACTTCGCGCAAAGTTTATGACCGTCATATTTTTTGCGAAAGCGTGCTTGTACGACTTCCCATGGGCTAATAAGACGGGAAAGACCAGTATTTTGAATTTCCGAGACGGTGAACGAAACACCGATCGAAACTCGACTTTGCGCAAAGTTTAAGACCGTCGCGTTTTTTCGTGAAACCATACTCATACGACTTACCATGGGCTAATACATCGTGAATGACCAGTATTTTGAATTTCTGTGACGGTGCACGAAAAACCGATCGAAACTCGACTTTGGGCAAAGTTCGCGCAAAGTTTATGACCGTCGTATTTTTTTGCGAAAGCGTGCTTGTACGACTTCCCATGGGCTAATAAGACGGGAAAGACCAGTTTTTTGAATTTCCGAGACGGTGCACGAAAAACCGATCGAAACTCGACTCTGCGCAAAGTTTATGACCGTTGCGTTTTTTCGTGAAACCAAGCTCATACGACTTACCATGGGCTAATACAACGTGAATGGCCGGTATTTTGAATTTCCGAGACGGTGCACGAAAAACCG
This sequence comes from Ensete ventricosum, assembly GCA_029747655.1. Lineage (NCBI taxonomy): Eukaryota > Viridiplantae > Streptophyta > Magnoliopsida > Zingiberales > Musaceae > Ensete > Ensete ventricosum. The sequence goes on from JAQQAF010000003.1 coordinate 41,781,431, forward strand.
ATCGAAACTCGACTCTCGCACGACTTCGCGCAAAGTTTATAACCGTCGTATTTTTTTGCGAAAGCGTGCTTTTACGACTTCCCATGGGCTAATAAGACGGGAAAGACCAGTATTTTGAATTTCTGAGACGGTGCACGAAAAATCGATCGAAACTCGACTCTGCGCAAAGTTTATGTCTGTCGCGTTTTTTCGTGAAACCAAGCTCATACGACTTACCATGAGCTAATACAACGTGAATGGCCAGTATTTTGAATTTCCGAGGCGGTGCACGAAAAACCGATCGAAACTCGACTCGCGCACGACTTCGCGCAAAGTTTATTACCGTCGTATTTTTTTGCGAAAGCGTGCTTGTACGACTTCCCATTGGCTAATAAGACGGGAAATACCAGTATTCTGAATTTCCGAGACGGTGCACGAAAAACCGATCGAAACTCGACTCTGCGCAAAGTTTAAGACCGTAGCGTTTTTTCGTGAAACCATGCTCTGACGACTTACCATGGGCTAATACAACGTGAATGGCCAGTATTTTGAATTTCCGAGACGGTGCACGAAAAACCGATCGAAACTCGACTCTCGCACGACTTCGCGCAAAGTTTATGACCGTCGTATTTTTTTGCGAAAGCGTGCTTATACGACTTCCCATGGGCTAATAAGATGGGAAAGACCAGTATTTTGAATTTCCGAGACGGTGCACGAAAAATCGATCGAAACTCGACTATGCGCAAAGTTTATGACCGTCGCGTTTTATCGTGAAACCATTGTCATACGACTTACCATGGGCTAATACAACGTGAATGACCAGTATTTTGAATTTTCAAGACGGTGCACGAAAAACCGATCGAAACTCGACTCGCGCACGACTTCGCGCAAAGTTTATGACCGTCGTATTTTTTTACGAAAGCGTGCTTGTACGACTTCCCATGGGCTAATAAGACGGGAAATACCAGTATTTTGAATTTCCGAGACGGTGCACGAAAAATCGATCGAAACTCGACTCTGCGCAAAGTTTATGACCGTCGCGTTTTTTCGTGAAACCATGCTCATACGACTTACGATGGGCTAATACAACGTGAATGGCCAGTATTTTGAATTTCTGAGACGGTGCACGAAAAACCGATCGAAACTCGACTCGCGCACGACTTCGCGCAAAGTTTATGACCGTCGTATTTTTTTGCGAAAGCATGCTTGTACGACTTCCCATTGGCTAATAAGACGGGAAAGACCAGTATTTTGAATTTCGGAGACGGTGCATGAAAAACCGATCGAAACTCGACTCTGCGCAAAGTTAAAGACCGTCGCATTTTTTCGTGAAACCATGCATGAATACGACTTACCATGGGCTAATACAACGTGAATGGCCAGTATTTTGAATTTCCGAGATGGTGCACGAAAAATCGATCGAAACTCGACTTCGCGCAAAGTTTATGACCATCGTATTTTTTTTGCGAAAGCGTGCTTGTACGACTTCCCATGGGCTAATAAGACGGGAAAGACCAGTATTTTGAATTTCCGTGACTGTGCACGAAAAACCGATCGAAACTCGACTCTGCGCAAAGTTTATGACCGTCGCGTTTTTTCGTGAAACCATGCTCATACGACTTACGATGGGCTAATACAACGTGAATGGCCAGTATTTTGAATTTCTGAGACGGTGCACGAAAAACCGATCGAAACTCAACTTCGCACAAAGTTTATGACCATCGTATTTTTTTGCGAAAGCGTGCTTGTACGACTTCCCATGGGCTAATAAGACGGGAAAGACCAGTATTTTGAATTTCCGTGACTGTGCACGAAAAACCGATCGAAACTCGACTCTGCGCAAAGTTTATGACCGTCGCGTTTTTTCGTGAAACCATGCTCATACGACTTACGATGGGCTAATACAACGTGAATGGCCAGTATTTTGAATTTCTGAGACGGTGCACGAAAAACCGATCGAAACTCGACTCGCGCACGACTTCGCGCAAAGTTTCTGACCATCGTATTTTTTTGCGAAAGCATGCTTGTACGACTTCCCTTTGGCTAATAAGACGGGAAAGACCAGTATTTTAAATTTCGGAGACGGTGCATGAAAAACCGATCTAAACTCGACTCTGCGCAAAGTTTAAGACCGTCGCATTTTTTCGTGAAACCATGCTCATACGACTTACCATGGGCTAATACAACGTGAATGGCCAGTATTTTGAATTTCCGAGACGGTGCACGAAAAATCGATCGAAACTCGACTTCGCGCAAAGTTTATGACCATCGTATTTTTTTGCGAAAGCGTGCTTGTACGACTTCCCATGGGCTAATAAGACGGGAAAGACCAGTATTTTGAATTTCCGTGACGGTGCACGAAAAACCGATCGAAACTCGACTCTGCGCAAAGTTTATGACCGTCGCGTTTTTTCGTGAAACCAAGCTCATACGACTTACCATGGGCTAATACATCGTGAATGACCAGTATTTTGAATTTCTGTGACGGTGCACGAAAAACCGATCGAAACTCGACTTTGCGCAAAGTTCGCGCAAAGTTAATGACCGTCGTATTTTTTTGCGAAAGCGTGCTTGTACGACTTCCCATGGGCTAATTAGATGGGAAAGACCAGTTTTTTCAATTTCTGAGACGGTGCACGAAAAATCGATCGAAACTCGACTCTGCGCAAAGTTTATGACGGTTGCATTTTTTCGTGAAACCAAGCTCATACGACTTACCATGGGCTAATACAACGTGAATGGCCAGTATTTTAAATTTCCGAGATGGTGCATGAAAAACCGATCGAAACTCGACTCTCGCGCGACTTCGCGCAAAGTTTATGACCGTCGTATTTTTTTGCGAAAGCATGCTTGTATGACTTCCCATGGGCTAATAAGACGGGAAAGACCAGTATTTTGAATTTCCGAGACGGTGCACGAAAAATCGATCGAAACTCGACTCTGCGCAAAGTTTATGACCGTCGCGTTTTTTCGTGAAACCAAGCTCATACGACTTCTCATGGGCTAATAAGACGGGAAAGACCAGTATTTTGAATTTCGGAGACGGTGCACGAAAAACCAATCGAAACTCGACTCTTCGCAAAGTTTAAGACCGTCGCGTTTTTTCGTGAAACCATGCTCAGACGACTTACCATGGGCTACAACGTTAATGGCCAGTATTTTTAATTTCCGAGACGGTGCACGAAAAACCGATCGATACTCGACTCGTGCACGACTTCGCGCAAAGTTTATGACCGTCGTATTTTTTTGCGAAAGCGTGCTTGTATGACTTCCCATGGGCTAAAAAGACGGAAAGACCAGTATTTTGAATTTCCAAGACGGTGCACGAAAAACCGATCGAAACTCGACTCTCGCAAAGATTATGACGGTCGCGTTTTTTCGTGAAACCATGCTCATACGACTTACCATGGGCTAATACATCGTGAATGAACAGTATTTTGAATTTCTGTGACGGTGCACGAAAATCCGATCGAAACTCGACTTTGCGCAAAGTTCGCGCAAAGTTTATGACCGTCGTATTTTTTTGCGAAAGCGTGCTTGTACGACTTCCCATGGGCTAATATGATGGGAAAGACCAGTATTTTGAATTTCCGAGACGGTGCACGAAAAATCGATCGAAATTCGACTCTGCGCAAAATTTATGACTGTTGCGTTTTTTCGTGAAACCAAGCTCATACGACTTACCATGGGCTAATACAACGTGAATGGCCAGTATTTTGAATTTCCGAGACGGTGCACGAAAAACCGATCGAAACTCGACTCGGGCACGACTTCGCGCAAAGTTTATGACCATCGTATTTTTTTGCGAAAGCGTGCTTGTACGACTTCCCATGGGCTAATAAGACGGGAAAGACCAGTATTTTGAATTTCCGTGACGGTGCACGAAAAACCGATCGAAACTCGACCCTGCGCAAAGTTTATGACCGTCGCGTTTTTTCGTGAAACCATGCTCATACGACTTACCATGGGCTAATACATCGTGAATGACCAGTATTTTGAATTTCTGTGACGGTGCATGAAAAACCGATCGAAACTCGACTTTGCGCAAAGTTCGCGCAAAGTTTATGACCGTCGTATTTTTTTGCGAAAGCGTGCTTGTACGACTTCCCATGGGCTAATAAGATGGGAAAGACCAGTTTTTTCAATTTCTGAGACGGTGCACGAAAAACCGATCGAAACTCGACTCTGCGCAAAGTTTATGACGGTTGCATTTTTTCTTGAAACCAAGCTCGTACGACTTACCATGGGCTAATACAACGTGAATGGCCAGTATTTTAAATTTCCGAGACGGTGCATGAAAAACCGATCGAAACTCGACTCTCGCACGACTTCGCGCAAAGTTTATGACCGTCGTATTTTTTTGCGAAAGCGTGCTTGTACGACTTCCCATGGGCTAATAAGACGGGAAAGACCAGTATTTTGAATTTCCGTGACGGTGCACGAAAAACCGATCGAAACTCGACTCTGCGCAAAGTTTATGACCGTCGCGTTTTTTCGTGAAACCATGCTCATACGACTTACCATGGGCTAATACATCGTGAATGACCAGTATTTTGAATTTCTGTGACGGTGCATGAAAAACCGATCGAAACTCGACTTTGCGCAAAGTTCGCGCAAAGTTTATGACCGTCGTATTTTTTTGCGAAAGCGTGCTTGTACGACTTCCCATGGGCTAATAAGACGGGAAAGACCAGTATTTTGAATTTCCGAGACGGTGCACGAAAAATCGATCGAAACTCGACTCTGCGCAAAGTTTATGACCGTCGCGTTTTTTCGTGAAACCAAGCTCATACGACTTACCATGGGCTAATACAACGTGAATGGCCAGTATTTTGAATTTCCGAGATGGTGCACGAAAAACCGATCGAAACTCGACTCGCGCACGACTTCGCGCAAAGTTTATGACCGTCGTATTTTTTTACGAAAGCGTGCTTATACGACTTCCCATGGGCTAATAAGACGGGAAAGACCAGTATTTTGAATTTCCATGACGGTGCACGAAAAACCGATCGAAACTCGACTGTTGCAAAGATTATGACGGTCGCGTTTTTTCGTGAAACCATTGTCATACGATCGATTTTGGAGAGAGAGAGGCGGAGAGAGAGAGGAGGAGAGACGGTGCACGCATCTGCTTGGGAATGGGGAGGAATGGGCCTGCGTTCCCTTGCGTGCGTGCGTGAGTGCTCTGCTCTGCTTGGGCTTGCGCTTGCGATCGACGCTGGGGGCGGCAACCTGTTCCCTTGCGCTTGTGCTTGCGATTGCTCCCTTGGGCGATTTCTCCTCTGCGATCGCTCCGCGGCGAGTGGAAGGCCGGCGGTCGCTCCTGCGATCAGCGATTCCAGGCCGGGAATCGGCGATTTCAGGCGTGGATGGGCGGCGGCTCTTCTCCCCTAGGCGCGGGACGGACTCAAGGGCAAGAAACGGTGGAAGCTGCCCTGCGATTGGGGCTGGGTTCACTGCCGCTTCCTGCGGCAACTCCAGCGTGGAAAGGGCGACGGCTGCTTCTGCAATCGGCGTGGAAGGGGCGACGGCTGCGACATTAGTGTGGGCAGGGTGGTGGCTTCGTCTCCCCTAGGCGGCTGGCGGTCTCTAGGGCGAGCGACGCCATGGATACGAGCGACCGGACGCGGCACTCTGCTTCGCATCCTCTGTTCCAGCGGGATGCTCCTCCGCTGGCTTCTTCCCAGCGGCTGATTGCTTCACAGCAGAACGCCCCTCTCCAGCAGTCACAGCGGGAGAGGGTTGCTCCTCAGCCGTTGGTTACTTCACCGCGGGAGGGGGTTGCTCCTCTCCAACAGCCGCTGGTTCCTCCCCAGCAGCTTAGGCCGGTTTCACACCAGGATGTTCCACCGCTGATTTCTTCTTCTCGACGGGATGCTCCTTCAATGAACCAGGCCCGAGGTCGTTCACGATCTAGATCACGACCTCCAGCTCCTATTTCCCGAGATCCGAAGCCTTGGAGTAGCCTCTTCAAGGCTCCAGTGGGTAGTCCGGATCTTCGACTGGACTTTTATGCTCCAGAAGTACAGGCTGACCAGAAGATTGCTATGTATGAGGCTATTGATTCCGACGAACTAATTGAGACATGGTCAATGGCAATTGTGGGCTACGTTGTTGGACTAAGAACATCATTTTTCCCACTATCCTCATACATCAGAACTCGATGGGGAATATCAACATTTGATCTTCATATGTTGGAGACAGGATTCTTTGTATGCAGGCTTTATTCGGAAGAAGATTTACAACGGGTCCTTGAAGGATTTTGGACTATCCGTGGTCATCCAATGATACTACGACGCTGGGCACCTGATGTGAGATTGGAGTTAGACAGTCTACAGTCTATCCCAATATGGGTTTCTTTCCATGGACTTCCACTACATCTCTGGGGTCGTCGTTTTATTGCAAAGCTTTGCAGCACCCTGGGACAGCCATTGTATCTTGATAAGACAACAGCTTCGCAAACGAGATTGACCTTTGCCAGAGCTTGTGTAATGGTTTCTTCTGATGAGGAATTGCCGAATAATGTTTCTTACCGTGATCTTGATGGGAGCACCCGAAAGGTGAAAGTCTCATATTCTTGGAAGCCACAACGATGCAAGGTTTGTCTATCTTTTGGACATGTAAATGGTGTCTGCCAACAGCCTTCACAGAAAATCACACAGGTCTACCGACCACGCCAAGAGCCACAGAATGGGGTCACTACCACTAATCCAAGCACTGATACTCCAGTGCCAACAGTGGTGATGGCGGAGAAGATGATTGAACACTCTGACTCGTTGGGGCAGCGACACGAACAAGAGAAAGACAAGTCAGGACTTCCATCTTTACCTATTATATCAGAGACTTTCACTGCAGGAGCTTCCCAAGGTTCTCACTCCCCAATAACAACCTCGCCTTCACGAATCACTCCTTCAGATAATCAGGAAATTTCATTTCAACAACCTCTTGGGAACTAAGACATTGCAACTCACCAAACTCATCGCTCTTCGACACATCCCGCTATTCAGGACTCCTTGCCTCAAGGTACGCAAAAATTTAAACATTTGCAAGCTGTGGATGAGGTGGATAAATATAGGAATAGAGGATTAAAGGGTAAAGATATTATGCGAGAGGACCATACAAAATCAAAGGATAAGAAAAAGGATGGTAGTGTCCTCCCAAAATTGCATGCTCTTCCTTCTATCTAGTATTGATGAAAATAAGCTGTTGGAATGTTCGTGGACTTAATAAGACTGAGAAATGTCGGGAGCTCAATAGAATAATCCGATCTGCTGCATGTGACATGGTGATTCTTGTGGAAACAAAAATTAAACCTCATCGTGTTCGAGTTCAGAAGAATTTAATATGGCCTGAGGCGGAACTTTTTACTAATGATTCTCAGGATACTTATGGTCGAGTTTGGGTCTTATGGCATCCTAACCTTGTTACTGCTTGGTTTATTTCTGCTACTAATCAATTCATTCATCTTAAGGCAGAGGATAAACAGACTGGATGTCAATTCAATATTACCGGTATTTATGCATCTAACAGTATGTCTGACAGGAATGCTCTATGGCGTGATCTGGTTAGCATTGCAAATAGTTATCCTACAGTACCTTGGGCTGTTCTCGGTGACTTTAATACTGTCAGATACACAAATGAGAAAGTGGGGGGTAGAGTGCTTTCCGAATGTCAGCTTCAACATTTTAATGATTGTATAGATACTGCTGCATTGACTAACATGAAATCTGTAGGTGATTGGTTCTCATGGAACAATCAAAGTACTGCTGAAAGAAAAATTATGGCTCGACTTGACAGATGTTTGATTAATCAGGAATGGTTAGCAGTTTTCCCAGATTCACTTCTTGAGTACGGTGCTAAGTTATTTTCGGATCACTCTATTATGCATATACATGCAGATAAAGCACTACCCAGAGTCAAGAAACCTTTTAGATTTTTTAATATGTGGAGTTCTCACCCGAAGTTCCTCGAAGTTATTAAGTCAGCTTGGGACATTAATGTCTTTGGTTCTCCCCCTTACATCCTATGTCAAAAACTAAAAGCATGCAAAGCAGCACTGAAGAAGTGGAATTCAACTACATTTGGAAATATCAACGATAGGGTTCAGTTATGCAAGAAAGAACTTATGGCTGTGCAAAGCGAGCTAAATCTTCAACCTCTGGATGCGAATCTTATATACAAAGAGGCTGCTGCTAGAAATAACTTTATGCAAGCTTTGAAGCAGGAGGAATGCTTTTTGAAACAGAAGTCACGACAGCATTGGCTTACTTTAGGGGATTCTAATACGAAGTTTTTCTATGCTGCTATTTCTACCAGAAGGGCTACTAATCGCATCAAAAAATGCAAAGGTATAGATGGTAATCTCATTGAGGATCTGGATGAGGTTAAAAATTACACCAAGCAATTTTTTTATTCCTTACTCAATCAGGAACAGCAGCCTAATAGTATTCATGTTGGGCCTACAAGACGACTTGATTCTGAAGCCCTCTCTCATCTTAATGCCCCAATAACGGATGATGAAATTGTGAAAGTTGTTTTTAAGTCCCCGAAGCACAAAAGCCCTGGTCCAGATGGATTTCCAGCTGAGTTTTATCAAATTGCATGGGCTATTGTAGGCAACGATGTCATAAAAGCTTGTCGACATTTTTTCTCCTCAGGTCACATTCTTAAAGAAATGAATTGCACTTTTATTTCTTTAGTGCCTAAAAATGATGGAGCCGATTCATTGGAGAACTACCGTCCTATTTCACTGTGCAACTTTATTTATAAGGTTATCTCTAAGTTGCTGGCAGATAGACTACAAAAGGTCATGAATAAGGTCATTAGTCCTAATCAGGCTGCTTTTCTTAAAGGGAGGAGTATCCATCATAATGTCCTGCTTGCTAATGATTTGGTTAAGGATCTACATTCTAAAACAAGAGGAAAAAAGATCTGTTTTAAAGCTGATTTACGAAAGGCCTTTAACTCAGTAAATAGGAATTTTATTTACATGATGCTCCATAATATGGGCTTCCCTCAGCACTGGGTTAAATGGATTCAATGTTGCTTGGAAACTCCAAAATTTTCAATTCTCTTTAATGGTTCACCTATTGGCTTCTTTGGGAGTAAGAATGGCATTCGGCAAGGCGATCCACTATCTCCTTATCTTTTTACCATTGCAATGGAAGGGCTCAGTTGTATGTTAGAAGAGGCTGTTTCCAATGGCAAAATTAAGGTACCACATTATGGTTCTGTTTATATCTCTCACATAACATTTGCCGACGACCTTATTATCTTCCTTCGAGATGATCCAGTTTCTGTGAGTAATCTGGCAGATATTCTTAATGAATTTGGTAAAGTTTCTGGTCTTAAGCTAAACCATGCAAAGAGCAAAGTATATGTGGGTGCTTGCATTGACAATAAGGATCATATTGCTCAAACATTGGGAGTTGCTGAATGAAATTTACCGGTTCCTTACTTGGGTCTCCCACTTATATCCACTGGAATCAACAAAGCCTCCTGTCAGCCTATTATACAAAAAATTAAGAACAGAATTTCCTCTTGGAAAAATAGGCTTCTTTCTAAAGCTGGACGACTTGAACTTATTCGATCCGTGTTGATCTCTTATTCTATTTATTGGTCTCATGCATTCCTTCTACCTGCCGGGCTTCTCCATGATATTGATAAATTACTTATGAACTTCTTTTGGAATGGCACAGATGGTAAGGCAATGCACATGGTGAATTGGGACAGCATTTGCAAACCGAAGGATGAAGGGGGGCTGAATCTTCGACATATTAGAGATTGGAATAAAGCTTGTATGGTAAAGCAATTATGGGATATTTTACAAAACAAGTCTTCCTTATGGTCACAATGGGTTTTTGCTAGTACCTAACTAAGGAATCAATCTGGGAAACATCTGCAAAAACATCTCATTCTTCTGCTTGGAAAGGAATTCTGAAGGCAAGGCGATGGCTACGTAACAATATTTCTTATGTGATTTCTTCTGGAACCAATATTAATATGTGGTATGATCCTTGGGTGAATGGGAAAAGTATATTTCAGATATTTGGTGATAGAGTACGACAGGATCTGGGGGCTCCCAAAGACTGGAAGGTTTCTGAATTCATTAACAATGGTACTTGGTGTCTTCCCAACCCTACCTCCCCTGACATGTTATTACTTTGGCCGACTATTAGGGCTATTCCAATCATGAACAACTCTTCAGATATGCTTATTTGGCTTCATGATAACGGTAAATTTAGTGCTACATCTGCATGGAACCAAATTAGACGACGAAACAACAAGTGGATCCAAAGTAGTTGGACATGGGATAGTCCATGCTCACAGCGACATTCCTTATGTACATGGCAGGCCCTTCTCGGCAAACTTCCAACGATGGACAATATGCAGCGAAGAGGTATTTATATTGTAAATCGGTGCTCTTTGTGTATGCAAAATGAAGAAAGTGTTGACCATCTCTACTTTGTTTGTGCTTATTCATCTTGGATATGGAAGGAGATCTTGAAGCGATTTGATTTTCAAAGGCTACCACGGCCAAACCTGCATCATGAATTAGAAATGCTTATGCAAAGCTTCTCAAGAAAGGGGCCTCTTACACAACTAGCAAGAATTATATTCAGATGTGCTATATGGTGGATTTGGAAGGAGAGGTGTGGCAGAATTTTTGAGTGTCACAACATGAACAAAGCTCAAATTCTGATAGAGATTCTTCAGGACTCACGATCATGTATGGAGCAAGAATTGAATACAGAGCACCTAACAAGAAGAGAGAAAGATATTTTCACAAGATTCAATTTTTCCATTCGTCAAGAATCACTCGAATAATGATGAAGATTGTAATGTATTATATGGGGCAAAGCTTATATTTTGTGATGTATCCACAAGTAGTCCAGAACAGTCTAGCTATTGCATTTTATTATTTATTAACTTCCTTATGCTACTCTTGGAGATGAGTTTGATGAAGCGTGCCCATTTCACCTTCTTTAGGTGGGGTGCAATCTTCTCGACTACACTAAGAGACTTCAGGCTTTAGTCTATGGCTTGTGTAGACAAAGCTTCTTTGTACAAATCTTTTACAAAATACATTATCTTTACTTACCAAAAAAAAGTCCTGCGCTAGTCGAGTTTCGATCGGTTTTTCGTGCACCGTCTCGGAAATTCAAAATACAGGCCATTCACGTTGTATTAGCCCATGGTAAGTCGTATGAGCTTGGTTTCACGAAAAAACGCAACGGTCATAAACTTTGTGCAGAGTCGAGTTTCGATCGGTTTTTCGTGCACCGTCTCGGAGATTCCAAATACTGGTCTTTCCCATCTTATTAGCCCATGGGAAGTCGTACAAGCACGCTTTCGCAAAAAAATACGACGGTCATAAACTTTGCGCGAAGTCGTGCGAGAGTCGAGTTTCGATCGGTTTTTCATGCACCGTCTCGGAAATTTAAAATACTGGCCATTCACGTTGTATTAGCCCATGGTAAGTCGTACGAGCTTGGTTTCAAGAAAAAATGCAACCGTCATAAACTTTGCGCAGAGTCGAGTTTCGATCGGTTTTTCGTGCACCGTCTCAGAAATTGAAAAAACTGGTCTTTCCCATCTTATTAGCCCATGGGAAGTCGTACAAGCACGCTTTCGCAAAAAAATACGACGGTCATAAACTTTGCGCGAACTTTGCGCAAAGTCGAGTTTCGATCGGTTTTTCATGCACCGTCACAGAAATTCAAAATACTGGTCATTCACGATGTATTAGCCCATGGTAAGTCGTATGAGCATGGTTTCACGAAAAAACGCGACGGTCATAAACTTTGCGCAGAGTCGAGTTTCGATCGGTTTTTCGTGCACCGTCACGGAAATTCAAAATACTGGTCTTTCCCGTCTTATTAGCCCATGGGAAGTCGTACAAGCACGCTTTCGCAAAAAAATACGATGGTCATAAACTTTGCGCGAAGTCGTGCGCGAGTCGAGTTTCGATCGGTTTTTCGTGCACCGTCTCGGAAATTCAAAATACTGGCCATTCACGTTGTATTAGCCCATGGTAAGTCGTATGAGCTTGGTTTCACGAAAAAACGCAACAGTCATAAATTTTGCGCAGAGTCGAATTTCGATCGATTTTTCGTGCACCGTCTCGGAAATTCAAAATACTGGTCTTTCCCATCATATTAGCCCATGGGAAGTCGTACAAGCACGCTTTCGCAAAAAAATACGACGGTCATAAACTTTGCGCGAACTTTGCGCAAAGTCGAGTTTCGATCGGATTTTCGTGCACCGTCACAGAAATTCAAAATACTGGTCATTCACGATGTATTAGCCCATGGTAAGTCGTATGAGCATGGTTTCACGAAAAAACGCGACCGTCATAATCTTTGCGAGAGTCGAGTTTCGATCGGTTTTTCGTGCACCGTCTTGGAAATTCAAAATACTGGTCTTTCCGTCTTTTTAGCCCATGGGAAGTCATACAAGCACGCTTTCGCAAAAAAATACGACGGTCATAAACTTTGCGCGAAGTCGTGCACGAGTCGAGTATCGATCGGTTTTTCGTGCACCGTCTCGGAAATTAAAAATACTGGCCATTAACGTTGTAGCCCATGGTAAGTCGTCTGAGCATGGTTTCACGAAAAAACGCGACGGTCTTAAACTTTGCGCAGAGTCGAGTTTCGATTGGTTTTTCGTGCACCGTCTCGGAAATTCAAAATACTGGTCTTTCCCGTCTTATTAGCCCATGAGAAGTCGTATGAGCTTGGTTTCACGAAAAAACGCGACGGTCATAAACTTTGCGCAGAGTCGAGTTTCGATCGATTTTTCGTGCACCGTCTCGGAAATTCAAAATACTGGTCTTTCCCGTCTTATTAGCCCATGGGAAGTCGTACAAGCACGCTTTCGCAAAAAAATACGACGGTCAAAGACTTTGCGAGAGTCGAGTTTCGATCGGTTTTTCGTGCACCGTCTCGGAAATTCAAAATACTGGTCTTTCCCATCTTTTTAGCCCATTGGAAGTCATACAAGCACGCTTTCGCAAAAAAATACGACGGTCATAAACTTTGCGCGAAGTCGTGCGCGAGTCGAGTTTCGATCGGTTTTTCGTGCACCGTCTCGGAAATTCAAAATACTGGCCATTCACGTTGTATTAACCCATGGTAAGTCGTATGAGCATGGTTTCAAGAAAAAACGCGACGGTCATAAACTTTGCGCAGAGTCGAGTTTCGATCGATTTTTCGTGCACCGTCTCGGAAATTAAAAATACAGGTATTTCCCGTCTTATTAGCCCATGGGAAGTCGTAAAAGCACGCTTTCGCAAAAAAATACGACGGTCATAAACTTTGCGCGAGTCGTGCGCGAGTCGAGTTTCGATCGGTTTTTCGTGCACCGTCTCGGAAATTCAAAAATACTGGCCATTCACGTTGTAGCCCATGGTAAGTCGTCTGAGCATGGTTTCACGAAAAAACGCGACGGTCTTAAACTTTGCGCAGAGTCGAGTTTCGATCGGTTTTTCGGTGCACCGTCTTGGAAATTCAAAATACTGGTCTTTCCGTCTTTTTAGCCCATGGGAAGTCATACAAGCACGCTTTCGCAAAAAAATACGACGGTCATAAACTTTGCGCGAAGTCGTGCACGAGTCGAGTATCGATCGGTTTTTCGTGCACCGTCTCGGAAATTAAAAATACTTTTTTTTTTTGGTAAGTAAAGATATTGTATTTTGTAAACGATTTGTACAAAGAAGCTTTGTCTACACAAGCCATAGACTAAAGCCTGAAGTCTCTTAGTGTAGTCGAGAAGATTGCACCCCACCTAAAGAAGGTGAAATGAGCACGCTTCATCAAACTCATCTCCAAGAGTAGCATAAGGAAGTTAATAAATAATAAAATGCAATAGCTAGACTGTTCTGGACTACTTGTGGATACATCACAAAATATAAGCTTTGCCCCATATAATTACAATCTTCATCATTATTCGAGTGATTCTTGACGAATGGAAAAATTGAATCTTGTGAAAATATCTTTCTCTCTTCTTGTTAGGTGCTCTGTATTCAATTCTTGCTCCATACATGATCGTGAGTCCTGAAGAATCTCTATCAGAATTTGAGCTTTCTTCATGTTGTGACACTCAAAAATTCTGCCACACCTCTCCTTCCAAATCCACCAAATAGCACATCTGAATATAATTCGTGCTAGTTGTGTAAGAGGCCCCTTTCTTGAGAAGCTTTGCATAAGCATTTCTAATTCATGATGCAAGTTTGGCCGTGGTAGCCTTTGAAAATCAAATCGCTTCAAGATCTCCTTCCATATCCAAGATGAATAATCACAAGCAAAGTAGAGATGGTCAACACTTTCTTCATTTTGCATACACAAAGAGCACCGATTTACAATATAAATACCTCTTCGCTGCATATTGTCCATCGTAGGAAGTTTGCCGAGAAGGGCCTGCCATGTACATAAGGAAATTAAAAATACTGGCCATTAACGTTGTAGCCCATGGTAAGTCGTCTGAGCATGGTTTCACGAAAAAACGCGACGGTCTTAAACTTTGCGCAGAGTCGAGTTTCGATCGGTTTTTCGTGCACCGTCTCGGAAATTCCAAATACTGGCCACGTTGTATTAGCCCATGGTAAGTCGTCTGAGCATGGTTTCACGAAAAAATGCTAGGGTCTTAAACTTTGCGCAGAGTCGAGTTTCGATCGGTTTTTCGTGCACCGTCTCGGAAATTCAAAATAATGGTCTTTCCCGTCTTATTAGCCCATGGGAAGTCGTACAAGCACGCTTTCGCAAAAAAATACGACGGTCATAAACTTTGCGCGAAGTCGTGCTCGAGTCGAGTTTCGATCGGTTTTTCGTGCACCGTCTCGGAAATTGAAAATACTGGCCATTCACGTTGTATTAGCAATGGTAAGTCGTATGAGCATGGTTTCACGAAAAAACACGACGGTCATAAACTATGCGCAGAGTCGAGTTTCGATCGATTTTTCGTGCACCGTCTTGGAAATTCAAAATACTTGTCTTTCCCGTCTTATTAGCCCATGGGAAGTCGTAAAAGCACGCTTTCACAAAAAAATACGACGGTCATAAACTTTGCGCGAAGTCGTGCGCGAGTTGAGTTTCGATCGGTTTTTCGTGCACCATCTCGGAAATTCAAAATACTGGTCTTTCCCGTCTTATTAGCCCATGGAAGTCGTACAAGCACGCTTTCGCAAAAAAATACGACGGTCATAGACTTTGCGCGAAGTCGTGCGCGAGTCGAGTTTCGATCGGTTTTTCGTGCACCGTCTCGGAAATTCAAAATACAGGCTATTCACGTTGTATTAGCCCATGGTAAGTCGTATGAGCTTGGTTTCACGAAAAAACGCAACGGTCATAAACTTTGGGCAGAGTCGAGTTTCGATCGGTTTTTCGTGCACCGTCTCGGAAATTCCAAATACTGGTCTTTCCCATCTTATTAGCCCATGGGAAGTCGTAAAAGCACGCTTTCGCAAAAAAATACGACGGTCATAAACTTTGCGCGAGTCGTGCGCGAGTCGAGTTTCGATCGGTTTTTCGTGCACCGTCTCGGAAATTCAAAAATACTGGCCATTCACGTTGTAGCCCATGGTAAGTCGTCTGAGCATGGTTTCACGAAAAAACGCGACGGTCTTAAACTTTGCGCAGAGTCGAGTTTCGATCGGTTTTTCGTGCACCGTCTTGGAAATTCAAAATACTGGTCTTTCCATCTTTTTAGCCCTTGGGAAGTCATACAAGCACGCTTTCGCAAAAAAATACGACGGTCATAAACTTTGCGCGAAGTCGTGCACGAGTCGAGTATCGATCGGTTTTTCGTGCACCGTCTCGGAAATTAAAAATACTGGCCATTAACGTTGTAGCCCATGGTAAGTCGTCTGAGCATGGTTTCACGAAAAAACGCGACGGTCTTAAACTTTGCGCAGAGTCGAGTTTCGATCGGTTTTTCGTGCACCGTCTCGGAAATTCCAAATACTGGCCACGTTGTATTAGCCCATGGTAAGTCGTCTGAGCATGGTTTCACGAAAAAACGCTAGGGTCTTAAACTTTGCGCAGAGTCGAGTTTCGATCGGTTTTTCGTGCACCGTCTCAAAAATTCAAAATAATGGTCTTTCCCGTCTTATTAGCCCATGGGAAGTCGTACAAGCACGCTTTCGCAAAAAAATACGACGGTCATAAACTTTGCGCGAAGTCATGCTCGAGTCGAGTTTCGATCGGTTTTTTCGTGCACCGTCTCGGAAATTGAAAATACTGGCCATTCACGTTGTATTAGCAATGGTAAGTCGTATGAGCATGGTTTCACGAAAAAACACGACGGTCATAAACTATGCGCAGAGTCGAGTTTCGATCGATTTTTCGTGCACCGTCTCGGAAATTCAAAATACTCGTCTTTCCCGTCTTATTAGCCCATGGGAAGTCGTAAAAGCACGCTTTCACAAAAAAATACGACGGTCATAAACTTTGCGCGAAGTCGTGCGCGAGTTGAGTTTCGATCGGTTTTTCGTGCACCATCTCGGAAATTCAAAATACTGGTCTTTCCCGTCTTATTAGCCCATGGAAGTCGTACAAGCACGCTTTCGCAAAAAAATACGACGGTCATAGACTTTGCGCGAAGTCGTGCGCGAGTCGAGTTTCGATCGGTTTTTCGTGCACCGTCTCGGAAATTCAAAATACAGGCTATTCACGTTGTATTAGCCCATGGTAAGTCGTATGAGCTTGGTTTCACGAAAAAACGCAACGGTCATAAACTTTGGGCAGAGTCGAGTTTCGATCGGTTTTTCGTGCACCGTCTCGGAAATTCCAAATACTGGTCTTTCCCATCTTATTAGCCCATGGGAAGTCGTACAAGCACGCTTTCGCAAAAAAATACGACGGTCATAAACTTTGCGCGAACTTTGCGCAAAGTCGAGTTTCGATCTGTTTTTCGTGCACCGTCTCGAAAATTCAAAATACTGGTCATTCACGATGTATTAGCCCATGGTAAGTCGTATGAGCATGGTTTCACGAAAAAAACGTGACGGTCATAATCTTTGCGAGTGTCGAGTTTCGATCGGTTTTTCGTGCACCGTCTAGGAAATTCAAAATACTGGTCTTTCCCATCTTTTTAGCCCATGGGAAGTCATACAAGCACGCTTTCGCAAAAAAAATACGACGGTCATAAACTTTGCGCGAAGTCGTGCGCGAGTCGAGTTCCGATCGGTTTTTCGTGCACCGTCTCGGAAATTCAAAATACTGGCCATTCACGTTGTATTAGCCCATGGTAAGTCGTATAACAATGGTTTCACGAAAAAACGCGACAGTCATAATCTTTGCGAGAGTCGAGTTTCGATCGGTTTTTCGTGCACCGTCTTGGAAATTCAAAATACTGGTCTTTCCCGTTTTATTAGCCCATGGGAAGTCGTACAAGCTCGCTTTCGCAAAAAAATACGACGGTCAAAAACATTGCGCGAAGTCGCGCGCTGTGTCGAGTTTCGATTGGTTTTACGTGCACCATCTCGGAAATTCAAAATACTGGCCATTCACGATGTATTAGCCCATGGTAAGTCGTATGAGCATGGTTTCACGAAAAAAAGCGATGGTCATAAACTTTGCGCAGAGTCGAGTTTCGATCGGTTTTTCGTTCACCGTCTCGGAAATTCAAAATACTGGTCTTTCCCGTCTTATTACCCATGGGAAGTCGTACAAGCACGCTTTCGCAAAAAAATACGACGGTCATAAACTTTGCGCGAAGTCGTGCACGAGTCGAGTTTCGATCGGTTTTTCGTGCACCGTCTCGGAAATTCAAAATACTGGCCATTAACGTTGTATTAGCCCATTGTAAGTCGTCTGAGCATGGTTTCACGAAAAAACGCGACGGTCTTAAACTTTGCGCAGAGTCGAGTTTCGATCGGTTTTTCGTGCACCGTCTCGGAAATTCAAAAAACTGGTCTTTCCCATCTTATTAGCCCATGGGAAGTCGTACAAGCTCGCTTTCGCAAAAAAATACGACGGTCAAAAACATTGCGCGAAGTCGCACGCTGTGTCGAGTTTCGATTGGTTTTACGTGCACCATCTCGGAAATTCAAAATACTGGCCATTCATGATGTATTAGCCCATGGTAAGTCGTATGAGCATAGTTTCACGAAAAAATGCGACGGTCATAAACTTTGCGCAGAGTCGAGTTTCGATCGATTTTTCGTGCACCGTGTCGGAAATTCAAAATACTGGCCATTCACGTTGTATTAGCCCATGGTAAGTCGTATGAGCATGGTTTCACGAAAAAATGCGACGGTCTTAAACTTTGCGCAGAGTCGAGTTTCGATCGGTTTTTCATGCACCGTCTCCGAAATTCAAAATACTGGTCTTTCCCGTCTTATTAGCCAATGGGAAGTCGTACAAGCATGCTTTCGCAAAAAAATACGATGGTCATAAACTTTGCGCGAAGTCGTGCGCGAGTCGAGTTTCGATCGGTTTTTCGTGCACCGTCTCGGAAATTCAAAATACTGGCCATTCACGTTGTATTAGCCCATGGTAAGTCGTATGAGCATGGTTTCACGAAAAAACGCGACGGTCATAAACTTTGCGCAGAGTCGAGTTTTGATCGATTGTTCGTGCACCGTCTCAGAAATTCAAAATACTGGTCTTTCCCGTCTTATTAGCCCATGGGAAGTCGTACAAGCACGCTTTCGCAAAAAAATACGACGGTCATAAACTTTGCGCGAAGTCGTGCGCGAGTCGAGTTTCGATCGGTTTTTCGTGCACCGTCTCAGAAATTCAAAATACTGGCCATTCACGTTGTATTAGCCCATGGTAAGTCGTATGAGCTTGGTTTCACGAAAAAACGCGACGGTCATAAACTTTGCGCAGAGTCGAGTTTCGATCGATTTTTCGTGCACCGTCTCGGAAATTCAAAATACTGGTCTTTCCCGTCTTATTAGCCCATGGGAAGTCGTACAAGCACGCTTTCGCAAAAAAATACGACGGTCATAAACTTTGCGCGAAGTCGTGCGAGAGTCGAGTTTCGATCGGTTTTTCATGCACCGTCTCGGAAATTTAAAATACTGGCCATTCACGTTGTATTAGCCCATGTTAAGTCGTATGAGCTTGGTTTCACGAAAAAATGCAACCGTCATAAACTTTGCGCAGAGTCGAGTTTCGATCGATTTTTCGTGCACCGTCTCAGAAATTGAAAAAACTGGTCTTTCCCATCTAATTAGCCCATGAGAAGTCGTACAAGCACGCTTTCGCAAAAAAATACGACGGTCATAAACTTTGCGCGAACTTTGCGCAAAGTCGAGTTTCGATCGGTTTTTCGTGCACCGTCACAGAAATTCAAAATACTGGTCATTCACGATGTATTAGCCCATGGTAAGTCGTATGAGCATGGTTTCATGAAAAAACGCGACGGTCATAAACTTTGCGCAGAGTCGAGTTTCGATCGGTTTTTCGTGCACCGTCACGGAAATTCAAAATATTGGTCTTTCCCGTCTTATTAGCCCATGGGAAGTCGTACAAGCACGCTTTCGCAAAAAAATACGATGGTCATAAACTTTGTGCGAAGTTGAGTTTCGATCGGTTTTTCGTGCACCGTCTCGGAAATTCAAAATACTGGCCATTCACGTTGTATTAGCCCATGGTAAGTCGTATGAGCTTGGTTTCACGAAAAAACGCAACGGTCATAAATTTTGCGCAGAGTCAAATTTCGATCGATTTTTCGTGCACCGTCTCGGAAATTCAAAATACTGGTCTTTCCCATCTTATTAGCCCATGGGAAGTCGTACAAGCACGCTTTCGCAAAAAAATACGACGGTCATAAACTTTGCGCGATCCTTACGCAAAGTCGAGTTTCGATCGGTTTTTCGTGCACCGTCACAGAAATTCAAAATACTGGTCATTCACGATGTATTAGCCCATGGTAAGTCGTATGAGCATGGTTTCACGAAAAAACGCGACCGTCATAATCTTTGCGAGAGTCGAGTTTCGATCGGTTTTTCGTGTACCGTCTTGGAAATCCAAAATACTGGTCTTTCCGTCTTTTTAGCCCATGGGAAGTCATACAAGCACGCTTTCGCAAAAAAATACGACGGTCATAAACTTTGCGCGAAGTCATGCACGAGTCGAGTATCGATCGGTTTTTCGTGCACCATCTCGGAAATTAAAAATACTGGCCATTAACGTTGTATTAGCCCATGGTAAGTCGTCTGAGCATGGTTTCACGAAAAAACGCGACGGTCTTAAACTTTGCGCAGTGTCGAGTTTCGATCGGTTTTTCGTGCACCGTCTCGGAAATTCAAAATGCTGGTCTTTCCCGTCTTATTAGCCCATTGGAAGTCGGACAAGCACGCTTTCGCAAAAAAATACGACGGTCATAATCTTTGCGAGAGTCGAGTTTCGACCGGTTTTTCGTGCACCGTCTAGGAAATTCAAAATACTGGTCTTTCCCATCTTTTTAGCCCATTGGAAGTCATACAAGCACGCTTTCGCAAAAAAATACGACGGTCATAAACTTTGCGCGAAGTTGTGCGCGAGTCGAGTTTCGATCGGTTTTTCGTGCACCGTCTCGGAAATTCAAAATACTGGCAATTCACGTTGTATTAACCCATGGTAAGTCGTATGAGCATGGTTTCAAGAAAAAACGCGACGGTCATAAACTTTGCGCAGAGTCGAGTTTCGATCGATTTTTCGTGCACCGTCTCGGAAATTGAAAATACTGGTATTTCCCGTCTTATTAGCCCATGGGAAGTCGTAAAAGCACGCTTTCGAAAAAAAATACGACGGTCATAAACTTTGCGCGAGTCGTGCGCGAGTCGAGTTTCGATCGGTTTTTCGTGCACCGTCTCGGAAATTCAAAAATACTGGCCATTCACGTTGTATTAGCCCATGGTAAGTCGTATGAGCATGGTTTCACGAAAAAACGCGACGGTCATAAACTTTGGGCAGAGTCGAGTTTCGATCGATTTTTCGTGCACCGTCTCGGAAATTCAAAATACTAGTCTTTCCCGTCTTATTAGCCCATGGGAAGTCGTACAAGCACGCTTTCACAAAAAAATACGACGGTCATAAACTTTGCGCGAAGTCGTGCGCGAGTCGAGTTTCGATCGGTTTTTCGTGCACCATCTCGGAAATTCAAAATACTGGCCATTCACGATGTATTAGCCCATGGTAAGTCGTATGAGCATAGTTTGACGAAAAAACGCGACGGTCATAAACTTTGCGCAGAGTCGAGTTTCGATCGATTGTTCGGGCACCGTCTCGGAAATTCAAAATACTGTAATTTCCCGTCTTATTAGCCCATGGGAAGTCGTACAAGCACGCTTTCGCAAAAAAATACGACGGTCATAAACTTTGCGCGAAGTCGTGCGAGAGTCGAGTTTCGATCGGTTTTTCGTGCACCGTCTCGGAAATTCAAAATACTGGCCATTCACGTTGTATTAGCCCATGGTAAGTCGTATAACAATGGTTTCACTAAAAAACGTGACCGTCATAATCTTTGCGAGAGTCGAGTTTCGATCGGTTTTTCGTGCACCGTCTTGGAAATTCAAAATACCGGTCTTTCCCGTTTTATTAGCCCATGGGAAGTCGTACAAGCTCGCTTTCGCAAAAAAATACGACGGTCAAAAACATTGCGCGAAGTCGCGCGCTGTGTCGAGTTTCGATTGGTTTTACGTGCACCATCTCGGAAATTCAAAATACTGGCCATTCACGATGTATTAGCCCATGGTAAGTCGTATGAGCATGGTTTCACGAAAAAAAGCGATGGTCATAAACTTTGCGCAGAGTCGAGTTTCGATCGGTTTTTCGTTCACCGTCTCGGAAATTCAAAATACTGGTCTTTCCCGTCTTATTAGCCCATGGGAAGTCGTACAAGCACGCTTTCGCAAAAAAATACGACGGTCATAAACTTTGCGCGAAGTCGTGCACGAGTCGAGTTTCGATCGGTTTTTCGTGCACCGTCTCGGAAATTCAAAATACTGGCCATTAACGTTGTATTAGCCCATTGTAAGTCGTCTGAGCATGGTTTCACAAAAAAACGCGACGGTCTTAAACTTAGCGCAGAGTCGAGTTTCGATCGGTTTTTCGTGCACCGTCTCGGAAATTCAAAAAACTGGTCTTTCCCGTCTTATTAGCCCATGGGAAGTCGTACAAGCTCGCTTTCGCAAAAAAATACGACGGTCAAAAACATTGCGCGAAGTCGCATGCTTTGTCGAGTTTCGATTGGTTTTACGTGCACCATCTCGGAAATTCAAAATACTGGCCATTCACGATGTATTAGCCCATGGTAAGTCGTATGAGCATAGTTTCACGAAAAAACGCGACGGTCATAAACTTTGCGCAGAGTCGAGTTTCGATCGATTTTTCGTGCACCGTCTCGGAAATTCAAAATACTGGCCATTCACGTTGTATTAGCCCATGGTAAGTTGTTTGAGCATGGTTTCACGAAAAAACGCGACGGTCTTAAACTTTGCGCAGAGTCGAGTTTCGATCGGTTTTTCATGCACCGTCTCCGAAATTCAAAATACTGGTCTTTCCCGTCTTATTAGCCAATGGGAAGTCGTACAAGCATGCTTTCGCAAAAAAATACGATGGTCATAAACTTTGCGCGAAGTCGTGCGCGAGTCGAGTTTCGATCGGTTTTTCGTGCACCGTCTCGGAAATTCAAAATACTGGCCATTCACGTTGTATTAGCCCATGGTAAGTCGTATGAGCATGGTTTCACGAAAAAACACGACGGTCATAAACTTTGCGCAGAGTCAAGTTTCGATCGATTGTTCGTGCACCGTCTCGGAAATTCAAAATACTGGTATTTCCCGTCTTATTAGCCCATGGGAAGTCGTACAAGCACGCTTTTGCAAAAAAATACGACGGTCATAAACTTTGCGCGAAGTCGTGCGCGAGTCGAGTTTCGATCGGTTTTTCGTGCACCGTCTCGGAAATTCAAAATACTGGCAATTAACGTTGTATTAGCCCATGGTAAGTCGAATGAGCATGGTTTCACGAAAAAACGCGACGGTCATAATCTTTGTGAGAGTCGAGTTTCGATCGGTTTTTCGTGCACCGTCTTGGAAATTCAAAATACTGGTCTTTCCCGTCTTATTAGCCCATGGGAAGTCGTACAAGCTCGCTTCCGCAAAAAAATAAGACAGTCAAAAACATTGCGCGAAGTCGTGCGCGAGTCGAGTTTCGATCGGTTTTTCGTGCACCGTCTCGGAAATTCAAAATACTGGCCATTCACGTTGTATTAGCCCATGGTAAGTCGAATGAGCATGGTTTCGCGAAAAAACGCGACGGTCATAATCTTTGCGAGAGTCGAGTTTCGATCGGTTTTTCGTGCACCGTTTTGGAAATTCAAAATACTGGTCTTTCCCGTCTTATTAGCCCATGGGAAGTCGTACAAGCTCGCTTTCGCTAAAAAATACGATGGTCATAAACTTTGCGCGAAGTCGTGCGCGTGTCGAGTTACGATCGGTTTTTCGTGCACCGTCTCGGAAATTCAAAATACTGGCCATTCACGTTGTATTAGCCCATGGTAAGTCGTATGAGCATGGTTTCACGAAAAAACACGACGGTCATAAACTTTTTTTTTTTTTGGTAAGTAAAGATAATGTATTTTGTAAAAGATTTGTACAAAGAAGCTTTGTCTACACAAGCCATAGACTAAAGCCTGAAGTCTCTTAGTGTAGTCGAGAAGATTGCACCCCACCTAAAGAAGGTGAAGTGGGCACGCTTCATCGAACTCATCTCCAAGAGTAGCACAAGGAAGTTAATAAATAAAAATGCAATAGCTAGACTGTTCTGGACCACTTGTGGATACATCACAAAATATATTTTTTTTTTGGTAAGTAAAGATAATGTATTTTGTAAAAGATTTGTACAAAGAAGCTTTGTCTACACAAGCCATAGACTAAAGCCTGAAGTCTCTTAGTGTAGTCGAGAAGATTGCACCCCACCTAAAGAAGGTGAAATGGGCACGCTTCATCAAACTCATCTCCAAGAGTAGCATAAGGAAGTTAATAAATAATAAAATGCAATAGCTAGACTGTTCTGGACTACTTGTGGATACATCACAAAATATAAGCTTTGCCCCATATAATACATTACAATCTTCATCATTATTCGAGTGATTCTTGACGAATGGAAAAATTGAATCTTGTGAAAATATCTTTCTCTCTTCTTGTTAGGTGCTCTGTATTCAATTCTTGCTCCATACATGATCGTGAGTCCTGAAGAATCTCTATCAGAATTTGAGCTTTGTTCATGTTGTGACACTCAAAAATTCTGCCACACCTCTCCTTCCAAATCCACCATATAGCACATCTGAATATAATTCTTGCTAGTTGTGTAAGAGGCCCCTTTCTTGAGAAGCTTTGCATAAGCATTTCTAATTCATGATGCCGGTTTGGCCGTGGTAGCCTTTGAAAATCAAATCGCTTCAAGATCTCCTTCCATATCCAAGATGAATAATCACAAGCAAAGTAGAGATGGTCAACACTTTCTTCATTTTGCATACACAAAGAGCACCGATTTACAATATAAATACCTCTTCGCTGCATATTGTCCATCGTAGGAAGTTTGCCGAGAAGGGCCTGCCATGTACATAAGGAATGTCGCTGTGAGCATGGACTATCCCATGTCCAACTACTTTGGATCCACTTGTTGTTTCGTCTTCTAATTTGGTTCCATGCAGATGTAGCACTAAATTTACCGTTATCATGAAGCCAAATAAGCATATCTTAAGAGTTGTTCATGATTGGAATAGCCCTAATAGTCGGCCAAAGTAATAACATGTCAGGGGAGGTAGGGTTGGGAAGACACCAAGTACCATTGTTAATGAATTCAGAAACCTTCCAGTCTTTGGGAGCCCCCAGATCCTGTCGTACTCTATCACCAAATATCTGAAATATACTTTTCCCATTCACCCAAGGATCATACCACATATTAATATTGGTTCCAGAAGAAATCACATAAGAAATATTGTTACGTAGCCATCGCCTTGCCTTCAGAATTCCTTTCCAAGCAGAAGAATGAGATGTTTTTGCAGATGTTTCCCAGATTGATTCCTTAGTTAGGTACCTAGCAAAAACCGATTGTGACCATAAGGAAGACTTGTTTTGTAAAATATCCCATAATTGCTTTACCATACAAGCTTTATTCCAATCTCTAATATGTCGAAGATTCAGCCCCCCTTCATCCTTCGGTTTGCAAATGCTGTCCCAATTCACCATGTGCATTGCCTTACCATCTGTGCCATTCCAAAAGAAGTTCATAAGTAATTTATCAATATCATGGAGAAGCCCGGCGGGTAGAAGGAATGCATGAGACCAATAAATAGAATAAGAGATCAACACAGATCGAATAAGTTCAAGTCGTCCAGCTTTAGAAAGAAGCCTATTTTTCCAAGAGGAAATTCTGTTCTTAATTTTTTGTATAATAGGCTGACAGGAGGCTTTGTTGATTCCAGTGGATATAAGTGGGAGACCCAAGTAAGGAACCGGTAAATTTCCTTCAGCAACTCCCAATGTTTGAGCAATATGATCCTTATTGTCAATGCAAGCACCCACATATACTTTGCTCTTTGCATGGTTTAGCTTAAGACCAGAAACTTTACCAAATTCATTAAGAATATCTGCCAGATTACTCACAGAAACTGGATCATCTCGAAGGAAGATAATAAGGTCATCGGCAAATGTTATGTGAGAGATATAAACAGAACCATAATGTGGTACCTTAATTTTGCCATTGGAAACAGCCTCTTCTAACATACAACTGAGCCCTTCC
This sequence comes from Ensete ventricosum, assembly GCA_029747655.1. Classification (NCBI taxonomy): domain Eukaryota; kingdom Viridiplantae; phylum Streptophyta; class Magnoliopsida; order Zingiberales; family Musaceae; genus Ensete; species Ensete ventricosum. The sequence goes on from JAQQAF010000003.1 coordinate 41,807,149, forward strand.
ATTGCAATGGTAAAAAGATAAGGAGATAGTGGATCGCCTTGCCGAATGCCATTCTTACTCCCAAAGAAGCCAATAGGTGAACCATTAAAGAGAATTAAAAATTTTGGAGTTTCCAAGCAACATTGAATCCATTTAACCCAGTGCTGAGGGAAGCCCATATTATGGAGCATCATGTAAATAAAATTCCTATTGACTGAGTCAAAGGCCTTTCGTAAATCAGCTTTAAAACAGATCTTTTTTCCTCTTGTTTTAGAATGTAGATCCTTAACCAAATCATTAGCAAGCAGGACATTATGATGGATACTCCTCCCTTTAAGAAAAGCAGCCTGATTAGGACTAATGACCTTATTCATGACCTTTTGTAGTCTATCTGCCAGCAACTTAGAGATAACCTTATAAATAAAGTTGCACAGTGAAATAGGACGGTAGTTCTCCAATGAATCGGCTCCATCATTTTTAGGCACTAAAGAAATAAAAGTGCAATTCATTTCTTTAAGAATGTGACCTGAGGAGAAAAAATGTCGACAAGCTTTTATGACATCGTTGCCTACAAGCCCATGCAATTTGATAAAACTCAGCTGGAAATCCATCTGGACCAGGGCTTTTGTGCTTCGGGGACTTAAAAACAACTTTCACAATTTCATCATCCGTTATTGGGGCATTAAGATGAGAGAGGGCTTCAGAATCAAGTCGTCTTGTAGGCCCAACATGAACACTATTAGGCTGCTGTTCCTGATTGAGTAAGGAATAAAAAAATTGCTTGGTGTAATTTTTAACCTCATCCAGATCCTCAATGAGATTACCATCTATACCTTTGCATTTTTTGATGCGATTAGTAGCCCTTCTGGTAGCAATAGCAGCATAGAAAAACTTCGTATTAGAATCCCCTAGAGTAAGCCAATGCTGTCGTGACTTCTGTTTCAAAAAGCATTCCTCCTGCTTCAAAGCTTGCATAAAGTTATTTCTAGCAGCAGCCTCTTTGTATATAAGATTCGCATCCAGAGGTTGAAGATTTAGCTCGCTTTGCACAGCCATAAGTTCTTTCTTGCATAACTGAACCCTATCGTTGATATTTCCAAATGTAGTTGAATTCTACTTCTTCAGTGCTGCTTTGCATGCTTTTAGTTTTTGACATAGGATGTAAGGGGGAGAACCAAAGACATTAATGTCCCAAGCTGACTTAATAACTTCGAGGAACTTCGGGTGAGAACTCCACATATTAAAAAATCTAAAAGGTTTCTTGACTCTGGGTAGTGCTTTATCTGCATGTATATGCATAATAGAGTGATCCGAAAATAACTTAGCACCGTACTCAAGAAGTGAATCTGGGAAAACTGCTAACCATTCCTGATTAATCAAACATCTGTCAAGTCGAGCCATATTTTTTCTTTCAGCAGTACTTTGATTGTTCCATGAGAACCAATCACCTACAGATTTCATGTCAGTCAATGCAGCAGTATCTATACAATCATTAAAATGTTGAAGCTGACATTCGGAAAGCACTCTACCCCCCACTTTCTCATTTGTGTATCTGACAGTATTAAAGTCACCGAGAACAGCCCAAGGTACTGTAGGATAACTATTTGCAATGCTAACCAGATCACGCCATAGAGCATTCCTGTCAGACATACTGTTAGATGCATAAATACCGGTAATATTGAATTGACATCCAGTCTGTTTATCCTCTGCCTTAAGATGAATGAATTGATTAGTAGCAGAAATAAACCAAGCAGTAACAAGGTTAGGATGCCATAAGACCCAAACTCGACCATAAGTATCCTGAGAATCATTAGTAAAAAGTTCTGCCTCAGGCCATATTAAATTCTTCTGAACTCGAACACGATGAGGTTTAATTTTTGTTTCCACAAGAATCACCATGTCACATGCAGCAGATCGGATTATTCTATTGAGCTCCCGACATTTCTCAGTCTTATTAAGTCCACGAACATTCCAACAGCTTATTTTCATCAATACTAGATAGAAGGAAGAGCATGCAATTTTGGGAGGACACTACCATCTTTTTTCTTATCCTTTGATTTTGCATGGTCCTCTCGCATAATATCTTTACTCTTTAATCCTCTATTCCTATATTTATCCACCTCATCCACAGCTTGCAAATGTTTAAATTTTTGCATACCTTGAGGCAAGAGTCCTGAATAGCGGGATGTGTCGAAGAGCGATGAGTTTGGTGAGTTGCAATGTCTTAGTTCCCAAGAGGTTGTTGAAATGAAATTTCCTGATTATCTGAAGGAGTGATTCGTGAAGGCGAGGTTGTTATTGGGGAGTGAGAACCTTGGGAAGCTCCTGCAGTGAAAGTCTCTGATATAATAGGTAAAGATGGAAGTCCTGAGTTGTCTTTCTCTTGTTCGTGTCGCTGCCCCAACGAGTCAGAGTGTTCAATCATCTTCTCCGCCATCACCACTGTTGGCACTGGAGTATCAGTGCTTGGATTAGTGGTAGTGACCCCATTCTGTGGCTCTTGGCGTGGTCGGTAGACCTGTGTGATTTTCTGTGAAGGCTGTTGGCAGGCACCATTTACATGTCCAAAAGATAGACAAACCTTGCATCGTTGTGGCTTCCAAGAATATGAGACTTTCACCTTTCGGGTGCTCCCATCAAGATCACGGTAAGAAACATTATTCGGCAATTCCTCATCAGAAGAAACCATTACACAAGCTCTGGCAAAGGTCAATCTCGTTTGCGAAGCTGTTGCCTTATCAAGATACAATGGCTGTCCCAGGGTGCTGCAAAGCTTTGCAATAAAACGACGACCCCAGAGATGTAGTGGAAGTCCATGGAAAGAAACCCATATTGGGATAGACTGTAGACTGTCTAACTCCAATCTCACATCAGGTGCCCAGCGTCGTAGTATCATTGGATGACCACGGATAGTCCAAAATCCTTCAAGGACCCGTTGTAAATCTTCTTCCGAATAAAGCCTGCATACAAAGAATCCTGTCTCCAACATATGAAGATCAAATGTTGATATTCCCCATCGAGTTCTGATGTATGAGGATAGTGGGAAAAAGGATGTTCTTAGTCCAACAACGTAGCCCACAATTGCCATTGACCATGTCTCAATTAGTTCGTCGGAATCAATAGCCTCATACACAGTAATCTTCTGGTCAGCCTGTACTTCTGGAGCATAAAAGTCCAGTCGAAGATCCGGACTACCCACTGGAGCCTTGAAGAGGCTACTCCAAGGCTTCGGATCTCGGGAAATAGGAGCTGGAGGTCGTGATCTAGATCGTGAACGACCTCGGGCCTGGTTCATTGAAGGAGCATCCCGTCGAGAAGAAGAAATCAGCGGTGGAACATCCTGGTGTGAAACCGGCCTAAGCTGCTGGGGAGGAACCAGCGGCTGTTGGAGAGGAGCAACCCCCTCCCGCGGTGAAGTAACCAACGGCTAAGGAGCAACCCTCTCCCGCTGTGACTGCTGGAGAGGGGCGTTCTGCTGTGAAGCAATCAGCCGCTGGGAAGAAGCCAGCGGAGGAGCATCCCGCTGGAACAGAGGATGCGAAGCAGAGTGCCGCGTCCGGCCGCTCGCATCCATGGCGTCGCTCGCCCTAGAGACCGCCAGCCGCCTAGGGGAGACGAAGCCACCACCCTGCCCACACTAATGTCGCAGCCGTGGCCCCTTCCACGCCGATTGTAGAAGCAGCCGTCGCCCTTTCCACGCTGGAGTTGCCGCAGGAAGCGGCAGTGAACCCAGCCCCAATCGCAGGGCAGCTTCCACCGTTTCTTGCCCTTAAGTCCGTCCCGCGCCTAGGGGAGAAGAGCCGCCGCCCTTCCACGCCTGAAATCGCCGATTCCCGGCCTGGAATCGCTGATCGCAGGAGCGACCGCCGGCCTTCCACTCGCCGCGGAGCGATCGCAGAAGAGAAATCGCCCAAGGGAGCAATCGCAAGCACAAGCGCAAGGGAAGAGGTTGCCGCCCCCAGCGTCGATCGCAAGCGCAAGCCCAAGCAGAGCAGAGCACTCACGCACGCACGCAAGGGAACGCAGGCCCATTCCTCCCCATTCCCAAGCAGATGCGTGCACCGTCTCTCCTCCTCTCTCTCTCTCCGCCTCTCTCTCTCAAGTCAAACCGATCGAATCTCGACTCTGCGCAAAGTTTATGACCGTCGCGTTTTTTCGTAGCGCGAGTCGAGTTTCGATCGGTTTTTCGTTCACCGTCTCCGAAATTCAGAATATTGGCCATTCACGTTGTATTAGCCCATGGTAAGTCGTATGAGCATGGTTTCACGAAAAAATGCGACGGTCATAAACTTTGCGCAGAGCCGAGTTCGATCGATTTTTCGTGCACCGTCTCGAAAATTCAAAATACTGGTATTTCTCGTCTTATTTGCCCATGGGAAGTCGTACAAGCACGCTTTCGCAAAAAAATACGACGGTCATAAACTTTGCGCGAAGTCGAGCGCGAGTCGAGTTTCGATCGGTTTTTCGTGCACCGTCTCGGAAATTAAAAATACTGGCCATTCACGATGTATTAGCCCATGGTAAGTCGTATGAGCATGGTTTCACGAAAAAACGCGACGGTCTTAAACTTTGCGCAGAGTCGAGTTTCGATCGGTTTTTCGTTCACCGTCTCGGAAATTCAAAACACTAGTCTTTCCCGTCTTATTAGCCCATGGGAAGTCGTACAAGCACGCTTTCGCAAAAAAATACGACGGTCATAAACTTTGCCCGAAGTCGTGCACGAGTCGAGTTTCGATCGGTTTTTCGTGCACCGTCTCGGAAATTCAAAATACTGGCCATTCACGTTGTATTAGCCCATGGTAAGTCGTATGAGCATGGTTTCAAGAAAAAACGCGACGGTCATAAACATTGCGCAGAGTCGAGTTTCGATCGATTTTTCATGCACCGTCTCGGAAATTCAAAATACTGGTCTTTCCCGTCTTATTAGCCCATGGGAAGTCGTAGAAGCACGCTTTCGCAAAAAAATACGACGGTCATAAACTTTGCGCGAAGTCGTGCACGAGTCGAGTTTCGATCGGTTTTTCGTGCACCGTCTCGGAAATTCAAAATACTGGCCATTCACGTTGTATTAGCCCATTGTAAGTCGTATGAGCATGGTTTCAAGAAAAAACGCGACGGTCATAAACTTTGCGCAGAGTCGAGTTTCGATCGGTTTTTCGTGCACCGTCACAAAAATTCAAAATACTGGTCATACACGATGTATTAGCCCATGGTAAGTCGTATGAGGATGGTTTCACGAAAAAACGCGACCGTCATAATCTTTGCGAGAGTCGAGTTTCGATCGATTTTTAGTGCACCGACTCAGAAATTCAAAATACTGGTATTTCCCGTCTTATTAGCCCAGGGGAAGTCGTACAAGCACGATTTCGCAAAAAAATACGACGGTCATAAACTTTGCGCGAAGTCGTGCGCGAGTCGAGTTTCGATCGATTTTTCGTGCACCGTCTCGGAAATTAAAAATACTGGCCATTCACGATGTATTAGCCCATGGTAAGTCGTATGAGCATGGTTTCACGAAAAAACGCGACGGTCTTAAACTTTGCGCAGAGTCGAGTTTCGATCGGTCTATTACGTGGCAATTGTGGGCTACGTTGTTGGTCTAAGAACATCCTTTTTCCCACTATCCTCATACATCAGAACTCGATGGGGAATATCAACATTTGATCTTCATATGTTGGAGACCGGATTCTTTGTATGCAGGCTTTATTCGGAAGAAGATTTACAACGGGTCCTTGAAGGATTTTGGACTATCCGTGGTCATCCAATGATACTACGACGCTGGGCACCTGATGTGAGATTGGAGTTAGACAGTCTACAGTCTATCCCAATATGGGTTTCTTTCCATGGACTTCCACTACATCTCTGGGGTCGTCGTTTTATTGCAAAGCTTTGCAGCACCCTGGGACAACCATTGTATCTTGATAAGGCAACAGCTTCGCAAACGAGATTGACCTTTGCCAGAGCTTGTGTAATGGTTTCTTCTGATGAGGAACTGTCGAATGATGTTTCTTACCGTGATCTTGATGGGAGCACCCGAAAGGTGAAAGTCTCATATTCTTGGAAGCCACAACGATGCAAGGTTTGTCTATCTTTTGGACATGTAAATGGTGCCTGCCAACAGCCTTCACAAAAAATCACACAGGTCTACCGACCACGCCAAGAGCCACAGAATGGGGTCACTACCACTAATCCAAGCACTGATACTCCAGTGCCAACAGTGGTGATGGCGGAGAAGATGATTGAACACTCTGACTCGTTGGGGCAGCGACACGAACAAGAGAAAGACAAGTCAGGACTTCCATCTTTACCTATTATATCAGAGAATTTCACTGCAGGAGCTTCCCAAGGTTCTCACTCCCCAATAACAACCTCGCCTTCACGAATCACTCCTTCAGATAATCAGAAAATTTCATTTCAACAACCTCTTGGGAACCAAGACATTGCAACTCACCAAACTCATCGCTCTTCGACACATCCCGCTATTCAGGACTCCTTGCCTCAAGGTACGCAAAAATTTAAACATTTGCAAGCTGTGGATGAGGTGGATAAATATAGGAATAAAGGATTAAAGGGTAAAGATATTATGCGTGAGGACCATGCAAAATCAAAGGATAAGAAAAAGGATGGTAGTGTCCTCCCAAAATCGCATGCTCTTCCTTCTATCTAGTATTGATGAAAATAAGCTGTTGGAATGTTCGTGGACTTAATAAGACTGAGAAATGTCGGGAGCTCAATAGAATAATCTGATCTGCTGCATGTGACATTGTGATTCTTGTGGAAACAAAAATTAAACCTCATCGTGTTCAAGTTCAGAAGAATTTAATATGGCCTGAGGCAGAACTTTTTACTAATGATTCTCAGGATACTTATGGTCGAGTTTGGGTCTTATGGCATCCTAATCTTGTTACTGCTTGGTTTATTTCTGCTACTAATCAATTCATTCATCTTAAGGCAGAGGATAAACAGACTGGATGTCAATTCAATATTACCGGTATTTATGCATCTAACAGTATGTCTGACAGGAATGCTCTATGGCGTGATCTGGTTAGCATTGCAAATAGTTATCCTACAGTACCTTGGGTTGTTCTCGGTGACTTTAATACTGTCAGATACACAAATGAGAAAGTGGGGGGTAGAGTGCTTTCCGAATGTCAGCTTCAACATTTTAATGATTGTATAGATACTGCTGCATTGACTGATATGAAATCTGTAGGTGATTGGTTCTCATGGAACAATCAAAGTACTGCTGAAAGAAAAATTATGGCTCGACTTGACAGATGTTTGATAAATCAGGAATGGTTGCAGTTTTTCCAAATTCACTTCTTGAGTACGGTGCTAAGTTATTTTCGGATCACTCTATTATGCATATACATGCAGATAAAGCACTACCAAGAGTCAAGAAACCTTTTAGATTTTTTAATATGTGGAGTTCTCACCCAAAGTTCCTCGAAGTTATTAAGTCAGCTTGGGACATTAATGTATTTGGTTCTCCCCCTTACATCCTATGTCAAAAACTTTATTAGCCCATGGGAAGTCGTACAAGCACTCTTTCGCAAAAAAATACGACGGTCATAAACTTTGCGCGAAGTCGTGCGCGAGTCGAGTTTCGTTCGGTTTTTCATGCACCGTCTCGGAAATTCAAAATACTGGTCATTCACGTTGTATTAGCCCATGGTAAGTCGTATGACAATTGTTTCACGAAAACGTGAATGACCGTCGCGTTTTTTAGGCACTAAAGAACTTATGGCTGTGCAAAGCGAGCTAAATCTTCAACCTCTGGATGCGAATCTTATATACAAAGAGGCTGCTGCTAGAAATAACTTTATGCAAGCTTTGAAGCAGGAGGAATGCTTTTTGAAACAGAAGTCACGACAGCATTGGCTTACTCTAGGGGATTCTAATACGAAGTTTTTCTATGCTGCTATTGCTACCAGAAGGGCTACTAATCGCATCAAAAAATGCAAAGGTATAGATGGTAATCTCATTGAGGATCTGGATGAGGTTAAAAATTACACCGAGCAATTTTTTTATTCCTTACTCAATCAGGAACAGCAGCCTAATAGTATTCATGTTGGGCCTACAAGACGACTTGATTCTGAAGCCCTCTCTCATCTTAATGCCCCAATAACGGATGATGAAATTGTGAAAGTTGTTTTTAAGTCCCCGAAGCACAAAAGCCCTGGTCCAGATGGATTTCCAGCTGAGTTTTATCAAATTGCATGGGCTATTGTAGGCAACGATGTCATAAAAGCTTGTCGACATTTTTTCTCCTCAGGTCACATTCTGAAAGAAATGAATTGCACTTTTATTTCTTTAGTGCCTAAAAATGATGGAGCCGATTCATTGGAGAACTACCGTCCTATTTCACTGTGCAACTTTATTTATAAGGTTATCTCTAAGTTGCTGGCAGATAGACTACAAAAGGTCATGAATAAGGTCATTAGTCCTAATCAGGCTGCTTTTCTTAAAGGGAGGAGTATCCATCATAATGTCCTGCTTGCTAATGATTTGGTTAAGGATCTACATTCTAAAACAAGAGGGAAAAAGATCTGTTTTAAAGCTGATTTACGAAAGGCCTTTGACTCAGTCAATAGGGATTTTATTTACATGATGCTCCATAATATGGGCTTCCCTCAGCACTGGGTTAAATGGATTCAATGTTGCTTGGAAACTCCAAAATTTTCAATTCTCTTTAATGGTTCACCTATTGGCTTCTTTGGGAGTAAGAATGGCATTCGGCAAGGTGATCCACTATCTCCTTATCTTTTTACCATTGCAATGGAAGGGCTCAGTTGTATGTTAGAAGAGGCTGTTTCCAATGGCAAAATTAAGGTACCACATTATGGTTCTGTTTATATCTCTCACATAACATTTGCCGACGACCTTATTATCTTCCTTCGAGATGATCCAGTTTCTGTGAGTAATCTGGCAGATATTCTTAATGAATTTGGTAAAGTTTCTGGTCTTAAGCTAAACCATGCAAAGAGCAAAGTATATGTGGGTGCTTGCATTGACAATAAGGATCATATTGCTCAAACATTGGGAGTTGCTGAAGGAAATTTACCGGTTCCTTACTTGGGTCTCCCACTTATATCCACTGGAATCAACAAAGCCTCCTGTCAGCCTATCATACAAAAAATTAAGAACAAAATTTCCTCTTGGAAAAATAGGCTTCTTTCTAAAGCTGGACGACTTGAACTTATTCGATCTGTGTTGACCTCTTATTCTATTTATTGGTCTCATGCATTCCTTCTACCAGCCGGGCTTCTCCATGATATTGATAAATTACTTATGAACTTCTTTTGGAATGGCACAGATGGTAAGGCAATGCATATGGTGAATTGGGACAGCATTTGCAAACCGAAGGATGAAGGGGGGCTGAATCTTCGACATATTAGAGATTGGAATAAAGCTTGTATGGTAAAGCAATTATGGGATATTTTACAAAACAAGTCTTCCTTATGGTCACAATGGGTTTTTGCTAGGTACCTTACCAAGGAATCAATCTGGGAAGTATCTGCAAAAACATCTCATTCTGCTGCTTGGAAAGGAATTCTAAAGGCAAGGAGATGGCTACGTAACAATATTTCTTATGTGATTTCTTCTGGAACCAATATTAATATGCGGTATGATCGTTGGGTGAATGGGAAAAGCATATTTCAGATATTTGGTGATAGAGTACGACAGGATCTGGGGGCTCCCAAAGACTGGAAGGTTTCTGAATTCATTAACAATGGTACTTGGTGTCTTCCCAACCCTACCTCCCCTGACATGTTATTACTTTGGCCGACTATTAGGGCCATTACAATCAAGAACAACTCTTCAGATATGCTTATTTGGCTTCATGATAACGGTAAATTTAGTGCTACATCTGCATGGAACCAAATTAGACGACGAAACAACAAGTGGATCCAAAGTAGTTGGACATGGGATAGTCCATGCTCACAGCGACATTCCTTATGTACATGGCAGGCCCTTCTCGGCAAACTTCCTACGATGGACAATATGCAGCGAAGAGGTATTTATATTGTAAATCGGTGCTCTTTGTGTATGCAAAATGAAGAAAGTGTTGACCATCTCTACTTTGCTTGTGATTATTCATCTTGGATATGGAATGAGATCTTGAAGCGATTTGATTTTCAAAGGCTACCACGGCCAAACTTGCATCATGAATTAGAAATGCTTATGCAAAGCTTCTCAAGAAAGGGGCCTCTTACACAACTAGCACGAATTATATTCAGATGTGCTATTTGGTGGATTTGGAAGGAGAGGTGTGGCAGAATTTTTGAGTGTCACAACATGAACAAAGCTCAAATTCTGATAGAGATTCTTCAGGACTCACGATCATGTATGGAGCAAGAATTGAATACAGAGCACCTAACAAGAAGAGAGAAAGATATTTTCACAAGATTCAATTTTTCCATTCGTCAAGAATCACTCGAATAATGATGAAGATTGTAATGTATTATATGGGGCAAAGCTTATATTTTGTGATGTATCCACAAGTAGTCCAGAACAGTCTAGCTATTGCATTTTATTATTTATTAACTTCCTTATGCTACTCTTGGAGATGAGTTTGATGAAGCGTGCCCATTTCACCTTCTTTAGGTGGGGTGCAATCTTCTCGACTACACTAAGAGACTTCAGGCTTTAGTCTATGGCTTGTGTAGACAAAGCTTCTTTGTACAAATCTTTTACAAAATACAATATCTTTACTTACCAAAAAAAAAAAAAGTCGTGCACGAGTCGAGTTTCGATCGGTTTTTCGTGCACAGTCTCGGAAATTCAAAATACTGGCCATTCACGTTGTATTAGCCCATGGTAAGTCGTATGAGCATGGTTTAAAGAAAAAACGCGACGGTCATAAACTTTGCGGGTTTATCTTGGTGAAAGCGTGAGGAGGAGAGAGAGAGGAGGAGAGACGGTGCACGCATCGGCTTGGGAATGGGGGGGAATGGGCCTGCGTTCCCTTGCGTGCGTGCGTGAGTGCTCTGCTCTGCTTGGGCTTGCGCTTGCGCTTGCGATCGACGCTGGGGACGACAACCTCTTCCCTTGCGCTTGTGCTTGCGATTGCTCCCTTGGGCGATTTCTCCTCTACGATCACTCCGCGGCGAGTGGAAGGCCGGCGGTCGCTCCTGCGATCAGCGATTCCAGGCCGGGAATCGGCGACTTCAGGCGTGGAAGGGCGGCGGCTCTTCTCCCCTAGGCGCGGGACGGACTCTAGGGCAAGAAACGGTGGAAGCTGCGCTGCGATTGGGGCTGGGTTCACTGCCGCTTCCTGCGGCAACTCCAGCGTGGAAAGGGCGACGGCTGCTTCTGCAATCGGCGTGGAAGGGGCGACGGCTGCGACATTAGTGTGGGCAGGGTGGTGGCTTCCTCTCCCCTAGGCGGCTGGCGGCTAGGGCGAGCGACGCCATGGATGCGAGCGGCCGGACGCGGCACTCTGCTTCGCATCCTCTGTTCCAGCGGGATGCTCCTCCGCTGGCTTCTTCCCAGCGGCTGATTTCTTCACAGCAGAACGCCCCTCTCCAGCAGTCACAGCGGGAGAGGGTTGCTCCTCAGCCGCTGGTTACTTCACCGCGGGAGGGGGTTGCTCCTCTCCAACAGCCGCTGGTTCCTCCCCAGCAGCTTAGGCCGGTTTCACACCAGGATGTTCCACCGCTGATTTCTTCTTCTCGACGGGATGCTCCTTCAATGAACCAGGCCCGAGGTCGTTCACGATCTAGATCACGACCTCCAGCTCCTATTTCCCGAGATCCGAAGCCTTGGAGTAGCCTCTTCAAGGCTCCAGTGGGTAGTCCGGATCTTCGACTGGACTTTTTTGCTCCAGAAGTACAGGCTGACCAGAAGATTGCTGTGTATGAGGCTATTGATTCCGACGAACTAATTGAGACATGGTCAATGGCAATTGTGGGCTACGTTGTTGGACTAAGAACATCCTTTTTCCCACTATCCTCATACATCAGAACTCGATGGGGAATATCAACATTTGATCTTCATATGTTGGAGACCGGATTCTTTGTATGCAGGCTTTATTCGGAAGAAGATTTACAACGGGTCCTTGAAGGATTTTGGACTATCCGTGGTCATCCAATGATACTACGACGCTGGGCACCTGATGTGAGATTGGAGTTAGACAGTCTACAGTCTATCCCAATATGGGTTTCTTTTCATGGACTTCCACTACATCTCTGGGGTCATCGTTTTATTGCAAAGCTTTGCAGCACCCTGGGACAACCATTGTATCTTGATAAGGCAACAGCTTCGCAAACGAGATTGACCTTTGCCAGAGCTTGTGTAATGGTTTCTTCTGATGAGGAACTGCCGAATGATGTTTCTTATCGTGATCTTGATGGGAGCACCCGAAAGGTGAAAGTCTCATATTCTTGGAAGCCACAACGATGCAAGGTTTGTCTATCTTTTGGACATGTAAATGGTGCCTGCCAACAGCCTTCACAAAAAATCACACAGGTCTACCGACCACGCCAAGAGCCACAGAATGGGGTCACTACCACTAATCCAAGCACTGATACTCCAGTGCCAACAGTGGTGATGGCGGAGAAGATGATTGAACACTCTGACTCGTTGGGGCAGCGACACGAACAAGAGAAGTCAGGACTTCCATCTTTACCTATTATATCAGAGAATTTCACTGCAGGAGCTTCCCAAGGTTCTCACTCCCCAATAACAACCTCGCCTTCACGAATCACTCAGAGTCGAGTTTCGATCGATTTTTCATGCACCGTCTCGGAAATTCAAAATACTGGTATTTCCCGTCTTATTAGCCCATGGGAAGTCGTACAAGAACGCTTTCGCAAAAAAATACGACGGTCATAAACTTTGCGCGAAGTCGTGCGCGAGTCGAGTTTCGATCGGTTTTTCGTGCACCGTCTCGAAAATTCAAAATACTGGTCATTAACGTTGTATTAGCCCATGGTAAGTCGTATGACAATGGTTTCACGAAAAAACGCGACGGTCATAAACTTTGCGCAGAGTCGAGTTTCGATCAATTTTTCGTGCACCGTCTCGGAAATTCAAAATACTGGTCATTCCCGTCTTATTAGCCCATGGGAAGTCGTAGAAGCACGCTTTCGCAAAAAAATACGACGGTCATAAACTTTGCGCGAAGTCGTGCACGAGTCGAGTTTCGATCGGTTTTTCGTGCACCGTCTCGGAAATTCAAAATACTGGCCATTCACGTTGTATTAGCCCATTGTAAGTCGTATGAGCATGGTTTCAAGAAAAAACGCGACGGTCATAAACTTTGCGAAGAGTCGAGTTTCGATCGGTTTTTCGTGCACCGTCACAAAAATTCAAAATACTGGTCATACACGATGTATTAGCCCATGGTAAGTCGTATGAGGATGGTTTCACGAAAAAACGCGACCGTCATAATCTTAGCGAGAGTCGAGTTTCGATCGATTTTTAGTGCACCGACTCGGAAATTCGAAATACTGGTCTTTCCCGTCTTATTAGCCCATGGGAAGTCGTACAAGCTCGCTTTCGCAAAAAAATACGACGGTCATAAACTTTGCGCGAAGTCGTGCGCGAGTCGAGTTTCGATCGGTTTTTCGTGCACCGTCTCGGAAATTCAAAATACTGGCCATTCACGTTGTATTAGCCCATGGTAAGTCGTCTGAGCATGGTTTCACGAAAAAACGTGACGGTCTTAAACTTTGCGCAGAGTCGAGTTTCGATCGATTTTTCGTGCAGCGTCTCCGAAATTCAAAATATTGGTCTTTCCCGTCTTATTTGCCCATGGGAAGTCATACAAGCATGCTTTCGCAAAAAAATACGACGGTCATAAACTTTGCGCGAAGTCGTGCGCGAGTCGAGTTTCGATCGGTTTTTCGTGCACCGTCTCGGAAATTCAAAATACTGTCCATTCACGTTGTATTAGCCCATGGTAAGTCGTATGACCATGGTATCACGAAAAAACGCAACCGTCATAATCTTTGCGAGAGTCGAGTTTCGATCGGTTTTTCGTGCACCATCTTGAAAATTCAAAATACTGGTCTTTCCCGTCTTATTAGCCCATGGGAAGTCGTACAAGCTCGCTTTCGCAAAAAAATACGACGGTCGAAAACATTGCGCGAAGTCGCGCGCTGTGTCGAGTTTCGATCGGTTTTTCGTGCACCGTCTCGGAAATTCAAAATACTGGCCATTCACGTTGTATTAGCCCATGGTAAGTCGTATGAGCATGGTTTCACGAAAAAACGCGACGGTCATAAACTTTTTAGCAGAGTCGAGTTTCGATCGATTGTTCGTGCACCGTCTCGGAAATTCAAAATACTGGTATTTCCCGTCTTATTAGCCCATGTGAAGTCGTACAAGCACGCTTTCGCAAAAAAATACGACGGTCATAAACTTTGCGCGAAGTCGTGCGCGAGTCGAGTTTCGATCGGTTTTTCGTGCACCGTCTCGGAAATTCAAAATACTGGCCATTCACGTTGTATTAGCCCATGGTAAGTCGTATGAGCATGGTTTCACGAAAAAACGCGACGGTCATAAACTTTGCGCAGAGTCGAGTTTCGATCGATTTTTCGTGCACCGTCTCGGAAATTCAAAATACTGGTATTTCCCGTCTTATTAGCCCATGGGAAATCGTAGAAGCACGCTTTCGCAAAAAAATTCGACGGTCATAAACTTTGCGCGAAGTCGTGCGCGAGTCGAGTTTCGATCGGTTTTTCGTGCACCGTCTCGGAAATTCAAAATACTGGCCATACACTTTGTATTATCCCATGGTAAGTCATATGACAATGGTTTCACGAAAAAACGCGACCGTCATAATCTTTGCGAGAGTCGAGTTTCGATCGGTTTTTCGTGCACCGTCTTGGAAATTCAAAATACTGGTCTTTCCCGTCTTATTAGCCCATGGGAAGTCGTACAAGCTCGCTTTCGCAAAAAAATACGACGGTCAAAAACATTGCGCGAAGTCGCGCGCTGTGTCGAGTTTCGATTGGTTTTACGTGCACCATCTCGGAAATTCAAAATACTGGCCATTCACGATGTATTAGCCCATGGTAAGTCGTATGAGCATGGTTTCACGAAAAAAAGCGACGGTCATAAACTTTGCGCAGAGTCGAGTTTCCATCGGTTTTTCGTTCACCGTCTCGGAAATTTAAAACACTGGTCTTTCCCGTCTTATTTTTTTTTTTTTTTGGTAAGTAAAGATAATGTATTTTGTAAAAGATTTGTACAATACGACGGTCATAAACTTTGCGCGAAGTCGTGCACGAGTCGAGTTTCGATCGATTTTTCGTGCACCGTCTCGGAAATTCAAAATACTGGCCATTAACGTTGTATTAGCCCATTGTAAGTCGTCTGAGCATGGTTTCACGAAAAAACGCGACGGTCTTAAACTTTGCGCAGAGTCGAGTTTCGATCGGTTTTTCGTGCACCGTCTCGGAAATTCAAAAAACTGGTCTTTCCCGTCTTATTAGCCCATGGGAAGTCGTACAAGCTCGCTTTCGCAAAAAAATACGACGGTCAAAAACATTGCGCGATGTCGCATGCTGTGTCGAGTTTCGATTGGTTTTACGTGCACCATCTCGGAAATTCAAAATACTGGCCATTCACGATGTATTAGCCCATGGTAAGTCGTATGAGCATAGTTTAACGAAAAAACGCGACGGTCATAAACTTTGCGCAGAGTCGAGTTTCGATCGGTTTTTCGTGCACCGTCTCGGAAAATCAAAATACTGGCCCATCACGTTGTATTAGCCCATGGTAAGTCGTATGAGCATGGTTTTAAGATAATGTATTTTGTAAAAGATTTGTACAATACGACGGTCATAAACTTTGCGCGAAGTCGTGCACGAGTCGACTTACGATCGGTTTTTCGTGCACCGTCTCGGAAATTCAAAATACTGGCCATTCACGTTGTATTAGCCCATGGTAAGTCGTATGAGCATGGTTTTAAAAAAAAACGCGACGGTCATAAACTTTGCGCAGAGTCGAGTTTCGATCGATTTTTCGTGCACCGTCTCGAAAATTCAAAATACTGGTCTTTCCCGTCTTATTAGCCCATGGGAAGTCGTACAAGCACGCTTTCGCAAAAAAATACGACGGTCATAAACTTTGCGCGAAGTCGTGCGCGAGTCGAGTTTCGATAGGTTTTTCGTGCACCGTCTCAGAAATTCAAAATACTGGCCATTCACGTTGTATTAGCCCATGGTATTTTTTTTTTTTTTTGGTAAGTAAAGATATTGTATTTTGTAAAAGATTTGTACAAAGAAGCTTTGTCTACACAAGCCATAGACTAAAGCCTGAAGTCTCTTAGTGTAGTCGAGAAGATTGCACCCCACCTAAAGAAGGTGAAATGAGCACGCTTCATCAAACTCATCTCCAAGAGTAGCATAAGGAAATTAATAAATAATAAAATGCAATAGCTAGACTGTTCTGGACTACTTGTGGATACATCACAAAATATAAGCTTTGCCCCATATAATACATTACAATCTTCATCATTATTCGAGTGATTCTTGACGAATGGAAAAATTGAATCTTGTGAAAATATCTTTCTCTCTTCTTGTTAGGTGCTCTGTATTCAATTCTTGCTCCATACATGATCGTGAGTCCTGAAGAATCTCTATCAGAATTTGAGCTTTGTTCATGTTGTGACACTCAAAAATTCTGCCACACCTCTCCTTCCAAATCCACCAAATAGCACATCTGAATATAATTCGTGCTAGTTGTGTAAGAGGCCCCTTTCTTGAGAAGCTTTGCATAAACATTTCTAATTCATGGTAAGTCGTATGAGCATGGTTTCACGAAAAAATGTGACGGTCATAAACTTTTCGCAGAGTCGAGTTTCGATCGATTTTTCGTGCAACGTCTCGGAAATTCAAAATACTGGTATTTCCCGTCTTATTAGCCCATGGGAAGTTGTACAAGAACGCTTTCGCAAAAAAATACGACGGTCATAAACTTTGCGCGAAGTCGTGCGCGAGTCGAGTTTCGATCGGTTTTTCGTGCACCGTCTCGAAAATTCAAAATACTGGTCATTAACGTTGTATTAGCCCATGGTAAATCGTATGACAATGGTTTCACGAAAAAATGCGACGGTCATAAACTTTACGCAGAGTCGAGTTTCGATCGATTTTTCGTGCACCGTCTCGGAAATTCAAAATACTGGTCTTTCCCGTCTTATTAGCCCATGGGAAGTCGTACAAGCACGCTTTCGCAAAAAAATACGACGGTCATAAACTTTGCGCGAAGTCGTGCGAGAGTCGAGTTTCGATCGGTTTTTCGTGCACCGTCTCGGAAATTCCAAATACTGGCCATTCACGTTGTATTAGCCCATGGTAAGTCGTCAGAGCATGGTTTCACGAAAAAACGCTACGGTCTTAAACTTTGCGCAGAGTCGAGTTTCGATCGGTTTTTCGTGCACCGTCTCGGAAATTCAAAATACTGGTCTTTCCCGTCTTATTAGCCAATAGGAAGTCGTACAAGCACGCTTTCGCAAAAAAATACGACGGTAATAAACTTTGCGCGAGAGAGGCGGAGAGAGAGAGGAGGAGAGACGGTGCACGCATCTGCTTGGGAATGGGGAGGAATGGGCCTGCGTTCCCTTGCGTGCGTGCATGAGTGCTCTGCTCTGCTTGGGCTTGCGCTTGCGATCGACGCTGGGGGCGGCAACCTCTTCCCTTGCGCTTGTGCTTGCGATTGCTCCCTTTTTCTCCTCTGCGATCGCTCCGCGGCGAGTGGAAGGCCGGCGGTCGCTCCTGCGATCAGCGATTCCAGGCCGGGAATCGGCGATTTCAGGCGTGGAAGGGCGGCGGCTCTTCTCCCCTAGGCGCGGGACGGACTCTAGGGCAAGAAACGGTGGAAGCTGCCCTGCGATTGGGGCTGGGTTCACTGCCGCTTCCTGCGGCAACTCCAGCGTTGAAAGGGCGACGGCTGCTTCTGCAATCGGCGTGGAAGGGGCGACGGCTGCGACATTTGTGTGGGCAGGGTGGTGGCTTCGTCTCCCCTAGGCGGCTGGCGGTCTCTAGGGCGAGCGACGCCATGGATGCGAGCGGCCGGACGCGGCACTCTGCTTCGCATCCTCTGTTCCAGCGGGATGCTCCTCCGCTGGCTTCTTCCCAGCGGCTGATTGCTTCACAGCAGAACGCCCCTCTCCAGCAGTCACAGCGGGAGAGGGTTGCTCCTCAGCCGCTGGTTACTTCACCGCGGGAGGGGGATGCTCCTCTCCAACAGCCGCTGGTTCCTCCCCAGCAGCTTAGGCCGGTTTCACACCAGGATGTTCCACCGCTGATTTCTTCTTCTCGACGGGATGCTCCTTCAATGAACCAGGCCCGAGGTCGTTCACGATCTAGATCACGACCTCCAGCTCCTATTTCCCGAGATCCGAAGCCTTGGAGTAGCCTCTTCAAGGCTCCAGTGGGTAGTCCGGATCTTCGACTGGACTTTTATGCTCCAGAAGTACAGGCTGACCAGAAGATTGCTGTGTATGAGGCTATTGATTCCGACGAACTAATTGAGACATGGTCAATGGCAATTGTGGGCTACGTTGTTGGACTAAGAACATCCTTTTTCCCACTATCCTCATACATCAGAACTCGATGGGGAATATCAACATTTGATCTTCATATGTTGGAGACCGGATTCTTTGTATGCAGGCTTTATTCGGAAGAAGATTTACAACGGGTCCTTGAAGGATTTTGGACTATCCGTGGTCATCCAATGATACTACGACGCTGGGCACCTGATGTGAGATTGGAGTTAGACAGTCTACAGTCTATCCCAATATGGGTTTCTTTCCATGGACTTCCACTACATCTCTGGGGTCGTCGTTTTATTGCAAAGCTTTGCAGCACCCTGGGACAGCCATTGTATCTTGATAAGGCAACAGCTTCGCAAACGAGATTGACCTTTGCCAGAGCTTGTGTAATGGTTTCTTCTGATGAGGAACTGCCGAATAATGTTTCTTACCGTGATCTTGATGGGAGCACCCGAAAGGTGAAAGTCTCATATTCTTGGAAGCCACAACGATGCAAGGTTTGTCTATCTTTTGGACATGTAAATGGTGCCTGCCAACAGCCTTCACAGAAAATCACACAGGTCTACCGACCACGCCAAGAGCCACAGAATGGGGTCACTACCACTAATCCAAGCACTGATACTCCAGTGCCAACAGTGGTGATGGCGGAGAAGATGATTGAACACTCTGACTCGTTGGGGCAGCGACACGAACAAGAGAAAGACAAGTCAGGACTTCCATCTTTACCTATTATATCAGAGACTTTCACTGCAGGAGCTTCCCAAGGTTCTCACTCCCCAATAACAACCTCGCCTTCACGAATCACTCCTTCAGATAATCAGGAAATTTCATTTCAACAACCTCTTGGGAACCAAGACATTGCAACTCACCAAACTCATCGCTCTTCGACACATCCCGCTATTCAGGACTCCTTGCCTCAAGGTACGCAAAAATTTAAACATTTGCAAGCTGTGGATGAGGTGGATAAATATAGGAATAGGGGATTAAAGGGTAAAGATATTATGCGAGAGGACCATGCAAAATCAAAGGATAAGAAAAAGGATGGTAGTGTCCTCCCAAAATCGCATGCTCTTCCTTCTATCTAGTATTGATGAAAATAAGCTGTTGGAATGTTCGTGGACTTAATAAGACTGAGAAATGTCGGGAGCTCAATAGAATAATCCGATCTGCTGCATGTGACATGGTGATTCTTGTGGAAACAAAAATTAAACCTCATCGTGTTCGAGTTCAGAAGAATTTAATATGGCCTGAGGCAGAATTTTTTACTAATGATTCTCAGGATACTTATGGTCGAGTTTGGGTCTTATGGCATCCTAACCTTGTTACTGCTTGGTTTATTTCTGCTACTAATCAATTCATTCATCTTAAGGCAGAGGATAAACAGACTGGATGTCAATTCAATATTACCGGTATTTATGCATCTAACAGTATGTCTGACAGGAATGCTCTATGGCGTGATCTGGTTAGCATTGCAAATAGTTATCCTACAGTACCTTGGGCTGTTCTCGGTGACTTTAATACTGTCAGATACACAAATGAGAAAGTGGGGGGTAGAGTGCTTTCCGAATGTCAGCTTCAACATTTTAATGATTGTATAGATACTGCTGCATTGACTGACATGAAATCTGTAGGTGATTGGTTCTCATGGAACAATCAAAGTACTGCTGAAAGAAAAATTATGGCTCGACTTGACAGATGTTTGATTAATCAGGAATGGTTAGCAGTTTTCCCAGATTCACTTCTTGAGTACGGTGCTAAGTTATTTTCGGATCACTCTATTATGCATATACATGCAGATAAAGCACTACCCAGAGTCAAGAAACCTTTTAGATTTTTTAATATGTGGAGTTCTCACCCAAAGTTCCTCGAAGTTATTAAGTCAGCTTGGGACATTAATGTCTTTGGTTCTCCCCCTTACATCCTATGTCAAAAACTAAAAGCATGCAAAGCAGCACTGAAGAAGTGGAATTCAACTACATTTGGAAATATCAACGATAGGGTTCAGTTATGCAAGAAAGAACTTATGGCTGTGCAAAGCGAGCTAAATCTTCAACCTCTGGATGCGAATCTTATATACAAAGAGGCTGCTGCTAGAAATAACTTTATGCAAGCTTTGAAGCAGGAGGAATGCTTTTTGAAACAGAAGTCACGACAGCATTGGCTTACTTTAGGGGATTCTAATACGAAGTTTTTCTATGCTGCTATTGCTACCAGAAGGGCTACTAATCGCATCAAAAAATGCAAAGGTATAGATGGTAATCTCATTGAGGATCTGGATGAGGTTAAAAAAATTACACCAAGCAATTTTTTTATTCCTTACTCAATCAGGAACAACAGCCTAATAGTATTCATGTTGGGCCTACAAGACGACTTGATTCTGAAGCCCTCTCTCATCTTAATGCCCCAATAACGGATGATGAAATTGTGAAAGTTGTTTTTAAGTCCCCGAAGCACAAAAGCCCTGGTCCAGATGGATTTCCAGCTGAGTTTTATCAAATTGCATGGGCTATTGTAGGCAACGATGTCATAAAAGCTTGTCGACATTTTTTCTCCTCAGGTCACATTCTTAAAGAAATGAATTGCACTTTTATTTCTTTAGTGCCTAAAAATGATGGAGCCGATTCATTGGAGAACTACCATCCTATTTCACTGTGCAACTTTATTTATAAGGTTATCTCTAAGTTGCTGGCAGATAGACTACAAAAGGTCATGAATAAGGTCATTAGTCCTAATCAGGCTGCTTTTCTTAAAGGGAGGAGTATCCATCATAATGTCCTGCTTGCTAATGATTTGGTTAAGGATCTACATTCTAAAACAAGAGGAAAAAAGATCTGTTTTAAAGCTGATTTACGAAAGGCCTTTGACTCAGTCAATAGGAATTTTATTTACATGATGCTCCATAATATGGGCTTCCCTCAGCACTGGGTTAAATGGATTCAATGTTGCTTGGAAACTCCAAAATTTTCAATTCTCTTTAATGGTTCACCTATTGGCTTCTTTGTGAGTAAGAATGGCATTCGGCAAGGCGATCCACTATCTCCTTATCTTTTTACCATTGCAATGGAAGGGCTCAGTTGTATGTTAGAAGAGGCTGTTTCCAATGGCAAAATTAAGGTACCACATTATGGTTCTGTTTATATCTCTCACATAACATTTGCCGATGACCTTATTATCTTCCTTCGAGATGATCCAGTTTCTATGAGTAATCTGGCAGATATTCTTAATGAATTTGGTAAAGTTTCTGGTCTTAAGCTAAACCATGCAAAGAGCAAAGTATATGTGGGTGCTTGCATTGACAATAAGGATCATATTGCTCAAACATTGGGAGTTGCTGAAGGAAATTTACCGGTTCCTTACTTGGGTCTCCCACTTATATCCACTGGAATCAACAAAGCCTCCTGTCAGCCTATTTTACAAAAAATTAAGAACAGAATTTCCTCTTGGAAAAATAGGCTTCTTTCTAAAGCTGGACGACTTGAACTTATTCGATCCGTGTTGATCTCTTATTCTATTTATTGGTCTCATGCATTCCTTCTACCTGTCGGGCTTCTCCATGATATTGATAAATTACTTATGAACTTCTTTTGGAATGACACAGATGGTAAGGCAATGCACATGGTGAATTGGGACAGCATTTGCAAACCGAAGGATGAAGGGGGGCTGAATCTTCGACATATTAGAGATTGGAATAAAGCTTGTATGGTAAAGTAATTATGGGATATTTTACAAAACAAGTCTTCCTTATGGTCACAATGGGTTTTTGCTAGGTACCTAACTAAGGAATCAATCTGGGAAACATCTGCAAAAACATCTCATTCTTCTGCTTGGAAAGGAATTCTGAAGGCAAGGCGATGGCTACGTAACAATATTTCTTATGTGATTTCTTCTGGAACCAATATTAATATGTGGTATGATCCTTGGGTGAATGGGAAAAGTATATTTCAGATATTTGGTGATAGAGTACGACAGGATCTGGGGGCTCCCAAAGACTGGAAGGTTTCTGAATTCATTAACAATGGTACTTGGTGTCTTCCCAACCCTACCTCCCCTGACATGTTATTACTTTGGCCGATTATTAGGGCTATTCCAATCATGAACAACTCTTCAGATATGCTTATTTGGCTTCATGATAACGGTAAATTTAGTGCTACATCTGCATGGACCCAAATTAGACGACGAAACAACAAGTGGATCCAAAGTAGTTGGACATGGGATAGTCCATGCTTACAGCGACATTCCTTATGTACATGGCAGGCCCTTCTCGGCAAACTTCCTACGATGGACAATATGCAGCGAAGAGGTATTTATATTGAAAATCGGTGCTCTTTGTGTATGCAAAATGAAGAAAGTGTTGACCATCTCTACTTTGCTTGTGATTATTCATCTTGGATATGGAAGGAGATCTTGAAGCGATTTGATTTTCAAAGGCTACCACGGCCAAACCTGCATCATGAATTAGAAATGCTTATGCAAAGCTTCTCAAGAAAGGGGCCTCTTACACAACTAGCAAGAATTATATTCAGATGTGCTATATGGTGGATTTGGAAGGAGAGGTGTGGCAGAATTTTTGAGTGTCACAACATGAAAAAAGCTCAAATTCTGATAGAGATTCTTCAGGACTCACGATCATGTATGGAGCAAGAATTGAATACAGAGCACCTAACAAGAAGAGAGAAAGATATTTTCACAAGATTCAATTTTTCCATTCGTCAAGAATCACTCGAATAATGATGAAGATTGTAATGTATTATATGGGGCAAAGCTTATATTTTGTGATGTATCCACAAGTAGTCCAGAACAGTCTAGCTATTGCATTTTATTATTTATTAACTTCCTTATGCTACTCTTGGAGATGAGTTTGATGAAGCGTGCCCATTTCACCTTCTTTAGGTGGGGTGCAATCTTCTCGACTACACTAAGAGACTTCAGGCTTTAGTCTATGGCTTGTGTAGACAAAGCTTCTTTGTACAAATCTTTTACAAAATACATTATCTTTACTTACCAAAAAAATAAACTTTGCGCGAAGTCGTGCGCGAGTCGTGTTTCGATCGGTTTTTCGTGCACCGTCTCGGAAATTCAAAAAACTGGCCATTCACGTTGTATGAGCCCATGGTAAGTCGTATGAGCTTGGTTTCACGAAAAAACGCGACGGACATAAACTTTGCGCAGAGTCGAGTTTCGATCGATTTTTCGTGCACCGTCTCGGAAATTCAAAATACTGGTCTTTCCCGTCTTATTAGCCCATGGGAAGTCGTACAAGCACGCTTTCGCAAAAAAATAGGACGGTTATAAACTTTGCGCGAAGTCGTGCGAGAGTCGAGTTTTGATCTGTTTTTCGTGCACCGTCTCGGAAATTCAAAATACTGGCCATTCACGTTGTATTACCCCATGGTAAGTCGTATGAGCTTGGTTTCACGAAAAAACACAACGGTCATAAACTTTGCGCAGAGTCGAGTTTCGATCGATTTTTCGTGCACCGTCTCGGAAATTAAAAAAACTGGTCTTTCCCGTCTTATTAGCCCATGGGAAGTCGTACAAGCACGCTTTCGCAAAAAAATATGACGGTCATAAACTTTGCGCGAACTTTGCGCAAAGTCGAGTTTCGATCGGTTTTTCGTGCACCGTCACAGAAATTCAAAATACTGGTCATTCACGATGTATTAGCCCATGGTAAGTCGTATGAGTATGGTTTCACGAAAAAACGCGACGGTCTTAAACTTTGCGCAAAGTCGAGTTTCGATCGGTTTTTCGTTCAGCGTCTCGGAAATTCAAAATACTGGTCTTTCCCGTCTTATTAGCCCATGGGAAGTCGTACAAGCACGCTTTCGCAAAAAAATACGACGGTCATAAACTTTGCGCGAAGTCGTGCACGAGTCGAGTTTCGATCGGTTTTTCGTGCACCGTCTCGGAAATTCAAAATACTGGCCATTCACGTTGTATTAGCCCATGGTAAGTCGTATGAGCATGGTTTCAAGAAAAAACGCGACGGTCATAAACTTTGCGCAGAGTCGAGTTTCGATCGGTTTTTCGTGCACCGTCACAGAAATTCAAAATACTGGTCATACACGATGTATTAGCCCATGGTAAGTCGTATGAGCATGGTTTCACGAAAAAACGCGACCGTCATAATCTTTGCGAGAGTCGAGTTTCGATCGATTTTTAGTGCACCGACTCGGAAATTAAAAAATACTGGTATTTTCCGTCTTATTAGCCCAGGGGAAGTCGTACAAGCACGATTTCGCAAAAAAATACGACGGTCATAAACTTTGCGCGAAATCGTGCGCGAGTCGAGTTTCGATCGGTTTTTAGTGCACCGTCTCGGAAATTCAAAATACTGGCCATTCACGTTGTATTAGCCCTTGGTAAGTCATATGACAATGGTTTCACGAAAAAACGCGACCGTCATAATCTTTGCAACAGTCGAGTTTCGATCGGTTTTTCGTGCACCGTCTTGGAAATTCAAAATACTGGTCTTTCCCGTCTTATTAGCCCATGGGAAGTCGTACAAGCACGCTTTCGCAAAAAAATACGACGGTCATAAACTTTGCGCGAAGTCGTGCGCGAGTCGAGTTTCGATCGGTTTTTCGTGCACCATCTCGGAAATTCAAAATACTGGTCTTTCCCGTCTTATTAGCCCATGGGAAGTCGTACAAGCACGGTTTCGCAAAAAAAAATACGACGGTCATAGACTTTGCGCGAAGTCGTGCGCGAGTCGAGTTTCGATCGGTTTTTCGTGCACCGTCTCGAAAATTCAAAATACTGGCTATTCACGTTGTATTAGCCCATATTTTACAAAACAAGTCTTCCTTATGGTCACAATGAGTTTTTGCTAGGTACCTAACCAAGGAATCAATCTGGGAAACATCTGCAAAAACATCTCATTCTGCTGCTTGGAAAGGAATTCTGAAGGCAAGGCGATGGCTACGTAACCATATTTCTTATGTGATTTCTTCTGGAACCAATATTAATATGTGGTATGATCCTTGGGTGAATGGGAAAAGTATATTTCAGATATTTGGTGATAGAGTACGACAGGATCTGGGGGCTCCCAAAGACTGGAAGGTTTCTGAATTCATTAACAATGGTACATGGTGTCTTCCCAACCCTACCTCCCCTGACATGTTATTACTTTGGCCGACTATTAGGGCTATTCCAATCAAGAACAACTCTTCAGATATGCTTATTTGGCTTCATGATAACGGTAAATTTAGTGCTACATCTGCATGGAACCAAATTAGACGACGAAACAACAAGTGGATCCCAAGTAGTTGGACATGGGATAGTCCATGCTCACAGCGACATTCCTTATGTACATGGCAGGCCCTTCTCGGCAAACTTCCTACGATGGACAATATGCAGCGAAGAGGTATTTATATTGTAAATCGGTGCTCTTTGTGTATGCAAAAATGAAGAAAGTGTTGACCATCTCTACTTTGCTTGTGATTATGAGCGGTGACTTTACGCAAGGTTGGAGAGAGAGGCGGAGAGAGAGAGGAGGAGAGACGGTGCACGCATCTGCTTGGGAATGGGGGGGAATGGGCCTGCGTTCCCTTGCGTGCGTGCGTGAGTGCTCTGCTCTGCTTGGGCTTGCGCTTGCGATCGACGCTGGGGGCGGCAACCTCTTCCCTTGCGCTTGTGCTTGCGATTGCTCCCTTGGGCGATTTCTCCTCAACGATCGCTCCGCGGCGAGTGGAAGGCCGGCGGTCGCTCCTGCGATCAGCGATTCCAGGCCGGGAATCGGCGATTTCAGGCGTGGAAGGGCGGCGGCTCTTCTCCCCTAGGCGCGGGACGGACTCTAGGGCAAGAAACGGTGGAAGCTGCCCTGCGATTGGGGCTGGGTTCACTGCCGCTTCCTGCGGCAACTCCAGCGTGGAAAGGGCGACGGCTGCTTCTGCAATCGGCGTGGAAGGGGCGACGGCTGCGACATTAGTGTGGGCAGGGTGGTGGCTTCCTCTCCCCTAGGCGGCTGGAGGTCTCTAGGGCGAGCGACGCCATGGATGCGAGCGGCCGGACGCGGCACTCTGCTTCGCATCCTCTGTTCCAGCGGGATGCTCCTCCGCTGGCTTCTTCCCAGCGGCTGATTGCTTCACAGCAGAACGCCCCTCTCCAGCAGTCACAGCGGGAGAGGGTTGCTCCTCAGCCGCTGGTTACTTCACCGCGGGAGGGGGTTGCTCCTCTCCAACAGCCGCTGGTTCCTCCCCAGCAGCTTAGGCCGGTTTCACACCAGGATGTTCCACCGCTGATTTCTTCTTCTCGACGGGATGATCCTTCAATGAACCAGGCCCGAGGTCGTTCACGATCTAGATCACGACCTCCAGCTCCTATTTCCCGAGATCCGAAGCCTTGGAGTAGCCTCTTCAAGGCTCCAGTGGGTAGTCCGGATCTTCGACTGGATTTTTTTGCTCCAGAAGTACAGGCTGACCAGAAGATTGCTGTGTATGAGGCTATTGATTCCGACGAACTAATTGAGACATGGTCAATGGCAATTGTGGGCTACGTTGTTGGACTAAGAACATCTTTTTTCCCACTATCCTCATACATCAGAACTCGATGGGGAATATCAACATTTGATCTTCATATGTTGGAGACCGGATTCTTTGTATGCAGGCTTTATTCGGAAGAAGATTTACAACGGGTCCTTGAAGGATTTTGGACTATCCGTGGTCATCCAATGATACTACGACGCTGGGCACCTGATGTGAGATTGGAGTTAGACAGTCTACAGTCTATCCCAATATGGGTTTCTTTCCATGGTCTTCCACTACATCTATGGGGTCGTCGTTTTATTGCAAAGCTTTGCAGCACCCTGGGACAGCCATTGTATCTTGATAAGGCAACAGCTTCGCAAACGAGATTGACCTTTGCCAGAGCTTGTGTAATGGTTTCTTCTGATGAGGAACTGCCGAATGATGTTTCTTACCGTGATCTTGATGGGAGCACCCGAAAGGTGAAAGTCTCATATTCTTGGAAGCCACAACGATGCAAGGTTTGTCTATCTTTTGGACATGTAAATGGTGCCTGCCAACAGCCTTCACAAAAAATCACACAGGTCTACCGACCACGGCAAGAGCCACAGAATGGGGTCACTACCACTAATCCAAGCACTGATACTCCAGTGCCAACAGTGGTGATGGCGGAGAAGGTGATTGAACACTCTGACTCGTTGGGGCAGCGACACGAACAAGAGAAAGACAAGTCAGGACTTCCATCTTTACCTATTATATCAGAGACTTTCACTGCAGGAGCTTCCCAAGGTTCTCACTCCCCAATAACAACCTCGCCTTCACGAATCACTCCTTCAGATAATCAGGAAATTTCATTTCAACAACCTCTTGGGAACCAAGACATTACAACTCACCAAACTCATCGCTCTTCGACACATCCCGCTATTCAGGACTCCTTGCCTCAAGGTACGCAAAAATTTAAACATTTGCAAGCTGTGGATGAGGTGGATAAATATAGGAATAAAGGATTAAAGGGTAAAGATATTATGCGAGAGGACCATGCAAAATCAAAGGATAAGAAAAAGGATGGTAGTGTCCTCCCAAAATCGCATGCTCTTCCTTCTATCTAGTATTGATGAAAATAAGCTGTTGGAATGTTCGGGGACTTAATAAGACTGAGAAATGTCGGGAGCTCAATAGAATAATCCGATCTGCTGCATGTGACATGGTGATTCTTGTGGAAACAAAAATTAAACCTCATCGTGTTCGAGTTCAGAAGAATTTAATATGGCCTGAGGCAGAACTTTTTACTAATGATTCTCAGGATACTTATGGTCGAGTTTGGGTCTTATGGCATCCTAACCTTGTTACTGCTCGGTTTATTTCTGCTACTAATCAATTCATTCATCTTAAGGCAGAGGATAAACAGACTGGATGTCAATTCAACATTACCGGTATTTATGCATCTAACAGTATGTCTGACAGGAATGCTCTATGGCGTGATCTGGTTAGCATTGCAAATAGTTATCCTACAGTACCTTGGGCTGTTCTCGGTGACTTTAATACTGTCAGATACACAAATGAGAAAGTGGGGGGTAGAGTGCTTTCCGAATGTCAGCTTCAACATTTTAATGATTGTATAGATACTGCTGCATTGACTGACATGAAATCTGTAGGTGATTGGTTCTCATGGAACAATCAAAGTACTGCTGAAAGAAAAATTATGGCTCGACTTGACAGATGTTTGATTAATCAGGAATGGTTAGCAGTTTTCCCAGATTCACTTCTTGAGTACGGTGCTAAGTTATTTTCGGATCACTCTATTATGCATATACATGCAGATAAAGCACTACCAAGAGTCAAGAAACCTTTTAGATTTTTTTAATATGTGGAGTTCTCACCCAAAGTTCCTCGAAGTTATTAAGTCAGCTTGGGACATTAATGTATTTGGTTCTCCCCCTTACATCCTATGTCAAAAACTAAAAGCATGCAAAGCAGCACTGAAGAAGTGGAATTCAACTACATTTGGAAATATCAACGACAGAGTTCAGTTATGCAAGAAAGAACTTATGGCTGTGCAAAGCGAGCTAAATCTTCAACCTCTGGATGCGAATCTTATATACAAAGAGGCTGCTGCTAGAAATAACTTTATGCAAGCTTTGAAGCAGGAGGAATGCTTTTTGAAACAGAAGTCACGACAGCATTGGCTTACTCTAGGGGATTCTAATACGAAGTTTTTCTATGCTGCTATTGCTACCAGAAGGGCTACTAATCGCATCAAAAAATGCAAAGGAATAGATGGTAATCTCATTGAGGATCTGGATGAGGTTAAAAATTACACCAAGCAATTTTTTTATTCCTTACTCAATCAGGAACAGCAGACTAATAGTATTCATGTTGAGCCTACAAGACGATTTGATTCTGAAGCTCTCTCTCATCTTAATGCCCCAATAACGGATGATGAAATTGTGAAAGTTGTTTTTAAGTCCCCGAAGCACAAAAGCCCTGGTCCAGATGGATTTCCAGCTGAGTTTTATCAAATTGCATGGGCTATTGTAGGCAACGATGTCATAAAAGCTTGTCGACATTTTTTCTCCTCAGGTCACATTCTTAAAGAAATGAATTGCACTTTTATTTCTTTAGTGCCTAAAAATGATGGAGCCGATTCATTGGAGAACTACCGTCCTATTTCACTGTGCAACTTTATTTATAAGGTTATCTCTAAGTTGCTGGCAGATAGACTACAAAAGGTCATGAATAAGGTCATTAGTCCTAATCAGGCTGCTTTTCTTAAAGGGAGGAGTATCCATCATAATGTCCTGCTTGCTAATGATTTGGTTAAGGATCTACATTCTAAAACAAGAGGGAAAAAGATCTGTTTTAAAGCTGATTTACGAAAGGCCTTTGACTCAGTCAATAGGAATTTTATTTACATGATGCTCCATAATATGGGCTTCCCTCAGCACTGGGTTAAATGGATTCAATGTTGCTTGGAAACTCCAAAATTTTCAATTCTCTTTAATGGTTCACCTATTGGCTTCTTTGGGAGTAAGAATGGCATTCGGCAAGGCGATCCACTATCTCCTTATCTTTTTACCATTGCAATGGAAGGGCTCAGTTGTATGTTAGAAGAGGCTGTTTCCAATGGCAAAATTAAGGTACCACATTATGGTTCTGTTTATATCTCTCACATAACATTTGCCGACGACCTTATTATCTTCCTTCGAGATGATCCAGTTTCTGTGAGTAATCTGGCAGATATTCTTAATGAATTTGGTAAAGTTTCTGGTCTTAAGCTAAACCATGCAAAGAGCAAAGTATATGTGGGTGCTTGCATTGACAATAAGGATCATATTGCTCAAACATTGGGAGTTGCTGAAGGAAATTTACCGGTTCCTTACTTGGGTCTCCCACTTATATCCACTGGAATCAACAAAGCCTCCTGTCAGCCTATCATACAAAAAATTAAGAACAGAATTTCCTCTTGGAAAAATAGGCTTCTTTCTAAAGCTGGACGACTTGAACTTATTCGATCTGTGTTGATCTCTTATTCTATTTATTGGTCTCATGCATTCCTTCTACCTGCTGGGCTTCTCCATGATATTGATAAATTACTTATGAACTTCTTTTGGAATGACACAGATGGTAAGGCAATGCACATGGTGAATTGGGACAGCATTTGCAAACCGAAGGATGAAGGGGGGCTGAATCTTCGACATATTACAGATTGGAATAAAGCTTGTATGGTAAAGCAATTATGGGATATTTTACAAAACAAGTCTTCCTTATGGTCACAATGGGTTTTTGCTAGGTACCTAACCAAGGAATCAATCTGGGAAACATCTGAAAAAACATCTCATTCTTCTGCTTGGAAAGGAATTCTGAAGGCAAGGCGATGGCTACGTAACAATATTTCTTATGTGATTTCTTCTGGAACCAATATTAATATGTGGTATGATCCTTGGGTGAATGGGAAAAGTATATTTCAGTTATTTGGTGATAGAGTACGACAGGATCTGGGGGCTCCCAAAGACTGGAAGGTTTCTGAATTCATTAACAATGGTACTTGGTGTCTTCCCAACCCTACCTCCCCTGACATGTTATTACTTTGGCCGACTATTAGGGCTATTCCAATCAAGAACAACTCTTCAGATATGCTTATTTGGCTTCATGATAACGGTAAATTTAGTGCTACATCTGCATGGAACCAAATTAGACGACGAAACAACAAGTGGATCCAAAGTAGTTGGACATGGGATAGTCCATGCTCACAGCGACATTCCTTATGTACATGGCAGGCCCTTCTCGGCAAACTTCCTACGATGGACAATATGCAGCGAAGAGGTATTTATATTGTAAATCGGTGCTCTTTGTGTATGCAAAATGAAGAAAGTGTTGACCATCTCTACTTTGCTTGTGATTATTCATCTTGGATATGGAAGGAGATCTTGAAGCGATTTGATTTTCAAAGGCTACCACGGCCAAACTTGCATCATGAATTAGAAATGCTTATGCAAAGCTTCTCAAGAAAGGGGCCTCTTACACAACTAGCAAGAATTATATTCAGATGTGCTATATGGTGGATTTGGAAAGAGAGGTGTAGTAGAATTTTTGAGTGTCACAACATGAACAAAGCTCAAATTCTGATAGAGATTCTTCAGGACTCACGATCATGTATGGAGCAAGAATTGAATACAGAGCACCTAACAAGAAGAGAGAAAGATATTTTCACAAGATTCAATTTTTCAATTCGTCAAGAATCACTCGAATAATGATGAAGATTGTAATGTATTATATGGGGCAAAGCTTATATTTTGTGATGTATCCACAAGTAGTCCAGAACAGTCTAGCTATTGCATTTTATTATTTATTAACTTCTTTATGCTACTCTTGGAGATGAGTTTGATGAAGCGTGCCCATTTCACCTTCTTTAGGTGGGGTGCAATCTTCTCGACTACACTAAGAGACTTCAGGCTTTAGTCTATGGCTTGTGTAGACAAAGCTTCTTTGTACAAATCTTTTACAAAATACATTATCTTTACTTACCAAAAAAAAATACTTTGCTTGTGATTATTCATCTTGGATATGGAAGGAGATCTTGAAGCGATTTGATTTTCAAAGGTTACCACGGCCAAACTTGCATCATGAATTAGAAATGCTTATGCAAAGCTTCTCAAGAAAGGGGCCTCTTACACAACTAGCAAGAATTATATTCAGATGTGCTATTTGGTGGATTTGGAAGGAGAGGTGTGGCAGAATTTTTGAGTGTCACAATATGAACAAAGCTCAAATTCTGATAGAGATTCTTCAGGACTCACGATCGATCATGTATGGAGCAAGAATTGAATACAGAGCACCTAACAAGAAGAGAGAAAGATATTTTCACAAGATTCAATTTTTCCATTCGTCAAGAATCACTCGAATAATGATGAAGATTGTAATGTATTATATGGGGCAAAGCTTATATTTTGTGATGTATCCACAAGTAGTCCAGAACAGTCTAGCTATTGCATTTTATTATTTATTAACTTCCTTGTGCTACTCTTGGAGATGAGTTCGATGAAGCGGGCCCAATTCACCTTCTTTTGGTGGGGTGCAATCTTCTCGACTACACTAAGAGACTTCAGGCTTTAGTCTATGGCTTGTGTAGACAAAGTCTTTTGTACAAATCTTTTACAAAATACATTATCTTTACTTACCAAAAAAAAAAACGTTTTATTAGCCCATGGTAAGTCGTATGAGCATTGTTTCACGAAAAAACGCGACGATCATAAACTTTTTAGCAGAGTTGAGTTTCGATCGATTGTTCGTGCACCGTCTCGGAAATTCAAAATACTGGTCTTTTCCCGTCTTATTAGCCCATGGGAAGTCGTACAAGCACGCTTTCGCAAAAAAATACGACGGTCATAAATTTGCGCGAACTTAGCACGAACTTTGCGCAAAGTCGAGTTTCGATCGGTTTTTCGTGCACCGTCACAGAAATTCAAAATACTGGTCATTCACGATGTATTAGCCCATGGTAAGTCGTCTGAGCATGGTTTCACGAAAAAACGTGACGGTTTTAAACTTTGCGCAGAGTCGAGTTTCGATCGGTTTTTCGTTCACCGTCTCGGAAATTCAAAATACTGGTCTTTCCCGTCTTATTAGCCCATGGGAAGTCGTACAAGCACGCTTTCGCAAAAAAATACGACGGTCATAAACTTTGCGCGAAGTCGTGCGCGAGTCGAGTTTCGATCGGTTTTTCGTGCACCGTCTCGGAAATTCAAAATACTGGCCATTCACGTTGTATTAGCCCATGATAAGTCGTATGAGCATGGTTTCAAGAAAAAATGCGACGGTCATAAACTTTGCGCAGAGTCGAGTTTCGATCCATTTTTCGTGCACCGTCTCGGAAATTCAAAATACTGGTATTTCCCATCTTAATAGCCCATGGGAAGTCGTACAAGCTCGCTTTCGCAAAAAAATACGACGGTCATAAACTTTGCGCGAAGTCGAGCGCGAGTCGAGTTTCTTTTTTTTTGGTAAGTAAAGATAATGTATTTTGTAAAAGATTTGTACAAATAAGCTTTGTCTACACAAGCCATAGACTAAAGCCTGAAGTCTCTTAGTGTAGTCGAGAAGATTGCACCCCACCTAAAGAAGGTGAAATGGGCACGCTTCATCAAACTCATCTCCAAGAGTAGCATAAGGAAGTTAATAAATAATAAAATGCAATAGCTAGACTGTTCTGGACTACTTGTGGATACATCACAAAATATAAGCTTTGCCCCATATAATACATTACAATCTTCATCATTATTCGAGTGATTCTTGACGAATGGAAAAATTGAATCTTGTGAAAATATCTTTCTCTCTTCTTGTTAGGTGCTCTGTATTCAATTCTTGCTCCATACATGATCGTGAGTCCTGAAGAATCTCTATCAGAATTTGAGCTTTGTTCATGTTGTGACACTCAAAAATTCTGCCACACCTCTCCTTCCAAATCCACCATATAGCACATCTGAATATAATTCTTACTAGTTGTGTAAGAGGCCCCTTTCTTGAGAAGCTTTGCATAAGCATTTCTAATTCATGATGCAGGTTTGGCCGTGGTAGCCTTTGAAAATCAAATCGCTTCAAGATCTCCTTCCATATCCAAGATGAATAATCACAAGCAAAGTAGAGATGGTCAACACTTTCTTCATTTTGCATACACAAAGAGCACCGATTTACAATATAAATACCTCTTCGCTGCATATTGTCCATCGTAGGAAGTTTGCCGAGAAGGGCCTGCCATGTACATAAGGAATGTCGCTGTGAGCATGGACTATCCCATGTCCAACTACTTTGGATCCACTTGTTGTTTCGTCGTCTAATTTGGTTCCATGCAGATGTAGCACTAAATTTACCGTTATCATGAAGCCAAATAAGCATATCTGAAGAGTTGTTCATGATTGGAATAGCCCTAATAGTCGGCCAAAGTAATAACATGTCAGGGGAGGTAGGGTTGGGAAGACACCAAGTACCATTGTTAATGAATTCAGAAACCTTCCAGTCTTTGGGAGCCCCCAGATCCTGTCGTACTCTATCACCAAATATCTGAAATATACTTTTCCCATTCACCCAAGGATCATACCACATATTAATATTGGTTCCAAAAGAAATCACATAAGAAATATTGTTACGTAGCCATCGCCTTGCCTTCAGAATTCCTTTCCAAGCAGAAGAATGAGATGTTTTTGCAGATGTTTCCCAGATTGATTCCTTAGTTAGGCACCTAGCAAAAACCCATTGTGACCATAAGGAATACTTGTTTTGTAAAATATCCCATAATTGCTTTACCATACAAGCTTTATTCCAATCTCTAATATGTCGAAGATTCAGCCCCCCTTCATCCTTCGGTTTGCAAATGCTGTCTCAATTCACCATGTGCATTGCCTTACCATCTGTGCCATTCCAAAAGAAGTTCATAAGTAATTTATCAATATCATGGAGAAGCCCGGCAGGTAGAAGGAATGCATGAGACCAATAAATAGAATAAGAGATCAACACGGATCGAATAAGTTCAAGTCGTCCAGCTTTAGAAAGAAGCCTATTTTTCCAAGAGGAAATTCTGTTCTTAATTTTTTGTATAATAGGCTGACAGGAGGCTTTGTTGATTCCAGTGGATATAAGTGGGAGACCCAAGTAAGGAACCGGTAAATTTCCTTCAGCAACTCCCAATGTTTGAGCAATATGATCCTTATTGTCAATGCAAGCACCCACATATACTTTGCTCTTTGCATGGTTTAGCTTAAGACCAGAAACTTTACCAAATTCATTAAGAATATCTGCCAGATTACTCACAGAAACTGGATCATCTCGAAGGAAGATAATAAGGTCGTCGGCAAATGTTATGTGAGAGATATAAACAGAACCATAATGTGGTACCTTAATTTTGCCATTGGAAACAGCCTCTTCTAACATACAACTGAGCCCTTCCATTGCAATGGTAAAAAGATAAGGAGATAGTGGATCGCCTTGCCGAATGCCATTCTTACTCCCAAAGAAGCCAATAGGTGAACCATTAAAGAGAATTGAAAATTTTGGAGTTTCCAAGCAACATTGAATCCATTTAACCCAGTGCTGAGGGAAGCCCATATTATGGAGCATCATGTAAATAAAATTCCTATTGACTGAGTCAAAGGCCTTTCGTAAATCAGCTTTAAAACAGATCTTTTTTCCTCTTGTTTTAGAATGTAGATCCTTAACCAAATCATTAGCAAGCAGGACATTATGATGGATACTCCTCCCTTTAAGAAAAGCAGCCTGATTAGGACTAATGACCTTATTCATGACCTTTTGTAGTCTATCTGCCAGCAACTTAGAGATAACCTTATAAATAAAGTTGCACAGTGAAATAGGACGGTAGTTCTCCAATGAATCGGCTCCATCATTTTTAGGCACTAAAGAAATAAAAGTGCAATTCATTTCTTTAAGAATGTGACCTGAGGAGAAAAAATGTCGACAAGCTTTTATGACATCGTTGCCTACAATAGCCCATGCAATTTGATAAAACTCAGCTGGAAATCCATCTAGACCAGGGCTTTTGTGCTTCGGGGACTTAAAAACAACTTTCACAATTTCATCATCCGTTATTGGGGCATTAAGATGAGAGAGGGCTTCAGAATCAAGTCGTCTTGTAGGCCCAACATGAACACTATTAGGCTGCTGTTCCTGATTGAGTAAGGAATAAAAAAATTGCTTGGTGTAATTTTTAACCTCATCCAGATCCTCAATGAGATTACCATCTATATCTTTGCATTTTTTGATGCGATTAGTAGCCCTTCTGGTAGCAATAGCAGCATAGAAAAACTTCGTATTAGAATCCCCTAGAGTAAGCCAATGCTGTCGTGACTTCTGTTTCAAAAAGCATTCCTCCTGCTTCAAAGCTTGCATAAAGTTATTTCTAGCAGCAGCCTCTTTGTATATAAGATTCGCATCCAGAGGTTGAAGATTTAGCTCGCTTTGCACAGCCATAAGTTCTTTCTTGCATAACTGAACCCTATCGTTGATATTTCCAAATGTAGTTGAATTCCACTTCTTCAGTGCTGCTTTGCATGCTTTTAGTTTTTGATATAGGATGTAAGGGGGAGAACCAAAGACATTAATGTCCCAAGCTGACTTAATAACTTCGAGGAACTTCGGGTGAGAACTCCACATATTAAAAAATCTAAAAGGTTTCTTGACTCTGGGTAGTGCTTTATCTGCATGTATATGCATAATAGAGTGATCCGAAAATAACTTAGCACCGTACTCAAGAAGTGAATCTGGGAAAACTGCTAACCATTCCTGATTAATCAAACATCTGTCAAGTCGAGCCATAATTTTTCTTTCAGCAGTACTTTGATTGTTCCATGAGAACCAATCACCTACAGATTTCATGTCAGTCAATGCAGCAGTATCTATACAATCATTAAAATGTTGAAGCTGACATTCGGAAAGCACTCTACCCCCCACTTTCTCATTTGTGTATCTGACAGTATTAAAGTCACCGAGAACAGCCCAAGGTACTGTAGGATAACTATTTGCAATGCTAACCAGATCACGCCATAGAGCATTCCTGTCAGACATACTGTTAGATGCATAAATACCGGTAATATTGAATTGACATCCAGTCTGTTTATCCTCTGCCTTAAGATGAATGAATTGATTAGTAGCAGAAATAAACCAAGCAGTAACAAGGTTAGGATGCCATAAGACCCAAACTCGACCATAAGTATCCTGAGAATCATTAGTAAAAAGTTCCGCCTCAGGCCATATTAAATTCTTCTGAACTCGAACACGATGAGGTTTAATTTTTGTTTCCACAAGAATCACCATGTCACATGCAGCAGATCGGATTATTCTATTGAGCTCCCGACATTTCTCAGTCTTATTAAGTCCACGAACATTCCAACAGCTTATTTTCATCAATACTAGATAGAAGGAAGAGCATGCAATTTTGGGAGGACACTACCATCCTTTTTCTTATCCTTTGATTTTGTATGGTCCTCTCGCATAATATCTTTACCCTTTAATCCTCTATTCCTATATTTATCCACCTCATCCACAGCTTGCAAATGTTTAAATTTTTGCGTACCTTGAGGCAAGGAGTCCTGAATAGCGGGATGTGTCGAAGAGCGATGAGTTTGGTGAGTTGCAATGTCTTAGTTCCCAAGAGGTTGTTGAAATGAAATTTCCTGATTATCTGAAGGAGTGATTCGTGAAGGCGAGGTTGTTATTGGGGAGTGAGAACCTTGGGAAGCTCCTGCAGTGAAAGTCTCTGATATAATAGGTAAAGATGGAAGTCCTGACTTGTCTTTCTCTTGTTCGTGTCGCTGCCCCAACGAGTCAGAGTGTTCAATCATCTTCTCCGCCATCACCACTGTTGGCACTGGAGTATCAGTGCTTGGATTAGTGGTAGTGACCCCATTCTGTGGCTCTTGGCGTGGTCGGTAGACCTGTGTGATTTTCTGTGAAGGCTGTTGGCAGGCACCATTTACATGTCCAAAAGATAGACAAACCTTGCATCGTTGTGGCTTCCAAGAATATGAGACTTTCACCTTTCGGGTGCTCCCATCAAGATCACGGTAAGAAACATTATTCGGCAATTCCTCATCAGAAGAAACCATTACACAAGCTCTGGCAAAGGTCAATCTCGTTTGCGAAGCTGTTGCCTTATCAAGATACAATGGCTGTCCCAGGGTGCTGCAAAGCTTTGCAATAAAACGACGACCCCAGAGATGTAGTGGAAGTCCATGGAAAGAAACCCATATTGGGATAGACTGTAAACTGTCTAACTCCAATCTCACATCAGGTTCCCAGCGTCGTAGTATCATTGGATGACCACGGATAGTCCAAAATCCTTCAAGGACCCGTTGTAAATCTTCTTCCGAATAAAGCCTGCATACAAAGAATCCTGTCTCCAACATATGAAGATCAAATGTTGATATTCCCCATCGAGTTCTGATGTATGAGGATAGTGGGAAAAAGGATGTTCTTAGTCCAACAACGTAGCCCACAATTGCCATTGACCATGTCTCAATTAGTTCGTCGGAATCAATAGCCTCATACACAGCAATCTTCTGGTCAGCCTGTACTTCTGGAGCATAAAAGTCCAGTCGAAGATCCGGACTACCCACTGGAGCCTTGAAGAGGCTACTCCAAGGCTTCGGATCTCGGGAAATAGGAGCTGGAGGTCGTGATCTAGATCGTGAACGACCTCGGGCCTGGTTCATTGAAGGAGCATCCCGTCGAGAAGAAGAAATCAGCGGTGGAACATCCTGGTGTGAAACCGGCCTAAGCTGCTGGGGAGGAACCAGCGGCTGTTGGAGAGGAGCAACCCCCTCCCGCGGTGAAGTAACCAACGGCTGAGGAGCAACCCTCTCCCGCTGTGACTGCTGGAGAGGGGCGTTCTGCTGTGAAGCAATCAGCCGCTGGGAAGAAGCCAGCGGAGGAGCATCCCGCTGGAACAGAGGATGCGAAGCAGAGTGCCGCGTCCGGCCGCTCGCATCCATGGCGTCGCTCGCCCTAGAGACCGCCAGCCGCCTAGGGGAGACGAAGCCACCACCCTGCCCACACTAATGTCGCAGCCGTGGCCCCTTCCACGCCGATTGCAGAAGCAGCCGTCGCCCTTTCCACGCTGGAGTTGCCGCAGGAAGCGGCAGTGAACCCAGCCCCAATCGCAGGGCAGCTTCCACCGTTTCTTGCCCTTAAGTCCGTCCCGCGCCTAGGGGAGAAGAGCCGCCGCCCTTCCACGCCTGAAATCGCCGATTCCCGGCCTGGAATCGCTGATCGCAGGAGCGACCGCCGGCCTTCCACTCGCCGCGGAGCGATCGCAGAGGAGAAATCGCCAAAGGGAGCAATCGCAAGCACAAGCGCAAGGGAAGAGGTTGCCGCCCCCAGCGTCGATCGCAAGCGCAAGCCCAAGCAGAGCAGAGCACTCACGCACGCACGCAAGGGAACGCAGGCCCATTCCTCCCCATTCCCAAGCAGATGCGTGCACCGTCTCTCCTCCTCTCTCTCTCCGCCTCTCTCTCTCAAGTCAAACCGATCGAATCTCGACTCTGCGCAAAGTTTATGACCGTCGCGTTTTTTCGTAGCGCGAGTCGAGTTTCGATCGATTTTTCGTTCACCGTCTCCGAAATTCAGAATATTGGCCATTCACGTTGTATTAGCCCATGGTAAGTCGTATGAGCATGGTTTCACGAAAAAATGCGACGGTCATAAACTTTGCGCAGAGTCGAGTTCGATCGATTTTTCGTGCACCATCTCGGAAATTCAAAATACTGGTATTTCCCGTCTTATTTGCCCATGGGAAGTCGTACAAGCACGCTTTCGCAAAAAAATACGACGGTCATAAACTTTGCGCGAAGTCGAGCGCGAGTCGAGTTTCGATCGGTTTTTCGTGCACCGTCTCG
Source organism: Ensete ventricosum (assembly GCA_029747655.1). Lineage (NCBI taxonomy): Eukaryota > Viridiplantae > Streptophyta > Magnoliopsida > Zingiberales > Musaceae > Ensete > Ensete ventricosum. The sequence continues at coordinate 41,846,997 of JAQQAF010000003.1, forward strand.
GAAATTAAAAATACTGGCCATTCACGATGTATTAGCCCATGGTAAGTCGTATGAGCATGGTTTCACGAAAAAACGCGACGGTCTTAAACTTTGCGCAGAGTCGAGTTTCGATCGGTTTTTCGTTCACCGTCTCGGAAATTCAAAACACTAGTCTTTCCCGTCTTATTAGCCCATGGGAAGTCGTACAAGCACGCTTTCGCAAAAAAATACGACGGTCATAAACTTTGCGCGAAGTCGTGCACGAGTCGAGTTTCGATCGGTTTTTCGTGCACCGTCTCGGAAATTCAAAATACTGGCCATTCACGTTGTATTAGCCCATGGTAAGTCGTATGAGCATGGTTTCAAGAAAAAACGCGACGGTCATAAACATTGCGCAGAGTCGAGTTTCGATCGATTTTTCATGCACCGTCTCGGAAATTCAAAATACTGGTCTTTCCCGTCTTATTAGCCCATGGGAAGTCGTAGAAGCACGCTTTCGCAAAAAAATACGACGGTCATAAACTTTGCGCGACGTCGTGCACGAGTCGAGTTTCGATCGGTTTTTCAAGCACCGTCTCGGAAATTCAAAATACTGGCCATTCACGTTGTATTAGCCCATTGTAAGTCGTATGAGCATGGTTTCAAGAAAAAACGCGACGGTCATAAACTTTGCGCAGAGTCGAGTTTCGATCGGTTTTTCGTGCACCGTCACAAAAATTCAAAATACTGGTCATACACGATGTATTAGCCCATGGTAAGTCGTATGAGGATGGTTTCACGAAAAAACGCGACCGTCATAATCTTTGCGAGAGTCGAGTTTCGATCGATTTTTAGTGCACCGACTCGGAAATTCAAAATACTGGTATTTCCCGTCTTATTAGCCCAGGGGAAGTCGTACAAGCACGATTTCGCAAAAAAATACGACGGTCATAAACTTTGCGCGAAGTCGTGCGCGAGTCGAGTTTCGATCGGTTTTTCGTGCACCGTCTCGGAAATTAAAAATACTGGCCATTCACGATGTATTAGCCCATGGTAAGTCGTATGAGCATGGTTTCACGAAAAAACGCGACGGTCTTAAACTTTGCGCAGAGTCGAGTTTCGATCGGTTTTTCGTTCACCGTCTCGGAAATTCAAAACACTGGTCTTTCCCGTCTTATTAGCCCATGGGAAGTCGTACAAGCACGCTTTCGCAAAAAAATACGACGGTCATAAACTTTGCGCGAAGTCGTGCACGAGTCGAGTTTCGATCGGTTTTTCGTGCACCGTCTCAGAAATTCAAAATACTGGCCATTCACGTTGTATTAGCCCATGGTAAATCGTATGAGCATGGTTTCAAGAAAAAACGCGACGGTCATAAACTTTGCGCAGAGTCGAGTTTCGATCGATTTTTCATGCACCGTCTCGGAAATTCAAAATACTGGTATTTCCCGTCTTATTAGCCCATGGGAAGTCGTACAAGAACGCTTTCGCAAAAAACTACGACGGTCATAAACTTTGCGCGAAGTCGTGCGCGAGTCGAGTTTCGATCGGTTTTTCGTGCACCGTCTCGAAAATTCAAAATACTGGTCATTAACGTTGTATTAGCCCATGGTAAGTCGTATGACAATGGTTTCACGAAAAAACGCGACGGTCATAAACTTTGCGCAGAGTCTAGTTTCGATCGATTTTTCGTGCACCGTCTCGGAAATTCAAAATACTGGTCATTCCCGTCTTATTAGCCCATGGGAAGTCGTAGAAGCACGCTTTCGCAAAAAAATACGACGGTCATAAACTTTGCGCGAAGTCGTGCACGAGTCGAGTTTCGATCGGTTTTTCGTGCACCGTCTCGGAAATTCAAAATACTGGCCATTCACGTTGTATTAGCCCATTGTAAGTCGTATGAGCATGGTTTCAAGAAAAAACGCGACGGTCATAAACTTTGCGCAGAGTCGAGTTTCGATCGGTTTTTCGTGCACCGTCACAAAAATTCAAAATACTGGTCATACACGATGTATTAGCCCATGGTAAGTCGTATGAGGATGGTTTCACGAAAAAACGCGACCGTCATAATCTTTGCGAGAGTCGAGTTTCGATCGATTTTTAGTGCACCGACTCGGAAATTTGAAATACTGGTCTTTCCCGTCTTATTAGCCCATGGGAAGTCGTACAAGCTCGCTTTCGCAAAAAAATACGACGGTCATAAACTTTGCGCGAAGTCGTGCGCGAGTCGAGTTTCGATCGGTTTTTCGTGCACCGTCTCGGAAATTCAAAATACTGGCCCTTCACGTTGTATTAGCCCATGGTAAGTCGTATGAGCATGGTTTTAAGAAGAGGAGGAGAGACGGTGCACGCGTGAGTGCGTGAGTGCTCTGCTCTGCTTGGGCTTGGGAATGGGGGGGAATGGGCCTGCGTTCCCTTGCGTGCGTGCGTGAGTGCTCTGCTCTGCTTGGGCTTGCGCTTGCGCTTGCGATCGACGCTGGGGACGGCAACCTCTTCCCTTGCGCTTGTGCTTGCGATTGCTCCCTTTGGCGATTTCTCCTCTACGATCACTCCGCGGCGAGTGGAAGGCCGGCGGTCGCTCCTGCGATCAGCGATTCCAGGCCGGGAATCGGCGACTTCAGGCGTGGAAGGGCGGCGGCTCTTCTCCCCTAGGCGCGGGACGGACGGACTCTAGGGCAAGAAACGGTGGAAGCTGCGCTGCGATTGGGGCTGGGTTCACTGCCGCTTCCTGCGGCAACTCCAGCGTGGAAAGGGCGACGGCTGCTTCTGTAATCGGCGTGGAAGGGGTGACGGCTGCGACATTAGTGTGGGCAGGGTGGTGGCTTCCTCTCCCCTAGGCGGCTCGCGGCTAGGGCGAGCGACGCCATGGATGCGAGCGGCCGGACGCGGCACTCTGCTTCGCATCCTCTGTTCCAGCGGGATGCTCCTCCGCTGGCTTCTTCCCAGCGGCTGATTGCTTCACAGCAGAACGCCCCTCTCCAGCAGTCACAGCGGGAGAGGGTTGCTCCTCAGCCGCTGGTTACTTCACCGCGGGAGGGGGTTGCTCCTCTCCAACAGCCGCTGGTTCCTCCCCAGCAGCTTAGGCCGGTTTCACACCAGGATGTTCCACCGCTGATTTCTTCTTCTCGACGGGATGCTCCTTCAATGAACCAGGCCCGAGGTCGTTCACGATCTAGATCACGACCTCCAGCTCCTATTTCCCGAGATCCGAAGCCTTGGAGTAGCCTCTTCAAGGCTCCAGTGGGTAGTCCGGATCTTCGACTGGACTTTTTTGCTCCAGAAGTACAGGCTGACCAGAAGATTGCTGTGTATGAGGCTATTGATTCCGACGAACTAATTGAGACATGGTCAATGGCAATTGTGGGCTACGTTGTTGGACTAAGAACATCCTTTTTCCCACTATCCTCATACATCAGAACTCGATGGGGAATATCAACATTTGATCTTCATATGTTGGAGACCGGATTCTTTGTATGCAGGCTTTATTCGGAAGAAGATTTACAACGGGTCCTTGAAGGATTTTGGACTATCCGTGGTCATCCAATGATACTACGACGCTGGGCACCTGATGTGAGATTGGAGTTAGACAGTCTACAGTCTATCCCAATATGGGTTTCTTTCCATGGACTTCCACTACATCTCTGGGGTCGTCGTTTTATTGCAAAGCTTTGCAGCACCCTGGGACAACCATTGTATCTTGATAAGGCAACAGCTTCGCAAACGAGATTGACGTTTGCCAGAGCTTGTGTAATGGTTTCTTCTGATGAGGAACTGCCGAATGATGTTTCTTACCGTGATCTTGATGGGAGCACCCGAAAGGTGAAAGTCTCATATTCTTGGAAGCCACAACGATGCAAGGTTTGTCTATCTTTTGGACATGTAAATGGTGCCTGCCAACAGCCTTCACAAAAAATCACACAGGTCTACCGACCACGCCAAGAGCCACAGAATGGGGTCACTACCACTAATCCGAGCACTGATACTCCAGTGCCAACAGTGGTGATGGCGGAGAAGATGATTGAACACTCTGACTCGTTGGGGCAGCGACACGAACAAGAGAAAGACAAGTCAGGACTTCCATCTTTACCTATTATATCAGAGAATTTCACTGCAGGAGCTTCCCAAGGTTCTCACTCCCCAATAACAACCTCGCCTTCACGAATCACTCCTTCAGATAATCAGGAAATTTCATTTCAACAACCTCTTGGGAACCAAGACATTGCAACTCACCAAACTCATCGCTCTTCGACACATCCCGCTATTCAGGACTCCTTGCCTCAAGGTACGCAAAAATTTAAACATTTGCAAGCTGTGGATGAGGTGGATAAATATAGGAATAAAGGATTAAAGGGTAAAGATATTATGCGAGAGGACCATGCAAAATCAAAGGATAAGAAAAAGGATGGTAGTGTCCTCCCAAAATCGCATGCTCTTCCTTCTATCTAGTATTGATGAAAATAAGCTGTTGGAATGTTCGTGGACTTAATAAGACTGAGAAATGTCGGGAGCTCAATAGAATAATCCGATATGCTGCATGTGACATTGTGATTCTTGTGGAAACAAAAATTAAACCTCATCATGTTCAAGTTCAGAAGAATTTAATATGGCCTGAGGCAGAACTTTTTACTAATGATTCTCAGGATACTTATGGTCGAGTTTGGGTCTTATGGCATCCTAATCTTGTTACTGCTTGGTTTATTTCTGCTACTAATCAATTCATTAATCTTAAGGCAGAGGATAAACAGACTGGATGTCAATTCAATATTACCGGTATTTATGCATCTAACAGTATGTCTGACAGGAATGCTCTATGGCGTGATCTGGTTAGCATTGCAAATAGTTATCCTACAGTACCTTGGGTTGTTCTCGGTGACTTTAATACTGTCAGATACACAAATGAGAAAGTGGGGGGTAGAGTGCTTTCCGAATGTCAGCTTCAACATTTTAATGATTGTATAGATACTGCTGCATTGACTGACATGAAATCTGTAGGTGATTGGTTCTCATGGAACAATCAAAGTACTGCTGAAAGAAAAATTATGGCTCGACTTGACAGATGTTTGATTAATCAGGAATGGTTAGCAGTTTTCCCAGATTCACTTCTTGAGTACGGTGCTAAGTTATTTTCGGATCACTCTATTATGCATATAAATGCAGATAAAGCACTACCAAGAGTCAAGAAACCTTTTAGATTTTTTAATATGTGGAGTTCTCACCCAAAGTTCCTCGAAGTTATTAAGTCAGCTTGGGACATTAATGTATTTGGTTCTCCCCCTTACATCCTATGTCAAAAACTAAAAGCATGCAAAGCAGCACTGAAGAAGTGGAATTCAACTACATTTGGAAATATCAACGACAGAGTTCAGTTATGGAAGAAAGAACTTATGGCTGTGCAAAGCGAGCTAAATCTTCAACCTCTGGATGCGAATCTTATATACAAAGAGGCTGCTGCTAGAAATAACTTTATGCAAGCTTTGAAGCAGGAGGAATGCTTTTTGAAACAGAAGTCACGACAGCATTGGCTTACTCTAGGGGATTCTAATACGAAGTTTTTCTATGCTGCTATTGCTACCAGAAGGGCTACTAATCGCATCAAAAAATGCAAAGGTATAGATGGTAATCTCATTGAGGATCTGGATGAGGTTAAAAATTACACCAAGCAATTTTTTTATTCCTTACTCAATCAGGAACAGCAGCCTAATAGTATTCATGTTGGGCCTACAAGACGACTTGATTCTGAAGCCCTCTCTCATCTTAATGCCCCAATAACGGATGATGAAATTTTGAAAGTTGTTTTTAAGTCCCCGAAGCACAAAAGCCCTGGTCCAGATGGATTTCCAGCTGAGTTTTATCAAATTGCATGGGCTATTGTAGGCAACGATGTCATAAAAGCTTGTCGACATTTTTTCTCCTCAGGTCACATTCTGAAAGAAATGAATTGCACTTTTATTTCTTTAGTGCCTAAAAATGATGGAGCCGATTCATTGGAGAACTACCGTCCTATTTCACTGTGCAACTTTATTTATAAGGTTATCTCTAAGTTGCTGGCAGATAGACTACAAAAGGTCATGAATAAGGTCATTAGTCCTAATCAGGCTGCTTTTCTTAAAGGGAGGAGTATCCATCATAATGTCCTGCTTGCTAATGATTTGGTTAAGGATCTACATTCTAAAACAAGAGGGAAAAAGATCTGTTTTAAAGCTGATTTACGAAAGGCCTTTGACTCAGTCAATAGGGATTTTATTTACATGATGCTCCATAATATGGGCTTCCCTCAGCACTGGGTTAAATGGATTCAATGTTGCTTGAAAACTCCAAAATTTTCAATTCTCTTTAATGGTTCACCTATTGGCTTCTTTGGGAGTAAGAATGGCATTCGGCAAGGTGATCCACTATCTCCTTATCTTTTTACCATTGCAATGGAAGGGCTCAGTTGTATGTTAGAAGAGGCTGTTTCCAATGGCAAAATTAAGGTACCACATTATGGTTCTGTTTATATCTCTCACATAACATTTGCCGACGACCTTATTATCTTCTTTCGAGATGATCCAGTTTCTGTGAGTAATCTGGCAGATATTCTTAATGAATTTGGTAAAGTTTCTGGTCTTAAGCTAAACCATTCAAAGAGCAAAGTATATGTGGGTGCTTGCATTGACAATAAGGATCATATTACTCAAACATTGGGAGTTGCTGAAGGAAATTTACCGGTTCCTTACTTGGGTCTCCCACTTATATCCACTGGAATCAACAAAGCCTCCTGTCAGCCTATCATACAAAAAATTAAGAACAGAATTTCCTCTTGGAAAAATAGGCTTCTTTCTAAAGCTGGACGACTTGAACTTATTCGATCTGTGTTGACCTCTTATTCTATTTATTGGTCTCATGCATTCCTTCTACCAGCCGGGCTTCTCCATGATATTGATAAATTACTTATGAACTTCTTTTGGAATGGCACAGATGGTAAGGCAATGCACATGGTGAATTGGGACAGCATTTGCAAACCGAAGGATGAAGGGGGGCTGAATCTTCGACATATTAGAGATTGGAATAAAGCTTGTATGGTAAAGCAATTATGGGATATTTTACAAAACAAGTCTTCCTTATAGTCACAATGGGTTTTTGCTAGGTACCTAACCAAGGAATCAATCTGGGAAACATCTGCAAAAACATCTCATTCTGCAGCTTGGAAAGGAATTCTGGAGGCAAGGCGATGGCTACGTAACAATATTTCTTATGTGATTTCTTCTGGAACCAATATTAATATGTGGTATGATCCTTGGGTGAATGGGAAAAGCATATTTCAGATATTTGGTGATAGAGTACGACAGGATCTGGGGGCTCCCAAAGACTGGAAGGTTTCTAAATTCATTAACAATGGTACTTGGTGTCTTCCCAACCCTACCTCCCCTGACATGTTATTACTTTGGCCGACTATTAGGGCTATTACAATCAAGAACAACTCTTCAGATATGCTTATTTGACTTCATGATAACGGTAAATTTAGTGCTACATCTGCATGGAACCAAATTAGACGACGAAACAACAAGTGGATCCAAAGTAGTTGGACATGGGATAGTCCATGCTCACAGCGACATTCCTTATGTACATGGCAGGCCCTTCTCGGCAAACTTCCTACGATGGACAATATGCAGCGAAGAGGTATTTATATTGTAAATCGGTGCTCTTTGTGTCTGCAAAATGAAGAAAGTGTTGACCATCTCTACTTTGCTTGTGATTATTCATCTTGGATATGGAAGGAGATCTTGAAGCGATTTGATTTTCAAAGGCTACCACGGCCAAACTTGCATCATGAATTAGAAATGCTTATGCAAAGCTTCTCAAGAAAGGGGCCTCTTACACAACTAGCACGAATTATATTCAGATGTGCTATTTGGTGGATTTGGAAGGAGAGGTGTGGCAGAATTTTTGAGTGTCACAACATGAACAAAGCTCAAATTCTGATAGAGATTCTTCAGGACTCACGATCATGTATGGAGCAAGAATTGAATACAGAGCACCTAACAAGAAGAGAGAAAGATATTTTCACAAGATTCAATTTTTCCATTCGTCAAGAATCACTCGAATAATGATGAAGATTGTAATGTATTATATGGGGCAAAGCTTATATTTTGTGATGTATCCACAAGTAGTCCAGAACAGTCTAGCTATTGCATTTTATTATTTATTAACTTCCTTATGCTACTCTTGGAGATGAGTTTGATGAAGCGTGCCCATTTCACCTTCTTTAGGTGGGGTGCAATCTTCTCGACTACACTAAGAGACTTCAGGCTTTAGTCTATGGCTTGTGTAGACAAAGCTTCTTTGTACAAATCTTTTACAAAATACAATATCTTTACTTACCAAAAAAAAAAAAAAAGAGCATGGTTTTAAGAAAAAACGCGACGGTCATAAACTTTGCGCAGAGTCGAGTTTCGATCGATTTTTCGTGCACCGTCTCGGAAATTCAAAATACTGGTCATTCCCGTCTTATTAGCCCATGGGAAGTCGTACAAGCACGCTTTCGCAAAAAAATATGACGGTTATAAACTTTGCGCGAAGTCGTGCGAGAGTCGAGTTTCGATCTGTTTTTCGTGCACCGTCACAGAAATTCAAAATACTGGTCATTCACGATGTATTAGCCCATGGTAAGTCGTATGAGTATGGTTTCACGAAAAAACGCGACGGTCTTAAACTTTGCGCAAAGTCGAGTTTCGATCGGTTTTTCGTTCACCGTCTCGGAAATTCAAAATACTGGTCTTTCCCGTCTTATTAGCCCATGGGAAGTCGTACAAGCACGCTTTCGCAAAAAAATATGACGGTCGTAAACTTTGCGCGAAGTCGTGCACGAGTCGAGTTTCGATCGGTTTTTCGTGCACCGTCTCGGAAATTCAAAATACTGGCCATTCACGTTGTATTAGCCCATGGTAAGTCGTATGAGCATGGTTTCAAGAAAAAACGCGACGGTCATAAACTTTGCGCAGAGTCGAGTTTCGATCGGTTTTCCGTGCACCGTCACAGAAATTCAAAATACTGGTCATACACGATGTATTAGCCCATGGTAAGTCGTATGAGCATGGTTTCACGAAAAAACGCGACCGTAATAATCTTTGCGAGAGTCGAGTTTCGATCGATTTTTAGTGCACCGACTCGGAAATTCAAAATACTGGTATTTCCCGTCTTATTAGCCCAGGGGAAGTCGTACAAGCACGATTTCGCAAAAAAATACGACGGTCTTAAACTTTGCGCGAAATCGTGCGCGAGTCGAGTTTCGATCGGTTTTTAGTGCACCGTCTCGGAAATTCAAAATACTGGCCATTCACGTTGTATTAGCCCATGGTAAGTCGTATGACAATGGTTTCACGAAAAAACGCGACCGTCATAATCTTTGCAACAGTCGAGTTTCGATCGGTTTTTCGTGCACCGTCTTGGAAATTCAAAATACTGGTCTTTCCTGTCTTATTAGCCCATGGGAAGTCGTACAAGCACGCTTTCGCAAAAAAATACGACGGTCATAAACTTTGCGCGAAGTCGTGCGCGAGTCGAGTTTCGATCGGTTTTTCGTGCACCGTCTCAGAAATTCAAAATACTGGCCATTCACTTTGTATTAGCCCATGGTAAGTCGTATGAGCTTGGTTTCACGAAAAAACGCGACTGTCATAAACTTTGCGCAGAGTCGAGTTTCGATCGATTTTTCGTGCACCGTCTCGGAAATTCAAAATACTGGTCTTTCGCGTCTTAATTAGCCCATGGGAAGTCGTACAAGCACGCTTTCGCAAAAAAATACGACGGTCATAAACTTTGCGCGAAGTCGTGCGAGAGTCGAGTTTCGATCGGTTTTTCGTGCACCGTCTCGGAAATTCCAAATACTGGCCATTCACGTTGTATTAGCCCATGGTAAGTCGTCAGACCATGGTTTCACGAAAAAACGCGTACCACATTATGGTTCTGTTTATATCTCTCACATAACATTTGCCGACGACCTTATTATCTTCCTTCGAGATGATCCAGTTTCTGTGAATAATCTGGCAGATATTCTTAATGAATTTGGTAAAGTTTCTGGTCTTAAGCTAAACCATGCAAAGAGCAAAGTATATGTGGGTGCTTGCATTGACAATAAGGATCATATTGCTCAAACATTGGGAGTTGCTGAAGGAAATTTACCGGTTCCTTACTTGGGTCTCCCACTTATATCCACTGGAATCAACAAAGCCTCCTGTCAGCCTATCATACAAAAAATTAAGAACAGAATTTCCTCTTGGAAAAATAGGCTTCTTTCTAAAGCTGGACGACTTGAACTTATTCAATCTGTGTTGACCTCTTATTCTATTTATTGGTCTCATGCATTCCTTCTACCAGCCGGGCTTCTCCATGATATTGATAAATTACTTATGAACTTCTTTTGGAATGGCACAGATGGTAAGGCAATGCACATGGTGAATTGGGATAGCATTTGCAAACCGAAGGATGAAGGGGGGCTGAATCTTCGACATATTAGAGATTGGAATAAAGCTTGTATGGTAAAGCAATTATGGGATATTTTACAAAACAAGTCTTCCTTATGGTCACAATGGGTTTTTGCTAGGTACCTAACCAAGGAATCAATCTGGGAAACATCTGCAAAAACATCTCATTCTGCTGCTTGGAAAGGAATTCTGAAGGCCAGGCGATGGCTACGTAACAATATTTCTTATGTGATTTCTTCTGGAACCAATATTAATATGTGGTATGATCCTTAGGTGAATGGGAAAAGCATATTTCAGATATTTGGTGATAGAGTACGACAGGATCTGGGGGCTCCCAAAGACTGGAAGGTTTCTGAATTCATTAACAATGGTACATGGTGTCTTCCTAACCCTACCTCCCCAGACATGTTATTACTTTGGCCGACTATTAGGGCTATTCCAATCAAGAACAACTCTTCAGATATGCTTATTTGGCTTCATAATAATGGTAAATTTAGTGCTACATCTGCATGGAACCAAATTAGACGACGAAACAACAAGTGGATCCCAAGTAGTTGGACATGGGATAGTCCATGCTCACAGCGACATTCCTTATGTACATGGCAGGCCCTTCTCGGCAAACTTCCTACGATGGACAATATGCAGCGAAGAGGTATTTATATTGTAAATCGGTGCTCTTTGTGTATGCAAAAGGAAGAAAGTGTTGACCATCTATACTTTGCTTGTGATTATTCATCTTGGATATGGGAAGAGATCTTGAAGCGATTTGATCTTCAAAGGCTACCACGGCCAAACTTGCATCATGAACTAGAAAGGCTAATGCAAGGCTTCTCAAGAAAGGATTCTCTTACACAACTAGCAAGAATTATATTCAGATGTGCTATTTGGTGGATTTGGAAGGAGAGGTGTGGCAGAATTTTTGAGTGTCACAACATGAACAAAGCTCAAATTCTGATAGAGATTCTTCAGGACTCACGATCATGCATGGAGCAAGAATTGAATATAGAGCACCTAACAAGAAGAGAGAAAGAGATTTTCACAAGATTCAATTTTTTCATTAGTCAATAATCACTCGAATAATGATGAAGATTGTAATGTATTATGGGGCAAAGCTTATATTTTGTGATGTATCCACAAGTACTCCAGAGCAGTCTAGCTATTGCATTTTTTATTAACTTCCTTGTGCTACTCTTGGAAATGAGTTTGATGAAGTGTGCCCATTTCACCTTTTTTAGGTGGGGTACAATCTTCTCGACTACACTAAGAGACTTCAAGCTTTAGTCTATGGCTTGTGTAGACAAAGCTTCTTTGTACAAATCTTTTCAAAATACATTATCTTTACTTACCAAAAAAAAAAAAAAAGCTTTGTCTACACGACGGTCATAAACTATGCGCGAAGTCGTGCGCGAGTCGAGTTTCGATCGGTTTTTCATGCACCGTCTCAGAAATTCAAAATACTGGCCATTCACGTTGTATTAGCCCATCGTAAGTCGTATGAGCATGGTTTCACGAAAAAATGCGACGGTCATAAACTTTGCGCAGAGTCGAGTTTCGATCGATTTTTCGTGCACCGCCTCGGAAATTCAAAATACTGGTATTTCCCGTCTTATTAGCCCATGGGAAGTCGTACAAGCACGCTTTCGTAAAAAAATACGACGGTCATAAACTTTGCGCGAAGTCGTGCGCGAGTCGAGTTTCGATCGGTTTTTCGTGCACCGTCTCGAAAATTCAAAATACTGGTCATTCACGTTGTATTAGCCCATGGTAAGTCGTATGACAATGGTTTCACGAAAAAACGCGACGGTCATAAACTTTACGCAGAGTCGAGTTTCGATCGATTTTTCGTGCACCGTCTCGGAAATTCAAAATACTGGTCTTTCCCGTCTTATTAGCCCATGGGAAGTCGTATAAGCACGCTTTCGCAAAAAAATACGACGGTCATAAACTTTGCGCGAAGTCGTGCGAGAGTCGAGTTTCGATCGGTTTTTCGTGCACCGTCTCGGAAATTCAAAATACTGGCCATTCACGTTGTATTAGCCCATGGTAAGTCGTCAGAGCATGGTTTCCCGAAAAAACGCTACGGTCTTAAACTTTGCGCAGAGTCGAGTTTCGATCGGTTTTTCGTGCACCGTCTCCGAAATTCAAAATACTGGTCTTTCCCGTCTTATTAGCCAATGGGAAGTCGTACAAGCACGCTTTCGCAAAAAAATACGACGGTAATAAACTTTGCGCGAAGTCGTGCGCGAGTCGAGTTTCGATCGTATTTTCGTGCACCGTCTCGGAAATTCAAAATACTGGCCATTCACGTTGTATTAGCCCATGGTAAGTCGTATGAGCTTGGTTTGACGAAAAAACGCGACGGACATAAACTTTGCGCAGAGTCGAGTTTCGATCGATTTTTCGTGCACTGTCTCGGAAATTCAAAATACTGGTCTTTCTCGTCTTATTAGCCCATGGGAAGTCGTACAAGCACGCTTTCGCAAAAAAATACGACGGTTATAAACTTTGCGCGAAGTCGTGCGAGAGTCGAGTTTCGATCGGTTTTTCGTGCACCGTCTCGGAAATTCAAAATACTGGCCATTCACGTTGTATTAGCCCATGGTAAGTCGTATGACAATGGTTTCACGAAAAAACGCAACGGTCATAAACTTTGCGCAGAGTCGAGTTTCGATCGGTTTTTCGTGCACCGTCTCGGAAATTCAAAAAACTGGTCTTTCCCGTCTTATTAGCCCATGGGAAGTCGTACAAGCACGCTTTCGCAAAAAAATACGACGGTCATAAACTTTGCGCGAAGTCGTGCGAGAGTCGAGTTTCGATCGGTTTTTCGTGCACCGTCTCGGAAATTCAAAATACTGGCCATTCACGTTTTATTAGCCCATGGTAAGTCGTATGAGTATGGTTTCACGAAAAAACGCGACGGTCTTAAACTTTGCGCAAAGTCGAGTTTCGATCGGTTTTTCGTTCACCGTCTCGGAAATTCAAAATACTGGTCTTTCCCGTCTTATTAGCCCATGGGAAGTCGTAAAAGCACGCTTTCGTAAAAAAATACGACGGTTATAAACTTTGCGCGAAGTCGTGCGAGGGTCGAGTTTCGATCGGTTTTTCGTGCACCGTCTCGGAAATTCAAAATACTGGCCATTCACGTTGTATTAGCCCATGGTAAGTCGTATGAGCTTGGTTTCACGAAAAAACGCAACGGTCATAAACTTTGCGCAGAGTCGAGTTTCGATCGGTTTTTCGTGCACCGTCTCGGAAATTCAAAAAACTGGTCTTTCCCGTCTTATTAGCCCATGGGAAGTCGTACAAGCACACTTTCGCAAAAAAATACGACGGTCATAAACTTTGCGCGAACTTTGCGCAAAGTCGAGTTTCGATCGGTTTTTCGTGCACCGTCACAGAAATTCAAAATACTTGTCATTCACGATGTATTAGCCCATGGTAAGTCGTATGAGTATGGTTTCACGAAAAAACGCGACGGTCTTAAACTTTGCGCAAAGTCGAGTTTCGATCGGTGTTTCGTTCACCGTCTCGGAAATTCAAAATACTGGTCTTTCCCGTCTTATTAGCCCATGGGAAGTCGTACAAGCATGCTTTCGCAAAAAATATGACGGTCATAAACTTTGCGCGAAGTCGTGCACGAGTCGAGTTTCGATCGGTTTTTCGTGCACCGTCTCGGAAATTCAAAATACTAGCCATTCACGTTGTATTAGCCCATGGTAAGTCGTATGAGCATGGTTTCAAGAAAAAACGCGACGGTCATAAACTTTGCGCAGAGTCGAGTTTCGATCGATTTTTCGTGCACCGTCTCGGAAATTCAAAATACTGGTCTTTCCCGTCTTATTAGCCCATGGTAAGTCGTACAAGCACGCTTTCGCAAAAAAATACGACGATCATAAACTTTGCGTGAACTTTGCGCAAAGTCGAGTTTCGATCGGTTTTTCGTGCACCGTCACAGAAATTCAAAATACTGGTCATACACGATGTATTAGCCCATGGTAAGTCGTATGAGCATGGTTTCACGAAAAAACGCGACCGTCATAATCTTTGCGAGAGTCGAGTTTCGATCGATTTTAGTGCACCGACTCGAAAATTCAAAATACTGGTATTTCCCATTTTATTAGCCCATGGGAAGTCGTACAAGCACGCTTTCGCAAAAAAATACGACAGTCATAAACTTTGCGCGAAGTCGTGCGCGAGTCGAGTTTCGATCGGTTTTTAGTGCACCATCTCGGAAATTCAAAATACTGGCCATTCACGTTGTATTAGCCCATGGTAAGTCGTATGACAATGGCTTCACGAAAAAACACGACCGTCATAATCTTTGCAACAGTCGAGTTTCGATCGGTTTTTCGTGCACCGTCTTGGGAATTCAAAATACTGGTCTTTCCCGTCTTATTAGCCCATGGGAAGTCGTATAAGCACGCTTTCGCAAAAAAATACGACGGTCATAAACTTTGCGCGAAGTCGTGCGCGAGTCGAGTTTCGATCGGTTTTTCGTGCACCGTCTCGGAAATTCAAAATACTGGCCATTCACGTTGTATTAGCCCATGGTAAGTCGTATGAGCTTGGTTTCACGAAAAAACGCGACGGTCATAAACTTTGCGCAGAGTCGAGTTTCGATCGATTTTTCGTGCACCGTCTCGGAAATTCAAAATACTGGTCTTTCCCGTCTTATTAGCCCATGGGAAGTCGTACAAGCACGCTTTCGCAAAAAAATACGACAGTCATAAACTTTGCGCGAAGTCGTGCGCGAGTCGAGTTTCGATCGGTTTTTAGTGCACCATCTCGGAAATTCAAAATACTGGCCATTCACGTTGTATTAGCCCATGGTAAGTCGTATGACAATGGCTTCACGAAAAAACACGACCGTCATAATCTTTGCAACAGTCGAGTTTCGATCGGTTTTTCGTGCACCGTCTTGGGAATTCAAAATACTGGTCTTTCCCGTCTTATTAGCCCATGGGAAGTCGTATAAGCACGCTTTCGCAAAAAAATACGACGGTCATAAACTTTGCGCGAAGTCGTGCGCGAGTCGAGTTTCGATCGGTTTTTCGTGCACCGTCTCGGAAATTCAAAATACTGGCCATTCACGTTGTATTAGCCCATGGTAAGTCGTATGAGCTTGGTTTCACGAAAAAACGCGACGGTCATAAACTTTGCGCAGAGTCGAGTTTCGATCGATTTTTCGTGCACCGTCTCGGAAATTCAAAATACTGGTCTTTCCCGTCTTATTAGCCCATGGGAAGTCGTACAAGCACGCTTTCGCAAAAAAATATGACGGTCATAAACTTTGCGCGAAGTCGTGCGAGAGTCGAGTTTCGATCGGTTTTTCATGCACCGTCTCGGAAATTTAAAATACTGGCCATTCACGTTGTATTTGCCCATGGTAAGTCGTATGAGCTTGGTTTCACGAAAAAATGCAACCGTCATAAACTTTGCGCAGAGTCGAGTTTCGATCGGTTTTTCGTGCACCGTCTCAGAAATTGAAAAAACTGGTCTTTCCCATCTTATTAGCCCATGGGAAGTCGTACAAGCACGCTTTCGCAAAAAAATACGACGGTCATAAACTTTGCGCGAACTTTGCGCAAAGTCGAGTTTCGATCGGTTTTTCATGCACCGTCACAGAAATTTAAAATACTGGTCATTCACGATGTATATGGTAAGTCGTATGAGCATGGTTTCACGAAAAAACGCGACGGTCATAAACTTTGCGCAGAGTCGAGTTTCGATCGGTTTTTCGTGCACCGTCACGGAAATTCAAAATACTGGTCTTTCCCGTCTTATTAGCCCATGGGAAGTCGTACAAGCACGCTTTCGCAAAAAAATACGACGGTCATAAACTTTGCGCGAACTTTGCGCAAAGTCGAGTTTCGATCGGTTTTTCGTGCACCGTCACAGAAATTCAAAATACTGGTCATTCACGATGTATTAGCCCATGGTATTTTTTTTTGGTAAGTAAAGATATTGTATTTTGTAAAAGATTTGTACAAAGAAGCTTTGTCTACACAAGCCATAGACTAAAGCCTGAAGTCTCTTAGTGTAGTCGAGAAGATTGCACCCCACCTAAAGAAGGTGAAATGAGCACGCTTCATCAAACTCATCTCCAAGAGTAGCATAAGGAAGTTAATAAATAATAAAATGCAATAGCTAGACTGTTCTGGACTACTTGTGGATACATCACAAAATATAAGCTTTGCCCCATATAATTACAATCTTCATCATTATTCGAGTGATTCTTGACGAATGGAAAAATTGAATCTTGTGAAAATATCTTTCTCTCTTCTTGTTAGGTGCTCTGTATTCAATTCTTGCTCCATACATGATCGTGAGTCCTGAAGAATCTCTATCAGAATTTGAGCTTTCTTCATGTTGTGACACTCAAAAATTCTGCCACACCTCTCCTTCCAAATCCACCAAATAGCACATCTGAATATAATTCGTGCTAGTTGTGTAAGAGGCCCCTTTCTTGAGAAGCTTTGCATAAGCATTTCTAATTCATGATGCAAGTTTGGCCGTGGTAGCCTTTGAAAATCAAATCGCTTCAAGATCTCCTTCCATATCCAAGATGAATAATCACAAGCAAAGTAGAGATGGTCAACACTTTCTTCATTTTGCATACACAAAGAGCACCGATTTACAATATAAATACCTCTTCGCTGCATATTGTCCATCGTAGGAAGTTTGCCGAGAAGGGGTATTAGCCCATGGTAAGTCGTATTTTTTTGCGAAAGCGTGCTTGTATGACTTCCCATGGGCTAAAAAACCGGAAAGACCAGTATTTTTGAATTTCCAAGACGGTGCACGAAAAACCGATCGAAACTCGACTCTCGCAAAGATTATGACGGTCGCGTTTTTTTTTTCGTGAAACCATGCTCATACGACCCATGGTAAGTCGTATGAGCATGGTTTCACGAAAAAACGCGACCGTCATAATCTTTGCGAGAGTCGAGTTTCGATCGGTTTTTCGTGCACCGTCTTGGAAATTCAAAATACTGGTCTTTCCGGTTTTTTAGCCCATGGGAAGTCATACAAGCACGCTTTCGCAAAAAAATACGACGGTCATAAACTTTGCGCGAAGTCGTGCACGAGTCGAGTATCGATCGGTTTTTCGTGCACCGTCTCGGAAATTAAAAATACTGGCCATTAACGTTGTAGCCCATGGTAAGTCGTCTGAGCATGGTTTCACGAAAAAACGAGATGGTCTTAAACTTTGCGCAGAGTCGAGTTTCGATCGGTTTTTCGTGCACCGTCTCGGAAATTCAAAATACTGGTCTTTCCCGTCTTATTAGCCCATGAGAAGTCGGACAAGCACGCTTTCGCAAAAAAATACGACGGTCATAAACTTTGCGCGAAGTCGTGCGCGAGTCGAGTTTCGATCGGTTTTTCGTGCACCGTCTCGGAAATTCCAAATACTGGCCACGTTGTATTAGCCCATGGTAAGTCGTCTGAGCATGGTTTCACGAAAAAACGCTAGGGTCTTAAACTTTGCGCAGAGTCGAGTTTCGATCGGTTTTTCGTGCACCGTCTCGGAAATTCAAAATAATGGTCTTTCCCGTCTTATTAGCCCAGGGGAAGTCGTACAAGCACGATTTCGCAAAAAAATACGACGGTCATAAACTTTGCGCGAAATCGTGCGCGAGTCGAGTTTCGATCGGTTTTTAGTGCACCGTCTCGGAAATTCAAAATACTGGCCATTCACGTTGTATTAGCCCATGGTAAGTCGTATGACAATGGTTTCACGAAAAAACGCGACCGTCATAATCTTTGCAACAGTCGAGTTTCGATCGGTTTTTCGTGCACCGTCTTGGGAATTCAAAATACTGGTCTTTCCCGTCTTATTAGCCCATGGGAAGTCGTATAAGCACGCTTTCGCAAAAAAATACGACGGTCATAAACTTTGCGCGAAGTCGTGCGCGAGTCGAGTTTCGATCGGTTTTTCGTGCACCGTCTCGGAAATTCAAAATACTGGCCATTCACGTTGTATTAGCCCATGGTAAGTCGTATGAGCTTGGTTTCACGAAAAAACGCGACGGTCATAAACTTTGCGCAGAGTCGAGTTTCGATCGATTTTTCGTGCACCGTCTCGGAAATTCAAAATACTGGTCTTTCCCGTCTTATTAGCCCATGGGAAGTCGTACAAGCACGCTTTCGCAAAAAAATACGACGGTCATAAACTTTGCGCGAAGTCGTGCGAGAGTCGAGTTTCGCTCTGTTTTTCATGCACCGTCTCGGAAATTTAAAATACTGGCCATTCACGTTGTATTTGCCCATGGTAAGTCGTATGAGCTTGGTTTCACGAAAAAATGCAACCGTCATAAACTTTGCGCAGAGTCGAGTTTCGATCGGTTTTTCGTGCACCGTCTCAGAAATTGAAAAAACTGGTCTTTCCCATCTTATTAGCCCATGGGAAGTCGTACAAGCATGCTTTCGCAAAAAAATACGACGGTCATAAACTTTGCGCGAACTTTGCGCAAAGTCGAGTTTCGATCGGTTTTTCATGCACCGTCACAAAAATTTAAAATACTGGTCATTCACGATGTATATGGTAAGTCGTATGAGCATGGTTTCACGAAAAAACGCGACGGTCATAAACTTTGCGCACAGTCGAGTTTCGATCGGTTTTTCGTGCACCGTCACGGAAATTCAAAATACTGGTCTTTCCCGTCTTATTAGTCCATGGGAAGTCGTACAAGCACGCTTTCGCAAAAAAATACGACGGTCATAAACTTTGCGCGAACTTTGCGCAAAGTCGAGTTTCGATCGGTTTTTCGTGCACCGTCACAGAAATTCAAAATACTGGTCATTCACGATGTATTAGCCCATGGTAAGTCGTATGAGCATGGTTTCACGAAAAAACGCGACCGTCATAATCTTTGCGAGAGTCGAGTTTCGATCGGTTTTTCGTGCACCGTCTTGGAAATTCAAAATACTGGTCTTTCCGGTTTTTTAGCCCATGGGAAGTCATACAAGCACGCTTTCGCAAAAAAATACGACGGTCATAAACTTTGCGCGAAGTCGTGCACGAGTCGAGTATCGATCGGTTTTTCGTGCACCGTCTCGGAAATTAAAAATACTGGCCATTAACGTTGTAGCCCATGGTAAGTCGTCTGAGCATGGTTTCACGAAAAAACGCGACGGTCTTAAACTTTGCGCAGAGTCGAGTTTCGATCGGTTTTTCGTGCACCGTCTCGGAAATTCAAAATACTGGTCTTTCCCGTCTTATTAGCCCATGAGAAGTCGGACAAGCACGCTTTCGCAAAAAAATACGACGGTCATAAACTTTGCGCGAAGTCGTGCGCGAGTCGAGTTTCGATCGGTTTTTCGTGCACCGTCTCGGAAATTCCAAATACTGGCCACGTTGTATTAGCCCATGGTAAGTCGTCTGAGCATGGTTTCACGAAAAAACGCTAGGGTCTTAAACTTTGCGCAGAGTCGAGTTTCGATCGGTTTTTCGTGCACCGTCTCGGAAATTCAAAATAATGGTCTTTCCCGTCTTATTAGCCCATGGGAAGTCGTACAAGCACGCTTTCGCAAAAAAATACGACGGTCATAAACTTTGCGCGAAGTCGTGCTCGAGTCGAGTTTCGATCGGTTTTTCGTGCACCGTCTCGGAAATTAAAAATACTGGCCATTCACGTTGTATTTGCCCATGGTAAGTCGTATGAGCATGGTTTCACGAAAAAACACGACGGTCATAAACTTTGCGCAGAGTCGAGTTTCGATCGATTTTTCGTGCACCGTCTCGGAAATTCAAAATATTAGTCTTTCCCGTCTTATTAGCCCATGGGAAGTCGTACAAGAACGCTTTCACAAAAAAATACGACGGTCATAAACTTTGCGCGAAGTCGTGCGCGAGTCGAGTTTCGATCGGTTTTTCGTGCACCATCTCGGAAATTCAAAATACTAGCCTTTCCCATCTTATTAGCCCATGGGAAGTCGTACAAGCACGCTTAAAAAAAAATACGACGGTCATAGACTTTGCGCGAAGTCGTGCGCGAGTCGAGTTTCGATCGGTTTTTCGTGCACCGTCTAGGAAATTCAAAATACAGGTCATTCACGTTGTATTAGCCCATCGTAAGTCGTATGAGCTTGGTTTCACGAAAAAATGCAACGGTCATAAACTTTGTGCAGAGTCGAGTTTCGATCGGTTTTTCGTGCACCGTCTCGGAAATTCCAAATACTGGTCATTCCCATCTTATTAGCCCATGGGAAGCCGTACAAGCACGCTTTCGCAAAAAAATACGACGGTCATAAACTTTGCGCGAACTTTGCGCAAAGTCGAGTTTCGATCGGTTTTTCGTGCACCGTCAAAGAAATTCAAAATACTGGTCATTCACGATGTATTAGCCCATGGTAAGTCGTATGAGCATGGTTTCACGAAAAAACGTGACCGTCATAATCTTTGCGAGAGTCGAGTTTCGATCGGTTTTTCGTGCACCGTCTAGGAAAGTCTTTCCCATCTTTTTAGCCAATGGGAAGTCATACAAGCACGCTTTCGCAAAAAAATACGACGGTCATAAACTTTGCGCGAAGTCGTGCGCGAGTCGAGTTTCGATCGGTTTTTCGTGCACCGTCTCGGAAATTCAAAATACTGGCCATTCACGTTGTATTAGCCCATGGTAAGTCGTATGAGCATGGTTTCAAGAAAAAACGCGACGGTCATAAACTTTGCGCAGAGTCGAGTTTCGATCGGTTTTTCGTGCATCGTCTCGGAAATTGAAAATACTGGTATTTCCCGTCTTATTAGCCCATGGGAAGTCGTAAAAGCACGCTTTCGCAAAAAAATACGACGGTCATAAACTTTGCGCTAGTCGTGCGCGAGTCGAGTTTCGATCGGTTTTTCGTGCACCGTCTCGGAAATTCAAAAATACTGGCCATTCACGTTGTATTAGCCCATGGTAAGTCGTATGAGCATGGTTTCACGAAAAAACGCGACGGTCATAAACTTTGCGCAGAGTCGAGTTTCGATCGATTTTTCGTGCACCGTCTCGGAAATTCAAAATACTAGTCTTTCCCGTCTTATTAGCCCATGGGAAGTCGTATAAGCACACTTTCGCAAAAAAATACGACGGTCATAGACTTTGCGCGAAGTCGTGCGCGAGTCGAGTTTCGATCGGTTTTTCGTGCACCGTCTCAGAAATTCAAAATACAGGCAATTCACGTTGTATTAGCCCATGGTAAGTCGTATGAGCTTGGTTTCACGAAAAAACGCAACGGTCATAAACTTTGTGCAGAGTCGAGTTTCGATCGGTTTTTCGTACACCGTCTCGGAAATTCAAAATACTGGTCTTTCCCATCTTTTTAGCCCATGGGAAGTCGTACAAGCACGCTTTCGCAAAAAAATACGACGGTCATAGACTTTGCGCGAAGTCGTGCGCGAGTCGAGTTTCGATCGGTTTTTCGTGCACCATCTCGGAAATTCAAAATACTGGTCTTTCCCGTCTTATTAGCCCATGGGAAGTCGTATAAGCACACTTTCGCAAAAAAATACGACGGTCATAGACTTTGCGCGAAGTCGTGCGCGAGTCGATTTTCGATCGGTTTTTCGTGCACCGTCTCAGAAATTCAAAATACAGGCAATTCACGTTGTATTAGCCCATGGTAAGTCGTATGAGCTTGGTTTCACGAAAAAACGCAACGGTCATAAACTTTGTGCAGAGTCGAGTTTCGATCGGTTTTTCGTACACCGTCTCGGAAATTCAAAATACTGGTCTTTCCCATCTTTTTAGCCCATGGGAAGTCGTACAAGCACGCTTTCGCAAAAAAATACGACGGTAATAAACTTTGCGCGAACTTTTTGCGCAAAGTCGAGTTTCGATCGGTTTTTCGTGCACCGTCACAGAAATTCAAAATACTGGTCATTCACGATGTATTAGCCCATGGTAAGTCGTATGAGCATGGTTTCACGAAAAAACGTGACCGTCATAATCTTTGCGAGAGTCGAGTTTCGATCGGTTTTTCGTGCACCGTCTAGGAAATTCAAAATACTGGTCTTTCCCATCTTTTTAGCCCATGGGAAGTCATACAAGCACGCTTTCGCAACAAAATACGACGGTCATAAACTTTGCGCGAAGTCGTGCGCGAGTCGAGTTTCGATCGGTTTTTCGTGCACCATCTCGGAAATTCAAAATACTGGTCTTTCCCGTCTTATTAGCCCATGGGAAGTCGTACAAGCACGCTTTCGCAAAAAAATACGACGGTCATAGACTTTGCGCGAAGTCGTGCGCGAGTCGAGTTTCGATCGGTTTTTCGTGCACCGTCTCGGAAATTCAAAATACAGGCCATTCACGTTGTATTAGCCCATGGTAAGTCGTATGAGCTTGGTTTCACGAAAAAACGTGACCGTCATAATCTTTGCGAGAGTCGAGTTTCGATCGGTTTTTCGTGCACCGTCTAGGAAATTCAAAATACTGGTCTTTCCTATCTTTTTAGCCCATGGGAAGTCATACAAGCACGCTTTC
This sequence comes from Ensete ventricosum, assembly GCA_029747655.1. NCBI lineage: Eukaryota > Viridiplantae > Streptophyta > Magnoliopsida > Zingiberales > Musaceae > Ensete > Ensete ventricosum. The sequence goes on from JAQQAF010000003.1 coordinate 41,869,879, forward strand.
GTAAAAAAATACGACGGTCATAAACTTTGCGCGAAGTCGTGCGCGAGTCGAGTTTCGATCGATTTTTCGTGCACTGTCTCGGAAATTCAAAATACTGGCCATTCACGTTGTATTAGCCCATGGTAAGTCGTATGAGCATGGTTTCAAGAAAAAACGCGACGGTCATAAACTTTGCGCAGAGTCGAGTTTCGATCGATTTTTCATGCACCGTCTCGGAAATTTAAAATACTGGACTTTCCCGTCTTATTAGCCCATGGGAAGTTGTATAAGCACGCTTTCGCAAAAAAATACGACGGTCATAAATTTTGCGCGAAGTCGTGCGCGAGTCGAGTTTCGATCGGTTTTTCGTGCACCGTCTCGGAAATTCAAAATACTGGCCATTCACGTTGTATTAGCCCATGGTAAGTCGTATGACAATGGTTTCACGAAAAAACACGATGGTCATAAACTTTGCGCAGAATCGAGTTTCGATCGATTTTTCGTGCACCATCTCGAAAATTCAAAATACTGGTATTTCCCGTCTTATTAGCCCATGGGAAGTCGTACAAGCACTCTTTCGCAAAAAAATACGACGGTCATAAACTTTGCGCGAAGTCGTGCGCGAGTCGAGTTTCGTTCGGTTTTTCATGCACCGTCTCGGAAATTCAAAATACTGGTCATTCACGTTGTATTAGCCCATGGTAAGTCGTATGACAATTGTTTCACGAAAAAACACGACGGTCCAAAGTAGTTGGACATGGGATAGTCCATGCTCACAGCGACATTCCTTATGTACATGGCAGGCCCTTCTCGGCAAACCTCCTACGATGGACAATATGCAGCGAAGAGGTATTTATATTGTAAATCGGTGCTCTTTGTGTATGCAAAATGAAGAAAGTGTTGACCATCTCTACTTTGCTTGTGATTATTCATCTTGGATATGGAAGGAGATCTTGAAGCGATTTGATTTTCAAAGGCTACCACGGCCAAACTTGCATCATGAATTAGAAATGCTTATGCAAAGCTTCTCAAGAAAGGGGCCTCTTACACAACTAGCACGAATTATATTCAGATGTGCTATTTGGTGGATTTGGAAGGAGAGGTGTGGCAGAATTTTTGAGTGTCACAACATGAACAAAGCTCAAATTCTGATAGAGATTCTTCAGGACTCACGATCATGTATGGAGCAAGAATTGAATACAGAGCACCTAACAAGAAGAGAGAAAGATATTTTCACAAGATTCAATTTTTCCATTCGTCAAGAATCACTCGAATAATGATGAAGATTGTAATGTATTATATGGGGCAAAGCTTATATTTTGTGATGTATCCACAAGTAGTCCAGAACAGTCTAGCTATTGCATTTTATTATTTATTAACTTCCTTATGCTACTCTTGGAGATGAGTTTGATGAAGCGTGCTCATTTCACCTTCTTTAGGTGGGGTGCAATCTTCTCGACTACACTAAGAGACTTCAGGCTTTAGTCTATGGCTTGTGTAGACAAAGCTTCTTTGTACAAATCTTTTACAAAATACAATATCTTTACTTACCAAAAAAAAAAAACACGACGGTCATAAACTTTTTTTTTTTTTTTGGTAAGTAAAGATAATGTATTTTGTAAAAGATTTGTACAAAGAAGCTTTGTCTACACAAGCCATAGACTAAAGCCTGAAGTCTCTTAGTGTAGTCGAGAAGATTGCACCCCACCTAAAGAAGGTGAAATGGGCACGCTTCATCAAACTCATCTCCAAGAGTAGCATAAGGAACTTAATAAACAATAAAATGCAATAGCTAGACTGTTCTGGACTACTTGTGGATACATCACAAAATATAAGTTTTGCCCCATATAATACATTACAATCTTCATCATTATTCGAGTGATTCTTGACGAATGGAAAAATTGAATCTTGTGAAAATATCTTTCTCTCTTCTTGTTAGGTGCTCTGTATTCAATTCTTGCTCCATACATGATCGTGCGTCCTGAAGAATCTCTATCAGAATTTGAGCTTTGTTCATGTTGTGACACTCAAAAATTCTGCCACACCTCTCCTTCCAAATCCACCATATAGCACATCTGAATATAATTCTTGCTAGTTGTGTAAGAGGCCCCTTTCTTGAGAAGCTTTGCATAAGCATTTCTAATTCATGATGCAAGTTTGGCCGTGGTAGCCTTTGAAAATCAAATCGCTTTAAGATCTCCTTCCATATCCAGGATGAATAATCACAAGCAAAGTAGAGATGGTCAACACTTTCTTCATTTTGCATACACAAAGAGCACCGATTTACAATATAAATACCTCTTCGCTGCATATTGTCCATCGTAGGAAGTTTGCCGAGAAGGGCCTGCCATGTACATAAGGAATGTCGCTGTGAGCATGGACTATCCCATGTCCAACTACTTTGGATCCACTTGTTGTTTCGTCGTCTAATTTGGTTCCATGCAGATGTAGCACTAAATTTACCGTTATCATGAAGCCAAATAAGCATATCTGAAGAGTTGTTCTTGATTGGAATAGCCCTAATAGTCGGCCAAAGTAATAACATGTCAGGGGAGGTAGGGTTGGGAAGACACCAAGTACCATTGTTAATGAATTCAGAAACCTTCCAGTCTTTGGGAGCCCCCAGATCCTGTCGTACTCTATCACCAAATATCTGAAATATACTTTTCCCATTCACCCAAGGATCATACCACATATTAATATTGGTTCCAGAAGAAATCACATAAGAAATATTGTTACGTAGCCATCGCCTTGCCTTCAGAATTCCTTTCCAAGCAGAAGAATGAGATGTTTTTGCAGATGTTTCCCAGATTGATTCCTTGGTTAGGTACCTAGCAAAAACCCATTGTGACCATAAGGAAGACTTGTTTTGTAAAATTTCCCATAATTGCTTTACCATACAAGCTTTATTCCAATCTCTAATATGTCGAAGATTCAGCCCCCCTTCATCCTTCGGTTTGCAAATGCTGTCCCAATTCACCATGTGCATTGCCTTACCATCTGTGCCATTCCAAAAGAAGTTCATAAGTAATTTATCAATATCATGGAGAAGCCCGGCAGGTAGAAGGAATGCATGAGACCAATAAATAGAATAAGAGATCAACACAGATCGAATAAGTTCAAGTCGTCCAACTTTAGAAAGAAGCATATTTTCCAAGAGGAAATTCTGTTCTTAATTTTTTGTATGATAGGCTGACAGGAGGCTTTGTTGATTCTAGTGGATATAAGTGGGAGACCCAAGTATGGAACCGGTAAATTTCCTTCAGCAACTCCCAATGTTTGAGCAATATGATCCTTATTGTCAATGCAAGCACCCACATATACTTTGCTCTTTGCATGGTTTAGCTTAAGACCAGAAACTTTACCAAATTCATTGAGAATATCTGCCAGATTACTCACAGAAACTGGATCATCTCGAAGGAAGATAATAAGGTCGTCGGCAAATGTTATGTGAGAGATATAAACAGAACCATAATGTGGTACCATAATTTTGCCATTGGAAACAGCCTCTTCTAACATACAACTGAGCCCTTCCATTGCAATGGTAAAAAGATAAGGAGATAGTGGATCGCCTTGCCGAATGCCATTCTTACTCCCAAAGAAGCCAATAGGTGAACCATTAAAGAGAATTGAAAATTTTGGAGTTTCCAAGCAACATTGAATCCATTTAACCCAGTGCTGAGGGAAGCCCATATTATGGAGCATCATGTAAATAAAATTCCTATTGACTGAGTCAAAGGCCTTTCGTAAATCAGCTTTAAAACAGATCTTTTTCCCTCTTGTTTTAGAATGTAGATCCTTAACCAAATCATTAGCAAGCAGGACATTATGATGGATACTCCTCCCTTTAAGAAAAGCAGCCTGATTAGGACTAATGACCTTATTCATGACCTTTTGTAGTCTATCTGCCAGCAACTTAGAGATAACCTTATAAATAAAGTTGCACAGTGAAATAGGACGGTAGTTCTCCAATGAATCGGCTCCATCATTTTTAGGCACTAAAGAAATAAAAGTGCAATTCATTTCCTTAAGAATGTGACCTGAGGAGAAAAAATGTCGACAAGCTTTTATGACATCGTTGCCTACAATAGCCCATGCAATTTGATAAAACTCAGCTGGAAATCCATCTGGACCAGGGCTTTTGTGCTTCGGGGACTTAAAAACAACTTTCACAATTTCATCATCCGTTATTGGGGCATTAAGATGAGAGAGGGCTTCAGAATCAAGTCGTCTTGTAGGCCCAACATGAATACTATTAGGCTGCTGTTCCTGATTGAGTAAGGAATAAAAAAATTGCTTGGTGTAATTTTTAACCTCATCCAGATCCTCAATGAGATTACCATCTATACCTTTGCATTTTTTGATGCGATTAGTAGCCCTTCTGGTAGCAATAGCAGCATAGAAAAACTTCGTATTAGAATCCCCTAAAGTAAGCCAATGCTGTCGTGACTTCTGTTTCAAAAAGCATTCCTCCTGCTTCAAAGCTTGCATAAAGTTATTTCTAGCAACAGCCTCTTTGTATATAAGATTCGCATCCAAAGGTTGAAGATTTAGCTCGCTTTGCACAGCCATAAGTTCTTTCTTGCATAACTGAACCCTATCGTTGATATTTCCAAATGTAGTTGAATTCCACTTCTTCAGTGCTGCTTTGCATGCTTTTAGTTTTTGACATAGGATGTAAGGGGGAGAACCAAATACATTAATGTCCCAAGCTGACTTAATAACTTCAAGGAACTTTGGGTGAGAACTCCACATATTAAAAAATCTAAAAGGTTTCTTGACTCTGGGTAGTGCTTTATCTGCATGTATATGCATAATAGAGTGATCCGAAAATAACTTAGCACCGTACTCAAGAAGTGAATCTGGGAAAACTGCTAACCATTCCTGATTAATCAAACATCTGTCAAGTCGAGCCATAATTTTTCTTTCAGCAGTACTTTGATTGTTCCATGAGAACCAATCACCTACAGATTTCATGTCAGTCAATGCAGCAGTATCTATACAATCATTAAAATGTTGAAGCTGACATTCGGAAAGCACTCTACCCCCCACTTTCTCATTTGTGTATCTGACAGTATTAAAGTCACCGAGAACAGCCCATGGTACTGTAGGATAACTATTTGCAATGCTAACCAGATCACGCCATAGAGCATTCCTGTCAGACATACTGTTAGATGCATAAATACCAGTAATATTGAATTGACATCCAGTCTGTTTATCCTCTGCCTTAAGATGAATGAATTGATTAGTAGCAGAAATAAACCAAGCAGTAACAAGGTTAGGATGCCATAAGACCCAAACTCGACCATAAGTATCCTGAGAATCATTAGTAAAAAGTTCTGCCTCAGGCCATATTAAATTCTTCTGAACTCGAACACGAGGAGGTCATAAACTTTGCGCAGAGTCGAGTTTCGATCGATTTTTCGTGCACCGTCTCGGAAATTCAAAATACTGGTATTTCCCGTCTTATTAGCCCATGGGAAGTCGTACAAGCACGCTTTCGCAAAAAAATACGACGGTCAAAAACTTTGCGCGAAGTCGTGCGCGAGTCGAGTTTCGATCGGTTTTTCGTGCACCATCTCGGAAATTCAAAATACTGGCCATTCACGATGTATTAGCCCATGGTAAGTCGTATGAGCATAGTTTGACGAAAAAACGCGACGGTCATAAACTTTGCGCAGAGTCGAGTTTCGATCGATTGTTCGTGCACCGTCTCGGAAATTGAAAATACTGTAATTTCCCGTCTTTTTAGCCCATGGGAAGTCGTACAAGCACGCTTTCGCAAAAAAATACGACGATCATAAACTTTGCGCGAAGTCGTGCGCGAGTCGAGTTTCGATCGGTTTTTCGTGCACCGTCTCGGAAATTCAAAATACTGGCCATTCACGTTGTATTAGCCCATGGTAAGTCGTATAACAATGGTTTCACGAAAAAACGCGACCGTCATAATCTTTGCGAGAGTCGAGTTTCGATCGGTTTTTCGTGCACCGTCTTGGAAATTCAAAATACTGGTCTTTCCCGTTTTATTAGCCCATAGGAAGTCGTACAAGCTCGCTTTCGCAAAAAAATACGACGGTCAAAAACATTGCGCGAAGTCGCGCGCTGTGTCGAGTTTCGATTGGTTTTACGTGCACCATCTCGGAAATTCAAAATACTGGCCATTCACGTATTAGCCCATGGTAAGTCGTATGAGCATGGTTTCACGAAAAAAAGCGATGGTCATAAACTTTGCGCAGAGTCGAGTTTCGATTGGTTTTTCGTTCACCGTCTCGGAAATTCAAAATACTGGTCTTTCCCGACTTATTACCCATGGGAAGTCGTACAAGCACGCTTTCGCAAAAAAATACGACGGTCATAAACTTTGCGCGAAGTCGTGCACGAGTCGAGTTTCGATCGGTTTTTCGTGCACCGTCTCGGATATTCAAAATGCTGGCCATTAACGTTGTATTAGCCCATTGTAAGTCGTCTGAGCATGGTTTCACGAAAAAACGCGACGGTCTTAAACTTTGCGCAGAGTCGAGTTTCGATCGGTTTTTCGTGCACCGTCTCGGATATTCAAAAAACAGGTCTTTCCCGTCTTATTAGCCCATGGTAAGTCGAACAAGCTCACTTTCGCAAAAAAATACGACGGTCAAAAACATTGCGCGAAGTCGCACGCTGTGTCGAGTTTCGATTGGTTTTACGTGCACCATCTCGGAAATTCAAAATACTGGCCATTCATGATGTATTAGCCCATGGTAAGTCGTATGAGCATAGTTTCACGAAAAAACGCGACGGTCATAAACTTTGCGCAGAGTCGAGTTTCGATCGATTTTTCGTGCACCGTCTCGGAAATTCAAAATACTGGCCATTCACGTTGTATTAGCCCATGGTAAGTCGTATGAGCATGGTTTCACGAAAAAATGCGACGGTCTTAAACTTTGCGCAGAGTCGAGTTTCGATTGGTTTTTCATGCACCGTCTCCGAAATTCAAAATACTGGTCTTTCCCGTCGTATTAGCCAATGGGAAGTCGTACAAGCACGCTATCGCAAAAAAATACGACGGTCATAAACTTTGCGCGAAGTCGTGCGCGAGTCGAGTTTCGATCGGTTTTTCGTGCACCGTCTCGGAAATTCAAAATACTGGCCATTCACGTTGTATTAGCCCATGGTAAGTCGTATGAGCATGGTTTCACGAAAAAACGCGACGGTCATAAACTTTGCGCAGAGTCGAGTTTCGATCGATTTTTCGTGCACCGTCTCGGAAATTCAAAATACTGGTCTTTCCCGTCTTATTAGCCCATGGGAAGTCGTACAAGCACGCTTTCGCAAAAAAATACGACGGTCATAAACTTTGCGCGAAGTCGTGCGAGAGTCGAGTTTCGATCGGTTTTTCATGCACCGTCTCGGAAATTTAAAATACTGGCCATTCACATTGTATTAGCCCATGGTAAGTCGTATGAGCTTGGTTTCACGAAAAAATGCAACCGTCATAAACTTTGCGCAGAGTCGAGTTTCGATCGATTTTTCGTGCACCGTCTCAGAAATTAAAAAAACTGGTCTTTCCCATCTAATTAGCCCATGAGAAGTCGTACAAGCACGCTTTCGCAAAAAAATACGGCGGTCATAAACTTTGCGCGAACTTTGCGCAAAGTCGAGTTTCGATCGGTTTTTCGTGCACCGTCACAGAAATTCAAAATACTGGTCATTCACGATGTATTAGCCCATGGTAAGTCGTATGAGCATGGTTTCATGAAAAAACGCGACGGTCATAAACTTTGCGCAGAGTCGAGTTTCGATCGGTTTTTCGTGCACCGTCACGGAAATTCAAAATACTGGTCTTTCCCGTCTTATTAGCCCATGGGAAGTCGTACAAGCACGCTTTCGCAAAAAAATACGATGGTCATAAACTTTGCGCGAAGTCGAGTTTCGATCGGTTTTTCGTGCACCGTCTCGGAAATTCAAAATACTGGCCATTCACGTTGTATTAGCCCATGGTAAGTCGTATGAGCTTGGTTTCACGAAAAAACGCAACGGTCATAAATTTTGCGCAGAGTCGAATTTCGATCGATTTTTCGTGCACCGTCTCGGAAATTCAAAATACTGGTCTTTCCCATCTTATTAGCCCATGGGAAGTCGTACAAGCACGCTTTCGCAAAAAAATACGACGGTCATAAACTTTGCGCGAACTTTGCGCAAAGTCGAGTTTCGATCGGTTTTTCGTGCACCGTCACAGAAATTCAAAATACTGGTCATTCACGATGTATTAGCCCATGGTAAGTCGTATGAGCATGGTTTCACGAAAAAACGCGACCGTCATAATCTTTGCGAGAGTCGAGTTTCGATCGGTTTTTCGTGCACCGTCTTGGAAATCCAAAATACTGGTCTTTCCGTCTTTTTAGCCCATGGGAAGTCATACAAGCACGCTTTCGCAAAAAAATACGACGGTCATAAACTTTGCGCGAAGTCGTGCACGAGTCGAGTATCGATCGATTTTTCGTGCACCGTCTCGGAAATTAAAAATACAGGCCATTAACATTGTATTAGCCCATGGTAAGTCGTCTGAGCATGGTTTCACGAAAAAACGCGACGGTCTTAAACTTTGCGCAGAGTCGAGTTTCGATCGGTTTTTCGTGCACCGTCTCGGAAATTCAAAATACTGGTCTTTCCCGTCTTATTAGCCCATGGGAAGTCGGACAAGCACGCTTTCGCAAAAAAATACGACGGTCATAAACTTTGCGCGAAGTCGTGCGCGAGTCGAGTTTCGATCGGTTTTTCGTGTACCGTCTCGGAAATTCCAAATACTGGCCACGTTGTATTAGCCCATGGTAAGTCGTCTGAGCATGGTTTCACGAAAAAACACTAGGGTCTTAAACTTTGCGCAGAGTCGAGTTTCGATCGGTTTTTCGTGCACCGTCTCGGAAATTCAAAATAATGGTCTTTCCCATCTTATTAGCCCATGGGAAGTCGTACAAGCACGCTTTCGCAAAAAAATACGACGGTCATAAACTTTGCGCGAAATCGTGCGCGAGTCGAGTTTCGATCGGTTTTTCGTGCACCGTCTCAAAAATTCAAAATACTGGCCATTCACGTTGTATTAGCCCATGGTAAGTCGTATGAGCATGGTTTCACGAAAAAACACGACGATCATAAACTTTGCGCAGAGTCGAGTTTCGATCGATTTTTCGTGCACCATCTCGGAAATTCAAAATACTAGTCTTTCCCGTCTTATTAGCCCATGGGAAGTCGTACAAGCACGCTTTCACAAAAAACATACGACGGTCATAAACTTTGCGCGAAGTCGTGCGCGAGTCGAGTTTCGATCGGTTTTTCGTGCACCATCTCGGAAATTCAAAATTCTGGTCTTTCCCGTCTTATTAGCCCATGGGAAGTCGTACAAGCACGCTTTCGCAAAAAAATACGACGGTCATAGACTTTGCGTGAAGTCGTGCGCGAGTCGAGGTTCGATCGGTTTTTCGTGCACCGTCTCGGAAATTCAAAATACAGGCCATTCACGTTGTATTAGCCCATGGTAAGTCGTATGAGCTTGGTTTCACGAAAAAATGCAACGGTCATAAACTTTGTGCAGAGTCGAGTTTCGATCGGTTTTTCGTGCACCGTCTCGGAGATTCCAAATACTGGTCTTTCCCATCTTATTAGCCCATGGGAAGTCGTACAAGCACGCTTTCGCAAAAAAATACGACGGTCATAAACTTTGCGCGAACTTTGCGCAAAGTCGAGTTTCGATCGGTTTTTCGTGCACCGTCAAAGAAATTCAAAATAATGGTCATTCACGATGTATTAGCCCATGGTAAGTCGTATGAGCATGGTTTCACGAAAAAACGTGACCGTCATAATCTTTGCGAGAGTCGAGTTTCGATCGGTTTTTCTTGCACCGTCTAGGAAATTCAAAATACTGGTCTTTCCCATCTTTTTAGCCCATTGGAAGTCATACAAGCACGCTTTCGCAAAAAAATACGACGGTCATAAACTTTGCGCGAAGTCGTGCGCGATTCGAGTTTCGATCGGTTTTTCGTGCACCGTCTCGGAAATTCAAAATACTGGCCATTCACGTTGTATTAACCCATGGTAAGTCGTATGAGCATGGTTTCAAGAAGATCAAATGTTGATATTCCCCATCGAGTTCTGATGTATGAGGATAGTGGGAAAAATGATGTTCTTAGTCCAACAACGTAGCCCACAATTGCCATTGACCATGTCTCAATTAGTTCGTCGGAATCAATAGCCTCATACACAGCAATCTTCTGGTCAGCCTGTACTTCTGGAGCAAAAAAGTCCAGTCGAAGATCCGGACTACCCACTGGAGCCTTGAAGAGGCTACTCCAAGGCTTCGGATCTCGGGAAATAGGAGCTGGAGGTCGTGATCTAGATCGTGAACGACCTCGGGCCTGGTTCATTGAAGGAGCATCCCGTCGAGAAGAAGAAATCAGCGGTGGAACATCCAGGTGTGAAACCGGCCTAAGCTGCTGAGGAGGAACCAGCGGCTGTTGGAGAGGAGCAACCCCCTCCCGCGGTGAAGTAACCAGCGGCTGAGGAGCAACCCTCTCCCGCTGTGACTGCTGGAGAGGGGCGTTCTGCTGTGAAGCTATCAGCCGCTGGGAAGAAGCCAGCGGAGGAGCATCCCGCTGGAACAGAGGATGCGAAGCAGAGTGCCGCGTCCGGCCGCTCGCATCCATGGCGTCGCTCGCCCTAGAGACCGCCAGCCGCCTAGGGGAGAGGAAGCCACCACCCTGCCCACACTAATGTCGCAGCCGTCGCCCCTTCCACGCCGATTGCAGAAGCAGCCGTCGCCCTTTCCACGCTGGAGTTGCCGCAGGAAGCGGCAGTGAACCCAGCCCCAATCGCAGGGCAGCTTCCACCGTTTCTTGCCCTACAGTCCGTCCCGCGCCTAGGGGAGAAGAGCCGCCGCCCTTCCACGCCTGAAATCGCCGATTCCCGGCCTGGAATCGCTGATCGCAGGAGCGACCGCCGGCCTTCCACTCGCCGCGGAGCGATCGCAGAGGAGAAAAAGGGAGCAATCGCAAGCACAAGCGCAAGGGAAGAGGTTGCCGCCCCCAGCGTCGATCGCAAGCGCAAGCCCAAGCAGAGCAGAGCACTCACGCACGCACGCAAGGGAACGCAGGCCCATTGCTCCCCATTCCCAAGCAGATGCGTGCACCGTCTCTCCTCCTCTCTCTCTCCGCCTCTAACGCACGCAAGGGATTCTTTGTATGCAGGCTTTATTCGGAAGAAGATTTACAACGGGTCCTTGAAGGATTTTGGACTATCCGTGGTCATCCAATGATACTACGACGCTGGGCACCTGATGTGAGATTGGAGTTAGACAGTCTACAATCTATCCCAATATGGGTTTCTTTCCATGGACTTCCACTACATCTCTGGGGTCGTCGTTTTATTGCAAAGCTTTGCAGCACCCTGGGACAGCCATTGTATCTTGATAAGGCAACAGCTTCGCAAACGAGATTGACCTTTGCTAGAGCTTGTGTAATGGTTTCTTCTGATGAGGAACTGCCGAATGATGTTTCTTACCGTGATCTTGATGGGAGCACCCGAAAGGTGAAAGTCTCATATTCTTGGAAGCCACAACGATGCAAGGTTTGTCTATCTTTTGGACATGTAAATGGTGCCTGCCAACAGCCTTCACAAAAAATCACACAGGTCTACCGACCACGCCAAGAGCCACAGAATGGGGTCACTACCACTAATCCAAGCACTGATACTCCAGTGCCAACAGTGGTGATGGCGGAGAAGATGATTGAACACTCTGACTCGTTGGGGCAGCGACACGAACAAGAGAAAGACAACTCAGGACTTCCATCTTTACCTATTATATCAGAGGCTTTCACTGCAGGAGCTTCCCAAGGTTCTCACTCCCCAATAACAACCTCGCCTTCACGAATCACTCCTTCAGATAATCAGGAAATTTCATTTCAACAACCTCTTGGGAACCAAGACATTGCAACTCACCAAACTCATCACTCTTCGACACATCCCGCTATTCAGGACTCCTTGCCTCAAGGTACGCAAAAATTTAAACATTTGCAAGCTGTGGATGAGGTGGATAAATATAGGAATAAAGGATTAAAGGGTAAAGATATTATGCGAGAGGACCATGCAAAATCAAAGGATAAGAAAAAGGATGGTAGTGTCCTCCCAAAATCGCATGCTCTTCCTTCTATCTAGTATTGATGAAAATAAGCTGTTGGAATGTTCGTGGACTTAATAAGACTGAGAAATGTCGGGAGCTCAATAGAATAATCCGATCTGCTGCATGTGACATGGTGATTCTTGTGGAAACAAAAATTAAACCTCATCGTGTTCGAGTTCAGAAGAATTTAATATGGCCTGAGGCAGAACTTTTTACAAATGATTCTCAGGATACTTATGGTCGAGTTTGGGTCTTGTGGCATCCTAACCTTGTTACTGCTTGGTTTATTTCTGCTACTAATCAATTCATTCATCTTAAGGCAGAGGATAAACAGACTGGATGTCAATTCAATATTACCGGTATTTATGCATCTAACAGTATGTCTGACAGGAATGCTCTATGGCGTGATCTGGTTAGCATTGCAAATAGTTATCCTACAGTACCTTGGGCTGTTCTCGGTGACTTTAATACTGTCAGATACACAAATGAGAAAGTGGGGGGTAGAGTGCTTTCCGAATATCAGCTTCAACATTTTAAAGATTGTATAGATACTGCTGCATTGACTGACATGAAATCTGTAGGTGATTGGTTCTCATGGAACAATCAAAGTACTGCTGAAAGAAAAATTATGGCTCGACTTGACAGATGTTTGATTAATCAGGAATGGTTAGCAGTTTTCCCAGATTCACTTCTTGAGTACGGTGCTAAGTTATTTTCGGATCACTCTATTATGCATATACATGCAGATACAGCACTACCCAGAGTCAAGAAACCTTTTAGATTTTTTAATATGTGGAGTTCTCACCCAAAGTTCCTCGAAGTTATTAAGTCAGCTTGGGACATTAATGTATTTGGTTCTCCCCCTTACATCCTATGTCAAAAACTAAAAGCATGCAAAGCAGCACTGAAGAAGTGGAATTCAACTACATTTGGAAATATCAACGATAGGGTTCAGTTATACAAGAAAGAACTTATAGCTGTGCAAAGCGAGCTAAATCTTCAACCTTTGGATGCGAATCTTATCTACAAAGAGGCTGCTGCTAGAAATAACTTTATGCAAGCTTTGAAGCAGGAGGAATTCTTTTTGAAACAGAAGTCACGACAGCATTGGCTTACTTTAGGGGATTCTAATACGAAGTTTTTCTATGCTGCTATTGCTACCAGAAGGGCTACTAATCGCATCAAAAAATGCAAAGGTATAGATGGTAATCTCATTGAGGATCTGGATGAGGTTAAAAATTACACCAAGCAATTTTTTTATTCCTTACTCAATCAGGAACAGCAGCCTAATAGTATTCATGTTGGGCCTACAAGACGACTTGATTCTGAAGCCCTCTCTCATCTTAATGCCCCAATAACGGATGATGAAATTGTGAAAGTTGTTTTTAAGTCCCCGAAGCACAAAAGCCCTGGTCCAGATGGATTTCCAGCTGAGTTTTACCAAAATTGCATGGGCTATTGTAGGCAACGATGTCATAAAAGCTTGTCGACATTTTTTCTCCTCAGGTCACATTCTTAAAGAAATGAATTGCACTTTTATTTCTTTAGTGCCTAAAAATGATGGAGCCGATTCATTGGAGAACTACCGTCCTATTTCACTGTGCAACTTTATTTATAAGGTTATCTCTAAGTTGCTGGCAGATAGACTACAAAAGGTCATGAATAAGGTCATTAGTCCTAATCAGGCTGCTTTTCTTAAAGGGAGGAGTATCCATCATAATGTCCTGCTTGCTAATGATTTGGTTAAGGATCTACATTCTAAAACAAGAGGGAAAAAGATCTGTTTTAAAGCTGATTTACGAAAGGCCTTTGACTCAGTCAATAGGAATTTTATTTACATGATGCTCCATAATATGGGCTTCCCTCAGCACTGGGTTAAATGGATTCAATGTTGCTTAGAAACTCCAAAATTTTCAATTCTCTTTAATGGTTCACCTATTGGCTTCTTTGGGAGTAAGAATGGCATTCGGCAAGGTGATCCACTATCTCCTTATCTTTTTACCATTGCAATGGAAGGGCTCAGTTGTATGTTAGAAGAGGCTGTTTCCAATGGCAAAATTAAGGTACCACATTATGGTTCTGTTTATATCTCTCACATAACATTTGCCGACGACCTTATTATCTTCCTTCGAGATGATCCAGTTTCTGTGAGTAATCTGGCAGATATTCTTAATGAATTTGGTAAAGTTTCTGGTCTTAAGCTAAACCATGCAAAGAGCAAAGATCATGTATGGAGCAAGAATTGAATACAGAGCACCTAACAAGAAGAGAGAAAGATATTTTCACAAGATTCAATTTTTCCATTCGTCAAGAATCACTCGAATAATGATGAAGATTGTAATGTATTATATGGGGCAAAGCTTATATTTTGTGATGTATCCACAAGTAGTCCAGAACAGTCTAGCTATTGCATTTTATTATTTATTAACTTCCTTATGCTACTCTTGGAGATGAGTTTGATGAAGCGTGCTCATTTCACCTTCTTTAGGTGGGGTGCAATCTTCTCGACTACACTAAGAGACTTCAGGCTTTAGTCTATGGCTTGTGTAGACAAAGCTTCTTTGTACAAATCTTTTACAAAATACAATATCTTTACTTACCAAAAAAAAAAGCAAAGTATATGTGGGTGCTTGCATTGACAATAAGGATCATATTGCTCAAACATTGGGAGTTGCTGAAGGAAATTTACCGGTTCCTTACTTGGGTCTCCCACTTATATCCACTGGAATCAACAAAGCCTCCTGTCAGCCTATCATACAAAAAATTAAGAACATAATTTCCTCTTGGAAAAATAGGCTTCTTTCTAAAGCTGGACGACTCGAACTTATTCGATCTGTGTTGATCTCTTATTCTATTTATTGGTCTCATGCATTCCTTCTACCTGCCGGGCTTCTCCATGATATTGATAAATTACTTATGAACTTCTTTTGGAATGGCATAGATGGAAAGGCAATGCACATGGTGAATTGGGACAGCATTTGCAAACCGAAGGATGAAGGGGGGCTGAATCTTCGACATATTAGAGATTGGAATAAAGCTTGTATGGTAAAGCAATTATGGGATATTTTACAAAACAAGTCTTCCTTATGGTCACAATGAGTTTTTGCAAGGTACCTAACCAAGGAATCAATCTGGGAAACATCTGCAAAAACATCTCATTCTTCTGCTTGGAAAGGAATTCTGAAGGCAAGGCGATGGCTACGTAACAATATTTCTTATGTGATTTCTTCTGGAACCAATATTAATATGTGGTATGATCCTTGGGTGAATGGGAAAAGTATATTTCAGATATTTGGTGATAGAGTACGACAGGATCTGGGGGCTCCCAAAGACTGGAAGGTTTCTGAATTCATTAACAATGGTACTTGGTGTCTTCCCAACCCTACCTCCCCTGACATGTTATTACTTTGGCCGACTATTAGGGCTATTCCAATCAAGAACAACTCTTCAGATATGCTTATTTGGCTTCATGATAACGGTAAATTTAGTGCTATCTGCATGGAACCAAATTAGACGACGAAACAACAAGTGGATCCAAAGTAGTTGGACATGGGATAGTCCATGCTCACAGCGACATTCCTTATGTACATGGCAGGCCCTTCTCGGCAAACTTCCTACGATGGACAATATGCAGCGAAGAGGTATTTATATTGTAAATCGGTGCTCTTTGTGTATGCAAAATGAAGAAAGTGTTGACCATCTCTACTTTGCTTGTGATTATTCATCTTGGATATGGAAGGAGATCTTGAAGCGATTTGATTTTCAAAAGCTACCACGGCCAAACTTGCATCATGAATTAGAAATGCTTATGCAAAGCTTCTCAAGAAAGGGGCCTCTTACACAACTAGCAAGAATTATATTCAGATGTGCTATATGGTGGATTTGGAAGGAGAGGTGTGGCAGAATTTTTGAGTGTCACAACATGAACAAAGCTCAAATTCTGATAGAGATTCTTCAGGACTCACGATCATGTATGGAGCAAGAATTGAATACAGAGCACCTAACAAGAAGAGAGAAAGATATTTTCACAAGATTCAATTTTTCCATTCGTCAAGAATCACTCGAATAATGATGAAGATTGTAATGTATTATATGGGGCAAAACTTATATTTTGTGATGTATCCACAAGTAGTCCAGAACAGTCTAGCTATTACTTTTTATTATTTATTAACTTCCTTATGCTACTCTTGGAGATGAGTTTGATGAAGCGTGCCCATTTCACCTTCTTTAGGTGGGGTGCAATCTTCTCGACTACACTAAGAGACTTCAGGCTTTAGTCTATGGCTTGTGTAGACAAAGCTTCTTTGTACAAATCTGTTACAAAATACATTATCTTTACTTACCAAAAAAAGCATGGTTTCAAGAAAAAACGCGACGAACTTTGCGCAGAGTCGAGTTTCGATCGATTTTTCGTGCACCGTCTCGGAAATTGAAAATACTGGTATTTCCCGTCTTATTAGCCCATGGGAAGTCGTAAAAGCACGCTTTCGCAAAAAAATACGACGGTCATAAACTTTGCGCGAGTCGTGCGCGAGTCGAGTTTCGATCGGTTTTTCGTGCACCGTCTCGGAAATTCAAAAATACTGGCCATTCACGTTGTATTAGCCCATGGTAAGTCGTATGAGCATGGTTTCACGAAAAAACGCGACGGTCATAAACTTTGCGCAGAGTCGAGTTTTGATCGATTTTTCGTGCACCGTCTCGGAAATTCAAAATACTAGTCTTTCCCGTCTTATTAGCCCATGGGAAGTCGTACAAGCACGCTTTCACAAAAAAATACGACGGTCATAAACTTTGCGCGAAGTCGTGCGCGAGTCGAGTTTCGATCGGTTTTTCGTGCACCATCTCGGAAATTCAAAATACTGGTCTTTCCCGTCTTATTAGCCCATGGGAAGTCGTACAAGCACGCTTTCGCAAAAAAATACGACGGTCATAGACTTTGCGCGAAGTCGTGCGCGAGTCGAGTTTCGATCGGTTTTTCGTGCACCGTCTCAGAAATTCAAAATACAGGCAATTCACGTTGTATTAGCCCATGGTAAGTCGTATGAGCTTGGTTTCACGAAAAAACGCAACGGTCATAAACTTTGTGCAGAGTCGAGTTTCGATCGGTTTTTCGTGCACCGTCTCCGAAATTCAAAATACTGGTCTTTCCCATCTTATTAGCCCATGGGAAGTCGTACAAGCACGCTTTCGCAAAAAAATACGACGGTCATAAACTTTGCGCGAACTTTGCGCAAAGTCGAGTTTCGATCGGTTTTTCGTGCACCGTCACAGAAATTCAAAATACTGGTCATTCACGATGTATTAGCCCATGGTAAGTCGTATGAGCATGGTTTCACGAAAAAACGTGACCGTCATAATCTTTGCGATAGTCGAGTTTCGATCGGTTTTTCGTGCACCATCTAGGAAATTCAAAATACTGGTCTTTCCTATCTTTTTAGCCCATGGGAAGTCATACAAGCACGCTTTCGCAAAAAAATACGACGGTCATAAACTTTGCGCGAAGTCGTGCGCGAGTCGAGTTTCGATCGGTTTTTCATGCTCCGTCTCGGAAATTCAAAATACTGGCCATTCACGTTGTATTAGCCCATGGTAAGTCGTATGAGCATGGTTTCAAGAAAAAACGCGACGGTCATAAACTTTGCGCAGAGTCGAGTTTCGATCGATTTTTCATGCACCGTCTCGGAAATTTAAAATACTGGACTTTCCCGTCTTATTAGCCCATGGGAAGTTGTATAAGCACGCTTTCGCAAAAAAATACGACGGTCATAAATTTTGCGCGAAGTCGTGCGCGAGTCGAGTTTCGATCGGTTTTTCGTGCACCGTCTCGGAAATTCAAAATACTGGCCATTCACGTTGTATTAGCCCATGGTAAGTCGTATGACAATGGTTTCACGAAAAAACACGACGGTCATAAACTTTGCGCAGAGTCGAGTTTCGATCGATTTTTCGTGCACCGTCTCGAAAATTCAAAATACTGGTATTTCCCGTCTTATTAGCCCATGGGAAGTCGTACAAGCACTCTTTCGCAAAAAAATACGACGGTCATAAACTTTGCGCGAAGTCGTGCGCGAGTCGAGTTTCGTTCGGTTTTTCATTCACCGTCTCGGAAATTCAAAATACTGGTCATTCACGTTGTATTAGCCCATGGTAAGTCGTATGACAATTGTTTCACGAAAAAACACGACAGTCATAAACTTTGCGCAGAGTCGAGTTTCGATCGATTTTTCGTGCACCGTCTCGGAAATTCAAAATACTGGTATTTCCCGTCTTATTAGCCCATGGGAAGTCGTACAAGCACGCTTTCGCAAAAAAATATGACGGTCATAAACTTTGCGCGAAGTCGTGCGCGAGTCGAGTTTCGATCGGTTTTTCGTGCACCATCTCGGAAATTCAAAATACTGGCCATTCACGATGTATTAGCCCATGGTAAGTCGTATGAGCATAGTTTGAC
Organism: Ensete ventricosum; assembly: GCA_029747655.1. Taxonomy (NCBI): domain Eukaryota; kingdom Viridiplantae; phylum Streptophyta; class Magnoliopsida; order Zingiberales; family Musaceae; genus Ensete; species Ensete ventricosum. The sequence goes on from JAQQAF010000003.1 coordinate 41,888,460, forward strand.
GAAAAAACGCGACGGTCATAAACTTTGCGCAGAGTCGAGTTTCGATCGATTGTTCGGGCACCGTCTCGGAAATTCAAAATACTGTAATTTCCCGTCTTTTTAGCCCATGGGAAGTCGTACAAGCACGCTTTCGCAAAAAAATACGACGGTCATAAACTTTGCGCGAAGTCGTGCGCGAGTCGAGTTTCGATCGGTTTTTCGTGCACCGTCTCGGAAATTCAAAATACTGGCCATTCACGTTGTATTAGCCCATGGTAAGTCGTATAACAATGGTTTCACGAAAAAACGTGACCGTCATAATCTTTGCGAGAGTCGAGTTTCGGTCGGTTTTTCGTGCACCGTCTTGGAAATTCAAAATACTGGTCTTTCCCGTCTTATTAGCCCATGGGAAGTCGTACAAGCTCGCTTTCGCAAAAAAATACGACGGTCAAAAACATTGCGCGAAGTCGCGCGCTGTGTCGAGTTTCGATTGGTTTTACGTGCACCATCTCGGAAATTCAAAATACTGGCCATTCACGATGTATTAGCCCATGGTAAGTCGTATGAGTATGGTTTCACGAAAAAAAGCGATGGTCATAAACTTTGCGCAGAGTCGAGTTTCGATCGGTTTTTCGTTCACCGTCTCGGAAATTCAAAATACTGGTCTTTCCCGTCTTATTAGCCCATGGGAAGTCGTACAAGCACGATTTCGAAAAAAAATACGACGGTCATAAACTTTGCGCGAAGTCGTGCACGAGTCGAGTTTCGATCGGTTTTTCGTGCACCGTCTCGGAAATTCAAAATACTGGCCATTAACGTTGTATTAGCCCATTGTAAGTCGTCTGAGGATGGTTTCACGAAAAAAACGCGACGGACTTAAACTTTGCGCAGAGTCGAGTTTCGATCGGTTTTTAACTTACCAAAAAAAAAGAGTTTCGATCGGTTTTTCGTGCACCGTCTCGGAAATTCAAAAAACTTGTCTTTCCCGTCTTATTAGCCCATGGGAAGTCGTACAAGCTCGCTTTCGCAAAAAAATACGACGGTCAAAAACATTGCGCGAAGTCGCATGCTGTGTCGAGTTTCGATTGGTTTTACGTGCACCATCTCGGAAATTCAAAATACTGGCCATTCACGATGTATTAGCCCATGGTAAGTCGTATGAGCATAGTTTCACGAAAAAACGCGACGGTCATAAATTTTGCGCAGAGTCGAGTTTCGATCGATTTTTCGTGCACCGTCTCGGAAATTCAAAATACTGGCCATTCACGTTGTATTAGCCCATGGTAAGTCGTATGAGCATGGTTTCACGAAAAAACGTGACGGTCTTAAACTTTGCGCAGAGTCGAGTTTCGATCGGTTTTTCATGCACCGTCTCCGAAATTCAAAATACTGGTCTTTCCCGTCTTATTAGCCAATGGGAAGTTGTACAAGCATGCTTTCGCAAAAAAATACGATGGTCATAAACTTTGCGCGAAGTCGTGCGCGAGTCGAGTTTCGATCGGTTTTTCGTGAACCGTCTCGGAAATTCAAAATACTGGTCATTCACGTTGTATTAGCCCATGGTAAGTCGTATGACAATTGTTTCACGAAAAAACACGACGGTCATAAACTTTGCGCAGAGTCGAGTTTCGATCGATTTTTCGTGCACCGTCTCGGAAATTCAAAATACTGGTATTTCCCGTCTTATTAGCCCATGGGAAGTCGTACAAGCACGCTTTCGCAAAAAAATACGACGGTCATAAACTTTGCGCGAAGTCGTGCGCGAGTCGAGTTTCGATCGGTTTTTCGTGCACCGTCTCGGAAATTCAAAATACTGGCCATTCACGTTGTATTAGCCCATGGTAAGTCGTATGAGCATGGTTTCAAGAAAAAACGCGACGGTCATAAACTTTGCGCAGAGTCGAGTTTCGATCGATTTTTCATGCACCGTCTCGGAAATTTAAAATACGGGACTTTCCCGTCTTATTAGCCCATGGGAAGTTGTATAAGCACGCTTTCGCAAAAAAATACGACGGTCATAAATTTTGCGCGAAGTCGTGCGCGAGTCGAGTTTCGATCGGTTTTTCGTGCACCGTCTCGGAAATTCAAAATACTGGCCATTCACGTTGTATTAGCCCATGGTAAGTCGTATGACAATGGTTTCACGAAAAAACACGACGGTCATAAACTTTGCGCAGAGTCGAGTTTCGATCGATTGTTCGTGCACCGTCTCGGAAATTCAAAATACTGGTATTTCCCGTCTTATTAGCCCATGGGAAGTCGTACAAGCACGCTTTCGCAAAAAAATACGACGGTCATAAACTTTGCGCGAAGTCGTGCGCGAGTCGAGTTTCGATCGGTTTTTCGTGCACCCTCTCGGAAATTCAAAATACTGGCCATTAACGTTGTATTAGCCCATGTTAAGTCGAATGAGCATGGTTTGACGAAAAAACGCGACGGTCATAATCTTTGCGAGAGTCGAGTTTCGATCGGTTTTCGGGCACCGTCTCGAAAATTCAAAATACTGTAATTTCCCGTCTTTTTAGCCCATGGGAAGTCGTACAAGCACGCTTTCGCAAAAAAATACGACGGTCATAAACTTTGCGCGAAGTCGTGCGCGAGTCCAGTTTCGATCGGTTTTTCGTGCACCGTCTCGGAAATTCAAAATACTGGCCATTCACGTTGTATTAGCCCATGGTAAGTCGTATAACAATGGTTTTACGAAAAAACGTGACCGTCATAATCTTTGCGAGAGTCGAGTTTCGATCGGTTTTTCGTGCACCGTCTTGGAAATTCAAAATACTGGTCTTTCCCGTTTTATTAGCCCATGGGAAGTCGTACAAGCTCGCTTTCGCAAAAAAATACGACGGTCATAAACTTTGCGCGAAGTCGTGCGCGAGTCGAGTTTCGATCGGTTTTTCGTGCACCGTCTCGGAAATTCAAAATACTGGCCATTCACATTGTATTAACCCATGGTAAGTCGTATGAGCATGGTTTCACGAAAAAACACAACGGTCATAAACTTTGCGCAGAGTCGAGTTTCGATCGGTTTTTCGTGCACCATCTCGGAAATTCAAAATACTGGTCTTTCCCGTCTTATTAGCCCATGGGAAGTCGTACAAGCACGCTTTCGCAAAAAAATACGACCGTCATAGACTTTGCGCGAAGTCGTGCGCGAGTCGAGTTTCGATCGGTTTTTCGTGCACCGTCTAGGAAATTCAAAATACAGGCCATTCACGTTGTATTAGCCCATGGTAAGTCGTATGAGCTTGGTTTCACGAAAAAACGCAACGGTCATAAACTTTGTGCAGAGTCGAGTTTCGATCGGTTTTTCGTGCACCGTGTCGGAAATTCAAAATACTGGTCTTTCCCATCTTATTAGCCCATGGGAAGTCGTACAAGCACGCTTTCGCAAAAAAATACGACGGTCATAAACTTTGCGCGAACTTTGCGCAAAGTCGAGTTTCGATCGGTTTTTCGTGCACCGTCACAGAAATTCAAAATACTGGTCATTCACGATGTATTAGCCCATGGTGAGTCGTATGAGCATGGTTTCACGAAAAAACGTGACCGTCATAATCTTTGCGATAGTCGAGTTTCGATCGGTTTTTCGTGCACCGTCTAGGAAATTCAAAATACTGGTCTTTCCTATCTTTTTAGCCCATGGGAAGTCATACAAGCACGCTTTCGCAAAAAAATACGACGGTCATAAACTTTGCGCGAAGTCGTGCGCGAGTCGAGTTTCGATCGGTTTTTCGTGCACCGTCTCGGAAATTCAAAATACTGGCCATTCACGTTGTATTAGCCCATGGTAAGTCGTATGAGCATGGTTTCAAGAAAAAACGCGACGGTCATAAACTTTGCGCAGAGTCGAGTTTCGATCGATTTTTCATGCACCGTCTCGGAAATTTAAAATACTGGACTTTCCCGTCTTATTAGCCCATGGGAAGTTGTATAAGCACGCTTTCGCAAAAAAATACGACGGTCATAAATTTTGCGCGAATTCGTGCCCGAGTCGAGTTTCGATCGGTTTTTCGTGCACCGTCTCGGAAATTCAAAATACTGGCCATTCACGTTGTATTAGCCCATGGTAAGTCGTATGACAATGGTTTCACGAAAAAACACGACGGTCATAAACTTTGCGCAGAGTCGAGTTTCGATCGATTTTTCGTGCACCGTCTCGAAAATTCAAAATACTGGTATTTCCCCTCTTATTAGCCCATGGGAAGTCGTACAAGCACTCTTTCGCAAAAAAAATACGACGGTCATAAACTTTGCGCGAAGTCGTGCGCGAGTCGAGTTTCGTTCGGTTTTTCATTCACCGTCTCGGAAATTCAAAATACTGGTCATTCACGTTGTATTAGCCCATGGTAAGTCGTATGACAATTGTTTCACGAAAAAACACGACGGTCATAAACTTTGCGCAGAGTCGAGTTTCGATCGATTTTTCGTGCACCGTCTCGGAAATTCAAAATACTGGTATTTCCCGTCTTATTAGCCCATGGGAAGTCGTACAAGCACGCTTTCGCAAAAAAATACGACGGTCATAAACTTTGCGCGAAGTCGTGCGCGAGTCGAGTTTCGATCGGTTTTTCGTGCACCATCTCGGAAATTCAAAATACTGGCCATTCACGATGTATTAGCCCATGGTAAGTCGTATGAGCATAGTTTGATGAAAAAACGCGACGGTCATAAACTTTGCGCAGAGTCGAGTTTCGATTGATTGTTCGGGCACCGTCTCGGAAATTCAAAATACTGTAATTTCCCGTCTTTTTAGCCCATGGGAAGTCGTACAAGCACGCTTTCGCAGAAAAATACGACGGTCATAAACTTTGCGCGAAGTCGTGCGCGAGTCGAGTTTCGATCGGTTTTTCGTGCACCGTCTCGGAAATTCAAAATACTGGCCATTCACGTTGTATTAGCCCATGGTAAGTCGTATAACAATGGTTTCACGAAAAAACGTGACCGTCATAATCTTTGCGAGAGTCGAGTTTCGATCGGTTTTTCGTGCACCGTCTTGGAAATTCAAAATACTGGTCTTTCCCGTTTTATTAGCCCATGGGAAGTCGTACAAGCTCGCTTTCGCAAAAAAATACGACGGTCAAAAACATTGCGCGAAGTCGCGCGCTGTGTCGAGTTTCGATTGGTTTTACGTGCACCATCTCGGAAATTCAAAATACTGCCCATTCACGATGTATTAGCCCATGGTAAGTCGTATGAGCATGGTTTCACGAAAAAAAGCGATGGTCATAAACTTTGCGCAGAGTCGATTTTCGATCGGTTTTTCGTTCACCGTCTCGGAAATTCAAAATACTGGTCTTTCCCGTCTTATTAGCCCATGGGAAGTCGTAAAAGCACGCTTTCGCAAAAAAATACGACGGTCATAAACTTTGCGCGAAGTCGTGCACGAGTCGAGTTTCGATCGGTTTTTCGTGCACCGTCTCGGAAATTCAAAATACTGGCCATTAACGTTGTATTAGCCCATTGTAAGTCGTCTGAGCATGGTTTCACGAAAAAACGCGACGGTCTTAAACTTTGCGCAGAGTCGAGTTTCGATCGGTTTTTCGTGCACCGTCTCGGAAATTCAAAAAACTGGTCTTTCCCGTCTTATTAGCCCATGGGAAGTCGTACAAGCTCGCTTTCGCAAAAAAATACGACGGTCAAAAACATTGCGCGAAGTCGCATGCTGTGTCGAGTTTCGATTGGTTTTACGTGCACCATCTCGGAAATTCAAAATACTGGCCATTCACGATGTATTAGCCCATGGTAAGTCGTATGACAATGGTTTCACGAAAAAACACGACGGTCATAAACTTTGCGCAGAGTCGAGTTTCGATCGATTTTTCGTGCACCGTCTCGAAAATTCAAAATACTGGTATTTCCCGTCTTATTAGCCCATGGGAAGTCGTACAAGCACTCTTTCGCAAAAAAAATACGACGGTCATAAACTTTGCGCGAAGTCGTGCGCGAGTCGAGTTTCGTTCGGTTTTTCATTCACCGTCTCGGAAATTCAAAATACTGGTCATTCACGTTGTATTAGCCCATGGTAAGTCGTATGACAATTGTTTCACGAAAAAACACGACGGTCATAAACTTTGCGCAGAGTCGAGTTTCGATCGATTTTTCGTGCACCGTCTCGGAAATTCAAAATACTGGTATTTGCCGTCTTATTAGCCCATGGGAAGTCGTACAAGCACGCTTTCGCAAAAAAATACGACGGTCATAAACTTTGCGCGAAGTCGTGCGCGAGTCGAGTTTCGATCGGTTTTTCGTGCACCATCTCGGAAATTCAAAATACTGGCCATTCACGATGTATTAGCCCATGGTAAGTCGTATGAGCATAGTTTGACGAAAAAATGCGACGGTCATAAACTTTGCGCAGAGTCGAGTTTCGATCGATTGTTCGGGCACCGTCTCGGAAATTCAAAATACTGTAATTTCCCGTCTTTTTAGCCCATGGGAAGTCGTACAAGCACGCTTTCGCAGAAAAATACGACGGTCATAAACTTTGCGCGAAGTCGTGCGCGAGTCGAGTTTCGATCGGTTTTTCGTGCACCGTCTCGGAAATTCAAAATACTGGCCATTCACGTTGTATTAGCCCATGGTAAGTCGTATAACAATGGTTTCACGAAAAAACGTGACCGTCATAATCTTTGCGAGAGTCGAGTTTCGATCGGTTTTTCGTGCACCGTCTTGGAAATTCAAAATACTGGTCTTTCCCGTTTTATTAGCCCATGGGAAGTCGTACAAGCTCGCTTTCGCAAAAAAATACGACGGTCAAAAACATTGCGCGAAGTCGCGCGCTGTGTCGAGTTTCGATTGGTTTTACGTGCACCATCTCGGAAATTCAAAATACTGGCCATTCACGATGTATTAGCCCATGGTAAGTCGTATGAGCATGGTTTCACGAAAAAAAGCGATGGTCATAAACTTTGCGCAGAGTCGAGTTTCGATCGGTTTTTCGTTCACCGTCTCGGAAATTCAAAATACTGGTCTTTCCCGTCTTATTAGCCCATGGGAAGTCGTACAAGCACGCTTTCGCAAAAAAATACGACGGTCATAAACTTTGCGCGAAGTCGTGCACGAGTCGAGTTTCGATCGATTTTTCGTGCACCGTCTCGGAAATTGAAAATACTGGCCATTCACGTTGTATGAGCCCATGGTAAGTCGTATGAGCATGGTTTCACGAAAAAACGCGACGGTCTTAAACTTTGCGCAGAGTCGAGTTTCGATCGGTTTTTCATGCACCGTCTCCGAAATTCAAAATACTGGTCTTTCCCGTCTTATTAGCCAATGGGAAGTTGTACAAGCATGCTTTCGCAAAAAAATACGATGGTCATCAACTTTGCGCGAAGTCGTGCGCGAGTCGAGTTTCGATCGGTTTTTCGTGCACCGTCTCGGAAATTCAAAATACTGGCTATTCACGTTGTATTAGCCCATGGTAAGTCGTATGAGCATGGTTTCACGAAAAAACACGACGGTCATAAACTTTGCGCTGAGTCGAGTTTCGATCGATTGTTCGTGCACCGTCTCGGAAATTCAAAATACTGGTATTTCCCGTCTTATTAGCCCATGGGAAGTCGTACAAGCACGCTTTCACAAAAAAATACGACGGTCATAAACTTTGCGCGAAGTCGTGCGCGAGTCGAGTTTCGATCGGTTTTTCGTGCACCGTCTCGGAAATTCAAAATACTGGCCATTAACGTTGTATTAGCCCATGTTAAGTCGAATGAGCATGGTTTGACGAAAAAACGCGACGGTCATAATCTTTGCGAGAGTCGAGTTTCGATCGGTTTTTCGTGCACCGTCTTGGAAATTCAAAATACTGGTCTTTCCCGTCTTATTAGCCCATGGGAAGTCGTACAAGCTCGCTTCCGCAAAAAAATAAGACAGTCAAAAACATTGCGCGAAGTCGTGCGCGAGTCGAGTTTCGATCGGTTTTTCGTGCACCGTCTCGGAAATTCAAAATACTGGCCATTCACGTTGTATTAGCCCATGGTAAGTAGAATGAGCATGGTTTCGCGAAAAAAACGCGACGGTCATAATCTTTGCGAGAGTCGAGTTTCGATCGGTTTTTCGTGCACCGTCTTGGAAATTCAAAATACTGGTCTTTCCCGTCTTATTAGCCCATGGGAAGTCGTACAAGCTCACTTTCGCAAAAAAATACGATGGTCATAAACTTTGCGCGAAGTCGTGCGCGAGTCGAGTTTCGATCGGTTTTTCGTGCACCGTCTCGGAAATTCAAAATACTGGCCATTCACATTGTATTAGCCCATGGTAAGTCGTATGAGCCTGGTTTTAAGAAAAAACGCGACGGTCATAAACTTTGCGCAGAGTCGAGTTTCGATCGATTTTCGTGCACCGTCTCGGAAATTCAAAATACTGGCCATTCACGTTGTATTAGCCCATGGTAAGTCGTATGAGCATGGTTTCACGAAAAAACACGACGGTCATAAACTTTGCGCAGAGTCGAGTTTCGATCGATTTTTCGTGCACTGTCTCGGAAATTCAAAATAGTGGTCTTTCCCGTCTTATTAGCCCATGGGAAGTCGTACAAGCACGCTTTCGCAAAAAAATACGACGGTCATAAACTTTGCGCGAAGTCGTGCGCGAGTCGAGTTTCGATCGGTTTTTCGTGCACCGTCTCAGAAATTCAAAATACTGGCCATTCACGTTATATTAGCACATGGTAAGTCGTCAGAGCATGGTTTCACGAAAAACGCGACGGTCTTAAACTTTGCGCAGAGTCGAGTTTCGATCGATTTTTCGTGCACCGTCTCGAAAATTCAAAATACTGGTATTTCCCGTCTTATTAGCCCATGGGAAGTCGTACAAGCACGCTTTCGCAAAAAAATATGACGGTCATAAACTTTGCGCGAAGTCGTGCGCGAGTAGAGTTTCGTTCGGTTTTTCATTCACCGTCTCGGAAATTCAAAATACTGGTCATTCACGTTGTATTAGCCCATGGTAAGTCGTATGACAATTGTTTCACGAAAAAACGCGACAGTCATAAAATTTGCGCAGAGTCGAGTTTCGATCGATTTTTCGTGCACTGTCTCGGAAATTCAAAATAGTGGTCTTTCCCGTCTTATTATCCCATGGGAAGTCGTACAAGCACGCTTTCGCAAAAAAATACGACGGTCATAAACTTTGCGCGAAGTCGTGCGAGAGTCGAGTTTCGATCGGTTTTTCGTGCACCGTCTCGGAAATTCAAAATACTGGCCATTCACATTGTATTAGCACATGGTAAGTCGTCAGAGCATGGTTTCACGAAAAACGCGACGGTCTTAAAATTTGCGCAGAGTCGAGTTTCGATCGATTTTTCGTGCACCGTCTCAAAAATTCAAAATACTGGTATTTCCCGTCTTATTAGCCCATGGGAAGTCGTACAAGCACGCTTTCGCAAAAAAATATGACGGTCATAAACTTTGCGCGAAGTCGTGCGCGAGTAGAGTTTCGTTCGATTTTTCATTCACCGTCTCGGAAATTCAAAATACTGGTCATTCACGTTTTATTAGCCCATGGTAAGTCGTATGACAATTGTTTCACGAAAAAACGCGACAGTCATAAACTTTGCGCAGAGTCGAGTTTCGATCGATTTTTCGTGCACCGTCTCGGAAATTCAAAATACTGGAATTTCCCGTCTTATTAGCCCATGGGAAGTCGTACAAGCACGCTTTCGCAAAAAAATACGACGGTCTTAAAATTTGCGCGAAGTCGTGCGCGAGTCGAGTTTCGATCGGTTTTTCGTGCACCGTCTCGGAAATTCAAAATACTGGCCATTCACGTTGTATTAGCCCATGGTAAGTAGAATGAGCATGGTTTCGCGAAAAAAACGCGACGGTCATAATCTTTGCGAGAGTCGAGTTTCGATCGGTTTTTCGTGCACCGTCTTGGAAATTCAAAATACTGGTCTTTCCCGTCTTATTAGCCCATGGGAAGTCGTACAAGCACGCTTTCGCAAAAAAATACGACGGTCTTAAAATTTGCGCGAAGTCGTGCGCGAGTCGAGTTTCGATCGGTTTTTCGTGCACCGTCTCGGAAATTCAAAATACTGGCCATACACTTTGTATTAGCCCATGGTAAGTCATATGACAATGGTTTCACGAAAAAACGCGACCGTCATAATCTTTGCGCAGAGTCGAGTTTCGATCGATTTTTCGTGCACCGTCTCGGAAATTCAAAATACTGGAATTTCCCCTCTTATTAGCCCATGGGAAGTCGTACAAGCACGCTTTCGCAAAAAAATACGACGGTCATAAACTTTGCGCGAAGTCGTGCGCGAGTCGAGTTTCGATCGGTTTTTCGTGCACCTTCTCGGAAATTCAAAATAATGGCCATACACTTTGTATTAGCCCATGGTAAGTCATATGACAATGGTTTCATGAAAAAACGCGACGGTCATAAACTTTGCGAGAGTCGAGTTTCGATCGGTTTTTCGTGCACCGTCTTGGAAATTCAAAATACTGGTCTTTCCCGTCTTATTAGCCCATGGGAAGTCGTACAAGCTCGCTTTCGCAAAAAAATACGACGGTCAAAAACATTGCGCGAAGTCGCGCGCTGTGTCGAGTTTCGATTGGTTTTACGTGCACCATCTCGGAAATTCAAAATACTGGCCATTCACGTTGTATTAACCCATGGTAAGTCGTATGAGCATGGTTTCACGAAAAAACACAACGGTCATAAACTTTGCGCAGAGTCGAGTTTCGATCGGTTTTTCGTGCACCGTCTCGGAAATTAAAAAACCTGGTCTTTCCCGTCTTATTAGCCCATGGGAAGTCGTACAAGTACGCTTTCGCAAAAAAATACGATGGTCATAAACTTTGCGCGAAGTCGTGCACGAGTCGAGTTTCGATCGGTTTTTCGTGCACCGTCTTGGAAATTCGAAATACTGGCCATTCACGTTGTATTAGCCCATGGTAAGTCGTATGGGCATGGTTTCAAGAAAAAACGCGACGGTCATAAACTTTGCGCAGAGTCGAGTTTCATGCGATTTTTCATGCACCGTCTCGGAAATTCAAAATACTGGTCTTTCCCGTCTTATTAGCCCATGGGAAGTCGTACAAGCTCGCTTTCGCAAAAAAATACGACGGTCATAAACTTTGCGCGAAGTCGTGCGCGAGTCGAGTTTCGATCGGTTTTTCGTGCACCGTCTCGGAAATTCAAAATACTGGCCCTTCACGTTGTATTAGCTCATGGTAAGTCGTATGAGCATGGTTTTAAGAAAAAACGCGACGGTCATAAACTTTGCGCAGAGTCGAGTTTCGATCGATTTTTCGTGCACCGTCTCGAAAATTCAAAATACTGGTCTTTCCAGTCTTATTAGCCCATGGGAAGTCGTACAAGCACGCTTTCGCAAAAAAATATGACGGTCATAAACTTTGCGCGAAGTCGTGCGAGAGTCGAGTTTCGATCGGTTTTTCGTGCACCGTCACAGAAATTCAAAATACTGGTCATTCACGATGTATTAGCCCATGGTAAGTCGTCTGAGCATGGTTTCACGAAAAAACGCGACGGTTTTAAACTTTGCGCAGAGTCGAGTTTCGATCGGTTTTTCGTGCACCGTGTCGGAAATTCAAAATACTGGTCTTTCCCATCTTATTAGCCCATGGGAAGTCGTACAAGCACGCTTTCGCAAAAAAATACGACGGTCATAAACTTTGCGCGAACTTTGCGCAAAGTCGAGTTTCGATCGGTTTTTCGTGCACCGTCACAGAAATTCAAAATACTGGTCATTCACGATGTATTAGCCCATGGTAAGTCGTATGAGCATGGTTTCACGAAAAAACGTGACCGTCATAATCTTTGCGATAGTCGAGTTTCGATCGGTTTTTCGTGCACCGTCTAGGAAATTCAAAATACTGGTCTTTCCTATCTTTTTAGCCCATGGGAAGTCATACAAGCACGCTTTCGCAAAAAAATACGACGGTCATAAACTTTGCGCGAAGTCGTGCGCGAGTCGAGTTTCGATCGGTTTTTCGTGCACCGTCTCGGAAATTCAAAATACTGGCCATTCACGTTGTATTAGCCCATGGTAAGTCGTATGAGCATGGTTTCAAGAAAAAACGCGACGGTCATAAACTTTGCGCAGAGTCGAGTTTCGATCGATTTTTCATGCACCGTCTCGGAAATTTAAAATACTGGACTTTCCCGTCTTATTAGCCCATGGGAAGTTGTATAAGCACGCTTTCGCAAAAAAATACGACGGTCATAAATTTTGCGCGAAGTCGTGCGCGAGTCGAGTTTCGATCGGTTTTTCGTGCACCGTCTCGGAAATTCAAAATACTGGCCATTCACGTTGTATTAGCCCATGGTAAGTCGTATGACAATGGTTTCACGAAAAAACACGACGGTCATAAACTTTGCGCAGAGTCGAGTTTCGATCGATTTTTCGTGCACCGTCTCGAAAATTCAAAATACTGGTATTTCCCGTCATATTAGCCCATGGGAAGTCGTACAAGCACTCTTTCGCAAAAAAAATACGACGGTCATAAACTTTGCGCGAAGTCGTGCGCGAGTCGAGTTTCGTTCGGTTTTTCATTCACCGTCTCGGAAATTCAAAATACTGGTCATTCACGTTGTATTAGCCCATGGTAAGTCGTATGACAATTGTTTCACGAAAAAACACGACGGTCATAAACTTTGCGCAGAGTCGAGTTTCGATCGATTTTTCGTGCACCGTCTCGGAAATTCAAAATACTGGTATTTCCCGTCTTATTAGCCCATGGGAAGTCGTACAAGCACGCTTTCGCAAAAAAATACGACGGTCATAAACTTTGCGCGAAGTCGTGCGCGAGTCGAGTTTCGATCGGTTTTTCGTGCACCGTCTCGGAAATTCAAAATACTGGCCATTCACGTTGTATTAGCCCATGGTAAGTCGTATGAGCATGGTTTCACGAAAAAACACGACGGTCATAAACTTTGCGCAGAGTCGAGTTTCGATCGATTGTTCGTGCACCGTCTCGGAAATTCAAAATACTGGTATTTCCCGTCTTATTAGCCCATGGGAAGTCGTACAAGCACGCTTTCACAAAAAAATACGACGGTCATAAACTTTGCGCGAAGTCGTGCGCGAGTCGAGTTTCGATCGGTTTTTCGTGCACCGTCTCGGAAATTCAAAATACTGGCCATTAACGTTGTATTAGCCCATGTTAAGTCGAATGAGCATGGTTTGACGAAAAAACGCGACGGTCATAATCTTTGCGAGAGTCGAGTTTCGATCGGTTTTTCGTGCACCGTCTTGGAAATTCAAAATACTGGTCTTTCCCGTCTTATTAGCCCATGGGAAGTCGTACAAGCTCGCTTCCGCAAAAAAATAAGACAGTCAAAAACATTGCGCGAAGTCGTGCGCGAGTCGAGTTTCGATCGGTTTTTCGTGCACCGTCTCGGAAATTCAAAATACTGGCCATTCACGTTGTATTAGCCCATGGTAAGTCGAATGAGCATGGTTTCGCGAAAAAACGCGACGGTCATAATCTTTGCGAGAGTCGAGTTTCGATCGGTTTTTCGTGCACCGTCTTGGAAATTCAAAATACTGGTCTTTCCCGTCTTATTAGCCCATGGGAAGTCGTACAAGCTCGCTTTCGCAAAAAAATACGATGGTCATAAACTTTGCGCGAAGTCGTGCGCGAGTCGAGTTTCGATCGGTTTTTCGTGCACCGTCTCGGAAATTCAAAATACTGGCCATTCACGTTGTATTAGCCCATGGTAAGTCGTATGAGCATGGTTTCACGAAAAAACACGACGGTCATAAACTTTGCGCAGAGTCACGTTTCGATCGGTTTTCGTGCACCGTCTCAGAAATTCAAAATACTGGCCATTCACGTTGTATTAGCCCATGGTAAGTCGTATGAGCATGGTTTCACGAAAAAACACGACGGTCATAAACTTTGCGCAGAGTCGAGTTTCGATCGATTTTTCGTGCACTGTCTCGGAAATTCAAAATAGTGGTCTTTCCCGTCTTATTAGCCCATGGGAAGTCGTACAAGCACGCTTTCGCAAAAAAATACGACGGTCATAAACTTTGCGCGAAGTCGTGCGAGAGTCGAGTTTCGATCGGTTTTTCGTGCACCGTCTCGGAAATTCAAAATACTGGCCATTCACGTTGTATTAGCACATGGTAAGTCGTCAGAGCATGGTTTCACGAAAAACGCGACGGTCTTAAACTTTGCGCAGAGTCGAGTTTCGATCGATTTTTCGTGCACCGTCTCGAAAATTCAAAATACTGGTATTTCCCGTCTTATTAGCCCATGGGAAGTCGTACAAGCACGCTTTCGCAAAAAAATATGACGGTCATAAACTTTGCGCGAAGTCGTGCGCGAGTAGAGTTTCGTTCGGTTTTTCATTCACCGTCTCGGAAATTCAAAATACTGGTCATTCACCTTGTATTAGCCCATGGTAAGTCGTATGACAATTGTTTCACGAAAAAACGCGACAGTCATAAACTTTGCGCAGAGTCGAGTTTCGATCGATTTTTCGTGCACTGTCTCGGAAATTCAAAATAGTGGTCTTTCTCGTCTTATTATCCCATGGGAAGTCGTACAAGCACGCTTTCGCAAAAAAATACGACGGTCATAAACTTTGCGCGAAGTCGTGCGAGAGTCGAGTTTCGATCGGTTTTTCGTGCACCGTCTCGGAAATTCAAAATACTGGCCATTCACGTTGTATTAGCACATGGTAAGTCGTCAGAGCATGGTTTCACGAAAAACGCGACGGTCTTAAACTTTGCGCAGAGTCGAGTTTCGATCGATTTTTCGTGCACCGTCTCGAAAATTCAAAATACTGGTATTTCCCGTCTTATTAGCCCATGGGAAGTCGTACAAGCACGCTTTCGCAAAAAAATATGACGGTCATAAACTTTGCGCGAAGTCGTGCGCGAGTAGAGTTTCGTTCGGTTTTTCATTCACCGTCTCGAAAATTCAAAATACTGGTCATTCACGTTGTATTAGCCCATGGTAAGTCGTATGACAATTGTTTCACGAAAAAACGCGACAGTCATAAACTTTGCGCAGAGTCGAGTTTCGATCGATTTTTCGTGCACCGTCTCGGAAATTCAAAATACTGGAATTTCCCGTCTTATTAGCCCATGGGAAGTCGTACAAGCACGCTTTCGCAAAAAAATACGACGGTCTTAAACTTTGCGCGAAGTCGTGCGCGAGTCGAGTTTCGATCGGTTTTTCGTGCACCGTCTCGGAAATTCAAAATACTGGCCATACACTTTGTATTAGCCCATGGTAAGTCATATGACAATGGTTTCACGAAAAAACGCGACCGTCATAATCTTTGCGCAGAGTCGAGTTTCGATCGATTTTTCGTGCACCGTCTCGGAAATTCAAAATACTGGAATTTCCCCTCTTATTAGCCCATGGGAAGTCGTACAAGCACGCTTTCGCAAAAAAATACGACGGTCATAAACTTTGCGCGAAGTCGTGCGCGAGTCGAGTTTCGATCGGTTTTTCGTGCACCGTCTCGGAAATTCAAAATACTGGCCATTCACGTTGTATTAACCCATGGTAAGTCGTATGAGCATGGTTTCATGAAAAAACACAACGGTCATAAACTTTGCGCAGAGTCGAGTTTCGATCGGTTTTTCGTGCACCGTCTCGGAAATTAAAAAAACTGGTCTTTCCCGTCTTATTAGCCCATGGGAAGTCGTACAAGCACGCTTTCGCAAAAAAATACGATGGTCATAAACTTTGCGCGAAGTCGTGCACGAGTCGAGTTTCGATCGGTTTTTCGTGCACCGTCTTGGAAATTCAAAATACTGGCCATTCACGTTGTATTAGCCCATGGTAAGTCGTATGGGCATGGTTTCAAGAAAAAACGCGACGGTCATAAACTTTGCGCAGAGTCGAGTTTCATGCGATTTTTCATGCACCGTCTCGGAAATTCAAAATACTGGTCTTTCCCGTCTTATTAGCCCATGGGAAGTCGTACAAGCTCGCTTTCGCAAAAAAATACGACGGTCATAAACTTTGCGCGAAGTCGTGCACGAGTCGAGTTTCGATCGGTTTTTCGTGCACCGTCTCGGAAATTCAAAATACTGGCCCTTCACGTTGTATTAGCTCATGGTAAGTCGTATGAGCATGGTTTTAAGAAAAAACGCGACGGTCATAAACTTTGCGCATAGTCGAGTTTCGATCGATTTTTCGTGCACCGTCTCGGAAATTCAAAATACTGGTCTTTCCAGTCTTATTAGCCCATGGGAAGTCGTACAAGCACGCTTTCGCAAAAAAATATGACGGTCATAAACTTTGCGCGAAGTCGTGCGAGAGTCGAGTTTCGATCGGTTTTTCGTGCACCGTCACAGAAATTCAAAATACTGGTCATTCACGATGTATTAGCCCATGGTAAGTCGTCTGAGCATGGTTTCACGAAAAAACGCGACGGTTTTAAACTTTGCGCAGAGTCGAGTTTCGATCGGTTTTTCGTTCACCGTCTCGGAAATTCAAAATACTGGTCTTTCCCGTCTTATTAGCCCATGGGAAGTCGTACAAGCACGCTTTCGCAAAAAAATACGACGGTCATAAACTTTGCGCGAAGTCGTGCGCGAGTCGAGTTTCGATCGGTTTTTCGTGCACCGTCTCGGAAATTCAAAATACTGGCCATTCACGTTGTATTAGCCCATGATAAGTCGTATGAGCATGGTTTCAAGAAAAAACGCGACGGTCATAAACTTTGCGCAGAGTCGAGTTTCGATCCATTTTTCGTGCACCGTCTCGGAAATTCAAAATACTGGTATTTCCCATCTTATTAGCCCATGGGAAGTCGTACAAGCTCGCTTTCGCAAAAAAATACGACGGTCATAAACTTTGCACGAAGTCGAGCGCGAGTCGAGTTTCTATCGGTTTTTCGTTCACCGTCTCCGAAATTCAGAATATTGGCCATTCACGTTGTATTAGCCCATGGTAAGTCGTATGAGCATGGTTTCACGAAAAAACGCGACGGTCATAAACTTTGCGCAGAGCCGAGTTCGATCGATTTTTCGTGCACCGTCTCGGAAATTCAAAATACTGGTATTTCCCGTCTTATTTGCCCATGGGAAGTCGTACAAGCACGCTTTCGCAAAAAAATACGACGGTCATAAACTTTGCGCGAAGTCGAGCGCGAGTCGAGTTTCGATCGGTTTTTCATGCACCGTCTCGGAAATTAAAAATACTGGCCATTCACGATGTATTAGCCAATGGTAAGTCGTATGAGCATTGTTTCACGAAAAAACGCGACGGTCATAAACTTTTTAGCAGAGTCGAGTTTCGATCGATTGTTCGTGCACCGTCTCGGAAATTCAAAATACTGGTCTTTTCCCGTCTTATTAGCCCATGGGAAGTCGTACAAGCACGCTTTCGCAAAAAAATACGACGGTCATAAACTTTGCGCGAACTTTGCGCAAAGTCGAGTTTCGATCGGTTTTTCGTGCACCGTCACAGAAATTCAAAATACTGGTCATTCACGATGTATTAGCCCATGGTAAGTCGTATGAGTATGGTTTCACGAAAAAACGCGACGGTCTTAAACTTTGCGCAAAGTCGAGTTTCGATCGGTTTCTCGTTCACCGTCTCGGAAATTCAAAATACTGGTCTTTCCCGTCTTATTAGCCCATGGGAAGTCGTACAAGCACGCTTTCACAAAAAAATACGACGGTCATAAACTTTGCGCGAAGTCGTGCGCGAGTCGAGTTTCGATCGGTTTTTCGTGCACCGTCTCGGAAATTCAAAAGACTGGCCATTCACGTTGTATTAGCCCATGGTAAGTCGTATGAGCATGATTTCAAGAAAAAACGCGACGGTCATAAACTTTGCGCAGAGTCGAGTTTCGATCGGTTTTTCGTGCACCGTCACAGAAATTCAAAATACTGGTCATACACGATGTATTAGCCCATGGTAAGTCGTATGAGCATGGTTTCACGAAAAAACGCGACCGTCATAATCTTTGCGAGAGTCGAGTTTCGATCGATTTTTAGTGCACCGACTCGGAAATTAAAAAATACTGGTATTTCCCGTCTTATTAGCCCAGGGGAAGTCGTACAAGCACGATTTCGCAAAAAAATACGACGGTCATAAACTTTGCGCGAAATCGTGCGCGAGTCGAGTTTCGATCGGTTTTTAATGCACCGTCTCGGAAATTCAAAATACTGGCCATTCACGTTGTATTAGCCCTTGGTAAGTCGTATGAAAATGGTTTCACAAAAAAACGCGACCATCATAATCTTTGCAACAGTCGAGTTTCGATCGGTTTTTCGTGCACCGTCTTGGAAATTCAAAATACTGGTCTTTCCCGTCTTATTAGCCCATGGGAAGTCGTACAAGCACGCTTTCGCAAAAAAATACGACGGTCATAAACTTTGCGCGAAGTCGTGCGCGAGTCGAGTTTCGATCGGTTTTTCGTGCACCATCACGGAAATTCAAAATACTGGTCTTTCACGATGTATTAGCCCATGGTAAGTCGTATGAGCATGTTTCACGAAAAAACGCGACGGTCTTAAACTTTGCGCAGAGTCGAGTTTCGATCGGTTTTTCGTTCACCGTCTCGGAAATTCAAAACACTGGTCTTTCCCGTCTTATTAGCCCATGGGAAGTCGTACAAGCACGATTTCGCAAAAAAATACGACGGTCATAAACTTTGCGCGAAGTCGTGCGCGAGTTGAGTGTCGATCGGTTTTTCGTGCACCGTTTCGGAAATTAAAAATACTGGCCATTCACGATGTATTAGCCCATGGTAAGTCGTATGAGCATGTTTCACGAAAAAACGCGACGGTCTTAAACTTTGCGCAGAGTCGAGTTTCGATCGGTTTTTCGTTCACCGTCTCGGAAATTCAAAACACTGGTCTTTCCCGTCTTATTAGCCCATGGGAAGTCGTACAAGCACGCTTTCGCAAAAAAATACGACGGTCATAGACTTTGCGCGAAGTCGTGCGCGAGTCGAGTTTCGATCGGTTTTTCGTGCACCGTCTCGAAAATTCAAAATACTGGCTATTCACGTTGTATTAGCCCATGGTAAGTCGTATGAGCATTGTTTCACGAAAAAACGCGACGGTCATAAACTTTTTAGCAGAGTCGTTTCGATCGATTATTCGTGCACCGTCTCTGAAATTCAAAATACTGGTCCTTTCCCGTCTTATTAGCCCATGGGAAGTCGTACAAGCACGCTTTCACAAAAAAATACGACGGTCATAAATTTGCGCGAACTTAGCGCGAACTTTGCGGAAAGTCGAGTTTCGATCGGTTTTTCGTGCACCGTCACAGAAATTCAAAATACTGGTCATTCACGATGTATTAGCCCATGGTAAGTCGTCTGAGCATGGTTTCACGAAAAAACGCGACGGTTTTAAACTTTGCGCAGAGTCGAGTTTCGATCGGTTTTTCGTTCACCGTCTCAGAAATTCAAAATACTGGTCTTTCCCGTCTTATTAGCCCATGGGAAGTCGTACAAGCACGCTTTCGCAAAAAAATACGACGGTCATAAACTTTGCGCGAAGTCGTGCGCGAGTCGAGTTTCGATCGGTTTTTCGTGCACCGTCTCGGAAATTCAAAATACTGGCCATTCACGTTGTATTAGCCCATGATAA
Source organism: Ensete ventricosum (assembly GCA_029747655.1). Classification (NCBI taxonomy): domain Eukaryota; kingdom Viridiplantae; phylum Streptophyta; class Magnoliopsida; order Zingiberales; family Musaceae; genus Ensete; species Ensete ventricosum. The sequence continues at coordinate 41,907,982 of JAQQAF010000003.1, forward strand.
GTCGTATGAGCATGGTTTCAAGAAAAAACGCGACGGTCATAAACTTTGCGCAGAGTCGAGTTTCGATCCATTTTTCGTGCACCGTCTCGGAAATTCAAAATACTGGTATTTCCCATCTTATTAGCCCATGGGAAGTCGTACAAGCTCGCTTTCGCAAAAAAATACGACGGTCATAAACTTTGCGCGAAGTCGAGCGCGAGTCGAGTTTCGATCGGTTTTTCGTTCACCGTCTCCGAAATTCAGAATATTGGCCATTCACGTTGTATTTGCCCATGGTAAGTCGTATGAGCATGGTTTCACGAAAAAACGTGACGGTCATAAACTTTGCGCAGAGCCGAGTTCGATCGATTTTTCGTGCACCGTCTCGGAAATTCAAAATACTGGTATTTCCCGTCTTATTTGCCCATGGGAAGTCGTACAAGCACGCTTTCGCAAAAAAATACGACGGTCATAAACTTTGCGCGAAGTCGAGCGCGAGTCGAGTTTCGATCGGTTTTTCGTGCACCGTCTCGGAAATTAAAAATACTGGCCATTCACGATGTATTAGCCCATGGTAAGTCATATGAGCATGGTTTCACGAAAAAACGCGACGGCCTTAAACTTTGCGCAGAGTCGAGTTTCGATCGGTTTTTCGTTCACCGTCTCGGAAATTCAAAACACTAGTCTTTCCCGTCTTATTAGCCCATGGGAAATCGTACAAGCACGCTTTCGCAAAAAAATACGACGGTCATAAACTTTGCGCGAAGTCGTGCACGAGTCGAGTTTCGATCGGTTTTTTGTGCACCGTCTCGGAAATTCAAAATACTGTCCATTCACGTTGTATTAGCCCATGGTAAGTCGTATTAGCATGGTTTCAAGAAAAAACGCCACGGTCATAAACTTTGCGCAGAGTCGAGTTTCGATCGATTTTTCATGCACCGTCTCGGAAATTCAAAATACTGGTCTTTCCCGTCTTATTAGCCCATGGGAAGTCGTAGAAGCACGCTTTCGCAAAAAAATACGACGGTCATAAACTTTGCGCGAAGTCGTGCACGAGTCGAGTTTCGATCGGTTTTTCGTGCACCGTCTCGGAAATTAAAAATACTGGCCATTCACGATGTATTAGCCCATGGTAAGTCGTATGAGCATGGTTTCACGAAAAAACGCGACCGTCATAATCTTTGCGAGAGTCGAGTTTCGATCGATTTTTAGTGCACCGACTCGGAAATTCAAAATACTGGTATTTCCCGTCTTATTAGCCCAGGGGAAGTCGTACAAGCACGATTTCGCAAAAAAATACGACGGTCATAAACTTTGCGCGAAGTCGTGCGCGAGTTGAGTTTCGATCGGTTTTTCGTGCACCGTTTCGGAAATTAAAAATACTGGCCATTCACGATGTATTAGCCCATGGTAAGTCGTATGAGCATGTTTCACGAAAAAACGCGACGGTCTTAAACTTTGCGCAGAGTCGAGTTTCGATCGGTTTTTCGTTCACCGTCTCGGAAATTCAAAACACTGGTCTTTCCCGTCTTATTAGCCCATGGGAAGTCGTACAAGCACGCTTTCGCAAAAAAATACGACGGTCATAGACTTTGCGCGAAGTCGTGCGCGAGTCGAGTTTCGATCGGTTTTTCGTGCACCGTCTCGGAAATTCAAAATACAGGCCATTCACGTTGTATTAGCCCATGGTAAGTCGTATGAGCTTGGTTTCACGAAAAAACGCAACGGTCATAAACTTTGTGCAGAGTCGAGTTTCGATCGGTTTTTCGTGCTGTGTCGAGTTTCGATTGGTTTTACGTGCACCATCTCGGAAATTCAAAATACTGGCCATTCACGTATTAGCCCATGGTAAGTCGTATGAGTATGGTTTCACGAAAAAAAGCGATGGTTATAAACTTCGCGCAGAGTCGAGTTTCGATCGGTTTTTCGTTCACCGTCTCGGAAATTCAAAATACTGGTCTTTCCCGACTTATTACCCATGGGAAGTCGTACAAGCACGCTTTCGCAAAAAAATACGACGGTCATAAACTTTGCGCGAAGTCGTGCACGAGTCGAGTTTCGATCGGTTTTTCGTGCACCGTCTCGGAAATTCAAAATACTGGCCATTCACGTTGTATTAGCCCATGGTAAGTCGAATGAGCATGGTTTCGCGAAAAAACGCGACGGTCATAATCTTTGCGAGAGTCGAGTTTAGATCGGTTTTTCGTGCACCGTCTTGGAAATTCAAAATACTGGTCTTTCCCGTCTTATTAGCCCATGGGAAGTCGTACAAGCTCGCTTTCACAAAAAAATACGATGGTCATAAACTTTGCGCGAAGTCGTGCGCGAGTCGAGTTTCGATCGGTTTTTCGTGCACCGTCTCGAAAATTCAAAATACTGGCCATTCAAGTTGTATTAGCCCATGGTAAGTCGTATGAGCATGGTTTCACGAAAAAACACGACGGTCATAAACTTTGCGCAGAGTCACGTTTCGATCGGTTTTCGTGCACCGTCTCGGAAATTCAAAATACTGGCCATTCACGTTGTATTAGCCCATGGTAAGTCGTATGAGCATGGTTTCACAAAAAAACGCGACCGACATAATCTTTGCGAGAGTCGAGTTTCGATCGGTTTTTCGTGCACCGTCTTGGAAATTCAAAATACTCGTCTTTCCCGTATTATTAGCCCATGGGAAGTCGTACAAGCACGCTTTCGCAAAAAAATACGACGGTCAAAAACATTGCGCGAAATCGCGCGCTGTGTCGAGTTTCGATCGGTTTTTCGTGCACTGTCTCGGAAATTCAAAATACTGGCCATTCACGTTGTATTAGCCCATGGTAAGTCGTATGAGCATGGTTTCACGAAAAAAAGAGACCGTCATAATATTTGCGAGAGTCGAGTTTCGATCGGTTTTTCGTGCACCGTCTTGGAAATTCAAAATACTGGTCTGTCCCGTCTTATTAGCCCATGGGAAGTCGTACAAGCACGCTTTCGCAAAAAAATATGACGGTAATAAACTTTGCGCGAAGTCGTGCGCGAGTAGAGTTTCGATCGGATTTTCGTGCACCGTCTCGGAAATTCAAAATACTGGCCATTCACGTTGTATTAGCCCATGGTAAGTCGTATGAGCATGGTTTAATGAAAAAACGCGACGGTCATAAACTTTGCGCAGAGTCGAGTTTCGATCGATTTTTCGTGCACCGTCTCGGAAATTTAAAATACTGGAATTTCCCGTCTTATTAGCCCATGGGAAGTTGTACAAGCACGCTTTCGCAAAAAAATACGACGGTCATAAACTTTGCGCGAAGTCGTGCGCGAGTCGAGTTTCGATCGGTTTTTCGTGCACCGTCTCGGAAATTCAAAATACTGGCCATTCACGTTGTATTAGCCCATGGTAAGTCGTATGAGCATGGTTTCACGAAAAAACGCGACGGTCATAAACTTTGCGCAGAGTCGAGTTTCGATCGATTTTTCGTGCACCGTCTCGGAAATTCAAAATACTGGTATTTCCCGTCTTATTAGCCCATGGGAAATCGTACAAGCACGCTTTCGCAAAAAAATACGACGGTCATAAACTTTGCGCGAAGTCGTGCGCGAGTCGAGTTTCGATCGGTTTTTCGTGCACCGTCTCGAAAATTCAAAATACTGGCCATACACTTTGTATTAGCCCATGGTAAGTCATATGACAATGGTTTCACGAAAAAACGCGACCGTCATAATCTTTGCGAGAGTCGAGTTTCGATCGGTTTTTCGTGCACCGTCTTGGAAATTCAAAATACTGGTCTTTCCCGTCTTATTAGCCCATGGGAAGTCGTACAAGCTCGCTTTCGCAAAAAAATATGACGGTAATAAACTTTGCGCGAAGTCGTGCGCGAGTAGAGTTTCGATCGGATTTTCGTGCACCGTCTCGGAAATTCAAAATACTGGCCATTCACGTTGTATTAGCCCATGGTAAGTCGTATGAGCATGGTTTCATGAAAAAACGCGACGGTCATAAACTTTGCGCAGAGTCGAGTTTCGATCGATTTTTCGTGCACCGTCTCGGAAATTTAAAATACTGGAATTTCCCGTCTTATTAGCCCATGAGAAGTTGTACAAGCACGCTTTCGCAAAAAAATACGACGGTCATAAACTTTGCGCGAAGTCGTGCGCGAGTCGAGTTTCGATCGGTTTTTCGTGCACCGTCTCGGAAATTCAAAATACTGGCCATTCACGTTGTATTAGCCCATGGTAAGTCGTATGAGCATGGTTTCACGAAAAAACGCGACGGTCATAAACTTTGCGCAGAGTCGAGTTTCGATCGATTTTTCGTGCACCGTCTCGGAAATTCAAAATACTGGTATTTCCCGTCTTATTAGCCCATGGGAAATCGTACAAGCACGCTTTCGCAAAAAAATACGACGGTCATAAACTTTGCGCGAAGTCGTGCGCGAGTCGAGTTTCGATCGGTTTTTCGTGCACCGTCTCGGAAATTCAAAATACTGGCCATTCACGTTGTATTAGCCCATGGTAAGTCGTATGAGCATGGTTTCACGAAAAAACGCGACGGTCATAAACTTTGCGCAGAGTCGAGTTTCGATCGATTTTTCGTGCACCGTCTCGGAAATTCAAAATACTGGTATTTCCCGTCTTATTAGCCCATGGGAAATCGTACAAGCACGCTTTCGCAAAAAAATACGACGGTCATAAACTTTGCGCGAAGTCGTGCGCGAGTCGAGTTTCGATCGGTTTTTCGTGCACCGTCTCGAAAATTCAAAATACTGGCCATACACTTTGTATTAGCCCATGGTAAGTCATATGACAATGGTTTCACGAAAAAACGCGACCGTCATAATCTTTGCGAGAGTCGAGTTTCGATCGGTTTTTCGTGCACCGTCTTGGAAATTCAAAATACTGGTCTTTCCCGTCTTATTAGCCCATGGGAAGTCGTACAAGCTCGCTTTCGCAAAAAAATATGACGGTAATAAACTTTGCGCGAAGTCGTGCGCGAGTAGAGTTTCGATCGGATTTTCGTGCACCGTCTCGGAAATTCAAAATACTGGCCATTCACGTTGTATTAGCCCATGGTAAGTCGTATGAGCATGGTTTCATGAAAAAACGCGACGGTCATAAACTTTGCGCAGAGTCGAGTTTCGATCGATTTTTCGTGCACCGTCTCGGAAATTTAAAATACTGGAATTTCCCGTCTTATTAGCCCATGGGAAGTTGTACAAGCACGCTTTCGCAAAAAAATACGACGGTCATAAACTTTGCGCGAAGTCGTGCGCGAGTCGAGTTTCGATCGGTTTTTCGTGCACCGTCTCGGAAATTCAAAATACTGGCCATTCACGTTGTATTAGCCCATGGTAAGTCGTATGAGCATGGTTTCACGAAAAAACGCGACGGTCATAAACTTTGCGCAGAGTCGAGTTTCGATCGATTTTTCGTGCACCGTCTCGGAAATTCAAAATACTGGTATTTCCCGTCTTATTAGCCCATGGGAAATCGTACAAGCACGCTTTCGCAAAAAAATACGACGGTCATAAACTTTGCGCGAAGTCGTGCGCGAGTCGAGTTTCGATCGGTTTTTCGTGCACCGTCTCGGAAATTCAAAATACTGGCCATTCACGTTGTATTAGCCCATGGTAAGTCGTATGAGCATGGTTTCACGAAAAAACGCGACGGTCATAAACTTTGCGCAGAGTCGAGTTTCGATCGATTTTTCGTGCACCGTCTCGGAAATTCAAAATACTGGTATTTCCCGTCTTATTAGCCCATGGGAAATCGTACAAGCACGCTTTCGCAAAAAAATACGACGGTCATAAACTTTGCGCGAAGTCGTGCGCGAGTCGAGTTTCGATCGGTTTCTCGTGCACCGTCTCGGAAATTCAAAATACTGGCCATTCACGTTGTATTAGCCCATGGTAAGTCGTATGAGCATGGTTTCACGAAAAAACGCGACGGTCATAAACTTTGCGCAGAGTCGAGTTTCGATCGATTTTTCGTGCACCGTCTCGGAAATTCAAAATACTGGTATTTCCCGTCTTATTAGCCCATGGGAAATCGTACAAGCACGCTTTCGCAAAAAAATACGACGGTCATAAACTTTGCGCGAAGTCGTGCGCGAGTCGAGTTTCGATCGGTTTTTCGTGCACCGTCTCGAAAATTCAAAATACTGGCCATTCACGTTGTATTAGCCCATGGTAAGTCGTATGAGCATGGTTTCACGAAAAAACGCGACGGTCATAAACTTTGCGCAGAGTCGAGTTTCGATCGATTTTTCGTGCACCGTCTCGGAAATTCAAAATACTGGTATTTCCCGTCTTATTAGCCCATGGGAAATCGTACAAGCACGCTTTCGCAAAAAAATACGACGGTCATAAACTTTGCGCGAAGTCGTGCGCGAGTCGAGTTTCGATCGGTTTTTCGTGCACCGTCTCGAAAATTCAAAATACTGGCCAGACACTTTGTATTAGCCCATGGTAAGTCATATGACAATGGTTTCACGAAAAAACGCGACCGTCATAATCTTTGCGAGAGTCGAGTTTCGATCGGTTTTTCGTGCACCGTCTTGGAAATTCAAAATACTGGTCTTTCCCGTCTTATTAGCCCATGGGAAGTCGTACAAGCTCGCTTTCGCAAAAAAATACGACGGTCAAAAACATTGCGCGAAGTCGCGCGCTGTGTCGAGTTTCGATTGGTTTTACGTGCACCATCTCGGAAATTCAAAATACTGGTCATTCATGATGTATTAGCCTATGGTAAGTCGTATGAGCATCACGGCCAAACTTGCATCATGAATTAGAAATGCTTATGCAAAGCTTCTCAAGAAAGGGGCCTCTTACACAACTAGCAAGAATTATATTCAGATGTGCTATATGGTGGATTTGGAAAGAGAGGTGTAGTAGAATTTTTGAGTGTCACAACATGAACAAAGCTCAAATTCTGATAGAGATTCTTCAGGACTCACGATCATGTATGGAGCAAGAATTGAATACAGAGCACCTAACAAGAAGAGAGAAAGATATTTTCACAAGATTCAATTTTTCAATTCGTCAAGAATCACTCGAATAATGATGAAGATTGTAATGTATTATATGGGGCAAAGCTTATATTTTGTGATGTATCCACAAGTAGTCCAGAACAGTCTAGCTATTGCATTTTATTATTTATTAACTTCTTTATGCTACTCTTGGAGATGAGTTTGATGAAGCGTGCCCATTTCACCTTCTTTAGGTGGGGTGCAATCTTCTCGACTACACTAAGAGACTTCAGGCTTTAGTCTATGGCTTGTGTAGACAAAGCTTCTTTGTACAAATCTTTTACAAAATACATTATCTTTACTTACCAAAAAAAAAAAGTCGTATGAGCATGGTTTCACGAAAAAAAGCGACGGTCATAAACTTTTTTTTTTTTTGGTAAGTAAAGATAATGTATTTTGTAAAAGATTTGTACAAAGAAGCTTTGTCTACACAAGCCATAGACTAAAGCCTGAAGTCTCTTAGTGTAGTCGAGAAGATTGCACCCCACCTAAAGAAGGTGAAATGGGCACGCTTCATCAAACTCATCTCCAAGAGTAGCATAAGGAAGTTAATAAATAATAAAATGCAATAGCTAGACTGTTCTGGACTACTTGTGGATACATCACAAAATATAAGTTTTGCCCCATATAATACATTACAATCTTCATCATTATTCGAGTGATTCTTGACGAATGGAAAAATTGAATCTTGTGAAAATATCTTTCTCTCTTCTTGTTAGGTGCTCTGTATTCAATTCTTGCTCCATACATGATCGTGCGTCCTGAAGAATCTCTATCAGAATTTGAGCTTTGTTCATGTTGTGACACTCAAAAATTCTGCCACACCTCTCCTTCCAAATCCACCATATAGCACATCTGAATATAATTCTTGCTAGTTGTGTAAGAGGCCCCTTTCTTGAGAAGCTTTGCATAAGCATTTCTAATTCATGATGCAAGTTTGGCCGTGGTAGCCTTTGAAAATCAAATCGCTTTAAGATCTCCTTCCATATCCAGGATGAATAATCACAAGCAAAGTAGAGATGGTCAACACTTTCTTCATTTTGCATACACAAAGAGCACCGATTTACAATATAAATACCTCTTCGCTGCATATTGTCCATCGTAGGAAGTTTGCCGAGAAGGGCCTGCCATGTACATAAGGAATGTCGCTGTGAGCATGGACTATCCCATGTCCAACTACTTTGGATCCACTTGTTGTTTCGTCGTCTAATTTGGTTCCATGCAGATGTAGCACTAAATTTACCGTTATCATGAAGCCAAATAAGCATATCTGAAGAGTTGTTCTTGATTGGAATAGCCCTAATAGTCGGCCAAAGTAATAACATGTCAGGGGAGGTAGGGTTGGGAAGACACCAAGTACCATTGTTAATGAATTCAGAAACCTTCCAGTCTTTGGGAGCCCCCAGATCCTGTCGTACTCTATCACCAAATATCTGAAATATACTTTTCCCATTCACCCAAGGATCATACCACATATTAATATTGGTTCCAGAAGAAATCACATAAGAAATATTGTTACGTAGCCATCGCCTTGCCTTCAGAATTCCTTTCCAAGCAGAAGAATGAGATGTTTTTGCAGATGTTTCCCAGATTGATTCCTTGGTTAGGTACCTAGCAAAAACCCATTGTGACCATAAGGAAGACTTGTTTTGTAAAATATCCCATAATTGCTTTACCATACAAGCTTTATTCCAATCTCTAATATGTCGAAGATTCAGCCCCCCTTCATCCTTCGGTTTGCAAATGCTATCCCAATTCACCATGTGCATTGCCTTACCATCTGTGCCATTCCAAAAGAAGTTCATAAGTAATTTATCAATATCATGGAGAAGCCCGGCAGGTAGAAGGAATGCATGAGACCAATAAATAGAATAAGAGATCAACACAGATCGAATAAGTTCAAGTCGTCCAGCTTTAGAAAGAAGCCTATTTTTCCAAGAGGAAATTCTGTTCTTAATTTTTTGTATGATAGGCTGACATGAGGCTTTGTTGATTCCAGTGGATATAAGTGGGAGACCCAAGTATGGAACCGGTAAATTTCCTTCAGCAACTCCCAATGTTTGAGCAATATGATCCTTATTGTCAATGCAAGCACCCACATATACTTTGCTCTTTGCATGGTTTAGCTTAAGACCAGAAACTTTACCAAATTCATTGAGAATATCTGCCAGATTACTCACAGAAACTGGATCATCTCGAAGGAAGATAATAAGGTCGTCGGCAAATGTTATGTGAGAGATATAAACAGAACCATAATGTGGTACCATAATTTTGCCATTGGAAACAGCCTCTTCTAACATACAACTGAGCCCTTCCATTGCAATGGTAAAAAGATAAGGAGATAGTGGATCGCCTTGCCGAATGCCATTCTTACTCCCAAAGAAGCCAATAGGTGAACCATTAAAGAGAATTGAAAATTTTGGAGTTTCCAAGCAACATTGAATCCATTTAACCCAGTGCTGAGGGAAGCCCATATTATGGAGCATCATGTAAATAAAATTCCTATTGACTGAGTCAAAGGCCTTTCGTAAATCAGCTTTAAAACAGATCTTTTTCCCTCTTGTTTTAGAATGTAGATCCTTAACCAAATCATTAGCAAGCAGGACATTATGATGGATACTCCTCCCTTTAAGAAAAGCAGCCTGATTAGGACTAATGACCTTATTCATGACCTTTTGTAGTCTATCTGCCAGCAACTTAGAGATAACCTTATAAATAAAGTTGCACAGTGAAATAGGACGGTAGTTTTCCAATGAATCGGCTCCATCATTTTTAGGCACTAAAGAAATAAAAGTGCAATTCATTTCTTTAAGAATGTGACCTGAGGAGAAAAAATGTCGACAAGCTTTTATGACATCGTTGCCTACAATAGCCCATGCAATTTGATAAAACTCAGCTGGAAATCCATCTGGACCAGGGCTTTTGTGCTTCGGGGACTTAAAAACAACTTTCACAATTTCATCATCCGTTATTGGGGCATTAAGATGAGAGAGGGCTTCAGAATCAAGTCGTCTTGTAGGCCCAACATGAATACTATTAGGCTGCTGTTCCTGATTGAGTAAGGAATAAAAAAATTGCTTGGTGTAATTTTTAACCTCATCCAGATCCTCAATGAGATTACCATCTATACCTTTGCATTTTTTGATGCGATTAGTAGCCCTTCTGGTAGCAGTAGCAGCATAGAAAAACTTCGTATTAGAATCTCCTAAAGTAAGCCAATGCTGTCGTGACTTCTGTTTCAAAAAGCATTCCTCCTGCTTCAAAGCTTGCATAAAGTTATTTCTAGCAATAGCCTCTTTGTATATAAGATTCGCATCCAAAGGTTGAAGATTTAGCTCGCTTTGCACAGCCATAAGTTCTTTCTTGCATAACTGAACCCTATCGTTGATATTTCCAAATGTAGTTGAATTTCACTTCTTCAATGCTGCTTTGCATGCTTTTAGTTTTTGACATAGGATGTAAGGGGGAGAACCAAATACATTAATGTCCCAAGCTGACTTAATAACTTCAAGGAACTTTGGGTGAGAACTCCACATATTAAAAAATCTAAAAGGTTTCTTGACTCTGGGTAGTGCTTTATCTGCATGTATATGCATAATAGAGTGATCCGAAAATAACTTAGCACTGTACTCAAGAAGTGAATCTGGGAAAACTGCTAACCATTCCTGATTAATCAAACATCTGTCAAGTCGAGCCATAATTTTTCTTTCAGCAGTACTTTGATTGTTCCATGAGAACCAATCACCTACAGATTTCATGTCAGTCAATGCAGCAGTATCTATACAATCATTAAAATGTTGAAGCTGACATTCGGAAAGCACTCTACCCCCACTTTCTCATTTGTGTATCTGACAGTATTAAAGTCACCGAGAACAGCCCATGGTACTGTAGGATAACTATTTGCAATGCTAACCAGATCACGCCATAGAGCATTCCTGTCAGACATACTGTTAGATGCATAAATACCGGTAATATTGAATTGACATCCAGTCTGTTTATCCTCTGCCTTAAGATGAATGAATTGATTAGTAGCAGAAATAAACCAAGCAGTAACAAGGTTAGGATGCCATAAGACCCAAACTCGACCATAAGTATCCTGAGAATCATTAGTAAAAAGTTCTGCCTCAGGCCATATTAAATTCTTCTGAACTCGAACACGATTTTTGCGTACCTTGAGGCAAGGAGTCCTGAATAGCGGGATGTGTCGAAGAGCGATGAGTTTGGTGAGTTACAATGTCTTGGTTCCTAAGAGGTTGTTGAAATGAAATTTCCTGATTATCTGAAGGAGTGATTCGTGAAGGCGAGGTTATTATTGGGGAGTGAGAACCTTGGGAAGCTCCTGCAGTGAAAGTCTCTGATATAATAGGTAAAGATGGAAGTCCTGACTTGTCTTTCTTTTGTTCGTGTCGCTGCCCCAACGAGTCAGAGTGTTCAATCATCTTCTCCGCCATCACCACTGTTGGCACTGGAGTATCAGTGCTTGGATTAGTGGTAGTGACCCCATTCTGTGGCTCTTGGCGTGGTCGGTAGACCTGTGTGATTTTTTGTGAAGGCTGTTGGCAGGCACCATTTACATGTCCAAAAGATAGACAAACTTTGCATCGTTGTGGCTTCCAAGAATATGAGACTTTCACCTTTCGGGTGCTTCCATCAAGATCACGGTAAGAAACATCATTCGGCAGTTCCTCATCAGAAGAAACCATTACACAAGCTCTGGCAAAGGTCAATCTCGTTTGCGAAGCTGTTGCCTTATCAAGATACAATGGCTGTCCCAGGGTGCTGCAAAGCTTTGCAAGAAAACGACGACCCCAGAGATGTAGTGGAAGTCCATGGAAAGAAACCTCATATTGGGATAGATTGTAGACTGTCTAACTCCAATCTCACATCAGGTGCCCAGCGTCGCAGTATCATTGGATGACCACGGATAGTCCAAAATCCTTCAAGGACCCGTTGTAAATCTTCTTCCGAATAAAGCCTGCATACGAAGAATCCGGTCTCCAACATATGAAGATCAAATGTTGATATTCCCCATCGAGTTCTGATGTATGAGGATAGTGGGAAAAAGGATGTTCTTAGTCCAACAACGTAGCCCACAATTGCCATTGACCATGTCTCAATTAGTTCGTCGGAATCAATAGCCTCATACACAACAATCTTCTGGTCAGCCTGTACTTCTGGAGCAAAAAAGTCCAGTCGAAGATCCGGACTACCCACTGGAGCCTTGAAGAGGCTACTCCAAGGCTTCGGATCTCGGGAAATAGGAGGTGGAGGTCGTGATCTAGATCGTGAACGACCTCGGGCCTGGTTCATTGAAGGAGCATCCCGTCGAGAAGAAGAAATCAGCGGTGGAACATCCAGGTGTGAAACCGGCCTAAGCTGCTGGGGAGGAACCAGCGGCTGTTGGAGAGGAGCAACCCCCTCCCGCGGTGAAGTAACCAGCGGCTGAGGAGCAACCCTCTCCCGCTGTTGCTGGAGAGGGGCGTTCTGCTGTGAAGCAATCAGCCGCTGGGAAGAAGCCAGCGGAGGAGCATCCCGCTGGAACAGAGGATGCGAAGCAGAGTGCCGCGTCCGGCCGCTCGCATCCATGGCGTCGCTCGCCCTAGAGACCGCCGGCCGCCTAGGGGAGAGGAAGCCACCACCCTGCCCACACTAATGTCGCAGCCGTCGCCCCTTCCACGCTGATTGCAGAAGCAGCCGTCGCCCTTTCCACGCTGGAGTTGCCGCAGGAAGCGGCAGGGAACCCAGCCCCAATCGCAGGGCAGCTTCCACCGTTTCTTGCCCTAGAGTCCGTCCCGCGCCTAGGGGAGAAGAGCCGCCGCCCTTCCACGCCTGAAATCGCCGATTCCCGGCCTGGAATCGCTGATTGCAGAAGCGACCGCCGGCCTTCCACTCGCCGCGGAGCGATCGCAGAGGAGAAATCGCCCAAGGGAGCAATCGCAAGCACAAGCGCAAGGGAAGAGGTTGCCGCCCCCAGCGTCGATCGCAAGCGCAAGCCCAAGCAGAGCAGAGCACTCACGCACGCACGCAAGGGAACGCAGGCCCATTGCTCCCCATTCCGAAGCAGATGCGTGCACCGTCTCACGGTCATAAACTTTGCGCAGAGTCGAGTTTCGATCGGTTTTTCGTTCACCGTCTCAGAAATTTAAAACACTGGTCTTTCCCGTCTTATTAGCCCATGGGAAGTCGTACAAGCATGCTTTCGCAAAAAAATACGACGGTCATAAACTTTGCGCGAAGTCGTGCACGAGTCGAGTTTCGATCGGTTTTTCGTGCACCGTCTAGGAAATTCAAAATACTGGCCATTCACGTTGTATTAGCCCATGGTAAGTCGTATGAGCATGGTTTCAAGAAAAAACACGACGGTCATAAACTTTGCGCTGAGTCGAGTTTCGATCGATTTTTCGTGCACCGTCTCGGAAATTCAAAATACTGGTCTTTCCCATCTTATTAGCCCATGGGAAGTCGTACAAGCACTCTTTCGCAAAAAAATACAACGGTCATAAACTTTGCGCGAACTTTGCGCAAAGTCGAGTTTCGATCGGTTTTTCGTGCACCGTCACAGAAATTCAAAATACTGGTCATACACGATGTATTAGCCCATGGTAAGTCGTATGAGCATGGTTTCACGAAAAAATGCGACCGTCATAATATTTGCGAGAGTCGAGTTTCGATCAGTTTTTCGTGCACCGTCTTGGAAATTCATAATACTGGTCTTTCCCGTCTTATTAGCCCATGGGAAGTCGTACAAGCACGCTTTCGCAAAAAAATACGATGGTCATAAACTTTGCGCGAAGTCGTGCGCGAGTCGAGTTTCGATCGGTTTTTCGTGCACCATCTCGGAAATTCAAAATACTGGTCTTTCCCGTCTTATTAGCCCATGGGAAGTCGTACAAGCACGCTTTCGCAAAAAAATACGACGGTCATAGACTTTGCGCGAAGTCGTGCGCGAGTCGAGTTTCGATCGGTTTTTCGTGTACCGTCTCGGAAATTCAAAATACTGGCTATTCACGTTGTATTAGCCCATGGTAAGTCGTATGAGCATGGTTTCACGAAAAAACGCGACGGTCATAAACTTTTTAGCAGAGTCGAGTTTCGATCGATTGTTCGTGCACCGTCTCGGAAATTCAAAATACTGGTCTTTTCCCGTCTTATTAGCCCATGGGAAGTCGTACAAGCACGCTTTCGCAAAAAAATACGACGGTTATAAATTTGCGCGAACTTAGCGCGAACTTTGCGCAAAGTCGAGTTTCGATCGGTTTTTCGTGCACCGTCACAGAAATTCAAAATACTGGTCATTCACGATGTATTAGCCCATGGTAAGTCGTCTGAGCATGGTTTCACGAAAAAACGCGACGGTTTTAAACTTTGCGCAGAGTCGAGTTTCGATCGGTTTTTCGTTCACCGTCTCGGAAATTCAAAATACTGGTCTTTCCCGTCTTATTAGCCCATGGGAAGTCGTACAAGCACGCTTTCGCAAAAAAATACGACGGTCATAAACTTTCCGCGAAGTCGTGCGCGAGTCGAGTTTCGATCGGTTTTTCGTGCACCGTCTCGGAAATTCAAAATACTGGCCATTCACGTTGTATTAGCCCATGATAAGTCGTATGAGCATGGTTTCAAGAAAAAACGGGACGGTCATAAACTTTGCGCAGAGTCGAGTTTCGATCCATTTTTCGTGCACCGTCTCGGAAATTCAAAATACTGGTATTTCCCATCTTATTAGCCCATGGGAAGTCGTAGAAGCTCGCTTTCGCAAAAAAATACGACGGTCATAAACTTTGCGCGAAGTCGAGCGCGAGTCGAGTTTCGATCGGTTTTTCGTTCACCGTCTCCGAAATTCAGAATATTGGCCATTCACGTTGTATTAGCCCATGGTAAGTCGTATGAGCATGGTTTCACGAAAAAACGCGACGGTCATAAACTTTGCGCAGAGTCGAGTTTCGATCGATTTTTCATGCACCGTTTCGGAAATTCAAAATACTGGTCTTTCCCGTCTTTTTTTTTTTTTTTGGTAAGTAAAGATAATGTATTTTGTAAGAGATTTGTACAAAAAGCTTTGTCTACACAAGCCATAGACTAAAGCCTGAAGTCTCTTAGTGTAGTCGAGAAGATTGCACCCCACCAAAAGAAGGTGAAATGGGCACGCTTCATCGAACTCATCTCCAAGAGTAGCACAAGGAAGTTAATAAATAATAAAATGCAATAGCTAGACTGTTCTGGACTACTTGTGGATACATCACAAAATATAAGCTTTGCCCCATATAATATATTACAATCTTTATCATTATTCGAGTGATTCTTGACGAATGGAAAAAAAATCTGCACGCGCACTAGAAGGGCTTATATTTTGTGATGTATACTGGTCTTTCCCGTCTTATTAGCCCATGGGAAGTCGTACAAGCACGCTTTCGCAAAAAAATAAGACGGTCATAAACTTTGCGCGAAGTCGTGCACGAGTCGAGTTTCGATCGGTTTTTCGTGCACCGTCTCGAAAATTCAAAATACTGGTCATTAACGTTGTATTAGCCCATGGTAAGTCGTAGGACAATGGTTTCATGAAAAAGCGCGACGGTCATAAACTTTGCGCAGAGTCGAGTTTCGATCGATTTTTCGTTCACCGTCTCGGAAATTCAAAATACTGGTCTTTCCCGTCTTATTATCCCATGGGAAGTCGTACAAGCACGCTTTCGCAAAAAAATACAACGGTCATAAACTTTGCGCGAAGTCGTGCGAGAGTCGAGTTTCGATCGGTTTTTCGTGCACCGTCTCGGAAATTCCAAATACTGGCCATTCACGTTGTATTAGCCCATGGTAAGTCATCAGAGCATGGTTTCACGAAAAAACGCTACGGTCTTAAACTTTGCGCAGAGTCGAGTTTCGATCGGTTTTTCGTGCACCGTCTCGAAAATTCAAAATACTGGTCTTTCCCGTCTTATTAGCCAATAGGAAGTCGTACAAGCACGCTTTCGCAAAAAAATACGACGGTAATAAACTTTGCGCGAAGTCGTGCGAGAGTCGAGTTTCGATCGGTTTTTCGTGCACCGTCTCGGAAATTCAAAAAACTGGCCATTCACGTTGTATTAGCCCATGGTAAGTCGTATGAGCTTGGTTTCACGAAAAAACGCGACGGACATAAACTTTGCGCAGAGTCGAGTTTCGATCGATTTTTCGTGCACCGTCTCGGAAATTCAAAATACTGGTCTTTCCCGTCTTATTAGCCCATGGGAAGTCGTACAAGCACGCTTTCGCAAAAAAATACGACGGTCATAAACTTTGCGCGAAGTCGTGCGCGAGTCGAGTTTCGATCGGTTTTTCGTGCACCGTCTCGAAAATTCAAAATACTGGTCATTAACGTTGTATTAGCCCATGGTAAGTCGTATGACAATGGTTTCACGAAAAAACGCGACCGTCATAAACTTTGCGCAGAGTCGAGTTTCGATCGATTTTTCGTGCACCGTCTCGGAAATTCAAAATACTGGTCTTTCCCGTCTTATTAGCCCATGGGAAGTCGTACAAGCACGCTTTCGCAAAAAAATACGACGGTCATAAACTTTGCGCGAAGTCGTGCGAGAGTCGAGTTTCGATCGGTTTT
This sequence comes from Ensete ventricosum, assembly GCA_029747655.1. Taxonomy (NCBI): domain Eukaryota; kingdom Viridiplantae; phylum Streptophyta; class Magnoliopsida; order Zingiberales; family Musaceae; genus Ensete; species Ensete ventricosum. The sequence continues at coordinate 41,924,553 of JAQQAF010000003.1, forward strand.
TCGTGCACCGTCTCGGAAATTCCAAATACTGGCCATTCACGTTGTATTCCATGGTAAGTCTTCAGAGCATGGTTTCACGAAAAAACGCTACGGTCTTAAACTTTGCGCAGAGTCGAGTTTCGATCGGTTTTTCGTGCACCGTCTCGGAAATTCAAAATACTGGTCTTTCCCGTCTTATTAGCCAATAGGAAGTCGTACAAGCACGCTTTCGCAAAAAAATACGATGGTAATAAACTTTGCGCGAAGTCGTGCGCGAGTCGAGTTTCGATCGGTTTTTCGTGCACCGTCTCGGAAATTCAAAAAACTGGCCATTCACGTTGTATTAGCCCATGGTAAGTCGTATGAGCTTGGTTTCACGAAAAAACGGGACGGACATAAACTTTGCGCAGAGTCGAGTTTCGATCGATTTTTCGTGCACCGTCTCGGAAATTCAAAATACTGGTCTTTCCCGTCTTATTAGCCCATGGGAAGTCGTACAAGCACGCTTTCGCAAAAAAAGAGGACGGTTATAAACTTTGCGCGAAGTCGTGCGAGAGTCGAGTTTTGATCTGTTTTTCGTGCACCGTCTCAGAAATTCAAAATACTGGCCATTCACGTTGTATTAGCCCATGGTAAGTCGTATGAGCTTGGTTTCACGAAAAAACACAACGGTCATAAACTTTGCGCAGAGTCGAGTTTCGATCGGTTTTTCGTGCACCGTCTCGGAAATTAAAAATACTGGTCTTTCCCGTCTTATTAGCCCATGGGAAGTCGTACAAGCACGCTTTCGCAAAAAAATACGACGGTCATAAACTTTGCGCGAACTTTGCGCAAAGTCGAGTTTCGATCGGTTTTTCGTGCACCGTCACAGAAATTCAAAATACTGGTCATTCACGATGTATTAGCCCATGGTAAGTCGTATGAGTATGGTTTCACGAAAAAACGCGACGGTCTTAAACTTTGCGCAAAGTCAAGTTTCGATCGGTTTTTCGTTCACCGTCTCGAAAATTCAAAATACTGGTCTTTCCCGTCTTATTAGCCCATGGGAAGTCGTACAAGCATGCTTTCGCAAAAAAATACGACGGTCATAAACTTTGCGCGAAGTCGTGCACGAGTCGAGTTTCGATCGGTTTTTCGTGCACCGTCTCGGAAATTCAAAATAGTGGCCATTCACGTTGTATTAGCCCATGGTAAGTCGTATGAGCATGGTTTCAAGAAAAAACGCGACGGTCATAAACTATGCGCAGAATCGAGTTTCGATCGGTTTTTCGTGCACCGTCACAGAAATTCAAAATACTGGTCATACACGATGTATTAGCCCATGGTAAGTCGTATGAGCATGGTTTCACGAAAAAACGCGACCGTCATAATCTTTGCGAGAGTCGAGTTTCGATCGATTTTTAGTGCACCGACTCGGAAATTAAAAAATACTGGTATTTACCGTCTTATTAGCCCAGGGGAAGTCGTACAAGCACGATTTCGCAAAAAAATACGACGGTCATAAACTTTGCGCGAAATCGTGCGCGAGTCGAGTTTCGATCGGTTTTTAGTGCACCGTCTCGGAAATTCAAAATACTGGCCATTCACGTTGTATTTGCCCTTGGTAAGTCGTATGACAATGGTTTCACGAAAAAACGCGACCGTCATAATCTTTGCAACAGTCGAGTTTCGATCGGTTTTTCGTGCACCGTCTTGGAAATTCAAAATACTGGTCTTTCCCGTCTTATTAGCCCATGGGAAGTCGTACAAGCACGCTTTCGCAAAAAAATATGACGGTCATAAACTTTGCGCGAAGTCGTGCGCGAGTCTAGTTTCGATCGGTTTTTCGTGCACCATCTCGGAAATTCAAAATACTGGTCTTTCCCGTCTTATTAGCCCATGGGATGTCGTACAAGCATGCTTTCGCAAAAAAATACGACGGTCATAGACTTTGCGCGAAGTCGTGCGCGAGTCGAGTTTCGATCGGTTTTTCGTGCACCGTCTCGAAAATTCAAAATACTGGCTATTCACGTTGTATTAGCCCATGGTAAGTCGTATGAGCATTGTTTCACGAAAAAACGCGACGGTCATAAACTTTTTAGCAGAGTCGAGTTTCGATCGATTGTTCGTGCACCGTCTCGGAAATTCAAAATACTGGTCTTTTCCCGTCTTATTAGCCCATGGGAAGTCGTACAAGCACGCTTTCGCAAAAAAATACGACGGTCATAAATTTGCGCGAACTTAGCGTGAACTTTGCGCAAAGTCGAGTTTCGATCGGTTTTTCGTGCACCGTCACAGAAATTCAAAATACTGGTCATTCACGATGTATTAGCCCATGGTAAGTCGTCTGAGCATGGTTTCACGAAAAAACGCGACGGTTTTAAACTTTGCGCAGAGTCGAGTTTCGATCGGTTTTTCGTTCACCGTCTCGGAAATTCAAAATACTGGTCTTTCCCGTCTTAATAGCCCATGGGAAGTCGTACAAGCACGCTTTCGCAAAAAAATACGACGGTCATAAACTTTGCGCGAAGTCGTGCGCGAGTCGAGTTTCGATCGGTTTTTCGTGCACCGTCTCGGAAATTCAAAATACTGGCCATTCACGTTGTATTAGCCCATGATAAGTCGTATGAGCATGGTTTCAAGAAAAAACGCGACGGTCATAAACTTTGCGCAGAGTCGAGTTTCGATCCATTTTTCGTGCAACGTCTCGGAAATTCAAAATACTGGTATTTCCCATCTTATTAGCCCATGGGAAGTCGTACAAGCTCGCTTTCGCAAAAAAATTCGACGGTCAAAAACTTTGCGCGAAGTCGAGCGCGAGTCGAGTTTCGATCGGTTTTTCGTTCACCGTCTCCGAAATTCAGAATATTGGCCATTCACGTTGTATTAGCCCATGGTAAGTCGTATGAGCATGGTTTCACGAAAAAACGCGACGGTCATAAACTTTGCGCAGAGCCGAGTTCGATCGATTTTTCGTGCACCGTCTCGGAAATTCAAAATACTGGTATTTCCCGTCTTATTTGCCCATGGGAAGTCGTACAAGCACGCTTTCGCAAAAAAATACGATGGTCATAAACTTTGCGCGAAGTCGAGCGCGAGTCGTGTTTCGATCGGTTTTTCGTGCACCGTCTCGGAAATTAAAAATACTGGCCATTCACGATGTATTAGCCCATGGTAAGTCGTATGAGCATGGTTTCACGAAAAAATGCGACGGTCTTAAACTTTGTGCAGAGTCGAGTTTCGATCGGTTTTTCGTTCACCGTCTCGGAAATTCAAAATACTGGCCATTCACGTTGTATTAGCCCTTGGTAAGTCGTTTGACAATGGTTTCACGAAAAAACGCGACCGTCATAATCTTTGCAACAGTCGAGTTTCGATCGGTTTTTCGTGTACCGTCTTGGAAATTCAAAATACTGGTCTTTCCCGTCTTATTAGCCCATGGGAAGTCGAACAAGCACGCTTTCGCAAAAAAATACGATGGTCATAAACTTTGCGCGAAGTCGTGCGCGAGTCGAGTTTCGATCGGTTTTTCGTGCACCATCTCGGAAATTCAAAATACTGGTCTTTCCCGTCTTATTAGCCCATGGGAAGTCGTACAAGCACGCTTTCGAAAAAAAATACGACGGTCATAAATTTGCGCGAACTTAGCGTGAACTTTGCGCAAAGTCGAGTTTCGATCGGTTTTTCGTGCACCGTCACAGAAATTCAAAATACTGGTCATTCACGATGTATTAGCCCATGGTAAGTCGTCTGAGCATGGTTTCACGAAAAAACGTGACGGTTTTAAACTTTGCGCAGAGTCGAGTTTCGATCGGTTTTTCGTTCACCGTCTCGGAAATTCAAAATACTGGTCTTTCCCGTCTTAATAGCCCATGGGAAGTCGTACAAGCACGCTTTCGCAAAAAAATACGACGGTCATAAACTTTGCGCGAAGTCGTGCGCGAGTCGAGTTTCGATCGGTTTTTCGTGCACCGTCTCGGAAATTCAAAATACTGGCCATTCACGTTGTATTAGCCCATGATAAGTCGTATGAGCATGGTTTCAAGAAAAAACGCGACGGTCATAAACTTTGCGCAGAGTCGAGTTTCGATCCATTTTTCGTGCACCGTCTCGGAAATTCAAAATACTGGTATTTCCCATCTTATTAGCCCATGGGAAGTCGTACAAGCTCGATTTCGCAAAAAAATACGACGGTCATAAACTTTGCGCGAAGTCGAGCGCGAGTCGATTTTCGATCGGTTTTTCGTTCACCGTCTCCGAAATTCAGAATATTGGCCATTCACGTTGTATTAGCCCATGGTAAGTCGTATGAGCATGGTTTCACGAAAAAACGCGACGGTCATAAACTTTGCGCAGAGCCGAGTTCGATCGATTTTTCGTGCACCGTCTCGGAAATTCAAAATACTGGTATTTCCCGTCTTATTTGCCCATGGGAAGTCGTACAAGCACGCTTTCGCAAAAAAATACGATGGTCATAAACTTTGCGCGAAGTCGAGCGCGAGTCGAGTTTCGATCAGTTTTTCGTGTACCGTCTCAGAAATTAAAAATACTGGCCATTCACGATGTATTAGCCCATGGTAAGTCGTATGAGCATGGTTTCACGAAAAAATGCGACGGTCTTAAACTTTGTGCAGAGTCGAGTTTCGATCGGTTTTTCGTTCACCGTCTCGGAAATTCAAAATACTGGCCATTCACGTTGTATTAGCCCTTGGTAAGTCGTATGACAATGGTTTCACAAAAAAAACGCGACCGTCATAATCTTTGCAACAGTCGAGTTTCGATCGGTTTTTCGTGCACCGTCTTGGAAATTCAAAATACTGGTCTTTCCCGTCTTATTAGCCCATGGGAAGTCGAACAAGCACGCTTTCGCAAAAAAATACGACGGTCATAAACTTTGCGCGAAGTCGTGCGCGAGTCGAGTTTCGATCGGTTTTTCGTGCACCATCTCGGAAATTCAAAATACTGGTCTTTCCCGTCTTATTAGCCCATGGGAAGTCGTACAAGCACGCTTTCGCAAAAAAATACGACGGTCATAGACTTTGCGCGAAGTCGTGCGCGAGTCGAGTTTCGATCGGTTTTTCGTGCACCGTCTCGAAAATTCAAAATACTGGCTATTCACGTTGTATTAGCCCATGGTAAGTCGTATGAGCCTTGTTTCACGAAAAAACGCGACGGTCATAAACTTTTTAGCAGAGTCGAGTTTCGATCGATTGTTCGTGCACCGTCTCGGAAATTCAAAATACTGGTCTTTTCCCGTCTTATTAGCCCATGAGAAGTCGTACAAGCACGCTTTCGCAAAAAAATACGACGGTCATAAATTTGCGCGAACTTAGCGCGAACTGTGCGCAAAGTCGAGTTTCGATCGGTTTTTCGTGCACCGTCACAAAAATTCAAAATACTGGTCATTCACGATGTATTAGCCCATGGTAAGTCGTCTGAGCATGGTTTCACGAAAAAACGCGACGGTTTTAAACTTTGCGCAGAGTCGAGTTTCGATCGGTTTTTCGTTCACCGTCTCGGAAATTCAAAATACTGGTCTTTCCCGTCTTATTAGCCCATGCGAAGTCGTACAAGCACGCTTTCGCAAAAAAATACGATCGGTTTTGGAGTCGAGTTACGATTAGTGGGAAAGAGAGAGAGAGGCGGAGAGAGAGAGGAGGAGAGACGGTGCACGCATCTGCTTGGGAATGGGGAGGAATGGGCCTGCGTTCCCTTGCGTGCGTGCGTGAGTGCTCTGCTCTGCTTGGGCTTGCGCTTGCGATCGACGCTGGGGGCGGCAACCTCTTCCCTTGGGCTTGTGCTTGCGATTGCTCCCTTGGGCGATTTCTCCTCTGCGATCGCTCCGCGGCGAGTGGAAGGCCGGCGGTCGCTCCTGCGATCAGCGATTCCAGGCCGGGAATCGGCGATTTCAGGCGTGGAAGGGCGGCGGCTCTTCTCCCCTAGGCGCGGGACGGACTCTAGGGCAAGAAACGGTGGAAGCTGCCCTGCGATTGGGGCTGAGTTCACTGCCGCTTCCTGCGGCAACTCCAGCGTGGAAAGGGCGACGGCTGCTTCTGCAATCGGCGTGGAAGGGGCGACGGCTGCGACATTAGTGTGGGCAGGGTGGTGGCTTCGTCTCCCCTAGGCGGCTGGCGGTCTCTAGGGCGAGCGACGCCATGGATGCGAGCGGCCGGACGCGGCACTCTGCTTCGCATCCTCTGTTCCAGCGGGATGCTCCTCCGCTGGCTTCTTCCCAGCGGCTGATTGCTTCACAGCAGAACGCCCCTCTCCAGCAGTCACAGCGGGAGAGGGTTGCTCCTCAGCCGCTGGTTACTTCACCGCGGGAGGGGGATGCTCCTCTCCAACAGCCGCTGGTTCCTCCCCAGCAGCTTAGGCCGGTTTCACACCAGGATGTTCCACCGCTGATTTCTTCTTCTCGACGGGATGCTCCTTCAATGAACCAGGCCCGAGGTCGTTCACGATCTAGATCACGACCTCCAGCTCCTATTTCCCGAGATCCGAAGCCTTGGAGTAGCCTCTTCAAGGCTCCAGTGGGTAGTCCGGATCTTCGACTGGACTTTTATGCTCCAGAAGTACAGGCTGACCAGAAGATTGCTGTGTATGAGGCTATTGATTCCGACGAACTAATTGAGACATGGTCAATGGCAATTGTGGGCTACGTTGTTGGACTAAGAACATCCTTTTTCCCACTATCCTCATACATCAGAACTCGATGGGGAATATCAACATTTGATCTTCATATGTTGGAGACCGGATTCTTTGTATGCAGGCTTTATTCGGAAGAAGATTTACAACGGGTCCTTGAAGGATTTTGGACTATCCGTGGTCATCCAATGATACTACGACGCTGGGCACCTGATGTGAGATTGGAGTTAGACAGTCTACAGTCTATCCCAATATGGGTTTCTTTCCATGGACTTCCACTACATCTCTGGGGTCGTCGTTTTATTGCAAAGCTTTGCAGCACCCTGGGACAGCCATTGTATCTTGATAAGGCAACAGCTTCGCAAACGAGATTGACCTTTGCCAGAGCTTGTGTAATGGTTTCTTCTGATGAGGAACTGCCGAATAATGTTTCTTACCGTGATCTTGATGGGAGCACCCGAAAGGTGAAAGTCTCATATTCTTGGAAGCCACAACGATGCAAGGTTTGTCTATCTTTTGGACATGTAAATGGTGCCTGCCAACAGCCTTCACAGAAAATCACACAGGTCTACCGACCACGCCAAGAGCCACAGAATGGGGTCACTACCACTAATCCAAGCACTGATACTCCAGTGCCAACAGTGGTGATGGCGGAGAAGATGATTGAACACTCTGACTCGTTGGGGCAGCGACACGAACAAGAGAAAGACAAGTCAGGACTTCCATCTTTACCTATTATATCAGAGACTTTCACTGCAGGAGCTTCCCAAGGTTCTCACTCCCCAATAACAACCTCGCCTTCACGAATCACTCCTTCAGATAATCAGGAAATTTCATTTCAACAACCTCTTGGGAACCAAGACATTGCAACTCACCAAACTCATCGCTCTTCGACACATCCCGCTATTCAGGACTCCTTGCCTCAAGGTACGCAAATATTTAAACATTTGCAAGCTGTGGATGAGGTGGATAAATATAGGAATAGAGGATTAAAGGGTAAAGATATTATGCGAGAGGACCATGCAAAATCAAAGGATAAGAAAAAGGATGGTAGTGTCCTCCCAAAATTGCATGCTCTTCCTTCTATCTAGTATTGATGAAAATAAGCTGTTGGAATGTTCGTGGACTTAATAAGACTGAGAAATGTCGGGAGATCAATAGAATAATCCGATCTGCTGCATGTGACATTGTGATTCATGTGGAAACAAAAATTAAACCTCATCGTGTTCAAGTTCAGAAGAATTTAATATGGCCTGAGGCAGAACTTTTTACTAATGATTCTCAGGATACTTATGGTCGAGTTTGGGTCTTATGGCATCCTAATCTTGTTACTGCTTGGTTTATTTCTGCTACTAATCAATTCATTCATCTTAAGGCAGAGGATAAACAGACTGGATGTCAATTCAATATTTCCGGTATTTATGCATCTAACAGTATGTCTGACAGGAATGCTCTATGGCGTGATCTGGTTAGCATTGCAAATAGTTATCCTACAGTACCTTGGGTTGTTCTCGGTGACTTTAATACTGTCAGATACACAAATGAGAAAGTGGGGGGTAGAGTGCTTTCCGAATGTCAGCTTCAACATTTTAATGATTGTATAGATACTGCTGCATTGACTGACATGAAATCTGTAGGTGATTGGTTCTCATGGAACAATCAAAGTACTGCTGAAAGAAAAATTATGGCTCGACTTGACAGATGTTTGATTAATCAGGAATGGTTAGCAGTTTTCCCAGATTCACTTCTTGAGTACGGTGCTAAGTTATTTTCGGATCACTCTATTATGCATATACATGCAGATAAAGCACTACCCTGAGTCAAGAAACCTTTTAGATTTTTTAATATGTGGAGTTCTCACCCAAAGTTCCTCGAAGTTATTAAGTCAGCTTGGGACATTAATGTCTTTGGTTCTCCCCCTTACATCCTATGTCAAAAACTAAAAGCATGCAAAGCAGCACTGAAGAAGTGGAATTCAACTACATTTGGAAATATCAACGATAGGGTTCAGTTATGCAAGAAAGAACTTATGGCTGTGCAAAGCGAGCTAAATCTTCAACCTCTGGATGCGAATCTTATATACAAAGAGGCTGCTGCTAGAAATAACTTTATGCAAGCTTTGAAGCAGGAGGAATGCTTTTTGAAACAGAAGTCACGACAGCATTGGCTTACTTTAGGGGATTCTAATACGAAGTTTTTCTATGCTGCTATTGCTACCAGAAGGGCTACTAATCGCATAAAAAAATGCAAAGGTATAGATGGTAATCTCATTGAGGATCTGGATGAGGTTTAAAATTACACCAAGCAATTTGTTTATTCCTTACTAAATCAGGAACAACAGCCTAATAGTATTCATGTTGGGCCTACAAGACGACTTGATTCTGAAGCCCTCTCTCATCTTAATGCCCCAATAACGGATGATGAAATTGTGAAAGTTGTTTTTAAGTCCCCGAAGCACAAAAGCCCTGGTCCAGATGGATTTCCAGCTGAGTTTTATCAAATTGCATGGGCTATTGTAGGCAACGATGTCATAAAAGCTTGTCGACATTTTTTCTCCTCAGGTCACATTCTTAAAGAAATGAATTGCACTTTTATTTCTTTAGTGCCTAAAAATGATGGAGCCGATTCATTGGAGAACTACCGTCCTATTTCACTGTGCAACTTTATTTATAAGGTTATCTCTAAGTTGCTGGCAGATAGACTACAAAAGGTCATGAATAAGGTCATTAGTCCTAATCAGGCTGCTTTTCTTAAAGGGAGGAGTATCCATCATAATGTCCTGCTTGCTAATGATTTGGTTAAGGATCTACATTCTAAAACAAGAGGAAAAAAGATCTGTTTTAAAGCTGATTTACGAAAGGCCTTTGACTCAGTCAATAGGAATTTTATTTACATGATGCTCCATAATATGGGCTTCCCTCAGCACTGGGTTAAATGGATTCAATGTTGCTTGGAAACTCCAAAATTTTCAATTCTCTTTAATGGTTCACCTATTGGCTTCTTTGGGAGTAAGAATGGCATTCGGCAAGGCGATCCACTATCTCCTTATCTTTTTACCATTGCAATGGAAGGGCTCAGTTGTATGTTAGAAGAGGCTGTTTCCAATGGCAAAATTAAGGTACCACATTATGGTTCTGTTTATATCTCTCACATAACATTTGCCGACGACCTTATTATCTTCCTTCGAGATGATCCAGTTTCTGTGAGTAATCTGGCAGATATTCTTAATGAATTTGGTAAAGTTTCTGGTCTTAAGCTAAACCATGCAAAGAGCAAAGTATATGTGGGTGCTTGCATTGACAATAAGGATCATATTGCTCAAATATTGGGAGTTGCTGAAGGAAATTTACCGGTTCCTTACTTGGGTCTCCCACTTATATCCACTGGAATCAACAAAGCCTCCTGTCAGCCTATTTTACAAAAAATTAAGAACAGAATTTCCTCTTGGAAAAATAGGCTTCTTTCTAAAGCTGGACGACTTGAACTTATTCGATCCGTGTTGATCTCTTATTCTATTTATTGGTCTCATGCATTCCTTCTACCTGCCGGGCTTCTCCATGATATTGATAAATTACTTATGAACTTCTTTTGGAATGGCACAGATGGTAAGGCAATGCACATGGTGAATTGGGACAGCATTTGCAAACCGAAGGATGAAGGGGGGCTGAATCTTCGACATATTAGAGATTGGAATAAAGCTTGTATGGTAAAGCAATTATGGGATATTTTACAAAACAAGTCTTCCTTATGGTCACAATGGGTTTTTGCTAGGTACCTAACTAAGGAATCAATCTGGGAAACATCTGCAAAAACATCTCATTCTTCTGCTTGGAAAGGAATTCTGAAGGCAAGGCGATGGCTACGTAACAATATTTCTTATGTGATTTCTTCTGGAACCAATATTAATATGTGGTATGATCCTTGGGTGAATGGGAAAAGTATATTTCAGATATTTGGTGATAGAGTACGACAGGATCTGGGGGCTCCCAAAGACTGGAAGGTTTCTGAATTCATTAACAATGGTACTTGGTGTCTTCCCAACCCTACCTCCCCTGACATGTTATTACTTTGGCCGATTATTAGGGCTATTCCAATCATGAACAACTCTTCAGATATGCTTATTTGGCTTCATGATAACGGTAAATTTAGTGCTACATCTGCATGGAACCAAATTAGACGACGAAACAACAAGTGGATCCAAAGTAGTTGGACATGGGATAGTCCATGCTCACAGCGACATTCCTTATGTACATGGCAGGCCCTTCTCGGCAAACTTCCTACGATGAACAATATGCAGCGAAGAGGTATTTATATCGTAAATCGGTGCTCTTTGTGTATGCAAAATGAAGAAAGTGTTGACCATCTCTACTTTGCTTGTGATTATTCATCTTGGATATGGAAGGAGATCTTGAAGCGATTTGATTTTCAAAGGCTACCACGGCCAAACCTGCATCATGAATTAGAAATGCTTATGCAAAGCTTCTCAAGAAAGGGGCCTCTTACACAACTAGCAAGAATTATATTCAGATGTGCTATATGGTGGATTTGGAAGGAGAGGTGTGGCAGAATTTTTGAGTGTCACAACATGAAAAAAGCTCAAATTCTGATAGAGATTCTTCAGGACTCACGATCATGTATGGAGCAAGAATTGAATACAGAGCACCTAACAAGAAGAGAGAAAGATATTTTCACAAGATTCAATTTTTCCATTCATCAAGAATCACTCGAATAATGATGAAGATTGTAATGATGAATATGGGGCAAAGCTTATATTTTGTGATGTATCCACAAGTAGTCCAGAACAGTCTAGCTATTGCATTTTATTATCTATTAACTTCCTTATGCTACTCTTGGAGATGAGTTTGATGAAGCGTGCCCATTTCACCTTCTTTAGGTGGGGTGCAATCTTCTCGACTACACTAAGAGACTTCAGGCTTTAGTCTATGGCTTGTGTAGACAAAGCTTCTTTGTACAAATCTTTTACAAAATACATTATCTTTACTTACCAAAAAAAGAGTTTCGATCGGTTTTTCGTTCACCGTCTCGGAAATTCAAAATACTGGTCTTTCCCGTCTTATTAGCCCATGGGAAGTCGTACAAGCACGCTTTCGCAAAAAAATACGACGGTCATAAACTTTGCGCGAAGTCGTGCGCGAGTCGAGTTTCGATCGGTTTTTCGTGCACCGTCTCGGAAATTCAAAATACTGGCCATTCACGTTGTATTAGCCCATGATAAGTCGTATGAGCATGGTTTCAAGAAAAAACGCGACGGTCATAAACTTTGCGCAGAGTCGAGTTTCGATCCATTTTTCGTGCACCGTCTCGGAAATTCAAAATACTGGTATTTCCCATCTTATTAGCCCATGGGAAGTCGTACAAGCTCGCTTTCGCAAAAAAATACGACGGTCATAAACTTTGCGCGAAGTCGAGCGCGAGTCGAGTTTCGATCGGTTTTTCGTTCACCGTCTCCGAAATTCAGAATATTGGCCATTCACGTTGTATTAGCCCATGGTAAGTCATATGAGCATGGTTTCATGAAAAAACGCGACGGTCATAAACTTTGCGCAGAGCCGAGTTCGATCGATTTTTCGTGCACCGTCTCGGAAATTCAAAATACTGGTATTTCCCGTCTTATTTGCCCATGGGAAGTCGTACAAGCACGCTTTCGCAAAAAAATACGACGGTCATAAACTTTGCGCGAAGTCGATCGCGAGTCGAGTTTCGATCGGTTTTTCGTGCACCGTCTTGGAAATTAAAAATACTGGCCATTCACGATGTATTAGCCCATGGTAAGTCGTATGAGCATGGTTTCACGAAAAAACGCGACGGTCTTAAACTTTGCGCAGAGTCGAGTTTCGATCGGTTTTTCGTTCACTGTCTCGGAAATTCAAAACACTAGTCTTTCCCGTCTTATTAGCCCATGGGAAGTCGTAGAAGCACGCTTTCGCAAAAAAATACGACGGTCATAAACTTTGCGCGAAGTCGTGCACGAGTCGAGTTTCGATCGGTTTTTCGTGCACCGTCTCAGAAATTCAAAATACTGGCCATTCACGTTGTATTAGCCCATGGTAAGTCGTATGAGCATGGTTTCAAGAAAAAACGCGACGGTCATAAACTTTGCGCAGAGTCGAGTTTCGATCGGTTTTTCGTGCACCGTCACAAAAATTCAAAATACTGGTCATACACGATGTATTAGCCCATGGTAAGTCGTATGAGCATGGTTTCACGAAAAAACACGACCGTCATAATCTTTGCGAGAGTCGAGTTTCGATCGATTTTTAGTGCACCGACTCGGAAATTCAAAATACTGGTATTTCCCGTCTTATTAGCCCAGGGGAAGTCGTACAAGCACGATTTCGCAAAAAAATACGACGGTCATAAACTTTGCGCGAAGTCGTGCGCGAGTCGAGTTTCGATCGGTTTTTCGTGCACCGTCTCGGAAATTAAAAATACTGGCCATTCACGATGTATTAGCCCATGGTAAGTCGTATGAGCATGGTTTACGAAAAAACGCGACGGTCTTAAACTTTGCGCAGAGTCGAGTTTCGATCGGTTTTTCGTTCACCGTCTCGGAAATTCAAAACACTGGTCTTTCCCGTCTTATTAGCCCATGGGAAGTCGTACAAGCACGCTTTCGCAAAAAAATACGACGGTCATAAACTTTGCGCGAAGTCGTGCACGAGTCGAGTTTCGATCGGTTTTTCGTTCACCGTCTCGGAAATTCAAAATACTGGCCATTCACGTTGTATTAGCCCAAGGTAAGTCGTCAGAGCATGGTTTCACGAAAAAACGCTACGGTCTTAAACTTTGCGCAGAGTCGAGTTTCGATCGGTTTTTCGTGCACCGTCTCGGAAATTCAAAATACTGGTCTTTCCCGTCTTATTAGCCAATAGGAAGTCGTACAAGCACGCTTTCGCAAAAAAATACGACGGTAATAAACTTTGCGCGAAGTCGTGCGCGAGTCGAGTTTCGATCGGTTTTTCGTGCACCGTCTCGGAAATTCAAAAAACTGGCCATTCACGTTGTATTAGCCCATGGTAAGTCGTATGAGCTTGGTTTCACGAAAAAACGCGACGGTCATAAACTTTGCGCAGAGTCGAGTTTCGATCGATTTTTCGTGCACCGTCTCAGAAATTCAAAAATACTGGTCTTTCCCGTCTTATTAGCCCATGGGAAGTCGTACAAGCACGCTTTCGCAAAAAAATACGACGGTTATAAACTTTGCGCGAAGTCGTGCGAGAGTCGAGTTTCGATCGGTTTTTCGTGCACCGTCTCGGAAATTCAAAATACTGGCCATTCACGTTGTATTAGCCCATGGTAAGTCGTATGAGCTTGGTTTCACGAAAAAACACAACGGTCATAAACTTTGCGCAGAGTCGAGTTTCGATCGGTTTTTCGTGCACCGTCTCGGAAATTAAAAAAACTGGTCTTTCCCGTCTTATTAGCCCATGGGAAGTCGTACAAGCACGCTTTCGCAAAAAAATACGACGGTCATAAACTTTGCGCGAACTTTGCGCAAAGTCGAGTTTCGATCGGTTTTTCGTGCACCGTCACAGAAATTCAAAATAGTGGTCATTCACGATGTATTAGCCCATGGTAAGTCGTATGAGCATGGTTTCATGAAAAAACGCGACGGTCATAAACTTTGCGCAGAGTCGAGTTTCGATCGGTTTTTCGTGCACCGTCACGGAAATTCAAAATACTGGTCTTTCCCGTCTTATTAGCCCATGGGAAGTCGTACAAGCACGCTTTCGCAAAAAAATACGATGGTCATAAACTTTGCGCGAAGTCGTGCGCGAGTCGAGTTTCGATCGGTTTTTCGTGCACCGTCTCGGAAATTCAAAATACTGGCCATTCACGTTGTATTAGCCAATGGTAAGTCGTATGAGCTTGGTTTCACGAAAAAACGCAACGGTCATAAACTTTGCGCAGAGTCGAATTTCGATCGATTTTACGTGCACCGTCTCGGAAATTCAAAATACTGGTCTTTCCCATCTTATTAGCCCTTGGGAAGTCGTACAAGCACGCTTTCGCAAAAAAATACGACGGTGATAATATGCAGCGAAGAGGTATTTATATTGTAAATCGGTGCTCTTTGTGTATGCAAAAGGAAGAAAGTGTTGACCATCTATACTTTGCTTGTGATTATTCATCTTGGATATGGGAAGACATCTTGAAGCGATTTGATCTTCAAAGGCTACCACGGCCAAACTTGCATCATGAACTAAAAAGGCTAATGCAAGGCTTCTCAAGAAAGGGTCCTCTTACACAACTAGCAAGAATTATATTCAGATGTGCTATTTGGTGGATTTGGAAGGAGAGGTGTGGCAGAATTTTTGAGTGTCACAACATGAACAAAGCTCAAATTCTGATAGAGATTCTTCAGGACTCACGATCATGCATGGAGCAAGAATTGAATATAGAGAGACGGTGCACGAAAAACCGATCGAAACTGAGGTCCGAAAGCGTGAGGAGGAGAGAGAGAGGAGGAGAGACGGTGCACGCATCGGCTTGGGAATGGGGGGGAATGGGCCTGCGTTCCCTTGCGTGCGTGCGTGAGTGCTCTGCTCTGCTTGGGCTTGCGCTTGCGATCGACGCTGGGGACGGCAACCTCTTCCCTTGCGCTTGTGCTTGCGATTGCTCCCTTGGGCGATTTCTCCTCTACGATCACTCCGCGGCGAGTGGAAGGCCGGCGGTCGCTCCTGCGATCAGCGATTCCAGGCCGGGAATCGGCGACTTCAGGCGTGGAAGGGCGGCGGCTCTTCTCCCCTAGGCGCGGGACGGACTCTAGGGCAAGAAACGGTGGAAGCTGCGCTGCGATTGGGGCTGGGTTCACTGCCGCTTCCTGCGGCAACTCCAGCGTGGAAAGGGCGACGACTGCTTCTGCAATCGGCGTGGAAGGGGCGACGGCTGCGACATTAGTGTGGGCAGGGTGGTGGCTTCCTCTCCCCTAGGCGGCTGGCGGCTAGGGCGAGCGACGCCATGGATGCGAGCGGCCGGACGCGGCACTCTGCTTCGCATCCTCTGTTCCAGCGGGATGCTCCTCCGCTGGCTTCTTCCCAGCGGCTGATTGCTTCACAGCAGAACGCCCCTCTCCAGCAGTCACAGCGGGAGAGAGTTGCTCCTCAGCCGCTGGTTACTTCACCGCGGGAGGGGGTTGCTCCTCTCCAACAGCCGCTGGTTCCTCCCCAGCAGCTTAGGCCGGTTTCACACCAGGATGTTCCACCGCTGATTTCTTCTTCTCGACGGGATGCTCCTTCAATGAACCAGGCCCGAGGTCGTTCACGATCTAGATCACGACCTCCAGCTCCTATTTCCCGAGATCTGAAGCCTTGGAGTAGCCTCTTCAAGGCTCCAGTGGGTAGTCCGGATCTTCGACTGTACTTTTTTGCTCCAGAAGTACAGGCTGACCAGAAGATTGCCGTGTATGAGGCTATTGATTCCGACGAACTAATTGAGACATGGTCAATGGCAATTGTGGGCTACGTTGTTGGACTAAGAACATCCTTTTTCCCACTATCCTCATACATCAGAACTCGATGGGGAATATCAACATTTGATCTTCATATGTTGGAGACCGGATTCTTTGTATGCAGGCTTTATTCGGAAGAAGATTTACAACGGGTCCTTGAAGGATTTTGGACTATCCGTGGTCATCCAATGATACTACGACGCTGGGCACCTGATGTGAGATTGGAGTTAGACAGTCTACAGTCTATCCCAATATGGGTTTCTTTCCATGGACTTCCACTACATCTCTGGGGTCGTCGTTTTATTGCAAAGCTTTGCAGCACCCTGGGACAACCATTGTATCTTGATAAGGCAACAGCTTCGCAAACGAGATTGACCTTTGCCAGAGCTTGTGTAATGGTTTCTTCTGATGAGGAACTGCCGAATGATGTTTCTTACCGTGATCTTGATGGGAGCACCCGAAAGGTGAAAGTCTCATATTCTTGGAAGCCACAACGATGCAAGGTTTGTCTATCTTTTGGACATGTAAATGGTGCCTGCCAACAGCCTTCACAAAAAATCACACAGGTCTACCGACCACGCCAAGAGCCACAGAATGGGGTCACTACCACTAATCCAAGCACTGATACTCCAGTGCCAACAGTGGTGATGGCGGAGAAGATGATTGAACACTCTGACTCATTGGGGCAGCGACACGAACAAGAGAAAGACAAGTCAGGACTTCCATCTTTACCTATTATATCAGAGAATTTCGCTGCAGGAGCTTCCCAAGGTTCTCACTCCCCAATAACAACCTCGCCTTCACGAATCACTCCTTCAGATAATCAGGAAATTTCATTTCAACAACCTCTTGGGAACCAAGACATTGCAACTCACCAAACTCATCGCTCTTCGACACATCCCGCTATTCAGGACTCCTTGCCTCAAGGTACGCAAATATTTAAACATTTGCAAGCTGTGGATGAGGTGGATAAATATAGGAATAAAGGATTAAAGGGTAAAGATATTATGCGAGAGGACCATGCAAAATCAAAGGATAAGAAAAAGGATGGTAGTGTCCTCCCAAAATCGCATGCTCTTCCTTCTATCTAGTATTGATGAAAATAAGCTGTTGGAATGTTCGTGGACTTAATAAGACTGAGAAATGTCGGGAGATCAATAGAATAATCCGATCTGCTGCATGTGACATTGTGATTCTTGTGGAAACAAAAATTAAACCTCATCGTGTTCAAGTTCAGAAGAATTTAATATGGCCTGAGGCAGAACTTTTTACTAATGATTCTCAGGATACTTATGGTCGAGTTTGGGTCTTATGGCATCCTAATCTTGTTACTGCTTGGTTTATTTCTGCTACTAATCAATTCATTCATCTTAAGGCAGAGGATAAACAGACTGGATGTCAATTCAATATTTCCGGTATTTATGCATCTAACAGTATGTCTGACAGGAATGCTCTATGGCGTGATCTGGTTAGCATTGCAAATAGTTATCCTACAGTACCTTGGGTTGTTCTCGGTGACTTTAATACTGTCAGATACACAAATGAGAAAGTGGGGGGTAGAGTGCTTTCCGAATGTCAGCTTCAACATTTTAATGATTGTATAGATACTGCTGCATTGACTGACATGAAATCTGTAGGTGATTGGTTCTCATGGAACAATCAAAGTACTGCTGAAAGAAAAATTATGGCTCGACTTGACAGATGTTTGATTAATCAGGAATGGTTAGCAGTTTTCCCAGATTCACTTCTTGAGTACGGTGCTAAGTTATTTTCGGATCACTCTATTATGCATATACATGCAGATAAAGCACTACCCAGAGTCAAGAAACCTTTTAGATTTTTTAATATGTGGAGTTCTCACCCGAAGTTCCTCGAAGTTATTAAGTCAGCTTGGGACATTAATGTCTTTGGTTCTCCCCCTTACATCCTATGTCAAAAACTAAAAGCATGCAAAGCAGCACTGAAGAAGTGGAATTCAACTACATTTGGAAATATCAACGACATAGTTCAGTTATGCAAGAAAGAACTTATGGCTGTGCAAAGCGAGCTAAATCTTCAACCTCTGGATGCGAATCTTATATACAAAGAGGCTGCTGCTAGAAATAACTTTATGCAAGCTTTGAAGCAGGAGGAATGCTTTTTGAAACAGAAGTCACGACAGCATTGGCTTACTCTAGGGGATTCTAATACGAAGTTTTTCTATGCTGCTATTGCTACCAGAAGGGCTACTAATCACATCAAAAAATGCAAAGGTATAGATGGTAATCTCATTGAGGATCTGGATGAGGTTAAAAATTACACCAAGCAATTTTTTTATTCCTTACTCAATCAGGAACAGCAGCCTAATAGTATTCATGTTGGGCCTACAAGACGACTTGATTCTGAAGCCCTCTCTCATCTTAATGCCCCAATAACGGATGATGAAATTGTGAAAGTTGTTTTTAAGTCCCCGAAGCACAAAAGCCCTGGTCCAGATGGATTTCCAGCTGAGTTTTATCAAATTGCATGGGCTATTGTAGGCAACGATGTCATAAAAGCTTGTCGACATTTTTTCTCCTCAGGTCACATTCTGAAAGAAATGAATTGCACTTTTATTTCTTTAGTGCCTAAAAATGGGAGCCGATTCATTGGAGAACTACCGTCCTATTTCACTGTGCAACTTTATTTATAAGGTTATCTCTAAGTTGCTGGCAGATAGACTACAAAAGGTCATGAATAAGGTCATTAGTCCTAATCAGGCTGCTTTTCTTAAAGGGAGGAGTATCCATCATAATGTCCTGCTTGCTAATGATTTGGTTAAGGATCTACATTCTAAAACAAGAGGGAAAAAGATCTGTTTTAAAGCTGATTTACGAAAGGCCTTTGACTCAGTCAATAGGGATTTTATTTACATGATGCTCTATAATATGGGCTTCCCTCAGCACTGGGTTAAATGGATTCAATGTTGCTTGGAAACTCCAAAATTTTCAATTCTCTTTAATGGTTCGTTCACCTATTGGCTTCTTTGGGAGTAAGAATGGCATTCGGCAAGGTGATCCACTATCTCCTTATCTTTTTACCATTGCAATGGAAGGGCTCAGTTGTATGTTAGAAGAGGCTGTTTCCAATGGCAAAATTAAGGTACCAAATTATGGTTCTGTTTATATCTCTCACATAACATTTGCCGACGACCTTATTATCTTCCTTCGAGATGATCGAGTTTCTGTGAGTAATCTGGCAGATATTCTTAATGAATTTGGTAAAGTTTCTGGTCTTAAGCTAAACCATGCAAAGAGCAAAGTATATGTGGGTGCTTGCATTGACAATAAGGATCATATTGCTCAAACATTGGGAGTTGATGAAGGAAATTTACCGGTTCCTTACTTGGGTCTCCCACTTATATCCACTGGAATCAACAAAGCCTCCTGTCAGCCTATCATACAAAAAATTAAGAACAGAATTTCCTCTTGGAAAAATAGGCTTCTTTCTAAAGCTGGACGACTTGAACTTATTCGATCTGTGTTGACCTCTTATTCTATTTATTGGTCTCATGCATTCCTTCTACCAGCCGGGCTTCTCCATGATATTGATAAATTACTTATGAACTTCTTTTGGAATGGCACAGATGGTAAGGCAATGCACATGGTGAATTGGGACATCATTTGCAAACCGAAGGATGAAGGGGGGCTGAATCTTCGACATATTAGAGATTGGAATAAAGCTTGTATGGTAAAGCAATTATGGGATATTTTACAAAACAAGTCTTTCTTATGGTCACAATGGGTTTTTGCTAGGTACCTAACCAAGGAATCAATCTGGGAAACATCTGCAAAAACATCTCATTCTGCTGCTTGGAAAGGAATTCTGAAGGCAAGGCGATGGCCACGTAACAATATTTCTTATGTGATTTCTTCTGGAACCAATATTAATATGTGGTATGATCCTTGGGTGAATGGGAAAAGCATATTTCAGATATTTGGTGATAGAGTACGACAGGATCTGGGGGCTCCCAAAGACTGGAAGGTTTCTGAATTCATTAACAATGGTACTTGGTGTCTTCCCAACCCTACCTCCCCTGACATGTTATTACTTTGGCCGACTATTAGGGCTATTACAATCAAGAACAACTCTTCAGATATGCTTATTTGGCTTCATGATAACGGTAAATTTAGTGCTACATCTGCATGGAACCAAATTAGACGACGAAACAACAAGTGGATCCAAAGTAGTTGGACATGGGATAGTCCATGCTCACAGCGACATTCCTTATGTACATGGCAGGCCCTTCTCGGGAAACTTCCTACGATGGACAATATGCAGCGAAGAGGTATTTATATTGTAAATCGGTGCTCTTTGTGTATGCAAAATGAAGAAAGTGTTGACCATCTCTACTTTGCTTGTGATTATTCATCTTGGATATGGAAGGAGATCTTGAAGCGATTTGATTTTCAAAGGCTACCACGGCCAAACTTGCATCATGAATTAGAAATGCTTATGCAAAGCTTCTCAAGAAAGGGGCCTCTTACACAACTAGCACGAATTATATTCAGATGTGCTATTTGGTGGATTTGGAAGGAGAGGTGTGGCAGAATTTTTGAGTGTCACAACATGAACAAAGCTCAAATTCTGATAGAGATTCTTCAGGACTCACGATCATGTATGGAGCAAGAATTGAATACAGAGCACCTAACAAGAAGAGAGAAAGATATTTTCACAAGATTCAATTTTTCCATTCGTCAAGAATCACTCGAATAATGATGAAGATTGTAATGTATTATATGGGGCAAAGCTTATATTTTATGAAGTATCCACAAGTAGTCCAGAACAGTCTAGCTATTGCATTTTATTATTTATTAACTTCCTTATGCTACTCTTGGAGATGAGTTGACGAAGCGTGCCCATTTCACCTTCTTTAGGTGGGGTGCAATCTTCTCGACTACACTAAGAGACTTCAGGCTTTAGTCTATGGCTTGTGTAGACAAAGCTTCTTTGTACAAATCTTTTACAAAATATAATATCTTTACTTACCAAAAAAAAAAAAGAATTGAATATAGAGCACCTAACAAGAAGAGAGAGAGATTTTCACAAGATTCAATTTTTTCATTAGTCAATAATCACTCGAATAATGATGAAGATTGTAATGTATTATGGGGCAAAGCTTATATTTTGTGATGTATCCACAAGTACTCCAGAGCAGTCTAGCTATTGCATTTTTTATTAACTTCCTTGTGCTACAATTGGAAATGAGTTTGATGAAGTGTGCCCATTTCACCTTCTTTAGGTGGGTTACAATCTTCTCAACTACACTAAGAGACTTCAGGCTTTAGTCTATGGCTTGTGTAGACAAAGCTTCTTTGTACAAATCTTTTACAAAATACATTATCTTTACTTACCAAAAAAAAAAAAATACGACGGTCATAAACTTTGCGCGAACTTTGCGCAAAGTCGAGTTTCGATCGGTTTTTCGTGCACCGTCACAGAAATTCAAAATACTGGTCATTCACGATGTATTAGCCCATGGTTAGTTGTATGAGCATGGTTTCACGAAAAAACGCGACCGTCATAATCTTTGCGAGAGTCGAGTTTCGATCGGTTTTTCGTGCACCGTCTCGAAAATTCAAAATACTGGTCTTTCCCGTCTTTTTAGCCCATGGGAAGTCGTACAAGCACGCTTTCGCAAAAAAATACGACGGTCATAAACTTTGCGCGAAGTCGTGCGCGAGTCGAGTTTCGATCGGTTTTTCGTGCACCGTCTCGGAAATTCAAAATACTGGCCATTCACATTGTATTAGCCCATGGTAAGTCATATGAGCATGGTTTCAAGAAAAAACGCGACGGTCATAAACTTTGAGCAGAGTCGAGTTTCGATCGATTTTTCGTGCACCGTCTCGGAAATTCAAAATACTGGTATTTTTTTTTTTTTTTGGTAAGTCAAAATACTGGTATTTCCCGTCTTATTAGCCCATGGGAAGTCGTACAAGCACGCTTTCGCAAAAAAATACGACGGTCATAAACTTTGCGCGAAGTCGTGCGCGAGTCGAGTTTCGATCGGTTTTTCGTGCACCATCTCGGAAATTCAAAATACTGGCCATTAACGTTGTATTAGCCCATGGTAAGTCGTATGAGCATGGTTTCAAGAAAAAACGGGACGGTCATAAACTTTGCGCAGAGTCGAGTTTCGATCGATTTTTCGTGCAACGTCTCGGAAATTCAAAATACTGGTATTTCCCGTCTTATTAGCCCATGGGAAGTCGTACAAGCACGCTTTCGCAAAAAAATACGGCGGTCATAAACTTTGCGCGAAGTCGTGCGCGAGTCGAGTTTCGTTCGGTTTTTCGTGCACCGTCTCGGAAATTCAAAATACTGGCCATTCACGTTGTATTAGCCCATGGTAAATCGTATGAGCATGGTTTCACGAAAAAACGCGACGGTCATAAACTTTTTAGCAGAGTCGAGTTTCGATCGATTGTTCGTGCACCGTCTCGGAAATTCAAAATACTGGTCTTTCCCGTCTTATTTTTTTTTTGGTAAGTAAAGATAATGTATTTTGTAAAAGATTTGTACAAAAAGCTTTGTCTACACAAGCCATAGACTAAAGCCTGAAGTCTCTTAGTGTAGTCGAGAAGATTGCACACCACCAAAAGAAGGTGAAATGGGCACGCTTCATCGAACTAATCTCCTAGAGTAGCACAAGGAAGTTAATAAATAATAAAATGCAATAGCTAGACTGTTCTGGACTACTTGTGGATACATCACAAAATATAAGCTTTGCCCCATATAATATATTACAATCTTCATCATTATTCGAGTGATTCTTGACGAATAGAAAAATTGAATCTTGTGAAAATATCTTTCTCTCTTCTTGTTAGGTGCTCTGTATTCAATTCTTGCTCCATACATGATCGTGAGTCCTGAAGAATCTCTATCAGAATTTGATCTTTGTTCATGTTGTGGCACTCAAAAATTCTGCCACACCTCTCCTTCCAAATCCACCAAATAGCACATCTGAATATAATTCTTGCTAGTTGTGTAAGAGGCCCCTTTCTTGAGAAGCTTTGCATAAGCATTTCTAATTCATGATGCAAGTTTGGCCGTGGTAGCCTTTGAAAATCAAATCGCTTCAAGATCTCCTTCCATATCCAAGATGAATAATCACAAGCAAAGTAGAGATGGTCAACACTTTCTTCATTTTGCATACACAAAGAGCACCGATTTACAATATAAATACCTCTTCGCTGCATATTGTCCATCGTAGGAAGTTTGTCGAGAAGGGCCTGCCATGTACATAAGGAATCCCATGTCCAACTACTTTGGATCCACTTGTTGTTTCGTCGTCTAATTTGGTTCCATGCAGATGTAGCACTAAATTTACCGTTATCATGAAGCCAAATCAGCATATCTGAAGAGTTGTTCTTGATTGGAATAGCCCTAATAGTCGGCCAAAGTAATAACATGTCAGGGGAGGTAGGGTTAGGAAAACACCATGTACCATTGTTAATGAATTCAGAAACCTTCCAGTCTTTGAGAGCCCCCAGATCCTGTCGTACTCTATCACCAAATATCTGAAATATACTTTTCCCATTCACCCAAGGATCATACCACATATTAATATTGGTTCCAGAAGAAATCACATAAGAAATATTGTTACGTAGCCATCGCCTTGCCTTCAGAATTCCTTTCCAGGCAGCAGAATGAGATGTTTTTGCAGATGTTTCCCAGATTGATTCCTTGGTTAGGTACCTAGCAAAAACCCATTGTGACCATAAGGAAGACTTGTTTTGTAAAATATCCCATAATTGCTTTACCATACAAGCTTTATTCCAATCTCTAATATGTCGAAGATTCAACCCCCCTTCATCCTTCGGTTTGCAAATGTTGTCCCAATTCACCATGTGCATTGCCTTACCATATGTGCCATTCCAAAAGAAGTTCATAAGTAATTTATCAATATCATGGAGAAGCCCGGCAGGTAGAAGGAATGCATGAGACCAATAAATAGAATAAGAGATCAACACAGATCGAATAAGTTCAAGTCGTCCAGCTTTAGAAAGAAGCCTATTTTTCCAAGAGGAAATTCTGTTCTTAATTTTTTGTAGGATAGGCTGACAGGAGACTTTGTTGATTCCAGTGGATATAAGTGGGAGACCCAAGTAAGGAACCGGTAAATTTCCTTCAGCAACTCCCAATGTTTGAGCAATATGATCCTTATTGTCAATGCAAGCACCCACATATACTTTGCTTTTTGCATGGTTTAGCTTAAGACCAGAAACTTTACCAAATTCATTAAGAATATCTGCCAGATTACCCACAGAAACTGGATCATCTCGAAGGAAGATAATAAGGTCATCAGCAAATGTTATGTGAGAGATATAAACAGAACCATAATGTGGTACCTTAATTTTGCCATTGGAAACAGCCTCTTCTAACATACAACTGAGCCCTTCCATTGCAATGGTAAAAAGATAAGGAGATAGTGGATCGCCTTGCCGAATGCCATTCTTACTCCCAAAGAAGCCAATAGGTGAACCATTAAAGAGAATCGAAAATTTTGGAGTTTCCAAGCAACATTGAATCCATTTAACCCAGTGCTGAGGGAAGCCCATATTATGGAGCATCATGTAAATAAAATTCCTATTGACTGAGTCAAAGGCCTTTCGTAAATCAGCTTTAAAACAGATCTTTTTCCCTCTTGTTTTAGAATGTAGATCCTTAACCAAATCATTAGCAAGCAGGACATTATGATGGATACTCCTCCCTTTAAGAAAAGCAGCCTGATTAGGACTAATGACCTTATTCATGACCTTTTGTAGTCTATCTGCCAGCAACTTAGAGATAACCTTATAAATAAAGTTGCACAGTGAAATAGGACGGTAGTTCTCCAATGAATCGGCTCCATCATTTTTAGGCACTAAAGAAATAAAAGTGCAATTCATTTCTTTAAGAATATGACCTGAGGAGAAAAAATGTCGACAAGCTTTTATGACATCGTTGCCTACAATAGCCCATGCAATTTGATAAAACTCAGCTGGAAATCCATCTGGACCAGGGCTTTTGTGCTTCGGGGACTTAAAAACAACTTTCACAATTTCATCATCCGTTATTGGGCCGTTAAGATGAGAGAGGGCTTCAGAATCAAGTCGTCTTGTAGGCCCAACATGAATACTATTAGGCTGCTGTTCCTGATTGAGTAAGGAATAAAAAAATTGCTTGGTGTAATTTTTAACCTCATCCAGATCCTCAATGAGATTACCATCTATACCTTTGCATTTTTTGATGCGATTAGTAGCCCTTCTGGTAGCAATAGCAGCATAGAAAAACTTCGTATTAGAATCTTTTTTTTTTTGGTAAGTAAAGATAATGTATTTTGTAAAAGATTTGTACAAAGAAGCTTTGTCTACACAAGCCATAGACTAAAGCCTGAAGTCTCTTAGTGTAGTCGAGAAGATTGTACCCCACCTAAAGAAGGTGAAATGGGCACACTTCATCAAACTCATTTCCAAGAGTAGCACAAGGAAGTTAATAAAAAATGCAATAGCTAGACTGCTCTGGAGTACTTGTGGATACATCACAAAATATAAGCTTTGCCCCATAATACATTACAATCTTCATCATTATTCGAGTGATTATTGACTAATGAAAAAATTGAATCTTGTGAAAATCTCTTTCTCTCTTCTTGTTAGGTGCTCTATATTCAATTCTTGCTCCATGCATGATCGTGAGTCCTGAAGAATCTTTATCAGAATTTGAGCTTTGTTCATGTTGTGACACTCAAAAATTCTGTCACACCTCTCCTTCCAAATCCACCAAATAGCACATCTGAATATAATTCTTGCTAGTTGTGTAAGAGGACCCTTTCTTGAGAAGCCTTGCATTAGCCTTTCTAGTTCATGATGCAAGTTTGGCCGTGGTAGCCTTTGAAGATCAAATCGCTTCAAGATCTCTTCCCATATCCAAGATGAATAATCACAAGCAAAGTATAGATGGTCAACACTTTCTTCCTTTTGCATACACAAAGAGCACCGATTTACAATATAAATACCTCTTCGCTGCATATTATCCATCGTAGGAAGTTTGCCGAGAAGGGCCTGCCATGTACATAAGGAATGTCGCTGTGAGCATGGACTATCCCATGTCCAACTACTTGGGATCCACTTGTTGTTTCGTCGTCTAATTTGGTTCCATGCAGATATAGCACTAAATTTACCATTATCATGAAGCCAAATAAGCATATCTGAAGAGTTGTTCTTGATCGGAATTGCCCTAATAGTCGGCCAAAGTAATAAAATGCCCTAATAGTCGCGCGCTGTGTCGAGTTTCGATTGGTTTTACGTGCACCATCTCGGAAATTCAAAATACTGGCCATTCACGATGTATTAGCCCATGGTAAGTCGTATGAGCATAGTTTCACGAAAAAACGTGACGGTCATAATCTTTGCGAGAGTCGAGTTTCGATCGGTTTTTTGTGCACCGTCTTGGAAATTCAAAATACTGGTCTTTCCCGTCTTATTAGCCCATGGGAAGTCGTACAAGCACGCTTTCGCAAAAAAATACGACGGTCATAAACATTGCGCGAAGTCGTGCGCGAGTAGAGTTTCGATCGGTTTTTCGTGCACCGTCTCGGAAATTCAAAATAGTGGCCATTCACGTTGTATTAGCCCATGGTAAGTCGTATGAGCATGGTTTCAAGAAAAAACGCGACGGTCATAAACTTTGCGCAGAGTCGAGTTTCGATCGATTTTTCGTGCACCATCTCGGAAATTTAAAATACTGGACTTTCCCGTCTTATTAGCCCATGGGAAGTCGTACAAGCACGCTTTCACACAAAAATACGACAGTCATAAACTTTGCGCGAAGTCGTGCGCGAGTCGAGTTTCGATCGGTTTTTCGTGCACCGTCTCGGAAATTCAAAATACTGGCCATTCACGTTGTATTAGCCCATGGTAAGTCGTATGAGCATGGTTTCACGAAAAAACGCGACGGTCATAAACTTTGCGCAGAGTCGAGTTTCGATCGATTTTTCGTGCACCATCTCGGAAATTGAAAATACTGGTATTTCCCGTCTTATTAGCCCATGGGAAGTCGTACAAGCACGCTTTCGCAAAAAAATACGACGGTCATAAACTTTGCGCGAAGTCGTGCGCGAGTCGAGTTTCGATCGGTTTTTCGTGCACCGTCTCGGAAATTCAAAATACTGGTCTTTCCCGTCTTATTAGCCCATGGGAAGTCGTACAAGCTCGCTTTCGCAAAAAAATACGACGGTCAAAAACATTGCGCGAAGTCGCGCGCTGTGTCGAGTTTCGATTGGTTTTACGTGCACCATCTCGGAAATTAAAAATACTGGCCATTCACGATGTATTAGCCCATGGTAAGTCGTATGAGCATAGTTTCACGAAAAAACGCGACCGTCATAATCTTTTCGAGATTCGAGTTTCGATCGGTTTTTCGTACACCGTTTTGGAAATTCAAAATACTGGTCTTTGCCGTCTTATTAGCCCATGGGAAGTCGTACAAGCTCGCTTTCGCAAAAAAATACGACGGTCAAAAACATTGCGCGAAGTCGCGCGCTTTGTCGAGTTTCGATTGGTTTTACGTGCACCATCTCGGAAATTCAAAATACTGGCCATTCACGATGTATTAGCCCATGGTATGTCGTATGAGCATAGTTTCACGAAAATACGCGACGGTCATAAACTTTGCGCAGAGTCGAGTTTCGATCAATTTTTTTTTTTTTGGTAAGTTAAAATTTTTTTTGGTAAGTACGATTTTTCGTGCACCTTCTCGGAAATTCAAAATACTGGTCTTTCCCGTCTTATTAGCCCATGGGAAGTCGTACAAGCACGCTTGCGCAAAAAAATACGACGGTCATAAACTTTGCGCGAAGTCGTGCGCGAGTCAAGTTTCGATCGGTTTTTCGTGCACCGTCTCGGAAATTCAAAATACTGGCCATTCACGTTGTATGAGCCCATGGTAAGTCGTATGAGCATGGTTTCACGAAAAAACGCGACCGTCATAATATTTGCGAGTCGAGTTTCGATCGGTTTTTCGTGCACCATCTTGGAAATTCAAAATACTGGTCTTTCCCGTCTTATTAGCCCATGGGAAGTCGTACAAGCACGCTTTCGCAAAAAAAATACGACGGTCAAAAACTTTGCGCGAAGTCGTGCGCCAGTCGAGTTTCGATCGGTTTTTCGTGCACCGTCTCGGAAATTCAAAATACTGGCCATTCACGTTGTATTAGCCCATGGTAAGTCGTATGAGCATGGTTTAATGAAAAAACGCGACGGTCATAAACTTTGCGCAGAGTCGAGTTTCGATCGATTTTTCGTGCACCGTCTCGGAAATTGAAAATACTGAACTTTCCCGTCTTATTTTTTTTTTTTTTTTTGGTAAGTAAAGATACTTTCCCGTCTTATTAGCCCATGGGAAGTCGTACAAGCACGCTTTCGCAAAAAAATACGACGGTCATAAACTTTGCGCGAAGTCGTGCGCCAGTCGAGTTTCGATCGGTTTTTCGTGCACCGTCTCGGAAATTCAAAATACTGGCCATTCACGTTGTATTAGCCCATGGTAAGTCGTATGAGCATGGTTTAATGAAAAAACGCGACGGTCATAAACTTTGCGCAGAGTCGAGTTTCGATCGATTTTTCGTGCACCGTCTCGGAAATTCAAAATACTGGTATTTCCCGTCTTATTAGCCCATGAGAAGTCGTAGAAGCACAGTTTCGCAAAAAAATATGACGGTCATAAACTTTGCGCGAAGTCGTGCGCGAGTCGAGTTTCGATCGGTTTTTCGTGCATCGTCTCGAAAATTCAAAATACTGGCCATTCACGTTGTATTAGCCCATGGTAAGTCGTATGACAATGGTTTCACGAAAACACGCGACCGTCATAATCTTTGCGAGAGTCAAGTTTCGATCGGTTTTTCGTGCACCGTCTTGGAAATTCAAAATACTGGTCTTTCCCGTTTTATTAGCCCATGGGAAGTCGTACAAGCTCGCTTTCGCAAAAAAATACGACGGTGAAAAACATTGCCCGAAGTCGCGCGCTGTGTCGTGTTTCGATTGGTTTTACGTGCACCATCTCGGAAATTCAAAATACTGGCCATTCACGATGTATTAGCCCAGAGTCGAGTTTCACGATAAAACGCGACGGTCATAAACTTTGCGCAGAGTCGAGTTTCGATCGATTTTTCGTGCACCGTCTCGGAAATTCAAAATACTGGTCTTTCCCGTCTTATTAGCCCATGGGAAGTCGTACAAGCACGCTTTCGCAAAAAATACGACGGTCATAAAATTTGCGCGAAGTCGTGCACGAGTCGAGTTTCGATCGGTTTTTTCGTGCACCGTCTCGGAAATTCAAAATACTGGCCATTCACGTTGTATTAGCCCATGGTAAGTCGTATGAGCTTGGTTTCAAGAAAAAACGCAGCGGTCATAAACTTTGGGCAGAGTCGAGTTTCGATCGGTTTTTCGTGCCCCGTCTCGGAAATTCAAAAAACTGGTCTTTCCCATCTTATTAGCCCATAGGAAGTCGTACAAGCTCGCTATCGTAAAAAAATACGACGGGCAAAAACATTGCGCGAAGTCGCGCGCTGTGTCGAGTTTCGATTGGTTTTACGTGCACCATCTCGGAAATTCAAAATACTGGCCATTCACGATGTATTAGCCCATGGTGAGTCGTATGAGCATAGTTTCACGAAAAAATGCGACGGTCATAAACTTTGCGCAGAGTCGAGTTTCGATCGATTTTTCGTGCACCGTCTCGGAAATTCAAAATACTGGTATTTCCCGTCTTATTATTAGCCCATGGGAAGTCGTACAAGCATGCTTTCGCAAAAAAATACGACGGTCATAAACTTTGCGCGAAGTCGTGCGCGAGTCGAGTTTCGATCGATTTTTCGTGCACCGTCTCAGAAATTCAAAATTCTGGACATTCACGTTGTATTAGCCCATGGTAAGTCGTATGAGCTTGGTTTCACGAAAAAATGCAACGGTCATAAACTTTGCGCAGAGTCGAGTTTCGATCGGTTTTTCGTGCACCGTCTCAGAAATTCAAAAAACTGGTCTTTCCTGTCTTATTAGCCCATGGGAAGTCGTACAAGCACGCTTTCGCAAAAAAATACGACGGTCATAAACTTTGCGCGAACTTTGCGCAAAGTCGAGTTTCGATCGGTTTTTCGTGCACCGTCACAGAAATTCAAAATACTGGTCATTCACGATGTATTAGCCCATGGTAAGTCGTCTGGGCATGGTTTCACGAAAAAACGCGACGGTCTTAAACTTTGCGCAAAGTCGAGTTTCGATCGGTTTTTCGTTCACCGTCTCGGAAATTCAAAATACTGGTCTTTCCCGTCTTATTAGCACATGGGAAGTCGTACAAGCACGCTTTCGGAAAAAAATACGACGGTCATAAACTTTGCGCGTTGTCGTGCGAGAGTCGAGTTTCGATCGGTTTTTTGTGCACCGTCACATAAATTCAAAATACTGGTCATTCACGATGTATTAGCCCATGGTAAGTCGTCTGAGCATGGTTTCACGAAAAAACGCGACGGTCTTAAACTTTGCACAGAGTCGTGTTTCGATCAGTTTTTCGTTCACCGTCTCGGAAATTCAAAATACTGGTCTTTCCCGTCTTATTAGCCCATGGGAAGTCGTACAAGCACGCTTTCGTAAAAAAATACGACGGTCATAAACTTTGCGCGAAGTCGTGCGCGAGTCGAGTTTCGATCGATTTTTCGTGCACCGTCTCGGAAATTCAAAATACTGGCCATTCACGTGGTATTAGCCCATGGTAAGTCGTATGAGCATGGTTTCAAGAAAAAACGCGACGGTCATAAACTTTGCGCAGAGTCGAGTTTCGATCGATTAGAAATGAGTTTGATGAAGTGTGCCCATTTCACCTTCTTTAGGTGGGGTACAATCTTCTCGACTACACTAAGAGACTTCAGGCTTTAGTCTATGGCTTGTGTAGACAAAGCTTCTTTGTACAAATCTTTTACAAAATACATTATCTTTACTTACCAAAAAAAAAAAGAGTTTCGATCGATTTTTCGTGCACCGTCTAGGAAATTCAAAATACTGGTATTTCCCGTCTTATTAGCCCATGGGAAGTCGTACAAGCACGCTTTCGCAAAAAAATATGATGGTCATAAACTTTGCGCGAAGTCGCGCGCTGTGTCGAGTTTCGATTGGTTTTACGTGCACCATCTTGGAAATTCAAAATACTGGCCATTCACGATGTATTAGCCCATGGTAAGTCGTATGACAATGGTTTCACGAAAAAACGCAACCGTCATAATATTTGCGAGAGTCAAGTTTCGATCGATTTTTCGTGCACCGTCTCGGAAATTCAAAATACTGGTCTTTCCCATCTTATTAGCCCATGGGAAGTCGCAAAAAAATACGACGGTCATAAACTTTGCGCGAACTTTGCGCAAAGTCGAGTTTCGATCGGTTTTTCGTCCACCGTTACAGAAATTCAAAATACTGGTCATACACGATGTATTAGCCCATGGTAAGTCGTATGAGCATGGTTTCACGAAAAAACGCGACCGTCATAATATTTGCGAGAGTCGAGTTTCGATCAGTTTTTCGTGCACCGTCTTGGAAATTCATAATACTGGTCTTTCCCGTCTTATTAGCCCATGAGAAGTCGTACAAGCACGCTTTCGCAAAAAAATACGATAGTCATAAATTTGCGCGAAGTCGTGCGCGAGTCGAGTTTCGATCGGTTTTTCGTGCACCATCTCGGAAATTCAAAATACTGGTCTTTCCCGTCTTATTAGCCCATGGGAAGTCGTACAAGCTCGCTTTCGCAAAAAAATACAACGGTCATAAACTTTGCGCGAAGTTGAGCGCGAGTCGAGTTTCGATCGGTTTTTCGTTCACCGTCTCCGAAATTCAGAATATTGGCCATTCACGTTGTATTAGCCCATGATAAGTCGTATGAGCATGGTTTCACGAAAAAACGCGACGGTCATAAACTTTGCGCAGAGTCGAGTTTCGATCGATTTTTCGTGCACCATCTCGGAAATTCAAAATACTGGTATTTCCCGTCTTATTTGCCCATGGGAAGTCGTACAAGCACGCTTTCGCAAAAAAATACGACGGTCATAAACTTTGCGTGAAGTCGAGCGCGAGTCGAGTTTCGATCGGTTTTTCGTGCACCGTCTCGGAAATTAAAAATACTGGCCATTCACGATGCATTAGCCCATGGTAAGTCGTATGAGCATGGTTTCACGAAAAAACGCGACGGTCTTAAACTTTGCGCAGAGTCGAGTTTCGATCGGTTTTTCGTTCACCGTCTCGGAAATTCAAAATACTTGTATTTCCCGTCTTATTTGCCCATGAGAAGTCGTACAAGCACGCTTTCGCAAAAAAATACGACGGTCATAAACTTTGCGCGAAGTCGAGCGCAAATCGAGTTTCGATCGGTTTTTCGTGCACCGTCTCGGAAATTAAAAATACTGGCCATTCACGATGTATTAGCCCATGGTAAGTCGTATGAGCTTGGTTTCACAAAAAAACACAACGGTCATAAACCTTGCGCAGAGTCGAGTTTCGATCGGTTTTTCGTGCACCGTCTCGGAAATTAAAAAAACTGGTCTTTCCCGTCTTATTAGCCCATGGGAAGTCGTACAAGCACGCTTTCGCAAAAAAATACGACGGTCATAAACTTTGTGCGAACTTTGCGCAAAGTCGAGTTTCGATCGGTTTTTCGTGCACCGTCACAGAAATTCAAAATAGTGGTCATTCACGATGTATTAGCCCATGGTAAGTCGTATGAGCATGGTTTCATGAAAAAACGCGACGGTCATAAACTTTGCGCAGAGTCGAGTTTCGATCGGTTTTTCGTGCACCGTCACGGAAATTCAAAATACTGGTCTTTCCCGTCTTATTAGCGCATGGGAAGTCGTACAAGCACGCTTTCGCAAAAAAATACGATGGTCATAAACTTTGCGCGAAGTCGTGCGCGAGTCGAGTTTCGATCGGTTTTTCGTGCACCGTCTCGGAAATTCAAAATACTGGCCATTCACGTTGTATTAGCCAATGGTAAGTCGTATGAGCTTGGTTTCACGATAAAACACGACGGTCATAAACTTTGCGCAGAGTCGAGTTTCGATCGATTTTTCGTGCACCGTCTCGGAAATTCAAAATACCGGTCTTTCCCGTCTTATTAGCGCATGGGAAGTCGTACAAGCACGCTTTCGCAAAAAAATACGATGGTCATAAACTTTGCGCGAAGTCGTGCACGAGTCGAGTTTCGATCGGTTTTTCGTGCACCGTCTCGGAAATTCAAAATACTGGCCATTCACGTTGTATTAGCCCATGGTAAGTCGTATGAGCATGGTTTCAAGAAAAAACGCGACGGTCATAAACTTTGCGCAGAGTCGAGTTTCGATCGATTTTTCATGCACCGTCTCGGAAATTCAAAATACTAGTCTTTCCCGTCTTATTAGCCCATGGGAAGTCGTACAAAATACAATATCTTTACTTACCAAAAAAAAAAAAACATGGGAAGTCGTACAAGCTCGCTTTCGCAAAAAAATACGACGGTCATAAACTTTGCGCGAAGTCGTGCGCGAGTCGAGTTTCGATCGGTTTTTCGTGCACCGTCTCGGAAATTAAAAATACTGGCCCTTCACGTTGTATTAGCCCATGGTAAGTCGTATGAGCATGGTTTTAAGAAAAAATGCGACGGTCATAAACTTTGCGCAGAGTCGAGTTTCGATCGATTTTTCGTGCACCGTCTCGGAAATTCAAAATACTGGTCTTTCCCGTCTTATGGCTAATAAGACGTACAAGCACGCTTTCGCAAAAAAATACGACGGTCATAAACTTTGCGCGAAGTCGTGCGCGAGTCGAGTTTCGATCGGTTTTTCGTGCACCGTCTCAGAAATTCAAAATACTGGCGATTCACGTTGTATTAGCCCATGGTAAGTCGTATGAGCATGGTTTCACGAAAAAACATGACGGTCATAAACTTTGCGCAGAGTCGAGTTTCGATCGATTTTTCGTGCAACGTCTCGGAAATTCAAAATACTGGTATTTCCCGTCTTATTAGCCCATGGGAAGTCGTACAAGAACGCTTTCGCAAAAAAATACGACGGTCATAAACTTTGCGCGAAGTCGTGCGCGAGTCGAGTTTCGATCGGTTTTTCGTGCACCGTCTCGAAAATTCAAAATACTGGTCATTAACGTTGTATTAGCCCATGGTAAGTCGTATGACAATGGTTTCACGAAAAAACGCGACGGTCATAAACTTGGCGCAGAGTCGAGTTTCGATCGATTTTTCATGCACCGTCTCGGAAATTGAAAATACTGGTCTTTCCCGTCTTATTAGCCCATGGGAAGTCGTACAAGCACGCTTTCGCAAAAAAATACGACGGTCATAAACTTTGCGCGAAGTCGTGCGAGAGTCGAGTTTCGATCGGTTTTTCGTGCACCGTCTCGGAAATTCCAAATACTGGCCATTCACGTTGTATTATCCCATGGTAAGTCGTCAGAGCATGGTTTCACAAAAAAACGCTACGGTCTTAAACTTTGCGCAGAGTCGAGTTTCGATCGGTTTTTCGTGCACCGTCTCGAAAATTCAAAATACTGGTCTTTCCCGTCTTATTAGCCAATAGGAAGTCGTACAAGCACGCTTTCGCAAAAAAATACGACGGTAATAAACTTTGCGCGAAGTCGTGCGCGAGTCGAGTTTCGATCGGTTTTTCGTGCACCGTCTCGGAAATTCAAAAAACTGGCCATTCACGTTGTATTAGCCCATGGTAAGTCGTATGAGCTTGGTTTCACGAAAAAACGCGACGGACATAAACTTTGCGCAGAGTCGAGTTTCGATCGATTTTTCGTGCACCGTCTCGGAAATTCAAAATACTGGTCTTTCCCGTCTTATTATTTTTTTTTTGGTAAGTAAAGATAATGTATTTTGTAAAAGATTTGTACAAAGAAGCTTTGTCTACACAAGCCATAGACTAAAGCCTGAAGTCTCTTAGTGTAGTCGAGAAGATTGCACCCCACCTAAAGAAGGTGAAGTGGGCATGCTTCATCGAACTCATCTCCAAGAGTAGCACAAGGTGAAGTGGGCACGCTTCATCGAACTCTTTCCCGTCTTATTAGCCCATGGGAAGTCGTACAAGCACGCTTTCGCAAAAAAATACGACGGTTATAAACTTTGCGCGAAGTTGTGCGAGAGTCGAGTTTCGATCTGTTTTTCGTGCACCGTCTCGGAAATTCAAAATACTGGCCATTCACGTTGTATTAGCCCATGGTAAGTCGTATGAGCTTGGTTTCACGAAAAAACACAACGGTCATAAACTTTGCGCAGAGTCGAGTTTCGATCGGTTTTTCGTGCACCGTCTCGGAAATTAAAAAAACTGGTCTTTCCCGTCTTATTAGCCCATGGGAAGTCGTACAAGCACGCTTTCGCAAAAAAATACGACGGTCATAAACTTTGCGCGAACTTTGCGCAAAGTCGAGTTTCGATCGGTTTTTCGTGCACCGTCAAAGAAATTCAAAATACTGGTCATTCACGATGTATTAGCCCATGGTAAGTCGTATGAGTATGGTTTCACGAAAAAACGCGACGGTCTTAAACTTTGCGCAAAGTCGAGTTTCGATCGGTTTTTCGTTCACCGTCTCGGAAATTCAAAATACTGGTCTTTCCCGTCTTATTAGCCCATGGGAAGTCGTACAAGCACGCTTTCGCAAAAAAATACGACGGTCATAAACTTTGCGCGAAGTCGTGCACGAGTCGAGTTTCGATCGGTTTTTCGTGCACCATCTCGGAAATTCAAAATACTGGCCATTAACGTTGTATTAGCCCATGGTAAGTCGTATGAGCATGGTTTCAAGAAAAAACGCGACGGTCATAAACTTTGCGCAGAGTCGAGTTTCGATCGGTTTTTCGTGCACCGTCACAGAAATTCAAAATACTGGTCATACACGATGTATTATTTTTTTTTTTTTGGTAAGTAAAAATATTGTATTTTGTAAAAGATTTATACAAAGAAGCTTTGTCTACACAAGCCATAGACTAAAGCCTGAAGTCTCTTAGTGTAGTCGAGAAGATTGCACCCCACCTAAAGAAGGTGAAATGAGCACGCTTCATCAAACTCATCTCCAAGAGTAGCATAAGGAAGTTAATAAATAAAAAAATGCAATAGCTAGACTGTTCTGGAGTACTTGTGGATACATCACAAAATATAAGCTTTGCCCCATATAATACATTACAATCTTCATCATTATTCGAGTGATTCTTGACGAATGGAAAAATTGAATCTTGTGAAAATATCTTTCTCTCTTCTTGTTAGGTGCTCTGTATTCAATTCTTGCTCCATACATGATCGTGAGTCCTGAAGAATCTCTATTAGAATTTTAGCTTTGTTCATGTTGTGACACTCAAAAATTCTGCCACACCTCTCCTTCCAAATCCACCAAATAACACATCTGAATATAATTCGTGCTAGTTGTGTAAGAGGCCCCTTTCTTGAGAAGCTTTGCATAAGCATTTCTATTTCATGATGCAAGTTTGGCCGTGGTAGCCTTTGAAAATCAAATCGCTTCAAGATCTCCTTCCATATCTAAGATGAGTAATCACAAGCAAAGTAGAGATGGTCAACACTTTCTTCAAATTGCATACACAAAGAGCACCGATTTACAATATAAATACCTCTTCGCTGCTCTTTGTGTATGCAATATAAATACCGATTTATAATATAAATACCTCTCGCTGATCTTCCTTCGAGATGATCCAGTTTCTGTGAGTAATCTGGCAGATATTCTTAATGAATTTGGTAAAGTTTCTGGTCTTAAGCTAAACCATGCAAAGAGCAAAGTATATGTGGGTGCTTGCATTGACAATAAGGATCATATTGCTCAAACATTGGGAGTTGCTGAAGGAAATTTACCGGTTCCTTACTTGGGTCTCCCACTTATATCCACTGGAATCAACAAAGTCTCCCACTTATATCCACTGGAGACCCAAGTAAGGAACCGGTAAATTTCCTTCAGCAAATGTTATGTGAGAGATATAAACAGAACCATAATGTGTATATGTGGGTGCTTGCATTGACAATAAGGATCATCTCGAAGGAAGATAATAAGGTCGTCGGCAAATGTTATGTGAGAGATATAAACAGAACCATAATGTGGTACCTTAATTTTGCCATTGGAAACAGCCTCTTCTAACATACAACTGAGCCCTTCCATTGCAATGGTAAAAAGATAAGGAGATAGTGGATCGCCTTGCCGAATGCCATTCTTACTCCCAAAGAAGCCAATAGGTGAACCATTAAAGAGAATTGAAAATTTTGGAGTTTCCAAGCAACATTGAATCCATTTAACCCAGTGCTGAGGGAAGCCCATATTATGGAGCATCATGTAAATAAAATTCCTATTGACTGAGTCAAAGGCCTTTCGTAAATCAGCTTTAAAACAGATCTTTTTTCCTCTTGTTTTAGAATGTAGATCCTTAACCAAATCATTAGCAAGCAGGACATTATGATGGATACTCCTCCCTTTAAGAAAAGCAGCCTGATTAGGACTAATGACCTTAT
This sequence comes from Ensete ventricosum, assembly GCA_029747655.1. Lineage (NCBI taxonomy): Eukaryota > Viridiplantae > Streptophyta > Magnoliopsida > Zingiberales > Musaceae > Ensete > Ensete ventricosum. The sequence goes on from JAQQAF010000003.1 coordinate 41,962,166, forward strand.
TCATGACCTTTTGTAGTCTATCTGCCAGCAACTTAGAGATAACCTTATAAATAAAGTTGCACAGTGAAATAGGACGGTAGTTCTCCAATGAATCGGCTCCATCATTTTTAGGCACTAAAGAAATAAAAGTGCAATTCATTTCTTTCAGAATGTGACCTGAGGAGAAAAAATGTCGACAAGCTTTTATGACATCGTTGCCTACAATAGCCCATGCAATTTGATAAAACTCAGCTGGAAATCCATCTGGACCAGGGCTTTTGTGCTTCGGGGACTTAAAAACAACTTTCACAATTTCATCATCCGTTATTGGGGCATTAAGATGAGAGAGGGCTTCAGAATAAAGTCGTCTTGTAAGCCCAACATGAATACTATTAGGCTGTTGTTCCTGATTGAGTAAGGAATAAAAAAATTGCTCGGTGTAATTTTTAACCTCATCCAGATCCTCAATGAGATTACCATCTATACCTTTGCATTTTTTGATGCGATTAGTAGCCCTTCTGGTAGCAATAGCAGCATAGAAAAACTTCGTATTAGAATCCCCTAGAGTAAGCCAATGCTGTCGTGACTTCTGTTTCAAAAAGCATTCCTCCTGCTTCAAAGCTTGCATAAAGTTATTTCTAGCAGCAGCCTCTTTGTATATAAGATTCGCATCCAGAGGTTGAAGATTTAGCTCGCTTTGCACAGCCACAAGTTCTTTCTTGCATAACTGAACTCTGTCGTTGATATTTCCAAATGTAGTCGAATTCCACTTCTTCAGTCATACACGATGTATTAGCCCACGGTAAGTCGTATGAGCATGGTTTCACGAAAAAACGCGACCGTCATAATCTTTGCGAGAGTCGAGTTTCGATCGATTTTTCGTGCACCGTCTTGGAAATTCAAAATACTGGTCTTTCCCGTTTTATTAGCCCATGGGAAGTCGTACAAGCTCGCTTTCGCAAAAAATACGACGGTCAAAAACATTGCGCGAAGTCGCGCGCTGTGTCGAGTTTCGATTGGTTTTACGTGCACCATCTCAGAAATTCAAAATACTGGCCATTCACGATGTATTAGCCCATGGTAAGTCGTATGAGCATGGTTTCACGAAAAAAAGCGATGGTCATAAACTATGCGCAGAGTCGAGTTTCGATCGGTTTTTCGTTCACCGTCTCGGAAATTCAAAATACTGGACTTTCCCGTCTTATTAGCCCATGGGAAGTCGTACAAGCACGCTTTCGCAAAAAAATACGACGGTCATAAACTTTGCGCGAAGTCGTGCACGAGTCGAGTTTCGATCGGTTTTTCGTGCACCGTCTCGGAAATTCAAAATACTGGCCATTAACGTTGTATTAGCCCATTGTAAGTCGTCTGAGCATGGTTTTACAAAAAAACGCGACGGTCTTAAACTTTGCGCAGAGTCGAGTTTCGATCGGTTTTTCGTGCACCGTCTCGGAAATTCAAAAAACTGGTCTTTCCCGTCTTATTAGCCCATGGGAAGTCGTACAAGCTCGCTTTCGCAAAAAAATACGATGGTCAAAAACATTGCGCGAAGTCGCACGCGCTGTCGAGTTTCGATTGGTTTTACGTGCACCATCTCGGAAATTCAAAATACTGGCCATTCACGATGTATTAGCCCATGGTAAGTCGTATGAACATAGTTTCACGAAAAAACGCGACGGTCATAAACTTTGCGCAGAGTCGAGTTTCGAACGATTTTTCGTGCACCGTCTCGGAAATTCAAAATACTGGCCATTCACGTTGTATTAGCCTATGGTAAGTCGTATGAGCATGGTTTCACGAAAAAATGCGACGGTCTTAAACTTTGCGCAGAGTCGAGTTTCGATCGGTTTTTCATGCACCGTCTCCGAAATTCAAAATACTGGTCTTTCCCGTATTATTAGCCAATGAGAAGTTTTTTTTTTTGGTAAGTAAAGATAATGTATTTTGTAAAAGATTTGTACAAAGAAGCTTTGTCTACACAAGCCATAGACTAAAGCCTGAAGTCTCTTAGTGTAGTCGAGAAGATTGCACCCCACCTAAAGAAGGTGAAATGGGCACTCTTCATCAAACTCATCTCCAAGAGTAGCATAAGGAAGTTAATAAATAATAAAATGCAATAGCTAGACTGTTCTGGACTACTTGTGGATACATCACAAAATATAAGCTTTGCCCCATATAATACATTACAATCTTCATCATTATTCGAGTGATTCTTGACGAATGGAAAAATTGAATCTTGTGAAAATATCTTTCTCTCTTCTTGTTAGGTGCTCTGTATTCAATTCTTGCTCCATACATGATCGTGAGTCCTGAAAAATCTCTATCAGAATTTGAGCTTTGTTCATGTTGTGACACTCAAAAATTCTGCCACACCTCTCCTTCCAAATCCACCATATAGCACTTCTGAATATAATTCTTGCTAGTTGTGTAAGAGGCCCCTTTCTTGAGAAGCTTTGCATAAGCATTTCTAATTCATGATGCAGGTTTGGCCGTGGTAGCCTTTGCAAATCAAATCGCTTCAAGATTTCCTTCCATATCCAAGATGAATAATCACAAGCAAAGTAGAGATGGTCAACACTTTCTTCATTTTGCATACACAAAGAGCACCGATTTACAATATAAATACCTCTTCGCTGCATATTGTCCATCGTAGGAAGTTTGCCGAGAAGGGCCTGCCATGTACATAAGGAATGTCGCTGTGAGCATGGACTATCCCATGTCCAACTACTTTGGATCCACTTGTTGTTTCGTCGTCTAATTTGGTTCCATGCAGATGTAGCACTAAATTTACCGTTATCATGAAGCCAAATAAGCATATCTGAAGAGTTGTTCATGATTGGAATAGCCCTAATAGTCGGCCAAAGTAATAACATGTCAGGGGAGGTAGGGTTGGGAAGACACCAAGTACCATTGTTAATGAATTCAGAAACCTTCCAGTCTTTGGGAGCCCCCAGATCCTGTCGTACTCTATCACCAAATATCTGAAATATACTTTTCCCATTCACCCAAGGATCATACCACATATTAATATTGGTTCCAGAAGAAATCACATAAGAAATATTGTTACGTAGCCATCGCCTTGCCTTCAGAATTCCTTTCCAAGCAGAAGAATGAGATGTTTTTGCAGATGTTTCCCAGATTGATTCCTTAGTTAGGTACCTAGCAAAAACCCATTGTGACCATAAGGAAGACTTGTTTTGTAAAATATCCCATAATTGCTTTACCATACAAGCTTTATTCCATTCTCTAATATGTCGAAGATTCAGCCCCCCTTCATCCTTCGGTTTGCAAATGCTGTCCCAATTCACCATGTGCATTGCCTTACCATCTGTGTCATTCCAAAAGAAGTTCATAAGTAATTTATCAATATCATGGAGAAGCCCGGCAGGTAGAAGGAATGCATGAGACCAATAAATAGAATAAGAGATCAATACGGATCGAATAAGTTCAAGTCGTCCAGCTTTAGAAAGAAGCCTATTTTTCCAAGAGGAAATTCTGTTCTTAATTTTTTGTATAATAGGCTGACAGGAGGCTTTGTTGATTCCAGTGGATATAAGTGGGAGACCCAAGTAAGGAACCGGTAAATTTCCTTCAGCAACTCCCAATGTTTGAGCAATATGATCCTTATTGTCAATGCAAGCACCCACATATACTTTGCTCTTTGCATGGTTTAGCTTAAGACCAGAAACTTTACCAAATTCATTAAGAATATCTGCCAGATTACTCACATAAACTGGATCATCTTGAAGGAAGATAATAAGGTCGTCGGCAAATGTTATGTGAGAGATATAAACAGAACCATAATGTGGTACCTTAATTTTGCCATTGGAAACAGCCTCTTCTAACATACAACTGAGCCCTTCCATTGCAATGGTAAAAAGATAAGGAGATAGTGGATCGCCTTGCCGAATGCCATTCTTACTCCCAAAGAAGCCAATAGGTGAACCATTAAAGAGAATTGAAAATTTTGGAGTTTCCAAGCAACATTGAATCCATTTGACCCAGTGCTGAGGGAAGCCCATATTATGGAGCATCATGTAAATAAAATTCCTATTGACTGAGTCAAAGGCCTTTCGTAAATCAGCTTTAAAACAGATCTTTTTTCCTCTTGTTTTAGAATGTAGATCCTTAACCAAATCATTAGCAAGCAGGACATTATGATGGATACTCCTCCCTTTAAGAAAAGCAGCCTGATTAGGACTAATGACCTTATTCATGACCTTTTGTAGTCTATCTGCCAGCAACTTAGAGATAACCTTATAAATAAAGTTGCACAGTGAAATAGGACGGTAGTTCTCCAATGAATCGGCTCCATCATTTTTAGGCACTAAAGAAATAAAAGTGCAATTCATTTCTTTAAGAATGTGACCTGAGGAGAAAAAATGTCGACAAGCTTTTATGACATCGTTGCCTACAATAGCCCATGCAATTTGATAAAACTCAGCTGGAAATCCATCTGGACCAGGGCTTTTGTGCTTCGGGGACTTAAAAACAACTTTCACAATTTCATCATCTGTTATTGGGGCATTAAGATGAGAGAGGGCTTCAGAATCAAGTCGTCTTGTAGGCCCAACATGAATACTATTAGGCTGCTGTTCCTGATTGAGTAAGGAATAAAAAAATTGCTTGGTGTAATTTTTAACCTCATCCAGATCCTCAATGAGATTACCATCTATACCTTTGCATTTTTTGATGCGATTAGTAGCCCTTCTGGTAGCAATAGCAGCATAGAAAAACTTCGTATTAGAATCCCCTAAAGTAAGCCAATGCTGTCGTGACTTCTGTTTCAAAAAGCATTCCTCCTGCTTCAAAGCTTGCATAAAGTTATTTCTAGCAGCAGCCTCTTTGTATATAAGATTCGCATCCAGAGGTTGAAGATTTAGCTCGCTTTGCACAGCCATAAGTTCTTTCTTGCATAACTGAACCCTATCGTTGATATTTCCAAATGTAGTTGAATTCCACTTCTTCAGTGCTGCTTTGCATGCTTTTAGTTTTTGACATAGGATGTAAGGGGGAGAACCAAAGACATTAATGTCCCAAGCTGACTTAATAACTTCGAGGAACTTTGGGTGAGAACTCCACATATTAAAAAATCTAAAAGGTTTCTTGACTCTGGGTAGTGCTTTATCTGCATGTATATGCATAATAGAGTGATCCGAAAATAACTTAGCACCGTACTCAAGAAGTGAATCTGGGAAAACTGCTAACCATTCCTGATTAATCAAACATCTGTCAAGTCGAGCCATAATTTTTCTTTCAGCAGTACTTTGATTGTTCCATGAGAACCAATCACCTACAGATTTCATGTCAGTCAATGCAGCAGTATCTATACAATCATTAAAATGTTGAAGCTGACATTCGGAAAGCACTCTACCCCCCACTTTCTCATTTGTGTATCTGACAGTATTAAAGTCACCGAGAACAGCCCAAGGTACTGTAGGATAACTATTTGCAATGCTAACCAGATCACGCCATAGAGCATTCCTGTCAGACATACTGTTAGATGCATAAATACCGGTAATATTGAATTTAATATTGTTACTGCTTGGTTTATTTCTGCTACTAATCAATTCATTCATCTTAAGGCAGAGGATCATTTTGGACCATAACTCATTTTGGACCCGTTGTAAATCTTTTTACTAATGATTCTCAGGATACTTATGGTCGAGTTTGGGTCTTATGGCATCCTAACCTTGTTACTGCTTGGTTTATTTCTGCTACTAATCAATTCATTCATCTTAAGGCAGAGGATAAACAGACTGGATGTCAATTCAATATTACCGGTATTTATGCATCTAACAGTATATCTGACAGGAATGCTCTATGGCGTGATCTGGTTAGCATTGCAAATAGTTATCCTACAGTACCTTGGGCTGTTCTCGGTGACTTTAATACTGTCAGATACACAAATGAGAAAGTGGGGGGTAGAGTGCTTTCCGAATGTCAGCTTCAACATTTTAATGATTGTATAGATACTGCTGCATTGACTGACATGAAATCTGTAGGTGATTGGTTCTCATGGAACAATCAAAGTACTGCTGAAAGAAAAATTATGGCTCGACTTGACAGATGTTTGATAAATCAGGAATGGTTAGCAGTTTTTCCAGATTCACTTCTTGAGTACGGTGCTAAGTTATTTTCGGATCACTCTATTATGCATATACATGCAGATAAAGCACTACCAAGAGTCAAGAAACCTTTTAGATTTTTTAATATGTGGAGTTCTCACCCAAAGTTCCTCGAAGTTATTAAGTCAGCTTGGGACATTAATGTCTTTGGTTCTCCCCCTTACATCCTATGTCAAAAACTAAAAGCATGCAAAGCAGCACTGAAGAAGTGGAATTCAACTACATTTGGAAATATCAACGACAGAGTTCAGTTATGCAAGAAAGAACTTACGGCTGTGCAAAGCGAGCTAAATCTTCAACCTCTGGATGCGAATCTTATATACAAAGAGGCTGCTGCTAGAAATAACTTTATGCAAGCTTTGAAGCAGGAGGAATGCTTTTTGAAACAGAAGTCACGACAGCATTGGCTTACTCTAGGGGATTCTAATACGAAGTTTTTCTATGCTGCTATTGCTACCAGAAGGGCTACTAATCGCATCAAAAAATGCAAAGGTATAGATGGTAATCTCATTGAGGATCTGGATGAGGTTAAAAATTACACCGAGCAATTTTTTTATTCCTTACTCAATCAGGAACAGCAGCCTAATAGTATTCATGTTGGGCCTACAAGACGACTTGATTCTGAAGCCCTCTCTCATCTTAATGCCCCAATAACGGATGATGAAATTGTGCAAGTTGTTTTTAAGTCCCCGAAGCACAAAAGCCCTGGTCCAGATGGATTTCCAGCTGAGTTTTATCAAATTGCATGGGCTATTGTAGGCAACGATGTCATAAAAGCTTGTCGACATTTTTTCTCCTCAGGTCACATTCTGAAAGAAATGAATTGCACTTTTATTTCTTTAGTGCCTAAAAATGATGGAGCCGATTCATTGGAGAACTACCGTCCTATTTCACTGTGCAACTTTATTTATAAGGTTATCTCTAAGTTGCTGGCAGATAGACTACAAAAGGTCATGAATAAGGTCATTAGTCCTAATCAGGCTGCTTTTATTAAAGGGAGGAGTATCCATCATAATGTCCTGCTTGCTAATGATTTGGTTAAGGATCTACACTCAAAAACAAGAGGGAAAAAGATATGTTTTAAAGCTGATTTACGGAAGGCCTTTGACTCAGTCAATAGGCAATTTATTTACATGATGCTCCATAATATGGGCTTCCCTCAGCGCTGGGTTCAATGGATTCAATGTTGCTTGGAAACTCCAAAATTTTCGATTCTCTTTAATGGTTCACCTATTGGCTTCTTCGGGAGTAAGAATGGCATTCGGCAAGGCGATCCACTATCTCCTTATCTTTTTACGATTGCAATGGAAGGACTCAGTTGTATGTTAGAAGAGGCTGTTTCCAATGGCAAAATTAAGGTACCATATTATGGTTCTATTTATATCTCTCACATAACATTTGCTGATAACCTTATTATCTTCCTTCGAGATGATCCAGTTTCTGTGAGTAATCTGGCAGATATTCTTAATGAATTTGGTATAGTTTCTGGTCTTAAGCTAAACCATGCAAAGAGCAAAGTATATGTGGGTGCTTGCATTGACAATAAGGATCATATTGCTCAAACATTGGGAGTTGCTGAAGGAAATTTACCGGTTCCTTACTTGGGTCTCCCACTTATATCCACTGGAATCAACAAAGCCTCCTGTCAGCCTATCATACAAAAAATTAAGAACAGAATTTCCTCTTGGAAAAATAGGCTTCTTTCTAAAGCTGGACGACTTGAACTTATTCGATCTGTGTTGACCTCTTATTCTATTTATTGGTCTCATGCATTCCTTCTACCAGCCGGGCTTCTCCATGATATTGATAAATTACTTATGAACTTCTTTTGGAATGGCACAGATGGTAAGGCAATGCACATGGTGAATTGGGACAGCATTTGCAAACCGAAGGATGAAGGGGGGCTGAATCTTCGACATATTAGAGATTGGAATAAAGCTTGTATGGTAAAGCAATTATGGGATATTTTACAAAACAAGTCTTCCTTATGGTCACAATGGGTTTTTGCTAGGTACCTTACCAAGGAATCAATCTGGGAAGTATCTGCAAAAACATCTCATTCTGCTGCTTGGAAAGGAATTCTAAAGGCAAGGAGATGGCTACGTAACAATATTTCTTATGTGATTTCTTCTGGAACCAATATTAATATGTGGTATGATCCTTGGGTGAATGGGAAAAGCATATTTCAGATATTTGGTGATAGAGTACGACAGGATCTGGGGGCTCCCAAAGACTGGAAGGTTTCTGAATTCATTAACAATGGTACTTGGTGTCTTCCCAACCCTACCTCCCCTGACATGTTATTACTTTGGCCGACTATTAGGGCTATTACAATCAAGAACAACTCTTCAGATATGCTTATTTGGCTTCATGATAACGGTAAATTTAGTGCTACATCTGCATGGAACCAAATTAGACGACGAAACAACAAGTGGATCCAAAGTAGTTGGACATGGGATAGTCCATGCTCACAGCGACATTCCTTATGTACATGGCAGGCCCTTCTCGGCAAACTTCCTACGATGGACAATATGCAGCGAAGAGGTATTTATATTGTAAATCGGTGCTCTTTGTGTATGCAAAATGAAGAAAGTGTTGACCATCTCTACTTTGCTTGTGATTATTCATCTTGGATATGGAAGGAGATCTTGAAGCGATTTGATTTTCAAAGGCTACCACGGCCAAACTTGCATCAAGAATTAGAAATGCTTATGCAAAGCTTCTCAAGAAAGGGGCCTCTTACACAACTAGCACGAATTATATTCAGATGTGCTATTTGGTGGATTTGGAAGGAGAGGTGTGGCAGAATTTTTGAGTGTCACAACATGAAGAAAGCTCAAATTCTGATAGAGATTCTTCAGGACTCACGATCATGTATGGAGCAAGAATTGAATACAGAGCACCTAACAAGAAGAGAGAAAGATATTTTCACAAGATTCAATTTTTCCATTCGTCAAGAATCACTCGAATAATGATGAAGATTGTAATTATATGGGGCAAAGCTTATATTTTGTGATGTATCCACAAGTAGTCCAGAACAGTCTAGCTATTGCATTTTATTATTTATTAACTTCCTTATGCTACTCTTGGAGATGAGTTTGATGAAGCGTGCTCATTTCACCTTCTTTAGGTGGGGTGCAATCTTCTCGACTACACTAAGAGACTTCAGGCTTTAGTCTATGGCTTGTGTAGACAAAGCTTCTTTGTACAAATCTTTTACAAAATACAATATCTTTACTTACCAAAAAAAAAAAAAAAACGCGACCGTCATAATCTTTCCGAGAGTCGAGTCTCGATCGGTTTTTCGTGCACCGTCTTGGAAATTCAAAATACTGGTCTTTCCCGTCTTATTAGCCCATGGGAAGTCGTACAATCTCGCTTTCGCAAAAAAATACGACGGTCAAAAACATTGCGCGAAGTCGCGCGCTGTGTCGAGTTTCGATTGGTTTTACTTGCACCATCTCGGAAATTCAAAATACTGGCCATTCACGATGTATTAGCCCATGGTAAGTCGTATGAGCATGGTTTCACGAAAAAAAGCGACGGTCATAAACTTTGCGCAGAGTCGAGTTTCGATCGGTTTTTCGTTCACCGTCTCGGAAATTTAAAACACTGGTCTTTCCCGTCTTATTAGCCCATGGGAAGTCGTACAAGCACGCTTTCGCAAAAAAATACGACGGTCATAAACTTTGCGCGAAGTCGTGCACGAGTCGAGTTTCGATCGGTTTTTCGTGCACCGTCTCGGAAATTCAAAATACTGGCCATTCACGTTGTATTAGCCCATGGTAAGTCGTATGAGCATGGTTTCAAGAAAAAACGCGACGGTTATAAACTTTGCGCTGAGTCGAGTTTCGATCGATTTTTCGTGCACTGTCTCGGAAATTCAAAATACTGGTCTTTCCCATCTTATTAGCCCATGGGAAGTCGTACAAGCACTCTTTCGCAAAAAAATACGACGGTCATAAATTTGCGCGAACTTTGCGCAAAGTCGAGTTTCGATCGGTTTTTCGTCCACCGTCACAGAAATTCAAAATACTGGTCATACACGATGTATTAGCCCATGGTAAGTCGTATGAGCATGGTTTCACGAAAAAACGTGACCGTCAAAATATTTGCGAGAGTCGAGTTTCGATCGGTTTTTCGTGCACCGTCTTGGAAATTCATAATACTGGTCTTTCCCGTCTTATTAGCCCATGGGAAGTCGTACAAGCACGCTTTCGCAAAAAAATACGATGGTCATAAACTTTGCGCGAAGTCGTGCGCGAGTCGAGTTTCGATCGGTTTTTCGTGCACCATCTCGGAAATTCAAAATACTGGTCTTTCCCGTCTTATTAGCCCATGGGAAGTCGTACAAGCTCGCTTTCGCAAAAAAATACGACGGTCATAAACTTTGCGCGAAGTCGAGCGCGAGTCGAGTTTCGATCGGTTTTTCGTTCACCGTCTCCGAAATTCAGAATATTGGCCATTCACGTTGTATTAGCCCATGGTAAGTCGTATGAGCATGGTTTCACGAAAAAACGCGACGGTCATAAACTTTGCGCAGAGTCGAGTTTCGATCGATTTTTCGTGCACCGTCTCGGAAATTCAAAATACTGGTATTTCCCGTCTTATTGGACCATGGGAAGTCGTACAAGCACGCTTTCGCAAAAAAATACGACGGTCATAAACTTTGCGCGAAGTCGAGCGCGAGTCGAGTTTCGATCGGTTTTTCGTGCACCGTCTCGGAAATTCAAAATACTGGCCATTAACGTTGTATTAGCCCATGGTAAGTCGTATGAGCATGGTTTCAAGAAAAAACGCGACGGTCATAAACTTTGCGCAGAGTCGAGTTTCGATCGGTTTTTCGTGCACCGTCACAGAAATTCAAAATACTGGTCATACACGATGTATTAGCCCATGGTAAGTCGTATGAGCATGGTTTCACGAAAAAACGCGACCGTCATAATCTTTGCGAGAGTCGAGTTTCGATCGATTTTTAGTGCACCGACTCGGAAATTCAAAATACTGGTATTTCCCGTCTTATTAGCCCAGGGGAAGTCGTACAAGCACGATTTCGCAAAAAAATACGACGGTCATAAACTTTGCGCGAAGTCGTGCGCGAGTCGAGTTTCGATCGGTTTTTAGTGCACCGTCTCGGAAATTCAAAATACTGGCCATTCACGTTGTATTAGCCCATGGTAAGTCGTATGATAATGGTTTCACGAAAAAACGCGACCGTCATAATCTTTGCAACAGTCGAGTTTCGATCGGTTTTTCGTGCACCGTCTTGGAAATTCAAAATACTGGTCTTTCCCGTCTTATTAGCCCATGGGAAGTCGTACAAGCACGCTTTCGAAAAAAAATACGACGGTTATAAACTTTGCGCGAAGTCGTGCGAGAGTCGAGTTTCGATCTGTTTTTCGTGCACCGTCTCGGAAATTCAAAATACTGGTCATTCACGTTGTATTAGCCCATGGTAAGTCGTATGAGCTTGGTTTCACGAAAAAACACAACGGTCATAAACTTTGCGCAGAGTCGAGTTTCGATCGGTTTTTCGTGCACTGTCTCGGAAATTAAAAAAACTGGTCTTTCCCGTCTTATTAGCCCATGGGAAGTCGTACAAGCACGCTTTCGCAAAAAAATACGACGGTCATAAACTTTGCGCGAACTTTGCGCAAAGTCGAGTTTCGATCGGTTTTTCGTGCACCGTCACAGAAATTCCAAAATACTGGTCATTCACGATGTATTAGCCCATGGTAAGTCGTATGAGTATGGTTTCACGAAAAAACGCGACGGTCTTAAACTTTGCGCAAAGTCGAGTTTCGATCGGTTTTTCGTTCACCGTCTCGGAAATTCAAAATACTGGTCTTTCCCGTCTTATTAGCCCATGGGGAGTCGTACAAGCATGCTTTCGCAAAAAAATACGACGGTCATAAACTTTGCGCGAAGTCGTGCACGAGTCGAGTTTCGATCGGTTTTTCGTGCACCGTCTCGGAAATTCAAAATACTGGCCATTAACGTTGTATTAGCCCATGGTAAGTCGTATGAGCATGGTTTCAAGAAGAAACGCGACGGTCATAAACTTTGCGCAGAGTCGAGTTTCGATCGGTTTTTCGTGCACTGTCACAGAAATTCAAAATACTGGTCATACACGATGTATTAGCCCATGGTAAGTCGTATGAGCATGGTTTCACGAAAAAACGCGACCGTCATAATCTTTGCGAGAGTCGAGTTTCGATCAGTTTTTCGTGCACCGTCATGGAAATTCATAATACTGGTCTTTCCCGTCTTATTAGCCCATGGGAAGTCGTACAAGCACGCTTTCGCAAAAAAATACGATGGTCATAAACTTTGCGCGAAGTCGTGCGCGAGTCGAGTTTCGATCGGTTTTTCGTGCACCATCTCGGAAATTCAAAATACTGGTCTTTCCCGTCTTATTAGCCCATGGGAAGTCGTACAAGCTTGCTTTCGCAAAAAAATACGACGGTCATAAACTTTGCGCGAAGTCGTGCACGAGTCGAGTTTCGATCGGTTTTTCGTGCACCGTCTCGGAAATTCAAAATACTGGCCATTAACGTTGTATTAGCCCATGGTAAGTCGTATGAGCATGGTTTCAAGAAAAAACGCGACGGTCATAAACTTTGCGCAGAGTCGAGTTTCGATCGGTTTTTCGTGCACTGTCACAGAAATTCAAAATACTGGTCATACACGATGTATTAGCCCATGGTAAGTCGTATGAGCATGGTTTCACGAAAAAACGCGACCGTCATAATCTTTGCGAGAGTCGAGTTTCGATCAGTTTTTCGTGCACCGTCTTGGAAATTCATAATACTGGTCTTTCCCGTCTTATTAGCCCATGGGAAGTCGTACAAGCACGCTTTCGCAAAAAAATACGATGGTCATAAACTTTGCGCGAAGTCGTGCGCGAGTCGAGTTTCGATCGGTTTTTCGTGCACCATCTCGGAAATTCAAAATACTGGTCTTTCCCGTCTTATTAGCCCATGGGAAGTCGTACAAGCTTGCTTTCGCAAAAAAATACGACGGTCATAAACTTTGCGCGAAGTCGAGCGCGAGTCGAGTTTCGATCGGTTTTTCGTTCACCGTCTCCGAAATTCAGAATATTGGCCATTCACGTTGTATTAGCCCATGGTAAGTCGTATGAGCATGGTTTCACGAAAAAACGCGACGGTCATAAACTTTGCGCAGAGTCGAGTTTCGATCGATTTTTCGTGCACCGTCTCGGAAATTCAAAATACTGGTATTTCCCGTCTTATTAGCCCATGGGAAGTCGTACAAGCACGCTTTCGCAAAAAAATACGACGGTCATAAACTTTGCGTGAAGTCGAGCGCGAGTCGAGTTTCGATCGGTTTTTCGTGCACCGTCTCGGAAATTAAAAATACTGGCCATTCACGATGTATTAGCCCATGGTAAGTCATATGAGCATGGTTTCACGAAAAAACGCGACGGTCTTAAACTTTGCGCAGAGTCGAGTTTCGATTGGTTTTTCGTTCACCGTCTCGGAAATTCAAAACACTGGTCTTTCCCGTCTTATTAGCCCATGGGAAGTCGTACAAGCACGCTTTCGCAAAAAAATACGACGGTCATAAACTTTGCGCGAAGTCGTGCACGAGTCGAGTTTCGATCGGTTTTTCGTGCACCGTCTCGGAAATTCAAAATACTGGGCATTCACGTTGTATTAGCCCATGGTAAGTCGTATGAGCATGGTTTCAAGAAAAAACGCGACGGTCATAAACTTTGCGCAGAGTCGAGTTTCGATCGATTTTTCATGCACCGTCTCGGAAATTCAAAATACTGGTCTTTCCCGTCTTATTAGCCCATGGGAAGTCGTACAAGCTCGCTTTCGCAAAAAAATACGACGGTCATAAACTTTGCGCGAAGTCGTGCGCGAGTCAAGTTTCGATCGGTTTTTCGTGCACCGTCTCGGAAATTCAAAATACTGGCCCTTCACGTTGTATTAGAGCATGGTAAGTCGTATGAGCATGGTTTTAAGAAAAAACGCGACGGTCATAAACTTTGCGCAGAGTTGAGTTTCGATCGATTTTTCGTGCACCGTCTCGGAAATTCAAAATACTGGTCTTTCCCGTCTTATTTGCCCATGGCAAGTCGTACAAGCACGCTTTCGCAAAAAAATACGACGGTCATAAACTTTGCGCGAAGTCGTGCGCGAGTCGATTTTCGATCGGTTTTTCGTGCACCGTCTCGGAAATTCAAAATACTGGTCATTAACGTTGTATTAGCCCATGGTAAGTCGAATGAGCATGGTTTCACGAAAAAACGCGACGGTCATAATCTTTGCGAGAGTCGAGTTTCGATCGGTTTTTCGTGCACCGTCTTGGAAATTCAAAATACTGGTCTTTCCCGTCTTATTAGCCCATGGCAAGTCGTACAAGCTCGCTTCCGCAAAAAAATATGACAGTCAAAAACATTGCGCGAAGTCGTGCGCGAGTCGAGTTTCGATCGGTTTTTCGTGCACCGTCTCGGAAATTCAAAATACTGGCTATTCACGTTTTATTAGCCCATGGTAAGTCGAATGAGCTTGGTTTCGCGGAAAAACGCGACGGTCATAATATTTGCGAGAGTCGAGTTTCGATCGGTTTTTCGTTCACCGTCTCGGAAATTCAAAACACTGGTCTTTCCCGTCTTATTAGCCCATGGGAAGTCGTACAAGCACGCTTTGGCAAAAAAATACGACGGTTATAAACTTTGCGCGAAGTCGTGCACGAGTCGAGTTTCGATCGATTTTTCGTGCACCGTCTCGGAAATTCAAAATACTGGCCATTCACGTTGTATTAGCCCATGGTAAGTCGTATGAGCATGGTTTCAAGAAAAAACGCGACGGTCATAAACTTTGCGCAGAGTCGAGTTTCGATCGATTTTTCATGCACCGTCTCGGAAATTCAAAATACTGGTCTTTCCCGTCTTATTAGCCCATGGGAAGTCGTACAAGCATGCTTTCGCAAAAAAATACGACGGTCCTAAACTTTGCGCGAAGTCGTGCACGAGTCGAGTTTCGATCGGTTTTTCGTGCACCGTCTCGGAAATTCAAAATACTGGCCATTAACGTTGTATTAGCCCATTGTAAGTCGTCTAAGCATGGTTTCACGAAAAAACGCGACGGTCTTAAACTTTGCGCAGAGTCGAGTTTCGATCGGTTTTTCGTGCACCGTCTCGGAAATTCAAAAAACTGGTCTTTCCCGTCTTATTAGCCCATGGGAAGTCGTACAAGCTCGCTTTCGCAAAAAAATACGACGGTCAAAAAAATTGCGCGAAGTCGCGTGCTGTGTCGAGTTTCGATCGGTTTTTCGTGCACCGTCTCGGAAATTCAAAATACTTTTTTTTTTGGTAAGTAAAGATATTGTATTTTGTAAAAGATTTGTACAAAGAAGCTTTGTCTACACAAGCCATAGACTAAAGCCTGAAGTCTCTTAGTGTAGTCGAGAAGATTGCACCCCACCTAAAGAAGGTGAAATGGGCACGCTTCATCAAACTCATCTCCAAGAGTAGCATAAGGAAGTTAATAAATAATAAAATGCAATAGCTAGACTGTTCTGGACTACTTGTGGATACATCACAAAATATAAGCTTTGCCCCATATAATACATTACAATCTTCATCATTATTTGAGTGATTCTTGACGAATGGAAAAATTGAATCTTGTGAAAATATCTTTCTCTCTTCTTGTTAGGTGCTCTGTATTCAATTCTTGCTCCATACATGATCGTGAGTCCTGAAGAATCTCTATCAGAATTTGAGCTTTGTTCATGTTGTGACACTCAAAAATTCTGCCACACCTCTCCTTCTAAATCCACCAAATAGCACATCTGAATATAATTCGTGCTAGTTGTGTAAGAGGCCCCTTTCTTGAGAAGCTTTGCATAAGCATTTATGGGATATTTTACAAAACAAGTCTTCCTTATGGTCACAATGGGTTTTTGCTAGGTACCTAACTAAGGAATCAATCTGGAAAACATCTGCAAAAACATCTCATTCTTCTGCTTGGAAAGGAATTTTGAAGGCAAGGCGATGGCTACGTAACAATATTTCTTATGTGATTTCTTCTGGAACCAATATTAATATGTGGTGATCCTTGGGTGAATGGGAAAAGTATATTTCAGATATTTGGTGATAGAGTACGACAGGATCTGGGGGCTCCCAAAGACTGGAAGGTTTCTAAATTCATTAACAATGGTACTTGGTGTCTTCCCAACCCTACCTCCCCTGACATGTTATTACTTTGGCCGACTATTAGGGCTATTCCAATCATGAACAACTCTTCAGATATGCTTATTTGGCTTCAAGATAACGGTAAATTTAGTGCTACATCTGCATGGAACCAAATTAGACGACGAAACAACAAGTGGATCCAAAGTAGTTGGACATGGGATAGTCCATGCTCACAGCGACATTCCTTATGTACATGGCAGGCCCTTCTCGGCAAACTTCCTACGATGGACAATATGCAGCGAAGAGGTATTTATATTGTAAATCGGTGCTCTTTGTGTATGCAAAATGAAGAAAGTGTTGACCATCTCTACTTTGCTTGTGATTATTCATCTTGGATATGGAAGGAGATCTTGAAGCGATTTGATTTTCAAAGGCTACCACGGCCAAACCTGCATCATGAATTAGAAATGCTTATGCAAAGCTTCTCAAGAAAGGGGCCTCTTACACAACTAGCAAGAATTATATTCAGATGTGCTATATGGTGGATTTGGAAGGAGAGGTGTGGCAGAATTTTTGAGTGTCACAACATGAACAAAGCTCAAATTCTGATAGAGATTCTTCAGGACTCACGATCATGCATGGAGCAAGAATTGAATACAGAGCACCTAACAAGAAGAGAGAAAGATATTTTCACAAGATTCAATTTTTCCATTCGTCAAGAATCACTCGAATAATGATGAAGATTGTAATGTATTATATGGGGCAAAGCTTATATTTTGTGATGTATCCACAAGTAGTCCAGAACAGTCTAGCTATTGCATTTTATTATTTATTAACTTCCTTATGCTACTCTTGGAGATGAGTTTGATGAAGCGTGCCCATTTCACCTTCTTTAGGTGGGGTGCAATCTTCTCGACTACACTAAGAGACTTCAGGCTTTAGTCTATGGCTTGTGTAGACAAAGCTTCTTTGTACAAATCTTTTACAAAATACATTATCTTTACTTACCAAAAAAAAAGCTTTGCATAAGCATTTCTAATTCATGATGCAAGTTTGGCCGTGGTAGCCTTTGAAAATCAAATCGCTTCAAGATCTCCTTCCATATCCAAGATGAATAATCACAAGCAAAGTAGAGATGGTCAACACTTTCTTCATTTTGCATACACAAAGAGCACCGATTTACAATATAAATACCTCTTCGCTGCATATTGTCCATCGTAGGAAGTTTGCCGAGAAGGGCCTGCCATGTACATAAGGAATGTCGCTGTGAGCATGGACTATCCCATGTCCAACTACTTTGGATCCACTTGTTGTTTCGTCGTCTAATTTGGTTCCATGCAGATGTAGCACTAAATTTACCGTTATCATGAAGCCAAATAAGCATATCTGAAGAGTTGTTCTTGATTGTAATAGCCCTAATAGTCGGCCAAAGTAATAACATGTCAGGGGAGGTAGGGTTGGGAAGACACCAAGTACCATTGTTAATGAATTCAGAAACCTTCCAGTCTTTGGGAGCCCCCAGATCCTGTCGTACTCTATTACCAAATATCTGAAATATGCTTTTCCCATTCACCCAAGGATCATACCACATATTAATATTGGTTCCAGAAGAAATCACATAAGAAATATTGTTACGTAGCCATCGCCTTGCCTTCAGAATTCCTTTCCAAGCAGCAGAATGAGATGTTTTTGCAGATGTTTCCCAGATTGATTACTTGGTTAGGTACCTAGCAAAAACCCATTGTGACCATAAGGAAGACTTGTTTTCTAAAATATCCCATAATTGCTTTACCATACAAGCTTTATTCAAATCTCTAATATGTCAAAGATTCAGCCCCCCTTCATCCTTCGGTTTGCAAATGCTGTCCCAATTCACCATGTGCATTGCCTTACCATCTGTGCCATTCCAAAAGAAGTTCATAAGTAATTTATCAATATCATGGAGAAGCCCGGCTGGTAGAAGGAATGCATGAGACCAATAAATAGAATAAGAGGTCAACACATATCGAATAAGTTCAAGTCGTCCAGCTTTAGAAAGAAGCCTATTTTTCCAAGAGGAAATTCTGTTCTTAATTTTTTGTATGATAGGCTGACAGGAGGCTTTGTTGATTCCAGTGGATATAAGTGGGAGACCCAAGTAAGGAACCGGTAAATTTCCTTTAGCAACTCCCAATGTTTGAGCAATATGATCCTTATTGTCAATGCAAGCACCCACATATACTTTGCTCTTTGCATGGTTTAGCTTAAGACCAGAAACATTACCAAATTCATTAAGAATATCTGCCAGATTACTCACAGAAACTGGATCATCTCGAAGGAAGATAATAAGGTCGTCGGCAAATGTTATGTGAGAGATATAAACAGAACCATAATGTGGTACCTTAATTTTGCCATTGGAAACAGCCTCTTCTAACATACAACTGAGCCCTTCCATTGCAATGGTAAAAAGATAAGGAGATAGTGGATCACCTTGCCGAATGCCATTCTTACTCCCAAAGAAGCCAATAGGTGAACCATTAAAGAGAATTGAAAATTTTGGAGTTTCCAAGCAACATTGAATCCACGTTGTATTAGCCCATGGTAAGTCGTATGAGCATGGTTTCACGAAAAAACGCGACCGTCATAATCTTTGCGAGAGTCGAGTTTCGATCGATTTTTCGTGCACCGTCTTGGAAATTCAAAATACTGGTCTTTCCCGTTTTATTAGCCCATGGGAAGTCGTACAAGCACGCTTTCGCAAAAAAATATGACGGTCATAAAATTGCGCGAAGTCGTGCGCGAGTAGAGTTTCGATCGGATTTTCGTGCACCGTCTCGGAAATTCAAAATACTGGCCATTCACGTTGTATTAGCCCATGGTAAGTCGTATGAGCATGGTTTCATGAAAAAACGCGACGGTCATAAACTTTGCGCAGAGTCGAGTTTCGATCAATTTTTCGTGCACCGTCTCGGAAATTTAAAATACTGGAATTTCCCGTCTTATTAGCCCATGGGAAGTTGTACAAGCACGCTTTCGCAAAAAAATACGACGGTCATAAACTTTGCGCGAAGTCGTGTGCGAGTCGAGTTTCGATCGGTTTTTCGTGCACCGTCTCGGAAATTCAAAATACTGGCCATTCACTTTGTATTAGCCCATGGTAAGTCGTATGAGCATGGTTTCACGAAAAAACGCGACGGTCATAAACTTTGCGCAGAGTCGAGTTTCGATCGATTTTTCGTGCACCGTTTCGGAAATTCAAAATACTGGTATTTCCCGTCTTATTAGCCCATGGGAAGTCGTACAAGCACGCTTTCGCAAAAAAATACGACGGTCATAAACTTTGCGCGAAGTCGTGCGCGAGTCGAGTTTCGATCGGTTTTTCGTGCACCATCTCGGAAATTCAAAATACTGGCCATACACTTTGTATTAGCCCATGGTAAGTCGTATGACAATGGTTTCACGAAAAAACGCGACCGTCATAATCTTTGCGAGAGTCGAGTCTCGATCGGTTTTTCGTGCACCGTCTTGGAAATTCAAAATACTGGTCTTTCCCGTCTTATTAGCCCATGGGAAGTCGTACAATCTCGCTTTCGCAAAAAAATACGACGGTCAAAAACATTGCGCGAAGTCGCGCGCTGTGTCGAGTTTCGATTGGTTTTACGTGCACCATCTCGGAAATTCAAAATACTGGCCATTCACGATGTATTATCCCATGGTAAGTCGTATGAGCATGGTTTCACGAAAAAAAGCGACGGTCATAAACTTTGCGCAGAGTCGAGTTTCGATCGGTTTTTCGTTCACCGTCTCGAAAATTTAAAACACTGGACTTTCCCGTCTTATTAGCCCATGGGAAGTCGTACAAGCACGCTTTCCAAAAAAATACGATGGTCATAAACTTTGCGCGAAGTCGTGCACGAGTCGAGTTTCGATCGGTTTTTCGTGCACCGTCTCGGAAATTCAAAATACTGGCCATTCACGTTGTATTAGCCCATGGTAAGTGGTATGAGCATGGTTTCAAGAAAAAACGCGACGGTTATAAACTTTGCGCTGAGTCGAGTTTCGATCGATTTTTCGTGCACTGTCTCGGAAATTCAAAATACTGGTCTTTCCCATCTTATTAGCCTATGGGAAGTCGTACAAGCACTCTTTCGTAAAAAAATACGACGGTCATAAACTTTGCGCGAACTTTGCGCAAAGTCGAGTTTCGATCGGTTTTTCGTCCACCGTCACAGAAATTCAAAATACTGGTCATACACGATGTATTAGCCCATGGTAAGTCGTATGAGCATGGTTTCACGAAAAAACGCGACCGTCATAATATTTGCGAGAGTCGAGTTTCGATCGGTTTTTCGTGCACCGTCTTGGAAATTCATAATACTGGTCTTTCCCGTCTTATTAGCCCATGGGAAGTCGTACAAGCACGCTTTCGCAAAAAAATACGATGGTCATAAACTTTGCGCGAAGTCGTGCGCGAGTCGAGTTTCGATCGGTTTTTCGTGCACCATCTCGGAAATTCAAAATACTGGTCTTTCCCGTCTTATTAGCCCATGGGAAGTCGTACAAGCTCGCTTTCGCAAAAAAATACGACGGTCATAAACTTTGCGCGAAGTCGAGCGCGAGTCGAGTTTCGATCGGTTTTTCGTTCACCGTCTCCGAAATTCAGAATATTGGCCATTCACGTTGTATTAGCCCATGGTAAGTCGTATGAGCATGGTTTCACGAAAAAACGCGACGGTCATAAACTTTGCGCAGAGTCGAGTTTCGATCGATTTTTCGTGCACCGTCTCGGAAATTCAAAATACTGGTATTTCCCATCTTATTGGACCATGGGAAGTCGTACAAGCACGCTTTCGCAAAAAAATACGACGGTCATAAACTTTGCGCAAAGTCGAGCGCGAGTCGAGTTTCGATCGGTTTTTCGTGCACCGTCTCGGAAATTAAAAATACTGGCCATTCACGATGTATTAGCCCATGGTAAGTCGTATGAGCATGGTTTCACGAAAAAACGCGACGGTCTTAAACTTTGCGCAGAGTCGAGTTTCGATCGGTTTTTCGTTCACCGTCTCGGAAATTCAAAACACTGGTCTTTCCCGTCTTATTTGCCCATGGGAAGTCGTACAAGCACGCTTTCGCAAAAAAATACGACGGTCATAAACTTTGCGCGAAGTCGTGCACGAGTCGAGTTTCGATCGGTTTTTCGTGCACCGTCTCGGAAATTCAAAATACTGGCCATTCACGTTGTATTAGCCCATGGTAAGTCGTATGAGCATGGTTTCACGAAAAAACGTGACGGTCATAAACTTTGCGCAGAGTCGAGTTTCGATCGATTTTTCGTGCAACGTCTCGGAAATTCAAAATACTGGTATTTCCCGTCTTATTAGCCCATGGGAAGTCGTACAAGAACGCTTTCGCAAAAAAATACGACGGTCATAAACTTTGCGCGAAGTCGTGCGCGAGTCGAGTTTCGATCGGTTTTTCGTGAACCGTCTCGAAAATTCAAAATACTGGTCATTAACGTTGTATTAGCCCATGGTAAGTCGTATGACAATGGTTTCTCGAAAAAACGCGACGGTCATAAACTTTGCGCAGAGTCGAGTTTCGATCGATTTTTCGTGCACCGTCTCGGAAATTCAAAATACTGGTGTTTCCCGTCTTATTAGCCCAGGGGAAGTCGTACAAGCACGCTTTCGCAAAAAAATACGACGGTCATAAACTTTGCGCGAAGTCGTGCGCGAGTCGAGTTTCGATCGGATTTTCGTGCACCGTCTCGAAAATTCAAAATACTGGCCATTCACGTTGTATTAGCCCATGGTAAGTCGTATGACGATGGTTTCACGAAAAAACGCGACTGTCATAATCTTTGCAACAGTCGAGTTTCGATCGGTTTTTCGTGCACCGTCTTGGAAATTCAAAATACTGGTCTTTCCCGTCTTATTAGCCCATGGGAAGTCTTACAAGCACGCTTTCGCAAAAAAATACGACGGTCATAAACTTTGCGCGAAGTCGTGCGCGAGTCGAGTTTCGATCGGTTTTTCGTGCACCGTCTCGGAAATTCAAAATACTGGCCATTCACGTTGTATTAGCCCATGGTAAGTCGTATGAGCTTGGTTTCATGAAAAAACGCGACTGTCATAAACTTTGCGCAGAGTCAAGTTTCGATCGATTTTTCGTGCACCGTCTCGGAAATTCAAAATACTGGTCTTTCCCGTCTTATTAGCCCATGGGAAGTCGTACAAGCACGCTTTCGCAAAAAAATACGACGGTCATAAACTTTGCGCGAAGTCGTGCGCGAGTCGAGTTTCGATCGGTTTTTCGTGCACCGTCTCTGAAATTCAAAATACTGGCCATTCACGTTGTATTAGCCCATGGTAAGTCGTATGAGCATGGTTTCACGAAAAAACGTGACGGTCATAAACTTTGCGCAGAGTCGAGTTTCGATCGATTTTTCGGGCAACGTCTCGGAAATTCAAAATACTGGTATTTCCCGTCTTATTAGCCCATGGGAAGTCGTACAAGAACGCTTTCGCAAAAAAATACGACGGTCATAAACTTTGCGCGAAGTCGTGCGCGAGTCGAGTTTCGATCGGTTTTTCGTGCACCGTCTCGAAAATTCAAAATACTGGTCATTAACGTTGTATTAGCCCATGGTAAGTCGTATGACAATGGTTTCTCGAAAAAATGCGACGGTCATAAACTTTGCGCAGAGTCGAGTTTCGATCGATTTTTCGTGCACCGTCTCGGAAATTCAAAATACTGGTCTTTCCCGTCTTATTAGCCCATGGGAAGTCGTACAAGCACGCTTTCGCAAAAAAATACGACGGTCATAAACTTTGCGCGAAGTCGTGCGCGAGTCGAGTTTCGATCGGTTTTTCGTGCACCGTCTCGGAAATTCAAAATACTGGCCATTCACGTTGTATTAGCCCATGGTAAGTCGTATGACCTTGGTTTCACGAAAAAACACAACGGTCATAAACTTTGCGCAGAGTCGAGTTTCGATCGGTTTTTCGTGCACCGTCTTGGAAATTAAAAAAACTGGTCTTTCCCGTCTTATTAGCCCATGGGAAGTCGTACAAGCACGCTTTCGCAAAAAAATACGACGGATATAAACTTTGCGCGAAGTCGTGCGAGAGTCGAGTTTCGATCTGTTTTTCGTGCACCGTCTCGGAAATTCAAAATACTGGCCATTCACGTTGTATTAGCCCATGGTAAGTCGTATGACCTTGGTTTCACGAAAAAACACAACGGTCATAAACTTTGCGCAGAGTCGAGTTTCGATCGGTTTTTCGTGCACCGTCTCGGAAATTAAAAAAACTGGTCTTTCCCGTCTTATTAGCCCATGGGAAGTCGTACAAGCACGCTTTCGCAAAAAAATACGACGGTCATAAACTTTGCGCGAACTTTGCGCAAAGTCGAGTTTCGATCGGTTTTTCGTGCACCATCACAGAAATTCAAAATACTGGTCATTCACGATGTATTAGCCCATGGTAAGTCGTATGAGTATGGTTTCACGAAAAAACGCGACGGTCTCAAAACTTTGCGCAAAGTCGAGTTTCGATCGGTTTTTAGTTCACCGTCTCGGAAATTCAAAATACTGGTCTTTCCCGTCTTATTAGCACATGGGAAGTCGTATAAGCACGCTTTCGCAAAAAAATACGACGGTCATAAACATTGCGCGAAGTCGTGCACGAGTCGAGTTTCGATCGGTTTTTCGTGCACCGTCTCGGAAATTCAAAATACTGGCCATTAACGTTGTATTAGCCCATTGTAAGTCGTCTGAGCATGGTTTCACGAAAAAACGCGACGGTCTTAAACTTTGCGCAGAGTCGAGTTTCGATCGGTTTTTCGTGCACCGTCACAGAAATTCAAAATACTGGTCATACACGATGTATTAGCCCATGGTAAGTCGTATGAGCATGGTTTCACGAAAAAACGCGACCGTCATAATCTTTGCGAGAGTCGAGTTTCGATCGATTTTTAGTGCACCGACTCGGAAATTCAAAATACTGGTATTTCCCGTCTTATTAGCCCAGGGGAAGTCGTACAAGCACGATTTTGCAAAAAAATACGACGGTCATAAACTTTGCGCGAAGTCGTGCGCGAGTCGAGTTTCGATCGGTTTTTAGTGCACCGTCTCGGAAATTCAAAATACTGGCCATTCACGTTGTATTAGCCCATGGTAAGTCGTATGACACTGGTTTCACGAAAAAACGCGACCGTCATAATCTTTGCAACAGTCGAGTTTCGATCGGTTTTTCGTGCACCGTCTTGGAAATTCAAAATACTGGTCTTTCCCGTCTTATTAGCCCATGGGAAGTCTTACAAGCACGCTTTCGCAAAAAAATACGACGGTCATAAACTTTGCGCGAAGTCGTGCGCGAGTCGAGTTTCGATCGGTTTTTCGTGCAACGTCTCGGAAATTCAAAATACTGGCCATTCACGTTGTATTAGCCCATGGTAAGTCGTATGAGCTTGGTTTCATGAAAAAACGCGACTGTCATAAACTTTGCGCAGAGTCGAGTTTCGATCGATTTTTCGTGCACCGTCTCGGAAATTCAAAATACTGGTCTTTCCTGTCATATTAGCCCATGGGAAGTCGTACAAGCACGCTTTCGCAAAAAAATACGACGGTCATAAACTTTGCGCGAAGTCGTGCGAGAGTCGAGTTTCGATCGGTTTTTCGTGCACCGTCTCGGAAATTCCAAATACTGGCCATTCACGTTGTATTAGCCCATGGTAAGTCGTCAGAGCATGGTTTCACGAAAAAACGCTACGGTCTTAAACTTTGCGCAGAGTCGAGTTTCGATCGGTTTTTCGTGCACCGTCTCGGAAATTCAAAATACTGGTCTTTCCCGTCTTATTAGCCAATAGGAAGTCGTACAAGCACGCTTTCGCCAAAAATACGACGGTAATAAACTTTGCGCGAAGTCGTGCGCGAGTCGAGTTTCGATTGGTTTTTCGTGCACCGTCTCGGAAATTCAAAAAACTGGCCATTCACGTTGTATTAGCCCATGGTAAGTCGTATGAGCTTGGTTTCACGAAAAACGCGACGGACATAAACTTTGCGCAGAGTCGAGTTTCGATCGATTTTTCGTGCACCATCTCGGAAATTCAAAATACTGGTCTTTCCCGTCTTATTAGCCCATGGGAAGTCGTACAAGCACGCTTTCGCAAAAAAATACGACGGTTATAAACTTTGCGCGAAGTCGTGCGAGAGTCGAGTTTCGATCGGTTTTTCGTGCACCGTCTCGGAAATTCAAAATACTGGCCATTCACGTTATATTAGCCCATGGTAAGTCGTATGAGCTTGGTTTCACGAAAAAACACAACGGTCATAAACTTTGCGCAGAGTCGAGTTTCGATCGGTTTTTCGTGCACCGTCTCGGAAATTAAAAAAACTGGTCTTTCCCGTCTTATTAGCCCATGGGAAGTCATACAAGCACGCTTTCGCAAAAAAATACGACGGTCATAAACTTTGCGCGAACTTTGCGCAAAGTCGAGTTTCGATCGGTTTTTCGTGCACCGTCTCAGAAATTCAAAATACTGGCCATTCACGTTGTATTAGCCCATGGTAAGTCGTATGAGCATGGTTTCACGAAAAAACGCGACGGTCATAAACTTTGCGCAGAGTCGAGTTTCGATCGATTTTTCGTGCACCGTCTCGGAAATTCAAAATACTAGTATTTCCCGTCTTATTAGCCCATGGGAAGTCGTACAAGCACGCTTTCGCAAAAAAATACGACGGTCATAAACTTTGCGCGAAGTCGTGCGCGAGTCGAGTTTCGATCGGTTTTTCGTGCACCGTCACAGAAATATAAAATACTGGTCATTCACGATGTATTAGCCCATGGTAAGTCGTCTGAGCATGGTTTCACGAAAAAACGCGACGGTCTTATACTTTGCGCAGAGTCGAGTTTCGGTCGGTTTTTCGTTCACCGTCTCGGAAATTCAAAATACTGGTCTTTCCCGTCTTATTAGCCCATGGGAAGTCGTACAAGCACGCTTTCGCAAAAAAATACGACGGGCATAAACTTTGCGCGAAGTCGTGAGCCAGTCGATATTCGATCGGTTTTTCGTGCACCATCTCGGTAATTCAAAAGACTGGCCATTCACGTTGTATTTGCCCATGGAAAGTCGTATGACCATGGTTTCACGAAAAAAAACGACGGTCATAAAATTTGCGCAGAGTCGAGTTTCAATCGATTTTTCGTGCACCGTCTCGGAAATTCAAAATACTGGTCTTTCCCGTCTTATTAGCCCATGGGAAGTCGTACAAGCACGCTTTCGCAAAAAAATACGACGGGCATAAACTTTGCGCGAAGTCGTGCGCCAGTCGATATTCGATCGGTTTTTCGTGCACCATCTCGGTAATTCAAAAGACTGGCCATTCACGTTGTATTTGCCCATGGAAAGTCGTATGACCATGGTTTCACGAAAAAAAACGACGGTCATAAACTTTGCGCAGAGTCGAGTTTCAATCGATTTTTCGTGCACCGTCTCGGAAATTCAAAATACTGGTCTTTCCCGTCTTATTAGCCCATGGGAAGTCGTACAAGCACGCTTTCGCAAAAAAATACGACGGGCATAAACTTTGCGCGAAGTCGTGCGCCAGTCGATATTCGATCGGTTTTTCGTGCACCATCTCGGTAATTCAAAAGACTGACCATTCACGTTGTATTTGCCCATGGTAAGTCGTATGACCATGGTTTCACGAAAAACCACGACGGTCATAAACTTTGCGCAGAGTCGAGTTTCGATCGGTTTTTCGTGCACCGTCTCGGAAATTCCAAATACTGGCCATTCACGTTGTATTAGCCCATGGTAAGTCGTCAGAGCATGGTTTCACGAAAAAACGCTACGGTCTTAAACTTTGCGCAGAGTCGAGTTTCGATCGGTTTTTCGTGCACCGTCTCGGAAATTGAAAATACTGGTCTTTCCCGTCTTATTAGCCCATGGGAAGTCGTACAAGCACGCTTTCGCAAAAAAATACGACGGTTATAAACTTTGCGCGAAGTCGTGCGAGAGTCGAGTTTCGATCGGTTTTTCGTGCACCGTCTCGGAAATTCAAAATACTGGCCATTCACGTTGTATTAGCCCATGGTAAGTCGTATGAGCTTGGTTTCACGAAAAAAGACAACGGTCATAAACTTTGCGCAGAGTCGAGTTTCGATCGGTTTTTCGTGCACCGTCTCGGAAATTAAAAAAACTGGTCTTTCCCGTCTTATTAGCCCATGGGAAGTCATACAAGCACGCTTTCGCAAAAAAATACGACGGTCATAAACTTTGCGCGAACTTTGCGCAAAGTCGAGTTTCGATCGGTTTTTCGTGCACCGTCTCAGAAATTCAAAATACTGGCCATTCACGTTGTATTAGCCCATGGTAAGTCGTATGAGCATGGTTTCACGAAAAAACGCGACGGTCATAAACTTTGCGCAGAGTCGAGTTTCGATCGATTTTTCGTGCACCGTCTCGGAAATTCAAAATACTGGTATTTCCCGTCTTATTAGCCCATGGGAAGTCGTACAAGCACGCTTTCGCAAAAAAATACGACGGTCATAAACTTTGCGCGAAGTCGTGCGCGAGTCGAGTTTCGATCGGTTTTTCGTGCACCGTCACAGAAATTCAAAATACTGGTCATTCACGATGTATTAGCCCATGGTAAGTCGTCTGAGCATGGTTTCACGAAAAAACGCGACGGTCTTATACTTTGCGCAGAGTCGAGTTTCGGTCGGTTTTTCGTTCACCGTCTCGGAAATTCAAAATACTGGTCTTTCCCGTCTTATTAGCCCATGGGAAGTCGTACAAGCACGCTTTCGCAAAAAAATACGACGGGCATAAACTTTGCGCGAAGTCGTGCGCCAGTCGATATTCGATCGGTTTTTCGTGCACCATCTCGGTAATTCAAAATACTGGCCATTCACGTTGTATTTGCCCATGGTAAGTCGTATGACCATGGTTTCACGAAAAAACACGACGGTCATAAACTTAGCGCAGAGTCGAGTTTCGATCTATTTTTCGTGCACCGTCTCGGAAATTCAAAATACTGGTCTTTCCCGTCTTATTAGCCCATGGGAAGTCATACAAGCACGCTTTCACAAAAAAAGACGACGGTCATAAACTTTGCGCGAAGTCGAGCGCGAGTCGAGTTTCGATCGGTTTTTCGTGCACCGTCTTGGAAATTCAAAATACTGGCCATTCACGTTGTATTAGCCCATGGTAAGTCGTATGAGCATGGTTTCATGACAAAACGCGACGGTCATAAACTTTGCGCAGAGTCGAGTTTCGATCGGTTTTTCGTGCACCGTCTCGGAAATTCAAAATACTGGTCATTCACGATGTATTAGCCCATGGTAAGTCGTATGAGCATGGTTTCACCAAAAAATGCGACCGTCATAATCTTTGCGAGAGTAGAGTTTCGATCGGTTTTTCGTGCACCGTCTTGGAAATTCAAAATACTGGTCTTTCCCGTCTTATTAGCCCATGGGAAGTCGTACAAGCACACTTTCGCAAAAAAATACGACGGTCATAAACTTTGCGCGAACTTTGCACAAAGTCGAGTTTCGATCGGTTTTTCGTGCACCGTCACAGAAATTCAAAATACTGGTCAATCACGATGTATTAGCCCATGGTAAGTCGTATGAGCATGGTTTCAAGAAAAAACGCGACGGTCATAAACTTTGCGCTGAGTTGAGTTTCGATCGATTTTTCGTGCACCGTCTCGGAAATTCAAAATACTGGCCATTCACGTTGTATTAGCCCATGGTAAGTCGTATGAGCATGGTTTCATGACAAAACGCGACGGTCATAAACTTTGCGCAGAGTCGAGTTTCGATCGGTTTTTCGTGCACCGTCTCGGAAATTCAAAATACTGGTCTTTCCCGTCTTATTAGCCAATGGGAAGTCGTACAAGCACGCTTTCGCAAAAAAATACGACGGTCATAAACTTTGCGCGAAGTCATGCGCGAGTCGAGTTTCGATCGGTTTTTCGTGCACCGTCTTGGAAATTCAAAATACTGGCCATTCACGTTGTATTAGCCCATGGTAAGTCGTATGAGCATGGTTTCATGACAAAACGCGACGGTCATAAACTTTGCGCAGAGTCGAGTTTCGATCGGTTTTTCGTGCACCGTCTCGGAAATTCAAAATACTGGTCTTTCCCGTCTTATTAGCCCATGGGAAGTCGTACAAGCACGCTTTCGCAAAAAAATACAACGGTCATAAACTTTGCGCGAACTTTGCGCAAAGTCGAGTTTCGATCGGTTTTTCGTGCAACGTCTCGGAAATTCAAAATACTGGTCATTCACGATGTATTAGCCCATGGTAAGTCGTATGAGCATGGTTTCACCAAAAAACGCGACCGTCATAATCTTTGCGAGAGTCGAGTTTCGATCGGTTTTTCGTGCACCGTCTTGGAAATTCAAAATACTGGTCTTTCCCGTCTTATTAGCCCATGGGAAGTCGTACAAGCACGCTTTCGCAAAAAAATACGACGGTCATAAACTTTGCGCGACGTCGTGCGCGAGTCGAGTTTCGATCGGTTTTTCGTGCACCGTCTTGAAAATTCAAAATACTAGCCATTCACGTTGTATTAGCCCATGGTAAGTCGTATGAGCATGGTTTCATGACAAAACGTGACGGTCATAAACTTTGCGCAGAGTCGAGTTTCGATCGGTTTTTCGTGCACCGTCTCGTAAATTCAAAATACTGGTCTTTCCCGTCTTATTAGCCCATGGGAAGTCGGACAAGCACGCTTTCGCAAAAAAATACAACGGTCATAAACTTTGCGCTGAGTTGAGTTTCGATCGATTTTTCGTGCACCGTCTCGGAAATTCAAAATACTGGCCATTCACGTTGTATTAGCCCATGGTAAGTCGTATGAGCATGGTTTCATGAAAAAACGCGACGGTCATAAACTTTGCGCAGAGTCGAGTTTCGATCGATTTTTCGTGCACCGTCTCGGAAATTCAAAATACTGGTCTTTCTCGTCTTATTAGCCCAAGGGAAGTCGTACAAGCACGCTTTCGCAAAAAAATACGACGGTCATAAACTTTGCGCGAAGTCGTGCGCGAGTCGAGTTTCGATCGGTTTTTCGTGCACCGTCTTGGAAATTCAAAATACTGGCCATTCACGTTGTATTAGCCCATGGTAAGTCGTATGAGCTTGGTTTCAAGACAAAACGCGACGGTCATAAAGTTTGCGCAGAGTCGAGTTTCGATCAGTTTTTCGTGCACCGTCTTGGAAATTCAAAATACTGGCCATTCATGTTGTATTAGCCCATGGTAAGTCGTATGAGCATGGTTTCATGACAAAACGCGACGGTCATAAAGTTTGCGCAGAGTCGAGTTTCGATCGGTTTTTCGTGCACCGTCTCAGAAATTCAAAATACTGGTCTTTCCCGTCTTATTAGCCCATGGGAAGTCGTACAAGCACGCTTTCGCAAAAAAATACAACGGTCATAAACTTTGCGCGAAGTCGTGCGCGAGTCGAGTTTCGATCGGTTTTTCGTGCACCGTCTCGGAAATTCAAAATACAGGCCGTTCACGTTGTATTAGCCCATGGTAAGTCGTATGAGCTTGGTTTCACGAAAAAATGCAACGGTCATAAACTTTGCGCAGAGTTGAGTTTCGATCGGGTTTTCGTGCACCGTCTCGGAAATTCAAAATACTGGTCTTTCCCATCTTATTAGCCCATGGGAAGTCGTACAAGCACGCTTTCGCAAAAAAATACGACGGTCATAAACTTTGCGCGAACTTTGCGCAAAGTCGAGTTTCGATCGGTTTTTCGTGCACCGTCACAGAAATTCAAAATACTGGTCATTCACGATGTATTAGCCCATGGTAAGTCTTTTTTTTTGGTAAGTAAAGATAATGTATTTTGTAAAAGATTTGTACAAAGAAGCTTTGTCTACACAAGCCATAGACTAAAGCCTGAAGTCTCTTAGTGTAGTCGAGGAGATTGCACCCCACCTAAAGAAGGTGAAATGGGCACGCTTCATCAAACTCATCTCCAAGAGTAGCATAAGGAAGTTAATAAATAATAAAATGCAATAGCTAGACTGTTCTGGACTACTTGTGGATACATCACAAAATATAAGCTTTGCCCCATATAATACATTACAATCTTCATCATTATTCGAGTGATTCTTGACGAATGGAAAAATTGAATCTTGTGAAAATATCTTTCTCTCTTCTTGTTAGGTGCTCTGTATTCAATTCTTGCTCCATACATGATCGTGAGTCCTGAAGAATCTCTATCAGAATTTGAGCTTTGTTCATGTTGTGACACTCAAAAATTCTGCCACACCTCTCCTTCCAAATCCACCAAATAGCACATCTGAATATAATTCGTGCTAGTTGTGTAAGAGGCCCCTTTCTTGAGAAGCTTTGCATAAGCATTTCTAATTCATGATGCAGGTTTGGCCGTGGTAGCCTTTGAAAATCAAATCGCTTCAAGATCTCCTTCCATATCCAAGATGAATAAGCACAAGCAAAGTAGAGATGGTCAACACTTTCTTCATTTTGCATACAGAAAGAGCACCGATTTACAATATAAATACCCACATATACTGACAGGAGGCTTTGTTGATTCCAATGGATATAAGTGGGAGACCCAAGTAAGGAACCGGTAAATTTCCTTCAGCAACTCCCAATGTTTGAGCAATATGATCCTTATTGTCAATGCAAGCACCCACATATACTTTGCTCTTTGCATGGTTTAGCTTAAGACCAGAAACTTTACCAAATTCATTAAGAATATCTGCCAGATTACTCACAGAAACTGGATCATCTCGAAGGAAGATAATAAGGTCGTCGGCAAATGTTATGTGAGAAATATAAACAGAACCATAATGTGGTACCTTAATTTTGCCATTGGAAACAGCCTCTTCTAACATACAACTGAGCCCTTCCATTGCAATGGTAAAAAGATAAGGAGATAGTGGATCGCCTTGCCGAATGCCATTCTTACTCCCAAAGAAGCCAATAGGTGAACCAATAAAGAGAATTGAAAATTTTGGAGTTTCCAAGCAACATTGAATCCATTTAACCCAGTGCTGAGGGAAGCCCATATTATGGAGCATCATGTAAATAAAATTCCTATTGACTGAGTCAAAGGCCTTTCGTAAATCAGCTTTAAAACAGATCTTTTTTCCTCTTGTTTTAGAATGTAGATCCTTAACCAAATCATTAGCAAGCAGGACATTATGATGGATACTCCTCCCTTTAAGAAAAGCAGCCTGATTAGGACTAATGACCTTATTCATGACCTTTTGTAGTCTATCTGCCAGCAACTTAGAGATAACCTTATAAATAAAGTTGCACAGTGAAATAGGACGGTAGTTCTCCAATGAATCGGCTCCATCATTTTTAGGCACTAAAGAAATAAAAGTGCAATTCATTTCTTTAAGAATGTGACCTGAGGAGAAAAAATGTCGACAAGCTTTTATGACATCGTTGCCTACAATTGCCCATGCAATTTGATAAAACTCAGCTGGAAATCCATCTGGACCAGGGCTTTTGTGCTTCGGGGACTTAAAAACAACTTTCACAATTTCATCATCCGTTATTGGGGCATTAAGATGAGAGAGGGCTTCAGAATCAAGTCGTCTTGTAGGCCCAACATGAATACTATTAGGCTGCTGTTCCTGATTGAGTAAGGAATAAAAAAATTGCTTGGTGTAATTTTTAACCTCATCCAGATCCTCAATGAGATTACCATCTATACCTTTGCATTTTTTGATGCGATTAGTAGCCCTTCTGGTAGCAATAGCAGCATAGAAAAACTTCGTATTAGAATCCCCTAAAGTAAGCCAATGCTGTCGTGACTTCTGTTTCAAAAAGCATTCCTCCTGCTTCAAAGCTTGCATAAAGTTATTTCTAGCAGCAGCCTCTTTGTATATAAGATTCGCATCCAGAGGTTGAAGATTTAGCTCGCTTTGCACAGCCATAAGTTCTTTCTTGCATAACTGAACCCTATCGTTGATATTTCCAAATGTAGTTGAATTCCACTTTTTCAGTGCTGCTTTGCATGCTTTTAGTTTTTGACATAGGATGTAAGGGGGAGAACCAAAGACATTAATGTCCCAAGCTGACTTAATAACTTCGAGGAACTTCGGGTGAGAACTCCACATATTAAAAAATCTAAAAGGTTTCTTGACTCTGGGTAGTGCTTTATCTGCATGTATATGCATAATAGAGTGATCCGAAAATAACTTAGCACCGTACTCAAGAAGTGAATCTGGGAAAACTGCTAACCATTCCTGATTAATCAAACATCTGTCAAGTCGAGCCATAATTTTTCTTTCAGCAGTACTTTGATTGTTCCATGAGAACCAATCACCTACAGATTTCATGTCAGTCAATGCAGCAGTATCTATACAATCATTAAAATGTTGAAGCTGACATTCGGAAAGCACTCTACCCCCCACTTTCTCATTTGTGTATCTGACAGTATTAAAGTCACCGAGAACAGCCCAAGGTACTGTAGGATAACTATTTGCAATGCTAACCAGATCACGCCATAGAGCATTCCTGTCAGACATACTGTTAGATGCATAAATACCGGTAATATTGAATTGACATCCAGTCTGTTTATCCTCTGCCTTAAGATGAATGAATTGATTAGTAGCAGAAATAAACCAAGCAGTAACAAGGTTAGGATGCCATAAGACCCAAACTCGACCATAAGTATCCTGAGAATCATTAGTAAAAAGTTCTGCCTCAGGCCATATTAAATTCTTCTGAACTCGAACACGATGAGGTTTAATTTTTGTTTCCACAAGAATCACCATGTCACATGCAGCAGATCGGATTATTCTATTGAGCTCCCGACATTTCTCAGTCTTATTAAGTCCACGAACATTCCAACAGCTTATTTTCATCAATACTAGATAGAAGGAAGAGCATGCAATTTTGGGAGGACACTACCATCCTTTTTCTTATCCTTTGATTTTGCATGGTCCTCTCGCATAATATCTTTACCCTTTAATCCTCTATTCCTATATTTATCTACCTCATCCACAGCTTGCAAATGTTTAAATTTTTGCGTACCTTGAGGCAAGGAGTCCTGAATAGCGGGATGTGTCGAAGAGCGATGAGTTTGGTGAGTTGCAATGTCTTGGTTCCCAAGAGGTTGTTGAAATGAAATTTCCTGATTATCTGAAGGAGTGATTCGTGAAGGCGAGGTTGTTATTGGGGAGTGAGAACCTTGGGAAGCTTCTGCAGTGAAAGTCTCTGATATAATAGGTAAAGATGGAAGTCCTGACTTGTCTTTCTCTTGTTCGTGTCGCTGCCCCAACGAGTCAGAGTGTTCAATCATCTTCTCCGCCATCACCACTGTTGGCACTGGAGTATCAGTGCTTGGATTAGTGGTAGTGACCCCATTCTGTGGCTCTTGGCGTGGTCGGTAGACCTGTGTGATTTTCTGTGAAGGCTGTTGGCAGGCACCATTTACATGTCCAAAAGATAGACAAACCTTGCATCGTTGTGGCTTCCAAGAATATGAGACTTTCACCTTTCGGGTGCTCCCATCAAGATCACGGTAAGAAACATTATTCGGCAATTCCTCATCAGAAGAAACCATTACACAAGCTCTGGCAAAGGTCAATCTCGTTTGCGAAGCTGTTGCCTTATCAAGATACAATGGCTGTCCCAGGGTGCTGCAAAGCTTTGCAATAAAACGACGACCCCAGAGATGTAGTGGAAGTCCATGGAAAGAAACCCATATTGGGATAGACTGTAGACTGTCTAACTCCAATCTCACATCAGGTGCCCAGCGTCGTAGTATCATTGGATGACCACGGATAGTCCAAAATCCTTCAAGGACCCGTTGTAAATCTTCTTCCGAATAAAGCCTGCATACAAAGAATCCTGTCTCCAACATATGAAGATCAAATGTTGATATTCCCCATCGAGTTCTGATGTATGAGGATAGTGGGAAAAAGGATGTTCTTAGTCCAACAACGTAGCCCACAATTGCCATTGACCATGTCTCAATTAGTTCGTCGGAATCAATAGCCTCATACACAGCAATCTTCTGGTCAGCCTGTACTTCTGGAGCATAAAAGTCCAGTCGAAGATCCGGACTACCCACTGGAGCCTTGAAGAGGCTACTCCAAGGCTTCGGATCTCGGGAAATAGGAGCTGGAGGTCGTGATCTAGATCGTGAACGACCTCGGGCCTGGTTCATTGAAGGAGCATCCCGTCGAGAAGAAGAAATCAGCGGTGGAACATCCTGGTGTGAAACCAGCCTAAGCTGCTGGGGAGGAACCAGCGGCTGTTGGAGAGGAGCAACCCCCTCCCGCGGTGAAGTAACCAACGGCTGAGGAGCAACCCTCTCCCGCTGTGACTGCTGGAGAGGGGCGTTCTGCTGTGAAGCAATCAGCCGCTGGGAAGAAGCCAGCGGAGGAGCATCCCGCTGGAACAGAGGATGCGAAGCAGAGTGCCGCGTCCGGCCGCTCGTATCCATGGCGTCGCTCGCCCTAGAGACCGCCAGCCGCCTAGGGGAGACGAAGCCACCACCCTGCCCACACTAATGTCGCAGCCGTCGCCCCTTCCACGCCGATTGCAGAAGCAGCCGTCGCCCTTTCCACGCTGGAGTTGCCGCAGGAAGCGGCAGTGAACCCAGCCCCAATCGCAGGGCAGCTTCCACCGTTTCTTGCCCTTGAGTCCGTCCCGCGCCTAGGGGAGAAGAGCCGCCGCCCTTCCACGCCTGAAATCGCCGATTCCCGGCCTGGAATCGCTGATCGCAGGAGCGACCGCCGGCCTTCCACTCGCCGCGGAGCGATCGCAGAGGAGAAATCGCCCAAGGGAGCAATCGCAAGCACAAGCGCAAGGGAAGAGGTTGCCGCCCCCAGCGTCGATCGCAAGCGCAAGCCCAAGCAGAGCAGAGCACTCACGCACGCACGCAAGGGAACGCAGGCCCATTCCTCCCCATTCCCAAGCAGATGCGTGCACCGTCTCTCCTCCTCTCTCTCTCCGCCTCTCTCTCTCCACTTTGCGCGAAGTCACTTTTTCTTATACTTTGCGCAGAGTCGAGTTTCGGTCGGTTTTTCGTTCACCGACTCGGAAATTCAAAATACTGGTCTTTCCCGTCTTATTAGCCCATGGGAAGTCGTACAAGCACGCTTTCGCAAAAAAATACGACGGTCATTAACTTTGCGCGAAGTCGTGCGCGAGTCGAGTTTCGATCGGTTTTTCGTGCACCGTCTCGGAAATTCAAAATACTGGCCATTCACATTGTATTAGCCCATGGTAAGTCGTATGAGCTTGGTTTCACGAAAAAAAGCGACGGTCATAAACTTTGCGCAGAGTCGAGTTTCGATCGGTTTTTCGTGCACCGTCTCAGAAATTCAAAATACTGGTCTTTCCCGTCTTATTAGCCCATGGGAAGTCGTACAAGCACGCTTTCGCAAAAAAATACGACGGTCATAAACTTTGCGCGAAGTCGTGCGCGAGTCGAGTTTCGATCGGTTTTTCGTGCACCATCTCGAAAATTCAAAATACTGGCCATTCACGTTGTATTAGTCCATTGTAAGTCGTATGAGCATGGTTTCACGAAAAAACACGACGGTCATAAACTTTGCGCAGAGTCGAGTTTCGATCGATTTTTCGTGCACCGTCTCGGAAATTCAAAATACTGGTCTTTCCCGTCTTATTAGCCCATGGGAAGTCGTACAAGCACGCTTTCGCAAAAAAATACGACGGTTAAAAACATTGCGCGAAGTCGCGCGCTGTGTCGAGTTTCGATTGGTTTTACGTGCACCATCTCGGAAATTCAAAATACTGGCCATTCACGTTGTATTAGCCCATGGTAAGTCGTATGAGCTTGGTTTCACGAAAAAACGTGACCGTCATAATCTTTGCGAGAGTTGAGTTTCGATCGGTTTTTCGTGCACCGTCTCGAAAATTCAAAATACTGATCTTTCCCGTCTTATTAGCCCATGGGAAGTCGTACAAGCACGCTTTCGCAACAAAATAAGACGGTCATAAACTTTGCGCGAACTTGGTGCAAAGTCGAGTTTCGATCTGTTTTTCGTGCACCGTCACAAAAATTCAAAATACTAGTCATTCACGATGTATTAGCCCATGGTAAGTTGTCTGAGCATGGTTTCATGAAAAAACGCGACGGTCTTAAACTTTGCGCAGAGTCGAGTTTCGATCGGTTTTTCGTTCACCGTCTCGGAAATTCAAAATACTGGTCTTTCCCGTCTTATTAGCCCATGGGAAGTCGTACAAGCACGCTTTCGCAAAAAAATACGACGGTCATAAACTTTGCGCGAAGTCGTACGCGAGTCGAGTTTCGATCGGTTTTTCGTGCACCATCTCGGAAATTCAAAATACTGGCCATTCACGTTGTATTAGTCCATGGTAAGTCGTATGAGCATGGTTTCACGAAAAAACACGACGGTCATAAACTTTGCGCAGAGTCGAGTTTCGATCGATTTTTCGTGCACCGTCTCGGAAATTCAAAATACTGGTCTTTCCCGTCTTATTAGCCCATGGGAAGTCGTACAAGCACGCTTTCGCAAAAAAATACGACGGTCAAAAACATTGCGCGAAGTCGCGCGCTGTGTCGAGTTTCGATTGGTTTTACGTGCACCATCTCGGAAATTCAAAATACTGGCCATTCACGTTGTATTAGCCCATGGTAAGTCGTATGAGCATGGTTTCACGAAAAAACGTGACCGTCATACTCTTTGCGAGAGTTGAGTTTCGATCGGTTTTTCGTGCACCGTCTCGAAAATTCAAAATACTGATCTTTCCCGTCTTATTAGCCCATGGGAAGTCGTACAAGCACGCTTTCGCAACAAAATACGACGGTCATAAACTTTGCGCGAACTTGGTGCAAAGTCGAGTTTCGATCTGTTTTTTGTGCACCGTCACAGAAATTCAAAATACTGGTCATTCACGATGTATTAGCCCATGGTAAGTCGTCTGAGCATTGTTTCATGAAAAAACGCGACGGTCTTAAACTTTGCGCAGAGTCGAGTTTCGATCGGTTTTTCGTTCACCGTCTCGGAAATTCAAAATACTGGTCTTTCCCGTCTTATTAGCCCATGGGAAGTCGTACAAGCACGCTTTCGCAAAAAAATACGACGGTCATAAACTTTGCGCGAAGTCGTACGCGAGTCGAGTTTCGATCGGTTTTTCGTGCACCATCTCGGAAATTCAAAATACTGGCCATTCACGTTGTATTAGTCCATGGTAAGTCGTATGAGCATGGTTTCACGAAAAAACACGACGGTCATAAACTTTGCGCAGAGTCGAGTTTCGATCGATTTTTCGTGCACCGTCTCGGAAATTCAAAATACTGGTCTTTCCCGTCTTATTAGCCCATGGGAAGTCGTACAAGCACGCTTTCGCAAAAAAAGACGACGGTCAAAAACATTGCGCGAAGTCGCGCGCTGTGTCGAGTTTCGATTGGTTTTACGTGCACCATCTCGGAAATTCAAAATACTGGCCATTCACGTTGTATTAGCCCATGGTAAGTCGTATGAGCATGGTTTCACGAAAAAACGTGACCATCATAATCTTTGCGAGAGTTGAGTTTCGATCGGTTTTTCGTGCACCGTCTCGAAAATTCAAAATACTGATCTTTCCCGTCTTATTAGCCCATGGGAAGTCGTACAAGCACGCTTTCGCAACAAAATACGACGGTCATAAACTTTGCGCGAACTTGGTGCAAAGTCGAGTTTCGATCTGTTTTTCGTGCACCGTCACAGAAATTCAAAATACTGGTCATTCACGATGTATTAGCCCATGGTAAGTCGTCTGAGCATGGTTTCACGAAAAAACGCGACGGTCTTAAACTTTGCGCAGAGTCGAGTTTCGATCGGTTTTTCGTTCACCGTCTCGGAAATTCAAAATACTGGTTTTTCCCGTCTTATTAGCCCATGGGAAGTCGTACAAGCTCGCTTTCGCAAAAAAATACGACAGTCAAAAACATTGCGCGAAGTCGCGCGCTATGTCGAGTTTCGATTGGTTTTACGTGCACCATCTCGGAAATTCATAATACTGGCCATTCACGATGTATTAGCCCATGGTAAGTCGTATGAGCATAGTTTCATGAAAAAACGCGACGGTCATAAACTTTGCGCAGAGTCGAGTT
The DNA here is from genome assembly GCA_029747655.1 of Ensete ventricosum. Classification (NCBI taxonomy): domain Eukaryota; kingdom Viridiplantae; phylum Streptophyta; class Magnoliopsida; order Zingiberales; family Musaceae; genus Ensete; species Ensete ventricosum. The sequence goes on from JAQQAF010000003.1 coordinate 42,001,520, forward strand.
TCGATCGATTTTTCGTGCACCGTTTCGGAAATTCAAAATACTGGTCTTTCCCGTCTTATTAGCCCATGGGAAGTCGTACAAGCACGCTTTCGCAAAAAAAGACGACGGTCATAAACTTTGCGCGAAGTCGAGCGCGAGTCGAGTTTCGATCGGTTTTTCGTGCACCGTCTCGGAAATTCAAAATACTGGCCATTCATGTTGTATTAGCCCATGGTAAGTCGTATGAGCTTGGTTTCACGAAAAAACGCAACGGTCATAAACTTTTCGCAGAGTCGAGTTTCGATCGGTTTTTCGTGCACCGTCTCGGAAATTCAAAATACTGGTCATTCACGATGTATGCCCATGGTAAGTCGTATGAGCATTGTTTCACCAAAAAACGCGACCGTCATAATCTTTGCGAGAGTCGAGTTTCGATCGGTTTTTCGTGCACCGTCTTGGAAATTCAAAATACTGGTCTTTCCCGTCTTATTAGCCCATGGGAAGTCGTACAAGCACGCTTTCGCAAAAAAATACGACGGTCATAAACTTTGCGCGAACTTTGAGCAAAGTCGAGTTTCGATCGGTTTATCGTGCACCGTCACAGAAATTCAAAATACTGGTCATTTACGATGTATTAGCCCATGGTAAGTCGTATGAGCATGGTTTCAAGAAAAAACGCGACAGTCATAAACTTTGCGCAGAGTTGAGTTTCGATCGATTTTTCGTGCACCATCTCGGAAATTCAAAATACTGGTATTTCCCATCTTATTTTTTTTTGGTAAGTAAAGATAATGTATTTTGTAACAGATTTGTACAAAGAAGCTTTGTCTACACAAGCCATAGACTAAAGCCTGAAGTCTCTTAGTGTAGTCGAGAAGATTGCACCCCACCTAAAGAAGGTGAAATGGGCACGCTTCATCAAACTCATCTCCAAGAGTAGCATAAGGAAGTTAATAAATAATAAAATGCAATAGCTAGACTGTTCTGGACTACTTGTGGATACATCACAAAATATAAGTTTTGCCCCATATAATACATTACAATCTTCATCATTATTCGAGTGATTCTTGACGAATGGAAAAATTGAATCTTGTGAAAATATCTTTCTCTCTTCTTGTTAGGTGCTCTGTACTCAATTCTTGCTCCATACATGATCGTGAGTCCTGAAGAATCTCTATCAGAATTTGAGCTTTGTTCATGTTGTGACACTAAAAAATTCTGCCACACCTCTCCTTCCAAATCCACCATATAGCACATCTGAATATAATTCTTGCTAGTTGTGTAAGAGGCCCCTTTCTTGAGAAGCTTTGCATAAGCATTTCTAATTCATGATGCAAGTTTGGCCGTGGTAGCCTTTGAAAATCAAATCGCTTCAAAATCTCCTTCCATATCCAAGATGAATAATCACAAGCAAAGTAGAGATGGTCAACACTTTCTTCATTTTGCATACACAAAGAGCACCGATTTACAATATAAATACCTCTTCGCTGCATATTGTCCATCGTAGGAAGTTTGCCGAGAAGGGCCTGCCATGTACATAAGGAATGTCGCTGTGAGCATGGACTATCCCATGTCCAACTACTTTGGATCCACTTGTTGTTTCGTCGTCTAATTTGGTTCCATGCAGATGTAGCACTAAATTTACTGTTATCATGAAGCCAAATAAGCATATCTGAAGAGTTGTTCTTGATTGGAATAGCCCTAATAGTCGGCCAAAGTAATAACATGTCAGGGAACGTAGGGTTGGGAAGACACCAAGTACCATTGTTAATGAATTCAGAAACCTTCCAGTCTTTGGGAGCCCCCAGATCCTGTCGTACTCTATCACCAAATATCTGAAATATACTTTTCCCATTCACCCAAGGATCATACCACATATTAATATTGGTTCCAGAAGAAATCACATAAGAAATATTGTTACGTAGCCATCGCCTTGCCTTCAGAATTCCTTTCCAAGCAGAAGAATGAGATGTTTTTGCAGATGTTTCCCAGATTGATTCCTTGGTTAGGTACCTTGCAAAAACCCATTGTGACCATAAGGAAGACTTGTTTTGTAAAATATCTCATAATTGCTTTACCATACAAGCTTTATTCCAATCTCTAATATGTCAAAGATTCAGCCCCCCTTCATCCTTCGGTTTGCAAATGCTGTCCCAATTCACCATGTAAAATATTTCCCGTCTTATTAGCCCATGGGAAGTCGTACAAGCACGCTTTCGCAAAAAAATACGACGGTCATAAACTTTGCGCGAAGTCGTGCGCGAGTCGAGTTTCGATCGGTTTTTTCGTGCACCGTCTCGGAAATTCAAAATACTGGCCATTCACGTTGTATTAGCCCATGGTAAGTCGTATGAGCTTGGTTTCACGAAAAAAAGCGACGGTCATAAACTTTGCGCAGAGTCGAGTTTCGATCGGTTTTTCGTGCACCGTCTCGGAAATTCAAAATACTGGTCTTTCCCGTCTTATTAGCCCATGGGAAGTCGTACAAGCACGCTTTCGCAAAAAATACGACGGTCATAAACTTTGCGCGAAGTCGTACGCGAGTCGAGTTTCGATCGGTTTTTCGTGCACCGTCTCGGAAATTCAAAATACTGGCCATTCACGTTGTATTAGCCCATGGTAAGTCGTATGAGCTTGGTTTCACGAAAAAAAACGACGGTCATAAACTTTGCGCAGAGTCGAGTTTCGATCGGTTTTTCGTGCACCGTCTCGGAAATTCAAAATACTGGTCTTTCCCGTCTTATTAGCCCATGGGAAGTCGTACAAGCACGCTTTCGCAAAAAAATACGACGGTCAGAAACTTTGCGCGAAGTCGTGCACAAGTCGAGTTTCGATCGGTTTTTCGTGCAACGTCTCGGAAATTCCAAATACTGGCCATTCACGTTGTATTAGCCCATGGTAAGTTGTATGAGCTTGGTTTCACGAAAAAACGCAACGGTCATAAACTTTGCGCAGAGTCGAGTTTCGATCGGTTTTTCGTGCACCGTCTCGGAAATTCAAAAAACTGGTCTTTCCCGTCTTATTACCCATGGCAAGTCGTACAAGCACGCTTTCGCAAAAAAATACGACGGTCATAAACTTTGCGCGAACTTTGCGCAAAGTCGAGTTTCGATCGGTTTTTCGTGCACCGTTACAGAAATTCAAAATACTGGTCATTCACTATGTATTAGCCCATGGTAAGTCGTCTGGGCATGGTTTCACGAAAAAACGCGACGGTCTTAAACTTTGCGCAGAGTCGAGTTTCGATCGGTTTTTCGTTCACCGTCTCGGAAATTCAAAATACTGGTCTTTCCCGTCTTATTAGCCCATGGGAAGTCGTACAAGCACGCTTTCGCAAAAAAATACGACGGTCATAAACTTTGCGCGAAGTCGTACGCGAGTCGAGTTTCGATCGGTTTTTCGTGCACCGTCTCGGAAATTCAAAATGGCCATTCACGTTGTATTAGCCCATGGTAAGTCGTATGAGCATGGTTTCAAGAAAAAACGCGACGGTCATAAACTTTGCGCAGAGTCGAGTTTCGATCGGTTTTTCGTGCACCGTCTCGGAAATTCAAAATACTGGACTTTCCCTTCTTATTAGCCCATGGGAAGTCGTACAAGCACGCTTTCGCAAAAAAATACGACGGTCATAAACTTTGCGCGAAGTCGTACGCGAGTCGAGTTTCGATCGGTTTTTCGTGCACCGTCTCGGAAATTCAAAATGGCCATTCACGTTGTATTAGCCCATGGTAAGTCGTATGAGCATGGTTTCAAGAAAAAACGCGAAGGTCATAAACTTTGCGCAGAGTCGAGTTTCGATCGGTTTTTCTTGCACCGTCTCGGAAATTCAAAATACTGGACTTTCCCTTCTTATTAGCCCATGGGAAGTCGTACAAGCACGCTTTCGCAAAAAAATACGACGGTCATAAACTTTGCGCGAAGTCGTGCGCGAGTCGAGTTTCGATCGGTTTTTCGTGCACCGTCTCGGAAATTCAAAATACTGGCCATTCACGTTGTATTAGCCCATGGTAAGTCGTATGAGCTTGGTTTCACGAAAAAAAACGACGGTCATAAACTTTGCGCAGAGTCGAGTTTCGATCGGTTTTTCGTGCACCGTCTCGGAAATTCAAAATACTGGTCTTTCCCGTCTTATTAGCCCATGGGAAGTCGTACAAGCACGCTTTCGCAAAAAAATACGACGGTCATAAACTTTGCGCGAACTTGGTGCAAAGTCGAGTTTCGATCGGTTTATCGTGCACCGTCACATAAATTCAAAATACTGGTCATTCACGATGTATTAGCCCATGGTAAGTCGTCTGAGCATGGTTTCATGAAAAAACGAGACGGTCTTAAACTTTGCGCAGAGTCGAGTTTCGATCGGTTTTTCGTGCACCGTCTCGGAAATTTAAAAAACTGGTCTTTCCCGTCTTATTACCCATGGCAAGTCGTACAAGCACGCTTTCGCAAAAAAATACGACGGTCATAAACTTTGCGCGAACTTTGCGCAAAGTCGAGCTTCGATCGGTTTTTCGTGCACCGTTACAGAAATTCAAAATACTGGTCATTCACTATGTATTAGCCCATGGTAAGTCGTCTGGGCATGGTTTCACGAAAAAATGCGACGGTCTTAAACTTTGCGCAGAGTCGAGTTTCGATCGGTTTTTCGTTCACCGTCTCGGAAATTCAAAATACTGGCCTTTCCCGTCTTATTAGCCCATGGGAAGTCGTACAAGCACGCTTTCGCAAAAAAATACGACGGTCATAAACTTTGCGCGAACTTGGTGCAAAGTCGAGTTTCGATCGGTTTTTCGTGCACCGTCTCGGAAATTCAAAATAGTGGCCATTCACGTTGTATTAGCCCATGGTAAGTCGTATGAGCATAGTTTCACGAAAAAACGCAACGGTCATAAACTTTGCGCAGAGTCGAGTTTCGATCGGTTTTTCGTTCACCGTCTCGGAAATTCAAAATACTGGTCTTTCCCGTCTTATTAGCCCATGGGAAGTCGTACAAGCACGCTTTCACAAAAAAATACGACGGTCATAAACTTTGCGCGAAGTCGTACGCGTGTCGAGTTTCGATCGGTTTTTCGTGCACCGTCTCGGAAATTCAAAATGGCCATTCACGTTGTATTAGCCCATGGTAAGTCGTATGAGCATGGTTTCAAGAAAAAACGCGACGGTCATAAACTTTGCGCAGAGTCGAGTTTCGATCGGTTTTTCGTGCACCGTCTCGGAAATTCAAAATGGCCATTCACGTTGTATTAGCCCATGGTAAGTCGTATGAGCATGGTTTCAAGAAAAAACGCGACGGTCATAAACTTTGCGCAGAGTCGAGTTTCGATCGGTTTTTCGTGCACCGTCTCGGAAATTCAAAATACTGGACTTTCCCTTCTTATTAGCCCATGGGAAGTCGTACAAGCACGCTTTCGCAAAAAAATACGACGGTCATAAACTTTGCGCGAAGTCGTGCGCGAGTCGAGTTTCGATCGGTTTTTCGTGCACCGTCTCAGAAATTCAAAATACTGGCCATTCACGTTGTATTAGCCCATGGTAAGTCGTATGAGCTTGGTTTCAGGAAAAAAAGCGACGGTCATAAACTTTGCGCAGAGTCGAGTTTCGATCGGTTTTTCGTGCACCGTCTCGGAAATTCAAAATACTGGTCTTTCCCGTCTTATTAGCCCATGGGAAGTCGTACAAGCACGCTTTCGCAAAAAAATACGACGGTCATAAACTTTGCGCGAACTTGGTGCAAAGTCGAGTTTCGATCGGTTTTTCATGCACCGTCACATAAATTCAAAATACTGGTCATTCACGATGTATTAGCCCATGGTAAGTCGTCTGAGCATGGTTTCATGAAAAAACGAGACGGTCTTAAACTTTGCGCAGAGTCGAGTTTCGATCGGTTTTTCGTGCACCGTCTCGGAAATTCAAAAAACTGGTCTTTCCCGTCTTATTAACCCATGGGAAGTCGTACAAGCACGCTTTCGCAAAAAAATACGACGGTCATAAACTTTGCGCGAACTTGGTGCAAAGTCGAGTTTCGATCGGTTTTTCGTGCACCGTCTCGGAAATTCAAAATAGTGGCCATTCACGTTGTATTAGCCCATGGTAAGTCGTATGAGCATGGTTTCACGAAAAAACGCAACGGTCATAAACTTTGCGCAGAGTCGAGTTTCGATCGGTTTTTCGTTCACCGTCTCGGAAATTCAAAATACTGGTCTTTCCCGTCTTATTAGCCCATGGGAAGTCGTACAAGCACGCTTTCACAAAAAAATACGACGGTCATAAACTTTGCGCGAAGTCGTACGCGAGTCGAGTTTCGATCGGTTTTTCGTGCACCGTCTCGGAAATTCAAAATGGCCATTCACGTTGTATTAGCCCATGGTAAGTCGTATGAACATGGTTTCAAGAAAAAACGCGACGGTCATAAACTTTGCGCAGAGTCGAGTTTCGATCGGTTTTTCGTGCACCGTCTCGGAAATTCAAAATGGCCATTCACGTTGTATTAGCCCATGGTAAGTCGTATGAGCATGGTTTCAAGAAAAAACGCGACGGTCATAAACTTTGCGCAGAGTCGAGTTTCGATCGGTTTTTTCGTGCACCGTCTCGGAAATTCAAAATACTGGACTTTCCCTTCTTATTAGCCCATGGGAAGTCGTACAAGCACGCTTTCGCAAAAAAATACGACGGTCATAATCTTTGCGCGAAGTCGTGCGCGAGTCGAGTTTCGATCGGTTTTTCGTGCACCGTCTCAGAAATTCAAAATACTGGCCATTCACGTTGTATTAGCCCATGGTAAGTCGTATGAGCTTGGTTTCACGAAAAAAAGCGACGGTCATAAACTTTGCGCAGAGTCGAGTTTCGATCGGTTTTTCGTGCACCGTCTCGGAAATTCAAAATACTGGTCTTTCCCGTCTTATTAGCCCATGGGAAGTCGTACAAGCACGCTTTCGCAAAAAAATACGACGGTCATAAACTTTGCGCGAACTTGGTGCAAAGTCGAGTTTCGATCGGTTTTTCGTGCACCGTCACATAAATTCAAAATACTGGTCATTCACGATGTATTAGCCCATGGTAAGTCGTCTGAGCATGGTTTCATGAAAAAACGAGACGGTCTTAAACTTTGCGCAGAGTCGAGTTTCGATCGGTTTTTCGTGCACCGTCTCGGAAATTCAAAAAACTGGTCTTTCCCGTCTTATTACCCATGGCAAGTCGTACAAGCACGCTTTCGCAAAAAAATACGACGGTCATAAACTTTGCGCGAACTTGGTGCAAAGTCGAGTTTCGATCGGTTTTTCGTGCACCGTCCCAGAAATTCAAAATACTGGTCATTCACGATGTATTAGCCCATGGTAAGTCGTCTGAGCATGGTTTCACGAAAAAACGCGACGGTCTTAAACTTTGCGCAGAGTCGAGTTTCGATCGGTTTTTCGTTCACCGTCTCGGAAATTCAAAATACTGGTCTTTCCCGTCTTATTAGCCCATGGGAAGTCGTACAAGCACGCTTTCGCAAAAAAATACGACGGTCATAAACTTTGCGCGAAGTCGTACGCGAGTCGAGTTTCGATCGGTTTTTCGTGCACCGTCTCGGAAATTCAAAATGGCCATTCACGTTGTATTAGCCCATGGAAAGTCGTATGAGCATGGTTTCAAGAAAAAACGCGACGGTCATAAACTTTGCGCAGAGTCGAGTTTCGATCGATTTTTCGTGCACCGTCTCGGAAATTCAAAATACTGGTATTTCCCGTCTTATTAGCCCTTGGGAAGTCGTACAAGCACGCTTTCGCAAAAAAATACGACGGTCATAAACTTTGCGCGAAGTCGTACGCGAGTCTAGTTTCGATCGGTTTTTCGTGCACCGTCTCGGAAATTCAAAATGGTCATTCACGTTGTATTAGCCCATGGTAAGTCGTATGAGCATGGTTTCAAGAAAAAACGCGACGGTCATAAACTTTGCGCAGAGTCGAGTTTCGATCGGTTTTTCGTGCACCGTCTCGGAAATTCAAAATACTGGACTTTCCCTTCTTATTAGCCCATGGGAAGTCGTACAAGCACGCTTTCGCAAAAAAATACGACGGTCATAAACTTTGCGCGAAGTCGTGCGCGAGTCGAGTTTCGATCGGTTTTTCGTGCACCGTCTCAGAAATTCAAAATACTGGCCAAATACTGGCCATTCACGTTGTATTAGCCCATGGTAAGTCGTATAAGCTTGGTTTCACGAAAAAAAGCGACGGTCATAAACTTTGCGCAGAGTCGAGTTTCGATCGGTTTTTCGTGCACTGTCTCGGAAATTCAAAATACTTGTCTTTCCCGTCTTATTAACCCATGGGAAGTCGTACAAGCACGCTTTCGCAAAAAAATACGACGGTCATAAACTTTGCGCGAACTTGGTGCAAAGTCGAGTTTCGATCGGTTTTTCGTGCACCGTCTCGGAAATTCAAAATAGTGGCCATTCACGTTGTATTAGCCCATGGTAAGTCGTATGAGCATGGTTTCACGAAAAAACGCAACGGTCATAAACTTTGCGCAAAGTCGAGTTTCGATCGGTTTTTCGTTCACCGTCTCGGAAATTCAAAATACTGGTCTTTCCCGTCTTATTAGCCCATGGGAAGTCGTACAAGCACGCTTTCACAAAAAAATACGACGGTCATAAACTTTGCGCGAAGTCGTACGCGAGTCGAGTTTCGATCGGTTTTTCGTGCACCGTCTCGGAAATTCAAAATGGTCATTCACGTTGTATTAGCCCATGGTAAGTCGTATGAGCATGGTTTCAAGAAAAAACGCGACGGTCATAAACTTTGCGCAGAGTCGAGTTTCGATCGGTTTTTCGTGCACCGTCTCGGAAATTCAAAATACTGGACTTTCCCTTCTTATTAGCCCATGGGAAGTCGTACAAGCACGCTTTCGCAAAAAAATACGACGGTCATAAACTTTGCGCGAAGTCGTGCGCGAGTCGAGTTTCGATCGGTTTTTCGTGCACCGTCTCAGAAATTCAAAATACTGGCCATTCACGTTGTATTAGCCCATGGTAAGTCGTATGAGCTTGGTTTCACGAAAAAAAGCGACGGTCATAAACTTTGCGCAGAGTCGAGTTTCGATCGATTTTTCGTGCACCGTCTCGGAAATTCAAAATACTGGTCTTTCCCGTCTTATTAGCCCATGGGAAGTCGTACAAGCACGCTTTCGCAAAAAAATACGACGGTCATAAACTTTGCGCGAACTTGGTGCAAATTCGAGTTTCGATCGGTTTTTCGTGCACCGTCACATAAATTCAAAATACTGGTCATTCACGATGTATTAGCCCATGGTAAGTCGTCTGAGCATGGTTTCATGAAAAAATGAGACGGTCTTAAACTTTGCGCAGAGTCGAGTTTCGATCGGTTTTTCGTTCACCGTCTCGGAAATTCAAAATACTGGTCTTTCCCGTCTTATTAACCCATGGGAAGTCATACAAGCACGCTTTCGCAAAAAAATACGACGGTCATAAACTTTGCGCGAACTTGGTGCAAAGTCGAGTTTCGATCGGTTTTTCGTGCACCGTCCCAGAAATTCAAAATACTGGTCATTCACGATGTATTAGCCCATGGTAAGTCGTCTGAGCATGGTTTCACGAAAAAACGCGACGGTCTTAAACTTTGCGCAGAGTCGAGTTTCGATCGGTTTTTCGTTCACCGTCTCGGAAATTCAAAATACTGGTCTTTCCCGTCTTATTAGCCCATGGGAAGTCGTACAAGCACGCTTTCGCAAAAAAAGACGGCGGTCATAAACTTTGCGCGAAGTCTGCGCGAGTCGAGTTTCGATCGGTTTTTCGTGCACCGTCTCGGAAATTCAAAATATATGCCATTCACGTTGTATTAGCACATGGTAAGTCGTATGAGCATGGTTTCACGAAAAAATGCGACGGTCATAAAATTTGCGCAGAGTCGAGTTTCGATCAGTTTTTCGTGCACCGTCTCGGAAATTCAAAATACTGGATTTTCCCGTCTTATTAGCCCATGGGAAGTCGTACAAGCACGCTTTCGCAAAAAAATATGACGGTCATAAACTTTGCGCGAAGTAGTGCGCGAGTCGAGTTTCGATCGGTTTTTTGTGCACCGTCTCGGAAATTCAAAATACTGGCCATTCACATTGTATTAGCCCATGGTAAGTCGTATGAGCTTGGTTTCACGAAAAAACGCGACGGTCATGAACTTTGCGCAGAGTTGAGTTTCGATCGGTTTTTCGTGCACCGTCTCGGAAATTCAAAATACTTGTCTTTCCCGTCTTATTAACCCATGGGAAGTCGTACAAGCACGCTTTCGCAAAAAAATACGACGGTCATAAACTTTGCGCGAAGTTGGTACAAAGTCGAGTTTCGATCGGTTTTTCGTGCACCGTCCCAGAAATTCAAAATACTGGTCATTCACGATGTATTAGCCCATGGTAAGTCGTCTGAGCATGGTTTCACGAAAAAACGCGACGGTCTTAAACTTTGCGCAGAGTCGAGTTTCGATCGGTTTTTCGTTCACCGTCTCGGAAATTCAAAATACTGGTCTTTCCCGTCTTATTAGCCCATGGGAAGTCGTACAAGCACGCTTTCGCAAAAAAATACGACGGTCATAAACTTTGCGCGAAGTCGTACGCGAGTCGAGTTTCGATCGGTTTTTCGTGCACCGTCTCGGAAATTCAAAATGGCCATTCACGTTGTATTAGCCCATGGTAAGTCGTATGAGCATGGTTTCAAGAAAAAACGCGACGGTCATAAACTTTGCGCAGAGTCGAGTTTCGATCGATTTTTCGTGCACCGTCTCGGAAATTCAAAATACTGGTATTTCCCGTCTTATTAGCCCTTGGGAAGTCGTACAAGCACGCTTTCGCAAAAAAATACGACGGTCATAAACTTTGCGCGAAGTCGTGCGCGAGTCGAGTTTCGATCGGTTTTTCGTGCACCGTCTCGGAAATTCAAAATACTGGCCATTCACGTTGTATTAGCCCATGGTAAGTCGAATGAGCATGGTTTCACGAAAAAACGCGACGGTCATAATCTTTGCGAGAGTCGAGTTTCGATCGGTTTTTCGTGCACGGTCTTGGAAATTCAAAATACTGGTCTTTCCCGTCTTATTAGCCCATGGGAAGTCGTACAAGCTCTTTTTTTGGTAAGTAAAGATAATATATTTTGTAAAAGATTTGTACAAAGAAGCTTTGTCTACACAAGCCATAGACTAAAGCCTGAAGTCTCTTAGTGTAGTCGAGAAGATTGTACCCCACCTAAAGAAGGTGAAATGGGCACACTTCATCAAACTCATTTCAAAGAGTAGCACAATGAAGTTAATAAAAAAATACAATAGCTAGACTGTTCTGGAGTACTTGTGGATACATCACAAAATATAAGCTTTGCCCCATAATACATTACAATCTTCATCATTATTCGAGTGATTATTGACTAATGAAAAAATTGAATCGTGTGAAAATCTCTTTCTCTCTTCTTGTTAGGTGCTCTATATTCAATTCTTGCTCCATGCATGATCGTGAGTCCTGAAGAATCTCTATCAGAATTTGAGCCTTGTTCATGTTGTGACACTCAAAAATTCTGCCACACCTCTCCTTCCAAATCCACCAAATAGCACATCTGAATATAATTCTTGCTAGTTGTGTAAGAGAACCCTTTCTTGAGAAGCCTTGCATTAGCCTTTCTAGTTCATGATGCAAGTTTGGCCGTGGTAGCCTTTGAAGATCAAATCGTTTCAAGATCTCCTTCCATATCCAAGATGAATAATAACAAGCAAAGTAGAGATGGTCAACACTTTCTTCCTTTTGCATACACAAAGAGCACCGATTTACAATATAAATACCTCTTCAAAGTCGTACAAGCACGCTTTCGCAAAAAAATACGATGCTCATAAACTTTGCGCGAAGTCGTGCGCTGTGTCGAGTTTCGATCGGTTTTTCGTGCACCGTCTCAGAAATTCAAAATACTGGCCATTCACGTTGTATTAGCCCATGGTAAGTCGTATGAGCATGGTTTCACGAAAAAACGCGACGGTCATAAACTTTTTAGCTGAGTCGAGTTTCGATCGATTGTTCGTGCACCGTCTCGGAAATTCAAAATACTGGTCTTTCCCGTCTTATTAGCCCTTGGGAAGTCGTACAAGCACGCTTTCGCAAAAAAATACGACGGTCATAAATTTGCGCGAACTTTGCGCGAACAACGGGAGAGGGTTGCTCCTCAACCGCTGGTTACTTCACAGCGGGAGGGGGTTGCTCCTCTCCAACAGCCGCTGGTTCCTCCCCAGCAGCTTAGGCCGGTTTCACATCAGGATGTTCCACTGCTGAATTCTTCTTCTCGACGGGATGCTCCTTCAATGAACCAGGCCCGAGGTCGTTCACGATCTAGATCACGACCTCCTGCTCCTATTTCCCGAGATCCTCGGCCTTGGAGTAGCCTCTTCAAGGCTCCAGTGGGTAGTCCGGATCTTCGACTGGACTTTTTTGCTCCAGAAGTACAGGTTGATCAGAAGATTGCTGTGTATGAGGCTATTGATTCTGACGAACTAATTGAGACATGGTCCATGGCAATTGTGGGCTACGTTGTTGGACTAAGAACATCATTTTTTCCATTATCCTCATATATCAGAACTCGTTGGGGAATATCAACATTTGATCTTCATATGTTGGAGACCGGATTCTTTGTATGCAAGCTTTATTCTGAAGAAGATTTACAACGGGTCCTTGAAGGACTTTGGACTATCCGTGGTCATCCAATGATACTACGACGCTGGGCACCTGATGTGAGATTGGAGTTAGACAGTCTACAATCTATCCCAATATGGGTTTCTTTCCATGGACTTCCACTACATCTCTCGGGTCGTCGTTTTATTGCAAAGCTTTGCAGCACCTTGGGACAGCCATTGTATATTGATAAGGCAACAGCTTCGCAAACGAGATTGACCTTTGCCAGAGCTTGTGTAATGGTTTCTTCCGATGAGGAACTACCGAATGAAGTTTCTTACCGTGATCTTGATGGGAGCACTCGAAAGGTGAAAGTCTCATATTCTTGGAAGCCACAACGATGCAAGGTTTGTCTATCTTTTGGACATGTAAATGGTGCTTGCCAACAGCCTTCACAAAAAATCACACAGGTCTACCGACCACGCCAAGAGCCACAGAATGGGGTCATTACCACTAAACCAAGCACTGATACTCCAGTGCCAACAGAGATGATGACGGAGAAGAGGAATGAGCACTCTGACTCGTTGGGGCAGCGGCACGAACAGGAGAAAGACAAGTCAGGACTTTCATCTTTTCCTATTATATCAGAGACTTTCACTGCAGGAGCTTCCCATGGTTCTCACTCCCCAATAACAACCTCGCCGTCACGAATCATTCCTTCAGATAATCAGGAAATTTCATTTCAACAACCTCTTGGGAACAAAGACATTGCAACTCACCAAACTCATCGCTCTTCGACACATCCCACTATTCAGGACTCCTTGCCTCAAGGTACGCAAAAGTTTAAACATTTGCAAGCTGTGGATGAGGTGGATAAATATAGGAATAAAGGATTAAAGGGTAAAGATATTATGCGGGAGGACCATGTAAAATCAAAGGATAAGAAAAAGGATGGTAGTGTCCTCCCAAAATCGCATGCTCTTCCTTCTATCTAGTATTGATGAAAATAATCTGTTGGAATGTTCGTGGACTTAATAAGACTGAGAAATGTCGGGAGCTCAATAGAATAATCCGATCTGCTGCATGTGATATTGTGATTCTTGTGGAAACAAAAATTAAAACCCATCGTGTTCGAGTTCAGAAGAATTTAATATGGCCTGAGGCAGAACTTTTTACTAATGATTCTCAGGATACTTATGGTCGAGTTTGGGTCTTATGGCATCCTAACCTTGTTACTGCTTGGTTTATTTCTGCTACTAATCAATTCATTCATCTTAAGGCAGAGGATAAACAGACTGGATGTCAATTCAATATTACCGGTATCTATGCATCTAACAGTATGCCTGACAGGAATGCTCTATGGCGTGATCTGGTTAGCATTGCAAATATTTATCCTACAGTACCTTGGGTTGTTCTCGGTGACTTTAATACTGTCAGATACACAAATGAGAAAGTGGGGGGTAGAGTGCTTTCAGAATGTCAGCTTCAATATTTTAATGATTGTATAGATACTGCTGCATTGACTGACATGAAATCTGTAGGTGATTGGTTCTCATGGAACAAACAAAGTACTGCTGATAGAAAAATTATGGCTCGACTTGACAGATGTTTGATAAATCAGGAATGGTTAGCAGTTTTCCCAGATTCACTTCTTGAGTACGGTGCTAAGTTATTTTCGGATCACTCTATTATGCATATACATGCAGATAAAGCACTACCCAGAGTCAAGAAACCTTTTAGATTTTTTAATATGTGGAGTTCTCACCCTAAGTTCCTCGAAGTTATTAAGTCAGCTTGGGACATTAATGTATTTGGTTCTCCTCCTTACATCCTATGTCAAAAGCTAAAAGCATGCAAAGCAGCACTTAAGAAGTGGAATTCAACTACATTCGAAAATATCACCAACAGGGTTCAGTTACAAGCACGCTTTTGCAAAAAAATACGACGGTCATAAACTTTGCGCAGAGTCGAGTTTCGATCAGTTTTTCGTGCACCGTCTCGGAAATTCAAAATACTGGCCATTCACGTTGTATTAGCCCATGGTAAGTCGTATGAGCATGGTTTCACAAAAAAACGCGACGGTCATAAACTTTGCGCAGAGTCGAGTTTCGATCGATTTTTCGTGCACCGTCTCGGAAATTCAAAATACTGGACTTTCCCGTCTTATTAGCCCATGGGAAGTCGTACAAGCACGCTTTCGCAAAAAAATATGACGGTCATAAACTTTGCGCGAAGTCGTGCGCGAGTCGAGTTTCGATCGGTTTTTCGTGCACCGTCTCGGAAATTCAAAATACTGGCCATTCACGTTTTATTAGCCCATGGTAAGACGTATAAGCGTGGTTTCACGAAAAAACGCGACGGTCATAAACTTTGCGCAGAGTCGAGTTTCGATCGATTTTTCGTGCACCGTCTCGGAAATTCAAAATGCAGGTCTATCCCGTCTTATTAGCCCATGGGAAGTCGTACAAGCCCGCTTTCGCAAAAAAATACGACGGTCATAAACTTTGCGCGAACTTTGCGCAAACTCGAGTTTCGATCGGTTTTTCGTGCACCGTCACAGAAATTCAAAATACTGGTCATTCACGATGTATTAGCCCATGGTAAGTCATCTGAGCATGGTTTCACGAAAAAACGCGACGGTCTTAAACTTTGCGCAGAGTCGAGTTTCGATCGGTTTTTCGTGCACCGTCTCGGAAATTCAAAATACTGGTCTTTCCCGTCTTATTAGCCCATGGGAAGTCGTACAAGCACGCTTTCGCAAAAAAAATAAGACGGTCATAAACTTTGCGCGAACTTTGCGCAAAGTCAAGTTTCGATCGGTTTTTCGTGCACCGTCTCGGAAATTCAAAATAGTGGCCATTCACGTTGTATTAGCCCATGGTAAGTCGTATGAGCATGGTTTCACGAAAAAACGCAACGGTCATAAACTTTGCGCAGAGTCGAGTTTCGATCGGTTTTTCGTGCACCGTCTCGAAAATTCAAAATACTGGTCTTTCCCGTCTTATTAGCCCTTGGGAAGTCGTACAAGCACGCTTTCGCAAAAAAATACGACGGTCATAAACTTTGCGCGAACTTTGCGCAAAGTCGAGTTTCGATCGGTTTTTCGTGCACCGTCATAGAAATTCAAAATACTGGTCATTCACGATGTATTAGCCCATGGTAAGTCATCTGAGCATGGTTTCACGAAAAAACGCGACGGTCTTAAACTTTGCGCAGAGTCGAGTTTCGATCGGTTTTTCGTGCACCGTCTCGAAAATTCAAAATACTGGTCTTTCCCGTCTTATTAGCCCATGGGAAGTCGTACAAGCACGCTTTCGCAAAAAAATACCACGGTCATAAACTTTTCGCGAAGTCGTGCGCGAGTCGAGTTTCGATCGGTTTTTCGTGCACCGTCTCGGAAATTCAAAATACTGGTCATTCACGTTGTATTAGCCCATGGTAAGTCGTATGAGCATGGTTTCACGAAAAAACGCGACCGTCATAATCTTTGCGAGAGTCGAGTTTCGATCGGTTTTTCATGCACCGTCTTGGAAATTCAAAATACTGGTCTTTCCCGTCTTATTAGCCCATGGGAAGTCGTCCAAGCTCGCTTTCGCAAAAATTTACGACAGTCAAAAACTTTGCGCGAACTATGCGCAAAGTCGAGTTTCGATCGGTTTTTCGTGCACCGTCACAGAAATTCAAAATACTGGTCATTCACGTTGTATTAGCCCATGGTAAGTCGTATGAGCATGGTTTCACGAAAAAACGCGACGGTCTTAAACTTTGCGCAGAGTCGAGTTTCGATCGGTTTTTCGTTCACCGTCTCGGAAATTCAAAATACTGGTCTTTCCCGTCTTATTAGCCCATGGGAAGTCGTACAAGGACGCTTTCGCAAAAAAATACGACGGTCATAAAGTTTGTGCGAACTTTGCGCAAAGTCGAGTTTCGATCGGTTTTTCATGCACCGTCTCGGAAATTCAAAATACTGGCCATTCACGTAGTATTAGCCCATGGTAATTCGTCTGAGCATGGTTTCATGAAAAAACGCAACGGTCATAAACTTTACGCAGAGTCGAGTTTCGATCGAAAAAATACGACGGTCAAAAACTTTGCGCGAAGTCGTGCGCGAGTCGAGTTTCGATCGGTTTTTCATGCACCGTCTTGGAAATTCAAAATACTGGTCTTTCCCGTCTTATTAGCCCATGGGAAGTCGTCCAAGCTCGCTTTCGCAAAAATTTACGACAGTCAAAAACTTTGCGCGAACTATGCGCAAAGTCGAGTTTCGATCGGTTTTTCGTGCACCGTCACAGAAATTCAAAATACTGGTCATTCACGTTGTATTAGCCCATGGTAAGTCGTATGAGCTTGGTTTCACGAAAAAACGCGACGGTCTTAAACTTTGCGCAGAGTCGAATTTCGATCGGGTTTTCGTGCACCGTCACAGAAATTCAAAATACTGGTTATTCACGATGTATTAGCCCATGGTAAGTCATCTGAGCATGGTTTAACAAAAAAACGCGACGGTCTTAAACTTTGCGCAGAGTCGAGTTTCGATCGGTTGACATGAAATCTGTAGGTGATTGGTTCTCATGGAACAATCAAAGTACTGCTGATAGAAAAATTATGGCTCGACTTGACAGATGTTTGATAAATCAAGAATGGTTAGCAGTTTTCCCAGATTCACTTCTTGAGTACGGTGCTAAGTTATTTTCGGATCACTCTATTATGCATATACATGCAGATAAAGCACTACCCAGAGTCAAGAAACCTTTTAGATTTTTTAATATGTGGAGTTCTCACCCTAAGTTCCTCGAAGTTATTAAGTCAGCTTGGGACATTAATGTATTTGGTTCTCCTCCTTACATCCTATGTCAAAAGCTAAAAGCATGCAAAGCAGCACTTAAGAAGTGGAATTCAACTACATTCGAAAATATCACCAACAGGGTTCAGTTATGCAAGAAAGAACTTATGACTGTGCAAAGCGAGCTAAATCTTCAACCTCTGGATGCGAACCTTATATACAAAGAGGCTGCTGCTAGAAATAACTTTATGCAAGCTTTGAAGCAGGAGGAATGCTTTTTGAAACAGAAGTCACGACAGCATTGGCTTACTATAGGGGATTCTAATACGAAGTTTTTCTATGCTGCTATTGCTACCAGAAGGGCTACTAATCGTATCTAAAAATGCAAAGGTATAGATGGTAATCTCATTGAGGATTTGGATGAGGTTAAAAATTACACCGAGCAATTTTTTTATTCCTTACTCAATCAGCAGCAGCAGCCTAATAGTATTCATGTTGGGCCTACAAGACGACTTGATTCTGAAGCCCTCTCTCATCTTAATGCCCCAATAACAGATGATGAAATTGTGAAAGTTGTTTTTAAGTCCCCGAAGCACAAAAGCCCTGGTCCAGATGGATTTCCAGCTGAGTTTTATCAAATTGCATGGTCTATTGTAGGCAACGATGTCATAAAAGCTTGTCGACATTTTTTCTCCTCGGGTCATATTCTTAAAAAATGAATTGCACTTTTATTTCTTTAGTGCCTAAAAATGATGGAGCCGATTCATTGGAGAACTACCGTCCTATTTCACTGTGCAACTTTATTTATAAGGTTATCTCGAAGTTACTGGCAGATAGACTACAAAAGGTCATGAATAAGGTCATTAGTCCTAATCAGACTGCTTTTATTAAAGGGAGGAGTATCCATCATAATGTCCTGCTTGCTAATGATTTGGTTAAGGATCTACACTCAAAAATAAGAGGGAAAAAGATCTGTTTTAAAGCTGATTTACGAAAGGCCTTTGACTCAGTCAATAGGCAATTTATTTACACGATGCTCCATAATATGGGCTTCCCTCAGCACTGGGTTCAATGGATTCAATGTAGCTTGGAAACTCCAAAATTTTCGATTCTCTTTAATGGTTCACCTATTGGCTTCTTCGGGAGTAAGAATGGCATTCGGCAAGGCGATCCACTATCTCCTTATCTTTTTACGATTGCAATGGAAGGACTCAGTTGTATGTTAGAAGAGGCTGTTTCCAATGGCAAAATTAAGGTACCATATTATGGTTCTGTTTATATCTCTCACATAACATTTGCTAATGACCTTATTATCTTCCTTCGAGATGATCCAGTTTCTATGAGTAATATGGCAGATATTCTTAATGAATTTGGTATAGTTTCTGGTCTTAAGCTAAACCATGCAAAGAGCAAAGTATACGTTGGTGCTTGCATTGTAAATAAGGATCATATTGCTCAAACATTGGGAGTTGCTGAAGGAAATTTACCGGTTCCTTACTTGGGTCTTCCACTTATATCCACTGGAATCAACAAAGTCTCCTGTCAGCCTATCCTACAATAAATTAAGAACAGAATTTCCTCTTGGAAAAATAGGCTTCTTTCTAAAGCTGGACGACTTGAACTTATTCGATCAGTGTTGATCTCTTATTCTATTTATTGGTCTCATGCATTCCTTCTACCAGCCGGGCTTCTCAAGGATATTGATAAATTACTTATGAACTTCTTTTGGAATGGCACAGATGGTAAGGCAATGCATATGGTGAATTGGGACAACATTTGCAAACCGAAGGATGAAGGGGGCTTGAATCTTCGACATATTAGAGATTGGAATAAAGCTTGTATGGTAAAGCAATTATGGGATATTTTACAAAACAAGTCTTCTTTATGGTCACAATGGGTTTTTGCTAGGTACCTTACCAAGGAATCAATCTGGGAAGTATCTGCAAAAACATCTCATTCTGCTGCTTGGAAAGGAATTCTGAAGGCAAGGAGATGGCTACGTAACAATATTTCTTATGTGATTTCTTCTGGAACCAATATTAATATGTGGTATGATCCTTGGGTGAATGGGAAAAGTATATTTCAGATATTTGGTGATAGAGTACGACAGGATCTGGGGGCTCCCAAAGACTGGAAGGTTTCTGAATTCATTAACAATGGTACATGGTGTCTTCCTAACCCTACCTCCCCAGACATGTTATTACTTTGGCCGACTATTAGGGCTATTCCAATCAAGAACAACTCTTCAGATATGCTTATTTGGCTTCATGATAATGGTAAATTTAGTGCTACATCTGCATGGAACCAAATTAGACGACGAAACAACAAGTGGATCCCAAGTAGTTGGACATGGGATAGTCCATGCTCACAGCGACATTCCATATGTACATGGCAGGCCCTTCTCGGCAAACTTCCTACGATGGATAATATGCAGTGAAGAGGTATTTATATTGTAAATCGGTGCTCTTTGTGTATGCAAAAGGAAGAAAGTGTTGACCATCTATACTTTGCTTTTTTTTTTTTTTGGTAAGTAAAGATAATGTATTTTGTAAAAGATTTGTACAAAGAAGCTTTGTCTACACAAGCCATAGACTAAATCCTGAAGTCTCTTAGTGTAGTCGAGAAGATTGCACCCCACCTAAAGAAGGTGAAGTGGGCACGCTTCATCGAACTCATCTCCAAGAGTAGCACAAGGAAGTTAATAAATAAAAATGCAATAGCTAGACTGTTCTGGACCACTTGTGGATACATCACAAAATATAAGCTTTGCCCCATATAATACATTACAATCTTCATCATTATTCGAGTGATTCTTGACGAATGGAAAAATTGAATCTTGTGAAAATATCTTTCTCTCTTCTTGTTAGGTGCTCTGTATTCAATTCTTGCTCCATACATGATCGTGAGTCCTGAAGAATCTCTATCAGAATTTGAGCTTTGTTCATGTTGTGACACTCAAAAATTCTGCCACACCTCTCCTTCCAAATCCACCAAATGGCACATCTGAATATAATTCTTGCTAGTTGTGTAAGAGGCCCCTTTCTTGAGAAGTTTTGCATAAGCATTTCTAATTCATGATGCAAGTTTGGACGTGGTAGCCTTTGAAAATCAAATCGCTTCAAGATCTCCTTCCATATCCATGATGAATAATCACAAGCAAAGTAGAGATGGTCAACACTTTCTTCATTTTGCAAACACAGAGAGCACCGATTTACAATATAAATACCTCTTCGCTGCATATTGTCTATCGTAGGAAGTTTGTTGAGAAGGGCCTGCCATGTACATAAGGAATGTCGCTGTGAGCATGGACTATCCCATGTCCAACTACTTTGGATCCACTTGTTGTTTCGTCGTCTAATTTGGTTCCATGCAGATGTAGCACTAAATTTACCGTTATCATGAAGCCAAATAAGCATATCTGAAGAGTTGTTCTTGATTGGAATAGCCCTAATAGTCGGCCAAAGTAATAACATGTCAGGGGAGGTAGGGTTGGGAAGACACCATGTACCATTGTTAATGAATTCAGAAACCTTCCAGTCTTTGGGAGCCCCCAGATCCTGTCGTACTCTATCACCAAATATCTGAAATATACTTTTCCCATTCACCCAAGGATCATACCACATATTAATATTGGTTCCAGAAGAAATCACATAAGAAATATTGTTACGTAGCCATCGCCTTGCCTTCAGAATTCCTTTCCAAGCAGCAGAATGAGATGTTTTTGCAGATGTTTCCCAGATTGATTCCTTGGTTAGGTACCTAGCAAAAACCCATTGTGACCATAAGGAAGACTTGTTTTGTAAAATATCCCATAATTGCTTTACCATACAAGCTTTATTCCAATCTCTAATATGTCGAAGATTCAGCCCTCCTTCATCCTTCGGTTTGCAAATGTTGTCCCAATTCACCATGTGCATTGCCTTACCATCTGTGTCATTCCAAAAGAAGTTCATAAGTAATTTATCAATATCATGGAGAAGCCCGACAGGTAGAAGGAATGCATGAGACCAATAAATAGAATAAGAGATCAACACTGATCGAATAAGTTCAAGTCGTCCAGCTTTAGAAAGAAGCCTATTTTTCCAAGAGGAAATTCTGTTCTTAATTTTTTGTAGGATAGGCTGACAGGAGACTTTGTTGATTCCAGTGGATATAAGTGGGAGACCCAAGTAAGGAACCGGTAAATTTCCTTCAGCCACTCCCAATGTTTGAGCAATATGATCCTTATTGACAATGCAAGCACCCACATATACTTTGCTCTTTGCATGGTTTAGTTTAAGACCAGAAACTTTACCAAATTCATTAAGAATATCTGCCAGATTACTCACAGAAGCTGGATCATCTCGAAGGAAGATAATAAGGTCATCGACAAATGTTATGTGAGAGATATAAACAGAACCATAATGTGGTACCTTAATTTTGCCATTGGAAATAGCCTCTTCTAACATACAACTGAGCCCTTCCATTGCAATGGTAAAAAGATAAGGAGATAGTGGATCGCCTTGCCGAATGCCATTCTTACTCCCAAAGAAGCCAATAGGTGAACCATTAAAGAGAATCGAAAATTTTGGAGTTTCCAAGCAACATTGAATCCATTTAACCCAGTGATGAGGGAAGCCCATATTATGGAGCATCATGTAAATAAAATTCCTATTGACTGAGTCAAAGGCCTTTCGTAAATCAGCTTTAAAACAGATCTTTTTCCCTCTTGTTTTAGAATGTAGATCCTTAACCAAATCATTAGCAAGCAGGACATTATGATGGATACTCCTCCCTTTAAGAAAAGCAGCCTGATTTGGACTAATGACCTTATTCATGACCTTTTGTAGTCTATCTGCCAGCAACTTAGAGATAACCTTATAAATAAAGTTGCACAGTGAAATAGGACGGTAGTTCTCCAATGAATCGGCTCCATCATTTTTAGGCACTAAAGAAATAAAAGTGCAATTCATTTCTTTAAGAATATGACCTGAGGAGAAAAAATGTCGACAAGCTTTTATGACATCGTTGCCTACAATAGCCCATGCAATTTGATAAAACTCAGCTGGAAATCCATCTGGACCAGGGCTTTTGTGCTTCGGGGACTTAAAAACAACTTTCACAATTTCATCATCTGTTATTGGGGCATTAAGATGAGAGAGGGCTTCAGAATCAAGTCGTCTTGTAGGCCCAACATGAATACTATTAGGCTGCTGTTCCTGATTGAGTAAGGAATAAAAATATTGCTTGGTGTAATTTTTAACCTCATCCAGATCCTCAATGAGATTACCATCTATACCTTTGCATTTTTTGATGCGATTAGTAGCCCTTCTGGTAGCAATAGCAGCATAGAAAAACTTTGTATTAGAATCCCCTAGAGTAAGCCAATGCTGTCGTGACTTCTGTTTCAAAAAGCATTCCTCCTGCTTCAAAGCTTGCATAAAGTTATTTCTAGCAGCAGCCTCTTTGTATATAAGATTCGCATCCAGAGGTTGAAGATTCAGCTCGCTTTGCACAGCCATAAGTTCTTTCTTGCATAACTGAACCATGTCGTTGATATTTCCAAATGTAGTTGAATTCCACATCTTAAGTGCTGCTTTGCATGCTTTTAGTTTTTGACATAGGATGTAAGGGGGAGAACCAAATACATTAATGTCCCAAGCTGACTTAATAACTTCGAGGAACTTTGGGTGAGAACT
Organism: Ensete ventricosum; assembly: GCA_029747655.1. Taxonomy (NCBI): domain Eukaryota; kingdom Viridiplantae; phylum Streptophyta; class Magnoliopsida; order Zingiberales; family Musaceae; genus Ensete; species Ensete ventricosum. The sequence continues at coordinate 42,024,587 of JAQQAF010000003.1, forward strand.
CCACATATTAAAAAATCTAAAAGGTTTCTTTACTCTGGGTAGTGCTTTATCTGCATGTATATGCATAATAGAGTGATCCGAAAATAACTTAGCACCATACTCAAGAAGTGAATCTGGGAAAACTGCTAACCATTCCTGATTAATCAAACATCTGTCAAGTCGAGCCATAATTTTCCTGTCAGCAGTACTTTGATTGTTCCATGAGAACCAATCACCTACAGATTTCATGTCAGTCAATGCAGCAGTATCTATACAATCATTAAAATGTTGAAGCTGAAGCTATACTTTGCTTGTGATTATTCATCTTGGATATGGGAAGAGATCTTGAAGCGATTTGATCTTCAAAGGCTACCACGGCCAAACTTGCATCATGAACTAGAAAGGCTAATGCAAGGCTTCTCAAGAAAGGGTCCTCTTACACAACTAGCAAGAATTATATTCAGATGTGCTATTTGGTGGATTTGGAAGGAGAGGTGTGGCAGAATTTTTGAGTGTCACAACATGAACAAAGCTCAAATTCTGATAGAGATTCTTCAGGACTCACGATCATGCATGGAGCAAGAATTGAATATAGAGCACCTAACAAGAAGAGAGAAAGAGATTTTCACAAGATTCAATTTTTTCATTAGTCAATAATCACTCGAATAATGATGAAGATTGTAATGTATTATGGGGCAAAGCTTATATTTTGTGATGTATCCACAAGTACTCCAGAGCAGTCTAGCTATTGCATTTTTTATTAACTTCCTTGTGCTACTCTTGGAAATGAGTTTGATGAAGTGTGCTCATTTCACCTTCTTTAGGTGGGGTACAATCTTCTCGACTACACTAAGAGACTTCAGGCTTTAGTCTATGGCTTGTGTAGACAAAGCTTCTTTGTACAAATCTTTTACAAAATACATTATCTTTACTTACAAAAAAAAAAAAGAGTTTCGATCGGTTTTTCGTGCACCGTCTCGGAAATTGAAAATACTGGTCTTTCACGACTTATTAACACCTGGGAAGTCGTACAAGCACGCTTTCGCAAACAAATACGACGGTCATAAACTTTGCGCGAACTTTGCGCAAAGTCGAGTTAAGATCGGTTTTTCGTGTACCGTCACAGAAATTCAAAATACTGGTCATTCACGATGTATTAGCCCATGGTAAGTCGTCTGAGCATGGTTTCACGAAAAAACGCGACGGTCTTAAACTTTGCGCAGAGTCAAGTTTCGATCGGTTTTTCGTTCACCATCTCGAAAATTCATAATACTGGTCTTTCCTGTCTTATTAGCCCATGGGAAGTCGTACAAACACGCTTTCGCAATAAAATACGACGGTCATAAACTTTGCGCGAAGTCATGCGCGAGTCGAGTTTCGATCGGTTTTTCGTGCACCGTCTCGGAAATTCAAAATACTGGCCATTCACGTTGTATTAGCCCATGGTAAGTCGTATGACCAAGGTTTCACGAAAAAACGAGACCGTCATAATCTTTGCGAGAGTCGAGTTTCGATCGATTTTTCGTACACCGTCTTGGAAATTCAAAATACTGATCTTTCCCGTCTTATTAGCCCATGGGAATTCGTACAAGCTCGCTTTCGCAAAAAAATACGACGGTCAAAAACATTGCGCGAACTCGCGCGCTGTGTCGAGTTTCGTTTGGTTTTACGTGCACCATCTCGGAAATTCAAAATACTGGCCATTCACGATATTGACTAATGAAAAAAATTGAATCTTGTGAAAATCTCTTTCTCTCTTCTTGTTAGGTGCTCTATATTCAATTCTTGCTCCATGCATGATCGTGAGAGTCCTGAAGAATCTCTATCAGAATTTGAACTTTGTTCATGTTGTGACACTCAAAAATTCTACCACACCTCTCCTTCCAAATCCACCAAATAGCACATCTGAATATAATTCTTGCTAGTTGTGTAAGAGGACCCTTTCTTGAGAAGCCTTGCATTAGCCTTTCTAGTTAGTTCATGATGCAAGTTTGGCCGTGGTAGCCTTTGAAGATCAAATCGCTTCAAGATCTCCTTCCATATCCAAGATGAATAATCACAAGCAAAGTATAGATGGTCAACACTTTCTTCCTTTTGCATACACAAAGAGCACCGATTTACAATATAAATACCTCTTCGCTGCATATTGTCCATCGTAGGAAGTTTGCCGAGAAGGGCCTGCCATGTACATAAGGAATGTCGCTGTGAGCATGGACTATCCCATGTCCAACTACTTGGGATCCACTTGTTGTTTCGTCGTCTAATTTGGTTCCATGCAGATGTAGCACTAAATTTACCATTATCATGAAGCCAAATAAGCATATATGAAGAGTTGTTCTTGATTGGAATAGCCCTAATAGTCGGCCAAAGTAATAACATGTCTGGGGAGGTAGGGTTGGGAAGACACCATGTACCATTGTTAATGAATTCAGAAACCTTCTAGTCTTTGGGAGCCCCCAGATCCTGTCGTACTCTATCACCAAATATCTGAAATATACTTTTCCCAATCACCCAAGGATCATACCACATATTAATATTGGTTCCAGAAGAAATCACATAAGAAATATTGTTACGTAGCCATCTCCTTGCCTTCAGAATTTCTTTCCAAGCAGCAGAATGAGATGTTTTTGCAGATGCTTCCCAAGATTGATTCCTTGGTAAGGTACCTAGCAAAAACCCATTGTGACCATAAAGAAGACTTGTTTTGTAAAATATCCCATAATTGCTTTACCATACAAGCTTTATTCCATTTCTCTAATATGTCGAAGATTCAATCCCCCTTCATCCTTCGGTTTGCAAATGTTGTCCCAATTCACCATATGCATTGCCTTACCATCTGTGTCATTCCAAAAGAAGTTCATAAGTAATTTATCAATATCATTGAAAAGCCTGACTGGTAGAAGGAATGCATGAGACCAATAAATAGAATAAGAGATCAACACTGATCGAATAAGTTCAAGTCGTCCAGCTTTAGAAAGAAGCCTATTTTTCCAAGAGGAAATTCAAAATACTGGCCATTCACGTTGTATTAGCCCATGGTAAGTCGTATGACAATGGTTTCACAAAAAAACGCGACCGTCATAATCTTTGCGAGAGTCGAGTTTCGATCAGTTTTTCGTGCACCGTCTTGGAAATTCAAAATACTGGTCTTTCCCGTCTTATTAGACCATGGGAAGTCGTACAAGCTCGCTTTCGCAAAAAAATACGACGGTCAAAAACATTGCGCGAAGTCGCGCGCTGTGTCGAGTTTCGATTGGTTTTACGTGCACCATCTCGAAAATTCAAAATACTGGCCATTCACGATGTATTAGCACATGGTAAGTCGTATGACCATAGTTTCACGAAAAAACGCGACGGTCATAAACTTTGCGCAGAGTCGAGTTTCGATCGATTTTTCGTGCACCGTCTCGGAAATTCAAAATACTGGTCTTTCCCATCTTATTAGCCCATGGGAAGTCGTACATGCACGCTTTCGCAAAAAAATACGACGGTCATAAACTTTGCGCGAAGTCGTGCGCGAGTCGAGTTTCGATCGGTTTTTCGTGCACCGTCTCGGAAATTCAAAATACTGGCCATTCACGTTGTATTAGCCCATGGTAAGTCGTCTGAGCATGGTTTCACGAAAAAACGCGATGGTCTTAAACTTTGCGCAGAGTCGAGTTTCGATCGGTTTTTCGTGCACCGTCTCGAAAATTCAAAATACTGGCCATTCACGTTGTATTAGCCCATGGTAGGTCGTATGAGCATGGTTTCACGAAAAAACGCGACGGTCATAAACTTTGCGCAGAGTCGAGTTTCGATCGATTTTTCGTGCACCGTCTCGGAAATTCAAAATACTGGTATTTCCCGTCTTATTAGCCCATGGGAAGTCGTACAAGCACGCTTTCGCAAAAAAATACGACGGTCATAAACTTTGCGCGAAGTCGTGCGCGAGTCGAGTTTCGATCGGTTTTTCGTGCACCGTCTCGGAAATTCAAAATACTGGCCATTCACGTTGTATTAGCCCATGGTAAGACGTATGACAATGGTTTCACGAAAAAACGCGACCGTCATAATCTTTGCGAGAGTCGAGTTTCGATCGGTTTTTCGTGCACCGTCTTGGAAATTGAAAATACAGGTCTTTCCCGTCTTATTTGCCCATGGGAAGTCGTACAAGCTCGCTTTCGCAAGAAAATACGACGGTCAAAAATATTGCGCGAAGTCGCGCGCTGTGTCGAGTTTCGATTGGTTTTACGTGCACCATCTCGGAAATTCATAATACTGGCCATTCACGATGTATTAGCCCATGGTAAGTCGTATGAGCTTGGTTTCACGAAAAAACGCAACGGTCATAAACTTTGCGCAGAGTCGAGTTTCGATCGGTTTTTCGTGCACCGTCTCGGAAATTCAAAATACTGGCCATTCACGTTGTATTAGCCCATGGTAAGTCGTATGAGCTTGGTTTCACGAAAAAACGCAACGGTCATAAACTTTGCGCTGAGTCGAGTTTCGATCGATTTTTCGTGCACCATCTCGGAAATTCAAAATACTGGTCTTTCCCGTCTTATTAGCCCATGGGAAGTCGAACAAGCACACTTTCGTAAAAAAATACGACGGTCATAAACTTTGCGCGAAGTCGTGCGCGAGTCGAGTTTCGATCGGTTTTTCGTGCACCGTCTCGGAAATTCAAAATACTGGCCATTCACGATGTATTAGCCCATGGTAAGTCGTATGAGCATGGTTTCACGAAAAAACGCGACGGTCATAAACTTTGCGCAGAGACAAGTTTCGATCGATTTTTCGTGCACCGTCTCGGAAATTCAAAATACTGGTATTTCCCGTCTTATTAGCCCATGGGAAGTCGTACAAGCACGCTTTCGCAAAAAAATACGACGGTCATAAACTTTGCGCGAAGTCGTGCGCGAGTCGAGTTTCGATCGTTTTTCGTGCACCGTCTCGGAAATTCAAAATACTGGCCATTCACGTTGTATTAGCCCATGGTAAGTCGTATGAGCTTGATTTCACGAAAAAATGCAACGGTCATAAACTTTGCGCAGAGTCGAGTTTCGATCGGTTTTTCGTGCACCGTCTCGGAAATTCAAAATACTGGCCATTCACGTTGTATTAGCCCATGGTAAGTCGTATGACAATGGTTTCACGAAAAAACGTGACCGTCATAATCTTTGCGAGAGTCGTGTTTCGATCGGTTTTTCGTGCACCGTCTTGTAAATTCAAAATACTGGTCTTTCCCGTCTTATTAGCCCATGGGAAGTAGTACAAGCTCGCTTTCGCAAAAAAATACGACGGTCAAAAACATTGCGCGAAGTCATGCGCTGTGTCGAGTTTCGATTGGTTTTACGTGCACCATCTCGGAAATTCAAAATACTGGCCATTCACGATGTATTAGCCCATGGTAAGTCGTATGAGCATAGTTTCACGAAAAAATGTGACGGTCATAAACTTTGCGCAGAGTCGAGTTTCGATCGATTTTTCGTGCACCGTCTCTGAAATTCAAAATACTGGTCTTTCCCGTCTTATTAGCCCATGGGAAGTCGTACAAGTACGCTTTCGCAAAAAAATACGACGGTCATAAACTTTGCGCGAAGTCGTGCGCGAGTCGAGTTTCGAACGGTTTTTCGTGCACCGTCTCGGAAATTCAAAATACTGGCCATTCACGTTGTATTAGCCCATGGTAAGTCGTCTGAGCATGGTTTCACGAAAAAACGCGACGGTCTTAAACTTTGCGCAGAGTCGAGTTTCGATCGGTTTTTCGTGCACCATCTCGGAAATTCAAAATACTGGCCATTCACGTTGTATTAGCCCATGGTAAGTCGTATGAGCATGGTTTCACGAAAAAACGCGACGGTCATAAACTTTGCGCAGAGTCGAGTTTCGATCGATTTTTCGTGCACCGTCTCAGAAATTCAAAATACTGGTATTTCCCATCTTATTAGCCCATGGGAAGTCGTACAAGCACGCTTTCGCAAAAAAATATGACGGTCATAAACTTTGCGCGAAGTCGTGCGCGAGTCGAGTTTCGATCGGTTTTTCGTGCACCGTCTCGGAAATTCAAAATACTGGCCATTCACGATGTATTAGCCCATGGTAAGTCGTATGAGCATGGTTTCACGAAAAAACGCGACGGTCATAAACTTTGCGCAGAGTCAAGTTTCGATCGATTTTTCGTGCACCGTCTCGGAAATTCAAAATACTGGTATTTCCCGTCTTATTAGCCCATGGGAAGTCGTACAAGCACGCTTTCGCAAAAAAATGCGTCGGTCATAAACTTTGCGCAGAGTCGAGTTTCGATCGATTTTTCGTGCACCGTCTCGAAAATTCAAAATACTGGTATTTCCCGTCTTATTAGCCCATGGGAAGTCGTACAAGTACGCTTTCGCAAAAAAATACGACGGTCATAAACTTTGCGCGAAGTCGTGCGCGAGTCGAGTTTCGAACGGTTTTTCGTGCACCGTCTCGGAAATTCAAAATACTGGCCATTCACGTTGTATTAGCCCATGGTAAGTCGTCTGAGCATGGTTTCACGAAAAAACGCGACGGTCTTAAACTTTGCGCAGAGTCGAGTTTCGATCGGTTTTTCGTGCACCATCTCGGAAATTCAAAATACTGGCCATTCACGTTGTATTAGCCCATGGTAAGTCGTATGAGCATGGTTTCACGAAAAAACGCGACGGTCATAAACTTTGCGCAGAGTCGAGTTTCGATCGATTTTTCGTGCACCGTCTCGGAAATTCAAAATACTGGTATTTCCTATCTTATTAGCCCATGGGAAGTCGTACAAGCACGCTTTCGCAAAAAAATATGACGGTCATAAACTTTGCGCGAAGTCGTGCGCGAGTCGAGTTTCGATCGGTTTTTCGTGCACCGTCTCGGAAATTCAAAATACTGGCCATTCACGTTGTATTAGCCCATGGTAAGTCGTCTGAGCATGGTTTCACGAAAAAACGCTATGGTCTTAAACTTTGCGCAGAGTCGAGTTTCGATCGGTTTTTCGTGCACCGTCTCGGAAATTCAAAATACTGGTCTTTCCCGTCTTATTAGCCCATGGGAAGTCGTACAAGCACGCTTTCATGAAAAAATACGACGGTCATAAACTTTGCGCGAAGTCGTGCGCGAGTCGAGTTTCGATCGGTTTTTCGTGCACCGTCTCGGAAATTCAAAATACTGGCCATTCACGTTGTATTAGCTAATGGTAAGTCGTATGACAATGGTTTCACAAAAAAACGCGACCGTCATAATCTTCGCGAGAGCCGAGTTTCGATCGATTTTTCGTGCACCGTCTCGGAAATTCAAAATACTGGTATTTCCCGTCTTATTAGCCCATGTGAAGTCGTACAAGCACGCTTTCGCAAAAAAATACGACGGTCATAAACTTTGCGCAGAGTCGTGCGCGAGTCGAGTTTCGATCGGTTTTTCGTGCACCGTCTCGGAAATTCAAAATACTGGCCATTCACGTTGTATTAGCCCATGGTAAGTCGTATGACAATGGTTTCATGAAAAAACGCGACGGTCATAAACTTTGCGCAGAGTCGTGTTTCGATCAGTTTTTCGTGCACCGTCTCGGAAATTCAAAATACTGGCCATTCACGTTGTATTAGCCCATGGTAAGTCGTATGAGCATGGTTTCATGAAAAAATGCGACGGTAATAAACTTTGCGCAGAGTCGAGTTTCGATCGATTTTTCGTGCACCGTCTCGGAAATTCAAAATACTGGACTTTCCCGTCTTATTAGCCCATGGGAAGTCGTACAAGCACGCTTTCGCAAAAAAATATGACGGTCATAAACTTTGCGCGAAGTCGTGCGCGAGTCGAGTTTCGATCGGTTTTTCGTGCACCGTCTCGGAAATTCAAAATACTGGCCATTCACGTTGTATTAGCCCATGGTAAGTCGTATAAGCGTGGTTTCACGAAAAAACGCGACGGTCATAAACTTTGCGCAGAGTCGAGTTTCGATCGATTTTTCGTGCAGCGTCTCGGAAATTCAAAATGCTGGTCTCTCCCGCCTTATTAGCCCATGGGAAGTCGTACAAGCACGCTTTCGCAAAAAAATACGACGGTCATAAACTTTGCGCGAACTTTGCGCAAAGTCGAGTTTCGATCGGTTTTTCGTGCACCGTCACAGAAATTCAAAATACTGGTCATTCACGATGTATTAGCCCATGGTAAGTCATCTGAGCATGGTTTCACGAAAAAACGCGACGGTCTTAAACTTTGCGCAGAGTCGAGTTTCGATCGGTTTTTCGTGCACCGTCTCGGAAATTCAAAATACTGGTCTTTCCCGTCTTATTAGCCCATGGGAAGTCGTACAAGCACGCTTTCGCAAAAAAAATAAGACGGTCATAAACTTTGCGCGAACTTTGCGCAAAGTCGAGTTTCGATCGGTTTTTCGTGCACCGTCTCGGAAATTCAAAATAGTGGCCATTCACGTTGTATTAGCCCATGGTAAGTAAGTCGTATGAGCATGGTTTCACGAAAAAACGCGACGGTCTTAAACTTTGCGCAGAGTCGAGTTTCGATCGGTTTTTCGTTCACCGTCTCGGAAATTCAAAATACTGGTGTTTCCCGTCTTATTAGCCCATGGGAAGTCGTACAAGGACGCTTTCGCAAAAAAATACGACGGTCATAAAGTTTGTGCGAAGTCGAGCGCGAGTCGAGTTTCGATCGGTTTTTCGTGCACCGTCTCGGAAATTCAAAATACTGGCCATTCACGTTGTATTAGCCCATGGTAAGTCGTATGAGCTTGGTTTCACGAAAAAACGCAACGGTCATAAACTTTGCGCAGAGTCGAGTTTCGATCGGTTTTTCGTGCACCGTCTCGAAAATTCAAAATACTGGTCTTTCCCATCTTATTAGCCCATGGGAAGTCGTACAAGCACGCTGTCGCAAAAAAATACGACGGTCATAAACTTTGCGCGAACTTTGGGCAAATTCGAGTTTCGATCGGTTTTTCGTGCACCGCCACAGAAATTCAAAATACTGGTCATTCACGATGTATTAGTCCATGGTAAGTCTTCTGAGCATGGTTTCACGAAAAAACGCGACGGTCTTAAACTTTGCGCAGAGTCGAATTTCGATCGGTTTTTCGTGCACCATCTCGGAAATTCAAAATACTGGTCTTTCCCGTCTTATTAGCCCATGGGAAGTCGTACAAGCACGCTTTCGCAAAAAAATACGATGGTCATAAACTTTGCGCGAACTTTGCGCAAAGTCGAGTTTCGATCGGTTTTTCATGCACCGTCTCGGAAATTCAAAATACTGGCCATTCACGTTGTATTAGCCCATGGTAATTCGTTTGAGCATGGTTTCACGAAAAAACGCAACGGTCATAAACTTTGCGCAGAGTCGAGTTTCGATCGAAAAAATACGACGGTCAAAAACTTTGCGCGAAGTCGTGCGCGAGTCGAGTTTCGATCGGTTTTTCGTGCACCGTCTCGGAAATTCAAAATACTGGCCATTCACGTTGTATTAGCTAATGGTAAGTCGTATGACAATGGTTTCACAAAAAAACGCGACCGTCATAATCTTCGCGAGAGCCGAGTTTCGATCGATTTTTCGTGCACCGTCTCGGAAATTCAAAATACTGGTATTTCCCGTCTTATTAGCCCATGTGAAGTCGTACAAGCACGCTTTCGCAAAAAAATACGACGGTCATAAACTTTGCGCAGAGTCGTGCGCGAGTCGAGTTTCGATCGGTTTTTCGTGCACCGTCTCGGAAATTCAAAATACTGGCCATTCACGTTGTATTAGCCCATGGTAAGTCGTATGACAATGGTTTCATGAAAAAACGCGACGGTCATAAACTTTGCGCAGAGTCGTGTTTCGATCAGTTTTTCGTGCACCGTCTCGGAAATTCAAAATACTGGCCATTCACGTTGTATTAGCCCATGGTAAGTCGTATGAGCATGGTTTCATGAAAAAATGCGACGGTAATAAACTTTGCGCAGAGTCGAGTTTCGATCGATTTTTCGTGCACCGTCTCGGAAATTCAAAATACTGGACTTTCCCGTCTTATTAGCCCATGGGAAGTCGTACAAGCACGCTTTCGCAAAAAAATATGACGGTCATAAACTTTGCGCGAAGTCGTGCGCGAGTCGAGTTTCGATCGGTTTTTCGTGCACCGTCTCGGAAATTCAAAATACTGGCCATTCACGTTGTATTAGCCCATGGTAAGTCGTATGACAATGGTTTCATGAAAAAACGCGACGGTCATAAACTTTGCGCAGAGTCGTGTTTCGATCAGTTTTTCGTGCACCGTCTCGGAAATTCAAAATACTGGCCATTCACGTTGTATTAGCCCATGGTAAGTCGTATGAGCATGGTTTCATGAAAAAATGCGACGGTAATAAACTTTGCGCAGAGTCGAGTTTCGATCGATTTTTCGTGCACCATCTCGGAAATTCAAAATACTGGTCTTTCCCGTCTTATTAGCCCATGGGAAGTCGTACAAGCACGCTTTCGCAAAAAAATACGATGGTCATAAACTTTGCGCGAACTTTGCGCAAAGTCGAGTTTCGATCGGTTTTTCATGCACCGTCTCGGAAATTCAAAATACTGGCCATTCACGTTGTATTAGCCCATGGTAATTCGTTTGAGCATGGTTTCACGAAAAAACGCAACGGTCATAAACTTTGCGCAGAGTCGAGTTTCGATCGAAAAAATACGACGGTCAAAAACTTTGCGCGAAGTCGTGCGCGAGTCGAGTTTCGATCGGTTTTTCGTGCACCGTCTCGGAAATTCAAAATACTGGCCATTCACGTTGTATTAGCCCATGGTAAGTCGTATGAGCTTGGTTTCACGAAAAAACGCAACGGTCATAAACTTTGCGCAGAGTCGAGTTTCGATCGGTTTTTCGTGCACCGTCTCGGAAATTCCAAAATACTGGTCTTTCCCATCTTATTAGCCCATGGGAAGTCGTACAAGCACGCTTTCGAAAAAAAATACGACGGTCATAAACTTTGCGCGAACTTTGCGCAAAGTCGAGTTAACATCGGTTTTTCGTGTACCATCACAGAAATTCAAAATACTTGTCATTCACGATGTATTAGCCCATGGTAAGTCGTCTGAGCATGGTTTCACGAAAAAACGCGACGGTCTTAAACTTTACGCAGAGTCGAGTTTCGATCGGTTTTTCGTTCACCGTCTCGGAAATTCAAAATACTGGTCTTTCCCGTCTTATTAGCCCATGGGAAGTCGTACAAACACGCTTTCGCAAAAAAATACGACGGTCATAAACATTGCGCGAAGTCGTGCGCGAGTCGAGTTTCGATCGGTTTTTCGTGCACCATCTCGGAAATTCAAAATACTGGCCATTCACGTTGTATTAGCCCATGGTAAGTCGTATGACCATGGTTTCACGATAAAACGCGACCGTCATAATCTTTGCGAGAGTCGAGTTTCGATCGGTTTTTCGTGCACCGTGTTGGAAATTCAAAATTCTGATCTTTCCCGTCTTATTAGACCATGGGAAGTCGTACAAGCTCGCTTTCGCAAAAAAATACGACGGTCAAAAACATTGCGCGAAGTCGCACGCTGTGTCGAGTTTCGATTGGTTTTACGTGCACCATCTCGGAAATTCAAAATACTGGCCATTCTCGATCGATGTATTAGCCCATGGTAAGTCGTATGAGCATAGTTTCACGAAAAAACGCGACGGTCATAAACTTTGCGCAGAGTCGAGTTTCGATCGATTTTTCGTGCACCGTCTCGGAAATTCAAAATGCTGGTCTTTCCCGTCTTATTAGCCCATGGGAAGTCGTACAAGAATGCTTTTGCGTAAAAATACGACGGTCATAAACTTTGCACGAAGTCGTTCGCGAGTCGAGTTTTGATCGGTTTTTCGTGCACCGTCTCGGAAATTCAAAATACTGGCCATTCACGTTGTATTAGCCCATGGTAAGTCGTCTGAGCATGGTTTCACGAAAAAACACGACGGTCTTAAACTTTGCGCAGAGTCGAGTTTCGATCGGATTTTCGTGCACCGTCTCGGAAATTTAAAATACTGGCCATTCACGTTATATTAGCCCATGGTAAGTCGTATGAGCATGGTTTCACGAAAAAACGCGACCGTCATAATCTTTGCGAGAGTCGAGTTTTGATCGATTTTTCGTGCACTGTCTTGGAAATTCAAAATACTGGTCTTTCCCGTCTTATTAGCCCATGGGAAGTCGTACAAGCTCGCTTTCGCAAAAAAATACGACGGTCAAAAACATTGCGCGAAGTCGTTCGCGAGTCGAGTTTCGATCGGTTTTTCGTGCACTGTCTCAGAAATTCAAAATACTGGCCATTCACGTTGTATTAGCCCATGGTAAGTCGTATGAGCATGGTTTCACGAAAAAACGCGACGGTCATAAACTTTGCGTAGAGTCGAGTTTCGATCGATTTTTCGTGCACCGTCTCGGAAATTCAAAATACTGGTCTTTCCCGTTTTATTAGCCCATGGGAAGTCGTACAAGCTCGCTTTCGCAAAAAAATACGACGGTCAAAAACATTGCGCGAAGTCGCGCGCTGTGTCGAGTTTCGATCGGTTTTACGTGCATCATCTCGGAAATTCAAAATACTGGCCATTCACGTTGTATTAGCCCATGGTAAGTCGTATGAGTATAGTTTCACGAAAAAACGCGACCGTCATAATCTTTGCGAGAGTCGAGTTTCGATCGGTTTTTCGTGCACCGTCTTGGAAATTCAAAATACTGGTCTTTTTCTTTTTGGTAAGTAAAGATAATGTATTTGGAAAAGATTTGTACAAAGAAGCTTTGTCTACACAAGTCATAGACTAAAGCCTGAAGTTTCTTAGTGTAGTCGAGAAGATTGTACCCCACCTAAAGGAGGTGAAATTGGCACACTTCATCAAACTCATTTCCAAGAGTAGCACAAGTTAATAAAAAAAACAATAGCTAGACTGTTCTGGAGTACTTGTGGATACATCACAAAATATAAGCTTTGCCCCATAATACATTACAATCTTCATCATTATTCGAGTGATTATTGACTAATGAAAAAATTGAATCTTGTGAAAATCTCTTTCTCTCTTCTTGTTAGGTGCTCTATATTCAATTCTTGCTCCATGCATGATCGTGAGAGTCCTGAAGAATCTCTATCAGAATTTGAACTTTGTTCATGTTGTGACACTCAAAAATTCTACCACACCTCTCCTTCCAAATCCACCAAATAGCACATCTGAATATAATTCTTGCTAGTTGTGTAAGAGGACCCTTTCTTGAGAAGCCTTGCATTAGCCTTTCTAGTTAGTTCATGATGCAAGTTTGGCCGTGGTAGCCTTTGAAGATCAAATCGCTTCAAGATCTCCTTCCATATCCAAGATGAATAATCACAAGCAAAGTATAGATGGTCAACACTTTCTTCCTTTTGCATACACAAAGAGCACCGATTTACAATATAAATACCTCTTCGCTGCATATTGTCCATCGTAGGAAGTTTGCCGAGAAGGGCCTGCCATGTACATAAGGAATGTCGCTGTGAGCATGGACTATCCCATGTCCAACTACTTGGGATCCACTTGTTGTTTCGTCGTCTAATTTGGTTCCATGCAGATGTAGCACTAAATTTACCATTATCATGAAGCCAAATAAGCATATATGAAGAGTTGTTCTTGATTGGAATAGCCCTAATAGTCGGCCAAAGTAATAACATGTCTGGGGAGGTAGGGTTGGGAAGACACCATGTACCATTGTTAATGAATTCAGAAACCTTCTAGTCTTTGGGAGCCCCCAGATCCTGTCGTACTCTATCACCAAATATCTGAAATATACTTTTCCCAATCACCCAAGGATCATACCACATATTAATATTGGTTCCAGAAGAAATCACATAAGAAATATTGTTACGTAGCCATCTCCTTGCCTTCAGAATTTCTTTCCAAGCAGCAGAATGAGATGTTTTTGCAGATGCTTCCCAAGATTGATTCCTTGGTAAGGTACCTAGCAAAAACCCATTGTGACCATAAAGAAGACTTGTTTTGTAAAATATCTCATAATTGCTTTACCATACAAGCTTTATTCCATTTCTCTAATATGTCGAAGATTCAATCCCCCTTCATCCTTCGGTTTGCAAATGTTGTCCCAATTCACCATATGCATTGCCTTACCATCTGTGTCATTCCAAAAGAAGTTCATAAGTAATTAATTTATCAATATCATTGAGAAGCCTGACTGGTATAAGGAATGCATGAGACCAATAAATAGAATAAGAGATCAACACTGATCGAATAAGTTCAAGTCGTCCAGCTTTAGAAAGAAGCCTATTTTTCCAAGAGGAAATTCAAAATACTGGCCATTCACGTTGTATTAGCCCATGGTAAGTCGTATGACAATGTTTTCACTAAAAAACGCGACCGTCATAATCTTTGCGAGAGTCGAGTTTCGATCAGTTTTTCGTGCACCGTCTTGGAAATTCAAAATACTGGTCTTTCCCGTCTTATTAGCCCATGGGAAGTCGTACAAGCTCGCTTTCGCAAAAAAATACGACGGTCAAAAACATTGCGCGAAGTCGCGCGCTGTGTCGAGTTTCGATTGGTTTTACGTGCACCATCTCGAAAATTCAAAATACTGGCCATTCACGATGTATTAGCCCATGGTAAGTCGTATGAGCATAGTTTCACGAAAAAACGCGACGGTCATAAACTTTGCGCAGAGTCGAGTTTCGATCGATTTTTCGTGCACCGTCTCGGAAATTCAAAATACTGGTCTTTCCCATCTTATTAGCCCATGGGAAGTCGTACAAGCACGCTTTCGCAAAAAAATACGACGGTCATAAACTTTGCGCGAAGTCGTGCGCGAGTCGTGTTTCGATCGGTTTTTCGTGCACCGTCTCGGAAATTCAAAATACAGGCCATTCACGTTGTATTAGCCCATGGTAAGTCGTCTGAGCATGGTTTCACGAAAAAACGCGATGGTCTTAAACTTTGCGCAGAGTCGAGTTTCGATCGGTTTTTCGTGCACCGTCTCGGAAATTCAAAATACTGGCCATTCACGTCTTATTAGCCCATGGGAAGTCGTACAAGCACGCTTTCGCAAAAAAATACGACGGTCATAAACTTTGCGCGAAGTCGTGCGCGAGTCGAGTTTCGATCGGTTTTTCGTGCACCGTCTCGGAAATTCAAAATACTGGTCATTCATGTTGTATTAGCCCATGGTAAGTCGTATGAGCATGGTTTCACGAAAAAACGCGACGGTCATAAACTTTGCGCAGAGTCGAGTTTCGATCGATTTTTCGTGCACCGTTTCGGAAATTCAAAATACTGGTATTTCCCGTCTTATTAGCCCATGGGAAGTCGTACAAGCACGCTTTCGCAAAAAAATACGACGGTCATAAACTTTGCGCGAAGTCGTGCGCGAGTCGAGTTTCGATCGTTTTTCGTGCACCGTCTCGGAAATTCAAAATACTGGCCATTCACGTTGTATTAGCCCATGGTAAGTCGAATGAGCTTGATTTCACGAAAAAACGCAACGGTCATAAACTTTGCGCAGAGTCGAGTTTCGATCGGTTTTTCGTGCACCGTATCGGAAATTCAAAATACTGGCCATTCACGTTGTATTAGCCCATGGTAAGTCGTATGACAATGGTTTCACGAAAAAACGCGACCGTCATAATCTTTGCGAGAGTCGTGTTTCGATCGGTTTTTCGTGCACCGTCTTGGAAATTCAAAATACTAGTCTTTCCCGTCTTATTAGCCCATGGGAAGTAGTACAAGCTCGCTTTCGCAAAAAAATACGACGGTCAAAAACATTGCGCGAAGTCATGCGCTGTGTCGAGTTTCGATTGGTTTTACGTGCACCATCTCGGAAATTCAAAATACTGGCCATTCACGATGTATTAGCCCATGGTAAGTCGTATGAGCATAGTTTCACGAATAAATGCGACGGTCATAAACTTTGCGCAGAGTCGAGTTTCGATCGATTTTTCGTGCACCGTCTCTGAAATTCAAAATACTGGTCTTTCCCGTCTTATTAGCCCATGGGAAGTCGTACAAGTACGCTTTCGCAAAAAAATACGACGGTCATAAACTTTGCGCGAAGTCGTGCGCGAGTCGAGTTTCGAACGGTTTTTCGTGCACCGTCTCGGAAATTCAAAATACTGGCCATTCACGTTGTATTAGCCCATGGTAAGTCGTATGAGCATGGTTTCACGAAAAAACGCGACGGTCATAAACTTTGCACAGAGTCGAGTTTCGATCGATTTTTCGTGCACCATCTCGGAAATTCAAAATACTGGTCTTTCCCGTCTTATTAGCCCATGGGAAGTCGAACAAGCACACTTTCGTAAAAAAATACGACGGTCATAAACTTTGCGCGAAGTCGTGCGCGAGTCGAGTTTCGATCGGTTTTTCGTGCACCGTCTCGGAAATTCAAAATACTGGCCATTCACGATGTATTAGCCCATGGTAAGTCGTATGAGCATGGTTTCACGAAAAAACGCGACGGTCATAAACTTTGTTCAGAGTCAAGTTTCGATCGATTTTTCGTGCACCGTCTCGAAAATTCAAAATACTGGTATTTCCCGTCTTATTAGCCCATGGGAAGTCGTACAAGCACGCTTTCGCAAAAAAATACGATGGTCATAAACTTTGCGCGAAGTCGTGCGCGAGTCGAGTTTCGATCGTTTTTCATGCACCGTCTCGGAAATTCAAAATACTGGCCATTCATGTTGTATTAGCCCATGGTAAGTCGTATGAGCTTGATTTCACGAAAAAACGCAACGGTCATAAACTTTGCGCAGAGTCGAGTTTCGATCGGTTTTTCGTGCACCGTCTCGGAAATTCAAAATACTGGCCATTCACGTTGTATTAGCCCATGGTAAGTCGTATGACAATGGTTTCACGAAAAAACGCGACCGTCATAATCTTTGCGAGAGTCGTGTTTCGATCGGTTTTTCGTGCACCGTCTTGGAAATTCAAAATACTGGTCTTTCCCGTCTTATTAGCCCATGGGAAGTAGTACAAGCTCGCTTTCGCAAAAAAATACGACGGTCAAAAACATTGCGCGAAGTCATGCGCTGTGTCGAGTTTCGATTGGTTTTACGTGCACCATCTCAGAAATTCAAAATACTGGCCATTCACGATGTATTAGCCCATGGTAAGTCGTATGAGCATAGTTTCACGAAAAAATACGACGGTCATAAACTTTGCGCAGAGTCGAGTTTCGATCGATTTTTCGTGCACCGTCTCTGAAATTCAAAATACTGGTCTTTCCCGTCTTATTAGCCCATGGGAAGTCGTACAAGTACGCTTTCGCAAATAAATATGACGGTCATAAACTTTGCGCGAAGTCGTGCGCGAGTCGAGTTTCGAACGGTTTTTCGTGCACCGTCTCGGAAATTCAAAATACTGGCCATTCACGTTGTATTAGCCCATGGTAAGTCGTCTGAGCATGGTTTCATGAAAAAACGCGACGGTCTTAAACTTTGCGCAGAGTCGAGTTTCGATCGGTTTTTCGTGCACCATCTCGGAAATTCAAAATACTGGCCATTCACGTTGTATTAGCCCATGGTAAGTCGTATCAGCATGGTTTCACGAAAAAACGCGACGGTCATAAACTTTGCGCAGAGTCGAGTTTCGATCGATTTTTCGTGCACCGTCTCGGAAATTCAAAATACTGGTATTTCCCATCTTATTAGCCCATGGGAAGTCGTACAAGCACGCTTTCGCAAAAAAATATGACGGTCATAAACTTTGCGCGAAGTCGTGCGCGAGTCGAGTTTCGATCGGTTTTTCGTGCATCGTCTCGGAAATTCAAAATACTGGCCATTCACGTTGTATTAGCCCATGGTAAGTCGTATGACAATGGTTTCACGAAAAAACGCGACCGTCATAATCTTTGCGAGAGTCGAGTTTCGATCGGTTTTTCATGCACCGTCTTGGAAATTCAAAATACTGGTCTTTCCCGTCTTATTAGCCCATGGGAAGTCGTACAAGCTCGCTTTCGCAAAAAAATACGACGGTCAAAAACATTGCGCGAAGACGCGCGCTGTGTCGAGTTTCGATTGGTTTTACATGCACCATCTCGGAAATTCAAAATACTGGCCATTCACGATGTATTAGCCCATGGTAAGTCGTATGAGTATAGTTTCACGAAAAAACGCGACGGTCATAAACTTTGCGCAGAGTCGAGTTTCGATCGATTTTTCGTGCACCGTCTCGAAAATTCAAAATACAGGTCTTTCCCGTCTTATTAGCCTACGGGAAGTCGTACAAGCACGCTTTCGCAAAAAAATACGACGGTCATAAAATTTGCGCGAAGTCGTGCGCGAGTCGAGTTTCGATCGGTTTTTCGTGCACCGTCTCGGAAATTCAAAATACTTTTTTTTTTTTGGTAAGTAAAGATAATGTATTTTGTAAAAGATTTGTACAAAGAAGCTTTGTCTACACAAGCCATAGACTAAAGCCTAAAGTCTCTTAGTGTAGTCGAGAAGTTGTACCCCACCTAAAGAAGGTGAAATGGGCACACTTCATCAAACTCATTTCCAAGAGTAGCACAAGGAAGTTAATAAAAAATGCAATAGCTAGACTGCTCTGGAGTACTTGTGGATACATCACAAAATATAAGCTTTGCCCCTTAATACATTACAATCTTCATCATTATTCGAGTGATTATTGACTAATGAAAAAATTGAATCTTGTGAAAAACTCTTTCTCTCTTCTTGTTAGGTGCTCTATATTCAATTCTTGCTCCATGCATGATCGTGAGTCCTGAAGAATCTCTATCAGAATTTGAGCTTTGTTCATGTTGTGACACTCAAAAATTCTGCCACACCTCTCCTTCCAAATCCACCAAATAGCACATCTGAATATAATTCTTGCTAGTTGTGTAAGAGGACCCTTTCTTGAGAAGCCTTGCATTAGCCTTTCTAGTTCATGATGCAAGTTTGGCCGTGGTAGCCTTTGAAGATCAAATCGCTTCAAGATCTCTTCCCATATCCAAGATTAATAATCACAAGCAAAGTATAGATGGTCAACACTTTCTTCCTTTTGCATACACAAAGAGCACCGATTTACAATATAAATACCTCTTCGCTGCATATTGTCTATCGTAGGAAGTTTACCGAGAAGGGCCTGCCATGTACATAAGGAATGTCGCTGTGAGCATGGACTATCCCATGTCCAACTACTTGGGATCCACTTGTTGTTTCGTCGTCTAATTTGGTTCCATGCAGATGTAGCACTAAATTTACCATTATCATGAAGCCAAATAAGCATATCTGAAGAGTTGTTCTTGATTGGAATAGCCCTAATAGTCGGCCAAAGTAATAACATGTCTGGGGAGGTAGGGTTAGGAAGACACCATGTACCATTGTTAATGAATTCAGAAACCTTCCAGTCTTTGGGAGCCCCCAGATCCTGTCGTACTCTATCACCAAATATCTGAAATATACTTTTCCCATTCACCCAAGGATCATACCACATATTAATATTGGTTCCAGAAGAAATCACATAAGAAATATTGTTACGTAGCCATCTCCTTGTCTTCAGAATTCCTTTCCAAGCAGCAGAATGAGATGTTTTTGCAGATACTTCCCAGATTGATTCCTTGGTAAGGTACCTAGCAAAAACCCATAGTGACCATAAAGAAGACTTGTTTTGTAAAATATCCCATAATTGCTTTACCATACAAGCTTTATTCCAATCTCTAATATGTCGAAGATTCAAGCCCCCTTCATCCTTCGGTTTGCAAATGTTGTCCCAATTCACCATATGCATTGCCTTACCATCTGTGCCATTCCAAAAGAAGTTCATAAGTAATTTATCAATATCATTGAGAAGCCCGGCTGGTAGAAGGAATGCATGAGACCAATAAATAGAATAAGAGATCAACACTGATCGAATAAGTTCAAGTCGTCCAGCTTTAGAAAGAAGCCTATTTTTCCAAGAGGAAATTCTGTTCTTAATTTTTTGTAGGATAGGCTGACAGGAGACTTTGTTGATTCCAGTGGATATAAGTGGAAGACCCAAGTAAGGAACCGGTAAATTTCCTTCAGTCCAATGTTTGAGCAATATGATCCTTATTTTCAATGCAAGCACCAACGTATACTTTGCTCTTTGCATGGTTTAGCTTAAGACCAGAAACTATACCAAATTCATTAAGAATATCTGCCAGATTACTCACAGAAACTGGATCATCTCGAAGGAAGATAATAAGGTCATCAGCAAATGTTATGTGAGAGATATAAATAGAACCATAATATGGTACCTTAATTTTGCCATTGGAAACAGCCTCTTCTAACATACAACTGAGTCCTTCCATTGCAATCGTAAAAAGATAAGGAGATAGTGGGTCGCCTTGCCGAATGCCATTCTTACTCCCGAAGAAGCCAATAGGTGAACCATTAAAGAGAATCAAAAATTTTGGAGTTTCCAAGCAACATTGAATCCATTGAACCCAGCGCTGAGGGAAGCCCATATTATGGAGCATCATGTAAATAAATTGCCTATTGACTGAGTCAAAGGCCTTCCGTAAATCAGCTTTAAAACAGATCTTTTTCCCTCTTGTTTTTGAGTGTAGATCCTTAACCAAATCATTAGCAAACAGGACATTATGATGGATACTCCTCCCTTTAATAAAAGCAGCCTGATTAGGACTAATGACCTTATTCATGACCTTTTGTAGTCTATCTACCAGTAACTTCGAGATAACCTTATAAATAAAGTTGCACAGTGAAATAGGACGGTAGTTCTCCAATGAATCGGCTCCATCATTTTTAGGCACTAAAGAAATAAAAGTGCAATTCATTTCTTTTAGAATATGACCTGAGGAGAAAAAATGTCGACAAGCTTTTATGACATCGTTGCCTACAATAGACCATGCAATTTGATAAAACTCAGCTGGAAATCCATCTGGACCAGGGCTTTTGTGCTTCGAGGACTTAAAAACAACTTTCACAATTTCATCATCCGTTATTGGGGCATTAAGATGAGAGAGGGCTTCAGAATCAAGTCGTCTTGTAGGCCCAACATGAATACTATTATGCTGCTGCTCCTGATTGAGTAAGGAATAAAAAAATTGCTCGGTGTAATTTTTAACCTCATCCAAATCCTCAATGAGATTACCATCTATACCTTTGCATTTTTTGATACGATTAGTAGCCCGTCTGGTAGCAATAGCAGCATAGAAAAACTTCGTATTAGAATCCCCTAGAGTAAGCCAATGGTGTCGTGACTTCTGTTTCAAAAAGCATTCCTCCTGCTTCAAAGCTTGCATAAAGTTATTTCTAGCAGCAGCCTCTTTGTATATAAGATTCGCATCCAGAGGTTGAAGATTTAGCTCGCTTTGCACAGCCATAAGTTCTTTCTTGCATAACTGAACCCTGTCGTTGATATTTCCAAATGTAGTTGAATTCCACTTCTTAAGTGCTGCTTTGCATGCTTTTAGTTTTTGACATAGGATGTAAGGGGGAGAACCAAATACATTAATGTCCCAAGCTGACTTAATAACTTCGAGGAACTTTGGGTGAGAACTCCACATATTAAAAAATCTAAAAGGTTTCTTGACTCTGGGTAGTGCTTTATCTGCATGTATATGCATAATAGAGTGATCCGAAAATAATTTAGCACCGTACTCAAGAAGTGAATCTGGGAAAACTGCTAACCATTCCTGATTAATCAAACATCTGTCAAGTCGAGCCATAATTTTTCTTTCAGCAGTACTTTGATTGTTCCATGAGAACCAATCACCTACAGATTTCATGTCAGTCAATGCAGCAGTATATATACAATCATTAAAATGTTGAAGCTGACATTCGGAAAGCACTCTACCCCCCACTTTCTCATTTGTGTATCTGATAGTATTAAAGTCACCGAGAACAACCCAAGGTACTGTAGGATAACTATTTGAAATGCTAACCAGATCACGCCATAGAGCATTCCTGTCAGACATACTGTTAGATGCATAAATACCGGTAATATTGAATTGACATCCAGTCTGTTTATCCTCTGCCTTAAGATGAATGAATTGATTAGTAGCAGAAATAAACCAAGCAGTAACAAGGTTAGGATGCCATAAGACCCAAACTCGACCATAAGTACCATGAGAATCATTAGTAAAAAGTTCTGCCTCAGGCCATATTAAATTCTTCTGAACTCGAACACGATGAGGTTTAATTTTTGTTTCCACAAGAATCACCATGTCACATGCAGCAGATCGGATTATTCTATTGAGCTCCCGACATTTCTCAGTCTTATTAAGTCCACGAACATTCCAACAGCTTATTTTCATCAATACTAGATAGAAGGAAGAGCATGCGATTTTGGGAGGACACTACCATCCTTTTTCTTATCCTTTGATTTTGCATGGTCCTCTCGCATAATATCTTTACCCTTTAATCCTCTATTCCTATATTTATCCACCTCATCCACAGCTTGCAAATGTTTAAATTTTTGCGTACCTTGAGGCAAGGAATCCTGAATAGCGGGATGTGTCGAAGAGCGATGAGTTTGGTGAGTTGCAATGTCTTGGTTCCCAAGAGGTTGTTGAAATGAAATTTCCTGATTATCTGAAGGAGTGATTCGTGAAGGCGATGTTGTTATTGGGGAGTGAGAACCTTGGGAAGCTCCTGCAGTGAAAGTCTCTGATATAATAGGTAAAGATGGAAGTCCTGACTTGTCTTTCTCTTGTTCGTGTCGCTGCCCCAACGAGTCAGAGTGTTCAATAATCTTCTCCGCCATCACCACTGTTGGCACTGGAGTATCAGTGCTTGGATTAGTGGTAGTGACCCCATTCTGTGGCTCTTGGCGTGGTCGGTAGACCTGTGTGATTTTTTGTGAAGGCTGTTGGCAGGCACCATTTACATGTCCAAAAGATAGACAAACTTTGCATCGTTGTGGCTTCCAAGAATATGAGACTTTCACCTTTCGGGTGCTTCCATCAAGATCACGGTAAGAAACATCATTCGGCAGTTCCTCATCAGAAGAAACCATTACACAAGCTCTGGCAAAGGTCAATCTCGTTTGCGAAGCTGTTGCCTTATCAAGATACAATGGCTGTCCCAGGGTGCTGCAAAGCTTTGCAATAAAACGACGACCCTAGAGATGTAGTGGAAGTCCATGGAAAGAAACCCATATTGGGATAGACTGTAGACTGTCTAACTCCAATCTCACATCAGGTGCCCAGCGTCGTAGTATCATTGGATGACCACGGACAGTCCAAAATCCTTCAAGGACCCGTTGTAAATCTTCTTCCGAATAAAGCCTGCATACAAAGAATCCGGTCTCCAACATATGAAGATCAAATGTTGATATTCCCCATCGAGTTCTGATGTATGAGGATAGTGGGAAAAAGGATGTTCTCAGTCCAACAATGTAGCCCACAATTGCCATGGACCTTGTCTCAATTAGTTCATCAGAATCAATAGCCTCATACACAGCAATCTTCTGGTCAGCCTGTACTTCTGGAGCAAAAAAGTCCAGTCGAAGATCCGGACTACCCACTGGAGCCTTGAAGAGGCTACTCCAAGGCTTCGGATCTCGGGAAATAGGAGCTGGAGGTCGTGATCTAGATCGTGAACGACCTCGGGCCTGGTTCATTGAAGGAGCATCCCGTCGAGAAGAAGAAATCAGCGGTGGAACATCCTGGTGTGAAACCGGCCTAAGCTGCTGGGGAGGAACCAGCGGCTGTTGGAGAGGAGCAACCCCCTCCCGCGGTGAAGTAACCAGCAGCTGAGGAGCAACCCTCTCCCGCTGTGACTGCTGGAGAGGGGCGTTCTGCTGTGAAGCAATCGACGCAGGCCGCTGGGAAGAAGCCAGCGGAGGAGCATCCCGCTGGAACAGAGGATGCGAAGCAGAGTGCCGCGTCCGGCCACTCGCATCCATGGCGTCGCTCGCCCTAGAGACCGCCAGCCGCCTAGGGGAGAGGAAGCCACCACCCTGCCCCCACTAATGTCGCAGCCGTCGCCCCTTCCACGCCGATTGCAGAAGCAGCCGTCGCCCTTTCCACGCTGGAGTTGCCGCAGGAAGCGACAGTGATCCCAGCCCCAATCGCAGCGCAGCTTCCACCGTTTGTCGCCCTAGAGTCCGTCCCGCGCCTAGGGGAGAAGAGCCGCCGCCCTTCCACGCTTGAAATCGCCGATTCCCCGCCTGGAATCGCTGATCGCAGGAGCGACCGCCGGTCTTCCTTCGCCGCGGAGCGATCGTAGAGGAGAAATCGCCCAAGGGAGCAATCACCCTCCCCTGCCCACTCTTCGGTAAGAGATGAGGATGCCGTCCCCAGCGCCGATCACAAGCGCAAGCCCAAGCAGAGCAGAGCGCTCACGCACGCACGCAAGGGAACGCAGGCCCATTCCCCCCCATTCCCAAGCGCAGGCCCTAGCAGAACGCAAGTCGTCGGCTGACAGGAGACTTTGTTGATTCCAGTGGATATAAGTGGAAGACCCAAGTAAGGAACCGGTAAATTTCCTTCAGCAACTCCCAATGTTTGAGCAATATGATCCTTATTTTCAATGCAAGCACCAACGTATACTTTGCTCTTTGCATGGTTTAGCTTAAGACCAGAAACTATACCAAATTCATTAAGAATATCTGCCAGATTACTCACAGAAACTGGAAATTCAAAATACTGGCCATTCACGTTGTATTAGCCCATGGTAAGCTCAGACTCGTCTGAGCATGGTTTCACGAAAAAATGCGACGGTCTTAAACTTTGCGCAGAGTCGAGTTTCGATCGGTTTTTCGTGCACCGTCTCGGAAATTCAAAATACTGGTCTTTCCCGTCTTATTAGCCCATGGGAAGTCGTACAAGCACGCTTTCGCAAAAAAATACGACGGTCATAAACTTTGCGCGAAGTCGTGCGCGAGTCGAGTTTCGATCGGTTTTTCGTGCACCGTCTCGGAAATTCAAAATACTGGCCATTCACGTTGTATTAGCCCATGAAAAGTCGTATGACCATGGTTTCACGAAAAAACGCGATCATCATAAACTTTGCGCAGAGTCGAGTTTCGATCGATTTTTGATGCACCGTCTCGGAAATTCAAAATACTGGTCTTTCCCGTCTTATTAGCCCATGGGAAGTCGTACAAGCACGCTTTCGCAAAAAAATACGACGGTCATAAACTTTGCGCGAACTTTGCGTAAAGTCAAGTTTCGATCGGCTTTTCGTGCACCGTCACAGAAATTCAAAATACTGGCCATTCACGATGTATTATCCCATGGTAAGTCGTATGAGCATGGTTTCACGAAAAAACGCGACCGTCATAATCTTTGCGAGAGTCGAGTTTCGATCGATTTTTCGTGCACCGTCTTGGAAATTCAAAATACTGGTCTTTCCCATCTTATTAGCCCATGGGAAGTCGTACAAGCACGCTTTCGCAAAAAAATACGACGGTCATAAACTTTGCGCGAAGTCGTGCGCGAGTCGAGTTTCGATCGGTTTTTCGTGCACCGTCTCGGAAATTCAAAATACTGGCCATTCACGTTGTATTAGCCCATGGTAAGTCGTATGACCATGGTTTCACGAAAAAACGAGATCGTCATAAACTTTGCGCAGAGTCGAGTTTCGATCGATTTTTGATGCACTGTCTCGGAAATTCAAAATACTGGTCTTTCCCGTCTTATTAGCCCATAGGAAGTCGTACAAGCACGCTTTCGAAAAAAAATACGACGGTCATAAACTTTGCGGGAGTCGAGTTTCGATCGGTTTTTCGTGCACCGTCTCGGAAATTCAAAATACTGGCCATTCACGTTGTATTAGCTCATGGTAAGTCGTATAAGCATGGTTTCAAGAAAAAACGCGACGGTCATAAACTTTGCGCAGAGTCGAGTTTCGATCGATTTTTTGTGCACCATCTCGGAAATTCAAAATACTGGTATTTCCCGTCTTATTAGCCCATGGGAAGTCGTACAAGCACGCTTTCGCAAAAAAATACGACGGTCATAAACTTTGCGCGAAGTCGTGCGCGAGTCGAGTTTCGATCGGTTTTTCGTGCACCGTCTCGGAAATTCAAAATACTGGCCATTCACGTTGTATTAGCCCATGGTAAGTCGTATGAGCATGGTTTCACGAAAAAATGCGACGGTCTTAAACTTTGCGCAGAGTCGAGTTTCGATCGGTTTTTCGTGCACCGTCTCGGAAATTCAAAATACTGGTCTTTCCCGTCTTATTAGCCCATGGGAAGTCGTACAAGCACGCTTTCGCAAAAAAATACGACGGTCATAAACTTTGCGCGAAGTCGTGCGCGAGTCAAGTTTCGATCAGTTTTTCGTGCACCGTCTCGGAAATTCAAAATACTGGCCATTCACGTTGTATTAGCCCATGGTAAGTCGTATGAGCATGGT
Source organism: Ensete ventricosum (assembly GCA_029747655.1). Taxonomy (NCBI): domain Eukaryota; kingdom Viridiplantae; phylum Streptophyta; class Magnoliopsida; order Zingiberales; family Musaceae; genus Ensete; species Ensete ventricosum. The sequence goes on from JAQQAF010000003.1 coordinate 42,050,836, forward strand.
TTAACGAAAAAATGCGACGGTCATAAACTTTGCGCAGAGTTAAGTTTCGATCGATTGTTCGTGCACCGTCTCGAAAATTCAAAATACTGGTCTTTCCCGTCTTATTAGCCAATGGGAAGTCGTACAAGCACGCTTTCGCAAAAAAATACGACGGTCATAAACTTTGCGCGAACTTTGCCAAAATACTGGCCATTCACGATGTATTATCCGATGGTAAGTCGTATGAGCATGGTTTCACGAAAAAACGCGACCGTCATAATCTTTGCGAGAGTCGAGTTTCGATCGGTTTTTCGTGCACCGTCTTGGAAATTCAAAATAGTGGTCTTTCCCGTCTTATTAGCCCATGGGAAGTCGTACAAGCACGCTTTCGCAAAAAAATACGACGGTCATAAACTTTGCGCGAAGTCGTGCGCGAGTCGAGTTTCGATCGGTTTTTCGTGCACCGTCTCGGAAATTCAAAATACTGGCCATTCACGTTGTATTAGCCCATGAAAAGTCGTATGACCATGGTTTCACGAAAAAACGCGATCATCATAAACTTTGCGCAGAGTCGAGTTTCGATCGATTTTTGATGCACCGTCTCGGAAATTCAAAATACTGGTCTTTCCCGTCTTATTAGCCCATGGGAAGTCGTACAAGCACGCTTTCGCAAAAAAATACGACGGTCATAAACTTTGCGCGAAGTCGTGCGCGAGTCGAGTTTCGATCGGTTTTTCGTGCGCCGTTTCGGAAATTCAAAATACTTGCCATTCACGTTGTATTAGCCCATGGTAAGTCGTATGAGCATGGTTTCACGAAAAAACGCGACGGTCATAAACTTTGCGCAGAGTCGAGTTTCGATAGGTTTTTCGTGCACCGTCTCGGAAATTCAAAATACTAGTCTTTCCCGTCTTATTAGCCCATGGGAAGTCGTACAAGCACGCTTTCGCAAAAAAATACGACGGTCAAAAAACTTTGCGCGAAGTCGTGCGCGAGTCGAGTTTCGATCGGTTTTTCGTGCACCGTCTCGGAAATTCAAAATACTGGCCATTCACGTTGTATTAGCCCATGGTAAGTCGTATGAGCTTGATTTCATGAAAAAACGCAACTGTCATAAACTCTGCGCAGAGTCGAGTTTCGATCGGTTTTTTGTGCACCGTCTCGGAAATTAAAAATACTGGCCATTCACGTTGTATTAGCTCATGGTAAGTCGTATGAGCTTGGTTTCACGAAAAAACGCAACGGTCATAAACTTTGCGTAGAGTCGAGTTTCGATCGATTTTTCGTGCACCATCTCGGAAATTCAAAATACTGGTCTTTCCCGTCTTATTAGCCCATGGGAAGTCGAACAAGCACGCTTTTGCAAAAAAATACGACGGTCATAAACTTTGCGCGAAGTCGTGCGCGAGTCGAGTTTCGATCGGTTTTTCGTGCACCGTCTCGGAAATTCAAAATACTGGCCATTCACGTTGTATTAGCCCATGGTAAGTCGTATGAGGATGGTTTCACGAAAAAACGCGACGGTCATAAACTTTGCGCAAGGTCAAGTTTCGATCGGTTTTTTCGTGCACCGTCTCGGAAATTCAAAATACTGGCCATTCACGTTGTATTAGCCCATGAAAAGTCGTATGACCATGGTTTCACGAAAAAACGCGATCATCATAAACTTTGCGCAGAGTCGAGTTTCGATCGATTTTTGATGCACCGTCTCGGAAATTCAAAATACTGGTCTTTCCCGTCTTATTAGCCCATGGGAAGTCGTACAAGCACGCTTTCGCAAAAAAATACGACGGTCATAAACTTTGCGCGAACTTTGCGTAAAGTCAAGTTTCGATCGGCTTTTCGTGCACCGTCACAGAAATTCAAAATACTGGCCATTCACGATGTATTATCCCATGGTAAGTCGTATGAGCATGGTTTCACGAAAAAACGCGACCGTCATAATCTTTGCGAGAGTCGAGTTTCGATCGATTTTTCGTGCACCGTCTTGGAAATTCAAAATACTGGTCTTTCCCATCTTATTAGCCCATGGGAAGTCGTACAAGCACGCTTTCGCAAAAAAATACGACGGTCATAAACTTTGCGCGAAGTCGTGCGCGAGTCGAGTTTCGATCGGTTTTTCGTGCACCGTCTCGGAAATTCAAAATACTGGCCATTCACGTTGTATTAGCCCATGGTAAGTCGTATGACCATGGTTTCACGAAAAAACGAGATCGTCATAAACTTTGCGCAGAGTCGAGTTTCGATCGATTTTTGATGCACTGTCTCGGAAATTCAAAATACTGGTCTTTCCCGTCTTATTAGCCCATAGGAAGTCGTACAAGCACGCTTTCGAAAAAAAATACGACGGTCATAAACTTTGCGGGAGTCGAGTTTCGATCGGTTTTTCGTGCACCGTCTCGGAAATTCAAAATACTGGCCATTCACGTTGTATTAGCTCATGGTAAGTCGTATAAGCATGGTTTCAAGAAAAAACGCGACGGTCATAAACTTTGCGCAGAGTCGAGTTTCGATCGATTTTTTGTGCACCATCTCGGAAATTCAAAATACTGGTATTTCCCGTCTTATTAGCCCATGGGAAGTCGTACAAGCACGCTTTCGCAAAAAAATACGACGGTCATAAACTTTGCGCGAAGTCGTGCGCGAGTCGAGTTTCGATCGGTTTTTCGTGCACCGTCTCGGAAATTCAAAATACTGGCCATTCACGTTGTATTAGCCCATGGTAAGTCGTATGAGCATGGTTTCACGAAAAAATGCGACGGTCTTAAACTTTGCGCAGAGTCGAGTTTCGATCGGTTTTTCGTGCACCGTCTCGGAAATTCAAAATACTGGTCTTTCCCGTCTTATTAGCCCATGAGAAGTCGTACAAGCACGCTTTCGCAAAAAAATACGACGGTCATAAACTTTGCGCGAAGTCGTGCGCGAGTCAAGTTTCGATCAGTTTTTCGTGCACCGTCTCGGAAATTCAAAATACTGGCCATTCACGTTGTATTAGCCCATGGTAAGTCGTATGAGCATGGTTTAACGAAAAAATGCGACGGTCATAAACTTTGCGCAGAGTTAAGTTTCGATCGATTGTTCGTGCACCGTCTCGAAAATTCAAAATACTGGTCTTTCCCGTCTTATTAGCCAATGGGAAGTCGTACAAGCACGCTTTCGCAAAAAAATACGACGGTCATAAACTTTGCGCGAACTTTGCCAAAATACTGGCCATTCACGATGTATTATCCGATGGTAAGTCGTATGAGCATGGTTTCACGAAAAAACGCGACCGTCATAATCTTTGCGAGAGTCGAGTTTCGATCGGTTTTTCGTGCACCGTCTTGGAAATTCAAAATAGTGGTCTTTCCCGTCTTATTAGCCCATGGGAAGTCGTACAAGCACGCTTTCGCAAAAAAATACGACGGTCATAAACTTTGCGCGAAGTCGTGCGCGAGTCGAGTTTCGATCGGTTTTTCGTGCACCGTCTCGGAAATTCAAAATACTGGCCATTCACGTTGTATTAGCCCATGAAAAGTCGTATGACCATGGTTTCACGAAAAAACGCGATCATCATAAACTTTGCGCAGAGTCGAGTTTCGATCGATTTTTGATGCACCGTCTCGGAAATTCAAAATACTGGTCTTTCCCGTCTTATTAGCCCATGGGAAGTCGTACAAGCACGCTTTCGCAAAAAAATACGACGGTCATAAACTTTGCGCGAAGTCGTGCGCGAGTCGAGTTTCGATCGGTTTTTCGTGCGCCGTTTCGGAAATTCAAAATACTTGCCATTCACGTTGTATTAGCCCATGGTAAGTCGTATGAGCATGGTTTCACGAAAAAACGCGACGGTCATAAACTTTGCGCAGAGTCGAGTTTCGATAGGTTTTTCGTGCACCGTCTCGGAAATTCAAAATACTAGTCTTTCCCGTCTTATTAGCCCATGGGAAGTCGTACAAGCACGCTTTCGCAAAAAAATACGACGGTCAAAAAACTTTGCGCGAAGTCGTGCGCGAGTCGAGTTTCGATCGGTTTTTCGTGCACCGTCTCGGAAATTCAAAATACTGGCCATTCACGTTGTATTAGCCCATGGTAAGTCGTATGAGCTTGATTTCATGAAAAAACGCAACTGTCATAAACTCTGCGCAGAGTCGAGTTTCGATCGGTTTTTTGTGCACCGTCTCGGAAATTAAAAATACTGGCCATTCACGTTGTATTAGCTCATGGTAAGTCGTATGAGCTTGGTTTCACGAAAAAACGCAACGGTCATAAACTTTGCGTAGAGTCGAGTTTCGATCGATTTTTCGTGCACCATCTCGGAAATTCAAAATACTGGTCTTTCCCGTCTTATTAGCCCATGGGAAGTCGTACAAGCTCGCTTTCGCAAAAAAATACGACGGTCAAAAACATTGCGCGAAGACGCGCGCTGTGTCGAGTTTCGATTGGTTTTACATGCACCATCTCGGAAATTCAAAATACTGGCCATTCACGATGTATTAGCCCATGGTAAGTCGTATGAGTATAGTTTCACGAAAAAACGCGACGGTCATAAACTTTGCGCAGAGTCGAGTTTCGATCGATTTTTCGTGCACCGTCTCGAAAATTCAAAATACAGGTCTTTCCCGTCTTATTAGCCTACGGGAAGTCGTACAAGCACGCTTTCGCAAAAAAATACGACGGTCATAAAATTTGCGCGAAGTCGTGCGCGAGTCGAGTTTCGATCGGTTTTTCGTGCACCGTCTCGGAAATTCAAAATACTTTTTTTTTTTTTGGTAAGTAAAGATAATGTATTTTGTAAAAGATTTGTACAAAGAAGCTTTGTCTACACAAGCCATAGACTAAAGCCTAAAGTCTCTTAGTGTAGTCGAGAAGTTGTACCCCACCTAAAGAAGGTGAAATGGGCACACTTCATCAAACTCATTTCCAAGAGTAGCACAAGGAAGTTAATAAAAAATGCAATAGCTAGACTGCTCTGGAGTACTTGTGGATACATCACAAAATATAAGCTTTGCCCCTTAATACATTACAATCTTCATCATTATTCGAGTGATTATTGACTAATGAAAAAATTGAATCTTGTGAAAAACTCTTTCTCTCTTCTTGTTAGGTGCTCTATATTCAATTCTTGCTCCATGCATGATCGTGAGTCCTGAAGAATCTCTATCAGAATTTGAGCTTTGTTCATGTTGTGACACTCAAAAATTCTGCCACACCTCTCCTTCCAAATCCACCAAATAGCACATCTGAATATAATTCTTGCTAGTTGTGTAAGAGGACCCTTTCTTGAGAAGCCTTGCATTAGCCTTTCTAGTTCATGATGCAAGTTTGGCCGTGGTAGCCTTTGAAGATCAAATCGCTTCAAGATCTCTTCCCATATCCAAGATTAATAATCACAAGCAAAGTATAGATGGTCAACACTTTCTTCCTTTTGCATACACAAAGAGCACCGATTTACAATATAAATACCTCTTCGCTGCATATTGTCTATCGTAGGAAGTTTACCGAGAAGGGCCTGCCATGTACATAAGGAATGTCGCTGTGAGCATGGACTATCCCATGTCCAACTACTTGGGATCCACTTGTTGTTTCGTCGTCTAATTTGGTTCCATGCAGATGTAGCACTAAATTTACCATTATCATGAAGCCAAATAAGCATATCTGAAGAGTTGTTCTTGATTGGAATAGCCCTAATAGTCGGCCAAAGTAATAACATGTCTGGGGAGGTAGGGTTAGGAAGACACCATGTACCATTGTTAATGAATTCAGAAACCTTCCAGTCTTTGGGAGCCCCCAGATCCTGTCGTACTCTATCACCAAATATCTGAAATATACTTTTCCCATTCACCCAAGGATCATACCACATATTAATATTGGTTCCAGAAGAAATCACATAAGAAATATTGTTACGTAGCCATCTCCTTGTCTTCAGAATTCCTTTCCAAGCAGCAGAATGAGATGTTTTTGCAGATACTTCCCAGATTGATTCCTTGGTAAGGTACCTAGCAAAAACCCATAGTGACCATAAAGAAGACTTGTTTTGTAAAATATCCCATAATTGCTTTACCATACAAGCTTTATTCCAATCTCTAATATGTCGAAGATTCAAGCCCCCTTCATCCTTCGGTTTGCAAATGTTGTCCCAATTCACCATATGCATTGCCTTACCATCTGTGCCATTCCAAAAGAAGTTCATAAGTAATTTATCAATATCATTGAGAAGCCCGGCTGGTAGAAGGAATGCATGAGACCAATAAATAGAATAAGAGATCAACACTGATCGAATAAGTTCAAGTCGTCCAGCTTTAGAAAGAAGCCTATTTTTCCAAGAGGAAATTCTGTTCTTAATTTTTTGTAGGATAGGCTGACAGGAGACTTTGTTGATTCCAGTGGATATAAGTGGAAGACCCAAGTAAGGAACCGGTAAATTTCCTTCAGTCCAATGTTTGAGCAATATGATCCTTATTTTCAATGCAAGCACCAACGTATACTTTGCTCTTTGCATGGTTTAGCTTAAGACCAGAAACTATACCAAATTCATTAAGAATATCTGCCAGATTACTCACAGAAACTGGATCATCTCGAAGGAAGATAATAAGGTCATCAGCAAATGTTATGTGAGAGATATAAATAGAACCATAATATGGTACCTTAATTTTGCCATTGGAAACAGCCTCTTCTAACATACAACTGAGTCCTTCCATTGCAATCGTAAAAAGATAAGGAGATAGTGGGTCGCCTTGCCGAATGCCATTCTTACTCCCGAAGAAGCCAATAGGTGAACCATTAAAGAGAATCAAAAATTTTGGAGTTTCCAAGCAACATTGAATCCATTGAACCCAGCGCTGAGGGAAGCCCATATTATGGAGCATCATGTAAATAAATTGCCTATTGACTGAGTCAAAGGCCTTCCGTAAATCAGCTTTAAAACAGATCTTTTTCCCTCTTGTTTTTGAGTGTAGATCCTTAACCAAATCATTAGCAAACAGGACATTATGATGGATACTCCTCCCTTTAATAAAAGCAGCCTGATTAGGACTAATGACCTTATTCATGACCTTTTGTAGTCTATCTACCAGTAACTTCGAGATAACCTTATAAATAAAGTTGCACAGTGAAATAGGACGGTAGTTCTCCAATGAATCGGCTCCATCATTTTTAGGCACTAAAGAAATAAAAGTGCAATTCATTTCTTTTAGAATATGACCTGAGGAGAAAAAATGTCGACAAGCTTTTATGACATCGTTGCCTACAATAGACCATGCAATTTGATAAAACTCAGCTGGAAATCCATCTGGACCAGGGCTTTTGTGCTTCGAGGACTTAAAAACAACTTTCACAATTTCATCATCCGTTATTGGGGCATTAAGATGAGAGAGGGCTTCAGAATCAAGTCGTCTTGTAGGCCCAACATGAATACTATTATGCTGCTGCTCCTGATTGAGTAAGGAATAAAAAAATTGCTCGGTGTAATTTTTAACCTCATCCAAATCCTCAATGAGATTACCATCTATACCTTTGCATTTTTTGATACGATTAGTAGCCCGTCTGGTAGCAATAGCAGCATAGAAAAACTTCGTATTAGAATCCCCTAGAGTAAGCCAATGGTGTCGTGACTTCTGTTTCAAAAAGCATTCCTCCTGCTTCAAAGCTTGCATAAAGTTATTTCTAGCAGCAGCCTCTTTGTATATAAGATTCGCATCCAGAGGTTGAAGATTTAGCTCGCTTTGCACAGCCATAAGTTCTTTCTTGCATAACTGAACCCTGTCGTTGATATTTCCAAATGTAGTTGAATTCCACTTCTTAAGTGCTGCTTTGCATGCTTTTAGTTTTTGACATAGGATGTAAGGGGGAGAACCAAATACATTAATGTCCCAAGCTGACTTAATAACTTCGAGGAACTTTGGGTGAGAACTCCACATATTAAAAAATCTAAAAGGTTTCTTGACTCTGGGTAGTGCTTTATCTGCATGTATATGCATAATAGAGTGATCCGAAAATAATTTAGCACCGTACTCAAGAAGTGAATCTGGGAAAACTGCTAACCATTCCTGATTAATCAAACATCTGTCAAGTCGAGCCATAATTTTTCTTTCAGCAGTACTTTGATTGTTCCATGAGAACCAATCACCTACAGATTTCATGTCAGTCAATGCAGCAGTATATATACAATCATTAAAATGTTGAAGCTGACATTCGGAAAGCACTCTACCCCCCACTTTCTCATTTGTGTATCTGATAGTATTAAAGTCACCGAGAACAACCCAAGGTACTGTAGGATAACTATTTGAAATGCTAACCAGATCACGCCATAGAGCATTCCTGTCAGACATACTGTTAGATGCATAAATACCGGTAATATTGAATTGACATCCAGTCTGTTTATCCTCTGCCTTAAGATGAATGAATTGATTAGTAGCAGAAATAAACCAAGCAGTAACAAGGTTAGGATGCCATAAGACCCAAACTCGACCATAAGTACCATGAGAATCATTAGTAAAAAGTTCTGCCTCAGGCCATATTAAATTCTTCTGAACTCGAACACGATGAGGTTTAATTTTTGTTTCCACAAGAATCACCATGTCACATGCAGCAGATCGGATTATTCTATTGAGCTCCCGACATTTCTCAGTCTTATTAAGTCCACGAACATTCCAACAGCTTATTTTCATCAATACTAGATAGAAGGAAGAGCATGCGATTTTGGGAGGACACTACCATCCTTTTTCTTATCCTTTGATTTTGCATGGTCCTCTCGCATAATATCTTTACCCTTTAATCCTCTATTCCTATATTTATCCACCTCATCCACAGCTTGCAAATGTTTAAATTTTTGCGTACCTTGAGGCAAGGAATCCTGAATAGCGGGATGTGTCGAAGAGCGATGAGTTTGGTGAGTTGCAATGTCTTGGTTCCCAAGAGGTTGTTGAAATGAAATTTCCTGATTATCTGAAGGAGTGATTCGTGAAGGCGATGTTGTTATTGGGGAGTGAGAACCTTGGGAAGCTCCTGCAGTGAAAGTCTCTGATATAATAGGTAAAGATGGAAGTCCTGACTTGTCTTTCTCTTGTTCGTGTCGCTGCCCCAACGAGTCAGAGTGTTCAATAATCTTCTCCGCCATCACCACTGTTGGCACTGGAGTATCAGTGCTTGGATTAGTGGTAGTGACCCCATTCTGTGGCTCTTGGCGTGGTCGGTAGACCTGTGTGATTTTTTGTGAAGGCTGTTGGCAGGCACCATTTACATGTCCAAAAGATAGACAAACTTTGCATCGTTGTGGCTTCCAAGAATATGAGACTTTCACCTTTCGGGTGCTTCCATCAAGATCACGGTAAGAAACATCATTCGGCAGTTCCTCATCAGAAGAAACCATTACACAAGCTCTGGCAAAGGTCAATCTCGTTTGCGAAGCTGTTGCCTTATCAAGATACAATGGCTGTCCCAGGGTGCTGCAAAGCTTTGCAATAAAACGACGACCCTAGAGATGTAGTGGAAGTCCATGGAAAGAAACCCATATTGGGATAGACTGTAGACTGTCTAACTCCAATCTCACATCAGGTGCCCAGCGTCGTAGTATCATTGGATGACCACGGACAGTCCAAAATCCTTCAAGGACCCGTTGTAAATCTTCTTCCGAATAAAGCCTGCATACAAAGAATCCGGTCTCCAACATATGAAGATCAAATGTTGATATTCCCCATCGAGTTCTGATGTATGAGGATAGTGGGAAAAAGGATGTTCTCAGTCCAACAATGTAGCCCACAATTGCCATGGACCTTGTCTCAATTAGTTCATCAGAATCAATAGCCTCATACACAGCAATCTTCTGGTCAGCCTGTACTTCTGGAGCAAAAAAGTCCAGTCGAAGATCCGGACTACCCACTGGAGCCTTGAAGAGGCTACTCCAAGGCTTCGGATCTCGGGAAATAGGAGCTGGAGGTCGTGATCTAGATCGTGAACGACCTCGGGCCTGGTTCATTGAAGGAGCATCCCGTCGAGAAGAAGAAATCAGCGGTGGAACATCCTGGTGTGAAACCGGCCTAAGCTGCTGGGGAGGAACCAGCGGCTGTTGGAGAGGAGCAACCCCCTCCCGCGGTGAAGTAACCAGCAGCTGAGGAGCAACCCTCTCCCGCTGTGACTGCTGGAGAGGGGCGTTCTGCTGTGAAGCAATCGACGCAGGCCGCTGGGAAGAAGCCAGCGGAGGAGCATCCCGCTGGAACAGAGGATGCGAAGCAGAGTGCCGCGTCCGGCCACTCGCATCCATGGCGTCGCTCGCCCTAGAGACCGCCAGCCGCCTAGGGGAGAGGAAGCCACCACCCTGCCCCCACTAATGTCGCAGCCGTCGCCCCTTCCACGCCGATTGCAGAAGCAGCCGTCGCCCTTTCCACGCTGGAGTTGCCGCAGGAAGCGACAGTGATCCCAGCCCCAATCGCAGCGCAGCTTCCACCGTTTGTCGCCCTAGAGTCCGTCCCGCGCCTAGGGGAGAAGAGCCGCCGCCCTTCCACGCTTGAAATCGCCGATTCCCCGCCTGGAATCGCTGATCGCAGGAGCGACCGCCGGTCTTCCTTCGCCGCGGAGCGATCGTAGAGGAGAAATCGCCCAAGGGAGCAATCACCCTCCCCTGCCCACTCTTCGGTAAGAGATGAGGATGCCGTCCCCAGCGCCGATCACAAGCGCAAGCCCAAGCAGAGCAGAGCGCTCACGCACGCACGCAAGGGAACGCAGGCCCATTCCCCCCCATTCCCAAGCGCAGGCCCTAGCAGAACGCAAGTCGTCGGCTGACAGGAGACTTTGTTGATTCCAGTGGATATAAGTGGAAGACCCAAGTAAGGAACCGGTAAATTTCCTTCAGCAACTCCCAATGTTTGAGCAATATGATCCTTATTTTCAATGCAAGCACCAACGTATACTTTGCTCTTTGCATGGTTTAGCTTAAGACCAGAAACTATACCAAATTCATTAAGAATATCTGCCAGATTACTCACAGAAACTGGAAATTCAAAATACTGGCCATTCACGTTGTATTAGCCCATGGTAAGCTCAGACTCGTCTGAGCATGGTTTCACGAAAAAATGCGACGGTCTTAAACTTTGCGCAGAGTCGAGTTTCGATCGGTTTTTCGTGCACCGTCTCGGAAATTCAAAATACTGGTCTTTCCCGTCTTATTAGCCCATGGGAAGTCGTACAAGCACGCTTTCGCAAAAAAATACGACGGTCATAAACTTTGCGCGAAGTCGTGCGCGAGTCGAGTTTCGATCGGTTTTTCGTGCACCGTCTCGGAAATTCAAAATACTGGCCATTCACGTTGTATTAGCCCATGAAAAGTCGTATGACCATGGTTTCACGAAAAAACGCGATCATCATAAACTTTGCGCAGAGTCGAGTTTCGATCGATTTTTGATGCACCGTCTCGGAAATTCAAAATACTGGTCTTTCCCGTCTTATTAGCCCATGGGAAGTCGTACAAGCACGCTTTCGCAAAAAAATACGACGGTCATAAACTTTGCGCGAACTTTGCGTAAAGTCAAGTTTCGATCGGCTTTTCGTGCACCGTCACAGAAATTCAAAATACTGGCCATTCACGATGTATTATCCCATGGTAAGTCGTATGAGCATGGTTTCACGAAAAAACGCGACCGTCATAATCTTTGCGAGAGTCGAGTTTCGATCGATTTTTCGTGCACCGTCTTGGAAATTCAAAATACTGGTCTTTCCCATCTTATTAGCCCATGGGAAGTCGTACAAGCACGCTTTCGCAAAAAAATACGACGGTCATAAACTTTGCGCGAAGTCGTGCGCGAGTCGAGTTTCGATCGGTTTTTCGTGCACCGTCTCGGAAATTCAAAATACTGGCCATTCACGTTGTATTAGCCCATGGTAAGTCGTATGACCATGGTTTCACGAAAAAACGAGATCGTCATAAACTTTGCGCAGAGTCGAGTTTCGATCGATTTTTGATGCACTGTCTCGGAAATTCAAAATACTGGTCTTTCCCGTCTTATTAGCCCATAGGAAGTCGTACAAGCACGCTTTCGAAAAAAAATACGACGGTCATAAACTTTGCGGGAGTCGAGTTTCGATCGGTTTTTCGTGCACCGTCTCGGAAATTCAAAATACTGGCCATTCACGTTGTATTAGCTCATGGTAAGTCGTATAAGCATGGTTTCAAGAAAAAACGCGACGGTCATAAACTTTGCGCAGAGTCGAGTTTCGATCGATTTTTTGTGCACCATCTCGGAAATTCAAAATACTGGTATTTCCCGTCTTATTAGCCCATGGGAAGTCGTACAAGCACGCTTTCGCAAAAAAATACGACGGTCATAAACTTTGCGCGAAGTCGTGCGCGAGTCGAGTTTCGATCGGTTTTTCGTGCACCGTCTCGGAAATTCAAAATACTGGCCATTCACGTTGTATTAGCCCATGGTAAGTCGTATGAGCATGGTTTCACGAAAAAATGCGACGGTCTTAAACTTTGCGCAGAGTCGAGTTTCGATCGGTTTTTCGTGCACCGTCTCGGAAATTCAAAATACTGGTCTTTCCCGTCTTATTAGCCCATGGGAAGTCGTACAAGCACGCTTTCGCAAAAAAATACGACGGTCATAAACTTTGCGCGAAGTCGTGCGCGAGTCAAGTTTCGATCAGTTTTTCGTGCACCGTCTCGGAAATTCAAAATACTGGCCATTCACGTTGTATTAGCCCATGGTAAGTCGTATGAGCATGGTTTAACGAAAAAATGCGACGGTCATAAACTTTGCGCAGAGTTAAGTTTCGATCGATTGTTCGTGCACCGTCTCGAAAATTCAAAATACTGGTCTTTCCCGTCTTATTAGCCAATGGGAAGTCGTACAAGCACGCTTTCGCAAAAAAATACGACGGTCATAAACTTTGCGCGAACTTTGCCAAAATACTGGCCATTCACGATGTATTATCCGATGGTAAGTCGTATGAGCATGGTTTCACGAAAAAACGCGACCGTCATAATCTTTGCGAGAGTCGAGTTTCGATCGGTTTTTCGTGCACCGTCTTGGAAATTCAAAATAGTGGTCTTTCCCGTCTTATTAGCCCATGGGAAGTCGTACAAGCACGCTTTCGCAAAAAAATACGACGGTCATAAACTTTGCGCGAAGTCGTGCGCAAGTCGAGTTTCGATCGGTTTTTCGTGCACCGTCTCGGAAATTCAAAATACTGGCCATTCACGTTGTATTAGCCCATGAAAAGTCGTATGACCATGGTTTCACGAAAAAACGCGATCATCATAAACTTTGCGCAGAGTCGAGTTTCGATCGATTTTTGATGCACCGTCTCGGAAATTCAAAATACTGGTCTTTCCCGTCTTATTAGCCCATGGGAAGTCGTACAAGCACGCTTTCGCAAAAAAATACGACGGTCATAAACTTTGCGCGAAGTCGTGCGCGAGTCGAGTTTCGATCGGTTTTTCGTGCGCCGTTTCGGAAATTCAAAATACTTGCCATTCACGTTGTATTAGCCCATGGTAAGTCGTATGAGCATGGTTTCACGAAAAAACGCGACGGTCATAAACTTTGCGCAGAGTCGAGTTTCGATAGGTTTTTCGTGCACCGTCTCGGAAATTCAAAATACTAGTCTTTCCCGTCTTATTAGCCCATGGGAAGTCGTACAAGCACGCTTTCGCAAAAAAATACGACGGTCAAAAAACTTTGCGCGAAGTCGTGCGCGAGTCGAGTTTCGATCGGTTTTTCGTGCACCGTCTCGGAAATTCAAAATACTGGCCATTCACGTTGTATTAGCCCATGGTAAGTCGTATGAGCTTGATTTCATGAAAAAACGCAACTGTCATAAACTCTGCGCAGAGTCGAGTTTCGATCGGTTTTTTGTGCACCGTCTCGGAAATTAAAAATACTGGCCATTCACGTTGTATTAGCTCATGGTAAGTCGTATGAGCTTGGTTTCACGAAAAAACGCAACGGTCATAAACTTTGCGTAGAGTCGAGTTTCGATCGATTTTTCGTGCACCATCTCGGAAATTCAAAATACTGGTCTTTCCCGTCTTATTAGCCCATGGGAAGTCGAACAAGCACGCTTTTGCAAAAAAATACGACGGTCATAAACTTTGCGCGAAGTCGTGCGCGAGTCGAGTTTCGATCGGTTTTTCGTGCACCGTCTCGGAAATTCAAAATACTGGCCATTCACGTTGTATTAGCCCATGGTAAGTCGTATGAGGATGGTTTCACGAAAAAACGCGACGGTCATAAACTTTGCGCAAGGTCAAGTTTCGATCGGTTTTTCGTGCACCGTCTCGGAAATTCAAAATACTGGCCATTCACGTTGTATTAGCCCATGAAAAGTCGTATGACCATGGTTTCACGAAAAAACGCGATCATCATAAACTTTGCGCAGAGTCGAGTTTCGATCGATTTTTGATGCACCGTCTCGGAAATTCAAAATACTGGTCTTTCCCGTCTTATTAGCCCATGGGAAGTCGTACAAGCACGCTTTCGCAAAAAAATACGACGGTCATAAACTTTGCGCGAACTTTGCGTAAAGTCAAGTTTCGATCGGCTTTTCGTGCACCGTCACAGAAATTCAAAATACTGGCCATTCACGATGTATTATCCCATGGTAAGTCGTATGAGCATGGTTTCACGAAAAAACGCGACCGTCATAATCTTTGCGAGAGTCGAGTTTCGATCGATTTTTCGTGCACCGTCTTGGAAATTCAAAATACTGGTCTTTCCCATCTTATTAGCCCATGGGAAGTCGTACAAGCACGCTTTCGCAAAAAAATACGACGGTCATAAACTTTGCGCGAAGTCGTGCGCGAGTCGAGTTTCGATCGGTTTTTCGTGCACCGTCTCGGAAATTCAAAATACTGGCCATTCACGTTGTATTAGCCCATGGTAAGTCGTATGACCATGGTTTCACGAAAAAACGAGATCGTCATAAACTTTGCGCAGAGTCGAGTTTCGATCGATTTTTGATGCACTGTCTCGGAAATTCAAAATACTGGTCTTTCCCGTCTTATTAGCCCATAGGAAGTCGTACAAGCACGCTTTCGAAAAAAAATACGACGGTCATAAACTTTGCGGGAGTCGAGTTTCGATCGGTTTTTCGTGCACCGTCTCGGAAATTCAAAATACTGGCCATTCACGTTGTATTAGCTCATGGTAAGTCGTATAAGCATGGTTTCAAGAAAAAACGCGACGGTCATAAACTTTGCGCAGAGTCGAGTTTCGATCGATTTTTTGTGCACCATCTCGGAAATTCAAAATACTGGTATTTCCCGTCTTATTAGCCCATGGGAAGTCGTACAAGCACGCTTTCGCAAAAAAATACGACGGTCATAAACTTTGCGCGAAGTCGTGCGCGAGTCGAGTTTCGATCGGTTTTTCGTGCACCGTCTCGGAAATTCAAAATACTGGCCATTCACGTTGTATTAGCCCATGGTAAGTCGTATGAGCATGGTTTCACGAAAAAATGCGACGGTCTTAAACTTTGCGCAGAGTCGAGTTTCGATCGGTTTTTCGTGCACCGTCTCGGAAATTCAAAATACTGGTCTTTCCCGTCTTATTAGCCCATGAGAAGTCGTACAAGCACGCTTTCGCAAAAAAATACGACGGTCATAAACTTTGCGCGAAGTCGTGCGCGAGTCAAGTTTCGATCAGTTTTTCGTGCACCGTCTCGGAAATTCAAAATACTGGCCATTCACGTTGTATTAGCCCATGGTAAGTCGTATGAGCATGGTTTAACGAAAAAATGCGACGGTCATAAACTTTGCGCAGAGTTAAGTTTCGATCGATTGTTCGTGCACCGTCTCGAAAATTCAAAATACTGGTCTTTCCCGTCTTATTAGCCAATGGGAAGTCGTACAAGCACGCTTTCGCAAAAAAATACGACGGTCATAAACTTTGCGCGAACTTTGCCAAAATACTGGCCATTCACGATGTATTATCCGATGGTAAGTCGTATGAGCATGGTTTCACGAAAAAACGCGACCGTCATAATCTTTGCGAGAGTCGAGTTTCGATCGGTTTTTCGTGCACCGTCTTGGAAATTCAAAATAGTGGTCTTTCCCGTCTTATTAGCCCATGGGAAGTCGTACAAGCACGCTTTCGCAAAAAAATACGACGGTCATAAACTTTGCGCGAAGTCGTGCGCGAGTCGAGTTTCGATCGGTTTTTCGTGCACCGTCTCGGAAATTCAAAATACTGGCCATTCACGTTGTATTAGCCCATGAAAAGTCGTATGACCATGGTTTCACGAAAAAACGCGATCATCATAAACTTTGCGCAGAGTCGAGTTTCGATCGATTTTTGATGCACCGTCTCGGAAATTCAAAATACTGGTCTTTCCCGTCTTATTAGCCCATGGGAAGTCGTACAAGCACGCTTTCGCAAAAAAATACGACGGTCATAAACTTTGCGCGAAGTCGTGCGCGAGTCGAGTTTCGATCGGTTTTTCGTGCGCCGTTTCGGAAATTCAAAATACTTGCCATTCACGTTGTATTAGCCCATGGTAAGTCGTATGAGCATGGTTTCACGAAAAAACGCGACGGTCATAAACTTTGCGCAGAGTCGAGTTTCGATAGGTTTTTCGTGCACCGTCTCGGAAATTCAAAATACTAGTCTTTCCCGTCTTATTAGCCCATGGGAAGTCGTACAAGCACGCTTTCGCAAAAAAATACGACGGTCAAAAAACTTTGCGCGAAGTCGTGCGCGAGTCGAGTTTCGATCGGTTTTTCGTGCACCGTCTCGGAAATTCAAAATACTGGCCATTCACGTTGTATTAGCCCATGGTAAGTCGTATGAGCTTGATTTCATGAAAAAACGCAACTGTCATAAACTCTGCGCAGAGTCGAGTTTCGATCGGTTTTTTGTGCACCGTCTCGGAAATTAAAAATACTGGCCATTCACGTTGTATTAGCTCATGGTAAGTCGTATGAGCTTGGTTTCACGAAAAAACGCAACGGTCATAAACTTTGCGTAGAGTCGAGTTTCGATCGATTTTTCGTGCACCATCTCGGAAATTCAAAATACTGGTCTTTCCCG
Organism: Ensete ventricosum; assembly: GCA_029747655.1. NCBI lineage: Eukaryota > Viridiplantae > Streptophyta > Magnoliopsida > Zingiberales > Musaceae > Ensete > Ensete ventricosum. Next base: position 42,067,815 of record JAQQAF010000003.1, read on the forward strand.
TCTTATTAGCCCATGGGAAGTCGAACAAGCACGCTTTTGCAAAAAAATACGACGGTCATAAACTTTGCGCGAAGTCGTGCGCGAGTCGAGTTTCGATCGGTTTTTCGTGCACCGTCTCGGAAATTCAAAATACTGGCCATTCACGTTGTATTAGCCCATGGTAAGTCGTATGAGGATGGTTTCACGAAAAAACGCGACGGTCATAAACTTTGCGCAAGGTCAAGTTTCGATCGATTTTTCGTGCACCGTCTCGAAAATTCAAAATACTGGTATTTCCCGTCTTATTAGCCCATGGTACGTCGTACAAGCACGCTTTCGCAAAAAAATACGACGGTCATAAACTTTGCGCGAAGTCGTGCGCGAGTCGAGTTTCGATCGGTTTTTCGTGCACCGTCTCGGAAATTCAAAATACTGGCCATTCACGTTGTATTAGCCCATGGTAAGTCGTATGACAATGGTTTCACGAAAAAACGCGACCGTCATAATCTTTGCGAGAGTCGAGTTTCGATCGGTTTTTCGTGCACCGTCTTGGAAATTCAAAATACTGGTCTTTCCCGTATTATTAGCCCATGCGAAGTCGCGCGCTGTTTCGAGTTTCGATTGGTTTTACGTGCACCTTCTCGGAAATTCAAAATACTAGCCATTCACGATGTATTAGCCCATGGTAAGTCGTATGAGCATAGTTTCATGAAAAAACGCGACGGTCATTAACTTTGCGCAGAGTCGAGTTTCGATCGATTTTTCGTGCACCGTCTCGGAAATTCAAAATACTGGTCTTTCCCGTCTTATGGGAAGTCGTACAAGCACGCTTTCGCAAAAAAATACGACGGTCATAAACTTTGCGCGAAGTCGTGCGCGAGTCGAGTTTCGATCGATTTTTCGTGCACCGTCTCGGAAATTCAAAATACTGGCCATTCACGTTGTATTAGCCCATGGTAAGTCGTCTGAGCATGGTTTCACGAAAAAATGCGACGGTCTTAAACTTTGCGCAGAGTCCAGTTTCGATCGGTTTTTCGTGCACCGTCTCGGAAATTTAAAATACTGGCCATTCACGTTGTATTAGCCCATGGTAAGTCGTATGAGCATGGTTTACGAAAAAACGCGACCGTCATAATCTTTGCGAGAGTCGAGTTTCGATCGGTTTTTCGTGCACCGTCTTGGAAATTCAAAATACTGGTCTTTCCCATATTATTAGCCCATGGGAAGTCGTACAAGCTCGCTTTCACAAAAAAATACGACGGTCAAAAACATTGCGCGAAGTCGCGCGCTGTGTCGAGTTTCGATCGGTTTTGCGTGCACCGTCTCGGATATTCAAAATACTGGCCATTCACGTTGTAGTAGCCCATGGTAAGTCGTATGAGCATGGTTTCACGAAAAAACGCGACCGTCATAATCTTTGCGAGAGTCGAGTTTCGATCGGTTTTTCGTGCACTCTCTTGGAAATTCAAAATACTGGTCTTTCCCGTATTATTAGCCCATGGGAAGTCGTACAAGCTTGATTTCGCAAAAAAATACGACGGTCAAAAACATTGCGCGAAGTCGCGCGCTGTGTCGAGTTTCGATCGGTTTTTCGTGCACCGTCTCGGATATTCAAAATACTGGCCATTCACGTTGTATTAGCCCATGGTAAGTCGTATGAGTATGGTTTCACGAAAAAATGCGACCGTCATAATCTTTGCGAGAGTCGAGTTTCGATCGGTTTTTCGTGCACCGTCTTGGAAATTCAAAATACTGGTCTTTCCCGTCTTATTAGCCCATGGGAAGTCGTACAAGCACGCTTTCGCAAAAAAATACGACGATCATAAACTTTGCGCGAAGTCGTGCGTGAGTCGAGTTTCGATCGGTTTTTCGTGCACCGTCTCGGAAATTCAAAATACTGGCCATTCACGTTGTATTAGCCCATGTTAAGTCGTATGAGCATGTTTTCACGAAAAAACACGACGGTTATAAACTTTGCGCAGAGTCGAGTTTCGATCGATTGTTCGTGCACCGTCTCGGAAATTCAAAATACTGGTCTTTCCCGTCTTATTAGCCCATGGGAAGTCGTACAAGCACGCTTTCGCAGAAAAATACGATGGTCATAAACTTTGCACGAACTTTACGCAAAGTCGAGTTTCGATCGGCTTTTCGTGTACCATCACAGAAATTTAAAATACTGGCCATTCACGATGTATTATCCCATGGTAAGTCGTATGAGCATGGTTTCACGAAAAAACGCGACCGTCATAATCTTTGCGAGAGTCGAGTTTCGATCGGTTTTTCGTGCACCGTCTTGGAAATTCAAAATACTGGTCTTTCCCGTCTTATTAGCCCATGGGAAGTCGTACAAGCACGATTTCGCAAAAAAATACAACGGTCATAAACTTTGCGCGAAGTCGTGCGCGAGTCGAGTTTCGATCGGTTTTTCGTGCACCGTCTCGGAAATTCAAAATACTGGCCATTCACGTTGTATTAGCCCATGGTAAGTCGTATGAGCATGGTTTCACGAAAAAACGCGACCGTCATAATCTTTGCGAGAGTCGAGTTTCGATCGGTTTTTCGTGCACCGTCTTGGAAATTCAAAATACTGGTCTTTCCCGTCTTATTAGCCCATGGGAAGTCGTACAAGCACGCTTTCGCAAAAAAAATACGACGGTCATAAACTTTGCGCGAAGTCGTGCGTGAGTCGAGTTTCGATCGGTTTTTCGTGCACCGTCTCAGAAATTCAAAATACTGGCCATTCACGTTGTATTAGCCCATGGTAAGTTGTATGACCATGGTTTCACGAAAAAACGCGACCTTTATAATCTTTGCGAGAGTCGAGTTTCGATCGGTTTTTCGTGCACCGTCTTGGAAATTCAAAATACTGGTCTTTCCCGTCTTATTAGCGCATGGGAAGTCGTACAAGCACGCTTTCGCAAAAAAATACGACGGTCATAAACTTTGCGCGAAGTCGTGCGCGAGTCGAGTTTCTTTTTTTTGGTAAGTAAAGATAATGTATTTTGTAAAAGATTTGTATAAAGAAGCTTTGTCTACACAAGCCATAGACTAAAGCCTGAAGTCTCTTAGTGTAGTCGAGAAGATTGCACCCCACCTAAAGATGGTGAAATGGGCACGCTTCATCAAACTCATCTCCAAGAGTAGCATAAGGAAGTTAATAAATAATAAAATGTAATAGCTAGACTGTTCTGGACTACTTGTGGATACATCACAAAATATAAGCTTTGCCCCATATAATACATTACAATCTTCATCATTATTCGAGTGATTCTTGACGAATGAAAAAATTGAATCTTGTGAAAATATCTTTCTCTCTTCTTGTTAGGTGCTCTGTATTCAATTCTTGCTCCATACATGATCGTGAGTCCTGAAGAATCTCTATCAGAATTTGAGCTTTGTTCATGTTGTGACACTCAAAAATTCTGCCACACCTCTCCTTCCAAATCCACCATATAGCACATCTGAATATAATTCTTGCTAGTTGTGTAAGAGGCCCCTTTCTTGAGAAGCTTTGCATAAGCATTTCTAATTCATGATGCAGGTTTGGCCGTGGTAGCCTTTGAAAATCAAATCGCTTCATGATCTCCTTCCATATCCAAGATGAATAATCACAAGCAAAGTAGAGATGGTCAACACTTTCTTCATTTTGCATACACAAAGAGCACCGATTTACAATATAAATACCTATTTGCGCGAGTCGAGTTTCGATCGGTTTTTCGTGCACCGTCTCGGAAATTCAAAATACTGGCCATTCACGTTGTATTAGCCCATGGTAAGTCGTATGAGCATGGTTTCAAGAAAAAACACGACGGTCATAAACTTTGCGCAGAGTCGAGTTTCGATCGATTTTTCGTGCACCGTCTCCGAAATTCAAAATACTGGTTTTTCCCATCTTATTAGCCCATGGGAAGTCGTACAAGCTTGCTTTCGCAAAAAAATACGACGGTCATAAACTTTACGCGAAGTCGCGCGCTGTGTCGAGTTTCGAACGGTTTTTCGTTCACCGTCTCAGAAATTCAAAATACTGGCCATTCACGATGTATTAGCCCATGGTAAGTCGTATGAGCATAGTTTCACGAAAAAATGCAACGGTCATAAACTTTGCGCAGCGTCGAGTTTCGATCGATTTTTCGTGCACCGTCTCGGAAATTCAAAATACTGGTCTTTCCCGTCTTATTAGCCCATGGGAAGTCGTACAAGCACGCTTTCGCAAAAAAATACGACGGTCATAAACATTGCGCGAAGTCGTGCGCGAGTCGAGTTTCGATCGGTTTTTCGTGCACCGTCTCGGAAATTCAAAATACTGGCCATTCACGTTGTATTAGCCCATGGTAAGTCGTATGAGCATGGTTTCAAGAAAAAACGCGACGGTCATAAACTTTGCGCAGAGTCGAGTTTCGATCGATTTTTCGTGCACCGTCTCGGAAATTCAAAATACTGGTATTTCCCGTCTTATTAGCCCATGGGAAGTCGTACAAGCACGCTTTCGCAAAAAAATACGACGGTCATAAACTTTGCGCGAAGTTGTGCGCGACTCGAGTTTCGATCGGTTTTTCGTGCACCGTCTCGGAAATTCAAAATACTGGCCATTCACGTTGTATTAGCCCATGGTAAGTCGTATGACCATGGTTTCAAGAAAAAACGCGATCGTCATAAACTTTGCGCAGAGTTGAGTTTCGATCGATTTTTCGTGCACCGTCTCGGAAATTCAAAATACTGGTCTTTCCCGTCTTATTAGCCCATGGGAAGTCGTACAAGCACGCTTTCGCAAAAAAATACGACGATCATAAACTTTGCGCGAAGTCGTGCGCGAGTCGAGTTTCGATCGGTTTTTCATGCACCGTCTCGGAAAATCAAAATACTAGCCATTCACGTTGTATTAGCCCATGGTAAGTCGTATGAGCTTGGTTTCACGAAAAAACGCAACGGTCATAAACTTTGCGCAGAGTCTAGTTTCGATCGGTTTTTCGTGCACCGTCTCCGAAATTCAAAAAACTGGTCTTTCCCGTCTTATTAGCCCATGGGAAGTCGTACAAGCACGCTTTCGCAAATAAATACGACGGTCATAAACTTTGCGCGAACTTTGCGCAAAGTCGAGTTTCGATCGGTTTTTCGTGCACCGTCACAGAAATTCAAAATACTGGTCATTCACGATGTATTAGCCCATGGTAAGTCGTCTGAGCATGGTTTCACGAAAAAACGCGACGGTCTTAAACTTTGCGCAGAGTCGAGTTTCGATCGGTTTTTCGTTCACCGTCTCGGAAATTCAAAATACTGGTTTTTCCCGTCTTATTAGCCCATGGGAAGTCGTACAAGCACGCTTTCGCAAAAAAATTCGACGGTCATAAACATTGCGCGAAGTCGTGCGCGAGTCGAGTTTCGATTGGTTTTTCGTGCACCGTCTCGGAAATTCAAAATACTGGCCATTCACGTTGTATTAGCCCATGGTAAGTCGTATGAGCATGGTTTCAAGAAAAAACACGACGGTCATAAACTTTGCGCAGAGTCGAGTTTCGATCGATTTTTCGTGCACCGTCTCAGAAATTCAAAATACTCGTATTTCCCGTCTTATTAGCCCATGGGAAGTCGTACAAGCACGCTTTCGCAAAAAAATACGACGGTCATAAACTTTGCGCGAAGTCGTGCGCGAGTCGAGTTTCGATCGGTTTTTCGTGCAGCGTTTCGGAAATTCAAAATACTGGCCATTCACGTTGTATTAGCCCATGGTAAGTCGTATGAGCATGGTTTCACGAAAAAACGCGACGGTCATAAACTTTGCGCAGTGTCGAGTTTCGATAGGTTTTTCGTGCACCGTCTCGGAAATTCAAAATACTGGTCTTTCCCGTCTTATTAGCCCATGGGAAGTCGTACAAGCACGCTTTCGCAAAAAAATACGACGGTCATAAACTTTGCGCGAAGTCGTGCGCGAGTCGAGTTTCGATCGGTTTTTCGTGCACCGTCTCGGAAATTCAAAATACTGGCCATTCACGTTGTATTAGCCCATGGTAAGTCGTATGAGCTTGATTTCACGAAAAAACGCAACGGTCATAAACTCTGCGCAGAGTCGAGTTTCGATCAGTTTTTCGTGCACCGTCTCGGAAATTAAAAATACTGGCCATTCACGTTGTATTAGCTCATGGTAAGTCGTATGAGCTTGGTTTCACGAAAAAACGCAACGGTCATAAACTTTGCACAGAGTCGAGTTTCGATCGATTTTTCGTGCACCATCTCGGAAATTCAAAATACTGGTCTTTCCCGTCTTATTAGCCCATGGGAAGTCGAACAAGCACGCTTTTGCAAAAAAATACGACGGTCATAAACTTTGCGCGAAGTCGTGCGCGAGTCGAGTTTCGATCGGTTTTTCGTGCACCGTCTCGGAAATTCAAAATACTGGCCATTCACGTTGTATTAGCCCATGGTAAGTCGTATGAGCATGGTTTCAAGAAAAAACACGACGGTCACAAACTTTGCGCAGAGTCGAGTTTCGATCGATTTTTCGTGCACCGTCTCGGAAATTCAAAATACTGGTTTTTCCCGTCTTATTAGCCCATGGGAAGTCGTACAAGCTCGCTTTCGCAAAAAAATACGACGGTCATAAACTTTACGCGAAGTCGCGCTCTGTGTCGATTTTCGAACGGTTTTTCGTTCACCGTCTCAGAAATTCAAAATACTGGCCATTCACGATGTATTAGCCCATGGTAAGTCGTATGAGCATAGTTTCACGAAAAAACGCGACCGTCATAATCTTTGCGAGAGTCGAGTTTCGATCGGTTTTTCGTGCACCGTCTCGGAAATTCAAAATACTGGTCTTTCCCGTCTTATTAGCCCATGGGAAGTCGTTCAAGCTCGCTTTCGCAAAAAAATACGACGATCATAAACTTTACGCGAAGTCGCGCGCTGTGTCGAGTTTCGAACGGTTTTTCGTTCACCGTCTCAGAAATTCAAAATACTAGCCATTCACGATGTATTAGCCCATGGTAAGTCGTATGAGCATAGTTTCACGAAAAAACGCGACTGTCATAATCTTTGCGAGAGTCGAGTTTCGATCGATTTTTCGTGCACCGTCTCGGAAATTCAAAATACTGGTCTTTCCCGTCTTATTAGCTCATGGGAAGTCGTACAAGCACGCTTACGCAAAAAAATACGACGGTCATAAACTTTGCGCGAAGTCGTGCGCGAGTCGAGTTTCGATTGGTTTTTCGTGCACCGTCTCGAAAATTCAAATTACTGGCCATTCACGTTGTATTAGCCCATGGTAAGTCGTCTGAGCTTGGTTTCACGAAAAAATGCGACGGTCTTAAACTTTGCGCAGAGTCCAGTTTCGATCGGTTTTTCGTGCACCGTCTCGGAAATTTAAAATACTGGCCATTCACGTTGTATTAGCCCATGGTAAGTCGTATGAGCATGGTTTCACGAAAAACCGCGACCGTCATAATCTTTGCGAGAGTCGAGTTTCGATCGGTTTTTCGTGCACCGTCTTGGAAATTCAAAATACTGGTCTTTCCCGTATTATTAGCCCATGGGAAGTCGTACAAGCTCGCTTTCGCAAAAAAATAGGACGGTCAAAAACATTGCGCGAAGTCGCGCGCTGTGTCGAGTTTCGATCGGTTTTTCGTGCACCGTCTCGGATATTCAAAATACTGGCCATTCACGTTGTATTAGCCCATGGTAAGTCGTATGAGCATGGTTTCATGAAAAAATGCGACCGTCATAATCTTTGCGAGAGTCGAGTTTCGATCGGTTTTTCGTGCACCGTCTTGGAAATTCAAAATACTGGTCTTTCCCGTCTTATTAGCCCATAGGAAGTCGTACAAGCACGATTTCACAAAAAAATACGACGGTCATAAACTTTGCGCGAAGTCGTGCGCGAGTCGAGTTTCGATCGGTTTTTCGTGCACCGTCTCGGAAATTCAAAATACTGGCCATTCACGTTGTATTAGCCCATGGTAAGTCGTATGAGCATGGTTTCACGAAAAAACGCGACTGTCATAATCTTTGCGAGAGTCGAGTTTCGATCGGTTTTTCGTGCACCGTCTTGGAAATTGAAAATACTGGTCTTTCCCGTCTTATTAGCCCATGGGAAGTCGTACAAGCTTGCTTTCGCAAAAAAATACGACGGTCAAAAACATTTCGCGAAGTCGCGCGCTGTGTCGAGTTTCGATTGGTTTTACGTGCACCATCTCGGAAATTCAAAATACTGGCCATTCACGATGTATTAGCCCATGGTAAGTCGTATGATAATAGTTTCACGAAAAAATGCAACGGTCATAAACTTTGCGCAGAGTCGAGTTTCGATCGATTTTTCGTGCACCGTCTCGGAAATTGAAAATACTGGTCTTTCCCGTCTTATTATTTTTTTTTTGGTAAGTAAAGATAATGTATTTTGTAAAAGATTTGTAAAAAAAGCTTTGTCTACACAAGCCAGAGACTAAAGCCTGAAGTCTCTTAGTGTAGTCGAGAAGATTGCACCCCACCAAAAGAAGGTGAAATGTGCGCGCTTCATCGAACTCATCTCCAAGAGTAGCACAAGGAAGTTAATAAATAAGATTTATTATTTATTAACTTTCCCGTCTTATTAGCCCATGGGAAGTCGTACAAGCACGCTTTCGCAAAAAAATACGACGGTCATAAACATTGCGCGAAGTCGTGCGCGAGTCGAGTTTCGATCGGTTTTTCGTGCACCGTCTCGGAAATTAAAAATACTGGCCATTCACGTTGTATTAGCCCATGGTAAGTCGTATGAGCATGGTTTCAAGAAAAAACGTGACGGTCATAAACTTTGCGCAGAGTCGAGTTTCGATCGATTTTTCGTGCACCGTCTCGGAAATTCAAAATACTGGTATTTCCCGTCTTATTAGCCCATGGGAAGTCGTACAATCACGCTTTCGCAAAAAAATACGACGGTCATAAACTTTGCGCGAAGTTGTGCGCGAGTCGAGTTTCGAACGGTTTTTCGTGCACCGTCTCGGAAATTCAAAATACTGGCCATTCACGTTGTATTAGCCCATGGCAAGTCGTATGACCATAGTTTCAAGAAAAAGCGCGATCGTCATAAACTTTGCGCAGAGTTGAGTTTCGATCGATTTTTCGTGCACCGTCTCGGAAATTCAAAATACTGGTCTTTCCCGTCTTATTAGCCCATGGGAAGTCGTACAAGCACGCTTTCGCAAAAAAATACGACGATCATAAACTTTGCGCGTAGTCGTGCGCGAGTAGAGTTTCGATCGGTTTTTCATGCACCGTCTCGGAAATTCAAAATACTAGCCATTCACGTTGTATTAGCCCATGGTAAGTCGTATGAGCTTGGTTTCACGAAAAAACGCAATGGTCATAAACTTTGCGCAGAGTCTAGTTTCGATCGGTTTTTCGTGCACCGTCTCCGAAATTCAAAAAACTGGTCTTTCCCGTCTTATTAGCCCATGGGAAGTCGTACAAGCACGCTTTGGCAAAAAAATACGACGGTCCTAAACTTTGCGCGAACTTTGCGCAAAGTCGAGTTTCGATCGGTTTTTCGTGCACCGTCACAGAAATTCAAAATACTGGTCATTCACGATGTATTAGCCCGTGGTAAGTCGTCTGAGCATGGTTTCACGAAAAAACGCGACGGTCTTAAACTTTGCGCAGAGTCGAGTTTCGATCGGTTTTTCGTGCACCGTCTCGGATATTCAAAATACTGGCCATTCACGTTGTATTAGCCCATGGTAAGTCGTATGAGCATAGTTTCACGAAAAAACGCGACCGTCATAATCGTTGCGAGAGTCGAGTTTCGATCGGTTTTTCGTGCAACGTCTTGGAAATTTAAAATACTGGTCTTTCCCATCTTATTAGCCCATGGGAAGTCGTACAAGCACGCTTTCGCAAAAAAATACGACGGTCATAAACTTTGCGCGAAGTCGTGCGTGAGTCGAGTTTCGATCGATTTTTCGTGCACCGTCTCAGAAATTCAAAATACTGGCCATTCACGTTGTATTATCCCATGGTAAGTCGTATGAGCATGGTTTCACGATTTTGGACTATTCGTGGTCATCCAATGATACTACGACGCTGGGCACCTGATGTGAGATTGGAGTTAGACAGTCTACAGTCTATCCCAATATGGGTTTCTTTTCATGGACTTCCATTACATCTCTGGGGTCGTCGTTTTATTGCAAAGCTTTGCAGCACCCTGGGACAGCCATTGTATCTTGATAAGGCAACAGCTTCGCAAACAAGATTGACCTTTGCCAGAGCTTGTGTAATGGTTTCTTCTGATGAGGAACTGCCGAATGATGTTTCTTACCGTGATCTTGATGGGAGCACTCGAAAGGTGAAAGTCTCATATTCTTGGAAGCCACAACGATGCAAGGTTTGTCTATCTTTTGGACATGTAAATGGTGCCTGCCAACAGCCTTCACAAAAAATCACACAGGTCTACCGACCACACCAAGAGCCACAGAATGGGGTCACTACCACTAATCCAAGCACTGATACTCCAGTGCCAACAGTGGTGATGGCGGAGAAGATAATTGGACACTCTGACTCGTTGGGGCAGCGACACGAACAAGAGAAAGACAAGTCAGGACTTCCATCTTTACCTATTATATCAGAGACTTTCACTGCAGGAGCTTCCCAAGGTTCTCACTCCCCAATAACAGCCTCGCCTTCACGAATCACTCCTTCAGATAATCAGGAAATTTCATTTCAACAACCTCTTGGGAACCAAGACATTGCAACTCAGCAAACTCATCGCTCTTCGACACATCCCGCTATTCAGGACTCCTTGCCTCAAGGTACGCAAAAATTTAAACATTTGCAAGCTGTGGATGAGGTGGATAAATATAGGAATAAAGTATTAAAGGGTAAAGATATTATGCGAGAGGACCATGCAAAATCAAAGGATAAGAAAAAGGATGGTAGTGTCCTCCTAAAATCGCATGCTCTTCCTTCTATCTAGTATTGATGAAAATAAGCTGTTGGAATGTTCGTGGACTTAATAAGACTGAGAAATGTCAGGAGCTCAATAGAATAATCCGATCTGCTGCATGTGACATGGTGATTCTTGTGGAAACAAAAATTAAACCTCATCGTGTTCGAGTTCAGAAGAATTTAATATGGCCTGAGGCAGAACTTTTTACTAATGATTCTCAGGATACTTATGGTCGAGTTTGGGTCTTATGGCATCCTAACCTTGTTAATGCTTGGTTTATTTCTGCTACTAATCAATTCATTCATCTTAAGGCAGAGGATAAACAGACTGGATGTCAATTCAATATTACCGGTATTTATGCATCTAACAGTATGTCTGACAGGAATGCTCTATGGCGTGATCTGGTTTGCATTGCAAATAGTTATCCTACAGTACCATGGGCTGTTCTCGGTGACTTTAATACTGTCAGATACACAAATGAGAAAGTGGGGGGTAGAGTGCTTTCCGAATATCAGCTTCAACATTTTAATGATTGTATATATACTGCTGCATTGACTGACATGAAATCTGTAGGTGATTGGTTCTCATGGAACAATCAAAGTACTGCTTACAGGAAAATTATGGCTCGACTTGACAGATGTTTGATTAATCAGGAATGGTTAGCAGTTTTCCCAGATTCACTTCTTGAGTATGGTGCTAAGTTATTTTCGGATCACTCTATTATGCATATACATGCAGATAAAGCACTACCCAGAGTAAAGAAACCTTTTAGATTTTTTAATATGTGGAGTTCTCACCCAAAGTTCCTTGAAGTTATTAAGTCAGCTTGGGACATTAATGTATTTGGTTCTCCCCCTTACATCCTATGTCAAAAACTAAATGCATGCAAAGCAGCACTTAAGATGTGGAATTCAACTACATTTGGAAATATCAACGACAGGGTTCTTTTTTTTGGTAAGTAAAGATAATGTATTTTGTAAAAGATTTGTACAAAGAAGCTTTGTCTACACAAGCCATAGACTAAAGCCTGAAGTCTCTTAGTGTAGTCGAGAAGATTGCACCCCACCTAAAGAAGGTGAAATGGGCACGCTTCATCAAACTCATCTCCAAGAGTAGCATAAGGAAGTTAATAAATAATAAAATGCAATAGCTAGACTGTTCTGGACTATTTGTGGATACATCACAAAATCTAAGCTTTGCCCCATATAATACATTACAATCTTCATCTATTCGAGTGATTCTTGACGAATGGAAAAATTGAATCTTGTGAAAATATCTTTCTCTCTTCTTGTTAGGTGTTCTGTATTCAATTCTTGCTCCATACATGATCGTGAGTCCTGAAGAATCTCTATCAGAATTTGAGCTTTGTTCATGTTGTGACACTCAAAAATTCTGCCACACCTCTCCTTCCAAATCCACCATATAGCACATCTGAATATAATTCTCGCTAGTTGTGTAAGAGGCCCCTTTCTTGAGAAGCTTTGCATAAGCATTTCTAATTCATGATGCAGGTTTGGCCGTGGTAGCCTTTGAAAATCAAATCGCTTCAAGATCTCCTTCCATATCCAAGATGAATAATCACAAGCAAAGTAGAGATGGTCAACACTTTCTTCATTTTGCATACACAAAGAGCACCGATTTACAATATAAATACCTCTTCGCTGCATATTGTCCATCGTAGGAAGTTTGCCGAGAAGGGCCTGCCATGTACATAAGGAATGTCGCTGTGAGCATGGACTATCCCATGTCCAACTACTTTGGATCCACTTGTTGTTTCGTTGTCTAATTTGGTTCCATGCAGATGTAGCACTAAATTTACCGTTATCATGAAGCCAAATAAGCATATCTGAAGAGTTGTTCATGATTGGAATAGCCCTAATAGTCGGCCAAAGTAATAACATGTCAGGGGAGGTAGGGTTGGGAAGACACCAAGTACCATTGTTAATAAATTCAGAAACCTTCCAGTCTTTGGGAGCCCCCAGATCCTGTCGTACTCTATCACCAAATATCTGAAATATACTTTTCCCATTCACCCAAGGATCATACCACATATTAATATTGGTTCCAGAAGAAATCACATAAGAAATATTGTTACGTAGCCATCGCCTTGCCTTCAGAATTCCTTTCCAAGCAGAAGAATGAGATGTTTTTGCAGATGTTTCCCAGATTGATTCCTTAGTTAGGTACCTAGCAAAAACCCATTGTGACCATAAGGAAGACTTGTTTTGTAAAATATCCCATAATTGCTTTACCATACAAGCTTTATTCCAATCTCTAATATGTCGAAGATTCAGCCCCCCTTCATCCTTCGGTTTGCAAATGCTGTCCCAATTCACCATGTGCATTGCCTTACCATCTGTGCCATTCCAAAAGAAGTTCATAAGTAATTTATCAATATCATGGAGAAGCCCGGCAGGTAGAAGGAATGCATGAGACCAATAAATAGAATAAGAGATCAACACGGATCGAATAAGTTCAAGTCGTCCAGCTTTAGAAAGAAGCCTATTTTTCCAAGAGGAAATTCTGTTCTTAATTTTTTGTATAATAGGCTGACGGGAGGCTTTGTTGATTCCAGTGGATATAAGTGGGAGACCCAAGTAAGGAACCGGTAAATTTCCTTCAGCAACTCCCAATGTTTGAGCAATATGATCCTTATTGTCAATGCAAGCACCCACATATACTTTGCTCTTTGCATGGTTTAGCTTAAGACCAGAAACTTTACCAAATTCATTAAGAATATCTGCCAGATTACTCACAGAAACTGGATCATCTCGAAGGAAGATAATAAGGTCGTCGGCAAATGTTATGTGAGAGATATAAACAGAACCATAATGTGGTACCTTAATTTTGCCATTGGAAACAGCCTCTTCTAACATACAACTGAGCCCTTCCATTGCAATGGTAAAAAGATAAGGAGATAGTGGATCGCCTTGCCGAATGCCATTCTTACTCCCAAAGAAGCCAATAGGTGAACCATTAAAGAGAATTGAAAATTTTGGAGTTTCCAAGCAACATTGAATCCATTTAACCCAGTGCTGAGGGAAGCCCATATTATGGAGCATCATGTATATAAAATTCCTATTGACTGAGTCAAAGGCCTTTCGTAAATCAGCTTTAAAACAGATCTTTTTTCCTCTTGTTTTAGAATGTAGATCCTTAACCAAATCATTAGCAAGCAGGACATTATGATGGATACTCCTCCCTTTAAGAAAAGCAGCCTGATTAGGACTAATGACCTTATTCATGACCTTTTGTAGTCTATCTGCCAGCAACTTAGAGATAACCTTATAAATAAAGTTGCACAGTGAAATAGGACGGTAGTTCTCCAATGAATCGGCTCCATCATTTTTAGGCACTAAAGAAATAAAAGTGCAATTCATTTCTTTAAGAATGTGACCTGAGGAGAAAAAATGTCGACAAGCTTTTATGACATCGTTGCCTACAATAGCCCATGCAATTTGATAAAACTCAGCTGGAAATCCATCTGGACCAGGGCTTTTGTGCTTCGGGGACTTAAAAACAACTTTCACAATTTCATCATCCGTTATTGGGGCATTAAGATGAGAGAGGGCTTCAGAATCAAGTCGTCTTGTAGGCCCAACATGAATACTATTAGGCTGCTGTTCCTGATTGAGTAAGGAATAAAAAAATTGCTTGGTGTAATTTTTAACCTCATCCAGATCCTCAATGAGATTACCATCTATACCTTTGCATTTTTTGATGCGATTAGTAGCCCTTCTGGTAGCAATAGCAGCATAGAAAAACTTCGTATTAGAATCCCCTAAAGTAAGCCAATGCTGTCGTGACTTCTGTTTCAAAAAGCATTCCTCCTGTTTCAAAGCTTGCATAAAGTTATTTCTAGCAGCAGCCTCTTTGTATATAAGATTCGCATCCAGAGGTTGAAGATTTAGCTCGCTTTGCACAGCCATAAGTTCTTTCTTGCATAACTGAACCCTATCGTTGATATTTCCAAATGTAGTTGAATTCCACTTCTTCAGTGCTGCTTTGCATGCTTTTAGTTTTTGACATAGGATGTAAGGGGGAGAACCAAAGACATTAATGTCCCAAGCTGACTTAATAACTTCGTGGAACTTCGGGTGAGAACTCCACATATTAAAAAATCTAAAAGGTTTCTTGACTCTGGGTAGTGCTTTATCTGCATGTATATGCATAATAGAGTGATCCGAAAATAACTTAGCACCGTACTCAAGAAGTGAATCTGGGAAAACTGCTAACCATTCCTGATTAATCAAACATCTGTCAAGTCGAGCCATAATTTTTCTTTCAGCAGTACTTTGATTGTTCCATGAGAACCAATCACCTACAGATTTCATGTCAGTCAATGCAGCAGTATCTATACAATCATTAAAATGTTGAAGCTGACATTCGGAAAGCACTCTACCCCCCACTTTCTCATTTGTGTATCTAACAGTATTAAAGTCACCGAGAACAGCCCAAGGTACTGTAGGATAACTATTTGCAATGCTAACCAGATCACGCCATAGAGCATTCCTGTCAGACATACTGTTAGATGCATAAATACCGGTAATATTGAATTGACATCCAGTCTGTTTATCCTCTGCCTTAAGATGAATGAATTGATTAGTAGCAGAAATAAACCAAACAGTAACAAGGTTAGGATGCCATAAGACCCAAACTCGACCATAAGTATCCTGAGAATCATTAGTAAAAAGTTCTGCCTCAGGCCATATTAAATTCTTCTGAACTCGAACACGATGAGGTTTAATTTTTGTTTCCACAAGAATCACCATGTCATATGCAGCAGATCGGATTATTCTATTGAGCTCCCGACATTTCTCAGTCTTATTAAGTCCACGAACATTCCAACAGCTTATTTTCATCAATACTAGATAGAAGGAAGAGCATGCAATTTTGGGAGGACACTACCATCCTTTTTCTTATCCTTTGATTTTGCATGGTCCTCTCGCATAATATCTTTACCCTTTAATCCTCTATTCCTATATTTATCCACCTCATCCACAGCTTGCAAATGTTTAAATTTTTGCGTACCTTGAGGCAAGGAGTCCTGAATAGCGGGATGTGTCGAAGAGCGATGAGTTTGGTGAGTTGCAATGTCTTGGTTCCCAAGAGGTTGTTGAAATGAAATTTCCTGATTATCTGAAGGAGTGATTCGTGAAGGCGAGGTTGTTATTGGGGAGTGAGAACCCTGGGAAGCTCCTGCAGTGAAAGTCTCTGATATAATAGGTAAAGATGGAAGTCCTGACTTGTCTTTCTCTTGTTCGTGTCGCTGCCCCAACGAGTCAGAGTGTTCAATCATCTTCTCCGCCATCACCACTGTTGGCACTGGAGTATCAGTGCTTGGATTAGTGGTAGTGACCCCATTCTGTGGCTCTTGGCGTGGTCGGTAGACCTGTGTGATTTTCTGTGAAGGCTGTTGGCAGGCACCATTTACATGTCCAAAAGATAGACAAACCTTGCATCGTTGTGGCTTCCAAGAATATGAGACTTTCACCTTTCGGGTGCTCCCATCAAGATCACGGTAAGAAACATTATTCGGCAATTCCTCATCAGAAGAAACCATTACACAAGCTCTGGCAAAGGTCAATCTCGTTTGCGAAGCTGTTGCCTTATCAAGATACAATGGCTGTCCCAGGGTGCTGCAAAGCTTTGCAATAAAACGACGACCCCAGAGATGTAGTGGAAGTCCATGGAAAGAAACCCATATTGGGATAGACTGTAGACTGTCTAACTCCAATCTCACATCAGGTGCCCAGCGTCGTAGTATCATTGGATGACTACGGATAGTCCAAAATCCTTCAAGGACCCGTTGTAAATCTTCTTCCGAATAAAGCCTGCATACAAAGAATCCGGTCTCCAACATATGAAGATCAAATGTTGATATTCCCCATCGAGTTCTGATGTATGAGGATAGTGGGAAAAAGGATGTTCTTAGTCCAACAACGTAGCCCACAATTGCCATTGACCATGTCTCAATTAGTTCGTCGGAATCAATAGCCTCATACACAGCAATCTTCTGGTCAGCCTGTACTTCTGGAGCATAAAAGTCCAGTCGAAGATCCGGACTACCCACTGGAGCCTTGAAGAGGCTACTCCAAGGCTTCGGATCTCGGGAAATAGGAGCTGGAGGTCGTGATCTAGATCGTGAACGACCTCGGGCCTGGTTCATTGAAGGAGCATCCCGTCGAGAAGAAGAAATCAGCGGTGGAACATCCTGGTGTGAAACCGGCCTAAGCTGCTGGGGAGGAACCAGCGGCTGTTGGAGAGGAGCAACCCCCTTCCCGCGGTGAAGTAACCAGCGGCTGAGGAGCAACCCTCTCCCGCTGTGACTGCTGGAGAGGGGCGTTCTGCTGTGAAGCAATCAGCCGCTGGGTAGAAGCCAGCGGAGGAGCATCCCGCTGGAACAGAGGATGCGAAGCAGAGTGCCGCGTCCGGCCGCTCGCATCCATGGCGTCGCTCGCCCTAGAGACCGCCAGCCGCCTAGGGGAGACGAAGGCACCACCCTGCCCACACTAATGTCGCAGCCGTCGCCCCTTCCACGCCGATTGCAGAAGCAGCCGTCGCCCTTTCCACGCTGGAGTTGCCGCAGGAAGCGGCAGTGAACCCAGCCCCAATCGCAGGGCAGCTTCCACCGTTTCTTGCCCTAGAGTCCATCCCGCGCCTAGGGGAGAAGAGCCGCCGCCCTTCCACGCCTGAAATCGCCGATTCCCGGCCTGGAATCGCTGATCGCAGGAGCGACCGCCGGCCTTCCACTCGCCGCGGAGCGATCGTAGAGGAGAAATCGCCCAAGGGAGCAATCGCAAGCACAAGCGCAAGGGAAGAGGTTGCCGCCCCCAGCGTCGATCGCAAGCGCAAGCCCAAGCAGAGCAGAGCACTCACGCACGCACGCAAGGGAACGCAGGCCCATTCCTCCCCATTCCCAAGCAGATGCGTGCACCGTCTCTCTTTGAAGAAAGAACTTATGGCTGTGCAAAGCGAGCTGAATCTTCAACCTCTGGATGAGAATCTTATATACAAAGAGGCTGCTGCTAGAAATAACTTTATGCAAGCTTTGAAGCAGGAGGAATGCTTTTTGAAACAGAAGTCACGACAGCATTGGCTTACTCTAGGGGATTCTAATACGAAGTTTTTCTATGCTGCTATTGCTACCAGAAGGGCTACTAATCGCATCAAAAAATGCAAAGGTATAGATGGTAATCTCATTGAGGATCTGGATGAGGTTAAAAATTACACCAAGCAATTTTTTTATTCCTTACTCAATCAGGAACAGCAGCCTAATAGTATTCATGTTGGGCCTACAAGATGACTTGATTCTGAAGCCCTCTCTCATCTTAATGCCCCAATAACGGATGATGAAATTGTGAAAGTTGTTTTTAAGTCCCCGAAGCACAAAAGCCCTGGTCCAGATGGATTTCCAGCTGAGTTTTATCAAATTGCATGGGCTATTGTAGGCAACGATGTCATAAAACCTTGTCGACATTTTTTCTCCTCAGGTCATATTCTTAAAGAAATGAATTGCACTTTTATTTCTTTAGTGCCTAAAAATGATGGAGCCGATTCATTGGAGAACTACCGTCCTATTTCACTGTGCAACTTTATTTATAAGGTTATCTCTAAGTTGCTGGCAGATAGACTACAAAAGGTCATGAATAAGGTCATTAGTCCTAATCAGGCTGCTTTTCTTAAAGGGAGGAGTATCCATCATAATGTCCTGCTTGCTAATGATTTGGTTAAGGATCTACATTCTAAAACAAGAGGGAAAAAGATCTGTTTTAAAGCTGATTTACGAAAGGCCTTTGACTCAGTCAATAGGGATTTTATTTACATGATGCTCCATAATATGGGCTTCCCTCAGCACTGGGTTAAATGGATTCAATGTTGCTTGGAAACTCCAAAATTTTCGATTCTCTTTAATGGTTCACCTATTGGCTTCTTTGGGAGTAAGAATGGCATTCGGCAAGGCGATCCACTATCTCCTTATCTTTTTACCATTGCAATGGAAGGGCTCAGTTGTATGTTAGAAGAGGCTGTTTCCAATGGCAAAATTAAGGTACCACATTATGGTTCTGTTTATATCTCTCACATAACATTTGCCGATGACCTTATTATCTTCCTTCGAGATGATCCAGTTTCTGTGAGTAATCTGGCAGATATTCTTAATGAATTTGGTAAAGTTTCTGGTCTTAAACTAAACCATGCAAAGAGCAAAGTATATGTGGGTGCTTGCATTGTCAATAAGGATCATATTGCTCAAACATTGGGAGTGGCTGAAGGAAATTTACCGGTTCCTTACTTGGGTCTCCCACTTATATCCATTGGAATCAACAAAGTCTCCTGTCAGCCTATCCTACAAAAAATTAAGAACAGAATTTCCTCTTGGAAAAATAGGCTTCTTTCTAAAGCTGGACGACTTGAACTTATTCGATCAGTGTTGATCTCTTATTCTATTTATTGGTCTCATGCATTCCTTCTACCTGTCGGGCTTCTCCATGATATTGATAAATTACTTATGAACTTCTTTTGGAATGGCACAGATGGTAAGGCAATGCACATGGTGAATTGGGACAACATTTGCAAACCGAAGGATGAAGGAGGGCTGAATCTTCGACATATTAGAGATTGGAATAAAGCTTGTATGGTAAAGCAATTATGGGATATTTTACAAAACAAGTCTTCCTTATGGTCACAATGGGTTTTTGCTAGGTACCTAACCAAGGAATCAATCTGGGAAACATCTGCAAAAACATCTCATTCTGCTGCTTGGAAAGGAATTCTGAAGGCAAGGCGATGGCTACGTAACAATATTTCTTATGTGATTTCTTCTGGAACCAATATTAATATGTGGTATGATCCTTGGGTGAATGGGAAAAGTATATTTCAGATATTTGGTGATAGAGTACGACAGGATCTGGGGGCTCCCAAAGACTGGAAGGTTTCTGAATTCATTAACAATGGTACATGGTGTCTTCCCAACCCTACCTCCCCTGACATGTTATTACTTTGGCCGACTATTAGGGCTATTCCAATCAAGAACAACTCTTCAGATATGCTTATTTGGCTTCATGATAACGGTAAATTTAGTGCTACATCTGCATGGAACCAAATTAGACGACGAAACAACAAGTGGATCCAAAGTAGTTGGACATGGGATAGTCCATGCTCACAGCGACATTCCTTATGTACATGGCAGGCCCTTCTCAACAAACTTCCTACGATAGACAATATGCAGCGAAGAGGTATTTATATTGTAAATCGGTGCTCTCTGTGTTTGCAAAATGAAGAAAGTGTTGACCATCTCTACTTTGCTTGTGATTATTCATCATGGATATGGAAGGAGATCTTGAAGCGATTTGATTTTCAAAGGCTACCACGGCCAAACTTGCATCATGAATTAGAAATGCTTATGCAAAGCTTCTCAAGAAAGGGGCCTCTTACACAACTAGCAAGAATTATATTCAGATGTGCCATTTGGTGGATTTGGAAGGAGAGGTGTGGCAGAATTTTTGAGTGTCACAACATGAACAAAGCTCAAATTCTGATAGAGATTCTTCAAGACTCACGATCATGAATGGAGCAAGAATTGAATACAGAGCACCTAACAAGAAGAGAGAAAGATATTTTCACAAGATTCAATTTTTCCATTCGTCAAGAATCACTCGAATAATGATGAAGATTGTAATGTATTATATGGGGCAAAGCTTATATTTTGTGATGTATCCACAAGTGGTCCAGAACAGTCTAGCTATTGCATTTTTATTTATTAACTTCCTTGTGCTACCCTTGGATCCTTGTGCTACCCTTGGAGATGAGTTCGATGAAGCGTGCCCACTTCACCTTCTTTAGGTGGGGTGCAATCTTCTCGACTACACTAAGAGACTTCAGGCTTTAGTCTATGGCTTGTGTAGACAAAGCTTCTTTGTACAAATCTTTTACAAAATACATTATCTTTACTTACCAAAAAACAGAGCATGGTTTCACGAAAAAACGCGACCGTCATAATCTTTGCGAGAGTCGAGTTTCGATCGGTTTTTCGTGCACCGTCTTGGAAATTCAAAATACTGGTCTTTCCCGTCTTATTAGCCCATGGGAAGTCGTACAAGCACGATTTCGCAAAAAAATACGACGGTCATAAACTTTGCGCGAAGTCGTGCGCGAGTCGAGTTTCGATCGGTTTTTCGTGCACCGTCTCGGAAATTCAAAATACTGGCCATTCACGTTGTATTAGCCCATGGTAAGTCGTATAAGCATGGTTTCATGAAAAAACGCGACCGTCATAATCTTTGCGAGAGTCGAGTTTCGATCGGTTTTTCGTGCACCGTCTTGGAAATTCAAAATACTGGTCTTTCCCGTCTTATTAGCCCATGGGAAGTCGTACAAGCTTGCTTTCGCAAAAAAATACGACGGTCAAAAACATTGCGCGAAGTAGCGCGCTGTGTCGAGTTTCGATTGGTTTTACATGCACCATCTCAGAAATTCAAAATACTGGCCATTCACGATGTATTAGCCCATGGTAAGTCGTATGAGCATAGTTTCACGAAAAAATGCAACGGTCATAAACTTTGCGCAGAGTCGAGTTTCGATCGATTTTTCGTGCACCGTCTCGGAAATTCAAAATACTGGTCTTTCCCGTCTTATTAGCCCATGGGAAGTCGTACAAGCACGCTTTCGCAAAAAAATACGACGGTCATAAACTTTGCGCGAAGTCGTGCGCGAGTCGAGTTTCGATCGGTTTTTCGTGCACCGTCTCGGAAATTCAAAATACTGGCCATTCACGTTGTATTAGCCCATGGTAAGTTGTATGAGCATGGTTTCAAGAAAAAACACGACGGTCATAAACTTTGCGCAGAGTCGAGTTTCGATCGATTTTTCGTGCACCGTCTCGGAAATTCAAAATACTGGTTTTTCCCGTCTTATTAGCCCATGGGAAGTCGTACAATCTTGCTTTCGTAAAAAAATACGACGGTCATAAACTTTACGCGAAGTCGCGCGCTGTGTCGAGTTTCGAACGGTTTTTCGTTCACCGTCTCAGAAATTCAAAATACTGGCCATTCACGATGTATTAGCCCATGGTAAGTCGTATGAGCATAGTTTCACGAAAAAATGCAACGGTCATAAACTTTGCGCAGCGTCGAGTTTCGATCGATTTTTCGTGCACCGTCTCGGAAATTCAAAATACTGGTCTTTCCCGTCTTATTAGCCCATGGGAAGTCGTACAAGCACGCTTTCGCAAAAAAATACGACGGTCATAAACATTGCGCGAAGTCGTGCGCGAGTCGAGTTTCGATCGGTTTTTCGTGCACCGTCTCGGAAATTCAAAATACTGGCCATTCACGTTGTATTAGCCCATGGTAAGTCGTATGAGCATGGTTTCAAGAAAAAACGCGACGGTCATAAACTTTGCGCAGAGTCGAGTTTCGATCGATTTTTCGTGCACCGTCTCGGAAATTCAAAATACTGGTATTTCCCGTCTTATTAGCCCATGGAAAGTCGTACAAGCACGCTTTCGCAAAAAAATACGACGGTCATAAACTTTGCGCGAAGTTGTGCGCGACTCGAGTTTCGATCGGTTTTTCGTGCACCGTCTCGGAAATTCAAAATACTGGCCATTCACGTTGTATTAGCCCATGGTAAGTCGTATGACCATGGTTTCAAGAAAAAACGCGATCGTCATAAACTTTGCGCAGAGTTGAGTTTCGATCGATTTTTTGTGCACCGTCTCGGAAATTCAAAATACTGGCCTTTCCCGTCTTATTAGCCCATGGGAAGTCGTACAAGCACGCTTTCGCAAAAAAATACGACGATCACAAACTTTGCGCGAAGTCGTGCGCGAGTCGAGTTTCGATTGGTTTTTCATGCACCGTCTCGGAAAATCAAAATACTAGCCATTCACGTTGTATTAGCCCATGGTAAGTCGTATGAGCTTTGTTTCACGAAAAAACGGAACGGTCATAAACTTTGCGCAGAGTCTAGTTTCGATCGGTTTTTCGTGCACCGTCTCCGAAATTCAAAAAACTGGTCTTTCCCGTCTTATTAGCCCATGGGAAGTCGTACAAGCACGCTTTCGCAAATAAATACGATGGTCATAAACTTTGCGCGAACTTTGCGCAAAGTCGAGTTTCGATCGGTTTTTCGTGCACCGTCACAGAAATTCAAAATACTGGTCATTCACGATGTATTAGCCCATGGTAAGTCGTCTGAGCATGGTTTCACGAAAAAACGCGTCGGTCTTAAACTTTGCGCAGAGTCGAGTTTCGATCGGTTTTTCGTTCACCGTCTCGGAAATTCAAAATACTGGATTTTCCCGTCTTATTAGCCCATGGGAAGTCGTACAAGCTCGCTTTCGCAAAAAAATTCGACGGTCATAAACTTTGCGCGAAGTCGTGCGCGAGTCGAGTTTCGATCGGTTTTTCGTGCACCGTCTCGGAAATTCAAAATACTGGCCATTCACGTTGTATTAGCCCATGGTAAGTCATATGAGCATGGTTTCAAGAAAAAACACGACGGTCATAAACTTTGCGCAGAGTCGGGTTTCGATCGATTTTTCGTGCACCGTCTCAGAAATTCAAAATACCGGTATTTCCCGTCTTATTAGCCCATGGGAAGTCGTACAAGCACGCTTTCGCAAAAAAATACGACGGTCATAAACTTTGCGCGAAGTCGTGCGCGAGTCGAGTTTCGATCGGTTTTTCGTGCACCGTTTCGGAAATTCAAAATACTGGCCATTCACGTTGTATTAGCCCATGGTAAGTCGTATGAGCATGGTTTCACGAAAAAACGCGACGGTCATAAACTTTGCGCAGAGTCGAGTTTCGATAGGTTTTTCGTGCACCGTCTCGGAAATTCAAAATACTGGTCTTTCCCGTCTTATTAGCCCTGGAAAGTCGTACAAGCACGCTTTCGCAAAAAAATACGACGGTCATAAACTTTGCGCGAAGTCGTGCGCGAGTCGAGTTTCGATCGGTTTTTCGTGCACCGTCTCGGAAATTCAAAATACTGGCCATTCACGTTGTATTAGCCCATGGTAAGTCGTATGAGCTTGATTTCACGAAAAAACGCAACGGTCATAAACTCTGCGCAGAGTCGAGTTTCGATCGGTTTTTCGTGCACCGTCTCAGAAATTAAAAATACTGGCCATTCACGTTGTATTAGCTCATGGTAAGTCGTATGAGCTTGGTTTCACGAAAAAACGCAACGGTCATAAACTTCGCGAAGTCGCGCGCTGTGTCGAGTTTCGAACGGTTTTTCGTTCACCGTCTCAGAAATTCAAAATACTGGTCATTCACGATGTATTAGCCCATGGTAAGTCGTATGAGCATAGTTTCACGAAAAAACGCGACCGTCATAATCTTTGCGAGAGTCGAGTTTCGATCGGTTTTTCGTGCACCGTCTCGGAAATTCAAAATACTGGTCTTTCCCGTCTTATTAGCCCATGGGAAGTCGTACAAGCTTTTCTTTTCGTGCACCGTCTCGGAAATTCAAAATACTCGCTTTCGCAAAAAAATACGACGGTCATAAACTTTACGCGAAGTCGCGCGCTGTGTCGAGTTTCGAACGGTTTTTCGTTCACCATCTCAGAAATTCAAAATACTGGCCATTCACGATGTATTAGCCCATGGTAAGTCGTATGAGCATAGTTTCACGAAAAAATGCGACCGTCATAATCTTTGCGAGAGTCGAGTTTCGATCGGTTTTTCGTGCACCGTCTTGGAAATTCAAAATACTGGTCTTTCCCGTCTTATTAGCCCATGGGATGTCGTACAAGCACGCTTTCGCAAAAAAATACGACGGTCATAAACTTTGCGCGAAGTCGTGCGTGAGTCGAGTTTCGATCGGTTTTTCGTGCACCGTCTCGGAAATTCAAAATACTGGCCATTCACGTTGTATTAGCCCATGTTAAGTCGTATGAGCATGTTTTCACGAAAAAACACGACGGTTATAAACTTTGCGCAGAGTCGAGTTTCGATCGATTGTTCGTGCACCGTCTTGGAAATTCAAAATACTGGTCTTTCCCGTATTATTAGCCCATGGGAAGTCGTACAAGCTCGCTTTCGCAAAAAAATACGACGGTCAAAAACATTGCGCGAAGTCGCGCGCTGTGTCGAGTTTCGATCGGTTTTTCGTGCAACGTCTCGGATATTCAAAATACTGGCCATTCACGTTGTATTAGCCCATGGTAAGTCGTATGAGCATGGTTTCATGAAAAAATGCGACCGTCATAATCTTTGCGAGAGTCGAGTTTCGATCGATTTTTCGTGCACCGTCTCGGAAATTCAAAATACTGGTCTTTCCCGTCTTATTAGCTCATGGGAAGTCGTACAACCACGCTTACGCAAAAAAATACGACGGTCATAAACTTTGCGCGAAGTCGTGCGCGAGTCGAGTTTCGATCGGTTTTTCGTGCACCGTCTCGGAAATTCAAAATACTGGCCATTCACGTTGTATTAGCCCATGGTAAGTCGTCTGAGCATGGTTTCACGAAAAAATGCGACGGTCTTAAACTTTGCGCAGAGTCCAGTTTCGATCGGTTTTTCGTGCACCGTCTCGGAAATTTAAAATACTGGCCATTCACGTTGTATTAGCCCATGGTAAGTCGTATGAGCATGGTTTCACGAAAAAACGCGACCGTCATAATCTTTGCGAGAGTCGAGTTTCGATCGGTTTTTCGTGCACCGTCTTGGAAATTCAAAATACTGGTCTTTCCCGTCTTATTAGCCCATGTGAAGTCGTACAAGCACGATTTTGCAAAAAAATACGACGGTCATAAACTTTGCGCGAAGTCATGCGCGAGTCGAGTTTCGATCGGTTTTTCGTGCACCGTCTCGGAAATTTAAAATACTGGCCATTCACGTTGTATTAGCCCATGGTAAGTCGTATGAGCATGGTTTCACGAAAAAACGCGACCGTCATAATCTTTGCGAGAGTCGAGTTTCGATCGGTTTTTCGTGCACCGTCTTGGAAATTCAAAATACTGGTCTTTCCCGTCTTATTAGCCCATGGGAAGTCGTACAAGCTTGCTTTCGCAAAAAAATACGACGGTCAAAAACATTGCGCGAAGTCGCGCGCTGTGTCGAGTTTCGATTGGTTTTACGTGCACCATCTCGGAAATTCAAAATACTGGCCATTCACGATGTATTAGCCCATGTTAAATCGTATGACAATAGTTTCACGAAAAAATGCAACGGTCATAAACTTTGCGTAGAGTCGAGTTTCGATCGATTTTTCGTGCACCGTCTCGGAAATTCAAAATACTGGTCTTTCCCGTCTTATTAGCCCATGGGAAGTCGTACAAGCACGCTTTCGCAAAAAAATACGACGGTCATAAACATTGCGCGAAGTCGTGCGCGAGTCGAGTTTCGATCGATTTTTCGTGCACCGTCTCGGAAATTCAAAATACTGGCCATTCACGTTGTATTGGCCCATGGTAAGTCGTATGAGCATGGTTTCAAGAAAAAACGTGACGGTCATAAACTTTGCGCAGAGTCGAGTTTCGATCGATTTTTCGTGCACCGTCTCGGAAATTCAAAATACTGGTATTTCCCGTCTTATTAGCCCATGGGAAGTCGTACAAGCACGCTTTCGCAAAAAAATATGACGGTCATAAACTTTGCGCGAAGTTGTGCGCGAGTCGAGTTTCGATTGGTTTTTCGTGCACCGTCTCGGAAATTCAAAATACTGGCCATTCACGTTGTATTAGCCCATGGTAAGTCGTATGACCATGGTTTCAAGAAAAAGCGCGATCGTCATAAACTTTGCGCAGAGTTGAGTTTCGATCGATTTTTCGTGCACCGTCTCGGAAATTCAAAATACTGGTCTTTCCCGTCTTATTAGCCCATGGGAAGTCGTACAAGCACGCTTTCGCAAAAAAATACGACGATCATAAACTTTGCGCGAAGTCGTGCGCGAGTCGAGTTTCGATCGGTTTTTTCGTGCACCGTCTCGGAAATTCAAAATACTGGCCATTCACGTTGTATTAGCCCATGGTAAGTCGTATGAGCATGGTTTCAAGAAAAAACACGACGGTTATAAACTTTGCGCAGAGTCGAGTTTCGATCGATTTTTCGTGCACCGTCTCGGAAATTCAAAATACTGGACTTTCCCGTCTTATTTGCCCATGGGAAGTCGTACAAGCACGCTTTCGCAAAAAAATTCGACGGTCATAAACTTTGCGCGAAGTCGTGCGCCAGTCGAGTTACGATCGGTTTTTCGTGCACCGTCTCGGAAATTCAAAATACTGGCCATTCACGTTGTATTAGCCCATGGTAAGTCGTATGAGCATGGTTTCAAGAAAAAACACGACGGTCATAAACTTTGTGCAGTGTCGAGTTTCAATCGATTTTTCATGCACCGTCTTGGAAATTCAAAATACTGGTCTTTCCCGTCTTATTAGCCCATGGGAAGTCGTACAAGCTCGCTTTCGCAAAAAAATACGACGGTCATCAACTTTACGCGAAGTCGCGCGCTGTGTCGAGTTTCGAACGGTTTTTCGTTCAGCGTCTCAGAAATTCAAAATACTTTTTTTTTTTTTTGGTAAGTTGAAATTCAAAATACTGGCCATTCACGATGTATTATCCCATGGTAAGTCGTATGAGCATAGTTTCACAAAAAAACGCGACCGTCATAATCGTTGCGAGAGTCGAGTTTCGATCGGTTTTTCGTGCAACGTCTTGGAAATTTAAAATACTGGTCTTTCCCATCTTATTAGCCCATGGGAAGTCGTACAAGCACGCTTTCGCAAAAAAATACGACGGTCATAAACTTTGCGCGAAGTCGTGCGCGAGTCGAGTTTCGATCGGTTTTTCGTGCACCGTCTCGAAAATTCAAAATACTGGCCATTCACGTTGTATTAGCCCATGGTAAGTCGTATGAGCATGGTTTCACGAAAAAACGCGACGGTCATAAACTTCGCGCAGAGTCGAGTTTCGATCGGTTTTTTGTGCACCGTCTCGGAAATTCAAAAGACTGGTCTTTCCCGTCTTATTAGCCCATGGGAAGTCGTACAAGCACGCTTTCGCAAAAAAATACGACGGTCATAAACTTTGCGCGAATTTGCGCAAAGTCGAGTTTCGATCGGTTTTTCATGCACCGTCTCGGAAATTCAAAATTCTGGCCATTCACGTTGTATTAGCCCATGGTAAGTCGTCTGAGCATGGTTTCACGAAAAAACGCGACGGTCATAAACTTTGCGCAGAGTCGAGTTTCGATCGATTTTTCGTGCACCGTCTCGGAAATTCAAAATACTGGTCTTTCCCGTCTTATTAGCCCATGGGAAGTCGTACAAGCATGCTTTCGCAAAAAAATACGACGGTCATAAACTTTGCGCGAAGTCGTGCGCGAGTCGAGTTTCGATCGGTTTTTCGTGCACCGTCTCGGAAATTTAAAATACTGGCCATTCACGTTGTATTAGCCCATGGTAAGTCGTATGAGCATGGTTTCACGAAAAAACACGACGGTCATCAACTTTACGCAGAGTCGAGTTTCGATCGGTTTTTCGTTCACCGTCTCGGAAATTCAAAATACTGGTATTTCCCGTCTTATTAGCCCATGGGAAGTCGTACAAGCACGCTTTCGCAAAAAAATACGACGGTCATAAACTTTGCGCGAAGTCGTGCGCGAGTCGAGTTTCGATCGGTTTGTCGTGCACCGTCTCGGAAATTCAAAATACTTGCCATTCACGTTGTATTAGCCCATGGTAAGTCGTATGAGCTTGGTTTCACGAAAAAACGCAACGGTCATAAACTTTGCGCGAAGTCGTGCGCGAGTCGAGTTTCGATCGGTTTTTCGTGCACCGTCTCGGAAATTCAAAATAATGGCCATTCACGTTGTATTAGCACATGGTAAGTCGTATGAGCATGGTTTCACGAAAAAACGCGACGGTCATAAACTTTGCGAAGAGTCGAGTTTCGATCGGTTTTTTGTGCACCGTCTCGGAAATTCAAAATACTGGCCATTCACGTTGTATTAGCCCATGGTAAATCGTATGAGCATGGTTTCACGAAAAAACACGACGGTCATCAACTTTACGCAGAGTCGAGTTTCGATCGATTTTTCGTGCACCGTCTCGGAAATTCAAAATACTGGTATTTCCCGTCTTATTAGCCCATAGGAAGTCGTATAAGCACGCTTTCGCAAAAAAATTTGACGGTCATAAACTTTGCGCGAAGTCGTGCGCGAGTCGAGTTTCGATCGGTTTGTCGTGCACCGTCTCGGAAATTCAAAATACTTGCCATTCACGTTTTATTAGCCCATGGTAAGTCGTATGAGATTGGTTTCATGAAAAAACGCAACGGTCATAAACTTTGCGCGAAGTCGTGCGCGAGTCGAGTTTCGATCGGTTTTTCGTGCACCGTCTCGGAAATTCAAAATTCTGGCCATTCACGTTGTATTAGCCCATGGTAAGTCGTATGAGCATGGTTTCACGAAAAAACGCGACGGTCATAAACTTTGCGCAGAGTCGAGTTTCGATCGGTTTTTTGTGCACCGTCTCGGAAATTCAAAATACTGGTCTTTCCCGTCTTATTATCCCATGGGAAGTCGTACAAGCACGCTTTCGCAAAAAAATACGACGGTCATAAACTTTGCGCGAACTTTGCGCAAAGTCGAGTTTCGATCGGTTTTTCGTGCACCGTCTCGGAAATTCAAAATACTGGCCATTCACGTTGTATTAGCCCATGGTAAGTCGTCTGAGCATGGTTTCACGAAAAAACGCGACGGTCATAAACTTTGCGCAGAGTCGAGTTTCGATCGATATTTCGTGCACCGTCTCGGAAATTCAAAATATTGGTCTTTCCCGTCTTATTAGCCCATGGGAAGTCGTACAAGCATGCTTTCGCAAAAAAATACGATGGTCATAAACTTTGCGCGAAGTCGTGCGCGAGTCGAGTTTCGATCGGTTTTTCGTGCACCGTCTCGGAAATTCAAAATACTGGCCATGCACGTTGTATTAGCACATGGTAAGTCGTATGAGCATGGTTTCACGAAAAAACACGACGGTCATAAACTTTGCGCAGAGTCGAGTTTCGATCGATTTTTCGTGCACCGTCTCGGAAATTCAAAATACTTGTCTTTCCCGTCTTATTAGCCCATGGGAAGTCGTACAAGCACGCTTTCGCAAAAAAATACGACGGTCATAAACTTTGCGCGAAGTCGTTCGCGAGTCGAGTTTCGATCGGTTTTTCGTGCACCGTCTCGGAAATTCAAAATACTGGCAATTCACGTTGTATTTGCCCATGGTAAGTCGTTTGAGCTTGGTTTCACGAAAAAATGCAACGGTCATAAACTTTGCGCAGAGTCGAGTTTCGATCGGTTTTTCGTGCACCGTCTCAGAAATTCAAAATACTGGTCTTTCCCGTCTTATTAGCCCATGGGGACTCATACAAGCACGCTTTCGCAAAAAAATACGACGGTCATAAACTTTGCGTGAACTTTGCGCAAAGTCGAGTTTCGATCGGTTTTTCGTGCACCGTCACAGAAATATAAAATACTGGTCATTCACGATGTATTAGTACATGGTAAGTCGTCTGGGCATGGTTTCACGAAAAAACGCGACGGTCTTAAACTTTGCGCAGAGTCGAGTTTCGATCGGTTTTTCGTTCACCGTCTCGGAAATTCAAAATACTGGTCTTTCCCGTCTTATTAGCCCATGGGAAGTCGTACAAGCACGCTTTCGCAAAAAAATACGACGGTCATAAACTTTGCGCGAAGTCGTGCGCGAGTCGAGTTTCGATCGGTTTTTCGTGCACCGTCTCGGAAATTCAAAATACTTGCCATTCACGTTGTATTAGCCCATGGTAAGTCGTATGAGCATGGGTTCACGAAAAAACACGACGGTCATAAACTTTGCGCAGAGTCGAGTTTCGATCGATTTTTCGTGCACCGTCTTGGAAATTCAAAATACTGGTCTTTCCCGTCTTATTAGCCCATGGGAAGTCGTACAAGCACGCTTTCGCAAAAAAATACGATGGTCATAAACTTTGCGCGAAGTCGTGCGCGAGTCGAGTTTCGATCGATTTTTCGTGCACCGTCACGGAAATTCAAAATACTAGTCTTTCACGTCTTATTAGCCCATGGGAAGTCGTACAAGCACGCTTTCGCAAAAAAATACGACGGTCATAAACTTTGCGCGAATTCGTGCGCGAGTCGAGTTTCGATCGGTTTTTCGTGCACCGTCTCGGAAATTCAACATACTGACCATTCACGTTGTATTAGCCCATGGTAAGTCGTATGAGCATGGTTTCACGAAACGACGTTCATAAACTTTGCGCAGAGTCGAGTTTCGATCGATTTTTCGTGCACCGTCTCGGAAATTCAAAATACTGGTCTTTCCCATCTTATTAGCCCATGGAAAGTCGTACAAGCACGCTTTCGCAAAAAAATACGACGGTCATAAACTTTGCGCGAAGTCGTGCGCGAGTCGAGTTTCGATCGGTTTTTCGTGCACCATCTCAGAAATTCAAAATACTGGCCATTCACGTAGTATTAGCCCATGGTAAGTCGTATGAGCTTTTTTTTTTTTGGTAAGTAAAGATATTGTATTTTGTAAAAGATTTGTACAAAGAAGCTTTGTCTACACAAGCCATAGACTAAAGCCTGAAGTCTCTTAGTGTAGTCGAGAAGATTGCACCCCACCTAAAGAAGGTGAAATGGGCACGCTTCATCAAACTCATCTCCAAGAGTAGCATAAGGAAGTTAATAAATAATAAAATGCAATAGCTAGACTGTTCTGGACTACTTGTGGATACATCACAAAATATAAGCTTTGCCCCATATAATACATTACAATCTTCATCATTATTCGAGTGATTCTTGACGAATGGAAAAATTGAATCTTGTGAAAATATCTTTCTCTCTTCTTGTTAGGTGCTCTGTATTCAATTCTTGCTCCATACATGATCGTGAGTCCTGAAGAATCTCTATCAGAATTTGAGCTTTGTTCATGTTGTGACACTCAAAAATTCTGCCACACCTCTCCTTCCAAATCCACCAAATAGCACATCTGAATATAATTCGTGCTAGTTGTGTAAGAGGCCCCTTTCTTGAGAAGCTTTGCATAAGCATTTCTAATTCATGATGCAAGTTTGGCCGTGGTAGCCTTTGAAAATCAAATCGCTTCAAGATCTCCTTCCATATCCAAGATGAATAATCATAAGCAAAGTAGAGATGGTCAACACTTTCTTCATTTTGCATACACAAAGAGCACCGATTTACAATATAAATACCTCTTCGCTGCATATTGTCCATCGTAGGAAGTTTGCCGAGAAGGGCCTGCCATGTACATAAGGAATGTCGCTGTGAGCATGGACTATCCCATGTCCAACTACTTTGGATCCACTTGTTGTTTCGTCGTCTAATTTGGTTCCATGCAGATGTAGCACTAAATTTACCGTTATCATGAAGCCAAATAAGCATATCTGAAGAGTTGTTCTTGATTGTAATAGCCCTAATAGTCGGCCAAAGTAATAACATGTCAGGGGAGGTAGGGTTGGGAAGACACCAAGTACCATTGTTAATGAATTCAGAAACCTTCCAGTCTTTGGGAGCCCCCAGATCCTGTCGTACTCTATCACCAAATATCTGAAATATGCTTTTCCAATTCACCCAAGGATCATACCACATATTAATATTGGTTCCAGAAGAAATCACATAAGAAATATTGTTACGTAGCCATCGCCTTGCCTTCAGAATTCCTTTCCAAGCAGCAGAATGAGATGTTTTTGCAGATGTTTCCCAGATTGATTCCTTGGTTAGGTACCTAGCAAAAACCCATTGTGACCATAAGGAAGACTTGTTTTGTAAAATATCCCATAATTGCTTTACCATACAAGCTTTATTCCAATCTCTAATATGTCGAAGATTCAACCCCCTTCATCCTTCGGTTTGCAAATGCTGTCCCAATTCACCATGTGCATTGCCTTACCATCTGTGCCATTCCAAAAGAAGTTCAT
The DNA here is from genome assembly GCA_029747655.1 of Ensete ventricosum. NCBI lineage: Eukaryota > Viridiplantae > Streptophyta > Magnoliopsida > Zingiberales > Musaceae > Ensete > Ensete ventricosum. The sequence goes on from JAQQAF010000003.1 coordinate 42,100,641, forward strand.
AAGTAATTTATCAATATCATGGAGAAGCCCGGCTGGTAGAAGGAATGCATGAGACCAATAAATAGAATAAGAGGTCAACACAGATCGAATAAGTTCAAGTCGTCCAGCTTTAGAAAGAAGCCTATTTTTACAAGAGGAAATTCTGTTCTTAATTTTTTGTATGATAGGCTGACAGGAGGCTTTGTTGATTCCAGTGGATATAAGTGGGAGACCCAAGTAAGGAACCGGTAAATTTCCTTCAGCAACTCCCAATGTTTGAGCAATATGATCCTTATTGTCAATGCAAGCACCCACATATACTTTGCTCTTTGCATGGTTTAGCTTAAGACCAGAAACTTTACCAAATTCATTAAGAATATCTGCCAGATTACTCACAGAAACTGGATCATCTCGAAAGAAGATAATAAGGTCGTCGGCAAATGTTATGTGAGAGATATAAACAGAACCATAATGTGGTACCTTAATTTTGCCATTGGAAACAGCCTCTTCTAACATACAACTGAGCCCTTCCATTGCAATGGTAAAAAGATAAGGAGATAGTGGATCACCTTGCCGAATGCCATTCTTACTCCCAAAGAAGCCAATAGGTGAGCCATTAAAGAGAATTGAAAATTTTGGAGTTTCCAAGCAACATTGAATCCATTTAACCCAGTGCTGAGGGAAGCCCATATTATGGAGCATCATGTAAATAAAATCCCTATTGACTGAGTCAAAGGCCTTTCGTAAATCAGCTTTAAAACAGATCTTTTTCCCTCTTGTTTTAGAATGTAGATCCTTAACCAAATCATTAGCAAGCAGGACATTATGATGGATACTCCTCCCTTTAAGAAAAGCAGCCTGATTAGGACTAATGACCTTATTCATGACCTTTTGTAGTCTATCTGCCAGCAACTTAGAGATAACCTTATAAATAAAGTTGCACAGTGAAATAGGACGGTAGTTCTCCAATGAATCAGCTCCATCATTTTTAGGCACTAAAGAAATAAAAGTGCAATTCATTTCTTTCAGAATGTGACCTGAGGAGAAAAAATGTCGACAAGCTTTTATGACATCGTTGCCTACAATAGCCCATGCAATTTGATAAAACTCAGCTGGAAATCCATCTGGACCAGGGCTTTTGTGCTTCGGGGACTTAAAAACAACTTTCAAAATTTCATCATCCGTTATTGGGGCATTAAGATGAGAGAGGGCTTCAGAATCAAGTCGTCTTGTAGGCCCAACATGAATACTATTAGGCTGCTGTTCCTGATTGAGTAAGGAATAAAAAAATTGCTTGGTGTAATTTTTAACCTCATCCAGATCCTCAATGAGATTACCATCTATAACTTTGCATTTTTTGATGCGATTAGTAGCCCTTCTGGTAGCAATAGCAGCATAGAAAAACTTCGTATTAGAATCCCCTAGAGTAAGCCAATGCTGTCGTGACTTCTGTTTCAAAAAGCATTCCTCCTGCTTCAAAGCTTGCATAAAGTTATTTCTAGCAGCAGCCTCTTTGTATATAAGATTCGCATCCAGAGGTTGAAGATTTAGCTCGCTTTGCACAGCCATAAGTTCTTTCTTGCATAACTGAACTCTGTCGTTGATATTTCCAAATGTAGTTGAATTCCACTTCTTCAGTGCTGCTTTGCATGCTTTTAGTTTTTGACATAGGAAGTAAGGGGGAGAACCAAATACATTAATGTCCCAAGCTGACTTAATAACTTTGAGGAACTTTGGGTGAGAACTCCACATATTAAAAAATCTAAAAGGTTTCTTGACTCTTGGTAGTGCTTTATCTGCATGTATATGCATAATAGAGTGATCCGAAAATAACTTAGCACCGTACTCAAGAAGTGAATCTGGGAAAACTGCTAACCATTCCTGATTAATCAAACATCTGTCAAGTCGAGCCATAATTTTTCTTTCAGCAGTACTTTGATTGTTCCATGAGAACCAATCACCTACAGATTTCATGTCAGTCAATGCAGCAGTATCTATACAATCATTAAAATGTTGAAGCTGACATTCGGAAAGCACTCTACCCCCCACTTTCTCATTTGTGTATCTGACAGTATTAAAGTCACCGAGAACAACCCAAGGTACTGTTGGATAAGTATTTGCAATGCTAACCAGATCACGCCATAGAGCATTCCTGTCAGACATACTGTTAGATGCATAAATACCGGTAATATTGAATTGACATCCAGTCTGTTTATCCTCTGCCTTAAGATGAATGAATTGATTAGTAGCAGAAATAAACCAAGCAGTAACAAGATTAGGATGCCATAAGACCCAAACTCGACCATAAGTATCCTGAGAATCATTAGTAAAAAGTTCTGCCTCAGGCCATATTAAATTCTTCTGAACTTGAACACGATGAGGTTTAATTTTTGTTTCCACAAGAATCACAATGTCACATGCAGCAGATCGGATTATTCTATTGAGCTCCCGACATTTCTCAGTCTTATTAAGTCCACGAACATTCCAACAGCTTATTTTCATCAATACTAGATAGAAGGAAGAGCATGCGATTTTGGGAGGACACTACCATCCTTTTTCTTATCCTTTGATTTTGCATGGTCCTCTCGCATAATATCTTTACCCTTTAATCCTTTATTCCTATATTTATCCACCTCATCCACAGCTTGCAAATGTTTAAATTTTTGCGTACCTTGAGGCAAGGAGTCCTGAATAGCGGGATGTGTCGAAGAGCGATGAGTTTGGTGAGTTGCAATGTCTTGGTTCCCAAGAGGTTGTTGAAATGAAATTTCCTGATTATCTGAAGGAGTGATTCGTGAAGGCGAGGTTGTTATTGGGGAGTGAGAACCTTGGGAAGCTCCTGCAGTGAAATTCTCTGATATAATAGGTAAAGATGGAAGTCCTGACTTGTCTTTCTCTTGTTCGTGTCGCTGCCCCAACGAGTCAGAGTGTTCAATCATCTTCTCCGCCATCACCACTGTTGGCACTGGAGTATCAGTGCTCGGATTAGTGGTAGTGACCCCATTCTGTGGCTCTTGGCGTGGTCGGTAGACCTGTGTGATTTTTTGTGAAGGCTGTTGGCAGGCACCATTTACATGTCCAAAAGATAGACAAACCTTGCATCGTTGTGGCTTCCAAGAATATGAGACTTTCACCTTTCGGGTGCTCCCATCAAGATCACGGTAAGAAACATCATTCGGCAGTTCCTCATCAGAAGAAACCATTACACAAGCTCTGGCAAAGGTCAATCTCGTTTGCGAAGCTGTTGCCTTATCAAGATACAATGGTTGTCCCAGGGTGCTGCAAAGCTTTGCAATAAAACGACGACCCCAGAGATGTAGTGGAAGTCCATGGAAAGAAACCCATATTGGGATAGACTGTAGACTGTCTAACTCCAATCTCACATCAGGTGCCCAGCGTCGTAGTATCATTGGATGACCACGGATAGTCCAAAATCCTTCAAGGACCCGTTGTAAATCTTCTTCCGAATAAAGCCTGCATACAAAGAATCCGGTCTCCAACATATGAAGATCAAATGTTGATATTCCCCATCGAGTTCTGATGTATGAGGATAGTGGGAAAAAGGATGTTCTTAGTCCAACAACGTAGCCCACAATTGCCATTGACCATGTCTCAATTAGTTCGTCGGAATCAATAGCCTCATACACAGCAATCTTCTGGTCAGCCTGTACTTCTGGAGCAAAAAAGTCCAGTCGAAGATCCGGACTACCCACTGGAGCCTTGAAGAGGCTACTCCAAGGCTTCGGATCTCGGGAAATAGGAGCTGGAGGTCGTGATCTAGATCGTGAACGACCTCGGGCCTGGTTCATTGAAGGAGCATCCCGTCGAGAAGAAGAAATCAGCGATGGAACATCCTGGTGTGAAACCGGCCTAAGCTGCTGGGGAGGAACCAGCGGCTGTTGGAGAGGAGCAACCCCCTCCCGCGGTGAAGTAACCAGCGGCTGAGGAGCAACCCTCTCCCGCTGTGACTGCTGGAGAGGGGCGTTCTGCTGTGAAGCAATCAGCCGCTGGGAAGAAGCCAGCGGAGGAGCATCCCGCTGGAACAGAGGATGCGAAGCAGAGTGCCGCGTCCGGCCGCTCGCATCCATGGCGTCGCTCGCCCTAGCCGCCAGCCGCCTAGGGGAGAGGAAGCCACCACCCTGCCCACACTAATGTCGCAGCCGTCGCCCCTTCCACGCCGATTGCAGAAGCAGCCGTCGCCCTTTCCACGCTGGAGTTGCCGCAGGAAGCGGCAGTGAACCCAGCCCCAATCGCAGCGCAGCTTCCACCGTTTCTTGCCCTAGAGTCCGTCCCGCGCCTAGGGGAGAAGAGCCGCCGCCCTTCCACGCCTGAAGTCGCCGATTCCCGGCCTGGAATCGCTGATCGCAGGAGCGACCGCCGGCCTTCCACTCGCCGCGGAGTGATCGTAGAGGAGAAATCGCCAAAGGGAGCAATCGTAAGCACAAGCGCAAGGGAAGAGGTTGCCGTCCCCAGCGTCGATCGCAAGCGCAAGCGCAAGCCCAAGCAGAGCAGAGCACTCACGCACGCACGCAAGGGAACGCAGGCCCATTCCCCCCCATTCCCAAGCCGATGCGTGCACCGTCTCTCCTCCTCTCTCTCTCCTCCTCACGCTGAGTTTCCCAAGTCGTATGAGCTTGGTTTCATGAAAAAAAACGCAACTGTCATAAACTTTGCGCAGAGTCGAGTTTCGATCGGTTTTTCGTGCACCGTCTCGGAAATTCATAATACTGGTCTTTCCCATCTTATTAGCCCATGGGAAGTCGTACAAGCACGCTTTCGCAAAAAAATACGACGGTCATAAACTTTGCGCAAAGTCGAGTTTCGATCGGTTTTTCGTGCACCGTCACAGAAATTCAAAATACTGGTCATTCACGATGTATTAGCCCATGGTAAGTCGTATGAGCATGGTTTCACGAAAAAAGGCGACCGTCATAATCTTTGCGAGAGTCGAGTTTCGATCGGTTTTTGGTGCACCGTCTTGGAAATTCAAAATACTGGTCTTTCCCATCTTTTTAGCCCATGGGAAGTCATACAAGCACGCTTTCGCAAAAAAATACGACGGTCATAAACTTTGCGCGAAGTCGTGCGCGAGTCAAGTTTCGATCGGTTTTTCGTGCACCGTCTCGGAAATTCAAAATACTGGCCATTCACGTTGTATTAGCCCATGGTAAGTCGTCTGAGCATGGTTTCACGAAAAAATGCGACGGTCTTAAACTTTGCGTAGAGTCGAGTTTCGATCGATTTTTCGTGCACCGTCTCGGAAATTCAAAATACTGGTATTTCCCGTCTTATTAGCCCATGGGAAGTCGTACAAGCATGCTTTCGCAAAAAAATACGACGGTCATAAATGTTGCGCGAAGTCGTGCGCGAGTCGAGTTTCGATCGGTTTTTCGTGCACCGTATCGGAAATTCAAAATACTGGCCATTCACGTTGTATTAGCCCATGGTAAGTCGTCTGCGCATGGTTTCACGAAAAAACGCGACGGTCTTAAACTTTGCGCAGAGTCGAGTTTCGATCGGTTTTTCGTGCACCGTCTCGGAAATTCAAAATACTGGTCTTTCCCGTCTTATTAGCCCATGGGAAGTCGTATAAGCACGCTTTCGCAAAAAAATACGATGGTCATAAACTTTGCGCGAAGTCGTGCGAGAGTCGAGTTTCGATCGGTTTTTCGTGCACCGTCTCAGAAATTCAAAAAACTGGTCTTTCCCGTCTTATTAGCCCATGGGAAGTCGTACAAGCATGCTTTCGCAAAAAAATACGACGGTCATAAACTTTGCGCGAACATTGCGCAAAGTCGAGTTTCGATCGGTTTTTCGTGCACCGTCACAGAAATTCAAAATACTGGTCATTCACGATATATTAGCCCATGGTAAGTCGTCTGGGCATCGTTTCACGAAAAAACGCGACGGTCTTAAACTTTTCGCGAAGTCGTGCGCGAGTCGAGTTTCGATCGGTTTTTCGTTCACCGTCTCGGAAATTCAAAATACTGGTCTTTCCCATCATATTAGCCCATGGGAAGTCGTACAAGCACGCTTTCGCAAAAAAATACGACGGTCATAAACTTTGCGCGAAGTCGTGCGCGAGTCGAGTTTCGATCGATTTTTCGTGCACCGTCTCGGAAATTCAAAATAATGGCCATTCACGTTGTATTAGCCCATGGTAAGTCGTCTGAGCAAGGTTTCACGAAAAAACGCGACGGTCTTAAACTTTGCGCAGAGTCGAGTTTCGATCGGTTTTTCATGCACCGTCTCGTAAATTCAAAATACTGGTCTTTCCCGTCTTATTAGCCCATGGGAAGTCATACAAGCACGCTTTCACAAAAAAATACGATGGTCATAAACTTTGCGCGAAGTCGTGCGCGAGTCGAGTTTCGATCGGTTTTTCGTGCACCGTCTCGGAAATTCAAAATACTGGCCATTCACGTTGTATTAGCCCATGGTAAGTCGTATGAGCATGGATTCACAAAAAAACGCGACGGTCATAAACTTTTTAGCAGAGTCGAGTTTCGATCGATTGTTCGTGCACCGTCTCGGAAATTCAAAATACTAGTCTTTCCCGTCTTATTAGCCCATGGGAAGACGTACAAGTACGCTTTCGCAAAAAAATACGACGGTCATAAATTTGCGCGAACTTTGCTCGAACTTTGCGCAAAGTCGAGTTTCGATCGGTTTTTCATGCACCGTCACAGAAATTCAAAATACTGGTCATTCACGATGTATTAGCCCATGGTAAGTCGTCTGAGCATGGTTTCACGAAAAAACGCGACGGTCTTAAACTTCGCGCAGAGTCGAGTTTCGATCGATTTTTCGTTCACCGTCTCGGAAATTCAAAATACTGGTCTTTCCCGTCTTATTAGCCCATGGGAAGTCGTACAAGCACGCTTTCGCAAAAAAATACGACGGTCATAAACTTTGCGCGAAGTCGTGCGCGAGTCGAGTTTCGATCGATTTTTCGTGCACCGTCTCGGAAATTCAAAATACTGGTCTTTCCCGTCTTATTGGCCCATGGGAAGTCGTACAAGCACGCTTTCGCAAAAAAATACGACGGTCATAAACTTTGCGCGAACTTTGCGCAAAGTCGAGTTTCGATCGGTTTTTTGTGCACCGTCACAGAAATTCAAAATACTGGTCATTCACGATATATTAGCCCATGGTAAGTCATCTAGGCCTCGTTTCATGAAAAAACGCGACAGTCTTAAACTTTGCGCAAAGTCGAGTTTCGATCGATTTTTCGTTCACCGTCTCGGAAATTCAAAATACTGGTCTTTCCCGTCATATTAGCCCATGGTAAGTTGTACAAGCACGCTTTCGCAAAAAAATACGACGGTCATAAACTTTGCGTGAAGTCATGCGCGAGTCGAGTTTCGATCGGTTTTTCGTGCACCGTCTCGGAAATTCAAAATAATGGCCATTCACGTTGTATTAGCCCATGGTAAGTCGTATGAGCATGGGTTCACGAAAAAACACGACGGTCATAAACTTTGCGCAGAGTCGAGTTTCGATCGATTTTTCGTGCACCGTCTTGAAAATTCAAAATACTGGTCTTTCCCGTCTTATTAGCCCATGGGAAGTCGTACAAGCACGCTTTCGCAAAAAAATACGATGGTCATAAACTTTGCGCGAAGTCGTGCGCGAGTCGAGTTTCGATCGATTTTTCGTGCACCGTCACGGAAATTCAAAATACTAGTCTTTCACGTCTTATTAGCCCATGGGAAGTCGTACAAGCACGCTTTCGCAAAAAAATACGACGGTCATAAACTTTGCGCGAATTCGTGCGCGAGTCGAGTTTCGATCGGTTTTTCGTGCACCGTCTCGGAAATTCAACATACTGACCATTCACGTTGTATTAGCCCATGGTAAGTCGTATGAGCATGGTTTCACGAAACGACGTTCATAAACTTTACGCAGAGTCGAGTTTCGATCGATTTTTCGTGCACCGTCTCGGAAATTCAAAATACTGGTCTTTCCCATCTTATTAGCCCATGGAAAGTCGTACAAGCACGCTTTCGCAAAAAAATACGACGGTCATAAACTTTGCGCGAAGTCGTGCGCGAGTCGAGTTTCGATCGGTTTTTCGTGCACCATCTCAGAAATTCAAAATACTGGCCATTCACGTAGTATTAGCCCATGGTAAGTCGTATGAGCTTTTTTTTTTTTGGTAAGTAAAGATATTGTATTTTGTAAAAGATTTGTACAAAGAAGCTTTGTCTACACAAGCCATAGACTAAAGTCTGAAGTCTCTTAGTGTAGTCGAGAAGATTGCACCCCACCTAAAGAAGGTGAAATGGGCACGCTTCATCAAACTCATCTCCAAGAGTAGCACAAGGAAGTTAATAAATAATAAAATGCATTAGCTAGACTGTTCTGGACTACTTGTGGATACATCACAAAATATAAGCTTTGCCCCATATAATATATTACAATCTTCATCATTATTCGAGTGATTCTTGACGAATGGAAAAATTGAATCTTGTGAAAATATCTCTCTCTTCTTGTTAGGTGCTCTGTATTCAATTCTTGCTCCATACATGATCGTGAGTCCTGAAGAATCTCTATCAGAATTTGAGCTTTGTTCATGTTGTGACACTCAAAAATTCTGCCACACCTCTCCTTCCAAATCCACCAAATAGCACATCTGAATATAATTCTTGCTAGTTGTGTAAGAGGCCCCTTTCTTGAGAAGCTTTGCATAAGCATTTCTAATTCATGATGCAAGTTTGGCCGTGGTAGCCTTTGAAAATCAAATCGCTTCAAGATCTCCTTCCACCCATGGGAGTAGGATGGGTGACCCATGGTAAGTCGTATGAGCATGGTTTCACGAAAAAATGCGACGGTCATAAACTTTTTAGCAGAGTCGAGTTTCGATCGATTGTTCGTGCACCGTCTCGGAAATTCAAAATACTGGTCTTTCCCATCTTATTAGCCCATGGGAAGTCGTACAAGCACGCTTTCGCAAAAAAATACGACGGTCATAAATTTGCGCGAACTTTGCGCGAACTTTGCGCAAAGTCGAGTTTCGATCGGTTTTTCGTGCACCGTCCCAGAAATTCAAAATACTGGTCATTCATGATGTATTAGCCCATGGTAAGTCGTCTGAGCATGGTTTCACGAAAAAACGCGACGGTCTTAAACTTTGCGCAGAGTCGAGTTTCGATCGGTTTTTCGTTCACCGTCTCGGAAATTCAAAATACTGGTCTTTCCCGTCTTATTAGCCCATGGGAAGTCGTACAAGCACGCTTTCGCAAAAAAATACGACGGTCATAAACTTTGCGCGAAGTCGTGCGCGAGTCGAGTTTCGATCGGTTTTTCGTGCACCGTCTCGGAAATTCAAAATACTGGCCAATCACGTTGTATTAGCCCATGGTAAGTCGTATGAGCATGGTTTCAAGAAAAAATGCGACGGTCATAAACTTTGCGCAGAGTCGAGTTTTGATCGATTTTTCGTGCACCGTCTCGGAAATTCAAAATACTGGTATTTCCCGTCTTATTAGCCCATGGGAAGTCGTACAAGCTTTTTTTTTTCTTTGGTAAGTAAAGATAATTTATTTTGTAAAAGATTTGTACAAAGAAGCTTTGTGTACACAAGCCATAGACTAAAGCCTGAAGTCTCTTTGTGTAGTCAAGAAGATTGTACCCCACCTAAAGAAGGTGAAATGGGCACACTTGATCAAACTCATTTCCAAGAGTAGCACAAGGAAGTTAATAAAAAAAGCAATAGCTAGACTGTTCTGGAGTACTTGTGGATACATCATAAAATATAAGCTTTGCCCCATAATACATTACAATCTTCATCATTATTCGAGTGATTATTGACTAATGAAAAAATTGAATCTTGTGAAAATCTCTTTCTCTCTTCTTGTTAGGTGCTCTATATTCAATTCTTGCTCCATGCATGATCGTGAGTCCTGAAGAATCTCTATCAGAATTTGAGCTTTGTTCATGTTGTGACACTCAAAAATTCTGCCACACCTCTCCTTCCAAATCCACCAAATAGCACATCTGAATATAATTCTTGCTAGTTGGGTAAGAGGATATAATAGGAAAAGATGAAAGTCCTGACTTGTCTTTCTCCTGTTCGTGTCGCTGCCCCAACGAGTCAGAGTGCTCATTCATCTTCTCCGCCATCATCTCTGTTGGCACTGGGGTATCAGTGCTTGGTTTAGTGGCAATGACCCCATTCTGTGGCTCTTGGCGTGGTCGGTAGACCTGTGTGATTTTTTGTGAAGGCTGTTGGCAAGCACCATTTACATGTCCAAAAGATAGACAAACCTTGCATCGTTGTGGCTTCCAAGAATATAAGAAACTTCATTCGGTAGTTCCTCATCAGAAGAAACCATTACACAAGCTCTGGCAAAGGTTAATCTCGTTTGCAAAGCTGTTGCCTTATCAATATACAATGGCTGTCCCAAGGTGCTGCAAAGCTTTGCAATAAAACGACGACCCCAGAGATGTAGTGGAAGTCCATGGAAAGAAACCCATATTGGGATAGACTGTAGACTGTCTAACTCCAATCTCACATCAGGTGCCCAGCGTCGTAGTATCATTGGATGACCACGGATAGTCCAAAATCCTTCAAGGACCCGTTGTAAATCTTCTTCAGAATAAAGCTTGCATACAAAGAATCCGGTCTCCAACATATGAAGATCAAATGTTGATATTCCCCATCGAGTTCTGATATATGAGGATAATGGAAAAAATGATGTTCTTAGTCCAACAACGTAGCCCACAATTGCCATGGACCATGTCTCAATTAGTTCTTCAGAATCAATAGCCTCATACACAGCAATCTTCTGATCAGCCTGTACTTCTGGAGCAAAAAAGTCCAGTCGAAGATCCGGACTACCCACTGGAGCCTTGAAGAGGCTACTCCAAGGTCGAGGATCTCGGGAAATAGGAGCAGGAGGTCGTGATCTAGATCGTGAACGACCTCGGGCCTGGTTCATTGAAGGAGCATCCCGTCGAGAAGAAGAATTCAGCGGTGGAACATCCTGGTGTGAAACCGGCCTAAGCTGCTGGGGAGGAACCAGCGGCTGTTGGAGAGGAGCAACCCCCTCCCGCTGTGAAATAACCAGCGGCTGAGGAGCAACCCTCTCCCGCTGTGACTGCTGGAGACGGGCGTTCCGCTGGGAAGCAACCAGCGCAGGCCGCTGGGAAGAAGCCAGCGGAGGAGCATCCCGCTGGAACAAGGATGCGAAGCAGAGTCGCTCGCATCCATGGCGTCGCTCGCCCTAGAGACCGCCAGCCGCCTAGGGGAGAGAGAGGAAGCCACCACCCTTCCAACACTAAGGTCGCAGCCGTCGCCCTTTCCACGCCGATTGCAGAAGCAGCCGTCGCCCTTGGAGTTGCCGCAGGAAGAGCGGCAGTGAACCCAGCCCCAATCGCAGCGCAGCCTCCACCGTTTCTCGCCCTAGAGTCCGTCCCGCTCCTAGGGGAGAAGAGCCGCCGCCCTTCCACGCCTGAAATCGCCAATTCCCCGCCTGGAATCGCTGATCGCAGGAGCGACCGCCGGCCTTCCTTCGCCGCGGAGCGATCGTAGAGGAGAAATCGCCCAAGGGAGCAATCGCCCTCCGCTGCCCACTCTTCGGTAAGAGATGAGGTTGCCGTCCCCAGCGCCGATCGCAAGCGCAAGCCCAAGCAGAGCAGAGCACTCACGCACGCACGCAAGGGAACGCAGGCCCATTCCCAAGCGCAGGCCCTAGCCGAGTAGCACAAGGATACCGTCGTATGTGATATGATCCTTGACTACAGGATCTTTTCCTATTATATCAGAGACTTTCACTGCAGGAGCTTCCCATGGTTCTCACTCTCCAATAACAACCTCGCCGTCACGAATTATTCCTTCAGATAATCAGGAAATTTTATTTCAACAACCTCTTGGGAACAAAGACATTGCAACTCACCAAACTCATCGCTCTTCGACACATCCCACTATTCAGGACTTCTTGCCTCAAGGTACGCAAAAGTTTAAACATTTGCAAGCTGTGGATGAGGTGGATAAATATAGGAATAAAGGATTAAAGGGTAAAGATATTATGCGAGAGGACCATGTAAAACCAAAGGATAAGAAAAAGGATGGTAGTGTCCTCCCAAAATCGCATGCTCTTCCTTCTATCTAGTATTGATGAAAATAATCTGTTGGAATGTTCGTGGACTTAATAAGACTAAGAAATGTCGGGAGCTCAATAGAATAATCCGATCTGCTGCATGTGATATTGTGATTCTTGTGGAAACAAAAATTAAAACCCATCGTGTTCGAGTTCAGAAGAATTTAATATGGCCTGAGGCTGAACTTTTTACTAATGATTCTCAGGATACTTATGGTCGAGTTTGGGTCTTATGGCATCCTAACCTTGTTACTGCTTGGTTTATTTCTGCTACTAATCAATTCATTCATCTTAAGGTAGAGGATAAACAGACTGGATGTCAATTCAATATTACCGGTATTTATGCATCTAACAGTATGTCTGACAGGAATGCTCTATGGCGTGATCTGGTTAGCATTGCAAATAGTTATCCTACAATACCTTGGGTTGTTCTCGGTGACTTTAATACTGTCAGATACACAAATGAGAAAGTGGGGGGTAGAGTGCTTTCCGAATGTCAGCTTCAACATTTTAATGATTGTATAGATACTGCTGCATTGACTGACATGAAATCTGTAGGTGATTGGTTCTCATGGAATAATCAAAATACTGCTGATAGAAAAATTATGGCTCGACTTGACAGATGTTTGATAAATCAGGAATGGTTAGCAGTTTTCCCAGATTCACTTCTTGAGTACGGTGCTAAGTTATTTTCGGATCACTCTATTATGCATATACATGCAGATAAAGCACTACCCAGAGTCAAGAAACCTTTTAGATTTTTTAATATGTGGAGTTCTCACCCTAAGTTCCTCGAAGTTATTAAGTCAGCTTGGGACATTAATGTATTTGGTTCTCCTCCTTACATCCTATGTCAAAAGCTAAAAGCATGCAAAGCAGCACTTAAGAAGTGGAATTCATCTACATTCGAAAATATCACCAACAGGGTTCAGTTATGCAAGAAAGAACTTATGACTGTGCAAAGCGAGCTAAATCTTCAACCTCTGGATGCGAATCTTATATACAAAGAGGCTGTTGCTAGAAATAACTTTATGCAAGCTTTGAAGCAGGAGGAATGCTTTTTGAAACAGAAGTCACGACAGCATTGGCTTACTCTAGGGGATTCTAATACGAAGTTTTTCTATGCTGCTATTGCTACCAGAAGGGCTACTAATCGTATCAAAAAATGCAAAGGTATAGATGATAATCTAATTGAGGATTTGGATGAGGTTAAAAATTACACCGAGCAATTTTTTTATTCCTTACTCAATCAGGAGCAGCAGCCTAATAGTATTAATGTTGGGCCTACAAGACGACTTGATTCTGAAGCCCTCTCTCATCTTAATGCCCCAATAACGGATGATGAAATTGTGAAAGTTGTTTTTAAGTCCCCGAAGCACAAAAGCCCTGGTCCAGACGGATTTCCAGCTGAGTTTTATCAAATTGCATGGTCTATTGTAGGCAACGATGTCATAAAAGCTTGTCGACATTTTTTCTCCTCAGGTCATATTCTTAAAGAAATGAATTGCACTTTTATTTCATTAGTGCCTAAAAATGATGGAGCCGATTCATTGGAGAACTACCGTCCTATTTCACTGTGCAACTTTATTTATAAGGTTATCTCGAAGTTACTGGCAGATAGACTACAAAAGGTCATGAATAAGGTCATTAGTCCTAATCAGGCTGCTTTTATTAAAGGAAGGAGTATCCATCATAATGTCCTGCTTGCTAATGATTTGGTTAAGGATCTACACTCAAAAATAAGAGGGAAAAAGATCTGTTTTAAAGCTGATTTACGAAAGGCCTTTGACTCAGTCAATAGGCATTTTATTTACATGATGCTCCATAATATGGGCTTCCCTCAGCACTGGGTTCAATGGATTAAATGTTGCTTGGAAAGTCCAAAATTTTCGATTCTCTTTAATGGTTCACCTATTGGCTACTTCGGGAGTAAGAATGACATTCGGCAAGGCGATCCACTATCGCCTTATCTTTTTACCATTGCAATGGAAGGGCTCAGTTGTATGTTAGAAGAGGCTGTTTCCAATGGCAAAATTAAGGTACCGTATTATGGTTCTGTTTATATCTCTCACATAACATTTGCTGATGACCTTATTACCTTCCTTCGAGATGATCCAGTTTCTGTGAGTAATCTGGCAGATATTCTTAATGAATTTGGTATAGTTTCTGGTCTTAAGCTAAACCATGCAAAGAGCAAAGTATACGTAGGTGCTTGCATTGAAAATAAGGATAATATTGCTCAAACATTGAGAGTTGCTGAAGGAAATTTACCGGTTCCTTACTTGGGTCTTCCACTTATATCCACTGGAATCAACAAAGTCTCCTGTCAGCCTATCCTACAAAAAATTAAGAACAGAATTTCCTCTGGGAAAAATAGGATTCTTTCTAAAGCTGGACGACTTGAACTTATTCGATCAGTGTCGATCTCTTATTCTATTTAGAAGTCGTACAAGCTCGCTTTCGCAAAAAAATACGACGGTCATAAACTTTCCGCGAAGTCGTGCGCGAGTCGAGTTTCGATCGGTTTTTCGTGCACCGTCTTGGAAATTCAAAATACTGGCCATTCACGTTGTATTAGCCCATGGTATGTCGTATGAGCATGGTTTCACGAAAAAATGCGACCGTCATAATCTTTGCGAGAGTCGAGTTTCGAACGGTTTTTCGTTCACGATGTATTAGCCCATGGTAAGTCGTATGAGCATGGTTTCATGAAAAAACGCAACGGTCATAAACTTTGCGCAGAGTCGAGTTTCGATCGATTTTTCGTGCACCGTCTCGGAAATTCAAAATACTGGACTTTCCCGTCTTATTAGCCCATGGGAAGTCGTACAAGCACGCTTTCGCAAAAAAATACGACGGTCATAAACTTTGCGCGAAGTCGTGCGCGAGTCGAGTTTCGATCGGTTTTTCGTGCACCGTCTCGGAAATTCAAAATACTGGCCATTCACGTTGTATTAGCCCATGGTAAGTCGTATGAACTTACCAAAAAACAAAAAAAAAAGTCGTATGAGCATGGTTTCACGAAAAACGCGACGGTCATAAACTTTGCGCAGAGTCGAGTTTCGATCCATTTTTCGTGCACCGTCTCGGAAATTCAAAATACTGGTATTTCCCGTCTTATTAGCCCATGGGAAGTCGTACAAGCACGCTTTCGCAAAAAAATACGACGGTCATAAACTTTGCGCGAAGTCGTGCGCGAGTCGAGTTTCGATCGGATTTTCGTGCACCGTCTCGGAAATTCAAAATACTGGCCATTCACGTTGTATTAGCCCATGGTAAGTCGTATGACAATGGTTTCACGAAAAAACGCTACCGTCATAATCTTTGCGAGAGTCGAGTTTCGATCGGTTTTTCGTGCACCGTCTTGGAAATTCAAAATACTGGTCTTTCCCGTCTTATTAGCCCATGGGAAGTCGTACAAGCTCGCTTTCGTAAAAAAATACGACGGTCAAAAATATTGCGCGAAGTCGCGCGCTGTGTCACGAAAAAACGCGACGGTCATAAACATTGCGCAGAGTCGAGTTTCGATCGATTTTTCGTGCACCGTCTCACAAATTCAAAATACTGGTCTTTCCTGTCTTATTAGCCCATGGGAAGTCGTACAAGCACGCTTTCGCAAAAAAATACGACGGTCATAAACTTTGCGCGAAGTTGTGCGCGAGTCGAGTTTCGATCGGTTTTTCGTGCACCGTCTCGGAAATTCAAAATACTGGCCATTCACGTTGTATTAGCCCATGGTAAGTCATCTGAGCATGGTTTCACGAAAAAACGTGACGGACTTAAACTTTGCGCAGAGTCGAGTTTCGATCGGTTTTTCGTGCACCGTCTCGGAAATTCAAAATACTGGTCTTTCCCGTCTTATTAGCCCATGGGAAGTCGTACAAGCACGCTTTCGCAAAAAAATACGACGGTCATAAACATTGCGCGAAGTCGTGCGCGAGTCGAGTTTCGATCGATTTTTCGTGCACCGTCTCCGAAATTCAAAATACTGGCCATTCACGTTGTATTAGCCCATGGTAAGTCGTATGAGCTTGGTTTCACGAAAAAACGCGACGGTCATAAACTTTGCACAGAGTCTAGTTTCGATCGGTTTTTCGTGCACCGTCTCCGAAATTCAAAATACTGGTCTTTCCCGTCTTATTAGCCCTTGTGAAGTCGTACAAGCACGCTTTCGTAAAAAAATATGACGGTCATAAACTTTGCGCGAACTTTGCGCAAAGTCGAGTTTCGATCGGTTTTTCGTGCACCGTCTCAGAAATTCAAAATACTGGTCATTCACGATGTATTAGCCCATGGTAAGTCGTCTGAGCATGGTTTCATGAAAAAACGTGACGGTCTTAAACTTTGCGCAGAGTCGAGTTTCGATCGGTTTTTCGTTCACCGTCTCGGAAATTCAAAATACTGGTCTTTCCCGTCTTATTAGCCCATGGGAATTCGTACAAGCACGCTTTCGCAAAAAAATACGACGGTCATAAACTTTGCGCGAAGTCGTGCGCGAGTCGAGTTTCGATCGGTTTTTCGTGCACCGTCTCGGAAATTCAAAATACTGGCCATTCACGTTGTATTAGCCCATGGTAAGTCGTATGAGCATGGTTTCAAGAAAAAACGCGACGGTCATAAACTTTGCGCAGAGTCGAGTTTCGATCGATTTTTCATGCACCGTCTCGGAAATTCAAAATACTGGTATTTCCCGTCTTATTAGCCCATGGGAAGTCGTACAAGCACGCTTTCGCAAAAAAATATGATAGTCATAAACTTTGCGCGAAGTCGTGCGCGAGTCGAGTTTCGATCGGTTTTTCGTGCACCGTCTCGGAAATTCAAAATACTGGCCATTCACGTGGTATTAGCCCATGGTAAGACGTATGACAATGGTTTCACGAAAAAACGCGACCTTCATAATCTTTGCGAGAGTCGAGTTTCGATCGGTTTTTCGTGCACCGTCTTGGAAATTCAAAATACTGGTCTTTCCCGTTTTATTAGCCCATGGGAAGTCGTACATGCTCGCTTTCGCAAAAAAATATGACGGTCAAAAACATTGCGCGAAGTCGCGCGCTGTGTCGAGTTTCGATTGGTTTTACGTGCACCACCTCGTAAATTCAAAATACTGGCCATTCACGATGTATTAGCCCATGGTAAGTCGTATGAGCATAGTTTCACGAAAAAATGCGACGGTTATAAACTTTGTGCAGAGTCGAGTTTCGATCGATTTTTCGTGCACCGTCTCGGAAATTCAAAATACTGGTCTTTCCCATCTTATTAGCCCATGGGAAGTCGTACAAGCACGCTTTCGCAAAAAAATAGGACGGTCAGAAACTTTGCGCGAAGTTGTGCGCGAGTCGAGTTTCGATCGGTTTTTCGTGCACCGTCTCGGAAATTCAAAATACTGGTCATTCACAATGTATTAGCCCATGGTAAGTCGTCTGAGCAAGGTTTCACGAAAAAACACGACGGTCTTAAACTTTGCGCAGAGTCGAGTTTCGATCGGTTTTTCGTTCACCGTCTCGGAAATTCAAAATACTGGTCTTTCCCGTCTTATTAGCCCATGGGAAGTCGTACAAGCACGCTTTCGCAAAAAAATACGACGGTCATAAACTTTGCGCGAAGTTGTGTGCGAGTCGAGTTTCGATCGGTTTTTCGTGCACCATCTCGGAAATTCAAAATACTGGACATTCACGTTGTATTAGCCCATGGTAAGTCGTATGAGCATGGTTTCAAGAAAAAACGCGACGGTCATAAACTTTGCGCTGAGTCGAGTTTCGATCGATTTTTCGTGCACCGTCTCGGAAATTCAAAATACTGGTATTTCCCGTCTTATTAGCCCATGGGAAGTCGTACAAGCACGCTTTCGCAAAAAAATATGACAGTCATAAACTTTGCGCGAAGTCGTGCGCGAGTCGAGTTTCGATCGGTTTTTCGTGCACCGTCTCGGAAATTCAAAATACTGCCCATTCACGTTGTATTAGCCCATGGTAAGTCGTATGACAATGGTTTCACGAAAAAACGCGACCTTCATTATCTTTGCGAGAGTCGAGTTTCGATCGGTTTTTCGTGCACCGTCTTGGAAATTCAAAATACTGGTCTTTCCCGTTTTATTAGCCCATGGGAAGTCGTACAAGCTCGCTTTCGCAAAAAAATACGACGGTCAAAAACATTGCGCGAAGTCGCGCGCTGTGTCGAGTTTCGATTGGTTTTACGTGCACCATCTCGGAAATTCAAAATACTGGCCATTCACGATGTATTAGCCCATGGTAAGTCGTATGAGTATAGTTTCACGAAAAAACGCGACGGTTATAAACTTTGCGCAGAGTCGAGTTTCGATCGATTTTTCGTGCACCATCTCGGAAATTCAAAATACTGGTCTTTCCCGTCTTATTAGCCCATGGGAAGTCGTAAAAGCACGCTTTCGCAAAAAAATACGACGGTCATAAACTTTGCGCGAAGTCGTGCACGAGTCGAGTTTCGATCGGTTTTTCGTGCACCGTCTCGGAAATTCAAAATACTGGCCATTCACGTTGTATTAGCCCATGGTAAGTCGTATGAGCTTGGTTTCACGAAAAAAACGCAACGGTCATAAACTTTGCGCAGAGTCGAGTTTCGATCGGTTTTTTGTGCACCGTCTCGGAAATTAAAAAAACTGGTCTTTCCCGTCTTATTAGCCCATGGGAAGTCGTACAAGCTCGCTTTCGCAAAAAAATACGACGGTCAAAAACGTTGCGTGAAGTTGCGCGCTGTGTCGAGTTTCGATTGGTTATACGTGCACCATCTCGGAAATTCAAAATACTGGCCATTCACGATGTATTAGCCCATGGTAAGTCGTATGAGCATAGTTTCACGAAAAAACACGACGGT
Organism: Ensete ventricosum; assembly: GCA_029747655.1. Classification (NCBI taxonomy): domain Eukaryota; kingdom Viridiplantae; phylum Streptophyta; class Magnoliopsida; order Zingiberales; family Musaceae; genus Ensete; species Ensete ventricosum. The sequence continues at coordinate 42,119,573 of JAQQAF010000003.1, forward strand.
CATAACTTTGCGCAGCGTCGAGTTTCGATCGATTTTTCGTGCACCGTCTCGGAAATTCAAAATACTGGACTTTCCCGTCTTATTAGCCCATGGGAAGTCGTACAAGCATGCTTTCGCAAAAAAATACGACGGTCATAAACTTTTCGCGAAGTCGTGCGCGAGTCGAGTTTCGATCGCTTTTTCGTGCACCGTCTCGGAAATTCAAAATACTGGTCATTCACGTTGTATTAGCCCATGGTAAGTCGTATGAGCATGGTTTCACGAAAAAATGCGACGGTCATAAACTTTACGCAGAGTCGAGTTTCGATCGATTTTTCGTGCACCGTCTCGGAAATTCAAAATACTGGACTTTCCCGTCTTATTAGCCCATGGGAAGTTTTTTTTTTTGGTAAGTAAAGATAATGTATTTTGTAAAAGATTTGTACAAAGAAGCTTTGTCTACACAAGCTATAGACTAAAGCCTGAAGTCTCTTAGTGTAGTCGAGAAGATTGCACCCCACCAAAAGAAGGTGAAATGGGCACGCTTCATCGAACTCATCTCCAAGAGTAGCACAAGGAAGTTAATAAAAAATGCAATAGCTAGACTGTTCTGGAGTACTTGTGCATACATCACAAAATATAAGCTTTGCCCCATAATACATTACAATCTTCATCATTATTCGAGTGATTCTTGACGAATGGAAAAATTGAATCTTGTGAAAATATCTTTCTCTCTTCTTGTTAGGTGCTCTGTATTCAATTCTTGCTCCATACATGATCGTGAGTCCTGAAGAATCTCTATCAGAATTTGAGCTTTTTCCATGTTGTGACAGTCAAAAATTCTGCCACACCTCTCCTTCCAAATCCACCATATAGCACATCTGAATATAATTCTTGCTAGTTGTGTAAGAGGCCCCTTTCTTGAGAAGCTTTGCATAAGCATTTCTAATTCATGATGCAGGTTTGGCCGTGGTAGCCTTTGAAAATCAAATCGCTTCAAGATCTCCTTCCATATCCAAGATGAATAATCACAAGCAAAGTAGAGATGGTCAACACTTTCTTCATTTTGCATACACAAAGAGCACCGATTTACAATATAAATACCTCTTCGCTACATATTGTCCATCTTAGGAAGTTTGCCGAGAAGGGCCTGCCATGTACATAAGGAATGTCGCTGTGAGCATGGACTATCCCATGTCCAACTACTTTGGATCCACTTGTTGTTTCGTCGTCTAATTTGGTTCCATGCAGATGTAGCACTAAATTTACCGTTATCATGAAGCCAAATAAGCATATCTGAAGAGTTGTTCATGATTGGAATAGCCCTAATAATCGGCCAAAGTAATAACATGTCAGGGGAGGTAGGGTTGGGAAGACACCAAGTACCATTGTTAATGAATTCAGAAACCTTCCAGTCTTTGGGAGCCCCCAGATCCTGTCGTACTCTATCACCAAATATCTGAAATATACTTTTCCCATTCACCCAAGGATCATACCACATATTAATATTGGTTCCAGAAGAAATCACATAAGAAATATTGTTACGTAGCCATCGCCTTGCCTTCAGAATTCCTTTCCAAGCAGAAGAATGAGATGTTTTTGCAGATGTTTCCCAGATTGATTCCTTAGTTAGGTACCTAGCAAAAACCCATTGTGACCATAAGGAAGACTTGTTTTGTAAAATATCCCATAATTGCTTTACCATACAAGCTTTATTCCAATCTCTAATATGTCGAAGATTCAGCCCCCCTTCATCCTTCGGTTTGCAAATGCTGTCCCAATTCACCATGTGCATTGCCTTACCATCTGTGCCATTCCAAAAGAAGTTCATAAGTAATTTATCAATATCATGGAGAAGCCCGGCAGGTAGAAGGAATGCATGAGACCAATAAATAGAATAAGAGATCAACACAGATCGAATAAGTTCAAGTCGTCCAGCTTTAGAAAGAAGCCTATTTTTCCAAGAGGAAATTCTGTTCTTAATTTTTTGTAAAATAGGCTGACAGGAGGCTTTGTTGATTCCAGTGGATATAAGTGGGAGACCCAAGTAAGGAACCGGTAAATTTCCTTCAGCAACTCCCAATGTTTGAGCAATATGATCCTTATTGTCAATGCAAGCACCCACATATACTTTGCTCTTTGCATGGTTTAGCTTAAGACCAGAAACTTTACCAAATTCATTAAGAATATCTGCCAGATTACTCACAGAAACTGGATCATCTCGAAGGAAGATAATAAGGTCGTCGGCAAATGTTATGTGAGAGATATAAACAGAACCATAATGTGGTACCTTAATTTTGCCATTGGAAACAGCCTCTTCTAACATACAACTGAGCCCTTCCATTGCAATGGTAAAAAGATAAGGAGATAGTGGATCGCCTTGCCGAATGCCATTCTTACTCCCAAAGAAGCCAATAGGTGAACCATTAAAGAGAATTGAAAATTTTGGAGTTTCCAAGCAACATTGAATCCATTTGACCCAGTGCTGAGGGAAGCCCATATTATGGAGCATCATGTAAATAAAATCCCTATTGACTGAGTCAAAGGCCTTTCGTAAATCAGCTTTAAAACAGATCTTTTTTCCTCTTGTTTTAGAATGTAGATCCTTAACCAAATCATTAGCAAGCAGGACATTATGATGGATACTCCTCCCTTTAAGAAAAGCAGCCTGATTAGGACTAATGACCTTATTCGGTAGCCATGGGAAGTCGTACAAGCACGCTTTCGCAAAAAAATACGACGGTCATAAACTTTGCGCGAACTTTGCGCAAAGTCGAGTTTCGATCAGTTTTTCGTGCACCGTCACAGAAATTCAAAATACTGGTCATTCACGATTTATTAGCCCATGGTAAGTCGTCTGAGCATGGTTTCACGAAAAAACGCGACGGTCTTAAACTTTGCGCAGAGTCGAGTTTCGATCGGTTTTTCATTCACCGTCTCGGAAATTCAAAATACTGGTCTTTCCCGTCTTATTGGCCCATGGGAAGTCGTACAAGCACGCTTTCGCAAAAAAATATGACGGTCATAAACTTTGCGCGAAGTCGTACGCGAGTCGAGTTTCGATCGGTTTTTCGTGCACCGTCTCAGAAATTCAAAATACTGGCCATTCACGTTGTATTAGCCCATGGTAAGTCGTATGAGCATGGTTTCAAGAAAAAACGCGACGGTCATAAACTTTGCGCAGAGTCGAGTTTCGATCGATTTTTCGTGCACCGTCTCGGAAATTCAAAATACTGGTCTTTCCCGTCTTATTAGCCCATGGGAAGTCGTACAAGAACGCATTCGCAAAAAAATACGACGGTCATAAACTTTGCGCGAAGTCGTGCGCGAGTCGAGTTTGGATCGGTTTTTCGTGCACCGTCTCGGAAATTCAAAATACTGTCCATTCTCGTTGTATTAGCCATGGTAAGTCGTATGACAATGGTTTCACGAAAAAACGCGACCGTCATAATCTTTGCGAGAGTCGAATTTCGATCGGTTTTTCGTGCACCGTCTTGGAAACTCAAAATACTGGTCTTTCCCATCTTATTAGCCCACGGGAAGTCGTACAAGCTCGCTTTCGCAAAAAAATACGACTGTCATAAACTTTGCGCGAAGTCGCGCGCTGTGTCGAGTTTCGAACGGTTTTTCGTTCACCGTCTCCGAAATTCAAAATACTGGCCATTCACGATGTATTAGCCCATGGTAAGTCGCATGAGCATAGTTTCATGAAAAAACGCGACCGTCATAATATTTGCGAGAGTCGAGTTTCGATCGGTTTTTCGTGCACCGTCTTGGAAATTCAAAATACTGGTCTGTCCCGTTTTATTAGCCCATGGGAAGTCGTACAAGCTCGCTTTCGCAAAAAAATACGACTTTTTTTTTTTTTGGTAAGTAAAGATATTGTATTTTGTAAAAGATTTGTACAAAGAAGCTTTGTCTACACAAGCCATAGACTAAAGCCTGAAGTCTCTTAGTGTAGTCGAGAAGATTGCACCCCACCTAAAGAAGGTGAAATGAGCACGCTTCATCAAACTCATCTCCAAGAGTAGCATAAGGAAGTTAATAAATAATAAAATGCAATAGCTAGACTGTTCTGGACTACTTGTGGATACATCACAAAATATAAGCTTTGCCCCATATAATACATTACAATCTTCATCATTATTCGAGTGATTCTTGACGAATGGAAAAATTGAATCTTGTGAAAATATCTTTCTCTCTTCTTGTTAGGTGCTCTGTATTCAATTCTTGCTCCATACATGATCGTGAGTCCTGAAGAATCTCTATCAGAATTTGAGCTTTGTTCATGTTGTGACACTCAAAAATTCTGCCACACCTCTCCTTCCAAATCCACCAAATAGCACATCTGAATATAATTCGTGCTAGTTGTGTAAGAGGCCCCTTTCTTGAGAAGCTTTGCATAAGTATTTCTAATTCCTGATGCAAGTTTGGCCGTGGTAGCCTTTGAAAATCAAATCGCTTCAAGATCTCATTCCATATCCAAGATGAATAATCACAAGCAAAGTAGAGATGGTCAACACTTTCTTCATTTTGCATACACAAAGAGCACCGATTTACAATATAAATACCTCTTCGCTGCATATTGTCCATCGTAGGAAGTTTGCCGAGAAGGGCCTGCCATGTACATAAGGAATGTCGCTGTGAGCATGGACTATCCCATGTCCAACTACTTTGGATCCACTTGTTGTTTCGTCGTCTAATTTGGTTCCATGCAGATGTAGCACTAAATTTACCGTTATCATGAAGCCAAATAAGCATATCTGAAGAGTTGTTCTTGATTGTAATGGCCCTAATAGTCGGCCAAAGTAATAACATGTCAGGGGAGGTAGGGTTGGGAAGACACCAAGTACCATTGTTAATGAATTCAGAAACCTTCCAGTCTTTGGGAGCCCCCAGATCCTGTCGTACTCTATCACCAAATATCTGAAATATGCTTTTCCCATTCACCCAAGGATCATACCACATATTAATATTGGTTCCAGAAGAAATCACATAAGAAATATTGTTACGTAGCCATCTCCTTGCCTTTAGAATTCCTTTCCAAGCAGCAGAATGAGATGTTTTTGCAGATACTTCCCAGATTGATTCCTTGGTAAGGTACCTAGCAAAAACCCATTGTGACCATAAGGAAGACTTGTTTTGTAAAATATCCCATAATTGCTTTACCATACAAGCTTTATTCCAATCTCTAATATGTCGAAGATTCAGCCCCCCTTCATCTTTCGGTTTGCAAATGCTGTCCCAATTCACCATGTGCATTGCCTTACCATCTGTGCCATTCCAAAAGAAGTTCATAAGTAATTTATCAATATCATGGAGAAGCCCGGCTGGTAGAAGGAATGCATGAGACCAATAAATAGAATAAGAGGTCAACACAGATCGAATAAGTTCAAGTCGTCCAGCTTTAGAAAGAAGCCTATTTTTCCAAGAGGAAATTCTGTTCTTAATTTTTTGTATGATAGGCTGACAGGAGGCTTTGTTGATTCCAGTGGATATAAGTGGGAGACCCAAGTAAGGAACCGGTAAATTTCCTTCAGCAACTCCCAATGTTTGAGCAATATGATCCTTATTGTCAATGCAAGCACCCACATATACTTTGCTCTTTGCATGGTTTAGCTTAAGACCAGAAACTTTACCAAATTCATTAAGAATATCTGCCAGATTACTCACAGAAACTGGATCATCTCGAAGGAAGATAATAAGGTCGTCGGCAAATGTTATGTGAGAGATATAAACAGAACCATAATGTGGTACCTTAATTTTGCCATTGGAAACAGCCTCTTCTAACATACAACTGAGCCCTTCCATTGCAATGGTAAAAAGATAAGGAGATAGTGGATCACCTTGCCGAATGCCATTCTTACTCCCAAAGAAGCCAATAGGTGAACCATTAAAGAGAATTGAAAATTTTGGAGTTTCCAAGCAACATTGAATCCATTGAACCCAGTGCTGAGGGAAGCCCATATTATGGAGCATCATGTAAATAAATTGCCTATTGACTGAGTCAAAGGCCTTTCGTAAATCAGCTTTAAAACATATCTTTTTTCCTCTTGTTTTTGAGTGTAGATCCTTAACCAAATCATTAGCAAGCAGGACATTATGATGGATACTCCTCCCTTTAATAAAAGCAGCCTGATTAGGACTAATGACCTTATTCATGACCTTTTGTAGTCTATCTGCCAGCAACTTAGAGATAACTTTATAAATAAAGTTGCACAGTGAAATAGGACGGTAGTTCTCCAATGAATCGGCTCCATCATTTTTAGGCACTAAAGAAATAAAAGTGCAATTCATTTCTTTCAGAATGTGACTTGAGGAGAAAAAATGTCGACAAGCTTTTATGACATCGTTGCCTACAATAGCCCATGCAATTTGATAAAACTCAGCTGGAAATCCATCTGGACCAGGGCTTTTGTGCTTCGGGGACTTAAAAACAACTTTCACAATTTCATCATCCGTTATTGGGGCATTAAGATGAGAGAGGGCTTCAGAATCAAGTCGTCTTGTAGGCCCAACATGAATACTATTAGGCTGCTGTTCCTGATTGAGTAAGGAATAAAAAAATTGCTCGGTGTAATTTTTAACCTCATCCAGATCCTCAATGAGATTACCATCTATACCTTTGCATTTTTTGATGCGATTAGTAGCCCTTCTGGTAGCAATAGCAGCATAGAAAAACTTCGTATTAGAATCCCCTAGAGTAAGCCAATGCTGTCGTGACTTCTGTTTCAAAAAGCATTCCTCCTGCTTCAAAGCTTGCATAAAGTTATTTCTAGCAGCAGCCTCTTTGTATATAAGATTCGCATCCAGAGGTTGAAGATTTAGCTCGCTTTGCACAGCCATAAGTTCTTTCTTGCATAACTGAACTCTGTCGTTGATATTTCCAAATGTAGTTGAATTCCACTTCTTCAGTGCTGCTTTGCATGCTTTTAGTTTTTGACATAGGATGTAAGGGGGAGAACCAAATACATTAATGTCCCAAGCTGACTTAATAACTTCGAGGAACTTTGGGTGAGAACTCCACATATTAAAAAATCTAAAAGGTTTCTTGACTCTTGGTAGTGCTTTATCTGCATGTATATGCATAATAGAGTGATCCGAAAATAACTTAGCACCGTATTCAAGAAGTGAATCTGGGAAAACTGCTAACCATTCCTGATTAATCAAACATCTGTCAAGTCGAGCCATAATTTTTCTTTCAGCAGTACTTTGATTGTTCCATGAGAACCAATCACCTACAGATTTCATGTCAGTCAATGCAGCAGTATCTATACAATCATTAAAATGTTGAAGCTGACATTCGGAAAGCACTCTACCCCCCACTTTCTCATTTGTGTATCTGACAGTATTAAAGTCACCGAGAACAACCCAAGGTACTGTAGGATAACTATTTGCAATGCTAACCAGATCACGCCATAGAGCATTCCTGTCAGACATACTGTTAGATGCATAAATACCGGTAATATTGAATTGACATCCAGTCTGTTTATCCTCTGCCTTAAGATGAATGAATTGATTAGTAGCAGAAATAAACCAAGCAGTAACAAGATTAGGATGCCATAAGACCCAAACTCGACCATAAGTATCCTGAGAATCATTAGTAAAAAGTTCTGCCTCAGGCCATATTAAATTCTTCTGAACTTGAACACGATGAGGTTTAATTTTTGTTTCCACAAGAATCACAATGTCACATGCAGCAGATCGGATTATTCTATTGAGCTCCCGACATTTCTCAGTCTTATTAAGTCCACGAACATTCCAACAGCTTATTTTCATCAATACTAGATAGAAGGAAGAGCATGCGATTTTGGGAGGACACTACCATCCTTTTTCTTATCCTTTGATTTTGCATAGTCCTCTCGCATAATATCTTTACCCTTTAATCCTTTATTCCTATATTTATCCACCTCATCCACAGCTTGCAAATGTTTAAATTTTTGCGTCCCTTGAGGCAAGGAGTCCTGAATAGCGGGATGTGTCGAAGAGCGATGAGTTTGGTGAGTTGCAATGTCTTGGTTCCCAAGAGGTTGTTGAAATGAAATTTCCTGATTATCTGAAGGAGTGATTCGTGAAGGCGAGGTTGTTATTGGGGAGTGAGAACCTTGGGAAGCTCCTGCAGTGAAATTCTCTGATATAATAGGTAAAGATGGAAGTCCTGACTTGTCTTTCTCTTGGTCGTGTCGTTGCCCCAACGAGTCAGAGTGTTCAATCATCTTCTCCGCCATCACCACTGTTGGCACTGGAGTATCAGTGCTTGGATTAGTGGTAGTGACCCCATTCTGTGGCTCTTGGCGTGGTCGGTAGACCTGTGTGATTTTTTGTGAAGGCTGTTGGCAGGCACCATTTACATGTCCAAAAGATAGACAAACCTTGCATCGTTGTGGCTTCCAAGAATATGAGACTTTCACCTTTCGGGTGCTCCCATCAAGATCACGGTAAGAAACATCATTCGGCAGTTCCTCATCAGAAGAAACCATTACACAAGCTCTGGCAAAGGTCAATCTCGTTTGCGAAGCTGTTGCCTTATCAAGATACAATGGTTGTCCCAGGGTGCTGCAAAGCTTTGCAATAAAACGACGACCCCAGAGATGTAGTGGAAGTCCATGAAAAGAAACCCATATTGGGATAGACTGTAGACTGTCTAACTCCAATCTCACATCAGGTGCCCAGCGTCGTAGTATCATTGGATGACCACGGATAGTCCAAAATCCTTCAAGGACCCGTTGTAAATCTTCTTCCGAATAAAGCCTGCATACAAAGAATCCGGTCTCCAACATATGAAGATCAAATGTTGATATTCCCCATCGAGTTCTGATGTATGAGGATAGTGGGAAAAAGGATGTTCTTAGTCCAACAACGTAGCCCACAATTGCCATTGACCATGTCTCAATTAGTTCGTCGGAATCAATAGCCTCATACACAGCAATCTTCTGGTCAGCCTGTACTTCTGGAGCAAAAAAGTCCAGTCGAAGATCCGGACTACCCACTGGAGCCTTGAAGAGGCTACTCCAAGGCTTCGGATCTCGGGAAATAGGAGCTGGAGGTCGTGATCTAGATCGTGAACGACCTCGGGCCTGGTTCATTGAAGGAGCATCCCGTCGAGAAGAAGAAATCAGCGGTGGAACATCCTGGTGTGAAACCGGCCTAAGCTGCTGGGGAGGAACCAGCGGCTGTTGGAGAGGAGCAACCCCCTCCCGCGGTGAAGTAACCAGCGGCTGAGGAGCAACCCTCTCCCGCTGTGACTGCTGGAGAGGGGCGTTCTGCTGTGAAGCAATCAGCCGCTGGGAAGAAGCCAGCGGAGGAGCATCCCGCTGGAACAGAGGATGCGAAGCAGAGTGCCGCGTCCGGCCGCTCGCATCCATGGCGTCACTCGCCCTAGCCGCCAGCCGCCTAGGGGAGAGGAAGCCACCACCCTGCCCACACTAATGTCGCAGCCGTCGCCCCTTCCACGCCGATTGCAGAAGCAGCCGTCGCCCTTTCCACGCTGGAGTTGCCGCAGGAAGCGGCAGTGAACCCAGCCCCAATCGCAGCGCAGCTTCCACCGTTTCTTGCCCTAGAGTCCGTCCCGCGCCTAGGGGAGAAGAGCCGCCGCCCTTCCACGCCTGAAGTCGCCGATTCCCGGCCTGGAATCGCTGATCGCAGGAGCGACCGCCGGCCTTCCACTCGCCGCGGAGTGATCGTAGAGGAGAAATCGCCCAAGGGAGCAATCGCAAGCACAAGCGCAAGGGAAGAGGTTGCCGTCCCCAGCGCGCAAGTGCAAGCGCAAGCCCAAGCAGAGCAGAGCACTCACGCACGCACGCAAGGGAACGCAGGCCCATTCCCCCCCATTCCCAAGCCGATGCGTGCACCGTCTCTCCTCCTGAAGTCGTACAAGCTCGCTTCAAAAAAATACGACTGTCATAAACTTTGCGCGAAGTCGTGCGCTGTGTCGAGTTTCGAACGGTTTTTCGTTCACCGTCTCAGAAATTCAAAATACTGGCCATTCACGATGTATTAGCCCATGGTAAGTCGTATGAGCATGGTTTCATGAAAAAACGCGATGGTCATAAACTTTGCGCAGAGTCGAGTTTCGATCGATTTTTCGTGCACAGTCTCGGAAATTCAAAATACTGGACTTTCCCGTCTTATTAGCCCATGGGAAGTCGTACAAGCACGCTTTCGCAAAAAAATATGACGGTCATAAACTTTGCGCGAAGTCGTGCGCGAATCGAGTTTCGATCGGTTTTTCGTGCACCGTCTCGAAAATTCAAAATACTGGCCATTGACGTTGTATTAGCCCATGGTAAGTGGTATGACAATGGTTTCACGAAAAAACGCGATCGTCCTAATCTTTGCGAGAGTCGAGTTTCGATCGGTTTTTCGTGCACCGTCTTGGAAATTCAAAATACTGGTCTTTCCCGTCTTATTAGCCCATGGGAAGTCGTACAAGCTCGCTTTCGCAAAAAAATACGACTGTCATAAACTTTGCGCGAAGTCGTGCGCGAGTCGAGTTTCGATAGGTTTTTCGTGCACCGTCTCGGAAATTCAAAATACTGGCCATTCACGTTGTATTAGCCCATGGTAAGTCGTATGAGCTTGGTTTCACGAAAAAACGCGACGGTCATAAACTTTGCGCAGCGTCGAGTTTCGATCGATTTTTCGTGCACCGTCTCGGAAATTCAAAATACTGGTCTTTCCCGTCTTATTAGCCCATGGGAAGTCGTACAAGCACGCTTTCGTAAAAAAATAGGACGGTCATAAACTTTGCGCGAAGTCGTGCGCGAGTCGAGTTTCGATCGGTTTTTCGTGCACCGTCTCAGAAATTCAAAATACTGGCCATTCACGTTGTATTAGCCCATGGTATGTCGTATGAGTATGGTTTCACGAAAAAACGCGACCGTCATAATCTTTGCGAGAGTCGAGTTTCGATCGGTTTTTCGTGCACCGTCTTGGAAATTCAAAATACTGGTCTTTCCCGTCTTATTAGCCCTTGGGAAGTCGTACAAGCTCGCTTGCGCAAAAAAATACGACGGTCAAAAACATTGCGCGAAGTCGCGCGCTGTGTCGAGTTTCGATTGGTTTTACGTGCACCATCTCGGAAATTCAAAATACTGGCCATTCACGATGTATTAGCCCATGGTAAGTCGTATGAGCATAGTTTCACGAAAAAACGCGACCGTCATAATATTTGCGAGAGTCCAGTTTCGATCGGTTTTTCGTGCACCGTCGTGGAAATTCAAAATACTGGTCTTTCCCGTCTTATTAGCCCACGGGAAGTCGTACAAGCTCGCTTTCGCAAAAAAATATGACTGTCATAAACTTTGCGCGAAGTCGCGCGCTGTGTCGAGTTTCGAACGGTTTTTCGTTCACCGTCTCAGAAATTCAAAATACTGGCCATTCACGATGTATTAGCCCATGGTAAGTCGCATGAGCATAGTTTCACGAAAAAACGCGACCGTCATAATATTTGCGATAGTCGAGTTTCGATCGGTTTTTCGTGCACCGTCTTGGAAATTCAAAATATTAGTCTTTCCCATCTTATTAGCCCATGGGAAGTCGTACAAGCTCGCTTTCGCAAAAAAATACGACTGTCATAAAGTTTGCGCGAAGTCGCGCGCTGTGTCGAGTTTCGAACGGTTTTTCGTTCACCGTCTCAGAAATTCAAAATACTGGTCATTCACGATGTATTAGCCCATGGTAAGTCGTATGAGCATGGTTTCATGAAAAAACGCGATGGTCATAAACTTTGCGCAGAGTCGAGTTTCGATCGATTTTTCGTGCACCGTCTCAGAAATTCAAAATACTGGACTTTCCCGTCTTATTAGCCCATGGGAAGTCGTACAAGAACGCTTTCGCAAAAAAATATGACGGTCATAAACTTTGCGCGAAGTTGTGCGCGAATCGAGTTTCGATCGGTTTTTCGTGCACCGTCTCGGAAATTCAAAATACTGGCCATTCACGTTGTATTAGCCCATGGTAAGTCGTATGAGCATGGTTTCACGAAAAAACGCGACGGTCATAAACTTTGCGTAGAGTCGAGTTTCGATCGATTTTTCGTGCACCGTCTCGGAAATTCAAAATTGGTATTTCCCATCTTATTAGCCCATGGGAAGTCGTACAAGAACGCTTTCGCAAAAAAATACGACGGTCATAAACTTTGCGCGAAGTCGTGCGCGAGTCGAGTTTCGATCGGTTTTTCGTGCACCGTCTCGGAAATTGAAAATACTGGCCATTGACGTTGTATTTGCCCATGGTAAGTTGTATGACAATGGTTTCATGAAAAAACGCGACCGTCATAATCTTTGCGAGAGTCGAGTTTCGATCGGTTTTTCGTGCACCATCTTGGAAATTCAAAATACTGGTCTTTCCCGTCTTATTAGCCCATGGGAAGTCGTACAAGCACGCTTTCGCAAAAAAATACGACGGTCAAAAACTTTGCGCGAAGTCGTGCGCGAGTCGAGTTTCGATCGCTTTTTCGTGCACCGTCTCGGAAATTCAAAATACTGGTCATTCAAGTTGTATTAGCCCATGGTAAGTCGTATGAGCATGGTTTCACGAAAAAACGCGACGGTCATAAACTTTGCGCAGAGTCGAGTTTCGATCGATTTTTCGTGCACCGTCTCGGAAATTCAAAATACTGGACTTTCCCGTCTTATTAGCCCATGCGAAGTCGTACAAGAACGCTTTCGCAAAAAAATACGACGGTCATAAACTTTGCGCGAAGTCGTGCGCGAGTCGAGTTTCGATCGGTTTTTCGTGCACCGTGTCGGAAATTGAAAATACTGGCCATTGACGTTGTATTTGCCCATGGTAAGTTGTATGACAATGGTTTCACGAAAAAACGCGACCGTCATAATCTTTGCGAGAGTCGAGTTTCGATCGGTTTTTCGTGCACCATCTTGGAAATTCAAAATACTGGTCTTTCCCGTCTTATTAGCCCATGGGAAGTCGTACAAGCACGCTTTCGCAAAAAAATACGACGGTCAAAAACTTTGCGCGAAGTCGTGCGCGAGTCGAGTTTCGATCGCTTTTTCGTGCACCGTCTCAGAAATTCAAAATACTGGTCATTCACGTTGTATTAGCCCATGGTAAGTCGTATGAGCATGGTTTCACGAAAAAATGCGACGGTCATAAACTTTGCGCAAAGTCGAGTTTCGATCGATTTTTCGTGCACCGTCTCGGAAATTCAAAATACTGGACTTTCCCGTCTTATTAGCCCATGGGAAGTCGTACAAGCACGCTTTCGCAAAAAAATACGACGGTCATAAACTTTGCGCGAAGTCGTGCGCGAGTCGAGTTTCGATCGGTTTTTCGTGCACCGTCTCCGAAGTTCAAAATACTGGCCATTCACGTTGTATTAGCCCATGGTATGTCGTATGAGCTTGGTTTCACGAAAAAACGCGACCGTCATAATCTTTGCGAGAGTCGAGTTTCGATCGGTTTTTCGTGCACCGTCTTGGAAATTCAAAATACTGGTCTTTCCCGTCTTATTGGCCCTAGGGAAGTCGTACAAGCTCGCTTTCGCAAAAAAATACGACGGTCAAAAACATTGCGCGAAGTCGCGCGCTGTGTCGAGTTTCGATTGGTTTTACGTGCACCATCTCGGAAATTCAAAATACTGGCCATTCACGATGTATTAGCCCATGGTAAGTCGTATGAGCATAGTTTCACGAAAAAACACGACGGTCATAACTTTGCGCAGCGTCGAGTTTCGATCGATTTTTCGTGCACCGTCTCGGAAATTCAAAATACTGGACTTTCCCGTCTTATTAGCCCATGGGAAGTCGTACAAGCATGCTTTCGCAAAAAAATACGACGGTCATAAACTTTTCGCGAAGTCGTGCGCGAGTCGAGTTTCGATCGCTTTTTCGTGCACCGTCTCGGAAATTCAAAATACTGGTCATTCACGTTGTATTAGCCCATGGTAAGTCGTATGAGCATGGTTTCACGAAAAAATGCGACGGTCATAAACTTTACGCAGAGTCGAGTTTCGATCGATTTTTCGTGCACCGTCTCGGAAATTCAAAATACTGGACTTTCCCGTCTTATTAGCCCATGGGAAGTTTTTTTTTTTGGTAAGTAAAGATAATGTATTTTGTAAAAGATTTGTACAAAGAAGCTTTGTCTACACAAGCCATAGACTAAAGCCTGAAGTCTCTTAGTGTAGTCGAGAAGATTGCACCCCACCAAAAGAAGGTGAAATGGGCACGCTTCATCGAACTCATCTCCAAGAGTAGCACAAGGAAGTTAATAAAAAATGCAATAGCTAGACTGTTCTGGAGTACTTGTGCATACATCACAAAATATAAGCTTTGCCCCATAATACATTACAATCTTCATCATTATTCGAGTGATTCTTGACGAATGGAAAAATTGAATCTTGTGAAAATATCTTTCTCCCTTCTTGTTAGGTGCTCTGTATTCAATTCTTGCTCCATACATGATCGTGAGTCCTGAAGAATCTCTATCAGAATTTGAGCTTTTTCCATGTTGTGACAGTCAAAAATTCTGCCACACCTCTCCTTCCAAATCCACCATATAGCACATCTGAATATAATTCTTGCTAGTTGTGTAAGAGGCCCCTTTCTTGAGAAGCTTTGCATAAGCATTTCTAATTCATGATGCAGGTTTGGCCGTGGTAGCCTTTGAAAATCAAATCGCTTCAAGATCTCCTTCCATATCCAAGATGAATAATCACAAGCAAAGTAGAGATGGTCAACACTTTCTTCATTTTGCATACACAAAGAGCACCGATTTACAATATAAATACCTCTTCGCTACATATTGTCCATCGTAGGAAGTTTGCCGAGAAGGGCCTGCCATGTACATAAGGAATGTCGCTGTGAGCATGGACTATCCCATGTCCAACTACTTTGGATCCACTTGTTGTTTCGTCGTCTAATTTGGTTCCATGCAGATGTAGCACTAAATTTACCGTTATCATGAAGCCAAATAAGCATATCTGAAGAGTTGTTCATGATTGGAATAGCCCTAATAATCGGCCAAAGTAATAACATGTCAGGGGAGGTAGGGTTGGGAAGACACCAAGTACCATTGTTAATGAATTCAGAAACCTTCCAGTCTTTGGGAGCCCCCAGATCCTGTCGTACTCTATCACCAAATATCTGAAATATACTTTTCCCATTCACCCAAGGATCATACCACATATTAATATTGGTTCCAGAAGAAATCACATAAGAAATATTGTTACGTAGCCATCGCCTTGCCTTCAGAATTCCTTTCCAAGCAGAAGAATGAGATGTTTTTGCAGATGTTTCCCAGATTGATTCCTTAGTTAGGTACCTAGCAAAAACCCATTGTGACCATAAGGAAGACTTGTTTTGTAAAATATCCCATAATTGCTTTACCATACAAGCTTTATTCCAATCTCTAATATGTCGAAGATTCAGCCCCCCTTCATCCTTCGGTTTGCAAATGCTGTCCCAATTCACCATGTGCATTGCCTTACCATCTGTGCCATTCCAAAAGAAGTTCATAAGTAATTTATCAATATCATGGAGAAGCCCGGCAGGTAGAAGGAATGCATGAGACCAATAAATAGAATAAGAGATCAACACAGATCGAATAAGTTCAAGTCGTCCAGCTTTAGAAAGAAGCCTATTTTTCCAAGAGGAAATTCTGTTCTTAATTTTTTGTAAAATAGGCTGACAGGAGGCTTTGTTGATTCCAGTGGATATAAGTGGGAGACCCAAGTAAGGAACCGGTAAATTTCCTTCAGCAACTCCCAATGTTTGAGCAATATGATCCTTATTGTCAATGCAAGCACCCACATATACTTTGCTCTTTGCATGGTTTAGCTTAAGACCAGAAACTTTACCAAATTCATTAAGAATATCTGCCAGATTACTCACAGAAACTGGATCATCTCGAAGGAAGATAATAAGGTCGTCGGCAAATGTTATGTGAGAGATATAAACAGAACCATAATGTGGTACCTTAATTTTGCCATTGGAAACAGCCTCTTCTAACATACAACTGAGCCCTTCCATTGCAATGGTAAAAAGATAAGGAGATAGTGGATCGCCTTGCCGAATGCCATTCTTACTCCCAAAGAAGCCAATAGGTGAACCATTAAAGAGAATTGAAAATTTTGGAGTTTCCAAGCAACATTGAATCCATTTGACCCAGTGCTGAGGGAAGCCCATATTATGGAGCATCATGTAAATAAAATCCCTATTGACTGAGTCAAAGGCCTTTCGTAAATCAGCTTTAAAACAGATCTTTTTTCCTCTTGTTTTAGAATGTAGATCCTTAACCAAATCATTAGCAAGCAGGACATTATGATGGATACTCCTCCCTTTAAGAAAAGCAGCCTGATTAGGACTAATGACCTTATTCGGTAGCCATGGGAAGTCGTACAAGCACGCTTTCGCAAAAAAATACGACGGTCATAAACTTTGCGCGAACTTTGCGCAAAGTCGAGTTTCGATCAGTTTTTCGTGCACCGTCACAGAAATTCAAAATACTGGTCATTCACGATTTATTAGCCCATGGTAAGTCGTCTGAGCATGGTTTCACGAAAAAACGCGACGGTCTTAAACTTTGCGCAGAGTCGAGTTTCGATCGGTTTTTCATTCACCGTCTCGGAAATTCAAAATACTGGTCTTTCCCGTCTTATTGGCCCATGGGAAGTCGTACAAGCACGCTTTCGCAAAAAAATATGACGGTCATAAACTTTGCGCGAAGTCGTACGCGAGTCGAGTTTCGATCGGTTTTTCGTGCACCGTCTCAGAAATTCAAAATACTGGCCATTCACGTTGTATTAGCCCATGGTAAGTCGTATGAGCATGGTTTCAAGAAAAAACGCGACGGTCATAAACTTTGCGCAGAGTCGAGTTTCGATCGATTTTTCGTGCACCGTCTCGGAAATTCAAAATACTGGTCTTTCCCGTCTTATTAGCCCATGGGAAGTCGTACAAGAACGCATTCGCAAAAAAATACGACGGTCATAAACTTTGCGCGAAGTCGTGCGCGAGTCGAGTTTGGATCGGTTTTTCGTGCACCGTCTCGGAAATTCAAAATACTGTCCATTCTCGTTGTATTAGCCATGGTAAGTCGTATGACAATGGTTTCACGAAAAAATGCGACCGTCATAATCTTTGCGAGAGTCGAATTTCGATCGGTTTTTCGTGCACCGTCTTGGAAACTCAAAATACTGGTCTTTCCCATCTTATTAGCCCACGGGAAGTCGTACAAGCTCGCTTTCGCAAAAAAATACGACTGTCATAAACTTTGAGCGAAGTCGCGCGCTGTGTCGAGTTTCGAACGGTTTTTCGTTCACCGTCTCCGAAATTCAAAATACTGGCCATTCACGATGTATTAGCCCATGGTAAGTCGCATGAGCATAGTTTCATGAAAAAACGCGACCGTCATAATATTTGCGAGAGTCGAGTTTCGATCGGTTTTTCGTGCACCGTCTTGGAAATTCAAAATACTGGTCTGTCCCGTTTTATTAGCCCATGGGAAGTCGTACAAGCTCGCTTTCGCAAAAAAATACGACTGTCATAAACTTTGCGCGAAGTCGTGCGCTGTGTCGAGTTTCGAACGGTTTTTCGTTCACCGTCTCAGAAATTCAAAATACTGGCCATTCACGATGTATTAGCCCATGGTAAGTCGTATGAGCATGGTTTCATGAAAAAACGCGATGGTCATAAACTTTGCGCAGAGTCGAGTTTCGATCGATTTTTCGTGCACAGTCTCGGAAATTCAAAATACTGGACTTTCCCGTCTTATTAGCCCATGGGAAGTCGTACAAGCACGCTTTCGCAAAAAAATATGACGGTCATAAACTTTGCGCGAAGTCGTGCGCGAATCGAGTTTCGATCGGTTTTTCGTGCACCGTCTCGAAAATTCAAAATACTGGCCATTGACGTTGTATTAGCCCATGGTAAGTGGTATGACAATGGTTTCACGAAAAAACGCGATCGTCCTAATCTTTGCGAGAGTCGAGTTTCGATCGGTTTTTCGTGCACCGTCTTGGAAATTCAAAATACTGGTCTTTCCCGTCTTATTAGCCCATGGGAAGTCGTACAAGCTCGCTTTCGCAAAAAAATACGACTGTCATAAACTTTGCGCGAAGTCGTGCGCGAGTCGAGTTTCGATAGGTTTTTCGTGCACCGTCTCGGAAATTCAAAATACTGGCCATTCACGTTGTATTAGCCCATGGTAAGTCGTATGAGCTTGGTTTCACGAAAAAACGCGACGGTCATAAACTTTGCGCAGCGTCGAGTTTCGATCGATTTTTCGTGCACCGTCTCGGAAATTCAAAATACTGGTCTTTCCCGTCTTATTAGCCCATGGGAAGTCGTACAAGCACGCTTTCGTAAAAAAATAGGACGGTCATAAACTTTGCGCGAAGTCGTGCGCGAGTCGAGTTTCGATCGGTTTTTCGTGCACCGTCTCAGAAATTCAAAATACTGGCCATTCACGTTGTATTAGCCCATGGTATGTCGTATGAGTATGGTTTCACGAAAAAACGCGACCGTCATAATCTTTGCGAGAGTCGAGTTTCGATCGGTTTTTCGTGCACCGTCTTGGAAATTCAAAATACTGGTCTTTCCCGTCTTATTAGCCCTTGGGAAGTCGTACAAGCTCGCTTGCGCAAAAAAATACGACGGTCAAAAACATTGCGCGAAGTCGCGCGCTGTGTCGAGTTTCGATTGGTTTTACGTGCACCATCTCGGAAATTCAAAATACTGGCCATTCACGATGTATTAACCCATGGTAAGTCGTATGAGCATAGTTTCACGAAAAAACGCGACCGTCATAATATTTGCGAGAGTTCAGTTTCGATCGGTTTTTCGTGCACCGTCGTGGAAATTCAAAATACTGGTCTTTCACGTCTTATTAGCCCACGGGAAGTCGTACAAGCTCGCTTTCGCAAAAAAATACGACTGTCATAAACTTTGCGCGAAGTCGCGCGCTGTGTCGAGTTTCGAACGGTTTTTCGTTCACCGTCTCAGAAATTCAAAATACTGGCCATTCACGATGTATTAGCCCATGGTAAGTCGCATGAGCATAGTTTCACGAAAAAACGCGACCGTCATAATATTTGCGATAGTCGAGTTTCGATCGGTTTTTCGTGCACCGTCTTGGAAATTCAAAATATTAGTCTTTCCCATCTTATTAGCCCATGGGAAGTCGTACAAGCTCGCTTTCGCAAAAAAATACGACTGTCATAAAGTTTGCGCGAAGTCGCGCGCTGTGTCGAGTTTCGAACGGTTTTTCGTTCACCGTCTCAGAAATTCAAAATACTGGTCATTCACGATGTATTAGCCCATGGTAAGTCGTATGAGCATGGTTTCATGAAAAAACGCGATGGTCATAAACTTTGCGCAGAGTCGAGTTTCGATCGATTTTTCGTGCACCGTCTCGGAAATTCAAAATACTGGACTTTCCCGTCTTATTAGCCCATGGGAAGTCGTACAAGCACGCTTTCGCAAAAAAATATGACGGTCATAAACTTTGCGCGAAGTTGTGCGCGAATCGATTTTCGATCGGTTTTTCGTGCACCGTCTCGGAAATTCAAAATACTGGACTTTCCCGTCTTATTAGCCCATGGGAAGTCGTACAAGCACGCTTTCGCAAAAAAATATGACGGTCATAAACTTTGCGCGAAGTTGTGCGCGAATCGATTTTCGATCGGTTTTTCGTGCACCGTCTCGGAAATTCAAAATACTGGCCATTCACGTTGTATTAGCCCATGGTAAGTCGTATGAGCATGGTTTCACGAAAAAACGCGACGGTCATAAACTTTGCGTAGAGTCGAGTTTCGATCGATTTTTCGTGCACCGTCTCGGAAATTCAAAATTGGTATTTCCCATCTTATTAGCCCATGGGAAGTCGTACAAGAACGCTTTCGCAAAAAAATACGACGGTCATAAACTTTGCGCGAAGTCGTGCGCGAGTCGAGTTTCGATCGGTTTTTCGTGCACCGTCTCGGAAATTGAAAATACTGGCCATTGACGTTGTATTTGCCCATGGTAAGTTGTATGACAATGGTTTCACGAAAAAACGCGACCGTCATAATCTTTGCGAGAGTCGAGTTTCGATCGGTTTTTCGTGCACCATCTTGGAAATTCAAAATACTGGTCTTTCCCGTCTTATTAGCCCATGGGAAGTCGTACAAGCACGCTTTCGCAAAAAAATACGACGGTCAAAAACTTTGCGCGAAGTCGTGCGCGAGTCGAGTTTCGATCGCTTTTTCGTGCACCGTCTCGGAAATTCAAAATACTGGTCATTCAAGTTGTATTAGCCCATGGTAAGTCGTATGAGCATGGTTTCACGAAAAAACGCGACGGTCATAAACTTTGCGCAGAGTCGAGTTTCGATCGATTTTTCGTGCACCGTCTCGGAAATTCAAAATACTGGACTTTCCCGTCTTATTAGCCCATGGGAAGTCGTACAAGAACGCTTTCGCAAAAAAATACGACGGTCATAAACTTTGCGCGAAGTCGTGCGCGAGTCGAGTTTCGATCGGTTTTTCGTGCACCGTGTCGGAAATTGAAAATACTGGCCATTGACGTTGTATTTGCCCATGGTAAGTTGTATGACAATGGTTTCACGAAAAAACGCGACCGTCATAATCTTTGCGAGAGTCGAGTTTCGATCGGTTTTTCGTGCACCATCTTGGAAATTCAAAATACTGGTCTTTCCCGTCTTATTAGCCCATGGGAAGTCGTACAAGCACGCTTTCGCAAAAAAATACGACGGTCAAAAACTTTGCGCGAAGTCGTGCGCGAGTCGAGTTTCGATCGCTTTTTCGTGCACCGTCTCGGAAATTCAAAATACTGGTCATTCACGTTGTATTAGCCCATGGTAAGTCGTATGAGCATGGTTTCACGAAAAAATGCGACGGTCATAAACTTTGCGCAAAGTCGAGTTTCGATCGATTTTTCGTGCACCGTCTCGGAAATTCAAAATACTGGACTTTCCCGTCTTATTAGCCCATGGGAAGTCGTACAAGCACGCTTTCGCAAAAAAATACGACGGTCATAAACTTTGCGCGAAGTCGTGCGCGAGTCGAGTTTCGATCGGTTTTTCGTGCACCGTCTCCGAAGTTCAAAATACTGGCCATTCACGTTGTATTAGCCCATGGTATGTCGTATGAGCTTGGTTTCACGAAAAAACGCGACCGTCATAATCTTTGCGAGAGTCGAGTTTCGATCGGTTTTTCGTGCACCGTCTTGGAAATTCAAAATACTGGTCTTTCCCGTCTTATTGGCCCTAGGGAAGTCGTACAAGCTCGCTTTCGCAAAAAAATACGACGGTCAAAAACATTGCGCTAAGTCGCGCGCTGTGTCGAGTTTCGATTGGTTTTACGTGCACCATCTCGGAAATTCAAAATACTGGCCATTCACGATGTATTAGCCCATGGTAAGTCGTATGAGCATAGTTTCACGAAAAAACGCGACGGTCATAACTTTGCGCAGAGTCGAGTTTCGATCGATTTTTCGTGCACCGTCTCGGAAATTCAAAATACTGGACTTTCCCGTCTTATTAGCCCATGGGAAGTCGTACAAGCACGCTTTCGCAAAAAAATACGACGGTCATAAACTTTGCGCGAAGTCGTGCGCGAGTCGAGTTTCGATCGGTTTTTCGTGCACCGTCTCGGAAATTCAAAATACTGGCCATTCACGTTGTATTAGCCCATGGTATGTCGTATGAGCATGGTTTCACGAAAAAACGCGACCGTCATAATCTTTGCGAGAGTCGAGTTTCGATCGGTTTTTCGTGCACCGTCTTGGAAATTCAAAATACTGGTCTTTCCCGTCTTATTGGCCCTAGGGAAGTCGTACAAGCTCGCTTTCGCAAAAAAATACGACGGTCAAAAACATTGCGCGAAGTCGCGCGCTGTGTCGAGTTTCGATTGGTTTTACGTGCACCATCTCGGAAATTCAAAATACTGGCCATTCACGATGTATTAGCCGATGGTAAGTCGTATGAGCATAGTTTCACGAAAAAACGCGACGGTCATAAACTTTGCGTAGAGTCGAGTTTCGATCGATTTTTCGTGCACCGTCTCGGAAATTCAAAATTGGTATTTCCCATCTTATTAGCCCATGGGAAGTCGTACAAGCACGCTTTCGCAAAAAAATACGACGGTCATAAACTTTGCGCGAAGTCGTGCGCGAGTCGAGTTTCGATCGGTTTTTCGTGCACCGTCTCGGAAATTGAAAATACTGGTCATTGACGTTGTATTTGCCCATGGTAAGTTGTATGACAATGGTTTCACGAAAAAACGCGACCGTCATAATCTTTTCGAGAGTCGAGTTTCAATCGGTTTTTCGTGCACCATCTTGGAAATTCGAAATACTGGTCTTTCCCGTATTATTAGCCCATGGGAAGTCGTACAAGCACGCTTTCGCAAAAAAATACGACGGTCAAAAACTTTGCGCGAAGTCGTGCGCGAGTCGAGTTTCGATCGCTTTTTCGTGCACCGTCTCGGAAATTCAAAATACTGGTCATTCAAGTTGTATTAGCCCATGGTAAGTCGTATGAGCATGGTTTCACGAAAAAACGCGACGGTCATAAACTTTGCGCAGAGTCGAGTTTCGATCGATTTTTCGTGCACCGTCTCAGAAATTCAAAATACTGGACTTCCCGTCTTATTAGCCCATGGGAAGTCGTACAAGCACGCTTTCGCAAAAAAATACGACGGTCATAAACTTTGCGCGAAGTCGTGCGCGAGTCGAGTTTCGATCGGTTTTTCGTGCACCGTCTCGGAAATTCAAAATACTGGCCATTCACGTTGTATTAGCCCATGGTATGTCGTATGAGCATGGTTTCACGAAAAAACGCGACCGTCATAATCTTTGCGAGAGTCGAGTTTCGATCGGTTTTTCGTGCACCGTCTTGGAAATTCAAAATACTGGTCTTTCCCGTCTTATTGGCCCTAGGGAAGTCGTACAAGCTCGCTTTCGCAAAAAAATACGACGGTCAAAAACATTGCGCGAAGTCGCGCGCTGTGTCGAGTTTCGATTGGTTTTACGTGCACCATCTCGAAAATTCAAAATACTGGCCATACACGATGTATTAGCCCATGGTAAGTCGTCTGAGCATAGTTTCACGAAAAAACGCGACGGTCATAAACTTTGCGCAGAGTTGAGTTTCGATCGATTTTTCGTGCACCTTCTCGGAAATTCAAAATACTGGTCTTTCCCGTCTTATTAGCCCATGGGAAGTCGTACAAGCACGCTTTCGCAAAAAAATACGACGGTCATTAACTTTGCGCGAAGTCGTGCGCGAGTCGAGTTTCGATCGGTTTTTCGTGCACCGTCTCGGAAATTCAAAATACTGGCCATTCACGTTGTATTAGCCCATGGTAAGTCGTATGACCATGGTTTCACGAAAAAACGCGATCGTCCGAATCTTTGCGAGAGTCGAGTTTCGATCGGTTTTTCGTGCACCATCTTGGAAATTCAAAATACTGGTCTTTCCCGTCTTATTAGCCCATGGGAAATCGTACAAGCTCACTTTCACAAAAAAATACGACTGTCATAAACTTTGCGCGAAGTCACGCGCTGTGTCGAGTTTCGATTGGTTTTACGTGCACAATCTCGGAAATTCAAAATACTGGCTATTTACGATGTATTAGCCCATGGTAAGTCGTATGAGCATAGTTTCACGAAAAAACGCGACGGTCATAAACTTTGCGCAGAGTCGAGTTTCGATCGATTTTTCGTGCACCTTCTCGGAAATTCAAAATACTGGTCTTTCCCGTCTTATTAGCCCATGGGAAGTCGTACAAGCACGCTTTCGCAAAAAAATACGACGGTCATTAACTTTGCGCGAAGTCGTGCGCGAGTCGAGTTTCGATCGGTTTTTCGTGCACCGTCTCGGAAATTCAAAATACTGGCCATTCACGTTGTATTAGCCCATGGTAAGTGGTATGACCATGGTTTCACGAAAAAACGCGATCGTCCTAATCTTTGCGAGAGTCGAGTTTCGATCGGTTTTTCGTGCACCGTCTTGGAAATTCAAAATACTGGTCTTTCCCGTCTTATTAGCCCATGGGAAGTCGTACAAGCTCGCTTTCGCAAAAAAATACGACTGTCATAAACTTTGCGCGAAGTCGTGTGCGAGTCGAGTTTCGATCGGTTTTTCGTGCACCGTCTCGGAAATTCAAAATACTGGCCATTCACGTTGTATTAGCCCATGGTAAGTCGTATGAGCTTGGTTTCACGAAAAAACGCGACGGTCATAAACTTTGCGCAGAGTCGAGTTTCGATCGATTTTTCGTGCACCATCTCGGAAATTCAAAATACTGGTCTTTCCCGTCTTATTAGCCCATGGGAAGTCGTACAAGCACGCTTTCGTAAAAAAATACGACGATCATAAACTTTGCGCGAAGTCGTGCGCGAGTCGAGTTTCGATCGGTTTTTTGTGCACCGTCTCAGAAATTCAAAATACTGGCCATTCAGGTTGTATTAGCCCATGGTATGTCGTATTAGCATGGTTTCACGAAAAAACGCGACCGTCATAATCTTTGCGAGAGTCAAGTTTCGATCGGTTTTTCGTGCACCGTCTTGGAAATTCAAAATACTGGTCTTCCCCGTCTTATTAGCCCTTGGGAAGTCGTACAAGCTCGCTTTCGCAAAAAAATATGACGGTCAAAAACATTGCGCGAAGTCGCGCGCCGTGTCGAGTTTCGATTGGTTTTACGTGCACCATCTCGGAAATTCAAAATACTGGCCATTCACGATGTATTAGCCCATGGTAAGTCTTATGAGCATAGTTTCACGAAAAAACGCGACCGTCATAATATTTGCGAGAGTCGAGTTTCGATCGGTTTTTCGTGCACCGTCGTGGAAATTCAAAATACTGGTCTTTCCCGTCTTATTAGCCCACGGGAAGTCGTACAAGCTCGCTTTCGCAAAAAAATACGACTGTCATAAACTTTGCGCGAAGTCGAGCGCTGTGTCGAGTTTCGAACGGTTTTTCGTTCACCGTCTCAGAAATTCAAAATACTGGCCATTCACGATGTATTAGCCCATGGTAAGTCGCATGAGCATAGTTTCACGAAAAAACGCGACCGTCATAATATTTGCGAGAGTCGAGTTTCGATCGGTTTTTCGTGCACCGTCTTGGAAATTCAAAATACTGGTCTTTCCCGTCTTATTAGCCCATGGGAAGTCGTACAAGCTCGCTTTCGCAAAAAAATATGACTTTTTTTTTTTGGTAAGTAAAGATAATGTACAAAAAAATACGACTGTCATAAACTTTGCGCGAAGTCGCGCGCTGTGTCGAGTTTCGAACGGTTTTTCGTTCACCGTCTCAGAAATTCAAAATACTGGCCATTCACGATGTATCATGGTAAGTCGTATGAGCATGGTTTCATGAAAAAACGGGATGGTCATAAACTTTGCGCAGAGTCGAGTTTCGATCGATTTTTCGTGCACCGTCTCAGAAATTCAAAATACTGGACTTTCTCGTCTTATTAGCCCATGGGAAGTCGTACAAGCACGCTTTCGCAAAAAAAAATGACGGTCATAAACTTTGCGCGAAGTCGTGCGCGAGTCGAGTTTCGATCGGTTTTTCGTGCACCGTCTCGGTAATTCAAAATACTGGCCATTCACGTTGTATTAGCCCATGCATGGTATGTCGTATGAGCATGGTTTCACGAAAAAACGCGACCGTCATAATCTTTGCGCGAGTCGAGTTTCGATCGGTTTTTCGTGCACCGTCTTGGAAATTCAAAATACTGGCCTTTCCCGTCTTATTAGCCCTTGGGAAGTCGTATAAGCTCGCTTTCGCAAAAAAATACGACGGTCAAAAACATTGCGCGAAGTCGCGCGCTGTGTCGAGTTTCGATTGGTTTTACGTGCACCATTTCGGAAATTCAAAATACTGGCCATCCACGATGTTTTAGCCCATGGTAAGTCGTATGAGCATAGTTTCACGAAAAAACGCGACCGTCATAATCCTTGCGAGAGTCGAGTTTCGATCGATTTTTCGTGCACCGTCTTGGAAATTCAAAATACTGGTCTTTCCCGTCTTATTAGCCCATGGGAAGTCGTACAAGCTCGCTTTCGCAAAAAAATACGACTGTCATAAACTTTGCGCGAAGTCGCGCGCTATGTCGAGTTTCGAACGGTTTTTCGTTCACCGTCTCAGAAATTCAAAATACTGGCCATTCACGATGTATTAGCCCATGGTAAGTCGTATGAGCATGGTTTCATGAAAAAACGCGATGGTCATAAACTTTGCGCAGAGTCAAGTTTCGATCGATTTTTCGTGCACCGTCTCGGAAATTCAAA
This sequence comes from Ensete ventricosum, assembly GCA_029747655.1. NCBI lineage: Eukaryota > Viridiplantae > Streptophyta > Magnoliopsida > Zingiberales > Musaceae > Ensete > Ensete ventricosum. Next base: position 42,145,813 of record JAQQAF010000003.1, read on the forward strand.
ATACTGGACTTTCCCGTCTTATTAGCCCATGGGAAGTGGTACACGCACGCTTTCACAAAAAAATACGACGGTCAAAAACTTTGCGTGAAGTCGTGCGCGAGTCGAGTTTCGATCGGTTTTTCGTGCACCGTCTCGGAAATTGAAAATACTGGCCACTGACGTTGTATTTGCCCTTGGTAAGTTGTATGACAATGGTTTCACGAAAAAACGCGACCGTCGTAATCTTTGCGAGAGTCGAGTTTCGATCGGTTTTTCGTTGCACCATCTTGGAAATTCAAAATACTGGTCTTTCCCGTCTTATTAGCCCATGGGAAGTCGTACAAGCTCGCTATCGCAAAAAAATACGACGGTCATAAACTTTGCGCGAAGTCGTGCGCGAGTCGAGTTTCGATCGGTTTTTCGTGCACCGTCTCGGAAATTGAAAATACTGGCCATTGACGTTGTATTTGCCCATGGTAAGTCGTATGAGCATGGTTTCACGAAAAATCGCGACGGTCATAAACTTTGCGCAGAGTCGAGTTTCGATCGATTTTTCGTGCACCGTCTCGGAAATTCAAAATACTGGTATTTCCCGTCTTATTAGCCCATGGGAAGTCGTACAAGCACGCTTTCGCAAAAAAATACGACGGTCATAAACTTTGCGCGAAGTCGTGCGCGAGTCGAGTTTCGATCGGTTTTTCGGTGCACCGTCTCGGAAATTGAAAATACTGGCCATTGACGTTGTATTTGCCCATGGTAAGTTGTATGACAATGGTTTCACGAAAAAACGCGACCGTCGTAATCTTTGCGAGAGTCCAGTTTCGATCGGTTTTTCGTGCACCATCTTGGAAATTCAAAATACTGGTCTTTCCCGTCTTATTAGCCCATGGGAAGTCGTACAAGCACGCTTTCGTAAAAAAATACGACGATCATAAACTTTGCGCGAAGTCGTGCGCGAGTCGAGTTTCGATCGGTTTTTTGTGCACCGTCTCAGAAATTCAAAATACTGGCCATTCAGGTTGTATTAGCCCATGGTATGTCGTATTAGCATGGTTTCACGAAAAAACGCGACCGTCATAATCATTGCGAGAGTCAAGTTTCGATCGGTTTTTCGTGCACCGTCTTGGAAATTCAAAATACTGGTCTTCCCCGTCTTATTAGCCCTTGGGAAGTCGTACAAGCTCGCTTTCGCAAAAAAATATGACGGTCGAAAACATTGCGCGAAGTCGCGCGCTGTGTCGAGTTTCGATTGGTTTTACGTGCACCATCTCGGAAATTCAAAATACTGGCCATTCACGATGTATTAGCCCATGGTAAGTCTTATGAGCATAGTTTCACGAAAAAACGCGACCGTCATAATATTTGCGAGAGTCGAGTTTCGATCGGTTTTTCATGCACCGTCGTGGAAATTCAAAATACTGATCTTTCCCGTCTTATTAGCCCACGGGAAGTCGTACAAGCTCGCTTTCGCAAAAAAATACGACTGTCATAAACTTTGCGCGAAGTCGCGCGCTATGTCGAGTTTCGAACGGTTTTTCGTTCAACGTCTCAGAAATTCAAAATACTGGCCATTCACGATGTATTAGCCCATGGTAAGTCGTATGAGCATGGTTTCATGAAAAAACGCGATGGTCATAAACTTTGCGCAGAGTCGAGTTTCGATCGATTTTTCGTGCACCGTCTCGGAAATTCAAAATACTGGACTTTCCCGTCTTATTAGCCCATGGGAAGTGGTACACGCACGCTTTCACAAAAAAATACGACGGTCAAAAACTTTGCGTGAAGTCGTGCGCGAGTCGAGTTTCGATCGGCTTTTCGTGCACCGTCTCGGAAATTGAAAATACTGGCCATTGACGTTGTATTTGCCCATGGTAAGTTGTATGACAATGGTTTCACGAAAAAACGCGACCGTCGTAATCTTTGCGAGAGTCGAGTTTCGATCGGTTTTTCGTGCACCATCTTGGAAATTCAAAATACTGGTCTTTCCCGTCTTATTAGCCCATGGGAAGTCGTACAAGCTCGCTATCGCAAAAAAATACGACGGTCATAAACTTTGCGCGAAGTCGTGCGCGAGTCGAGTTTCGATCGGTTTTTCGTGCACCGTCTCGGAAATTGAAAATACTGGCCATTGACGTTGTATTTGCCCATGGTAAGTCGTATGAGCATGGTTTCACGAAAAATCGCGACGGTCATAAACTTTGCGCAGAGTCGAGTTTCGATCGATTTTTCGTGCACCGTCTCGGAAATTCAAAATACTGGTATTTCCCGTCTTATTAGCCCATGGGAAGTCGTACAAGCACGCTTTCGCAAAAAAATACGACGGTCATAAACTTTGCGCGAAGTCGTGCGCGAGTCGAGTTTCGATCGGTTTTTCGTGCACCGTCTCGGAAATTGAAAATACTGGCCATTGACGTTGTATTTGCCCATGGTAAGTTGTATGACAATGGTTTCACGAAAAAACGCGACCGTCGTAATCTTTGCGAGAGTCCAGTTTCGATCGGTTTTTCGTGCACCATCTTGGAAATTCAAAATACTGGTCTTTCCCGTCTTATTAGCCCATGGGAAGTCGTACAAGCACGCTTTCGTAAAAAAATACGACGATCATAAACTTTGCGCGAAGTCGTGCGCGAGTCGAGTTTCGATCGGTTTTTTGTGCACCGTCTCAGAAATTCAAAATACTGGCCATTCAGGTTGTATTAGCCCATGGTATGTCGTATTAGCATGGTTTCACGAAAAAACGCGACCGTCATAATCTTTGCGAGAGTCAAGTTTCGATCGGTTTTTCGTGCACCGTCTTGGAAATTCAAAATACTGGTCTTCCCCGTCTTATTAGCCCTTGGGAAGTCGTACAAGCTCGCTTTCGCAAAAAAATATGACGGTCGAAAACATTGCGCGAAGTCGCGCGCTGTGTCGAGTTTCGATTGGTTTTACGTGCACCATCTCGGAAATTCAAAATACTGGCCATTCACGATGTATGAGCCCATGGTAAGTCTTATGAGCATAGTTTCACGAAAAAACGCGACCGTCATAATATTTGCGAGAGTCTAGTTTCGATCGGTTTTTCATGCACCGTCGTGGAAATTCAAAATACTGGTCTTTCCCGTCTTATTAGCCCACGGGAAGTCGTACAAGCTCGCTTTCGCAAAAAAATACGACTGTCATAAACTTTGCGCGAAGTCGAGCGCTGTGTCGAGTTTCGAACGGTTTTTCATTCACCGTCTCAGAAATTCAAAATACTGGCCATTCACGATGTATTAGCCCATGGTAAGTCGCATGAGCATAGTTTCACGAAAAAACGCGACCGTCATAATATTTGCGAGAGTCGAGTTTCGATCGGTTTTTCGTGCACCGTCTTGGAAATTCAAAATATTGGTCTTTCCCGTCTTATTAGCCCATGGGAAGTCGTACAAGCTTCTTTTTTTTGGTAAGTAAAGATAATGTATTTTGTAAAAGATTTGTACAAAGAAGCTTTGTCTACACAGGAAGTCGTACAAGCTCGCTTTCGCAAAAAAAAAAATTTGGACCATTTCTCGATTTGTGCGTGTCATCCTTGCGCAGGGGCCATGCTAATCTTCTCTGTATCGTTCCAATTTTATCGGATGTCTACGAAGAGACACAAAAAAAAAAAAAAAAAAAAAAAAAAATACGACTGTCATAAAGATTGCGCGAAGTCGCGCGCTGTGTCGAGTTTCGAACGGTTTTTCGTTCACCGTCTCAGAAATTCAAAATACTGGCCAATAACGATGTATTAGCCCATGGTAAGTCGTATGAGCATGGTTTCATGAAAAAACGCGATGGTCATAAACTTTGCGCAGAGTCGAGTTTCGATCGATTTTTCGTGCACCGTCTCGGAAATTCAAAATACTGGACTTTCCCGTCTTATTAGCCCATGCGAAGTCGTACATGCACGCTTTCGCAAAAAAATATGACGGTCATAAACTTTGCGCGAAGTTGTGCGCGAATCGAGTTTCGATCGGTTTTTCGTGCACCGTCTCGAAAATTCAAAATACTGGCCATTCACGTTGTATTAGCCCATGGTAAGTCGTATGAGCATGGTTTCACGAAAAAACGCGACGGTCATAAACTTTACGCAGAGTCGAGTTTCGATCGATTTTATATGGGGCAAAGCTTATATTTTGTGATGTATCCACAAGTAGTCCAGAACAGTCTAGCTATTGCATTTTATTATTTATTAACTTCCTTATGCTACTCTTGGAGATGAGTTTGATGAAGCGTGCCCATTTCACCTTCTTTAGGTGGGGTGCAATCTTCTCGACTACACTAAGAGACTTCAGGCTTTAGTCTATGGCTTGTGTAGACAAAGCTTCTTTGTACAAATCTTTTACAAAATACAATATCTTTACTTACCAAAAAAAAAGAGTTTCGATCGATTTTTCGTGCACCGTCTCGGAAATTCAAAATTGGTATTTCCCGTCTTATTAGCCCATGGGAAGTCGTACAAGCACGCTTTCGCAAAAAAATACGACGGTCATAAACTTTGCGCGAAGTCGTGCGCGAGTCGAGTTTCGATCGGTTTTTCGTGCACCGTCTCGGAAATTGAAAATACTGGCCATTGACGTTGTATTTGCCCATGGTAAGTTGTATGACAATGGTTTCACGAAAAAACGCGACCGTCATAATCTTTGCGAGAGTCGAGTTTCGATCGGTTTTTCGTGCACCATCTTGGAAATTCAAAATACTGGTCTTTCCCGTCTTATTAGCCCATGGGAAGTCGTACAAGCACGCTTTCGCAAAAAAATACGACGGTCAAAAACTTTGCGCGAAGTCGTGCGCGAGTCGAGTTTCGATCGCTTTTTCGTGCACCGTCTCGGAAATTCAAAATACTGGTCATTCACGTTGTATTAGCCCTTGGGAAGTCGTATAAGCTCGCTTTCGCAAAAAAATACGACGGTCAAAAACATTGCGCGAAGTCGCGCGCTGTGTCGAGTTTCGATTGGTTTTACGTGCACCATTTCGGAAATTCAAAATACTGGCCATCCACGATGTTTTAGCCCATGGTAAGTCGTATGAGCATAGTTTCACGAAAAAACGCGACCGTCATAATCCTTGCGAGAGTCGAGTTTCGATCGATTTTTCGTGCACCGTCTTGGAAATTCAAAATACTGGTCTTTCCCGTCTTATTAGCCCATGGGAAGTCGTACAAGCTCGCTTTCGCAAAAAAATACGACTGTCATAAACTTTGCGCGAAGTCGCGCGCTATGTCGAGTTTCGAACGGTTTTTCGTTCACCGTCTCAGAAATTCAAAATACTGGCCATTCACGATGTATTAGCCCATGGTAAGTCGTATGAGCATGGTTTCATGAAAAAACGCGATGGTCATAAACTTTGCGCAGAGTCAAGTTTCGATCGATTTTTCGTGCACCGTCTCGGAAATTCAAAATACTGGACTTTCCCGTCTTATTAGCCCATGGGAAGTGGTACACGCACGCTTTCACAAAAAAATACGACGGTCAAAAACTTTGCGTGAAGTCGTGCGCGAGTCGAGTTTCGATCGGTTTTTCGTGCACCGTCTCGGAAATTGAAAATACTGGCCACTGACGTTGTATTTGCCCTTGGTAAGTTGTATGACAATGGTTTCACGAAAAAACGCGACCGTCGTAATCTTTGCGAGAGTCGAGTTTCGATCGGTTTTTCGTGCACCATCTTGGAAATTCAAAATACTGGTCTTTCCCGTCTTATTAGCCCATGGGAAGTCGTACAAGCTCGCTATCGCAAAAAAATACGACGGTCATAAACTTTGCGCGAAGTCGTGCGCGAGTCGAGTTTCGATCGGTTTTTCGTGCACCGTCTCGGAAATTGAAAATACTGGCCATTGACGTTGTATTTGCCCATGGTAAGTCGTATGAGCATGGTTTCACGAAAAATCGCGACGGTCATAAACTTTGCGCAGAGTCGAGTTTCGATCGATTTTTCGGTGCACCGTCTCGGAAATTCAAAATACTGGTATTTCCCGTCTTATTAGCCCATGGGAAGTCGTACAAGCACGCTTTCGCAAAAAAATACGACGGTCATAAACTTTGCGCGAAGTCGTGCGCGAGTCGAGTTTCGATCGGTTTTTCGTGCACCGTCTCGGAAATTGAAAATACTGGCCATTGACGTTGTATTTGCCCATGGTAAGTTGTATGACAATGGTTTCACGAAAAAACGCGACCGTCGTAATCTTTGCGAGAGTCCAGTTTCGATCGGTTTTTCGTGCACCATCTTGGAAATTCAAAATACTGGTCTTTCCCGTCTTATTAGCCCATGGGAAGTCGTACAAGCACGCTTTCGTAAAAAAATACGACGATCATAAACTTTGCGCGAAGTCGTGCGCGAGTCGAGTTTCGATCGGTTTTTTGTGCACCGTCTCAGAAATTCAAAATACTGGCCATTCAGGTTGTATTAGCCCATGGTATGTCGTATTAGCATGGTTTCACGAAAAAACGCGACCGTCATAATCATTGCGAGAGTCAAGTTTCGATCGGTTTTTCGTGCACCGTCTTGGAAATTCAAAATACTGGTCTTCCCCGTCTTATTAGCCCTTGGGAAGTCGTACAAGCTCGCTTTCGCAAAAAAATATGACGGTCGAAAACATTGCGCGAAGTCGCGCGCTGTGTCGAGTTTCGATTGGTTTTACGTGCACCATCTCGGAAATTCAAAATACTGGCCATTCACGATGTATTAGCCCATGGTAAGTCTTATGAGCATAGTTTCACGAAAAAACGCGACCGTCATAATATTTGCGAGAGTCGAGTTTCGATCGGTTTTTCATGCACCGTCGTGGAAATTCAAAATACTGATCTTTCCCGTCTTATTAGCCCACGGGAAGTCGTACAAGCTCGCTTTCGCAAAAAAATACGACTGTCATAAACTTTGCGCGAAGTCGCGCGCTATGTCGAGTTTCGAACGGTTTTTCGTTCAACGTCTCAGAAATTCAAAATACTGGCCATTCACGATGTATTAGCCCATGGTAAGTCGTATGAGCATGGTTTCATGAAAAAACGCGATGGTCATAAACTTTGCGCAGAGTCGAGTTTCGATCGATTTTTCGTGCACCGTCTCGGAAATTCAAAATACTGGACTTTCCCGTCTTATTAGCCCATGGGAAGTGGTACACGCACGCTTTCACAAAAAAATACGACGGTCAAAAACTTTGCGTGAAGTCGTGCGCGAGTCGAGTTTCGATCGGCTTTTCGTGCACCGTCTCGGAAATTGAAAATACTGGCCATTGACGTTGTATTTGCCCATGGTAAGTTGTATGACAATGGTTTCACGAAAAAACGCGACCGTCGTAATCTTTGCGAGAGTCGAGTTTCGATCGGTTTTTCGTGCACCATCTTGGAAATTCAAAATACTGGTCTTTCCCGTCTTATTAGCCCATGGGAAGTCGTACAAGCTCGCTATCGCAAAAAAATACGACGGTCATAAACTTTGCGCGAAGTCGTGCGCGAGTCGAGTTTCGATCGGTTTTTCGTGCACCGTCTCGGAAATTGAAAATACTGGCCATTGACGTTGTATTTGCCCATGGTAAGTCGTATGAGCATGGTTTCACGAAAAATCGCGACGGTCATAAACTTTGCGCAGAGTCGAGTTTCGATCGATTTTTCGTGCACCGTCTCGGAAATTCAAAATACTGGTATTTCCCGTCTTATTAGCCCATGGGAAGTCGTACAAGCACGCTTTCGCAAAAAAATACGACGGTCATAAACTTTGCGCGAAGTCGTGCGCGAGTCGAGTTTCGATCGGTTTTTCGTGCACCGTCTCGGAAATTGAAAATACTGGCCATTGACGTTGTATTTGCCCATGGTAAGTTGTATGACAATGGTTTCACGAAAAAACGCGACCGTCGTAATCTTTGCGAGAGTCCAGTTTCGATCGGTTTTTCGTGCACCATCTTGGAAATTCAAAATACTGGTCTTTCCCGTCTTATTAGCCCATGGGAAGTCGTACAAGCACGCTTTCGTAAAAAAATACGACGATCATAAACTTTGCGCGAAGTCGTGCGCGAGTCGAGTTTCGATCGGTTTTTTGTGCACCGTCTCAGAAATTCAAAATACTGGCCATTCAGGTTGTATTAGCCCATGGTATGTCGTATTAGCATGGTTTCACGAAAAAACGCGACCGTCATAATCTTTGCGAGAGTCAAGTTTCGATCGGTTTTTCGTGCACCGTCTTGGAAATTCAAAATACTGGTCTTCCCCGTCTTATTAGCCCTTGGGAAGTCGTACAAGCTCGCTTTCGCAAAAAAATATGACGGTCGAAAACATTGCGCGAAGTCGCGCGCTGTGTCGAGTTTCGATTGGTTTTACGTGCACCATCTCGGAAATTCAAAATACTGGCCATTCACGATGTATGAGCCCATGGTAAGTCTTATGAGCATAGTTTCACGAAAAAACGCGACCGTCATAATATTTGCGAGAGTCTAGTTTCGATCGGTTTTTCATGCACCGTCGTGGAAATTCAAAATACTGGTCTTTCCCGTCTTATTAGCCCACGGGAAGTCGTACAAGCTCGCTTTCGCAAAAAAATACGACTGTCATAAACTTTGCGCGAAGTCGAGCGCTGTGTCGAGTTTCGAACGGTTTTTCATTCACCGTCTCAGAAATTCAAAATACTGGCCATTCACGATGTATTAGCCCATGGTAAGTCGCATGAGCATAGTTTCACGAAAAAACGCGACCGTCATAATATTTGCGAGAGTCGAGTTTCGATCGGTTTTTCGTGCACCGTCTTGGAAATTCAAAATATTGGTCTTTCCCGTCTTATTAGCCCATGGGAAGTCGTACAAGCTTCTTTTTTTTGGTAAGTAAAGATAATGTATTTTGTAAAAGATTTGTACAAAGAAGCTTTGTCTACACAGGAAGTCGTACAAGCTCGCTTTCGCAAAAAAAAAAATTTGGACCATTTCTCGATTTGTGCGTGTCATCCTTGCGCAGGGGCCATGCTAATCTTCTCTGTATCGTTCCAATTTTATCGGATGTCTACGAAGAGACACAAAAAAAAAAAAAAAAAAAAAAAAAAATACGACTGTCATAAAGATTGCGCGAAGTCGCGCGCTGTGTCGAGTTTCGAACGGTTTTTCGTTCACCGTCTCAGAAATTCAAAATACTGGCCAATAACGATGTATTAGCCCATGGTAAGTCGTATGAGCATGGTTTCATGAAAAAACGCGATGGTCATAAACTTTGCGCAGAGTCGAGTTTCGATCGATTTTTCGTGCACCGTCTCGGAAATTCAAAATACTGGACTTTCCCGTCTTATTAGCCCATGCGAAGTCGTACATGCACGCTTTCGCAAAAAAATATGACGGTCATAAACTTTGCGCGAAGTTGTGCGCGAATCGAGTTTCGATCGGTTTTTCGTGCACCGTCTCGAAAATTCAAAATACTGGCCATTCACGTTGTATTAGCCCATGGTAAGTCGTATGAGCATGGTTTCACGAAAAAACGCGACGGTCATAAACTTTACGCAGAGTCGAGTTTCGATCGATTTTATATGGGGCAAAGCTTATATTTTGTGATGTATCCACAAGTAGTCCAGAACAGTCTAGCTATTGCATTTTATTATTTATTAACTTCCTTATGCTACTCTTGGAGATGAGTTTGATGAAGCGTGCCCATTTCACCTTCTTTAGGTGGGGTGCAATCTTCTCGACTACACTAAGAGACTTCAGGCTTTAGTCTATGGCTTGTGTAGACAAAGCTTCTTTGTACAAATCTTTTACAAAATACAATATCTTTACTTACCAAAAAAAAAGAGTTTCGATCGATTTTTCGTGCACCGTCTCGGAAATTCAAAATTGGTATTTCCCGTCTTATTAGCCCATGGGAAGTCGTACAAGCACGCTTTCGCAAAAAAATACGACGGTCATAAACTTTGCGCGAAGTCGTGCGCGAGTCGAGTTTCGATCGGTTTTTCGTGCACCGTCTCGGAAATTGAAAATACTGGCCATTGACGTTGTATTTGCCCATGGTAAGTTGTATGACAATGGTTTCACGAAAAAACGCGACCGTCATAATCTTTGCGAGAGTCGAGTTTCGATCGGTTTTTCGTGCACCATCTTGGAAATTCAAAATACTGGTCTTTCCCGTCTTATTAGCCCATGGGAAGTCGTACAAGCACGCTTTCGCAAAAAAATACGACGGTCAAAAACTTTGCGCGAAGTCGTGCGCGAGTCGAGTTTCGATCGCTTTTTCGTGCACCGTCTCGGAAATTCAAAATACTGGTCATTCACGTTGTATTAGCCCATGGTAAGTCGTATGAGCATGGTTTCACGAAAAAATGCGACGGTCATAAACTTTGCGCAGAGTCGAGTTTCGATCGATTTTTCGTGCACCGTCTCGGAAATTCAAAATACTGGACTTTCCCGTCTTATTAGCCCATGGGAAGTCGTACAAGCACGCTTTCGCAAAAAAATACGACGGTCATAAACTTTGCGCGAAGTCGTGCGCGAGTCGAGTTTCGATCGATTTTTCGTGCACCGTCTCGGAAATTCAAAATACTGGCCATTCACGTTGTATTAGCCCATGGTATGTCGTATGAGCATGGTTTCACGAAAAAACGCGACCGTCATAATCTTTGCGAGAGTCGAGTTTCGATCGGTTTTTCGTGCACCGTCTTGGAAATTCAAAATACTGGTCTTTCCCGTCTTATTGGCCCTAGGGAAGTCGTACAAGCTCGCTTTCGCAAAAAAATACGACGGTCAAAAACATTGCGCGAAGTCGCGCGCTGTGTCGAGTTTCGATTGGTTTTACGTGCACCATCTCGGAAATTCAAAATACTGGCCATTCACGATGTATTAGCCCATGGTAAGTCGTATGAGCATAGTTTCACGAAAAAACGCGACGGTCATAACTTTGCGCAGAGTCGAGTTTCGATCGATTTTTCGTGCACCGTCTCGGAAATTCAAAATACTGGACTTTCCCGTCTTATTAGCCCATGGGAAGTCGTACAAGCACGCTTTTGCAAAAAAATACGACGGTCATAAACTTTGCGCGAAGTCGTGCGCGAGTCGAGTTTCGATCGGTTTTCGTGCACCGTCTCGGAAATTCAAAATACTGGCCATTCACGTTGTATTAGCCCATGGTATGTCGTATGAGCATGGTTTCATGAAAAAACGCGACCGTCATAATCTTTGCGAGAGTCGAGTTTCGATCGGTTTTTCGTGCACCGTCTTGGAAATTCTAAATACTGGTCTTTCCCGTCTTATTGGCCCTAGGGAAGTCGTACAAGCTCGCTTTCGCTAAAAAATACGACGGTCAAAAACATTGCGCGAAGTCGCGCGCTGTGTCGAGTTTCGATTGGTTTTACGTGCACCATCTCGGAAATTCAAAATACTGGCCATTCACGATGTATTAGCCGATGGTAAGTCGTATGAGCATAGTTTCACGAAAAAACGCGACGGTCATAAACTTTGCGCAGAGTCGAGTTTCGATCGATTTTTCGTGCACCTTCTCGGAAATTCAAAATACTGGACTTTCCCGTCTTATTAGCCCATGGGAAGTCGTACAAGCACGCTTTCGTAAAAAAATACGACGGTCATTAACTTTGCGCGAAGTCGTGCGCGAGTCGAGTTTCGATCGGTTTTTCGTGCACCGTCTCGGAAATTCAAAATACTAGCCATTCACGTTGTATTAGCCCATGGTAAGTCGTATGACCATGGTTTCACGAAAAAACGCGATCGTCCGAATCTTTGCGAGAGTCGAGTTTCGATCGGTTTTTCGTGCACCATCTTGGAAATTCAAAATACTGGTCTTTCCCGTCTTATTAGCCCATGGGAAGTCGTACAAGCTCACTTTCACAAAAAAATATGACAGTCATAAACTTTGCGCGAAGTCGTGCGCGAGTCGAGTTTCGATCGGTTTTTCGTGCACCGTCTCCGAAATTCAAAATACTGGCCATTCACGTTGTATTAGCCCATGGTAAGTCGTATGAGCTTGGTTTCACGAAAAAACGCGACGGTCATAAACTTTGCGCAGAGTCGAGTTTCGAACGATTTTTCGTGCACCGTCTCGGAAATTCAAAATACTGGTCTTTCCCGTCTTATTAGCCCATGGGAAGTCGTACAAGCACGCTTTCGCAAAAAAATACGACGGTCATAAACTTTGCGCGAAGTCGTGCGCGAGTCGAGTTTCGATCGATTTTTCGTGCACCGTCTCGGAAATTCAAAATACTGGCCATTCACGTTGTATTAGCCCATGGTAAGTGGTATGACCATGGTTTCACGAAAAACGCGATCGTCCTAATCTTTGCGAGAGTCGAGTTTCGATCGGTTTTTCGTGCACCGTCTTGGAAATTCAAAATACTGGTCTTTCCGGTTTTATTAGCCCATGGGAAGTCGTACAAGCTCGCTGTCGCAAAAAAATACGACTGTCATAAACTTTGCGCGAAGTCGTGCGCGAGTCGAGTTTCGATCGGTTTTTTGTGCACCGTCTCGGAAATTCAAAATACTGGCCATTCACGTTGTATTAGCCCATGGTAAGTCGTATGAGCTTGGTTTCACGAAAAAACGCGACGGTCATAAACTTTGCGCAGAGTCGAGTTTCGATCGATTTTTCGTGCACCGTCTCGGAAATTCAAAATACTGGTCTTTCCCGTCTTATTAGCCCACGGGAAGTCGTACAAGCTCGCTTTCGCAAAAAAATACGACTGTCATAAACTTTGCGCGAAGTCGCGCGCTGTGTCGAGTTTCGAACGGTTTTTCATTCACCGTCTCAGAAATTCAAAATACTGGCCATTCACGATGTATTAGCCCATGGTAAGTCGTATGAGCATAGTTTCACGAAAAAAGTCGACCGTCATAATATTTGCGAGAGTCGAGTTTCGATCGGTTTTTCGTGCACCGTCTTGGAAATTCAAAATACTGGTCTTTCCCGTCTTATTAGCCCATGGGAAGTCGTACAAGCTCGCTTTCGCAAAAAAATATGACTTTTTTTTTTTGGTAAGTAAAGATAATGTACAAAAAAATACGACTGTCATAAACTTTGCGCGAAGTCGCGCTGTGTCGTGTTTCGAACGGTTTTTTCGTTCACCGTCTCAGAAATTCAAAATACTGGCCATTCACGATGTATTAGCCCATGGTAAGTCGTATGAGCATGGTTTCATGAAAAAACGGGATGGTCATAAACTTTGCGCAGAGTCGAGTTTTGATCGATTTTTCGTGCACCGTCTCAGAAATTCAAAATACTGGACTTTCTCGTCTTATTAGCCCATGGGAAGTTGTACAAGCACGCTTTCGCAAAAAAAAATGACGGTCATAAACTTTGCGCGAAGTCGTGCGCGAGTCGAGTTTCGATCGGTTTTTCGTGCACCGTCTTGGAAATTCAAAATACTGGCCTTTCCCGTCTTATTAGCCCTTGGGAAGTCGTACAAGCTCGCTTTCGCAAAAAAATACGACGGTCAAAAACATTGCGCGAAGTCGCGCGCTGTGTCGAGTTTCGATTGGTTTTACGTGCACCGTCTCGGAAATTCAAAATACTGGCCATCCACGATGTATTAGCCCATGGTAAGTCGTATGAGCATAGTTTCACGAAAAAACGCGACTGTCATAATCTTTGCGAGAGTCGAGTTTCGATCGATTTTTCGTGCACCGTCTTGGAAATTCAAAATACTGGTCTTTCCCGTCTTATTAGCCCATGGGAAGTCGTACAAGCTCGCTTTCGCAAAAAAATACGACTGTCATAAACATTGCGCGAAGTCGCGCGCTATGTCGAGTTTCGAACGGTTTTTCGTTCACCGTCTCAGAAATTCAAAATACTGGCCATTCACGATGTATTAGCCCATGGTAAGTCGTATGAGCATGGATTCATGAAAAAACGCGATGGTCATAAACTTTGCGCAGAGTCGAGTTTCGATCGATTTTTCGTGCACCGTCTCGGAAATTCAAAATACTGGACTTTCCCGTCTTATTAGCCCATGGGAAGTGGTACACGCACGCTTTCACAAAAAAATACAACGGTCAAAAACTTTGCGTGAAGTCGTGCGCGAGTCGAGTTTCGATTGGTTTTTCGTGCACCGTCTCGGAAATTTAAAATACTGGCCATTGACGTTGTATTTGCCCATGGTAAGTTGTATGACAATGGTTTCACGAAAAAACGCGACCGTCGTAATCTTTGCGAGAGTCGAGTTTCGATCGGTTTTTCGTGCACCATCTTGGAAATTCAAAATACTGGTCTTTCCCGTCTTATTAGCCCATGGGAAGTCGTACAAGCTCGCTTTCGCAAAAAAATACGACGGTCATAAACTTTGCGCGAAGTCGTGCGCGAGTCGAGCTTCGATCGGTTTTTCGTGCACCGTCTCGGAAATTGAAAATACTGGCCATTGACGTTGTATTTGCCCATGGTAAGTCGTATGAGCATGGTTTCACGAAAAATCGCGACGGTCATAAACTTTGCGCAGAGTCGAGTTTCGATCCATTTTTCGTGCACCGTCTCGGAAATTCAAAATACTGGTATTTCCCGTCTTATTAGCCCTTGGGAAGTCGTACAAGCACGCTTTCGCAAAAAAATACGACGGTCATAAACTTTGCGCGAAGTCGTGCGCGAGTCGAGTTTCGATCGGTTTTTCGTGCACCGTCTCGGAAATTGAAAATACTGGCCATTGACGTTGTATTTGCCCATGGTAAGTTGTATGACAATGGTTTCACGAAAAAACGCGACCGTCGTAATCTTTGCGAGAGTCGAGTTTCGATCGGTTTTTCGTGCACCATCTTGGAAATTCAAAATACTGGTCTTTCCCGTCTTATTAGCCCATGGGAAGTCGTACAAGCTCGCTTTCGCAAAAAAATATGACGGTCAAAAACATTGCGCGAAGTCGCGCGCTGTTTCGAGTTTCGATTGGTTTTACGTGCACCATCTCGGAAATTCAAAATACTGGCCATTCACGATGTATTAGCCCATGGTAAGTCGTATGAGCATAGTTTCACGAAAAAACGCGACGGCCATAAACTTTGCGCAGAGTCGAGTTTCGATCGATTTTTCGTGCACTTTCTCGGAAATTCAAAATACTGGTCTTTCCCGTCTTATTAGCCCATGGGAAGTCGTACAAGCACGCTTTCGCAAAAAAATACGACGGTCATAAACTTTGCGCGAAGTCGTGCGCGAGTCGAGTTTCGATCGGTTTTTCATGCACCGTCTCGGAAATTCAAAATACTGGCCATTCACGTTGTATTCGCCTTTGGTAAGTCATATGAGCTTGGTTTCACAAAAAAACGCAACGGTCATAAAATTGCGCAGAGTCGAGTTTCAATCTGTTTTTCGTGCACCGTCTAGGAAATTCAAAATACTGGTCTTTCCCGTCTTATTAGCCCATGGGAAGTCGTACAAGCACGCTTTCGCAAAAAAATACAACGGTCATAAACTTTGCGCGATGTCATGCGCGAGTCGAGTTTCGATCGGTTTTTCGTGCACCGTCTCGGAAATTCAAAATACTGGCCATTCACGTTGTATTAGCCCATGGTAAGTGGTATGACCATGGTTTCACGAAAAAACGCGATCGTCCTAATCTTTGCGAGAGTCGAGTTTCGATCGGTTTTTCGTGCACCGTCTTGGAAATTCAAAATACTGGTCTTTCCCGTCTTATTAGCCCATTGGAAGTCGTACAAGCTCGCTTTCGCAAAAAAATACGACGGTCAAAAACATTGCGCTAAGTCGCGCGCTGTGTCGAGTTTCGATTGGTTTTACGTGCACCATCTCGGAAATTCAAAATACTGGCCATTCACGTTGTATTAGCTCATGGTAAGTCGTATGACCATACTTACCAAAAAAAAAAAAAATCGTATGACCATGGTTTCACAAAAAAACGCGATCGTCCTAATCTTTGCGACAGTCGAGTTTCGATCGGTTTTTCGTGCACCGTCTTGGAAATTCAAAATACTGGTCTTTCCCGTCTTATTAGCCCATGGGAAGTCGTACAAGCTCGCTTTCGCAAAAAAATACGACTGTCATAAACTTTGCGCGAAGTCGTGCGCGAGTCGAGTTTCGATCGGTTTTTCTTGCACCGTCTCAGTAATTCAAAATACTGGCCATTCACGTTGTATTAGCCCATGCATGGTATGTCGTAAGAGCATGGTTTCACGAAAAAACACGACCGTCATAATCTTTGCGAGAGTCGAGTTTCGATCGATTTTCGTGCACCGTCTTGGAAATTCAAAATACTGGTCTTTCCCGTCTTATTAGCCCATGGGAAGTCGTACAAGCTCGCTTTCGCAAAAAAATACGACTGTCATAAACTTTGCGCGAAGTCGCGCGCTGTGTCGAGTTTAGAACGGTTTTTCGTTCACCGTCTCAGAAATTCAAAATACTGGCCATTCACGATGTATTTGCCCATGGTAAGTCGTATGAGCATGGTTTCATGAAAAAACGCGATGGTCATAAACATTGCGCAGAGTCGAGTTTCGATCGATTTTTCGTGCACCGTCTCAGAAATTCAAAATACTGGACTTTCCGGTCTTATTAGCCCATGGGAAGTCGTACAAGCACGCTTTCGCAAAAAAATACGACGGTCATAAACTTTGCGCGAAGTCGTGCGCGAGTCGAGTTTCGATCGGTTTTTCGTGCACCGTCTCGGAAATTCAAAATACTGGCCATTCACGTTGTATTAGCCCATGGTAAGTCGTATGAGCTTGGTTTCACGAAAAAACGCAACGGTCATAAACTTTGCGCAGAGTCGAGTTTCGATCGGTTTTTCGTGCACCGTCTCGGAAATTCAAAATACTGGTATTTCCCGTCTTATTAGCCCATGGGAAGTCGTACAAGCACGCTTTCGCAAAAAAATACGACGGTCATAAACTTTGCGCGAAGTCGTGCGCGAGTCGAGTTTCGATCGGTTTTTCGTGCACCGTCTCGGAAATTCAAAATACAGGCCATTCACGTTGTATTAGCCCATGGTAAGTCGTATGACCATGGTTTCACGAAAAAACGCGATCGTCCTAATCTTTGCGAGAGTCGAGTTTCGATCGGTTTTTCGTGCACCGTCTTGGAAATTCAAAATACTGGTCTTTCCCGTCTTATTAGCCCATTGGAAGTCGTACAAGCTCGCTTTCGCAAAAAAATACGACGGTCAAAAACATTGCGCTAAGTCGCGCGCTGTGTCGAGTTTTGATTGGTTTTACGTGCACCATCTCGGAAATTCAAAATACTGGCCATTCCCGATGTATTAGCCCATGGTAAGTCGTATGAGCATGGTTTCATGAAAAAACGCGACGGTCATAAACTTTGCACAGAGTCAAGTTTCGATCGATTATTCGTGCACCGTCTCAGAAATTCAAAATACTGGTCTTTCCCGTCTTATTAGCCCATGGGAAGTCGTACAAGCACGCTTTCGCAAAAAAATATGACGGTCATAAACTTTGCGCGAAGTCGTGCGCGAGTCGAGTTTCGATCGGTTTTTCGTGCACCGTCTCGGAAATTCAAAATACTGGCCATTCACGTTGATTAGCCCATGGTAAGTCGTATGAGCTTGGTTTCACGAAAAAATGCAACGGTCATAAACTTTGCGCAGAGTCGAGTTTCGATCGGTTTTTCGTGCACCATCTCGGAAATTCAAAAAATTGGTCTTTCACGTCTTATTATCCCTTGGGAAGTCGTACAAGCACGCTTTCGCAAAAAAATACGACGGTCATAAACTTTGCGCGAACTTTGCGCAAAGTCGAGTTTCGATCGGTTTTTCGTGCACCGTCACAGAAATTCAAAATACTGGTCATTCACGATGTATTAGCCCATGGTAAGTCGTCTGAGCATGGTTTCACGAAAAAATGAGACGGTCTTATACTTTGCGCAGAGTCAAGTTTCGGTCGGTTTTTCGTTCACCGTCTCGGAAATTCAAAATACTGGTCTTTCCCGTCTTATTAGCCCATGGGAAGTCGTACAAGCACGCTTTCGCAAAAAAATACGACGGTCATAAACTTTGCGCGAAGTCGTGCGCTAGTCGATATTCGATCTGTTTTTCGTGCACCATCTCGGAAATTCAAAATACTGGCCATTCACGTTGTATTTGCCCATGGTAAGTCCTATGACCATGGTTTCACGAAAAAACACGACGGTCATAAACTTTGCGCAGAGTCGAGTTTCGATCGATTTTTTGTGCACCGTCTCGGAAATTCAAAATACTGGTCTTTCCCGTCTTATTAGCCCATGGGAAGTCGTACAAGCACGCTTTCGCAAAAAAATACGACGGTCATAAACTTTGCGCGAAGTCGTGCGCGAGTCGAGTTTCGATCGGTTTTTCGTGCACCGTCTTGAAAATTCAAAATACTGGCCATTCACATTGTATTAGCCCATGGTAAGTCGTTTAAGCTTGGTTTCACGAAAAAACGCAACGGTCATAAACTTTGCGCAGAGTCGAGTTTCGATCGGTTTTTCGTGCACCGTCTCGGAAATTCAAAATACTGGTCTTTCCCGTCTTATTAGCCCATGGGAAGTCGTACAAGCACGCTTTCGCAAAAAAATACGACGGTCATAAACTTTGCGCGAACTTTGCGTAAAGTCGAGTTTCGATCGGATTTTCGTTCACCGTCACAGAAATCCAAATTACTGGTCATTCACGATGTATTAGCCCATGGTAAGTCGTCTGAGCACGGTTTCACGAAAAAATACGACGGTCAAAAACATTGCGCTAAGTCGCGCGCTGTGTCGAGTTTCGATTGGTTTTACGTGCACCATCTCGGAAATTCAAAATACTGGCCATTCACGTTGTATTAGCTCATGGTAAGTCGTATGACCATACTTACCAAAAAAAAAAAAAGTCGTATGACCACGGTTTCACAAAAAAACGCGATCGTCCTAATCTTTGCGAGAGTCGAGTTTCGATCGGTTTTTCTTGCACCGTCTCGAAAATTCAAAATACTGGTCTTTCCCGTCTTATTAGCCCATGGGAAGTCGTACAAGCACGCTTTCGCAAAAAAATACGACGGTCATAAACTTTGCGCGAACTTTGCGCAAAGTCGAGTTTCGATCGGTTTTTCGTGCACCGTCTCGAAAATTCAAAATACTGGCCATTCACGTTGTATTAGCCCATGGTAAGACGTCTGAGCATGGTTTTAAGAAAAAACGCGACGGTCATAAACTTTGCACAGAGTCGAGTTTCGATCGATTTTTAGTGCACCGTCTCGGAAATTCAAAATACTGGTCTTTCCCGTCTTATTAGCCCTTGGGAAGTCGTACAAGCTTGCTTTCACAAAAAAATACGACGATGAAAAACTTTGCGCGAAGTCGTGCGCGAGCCGAGTTTCGATCGGTTTTTCGTGCACCGTCTCGGAAATTCAAAATACTGGCCATTCACGTTGTATTAGCCCATGGTAAGACGTCTGAGCATGGTTTCAAGAAAAAACGCGACGGTCATAAACTTTGCGCAGAGTCGAGTTTCGATCGATTTTTAGTGCACCGTCTCGGAAATTCAAAATACTGGTCTTTCCCGTCTTATTAGCCCTTGGGAAGTCGTACAAGCACGCTTTCGCAAAAAAATACGACGATGAAAAACTTTGCGCGAAGTCGTGCGCGAGCCGAGTTTCGATCGGTTTTTTCGTGCACCGTCTCGAAAATTCAAAATACTGGCCATTCACGTTGTATTAGCCCATGGTAAGACGTCTGAGCATGGTTTCAAGAAAAAACGCGACGGTCATAAACTTTGCGCAGAGTCGAGTTTCGATCAATTTTTAGTGCACCGTCTCGGAAATTCAAAATACTGGTCTTTCCCGTCTTATTAGCCCATGGGAAGTCGTACAAGCTCGCTTTCGCAAAAAAATACGACTGTCATAAACTTTGCGCGAAGTCGTGCGCGAGTCGAGTTTGAATCGATTTTTCGTGCACCGTCTCGGAAATTCAAAATACTGGTCTTTCCCGTCTTATTAGCCCATGGGAAGTCGTACAAGCATGCTTTCGCAAAAAAATACGATGGTCATAAACTTTGCGCGAAGTCGTGCGCGAGTTGAGTTTCGATCGGTTTTTCGTGCACCGTCTTGGAAATTCAAAATACTGGCCATTCACGTTGTATTAGCCCATGGTAAGTCGTATGAGCATGGTTTCATGAAAAAATGCGACCGTCATAATCTTTGCGAGAGTCGAGTTTCGATCGGTTTTTCGTGCACCGTCTTGGAAATTCAAAATACTGGTTTCACATTGTATAAGCCCATGGTAAGTCGTATGAGCTTGGTTTCACAAAAAAACGCAACAGTCATAAACTTTGCGCAGAGTCGAGTTTCGATCGATTTATCGTGCACCGTCTCGGAAATTCATGGGAAGTCGTACAAGCACGCTTTCGCAAAAAAATACGACAGTAAAAAACTTTGCGCGAACTTTGCGCAAAGTCGAGTTTCGATCGGTTTTTCATGCACCATCACAGAAATTCAAAATACTGGCCATTCACGATGTATTAGCCCATGGTAAGTCGTATGAGCATGGTTTCATGAAAAAACGTGACGGTCATAAACTTTGCGCAGAGTCGAGTTTCGATCGATTTTTCGTGCACCGTCTCGGAAATTGAAAATACTGGTCTTTCCCGTCTTATTAGCCCATGGGAAGTCGTACAAGCACTCTTTCGAAAAAAAATACGACGGTCATAAACTTTGCGCGAAGTCGTGCGCGAGTCGAGTTTCGATCGGTTTTTCGTGCACCGTCTCGGAAATTCAAAATACTGGCCATTCACGTTGTATTAGCCCATGGTATTTCGTATGAGCTTGGTTTCACGAAAAAATGCAACGGTCATAAACTTTGCGCAGAGTCGAGTTTCAATCGGTTTTTCGTGCACCGTCTCGGAAATTCAAAATACCGGTAATTCCCGTCTTATTAGCCCATGGGAAGTCGTACAAGCACGCTTTCGCAAAAAAATATGACGGTCATCAACTTTGTGCGAAGTCGTGCACGAGTCGAGTTTCGATCGGTTTTTCGTGCACCGTCTCGGAAATTCAAAATACTGGCCATTTACGTTGTATTAGCCCATGGTAAGTCGTATGACCATGGTTTCAAGAAAAAATGCGACGGTCATAAACTTTGCGCAGAGTCGAGTTTCGATCGAATTTTCGTGCACCGTCTCGGAAATTCAAAATACTGGTATTTCCCGTCTTATTAGCCCATGGGAAGTCGTACAAGCACGCTTTCGCAAAAAAATATGACGGTCATCAACTTTGCGCGAAGTCGTGCACGAGTCGAGTTTCGATCGGTTTTTCGTGCACCGTCTCGGAAATTCAAAATACTGGCCATTCACGTTGTATTAGCCCATGGTAAGTCGTATGACCATGGTTTCACGAAAAAACGCGATCGTCTTAATCTTTGCGAGAGTCGAGTTTCGGTCGGTTTTTCGTGCACTTTTTTTTTGGTAAGTAAAGATAATGTATTTTGTAATAGATTTGTACAAAGAAGCTTTGTCTACACAAGCCATAGACTAAAGCCTGAAGTCTCTTAGTGTAGTCGAGAAGATTGCACCCCACCTAAAGAAGGTGAAATGGGCACGCTTTATCAAACTCATCTCCAAGAGTAGCATAAGGAAGTTAATAAATAATAAAATGCAATAGCTAGACTGTTCTAGACTACTTGTGGATACATCACAAAATATAAGCTTTGCCCCATATAATACATTACAATCTTCATCATTATTCGAGTGATTCTTGACGAATGGAAAAATTGAATCTTGTGAAAATATCTTTCTCTCTTCTTGTTAGGTGCTCTGTATTCAATTCTTGCTCCATACATGATCGTGAGTCCTGAAGAATCTCTATCAGAAATTGAGCTTTGTTCATGTTGTGACACTCAAAAATTCTGCCACACCTCTCCTTCCAAATCCACCATATAGCACATCTGAATATACATGATCGGTTTTTCGTGCACCGTCTTGGAAATTCAAAATACTGGTCTTTCCCATCTTATTAGCCCATGGGAAGTCGTACAAGCTCGCTTTCGCAAAAAAATACGACGGTCAAAAACATTGCGCGACGTCACGCGCTGTGTCGAGTTTCGATTGGTTTTACGTTCACCATCTCGGAAATTCAAAATACTCGCCATTCACGATGTATTAGCCCATGGTAAGTCGTATGAGCATAGTTTCACGAAAAAACGCGAAGGTCAAAAACTTTGCGCAGAGTCGAGTTTCGATCGATTTTTCGTGCACCGTCTCGGAAATTCAAAATACTGGTCTTTCCCGTCTTATTAGCCCATGGGATGTCGTACAAGCACGCTTTCGCAAAAAAATACGACGGTCATAAATTTGCGCGAACTTTGCGCAAAGTCGAGTTTCGATCGGTTTTTCGTGCACCGTCACAGAAATTCAAAATACTGGTCATTCACGATGTATTAGCCCAAGGTAAGTCGTCTGATCATGGTTTCACGAAAAAACACGACGGTCTTAAACTTTGCGCAGAGTCGAGTTTCGATCGGTTTTTCGTTCGTCGTCTCGGAAATTCAAAATACTGGTCTTTCCCGTCTTATTAGCCCATGGGAAGTCGTACAAGCACGCTTTCGCAAAAAAACACGACGGTCATAAATTTTGCGCGAAGTCGTGCGCGAGTCGAGTTTCGATCGGTTTTTCGTGCACCGTCTCGGAAATTCAAAATACTGGCCATTCACGTTGTATTAGCCCATGGTAAGTCGTATGAGCATGGTTTCAAGAAAAAATGCGACGGTCATAAACTTTGTGCAGAGTCGAGTTTCGATCGATTTTTCGTGCACCGTCTCGGAAATTGAAAATACCGGTATTTCCCGTCTTATTAGCCCATGGGAAGTCGTACAAGCACGCTTTCGCAAAAAAATATGACGGTCATCAACTTTGCACGAAGTCGTGCACGAGTCGAGTTTCGATCGGTTTTTCGTGCACCGTCTCGGAAATTCAAAATACTGGCCATTCACGTTGTATTAGCCCATGGTAAGTCGTATGACCATCGTTTCACGAAAAAACGCGATCGTCTTAATCTTTGCGAGAGTCGAGTTTCGATCGGTTTTTCGTGCACCGTCTTGGAAATTCAAAATACTGGTCTTTCCCATCTTATTAGCCCATGGGAAGTCGTACAAGCTCGCTTTCGCAAAAAAATACGACGGTAAAAAACATTGCGCGAAGTCGCGCGCTGTGTCGAGTTTCGATCGGTTTTACGTTCACCATCTCGGAAATTCAAAATACTCGCCATTCACGATGTATTAGCCCATGGTAAGTCGTATGAGCATAGTTTCACGAAAAAATGCGACGGTCATAAACTTTGCGCAGAGTCGAGTTTCGATCGATTTTTCGTGCACCGTCTCGGAAATTCAAAATACTGGTCTTTCCCGTCTTATTAGCCCATGGGAAGTCGTACAAGCACGCTTTCGCAAAAAAATACGACGGTCATAAATTTGCGCGAACTTTGCGCAAAGTCGAGTTTCGATCGGTTTTTCGTGCACCGTCACAGAAATTCAAAATACTGGTCATTCACGATGTATTAGCCCAAGGTAAGTCGTATGAGCATGGTTTCAAGAAAAAATGCGACGGTCATAAACTTTGCGCAGAGTCGAGTTTCGATCGATTTTTCGTGCACCGTCTCGGAAATTCAAAATACCGGTATTTCCCATCTTATTAGCCCATGGGAAGTCGTACAAGCACGCTTTCGCAAAAAAATACGACGGTCATCAACTTTGCGCGAAGTCGTGCACGAGTCGAGTTTCGATCGATTTTTCGTGCACCGTCTCGGAAATCCAAAATACTGGCCATTCACGTTGTATTAGCCCATGGTAAGTCGTATGACCATGGTTTCACGAAAAAACGCGATCGTCTTAATCTTTGCGAGAGTCGAGTTTCGATCGGTTTTTCGTGCACCGTCTTGGAAATTCAAAATACTAGTCTTTCCCGTCTTATTAGCCCATGGGAAGTCGTACAAGCTCGCTTTAGCAAAAAAATACGACTGTCATAAACTTTGCGCGAAGTCGTGCGCGAGTCGAGTTTCGATCGGTTTTTCGTGCACCATCTCGGAAATTCAAAATACTGGCCATTCACGTTGTATTAGCCCATGGTAAGTCGTATGAGCTTGGTTTCACGAAAAAACGCGACGGTCATAAACTTTGCGCAGAGTCGAGTTTCGATCGATTTTTCGTGCACCGTCTCGGAAATTCAAAATACTGGTCTTTCCCGTCTTATTAGCCCATGGGAAGTCGTACAAGCACGCTTTCGCAAAAAAATACGACGGTCATAAACTTTGCGCGAAGTCGTGCGCGAGTCGAGTTTCGATCGGTTTTTCGTGCACCGTCTCGGAAATTCAAAATGCTGGCCATTCACGTTGTATTAGCCCATGGTATGTCGTATGAGCATGGTTTCACGAAAAAATGCGACCGTCATAATCTTTGCGAGAGTCGAGTTTCGATCGGTTTTTCATGCACCGTCTTGGAAATTCAAAATACTGGTCTTTCCCGTCTTATTAGCCCTTGGGAAGTCGTACAAGCTCGCTTTCGCAAAAAAATACGACGGTCAAAAACATTGTGCGAAGTCGCGCGCTGTGTCGAGTTTCGATTGGTTTTACGTGCACCATCTCGGAAATTCAAAATACTGGCCATTCACGATGTATTAGCCCATGGTAAGTCGTATGAGCATAGTTTCACGAAAAAACGCGACCGTCATAATCTTTGCGAGAGTCGAGTTTCGATCGATTTTTCGTGCACCGTCTTGGAAATTCAAAATACTGGTCTTTCCCGTCTTATTAGCCCATGGGAAGTCGTACAAGCTCGCTTTCGCAAAAAAATACGACTGTCATAAACTTTGCACGAAGTCGTGCGCTGTGTCGAGTTTCGAACGGTTTTTCGTTCACCGTCTCCGAAATTCAAAATACTGGCCATTCACGATGTATTAGCCCATGGTAAGTCGTATGAGCATGGTTTCATGAAAAAACGCGACGGTCATAAACTTTGCGCAGAGTCGAGTTTCGATCGATTTTTCGTGCACCGTCTCGGAAATTCAAAATACTGGTCTTTCCCGTCTTATTAGCCCATGGGAAGTCGTACAAGCACGCTTTCGCAAAAAAATACGACGGTCATAAATTTGCGCGAACTTTGCGCAATGTCGAGTTTCGATCGGTTTTTCGTGCACCGTCACAGAAATTCAAAATACTGGTCATTCACGATGTATTAGCCCAAGGTAAGTCGTCTGATCATGGTTTCACGAAAAAACGCGACGGTCTTAAACTTTGCGCAGAGTCGAGTTTCGATCGGTTTTTCGTTCGTCGTCTCGGAAATTCAAAATACTGGTCTTTCCCGTCTTATTAGCCCATGGGAAGTCGTACAAGCACGCTTTCGCAAAAAAACACGACGGTCATAAACTTTGCGCGAAGTCGTGCGCGAGTCGAGTTTCGATCGGTTTTTCGTGCACCGTCTCGGAAATTCAAAATACTGGCCATTTACGTTGTATTAGCCCATGGTAAGTCGTATGACCATGGTTTCAAGAAAAAATGCGACGGTCATAAACTTTGCGCAGAGTCGAGTTTCGATCGAATTTTCGTGCACCGTCTCGGAAATTCAAAATACCGGTATTTCCCGTCTTATTAGCCCATGGGAAGTCGTACAAGCACGCTTTCGCAAAAAAATATGACGGTCATCAACTTTGCGCGAAGTCGTGCACGAGTCGAGTTTCGATCGGTTTTTCGTGCACCGTCTCGGAAATTCAAAATACTGGCCATTCACGTTGTATTAGCCCATGGTAAGTCGTATGACCATGGTTTCACGAAAAAACGCGATCGTCTTAATCTTTGCGAGAGTCGAGTTTCGGTCGGTTTTTCGTGCACTTTTTTTTTGGTAAGTAAAGATAATGTATTTTGTAATAGATTTGTACAAAGAAGCTTTGTCTACACAAGCCATAGACTAAAGCCTGAAGTCTCTTAGTGTAGTCGAGAAGATTGCACCCCACCTAAAGAAGGTGAAATGGGCACGCTTTATCAA
Organism: Ensete ventricosum; assembly: GCA_029747655.1. NCBI lineage: Eukaryota > Viridiplantae > Streptophyta > Magnoliopsida > Zingiberales > Musaceae > Ensete > Ensete ventricosum. Next base: position 42,171,666 of record JAQQAF010000003.1, read on the forward strand.
ACTCATCTCCAAGAGTAGCATAAGGAAGTTAATAAATAATAAAATGCAATAGCTAGACTGTTCTAAACTACTTGTGGATACATCACAAAATATAAGCTTTGCCCCATATAATACATTACAATCTTCATCATTATTCGAGTGATTCTTGACGAATGGAAAAATTGAATCTTGTGAAAATATCTTTCTCTCTTCTTGTTAGGTGCTCTGTATTCAATTCTTGCTCCATACATGATCGTGAGTCCTGAAGAATCTCTATCAGAAATTGAGATTTGTTCATGTTGTGACACTCAAAAATTCTGCCACACCTCTCCTTCCAAATCCACCATATAGCACATCTGAATATACATGATCGATTTTTCGTGCACCGTCTTGGAAATTCAAAATACTGGTCTTTCCCGTCTTATTAGCCCATGGGAAGTCGTACAAGCTCGCTTTCGCAAAAAAATACGACGGTCAAAAACATTGCGCGACGTCACGCGCTGTGTCGAGTTTCGATTGGTTTTACGTTCACCATCTCGGAAATTCAAAATACTCGCCATTCACGATGTATTAGCCCATGGTAAGTCGTATGAGCATAGTTTCACGAAAAAACGCGAAGGTCAAAAACTTTGCGCAGAGTCGAGTTTCGATAGATTTTTCGTGCACCGTCTCGGAAATTCAAAATACTGGTCTTTCCCGTCTTATTAGCCCATGGGATGTCGTACAAGCACGCTTTCGCAAAAAAATACGACGGTCATAAATTTGCGCGAACTTTGCGCAAAGTCGAGTTTCGATCGGTTTTTCGTGCACCGTCACAGAAATTCAAAATACTGGTCATTCACGATGTATTAGCCCAAGGTAAGTCGTCTGATCATGGTTTCACGAAAAAACACGACGGTCTTAAACTTTGCGCAGAGTCGAGTTTCGATCGGTTTTTCGTTCGTCGTCTCGGAAATTCAAAATACTGGTCTTTCCCGTCTTATTAGCCCATGGGAAGTCGTACAAGCACGCTTTCGCAAAAAAACACGACGGTCATAAACTTTGCGCGAAGTCGTGCGCGAGTCGAGTTTCGATCGGTTTTTCGTGCACCGTCTCAGAAATTCAAAATACTGGCCATTCACGTTGTATTAGCCCATGGTAAGTCGTATGAGCATGGTTTCAAGAAAAAATGCGACGGTCATAAACTTTGTGCAGAGTCGAGTTTCGATCGATTTTTCGTGCACCGTCTCGGAAATTCAAAATACCGATATTTCCCGTCTTATTAGCCCATGGGAAGTCGTACAAGCACGCTTTCGCAAAAAAATATGACGGTCATCAACTTTGCACGAAGTCGTGCACGAGTCGAGTTTCGATCGATTTTTCGTGCACCGTCTCGGAAATTCAAAATACTGGTCATTCACGTTGTATTAGCCCATGGTAAGTCGTATGACCATGGTTTCACGAAAAAACGCGATCGTCTTAATCTTTGCGAGAGTCGAGTTTCGATCGGTTTTTCGTGCACCGTCTTGGAAATTCAAAATACTGGTCTTTCCCATCTTATTAGCCCATTGGAAGTCGTACAAGCTCGCTTTCGCAAAAAAATACGACGGTAAAAAACATTGCGCGAAGTCGCGCGCTGTGTCGAGTTTCGATCGGTTTTACGTTCACCATCTCGGAAATTCAAAATACTCGCCATTCACGATGTATTAGCCCATGGTAAGTCGTATGAGCATAGTTTCACGAAAAAATGCGACGGTCATAAACTTTGCGCAGAGTCGAGTTTCGATCGATTTTTCGTGTACCGTCTCGGAAATTCAAAATACTGGTCTTTCCCGTCTTATTAGCCCATGGGAAGTCGTACAAGCACGCTTTCGCAAAAAAATACGACGGTCATAAATTTGCGCGAACTTTGCGCAAAGTCGAGTTTCGATCGGTTTTTCGTGCACCGTCACAGAAATTCAAAATACTGGTCATTCACGATGTATTAGCCCAAGGTAAGTCGTCTGATCATGGTTTCACGAAAAAACGCGACGGTCTTAAACTTTGCGCAGAGTCGAGTTTCGATCGGTTTTTCGTTCGTCGTCTCGGAAATTCAAAATACTGGTCTTTCCCGTCTTATTAGCCCATGGGAAGTCGTACAAGCACGCTTTCGCAAAAAAACACGACGGTCATAAACATTGCGCGAAGTCGTGCGCGAGTCGAGTTTCGATCGGTTTTTCGTGCACCGTCTCGGAAATTCAAAATACCGGTATTTCCCGTCTTATTAGACCATGGGAAGTCGTACAAGCACGCTTTCGCAAAAAAATACGACGGTCATCAACTTTGCGCGAAGTCGTGCACGAGTCGAGTTTCGATCGATTTTTCGTGCACCGTCTCGGAAATTCAAAATACTGGCCATTCACGTTGTATTAGCCCATGGTAAGTCGTATGACCATGGTTTCACGAAAAAACGCGATCGTCTTAATCTTTGCGAGAGTCGAGTTTCGATCGGTTTTTCGTGCACCGTCTTGGAAATTCAAAATACTGGTCTTTCCCATCTTATTAGCCCATGGGAAGTCGTACAAGCTCGCTTTCGCAAAAAAATACGACGGTAAAAAACATTGCGCGAAGTCGCGCGCTGTGTCGAGTTTCGATCGGTTTTACGTTCACCATCTCGGAAATTCAAAATACTCGCCATTCACGATGTATTAGCCCATGGTAAGTCGTATGAGCATAGTTTCACGAAAAAATGCGACGGTCATAAACTTTGCGCAGAGTCGAGTTTCGATCGATTTTTCGTGCACCGTCTCGGAAATTCAAAATACTGGTCTTTCCCGTCTTATTAGCCCATGGGAAGTCGTACAAGCACGCTTTCGCAAAAAAATACGACGGTCATAAATTTGCGCGAACTTTGCGCAAAGTCGAGTTTCGATCGGTTTTTCGTGCACCGTCACAGAAATTCAAAATACTGGTCATTCACGATGTATTAGCCCAAGGTAAGTCGTCTGATCATGGTTTCACGAAAAAACGCGACGGTCTTAAACTTTGCGCAGAGTCGAGTTTCGATCGGTTTTTCGTTCGTCGTCTCGGAAATTCAAAATACTGGTCTTTCCCGTCTTATTAGCCCATGGGAAGTCGTACAAGCACGCTTTCGCAAAAAAACACGACGGTCATAAACATTGCGCGAAGTCGTGCGCGAGTCGAGTTTCGATCGGTTTTTCGTGCACCGTCTCGGAAATTCAAAATACAGGCCATTCACGTTGTATTAGCCCATGGTAAGTCGTATGAGCATGGTTTCAAGAAAAAATGCGACGGTCATAAACTTTGCGCAGAGTCGAGTTTCGATCGATTTTTCGTGCACCGTCTCGGAAATTCAAAATACCGGTATTTCCCGTCTTATTAGCCCATGGGAAGTCGTACAAGCACGCTTTCGCAAAAAAATACGACGGTCATCAACTTTGCGCGAAGTCGTGCACGAGTCGAGTTTCGATCGATTTTTCGTGCACCGTCTCGGAAATTCAAAATACTGGCCATTCACGTTGTATTAGCCCATGGTAAGTCGTATGACCATGGTTTCACGAAAAAACGCGATCGTCTTAATCTTTGCGAGAGTCGAGTTTCGATCGGTTTTTCGTGCACTGTCTTGGAAATTCAAAATACTAGTCTTTCCCGTCTTATTAGCCCATGGGAAGTCGTACAAGCTCGCTTTAGCAAAAAAATACGACTGTCATAAACTTTGCGCGAAGTCGTGCGCGAGTCGAGTTTCGATCGGTTTTTCGTGCACCATCTCGGAAATTCAAAATACTGGCCATTCACGTTGTATTAGCCCATGGTAACTCGTATGAGCTTGGTTTCACGAAAAAACGCGACGGTCATAAACTTTGCGCAGAGTCGAGTTTCGATCGATTTTTCGTGCACCGTCTCGGAAATTCAAAATACTGGTCTTTCCCGTCTTATTAGCCCATGGGAAGTCGTACAAGCACGCTTTCGCAAAAAAATACGACGGTCATAAACTTTGCGCGAAGTCGTGCGCGAGTCGAGTTTCGATCGGTTTTTCGTGCACCGTCTCGGAAATTCAAAATACTGGCCATTCACGTTGTATTAGCCCATGGTATGTCGTATGAGCATGGTTTCACGAAAAAATGCGACCGTCATAATCTTTGCGAGAGTCGAGTTTCGATCGGTTTTTCATGCACCGTCTTGGAAATTCAAAATACTGGTCTTTCCCGTCTTATTAGCCCTTGGGAAGTCGTACAAGCTCGCTTTCGCAAAAAAATACGACGTTCAAAAACATTGTGCGAAGTCGCGCGCTGTGTCGAGTTTCGATTGGTTTTACGTGCACCATCTCGGAAATTCAAAATACTGGCCATTCACGATGTATTAGCCCATGGTAAGTCGTATGAGCATAGTTTCACGAAAAAACGCGACCGTCATAATCTTTGCGAGAGTCGAGTTTCGATCGATTTTTCGTGCACCGTCTTGGAAATTCAAAATACTGGTCTTTCCCGTCTTATTAGCCCATGGGAAGTCGTACAAGCTCGCTTTCGCAAAAAAATACGACTGTCATAAACTTTGCGCGAAGTCGTGCGCTGTCTCGAGTTTCGAACGGTTTTTCGTTCACCGTCTCCGAAATTCAAAATACTGGCCATTCACGATGTATTAGCCCATGGTAAGTCGTATGAGCATGGTTTCATGAAAAAACGCGACGGTCATAAACTTTGCGCAGAGTCGAGTTTCGATCGATTTTTCGTGAACCGTCTCGGAAATTCAAAATACTGGTCTTTCCCGTCTTATTAGCCCATGGGAAGTCGTACAAGCACGCTTTCGCAAAAAAATACGACGGTCATAAATTTTGCGCGAAGTCGTGCGCGAGTCGAGTTTCGATCGGTTTTTCGTGCACCGTCTCGGAAATTCAAAATACTGGCCATTCACGTTGTATTAGCCCATGGTATGTCGTATGAGCATGGTTTCACGAAAAAATGCGACCGTCATAATCTTTGCGAGAGTCGAGTTTCGATAGGTTTTTCATGCACCGTCTTGGAAATTCAAAATACTGGTCTTTCCCGTCTTATTAGCCCTTGGGAAGTCGTACAAGCTCGCTTTCGCAAAAAAATACGACGGTCAAAAACATTGTGCGAAGTCGCGCGCTGTGTCGAGTTTCGATTGGTTTTACGTGCACCATCTCGGAAATTCAAAATACTGGCCATTCACGATGTATTAGCCCATGGTAAGTCGTATGAGCATAGTTTCACGAAAAAACGCGACCGTCATAATCTTTGCGAGAGTCGAGTTTCGATCGATTTTTCGTGCACCGTCTTGGAAATTCAAAATACTGGTCTTTCCCGTCTTATTAGCCCATGGGAAGTCGTACAAGCTCGCTTTCGCAAAAAAATACGACTGTCATAAACTTTGCGCGAAGTCGTGCGCTGTGTCGAGTTTCGAACGGTTTTTCGTTCACCGTCTCCGAAATTCAAAATACTGGCCATTCACGATGTATTAGCCCATGGTAAGTCGTATGAGCATGGTTTCATGAAAAAACGCAACGGTCATAAACTTTGCGCAGAGTCGAGTTTCGATCTATTTTTCGTGCACCGTCTCGGAAATTCAAAATACTGGACTTTCCCGTCTTATTAGCCCATGGGAAGTCGTACAAGCACGCTTTCGCAAAAAAATACGACGGTCATAAACTTTGCGAGAAGTCGTGCGCGAGTCGAGTTTCGATCGGTTTTTCGTGCACCGTCTTGGAAATTCAAAATACTGGCCATTCACGTTGTATTAGCCCATGGTAAGTCGTATGAGCATGGTTTTACGAAAAAACGCGACGGTCATAAACTTTGCGCAGAGTCGAGTTTCGATCGATTTTTCGTGCACCATCTCGGAAATTCAAAATACTGGTATTTCCCGTCTTATTAGCCCATGGGAAGTCGTACAAGCACGCTTTAGCAAAAAAATACGACGGTCATAAACTTTGAGCGAAGTCGTGCGAGAGTCGAGTTTCGATCGATTTTTCGTGCACCGTCTTGGAAATTCAAAATACTGGTCTTTCCCGTGTTATTAGCCCATGGGAAGTCGTACAAGCTCGCTTTCGCAAAAAAATATGACTTTTTTTTTTTTGGTAGGTAAAGATAATGTATTTTGTAAAAGATTTGTACAAAGAAGCTTTGTTTACACAAGCCATAGACTAAAGCCTGAAGTCTCCTAGTGTAGTCGAGAAGATTGCACCCCACCTAAAGAAGGTGAAATGGGCACGCTTCATCAAACTCATCTCCAAGAGTAGCATAAGGAAGTTAATAAATAATAAAATGCAATAGCTAGACTGTTCTGGACTACTTGTGGATACATCACAAAATATAAGCTTTGCCCCATATAATACATTACAATCTTCATCATTATTCGAGTGATTCTTGACGAATGGAAAAATTGAATCTTGTGAAAATATCTTTCTCTCTTCTTGTTAGGTGCTCTGTATTCAATTCTTGCTCCATACATGATCGTGAGTCCTGAAGAATCTCTATCAGAATTTGAGCTTTTTCCATGTTGTGACACTCAAAAATTCTGCCACACCTCTCCTTCCAAATCCACCATATAGCACATCTGAATATAATTCTTGCTAGTTGTGTAAGAGGCCCCTTTCTTGAGAAGCTTTGCATAAGCATTTCTAATTCATGATGCAGGTTTGGCCGTGGTAGCCTTTGAAAATCAAATCGCTTCAAGATCTCCTTCCATATCCAAGATGAATAATCACAAGCAAAGTAGAGATGGTCAACACTTTCTTCATTTTGCATACACAAAGAGCACCGATTTACAATATAAATACCTCTTCGCTGCATATTGTCCATCGTAGGAAGTTTGCCGAGAAGGGCCTGCCATGTACATAAGGAATGTCGCTGTGAGCATGGACTATCCCATGTCCAACTACTTTGGATCCACTTGTTGTTTCGTCGTCTAATTTGGTTCCATGCAGATGTAGCACTAAATTTACCGTTATCATGAAGCCAAATAAGCATATCTGAAGAGTTGTTCATGATTGGAATAGCCCTAATAATCGGCCAAAGTAATAACATGTCAGGGGAGGTAGGGTTGGGAAGACACCAAGTACCATTGTTAATGAATTCAGAAACCTTCCAGTCTTTGGGAGCCCCCAGATCCTGTCGTACTCTATCACCAAATATCTGAAATATACTTTTCCCATTCACCCAAGGATCATACCACATATTAATATTGGTTCCAGAAGAAATCACATAAGAAATATTGTTACGTAGCCATCGCCTTGCCTTCAGAATTCCTTTCCAAGCAGAAGAATGAGATGTTTTTGCAGATGTTTCCCAGATTGATTCCTTAGTTAGGTACCTAGCAAAAACCCATTGTGACCATAAGGAAGACTTGTTTTGTAAAATATCCCATAATTGCTTTACCATACAAGCTTTATTCCAATCTCTAATATGTCGAAGATTCAGCCCCCCTTCATCCTTCGGTTTGCAAATGCTGTCCCAATTCACCATGTGCATTGCCTTACCATCTGTGTCATTCCAAAAGAAGTTCATAAGTAATTTATCAATATCATGGAGAAGCCCGGCAGGTAGAAGGAATGCATGAGACCAATAAATAGAATAAGAGATCAACACGGATCGAATAAGTTCAAGTCGTCCAGCTTTAGAAAGAAGCCTATTTTTCCAAGAGGAAATTCTGTTCTTAATTTTTTGTAAAATAGGCTGACAGGAGGCTTTGTTGATTCCAGTGGATATAAGTGGGAGACCCAAGTAAGGAACCGGTAAATTTCCTTCAGCAACTCCCAATGTTTGAGCAATATGATCCTTATTGTCAATGCAAGCACCCACATATACTTTGCTCTTTGCATGGTTTAGCTTAAGACCAGAAACTTTACCAAATTCATTAAGAATATCTGCCAGATTACTCACAGAAACTGGATCATCTCGAAGGAAGATAATAAGGTCGTCGGCAAATGTTATGTGAGAGATATAAACAGAACCATAATGTGGTACCTTAATTTTGCCATTGGAAACAACCTCTTCTAACATACAACTGAGCCCTTCCATTGCAATGGTAAAAAGATAAGGAGATAGTGGATCGCCTTGCCGAATGCCATTCTTACTCCCAAAGAAGCCAATAGGTGAACCATTAAAGAGAATTGAAAATTTTGGAGTTTCCAAGCAACATTGAATCCATTTAACCCAGTGCTGAGGGAAGCCCATATTATGGAGCATCATGTAAATAAAATTCCTATTGACTGAGTCAAAGGCCTTTCGTAAATCAGCTTTAAAACAGATCTTTTTTCCTCTTATTTTAGAATGTAGATCCTTAACCAAATCATTAGCAAGCAGGACATTATGATGGATACTCCTCCCTTTAAGAAAAGCAGTCTGATTAGGACTAATGACCTTATTCATGACCTTTTGTAGTCTATCTGCCAGCAACTTAGAGATAACCTTATAAATAAAGTTGCACAGTGAAATAGGACGGTAGTTCTCCAATGAATCGGCTCCATCATTTTTAGGCACTAAAGAAATAAAAGTGCAATTCATTTCTTTAAGAATGTGACCTGAGGAGAAAAAATGTCGACAAGCTTTTATGACATCGTTGCCTACAATAGCCCATGCAATTTGATAAAACTCAGCTGGAAATCCATCTGGACCAGGGCTTTTGTGCTTCGGGGACTTAAAAACAACTTTCACAATTTCATCATCCGTTATTGGGGCATTAAGATGAGAGAGGGCTTCAGAATCAAGTCGTCTTGTAGGCCCAACATGAATACTATTAGGCTGTTGTTCCTGATTGAGTAAGGAATAAAAAAATTGCTTGGTGTAATTTTTAACCTCATCCAGATCCTCAATGAGATTACCATCTATACCTTTGCATTTTTTGATGCGATTAGTAGCCCTTCTGGTAGCAATAGCAGCATAGAAAAACTTCGTATTAGAATCCCCTAAAGTAAGCCAATGCTGTCGTGACTTCTGTTTCAAAAAGCATTCCTCCTGCTTCAAAGCTTGCATAAAGTTATTTCTAGCAGCAGCCTCTTTGTATATAAGATTCGCATCCAGAGGTTGAAGATTTAGCTCGCTTTGCACAGCCATAAGTTCTTTCTTGCATAACTGATCTGCCGCTGTTGTTGAGTAGTCGAACTCTGATCCGCCATGCTGCTTCAACTCACCACTGACTGAATCTTGTGTGGGGTTGGCTGAGTTGTGCTGATCCTTGTTGGTTCTCGCGGATCCTGCTGATGAAGGAAAAGACCTGTCTGATTATGCGCCAGTATCGTAGTATACTCATGTTGCTTGAACTGGGTGGATGCTTGTTGGAGCTTTAACGAGCATCGCCTCACAGACTTTGAAGTTTTTAAGGTCCTTCCTCCAAAATGTTGGCCCATTGAACCTTCCTCCACGTTTAGTTGTCACTTCCAAGTAGGTTCGCATCACTTCCACTTTTGATTGACATTCAATTCAAAACTGAAGCGGACAATCTACTCTCAGTAGTGTCGATCACCAATGGTGAGGATTTGACAACTATTGTCTTCCGTAAGCTTTCTCTGAAGGGTCACTGAACTTATGCAGAGCTCCTCTGCTGGATAAGTAAGAGAACTGGGATACTTGACTTCACCCATTCTCTTAGTAGTTGAGAAGGCAAGGTTACTTGACTTCGCTCACCTCCTCGAGTTAAGAGGATTGGGGTACTCGGTTTCGCCCATTCTCTTGAGTTGAGAAGGCAAAGGTTACTCAATTTCGCCTGCCTCCTCGAGTTTGTACTTCATGCATTGAGCTGGTTACTAACATTCGCCCGCTCTTTGCTCACACTTCTGAAGCACCTGAAGTGTTTGCACTCCTTGCGTTGAGTTAGCTACTGTGATTCGCCTTCCCACTGCCATTGAACTTCTGGAATGCAAGAAGTTTTGCCCGAAAAGAGCAAAAGTTTACCCCAACTTGGAGTCCCCCAACTTGGAGTAAGTCTTTGATAGATTTGGTCGCCTCTGGGATTGTACCATCTTCCCCATCACCTTTGCCGCCTACTCCTCTGAGTAGAAAGGTACAGTACCATGTACTGTCTACTTCGTTCCTTGGTCGAGCACTCCTGCGTCAACCCGAAGTCCCTCGCTTTCGGCTATCTTGATGAGAAGCCCTTCGACATCGGTCTTATGAAGTTTCTTGGCCTCTGCCCTTCTGCCCTGTCTTGGTACTTGGAGTTTGCCTTTGCATTCTCCACCTCCTTGGCCCCTTTTGCGACCAATGCTCTCCCTCCATGAGAGCAAGGGATCGATGACTCCACGGAAGTCCCACCGCTGCGGTACCATGGCGCTGCCAAGCCCATAGCACTACTATCCGTTGACTTGCATCTGCATCCCTTTCTTTGCGATCGGTAGATCCGCCTCTGCGGCACTGTGGTGCTCCTCCGAGTCCACCTCCTTTCTAACCGACGCTTTGCTTTTGGGTAGCTGAGCCCCACTGGACTCGTCGTCGCTTCCTCGCCCTTTCCGACCACCTGCTTCGACACCATGGTGTCCTCCTAGCAGTTCTCCTTGGTCGATGGAAAGATAGACTGCAACTCTCATGCATGGCCTCCGCCATCTTGTTGCAGGGCTCACGCCGATTCTGTTCTCCTTAGATTCCTTGGTAGCAACGTTCGCTTACTCGGCTTTGTCCTCTGACTTGCCGGGCTCCCTTAAGCGAATATGAGCACTGAAGCAGTCCCACTCTCCAGCTGCTCCGATTATACCTTAGTATAATCAAGTCCCCTCCAAGAGACTAACTGGTACTTGCAATCTGACTACTCCCTCGATGGTACACAGCCCCCATATGCTGACGACCAAGGCTTTCATCTGATGCAAGCTTCGATGTGCACACACGGAAGACCCGCCTCTGCGGTACTGTGGCATTCACTCCTTGAATCCACAGCCCTTCTTGCCGTTGCATTGTTCACCGAAGTGGAGCTCCCAGTAGCTCCTGATCATTCACATGATCACGTCCCTCTCCATGGGACTCACTGGTACTTGCACTTGGACTTCTTCCTCGATGGTACACAGCCCCCATATGCTGATGATCAAGGCTTTCATCCAATGCAAGCTCCGATGCACACACGAAGACCCGCCTCTGCGGTACCATGGCATTCACTCCTTGAATCCATAGCACTTCTTCTTGTTGTGTCGTACACCAAAGTGGAGCACCCAGTAGCTCCTGATCATACCTCCGTATGATCTTGTCCCTCACGGGACCAAAAAAATACGACTGTCATAAACTTTGTGCGAAGTCGCGCGCTGTGTCGAGTTTCGAACGGTTTTTCGTTCACCATCTCCGAAATTCAAAATACTGGCCATTCACGATGTATTAGCCCATGGTAAGTCGTATGAGCATGGTTTCATGAAAAAACGCGACGGTCATAAACTTTGCGCAGAGTCGAGTTTTGATCGATTTTTCGTGCACCGTCTCGGAAATTCAAAATACTGGACTTTCCCGTCTTATTAGCCCATGGGCAGTCGTACAAGCACGCTTTCGGAAAAAAATACGACGGTCATAAACTTTGCGCGAAGTCGTGCGCGAGTCGAGTTTCGATCGGTTTTTCGTGCACCGTCTCGGTAATTCAAAATACTGGCCATTCACGTTGTATTAGCCCATGGTAAGTCGTATGAGCATGGTTTCACGAAAAAACGCGACGGTCATAAACTTTGCGCAGAGTCGAGTTTCGATCGATTTTTCGTGCACCGTCCCGGAAATTCAAAATACTGGTATTTCCCGTCTTATTAGCCCGTGGGAAGTCGTACAAGCACGCTTTCGCAAAAAAATACGACGGTCATAAACTTTGCGCGAAGTCGTGCGCGAGTCGAGTTTCGATCGGTTTTTCGTGCACCGTCTTGGAAATTCAAAATACTGGCCATTCACGTTGTATTAGCCCATGGTATGTCGTATGAGCATGGTTTAAAAAAAAAACGCGGCCGTCATAATCTTTGCGAGAGTCGAGTTTCGATCTATTTTTCGTGCACCGTGTTGGAAATTCAAAATACTGGTCTTTCCCGTCTTATTAGCCCTTGGGAAGTCGTACAAGCTCGCTTTCGCAAAAAAATACGACGGTCAAAAACATTGCGCGAAGTCGCGCGCTGTGTCGAGTTTCGATTGGTTTTACGTGCACCATCTCGGAAATTCGAAATACTGGCCATTCACGATGTATTAGCCCATGGTAAGTCGTATGAGCATAGTTTCACGAAAAAACACGACCGTCATAATCTTTGCGAGAGTCGAGTTTCGATCGGTTTTTCGTGCACCGTCTTGGAAATTCAAAATACTGGTCTTTCCCGTCTTATTAGCCCATGGGAAGTCGTACAAGCACGCTTTCGCAAAAAAATACGACGGTCATAAACTTTGCGAGATGTCGTGCGCGAGTCGAGTTTCGATCGGTTTTTCGTGCACCGTCTTGGAAATTCAAAATACTGGCCATTCACGTTGTATTAGCCCATGGTAAGTCGTATGAGCATGGTTTTACGAAAAAACGCGACGGTCATAAACTTTGCGCAGAGTCGAGTTTCGATCGATTTTTCGTGCACCGTCTCGGAAATTCAAAATACTGGTATTTCCCGTCTTATTAGCCCATGGGAAGTCGTACAAGCACGCTTTAGCAAAAAAATACGACGGTCATAAACTTTGAGCGAAGTCGTGCGAGAGTCGAGTTTCGATCGGTTTTTCGTGCACCGTCTTGGAAATTCAAAATACGGGTCTTTCCCGTCTTATTAGCCCATGGGAAGTCGTACAAGCTCGCTTTCGCAAAAAAATACGACTGTCATAAACTTTGTGCGAAGTCGTGCGCGAGTCGAGTTTCGATCAGTTTTTCGTGCACCGTCTCGAAAATTCAAAATACTGGCCATTCACGTTGTATTAGCCCATGGTATGTCGTATGAGCATGGTTTAAAAAAAAAACGCGTCCGTCATAATCTTTGCGAGAGTCGAGTTTCGATCGGTTTTTCGTGCACCGTCTTGGAAATTCAAAATACTAGTCTTTCCCGTCTTATTAGCCCTTGGGAAGTCGTACAAGCTCGCTTTCGCAAAAAAATACGACGGTCAAAAACATTGCGCGAAGTCGCGCGCTGTGTCGAGTTTCGATTGGTTTTACGTGCACCATCTCGGAAATTCGAAATACTGGCCATTCACGATGTATTAGCCCATGGTAAGTCGTATGAGCATAGTTTCACGAAAAAACACGACCGTCATAATCTTTGCGACAGTCGAGTTTCGATCGGTTTTTCGTGCACCGTCTTGGAAATTCAAAATACTAGTCTTTCCCGTCTTATTAGCCCATGGGAAGTCGTACAAGCTCGCTTTCGCAAAAAAATATGACTGTCATAAACTTTGCGCGAAGTCGCGCCTGTGTCAAGTTTCGAATGGTTTTTCGTTCACCGTCTCAGAAATTCAAAATACTGGCCATTCTCGATGTTTTAGCCCATGGTAAGTCGTATGAGCATGGTTTCATGAAGAAACGCGACGGTCATAAACTTTGCGCAGAGTCGACTTTCGATCGATTTTTCGTGCACCGTCTCGGAAATTCAAAATACTGGCCATTCACGTTGTATTAGCCCATGGTAAGTCGTTTGAGCTTGGTTTCACGAAAAAACGCGACGGTCATAAACTTTGCGCAGAGTCGAGTTTCGATCGATTTTTTGTGCACCGTCTCGGAAATTCAAAATACTGGTTTTTCCCGTCTTATTAGCCCGTGGGAAGTCGTACAAGCACGCTTTCGCAAGAAAATATGACGGTCATAAACTTTGCGCGAAGTTGTGCGCGAGTCGAGTTTCGATCAATTTTTCGTGCACCGTCTCGGAAATTCAAAATACTGGCCATTCATGGTAAGTCGTATGAGCTTGGTTTCACGAAAAAACGCGACGGTCATAAACTTTGCGCAGAGTCGAGTTTCGATCGATTTTTCGTGCACCGTCTCGGAAATTCAAAATACTGGTCTTTCCCGTCTTATTAGCCCATGGGAAGTCGTACAAGCACGCTTTCGCAAAAAAATACGACGGTCATAAACTTTGCGCGAAGTCGTGCGCGAGTCGAGTTTCGTTCGGTTTTTCGTGCACCGTCTCGGAAATTCAAAATACTGGCCATTCACGTTGTATTAGCCCATGGTAAGTCGTATGAGCTTGGTTTCACGAAAAAACGCAACGGTCATAAACTTTACGCAGAGTCGAGTTTCGATCGGTTTTTCGTGCACCGTCTCGGAAATTCAAAATACTGGTCTTTCCCGTCTTATTAGCCCATGGGAAGTCGTACAAGCACGCTTTCGTAAAAAAATACGACGGTCATAAACTTTGCGCGAACATTGCGCAAAGTTGAGTTTCGATCGGTTTTTCGTGCACCGTCACAGAAATTCAAAATACTGGTCATTCACGATGTATTAGCCCATGGTAAGTCGTCTGAGCATGGTTTCACGAAAAAATGCGACGGTCATAAACTTTGCGCAGAGTCGAGTTTCGATCGATTTTTCGTGCACCGTCTCGGAAATTCAAAATACTGGTCTTTCCCGTCTTATTAGCACATGGGAAGTCGTACAAGCACGCTTTCGCAAAAAAATACGACGGTCAAAAACTTTGCGCGAAGTCGTGCGCGAGTCGAGTTTCGATCGGTTTTTCGTGCACCGTCTCGGAAATTCAAAATACTGGCCATTCACGTTGTATTAGCCCATGGTAAGTCGTATGAGCTTTTTTTTTTGGTAAGTAAAGATAATGTATTTTGTAAAAGATTTGTACAAAGAAGCTTTGTCTACACAAGCCATAGACTAAAGCCTGAAGTCTCTTAGTGTAGTCGAGAAGATTGTACCCCACCTAAAGAAGGTGAAATTGGCACACTTCATCAAACTCATTTCCAAGAGTAGCACAAGGAAGTTAATAAAAAAAGCAATAGCTAGACTGTTCTGGAGTACTTGTTGATACATCACAAAATATAAGCTTTGCCCCATAATACATTACAATCTTCATCATTATTCGAGTGATTATTGACTAATGAAAAAATTGAATCTTCTGAAAATCTCTTTCTCTCTTCTTGTTAGGTGCTCTATATTCAATTCTTGCTCCATGCATGATCGTGAGTCCTGAAGAATCTCTATCAGAATTTGAGCTTTGTTCATGTTGTGACACTCAAAAATTCTGCCACACCTCTCATTCCAAATCCACCAAATAGCAAATCTGAATATAATTCTTGCTAGTTGTGTAAGAGGACCCTTTCTTGAGAAGCCTTGCATTAGCCTTTCTAGTTCATGATGCAAGTTTGGGCGTGGTAGCCTTTGAAGATCAAATCGCTTCAAGATCTCCTTCCATATCCAAGATGAATAATCACAAGCAAAGTAGAGATGGTCAACACTTTCTTCCTTTTGCATACACAAAGAGCACCGATTTACAATATAAATACCTCTTCGCTGCATATTGTCCATCGTAGGAAGTTTGCCGAGAAGGGCCTGCCATGTACATAAGGAATGTCGCTGTGAGCATGGACTATCCCATGTCCAACTACTTGGGATCCACTTGTTGTTTCGTCGTCTAATTTGGTTCCATGCAGATGTAGCACTAAATTTACCATTATCATGAAGCCAAATAAGCATATCTGAAGAGTTGTTCTTGATTGGAATAGCCCTAATAGTCGGCCAAAGTAATAACATGTCTAGGGAGGTTGGGTTGGGAAGACACCATGTACCATTGTTAATGAATTCAGAAACCTTCCAGTCTTTGGGAGCCCCCAGATCCTATCGTACTCTATCACCAAATATCTGAAATATACTTTTTCCATTCACCCAAGGATCATACCACATATTAATATTTGTTCCAGAAGAAATCACATAAGAAATATTGTTACGTAGCCATCTCCTTGCCTTCAGAATTCCTTTCCAAGCAGTAGAATGAGATATTTTTGCAGATGCTTCCCAGATTGATTCCTTGGTAAGGTACCTAGCAAAAACCCATTGTGACCATAAAGAAGACTTGTTTTGTAAAATATCCCATAATTGCTTTACCATACAAGCTTTATTCCAATCTCTAATATGTCGAAGATTCAAGCCCCCTTCATCCTTCGGTTTGCAAATGTTGTCCCAATTCACCATATGCATTGCCTTACCATCTGTGCCATTCCAAAAGAAGTTCATAAGTAATTTATCAATATCATTGAGAAGCCCGGCTGGTAGAAGGAATGCATGAGACAAATAAATAGAATAAGAGATCAACACTGATCGAATAAGTTCAAGTCGTCCAGCTTTAGAAAGAAGCCTATTTTTCCAAGAGTAAATTCTGTTCTTAATTTTTTGTAGGATAGGCTGACAGGAGACTTTGTTGATTCCAGTGGATATAAGTGGAAGACCCAAGTAAGGAACCAAAGTCGTATGAGCTTGGTTTCACGAAAAAACGCAACGGTCATAAACTTTGCGCAGAGTCGAGTTTCGATCGGTTTTTCGTGCACCGTCTCGGAAATTCAAAATACTGGTCTTTCCCATCTTATTAGCCCATGGGAAGTCGTACAAGCACGCTTTCGCAAAAAAATACGACGGTCATAAACTTTACGCGAACTTTGCGCAAAGTCGAGTTTCGATCGGTTTTTCGTGCACCGTCACAGAAATTCAAAATACTGGTCATTCACGATGTATTAGCCCATGGTAAGTCGTCTGAGCATGGTTTCACGAAAAAACGCGACGGTCTTAAACTTTGCGCAGAGTCGAGTTTCGATCGGTTTTTCATGCACCGTCTCGGAAATTGAAAATACTGGTCCTTCCCGTCTTATTAACCCATGGAAAGTCGTACAAGCACGCTTTCGCAAAAAAATACGACGGTCATAAACTTTGCGCGAAGTCGTGCGCGAGTCGAGTTTCGATCGGTTTTTCGTGCACCGTCTCGAAAATTCAGAATACTGGCCATTCACGTTGTATTAGCCCATGGTAAGTCGTATGAGCATGGTTTCACGAAAAAACGCGACCGTCATAAGCTTTGCGAGAGTCGAGGTTCGATCGGTTTTTCGTGCACTGTCTTGGAAATTCAAAATACTAGTCTTTCCCGTCTTATTAGCCCATGGGAAGTCGTACAAGCTCGCTTTCGCAAAAAAATACGACAGTCAAAAACTTTGCGTGAACTATGCGCAAAGTCGAGTTTCGATCGGTTTTTCGTGCACCGTCACAGAAATTCAAAATACTGGTCATTCACGTTGTATTAGCTAGCCCATGGTAAGTCGTATGAGCATGGTTTCACGAAAAAACGCGACGGTCTTAAACTTTGCGCAGAGTCGAGTTTCGATCGGTTTTTCGTTCACCGTCTCGGAAATTTAAAATACTGGTCTTTCCCGTCTTATTAGCCCATGGGAAGTCGTACAAGCACGCTTTCGCAAAAAAATACGACGGTCATAAAGTTTGCGCGAACTTTGCGCAAAGTCTAGTTTCGATCGGTTATCGTGCACCGTCACAGAAATTCAAAATACTGGTCATTCACGATGTATTAGCCCATGGTAAGTCGTCTGAGCATGGTTTCACGAAAAAACGCGACGGTCTTAAATTTTGCGCAGAGTCAAGTTTCGATCGATTTTTCGTGCACCGTCTCGGAAATTGAAAATACTGGTCCTTCCCGTCTTATTAACCCATGGGAAGTCGTACAAGCACGCTTTCGCAAAAAAATACGACGGTCATAAACTTTGCGCGAACTTTGCGCAAAGTCGAGTTAAGATCGGTTTTTCGTGTACCGTCACTAAAATTCAAAATACTGGTCATTCACGATGTATTAGCCCATGGTAAGTCGTCTGAGCATGTTTTCACGAAAAAACGCGATCGTCTTAAACTTTGCGCAGAGTCGAGTTTCGATCGGTTTTTCGTGCACCGTCTCGGAAATTCAAAATACTTTTTTTTTGGTAAGAAAATATAATGTATTTTGTAAAAGATTTGTACAAAAAGCTTTGTCTACACAAGCCATAGACTAAAGCCTGAAGTCTCTTAGTGTAGTCGAGAAGATTGCACCCCACCAAAAGAAGGTGAAATGGGCACGCTTCATCGAACTCATCTCCAAGAGTAGCACAAGGAAGTTAATAAATAATAAAATGCAATAGCTAGACTGTTCTGGACTACTTGTGGATACATCACAAAATATAAGCTTTGCCCCATATAATATATTACAATCTTCATCATTATTCGAGTGATTCTTGACGAATGGAAAAATTGAATCTTGTGAAAATATCTTTCTCTCTTCTTGTTAGGTGCTCTGTATTCAATTCTTGCTCCATACATGATCGTGAGTCCTGAAGAATCTCTATCAGAATTTGAGCTTTGTTCATGTTGTGGCACTCAAAAATTCTGCCACACCTCTCCTTCCAAATCCACCAAATAGCACATCTGAATATAATTCTTGCTAGTTGTGTAAGAGGCCTCTTTCTTGAGAAGCTTTGCATAAGCATTTCTAATTCATGATGCAAGTTTGGCCGTGGTAGCCTTTGAAAATCAAATCGCTTCAAGATCTCCTTCCATATCCAAGACGAATAATCACAAGCAAAGTAGAGATGGTCAACACTTTCTTCATTTTGCATACACAAAGAGCACCGATTTACAATATAAATACCTCTTCGCTGCATATTGTCCATCGTAGGAAGTTTGTCGAGAAGGGCCTGCCATGTACATAAGGAATGCCGCTGTGAGCATGGACTATCCCATGTCCAACTACTTTGGATCCACTTGTTGTTTCGTCGTCTAATTTGGTTCCTTGCAGATGTAGCACTAAATTTACCGTTATCATGAAGCCAAATCAGCATATCTGAAGAGTTGTTCTTGATTGGAATAGCCCTAATAGTCTGCCAAAGTAATAACATGTCAGGAGAGGTAGGGTTGGGAAGACACCATGTACCATTGTTAATGAATTCAGAAACCTTCCAGTCTTTGGGAGCCCCCAGATCCTGTCGTACTCTATCACCAAATATCTGAAATATACTTTTCCCATTCACCCAAGGATCATACCACATATTAATATTGGTTCCAGAAGAAATCACATAAGAAATATTGTTACTTAGCCATCGCCTTGCCTTCAGAATTCCTTTCCAAGCAGCAGAATGAGATATTTTTGCAGATGTTTCCCAGATTGATTCCTTGGTTAGGTACCTAGCAAAAACCCATTGTGACCATAAGGAAGACTTGTTTTGTAAAATATCCCATAATTACTTTACCATACAAGCTTTATTCCAATCTCTAATATGTCGAAGATTCAGCCCCCCTTCATCCTTCGGTTTGCAAATGTTATCCCAATTCACCATGTGCATTGCCTTACCATCTGTGCCATTCCAAAAGAAGTTCATAAGTAATTTATCAATATCATGGAGAAGCCCGGCAGGTAGAAGGAATGCATGAGACCAATAAATAGAATAAGAGATCAACACAGATCGAATAAGTTCGAGTCGTCCAGCTTTAGAAAGAAGCCTATTTTTCCAAGAGGAAATTCTGTTCTTAATTTTTTGTAGGATAGGCTGACAGGAGACTTTGTTGATTCCAGTGGATATAAGTGGGAGACCCAAGTAAGGAACCGGTAAATTTCCTTCAGCAACTCCCAATGTTTGAGCAATATGATCCTTATTGTCAATGCAAGCACCCACATATACTTTGCTTTTTGCATGGTTTAGCTTAAGACCAGAAACTTTACCAAATTCATTAAGAATATCTGCCAGATTACCCACAGAAACTGGATCATCTCGAAGGAAGATAATAAGGTCATTCGGCAAATGTTATGTGAGAGATATAAACAGAACCATAATGTGGTACCTTAATTTTGCCATTGGAAACAGCTTCTTCTAACATACAACTGAGCTCTTCCATTGCAATGGTAAAAAGATAAGGAGATAGTGGATCGCCTTGCCGAATGCCATTCTTACTCCCAAAGAAGCCAATAGGTGAACCATTAAAGAGAATCGAAAATTTTGGAGTTTCCAAGCAACATTGAATCCATTTAACCCAGTGCTGAGGGAAGCCCATATTATGAAGCATCATGTGAATAAAATTCCTATTGACTGAGTCAAAGGCCTTTCGTAAATCAGCTTTAAAACAGATCTTTTTCCCTCTTGTTTTAGAATGTAGATCCTTAACCAAATCATTAGCAAGCAGGACATTATGATGGATACTCCTCCCATTAAGAAAAGCAGCCTGATTAGGACTAATGACCTTATTCATGACCTTTTGTAGTCTATCTGCCAGCAACTTAGAGATAACCTTATAAATAAAGTTGCACAGTGAAATAGGACGGTAGTTCTCCAATGAATCGGCTCCATCATTTTTAGGCACTAAAGAAATAAAAGTGCAATTCATTTCTTTAAGAATATGACCTGAGGAGAAAAAATGTCGACAAGCTTTTATGACATCGTTGCCTACAATAGCCCATGCAATTTGATAAAACTCAGCTGGAAATCCATCTGGACCAGGGCTTTTGTGCTTCGGGAACTTAAAAACAACTTTCACAATTTCATCATCCGTTATTGGGCCGTTAAGATGAGAGAGGGCTTCAGAATCAAGTCGTCTTGTAGGCCCAACATGAATACTATTAGGCTGCTGTTCCTGATTGAGTAAGGAATAAAAAAATTGCTTGGTGTAATTTTTAACCTCATCCAGATCCTCAATGAGATTACCATCTATACCTTTGCATTTTTTGATGCGATTAGTAGCCCTTCTGGTAGCAATAGCAGCATAGAAAAATTTCGTATTAGAATCCCCTAGAGTAAGCCAATGCTGTCGTGACTTCTGTTTCAAAAAGCATTCCTCCTGCTTCAAAGCTTGCATAAAGTTATTTCTAGCAGCAGCCTCTTTGTATATAAGATTCGCATCCAGAGGTTGAAGATTTAGCTCGCTTTGCACAGCCATAAGTTCTTTCTTGCATAACTGAACCCTGTCGGTGATATTTCCAATTGTAGTTGAATTCCACTTCTTAAGTGCTGCTTTGCATGCTTTTAGTTTTTGACATAGGATGTAAGGGGGAGAACCAAATACATTAATGTCCCAAGCTGACTTAATAACTTCGAGGAACTTTGGGTGAGAACTCCACATATTAAAAAATCTAAAAGGTTTCTTGACTCTGGGTAGTGCTTTATCTGCATGTATATGCATAATAGAGTGATCCGAAAATAACTTAGCACCGTACTCAAGAAGTGAATATGGGAAAACTGCTAACCATTCCTGATTAATCAAACATCTGTCAAGTCGAACCATAATTTTTCTTTCAGCAGTACTTTGATTGTTCCATGAGAACCAATCACCTACAGATTTCATGTCAGTCAATGCAGCAGTATATATACAATCATTAAAATGTTGAAGCTGACATTCGGAAAGCACTCTACCCCCCACTTTCTCATTTGTGTATCTGACAGTATTAAAGTCACCGAGAACAACCCAAGGTACTGTAGGATAACTATTTGAAATGCTAACCAGATCATGCCATAGAGCATTCCTGTCAGACATACTGTTAGATGCATAAATACCGGTATTATTGAATTGACATCCAGTCTGTTTATCCTCTGCCTTAAGATGAATGAATTGATTAGTAGCAGAAATAAACCAAGCAGTAACAAGGTTAGGAAATTCAAAATACTGGCCATTCACGTTGAATAAGCCCATGGTAAGTCGTATGACCATGGTTTCACGAAAAAATGCGACCGTCATAATCTTTGCGAGAGTCGAGTTTCGATCGGTTTTTCGTGCACCGTCTTGGAAATTCAAAATACCGATCTTTCCCGTCTTATTAGCCCATGGGAAGTCGTACAAGCTCGCTTTCGCAAAAAAATATGACGGTCAAAAACATTGTGCGAAGTCGCGCGCTGTGTCGAGTTTCGATTGGTTTTACGTTCACCATCTCGGAAATTCAAAATACTGGCCATTCCCGATGTATTAGCCCATGGTAAGTCGTATGAGCATAGTTTCACGAAAAAATGCGACGGTCATAAACTTTGTGCAGAGTCGAGTTTCGATCGATTTTTCGTGCACCGTCTCGGAAATTCAAAATACTGGTCTTTCCCGTCTTATTAGCCCATGGGAAGTACAAGCACGCTTTCGCAAAAAAATACGACGGTCATAAACTTTGCGCGAAGTCGAGCGCGAGTCGAGTTTCGATCGGTTTTTCGTGCACCGTCTCGGAAATTCAAAATGTTGGCCATTCACGTTGTATTAGCCCATGGTAAGTCGTATGAGCTTAGTTTCACGAAAAAATGCAACGGTCATAAACTTTGCGCAGAGTCGAGTTTCGATCGGTTTTTTGTGCACCGTCTCGGAACTTCAAAATACTGGTCTTTCCCATCTTATTAGCCCATGGGAAGTCGTACAAGCACGCTTTCGCAAAAAAATACGACGGTCATAAACTTTGCGCGAACTTTGCGCAAAGTCGAGTTAAGATCGATTTTTCGAGTACCGTCACTAAAATTCAAAATACTGGTCATTCACGATGTATTAGCCCATGGTAAGTCGTCTGAGCATGGTTTCACGAAAAAACGTGACGGTCTTAAACTTTGCGCAGAGTCGAGTTTCGATCGGTTTTTCGTTCACCGTCTCGGAAATTCAAAATACTGGTCTTTCCCGTCTTATTAGCCCATGGGAAGTCATACAAACATGCTTTCGCAAAAAAATACGACGGTCATAAACATTGCGCGAAGTCGTGCGCGAGTCGAGTTTCGATCGGTTTTTCGTGCACCGTCTCGAAAATTCAAAATACTGGCCATTCACGTTGTATTAGCCCATGGTAAGTCGTATGACCATGGTTTCACGAAAAAACGCGACCGTCATAATCTTTGCGAGAGTCGAGTTTCGATCGGTTTTTCGTGCACCGTCTTGGAAATTCAAAATACTGATCTTTCACGTCTTATTAGCCCATGGGAAGTCGTACAAGCTCGCTTTCGCAAAAAAATACGACGGTCAAAAACATTGCGCGAAGTCGCGCGCTGTGTCGAGTTTCGATTGGTTTTACGTGCACCATCTCGGAAATTCAAAATACTGGCCATTCACGATGTATTAGCCCATGGTAAGTCGTATGAGCATAGTTTCACGAAAAAACGCGACGGTCATAAACTTTGCGCAGAGTCGAGTTTCGATCGATTTTTCGTGCACCGTCTCAGAAATTCAAAATACTGGTCTTTCCCGTCTTATTAGCCCATGGGAAGTCGTACAAGCACGCTTTCGCAAAAAAATACGACGGTCATAAACTTTCCGCGAAGTCGAGCGCGAGTCGAGTTTCGATCGGTTTTTCGTGCACCGTCTCGGAAATTCAAAATACTGGCCATTCACGTTGTATTAACCCATGGTAAGTCGTATGAGCTTGGTTTCACGAAAAAATGCAACGGTCATAAACTTTGCGCAGAGTCGAGTTTCGATCGGTTTTTCGTGCACCGTCTCGGAAATTCAAAATACTGGTCTTTCCCGTCTTATTAGCCCATGGGAAGTCGTACAAGCACGCTTTCGCAAAAAAATACGACGGTCATAAACTTTGCGCAAACTTTGCGCAAAGTCGAGTTTCGATCGGTTTTTCGTGCACCGTCACAGAAATTCAAAATACTGGTCATTCACGATGTATTAGCCCATGGTAAGTCGTCTGAGCATGGTTTCACGAAAAAACGCGATGGTCTTAAACTTTGCGCAGAGTCGAGTTTCGATCGGTTTTTCGAGCACCGTCTCGGAAATTCAAAATACTGGTCTTTCCCGTCTTATTAGCCCATGGGAAGTCGTACAAGCACGCTTTCGCAAAAAAATATGATGGTCATAAACTTTGTGCGAACTTTGCGCAAAGTCGAGTTTCGATCGGTTATCGTGCACCGTCGCAGAAATTCAAAATAATGGTCATTCACGATGTATTAGCCCATGGTAAGTCGTCTGAGCATGGTTTCACGAAAAAACGCGACGGTCTTAAACTTTGCGCAGAGTCGAGTTTCGATCGGTGTTTCGTTCACCGTCTCGAAAATTCAAAATACTGGTCTTTCCCGTCTTATTAGCCCATGGGAAGTCGTACAAGCACGCTTTCGCAAAAAAATACGACGGTCATAAAGTTTGCGCGAACTTTGCGCAAAGTCTAGTTTCAATCGGTTATCGTGCACCGTCACAGAAATTCAAAATAATGGTCATTCACGATGTATTAGCCCATGGTAAGTCGTCTGAGCATGGTTTCACGAAAAAACGCGACGGTCTTAAATTTTGCGCAGAGTCGAGTTTCGATCGGTTTTTCGTGCACCGTCTCGGAAATTGAAAATACTGGTCCTTCCCGTCTTATTAACCCATGGGAAGTCGTACAAGCACGCTTTCGCAAAAAAATACGACGGTCATAAACTTTGCGCGAACTTTGCGCAAAGTCGAGTTAAGATCGGTTTTTCGAGTACCGTCACTAAAATTCAAAATACTGGTCATTCACGATGTATTAGCCCATGGTAAGTCGTCTGAGCATGGTTTCACGAAAAAACGCGACGGTCTTAAACTTTGCGCAGAGTCGAGTTTCGATCGGTTTTTCGTTCACCGTCTCGAAAATTCAAAATACTGGTCTTTCCCGTCTTATTAGCCCATGGGAAGTCGTACAAACACGCTTTCGCAAAAAAATACGACGGTCATAAACTTTAAGCGAAGTCGTGCGCGAGTCGAGTTTCGATCGGTTTTTCGTGCACCGTCTCGGAAATTCAAAATACTGGCTATTCACGTTGTATTAGCCCATGGTAAGTCGTATGACCATGGTTTCACGAAAAAACACGACCGTCATAATCTTTGCGAGAGTCGAGTTTCGATCGGTTTTTCGTGCACCGTCTTGGAAATTCAAAATACTGATCTTTCCCGTCTTATTAGCCCATGGGAAGTCGTACAAGCTCGCTTTCACAAAAAAATACGACGGTCAAAAACATTGCGCGAAGTCGAGCGCGAGTCGAGTTTCGATCGGTTTTTCGTGCACCGTCTCGGAAATTCATAATACTGGCCATTCACGTTATATTAGCCCATGGTAAGTCGTATGAGCTTAGTTTCACAAAAAAACGCAACGGTCATAAACTTTGCACAGAGTCGAGTTTCGATCGGTTTTTCGTGCACCGTCTCAGAAATTCAAAATACTGGTCTTTCCCATCTTATTAGCCCATGGGAAGTCGTACAAGCATGCTTTCACAAAAAAATACGACGGTCATAAACTTTGCGCGAAGTCGAGCGCGAGTCGAGTTTCGATCGATTTTTCGTGCACCGTCTCGGAAATTCAAAATACTGGCCATTCACGTTGTATTAGCCCATGGTAAGTCGTATGAGCTTAGTTTCACGAAAAAACGCAACGGTCATAAACTTTGCACAGAGTCGAGTTTCGATTGGTTTTTCGTGCACCGTCACAGAAATTCAAAATACTGGTCTTTCCCATCTTATTAGCCCATGGGAAGTCATACAAGCACGCTTTCGCAAAAAAATACGACGGTCATAAACTTTGCGCGAACTTTGCGCAAAGTCGAGTTTCGATCGGTTTTACGTGCACCGTCACAGAAATTCAAAATACTGGTCATTCACGATGTATTAGGCCATGGTAAGTCGTCTGAGCATGGTTTCACGAAAAAATGCGACGGTCTTAAACTTTGCGCAGAGTCGAGTTTCGATCGGTTTTTTGTGCACCGTCTCGGAAATTCAAAATACTGGTCTTTCCCGTCTTATTAGCCCATGGGAAGTCGTACTAGCACGCTTTCGCAAAAAAATACGACGGTCATAAACTTTGCGCGAACTTTGCGCAAATTCGAGTTTCGATCAGTTTTTCGTGCACCGTCTCGGAAATTGAAAATACTGGCCATTCACGTTGTATTAGCCCATGGTAAGTCGTCTGAGCATGGTTTCACGAAAAAACGCGACGGTCATAAACTTTACGCAGACTCGAGTTTCGTTCGAAAAAATACGACGGTCAAAAACTTTGCGCGAAGTCGTGCGCGCGTAGAGTTTCGATCGGTTTTTCGTGCACCGTCTCGGAAATTCAAAATACTGGTCATTCACGTTGTATTAGCCCATGGTAAGTCGTATGAGCTTGGTTTCACGAAAAAATGCAACGGTCATAAACTTTGCGCAGAGTCGAGTTTCGATCGGTTTTTCATGCACCGTCTAGGAAATTCAAAATACTGGTCTTTCCCATCTTATTTGCCCATGGGAAGTCGTACAAGCACGCTTTCGCAAAAAAATACGACGGTCATAAACTTTGCGCGAACTTTGCGCAAAGTCGAGTTAAGATCGGTTTTTCGTGTACCGTCACAGAAATTCAAAATACTGGTCATTCACGATGTATTAGCCCATGGTAAGTCGTCTGAGCATGGTTTCACGAAAAAACGCGAAGGTCTTAAACTTTGCGCAGAGTCGAGTTTCGATCGGTTTTTCGTTCACCGTCTCGGAAATTCAAAATACTGGTCTTTCCCGTCTTATTAGCCATGGGAAGTCATACAAACATGCTTTCGCAAAAAAATACGACGGTCATAAACTTTGCGCGAAGTCGTGCGCGAGTCGAGTTTCGATCGGTTTTTCGTGCACCGTCTCGGAAATTCAAAATACTGGCCATTCACGTTGTATTAGCCCATGGTAAGTCGTATGACCATGGTTTCATGAAAAAACGCGACCGTCATAATCTTTGCGAGAGTCGAGTTTCGATCGGTTATTCGTGCACCGTCTTGGAAATTCAAAATACTGATCTTTCACGTCTTATTAGCCCATGGGAAGTCGTACAAGCTCGCTTTCGCAAAAAAATACGACGGTCAAAAACATTGCGCGAAGTCGCGCGCTGTGTCAAGTTTCGATTGGTTTTACGTGCACCATCTCGGAAATTCAAAATACTGGCCATTCACGATGTATTAGCCCATGGTAAGTCGTATGAGCATAGTTTCACGAAAAAACGCGACGGTCATAAACTTTGCACAGAGTCGAGTTTCGATCGATTTTTCGTGCACCGTCTCAGAAATTCAAAATACTGGCCTTTCCCGTCTTATTAGCCCATGGGAAGTCGTACAAGCACGCTTTCGCAAAAAAATACGACGGTCATAAACTTTGCGCGAAGTCGAGCGCGAGTCGAGTTTCGATCGGTTTTTCGTGCACCGTCTCGGAAATTTAAAATACTGGCCATTCACGTTGTATTAGCCCATGGTAAGTCGTATGAGCTTGGATTCACGAAAAAACGCAACGGTCATAAACTTTGCGCAGAGTCGAGTTTCGATCGGTTTTTCGTGCACCGTCTCGGAAATTCAAAATACTGGTCTTTCCCGTCTTATTAGCCCATGGGAAGTCGTACAAGCACGCTTTCGCAAAAAAATACGACGGTCATAAACTTTGCGCGAACTTTGCGCAAAGTCGAGTTTCGATCGGTTTTTCGTGCACCGTCACAGAAATTCAAAATACTGGTCATTCACGATGTATTAGCCCATGGTAAGTCTTCTGAGCATGGTTTCACAAAAAAACGCGATGGTCTTAAACTTTGCGCAGAGTCGAGTTTCGATCGGTTTTTCGTGCACCGTCTCGGAAATTCAAAATACTGGTATTTCCCGTCTTATTAGCCCATGGGAAGTCGTACAAGCACGCTTTCGCAAAAAAATATGATGGTCATAAACTTTGTGCGAACTTTGCGCAAAGTCGTGTTTCGATCGATTTTTCGTGCACCATCTCGGAAATTCAAAATACTGGCCATTCACCTTGTATTAGCCCATGGTAAGTCGTCTGAGCATGGTTTCACGAAAAAACGCGACGGTCATAAACTTTGCGCAGAGTCGAGTTTCGATCGAAAAAATACGACGGTCAAAAAGTTTGCGCGAAGTCGTGCACGAGTCGAGTTTCAATCGGTTTTTCGTGCACCGTCTCGGAAATTCAAAATACTGGCCATTCACGTTGTATTAGCCCATGGTTAGTCGTATGAGCTAGGTTTCACGAAAAAACGCAACGGTCATAAACTTTTTTTTTTTTTGGTAAGTAAAGATAATGTATTTTGTAAAAGATTTGTACAAAGATTTGTACTTCCCATGGTCTAGCTGTTTGGACATTGGACTTTGAATCCAGTAACCCGAGTTGAAATCTCGGTGGGACTTAATTTGTTTAACGGTCATAAACTTTGCGCAGAGTCGAGTTTCGATCGGTTTTTCGTGCACCATCTCGGAAATTCAAAATACTGGTCTTTCCCATCTTATTAGCCCATGGGAAGTCATACAAGCACGCTTTCGCAAAAAAATACGACGGTCATAAACTTTGCGCGAAGTCGTGCGCGAGTCGAGTTTCGATCGGTTTTTCGTGCACCGTCTCGGAAATTCAAAATACTGGCCATTCACGTTGTATTAGCCCATGGTAAGTCGTATAAGCATGGTTTCACGAAAAAACGCGACCGTCATAATCTTTGCGAGAGTCGAGTTTCGATCGGTTTTTCGTTCACCGTCTCAGAAATTCAAAATACAAGCACGCTTTCGCAAAAAAATACAACGGTCATAAACATTGCGCGAAGTCGAGTTTCGAACAGTTCGTCTCAGAAATTCAAAATACTGGCCATTCACGTTGTATTAGCCCATGGTAAGTCGTATGAGCATGGTTTCACGAAAAAACGCGACCGTTATAATCTTTGCGAGAGTCGAGTTTCGATCGGTTTTTCGTGCACCGTCTTGGAAATTCAAAATACTGGTCTTTCCCATCTTATTAGCCCATGGGAAGTCGTACAAGCTCGCTTTCGCAAAAAAATACGACGGTCAAAAACATTGCGCGAAGTCGCGCGCTGTGTCGAGTTTCGATTGGTTTTACGTGCACCATCTCGGAAATTCAAAATACTGGCCATTCACGATGTATTAGCCCATGGTAAGTCGTATGAGCATAGTTTCACGAAAAAACGCCACGGTCATAAACTTTGCGCAGAGTCGAGTTTCGATCGATTTTTCGTGCACCGTCTCGAAAATTCAAAATACTGGTCTTTCCCGTCTAATTAGCCCATGGGAAGTCGTACAAGCACGCTTTCGCAAAAAAATACGACGGTCATAAACTTTGCGCGAAGTCATGCGCGAGTCGAGTTTCGATCGATTTTTCGTGCAACGTCTCGGAAATTCAAAATACTGGCCATTCACGTTGTATTAGCCCATGGTAAGTCGTATGAGCATGGTTTCACGAAAAAACGCGACCGTCATAATCTTTGCGAGAGTTGAGTTTCGATCGGTTTTTCGTGCACCGTCTTGGAAATTCAAAATACTGGTCTTTCCCGTCTTATTAGCCCATGGGAAGTCGTACAAGCTCGCTTTCGCAAAAAAATATGACGGTCAAAAACATTGCGCGAAGTCGCGCGCTGTGTCGAGTTTCCATTGGTTTTACGGCACCATCTCGGAAATTCAAAATACTGGCCATTCACGATGTATTAGCCCATGGTAAGTCGTATAAGCATAGTTTCACGAAAAAATGCAACGGACATAAACTTTGCGCTGAGTCACGTTTCTATCGGTTTTTCGTGCACAGTCTCGAAAATTTAAAATACTGGCCATTCACGATGTATTAGCCCTTTGTATGTCGGATGAGCATGGTTTCACGAAAAAATGGGACAGCCATAAACTTTGCGCAGAGTCGAGTTTCGATCGGTTTTTCATGCACCATCTCGGAAATTCAAAATACTGGTCGCGCAGAGTCGAGTTTCGATCAGTTTTTCGTGCACCGTCTCGGAAATTCAAAATAGTGGTCTTTCCCGTCTTATTAGCCCATGAGAAGTGGTACAAGGATGCTTTCGAAAAAAAATATGACGGTCATAAACTTTGCACGAAGCCGCGCGCGAGTCGTAGTTTCGATCGGTTTTTCGTGCACCGTCTAGTAAATTCAAAATACTAGCCATTAACGATGAATTAGCCCATCGTAAGTCGTATGAGCTTGGTTTCACGAAAAAAATGCAACGGTCATAAACTTTACGCAGAGTCGAGTTTCGATCGGTTTTTCGTGCACCGTCTCGGAAATTCAAAATACTGGTCTTTCCCATCTTATTAGCCCATGGGAAGTCGTACAAGCATGCTTTCGCAAAAAAATACGACGGTCATAAACTTTGCGCGAACTTTGCGCAAAGTCATGTTTCGATCGGTTTTTCGTGCACCGTCACAGAAATTCAAAATACTGGTCATTCACGATGTATTAGCTCATGGTAAGTCATCTGAGCATGGTTTCACAAAAAAACGTGACGGTCATAAACTTTGCGCAGAGTCGAGTTTCGATCGATTTTTCGTGCACCGCCTCGGAAATTCAAAATACTGGTCTTTCCCGTATTATTAGCCCATGGGAAGTCGTCGAAGCACGCTTTCGCAAAAAAAATACGACGGTCATAAACTTTGCGCGAAGTCGTGCGCGAGTCGAGTTTCGATCGATTTTTCGTGCACCGTCTCGGAAATTCAAAATACTAGCCATTCACGATTTATTAGCCCATGGTAAGTCGTATGAGCATGGTTTCATTTTTTTTTGGTAAGTAAAGATAATGTATTTTGTAAAAGATTTGTACAAAGAAGTTTTGTCTGCACAAGCCATAGACTAAAGCCTGAAGTCTCTTAGTGTCGTCGAGAAGATTGCACCCCACCTAAAGAAGGTGAAATGGGTACGCTTCATCAAACTCATCTCCAAGAGTAGCACAAGGAAGTTAATAAATAATAAAATGTAATAGCTAGACTGTTCTGGACTACTTGTGGATACATCACAAAATATAAGCTTTGCCCCATATAATACATTACAATCTTCATCATTATTCGAGTGATTATTGACTAATGGAAAAATTGAATCTTGTGAAAATCTCTTTCTCTCTTCTTGTTAGGTGCTCTATATTCAATTCTTGCTCCATACATGATCGTGAGTCCTGAAGAATCTCTATCAGAATTTGAGCTTTGTTCATGTTGTGACACTCAAAAATTATGCCACACCTCTCCTTCCCAATTCACCAAATAGCACATCTGAATATAATTATTGCTAGTTGTGTAAGAGGCCCCTTTCTTGAGAAGCTTTGCATAAGCATTTCTAATTCATGATGCAAGTTTGGTCGTGGTAGCCTTTGAAGATCAAATCGCTTCAAGATCTCCTTCCATATCCAAGATGAATAATCACAAGCAAAGTAGAGATGGTCAACACTTTCTTCCTTTTGCATACACAAAGAGCACCGATTTACAATATAAATACCTCTTCGCTGCATATTGTCCATCGTAGGAAGTTTGCCGAGAAGGGCCTGCCATGTACATAAGGAATGTCGCTGTGAGCATGGACTATCCCATGTCCAACTACTTGGGATCCACTTGTTGTTTCGTCGTCTAATTTGGTTCCATGCAGATGTAGCACTAAATTTACCATTATCATAAAGCCAAATAAGCATATATGTAGAGTTGTTCTTGATTGGAATAGCCCTAATAGTCGGCCAAAGTAATAACATGTCAGGGGAGGTAGGGTTGGGAAGACACCATGTACCATTGTAAATGAATTCAGAAACCTTCCAGTCTTTGGGAGCCCCCAGATCCTGTCGTACTCTATCACCAAATATCTGAAATATACTTTTCCTATTCACCCAAGGATCATACCACATATTAATATTTTTTTTGGTAAGTAAAGATAATGTATTTTGTAAAAGATTTGTACAAAGAAGCTTTGTCTACACAAGCCATAGACTAAAGCCTGAAGTCTATTAGTGTAGTCGAGAAGATTGTACCCCACCTAAAGAAGGTGAAATGGGCGCACTTCATCAAACTTATTTCCAAGAGTAGCACAAGGAAGTTAATAAAAAATGCAATAGCTAGATTGTTCTGGAGTACTTGTGGATACATCACAAAATATAAGCTTTGCCCCATAATACATTACAATCTTCATCTTATTCGAGTGATTATTGACTAATGAAAAAATTGAATCTTGTGAAAATCTCTTTCTCTCTTCTTGTTAGGTGCTCTATATTCAATTCTTGCTCCATGCATGATCGTGAGTCCTGAAGAATCTCTATCAGAATTTGAGCTTTGTTCATGTTGTGACACTCAAAAATTCTGCCACACCTTTCCTTCCAAATCCACCAAATAGCACATCTGAATATAATTCTTGCTAGTTGTGTAAGAGGACCCTTTCTTGAGAAGCCTTGCATTAGCCTTTCTAGTTCATGATGCAAGTTTGGCCGTGGTAGCCTTTGAAGATCAAATCGCTTCAAGATCTCCTTCCATATCCAAGATGAATAATCACAAGCAAAGTATAGATGGTCAACACTTTCTTCCTTTTGCATACACAAAGAGCACCGATTTACAATATAAATACCTCTTCGCTGCATATTGTCCATCGTAGGAAGTTTGCCGAGAAGGGCCTGCCATGTACATAAGGAATGTCGCTGTGAGCATGGACTATCCCATGTCCAACTACTTGGGATCCACTTGTTGTTTCATCGTCTAATTTGGTTCCATGCAGATGTAGCACTAAATTTACCATTATCATGAAGTCAAATAAGCATATCTGAAGAGTTGTTCTTGATTGGAATAGCCCTAATAGTCGGCCAAAGTAATAACATGTCTGGGGAGGTAGGGTTAGGAAGACACCATGTACCATTGTTAATGAATTCAGAAACCTTCCAGTCTTTGGGAGCCCCCAGATCCTGTCGTACTCTATCACCAAATATCTGAAATATACTTTTCCCATTCACCCAAGGATCATACCACATATTAATATTGGTTCCAGAAGAAATCACATAAGAAATATTGTTACGTAGCCATCTCCTTGCCTTCAGAATTCCTTTCCAAGCAGCATAATGAGATGTTTTTGCAGATGCTTCCCAGATTGATTCCTTGGTAAGGTACCTAGCAAAAACCCATTGTGACCATAAAGAAGACTTGTTTTATAAAATATCCCATAATTGTTTTACCATACAAGCTTTATTCCAATCTCTAATATGTCGAAGATTCAAGCCCCCTTCATCATTCGGTTTGCAAATGTTGTCCCAATTCACCATATACATTGCCTTACCATCTGTGCCATTCCAAAAGAAGTTCATAAGTAATTTATCAATATCATTGAGAAACCCGGCTGGTAGAAGGAATGCATGAGACCAATAAATAGAATTCGAATAAGTTCAAGTCGTCCAGCTTTAGAAAGAAGCCTATTTTTCCAAGAGGAAATTCTGTTCTTAATTTTTTGCAGGATAGGCTGACAGGAGACTTTGTTGATTCCAGTGGATATAAGTGGAAGACCCAAGTAAGGAACCGGTAAATTTCCTTCAGCAACTCCCAATGTTTGAGCAATATGATCCTTATTTTCAATGCAAGCACCCACGTATACTTTGCTCTTTGCATGGTTTAGCTTAAGACCAGAAACTATACCACATATTAATATTGGTTCCAGAAGAAATCACATAAGAAATATTGTTACGTAGCCATCTCCTTCCTTGCCTTCAGTATTCCTTTCCAAGCAGCAGAATGAGATGTTTTTGCAGATGCTTCCCAGATTGATTCCTTGGTTAGGTACCTAGCAAAAACCCATTGTGACCATAAAGAAGACTTGTTTTGTAAAATATCCCATAATTGCTTTACTATACAAGCTTTATTCCAATCTCTAATATGTCGAAGATTCAGACCCCCTTCATCTTTCGGTTTGCAAATATTGTCCTAATTCACCATGTGCATTGCCGTACCATCTGTGCCGTTCCAAAAGAAGTTCATAAGTAATTTATCAATATCATGAAGAAGCCCGGCAGGTAGAAGAAATGCATGAGACCAATAAATAGAATAAGAGATCAACACAGATCGAATAAGTTCAAGTCGTCCAGCTTTAGAAAGAAGCCTATTTTTCCAAGAGGAAATTCTGTTCTTAATTTTTTGTAGGATAGGCTGACTGGAGACTTTGTTGATTCCAGTGGATACAAGTGGGAGACCCAAGTAAGGAACCGGTAAATTTCCTTCAGCAACTCCCAATGTTTGAGCAATATGATCCTTATTGTCAATGCAAGCACCCACATATACTTTGCTTTTTGCATGGTTTAGCTTAAGACCAGAAACTTTACCAAATTCATTAAGAATATCTGCCAGATTACTCACAGAAACTGGATCATCTCGAAGGAAGATAATAAAATGCCTATTGACTGAGTCAAAGGCCTTTCGTAAATCAGCTTTAAAATAGATCTTTTTTCCTCTTGTTTTTGAGTGTAGATCCTTAACCAAATCATTAGCAAGCATGACATTATGATGGATACTCCTCCCTTTAATAAAAGCAGCCTGATTAGTACTAATGACCTTATTCATGACCTTTTGCAGTCTATCTGCCAGCAACTTCGAGATAACCTTATAAATAAAGTTGCACAGTGAAATAGGACGGTAGTTCTCCAATGAATCGGCTCCATCATTTTTAGGCACTA
The DNA here is from genome assembly GCA_029747655.1 of Ensete ventricosum. Classification (NCBI taxonomy): domain Eukaryota; kingdom Viridiplantae; phylum Streptophyta; class Magnoliopsida; order Zingiberales; family Musaceae; genus Ensete; species Ensete ventricosum. The sequence continues at coordinate 42,205,879 of JAQQAF010000003.1, forward strand.
AATAATAAAAGTGCAATTCATTTCTTTAAGAATATGACATGAGGAGAAAAAATGTCGTCAAGCTTTTATGACATCGTTGCCTACAATAGACCATGCAATTTGATAAAACTCAGCTGGAAATCCGTCTGGACCAGGGCTTTTGTGCTTCGGGGACTTAAAAATAACTTTCACAATTTCATCATCCGTTATTGGGGCATTAAGATGAGAGAGGGCTTCAGAATCAAGTCGTCTTGTAGGCCCAACATGAATACTATTAGGCTGCTGCTCCTGATTGAGTAAGGAATAAAAAAAGTGCTTGGTGTAATTTTTAACCTCATCCAAATCCTCAATGAGATTACCATCTATACCTTTGCATTTTTTGATGCGATTAATAGCCCTTCTGGTAGCAATAGCAGCATAGAAAAATTTCGTATTAGAATCCCCTAGAGTAAGCCAATGCTGTCGTGACTTCTGTTTCAAAAAGCATTCCTCCTGCTTCAAAGCTTGCATAAAGTTATTTCTAGCAGCAGCCTCTTTGTATATAAGATTCGCATCCAGAGGTTGAAGATTTAGCTCGCTTTGCACAGCCATAAGTTCTTTCTTGCATAACTGAACCCTGTCGGTGATATTTCCAATTGTAGTTGAATTCCACTTCTTAAGTGCTGCTTTGCATGCTTTTAGTTTTTGACATAGGATGTAAGGGGGAGAACCAAATACATTAATGTCCCAAGCTGACTTAATAACTTCGAGGAACTTTGGGTGAGAACTCCACATATTAAAAAATCTAAAAGGTTTCTTGACTCTGGGTAGTGCTTTATTTGCATGTATATGCATAATAGAGTGATCCGAAAATAACTTAGCACCGTACTCAAGAAGTGAATCTGGGAAAACTGCTAACCATTCCTGATTAATCAAACATCTGTCAAGTCGAGCCATAATTTTTCTATCAGCATTACTTTGATTGTTCCATGAGAACCAATCACCTACAGATTTCATGTCAGTCAATGCAGTAGTATCTATACAATCATTAAAATGTTGAAGCTGACATTCGGAAAGCACTCTACCCCCCCACTTTCTCGTTTGTGTATCTGACAGTATTAAAGTCACCGAGAACAACCCAAGGTACTGTAGGATGACTATTTGCAATGCTAACCAGATCACGCCATAGAGCATTCCTGTCAGACATACTGTTAGATGCATAAATACCGGTAATATTGAATTGACATCCAGTCTGTTTATCCTCTGCCTTAAGATGAATGAATTGATTAGTAGCAGAAATAAACCAAGCAGTAACAAGGTTTGGATGCCATAAGACCCAAACTCGACCATAAGTATCCTGAGAATCATTAGTAAAAAGTTCTGCCACAGGCCATATTAAATTCTTCTGAACTCGAACACGATGAGTTTTAATTTTTGTTTCCACAAGAATCATAATATCACATGCAGCAGATCGGATTATTCTATTGAGCTCCCGACATTTCTCAGTCTTATTAAGTCCACGAACATTCCAACAGATTATTTTCATCAATACTGTAATGTACTATATGGGGCAAAGCTTATATTTTGTGATGTATCCACAGGTAGTCCAGAACAGTCTAGCTATTGTATTTTATTATTTATTAACTTTTTTGGTAAGTTATTATTTATTAACTTATGCTACTCTTGGAGATAAGTTTGATGAAGCGTGCCCATTTCACCTTCTTTAGGTGGGGTGCAATCTTCTCGACTACACTAAGAGACTTCAAACTTTAGTCTATGGCTTGTGTAGCCCATGGGAAGTCGTACAAACACGCTTTCGCAAAAAAATACAACGGTCATAAACTTTGCGCGAAGTCGTGCACGAGTCGAGTTTCGATCGGTTTTTCGTGCACCGTCTCTGAAATTCAAAATACTGGCCATTCACGATGTATTAGCCCATGGTAAGTCGTATGAGCATGGTTTCATGAAAAAATGCGACGGTCATAAACTTTGCGCAGAGTCGAGTTTCGATCGATTTTTCGTGCACCATCTCGGAAATTCAAAATACTGGTCTTTCCCATCTTATTAGCCCATGGGAAGTCGTACAAGCACGCTTTCGCAAAAAAATACGACGGTCATAAACTTTGCACGAAGTCGTGCGCGAGTCGAGTTTCGATTGGTTTTTCGTGCACCATCTCGGAAATTTAAAATACTGGCCATTCACGTTGTATTAGCCCATGGTAAGTCGTATGAGCATGGTTTCACGAAAAAACGCGACGGTCATAAACTTTGCGCAGAGTCGAGTTTCGATCGATTTTTCGTGCACCGTCTTGGAAATTCAAAATACTGGTCTTTCCCGTCTTATTAGCCCATGGGAAGTCGTACATGCACGCTTTCGCAAAAAAATATGACGGTCATAAACTTTGCGCGAAGTCGTGCGCTAGTCGAGTTTCGATCGGTTTTTCGTGCACCGTCTCGGAAATTCAAAATACTGGCCATTCACGTTGTATTAGCCCATGGTAAGTCGTATGAGCATGGTTTCACGAAATAACGCGACGGTCATAATCTTTGCGAGATTCGAGTTTCGATCGGTTTTTCGTGCACCGTCTTGGAAATTCAAAATACTGGTCTTTCCCGTCTTATTAGACCATGGGAAGTCGTACAAGCTCGCTTTCGCAAAAAAATACGACGGTCAAAAACATTGCGCGACGTCGCGCGCTGTGTCGAGTTTCGATTGGTTTTACATGCACCATCTCGGAAATTCAAAATACTGGTCATTCACGATGTATTAGCCCATGGTAAGTCGTATAAGCATAGTTTCACGAAAAAATGAATTCTTCTTCTCGACGGGATGCTCCTTCAATGAACCAGGCCCGAGGTCGTTCACGATCTAGATCACGACCTCCTGCTCCTATTTCCCGAGATCCTCGGCCTTGGAGTAGCCTCTTCAAGGCTCCAGTGGGTAGTCCGGATCTTCGACCGGACTTTTTTGCTCCAGAAGTACAGGCTGATCAGAAGATTGCTGTGTATGAGGCTATTGATTCTGACGAACTAATTGAGACATGGTCCATGGCAATTGTGGGCTACGTTGTTGGACTAAGAACATCATTTTTTCCATTATCCTCATATATCAGAACTCGATGGGGAATATCAACATTTGATCTTCATATGTTGGAGACCGGATTCTTTGTATGCAAGCTTTATTCTGAAGAAGATTTACAACGGGTCCTTAAAATTTTGGACTATCCGTGGTCATCCAATGATACTACGACGCTGGGCACCTGATGTGAGATTGGAGTTAGACAGTCTACAGTTTATCCCAATATGGGTTTCTTTCCATGGACTTCCACTACATCTCTAGGGTCGTCGTTTTATTGCAAAGCTTTGCAGCACCTTGGGACAGCCATTGTATATTGATAAGGCAACAGCTTCGCAAACGAGATTGACCTTTGCCAGAGCTTGTGTAATGGTTTCTTTTGATGAGGAACTACCGAATGAAGTTTCTTACCGTGATCTTGATGGGAGCACTCGAAAGGTGAAAGTCTCATATTCTTGGAAGCCACAACGATGCAAGGTTTGTCTATCTTTTGGACATGTAAATGGTGCTTGCCATCAGCCTTCACAAAAAATCACACAGGTCTACCGACCACGCCAAGAGCCACAGAATGGGGTCATTACCACTAAACCAAGCACTGATACTCCAGTGCCAACAGAGATGATGGCGGAGAAGATGAATGAGCACTCTGACTCGTTGGGGCAGCGACAGGAACAAGAGAAAGACAAGTTAGGACTTTCATCTTTTCCTATTATATCAGAGACTTTCACTGCAGGAGCTTCCCATGGTTCTCACTCCCCAATAACAACATCGCCGTCACGAATCATTCCTTCAGATAATCAGGAAATTTTATTTCAACAATCTCTTGGGAACAAAGACATTGTAACTCACCAAACTCATCGCTCTTCGACACATCCCACTATTCAGGACTCCTTGCCTCAAGGTACGCAAAAGTTTAAACATTTGCAAGCTGTGGATGAGGTGGATAAATATAGGAATAAAGGATTAAAGGGTAAAGATATTATGCGAGAGGACCATGTAAAATCAAAGGATAAGAAAAAGGATGGTAGTGTCCTCCCAAAATCGCATGCTCTTCCTTCTATCTAGTATTGATGAAAATAATCTGTTGGAATGTTCGTGGACTTAATAAGACTGAGAAATGTCGGGAGCTCAATAGAATAATCCGATCTGCTGCATGTGATATTGTGATTCTTGTGGAAACAAAAATTAAAACCCATCGTGTTCGAGTTCAGAAGAATTTAATATGGCCTGAGGCAGAACTTTTTACTAATGATTCTCAGGATACTTATGGTCGAGTTTGGGTCTTATGGCATCCTAACCTTGTTACTGCTTGGTTTATTTCTGCTACTAATCAATTCATTCATCTTAAGGCAGAGGATAAACAGACTGGATGTCAATTCAATATTACCGGTATTTATGCATCTAACAGTATGTTTGATAGGAATGCTCTATGGCGTGATCTGGTTAGCATTGCAAATAGTTATCCTACAGTACCTTGGGTTATTCTCGGTGACTTTAATACTGTCAGATACACAAATGAGAAAGTGGGGGGTAGAGTGCTTTCCGAATGTCAGCTTCAACATTTTAATGATTGTATAGATACTGCTGCATTGACTGACATGAAATTTGTAGGTGATTGGTTCTCATGGAACAATCAAAGTACTGCTGATAGAAAAATTATGGCTCGACTTGACAGATGTTTGACTAATCAAGAATAGTTAGCAGTTTTCCCAGATTCACTTTTTGAGTACGGTGCTAAGTTATTTTCGGATCACTCTATTATGCATATACATGCAGATAAAGCACTACCCAGAGTCAAGAAACCTTTTAGATTTTTTAATATGTGGAGTTCTCACCCTAAGTTCCTCGAAGTTATTAAGTCAGCTTGGGACATTAATGTATTTGGTTCTCCTCCTTACATCCTATGTCAAAAGCTAAAAGCATGCAAAGCAGCACTTAAGAAGTGGAATTCAACTACATTCGGAAATATCACCAACAGGGTTCAGTTATTGAAGAAAGAACTTATGACTGTGCAAAGCGAGCTAAATCTTCAACCTCTGGATGCGAATCTTATATACAAAGAGGCTACTGCTAGAAATAACTTTATGCAAGCTTTGAAGCAGGAGGAATGCTTTTTGAAACAGAAGTCACGACAGCATTGGCTTACTCTAGGGGATTCTAATACGAAGTTTTTCTATGCTGCTATTGCTACCAGAAGGGCTACTAATCGTATCAAAAAATGCAAAGGTATAGATGGTAATCTCATTGAGGATTTGGATGAGGTTAAAAATTACACCGAGCAATTTTTTTATTCCTTACTCAATCAGGAGCAGCAGCCTAATAGTATTCATGTTGGGCCTACAAGATGACTTGATTCTGAAGCCCTCTCTCATCTTAATGCCCCAATAACGGATGATGAAATTATGAAAGTTGTTTTTAAGTCCCCGAAGCACAAAAGCCCTAGTCCAGACGGATTTCCAACTGAGTTTTATCAAATTGCATGGTCTATTGTAGGCAACGATGTCATAAAAGCTTGTCGACATTTTTTCTCCTCAGGTCATATTCTTAAAGAAATGAATTGCACTTTTATTTCATTAGTGCCTAAAAATGATGGAGCCGATTCATTGGAGAACTACCGTCCTATTTCACTGTGCAACTTTATTTATAAGGTTATCTCGAAGTTACTGGCAGATAGACTACAAAAGGTCATGAATAAGGTCATTAGTCCTAATCAGGCTGCTTTTATTAAAGGGAGGAGTATCCATCATAATGTCCTGCTTGCTAATGATTTGGTTAAGGATCTACACTCAAAAACAAGAGGGAAAAAGATCTGTTTTAAAGCTGATTTACGAAAGGCCTTTGACTCAGTCAATAGGCATTTTATTTACATGATGCTCCATAATATGGGCTTCCCTCAGCACTGGGTTCAATGGATTCAATGTTGCTTGGAAACTCCAAAATTTTCGATTCTCTTTAATGGTTCACCTATTGGCTTCTTCGGGAGTAAGAATGGCATTCGGCAAGGCGATCCACTATCTCCTTATCTTTTTACGATTGCAATGGAAGGGCTCAGTTGTATGTTAGAAGAGGCTGTTTCCAATGGCAAAATTAAGGTACCATATTATGGTTATTTTTATATCTCTCACATAACATTTGCTGATGACCTTATTATCTTCCTTCGAGATGATCCAGTTTCTGTGAGTAATCTGGCAGATATTCTTAATGAATTTGGTATAGTTTCTGGTCTTAAGCTAAACCATGCAAAGAGCAAAGTATACGTGGGTGCTTGCATTGAAAATAAGGATCATATTGCTCAAACATTGGGAGTTGCTGAAGGAAATTTACCGGTTCCTTACTTGGGTCTTCCACTTATATCCACTGGAATCAACAAAGTCTCCTGTCAGCCTATCCTACAAAAAATTAAGAACAGAATTTTCTCTTGGAAAAATAGGCTTCTTTCTAAAGCTGGACGACTTGAACTTATTCGATCAGTGTTGATCTCTTATTCTATTTATTGGTCTCATGCATTCCTTCTACCAACCGGGCTTCTCAATGATATTGATAAATTACTTATGAACTTCTTTTGGAATGGCACAGATGGTAAGGCAATGCATATGGTGAATTGGGACAACATTTGCAAACCGAAGGATGAAGGGGGCTTGAATCTTCGACATATTAGAGATTGGAATAAAGCTTGTATGGTAAAGCAATTATGGGATATTTTACAAAACAAGTCTTCTTTATGGTCACAATGGGTTTTTGCTAGGTACCTTACCAAGGAATTAATCTGGGAAGCATTTGCAAAAACATCTCATTCTGCTGCTTGGAAAGGAATTCTGAAGGCAAGGAGATGGCTACGTAACAATATTTCTTATGTGATTTCTTCTGGAACCAATATTAATATGTGGTATGATCCTTGGGTGAATGGGAAAAGTATATTTCAGATATTTGGTGATAGAGTACGACAGGATCTGGGGGCTCCCAAAGACTGGAAGGTTTCTGAATTCATTAACAATGGTACATGGTGTCTTCCCAACCCTACCTCCCCAGACATGTTATTACTTTGGCCGACTATTAGGGCTATTCCAATCAAGAACAACTCTTCAGATATGCTTATTTGGCTTCATGATAATGATAAATTTAGTGCTACATCTGCATGGAACCAAATTAGACGACGAAACAACAAGTGGATCCCAAGTAGTTGGACATGGGATAGTCCATGCTCACAGCGACATCTACTTTGCTTGTGATTATTCATCTTGGATATGGAAGGAGATCTTGAAGCGATTTGATCTTCAAAGGCTACCACGGCCAAACTTGCATCATGAACTAGAAAGGCTAATGCAAGGCTTCTCAAGAAAGGGTCCTCTTACACAACTAGCAAGAATTATATTCAGATGTGCTATTTGGTGGATTTGGAAGGAGAGGTGTGGCAGAATTTTTGAGTGTCACAACATGAACAAAGCTCAAATTCTGATAGAGATTCTTCAGGACTCACGATCATGCATGGAGCAAGAATTGAATATAGAGCACCTAACAAGAAGAGAAAGAGATTTTCATAAGATTCAATTTTTTCATTAGTCAATAATCACTCGAATAATGATGAAGATTGTAATGTATTATGGGGCAAAGCTTATATTTTGTGATGTATCCATAAGTACTCCTGAACAGTCTAGCTATTGCTTTTTTTATTAACTTCCTTGTGCTACTCTTGGAAATGAGTTTGATGAAGTGTGCCAATTTCACCTTCTTTAGGTGGGGTACAATCTTCTCGACAACACTAAGAGACTTCAGGCTTTAGTCTATGGCTTGTGTAGACAAAGCTTCTTTGTACAAATCTTTTACAAAATACATTATCTTTACTTACCAAAAAAAAAAAATGCGACGGTCATAAACTTTGCGCAGAGTCGAGTTTCGATTGGTTTTTCGTGCACCGTCTCTGAAATTCAAAATACTGGCCATTCACGATGTATTAGCCCATGGTAAGTCGTATGAGAATGGTTTCATGAAAAAATGCGACGGTCATAAACTTTGCGCAGAATCGAGTTTCGATCGATTTTTCGTGCACCGTCTCAGAAATTCAAAATACTGGACTTTCCCGTCTTATTAGCCCATGGGAAGTCGTACAAGCACGCTTTCGCAAAAAAATACGACGGTCATAAACTTTGCGCGAAGTCGTGCGCGAGTCGGGTTTCGATCTGTTTTTCGTGCACCGTCTCGGAAACTCAAAATACTGGCCATTCACGTTGTATTAGCCCATGGTAAGTCGTATGAGCTTGGTTTCACGAAAAAACGCGACGGTCATAAACTTTGCGCATAGTCGAGTTTCGATCGGTTTTTCGTGCAACTTCTCGGAAATTCAAAATACTGGTCTTTCCCGTCTTATTAGCCCATGGGATGTCGTACAAGCACGCTTTCGTAAAAAAATACGACGGTCATAAATTTTGCGCGAACTTTGCGCGAACTTTGCGCAAAGTCGAGTTTCGATCGGTTTTTCGTGCACCGTCACAGAAATTCAAAATACTGGCCATTCACGATGTATTAGCCCATGGTAAGTCGTCTGAGCATGGTTTCACGAAAAAACGCGACGGTCATAAACTTTGCGCAGAGTCGAGTTTCGATCGATTTTTCGTGCACCGTCTCGAAAATTCAAAATACTGGTCTTTCCCGTCTTATTAGCCCATGGGAAGTCGTACAAGCACGCTTACGCAAAAAAATATTACGGTCATAAACTTTGCGCGAAGTCGTGCGCTAGTCGAGTTTCGATCGGTTTTTCGTGCACCTTCTTGGAAATTCAAAATACTGGCCATTCACTTTGTATTAGCCTATGGTAAGTCATATGAGCATTGTTTCACGAAATAACGCGACAGTCATAATCTTTGCGAGAGTCGAGTTTCGATCGGTTTTTCGTGCACCGTCTTGGAAATTCAAAATACTGGTCTTTCCCGTCTTATTAGACCATGGGAAGTCGTACAAGCTCGCTTTCGCAAAAAAATACGACGGTCAAAAACATTGCGCGACGTCGCGCGCTGTGTCGAGTTTCGATTGGTTTTACATGCACCATCTCGGAAATTCAAAATACTAGCCATTCACGATGTATTGGTAAGTCGTATGAGCATAGTTTCACGAAAAAATGCGATGGTCATAAACTTTGCGCAGAGTCGAGTTTCGATTGGTTTTTCGTGCACCGTCTCTGAAATTCGAAATACTGGCCATTCACGATGTATTAGCCCATGGTAAGTCGTATGAGCATGGTTTCATGAAAAAACGCGACGGTCATAAACTTTGCGCAGAGTCGAGTTTCGATCGATTTTTCGTGCACCGTCTCGGGAAATTGAAAATAGAGGTCTTTCCCGTCTTATTAGCCCATGCGAAGTCGTACAAGCACGCTTTCGCAAAAAAATACGACGGTCATAAACTTTGCACGAAGTCGTGCGCGAGTCGGGTTTCGATCGGTTTTTCGTGCACCATCTCGGAAACTCAAAATACTGGCCATTCACGTTGTATTAGCCCATGGTAAGTCGTATGAGCATGATTTCATGAAAAAACGCGACGGTCATAAACTTTGCGCAGAGTCGAGTTTCGATCGGTTTTTCGTTCACCGTCTCGGAAATTCAAAATACTGTTCTTTCCCGTCTTATTAGCCCATGGGAAGTCGTACAAGCACGCTTTCACAAAAAAATACAACGGTCGTAAACTTTGCGCGAAGTCGCGTGCGAGTCGAGTTTCGAACGGTTTTTCGTGCACCATCTCAGAAATTCAAAATACTGGCCATTCACGATGTATTAGCCCATGGTAAGTCGTATGAGCAGGGTTTCATGAAAAAGCGCGACGGTCATAAACTTTGCGCAGAGTCGAGTTTCGATTGATTTTTCGTGCACCGTCTCGGAAATTGAAAATAGAGGTCTTTCCCGTCTTATTAGCCCATGCGAAGTCGTACAAGCACGCTTTCGCAAAAAAATACGACGGTCATAAACTTTGCACGAAGTCGTGCGCGAGTCGGGTTTCGATCGGTTTTTCGTGCACCATCTCGGAAACTCAAAATACTGGCCATTCACGTTGTATTAGCCCATGGTAAGTCGTATGAGCATGATTTCATGAAAAAACGCGACGGTCATAAACTTTGCGCAGAGTCGAGTTTCGATCGGTTTTTCGTTCACCGTCTCGGAAATTCAAAATACTGTTCTTTCCCGTCTTATTAGCCCATGGGAAGTCGTACAAGCACGCTTTCACAAAAAAATACAACGGTCGTAAACTTTGCGCGAAGTCGCATGCGAGTCGAGTTTCGAACGGTTTTTTCGTGCACCGTCTCAGAAATTCAAAATACTGGCCATTCACGATGTATTAGCCCATGGTAAGTCGTATGAGCAGGGTTTCATGAAAAAGCGCGACGGTCATAAACTTTGCGCAGAGTCGAGTTTCAATTGATTTTTCGTGCACCGTCTCGGAAATTGAAAATAGAGGTCTTTCCCGTCTTATTAGCCCATGCGAAGTCGTACAAGCACGCTTTCGCAAAAAAATACGACGGTCATAAACTTTGCACGAAGTCGTGCGCGAGTCGGGTTTCGATCGGTTTTTTCGTGCACCATCTCGGAAACTCAAAATACTGGCCATTCACGTTGTATTAGCCCATGGTAAGTCGTATGAGCATGATTTCATGAAAAAACGCGACGGTCATAAACTTTGCGCAGAGTCGAGTTTCGATCGGTTTTTCGTTCACCGTCTCGGAAATTCAAAATACTGTTCTTTCCCGTCTTATTAGCCCATGGGAAGTCGTACAAGCACGCTTTCACAAAAAAATACAACGGTCGTAAACTTTGCGCGAAGTCGCGTGCGAGTCGAGTTTCGAACGGTTTTTTCGTGCACCGTCTCAGAAATTCAAAATACTGGCCATTCACGATGTATTAGCCCATGGTAAGTCGTATGAGCAGGGTTTCATGAAAAAGCGCGACGGTCATAAACTACCGAATGAAGTTTCTTACCGTGATCTTGATGGGAGCACTCGAAAGGTGAAAGTCTCATATTCTTGGAAGCCACAACGATGCAAGGTTTGTCTATCTTTTGGATATGTAAATGGTGCTTGCCAACAGCCTTCACAAAAAATAACACAGGTCTACCGACCACGCCAAGAGCCACAGAATGGGGTCATTACCACTAAACCAAGCACTGATACTCCAGTGCCAACAGAGATGATGGCGGAGAAGATGAATGAGCACTCTGACTCGTTGGGGCAGCGACACGAACAGGAGAAAGACAAGTCAGGACTTTCATCTTTTCCTATTATATCAGAGACTTTTACTGCAGGAGCTTCCCATGGTTCTCACTCCCCAATAACAACCTCGCCGTCAACAACCTCTTGGGAACAAAGACATTGCAACTCACCAAACTCATCGCTCTTCGACACATCTAACTATTCAGGACTCCTTGCCTCAAGGTACGCAAAAGTTTAAACATTTGCAAGCTTTGGATGAGGTGGATAAATATAGGAATAAAGGATTAAAGGGTAAAGATATTATGCGGGAGGACCATGTAAAATCAAAGGATAAGAAAAAGGATGGTAGTGTCCTCCCAAAATCGCATGCTCTTCCTTCTATCTAGTATTGATGAAAATAATCTGTTGGAATGTTCGTGGACTTAATAAGACTGAGAAATGTCGGGAGCTCAATAGAATAATCCGATCTGCTGCATGTGATATTGTGATTCTTGTGGAAACAAAAATTAAAACCCATCGTGTTCGAGTTCAGAAGAATTTAATATGGCCTGAGGCAGAACTTTTTACTAATGATTCTCAGGATACTTATGGTCGAGTTTGGGTCTTATGGCATCCTAACCTTGTTACTGCTTGGTTTATTTCTGCTACTAATCAATTCATTCATCTTAAAGCAGAGGATAAACAGACTGGATGTCAATTCAATATTACCGGTATCTATGCATCTAATAGTATGACTGACAGGAATGCTCTATGGCGTGATCTGGTTAGCATTGCAAATAGTTATCCTACAGTACCTTGGGTTGTTCTCGGTGACTTTAATACTGTCAGATACACAAATGAGAAAGTGGGAGGTAGAGTGCTTTCCGAATGTCAGCTTCAACATTTTAATGATTGTATAGATACTGCTGCATTGACTGACATGAAATCTGTAGGTAATTGGTTCTCATGGAACAATCAAAGTACTACTGATAGAGAAATTATGGCTCGACTTGACAGATGTTTGATAAATCAGGAATGGTTAGAAGTTTTCCCAGATTCACTTCTTGAGTACAGTGCTAAGTTATTTTCGGATCACTCTATTATGCATATACATGCAGATAAAGCACTACCCAGAGTCAAGAAACCTTTTAGATTTTTTAATATGTGGAGTTCTCACCCTAAGTTCCTCGAAGTTATTAAGTCAGCTTGGGACATTAATGTATTTGGTTCTCCTCCTTACATCTTATGTCAAAAGCTAAAAGCATGCAAAGCAGCACTTAAGAAGTGGAATTCAACTACATTCGGAAATATCACCAACAGGGTTCAGTTATGCAAGAAAGAACTTATGACTGTGCAAAGCGAGCTAAATCTTCAACCTCTGGATGCGAATCTTATATACAAAGAGGCTGCTGCTAGAAATAACTTTATGCAAGCTTTGAAGCAGGAGGAATGCTTTTTGAAACAGAAGTCACGACAGCATTGGCTTACTCTAGGGGATTCTAATACGAAGTTTTTCTATGCTGCTATTGCTACCAGAAGGGCTACTAATCGTATCAAAAAATGCAAAGGTATAGATGGTAATCTCATTGAGGATTTGGATGAGGTTAAAAATTACACCGAACAATTTTTTTATTCCTTACTCAATCAGGAGCAGCAGCCTAATAGTATTCATGTTGGGCCTACAAGACGACTTGATTCTGAAGCCCTCTCTCATCTTAATGCCCCAATAACGGATGATCAAAATTGTGAAAGTTATTTTTAAGTCCCGAAGCACAAAAGCCCTGGTCCATATGGATTTCCAGCTGAGTTTTATCAAATTGCATGGTCTATTGTAGGCAACGATGTCATAAAAGCTTGTCGACATTTTTTCTCCTCAGGTCATATTCTTAAAGAAATGAATTACACTTTTATTTCTTTAGTGCCTAAAAATGATGGAGCCGATTCATTGGAGAACTACCGTCCAATTTCACTGTGCAACTTTATTTATAAGGTTATCTCGAAGTTACTGACAGATAGACTACAAAAGGTCATGAATAAGGTCATTAGTCCTAATCAGGCTGCTTTTATTAAAGGGAGGAGTATCCATCATAATGTCCTGCTTGCTACTGATTTGGTTAAGGATCTACACTCAAAAACAAGAGGGAAAAAGATCTGTTTTAAAGCTGATTTAAGAAAGGCCTTTGACTCAGTCAATAGGCATTTTATTTACATGATGCTCCATAATATAGGCTTCCCTCAGCACTGGGTTCAATGGATTCAATGTTGCTTGGAAACTCCAAAATTTTCGATTCTCTTTAATGGTTCACCTATTGGCTTCTTCGGGAGTAAGAATGGCATTCGGCAAGGCGATCCACTATCTCCTTATCTTTTTACGATTGCAAAGGAAGGGCTCAGTTGTATGTTAGAAGAGGTTGTTTCCAATGGCAAAATTAAGGTACCATATTATGGTTCTGTTTATATCTCTCACATAACATTTGCTGATGACCTTATTATCTTCCTTCGAGATGATCCAGTTTCTGTGAGTAATCTAGCAGATATTCTTAATGAATTTGGTATAATTTCTGGTCTTAAGCTAAACCATGCAAAGAGCAAAGTATACGTGGGTGCTTGCATTGAAAATAAGGATCATATTGCTCAAACATTAGGAGTTGCTGAAGGAAATTTACCGGTTCCTTACTTGGGTCTTCCACTTATATCCACTGGAATCAACAAAGTCTCCTGTCAGCCTATCCTACAAAAAATTAAGAACAGAATTTCCTCTTGGAAAAATAGGCTTCTTTCTAAAGCTGGACGACTTGAACTTATTCGACCAGTGTTGATCTCTTATTCTATTTATTGGTCTCATGCATTCCTTCTACCAGCCGGGCTTCTCAATGATATTGATAAATTACTTATGAACTTCTTTTGGAATGACACAGATGGTAAGGCAATGCATATGGTGAATTGGGAGAACATTTGCAAACCAAAGGATGAAGGGGGCTTGAATCTTCGACATATTAGAGATTAGAATAAAGCTTGTATGGTAAAGCAATTATGTGATATTTTACAAAACAAGTCTTCTTTATGGTCACAATGGGTTTTTGCTAGGTACCTTACCAAAGAATCAATCTGGGAAGCATCTGCAAAAGCATCTCATTCTGCTGCTTGGAAAGGAATTCTGAAGGCAAGGAGATGTCTACGTAACAATATTTCTTATGTGATTTCTTCTGGAACCAATATTAATATGTGGTATGATCCTTGGGTGAATGGGAAAAGTATATTTCAGATATTTGGTGATAGAGTACGACAGGATCTGGGGGCTCCCAAAGACTGGAAGGTTTCTGAATTCATTAACAATGGTACATGGTGTCTTCCTAACCCTACCTCCCCAGACATGTTATTACTTTGGCCGACTATTAGGGCTATTCCAATCAAGAACAACTCTTCAGATATGCTTATTTGGCTTCATGATAATGGTAAATTTAGTGCTACATCTGCATGGAACCAAATTAGACGACGAAACAACAAGTGGATCCCAAGTAGTTGGACATGGGATAATCCATGCTCACAGCGACATTCCTTATGTACATGGCAGGCCCTTCTCGGCAAACTTCCTACGATGGACAATATGCAGCGGAGAGGTATTTATATTGTAAATCGGTGCTCTTTGTGTATGTAAAAGGAAGACAGTGTTGACCATCTCTACTTTGCTTGTGATTATTCATCTTGGATATGGAAGGAGATCTTGAAGCGATTTGATCTTCAAAGGCTACCGCGGCCAAACTTGCATCATGAACTAGAAAGGCTAATGCAAGGCTTCTCAAGAAAGGGTCCTCTTACACAACTAGCAAGAATTATATTCAGATGTGCTATTTGGTGGATTTGGAAGGAGAGGTGTGGCAGAATTTTTGAGTGTCACAACATGAACAAAGCTCAAATTCTGATAGAGATTCTTCAGGACTCACGATCATGCATGGAGCAAGAATTGAATATAGAGCACCTAACTAGAAGAGAGAAAGAGATTTTCACAAGATTCAATTTTTTCATTAGTTAATAATCACTCGAATAATGATGAAGATTGTAATGTATTATGGAGCAAAGCTTATATTTTGTGATGTATCCACAAGTACTCCAGAACAGTCTAGCTATTGCATTTTTTATTAACTTCCTTGTGCTACTCTTGGAAATGAGTTTGATGAAGTGTGCCCATTTCACCTTCTTTAGGTTGGGTACAATCTTCTCGACTACACTAAGAGACTTCAGGCTTTAGTCTATGGCTTGTGTAGACAAAGCTTCTTTGTACAAATCTTTTACAAAATATATTATCTTTACTTACCAAAAAAGTATTTTGAATTTCTGAGACGGTGAACGAAAAACCGTTCGAAACTCGACTCGCGCGCGAATTCGCGCAAAGTTTATGACCGTTGTATTTTTTTGCGAAAGCGTGCTTGTACGTCCTATGTGCTAATAAGACGGGAAAGAACAGTATTTTGAATTTCCGAGACGGTGAACGAAAAACCGATCGAAACTCGACTCTGCGCAAAGTTTAAGACCGTCTTGTTTTTTCGTGAAACCATGCTCAGACGACTTACCATGGGCTAATACATCGTGAATGACCAGTATTTTGAATTTCTGTGACGGTGCACGAAAAAACCGATCGAAACTCGACTTTGCGCAAAGTTCGCGCAAAGTTTATGACCGTCGTATTTTTTTGCGAAAGCGTGCTTGTACGACTTCCCATGGGCTGATAAGACGGGACAGACCAGTATTTTGAATTTCCGAGACGGTGCACGAAAAACCGATCGAAACTCGACTCTGCGCAAAGTTTATGACCGTTGCGTTTTTTCGTGAATCCAAGTTCATACGACTTACCATGGGCTAATACATCGTTAATAGCTAGTATTTTGAATTTACGAGATGGTGCATGAAAAATCGATCGAAACTACGACTCGCGCGCGGCTTCGTGCAAAGTTTATGACAGTCGTATTTTTTTTCGAAAGCATGCTTGTACCACTTCTCATGGGCTAATAAGACGGGAAAGACCACTATTTTGAATTTCCGAAACGGTGCACGAAAAACTGATCGAAACTCGACTCTGCGCGACCAGTATTTTGAATTTCCGAGACGGTGAACGAAAAATCGATCGAAACTCGACTCTGCGCAAAGTTTAAGACCGTCGCGTTTTTTCGTGAAACCATGCTCAGACGACTTACCATGGGCTAATACATCGTGAATGACCAGTATTTTGAATTTCTGTGACGGTGCACGAAAAATCGATCGAAACTCGACTTTGCGCAAAGTTCGCGCAAAGTTTTTGACCGTCGTATTTTTTTGCGAAAGTGTGCTTGTACGACTTCCCATGGGATAATAAGATGGGAAAGACCAGTATTTTGAATTTCCGAGACGGTGCACGAAAAACCTATCGAAACTCGACTCTGCACAAAGTTTATGACCGTTGCGTTTTTTCGTGAAACCAAGCTCATACGACTTACCATGGGCTAATACAACGTGAATGGCCAGTATTTTGAATTTCCGAGACGGTGCATCAAAAATTGATCGAAACTCGACTCGCGCACGACTTCGCGCAAAGTTTATGACCGTCATATTTTTTTGCGAAAGCGTGCTTGTACGACATCCGATGGGCTAATAAGACGGGAACGACCAGTATTTTGAATTTCCGAGACGGTGCACGAAAAATCGATCGAAACTCGACTCTGCGCAAAGTTTATGACCGTCGTGTTTTTTCATGAAACCATGCTCATACGACTTACCATGGGCTAATACATCGTTAATGGCCAGTATTTTGAATTTCAGAGACGGTGCACGAAAAATCGTTCGAAACTCGACTCGCGCGCGACTTCGCGCAAAGTTTACGACCGTTGTATTTTTTTGCGAAAGCGTGCTTGTACGACTTCCCATGGGCTAATAAGACGGGAAAGAACAGTATTTTGAATTTCCGAGACGGTGAACGAAAAACCGATCGAAACTCGACTCTGCGCAAAGTTTATAACCGTCGCGTTTTTTCGTGAAACCATGCTCAGACGACTTACCATGGGCTAATACATCGTGAATGGCCAGTATTTTGAATTTTTGTTACGGTGCACGAAAAACCGATCGAAACTCGACTTTGCGCAAAGTTCGCGCAAAGTTTATGACCGTCGTATTTTTTTGCGAAAGCGTGCTTGTACGACATCCCATGGGCTAATAAGACGGGAAAGACCAATATTTTGAATTTCCGAGAAGTTGCACGAAAAACCGATCGAAACTCGACTCTGCGGAAAGTTTATGACCGTCGCGTTTTTTTGTGAAACCATGGTCATACGACTTACCATGGGCTAATACAACGTGAATGGCCAGTATTTTGAATTTCCGAGACGGTGCATGAAAAACCGATCGAAACTCGACTCGCGCACGACTTCGCGCAAAGTTTATGACCGTCGTATTTTTTTGCGAAAGCGTGCTTGTACGACTTCCCATGGGCTAATAAGACGGGAAAGACCAGTATTTTAAATTTCTGAGACGGTGCACGAAAAATCAATCGAAACTCGACTCTGCGCAAAGTTTATGACCGTCGCGCTTTTTCATGAAACCCTGCTCATACGACTTACCATGGGCTAATACATCGTGAATGGCCAGTATTTTGAATTTCTGAGACGGTGCACGAAAAACCGTTCGAAACTCGACTCGCACGCGACTTCGCGCAAAGTTTACGACCGTTGTATTTTTTTGTGAAAGCGTGCTTGTACGACTTCCCATGGGCTAATAAGACGGGAAAGAACAGTATTTTGAATTTCCGAGACGGTGAACGAAAAACCGATCGAAACTCGACTCTGCGCAAAGTTTATGACCGTCGCGTTTTTTCATGAAATCATGCTCATACGACTTACCATGGGCTAATACAACGTGAATGGCCAGTATTTTGAGTTTCCGAGATGGTGCACGAAAAACCGATCGAAACCCGACTCGCGCACGACTTCGTGCAAAGTTTATGACCGTCGTATTTTTTTGCGAAAGCGTGCTTGTACGACTTCGCATGGGCTAATAAGACGGGAAAGACCTCTATTTTCAATTTCCGAGACGGTGCACGAAAAATCGATCGAAACTCGACTCTGCGCAAAGTTTATGACCGTCGCGTTTTTTCATGAAACCATGCTCATACGACTTACCATGGGCTAATACATCGTGAATGGCCAGTATTTCGAATTTCAGAGACGGTGCACGAAAAACCAATCGAAACTCGACTCTGCGCAAAGTTTATGACCATCGCATTTTTTCGTGAAACTATGCTCATACGACTTACCAATACATCGTGAATGGCTAGTATTTTGAATTTCCGAGATGGTGCATGTAAAACCAATCGAAACTCGACACAGCGCGCGACGTCGCGCAATGTTTTTGACCGTCGTATTTTTTTGCGAAAGCGAGCTTGTACGACTTCCCATGGTCTAATAAGACGGGAAAGACCAGTATTTTGAATTTCCAAGACGGTGCACGAAAAACCGATCGAAACTCGACTCTCGCAAAGATTATGACTGTCGCGTTATTTCGTGAAACAATGCTCATATGACTTACCATGGGCTAATACAAAGTGAATGGCCAGTATTTTGAATTTCCAAGAAGGTGCACGAAAAACCGATCGAAACTCGACTAGCGCACGACTTCGCGCAAAGTTTATGACCGTAATATTTTTTTGCGTAAGCGTGCTTGTACGACTTCCCATGGGCTAATAAGACAGGAAAGACCAGTATTTTGAATTTTCGAGACGGTGCACGAAAAATCGATCGAAACTCGACTCTGCGCAAAGTTTATGACCGTCGCGTTTTTTCGTGAAACCATGCTCAGACGACTTACCATGGGCTAATACATCGTGAATGGCCAGTATTTTGAATTTCTGTGACGGTGCACGAAAAACCGATCGAAACTCGACTTTGCGCAAAGTTCGCGCAAAGTTCGCGCAAAATTTATGACCGTCGTATTTTTTTACGAAAGCGTGCTTGTACGACATCCCATGGGCTAATAAGACGGGAAAGACCAGTATTTTGAATTTCCGAGAAGTTGCACGAAAAACCGATCGAAACTCGACTATGCGCAAAGTTTATGACCGTCGCGTTTTTTTCGTGAAACCAAGCTCATACGACTTACCATGGGCTAATACAACGTGAATGGCCAGTATTTTGAGTTTCCGAGACGGTGCACGAAAAACAGATCGAAACCCGACTCGCGCACGACTTCGCGCAAAGTTTATGACCGTCGTATTTTTTTGCGAAAGCGTGCTTGTACGACTTCCCATGGGCTAATAAGACGGGAAAGTCCAGTATTTTGAATTTCTGAGACGGTGCACGAAAAATCGATCGAAACTCGATTCTGCGCAAAGTTTATGACCGTCGCATTTTTTCATGAAACCATTCTCATACGACTTACCATGGGCTAATACATCGTGAATGGCCAGTATTTTGAATTTCAGAGACGGTGCACGAAAAACCAATCGAAACTCGACTCTGCGCAAAGTTTATGACCGTCGCATTTTTTTTTTTTGGTAAGTAAAGATAATGTATTTTGTAAAAGATTTGTACAAAGAAGCTTTGTCTACACAAGCCATAGACTAAAGCCTGAAGTCTCTTAGTGTTGTCGAGAAGATTGTACCCCACCTAAAGAAGGTGAAATTGGCACACTTCATCAAACTCATTTCCAAGAGTAGCACAAGGAAGTTAATAAAAAAAGCAATAGCTAGACTGTTCAGGAGTACTTATGGATACATCACAAAATATAAGCTTTGCCCCATAATACATTACAATCTTCATCATTATTCGAGTGATTATTGACTAATGAAAAAATTGAATCTTATGAAAATCTCTTTCTCTTCTTGTTAGGTGCTCTATATTCAATTCTTGCTCCATGCATGATCGTGAGTCCTGAAGAATCTCTATCAGAATTTGAGCTTTGTTCATGTTGTGACACTCAAAAATTCTGCCACACCTCTCCTTCCAAATCCACCAAATAGCACATCTGAATATAATTCTTGCTAGTTGTGTAAGAGGACCCTTTCTTGAGAAGCCTTGCATTAGCCTTTCTAGTTCATGATGCAAGTTTGGCCGTGGTAGCCTTTGAAGATCAAATCGCTTCAAGATCTCCTTCCATATCCAAGATGAATAATCACAAGCAAAGTAGATGTCGCTGTGAGCATGGACTATCCCATGTCCAACTACTTGGGATCCACTTGTTGTTTCGTCGTCTAATTTGGTTCCATGCAGATGTAGCACTAAATTTATCATTATCATGAAGCCAAATAAGCATATCTGAAGAGTTGTTCTTGATTGGAATAGCCCTAATAGTCGGCCAAAGTAATAACATGTCTGGGGAGGTAGGGTTGGGAAGACACCATGTACCATTGTTAATGAATTCAGAAACCTTCCAGTCTTTGGGAGCCCCCAGATCCTGTCGTACTCTATCACCAAATATCTGAAATATACTTTTCCCATTCACCCAAGGATCATACCACATATTAATATTGGTTCCAGAAGAAATCACATAAGAAATATTGTTACGTAGCCATCTCCTTGCCTTCAGAATTCCTTTCCAAGCAGCAGAATGAGATGTTTTTGCAAATGCTTCCCAGATTAATTCCTTGGTAAGGTACCTAGCAAAAACCCATTGTGACCATAAAGAAGACTTGTTTTGTAAAATATCCCATAATTGCTTTACCATACAAGCTTTATTCCAATCTCTAATATGTCGAAGATTCAAGCCCCCTTCATCCTTCGGTTTGCAAATGTTGTCCCAATTCACCATATGCATTGCCTTACCATCTGTGCCATTCCAAAAGAAGTTCATAAGTAATTTATCAATATCATTGAGAAGCCCGGTTGGTAGAAGGAATGCATGAGACCAATAAATAGAATAAGAGATCAACACTGATCGAATAAGTTCAAGTCGTCCAGCTTTAGAAAGAAGCCTATTTTTCCAAGAGAAAATTCTGTTCTTAATTTTTTGTAGGATAGGCTGACAGGAGACTTTGTTGATTCCAGTGGATATAAGTGGAAGACCCAAGTAAGGAACCGGTAAATTTCCTTCAGCAACTCCCAATGTTTGAGCAATATGATCCTTATTTTCAATGCAAGCACCCACGTATACTTTGCTCTTTGCATGGTTTAGCTTAAGACCAGAAACTATACCAAATTCATTAAGAATATCTGCCAGATTACTCACAGAAACTGGATCATCTCGAAGGAAGATAATAAGGTCATCAGCAAATGTTATGTGAGAGATATAAAAATAACCATAATATGGTACCTTAATTTTGCCATTGGAAACAGCCTCTTCTAACATACAACTGAGCCCTTCCATTGCAATCGTAAAAAGATAAGGAGATAGTGGATCGCCTTGCCGAATGCCATTCTTACTCCCGAAGAAGCCAATAGGTGAACCATTAAAGAGAATCGAAAATTTTGGAGTTTCCAAGCAACATTGAATCCATTGAACCCAGTGCTGAGGGAAGCCCATATTATGGAGCATCATGTAAATAAAATGCCTATTGACTGAGTCAAAGGCCTTTCGTAAATCAGCTTTAAAACAGATCTTTTTCCCTCTTGTTTTTGAGTGTAGATCCTTAACCAAATCATTAGCAAGCAGGACATTATGATGGATACTCCTCCCTTTAATAAAAGCAGCCTGATTAGGACTAATGACCTTATTCATGACCTTTTGTAGTCTATCTGCCAGTAACTTCGAGATAACCTTATAAATAAAGTTGCACAGTGAAATAGGACGGTAGTTCTCCAATGAATCGGCTCCATCATTTTTAGGCACTAATGAAATAAAAGTGCAATTCATTTCTTTAAGAATATGACCTGAGGAGAAAAAATGTCGACAAGCTTTTATGACATCGTTGCCTACAATAGACCATGCAATTTGATAAAACTCAGTTGGAAATCCGTCTGGACTAGGGCTTTTGTGCTTCGGGGACTTAAAAACAACTTTCATAATTTCATCATCCGTTATTGGGGCATTAAGATGAGAGAGGGCTTCAGAATCAAGTCATCTTGTAGGCCCAACATGAATACTATTAGGCTGCTGCTCCTGATTGAGTAAGGAATAAAAAAATTGCTCGGTGTAATTTTTAACCTCATCCAAATCCTCAATGAGATTACCATCTATACCTTTGCATTTTTTGATACGATTAGTAGCCCTTCTGGTAGCAATAGCAGCATAGAAAAACTTCGTATTAGAATCCCCTAGAGTAAGCCAATGCTGTCGTGACTTCTGTTTCAAAAAGCATTCCTCCTGCTTCAAAGCTTGCATAAAGTTATTTCTAGCAGTAGCCTCTTTGTATATAAGATTCGCATCCAGAGGTTGAAGATTTAGCTCGCTTTGCACAGTCATAAGTTCTTTCTTCCATAACTGAACCCTGTTGGTGATATTTCCGAATGTAGTTGAATTCCACTTCTTAAGTGCTGCTTTGCATGCTTTTAGCTTTTGACATAGGATGTAAGGAGGAGAACCAAATACATTAATGTCCCAAGCTGACTTAATAACTTCGAGGAACTTAGGGTGAGAACTCCACATATTAAAAAATCTAAAAGGTTTCTTGACTCTGGGTAGTGCTTTATCTGCATGTATATGCATAATAGAGTGATCCGAAAATAACTTAGCACCGTACTCAAAAAGTGAATCTGGGAAAACTGCTAACTATTCTTGATTAGTCAAACATCTGTCAAGTCGAGCCATAATTTTTCTATCAGCAGTACTTTGATTGTTCCATGAGAACCAATCACCTACAAATTTCATGTCAGTCAATGCAGCAGTATCTATACAATCATTAAAATGTTGAAGCTGACATTCGGAAAGCACTCTACCCCCCACTTTCTCATTTGTGTATCTGACAGTATTAAAGTCACCGAGAATAACCCAAGGTACTGTAGGATAACTATTTGCAATGCTAACCAGATCACGCCATAGAGCATTCCTATCAGACATACTGTTAGATGCATAAATACCGGTAATATTGAATTGACATCCAGTCTGTTTATCCTCTGCCTTAAGATGAATGAATTGATTAGTAGCAGAAATAAACCAAGCAGTAACAAGGTTAGGATGCCATAAGACCCAAACTCGACCATAAGTATCCTGAGAATCATTAGTAAAAAGTTCTGCCTCAGGCCATATTAAATTCTTCTGAACTCGAACACGATGGGTTTTAATTTTTGTTTCCACAAGAATCACAATATCACATGCAGCAGATCGGATTATTCTATTGAGCTCCCGACATTTCTCAGTCTTATTAAGTCCACGAACATTCCAACAGATTATTTTCATCAATACTAGATAGAAGGAAGAGCATGCGATTTTGGGAGGACACTACCATCCTTTTTCTTATCCTTTGATTTTACATGGTCCTCTCGCATAATATCTTTACCCTTTAATCCTTTATTCCTATATTTATCCACCTCATCCACAGCTTGCAAATGTTTAAACTTTTGCGTACCTTGAGGCAAGGAGTCCTGAATAGTGGGATGTGTCGAAGAGCGATGAGTTTGGTGAGTTACAATGTCTTTGTTCCCAAGAGATTGTTGAAATAAAATTTCCTGATTATCTGAAGGAATGATTCGTGACGGCGAGGTTGTTATTGGGGAGTGAGAACCATGGGAAGCTCCTGCAGTGAAAGTCTCTGATATAATAGGAAAAGATGAAAGTCCTGACTTGTCTTTCTCTTGTTCCTGTCGCTGCCCCAACGAGTCAGAGTGCTCATTCATCTTCTCCGCCATCATCTCTGTTGGCACTGGAGTATCAGTGCTTGGTTTAGTGGTAATGACCCCATTCTGTGGCTCTTGGCGTGGTCGGTAGACCTGTGTGATTTTTTGTGAAGGCTGATGGCAAGCACCATTTACATGTCCAAAAGATAGACAAACCTTGCATCGTTGTGGCTTCCAAGAATATGAGACTTTCACCTTTCGAGTGCTCCCATCAAGATCACGGTAAGAAACTTCATTCGGTAGTTCCTCATCAAAAGAAACCATTACACAAGCTCTGGCAAAGGTCAATCTCGTTTGCGAAGCTGTTGCCTTATCAATATACAATGGCTGTCCCAAGGTGCTGCAAAGCTTTGCAATAAAACGACGACCCTAGAGATGTAGTGGAAGTCCATGGAAAGAAACCCATATTGGGATAAACTGTAGACTGTCTAACTCCAATCTCACATCAGGTGCCCAGCGTCGTAGTATCATTGGATGACCACGGATAGTCCAAAATTTTAAGGACCCGTTGTAAATCTTCTTCAGAATAAAGCTTGCATACAAAGAATCCGGTCTCCAACATATGAAGATCAAATGTTGATATTCCCCATCGAGTTCTGATATATGAGGATAATGGAAAAAATGATGTTCTTAGTCCAACAACGTAGCCCACAATTGCCATGGACCATGTCTCAATTAGTTCGTCAGAATCAATAGCCTCATACACAGCAATCTTCTGATCAGCCTGTACTTCTGGAGCAAAAAAGTCCGGTCGAAGATCCGGACTACCCACTGGAGCCTTGAAGAGGCTACTCCAAGGCCGAGGATCTCGGGAAATAGGAGCAGGAGGTCGTGATCTAGATCGTGAACGACCTCGGGCCTGGTTCATTGAAGGAGCATCCCGTCGAGAAGAAGAATTCAGCGGTGGAACATCCTGGTGTGAAACCGGCCTAAGCTGCTGGGGAGGAACTAGCGGCTGTTGGAGAGGAGCAACCCCCTCCCGCTGTGAAGTAACCAGCGGCTGAGGAGCAACCCTCTCCCGCTGTGACTGCTGGAGAGGGGCGTTCCGCTGGGAAGCAACCAGCGCAGGCCGCTGGGAAGAAGCCAGCGGAGGAGCATCCCGCTGGAACAGAGGATCCGAAGCAGAGTCGCTCGCATCCATGGCGTCGCTCGCCCTAGAGACCGCCAGCCGCCTAGGAGAGAGGAAGCCACCACCCTTCCAACACTAAGGTCGCAGCCGTCGCCCTTTCCACGCCGATTGCAGAAGCAGCCGTCGCCCTTGGAGTTGCCGCAGGAAGAGCGGCAGTGAACCCAGCCCCAATCGCAGCGCAGCCTCCACCGTTTCTCGCCCTAGAGTCCGTCCCGCTCCTAGGGGACAAGAGCCGCCGCCCTTCCACGCCTGAAATCGCCGATTCCCCGCCTGGAATCGCTGATCGCAGGAGCGACCGCCGGCCTTCCTTCGCCGCGGAGCGATCGTAGAGGAGAAATCGCCCAAGGGAGCAATCGCCCTCCGCTGCCCACTCTTCGGTAAGAGATGAGGTTGCCGTCCCCAGCGCCGATCGCAAGCGCAAGCCCAAGCAGAGCAGAGCACTCACGCACGCACGCAAGGGAACGCAGCCGAGCCCGGTAGCATTGGCTTGTAACCCGAGCGGGGGCATTATAAGGTGGTGGGATGTTATGAGAAGTCGGATTGGGATGGGTTCGGTCGTGCAGGACTTGGCTTTGCCCGTTCCAAGTAAAGTAGTTGATCCATGCGGCCCGGGAGAAGGCCTGAGCCACGTTGGATCCTAAAGTCGGAGGACACCGCGTCAGGCTGATTTCACAGAAATTTAAAATACTGGCCATTCACGATGTATTAGCCCATGGTAAGTCGTATGAGCATGGTTTCATGAAAAAACACGACGGTCATAAACTTTGCGCAGAGTCGAGTTTCGATCGATTTTTCGTGCACCGTCCCGAAAATTCAAAATACTGGTCTTTCCCGTCTTATTAGCCCATAGAAAGTCGTACAAGCACGCTTTCGCAAAAAAATACGACAGTCATAAACTTTGCACCAAGTCGTGCGCGAGTCGAGTTTCGATCGGTTTTTCATGAACCGTCTCGGAAATTCAAAATACTGGCCATTCACGTTGTATTAGCCCATGGTAAGTCGTATGAGCATGGTTTCAAGAAAAAACGCGACCGTCATAATCTTTGCGAGAGTCGAGTTTCGATCGGTTTTTCGTGCACCGTCTTGGAAATTCAAAATACTGGTTTTTACCGTCTTATTAGCCCATGGGAAGTCGTACAAGCTCGCTTTCGCAAAAAAATACGATGGTCAAAAACATTGCGCGAAGTCGCGCGCTGTAACGAGTTTCGATCGGTTTTTCATGCACCGTCTCGGAAATTCAAAATACTGGCCATTCACGTTGTATTAGCCCATGGTAAGTCGTATGAGCATGGTTTCACGAAAAAACACGACCGTCATAATCTTTGCGAGAGTCGAGTTTCGATCGGTTTTTCGTGCACCATCTTGGAAATTCAAAATACTGGTCTTTCCCGTATTATTAGCCCATGTGAAGTCGTACAAGCTCGCTTTCGCAAAAAAATACGACGGTCAAAAACATTGCGCGAAGTCGCGCGTTGTGTCGAGTTTCGATTGGTTTTACGTGCACCATCTCGGAAATTCAAAATACTGGCCATTCACGATGTATTAACCCATGGTAAGTCGTATGAGCATAGTTTCACGAAAAAACGCGACAGTCATAAACTTTGCGCAGAGTCGAGTTTGAATCGATTTTTCGTGGACCGTCTCGGAAATTCAAAATACTGGTCTTTCCCGTCTTATTAGCCCATGGGAAGTCGTACAAGCATGCTTTCGCAAAAAAATACGATGGTCATAAACTTTGCGCGAAGTCGTGCGCGAGTTGAGTTTCGATCGGTTTTTCGTGCACCGTCTCGGAAATTCAAAATACTGGCCATTCACGTTGTATTAGCCCATGGTAAGTCGTATGAGCATGGTTTCATGAAAAAATGCGACCGTCATAATCTTTGCGAGAGTCGAGTTTCGATCGGTTTTTCGTTCACCGTCTTGGAAATTCAAAATACTGGTTTCACATTGTATAAGCCCATGGTAAGTCGTATGAGCTTGGTTTCACAAAAAAAACGCAACAGTCATAAACTTTGCGCAGAGTCGAGTTTCGATCGATTTTTCGTGCACCGTCTCGGAAATTCAACATACTGGTCTTTCCCGTCTTATTAGCCCATGGGAAGTCGTACAAGCACGCTTTCGCAAAAAAATACGACAGTAAAAAACTTTGCGCGAACTTTGCGCAAAGTCGAGTTTCGATCGGTTTTTCATGCACCATCACAGAAATTCAAAATACTGGTCATTCACGATGTATTAGCCCATGGTAAGTCGTCTGAGCATGGTTTCACGAAAAAACGCGATGGTCTTAAACTTTGCGCAGAGTCGAGTTTCGATCGGTTTTTCGTTCACCGTCTCAGAAATTCAAAATACTGTTCATTCCCGTCTTATTAGCCCATGGGAAGTCGTACAAGCACGCTTTCGCAAAAAAATACAACGGTCATAAACATTGCGCGAAGTCGAGTTTCGAACGGTTCGTCTCAGAAATTCAAAATACTGGCCATTCACGATGTATTAGCCCATGGTAAGTCGTATGACCATGGTTTCATGAAAAAATGCGACGGTCATAAACTTTGCGCCGAGTCGAGTTTCGATCGATTTTTCGTGCACCGTCTCGGAAATTCAAAATACTGGTCTTTGCCGTCTTAGTAGCCCATGGGAAGTCGTACAAGCACGCTTTCGCAAAAAAATACGACGGTCATAAACTTTGCGCGAAGTCGTGCGCGAGTCGAGTTTCGATCTGTTTTTCGTGCACCGTCTCGGAAATTCAAAATACTGGCCATTCACGTTGTATTAGCCCATGGTAAGTCATATGAGCATGGTTTCACGAAAAAACGCGACCGTCATAATCTTTGCGAGAGTCGAGTTTCGATCGATTTTTCGTGCACCGTCTTGGAAATTCAAAATACTGGTCTTTCCCGTCTTATTAGACCATGGGAAGTCGTACAAGCTCGCTTTCGCAAAAAAATACGACGGTCAAAAACATTGCGCGACGTCGCACGCTGTGTCGAGTTTCGATTGGTTTTACATGCACCATCTCGGAAATTCAAAATACTGGCCATACACGATGTATTAGCCCATGGTAAGTCGTATGAGCATAGTTTCACGAAAAAACGCGACGGTCATAAACTTTGCGCAGAGTCGAGTTTCGATCGATTTTTCGTGCACTATCTCAGAAATTCAAAATACTGGTCTTTCCCGTCTTATTAGCCCATGGGAAGTCGTACAAGCACGCTTTCGCAAAAAAATACGACGGTCATAAACTTTGCGCGAAGTCGTGCGCGAGTCGAGTTTCGATCGGTTTTTCGTGCACCGTCTCGGAAATTCAAAATACTGGCCATTCACGTTGTATTAGCCCATGGTAAGTCGTATGAGCTTGGTTTCACGAAAAAACGCAACGGTCATAAACTTTGCGCAGAGTCGAGTTTCGATCAATTTTTCGTGCACTGTCTCGGAAATTCAAAATACTGGTCTTTCCCGTCTTATTAGCCCATGGGAAGTCGTACAAGCACGCTTTCGCAAAAAAATATGACGGTCATAAACTTTGCACAAAGTCGTGCGCGAGTCGAGTTTGGATCGGTTTTTCGTGCACCGTCTCGGAAATTCAAAATACAGGCCATTCATGTTGTATTAGCCCATGGTAAGTCGTATGAGCATGGTTTCATGAAAAAACGCGACCGTCATAATCTTTGCGAGAGTCGAGTTTCGATCGGTTTTTCGTGCACCGTCTTGGAAATTCAAAATATTGGTCTTTCCCATCTTATTAGCCCATGGGAAGTCGTACAAGCACGCTTTCGCAAAAAAATACGACGGTCATAAACTTTGCGCGAAGTCGTGCGCGAGTCGAGTTTCGATCAGTTTTTCGTGCACCGTCTCGGAAATTCAAAATACTGGCCATTCACGTTGTATTAGCCCATGGTAAGTCGTATGAGCATGGTTTCATGAAAAAACGCGACCGTCATAATCTTTGCGAGAGTCGAGTTTCGATCGGTTTTTCGTTCACCGTCTCAGAAATTCAAAATACAAGCACGCTTTCGCAAAAAAATACAACGGTCATAAACATTGCGCGAAGTCGAGTTTCGAACAGTTCGTCTCAGAAATTCAAAATACTGGCCATTCACGTTGTATTAGCCCATGGTAAGTCGTATGAGCATGGTTTCACGAAAAAACGCGACCGTCATAATCTTTGCGAGAGTCGAGTTTCGATCGGTTTTTCGTGCACCGTCTTGGAAATTCAAAATACTGGTCTTTCCTATCTTATTAGCCCATGGGAATTCGTACAAGCTCGCTTTCGCAAAAAAATACGACGGTCAAAAACATTACGCGAAGTCGCGCGCTGTGTCGAGTTTCGATTGGTTTTACGTGCACCATCTCGGAAATTCAAAATACTGGCCATTCACGATGTATTAGCCCATGGTAAGTCGTATGAGCATAGTTTCACGAAAAAACGCCACGGTCATAAACTTTGCGCAGAGTCGAGTTTCGATCGATTTTTCGTGCACCGTCTCGAAAATTCAAAATACTGGTCTTTCCCGTCTAATTAGCCCATGGGAAGTCGTACAAGCACGCTTTCGCAAAAAAATACGACGGTCATAAACTTTGCGCGAAGTCATGCGCGAGTCGAGTTTCGATCGATTTTTCGTGCAACGTCTCGGAAATTCAAAATACTGGCCATTCACGTTGTATTAGCCCATGGTAAGTCGTATGAGCATGGTTTCACGAAAAAACGCGACCGTCATAATCTTTGCGAGAGTTGAGTTTCGATCGGTTTTTCATGCACCGTCTTGGAAATTCAAAATACTGGTCTTTCCCGTCTTATTAGCCCATGGGAAGTCGTACAAGCTCGCTTTCGCAAAAAAATATGACGGTCAAAAACATTGCGCGAAGTCGCGCGCTGTGTCGAGTTTCCATTGGTTTTACGGCACCATCTCGGAAATTCAAAATACTGGCCATTCACGATGTATTAGCCCATGGTAAGTCGTATAAGCATAGTTTCACGAAAAAATGCAATGGACATAAACTTTGCGCTGAGTCACGTTTCTATCGGTTTTTCGTGCACCGTCTCGAAAATTTAAAATACTGGCCATTCACGATGTATTAGCCCTTGGTATGTCGGATGAGCATGGTTTCACGAAAAAATGGGACAGTCATAAACTTTGCACAGAGTCGATTCCAGTGGATACAAGTGGGAGACCCAAGTAAGGAACCGGTAAATTTCCTTCAGCAACTCCCAATGTTTGAGCAATATGATCCTTATTGTCAATGCAAGCACCCACATATACTTTGCTTTTTGCATGGTTTAGCTTAAGACCAGAAACTTTACCAAATTCATTAAGAATATCTGCCAAATTACTCACAGAAACTGGATCATCTCGAAGGAAGATAATAAAATTCCTATTGACTGAGTCAAAGGCCTTTCGTAAATCAGCTTTAAAATAGATCTTTTTTCCTCTTGTTTTTGAGTGTAGATCCTTAACCAAATCATTAGCAAGCATGACATTATGATGGATACTCCTCCCTTTAATAAAAGCAGCCTGATTAGTACTAATGACCTTATTCATGACCTTTTGCAGTCTATCTGCCAGCAACTTCGAGATAACCTTATAAATAAAGTTGCACAGTGAAATAGGACGGTAGTTCTCCAATGAATCGGCTCCATCATTTTTAGGCACTAAATAATAAAAGTGCAATTCATTTCTTTAAGAATATGACATGAGGAGAAAAAATGTCGACAAGCTTTTATGACATCGTTGCCTACAATAGACCATGCAATTTGATAAAACTCAGCTGGAAATCCGTCTGGACCAGGGCTTTTGTGCTTCGGGGACTTAAAAATAACTTTCACAATTTCATCATCCGTTATTGGGGCATTAAGATGAGAGAGGGCTTCAGAATCAAGTCGTCTTGTAGGCCCAACATGAATACTATTAGGCTGCTGCTCCTGATTGAGTAAGGAATAAAAAAATTGCTTGGTGTAATTTTTAACCTCATCCAAATCCTCAATGAGATTACCATCTATACCTTTGCATTTTTTGATGCGATTAATAGCCCTTCTGGTAGCAATAGCAGCATAGAAAAACTTCGTATTAGAATCCCCTAGAGTAAGCCAATGCTGTCGTGACTTCTGTTTCAAAAAGCATTCCTCCTGCTTCAAAGCTTGCATAAAGTTATTTCTAGCTGCAGCCTCTTTGTATATAAGATTCATATCCAGAGGTTGAAGATTTAGCTCGCTTTGCACAGTCATAAGTTCTTTCTTGCATAACTGAACCCTGTTGGTGATATTTCCAAATGTAGTTGAATTCCTCTTCTTAAGTGCTGCTTTGCATGCTTTTAGTTTTTGACATAGGATGTAAGGAGGAGAACCAAATACATTAATATCCCAAGCTGACTTAATAACTTCGAGGAACTTAGGGTGAGAACTCCACATATTAAAAAATCTAAAAGGTTTCTTGACTCTGGGTAGTGCTTTATTTGCATGTATATGCATAATAGAGTGATCCGAAAATAACTTAGCACCGTACTCAAGAAGTGAATCTGGGAAAACTGCTAACCATTCCTGATTAATCAAACATCTGTCAAGTCGAGCCATAATTTTTCTATCAGCATTACTTTGATTGTTCCATGAGAACCAATCACCTACAGATTTCATGTCAGTCAATGCAGTAGTATCTATACAATCATTAAAATGTTGAAGCTGACATTCGGAAAGCACTCTACCCCCCACTTTCTCGTTTGTGTATCTGACAGTATTAAAGTCACCGAGAACAACCCAAGGTACTGTAGGATAACTATTTGCAATGCTAACCAGATCACGCCATAGAGCATTCCTGTCAGACATACTGTTAGATGCATAAATACCGGTAATATTGAATTGACATCCAGTCTGTTTATCCTCTGCCTTAAGATGAATGAATTGATTAGTAGCAGAAATAAACCAAGCAGTAACAAGGTTTGGATGCCATAAGACCCAAACTCGACCATAAGTATCCTGAGAACCATTAGTAAAAAGTTCTGCCACAGGCCATATTAAATTCTTCTGAACTCGAACACGATGAGTTTTAATTTTTGTTTCCACAAGAATCATAATATCACATGCAGCAGATCGGATTATTCTATTGAGCTCCCGACATTTCTCAGTCTTATTAAGTCCACGAACATTCCAACAGATTATTTTCATCAATACTGTAATGTACTATATGGGGCAAAGCTTATATTTTGTGATGTATCCACAAGTAGTCCAGAACAGTCTAGCTATTGTATTTTATTATTTATTAACTTTTTTGGTAAGTTATTATTTATTAACTTATGCTACTCTTGGAGATAAGTTTGATGAAGCGTGCCCATTTCACCTTCTTTAGGTGGGGTGCAATCTTCTCGACTACACTAAGAGACTTCAAACTTTAGTCTATGGCTTGTGTAGCCCATGGGAAGTCGTACAAGCACGCTTTCGCAAAAAAATACAACGGTCATAAACTTTGCGCGAAGTCGTGCACGAGTCGAGTTTCGATCGGTTTTTCGTGCACCGTCTCTGAAATTCAAAATACTGGCCATTCACGATGTATTAGCCCATGGTAAGTCGTATGAGCATGGTTTCATGAAAAAATGCGACGGTCATAAACTTTGCGCAGAGTCGAGTTTCGATCGATTTTTCGTGCACCGTCTCGGAAATTCAAAATACTGGTCTTTCCCATCTTATTAGCCCATGGGAAGTCGTACAAGCACGCTTTCGTAAAAAAATACGACGGTCATCTTATTAGCCCATGACTGACATGAAATCTGTAGGTGATTGGTTCTCATGGAACAATCAAAGTACTGCTGAAAGAAAAATTATGGCTCGACTTGACAGATGTTTGATTAATCAGGAATGGTTAGCAGTTTTCCCAGATTCACTTCTTGAGTACGGTGCTAAGTTATTTTCGGATCACTCTATTATGCATATACATGCAGATAAAGCACTACCCAGAGTCAAGAAACCTTTTAGATTTTTTAATATGTGGAGTTCTCACCCTAAGTTCCTCGAAGTTGTTAAGTCAGCTTGGGACATTAATGTATTTGGTTCTCCCCCTTACATCCTATGTCAAAAACTAAAAGCATGCAAAGCAGCACTTAAGAAGTGGAATTCAACTACATTTGGAAATATCACCGACAGGGTTCAGTTATGCAAGAAAGAACTTATGGCTATGCAAAGCGAGCTAAATCTTCAACCTCTGGATGCGAATCTTATATACAAAGAGGCTGCTGCTAGAAATAACTTTATGCAAGCTTTGAAGCAGGAGGAATGCTTTTGAAACAGAAGTCACGACAGCATTGGCTTACTCTAGGGGATTCTAATACGAAGTTTTTCTATGCTGCTATTGCTACCAGAAGGGCTACTAATCGCATCAAAAAATGCAAATGTATAGATGGTAATCTCATTGAGGATTTGGATGAGGTTAAAAATTACACCAAGCAATTTTTTTATTCCTTACTCAATCAGGAGCAGCAGCCTAATAGTATTCATGTTGGGCCTACAAGATGACTTGATTCTGAAGCCCTCTCTCATCTTAATGCCCCAATAACGGATAATGAAATTGTGAAAGTTGTTTTTAAGTCCCTGAAGCACAAAAGCCCTGGTCCAGACGGATTTTCAGCTGAGTTTTATCAAATTGCATGGTCTATTGTAGGCAACGATGTCATAAAAGCTTGTCGACATTTTTTCTCCTCAGGTCATATTCTTAAAGAAATGAATTGCACTTTTATTTCTTTAGTGCCTAAAAATGATGGAGCCGATTCATTGGAGAACTACCGTCCTATTTCACTATGCAACTTTATTTATAAGGTTATCTCAAAGTTGCTGGCAGATAGACTACAAAAGGTTATGAATAAGATCATTAGTCCTAATCAGGCTGCTTTTATTAAAGGGAGGAGTATCCATCATAATGTCCTGCTTGCTAATGATTTGGTTAAAGATCTACACTCAAAAACAAGAGGGAAAAAGATCTGTTTTAAAGCTGATTTACGAAAGGCCTTTGACTCAGTCCATAGGCATTTTATTTAAATGATGCTCCATAATATGGGCTTCCCTCAACACTGGGTTAAATGGATTCAATATTGCTTGGAAACTCCAAAATTTTCGATTCTCTTTAATGGTTCACCTATTGGCTTCTTCGGGAGTAAGAATGGCATTCGGCAAGGCGATCCACTATCTCCTTATCTTTTTACCAGTGCAATGGAAGGGCTCAGTTGTATGTTAGAAGAGGCTGTTTCCAATGGCAAAATTAAGGTACCATATTATGGTTCTGTTTATATCTCTCACATAACATTTGCTGACGACCTTATTATCTTCCTTCGAGATGATCCAGTTTCTGTGAGTAATCTGGCAGATATTCTTAATGAATTTGGTATAGTTTCTGGTCTTAAGTTAAACCATGCAAAGAGCAAAGTATATGTGGGTGCTTGCATCGACAATAAGGATCATATTGCTCAAACATTGGGAGTTGCAGAAGGAAATTTACCGGTTCCTTACTTGGGTCTCCCACTTATATCCACTGGAATCAACAAAGTCTCCTGTCAGCCTATCCTACAACAAATTAAGAACAGAATTTCCTCTTGGAAAAATAGGCTTCTTTCTAAAGCTGGACCACTTGAACTTATTCGATCTGTGTTGATCTCTTATTCTATTTATTGGTCTCATGCATTCCTTCTACCTGTCGGGCTTCTCCATGATATTGATAAATTACTTATGAACCTCTTTTGGAATGGCACAGATGGTAAGGCAATGCACATGGTGAATCGGAACAACATTTGCAAACCGAAAGATGAAGGGGGTCTGAATCTTCGACATATTAGAGATTGGAATAAAGCTTGTATGGTAAAGCAATTATGGGATATTTTACAAAACAAGTCTTCTTTATGGTCACAATGGGTTTTTGCTAGGTACCTAACCAAGGAATCAATCTGGGAAGCATCTGCAAAAACATCTCATTCTGCAGCTTGGAAAGGAATTCTGAAGGTAAGGATATGGCTAGGTAACAATATTTCTTATGTGATTTCTTCTGGAACCAATATTAATATGTGGTATGATCCTTGGGTGAATGGGAAAAGTATATTTCAGATATTTGGTGATAGAGTACGACAGGATCTGGGGGCTCCCAAAGACTGGAAGGTTTCTGAATTCATTAACAATGGTACATGGTGTCTTCCCAACCCTACCTCCTCTGACATGTTATTACTTTGGCCGACTATTAGGGCTATTCCAATCAAGAACAACTCTTCAGATATGCTTATTTGGCTTTATGATAATGGTAAATTTAGTGCTACATCTGCATGGAACCAAATTAGACGAAGAAACAACAAGTGGATCCCAAGTAGTTGGACATGGCATAGTCCATGCTCACAGCGACATTCCTTATGTACATGACAGGCCCTTCTCGGCAAACTTCCTACGATGGACAATATGCAGCGAAGAGGTATTTATATTGTAAATCGGTGCTCTTTGTGTATGCAAAAGGAAGAAAGTGTTGACCATATCTACTTTGCTTGTGATTATTCATCTTGGATATGGAAGGAGATCTTGAAGCGATTTGATCTTCAAAGGCTACCACGGCCAAACTTGCATCATGAATTAGAAATGCTTATGCAAAGCTTCTCAAGAAAGGGGCCTCTTACACAACTAGCAAGAATTATATTCAGATGTGCTATTTGGTGGATTTGGAAGGAGAGGTGTGGCAGAATTTTTGAGTGTCACAACATGAACAAAGCTCAAATTCTGATAGAGATTCTTCCGGACTCACGATCATGTATGGAGCAAGAATTGAATACAGAGTACCTAACAAGAAGAGAGAAAGAGATTTTCACAAGATTCAATTTTTCCATTAGTCAATAATCACTCGAATAATGATGAAGATTGTAATGTATTATATGGGGCAAAGCTTATATTTTGTGATGTATCCACAAGTAGTCCAGAACAGTCTAGCTATTGCATTTTATTATTTATTAACTTCCTTGTGCTACTCTTGGAGATGAGTTTGATGAAGCGTGCCCATTTCACCTTCTTTAGGTAGGGTGCAATCTTCTCGACTACACTAAGAGACTTCAAGCTTTAGTCTATGGCTTGTATAGACAAAGCTTCTTTGTACAAATCTTTTACAAAATACATTATCTTTACTTACCAAAAAAAAAGAAATTCAAAATACTGGCCATTCACGATGTATTAGCCCATGGTAAGTCGTATGAGCATGGTTTCATGAAAAAATACGACGGTCATAAACTTCGCGCAGAGTCGAGTTTCGATCGATTTTTCGTGCACCGTCTTGGAAATTCAAAATACTGATCTTTCCCGTCTTATTAGCCCATGGGAAGTCGTACAAGCACGCTTTCGCAAAAAAATAAAACGGTCATAAACTTTGCGCGAAGTCGTGCGCGAGTCGAGTTTCGATCGGTTTTTCGTGCACCGTCTCGGAAATTCAAAATACTGGCCATTCACGATGTATTAGCCCATGGTAAGTCGTCTGAGCATGGTTTCACGAAAAAACGCGACGGTCTTAAACTTTGCGCGGAGTCGAGTTTCGATCGATTTTTCGTTCACCGTCTCGAAAATTCAAAATACTGTTCTTTCCCGTCTTATTAGCCCATGGGAAGTCGTACAAGCACGCTTTCGCAAAAAAATACGACGGTCATAAACTTTGCGTGAAGTCGTGCGCGAGTCGAGTTTCGATCGGTTTTTCGTGCACCGTCTCGAAAATTCAAAATACTGGCCATTCACATTGTATTAGCCCATGGTAAGTCATATGAGCATGGTTTCATGAAAAAACGCGACCGTCATAATTTTTGCGAGAGTCGAGTTTCGATCAGTTTTTCGTGCACCGTCTTGAAAATTCAAAATACTGGTCTTTCCCGTCTTATTAGCCCATGGGAAGTCGTACAAGCTCGCTTTCGCTACAAAATACGACGGTCATAAACTTTGCGTGAAGTCGCGCGCTGTGTCGAGTTTCGATCAGTTTTTCGTGCACCGTCTTGGAAATTCAAAATACTGTTCTTTCCGTCTTATTAGCCCATGGGAAGTCATACAAGCACGCTTTCGTAAAAAAATACGACGGTCATAAATTTTACGCGATGTCGCGCGCGGGTCGAGTTTCGATCGGTTTTTCGTGCACCGTCTCGGAAATTAAAAATACTGGCCATTCACGATGTATTAGCCCATGGTAAGCCATATGAGCATGGTTTCACGAAAAAACGCGACTGTCATAAACTTTGCGCAGAGTCGAGTTTCGATCGATTTTTCGTGCACCGTCTCGGAAATTCAAAATACTGGCCTTTCCCATCTTATTAGCCCTTGGGAAATCGTACAAGCACGCTTTCGCAAAAAAATACGACGGTCATAAACTTTGCGCTAAGTCGTGCGCGAGTCGAGTTTCGATCGGTTTTTCGTGCACCGTCTCGGAAATTCAAAATACTGGCCACTCACGTTGTATTAGCCCAAGGTAAGTCGTATGAGCATGGTTTCACGAAAAAACGCGACCGTCATAATCTTTGCGAGAGTCGAGTTTCAATCGGTTTTTCATGCACCGTCTGGGAAATTCAAAATACTGGTCTTTCCCGTCTTATTAGCCCATGGAAAGTCGTACAAGCTCACTTTCGCAAAAAAATACGACGGTCATAAACTTTGCGCGAAGTAGCGCGCTGTGTCGAGTTTCGATCGGTTTTTCGTGCACCGTCTTGGAAATTCAAAATACTGTTCTTTCCGTCTTATTAGCCCATGGGAAGTCGTACAAGCACGCTTTCGCAAAAAAATACGACGGTAATAAATTTTACGCGATGTCGCGCGCGGGTCGAGTTTCGATCGGTTTTTCGTGCACCGTCTCGGAAATTAAAAATACTGGCCATTCACGATGTCATGGTAAGCCATATGAGCATGGTTTCACGAAAAAATGCGACTGTAATAAACTTTACGCAGAGTCAAGTTTCGATCGGTTTTTCATGCACCGTCTCGGAAATTCAAAATACTGGTCTTTCCCGTCTTAGTAGCCCATGGGAAGTCATACAAGATCTTTTTCGCAAAAAAATACGACGGTCAAAAACTTTGCTCGAAGTCGTGCGCTGAGTCGAGTTTCGATCGGTTTTTCGTGTACCGTCTCGGAAATTCAAAATATTGGTCTTTCCCGTCTTATTAGCCCATGGGAAGTCGTACAAGCATGCTTTCGCAAAAAAATACGACGGTCATAAACTTTGTGCGAACTTTGCGAAGAGTTGAGTTTCTTTTTTTTTTGGTAAGTAATGATAATGTATTTTGTAAAAGATTTGTACAAAGAAGCTTTGTCTACACAAGCCATAGACTAAAGCCTGAAGTCTCTTAGTGTAGTCGAGAAGATTGTACCCCACCTAAAGAAGGTGAAATGGGCACACTTCATCAAACTCATTTCCAAGAGTAGCACAAGGAAGTTAATAAAAAATACAATAGCTAGACTGTTCTGGAGTACTTGTGGATACATCACAAAATATAAGCTTTGCCCCATAATACATTACAATCTTCATCATTATTCGAGTGATTATTGACTAATGAAAAAATTGAATCTTGTGAAAATCTCTTTCTCTCTTCTTGTTAGGTGCTCTATATTCAATTCTTGCTCCATGCATGATCGTGAGTCCTGAAGAATCTCTATCAGAATTTGAGCTTTGTTCATGTTGTGACACTCAAAAATTCTGCCACACCTCTCCTTCCAAATCCACCAAATAGCACATCTGAATATAATTCTTGCTAGTTGTGTAAGAGGACCCTTTCTTGAGAAGCCTTGCATTAGCCTTTCTAGTTCATGATGCAAGTTTGGCCGTGGTAGCCTTTTAAGATCAAATCGCTTCAAGATCTCTTCCCATATCCAAGATGAATAATCACAAGCAAAGTATAGATGCTTGCATAAAGTTATTTCTAGCAGCAGCCTCTTTGTATATAAGATTCACATCCAGAGGTTGAAGATTTAGCTCGCTTTGCACAGCCATAAGTTCTTTCTTGCATAACTGAACCCTGTCGGTGATATTTCCAAATGTAGTTGAATTCCACTTCTTAAGTGCTGCTTTGCATGCTTTTAGTTTTTGACATAGGATGTAAGGGGGAGAACCAAATACATTAATGTCCCAAGCTGACTTAATAACTTCGAGGAACTTAAGGTGAGAACTCCACATATTAAAAAATCTAAAAGGTTTCTTGTCTCTGGGTAGTGCTTTATATGCATGTATATGCATAATAGAGTGATCCGAAAATAACTTAGCACCGTACTCAAGAAGTGAATCTGGGAAAACTGCTAACCATTCCTGATTAATCAAACATCTGTCAAGTCGAGACATAATTTTTCTTTCAGCAGTACTTTGATTGTTCCTACCGATTTCATGTCAATCAATGCAGCAGTATCTATACAATCATTAAAATGTTGAAGCTGACATTCGGAAAATACTCTACCCCCCACTTTCTCATTTGTGTATATGACAGTATTAAAGTCACCGAGAACAACCCAAGGTACTGTAGGATAACTATTTGCGATGCTAACCAGATCACGCCATAGAGCATTCCTGTCAGACATACTGTTAGATGCATAAATACCGGTAATATTGAATTGACATCCAGTCTGTTTATCCTCTGCCTTAAGAAGAATGAATTGATTAGTAGTAGAAATAAACCAAACAGTAACAAGGTTAGGATGCCATAAGACCCAAACTCGACCATAAGTATCCTGTGAATCATGAGTAAAAAGTTCTGCCTCAGGCCATATTAAATTCTTCTGAACTCGAACACGATGAGTTTTAATTTTTGTTTCCACAAGAATCACCATATCACATGCAGCAGATCGGATTATTCTATTGAGCTCCTGACATTTCTCAGTCTTATTAAGTCCACGAACATTCCAACAGATTATTTTCATCAATACTATAATGTATTATATGGGGCAAAGCTTATATTTTGTGATGTATCCACAAGTAGTCCAGAACAGTCTAGCTATTGCATTTTATTATTTATTAACTTTTTTGGTAAGTTATTATTTATTAACTTGTGCTACTCTTAGAGATAAGTTTGATGAAGCGTGCCCATTTCACCTTCTTTAGGTGGGGTGCAATCTTCTCGACTACACTAAGAGACTTCAGACTTTAGTCTATGGCTTGTGTAGACAAAGCTTCTTTGTACAAATCTTTTACAAAATACATTATCTTTACTTACCAAAAAAATATTTTCATCAATACTAGATAGAAGGAAGAGCATGCGATTTTGGGAGGACACTACCATCCTTTTTCTTATCCTTTGATTTTGCATTGTCCTCTCGCATAATATCTTTACCCTTTAATCCTTTATTCCTATATTTATCCACCTCATCCAAAGCTTGCAATTGTTTAAATTTTTGCGTACCTTGAGGCAAGTAGTCCTGAATAGCGGGATGTGTCGAAGAGCGATGAGTTTGGTGAGTTGCAATGTCTTGGTTCCCAAGAGGTTGTTGAAATGAAATTTCCTAATTATCTGAAGGAATGATTCGTGAAGGCGAGGTCGTTATTGGGGAGTGAGAACCTTGGGAAGCTCCTGTAGTGAATGTCTCTGATATAATAGGAAAAGATGGAAGTCCTGGCTTGTCTTTCTCTTGTTCATGTCGCTGCCCCAACGAGTCAGAGTGTTCATTCATCTTCTCCGCCATCATCACTGTTGGCACTGTAGTATCAATGCTTGGATTAGTGGTAGTGACCCCATTCTGTGGCTCTTGGCGTGGTCGGTAGACCTGTGTGATTTTTTGTGAAGGCTGTTGGCAGGCACCATTTACATGTCCAAAAGATAGACAAACCTTGCATCGTTGTGGCTTCCAAGAATATGAGACTTTCACCTTTCGGGTGCTCCCATCAAGATCACGGTAAGAAACATCATTCGGTAGTTCCTTATTAGAAGAAACCATTACACAAGCTCTGGCAAAGGTCAATCTCGTTTGCGAAGCCGTTGCCTTATCAATATACAATGGCTGTCCCAGGGTGCTGCAAAGCTTTGCAATAAAACGACGACCCTAGAGATGTAGTGGAAGTCCATGGAAAGAAATCCATATTGGGATAGACTGTAGACTGTCTAACTCCAATCTCACATCAGGTGCCCAGCGTCGTAGTATCATTGGATGACCACGGATAGTCCAAAATCCTTCAAGGACCCGTTGTAGATCTTCTTCAGAATAAAGCTTGCATACAAAGAATCCGGTCTCCAACATATGAAGATCAAATGTTGATATTCCCCATCGAGTTCTGATATATGAGGATAATGGAAAAAATGATGTTCTTAGTCCAATAACGTAGCCCACAATTGCCATGGACCATGTCTCAATTAGTTCGTCAGAATCAATAGCCTTATACACAGCAATCTTCTGATCAGCGTGTACTTCTGGAGCAAAAAAGTCCAGTCGAAGATCCGGACTACCCACTGGAGCCTTGAAGAGGCTACTCCAAGGCCAAGGATCTCGGGAAATAGGAGCTGGAGGTCGTGATCGAGATCCTGACCGACCTCGGGCCTGGTTCATTGAAGGAGCATCCCGTCGAGAAGAAGAAATCAGCGGTGGAACATCCTGGTGTGAAACCGGCCTAAGTTGCTGGGGAGGAACCAGCGGCTGTTGGAGAGGAGCAACCCCCTCCCGCTGTGAAGTAACCAACGGCTGAGGAGCAACCCTCTCCCGCTGTGACTGCTGGAGAGGGGCGTTCTGCTTTGAAGCAACCAGCGCAGGCCGCTGGGAAGAAGCCAGCAGACGAGCATCCCGCTGGAACAGAGGATGCGAAGCAGAGTGCCGCGTCTGGCCGCTCGCATCCATGGCATCGCTCGCCCTAGAGACCGCCAGCCGCCTAGGGGAGAGGAAGCCACCACCCTGCCCACACTAAGGTCGCACCCGTCGCCCCTTCAACGCCGATTGCAGAAGCAGCCGTCGCCCTTTCCACGCTGGAGTTGCCGCAGGATCGCAGAGCCGCAGTGAACCCAGCCCCCATTCAAGATGTATTAGCCCATGGGAAGTCGTACAAGCACGCTTTCGCAAAAAAATACGACGGTCATAAACTTTGCGCGATGTCGCGCGCGGGTCGAGTTTCGATCGGTTTTTCGTGCACCATCTCAAAAATTGAAAATACTGGCCATTCACGATGTATTAGCCCATGGTAAGTCGTATGAGCATGGTTTCACGAAAAAACGCGATTGTCATAATCATTACGAGAGTCGAGTTTCGATCGATTTTTCGTGCACCGTCTCGAAAATTCAAAATACTGGTCTTTCGAGTCTTATTAGCCCATGGGAAGTCGTACAAGCAAGCTTTCGCAAAAAAATACGACGGTCATAAACTTTGCGCGAAGTCGCGCGTTGTGTCCAGTTTCGATTGGTTTTTCATGCACCGTCTCGGAAATTCAAAATACTGGTCACGCAGAGTCGAGTTTCGATCAGTTTTTCGTGCACCGTCTCGGAAATTCAAAATAGTGGTCTTATTAGCCCATGAGAAGTCGTACAAGCATGCTTTCGAAAAAAAATACGACAGTCATAAACTTTGCACGAAGTCGCGCGCGAGTCGTAGTTTCGATCGGATTTTCGTGCACCGTCTCGTAAATTCAAAATACGAGCCATTAACGATGTATTAGCCCATGGTAAGTCATATGAGTTTGGTTTCACGAAAAAATGCAACGGTCATAAACTTTGCGCAGAGTCGAGTTTCGATCGGTTTTTCGTGCACCATCTCGGAAATTCAAAATACTGGTCTTTCCCATCTTATTAGCCCATGGGAAGTCGTACAAGCACGCTTTCGCAAAAAAATACGACGGTCATAAGCTTTGCGCGAACTTTGCGCAAAGTCGAGTTTCGATCGGTTTTTTGTGCACCGTCACAGAAATTCAAAATACTGGCCATTCACGATATATTAGCTCATGGTAAGTCGTCTGAGCATGGTTTCACGAAAAAACGCGATGGTCATAAACTTTGCGTAGAGTCGAGTTTCGATCGGTTTTTGGTTCACCGTCTCGGAAATTCAAAATACTGGTCTTTCCCGTCTTATTAGCCCATGGGAAGTCGTACAAGCACGCTTTCGCAAAAAAATACAACGGTCATAAATTTTGCACGAAGTCGCGCGTGAGTCGAGTTTCGAACGGTTTTTCGTGCACCGTCTCAGAAATTTAAAATACTGGCCATTCACGATGTATTAGCCCATGGTAAGTCGTATGAGCATGGTTTCATGAAAAAACGCGACGGTCATAATCTGTGCGCAGAGTCGAGTTTCGATCAATTTTTCGTGCACCGACTTGGAAATTCAAAATACTAGTCTTTCCCGTCTTATTAGCCCATGGGAAGCCGTACAAGCATGCTTTCACAAAAAAATACGACGGTTATAAACTTTGCGTGAAGTCGGGTGCGAGTCGTGTTTCGAACGGTTTTTCGTGCACCGTCTCAGAAATTCAAAATACTGGTCATTCACGATTTATTAGCCCATGGTAAGTCGTATGAGCATGGTTTCATGAAAAAACACGACGGTCATAAACTTTGCGCTGAGTCGAGTTTCGATCGATTTTTCTGCACTGTCTCGGAAATTCAAAATACTGGTCTTTCCCGTCTTATTAGCCCATGGGAAGTCGTACAAGCACGCTTTCGCAAAAAAATACGATGGTTATAAACATTGCGCGAACTTTGCGATGAGTTGAGTTTCGATCGGGTTTTCATGCTCTGTCTCGGAAATTCAAAATACTGGCCATTCACGATGTATTAGCCCATGGTAAGTCGTATGAGCAAAGTTTCACGAAAAAATGCTACGGTCATAAACTTTGCACTTAGTCAAGTTTCGATCGGTTTTTCGTGCACCGTCTCGAAAATTCAAAATACTGGCCATTCACGATGTATTAGCCCATGGTAAGTCGGATGAGCATGGTTTCACGAAAAAACGCGACGGCCATAAACTTTGCGCAGAGTCGAGTTTCGATCTGTTTTTCATGCACTGTCTCGAAAATTCAAAATACTGGTCGCGCAGAGTCGAGTTTC
Source organism: Ensete ventricosum (assembly GCA_029747655.1). NCBI lineage: Eukaryota > Viridiplantae > Streptophyta > Magnoliopsida > Zingiberales > Musaceae > Ensete > Ensete ventricosum. The sequence goes on from JAQQAF010000003.1 coordinate 42,249,901, forward strand.
GATCAGTTTTTCGTGCACCATCTCGAAAATTCAAAATAGTGGTCTTTCCCATGTTATTAGCCCATGAGAAGTCGTACAAGCATGCTTTCGAAAAAAAATACAACGGTCATAAACTTTGCACGAAGTCGCGCGCGAGTCGTAGTTTCGATCGGTTTTTCATGCACCGTCTCGTAAATTCAAAATACTGGTCTTTCCCGTCTTATTATCCCATGGGAAGTCGTACAAGCACGCTTTCGCAAAAAAATTCGACGGTCATAAACTTTGTGCGAACTTTGCGCAAAGTCGAGTTTCGATCGATTTTTCGTGCACCGTCACAGAAATTCAAAATATTGGCCATTCAAGATGTATTAGCCCATGGTAAGTCATCTGAGCATGGTTTCACTAAAAAATGTGACGGTCATAACCTTTACGCAGAGTCGAGTTTCGATCGGTTTTTCGTTCACCGTCTCGGAAATTCAAAATACTGGTCTTTCCCGTCTTATTAGCTGATGGGAAGTCGTACAAGCACGCTTTCACAAAAAAATACAACGGTCATAAATTTTGCGCGAAGTCGCGCGTGTGTCGAGTTTCTAACGGTTTTTCGTGCACCATCTCAGAAATTCAAAATACTGGCCATTCACGATGTATTAGCCCATGGTAAGTCATGTGAGCAAGGTTTCACGAAAATATGTGACGGTCATAAACTTTGCGCAGATTCGAGTGTCGATCAGTTTTTCGTGCACCGTCTCGGAAAATTCAAAATACTGGTCTTTCCCGTCTTATTAGCCCATGGGAAGTCGTCCAAGCACGCTTTCGCAAAAAAATACGACGGTCATAAACTTTGCGCGAAGTCGCGCGCGAGTCGTGTTTCGATCGGTTTTTCGTGCACCGTCTCGGAAATTCAAAATATTGGCCATTCATGATGTATTAGCACTTGGTAAGTCGTATGAGCATTGTTTCACGAAAAAATGCGACGGTCATAAACTTTGCGCAGAGTCGAGTTTCGATCGGTTTTTCGTGCACCGTCTTGGAAATTCAAAATACTGGTCTTTCCCGTCTTATTAGCCCATGGGAAGTCGTACAAGCACGCTTTCGCAAAAAAATACGATGGTCATAAATTTTGCGTGATGACGCTCGTGGGTCGAGTTTCGATCAATTTTTCGTGCACCATCTCGGAAATTCAAAATACTGGGCATTCACTATGTATTAGCCCATGGTATGTCGTATGAGCATGGTTTCACGAAAAAACGCGACTGTCATAAACTTTGCGCAGAGTCGAGTTTCGATCGGTTTTTCGTGCACCGTCTCGGAAATTCAAAATACTGGTCTTTCCCGTCTTAATACCCCATGGGAAGTCGTACAAGATCGCTTTCGCAAAAAAATACGATGGTCAAAATCTTTGCTCGAAGTCGCGCGCTGAGTCGAGTTTTGATCGGTTTTTCGTGCACCATCTCGGAAATTCAAAATACTGGTCTTTCCCGTCTTATTATTTTTTTTGGTAAGTAAAGATAATGTATTTTGTAAAAGATTTGTACAAAGAAGCTTTGTCTGCACAAGCCATAGACTAAAGCCTGAAATCTCTTAGTGTAGTCGAGAAGATTGCACCCCACCTAAAGAAGGTGAAATGGGCACGCTTCATCAAACTCATCTCCAAGAGTGGCACAAGGAAGTTAATAAATAATAAAATGCAATAGCTAGACTGTTCTGGACTACTTGTGGATACATCACAAAATATAATGGTTCACCTATTGGCTTCTTCGGGAGTACGAATGGCATTCGGTAAGGCGATCCACTATCTCCTTATTTTTTTACCATTGCAATGGAAGGGCTCAGTTGTATGTTAGAAGAGGCTGTTTCCAATGGCAAAATTAAGGTACCATATTATGGTTCTGTTTATATCTCTCACATAACATTTGCTGACGACCTTATTATCTTCCTTCGAGATGATCCAGTTTCTGTGAGTAATCTGGCAGATATTCTTAATGAATTTGGTATAGTTTCTGGTATTAAGCTAAACCATGCAAAGAGCAAAGTATATGTGGGTGCTTGCATCGACAATAAGGATCATATTGCTCAAACATTGGGAGTTACAGAAGGAAATTTACCGGTTCCTTACTTGGGTCTCCCACTTATATCCACTGGAATCAACAAAGTCTCCTGTCAGCCAATCCTACAAAAAATTAAGAACAGAATTTCCTCTTGGAAAAATAGGCTTCTTTCTAAAGCAGGACGACTTGAACTTTTTTTTTTTGGTAAGTAAAGATAATGTATTTTGTAAAAGATTTGTACAAAGAAGCTTTGTCTACACAAGCCATAGACTAAAGCCTGAAGTCTCTTAGTGTAGTCGAGAAGATTGTACCCCACCTAAAGAAGGTGAAATGGGCACACTTCATTAAACTCATTTCCAAGAGTAGCACAAGGAAGTTAATAAAAAATGCAATAGCTAGACTGTTCTGGAGTACTTGTGGATACATCACAAAATATAAGCTTTGCCCCATAATACATTACAATCTTCATCATTATTCGAGTGATTATTGACTAATGAAAAAATTGAATCTTGTGAAAATCTCTTTCTCTCTTCTTGTTAGGTGCTCTATATTCAATTCTTGCTCCATGCATGATCGTGAGTCCTGAAGAATCTCTATCAGAATTTGAGCTTTGTTCATGTTGTGACACTCAAAAATTCTGCCACACCTCTCCTTCCAAATCCACCAAATAGCACATCTGAATATAATTCTTGCTAGTTGTGTAAGAGGACCCTTTCTTGAGAAGCCTTGCATTAGCCTTTCTAGTTCATGATGCAAGTTTGGCCGTGGTAGCCTTTGAAGATCAAATCACTTTAAGATCTCCTTCCATATCCAAGATGAATAATCATAAGCAAAGTAAAGATGGTCAACACTTTCTTCCTTTTGCATACACAAAGAGCACCGATTTACAATATAAATACCTCTCCGCTGCATATTGTCCATCGTAGGAAGTTTGCCAAGAAGGGCCTGCCATGTACATAAGGAATGTCGCTGTGAGCATGTACTATCCCATGTCCAACTACTTGGGATCCACTTGTTGTTTCGTCGTCTAATTTGGTTCCATGCAGATGTAGCACTAAATTTACCATTATCATGAAGCCAAATAAGCATATCTGAAGAGTTGTTCTTGATTGGAATAGCCCTAATAGTCGGCCAAAGTAATAACATGTCTGGGGAGGTAGGGTTATGAAGACACCATGTACCATAGTTAATGAATTCAGAAACCTTCCAATCTTTGGGAGCCCCAGATCCTGTCGTACTCTATCACCAAATATCTGAAATATACTTTTCCCATTCACCCAAGGATCATACCACATATTAATATTGGTTCCAGAAGAAATCACATAAGAAATATTGTTACGTAGACATCTCCTTGCCTTCATAATTCCTTTCCAAGCAGCAGAATGAGATGTTTTTGCAGATGCTTCCCAGATTGATTCCTTGGTAAGGTACCTAGCAAAAACCCATTGTGACCATAAAGAAGACTTATTTTGTAAAATATCCCATAATTGCTTTACCATACAAGCTTTATTCCAATCTCTAATATGTCGAAGATTCAAGCCCCCTTCATCCTTCGGTTTGCAAATGTTGTCCCAGTTCACCATATGCATTGCCTTACCATCTGTGCCATTCCAAAAGAAGTTCATAAGTAATTTATCAATATCATTGAGAAGCCCGGCTGGTAGAAGGAATGCATGAGACCAATAAATAGAATAAGAGATCAACACTGATCGAATAAGTTCAAGTCATCCAGCTTTAGAAAGAAGCCTATTTTTCCAAGAGGAAATTCTGTTCTTAATTTTTTGTAGGATAGGCTGACAGGAGACTTTGTTGATTCCAGTGGATATAAGTGGAAGACCCAAGTAAGGAACCGGTAAATTTCCTTCAGCAACTCCCAATGTTTGAGCAATATGATCCTTATTTTCAATGCAAGCACCCACGTATACTTTGCTCTTTACATGGTTTAGCTTAAGACCAGAAACTATACCAAATTCATTAAGAATATCTGCCAAATTACTCACAGAAACTGGATCATCTCGAGGGAAGATAATGAGGTCATCAGCAAATGTTATGTGAGAGATATAAACAGAACCATAATATGGTACCTTAATTTTGCCATTGGAAACAACCTCTTCTAACATACAACTGAGCCCTTCCATTGCAATCTTAAAAAGATAAGGAGATAGTGGATCGCCTTGCCGAATGCCATTCTTACTCCCGAAGAAGCCAATAGGTGAACCATTAAAGAGAATCGAAAATTTTGGAGTTTCCAAGCAACATTGAATCCATTGAACCCAGTGCTGAGGGAAGCCCATATTATGGAGCATCATGTAAATAAAATGCCTATTGACTGAGTCAAAGGCCTTTCGTAAATCAGCTTTAAAACAGATCTTTTTCCCTCTTATTTTTGAGTGTAGATCCTTAACCAAATCATTAGCAAGCAGGACATTATGATGGATACTCCTCCCTTTAATAAAAGCAGCCTGATTAGGACTAATGACCTTATTCATGACATTTTGTAGTCTATCTGCCAGTAACTTCGAGATAACCTTATAAATAAAGTTGCACAGTGAAATAGGACGGTAGTTCTCCAATGAATCGGCTCCATCATTTTTAGGCACTAAAGAAATAAAAGTGCAATTCATTTCTTTAAGAATATGACCTGAGGAGAAAAAATATCGACAAGCTTTTATGACATCGTTGCCTACAATAGACCATGCAATTTGATAAAACTCAGCTGGAAATCCATCTGGACGACTTGAACTTATTCGATCTGTGTTGATCTCTTATTCTATTTATTGGTCTCATGCATTTCTTCTACCTGCCGGGCTTCTTCATGATATTGATAAATTACTTATGAACTTCTTTCCCGTCTTATTAGCCCATAGGAAGTCGTACAAGCACGCTTTCGCAAAAAAATACGACGGTCATAAACTTTGTGCGAACTTTGCGAAGAGTTGAGTTTCGATCGGTTTTTCATGCACTGTCTCGGAAATTCAAAATACTGGACATTCACAATGTATTAGCCCATGGTAAGTCATGTGAGCAAGGTTTCACGAAAAAAACGTGACGGTCATAAACTTTGCGCAGATTCGAGTATCCATCAGTTTTTCGTGCACCGTCTCGAAAATTCAACATACTAGTCTTGCCCGTCTTAATAGCCCATGGGAAGTTGTACAAGATCGCTTTCGCAAAAAAATACGACGGTCAAAAACATTCCTCGAAGTCGCGCGCTGAGTCGAGTTTCGATCGGTTTTTCGTGCACCGTCTCGGAAATTCAAAATACTGGTCTTTCCCTTCTTATTAGCCCATAGGAAGTCGTACAAGCACGCCTTCGCAAAAAAATACGACGGTCATAAACTTTGCGCGAACTTTGCGATGAGTTGAGTTTCGATCGGTTTTTCATGCACTGTGAGAGGAAATTCAAAATACTGGACATTCACCATGTATTAGCCCATGGTAAGTCATGTGAGACTTACCAACAAAAAAAAAGTCATGTGAGCATGGTTTCACGAAAAAATGTGACGGTCATAAACTTTGCGTCGTCTCGGAAATTGAAAATACTGGCCATTCATGATACTGGTCTTTCCCGAAAAATTAGCCCATGGTAAGTCGTATGAGCATAGTTTCACGAAAAAATGCGACGGTCATAAACTTTGCGCACAGTCGAGTTTCGATCGGTTTTTCGTGCACCGTCTTGGAAATTCAAAATATTGGTCTTTCACGTCTTATTAGCCCATGGGAATTCGTACAAGCAAGCTTTCGTAAAAAAATACGACGGTCATAAACTTTGCGTGAAGTCACGCGCTGTGTCCAGTTTCGATTGGTTTTACGTGCACCATCTCGGAAATTCAAAATACTGGCCATTCACGATGTATTAGCCCATGGTAAGTCGTATAAGCATAGTTTCATGAAAAAACGCGACGGGCATAAACTTTGCGCTGAGTCGAGTTTCGATCGGTTTTTCGTGCACCGTCTCGAAAATTGAAAATACTGGCCTTTCCCGTCTTATTAGCCCATGGGAAGCCGTACAAGCATGCTTTCACAAAAAAATACGACGGTCATAAACTTTGCGCGAACTTTGCGCAAAGTCGAGTTTCGATCGGTTTTTCGTGCACCGTCACAGAAATTCAAAATACTGGCGATTCAAGATGTATTAGCCCATGGGAAGTCGTACAAGCACGCTTTCGCAAAAAAATATGATGGTCATAAACTTTGCGCGATGTCACGCGCTGTGTCCAGTTTCGATCGGTTTTTCGTGCACCGTCTCGGAAATTCAAAATACTGGCCATTCACGATGTATTAGCCCATGGTAAGTCGTATGAGCATGGTTTCACGAAAAAACGCGACCGTCATAATCTTTGCGAGAGTTGAGTTTCGATCGGTTTTTCGTGCACCGTCTTGGAAATTCAAAATACTGGTCTTTCACGTCTTATTAGCCCATAGGAAGTCGTACAAGCTCGCTTTCGCAAAAATTACGACGGTCAAAAACTTTGCGCGAAGTCGCGCGCTGTGTCGAGTTTCGATTGGTTTTACGTGCACCATCTCGGAAATTCAAAATACTGGCCATTCACGATGTATTAGCCCATGGTAAGTCGTATGAGCAAAGTTTCACGAAAAAATGCGACGGTCATAAACTTTGCACTGGGTCGAGTTTCGATCGGTTTTTCGTGCACCGTCTCAAAAATTCAAAATACTGGCCATTCACGATGTATTAGCCCATGATAAGTCAGATGAGCATGGTTTCACGAAAAAATGCGACGGCCATAAACTTTGCGCAGAGTCGAGTTTCGATCTGTTTTTTCATGCACCGTCTCGGAAATTCAAAATACTGGTCGCGCAGAGTCGAGTTTCGATCAGTTTTTCGTGCACCGTCTCGGAAATTCAAAATAGTGGTCTTTCCCGTCTTATTAGCCCATGAGAAGTCGTACAAGCATGCTTTCGAAAAAAAATACGACGGTCATAAACTTTGCACGAAGTCGCGCGCGAGTCGTAGTTTCGATCGGTTTTTCATGCACCGTCTCGTAAATTCAAAATACTAGCCATTAATGACGTATTATTAGCCCATGGTAAGTCATATGAGCTTGGTTTCACGAAAAAATGCAACGGTCATAAACTTTGCGCAGAGTCGAGTTTTGATCGATTTTTCGTGCATCGTCTCGGAAATTCAAAATACTGGTCTTTCCCATCTTATTAGCCCATGGGAAGTCGTACAAGCACGCTTTCGCAAAAAAATACGACGGTCATAAACTTTGCGCGAACTTTGCGTAAAGTCGAGTTTCGATCGGTTTTTCGTGCACCGTCACAGAAATTTAAAATACTGGCCATTCAAGATGTATTAGACCATGGTAAGTCGTCTGAGCATGGTTTCACGAAAAAATGCGACGGTCGTAAACTTTGCGCAGAGTCGAGTTTCAATCGGTTTTTGGTTCACCGTCTCGGAAATTCAAAATACTAGTCTTTCCCGTCTTATTAGCCCATGGGAAGTCGTACAAGCACGCTTTCGCAAAAAAATACAACGGTCATAAATTTTGCGCGAAGTCACGCGTGAGACGAGTTTCGAACGGTTTTTCGTGCACCGTCTCAGAAATTCAAAATACTGGCCATTCACGATGTATTAGCCCATGGTAAGTCGTATGAGCATGGTTTCATGAAAAAATACGACGGTCATAAACTTTGCGCAGAGTTGAGTTTCGATCGATTTTTCGTGCACCGTCTCGGAAATTCAAAATACTGGTCTTTCCCGTCTTACTAGCCCATGGGAAGCCGTACAAGCACGCTTTCACAAAAAAATACGACGGTCATAAACTTTGCGCGAAGTCGCGCGCGAGATGAGTTTAGATCGGTTTTCGTGCACCGTCTCGGAAATTCAAAATACTGGTCATTGATGATGTATTAGCCCATGGTAAGTCGTATGAGCATTGTTTCACGAAAAAACGCGACGGTCATAAACTTTACGCAGAGTCGAGTTTCGATCGGTTTTTCGTGCACCGTCTCGAAAATTCAAAATACTGGACTTTCCTGTCTTATTAGCCCATGGGAAGTCGTACAAGCAAGCTCTCGCAAAACTATATGTCGGTCATAAACTTTGCGCGAAGTCGCGCGCTGTGTCCAGTTTCGATTGGTTTTACGTGCACCATCTCAGAAATTCAAAATACTGGCCATTCACGATGTATTAGCCCATGGTAAGTCGTATCAGCATGGTTTCAAGAAAAAATGCGACGGTCATAAACTTTGCGCAGAGTCGAGTTTCGATCGATTTTTCGTGCACCGTCTCGGAAATTCAAAATACTGGTATTTCCCGTCTTATTAGCCCATGGGAAGTCGTACAAGCTCGCTTTCGCAAAAAAATACGACGGTCATAAACTTTACGCGAAGTCGTGCGCGAGTCGAGTTTCGATCGGTTTTTCGTGCACCGTCTCGAAAATTCAAAATACTGGCCATTCACGTTGTATTAGCCCATGGTAAGTCGTATGAGCATGGTTTCACGAAAAAACGCTACGGTCTTAAACTTTGCGCAGAGTCGAGTTTCGATCGGTTTTTCGTTCACCGTCTCGGAAATTCAAAATACTGGTCTTTCCCGTCTTATTAGCCCATGGGATGTCGTACAAGCACGCTTTCGCAAAAAAATACGACGGTCATAAACTTTGCGCGAACTTTGCGCAAAGTCGAGTTTCGATCGGTTTTTCGTGCACCGTCACAGAAATTCAAAATACTGGCCATTCACGATGTATTAGCCCATGGTAAGTCGTCTGAGCATGGTTTCACGAAAAAACGCGACGGTCATAAACTTTGCGCAGAGTCGAGTTTCGATCGATTTTTCGTGCACCGTCTCGGAAATTCAAAATACTGGTCTTTCCCGTCTTATTAGCCCATGGGAAGTCGTACAAGCACGCTTTCGCAAAAAAATACGACGGTCATAAACATTGCGCGAAGTCGCGCGCTGTGTCTAGTTTCTAACGGTTTTTCGTGCACAGTCTCAGAAATTCAAAATACTGGCCATTCACGATGTATTAGCCCATGGTAAGTCATGTGAGCAAGGTTTCATGAAAAAAAGTGACGGTCATAAACTTTGCGCAGATTCGAGTGTCGATCAGTTTTTCGTGCACCGTCTCGGAAATTCAAAATACTGGTCTTTCCTGTCTTAATAGCCTATGGGAAGTCGTACAAGATCGCTTTGGCAAAAAAATACGACGGTCAAAAACTTTGCTCGAAGTCGCGCGCTGAGTCGAGTTTCGATCGGTTTTTCGTGCACCGTCTCGGAAATCCAAAATACTGGTCTTTCCCGTCTTATTAGCCCATGGGAAGTCGTACAAGCACGCCTTCGTAAAAAAATACGACGGTCATATACTTTGCGTGAACTTTGCGATGAGTTGAGTTTCGATCGGTTTTTCATGCACTGTCTCAGAAATTAAAAATACTGGACATTCACAATGTATTAGCCCATGGTAAGTCATGTGAGCAAGGTTTCATGAAAAAAAGTGACGGTCATAAACTTTGCGCAGATTCGAGTGTCGATCAGTTTTTCATGCACCGTCTCAGAAAATTTAAAATACTGGTCTTTCCCGTCTTATTAGCCCATGGGAAGTCGTCCAAGCACGCTTTCGCAAAAAAATACGACGGTCATAAACTTTGCGCGAAGTCGCGCGCGAGTCGTGTTTCGATCGATTTTTCGTGCACCGTCTCGGAAATTCAAAATACTGGCCATTCATGATGTATTAGCCCTTGGTAAGTCGTATGAGCATAGTTTCACGAAAAAATGCGACGGTCATAAACTTTGCGCAGAGTCGAGTTTCGATCGGTTTTTCATGCACCGTCTTGGAAATTCAAAATACTGGTCTTTCCCGTATTATTAGCCCATGGGAAGTCGTACAAGCACGCTTTCGCAAAAAAATACGACGTTCATAAATTTTACGCGATGTCGCGCGGGTCGAATTTCGATCGATTTTTCGTGCACCGTCTCGGAAATTCAAAATACTGGCCATTCACGATGTATTAGCCCATGGTAAGTCGTATGAGCATGGTTTCACGAAAAAACGCGACTGTCATAAACTTTGCGCAGAGTCGAGTTTCGATCGGTTTTTCGTGCACCGTTTCGGAAATTCAAAATACTGGTCTTTCCCATCTTAATAGCCTATGGGAAGTCGTACAAGATCGCTTTCGCAAAAAAATACGACGGTCAAAAACTTTGCTCGAAGTCGCGCGCTGAGTCGAGTTTCGATCGGTTTTTCGTGTACAGTCTCAGAAATTCAAAATACTGGTCTTTCCCGTCTTATTAGCCTATGGGAAGTCGTACAAGCACGCTTTCGCAAAAAAATACGATGGTCATAAACTGTGCGAACTTTGCGAAGAGTTGAGTTTCGATCGGTTTTTCAAGCACTGTCTCGGAAATTCAAAATACTGGACATTCACAATGTATTAGCCCATGTTAAGTCATGTGAGCAAGGTTTCACGAAAAAACGTGACGGTCATAAACTTTGCGTAGATTCGAGTATCCATCAGTTTTTCGTGCACCGTCTCAAGAATTCAAAATACTAGTCTTTCCCGTCTTAATAGACCATGGGAAGTCGTACAAGATCGCTTTCGCAAAAAAATACGACGGTGAAAAACATTGCTCGAAGTCGCGCGCTGAGTCGAGTTTCGATCGGTTTTTCGTGCACCATCTCGAAAATTCAAAATACTGGTCTTTCCCTTCTTATTAGCCCATGGGAAGTCGTACAAGCACGCCTTAGCAAAAAAATATGACGGTCATAAACTTTGCGTGAACTTTGCGATGAGTTGTGTTTCGATCGGTTTTTCATGCACTGTCTCGGAAATTCAAAATACTGGACATTCACCATGTATTAGCCCATGGTAAGTCATGTGAGCAAGGTTTCACGAAAAATTGTGACGGTCATAAACTTTGCGCCGTCTCAGAAATTGAAAATACTGGCCATTCATGATACTGGTCTTTCCCGAAAAATTAGCCCATGGTTAGTCGTATGAGCACAGTTTAACGAAAAAACGCGACGGTCATAAACTTTGCGCACAGTCGAGTTTCGATCGGTTTTTCGTGCACCGTCTTGGAAATTCAAAATACTGGTCTTTCACGTCTTATTAGCCCATGGGAAGTCGTACAAGCACGCTTTCGCAAAAAAATACGACGGTCATAAACTTTGCGCAATGTCGTGCGCGGGTCGAGTTTCGATCGATTTTTCGTGCACCGTCTCGGAAATTCAAAATACAGGCCATTCACAATGTATTAGCCCATGGTAAGTCGTATGAGCATGGTTTCACGAAAAAACGCAATGGTCATGAACTTTGCGCATAGTCGAGTTTCGATCGGTTTTTCGTGCACCGTCTCGAAAATTCAAAATACTGGACTTTCCCGTCTTATTAGCCCATGGGAAGTCGTACAAGCAAGCTCTCGCAAAACTATATGTCGGTCATAAACTTTGCGCGAAGTCGCGCGCTGTGTCCAGTTTCGATTGGTTTTACGTGCACCATCTCAGAAATTCAAAATACTGGCCATTCACGATGTATTAGCCCATGGTAAGTCGTATCAGCATGGTTTCAAGAAAAAATGCGACGGTCATAAACTTTGCGCAGAGTCGAGTTTCGATCGATTTTTCGTGCACCGTCTCGGAAATTCAAAATACTGGTATTTCCCGTCTTATTAGCCCATGGGAAGTCGTACAAGCTCGCTTTCGCAAAAAAATACGACGGTCATAAACTTTACGCGAAGTCGTGCGCGAGTCGAGTTTCGATCGGTTTTTCGTGCACCGTCTCGAAAATTCAAAATACTGGCCATTCACGTTGTATTAGCCCATGGTAAGTCGTATGAGCATGGTTTCACGAAAAAACGCTACGGTCTTAAACTTTGCGCAGAGTCGAGTTTCGATCGGTTTTTCGTTCACCGTCTCGGAAATTCAAAATACTGGTCTTTCCCGTCTTATTAGCCCATGGGATGTCGTACAAGCACGCTTTCGCAAAAAAATACGACGGTCATAAACTTTGCGCGAACTTTGCGCAAAGTCGAGTTTCGATCGGTTTTTCGTGCACCGTCACAGAAATTCAAAATACTGGCCATTCACGATGTATTAGCCCATGGTAAGTCGTCTGAGCATGGTTTCACGAAAAAACGCGACGGTCATAAACTTTGCGCAGAGTCGAGTTTCGATCGATTTTTCGTGCACCGTCTCGGAAATTCAAAATACTGGTCTTTCCCGTCTTATTAGCCCATGGGAAGTCGTACAAGCACGCTTTCGCAAAAAAATACGACGGTCATAAACATTGCGCGAAGTCGCGCGCTGTGTCTAGTTTCTAACGGTTTTTCGTGCACAGTCTCAGAAATTCAAAATACTGGCCATTCACGATGTATTAGCCCATGGTAAGTCATGTGAGCAAGGTTTCATGAAAAAAAGTGACGGTCATAAACTTTGCGCAGATTCGAGTGTCGATCAGTTTTTCGTGCACCGTCTCGGAAATTCAAAATACTGGTCTTTCCTGTCTTAATAGCCTATGGGAAGTCGTACAAGATCGCTTTGGCAAAAAAATACGACGGTCAAAAACTTTGCTCGAAGTCGCGCGCTGAGTCGAGTTTCGATCGGTTTTTCGTGCACCGTCTCGGAAATCCAAAATACTGGTCTTTCCCGTCTTATTAGCCCATGGGAAGTCGTACAAGCACGCCTTCGTAAAAAAATACGACGGTCATATACTTTGCGTGAACTTTGCGATGAGTTGAGTTTCGATCGGTTTTTCATGCACTGTCTCAGAAATTAAAAATACTGGACATTCACAATGTATTAGCCCATGGTAAGTCATGTGAGCAAGGTTTCATGAAAAAAAGTGACGGTCATAAACTTTGCGCAGATTCGAGTGTCGATCAGTTTTTCATGCACCGTCTCAGAAAATTTAAAATACTGGTCTTTCCCGTCTTATTAGCCCATGGGAAGTCGTCCAAGCACGCTTTCGCAAAAAAATACGACGGTCATAAACTTTGCGCGAAGTCGCGCGCGAGTCGTGTTTCGATCGATTTTTCGTGCACCGTCTCGGAAATTCAAAATACTGGCCATTCATGATGTATTAGCCCTTGGTAAGTCGTATGAGCATAGTTTCACGAAAAAATGCGACGGTCATAAACTTTGCGCAGAGTCGAGTTTCGATCGGTTTTTCATGCACCGTCTTGGAAATTCAAAATACTGGTCTTTCCCGTATTATTAGCCCATGGGAAGTCGTACAAGCACGCTTTCGCAAAAAAATACGACGTTCATAAATTTTACGCGATGTCGCGCGGGTCGAATTTCGATCGATTTTTCGTGCACCGTCTCGGAAATTCAAAATACTGGCCATTCACGATGTATTAGCCCATGGTAAGTCGTATGAGCATGGTTTCACGAAAAAACGCGACTGTCATAAACTTTGCGCAGAGTCGAGTTTCGATCGGTTTTTCGTGCACCGTTTCGGAAATTCAAAATACTGGTCTTTCCCATCTTAATAGCCTATGGGAAGTCGTACAAGATCGCTTTCGCAAAAAAATACGACGGTCAAAAACTTTGCTCGAAGTCGCGCGCTGAGTCGAGTTTCGATCGGTTTTTCGTGTACAGTCTCAGAAATTCAAAATACTGGTCTTTCCCGTCTTATTAGCCTATGGGAAGTCGTACAAGCACGCTTTCGCAAAAAAATACGATGGTCATAAACTGTGCGAACTTTGCGAAGAGTTGAGTTTCGATCGGTTTTTCAAGCACTGTCTCGGAAATTCAAAATACTGGACATTCACAATGTATTAGCCCATGTTAAGTCATGTGAGCAAGGTTTCACGAAAAAACGTGACGGTCATAAACTTTGCGTAGATTCGAGTATCCATCAGTTTTTCGTGCACCGTCTCAAGAATTCAAAATACTAGTCTTTCCCGTCTTAATAGACCATGGGAAGTCGTACAAGATCGCTTTCGCAAAAAAATACGACGGTGAAAAACATTGCTCGAAGTCGCGCGCTGAGTCGAGTTTCGATCGGTTTTTCGTGCACCATCTCGAAAATTCAAAATACTGGTCTTTCCCTTCTTATTAGCCCATGGGAAGTCGTACAAGCACGCCTTAGCAAAAAAATATGACGGTCATAAACTTTGCGTGAACTTTGCGATGAGTTGTGTTTCGATCGGTTTTTCATGCACTGTCTCGGAAATTCAAAATACTGGACATTCACCATGTATTAGCCCATGGTAAGTCATGTGAGCAAGGTTTCACGAAAAATTGTGACGGTCATAAACTTTGCGCCGTCTCAGAAATTGAAAATACTGGCCATTCATGATACTGGTCTTTCCCGAAAAATTAGCCCATGGTTAGTCGTATGAGCACAGTTTAACGAAAAAACGCGACGGTCATAAACTTTGCGCACAGTCGAGTTTCGATCGGTTTTTCGTGCACCGTCTTGGAAATTCAAAATACTGGTCTTTCACGTCTTATTAGCCCATGGGAAGTCGTACAAGCACGCTTTCGCAAAAAAATACGACGGTCATAAACTTTGCGCAATGTCGTGCGCGGGTCGAGTTTCGATCGATTTTTCGTGCACCGTCTCGGAAATTCAAAATACAGGCCATTCACAATGTATTAGCCCATGGTAAGTCGTATGAGCATGGTTTCACGAAAAAACGCAATGGTCATGAACTTTGCGCATAGTCGAGTTTCGATCGGTTTTTCGTGCACCGTCTCGAAAATTCAAAATACTGGACTTTCCCGTCTTATTAGCCCATTGGAAGTCGTACAAGCAAGCTCTCGCAAAACAATATGTCGGTCATAAACTTTGCGCGAAGTCGCGCGCTGTGTCCAGTTTCGATTGGTTTTACGTGCACTATCTCAGAAATTTAAAATACTGGCCATTCACGATGTATTAGCCCATGGTAAGTCGTATGAGCATAGTTTCACGAAAAAACGCGACGGTCATAAACTTTGCGCTGAGTCGAGTTTCGATCGGTTTTTCGTGCACCGTCTCGAAAATTGAAAATACTGGCCATTCACGATGTATTAGCCCATGGTATGTCGGATGAGCATGGTTTCATGAAAAAACGCGACCGTCATAATCTTTGCGAGAGTCGAGTTTCGATTGGTTTTTCGTGCACCGTCTCGGAAATTCAAAATACTGGTCTTTCCCGTCTTATTAGCCCATGGGAAGTCGTACAAGCACGCTTTCACAAAAAAATACGACGGTCATAAACTTTGCGCGAACTTTGCGCAAAGTTGAGTTTCGATCGGTTTTTCGTGACCGTCACAGAAATTCAAAATACTGGCCATTCAAGATGTATTAGCCCATGGGAAGTCGTACAAGCACGCTTTCGCAAAAAAATACGACGGTCAAAAACTTTGCTCGATGTCGCGCAATGTGTCGAGTTTTGATCGGTTTTTCGTGCACCGTCTCGGAAATTCAAAATACTGGCCATTCACGATGTATTAGCCCATGGTAAGTCGTATGAGCATGGTTTCATGAAAAAACGCGACCGTCATAATCTTTGCGAGAGTCGAGTTTCGATCGGTTTTTCCCGTCTTGGAAATTCAAAACACTGGTCTTTCCCGTCTTATTTGCCCATAGGAAGTCGTACAAGCTCGCTTTCGTAAAAATTACGACGGTCAAAAACTTTACGCGAGGTCGCGCGCCGTGTCGAGTTTTGATTTGTTTTACGTGCACCATCTCGAAAATTCAAAATACTGGCCATTCACGATGTATTAGCCCATGGTAAGTCGTATGCGCAAAGTTTCACGAAAAAACACGACGGTCATAAACTTTGCACTGAGTCGAGTTTCGATCGGTTTTTCGTGCACCGTCTCGAAAATTCAAAATACTGGCCATTCACGATGTATTAGCCCATGGTAAGTCGGATGAGCATGGTTTCACGAAAAAACACGACGGCCATAAACTTTACGCAGAGTCGAGTTTCGATCGGTTTTTCATGCACCGTCTCGGAAATTCAAAATACTGGTCACGCAGAGTCGAGTTTCGATCAATTTTTCGTGCACCATCTCGGAAATTCAAAATAGTGGTCTTTCCAGTCTTACAAGCATGCTTTCGAAAAAAAATACGACGGTCATAAACTTTGCACGAAGTTGCACGCGAGTCGTAGTTTCGATCAGTTTTTCGTGCACCATCTCATAAATTCAAAATACTAGCCATTAACGATGTATCTTGGTAAGTCATATGAGCTTGGTTTCACGAAAAAACGCAACGGTCATAAACTTTGCGCAGAGTCGAGTTTCGATCGGTTTTTCGTGCACCGTCTCGAAAATTCAAAATACTGGTCTTTCCCGTCTTATTAGCCCATGGGAAGTCGTACAAGCACGCTTTCGCAAAAAAATACGACGGTCATAAACTTTGCGCGAACTTTGTGCAAAGTCGAGTTTCGATCCATTTTTCGTGCACCGTCACAGAAATTCAAAATACTGGCCATTCAAGATGTATTAGACCATGGTAAGTCGTCTGAGCAAGGTTTCACGAAAAAACGCAACGGTCATAAACTTTACGCAGAGTCGAGTTTGGATCGGTTTTTGGTTCACCGTCTCAGAAATTCAAAATACTGGTCTTTCCCGTCTTATTAGCCCATGGGAAGTCGTACAAGTACGCTTTCACAAAAAAATACAACGGTCATAAATTTTACGTGAAGTCGCGCGTGAGTCGAGTTTCGAACGGTTTTTCGTGCACCATCTCAGAAATTCAAAATACTGGCCATTCACGATGTATTAGCCCATGGTAAGTCGTATGAGCATGGTTTCATGAAAAAACGCGACGATCATAAACTTTGCGCAGAGTTGAGGTTCGATCCATTTTTCGTGCACCGTCTCGGAAATTCAAAATACTGGTTTTTCCCGTCTTATTAGCCCATGGGAAGTTGTACAAGCACGCTTTCACAAAAAAATACGACGGTCATAAACTTAGCGCGAAGTCGCGTGCGAGTCGTGTTTCGAACGGTTTTTGGTGCACCGTCTCAGAAATTCAAAATACTGGTCATTCACGATGTATTAGCCCATGGTAAGTCGTATGAGCATGGTTTCATGAAAAAACGCGACGGTCATAATCTTTGCGCAGAGTCGAGTTTCGATCGATTTTTCATGCACCGTCTCAGAAATTCAAAATACTGGTCCTTCCCGTCTTATTAGCCTATGGGAAGTCGTACAAGCACGCTTTCGCAAAAAAATACGACGGTCATAAACTTTGCGCGAACTTTGCGATGAGTTGAGTTTCGATCGGTTTTTCATGCACTCTCTCAAAAATTCAAAATACTGGACATTCACAATGTATTAGCCCATGGTAAGTCATGTGAGCAAGGTTTCACAAAAAAACGTGACGGTCATAAACTTTGCACAGATTCGAGTGTCGATCAGTTTTTCGCGCACCGTCTCAAAAATTCAAAATACTGGTCTTTCCCGTCTTAATAGCTCATGGGAAGTCGTACAAGATCGCTTTCGCGAAAAAATATGACAGAAAAAAACTTTGCTCGATGTCGCGCGCTGAGTCGAGTTTCGATCGGTTTTTCGTGCACCGTCTCGGAAATTCAAAATACTGGTCTTTCCCGTCTTATTAGCCCATGGGAAGTTGTACAAGCACGCTTTCGCTAAAAAATACGACCGTCATAAACTTTGCGCGAACTTTGCGAAGAGTTGAGTTTCGATCGGTTTCTCATGCCCATGGTAAGTCATGGGAGCAAGGTTTCACGAAAAAATGTGACGGTCATAATCTTTGCGCAGATTCGAGTGTCGATCCGTTTTTCGTGCACCGTCTCGGAAAATTCAAAATACTGGTTTTTCCAGTCTTATTAGCCCATGGGAAGTCGTCCAAGCACGCTTTCGCAAAAAAATACGACGGTCATAAACTTTGCGCGAAGTCGCGCGCGAGATGATTTTAGATCGGTTTTCGTGCACCGTCTCGGAAATTCAAAATACTGGTCATTCATGATGTATTAGCCCATGGTAAGTCGTATGAGCATTGTTTCACGAAAAAACGCGACGGTCATAAACTTTACGCAGAGTCGACTTTCGATCGGTTTTTCATGCACCGTCTTGGAAATTCAAAATACTAGTCTTTCCCGTCTTATTAGCCCATGGGAAGTCGTACAAGCACGCTTTCACAAAAAAATACGACGGTCATAAATTTTGCGCGATGTCACGCTCGGCTCGAGTTTCGATCGGTTTTTCGTGCACCGTCTCAGAAATTCAAAATACTGGCCATTCACGATGTATTAGCCTATGGTAAGTCGTATGAGCATGATTTCACGAAAAAACGCAACGGTCATAAACTTTGCGCAGAGTCGAGTTTCGATCGGTTTTTCGTGCACCGTCTCGGAAATTCAAAATACTGGTCTTTCTCGTCTTATTAGCTCATGGGAAGTCGTACAAGCACGCTTTCGCAAAAAAATACGACGGTCATAAACTTTGCGCGAAGTCGCGCGCTGTGTCCAGTTTCGATTGGTTTTTTTTGGTAAGTAAAGATAATGTATTTTGTAAAAGATTTGTACAAAGAAGCTTTGTCTACATAATCCATAGACTAAAGCCTGAAGTCTCTTAGTGTAGTCGAGAAGATTGTACCCCACCTAAAGAAGGTGAAATGGTCACACTTCATCAAACTCATTTCCAAGAGTAGCACAAGGAAGTTAATAAATAATAAAATGCAATAGCTAGACTGTTCTGGACTACTTGTGGATACATCACAAAATATAAGCTTTGCCCCATATAATATATACATTACAATCTTCATCATTATTCGAGTGATTATTGACTAATGGAAAAATTGAATCTTGTGAAAATCTCTTTCTCTCTTCTTGTTAGGTGCTCTGTATTCAATTCTTGCTCCATACATGATCGTGAGTCCTGAAGAATCTCTATCAGAATTTGAGCTTTGTTCATGTTGTGACACTCAAAAATTCTATCACACCTCTCCTTCCAAATCTACCAAATAGCACATCTGAATATAATTCTTGCTAGTTGTGTAAGAGGCCCCTTTCTTGAGAAGCTTTGCATAAGCATTTCTAATTCATGATGCAAGTTTGGCAGTGGTAGCCTTTGAAGATCAAATCGCTTCAAGATCTCCTTCCATATCCTAGATGAATAATCACAAGCAAAGTAGAGATGGTTAACACTTTCTTCTTTTTGCATACACAAAGAGCACCAAGTTACAATATAAATACCTTTTCGCTGCATATTGTCCATCGTAGGAAGTTTGCCGAGAAGGGCCTGCCATGTACATAAGGAATGTCGCTGTGAGCATGGACTATCCCATGTCCAACTACTTGGGATTCACTTGTTGTTTCGTCGTCTAATTTGGTTCCATGCAGATGTAGCACTAAATTTACCATTATCATGAAGCCAAATAAGCATATCTGAAGAGTTGTTCTTGATTGGAATAGCGCTAATAGTCGGCCAAAGTAATAACATGTCAGGGGAGGTAGGGTTGGGAAGACACCATGTACCATTGTTAATAAATTCAGAAACCTTCTAGTCTTTGGGAGCCCCCAGATCCTATCGTACTCTATCACCAAATATCTGAAATATACTTTTCCCATTCACCCAAGGATCATACCACATATTAATATTGGTTCCAGAAGAAATCACATAAGAAATATTGTTAC
The DNA here is from genome assembly GCA_029747655.1 of Ensete ventricosum. NCBI lineage: Eukaryota > Viridiplantae > Streptophyta > Magnoliopsida > Zingiberales > Musaceae > Ensete > Ensete ventricosum. The sequence continues at coordinate 42,269,494 of JAQQAF010000003.1, forward strand.
GTAGCCATCGCTTTGCCTTCAGAATTCCTTTCCAAGCAGCAGAATGAGATGTTTTTGCAGATGCTTCCCAGATTGATTCCTTGGTTAGGTACCTAGCAAAAACCCATTGTGACCATAAGGAAGACTTGTATTGTAAAATATCCCATAATTGTTTTACCATAGAAGCTTTATTCCAATCTCTAATATGTCGAAGATTCAGCCCCCCTTCATCCTTCGGTTTGCAAATGTTGTCCCAATTCACCATGTGCATTGTCTTACCATCTGTGTCATTCCAAAAGAAGTTCATAAGTAATTTATCAATATCATGGAGAAGCCCGGCAGGTAGAAGAAATGCATGAGACCAATAAATAGAATAAAAGATCAACACAGATCGAATAAGTTTAAGTCGTCCAGCTTTAGAAAGAAGCCTATTTTTCCATGAGGAAATTCTGTTCTTAATTTTTTGTAGGATAGGCTGACAGGAGACTTTGTTGATTCCAGTGGATATAAGTGGGAGACCCAAGTAAGGAACCGGTAAATTCCTTCAGCAACTCCTAATGTTTGAGCAATATGATCCTTATTGTCAATGCAAGCACCCACATATACTTTGCTCTTTGCATGGTTTTTTTTTTGGTAAGTTTCTTTGCATGGTTTAGCTTAAGACCAGAAACTTTACCAAATTCATTAAGAATATCTGCCAGATTACTCACAGAAACTGGATCATCTCGAAGGAAGATAATAAGGTCATCAGCAAATGTTATGTGAGAGATATAAACAGAACCATAATGTGGTACCTTAATTTTGCCATTGGAAACAGCCTCTTCTAACATACAACTGAGCCCTTCCATTGCAATGGTAAAAAGATAAGGAGATAGTGGATCGCCTTGCCGAATACCATTCTTACTCCCGAAGAAACTAATAGGTGAACCATTAAAGAGAATCGAAAATTTTGGAGTTTCCAAGCAACATTGAATCCATTTAACCCAGTTCTGAGGGAAGCCCATATTATGGAGCATCATGTAAATAAAATGCCTATTGACTGAGTCAAAGGCCTTTCGTAAATCAGCTTTACAACAGATCTTTTTTCCTCTTATTTTTTAGTGTAGATCCTTAACCAAATCATTAGCAAGCAGGACATTATGATGGATACTCCTCCCTTTAATAAAAGCAGCCTGATTAGGACTAATGACCTTATTCATGACCTTTTGTAGTCTATCTGTCAGCAACTTCGAGATAACCTTATAAATAAAGTTGCACAGTGAAATAGGACGGTAGTTCTCCAATGAATCGGCTCCATCATTTTTAGGCACTAAAGAAATAAAAGTGCAATTCATTTCTTTAAGAATATGACCTGAGGAGAAAAAATGTCGACAAGCTTTTATGACATCGTTGCCTACAATAGACCATGCAATTTGATAAAACTCAGCTGGAAATCCGTCTGGACCAGGGCTTTTGTGCTTCGGGGACTTAACAACAACTTTCACAATTTCATCATCCGTTATTGGGGCATTAAGATGAGAGAGGGCTTCAGAATCAAGTCGTCTTGTAGGCCCAACATGAATACTATTAGGCTGCTGCTCCTGATTGAGTACGGAATAACAAAATTGCTTGGTGTAATTTTTAACCTCATCCAAATCCTCAATGAGATTACCATCTATACCTTTGCATTTTTTGATGCGATTAGTAGTCCTTCTGGTAGCAATAGCAGCATAGAAAAACTTCGTATTAGAATCCCCTAGAGTAAGCCAATGCTGTCGTGACTTCTGTTTCAAAAAGCATTCCTCCTGCTTCAAAGCTTGCATAAAGTTATTTCTAACAGCAGCCTCTTTGTATATAAGATTCGTATCCAGAAGTTGAAGATTTAGCTCGCTTTGCACAGTCATAAGTTCTTTCTTGAATAACTGAACCCTGTTGGTGATATTTCCAAATGTAGTTGAATTCCACTTCTTAAGTGCTGCTTAGCATGCTTTTAGTTTTTGACATAGGATGTAAGGAGGAGAACCAAATACATTAATGTCCCAAGCTGACTTAATAACTTCGAGGAACTTAGGGTGAGAACTCCACATATTAAAAAATCTAAAAGGTTTCTTGTCTCTGGGTAGTGCTTTATCTGCATGTATATGCATAATAGAGTGATCCAAAAATAACTTAGCACCGTACTCAAGAAGTGAATCTGGGAAAACTGCTAACCATTCCTGATTAATCAAACATCTGTCAAGTCGAGACATAATTTTTCTTTCAGCAGTACTTTGATTGTTCCATGAGAACCAATCACCTACAGATTTCATGTCAGTCAATGCAGTAGTATCTATACAATCATTAAAATGTTGAAGCTGACATTCGGAAAGCACTCTACCCCCCACTTTCTCTTTTGTGTATCTGACAGTATTAAAGTCACCGAGAACAACCCAAGGTACTGTAGGATAACTATTTGCAATGCTAACCAGATCACGCCATAGAGCATTCCTGTCAGACATACTGTTAGATGCATAAATACCGGTAATATTGAATTGACATCCAGTCTGTTTATCCTCTGCCTTAAGATGAATGAATTGATTAGTAGTAGAAATAAACCAAGCAGTAACAAGGTTTGGATGCCATAAGACCCAAACTCGACCATAAGTATCCTGAGAATCATTAGTAAAAAGTTCTGCCTCAGGCCATATTAAATTCTTCTGAACTCGAACACGATGAGTTTTAATTTTTGTTTCCACAAGAATCACAATATCACATGCAGCAGATCGGATTATTCTATTGAGCTCCCGACATTTCTCAGTCTTATTAAGTCCACGAACATTCCAACAGATTATTTTCATCAATACTAGATAGAAGGAAGAGCATGCGATTTTGGGAGGACACTACCATCCTTTTTCTTATCCTTTGATTTTACATGGTCCTCTCGCATAATATCTTTACCCTTTAATCCTTTATTCCTATATTTATCCACCTCATCCACAGCTTGCAAATGTTTAAACTTTTGTGTACCTTGAGGCAAGGAGTCCTGAATAGCGGGATGTGTCGAAGAGCGATGAGTTTGGTGAGTTGCAATGTCTTTGTTCCCAAGAGGTTGTTGAAATGGAATTTCCTGATTATCTGAAGGAATGATTCGTGACGGTGAGGTTGTTATTGGGGAGTGAGAACCATGGGAAGCTCCTGCAGTGAAAGTCTCTGATATAATAGGAAAAGATGAAAGTCCAGACTTGTCTTTCTCTTGCTCGTGTCGCTGCCCCAACGAGTCAGAGTGCTCATTCATCTTCTCTGCCATCATCACTATTGGCACTGGAGTATCAGTGCTTGGTTTAGTGGTAGTGACCCCATTCTGTGGCTCTTGGCGTGGTCGGTAGACCTGTGTGATCTTTTGTGAAGGCTGTTGGCAAGCACCATTTACATGTCCAAAAGATAGACAAACCTTGCATCGTTATGGCTTCCAAGAATATGAGACTTTCACCTTTCGGGTGCTCCCATCAAGATCACGGTAAGAAACTTCATTCGGTAGTTCCTCATCAGAAGAAACCATTACACAAGCTCTGGCAAAGGTCAATCTCGTCTGCAAAGCTGTTGCCTTATCAATATATAATGGCTGTCCCAAGGTGCTGCAAAGCTTTGCAATAAAACGACGACCCCAGAGATGTAGTGGAAGTCCATGGAAAGAAACCCATATTGGGATAGACTGTAGACTGTCTAACTCTAATCTCACATCAGGTGCCCAGCGTCGTAGTATCATTGGATGACCACGGATAGTCCAAAATCCTTCAAGGAGCCATTGTAAATCTTCTTCAGAATAAAGCTTGCATACAAAAAATCCGGTCTCCAACATATGAAGATCAAAATACTAGTCTTTCCCGTCTTATTAGCCCATGGGAAGTCATACAAGCACTCTTTCGCAAAAAAATACGATGTTCATAAACTTTGCGCGAAGTCGTGCGCGAGTCGAGTTTCGATCGGTTTTTCGTGCACCGTCTCGGAAATTCAAAATACTTGCCATTCACATGGTATTAGCCCATGGTAAGTCGTATGAGCATGGTTTCACGAAAAAATGCGACCGTCATAATCTTTGCGAGAGTCAAGTTTCGATCGGTTTTTCGTGCACCGTCTCGGAAATTCAAAATACTGGTCTTTCCCGTCTTATTAGCCCATGGGAAGTCGTACAAGCTCGCTTTTGAAAAAAAATACGACGGCCAAAAACTTTGCGCGAAGTCGCGCGCTGTGTCGAGTTTCGATTGGTTTTACGTGCACCATCTCGGAAATTCAAAATTCTGGCCATTCACGATGTATTAGCCCATGGTAAGTCGTATGAGAATAGTTTCACGAAAAAACGTGATGGTCATAAACTTTGCGCTGAGTCGAGTTTCTATCGATTTTTAGTGCACCATCTCGAAATTTCAAAATACTGGCCATTCACGATGTATTAGCCCATGGTAAGTCGGATGAGCATGGTTTCAGGAAAAAATGCGACGGCCATAAACATTACGCAGAGTCGAGTTTCGATCGGTTTTTCATGCACCATCTCGGAAATTCAAAATACTGGTCGCGCAGAGTCGAGTTTCGATAAGTTTTTCGTGCACCGTCTCGGAAATTCAAAATAGTGGTCTTTCCCGTCTTATTAGCCCATGAGAAGTCGTACAAGCATGCTTTCGAAAAAAAATACGACGGTAATAAACTTTGCACGAAGCCGCGCGCGAGTCGTAGTTTCGATAGGTTTTTCGTGCACCGTCTCGTAAATTCAAAATACTAGCCATTAACGATGTATTAGCCCATGGTAAGTCGTATGAGCTTGTTTCACGAAAAAACGCAACGGTCATAAACTTTGCGCAGAGTCGAGTTTCGATCGGTTTTTCGTGCACCGTCTCGGAAATTCAAAAAACTGGTCTTTCCCGTCTTATTAGCCCATGGGAAGTCGTACAAGCACGCATTCGCAAAAAAATACGACGGTCATAAACTTTACGCGAACTTAGCAAAAGTCGAGTTTCGATTGGTTTTTCGTGCACCGTCACAGAAATTCAAAATACTGGCCATTCACGATGTATTAGCCCATGGTAAGTCGTCTGAGCATGGTTTCACGAAAAAACACGACGGTCATAAACTTTGTGCAGAGTCGAGTTTCGATCGATTTTTCGTTCACCGTCTCAGAAATTCAAAATACTGGTCTTTCCTGTCTTATTAGCCCATGGGAAGTCGTACAAGCACGCTTTCACAATAAAATACAACGGTCATAAACATTGCGCGAAGTTGCACGCGAGTCGAGTTTCGAACGGTTTTTCGTGCACCGTCACAGAAATTCAAAATACTGGCCATTCACGATGTATTAGCCCATGGTAAGTCGTCTGAGCATGGTTTCATGAAAAAACACGACGGTCATAAACTTTGCGCAGAGTCGAGTTTCGATCGATTTTTCGTTCACCGTCTCAAAAATTCAAAATACTGGTGTTTCCCGTCTTATTAGCCCATGGGAAGTCGTTCCAACACGCTTTCGCAAAAAAATACGACCGTCATAAACTTTGCGTGAAGTAGTGCGCGAGTCGAGTTTCGATCGGTTTTTCGTGCACCATCTAGGAAATTCAAAATACTAGCCATTCACGTTGTATTAGCCCATGGTAAGTCGTATGAGCATGGTTTCACAAAAAAACGTGACCGTCATAATCTTTGCGAGAGTCGAGTTTCGATCGGTTTTTCGTGCACCGTCTCGGAAATTCAAAAGACTGGTCTTTCCCATCTTATTAGCCCATGGGAAGTCGTACAAGCTCGCTTTCGCAAAAAAAAAAACGGTCCAAAACTTTTCGCGAAGTCACGCGCTGTGTCGAGTTTCGATTGGTTTTACGTGCACCATCTCGGAAATTCCAAATACTGGCCATTCATGATGTATGGCCATGGTAAGTCGGATGAGCATGGTTTCACGAAAAAACGCGACGGTCATAAACTTTGCGCAGAGTCGAGTTTCGATCGGTTTTTCATGCACCATCTCGGAAATTCAAAATACTGGTCGTGCAGAGTCGAGTTTCGATCAGTTTTTCGTACATCGTCTCGGAAATTCAAAATAGTGGTCTTTCCCGTCTTATTAGCCCATGAGAAGTCATACAAGCAAGCTTTCGAAAATTCAAAATACTGGCCATGGTAAGTCGTATGAGCATAGTTTCACGAAAAAACACGACGGTCATAAACTTTGCGTTGAGTCGAGTTTCGATCGATTTTTCGTGCACCGTCTCGAAAATTCAAAATACTGGCCATTCACGATGTATTAGCACATGGTAAGTCGGATGAGCATGGTTTGACGAAAAAACACGACGGTCATAAACTTTGCGCAGAGTCGAGTTTCAATCGATTTTTCTTGCACCATCTCGGAAATTCAAAATACTGGTCGCGCAGAGTCGAGTTTCGATCAGTTTTTCGTGCACCGTCTCGGAAATTCAAAATAGTGGTCTTTCCGTCTTATTAGCCCACGAGAAGTCGTACAAGCGTGCTTTCGAAAAAAAATACGACGGTCATAAACTTTGCACGAAGCCGTGCGCGAGTCGTAGTTTCGATCGGTTTTTCGTGCACCGTCTCGTAAATTCAAAATACTAGCCATTAACGATGTATTAGCCCATGGTAAGTCGTCTTAGCATGGTTTCACGAAAAAATGCGATGGTCATAAACTTTGCGCTGAGTCGAGTTTCTATCGGTTTTTCGTTCACCGTCTCGGAAATTCAAAATACTGGTCTTTCCCGTCTTATTAGCCCATGGGAAGTCGTACAAGCACGCTTTCGCAAAAAGATACAACGGTCATAAACTTTGCGTGTTGTCGCGCGCGAGTCGAGTTTCGAACGGTTTTTCGTGCACCGTCTCAGAAATTTAAAATACTGGCCATTCACGATGTATTAGCCATGGTAAGTCGTATGAGCATGGTTTCATGAAAAAATGCGACGGTCATAAACTTTGCGCAGAGTCGAGTTTCGATCGATTTTTCGTGCACCGTCAGGAAATTCAAAATATTGCTCTTTCCCGTCTTATTAGCCCATGGGAAGTTGTACAAGCACTCTTTCGCGAAAAAATACGACGGTCATAACCATTACGCGAAGTCGCGCCCTGGGTCGAGTTTCAATCGGTTTAACGTACATCGTCTCGGAAATTCAAAATACTGGCCATTCACGATGTATTCGCCCATGGTAAGTCATATGAGCATGGTTTCATGAAAAAACGCAACGGTCATAAACATTGCTCGAAGTCACGCGCTGAGTCGAGTTTCGATCGGTTTTTCATGCGAGAGGACCATGCAAAATCAAAGGATAAGATGGTAGTGTCCCCCGAAAATCGCATGCTCTTCCTTCAATCTAGTATTGATGAAAATAATCTGTTGGAATGTTCGTGGACTTAATAAGACTGAGAAATGTCGGGAGCTTAATAGAATAATCCGATCTGCTGCATGTGATATGGTGATTCTTCTGGAAACAAAAATTAAAACTCATCATGTTCGAGTTCAGAAGAATTTAATATCGCTTGAGGCAGAACTTTTTACTAATGATTCTCAGGATACTTATGGTCGAGTTTCGGTCTTATGGCATCCTAACCTTGTTACTGCTTGGTTTATTATTGCTACTAATCAATTCATTCATCTTAAGGCAGAGGATAAACAGACTGGATGTCAATTCAATATTACCGGTATTTATGCATCTAACAGTATGTCTGAGAGGAATGCTCTATGGCGTGATCTGGTTAGCATTGCAAATAGTTATCCTACAATACCTTGGGTTGTTCTCGGTGACTTTAATACTGTCAGATACACAAATGAGAAAGTGGGGGGTAGAGTGCTTTCCGAATGTCAGCTTCAACATTTTAATGATTGTATAGATACTGCTGCATTGACTGACATGAAATCTGTAGGTGATTGGTTCTCATGGAACAATCAAAGTACTGCTGAAAGAAAAATTATGGCTGAGGGAAGCCCATATTATGGAGCATCATGTAAATTTTGGAGCATCATGTAAATAAAATGCCTATTGACTGAGTCAAAGGCCTTTCATAAATCAGCTTTAAAACATATCTTTTTCCCTCTTGTTTTTTAGTATAGATCCTTAACCAAATCATTAGCAAGCAGGACATTATGATGGATACTCCTCCCTTTAAGAAAAGCAGCCTGATTAGTACTAATGACCTTATTCATGACCTTTTGTAGTCTATCTGCCAGCAACTTAGAGATAACCTTATAAATAAAGTTGCACAGTGAAATAGGACGGTAGTTCTCAAATGAATCGGCTCCATCATTTTTAGGCACTAAAGAAATAAAAGTGTAATTCATTTCTTTAAGAATATGACCTGAGGAGAAAAAATGACGACAAGCTTTTATGACATCGTTGCCTACAATAGCCCATGCAATTTGATGGAACTCAGCTGCAAATCCGTCTGGACCAGGGCTTTTGTTCTTCGGGGATTTAAAAATAACTTTCACAATTTCATCATCCGTTATTGAGGCATTAAGATGAGAGAGGGCTTCAGAATCAAGTCGTCTTGTAGGCCCAACATGAATATTATTAGGCTGCTGCTCCTGATTGAGTAAGGAATAAAAAAATTGCTTGGTGTAATTTTTAACCTCATCCAAATCCTCAATGAGATTACCATCTATACCTTTGCATTTTTTGATGCGATTAGTAGCCCTTCTGGTAGCAATAGCAGCATAGAAAAACTTCGTATTAGAATCCCCTAGAGTAAGCCAATGCTGTCGTGACTTTTGTTTCAAAAAGCATTCCTCCTACTTCAAAGCTTGCATAAAGTTATTTCTAACAGCAGCCTCTTTGTATATAAGATTCGCATCCAGAGGTTGAAGATTTAGCTCGCTTTGCACAGCCATAAGTTCTTTCTTGCATAACTGAACCCTGTCAGTGATATTTCCAAATGTAGTTGAATTCCACTTCTTAAGTGCTGCTTTGCATGCTTTTAGTTTTTGACATAGGATGTAAGGGGGAGAACCAAATACATTAATGTCCCAAGCTGACTTTATAACTTCGAGGAACTTAGGGTGAGAACTCCACATATTAAAAAATCTAAAAGGTTTCTTGACTCTGGGTAGTGCTTTATCTGCATGTATATGCATAATAGAGTGATCCGAAAATAACTTAGCACCGTACTCAAGAAGTGAATCTGGGAAAACTGCTAACCATTTCTAATTAATCAAACATCTGTCAAGTCGAGCCATAATTTTTCTTTCGGCAGTACTATGATTGTTCCTACAGATTTCATTTCAGTCAATGCAGCAGTATCTATACAATCATTAAAATGTTGAAGCTGACATTCGGAAAGCACTCTACCCCCCACTTTCTCATTTGTGTATCTGACAGTATTAAAGTCACCGAGAACAACCCAAGGTACTGTAGGATAACTATTTGCGATGCTAACCAGATCACGCCATAGAGCATTCCTGTCAGACATACTGTTAGATGCATAAATACCGGTAATATTGAATTGACATCCAGTCTGTTTATCCTCTGCCTTAAGATGAATGAATTGATTTGTAGCAGAAATAAACCAAGCAGTAACAAGGTTAGGATGCCATAAGACCCAAACTCGACCATAAGTATCCTGTGAATCATTAGTAAAAAGTTCTGCCTCAGGCCATATTAAATTCTTCTGAACTCGAACACGATGACTTTTAATTTTTATTTCCACAAGAATCACCATATCACATGCAGTAGATCGGATTATTCTATTGAGCTCCCGACATTTCTCAGTCTTATTAAGTCCACGAACATTCCAACAGATTATTTTCGTCAATACTAGATAGAAGGAAGAGCATGCGATTTTGGGAGGACACTACCATCCTTTTTCTTATCCTTTGATTTTGCATTGTCCTCTCGCATAATATCTTTACCCTTTAATCCTTTATTCCTATATTTATCCACCTCATCCACAGCTTGCAAATGTTTAAATTTTTGCGTACCTTGAGGCAAGTAGTCCTGAATAGCGGGATGTGTCGAAGAGCGATGAGTTTGGTGAGTTGCAATGTCTTGGTTCCCAAGAGGTTGTTGAAATGAAATTTCCTGATTATCTGAAGGAATGATTCGTGAAGGCGAGGTTGTTATTGGGGAGTGAGAACCTTGGGAAGCTCCTGCAGTGAATGTCTCTGATATAATAGGAAAAGATGGAAGTCCTGGCTTGTCTTTCTCTTGTTCGTGTCGCTGCCCCAACGAGTCAGAGTGTTCATTCATCTTCTCCGGCATCATCACTGTTGGCACTAGAGTATCAGTGCTTGGATTAGTGGTAGTGACCACATTCTGTGGCTCTTGGTGTGGTCGGTAGACCTGTGTGATTTTTTTGAAGGCTGTTGGCAGGCACCATTTACATGTCCAAAAGATAGACAAACCTTGCATCGTTGTGGCTTCCAAGAATATGAGACTTTCACATTTCGGATGCTCCTATCAAGATCACGGTAAGAAACATCATTCTGTAGTTCCTCATCAGAAGAAACCATTACACAAGCTCTGGCAAAGGTCAATCTCGTTTGCGAAGCCGTTGCCTTATCAATATACAATGGCTGTCTCAGGGTGCTGCAAAGCTTTGCAAAAAAACGACGACCCCAGAGATGTAGTGGAAGTCCATGGAAAGAAACCCATATTGGGATAGACTGTCTAACTCCAATCTCACCTCAGGTGCCCAGCATCGTAGTATCATTGGATGACCACGGATAGTCCAAAATCCTTCAAGGACCCGTTGTAAATCTTCTTCAGAATAAAGCCTACATACAAAGAATCCGGTCTCCAACATATGAAGATCAAATGTTGATATTCCCCATCGAGTTCTGATGTATGAGGATAATGGGAAAAAGGATGTTCTTAGTCCAACAACGTAGCCCACAATTGCCATGGACCATGTCTCAATTAGTTCGTCAGAATCAATAGCCTCATACACAGCAATCTTCTGATCAGCCTGTACTTCTGGAGCAAAAAAGTCCAGTCGAAGATCCAGACTACCCACTGGAGCCTCGAAGAGGCTACTCCAAGGCCGAGGATCTCGGGAAAAAGGAGCTGGAGGTCGTGATCTAGATCGTGAACGACCTCGGGCCTGGTTCATTGAAGGAGCATCCCGTCAAGAAGAAGAAATCAGCGGTGGAACATCCTGGTGTGAAACCGGCCTAAGCTGCTGGGGAGGAACCAGCGGCTGTTGGAGAGGAGCAACCCCCTCCCGCTGTGAAGTAACCAGCGGCTGAGGAGCAACCCTCTCTCGCTGTGACTGCTGGAGAGGGGCATTCTGCTGTGAAGCAACCAGCGCAGGCCGCTGGGAAGAAGCCAGCGGAGGAGCATCCCACTGGAACAGAGAATGCGAAGTAGAGTGCCGCGTCCGACCGCTCGCTTCCATGGCGTCGCTCGCCCTAGAGACCGCCAGGACTCACGATCATGTATGGAGCAAGAATTGAATACAGAGACCTAATAGCCCATGGGAAGTCGTACAAGATTGCTTTCGTAAAAAAATACGACGGTCAAAAACTTGGCTCGAAGTGGCGCGCTGAGTCGAGTTTCGATCGATTTTTCGTGCACCGTCTCGGAAATTCAAAATACTGGTCATTCACGATGTATTAGCCCATGGTAAGTCGGATGAGCATGGTTTCACAAAAAAACGCGACGACCATAAACTTTGCGCAGAGTCGAGTTTCGATCAATTTTTCTTGCACCGTCTCAGAAATTCAAAATACTGGTCGCGCAGAGTCCAGTTTCGATCAGTTTTTCGTGCACCGTCTCGGAAATTCAAAATAGTGGTCTTTCCCGTCTTATTAGCCCATGAAAAGTCATACAAGCATGCTTTCGAAAAAAAATACGACGGTCATAAACTTTGCACGAAGTCGCGCGCGAGTCGTAGTTTCGATCGGTTTTTCGTTCACCGTCTCCTAAATTCAAAATACTAGCCATTAACGATGTATTAGCCCATGGTAAGTCATATGAGCTTGGTTTCACGAAAAAACGCAACGGTCATAAACTTTGCGCAGAGTCAAGTTTCGATCGGTTTTTCGTTCACCATCTCGGAAATTCAAAATACTGGTCTTTCCCGTCTTATTATCTCATGGGAAGTCGTACAAGCACGCTTTCGTAAAAAAATACGACGGTCATAAACTTTGCACGAACTTTGCGTAAAGTCGAGTTTCGATCGGTTTTTCGTGCACCGTCACAGAAATTCAAAATACTGGCCATTCAAGATGTATTAGCCCATGGTAAGTCGTCTGAGCATGGTTTCACGAAAAAATGCGACGGTCAAAAACTTTGCGCAGAGTCGAGTTTCGATCGGTTTTTCGTTCACCATCTCAGAAATTCAAAATACTGGTCTTTCCTGTCTTATTAGCCCATGGGAAGTCGTACAAGCACGCTTTCGCAAAAAAATACGATGGTCATAAACATTGCGTGAAGTCGCGTGCGAGTCGAGTTTCAAAAGGTTTTTCGTGCACCGTCTCAGAAATTTAAAATACTGGCCATTCACGATGTATTAGCCCATGGTAAGTCGTATGAGCATGGTTTGATGAAAAAATGCGACGGTCATAAACTTTTCGCAGAGTCGAGTTTCGATCGATTTTTCGTGCACCGTCTCGGAAATTCAAAATACTGGTCTTTCCCGTCTTATTAGCCCATGGGAAGTCGTACAAGCATGCTTTGGCAAAAATATACGACGGTCATAAACTTTGCGCGAACTTTGCGATGAGTTGAGTTTCGATCGATTTTTCATGCACTGTCTCAAAAATTCAAAATAATGGACATTCACAATGTATTAGCCCATGGTAAGTCATGTGAGCAAGGTTTCACGAAAAAACGTGACGGTCATAAACTTTGCGCAGATTCGAGTGTCGATCAGTTTTTCGTGCACCGTCTCGGAAATTGAAAATACTGGTCTTTCCCGTCTTAATAGCCCATGGGAAGTCATACAAGATCGCTTTCGCAAAAAAATACGACGGAAAAAAACTTTGCTCGAAGTCGCGCGCTGAGTCGAGTTTCGATCGGTTTTTCGTGCACCGTCTCGAAAATTAAAAATACTGGTCTTTCCCGTCTTATTAGCCCATGGGACGTTGTACAAGCATGCTTTCGCAAAAAAATACGACAGTCATAAGCTTTGCGCGAACTTTGCGAAGAGTTGAGTTTCGATCAGTTTTTCATGCACTGTTTGGGAAATTCAAAATACTGGACATTCACAATGTATCATGGTAAGTCATGTGAGCAAGGTTTCACGAAAAAACATGACGGTCAAAAACTTTGCGCCGATTCGAGTGTCGATTAGTTTTTCGTGCACCATCTCGAAAATTCAAAATACTGGTCTTTCCCGTCTTAATAGCCCATGGGAAGTCGTACAAGATCGCTTTCACAAAAAAATACGACGGTCAAAAACTTTGCTTGAAGTGGCGCGCTGAGTCAAGTTTCGATCGGTTTTTCGTGCACCGTCTCGAAAATTCAAAAAATACTGGTCTTTCCCGTCTTATTAGCCCATGGGAAGTCGTACAAGCACGCCTTCGCAAAAAATACGCCGGTCATAAACTTTGCGCGAACTTTGCGATGAGTTGAGTTTCGATCGGTTTTTCATGCACTGTCTCGAAATTTTAAAATACTGGACATTCACAATGTAGCTACATGGTAAGTCATGTGAGCAAGGTTTTATGAAAAAACGTGATGGTTATAAACTTTGCGCAGATTCGAGTGTCGATCAGTTTTTCGTGCACCATCTCGAAAATTCAAAATACTGGTCTTTCCCGTCTTAATAGCCCATGGGAAGTCGTACAAGATTGTTTTCGCAAAAAAATACGACGGTCAAAAACTTGGCTCGAAGTGGCGCGCTGAGTCGAGTTTCGATTGGTTTTTCGTGCACCGTCTCGGAAATTCAAAATACTGGTCTTTCCCGCCTTATTAGCCCATGGGAAGTCGTACAAGCCCGCCTACGCAAAAAAATACGACGGTCATAAACTTTGCACGAACTTTGCGATGAGTTGAGTTTCGATCGGTTTTTCATGCACTGTCTCGGAAATTCAAAATACTGGACATTCACCATGTATTAGCCCATGGTAAGTCATGTGAGCAAGGTTTCACGAAAAAACGTGACGGTCATAAACTTTGCGCAGATTCGAGTGTCGATCAGTTTTTCGTGCACTGTCTCGAAAAATTCAAAATACTGGTCTTTCCCGTCTTAATAGCCCATGGGAACTAGTACAAGCACGCTTTCGCAAAAAAATACGACGGTCATAAACTTTGCGCGATGTCGCGCGCTGTGTCTAGTTTCGATTGGTCTTACGTGCACCATCTCGGAAATTCAAAATACTAGCCATTTATGATGTATTAGCCCATGGTAAGTCGTATGAGCATAGTTTCACTAAAAAATGCGACAGTCATAAACTTTGCGCAGAGTCGAGTTTCGATCTATTTTTCGTGCACCGTCTCAGAAATTCAAAATACTGGTCTTTCCCATCTTATTAGCCCATTGGGAAGTCGTACAAGCACGCTTTCGCAAAAAAATACGACGGTCATAAACTTTTCGCGATGTCGCGCGCTGTGTCCAGGTTCGATTGGTTTTACGTGGACCATCTCGAAAATTTACAATACTGGCCATTCACGATGTATTAGCCCATGGTAAGTCGGATGAGCATGGTTTCACGAAAAAACGCGACCGTCATAATCTTTGCAAGAGTCTAGTTTCGATCGGTTTTTCGTGCACCGTCTCAAAAATTTAAAATACCGGTCTTTCCCGTCTTATTGGCCCATGGGAAGTCGTACAAGCACGCTTTCGTAAAAAAATACGACGGTCATAAACTTTGTGCGAACTTTGCACAAAGTCGAGTTTCGATCGGTTTTTCGTGCACCGTCACAGAAATTCAAAATACTGGCCATTCAAGATGTATTAGCCATGGGAAGTCGTACACGCACGCTTTAGCAAAAAAATACGTCGGTCATATACTTTGCGCGATGTCTGTCGCGGGTCGAGTTTCTATCAGTTTTTCGTGCACCATCTCAGAAATTCAAAATACTGGCCATCACGCTGTATTAGCCCATGGTATGTCGTATGAGCATGGTTTCACGAAAAAACGCAACCGTCATAATCTTTGCGAGAGTCGAGTTTCGATCGTTTTTTCGTGCACCGTCTCGAAAATTCAAAATACTAGTCTTTCCCGTCTTATTAGCCCATGGGAAGTCGTACAAGCACGCTTTCACAAAAAAATACGACGGTCATAAAGTTTGCGCGAACTTTGCGCAAAGTCGAGTTTCGATCGGTTTTTCGTGCACCGTCACAGAAATTCAAAATACTGGCCATTCGAAAATAGACAGTTCTGCTAGGGCCTGCGCATGGGAATGGGGGGGAATGGGCCTGCGTTCCCTTGCATGCGTGCGTGAGTGCTCTGCTCTGCTTGGGCTTGCGCTTGCGATCGGCGCTGGGGACGGCAACCTCATCTCTTACCGAAGAGTGGGTAGCGGAGGGCGATTACTGTGTATGAGGCTATTGATTCTGACGAACTAATGGAGACATGGTCCATGGCAATTGTGGGCTACGTTGTTGGACTAAGAACATCATTTTTTCCAATATCCTCATATATCATAACTCGATGGGGAATATCAACATTTGATCTTCATATGTTGGAGACCGGATTCTTTGTATGCAAGCTTTATTCTGAAAAAGATTTACAACGGGTCCTTGAAGGAATTTGGACTATCCGTGGTCATCCAATGATACTACGACGCTGGGCACCTGATGTGAGATTGGAGTTAGACAGTCTACAGTCTATCCCAATATGGGTTTCTTTCCATGGACTTCCACTACATCTCTGGAGTCGTCGTTTTATTGCAAAGCTTTGCAGCACCTTGGGACAGCCATTGTATATTGATAAGGCAAACAGCTTCGCAAACGAGATTGACCTTTGCCAGAGCTTGTGTAATGGTTTCTTCTGACGAGGACCTACCGAATGAAGTTTCTTACCGTGATCTTGATGGGAGCACTCGAAAGGTGAAAGTCTCATATTCTTGGAAGCCACAACGATGCAAGGTTTGTCTATCTTTTGGACATGTAAATGGTGCTTGCCAACAGCCTTCACAAAAAATCACACAGGTCTACCGACCACGCCAAGAGCCACAGAATGGGGTCATTACCACTAAACCAAGCACTGATACTCCAGTGCCAACAGAGATGATGGCGGAGAAGATGAATGAGCACTCTGACTCGTTGGGGCAGCGACACGAACAGGAGAAAGACAAGTCAGGACTTTCATATTTTCCTATTATATCAGAGACTTTCACTGCAGGAGCTTCCCATGGTTCTCACTCCCCAATAACAACCTCGCCGTCACGAATCATTCCTTCAGATAATCAGGAAATTTCATTTCAACAACCTCTTGGGAACAAAGACATTGCAACTCACCAAACTCATCGCTCTTCGACACATCCCACTATTCAGGACTCCTTGCCTCAAGGTACGTAAAAGTTTAAACATTTGCAAGTGTGGATGAGGTGGATAAATATAGGAATAAAGGATTAAAGGGTAAAGATATTATGCGAGAGGACCATGTAAAATCAAAGGATAAGAAAAAGGATGGTAGTGTCCTCCCAAAATCGCATGCTCTTCCTTCTATCTAGTATTGATGAAAATAATCTGTTGGAATGTTCGTGGACTTAATAAGACTGAGAAATGTCGGGAGCTCAATAGAATAATCCGATCTGCTGCATGTGATATTGTGATTCTTGTGGAAACAAAAATTAAAACCCATCATGTTTGAGTTCAGAAGAATTTAATATGGCCTGAGGCAGAACTTTTTACTAATGATTCTCAGTATACTTATGGTCGAGTTTGGGTCTTATGGCATCCTAACCTTGTTACTGCTTGGTTTATTTCTGCTACTAATCAATTCATTCATCTTAAGGCAGAGGATAAATAGACTGGATGTCAATTCAATATTATCGGTTTTACGTGCACCATCTCGAAAATTCAAAATACTGGCCATCACGATGTATTAACCCATGGTTAGTCGTATGAGCATGGTTTCACGAAAAAACGCGACCGTCATAATCTTTGCGAGAGTCGAGTTTCGATCGTTTTTTCGTGCACCATCTCGGAAATTCAAAATACTGGTCTTTCCCATCTTATTAGCCCATGGGAAGTCGTACAAGCACGCTTTCGCAAAAAAATACGACGGTCATAAACTTTGCGCGAACTTTGCGCAAAGTCGAGTATTAGCCCATGGGAAGTCGTAACAAAAATTCAAAATACTGGCCATTCAAGATGTATTAGCCCATGGGAAGTCGTACACGCACGCTTTCGCAAAAAAATACGACGGTCATAAACTTTGCGCGATGTCGCGCGCTGTGTCCAGTTTCGATTGGTTTTACGTGCACCATCTCGGAAATTCAAAATACCGGCCATTCACGATGTATTAGCCCATGGTAAGTCGTATGAGCATGGTTTCACCAAAAAATGCGACGGTCATATACTTGGCGCTGAGTCGAGTTTCGATCGGTTTTTCGTGCACCATCTCGAAAATTCAAAATACTGGCCATTCACGATTTATTAGCCTATGGTAACTCGTATGAGCATGGTTTCACGAAAAAACGCGACGGTCATAAACTTTGCGCAGAGTCGAGTTTCGATCGGTTTTGACGCTTTCGCCAAAAAATGCGACGGTCATAAACGTTACGCGAAGTCGCGCCCAGGGTCAAGTTTCGATCGGTTTTACGTACACCATGTCGGAAATTCAAAATACTGGCCATTCAAGATGTATTAGCCCATGGTAAGTCATATGAGCATGGTTTCACGAAAAAACACGACAGTCATAAACTTTGCTCGAAGTCACGTGCTGAGTCGAGATTCGATCGGTTTTTCATGCACTGTCTCGGAAATTCAAAAAACTGGCCATTCACGATTTATTAGCCCGTGGTAAATCGTATGAGCATGGTTTCACGAAAAAAATGCAACGGTCATAAACTTTGAGCAGAGTCGAGTTTCGATCGGTTTTTCGTGCACCGTCTCGGAAATTCAAAATACTGGCCATTCACGATGTATTAGCCATGGTAAGTTGTATGAGCATGGTTTCACGAAAAAATGCGACGGTCATAAACTTTGCGTAGAGTCGAGTTTCGATCGGTTTTTTGTGTACCGTCTCGAAAATTCAAAATACTGGTCTTTCCCGTCTTATTAGACCATGGGAAGTCGTACAAGCACGCTTTCGTGAAAAAATGCGACGGTCATAAACATTACGTGAAGTCGCGCCCAGGGTCAAGTTTCGATTGGTTTTACGTGCACCGTCTCGGAAATCCAAAATACTGGCCATTCACGATGTACTAGCCCATGGTAAGTCGTATGAGCATGGTTTCACGAAAAAAGGTGACGTCATAAACATTGCCCAGAGTCGAGTTTCGATCGGTTTTTCATGCACCGTCTCAGATATTCAAAATACTGGTCTTTCCCGTCTTATTTGCCCATGGGAAGTCGTACAAGCACGCTTTCGTAAAAAAATACGACGGTCATAAACTTTGCGCGAACTTTGCGCAGAGTCGAGTTTCGATTGTTTTTCCGTGCACCGTCTCGAAATTCAAAATACTGGCCATTCCATGGTAAGTCATGCTTTTGCAAAAAAATACGACGGTCATAAACTTTCGACGAAGTCACGCGCGAGTTGGGTTTCGATCGGTTTTTCGTGCACCATCTCGGAAATTCAAAATACTGGCCATTAATGATGTATTAGCCCATGGTAAGTCGTATGAGCTTGGTTTCATGAAAAAACGCGACGGTCATAAACTTTGCGCAGAGTTGAGTTTCGATAGATTTTTCGTGCACCGTCTCGGAAATTCAAAATACTGGTCTTTCCTGTCTTATTATCCCATGGGAAGTCGTACAAGCACGCTTTCGCAAAAAAAATACGACGGTCATAAACTTTCGCGATGTCGCGCGCGGGTCGAGTTTCGATCGGTTTTTCGTGCACCGTCTCGGAAATTCAAAATAGTGGCCATTCACGATGTATTAGCCATGGTAAGTCGTATGAGCATGGTTCCACGAAAAAATGTGAAGGTCATAAACTTTGCGCAGAGTCGAGTTTCGATCGATTTTTTGTGCACCGTCTCGAAAATTCAAAATACTGGTATTTCCCGTCTTATTAGCCCATGACAAGTCGTACAAGCATGCTTTCGCAAAAAAATACGATAGTCATAAACTTTGCACGAACTTTGTGCAGAGTCGAGTTTCGATCGATTTTTCGTGCACCATCTCAGAAATTCAAAATACTGGCCAATCCCAACGTATTAGCCCATGGTAAGTCATACGAGCACGGTTTCAGGAAAAAATGCGACGGTCATAAACATTACGAGAAGTCGCGCCCAAAGTCGAGTTTCGAAAATTCAAAATACTGGCCATTCACGATGTATTAGCCTATGGTAACTCGTGTGAGCATGGTTTCACGAAAAAATGCGACGGTCATAAACTTTGCGCAGAGTCGAGTTTCGATCGGTTTTGGCGCTTTCGCGAAAAAATGCGACGGTCATAAACATTACGCGAAGTCACGCCCAGGGTCGAGTTTTGATCGATTTTATGTACACCGTCTCGGAAATTCAAATATACTGGCCATTCACGATGTATTAGCCCATTGTAAGTCATATGAGCATGGTTTCACGAAAAAACACAATGGTCATAAACTTTGCTCGAAGTCACATGCTGAGTCGAGTTTCGATCGGTTTTTCATGCACTGTATTAGCCCATGGTAAGTCGTATGAGCTTGGTTTCACGAAAAAATGCGACGGTCATAAACTTTACGCAGTGTCGAGTTTTGATCGGTTTTTCGTGCACCGTCTCGGAAATTCAAAATACTAGCAATTCCAGACGTATTAGCCCAAGAGAAGTCGTACAAGCACGCTTTCGCGAAAAAATGTGACGGACATTACGCGAAGTCGGGCCCAGAGTCGAGTTTCGATTGGTTTTACGAGCACCGTCTCGGAAATCCAAAATACTGGCCATTCACGATGTACTAGCCAATGGTAAGTCGTATGAGCATGGTTTCACGAAAAAAGGCGACGGTCATAATAAACATTGCGCAGAGTCGAGTTTCGATCGGTTTTTCGTGCACCATCTCAGAAATTCAAAATACTGGACTTTCCCGTCTTATTAGCCCATGGGAAGTCGTACAAGCATGCTTTCGCAAAAAAATACGACGGTCATAAACATTGCGCGAACTTTGCGCAGAGTCGATTTTCGATCGAGTTTTCGTGCACCGTCTCGGAAATTCAAAATACTGGCTATTCACGATGTATTAGCCCATGGTAAGTCGGATGAGCATGGTTTCATGAAAAAATGCGATGGTGATAAAATTTGCGCAGAGTCGAGTTTCGATCGGTTTTTCATGCACCGTCTTGGAAATTCAACATACTGGTCTTTCCCGTCTTATTAGCCCATGAGAAGTCGTACAAGCATGCTTTCGTAAAAAAATACGACGGTCATAAACTTTGCACGAAGTCGCGCGCGAGTCGAGTTTCGATCGATTTTTCGTGCACCATCTCGAAAATTCAAAATACTAGCCATTAACGAAGTATTAGCCCATGGTAAGTCGTATGAGCTTAGTTTCATGAAAAAACGCGACAGTCATAAACTTTGCGCAGAGTCGAGTTTCGATCGGTTTTTCGTGTACCGTCTCAGAAATTCAAAATACTGGTCTTTCCCGTCTTATTAGCCCATGGGAAGTCGTACAAGCACGCTTTCGCGAAAAAATGCGACGGTCATAAACATTACGCGAATTCGCGCCCAGGGTCAAGTTTCGATTGGTTTTATGTGCACCGTCTCAGAAATCCAAAATACTGGCCATTCCCGATGTACTAGCCCATGGTAAGTCGTATGAGCATGGTTTCACGAAAAAAGGCGACGGTCATAAACATTGCGCAGAGTCCAGTTTCGATCGGTTTTTCGTGCACCGTCTCAGAAATTCAAAATACTGGTCTTTCCCGTCTTATTAGCCCATGGGAAGTCGTACAAGCACGCTTTCGTAAAAAAATACGACGGTCATAAACTTTACGCGAACTTTGCGTAGAGTCGAGTTTCGATCGGTTTTTCTTGCACCGTCTAGGAAATTCAAAATACTGGCCATTCACGATGTATTATCCCATGGTAAGTCGTATGAGCATGGTTTCACGAAAAAACGCGACGGTCATAAAATTTCCGCAGAGTCAAGTTTCGATCGGTTTATCGTGCACCGTCTCGGAAATTGAAAATACTGGTCTTACCCGTCTTATTAGCCCATGAGAAGTCGTACAAGCATGCTTTCGGAAATAAATACGACGGTCATAAACTTTGCTCGAAGTCGCGCACGAGTCGAGTTTCGATCGGTTTTTCGTGCACCATCTCGGAAATTCAAAATACTGGCCATTAACGATGTATTAGCCCATGGTAAGTCGTATGAGCTTGGTTTCATGAAAAAATGCGACGGTCATAAACTTTGCGCAGAGTCGAGTTTCGATCGGTTTTTCGTGCACCGTCTCAGAAATTCAAAATAATCGTCGTTCCCATCTTTTTATCCCATGGGAAGTCGTACAAGCACGACTTCGCAAAAAAATACGACGGTCATAAACTTTGCGCGAACTTTGCGCAGAGTCTTGTTTCGATCGGTTTTTCATGCACCGTGTCGGAAATTCAAAATACTGGCATTCACGATGTATTAGCCCATGGTAAGTCATATGAGCATGGTTTCACGAAAAAACACGACGGTCATAAACTTTGCTCGAAGTCACGTGCTGAGTCGAGTTTCGATCGGTTTTTCATGCACTGTCTCGGAAATTCAAAATACTGGCCATTCACGATTTATTAGACCATGGTAAATCGTATGAGCATGGTTTCACGAAAAAATGCGACGGTCATAAACTTTGAGCAGAGTCGAGTTTCGATCGGTTTTTCGTGCACCGTCTCAGAAATTCAAAATACTGGCCATTCACGATGTATTAGCTATGGTAAGTCGTATGAGCATGGTTTCACGAAAAAATGTGACGGTCATAAACTTTACGCAGAGTCGAGTTTCGATCGGTTTTTTGTGCACCGTCTCGGAAATTCAAAATACTGGTCTTTCCCGTCTTTTTAGCCCATGGGAAGTCGTACAAGCACGCTTTCGTGAAAAAATGCGACGGTCATAAACATTACGTGAAGTCGCGCCCAGGGTCAAGTTTCGATTGGTTTTACGTGCACCGTCTCGGAAATCCAAAATACTGGCCATTCACGATGTACTAGCCCATGGTAAGTCGTATGAGCATGGTTTCACGAAAAAAGGCGACGGTCATAAACATTGCGCAGAGTCGAGTTTCGATCGGTTTTTCATGCACCGTCTCAGAAATTCAAAATACTGGTCTTTCCTGTCTTATTAGACCATGGGAAGTCGTACAAGCACGCTTTCGTAAAAAAATACGACGGTCATAAACTTTGCGCGAACTTTACGTAGAGTCGAGTTTCGATCGGTTTTTCCTGCACCGTCTCGGAAATTCAAAATACTTGCCATTCACGATGTATTAGCCCTTGGTAAGTCGTATGAGCATGGTTTCACGAAAAAACGCGACGGTCCTAAAATTCGCGCAGAGTCGAGTTTCGATCGGTTTATCGTGCACTGTCTCGGAAATTCAAAATACTGGTATTTCCCTTCTTATTAGCCCATGAGAAGTCGTACAAGCATGCTTCCACAAAAAAATACGACGGTCATTAACTTTGCACGAAGTCGCGCGCGAGTCGAGTTTCGATCGGTTTTTCGTGCACCATCTCGAAAATTCAAAATACTGGCCATTAACGATGTATTAGCCCATGGTAAGTCGTATGAGCTTGGTTTCATGAAAAAACGCGACGGTCATAAACTTTGCGCAGAGTCTAGTTTCGATCGGTTTTTCGTGCACCGTCTCGGAAATTCAAAATACTGGTCTTTCCCGTCTTATTATCCCATGGGAAGTCGTACAAGCACGCTTTCGCAAAAAAATACGACGGTCATAAACTTTGCGCAGAGTCTTGTTTCGATCGGTTTTTCGTGCACCGTCTCGGAAATTCAAAATACTGGCCATTCACGATGTATTAGCCCATGGTAAGTCGTATGAGCATGGTTTCACAAAAAAACGTGACGGTCATAAACTTTGCGCATTGTCGATTTTCGATCGGTTTTTTGTGCACCGTCTCGGAAATTCAAAATACTGGTCTTTCCCGTTTTATTAGCCCATGAGAAGTTGTACAAGCATGCTTTCGCAAAAAAATACGACAGTCAAAAACTTTGCACGAAGTCGCGCGCGAGTCGAGTTTCGATCGATTTTTCGTGCACCGTCTCGAAAATTCAAAATACTGGCCATTCACGATGTATTAGCTATGGTAAGTCGTATGAGCATGGTTTCACGAAAAAATGTGACGGTCATAAACTTTACGCAGAGTCGAGTTTCGATCGGTTTTTTGTGCACCGTCTCGGAAATTCAAAATACTGGTCTTTCCTGTCTTATTAGCCCATGGGAAGTCGTACAAGCACGCTTTCGTGAAAAAATGCGACGGTCATAAACATTACGTGAAGTCGCGCCCAGGGTCAAGTTTCGATTGGTTTTACGTGCACCGTCTCGGAAATCCAAAATACTGGCCATTCACGATGTACTAGCCCATGGTAAGTCGTATGAGCATGGTTTCACGAAAAAAGGCGACGGTCATAAACATTGCGCAGAGTCGAGTTTCGATCGGTTTTTCGTGCACCGTCTCAGAAATTCAAAATACTGGACTTTCCTGTCTTATTAGACCATGGGAAGTCGTACAAGCACGCTTTCGTAAAAAAATACGACGGTCATAAACTTTGCGCGAACTTTACGTAGGGTCGAGTTTCGATCGGTTTTTCCTGCACCGTCTCAGAAATTTAAAATACTGGCCATTCACGATGTATTAGCCCATGGTAAGTCGTATAAGCATGGTTTCACGAAAAAACGTGACAGTCATAAAATTCGCGCAGAGTCGAGTTTCGATCGGTTTATTGTGCACTGTCTCGGAAATTCAAAATACTGGTATTTCCCATCTTATTAGCCCATGAGAAGTCGTACAAGCATGCTTCCGCAAAAAAATACGACGGTCATTAACTTTGCACGAGGTCGCGCCGAGTCGAGTTTCGATCGGTTTTTCGTGCACCATCTCGGAAATTCAAAATACTGGCCATTAACGATGTATTAGCCCATGGTAAGTCGTATGAGCTTGGTTTCATGAAAAAACGCGACGGTCATAAACTTTGCGCAGAGTCGAATTTTGATCGGTTTTTCGTGCACCGTCTCAGAAATTCAGAATACTGGTCTTTCCCGTCTTATTATCCCATGGGAAGTCGTACAAGCACGCTTTCGCAAAAAAATACGACGGTCATAAACTTTGCGCGAACTTTGCGCAGAGTCTTGTTTAGATCGGTTTTTCGTGCACCGTCTCGGAAATTCAAAATACTGGCCATTCACGATGTATTAGCCCATGGTAAGTCGTATAAGCATGGTTTCACAAAAAAACGTGACGGTCATAAACTTTGCGCATTGTCGATTTTCGATCGGTTTTTTGTGCACCGTCTCGGAAAATCAAAATACTGGTCTTTCCCATTTTATTAGCCCATGAGAAGTTGTACAAGCATGCTTTCGCAAAAAAATACGATAGTCAAAAACTTTGCACGAAGTCGCGCACGAGTCGAGTTTCGATCGGTTTTTCGTGCACCGTCTCGGAAATTCAAAATACTGGCCATTCACGATGTATTAGCCATGGTATGTCGTATGAGCATGGTTTCACGAAAAAACGTGACTGTCATAAACTTTGCGCAGAGTCGAGTTTCGATCGATTTTTTGTGCACCGTCTCGAAAATTCAAAATACTGGACTTTCCCGTCTTATTAGCCCATGACAAGTCGTACAAGCATGCTTTCGCAAAAAAATACGACAGTCATAAACTTTGCACGAACTTTGTGCAGAGTCGAGTTTCGATCGATTGTTCGTGCACCATCTCGGAAATTCAAAATACTGGCCAATCCCAACGTATTAGCCCTTGGCAAGTCATACGAGCACGGTTTCAGGAAAAAATGCGACGGTCTTAAACATTACGAGAAGTCGCGCCCAGAGTCGAGTTTCGATTGGTTTTACGTGCACCATCTCGAAAATTCAAAATACTGGCCATTCACGATGTATTAGCCCATGGTAAGTCGTATTAGCATGGTTTCACCAAAAAACGCGACGGTCATATAGTTGGCGCTGAGTCGAGTTTCGATCGGTTTTTCGTGCACCATCTCGAAAATTCAAAATACTGGCCATTCACGATTTATCAGCCTATGGTAACTCGTATGAGCATGGTTTCACGAAAAAACGCGACGGTCATAAACTTTGCGCAGAGTCGAGTTTCGATCGGTTTTGACGCTTTCGCGAAAAAATGCGACGGTAATAAACGTTACGCGAAGTCGCGCCCAGGGTCAAGTTTCGATCGGTTTTACGTACACCGTCTCAGAAATTCAAAATACTGGCCATTCACGATGTATTAGCCATGGTAAGTCGTATGAGCATGGTTTCATGAAAAAATGCGACGGTCATAAACTTTACGCAGAGTCGAGTTTCGATCAGTTTTTTGTGTACCGTCTCGAAAATTCAAAATACTGGTCTTTCCCGTCTTATTAGACTATGGGACGTCGTACAAGCACGCTTTCGTGAAAAAATGCGACGGTCATAAACATTACGCGAAGTCGCGCCTAGGGTCAAGTTTCGATTGGTTTTACGTGCACCGACTCGGAAATCTAAAATACTGGCCATTCACGACGTCCTAGCCCATGGTAAGTCGTATGAGCATGGTTTCACGAAAAAAGGTGACGGTCATAAACATTGCCCAGAGTCGAGTTTCGATTGGTTTTTCGTGCACCGTCTCAGAAATTCAAAATACTGGTCTTTCCCGTCTTATTAGCCCATGGGAAGTCATACATGCACGCTTTCGTAAAAAAATACGACGGTCATAAACTTTGCGCGAACTTTGCGCAGAGTCGAGTTTCGATCGGTTTTTCGTGCACCGTCTCGGAAATTCAAAATACTGGCCATTCATGATGTATTAGCCCAAGGTAAGTCATAATTTTGCAAAAAAATACGACGGTCATAAACTTTGCACGAAGTCACGCGCGAGTCGAGTTCGATCGGTTTTTCGTGCACCATCTCGGAAATTCAAAATACTGGGCATTAACGATGTATTAGCCCATGGTAAGTCGTATGAGCATGGTTTCACCAAAAAATGCGACGGTCATATACTTGGCGCTGAGTCAAGTTTCGATCGGTTTTTCGTGCACCATCTCGAAAATTCAAAATACTGGCCCTTCACGATTTATTAGCCTATGGTAACTCGTATGAGCATGGTTTCAATAAAAAATGCGACGGTCATAAACTTTGCGCAGAGTCGAGTGTCGATCGGTTTTGACGCTTTCGCAAAAAAATGCGACGGTCATAAACATTACGCGAAGTCACGCCCAGGGTCGAGTTTCGATCGGTTTTACGTACACCGTCTCGAAAATTCAATTATACTGGCCATTCACGATGTATTAGCCCATTGTAAGTCATATGAGCTTGGTTTCATGAAAAAACGCGACGGTCATAAACTTTGCACAGAGTTGAGTTTCGATCGATTTTTCGTGCACCGTCTCGGAAATTCAAAATACTGGTCTTTCCCGTCTTATTATCCCTTGGGAGTTCGTACAAGCACGCTT
Organism: Ensete ventricosum; assembly: GCA_029747655.1. Lineage (NCBI taxonomy): Eukaryota > Viridiplantae > Streptophyta > Magnoliopsida > Zingiberales > Musaceae > Ensete > Ensete ventricosum. Next base: position 42,296,104 of record JAQQAF010000003.1, read on the forward strand.
TCGCAAAAAAATTCGACGGTCATAAACTTTGTGCGAACTTTGCGCAGAGTCTTGTTTCGATCGGATTTTCGTGCACCGTCTCGAAAATTCAAAATACTGGCCATTCATGATGTATTAGCCAATGGTAAGTCGTATGAGCATGGTTTCATAAAAAAAACGTGACGGTCATAAACTTTGCGCATTGCCGATTTTCGATCGGTTTTTTGTGCACCGTCTCGGAAGTTCAAAATACTGGTCTTTCCCGTCTTATTAGCCCATGAGAAGTCGTACAAGCACACTTTCGCAAAAAAATACGACAGTCAAAAACTTTGCACGAAGTCGCGCGCGAGTCGAGTTTCGATCGGTTTTTCGTGCACCGTCTCGGAAATTCAAAATACTGGTCATTCACGATGTATTAGCCATGGTAAGTCGTATGAGCATGGTTTCACGAAAAAACGTGACGGTCATAAACTTTGCGCAGAGTCGAGTTTCGATCGATTTTTTGTGCACCGTCTCGGAAATTTAAAATACTGGTCTTTCCCGTCTTATTAGCCCATGACAAGTCGTACAAGCATGCATTCGCAAAAAAATACAACAGTCATAAACTTTGCATGAACTTTGTGCAGAGTCGAGTTTCGATCGATTTTTCGTGCACCATCTCGGAAATTCAAAATACTGGCCAATCCCAACGTATTAGCCCTTCGTAAGTCATATGAGCATGGTTTCACCATAAAATGTGACGGTCATATACTTGGCGCTGAGTCAAGTTTCGATCGGTTTTTCGTGCACCATCTCGAAAATTCAAAATACTGGCCATTCACGATTTATTAGCCTATGGTAACTCGTATGAGCATGGTTTCAATAAAAAACGCGACGGTCATAAACTTTGCGCAGAGTCGAGTTTCGATCGATTTTGACGCTTTCGCGAAAAAATGCGACGGCAATAAACATTACGCGAAGTCGCGCCCAAGGTCGAGTTTCGATCGGTTTTACGTACACCGTCTCGGAAATTCAAATATACTGGCCATTCACGATGTATTAGCCCATTGTAAGTCATATGAGCATGGTTTCACGAAAAAACATGACGGTCATAAACTTTGCTCGAAGTCACATGCTGAGTCGAGTTTCGATCGGTTTTTCAAGCACTATATTAGCCCATGGTAAGTCGTATGAGCTTGGTTTCACGAAAAAATGCGACGGTCATAAACTTTACGCAGTGTCGAGTTTCGATCGATTTTTCGTGCACCGTCTCGGAAATTCAAAATACTAGCAATTCCAGACGTATTAGCCCAAGAGAAGTCGTACAAGCACGCTTTCACGAAAAAATGTGACGGACATTACGCGAAGTCGGGCCCAGAGTCAAGTTTCGATTGGTTTTACGTGCACCGTCTCGGAAATCCAAAATACTGGCCATTCACGATGTACTAGCCCATGGTAAGTCGTATGAGCATGGTTTCACGAAAAAAGGCGACGGTCATAATAAACATTGCGCAGAGTCGAGTTTCGATCGGTTTTTCGTGCACCATCTCAGAAATTCAAAATACTGGTCTTTCCCGTCTTTTTAGCCCATGGGAAGTCTTACAAGCACGCTTTCGTAAAAAAATATGACGGTCATAAACTTTGCGCGAACTTTGCGCAGAGTCGAGTTTCGATTGAGTTTTCGTGCACCGTCTCGGAAATTCAAAATACTGGCTATTCACGATGTATTAGCCCATGGTAAGTCGGATGAGCATGGTTTCACGAAAAAATGCGATGGTCATAAAATTTGCGCAGAGTCAAGTTTCGATCGGTTTTGCGTGCACCGTCTTGGAAATTCAAAATACTGGTCTTTCCCGTCTTATTAGCCCATGAGAACTCGTATAAGCATGCTTTCGTAAAAAAATATGACGGACATAAACTTTGCGCAGAGTCGAGTTTCGATCGAGTTTTCGTGCACCGTCTCAGAAATTCAAAATACTTGGCTATTCACGATGTATTATCCCATGGTAAGTCGGATGAGCATGGTTTCATGAAAAAATGCGATGGTCATAAAATTTGCGCAGAGTCGAGTTTCGATCGGTTTTTCGTGCACCGTCTTGGAAATTCAAAATATTGGTCTTTCCCGTCTTATTAGCCCATGAGAGGTCGTACAAGCATGCTTTCGTAAAAAAATACGACGGTCATAAACGTTGCACGAAGTCGCGCGCGAGTCGAGTTTCGATCTATTTTTCGTGCACCATCTCGGAAATTCAAAATACTGGCCATTAACGATGTATTAACCCATGGTAAGTCGTATGAGCTTGGTTTCATGAAAAAATGCGACGGTCATAAACTTTGCGCAGAGTCGAGTTTCGATCAGTTTTTCGTGCACCGTCTCGGAAATTCAAAATATTGGTCTTTCCCGTCTTCTTAGCTCATGGGAAGTCGTACAAGCACGCTTTCACAAAAAAATATGACGGTCATAAACTTTGCGCGAACTTTGCGCAGAGTCGAGTTTCAATCGGTTTTTCGTGCACCGTCTCGGAAATTCAAAATACTGGCCATTCACGATGTATTAGCCCATGGTAAGTCGTATGAGCATGGTTTCACAAAAAAATGCGACGGTTATAAACTTTGCGCATTGTCGAGTTTCGATCAATTTTTTGTGCACCGTCTCGGAAATTCAAAATACTGGTCTTTACCGTCTTATTAGCCCATGAGAAGTCGTACAAGCATGCTTTAGCAAAAAACTACGACAGTCAAAAACTTTCACGAAGTCGTGCGCGAGTCGAGTTTCGATCGGTTTTTCATGCACCGTCTCCAAAATTCAAAATACTGGCCATTCACGATGTATTAGCCATGGTAAGTCGTATGAGCATGGTTTCACGAAAAAATGCGACGGTCATAAACTTTGCACAGAGTCGAGTTTCGATCGATTTTTTGTGCACCGTCTCAGAAATTTAAAATACTGGTCTTTCCCGTCTTATTGGCCCATGAGAAGTCGTACAAGCACGCTTTCGCAAAAAAATACGACAGTCATAAACTTTGCACGAACTTTGTGCAGAGTCGTGTTTCGATCGGTTTTTCGTGCACCGACTCGAAAATTCAGAATACTGGTCTTTCCCATCTTATTAGCCCATGGGAAGTCGTACAAGCACACTTTCACGAAAAAATACGACGGTCATAAACATTACGCGAAGTCGCGCCCAGGGTCGAGTTTCAATCAGTTTTACATACACCGTCTCGGAAATTCAAAATACTGGTCCCATTTCACCTTCTTTAGATGGGGTGCAATCTTCTCGACTACACTAAGAGACTTCAGGCTTTAGTCTATGGCTTGTATACACTAAGAGACTTCAGGCTTTAGTCTATGGCCCATTTCACCTTTTTTTTTGTAGTCTATGGCTTACCAAAAAAATAAGCTTTGTCTACACAAGCCATAGACTAAAGCCTGAAGGCTCTTAGTGTAGTCGAGAAGATTGCACCCCACCTAAAGAAGGTGAACTGGGCACGCTTCTTCAAACTCATCTCCAAGAGAAGCACAAGGAAGTTAATAAATAATAAAATGCAATAGCTAGACTGTTCTGGACTACTTGTGGATACATCACAAAATATAAGTTTTGCCCCATATAATACATTACAATCTTCATCATTATTCGAGTGATTATTGACTAATGAAAAAATTGAATCTTGTGAAAATCTCTTTCTCTCTTCTTGTTAGGTGCTCTGTATTCAATTCTTGCTCCATACATGATCGTGAGTCCTGAAGAATCTCTATCAGAATTTGAGCTTTGTTTATGTTGTGACACTTAAAAATTCTGCCACACCTCTCCTTCCAAATCCACCAAATAGCACATCTGAATATAATTCTTGCTAGTTGTGTAAGAGGCCCCTTTCTTGAGAAGCTTTGCATAAGCATTTCTAATTCATGATACAAGTTTGGCCGTGATAGCCTTTGAAGATCAAATCGCTTCAAGATCTCCTTCCATATCCAAGATGAATAATCACAAGCAAAGTAGAGATGGTCAACACTTTCTTCCTTTTGCATACACAAAGAGCACCGATTTACAATATAAATACCTCTTCGCTGCATATTGTCCATCGTAGGAAGTTTGCCGAGAAGGGCCTGCCATGTACATAAGGAATGTCACTGTGAGCATGGACTATCCCCTGTCCAACTACTTGGGATCCACTTGTTGTTTCGTCGTCTAATTTGGTTCCATGTAGATGTAGCACTAAATTTACCATTATCACGAAGCTAAATAAGCATATCTGAAGAGTTGTTCTTGATTGGAATAGCCCTAATAGTCGGCCAAAGTAATAACATGTCAGGGGAGGTAGGGTTGGGAAGACACCATATACCATTGTTAATAAATTCAGAAACCTTCCAGTCTTTGGGAGCCCCCAGATCCTGTCGTACTCGATCACCAAATATCTGAAATATACTTTTCCCATTCACCCAAGGATCATACCACATATTAATATTGGTTCTAGAAGAAATCACATAAGAAATATTGTTACGTAGCCATCGCCTTGCCTTCAGAATTCTTTTCCAAGCAGCAGAATGAGATGTTTTTGCAGATGCTTCCCAGATTGATTCCTTGGTTAGGTACCTAGCAAAACCCTATTGTGACCATAAGGAAGACTTATTTTGTAAAATATCCCATAATTGCTTTACCATACAAGCTTTATTCCAATCTCTAATATGTCGAAGATTCAGCCCCCCTTCATCGTTCGGTTTACAAATGTTGTCCCAATTCACCATGTGCATTTTTTTTTGGTAAGTAAAGATAATGTATTTTGTAAAAGATTTGTACAAAGAAGCTTTGTCTACACAAGCCATAGACTAAAGCCTGAAGTCTCTTAGTGTAGTCGAGAAGATTGTACCCCACCTAAAGAAGGTGAAATGGGCACACTTCATCAAACTCATTTCCAAGAGTAGCACAAGGAAGTTAATAAAAAATGCAATAGCTAGACTGTTCTGGAGTACTTGTGGATACATCACAAAATATAAGCTTTGCCCCATAATACATTACAATCTTCATCGTTATTCGAGTGATTATTGACTAATGAAAAAATTGAATCTTGCGAAAATCTCTTTCTCTCTTCTTGTTAGGTGCTCTATATTCAATTCTTGCTCCATGCATGATCGTGATTCCTGAAGAATCTCTATCAGAATTTGAGCTTTGTTCATGTTGTGACACTTAAAAATTCTGCCACACCTCTCCTTCCAAATCCACCTAATAGCACATTTGAATATAATTCTTGCTAGTTGTGTAAGAGGACCCTTTCTTGAGAAGCCTTGCATTAGCCTTTCTAGTTCATGATGCAAGTTTGGCCGTGGTAGCCTTTGAAGATCAAATCGCTTCAAGATCTCTTCCCATATCCAAGATGAATAATCACAAGCAAAGTATAGATGGTCAACACTTTCTTCCTTTTGCATACACAAAGAGCATCGATTTACAATATAAATACCTCTTCGCTGCATATTGTCCATCGTAGGAAGTTTGCCGAGAAGGGCCTGCCATGTACATAAGGAATGTCGCTGTGAGCATGGACTATCCCATGTCCAACTACTTGGGATCCACTTGTTGTTTCGTCGTCTAATTTGGTTTCATGCAGATGTAGCACTAAATTTACCATTATCATGAAGCCAAATAAGCATATCTGAAGAGTTGTTCTTAATTCACCATGTGCATTGCCTTACCATCTGTGTCATTCCAAAAGAAGTTCATAAGTAATTTATCAATATCATGGAGAAGCCCGGCAGGTAGAAGGAATGCATGAGACCAATAAATAGAATAAGAGATCAACACAGATCGAATAAGTTCAAGTCGTCCAGCTTTAGAAAGAAGCCTATTTTTCCAAGAGGAAATTCTGTTCTTAATTTTTTGTAGGATAGGCTGACAGGAGACTTTGTTGATTCCAGTGGATATAAGTGGGAGACCCAAGTAAGGAACCAGTAAATTTCCTTCAGCAACTCCCAATGTTTGAGCAATATGATCCTTATTGTCAATGCAAGCACCCACATATACTTTGCTCTTTGCATGGTTTAGTTTAAGACCAGAAACTTTATCAAATTCATTAAGAATATCTGCCAGATTACTCACAGAAACTGGATCATCTCGAAGGAAGATAATAAGGTCATCAGCAAATGTTATGTGAGAGATATAAACAGAACCATAATGTGGTACCTTAATTTTGCCATTGGAAACATCCTCTTCTAACATACAACTGAGCCCTTCAATTGCAATGGTAAAAAGATAAGGAGAAAGTGGATCACCTTGCCGAATGCTATTCTTACTCCCGAAGAAACCAATAGGTGAACCATTAAAGAGAATCGAAAATTTTGGAGTTTCCAAGCAACATTGAATCCATTTAACCCAGTGCTGAGGGAAGCCCATATTATGGAGCATCATGTAAATAAAATGCCAATTGACTGAGTCAAAGGCCTTTCGTAAATCAGCTTTAAAACAGATCTTTTTCCCTCTTGTTTTTGAGTGTATATCCTTAACCAAATCATTAGCAAGCAGGACATTATGATGGATACTCCTCCCTTTAAGAAAAGCAGCCTGATTAGGACTAATGACCTTATTCATGACATTTTGTAGTCTATCTGCCAGCAACTTAGAGATAACCTTATAAATAAAGTTGCACTGTGAAATAGGACGGTAGTTCTCCAATGAATCGGCTCCATCATTTTTAGGCACTAAAGAAATAAAAGTGCAATTCACTTCTTTAAGAATATGACCTGAGGAGAAAAAATGACGACAAGCTTTTATGACATCGTTGCCTACAATAGCCCATACAATTTGATAGAACTCAGCTGGAAATCCGTCTGGACCAGGGCTTTTGTTCTTCGGGGACTTAAAAATAACTTTCACAATTTCATCATCCGTTATTGGGGCATTAAGATGAGAGAGGGCTTCAGAATCAAGTCGTCTTGTAGGCCCAACATGAATACTATTAGGCTGCTGCTCCTGATTGAGTAAGGAATAAAAAAATTGCTTGGTGTAATTTTTAACCTCATCCAAATCCTCAATGAGATTACCATCTATACCTTTGCATTTTTTGATGTGATTAGTAGCCCTTCTGGTAGCAATAGCAGCATAGAAAAACTTCGTATTAGAATCCCCTAGAGTAAGCCAATGCTGTCGTGACTTCTGTTTCAAAAAGCATTCCTACTGCTTCAAAGCTTGCATAAAGTTATTTCTAGCAGCAGCCTCTTTGTATATAAGATTCGCATCCAGAGGTTGAAGATTTAGCTCGCTTTGCACAGCCATAAGTTCTTTCTTGCATAACTGAACCCTGTCGGTGATATTTCCAAATGTAGTTGAATTCTACTTCTTAAGTGCTGCTTTGCATGCTTTTAGTTTTTGACATAGGATATAAGGGGGAGAACCAAATACATTAATGTCCCAAGCTGACTTAATAACTTCGAGGAACTTAGGGTGAGAACTCCACATATTAAAAAATCTAGAAGGTTTCTTGACTCTGGATAGTGCTTTATCTGCATGTATATGCATAATAGAGTGATCCAAAAATAACTTAGCACCGTACTCAAGAAGTGAATCTGGGAAAACTGCTAACCATTCCTGATTAATCAAACATCTGTCAAGTCGAGCCATAATTTTTATTTCTGCAGTACTTTGATTGTTCCATGAGAACCAATCACCTACAGATTTTATGTCAGTCAATGCAGCAGTATCTATACAATCATTAAAATGTTGAAGATGACATTCATAAAGCACTCTACCCCCCACTTTCTCATTTGTGTATCTGACAGTATTAAAGTCACCGAGAACAACCCAAGGTACTGTAGGATAACTATTTGCAATGCTAACCAGATCACGCCATAGAGCATTCCTATCAGACATACTGTTAGATGCATAAATACCGGTAATATTGAATTGACATCCAGTCTGTTTATCCTCCGCCTTAAGATGAATGAATTGATTAGTAGCAGAAATAAACCAAGCAGTAATAAGGTTAGGATGCCATAAGACCCAAACTCGACCATAAGTATCCTGAGAATCATTAGTAAAAAGTTCTGCCTCAGGCCATATTAAATTCTTCTGAACTCGAACACGATGAGTTTTAATTTTTGTTTCCACAAGAATCACCATATCACATGCAGCAGATCGGATTATTCTATTGAGCTCCTGACATTTCTCAGTCTTATTAAGTCCACGAACATTCCAACAGATTATTTTCATCAATACGAAGGAAGAGCATGCTATTTTGGGAGGACATTACCATCCTTTTTCTTATCCTTTGATTTTGCATGGTCCTCTCGCATAATATCTTTACCCTTTAATCCTTTATTCCTATATTTATCCACCTCATCCACAACTTGCAAATGTTTAAATTTTTGCGTACCTTGAGGCAAGTAGTCCTGAATAGCGGGATGTGTCAAAGAGCGATGAGTTTGGTGAGTTGTAATGTCTTGGTTCCCAAGAGGTTGTTGAAATGAAATTTCCTGATTATCTGAAGGAATGATTCGTGAAGGCGAGGTTGTTATTGGGGAATGAGAACCTTGGGAAGCTCCTGCAGTGAAAGTCTCTGATATAATAGGAAAAGATGGAAGTCCTGACGTGTCTTTCTCTTGTTCGTGTCGCTGCCCCAACGAGTCAGAGTGCTCATTCATCTTCTCCGCCATCATCACTGTTGGCACTGGAGTATCAGTGCTTGGATTAGTGGTAGTGACCCCATTTTGTGGCTCTTGGCGTGGTCGGTAGACCTGTGTGATTTTTTGTGAAGGCTGTTGGCAAGCACCATTTACATGTCCAAAAGATAGACAAACCTTGCATCGTTGTGGCTTCCAAGAATATGAGACTTTCACCTTTCGGGTGCTCCCATCAAGATCACGGTAAGAAACATCATTCGGTAGTTCCTCATCAGAAGAAACCATTACACAAGCTCTGGCAAAGGTCAATCTCGTTTGCGAAGCTGTTGCCTTATCAATATACAATGGCTGTCCCAGGGTGCTGCAAAGCTTTGCAATAAAACGACGACCCCAGAGATGTAGTGGAAGTCCATGGAAAGAAACCCATATTGGGATAGACTGTAGACTGTCTAACTCCAATCTCACATCAGGTGCCCAGCGTCGTAGTATCATTGGATGACCACGGATAGTCCAAAATCCTTCAAGGACCCATTGTAAATCTTCTTCAGAATAAAGCCTACATACAAAGAATCCGGTCTCCAACATATAAAGATCAAATGTTGATATTCCCCATCGAGTTCTGATGTATGAGGATAATGGGAAAAAAGATGTTCTTAGTCCAACAACGTAGCCCACAATTGCCATGGACCATGTTCAATTAGTTCGTCAGAATCAATAGCCTCATACACAGCAATCTTCTGATCATCCTGTACTTCTGGAGCAAAAAAATCCAGTCGAAGATCCGGACTACCCACTGGAGCCTTGAAGAGGCTACTCCAAGGTCAAGGATCTCGGGAAATAGGAGCTGGAGGTCGTGATCTAGATCGTGAACGACCTCAGGCCTGGTTCATTGAAGGAGCATCCCGTCGAGAAGAAGAAATCAGCGGTGGAACATCCTGGTGTGAAACCGGCCTAAGCTGCTGGGGAGGAACCATCGGTTGTTGGAGAGGAGCAACCCCCTCCCGCTGTGAAGTAACCAGCGGCTGAGGAGCAACCCTCTCCCGCTGTGACTGCTGGAGAGGGGCGTTCTGCTGTGAAGCAACCAGCGCAGGCCGCTGGGAAGAAGCCGGCGGAGGAGCATCCTGCTGGAACAGAGGATGCGAAGCAAAGTGCCGCGTCCGGCCGCTCGCATCCATGGAGTCGCTCGCCCTAGAGACTGCCAGCCGCCTAGGGGAGAGGAAGCCACCACCCTGCCCACACTAAGATCGCAGCCGTCGCCCTTTCCACGCTGGAGTTGCCGCAGGATCGCAGAGCGGCAATGAACCCAGCCCCAATCGCAGCGCAGCCTCCACCGTCTCGGAAATTCTTATTTGATTTCTTCTGGAACCAATATTAATATGTGGTATGATCCTTGGGTGAATCGGAAAAGTATATTTCAGATATTTGGTGATAGAGTACGACAGGATCTGGGGGCTTCCAAACTCAACTCTTGGAAATGAGTTTGATGAAGTGTGCCCATTTCACCTTCTTTAGGTGGGGTACAATCTTCTCGACTACACTAAGAGACTTCAGGCTTTAGTCTATGACTTGTGTAGACAAAGCTTCTTTGTACAAATCTTTTACAAAATACATTATCTTTACTTACAAAAAAAAAAAAAGAGAGATAGAGATTTTCACAAGATTCAATTTTTTCATTAGTCAATAATCACTCGAATAATGATGAAGATTGTAATGTATTATATGGGGCAAAGCTTATATTTTGTGATGTATCCACAAGTAGTCCAGAACAGTCTAGCTATTGCATTTTATTATTTATTAACTTCCTTGTGCTACTCTTGGAAATGAGTTTGATGAAGTGTGCCAATTTCACATTCTTTAGGTGGGGTGCAATCTTCTCGACTACAATAAGAGACTTCATGCTTTAGTCTATGGCTTGTGTAGACAAAGCTTCTTTGTACAAATTATTTACAAAATATATTATCTTTACTTACCGTCTCGAAAATTCAAAATATTGGTCTTTCCCGTCTTATTAGCCCATGAGAAGTCGTCAAAGCTCGCTTTCGCAAAAAAATACGATGGTCAAAAACTTTGCACGAAGTCGCGCGCTGAGTCGAGTTTCGATCGGTTTTTCGTGCACCGTCTCGGAAATTCAAAATACTGGTCTTTCCCGTCTTATTAGCCCATGGGAAGTCGTACAAGCACGCTTTCGCAAAAAAATACGACGGTCATAAACATTGCGCGAACTTTGCGCTGAGTCGAGTTTCGATCGGTTTTTTCAAGCACTGTCTCGGAAATTCAAAATACTGGCCATTCACAATGTATTAGCCCATGGTAAGTCGTATGAGCATGACTTACCAAAAAAAAAAAAGTCGTATGAGCATGGTTTCACGAAAAAATGCGACGGTCAAAAACTTTGCGCAGAGTCAAGATTCGATCGGTTTTTCGTGCACCGTCTCGGAAATTCAAAATACTGGTCTTTCCCGTCTTATTAGCCGATTGGAAGTCATAGAAGCTAGCTTTCGCTAAATAATACGACGGTCAAAAACTTTGCTCGATGTCGCGCGCTGAGTCAAATTTCGATCGGTTTTTCGTCCACCGTCTCGGTAATACAAAATACTGGCCATTCACGATGTATTAGCCCATGGTAAGTCGTATGAGCATGGTTTCATGAAAAAACGCGACGGTCATAAACTTTGCGCAGAGTCAAGTTTCGATCGGTTTTTCGTGCACCGTCTCGGAAATTCAAAATACTGGCCATTCACGATGAAATAGCCCATGGTAAGTCGTATGAGAATGGTTTCATGAAAAAACGTGACGGTCATAATCTTTATGCAGAGTCGAGTTTCGATCGGTTTTTCGTGCACCGTCTTGGAAATTCAAAATACTGGTCTTTCCCGTCTTATTAGCCCATCAGAAGTCGTACAAGCATGCTTCCGCAAAAAAATACGACGGTCATAAACTTTGCACGAAGTCGCGCGCGAGTCGAGTTTCGATCGGTTTTTCGTGCACCATCTCGAAAATTCAAAATACTGGCCATTCACAATGTATTAGCCCATGGTAAGTCGTATGAGCATGGTTTCACGAAAAAATGCGACGGTGATAAACTTTACGCAGAGTCGTGTTTCGATCAGTTTTTCATCTACGGTCTCGAAAATTCAAAATACTGGTCTTTCCCGTCTTATTAGCCCATAGGAAGTCATACAAGCACGCATTCGCAAAAAAATACGATGGTCATAAACTTTGCGCGAAGTCACGCGCGAGTCGAGTTTCGATCGGTTTTTCGTGCACCATCTCAAAAATTCAAAATACTGGCCATTCACGTTGTATTAGCCCATGGTAACTCGTATGAGCATGGTTTCACGAAAAAATGCGATGGTCATAAACATTGCGCATAGTCGAATTTCGATCGATTTTTCGTGCACCGTCTCGGAAATTCAAAATACTGGTCTTTCCCGTCTTATTAGCCCATGGGAAGTCGGACAAGCACGCTTTCGCAAAAAAATACGACGGTCAAAAACTTTGCTCGAAGTCGTGCGCTGAGTCGAGTTTCGATCGATTTTTCGTGCACCATGTTGTAAATTAAAAATACAGGTCTTTCCCGTCTTATTTAGCCCATGGGAAGTCGTACAAGCACGCTTTCGCAAAAAAAATACGACGGTCATAAACTTTGCGCGAACTTTGCGCTGAGTCGAGTTTCGATCGGTTTTTCATGCACTGTCTCAGAAATTCAAAATACGGGCCATTCACAATGTATTAGCCCATGGTAAGTCATGTGAGCATGGTTTCACGAAAAAACGTGACGGTCATAAACTTTGCGCTGAGTCGAGTTTCGATAGGTTTCTCGTGCACCGTCTCGGAAATTCAAAATACTGGTCTTTCCCCTCTTATTTGCCCATGGGAAGTCGTACAAGTATGCTTTCGCAAAAAAATACGACGGTCATAAACTTTGCGCGAAGTCGCGCGTGAGTTGAGTTTCGATCGGTTTTTCGTGCACCGTCTCGGAAATTCAAAATACTGGCCATTAACGATGTATTAGCCCATGGTAAGTCGTATGAGCTTGGTTTCACGAAAAAACACGACGGTCATAAACTTTGCGCAGAGTCGAGTTTCGATCAGTTTTTCGTGCACCGTCTCGAAAATTCAAAATACTGGTCTTTCACGTCTTATTAGCCCATGGGAACTCGTACAAGCATGCTTCCGCAACAAAATACGACGGTCATAAACTTTGCACGAAGTCACGCGCGAGTCGAGTTTCAATCGGTTTTTCGTGCACCATCTCGGAAATTCAAAATACTGGTCATTCACGATGTGTTAGCCCATGATAAGTTGTATGAGAATGGTATCATGAAAAAACGTGACGGTCATAATCTTTACGCAGAGTCGAGTTTCGATCGGTTTTTCGTGCACCGTCTCGGAAATTCAAAATACTCATCTTTCCCGTCTTATTAGCCCACGAGAATTCGTACAAGCTTGCTATCGCAAAAAAATACGACGGTCATAAACTTTACACGAAGTCGCGCGCGAGTCGAGTTTCGATCGGTTTTTCGTGCACCATCTCGGAAATTCAAAATACTGGCCATTCACGATGTATTAGCCCATGGTAAGTCGTATGAGCATGGTTTCACGAAAAAACGTGACGGTCATAAACTTTGCATTGAGTCGAGTTTCGATCGGTTTTTCATGCACCGTCTCGGAAATTCAAAATACTGGCCATTGACGATGTATTAGCCCATGGTAAGTCGTATGAACTTGGTTTCATGAAAAAATGCGACGGTCATAAACTTTGCGCAGAGTCGAGTTTCGATCGGTTTTTCGTGCACCGTCTCGAAAATTCAAAATACTGGTCTTTCCCTTCTTATTCGCCCGTGAGAAGTCGTACAAGCATGATTTCACAAAAAAATACGACGGTAATAATATTTGCACGAAGTCATGCGCGAGTCGAGTTTCGATCGGTTTGTCGTGCACCGTCTCAGAAATTCAAAATACTGGCCATTAACGATTTATTAGCCCATGGTAAGTCGTATGATCTTGGTTTCACGAAAAAATGTGACGGTCATAAACTTTGCATTGAGTCGAGTTTCGATCGGTTTTTCGTGCACCGTCTCGGAAATTCAAAATACTTGCCATTGACGATGTATTAGCCCATGGTTAGTCGTATGAGCTTGGTTTCATGAAAAAATGCGATGGTCATAAACTTTGCGCAGAGTCGAGTTTCGATCAGTTTTTCGTGCACCGTCTCGGAAATTCAAAATACAGGTCTTTCCCGTACAAGCATGATTTCGCAAAAAAATACGATGGTAATAAACTTCGCATGAAGTCGCGTGCGAGTCGAGTTTCGATCGGTTTGTCGTGCACCGTCTCGGAAATTCAAAATAATGGCCATTAACGATTTTTTAGCCCATGGTAAGTTGTATGAGAATGGTTTGTCGAGCTTGGTTTCACGAAAAAAGGAGACGGTCATAAACTTTGCGCAGAGTCGAGTTTCGATCGGTTTTTCATGCACCGTCTCCGAAATTCAAAATACTAGTCTTTCCCGTCTTATTTGCCCATTGGAAGTCGTACAAGCACGCTTTCGCAAAAAAATACGACGGTCATAAACATTGCGCGAAGTAGCGAGCGAGTCGAGTTTCGATCGATTTTTCGTGCACCGTATCAGAAATTCAAAATACTGTACATTCAATATGTATTAGCCCATGGTAAGTCGTATGAGCATGGTTTCACGAAAAAATGCGACGGTCATAAACTTTGCGCAGAGTCGAGTTTCGATCAGTTTTTCGTGCACCGTATCGAAAATTCAAAATACTGGTCTTTCCCGTCTTATTGGCCCATGGGAAGTCGTACAAGCATGCTTCCGCAAAAAAATACGACGGTCATAAACTTTGCACGAAGTAGCGCGCGAGTCGAGTTTCGATCGGTTTTTCGTGCACCATCTCGGAAATTCAAAATACTGGCCATTCACGATGTATTAGCCCATGGTAAGTTGTATGAGAATGGTTTCATGAAAAAATGTGACGGTCATAATCTTTACGCAGAGTCGAGTTTCGATCGGTTTTTCGTGCACTGTCTCGGAAATTCAAAATACTGGTCTTTCCCGTCTTATTAGCCCATGAGAAGTCGTACAAGCATGCTTCCGCAAAAAATACGACGGTCATAAACTTTGCACGAAGTCGCGCGCGAGTCGAGTTTCGATCGGTTTTTCGTGCACCATCTCGAAAATTCAAAATACTGGCCATTCACAATGTATTAGCCCATGGTAAGTCGTATGAGCATGGTTTCACGAAAAAATACGACGGTCATAAACATTGCGCAGAGTAGAGGTTTCGATCGGTTTTTCATCTACAGTCTCAAAAATTCAAAATACTGGTCTTTCCCGTCTTATTAGCCCTTAGGAAGTCGTACAAGCACGCTTTCGCAAAAAAATACGATGGTCATAAACTTTGCGCAAAGTCACGCGCGAGACGAGTTTCGATCGATTTTTCGTGCACCATCTCGGAAATTCAAAATACTGGCCATTCACGATGTATTATCCCATGGTAAGTCGTATGAGCATGGTTTCACGAAAAAACGCAACGGTCATAAACTTGCGCAGAGTCAAATTTCGATCGAATTTTCGTGCACCGTCTCGGAAATTCAAAATACTGGTCTTTCCCGTCTTATTAGCCCATGGGAAGTCGTACAAACACGCTTTCGCAAAAAAATTCGACGGTCAAAAACTTTGCTCGAAGTCGCGCGCTGAGTCGAGTTTCGATCGATTTTTCATGCACCATCTCGGAAATTAAAAATACTGGTCTTTCCCGTCTTATTTTGCCCATGGGAAGTCGTACAAGCACGCTTTCGCAAAAAAAATACGAATGTCATAAACTTTGCGCGAACTTTGCGCTGAGTCGAGTTTCGATAGGTTTTTCATGCACTGTCTAGGAAATTCAAAATACTGGCCATTGACAACGTATTAGCCCATAAGTCATGTGAGCATGGTTTCACGAAAAAACGTGACGGTCATAAACTTTGCACTGAGTCGAGTTCCGATCGGTTTCTCGTGCACCGTCTCAGAAATTCAAAATACTGGTCTTTCCCCTCTTATTAGCCCATGGGAAGTCGTACAAGTACGCTTTCGCAAAAAAATATGACGGTCATAAACATTGCGCGAAGTCGTGCGTGAGTTGAGTTTCGATCGGTTTTTCGTGCACCATCTCGGAAATTCAAAATACTGGCCATTAACGATGTATTAGCCCATGGTAAGTCGTATGAGCTTGGTTTCACGAAAAAACGCGACGGTCATAAACTTTGCGCAGAGTCGAGCTTCGATCAGTTTTTCGTGCACCGTCTCGGAAATTCAAAATACTAGTCTTTCCCGTCTTATTAGCCCATGGGAAGTCGTACAAGCATGCTTCCGCAAAAAAATAGGACGGTGATAAACTTTGCACGAAGTCGCGCGCGAGTCGAGTTTCGATCGGTTTTTCGTGCACCATCTCGAAAATTCAAAATACTGGCCATTCACGATGTATTAACCCATGGTAAGTTGTATGAGAATGGTTTCATGAAAAAATGTGACGGTCATAATCTTTACACAGAGTCGAGTTTCGATCGGTTTTTCGTGCACCGTCTCGGAAATTCAAAATACTGGCCTTTCCCGTCCTATTAGCCCATGAGAAGTCGTACAAGCATGCTTCCGCAAAAAAATATGACGGTCATAAACTTTGCACGAAGTCGCGCGCGAGTCGAGTTTCGATCGGTTTTTCGTGCACCATCTCAAAAATTCAAAATACTGGCCATTCACGATGTATTAGCCCATGGTAAGTCGTATGAGCATGGTTTCACGAAAAAACGCGACGGTCATAAACTTTGCATTGAGTCGAGTTTCGATCGATTTTTCGTGCACCGTCTCGGAAATTCAAAATACTGGCCGTTGACGATGTATTAGCCCTTGGTAAGTCGTATGAGCTTGGTTTAATGAAAAAATGCGACGATCATAAACTTTGTGCAGAGTCGAGTTTCGATCAGTTTTTCGTGCACCGTCTCGGAAATTCAAAATACTGGTCTTTCCCTTCTTATTAGCCCATGAGAAGTCATACAAGCATGATTTCGCAAAAAAATACGACGGTAATAAACTTTGCACGAAGTCACACGTGAGTCGAGTTTCGAACGGTTTGTCGTGCACCGTCTCAAAAATTCAAAATACTGTTCATTAACGATTTATTAGCCCATGGTAAGTCGTATGATCTTGGTTTCACGAAAAAATGCGACGGTCACAAACTTTGCATTGAGTCGAGTTTCGATCGATTTTTCGTGCAACGTCTCGGAAATTCAAAATACTTGCCATTGACGACGTATTAGCCCATTGTATGTCGTATGAGCTTGGTTTCATGAAAAAATGCGACGATCATAAACTTTGCGCAGAGTCGAGTTTTGATCGATTTTTCGTGCACCGTCTCGGAAATTCAAAACACTGGTCTTTCCCTTCTTATTAGCCCATGAGAAGTCGTACAAGCTTGATTTCGCAAAAAAATACGAAGGTAATAAACTTTGCACGAAGTCGCGCGCGAGTCTAGTTTCGATCGGTTTGTCGTGCACTGTCTCGAAAATTCAAAATACTGGCCAATAACGATATTTTAGCCCATGGTATGTCGTATGAGCTTGGTTTCACGAAAAAACGCGACGGTCATAAACTTTGCGCAGAGTCGAGTTTCGATTAGTTTTTCGTGAACCGTCTCAGAAATTCAAAATACTGGTCTTTCCCGTCTTATTAGTCCATTGGAAGTCGTACAAGCACGCTTTCGCAAAAAAATACGACGGTCATAAACATTGCGCGAAGAAGCGAGCGAGTCGAGTTTCGATCGATTTTTCGTGCACCGTATAGGAAATTCAAAATACCGACCATTCAAGATGTATTAGCCCATAGTTAGTCGTATGAGCATGGTTTCACGAAAAAATGCGACGGTCTTAAACTTTACGCAGAGTCGAGTTTCGATCAGTTTTTCATGCACCGTCTCGGAAATTCAAAATACTGGTCTTTCCCGTCTTATTTGCCCATGGGAAGTCGTACAAGCATGCTTCCGCAAAAAAATACGACGGTCATAAACTTTGCACGAAGTCGCGCGCGAGTCGAGTTTCGATCGGTTTTTCGTGCACCATCTCGGAAATTCAAAATACTGGCCATTCACGATATATTAGCCCATGGTAAGTTGTATGAGAATGGTTTCATGAAAAAACATGACGGTCATAATCTTTACGCAGAGTCGAGTTTCGATCGGTTTTTCGTGCACCGTCTCGGAAATTCAAAATTCTGGTCTTTCCCGTCTTATTAGCCCATGAGAAGTCGTACAAGCATGCTTCCGCAAAAAAATAAGACGGTCATAAACTTTGCACGAAGTCGCGCGCGAGTCGTGTTTCGATCGATTTTTCGTGTACCATCTCGGAAATTCAAAATACTGGCCATTCACGATGTATTAGCCCATGGTAAGTCGTATGAGCATGGTTTCACGAAAAAATACGACGGTCATAAACTTTGCGCAGAGTCGAGTTTCGATCGGTTTTTCATCTACCGTCTCGAAAATTGAAAATACTGGTCTTTCCCGTCTTATTAGCCCATAGGAAGTCCTACAAGCACGCTTTCGCAAAAAAATATGATGGGCATAAACTTTGCGCGAAGTCACGCGCGAGTCGAGTTTCGATCGGTTTTTCGTGCACCATCTTGGAAATTCAAAATACTGGCCATTAACGATGTATTAGCCCATGGTAAGTCGTATGAGCATGGTTTCTCGAAAAAATGCGACGGTCATAAACTTTGCGCAGAGTCGAATTTCGATCGATTTTTCGTGCACCGTCTCGGAAATTCAAAATACTGGTCTTTCCCGTCTTATTAGCCCATGGGAAGTCGTACAAGCACTCTTTCGCAAAAAAATACGAAGGTCATAAACTTTGCGCGAACTTTGTGCAGAGTCGAGTTTCGATCGGTTTTTCGTGCACCGTCTCGAAAATTCAAAATACTTGCCATTAACGATGCATTAGCCCATGGTAAGTCGTATGAGCTTGGTTTTATAAAAAAACGCGATGGTCATAAACTTTGCGCAGAGTTGAGTTTCGATCGGTTTTTCGTGCACCGACTCGGAAATTCAAAATACTGGTCTTTCTCGTCTTATTAGCCCATGGGAAGTCGTAAAAGCTCGCTTTCGCAAAAAAATATGACGGTCAAAAACTTTGCTCGAAATCACGCGCTGAGTCGAGTTTCGATCGATTTTTCGTGCACCATCTCAGAAATTAAAAATACTGGTCTTTCCCGTTTTATTTAGCCCATGGGAAGTCGTACAAGCACGCTTTCGGAAAAAAAATACGACGGTCATAAACTTTGCGTGAACTTTGCGCTGAGTCGAGTTTCGATCGGTTTTTCATGCACTGTCTCAAAAATTCAAAATACTGGCCATTCACAATGTATTCGCCCATGGTAAGTCATTCGAGCATGGTTTCACGAAAAAACGTGACGGTCATAAACTTTGCGCTGAGTCGAGTTTCGATCGATTTCTCGTGCACCGTCTCGGAAATTCAAAATACTGGTCTTTCCCCTCTTATAAGCCCATGGGAAGTAGTACAAGTATGCTTTTGCAAAAAAATACGACGGTCATAAACTTTGCGCGAAGTCGCGCGCGAGTTGAGTTTCGATCGATTTTTCGTGCACCGTCTCGGAAATTCAAAATACTGGCCATTAACGATGTATTAGCACATGGTAAGTCGTATGAGCTTGGTTTCACGAAAAAATGCGACGGTCATACACTTTGCGCATAGTCGAGTTTCAATCAGTTTTTCATGCACCGTCTCGGAAATTCAAAATACTGGTCTTTCCCGTCTTATTAGCCCATGGGAAGTCGTACAAGCTCGCTTTCGCAAAAAAATACGACGGTCAAAAACTTTGCTCGAAGTCGCGCGCTGAGTCAAGTTTCGATCGATTTTTTGTGCACCGTCTCGGAAATTAAAAATACAGGGTTTTCCCGTCTTATTAGCCCATGGGAAGTCGTACAAGCACGCTTCCGCAAAAAAATACGACGGTCATAAACTTTGCGCGAACTTTGCGCTGAGTCGAGTTTCGATCGGTTTTTCATGCACTGTCTCAGAAATTCAAAATACTGGCCATTCATAATGTATTAGCCCATGGTAAGTCATGTAAGCATGGTTTCACGAAAAAACACGACGTTCATAACTTTACGCAGAGTCGAGTTTCGATTGGTTTTTCGTGCACCATATCGGAAATTTAAAATACTGGTCTTTCCCGTCTTATTAGGCCATGGGAAGTCGTACAAGCACGCTTTGGCCATTCAAAATATTGGCCATTCAGAAAAAAATGCGACGGTCATAAACATTACGCAAAGTCGCGCCCAGAGTCGAGTTTCGATTGGTTTTACGTGCACCATCTCGGGAATTCAAAATACTGGCCATTCACGATGTATTTAAAATACTCGGCTATTGCATTTTATTATTTATTATCTTCATGAAACCATGCTCATACGACTTACCATGAACTAATACATTGTGTATGCAGGCTTTATTCTGAAGAAGATTTACAACGGGTCCTTGAAGGATTTTGGACTATCCGTGGTCATCCAATGATACTACGACGTTGGGCACCTGATGTGAGATTGGAGTTAGACAGTCTACAGTCTATCCCAATATGGGTTTCTTTCCATGGACTTCCACTACATCTCTGGGGTCATCGTTTTATTACAAAGCTTTGCGGTACCTTGGGACAGCCATTGTATATTGATAAGGCAACAGCTTCGCAAACGAGATTGACCTTTGCCAGAGCTTGTGTAATGGTTTCTTCTGATGAGGAACTACCGAATGATGTTTCTTACCGTGATCTTGATGGGAGCACTCGAAAGGTGAAAGTCTCATATTCTTGGAAGCCACAACGATGCAAGGTTTGTCTATCTTTTGGACATGTAAATGGTGCCTGCCAACAGCCTTCACAAAAAATCACACAGGTCTACCGACCACGCCAAGAGCCACAGAATGGGGTCACTACCACTAATCCAAGCACTGATACTCCAGTGCCAACAGTGATGATAGCGGAGAAGATGAATGAGCACTCTAACTCGTTGGGGCAGCGGCACGAACAAGAGAAAGACAAGTCAGGACTTCCATCTTTTCCTATTATATCAGAGACTTTCACTGCAGGAGCTTCCCAAGGTTCTCACTCCCCAATAACAACCTCGCCTTCACGAATCATTCCTTCAGATAATCAGGAAATTTCTTTTCAACAACCTCTTGGGAACCAAGACATTGCAACTCACCAAACACATCGCTCTTCGACACATCCCGCTATTCAGGACTCCTTGCCTCAAGGTACGCAAAAATTTAAACATTTACAAGCTGTGGATGAGGTGGATAAATATAGGAATAAAGGATTAAAGGGTAAAGATATTATGCGAGAGGACCATGCAAAATCAAAGGATAAGAAAAAAGATGGTAGTGTCCTCCCAAAATCGCATGCTCTTCCTTCTATCTAGTATTGATGAAAATAATCTGTTGGAATGTTCGTGGACTTAATAAGACTGAGAAATGTCGGGAGCTCAATAGCATAATCCGATCTGCTGCATGTGATATGGTGATTCTTGTGGAAACAAAAATTAAAACTCATCGTGTTCGAGTTTAGAAGAATTTAATATGGCCTGAGGCAGAACTTTTTACTAATGATTCTCAGGATACTTATGGTCGAGTTTGGGTCTTATGGCATCCTAACCTTGTTACTGCTTGGTTTATTTCTGCTACTAATCAATTCATTCATCTTAAGGCAGAGGATAAATAGACTGGATGTCAATTCAATATTACTGGTATTTATGCATCTAACAGTATGTCTGACAGGAATGCTCTATAGCGTGATCTGGTTAGCGTTGCAAATAGTTATCCTACAGTAGTACCTTGGGTTGTTCTCGGTGACTTTAATACTGTCAGATACACAAATGAGAAAGTGGGGGGTAGAGTGCTTTCCGAATGTCAGCTTCAACATTTTAATGATTGTATAGATACTGCTGCATTGACTGACATGAAATCTGTAGGTGATTGGTTCTCATGGAACAATCAAAGTACTACTGAAAGAAAAATTATGGCTCGACTTGACAGATGTTTGATTAATCAGGAATGGTTAGCAGTTTTCCCAGATTCACTTCTTGATTACGGTCCTAAGTTATTTTCGGATCACTCTATTATGCATATACATGCAGATAAAGCACTACCCAGAGTCAAGAAACCTTTTAGATTTTTTAATATGTGGAGTTCTCACCCTAAGTTCCTTGAAGTTATTAAGTCAGCTTGGGACATTAATGTATTTGGTTCTCCCCCTTACATCCTATGTCAAAAACTAAAAGCATGCAAAGCAGCACTTAAGAAGTGGAATTCAACTACATTTGGAAATATCACCGATAGGGTTCAGTTATGCAAGAAAGAACTTATGGCTGTGCAAAGCGAGCTAAATCTTCAACCTCTGGATGCGAATCTTATATACAAAGAGGCTGCCGCTAGAAATAACTTTATGCAAGCTTTCAAGCAGGAGGAATGCTTTTTGAAATAGAAGTCACGACAGCATTGGCTTACTCTAGGGGATTCTAATTCGAAGTTTTTATATGCTGCTATTGCTACCAGAAGTGCTACTAATCGCATCAAAATACTGGTCAGGTATAGATGGTAATCTCATTGAGGATTTGGATGAGGTTAAAAATTACACCAAGCAATTTTTTTATTCCTTACTCAATCAGGAGCAGCAGCCTAATAGTGTTCATGTTGGGCCTACAAGACGACTTGATTCTGAAACCCTCTCTCATCTTAATGCCCCAATAACGGATGATGAAATTGTGAAAGTTGTTTTTAAGTCCCCGAAGCACAAAAGCCCTGGTCCAGACGGATTTCCAGCTGAGTTTTATCAAATTGCATGGGCTATTGTAGGCAACGATGTCATAAAAGCTTGTCGACATTTTTTCTCCTCAGGTCATATTCTTAAAGAAATGAATTGCACTTTTATTTCTTTAGTGCCTAAAAATGATGGAGCCGATTCATTGGAGAACTACCGTCCTATTTCACTGTGCAACTTTATTTATAAGGTTATCTCTAAGTTGCTGGCAGATAGACTACAAAAGGTCATGAATAAGGTCATCAGTCCTAATCAGGCTGCTTTTATGCAAGGGAGGAGTATCCATCATAATGTCCTGCTTGCTAATGATTTGGTTAAGGATCTACAATCAAAAACAAGAGGGAAAAAGATATGTTTTAAAGCTGATTTACGAAAGGCCTTTGACTCAGTCAATAGGCATTTTATTTACATGATTGCACCCCACCTAAACAAGGTGAAATGGGCACACTTCATCAAACTCATTTCCAAGAGTAGCACAAGAAAGTTAATAAATAATAAAATGCAATAGCTAGACTGTTCTGGACTACTTGTGGATACATCACAAAATATAAGCTTTGCCCCATATAATACATTACAATCCCACTTCTCACAGTATTAGTTATTCGTTCTCTCCCAATGGGATCCAACTATTTAGTTTACCTAATTAAGAAAACCGATCGAAACTCGACTCAGCGCAAAGTTTATTACCGTCGCGTATCTTCATGAAACAATGCTCATACGACTTATCATGAACTAATACATCGTGAATGGCCAGTATTTTGAATTCCCGAGATGGTGCACGTAAAACCAATCGAAACTCGACTGTCGGCGCGACTTCCCATGGTCTAATACGTTGGGAATGGCCAATATTTTGAATTTCCAAGACAGTGCACTAAAAACTGATGGAAACTTAACTCTGCGCGTGACTTCGCGCACAGTTTATGGCCGTCACGTTTTTTCATGAAACCATGCTCGTACAACTTTCCACGGGCTAATACGTCGGGAATGGCCAGTATTTTGAATTTCCGAGACAATGCATGAAAAACCGATCGAAACTCGACTCAGCACGCGATTTCGCGCAAAGTTTATGACCGTCGTATTTTTTCATGAAACCGTGCTTGTACGACTTCCCGTGGGCTAATAAGACGGGAATGACCAGTATTTTGAATTTTCGGGACTGTGCATGAAAAACCGATCGAAACTCGACTCTGCGCAAAGTTTATGACCATCGTGTTTTTTCGTGAAACCATACTCATACAACTTACCATGGGCTAATACGTCGGGAATGGCCAGTGTTTTGAATTTCTGAGATGGTGCACGTAAAACCGATCGAAACTCGACTCTACGCGCGACTTCGCACAAAGTTTATGACCATCGCGTTTTTTCTTAAAACCTTGCTCGTATCACTTACCATGGGCTAATACGTTGGGATTGGCCAGTATTTTGAATTTTCGAGACGGTGCACGAAAAACCGATCGAAACTCGATTCTGCTCGCAACTTCGCGAAAGTTTATGACCATTGCATTTTTTCGTGAAACCATGTTCGTATGACTTCCCATGGTCTAATACGTCGGGAATGGCCAATATTTTGAATTTCCAAGACAGTGCAAGAAAAACCGATGGAAACTCGACTATGCGCGTGACTTCGCGCAAATTTATGGCCATCACATTTTTTCGTGAAACCATGCTCGTACGACTTCCCATGAGCTAATACGTCCTGAATGGCTCGTATTTTGAATTTCCGAGATGGTGCATGAAAAACCGATCGAAACTCGACTCAATGCGCGACTTCACGCAAAGTTTATGACCGTCACGTTTTTTCTCGAAACCATGCTCGTAATCACTTACCATGGGCTAATACGTTGGGATTGGCCAGTATTTTAAATTTCTGAGATGGTGCACGAAAAACCGATCGAAACTCGACTCTGCTCGCAACTTCGCCAAAGTTTATGACAGTCGCATTTTTCACAAAACCATTCTCGTATGAGTTACCATGGGCTAATACATTGGGATTGGCCAGTATTTTGAATTTCTAAGACGGTGAACGAAAAATCGATCGAAACTCGACTCTGCTCGCAACTTCGCGAAAGTTTATGACCATTGTGTTTTTTCGTGAAACCATGTTAGTATGACTTCCCACGGTCTAATACGTCGGGAATGACCAATAATTTGAATTTCCAAGACAGTGCATGAAAAACTGATTGAAACTTGACTCTGCGCTTGACTTCGCGCAAAGTTTATGACCGTCACGTTTTTTTCGTGAAACCATGCTCGTACGACTTCCCACGGGCTAATACGTCGGGAATGACCAGTATTTTGAATTTTCGAGACAGTGCACAAAAAATCGATCAAAACTCGACACAGCACGCGATTTCGCGCAAAGTTTATGACCGTCGTATTTTTTCATGAAACCGTGCTTGTACGACTTCTCGTGGGCTAATAAGACGGGAATGACCAGTATTTTGAATTTCTGGGACTGTGCACAAAAAACCGATCGAAACTCGACTCTGCGCAAAGTTTATGACCATCGTGTTTTTTCGTGAAACCATACATGAAAAATCGATCGAAACCACGGTGCCATTCACGATGTATTAGCCCATGGTAAGTCGTATGAGCATGGTTTCACGAAAAAACGTGACGGTCATAATCTTTGCGCAGAGTCGAGTTTCGATCGGTTTTTCGTGCACCGTCTCGAAAATTCAAAATACTGGTCTTTCCCGTCTTATTAGCCCATGAGAAGTCGTACATGCACGCTTTCGCAAAAAAATACGACGGTCATAAACTTTGCACGAAGTCGCGCGCGAGTCGAGTTTCGAACGGTTTTTCGTGCACCATCTCGGAAATCCAAAATACTGGCCATTAATGATGTATTAGCCCATGGTAAGTCGTATGAGCATGGTTTCACGAAAAAATGCGACGGTCATAAACATTGCGCAGAGTCGAGTTTCGATCGGTTTTTCGTGCACCGTCTCAGAAATTCAAAATACTGGACTTTCCTGTCTTATTAGACCCTGGGAAGTCGTACAAGCACGCTTTCGTAAAAAAATACGACGGTCATAAACTTTGCGCGAACTTTACGTAGGGTCGAGTTTCGATC
The DNA here is from genome assembly GCA_029747655.1 of Ensete ventricosum. Classification (NCBI taxonomy): domain Eukaryota; kingdom Viridiplantae; phylum Streptophyta; class Magnoliopsida; order Zingiberales; family Musaceae; genus Ensete; species Ensete ventricosum. The sequence continues at coordinate 42,321,616 of JAQQAF010000003.1, forward strand.
GGTTTTTCCTGCAACGTCTCAGAAATTTAAAATACTGGCCATTCACGATGTATTAGCCCATGGAACGTCATATGAGCATGGTTTCACGAAAAAATGCGACGGTCATAAACTTTGCACAGAGTCGAGATTCAATCGGTTTTTCGTGCACCGTGTCAGAAATTCAAAATACCGGTCTTTCCCGTCTTATTAGCCCATGGCTCGCTTTCGCAAAAAATACGACGGTCATAAACTTTGCTCGAAGTTGCACGCTGAGTCGAGTTTCGATCGGTTTTTCATGCACTGTCTCGGAAATTTAAAATACTGGAAAAGTTAGCACAAGGAAAAAACTGTGCTTGGGCTTGGGAGTGGGGGGGAATGGGCCAGCGTTCCCTTGCGTGCGTGCATGAGTGCCCTGCTCTGCTTGGGCTTGCGCTTAAGCTTGCGATCGGAGCTAGGGACGGCAGCCTCTTCTCTTACCGAAGAGTGGGCAGCGGAGGGCGATTTCTCCTTTACGAACGCTCCGCGGCGAATTCAAGCGTGGAAGGCCGGCGGTCGCTCCTGCGATCAGCGATTCCAGGTAAGGAATCGATGATTTCAGGCTTGGAATGGCGGCGGCTCTTCTCCCCTAGGCGCGGGACGGACTCTAGGGCGAGAAACGGTGGAGGCTACGCTGCGATTGGGGCTGGGTTCACTGCCGCTCTGCGATCCGGCGGCAACTCCACCAGCGTGGAAAGGGCGACGGCTGCTTCTGCAATCGGCGTGGAAAGGGCGACGGCTGTGACCTTAGTGTGGGAAAGGTGGTGGCTTCCTCTCCCCTAGGCGGCTGGCGGTCTCTAGGGCAAGCGACGCCATGGATGCGAGCGGCCAGATGCGGCACTCTGCTTCGCATCCTCTGTTCCAGTGGGATGCTCCTCCGCTGGCTTCTTCCCAGCGGCCTGCGCTGGTTGCTTCACAGCGGAACACCCCTCTCCAGCAGTCATAGCGGGAGAGGGTTGCTCCTCAGCCGTTGGTTACTTCACAGCGGGAGGGGGTTGCCCCTCTCCAACAGCCGCCGGTTCCTCCCCAGCAGCTTAGGCCGGTTTCACACCAGGATGTTCCACCGCTGATTTCTTCTCGACGGGATGCTCCTTCAATGAACCAGGCCCGAGGTCGTTCACGATCGAGATCACGACCTCCTGCTCCTATTTCCCGAGATCCTCGGCCTTGGAGTAGCCTCTTCAAGTCTCCAGTGGGTAGTCCGGATCTTCGACTGGACTTTTTTACTCCAGAAGTACAGGCTGATCAGAAGATTGCTGTGTATGAGGCTATTGATTCTGACGAACTAATTGAGACATGGTCCATGGCAATTGTGGGATACGTTGTTGGACTAAGAACATCCTTTTTTCCATTATCCTCATACATCAGAACTCAATGGGGAATATCAACATTTGATCTTCATATGTTGGAGACCAAATTCTTTATATGCAGGCTTTACTCTGACGAAGATTTACAATGGGTCCTTGAAGGATTTTGGACTATCCGTGGTCATCCAATGATACTACGACGCTGGTCACCTGATGTGCGATTGGAGTTAGACAGTCTACAGTCTATCCCAATATGGGTTTCTTTCCATGGACTTCCACTACATCTCTGGAGTCATCGTTTTATTGCAAAGCTTTGCAGCACCCTGGGGCAGCAATTGTATATTGATAAGGCAACAGCTTCTCAAACGAGATTGACCTTTGCCAGAGCTTGTGTAATGGTTTCTTCTGATGAGGAACTACCGAATGATGTTTCTTACCGTGATCTTGATGGGAGCACCCGAAAGGTGAAAGTTTCATATTCTTGGAAGCCACAACGATGCAAGGTTTATCTATCTTTTGGACATGTAAATGGTGCTTGCCAACAGCCTTCACAAAAAATCACACAGGTCTACCGACCACGCCAAGAGCCACAGCATGGGGTCACTACCACTAATCCAAGCACTGATACTCCAGTGCCAACAGTGACGATGGCGGAGAAGATGAATGAGCACTCTGACTCGTTGGGACAGCGACACGAACAAGAGAAAGACAAGTCAGGACTTTCATCTTTTCCTATTATATCAGAGACTTTCACTGCAGGAGCTTCCCAAGGTTCTCACTCCCCAATAACAACGTCGCCTCCACGAATCATTCCTTCAGATAATCAGGAAATTTCATTTCAACAACCTCTTGGGAACCAAGACATTGCAAGTTGTGGATGAGGTGGATAAATATAGGAATAAAGGATTAAAGGGTAAAGATATTATGCGAGAGGACCATGCAAAATCAAAGGATAAGAAAAAGGATGGTAATGTCCTCCCAAAATCGCATGCTCTTCCTTCTATCTAGTATTGATGAAAATAATCTGTTGGAATGTTCGTGGACTTAATATGACTGAGAAATATCGGGAGCTCAATAGAATAATCCGATCTGCTGCATGTGATATTGTGATTCTTGTGGAAACAAAAATTAAAACTCATCGTGTTCGAGTTCAGAAGAATTTAATATGGCCTGAGCCAGAACTTTTTACTAATGATTCTCAGGATACTTGTGGTCGAGTTTGGGTCTTATGGCATCCTAACCTTGTTACTGCTTGATTTATTTTTGCTACTAATCAATTCATTCATCTTAAGGCAGAGGATAAACAGACTGGATGTCAATTCAATATTACCGGTATTTATGCATCTAACAGTATGTCTGACAGGAATGCTTTATGGGGTGATCAGGTTAGCATTGCAAATAGTTATCCTACAGTACCTTGGATTGTTCTCGGTGACTTTAATACTGTCAGATACACAAATGAGAAAGTGGGGGGTAGAGTGCTTTCCGAATGTCAACTTCAACATTTTAATGATTGTATAGATACTGCTGCATTGACTGACATGAAATCTGTAGGTGATTGGTTCTCATGGAATAATCAAAGTGCTGCTGACAGAAAAATTATGGCTCGACTTGACAGATGTTTGATTAATCAGGAATGGTAAGCAGTTTTTCCAGATTCACTTCTTGAGTACGGTGCTAAGTTATTTTCGGATTACTCTATTATGCATATACATACAGATAAAGCACTACCCAGAGTTAAGAAACCTTTTAGATTTTTTAATATGTGGAGTTCTCACCCTAAGTTCCTCGAAGTTATTAAGTCAGCTTGGGACATTAATGTGTTTGGTTCTCCCCCTTACATCCTATGTCAAAAACTAAAAGCATGCAAAGCAGCACTTAAGGAGTGGAATTCAACTACATTTGGAAATATCACCAACAGGGTTCAATTATGCAAGAAAGAACTTATGGCAATGCAAAGCGAGCTAAATCTTCAACCTCTGGATGCGAATCTTATATACAAAGAGGTTGTTGCTAGAAATAACTTTATGCAAGCTTTGAAACAGGAGGAATATTTTTTGAAGCAGAAGTCACGACAACATTGGCTTACTCTAGGGGTTTCTAATACGAAGTTTTTCTATGCGGCTATTGCTACCAGAAGGGCTACTAATCGCATCAAAAAATGCAAAGGTATAGATGGTAATCTCATTGAGGATTTTGATGAGGTTAAAAATTACACCAAGCAATTTTTCTATTCCTTACTCAATCAGGAGCAGCAGCCTAATAGTCTCCATGTTGGGCCTACAAGACGACTTGATTCTGAAGCCCTCTCTCATCTTAATGCCCCAATAACGGATGATGAAATTGTGAAAGTTATTTTTAAGTCCCCGAAGTACAAAAGCCCTGGTCCAGACGGATTTCCAGCTGAGTTTTATCAAATTGCATGGTCTATTGTAGGCAGCGATGTCATAAAAGCTTGTCGATATTTTTTCTCCTCAGGTCATATTCTTAAAAAAATGAATTGCACTTTTATTTCTTTAGTGCCTAAAAATGATGGAGCTGATTCATTGGAGAACTTCCGTCCTATTTCACTGTGCAACTTTATTTATAAGGTTATCTCTAAGTTGCTGGCAGATAGACTACAAAACGTTATGAATAAGGTTATTAGTCATAATCAGGCTGCTTTTCTTAAAGGGAGGAGTATTCATCATAATATCCTGCTTGCTAATGATTTGGTTAAGGATCTACACTCAAAAATAAGAGGGAAAAAGATCTGTTTTAAAGCTGATTTATGAAAGGCCTTTGACTCAGTCAATAGGCATTTTATTTACATGATGCTCCATAATATGGGCTTCCCTCAGCACTGGGTTAAATGGATTCAATGTTACTTGGAAACTTCAAAATTTTCGATTCTCTTTAATGGATCACCTATTGGCTTCTTCAGGAGTAAGAATGGCATTCGGCAAGGCGATCCACTGTCTCCTTATCTTTTTATCATTACGATGGAAGGCTCAGTTGTATGTTAGAAGAGGCTGTTCCCAATGGCAAAATTAAGGTACCATATTATGGTTCTGTTTATATCTCTCACATAACATTTGCTGATGACCTTATTATCTTCCTTCGAGATGATCCAGTTTCTGTGAGTAATCTGGCAGATATTCTTAATGAATTTGGTATAGTTTCTGGTCTTAAGCTAAACCATGCAAAGAGCAAAGTATATGTGGGTGCTTGCATTGACAATAAGGATCATATTGCTCAAACATTGGGAGTTGCTGAAGGAAATTTACCGATTCCTTACTTGGGTCTCCCACTTATATCCACTGGAATCAACAAAGTCTCCCGTCAGCCTATCCTACAAAAAATTAAGAACATAATTTCCTCTTGGAAAAATAGGCTTCTTTCTAAAGTTGGACGACTTGAACTTATTCGATCTGTGTTGATCTCTTATTCTATTTATTAGTCTAATGCATTCCTTCTACCTGTCGGGCTTCTCCATGATATTGATAAATTACTTATGAACTTCTTTTGGAATGGCACAGATGGTAAGGCAATGCATATGGTGAATTGGGACAATATTTGCAAACCGAAGGATAAAGGGGGGCTGAATCTTCGACATATTAGAGATTGGAATAAAGCTTGTATGGTAAAACAATTATGAGATATTTTATAAAACAAGTCTTCCTTATGGTCACAATTGGTTTTTGCTAGGTACCTAACCAAGGAATCAATCTGGGAAGCATCTGCAAAAACATCTCTTTCTGCTGCTTGGAAAGAAATTCTCAAGGCAAGGCGATGGCTACGTAACAATATTTCATATGTGATCTCTTCTGGAACCAATATTAATATGTGGTATGATCCTTGGGTGAATGAGAAAAGTATATTTCAAATATTTGGTGATAGAGTACGACAGGATCTGGGGGCTCCCAAAGACTGGAAGGTTTCTGAATTTATTAACAATGGTACATGGTGTCTTCCCAACCCTACCTCCCCTGACATGTTATTACTTTGCCCGACTATTAGGGCTATTCTAATCAAGAACAACTCTTCAGATATGCTTATTTGGCTTCATGATAATGGTAAATTTAGTGCTACATCTGCATGGAACCAAATTAGACGACGAAACAACAAGTGGATCCCAAGTAGTTGAACATGGGATAGTCCATGCTCACAGCGACATTCCTTATGTACATGGCAGGCCCTTCTCGGCAAATTTCCTACGATGGACAATATGCAACGAAGAGGTATTTATATTGTAAATCGGTGCTCTTTGTGTATTTAAAAGGAAGAAAGTGTTGACCATCTCTACTTTGATTGTGATTATTCATCTTGGATATGGAAGGAGATCTTGAAGCGATTTGATCTTCAAAGGATACCACGGCCAAACTTGCATCATGAATTAGAAATACTTATGCAAAACTTCTCAAGAAAGGGGCCTCTTACACAACTAGCAAGAATTATATTCAGATGTGCTATTTGGTGGTTTGGAAGGAGAGGTGTGGCAGAATTTTTGAGTGTCACAACATGAACAAAGCTCCAATTATGATAAAGATTCTTCAGGACTCACGATCATATATGGAGCAAGAATTGAATATAGAGCACCTAACAAGAAGAGAGAAAGAGAGAAAGAGGGTCTTAAGCTAAACCATGCAAAGAGCAAAGTATATGTGGGTGCTTGCATCGACAATAAGGATCATATTGCTCAAACATTGGGAGTTGCAGAAGGAAATTTACCGGTTCCTTACTTGGGTCTCCCACTTATATCCACTGGAATCAACAAAGTCTCCTGTCAGCCTATCCTACAAAAAATTAAGAACAAAATTTCCTCTTGGAAAAATAGGCTTCTTTCTAAAGCTGGACGACTTGAACTTATTCGATCTGTGTTGATCTCTTATTCTATTTATTGGTCTCATGCATTCCTTCTACCAGCCGGGCTTCTCCATGATATTGATAAATTACATATGAACTTCTTTTGGAATGACACAGATGGTAAAACAATGCACATGGTGAATTGGGACAACATTTGCAAACCGAAGGATGAAGGGGGTGTGAATCTTCGACATATTAGAGATTGGAATAAAGCTTGTATGGTAAAGTAATTATGGGATATTTTACAAAACAAGTATTCTTTATGGTCACAATGGGTTTTTGCTAGGTACCTAACCAAGGAATCAATCTGGGAAGCATCTGCAAAAACATCTCATTCTGTTGCTTGGAAAGGAATTCTGAAGGCATGGAACCAACTCTTCTGAACCAACTCTTCAGAACCAAGGAATCAATCTGGGAAGCATCTGCAAAAACATCCCTACCTCCCCTGACTTTGGCCGACTATTAGGGCTATTCCCATCAAGAACAACTCTTCAGATATGCTTATTTGGCTTTATGATAATGGTAAATTTAGTGCTACATCTGCATGGAAACAAATTAGACGACGAAACAACAAGTGGATCCCAAGTAGTTGGATAGGGGATAGTCCATGCTCACAGCGACATTCCTTATGTACATGGCAGGCCCTTCTCGGCAAACTTCCTACGATGGACAATATGCAGCGAAGAGGTATTTATATTGTATATCGGTGCTCTTTGTGTATGCAAAAGGAAGAAAGTGTTGACCATCTCTACTTTGCTTGTGATTATTCATCTTGGATATGGAAGGAGATCTTGAAACGATTTGATCTTCAAAGGCTACCACGGCCAAACTTGCATCATGAATTAGAAATGCTGATGCAAAGCTTCTCAAGAAAGGGTCCTCTTACACAACTAGCAAGAATTATATTCAGATGTGCTATTTGGTGGATTTGGAAGGAGAGGTGTGGCAGAATTTTTGAGTGTCACAACATGAACAAAGCTCAAATTCTGATAGAGATTCTTCAGGACTCACGATCATGCATGGAGCAAGAATTGAATGTAGAGCACCTAACAAGAAGAAAGGAAGCCACCACCCTGCCCACACTAAGGTCGCAGCCGTCGCCCTTTCCACGCCGATTGCAGAAGCAGCCGTCGCCCTTTCCACGCTGGAGTTGTCGCAGGATCGCAGAGCGGCAGTGAACCCAGCCCCAATCGCAGCGCAACCTCCACCGTTTCTCGCCCTAGAGTCCGTCCCGCGCCTAGGGGAGAAGAGTCGCTGCCCTTCCACGCCTGAAATCGCCGATTCCCGGCCTGGAATCGCTGATAGCAGGAGCGACCGCCGGCCTTCCACGCTTGTATTCACCGCGGAGCGATCGTAGAGGAGAAATCGCCCAAGGGAGCAATCGCCCTCCGCTGCCCACTCTTCGGTAAGAGAAGAGGTTGCCGACCCCAGCGCCGATCGTAAGCGCAAGCGCACGCCCAAGCAGAGCAGAGCACTCACGCACGCACGTAAGGGAACGCAGGCCCATTCCCCCCCCCCCCCCCCCCCCCCCCCCCCCCCATTCATTCCCAAGGCCTCTTCCGTCTATTCAGATGTGCTATTTGGTGGATTTGGAAGGAGAGGTGTGGCAGAATTTTTGAGTGTGACAACATGAACAAACCTCAAATTCTGATAGAGATTCTTCAGGACTCACGATCATGCATGGAGCAAGAATTGAATGTAGAGCACCTAACAAGAAGAGAGGAAGCCACCACCCTGCCCACACTAAGGTCGCAGCCGTCGCCCTTTCCACGCCGATTGCAGAAGCAGCCGTCGCCCTTTCCACGCTGGAGTTGCCGCAGGATCGCAGAGCGGCAGTGAACCCAGCCCCAATCGCAGCGCAACCTCCACCGTTTCTCGCCCTAGAGTCCGTCCCGCGCCTAGGGGAGAAGAGCCGCCGCCCTTCCACGCCTGAAATCGCCGATTCCCGGCCTGGAATCGCTGATAGCAGGAGCGACCGCCGGCCTTCCACACTTGTATTCGCCGCGGAGCGATCGTAGAGGAGAAATCGCCCAAGGGAGCAATCACCCTCCGCTGCCCACTCTTCGGTAAGAGAAGAGGTTGCAGTCCCCAGCGCCGATCGCAAGCGCAAGCGCACGCCCAAGCAGAGCAGAGCACTCACGCATGCATGTAAGGGAACGCAGGCCCATTCCCCCCCCCCCCCCATTCATTCCCAAGGCCTCTTCCGTCTATTCAGATGTGCTATTTGGTGGATTTGAACGGAGAGGTGTGGCAGAATTTTTGAGTGTCACAACATGAACAAAGCTCAAATTCTGATAGAGATTCTTCAGGACTCACGATCATGCATGGAGCAAGAATTGAATATAGAGCACCTAACAAGAAGAGAGAAAGAGATTTTCACAAGATTCAATTTTTTCATTAGTCAATAATCACTCGAATAATGATGAAGATTGTAATGTATTATATGGGGCAAAGCTTATATTTTGTGATGTATCCACAAGTAGTCCAGAACAGTCTAGCTATTGCATTTTATTATTTATTAACTTCCTTGTGCTACTCTTGGAGATGAGTTTGATGAAGCGTTCTCATTTCACCTTCTTTAGGTGGGGTGCAATCTTCTCGACTACATTAAGAGACTTCAGGCTTTAGTCTATGGCTTGTGTAGACAAAGCTTCTTTGTACAAATCTTTTACAAAATACATTATCTTTGATTACCAAAAAAAAAAAATTCAAAATATTGGCCATTCACAATGTATTAGCCCATGGTAAGTCATGTGAGCATGGTTTCACGAAAAAACGTTATGGTCATAAACTTTGCGCAGAGTCGAGTTTCGATCGATTTTTTATGCACCGTCTCAGAAATTAAAAATACTGGTCTTTCCCGTCTTATTTGCCCATGGGAAGTTGTACAAGCATGCTTTCGCAAAAAAATATGACGGTCATAAACTTTGCTCGAAGTCGCGCGCTGAGTCGAGTTTCGATCGGTTTTTCATGCACCATCTCAGAAATTCAAAATACTGGCGATTCACAAAGTATTAGCCCATGGTAAGTCATGTGAGCATGGTTTCACGAAAAAATGCAACGGTCATAAACTTTGTGCAGAGTCGAGTTTCGATCGGTTTTTCGAGCACCGTCTCAGAAATTCAAAATACTGGTCTTTCCTGTCTTATTAGCCCATGGGAAGTCGTACAAGCACGCTTTCACAAAAAAATATGACGGTCATAAACTTTGCACGAAGTAGCGCACGAGTTTCGATCGGTTTTTCGTGCACTGTCTCGGAAATTCAAAATACTGGCCATTCACGATGTATTATCCCATGGTAAGTCGTATGAGCATGGTTTCACGAAAAAACGTGACGGTCATAAACTTTGCGCAGAGTCGAGTTTTGATCGGTTTTTTGGGCACCGTCTCAGAAATTTAAAATACTGGCCTTTCCCATCTTATTAGCCCATGGGAAGGAAGTCTTACAAGCACGCTTTCGCAAAAAAATTCGACGGTCATAAACTTTACGTGAAGTCGCGCGCTGAGTCAAGTTTCAAACGATTTTTCATGCACTGTCTCAAAAATTTAAAATACTAGCCATTCATAATGTATTAGCCCTTGGTAAGTCATGTGAGTATGGTTTCATGAAAAAACACGACGGTCATAAACTTTACGCAGAGTCGAGTTTCGATCGGTTTTTCGTGCACCGTTTCGAAAATTCAAAATACTGTTCTTTCCCGTCTTATTAGCCCATGGGAAGTCGTACAAGCACGCTTTCGCAAAAAAATACGACGGTCATAAACTTTGCGCGAAGTCGCATGCGAGTCTAGTTTCGATCGATTTTTCGTGCACCGTCACGGAAATTCAAAATACTGGTCTTTCCTGTCTTATTAGCCCATGGGAAGTCTTAGAAGCACGCTTTCGCGAAAAAATGCGACGGTCATAAACATTACGCGAAGTCACGCCCAGGGTCTAGTTTCGATCGATTTTACGTACACCGTCTCGGAAATTCAAAATACTGGCCATTCACGATGTATTAGCCCATGGTAAGTCATATGAGCATGGTTTCACGAAAAAATGCGACGGTCATAAACTTTGCTCGAAGTCACGCGCTGACTCGAGTTTCGATCGGTTTTTCATGCTCTGTCTCGGAAATTCAAAATACTGGTCATTCATGATGTATCATGGTAAGTCATATGAGCATTGTTTCACGAAAAAATGCCACGGTCATAAACTTTGCGCAGAGTCGAGTTTCGATCAGTTTTTCGTGCACTGTCTCGAAAATTCAAAATACTAGCAATTCTCGATGTATTAGCCCATGAGAAGTCGTACAAGCACGCTTTCGCCAAAAAATATGACGGACATTACGCGAACTTTGCGCAGAGTCGAGTTTCGATCCGTTTTTCGTGCACCGTCTCGGAAATTCAAAATACTGGCCATTCACGATGTATTAGCCCCATGGTAAGTCGTATGAGCATGGTAAGTCATGTTAATAAAACTTTGCTCGAAGTCGCGCGCTGAGACGAGTTTCGATCGGTTTTTCGTGCACCGTCTCGGAAATTCAAAATACTGGTCTTTCCAGTCTTATTAGCCCATGGGAATTCGTACAAGCACGCTTTCGCAAAAAAATACGATGATCTTAAACTTTGCGCGAACTTTGGGCAGAGTCGAGTTTCGATCCGTTTTTCGTGCACCATCTCGAAAATTCAAAATACTGGCCATGCACGATGTATTAGCCCATGGTAAGTCGTGTGAGCATGGTTTCACGATAAAACGCGACGGTCATAAACTTTGCGCAGAGTCGAGATTCGATCGGTTTTTCGTGCACCGTCTCAGAAATTCAAAATACTGGTCTTTCCCGTCTTATTAGCCCATGGGAAGTCGTACAAGCTCGCTTTCCCAAAAAAATACAACGGTCAAAAACTTTGCGCGAAGTCGCGCGCTGAGTCGAGTTTTGATCGATTTTTTGTGCACCATCTCGGAAATTGAAAATACTGGCCAATCCCAACGTATTAGCGCATGGTAAGTCATACGAGCACGGTTTCATGAAAAAATGCGACGGTCATAAACATTACGCGAAGTCGCGCCCAGAGTCGAGTTTCGATTGGTTTTACGTGCACCATCTCAGAAATTCAAAATACTGGCCATTCACGATGTATTAGCCCATGGTAAATCGTACGAGCATGGTTTCACGAAAAAAGACGACGGTCATAAACTTTACGCAGAGTCGAGTTTCGATCGATTTTTCGTGCAACGTCTCCAAAATTTAAAATACTGGTCATTCACGATATATTAGACCATGGTAAGTCGCATGAGCATGGTTTCACGAAAAAACGCGACGGTCATAAACTTTGCACAGAGTCGAGTTTCGATCGGTTTTTCGTGCACCGTCTCTGAAATTCAAAATACTGGTCTTTCCCGTCTTATTAGCCCATGGGAAGTCTTAGAAGCACGCTTTCGTGAAAAAATGCGACGGTCATAAACATTACGCGAAGTCGCGCCCAGGGTCGAGTTTCGATCGATTTTACGTACACCGTCTCGGAAATTCAAAATACTGGCCATTCACGATGTATTAGCCCATGGTAAGTTATATGAGCATGGTTTCACGAAAAAACGCGACGGTCATATACTTTGCTCGTAGTCACGCGCTGACTCGAGTTTCGATCGGTTTTTCATGCACTGTCTCGGAAATTCAAAATACTGGCCATTCATGATGTATTAGCCCATGGTAAGTCGTATGTGCATGGTTTCACGAAAAAATGCGATGGTCATAAACTTTGCGCGAGTCGAGTTTCGATCGGTTTTTCAGGCACCGTCTCGGAAATTCAAAATACTGGTCTTTCCCGTGGTAGTAGCCAATGGGAAGTCGTACAAGCATGCTTTCGCAAAAAAATACGATGGTTATAAACATTGCACGAAGTCGTGCGCGAGTCGAGTTTTGATCGGTTTTACGTGCACCGTCTCGGAAATTCAAAATACTGGCCATTCATGATGTATTAGCCCATGGTAAGTCGTATGTGCATGGTTTCACGAAAAAATGCGACGGTCATAAACTTTGCGCAGAGTCGAGTTTCGATCGGTTTTTCGTGCACCGTCTCGGAAATTCAAAATACTAGCAATTCCCGATGTATTAGCCCATGAGAAGTCTTACAAGCACGCTTTCGCCAAAAAATGTGACGGACATTACGCGAAGTCGCGCCCAGAGTCGAGTTTCGATTGGTTTTACGTGCACTGTCTCGGAAATTCAAAATACTGGCCATTCACGATGTACTAGCCCATGGTAAGTCGTATGAGCATGGTTTCACAAAAAAATGCGACGGTCATAAACTTTGCGCAGAGTCGAGTTTCGATCGGTTTTTCAGGCACCGTCTCGGAAATTCAAAATACTGGTCTTTCCCGTCTTATTAGCCCATGGGAAGTCGTACAAGCACGCTTTCGCAAAAAAATACGATGGTTATAAACATTGCACAAAGTCGTGCGCGAGTCGAGTTTTGATCGGTTTTTCGTGCACCGTCTCGGAAATTCAAAATACTTGCCATTCACGATGTATTAGCCCATGGTAAGTCGTATGAGCATGGTTTCACGAAAAAACGCGACGGTCATAAACTTTGCGCAGAGTCGAGTTTCGATCGGTTTTACGTGCACCGTCTCAGAAATTCAAAATACTGGTCTTTCCCGTGTTAGTAGCCAATGGGAAGTCGTACAAGCACGCTTTCGCAAAAAAATACGATGGTTATAAACATTGCACGAAGTCGTGCGCGAGTCGAGTTTTGATCGGTTTTTCGTGCACCATCTCGGAAATTCAAAATACTGGCCATTCACGATGTATTAGCCCATGGTAAGTCGTATGAGCATGGTTTCACGAAAAAATGCGATGGTCATAAACTTTGCGCAGAGTCGAGTTTCGATCGGTTTTTCAGGCACCGTCTCAGAAATTCAAAATACTGGTCTTTCCCGTGGTAGTAGCCAATGGGAAGTCGTACAAGCATGCTTTCGCAAAAAAATACGATGGTTATAAACATTGCACGAAGTCGTGCGCGAGTCGAGTTTTGATCGGTTTTACGTGCACCGTCTCGGAAATTCAAAATACTGGCCATTCACGATGTACTAGCCCATGGTAAGTCGTATGAGCATGGTTTCACAAAAAAATGTGACGGTCATAAACTTTGCGTAGAGTCGAGTTTCGATCGATTTTTCAGGCACCGTCTCGGAAATTCAAAATACTGGTCTTTCCCGTCTTATTAGCCCATGGGAAGTCGTACAAGCACGCTTTCGCAAAAAAATACGATGGTTATAAACTTTGCTCGAAGTCGCGCGCTGAGTCGAGTTTCAATCGGTCTTTCATGCACTGTCTCGGAAATTCAAAATACTGGCCATTCACGATGAGCATGATTTCACGAAAAAATGCACCTGTCATAAACATTGCGAAGAGTCGAGTTTCGATCGGTGTTCTTACCAAAAAAAGAGTTTCGATCGGTGTTTCGTGCACCGTCTCGGATATTCAAAATACTGGCCATTCACGATGTATGAGCATGGTTTCACGAAAAAATGCGACGGTCATAAACTTTGCGCAGAGTCGAGTTTCGATCTGTTTTTCGTGCACCGTCTCAGAAATTCAAAATACTAGCAATTCCTGACGTATTAGCCCATGAGAAGTCGTACAAGCACGCTTTTGCCAAAAATGTGATGGACATTACGCGAAGTCGCTCCCAGAGTCGAGTTTCGATTGGTTTTACGTGCACCGTCTCGAAAATTCAAAATACTGGCCATTCATTATGTATTAGCTCATGGTAAGTCGTATGAGCATGGTTTCACGAAAAAACGCGACGGTCATAAACTTTGTGCAGAGTCGAGTTTAGATCGGTTTTTCGTGCACCATCTTGGAAATTCAAAATACTTTTTTTTGGTAACTAAAGATAATGTATTTTGTAAAAGATTTGTACAAAGAAGCTTTGTCTACACAAGCCATAGCCTAAAGCCTGAAGTCTCTTATTGTAGTCGAGAAGATTGCACCCCACCTAAAGAAGGTGAAATGGGCATGCTTCATCAAACTCATCTCCAGGAGTAGCACAAGGAAGTTAATAAATAATAAAATGCAATAGCTAGACTGTTCTAGACTACTTGTGGATACATCACAAAATATTAGCTTTGCCCCATATAATACATTACAATCTTCATCATTATTCGAGAGATTATTGACTAATGGAAAAATTGAATCTTGTGAAAATCTCTTTCTCTCTTCTTGTTAGGTGCTCTGTATTCAATTCTTGCTCCATACATGATCGTGAGTCCTGAAGAATCTCTATCAGAATTTGAGCTTTGTTCATGTTGTGACACTCAAAAATTCTGCCACACCTCTCCTTCCAAATCCACCAAATAGCACATCTGAATATTATTCTTGCTAGTTGTGTAAGAGGCCCCCTTTCTTGAGAAGCTTTGCATAAGCATTTCTAATTCATGATGCAAGTTTGGTCGTGGTAGCCTTTGAAGATTAAATTGCTTCAAGATCTCCTTCCATATCCAAGATGAATAATCACAAGCAAAGTAGAGATGGTCTACACTTTCTTCCTTTTGCATACACAAAGAGCACCGATTTACAATATAAATACCTCTTCGCTACATATTGTCCATCGTAGGAAGTTTGTCGAGTACAACTGAGCCCTTCCATTGCAATGGTAAAAAGATAAAGAGATAGTGGATCGCCTTACCGAAGAAATTCAAAATACTGGTCTTTCCCGTCTTATTAGCCCATGGGAAGTCGTACAAGCACGCTTTCGAAAAATAATATCACGGTCATAAACTTTGCGCGATGTCGGGCGCGGGTCGAGTTTCGATCGGTTTTTCGTGCACCATCTCAAAAATTCAAAATACTGGCCATTCACGATGTATTAGCCCATGGTAAGTCGTATGAGCATGGTTTCACGAAAAAATGCGACGGTCATAAACTTTGCGCAGAGTCGAGTTTTGATCGGTTTTTCGTGCACCGTCACGGAAATTCAAAAGACTGGTCTTTCCCGTCTTTTTAGCCCATGGGAAGTCGTACAAGCTCGCTTTCCCAAAAAAATATACTGGTCAAAAACTTTGCGCTAAGTCGCGCGCTAAGTTGAATTTCGATCTATTTTTCGTGCACCATCTCGGAAATTCAAAATACTGGCCAATCCCAACGTATTAGCCCATGGTAATTCATACGAGCACGGTTTCATGAAAAAATGCGACGGTCATAAACATTACGCGAAGTCGCGCCCAGAGTCGAGTTTCGATTGGTTTTACGTGCACCATCTCGGAAATTCAAAATACTAGCCATTAACGATGTATTAGCCCATGGTAAGTCGTATAAGCATGGTTTCACGAAAAAATGCGACGGTCATAAACTTTACGCTGAGTCGAGTTTCGATAGATTTTTCGTGGAACGTCTCCAAAATTGAAAATACTGGCCATTCACGATATATTAGACCTTGGTTTCGATATATGCGCTTGGTTTCACCAAAAAATGTGACAGTCATAAACTTTGCGCAGAGTCAAGTTTCGATCGGTTTTTCGTGCACCATCTCGGAAATTCAAAATACTGGCCGTTCACGATGTATTAGCCCATGGTAAGTCGTATGAGCATGGTTTCACGAAAAAATACGACGGTCATAAACTTTGCGCAGAGTCGAGTTTCGATCGGTTTTTCGTGCACCGTCACGGAAATTCAAAATACTGGTCTTTCCCGTCATATTAGCCCATGGGAAGTCGTACAAGCTCGCTTTCCCAAAAAAATATGCTGGTTAAAAACTTTGCGCGAAGTCGCGCGCTGAGTCGAATTTCGATCGATTTTTCGTGCACCATCTCAGAAATTCAAAATACTGGCCAATCGCAACGTATTAGCCCATGGTAAGTCATACGAGCACGGTTTCACGAAAAAATGTGACGGTCATAAACATTACGCGAAGTCACGCCCAGAGTCGAGTTTCTATTGGTTTTACGTGCACCATCTCGGAAATTCAAAATACTGGCCATTCACGATGGATGTATTTAGCCCATGATAAGTGGTATGAGCATAGTTTCACGAAAAAATGTGACGGTCATAAACTTTTCGCTGAGTCGAGTTTCGATGGTTTTTCGTTCAGTTTCTCGAAAATTCAAAATATTTGCCATTCACGATGTATTAGCCCATGGTAAGACTTACCAAAAAAAAAATATTAGCCCATGGAAAGTCGTATGAGCATGGTTTCATGAAAAAACGCGACGGCCATAAACTTTGCGCAGAGTCGAGTTTCGATCAGTTTTTCGTGCACCAAATTGGAAATTCAAAATTCTGGTCGCACAGAGTCGAGTTACGATCAGTTTTTCATGCACCATCTCGAAAATTCAAAATACTGGTCTTTCCCGTCTTATTAGCCCATGAGAAGTCGTACAAGCATTTTTTTTTTTGGTAAGTAAAGATAATGTATTTTGTAAAAGATTTGTACAAAGAAGCTTTGTCTACACAAGCCATAGACTAAAGCCTGAAGTCTCTTAGTGTAGTCGTACAAGCATGCTTTCGAAAAAAAATATGACGGTCATAAACTTTGCACGAAGTCGCGCGCGAGTCGTAGTTTCGATCGGTTTTTCATGCACCGTCTCGAAAATTCAAAATACTGGCCATTAACGATGTATTAGCCCATGGTAAGTCGTATGAGCATGGTTTCACGAAAAAACGCGACGGTCATAAACTTTGCTCGTAGTCACGCGCTGACTCGAGTTTCGATCGGTTTTTCATGCACTGTCTCGGAAATTCAAAATACTGGCCATTCATGATGTATTAGCCCATGGTAAGTCGTATGAGCATGGTTTCACGAAAAAATGCGACGGTCATAAACTTTGCGCGAGTCGAGTTTCGATCGGTTTTTCAGGCACCGTCTCGGAAATTCAAAATACTGGTCTTTCCCGTCTTATTAGCCCATGGGAAGTCGTACAAGCACGCTTTCGCAAAATAATACGAAGGTCATAAACTTTGCGCGATGTCGCGCGCGGGTCGAGTTTCGATCGGTTTTTCTTGC
Source organism: Ensete ventricosum (assembly GCA_029747655.1). Lineage (NCBI taxonomy): Eukaryota > Viridiplantae > Streptophyta > Magnoliopsida > Zingiberales > Musaceae > Ensete > Ensete ventricosum. The sequence goes on from JAQQAF010000003.1 coordinate 42,338,765, forward strand.
ACCATCTCATAAATTCAAAATACTGGCCATTCACGATGTATTAGCCCATGGTAAGTCGTATGAGCATGGTTTCACGAAAAAATGCGACGGTCATAAACTTTGCGCAGAGTCGTGTTTCGATCGGTTTTTCGTGCACCGTCTCGGAAATTCAAAATACTGGTCTTTCCCGTCTTATTAGCCCATGGGAAGTCGTACAAGCTCGCTTTCCTAAAAAAATACGGTGGTCAAAAACTTTGCGCGAAGTCCCGCGCTGAGTCGAGTTTCGATCGATTTTTCGTGCACCATCTCGAAAATTCAAAATACTGGCCAATCCCAACATATTAGCCCATGGTAAGTCATACGAGCACGGTTTCATGAAAAAATGCGACGGTCATAAACATTACGCGAAGTCGCACCCAGAGTCGAGTTTCGATTGGTTTTACATGCACCATCTCGGAAATTCAAAATTCTGGCCATTCATGATGTATTAGCCCATGGTAAGTCGTATGAGCATGGTTTCACGAAAAAACGCGACGGTCATAAACTTTACGCTGAGTCGAGGTTCGATCGATTTTTCGTGCAACGTCTCGAAAATTCAAAATACTGGCCATTCACGATGTATTAGCCCATGGTAAGTCGCATGAGCATGGTTTCATGAAAAACGCGACGATCATAAACTTTACGCGGAGTCGAGTTTCGATCGGTATTTCGTGCACCGTCTCGAAAATTCAAAATACTTTTTTTTTTTTGGTAAGTAAAGATAATGTATTTTGTAAAAGATTTGTACAAAGAAGCTTTGTCTACACAAGCCATAGACTAAAGCCTGAAGTCTCTTAGTGTAGTCGAGAAGATTGCACCCCACCTAAAGAAGGTGAAGTGGGCACGCTTCATCGAACTCATCTCCAAGAGTAGCACAAGGAAGTTAATAAATAAAAATGCAATAGCTAGACTGTTCTGGACCACTTGTGGATACATCACAAAATATAAGCTTTGCCCCATATAATACATTACAATCTTCATCATTATTCGAGTGATTCTTGACGAATGGAAAAATTGAATCTTGTGAAAATATCTTTCTCTCTTCTTGTTAGGTGCTCTGTATTCAATTCTTGCTCCATTCATGATCGTGAGTCTTGAAGAATCTCTATCAGAATTTGAGCTTTGTTCATGTTGTGACACTCAAAAATTCTGCCACACCTCTCCTTCCAAATCCACCAAATGGCACATCTGAATATAATTCTTGCTAGTTGTGTAAGAGGCCCCTTTCTTGAGAAGCTTTGCATAAGCATTTCTAATTCATGATGCAAGTTTGGCCGTGGTAGCCTTTGAAAATCAAATCGCTTCAAGATCTCCTTCCATATCCATGATGAATAATCAAAAGCAAATTAGAGATGGTCAACACTTTCTTCATTTTGCAAACACAGAGAGCACCGATTTACAATATAAATACCTCTTCGCTGCATATTGTCTATCGTAGGAAGTTTGTTGAGAAGGGCCTGCCATGTACATAAGGAATGTCGCTGTGAGCATGGACTATCCCATGTCCAACTACTTTGGATCCACTTGTTGTTTCGTCGTCTAATTTGGTTCCATGCAGATGTAGCACTAAATTTACCGTTATCATGCAGATGTAGCACAAAACAGAAAATTCAAAATACTGGTCTTTCCCGTCTTATTAGCCCAAGGGAAGTCTTAGAAGCACGCTTTCGCGAAAAAATGCGACGGTCATAAACATTACGCGAAGTCGCACCCATGGTCGAGCTTCTATCGGTTTTACGTACACCGTCTCGAAAATTCAAAATACTGGCCATTCACGATGTATTAGCCCATGGTCAGTCGTATGAGCTTGGTTTCATGAAAAAATGCGACGATCATAAATTTGCGCAGAGTCGAGTTTCGATCGGTTTTTCGTGCACCGTCTCGGAAATTCCAAATACTAGAAATTCCCAACGTATTAGCCCATGAGAAGTCGTACAAGCACGCTTTCACGAAAAAATGGGACGGACATTACGCGTAGTCGAGCCCAGAGTCGAGTTTCGATTGGTTTTACGTACACCGTCTCGAAAATTCAAAATACTGGCCATTCATGATGTATTAGCCCATGGTAAGTCGTATGAGCATAGTTGCACGAAAAAACGCGACGGTCATAAACTTGTGCAGAGTCGAGTTTCGATCGGTTTTTTGTGCACCGTCTCGGAAATTCAAAATACTGGTCTTTCCCGTCTTATTAGCCCATGGGAAGTCGTACAAGCTCGCTTTCGCAAAAAAATAAGACGGTCAAAAACTTTGCGCGAAGTCGCGCGCTGTGTCGAGTTTCGATCAGTTTTTCGTGCACCGTCTCGGAAATTCAAAATACTGGACATTCACGATGTATTTATGAGCCCATGGTAAGTCGTATGAGCATGGTTTATGAAAAAACGCGACGGTCATAAGCTTTGCGCAGAGTCGAGTTTCGATCGATTTTTCGTGCACCATCTCGAAAATTCAAAATACTGGCCAATCCCAACATATTAGCCCATGGTAAGTCATACGCGCACGGTGTCATGAAAAAATGCGACGGTCATAAACATTACGCGAAGTCGCGCCCAGAGTCGAGTTTCGATTGGTTTTACGTGCACCATCTCGGAAATTCAAAATATTGGCCATTGACGATGTATTAGCCCATGGAAAGTCGTATGAGCATGGTTTCATGAAAAAACGCGACGGTCATAAACTTTACGCTGAGTCGAGTTTCGATCAGTTTTTCGTGCACCGTCTCAAAAATTCAAAATTATGGCCATTCACGATGTATTAGCCCATGGTAAGTCGGATGAGCATGGTTTGACGAAAAAATGCGACGCCCATAAACTTTGCGCAGAGTCGAGTTTCGATCGGTTTTTCGTGCACCGTCTCGAAAATTCAAAATACTGGTCGCACAGAGTCGAGTTTCGATCAGTTTTTCGTGCACCGTCTCAGAAATTCAAAATACAGGTCTTTCCCGTCTTATTAGCACATGAGAAGTCCTACAAGCATGCTTTCGAAAAAACATACGACGGTCATAAACTTTGCACGAAGTCGCGGGCGAGTCGTAGTTTCGATCGATTTGTCCTGCACCGTCTCGTAAATTCAAAATACTAACCATTAACGATGTATTAGCCCATGGTAAGTTGTATGAGCTTTGTTTCACGAAGAAACGCAACGGTCATAAACTTTGCGCAAAGTCTGGTTTCGATCGGTTTTTCGTGCACCATCTTGGAAATTCAAAATACTGGCCTTTCCCTTCTTATTAGCCCATGGGAAGTCGTAGAAGCACGCTTTCACAAAAAAATACGACGATCATAAACTTTGCGCGAACTTTGCGCAGAGTCGAGTTTCGATCAGTTTATCGTGAACCGTCACAGAAATTCAAAATACTTGCCATTCACGATGAATTAGCCCATGGTAATTCGTCTGAGCATGGTTTCACGAAAAAACACGACAGTCATAAACTTTGCGCAGAGTCGAGTTTCGATCGGTTTTTCGTTCACCGTCTCGGAAATTCAAAATACTGGTTTTTCCCGTCTTATTAGCCCATGGGATGTCGTACAAGCACGCTTTCGCAAAAAAATGCGACGGTCATAAACTTTGCACAGAGTCGAGTTTCGATCGGTTTTTCGTTCACCGTCTCGGAAATTCAAAATACTGGTCTTTCCCGTCTTATTAGCCCATGGGAAGTCATAGAAGCATGCTTTCGCGAAAAAATACGACGGTCATAAACATTACGCGAAGTCGCGCCCAGGGTCGAGTTTCGATCGGTTTTACGTACACCGTCTCGGAAATTCAAAACACTGGCCATTCACGATGTATTAGCCCATGGTAAGTCATATGAGCATGGTTTCATGAAAAAATGCGATGGTCATAAACTTTGCTCGATGTCACGCGCTGACTCGAGTTTCGATCGGTTTTTCATGCACTGTCTCGAAAATTTGAAATACTGGCCATTCATGATGTATTAGCCCATGGTAAGTCGTATGAGCATGGTTTCACGAAAAAATGCGACGGTCATTAACTTTGCGCAGAGTCGAGTTTCGATCGGTTTTTCGTGCACCGTCTCGGAAATTCAAAATACTAGCAATTCCCAATGTATTAGCCCATGAGAAGTTGTACAAGCACGCTGTCGCCAAAAAATGTGACAGACATTACGCGAAGTCGCGCCCAGAGTCGAGTTTCGATTGGTTTTACGTGCACCGTCACGGAAATTCAAAATACTGGCCATTCACGATGTACTAGCCCATGGTAAGTCGTATGAGCATGGTTTCACGTAAAAACGCGACGGTCATAAACTTTGCGCTGAGTCGATATTCGATCGATTTTTCGTGCACTGTCTCAGAAATTCAAAGTACTGGTCTTTCCCGTCTAATTAGCCCATGGGAAGTCGTACAAGCTCGCTTTCGCAAAAAAATACGACAGTCAAAAACTTTGCTCGAAGTCACGCGCTGAGTTGAGTTTTGATCGGTTTTTCGTGCACCGTCTAGGAAATTCAAAATACTGGCCTTTCCCATCTTATTTGCCCTTGGGAAGTCGTACAAGCATGCTTTCGCAAAAAAAATACGACGGTCATAAATTTTGCACGACTTTGCGCAGAGTCGAGTTCCATCGGTTTTTCGTGCACCGTCTCGGAAATTCAAAATACTGGCCATTCACGATGTATTAGCCCATGGTAAGTCATATGAGCATGGTTTCACGAAAAAACGCGATGGTCATAAACTTTACGCAGAGTCGAGATTCGATCGGTTTTTCGTGCACCGTCTCGGAAATTCAAAATACTGGTCTGTCCCGTCTAATTAGCCCATGGGATGTCGTACAAGCTCGCTTTCGCAAAAAAATACAACGGTCAACAACTTTGCTCGAAGTCGCGCGCTGATCGATTTTTCATGCACTATCTCGGAAATTCAAAATACTGGCCTTTCCCATCTTATTTGCCCTTGGGAAGTCGTATAAGCAAGCTTTCGCAAAAAAAATATGACGGTCATAAACTTTCCACGAACTTTGCACTGAGTCGAGTTTCTATCGGTTTTTCATGCACTCTCTCGGAAATTCAAAATACTGGCCATTCACAATGTATTAGCCCATGGTAAGTCATGTGAGCATGGTTTCAAGAAAAAACGCGATGGTCATAAACGTTCGCAGAGTCGAGTTTCGATCGGTTTTTAGTGCACCGTCTCGGAAATTCAAAATACTGGTCTTTCCTGTCTTATTAGCCCATGGGAAGTCGTACAAGCACGCTTTCGCAAAAAAATACGACGGTCATAAACTTTGCGCGAAGTCGCGCGCGAGTCGAGGTTCGATCGATTTTTCATGCACCGTATCGGAAATTCAAAATACTGGCCATTCACGATGTATTAGCACATGGAAAGTCGTATGAGCTTGGTTTCACGAAAAAACACGACGGTCATAAACTTTTCGCAGAGTCGAGTTTCGATCGGTTTTTCATGCACCGTCTCGGAAATTCAAAATACTAGCCATTAACGATGTATTTGCCCATGGTAAGTCGTATGAGCTTGGTTTCACGAAAAAACACGACGGTCATAAACTTTGCGCAGAGTTAAGTTTCGATCAGTTTTTCGTGCACCGTCTCAGAAATTCAAAATACTGGTCTTTCCCGTCTGATTAGCCCATGGGAAGTCGTACAAGCTCGCTTTCGTAAAAAAATACGACGGTCAAAAACTTTACACGAATTAGCGCGCTGAGTCGAGTTTCGATCGATTTTTCATGCACCATCTCGGAAATTCAAAATACTGGCCAATCCCAACGTATTAGCCCATGGTAAGTCATACGAGCACAGTTTCACGAAAAAATACGACGGTCATAAACATTATGCGAAGTCGCGCGTAGAGTCGGTTTCGATTGGTTTTACGAGCACCATCTCGGAAATTTAAAATACTGGCCATTCAGGATGTATTAGCCCATGGAAAGTTGTATGAGCATGGTTTGACAAAAAAATGCGACGGTCATAAACTTTGTGCTGAGTCGAGTTTCGATCGATTTTTTGTGCACCGTCTCAAAAATTCAAAATACTGGCCATTCACGATGTATTAGCCCATGGTAAGTCGTATAAGCATGGTTTCACAAAAAAACGTGACGGTCATAAACTTTGTGCAGAGTCGAGTTTCGATCGGTTTTTCATGCACCGTCTCGGAAATTCAAAATACAGGTCTTTCCCATCTTATTAGCCCATGGTAAGTCGTACAAGCACTCTTTCGCGAAAAAATGCAATGGTCAAAAACATTACGCGAAGTCGCGCTCAGGGTGGAGTTTCGATTGGTTTTACGTACACCGTCTCGGAAATTCAAAATACTGGCCATTCACGATGTATTAGCCCATGGTAAGTCATATGAGTGAGCATGGTTTCATGAAAAAACGCGACGGTCATAAACTTTGCGCGAACTTTGCGCAGAGTCGAGTTTCGATCGGTTGTTCATGCACTGTCTCAGAAACTCAAAACACTGGTCATTCACAATGTATTAGCCCATGGTAAGTCGTATGAGCTTGGTTTCATGAAAAAACGCGACGGTCATAAACTTTGCGCAGAGTCGAGTTTCGATCGGTTTTTCGTGCACCATCTCGAAAATTTGAAATACTAGCAATTCCCGACGTATTAGCCCATGAGAAGTCGTACAAGCACGCCTTCGTGAAAAAATGTGACGAACATTACGCGAAGTCGCGCCAGAGTCGAGTTTCGATTGATAAATTACTTATGAACTTCTTTTGGAATGACACAGATGGTAAGACAATGCACATGGTGAATTGGGACAACATTTGCAAACCGAAGGATGAAGGGGGGCTGAATCTTCGACATATTAGAGATTGGAATAAAGCTTGTATGGTAAAGCAATTATGGGATATTTTACGAAACAAGTCTCCCTTATGGTCACAATGGGTTTTTGCTAGGTACCTAACCAAGGAATCAATCTGGGAAGCATCTGCAAAAACATATCATTTTGCTGCTTGGAAAGGAATTCTGAAGGCAAGGAGATGGCTACGTAACAATATTTCTTATGTGATTTCTTCTGTAACCAATATTAATATGTGGTATGATCCTTGGGTGAATAGGAAAAGTATATTTCAGATATTTGGTGATAGAGTACGATAAGATCTGGGGGCTCCCAATGACTGGAAGGTTTCTGAATTCATTAACAATGGTAAATGGTGTCTTCCCAACCCTACCTCCCCTGACATGTTATTACTTTGGCCGACTATTAGTGCTATTCCAATCAAGAACAACTCTTCAGATATGCTTATTTGGCTTCATGATAATGGTAAATTTAGTGCTACATCTGCATGGAACCAAATTAGACGACGAAACAACAAGTGGATCCCAAGTAGTTGGACATGGGATAGTCCATGCTCACAGCGACATTCCTTATGTACATGGCAGGCCCTTCTCGACAAACTTCCTACGATGGACAATATGCAGCGAAGAGATATTTATATTGTAAATCGGTGCTCTTTGTGTATGCAAAAGGAAGAAAGTGTTGACCATCTCTACTTTGCTTGTCATTATTCATCTTGGATATGGAAGGAGATCTTGAAGCGATTTGATCTTTAAAGGCTACCACGGCCAAACTTGAATCATGAACTAGAAAGGCTAATGCAAGGCTTCTCAAGAAAGGGTCCTCTTACACAACTAGCAAGAATTATATTCAGATGTGCTATTTGGTGGATTTGGAAGGAGAGGTGTGGCAGAATTTTTGAGTGTCACAACATGAACAAAGCTCAAATTCTAATAGAGATTCTTCAGGACTCACGATCATGCATGGAGCAAGAATTGAATATAGAGCACCTAACAAGAAGAGAGAAAGAGATTATCACAAGATTCAATTTTTTCATTAGTCAATAATCACTCGAATAATGATGAAGATTGTAATGTATTATGGGGCAAATCTTATATTTTGTGATGTATCCACAAGTACTCCAGAACAGTCTAGCTATTGCATTTTTTATTAACTTCCTTGTGCTACTCTTGGAAATGAGTTTGATAAGTGTGTCCATTTCACCTTCTTTAGGTGGGGTACAATCTTCTCGACTACACTAAGAGACTTCAGGCTTTAGTCTATGGCTTGTGTAGACAAAGCTTCTTTGTACAAATCTTTTACAAAATACATTATCTTTACTTACCAAAAAAAAGTCGTCTGAGCATGGTTTCACGAACAAACGCGACGGTCTTAAACTTTCGCAGAGTCGAGTTTCGATCGGTTTTTCGTTCACTGTCTCGGAAATTCAAAATACTGGTCTTTCCCGTCTTATTAGCCCATGGGAAGTCTTACAAGCACGCTTTCGCAAAAAAATATGACCGTCATAAACTTTGCGCGAAGTCGTGCGCGAGTCGAGTTTCGATCGGTTTTTCGTGCACCGTCTCGGAAATTCAAAATACTGGCCATTCACGTTGTATTAGCCCATGGTAAGTCGTATGACCATGGTTTCACGAAAAAACGCGACCGTCATAATCTTTGCAAGAGTCGAGTTTCGATCGGTTTTTCGTGCACCGTCCCGAAAATTCAAAATACTGATCTTTCCCGTCTTATTAGCCCATGGGAAGTCGTACAAGCTCGCTTTCGCAAAAAAATACGACGGTCAAAAACATTGCGCGAAGTCGCGCACTATGTCGAGTTTCGATTGGTTTTACGTGCACCATCTCGGAAATTCAAAATACTGGCCATTCACGATGTATTAGCCCATGGTAAATCGTATGAGCATAGTTTCACGAAAAAACGCGATGGTCATAAACTTTGTGCAGAGCCGAGTTTCGATCGATTTTTCGTGCACCGTCTCGGAAATTCAAAATACTGGTCTTTCCCGTCTTATTAGCCCATGGGAAGTCGGACAAGCACGCTTTCGCAAAAAAATACGACGGTCATAAACTTTGCGCGAAGTCGTGCGTGAGTCGAGTTTCGATCGGTTTTTCGTGAACCGTCTCGGAAATTCAAAATACTGGCCATTCATCTTGTATTAGCCCATGGTAAGTCGTCTGAGCATGGTTTCACGAAAAAACGTGACGATCTTAAACTTTGCGCAGAGTCGAGTTTCGATCGGTTTTTCGTGCACCGTCTCGGAAATTCAAAATACTGGTCTTTCCCGTCTTATTAGCCCATGGGAAGTCGTACAGGCACGCTTTCGCAAAAAAATACGACGGTCATAAACTTTGCGCGAAGTCGTGCGCGAGTTGAGTTTCGATCGGTTTTTTGTGCACCATCTCGGAAATTCAAAATACTGGCCATTCACGTTGTATTAGCCCATGGTAAGTCGTATGAGCATGGTTTCACGAAAAAACGCGACGGTCATAAACTTTGCGCAGAGTCGAGTTTCGATCGATTTTTCGTGCACCGTCTCGGAAATTCAAAATACTGGTATTTCCCGTCTTATTAGCCCATGGGAAGTCGTACAAGCACGCTTTCGCAAAAAAATACGACGGTCATAAACTTTGCGCGAAGTCGTGCGCGAGTCGAGTCTCGATCGGTTTTTCATGCACCGTCTCGGAAATTCAAAATACTGGCCATTCACGTTGTATTAGCCCATGGTAAGTCGTTTGACAATGGTTTCACGAAAAAACGCGACCGTCATAATCTTTGCGAGAGTCGAGTTTCGATCGGTTTTTCGTGCACCGTCTTGGAAATTCAAAATACTGGTCTTTCCCGTCTTATTAGCCCATGGGAAGTCGTACAAGCTCGCTTTCGCAAAAAAATACGACGGTCAAAAACATTGCGCGAAGTCGTGCGCTGTGTCGAGTTTCGATTGGTTTTACGTGCACCATCTCGGAAATTCAAAATACTGGCCATTCACGGTGTATTAGCCCATGGTAAGTCGTATGAGCATAGTTTCATGAAAAAACGCGACGGTCATAAACTTTGCCCAGAGTCGAGTTTCGATCGATTTTTCGTGCACCGTCTCGGAAATTCAAAATACTGGTCTTTCCCGTCTTATTAGCCCATGGGAAGTCGTACAAGCACGCTTTCACAAAAAAATACGACGGTCATAAACTTTGCGCGAAGTCGTGCGCGAATCGAGTTTTGATCGGTTTTTCGTGCACCGTCTCAAAAATTCAAAATACTGGCCATTCACGTTGTATTAGCCCATGGTAAGTCGTCTGAGCATGGTTTCATGAAAAAACGCGACGGTCTTAAACTTTGCGCAGAGTCGAGTTTCGATCGGTTTTTCGTGCACCGTCTCGGAAATTCAAAATACTGGTATTTCCCGTCTTATTAGCCATGGGAAGTCGTACAAGCACGCTTTCGCAAAAAAATATGACGGTCATAAACTTTGCGCGAAGTCATGCGCGAGTCGAGTTTCGATCGGTTTTTCGTGCACCGTCTCAGAAATTCAAAATACTGGCCATTCACGTTGTATTAGCCCATGGTAAGTCGTATGACAATGGTTTCACCAAAAAACGCGACAGTCACAATCTTTGCGAGAGTCGAGTTTCGATCGATTTTTCGTGCACCGTCTTGGAAATTCAAAATACTGGTCTTTCCCGTCTTATTAGCCCATGGGAAGTCGTACAAGCTCGCTTTCGCAAAAAAATATGACGGTCAAAAACATTGCGCGAAGTCGCGCGTTGTGTCGAGTTTCGATTGGTTTTACGTGCACCATCTCGGAAATTCAAAATACTAGCCATTCACGATGTATTAGCCCATGGTAAGTCGTATGAGCATAGTTTCATGAAAAAACGCGACGGTCATAAACTTTGCGCAGAGTCGAGTTTCGATCGATTTTTCGTGCACCGTCTCGGAAATTCAAAATACTGGTCTTTCCCGTCTTATTAGCCCATGGGAACTCGTACAACCACGCTTTCGCAAAAAAATACGACGGTCATAAACTTTACGCGAAGTCGTGCGCGAGTCGAGTTTCGATCGGTTTTTCGTGCACGGTCTCAGAAATTCAAAATACTGGCCATTCACGTTGTATTAGCCCATGGTAAGTCATCTGAGCATGGTTTCACGAAAAAACATGACGGTCTTAAACTTTGCGCAGAGTCGAGTTTCGATCGGTTTTTCGTGCACCGTCTCGGAAATTCAAAATACTGGTCTTTCCCGTCTTATTAGCCCATGGGAAGTCGTACAAGCACGCTTTCGCAAAAAAAGACGACGGTCATAAACTTTGCGCGAAGTCGTGCGCGAGTCGAGTTTCGATCGGTTTTTCGTGCACCGTCTCGGAAATTCAAAATACTGGCCATTCACGTTGTATTAGCCCATGGTAAGTCGTATGAGCATGGTTTCACGAAAAAATGCGACGGTCATAAACTTTGCGCAGAGTCGAGTTTCGATCGATTGTTCGTGCACCGTCTCGAAAATTCAAAATACTGGTCTTTCCCGTCTTATTAGCCCATGGGAAGTCGTACAAGCACGCTTTCGCAAAAAAATACGACGGTCATAAACTTTGCGCGAAGTCGTGCGCGAGTCGAGTTTCGATCGGTTTTTCGTGCACTGTCTCGGAAATTCAAAATACTGGCCATTCACGTTGTATTAGCCTAGCCCATGGTAAGTCGTATGAGCATGGTTTAACGAAAAAACGCGACGGTCATAAACTTTGCGCAGAGTCGAGTTTCGATCGATTGTTCGTGCACCGTCTCGGAAATTCAAAATACTGGTCTTTCCCGTATTATTAGCCGATGGGAAGTCGTACAAGCACGCTTTCGCAAAAAAATACGACGGTCATAAACTTTGCGCGAACTTTCCGCAAAGTCGAGTTTCGATCGGCTTTTCGTGCACCGTCACAGAAATTCAAAATACTGGCCATTCACGACGTATTATCCCATGGTAAGTCGTATGAGCATGGTTTCACGAAAAAACACGACCGTCATAATCTTTGCGAGAGTCAAGTTTCGATCGGTTTTTCGTGCACCGTCTTGGAAATTCAAAATACTGGTCTTTCCCGTCTTATTAGCCCATGGGAAGTCGTACAAGCACGCTGTCGCAAAAAAATACGACGGTCATAAACTTTGCGCGAAGTCGTGCGCGAGTCGAGTTTCGATCGGTTTTTCGTGCACCGTCTCGAAAATTCAAAATACTGGCCATTCACATTGTATTAGCCCATGGTAAGTCGTATGACCATGGTTTCACGAAAAAACGCGATCGTCATAAACTTTGCGCAGAGTCGAGTTTCGATCGATTTTTCGTGCATCGTCTCAGAAATTTAAAATACTGGTCTTTCCCGTCTTATTAGCCCATAGGAAGTCGTACAAGCACGCTTTCGCAAAAAAATACGACGGTCATAAACTTTGCGCGAAGTCATTCGCGAGTCGAGTGTCGATCGGTTTTTCGTGCACCGTCTCGGAAATTCAAAATACTGGCCATTCACATTGTATTAGCCCATGGTAAGTCGTATAAGCATGGTTTCAAGAAAAAACGCGACGGTCATAAACTTTGCGCAGAGTCGAGTTTCGATCGATTTTTCGTGCACCATCTCGGAAATTCAAAATACTGGTATTTCCCGTCTTATTAGCCCTTGGGAAGTCGTACAAGCACGCTTTCACAAAAAAATACGACGGTCAAACTTTGCGCGAAGTCGTGCGCGAGTCGAGTTTCGATCGGTTTTTCGTGCACCGTCTCAGAAATTCAAAATACTTGCCATTCACGTTGTATTAGCCCATGGTAAGTCGTATGAGCATGGTTTCATGAAAAAACGCGACGGTCATAAACTTTGCGCAGAGTCGAGTTTCGATCGGTTTTTCGTGCACCGTCTCGGAAATTCAAAATACTGGTCTTTCCTGTCTTATTAGCCCATGGGAAGTCGTACACGCACGCTTTCGCAAAAAAATACGACGGTCATAATCTTTGCGCGAAGTCGTGCGCGAGTCGAGTTTCGATCGGTTTTTCATGCACCGTCTCGGAAATTCAAAATACTGGCCATTCACGTTGTATTAGCCCATGGTAAGTCGTATGAGCTTGGTTTCACGAAAAAACGCAACGGTCATAAACTTTGCGTAGAGTCGAGTTTCGATCGGTTTTTCGTGCACCGTCTCGGAAATTCAAAATACTGGCCATTCACGTTGTATTAGCCCATGGTAAGTCGTATGAGCTTGGTTTCACGAAAAAATGCAACGGTCATAAACTTTGCGCAGAGTCGAGTTTCGATCGATTTTTCGTGCACCATCTCGGAAATTCAAAATACTGGTCTTTCCCATCTTATTAGCCCATGGGAAGTCGAACAAGCACGCTTTCACAAAAAAATACGACGGTCATAAACTTTGCGCGAAGTCGTGCGCGAGTCGAGTTTCGATCGGTTTTTCGTGCACCGTCTCGGAAATTCAAAATACTGGCCATTCACATTGTATTAGCCCATGGTAAGTCGTATGAGCATGGTTTCACGAAAAAACGCGACAGTCATAAACTTTGCGCAGAGTCAAGTTTCGATCGATTTTTCGTGCACCGTCTCGGAAATTCAAAATACTGGTATTTCCCGTCTTATTAGCACATGGGAAGTCGTACAAGCACGCTTTCGCAAAAAAAATACGACGGTCATAAACTTTGCGCGAAGTCGTGCGCGAGTCGAGTTTCGATCGGTTTTTCATGCACTGTCTCGGAAATTCAAAATACTGGCCATTCACGTTGTATTAGCCCATGGTAAGTCGTATGACAATGGTTTCACGAAAAAACGCGACCGTTATAATCTTTGCGAGAGTCGAGTTTCGATCGGATTTTCGTGCACTGTCATGGAAATTAAAAATACTGGTCTTTCCCGTCTTATTAGCCCATGGGAAGTCGTACAAGCTCGCTTTCGCAAAAAAATACGACGGTCAAAAACATTGCGTGAAGTCGCGCGCTGTGTCGAGTTTCGATTGGTTTTACGTGCACCATCTCGGAAATTTAAAATACTGGCCATTCACGATGTATGAGCCCATGGTAAGTCGTATGAGCATAGTTTCACGAAAAAAAGCGACCGTTATAATCTTTGCGAGAGTCGAGTTTCGATCGGTTTTTCGTGCACCGTCTTGGAAATTCAAAATACTGGTCTTTCCCGTGTTATTAGCCCATGGGAAGTCGTACAAGCACGCTTTCGCAATAAAATACGACGGTCATAAACTTTGCACGAAGTCGTGCGCGAGTCGAGTTTCGATCGGTTTTTCGTGCACCATCTCAGAAATTCAAAATACTGGCCATTCACGTTGTATTAGCCAATGGTAAGTCGTCTGAGCATGGTTTCACGAACAAACGCGACGGTCTTAAACTTTGCGCAGGGTCGAGTTTCGATCGGTTTTTCGTGCACCGTCTCGAAAATTTAAAATACTGGCCATTCACGTTGTATTAGCCCATGGTAAGTGGTATGAGCATGGTTTCACGAAAAAACACGACCGTCATAATCTTTGCGAGAGTCGAGTTTCGATCGGTTTTTCGTGCACCGTCTTGGAAATTCAAAATACTGGTCTTTCCCGTGTTATTAGCCCATGGGAAGTCGTACAAGCACGCTTTCGCAAAAAAATATGACGGTCATAAACTTTGCGCGAAGTCGTGCGCGGGTCGAGTTTCGATCGGTTTTTCGTGCACCGTCTCGGATATTCAAAATACTCGCCCATTGTCTTTGGCTTCGGAAGCGAGTTGACTATGATATTGAGGTGAGGGGCCATGACCTTTGAGATTGCTTTCGGGAGCTCGATACCAATAGCTATAACGTATCCTGAGGCAATTCGAGAGGCCATCCAAATACAGAAATCAAATGTAGATAGGCCCTTCCTATGACTTAGACGGAGCTGCTCCCCCGCATAGTGGGCTAATTCACGTTGTATCATGGTAAGTCGTCTGAGCATGGTTTCACGAACAAACGCGACGGTCTTAAACTTTGCGCAGAGTCGAGTTTCGATCGGTTTTTCGTGCACCGTCTCGGAAATTTAAAATACTGGCCATTCACGTTGTATTAGCCCATGGGAAGTCGTATGAGCATGGTTTCACGAAAAAACGCGACCGTCATAATCTTTGCGAGAGTCGAGTTTCGATCGGTTTTTCGTGCACCGTCTTGGAAATTCAAAATACTGGTCTTTCCCGTCTTATTATCCCATGGGAAGTCGTACAAGCTCGCTTTCGCAAAAAAATACGACGGTCAAAAACATTGCGCGAAGTCGCGCGCTGTGTCGAGTTTCGATCGGTTTTTTGTGCACCGTCTCGGAAATTCAAAATACTGGCCATTCACGTTGTATTAGCCCATGGTAAGTCGTATGAGCATGGTTTCACGAAAAAACGCGACCGTCATAATCTTTGCGAGAGTCGAGTTTCGATCGGTTTTTCGTGCACCGTCTTGGAAATTCAAAATACTGGTCTTTCCCGTCTTATTAGCCCATGGGAAGTCGTACAAGCACGCTTTCGCAAAAAAATACGACGGTCATAAACTTTGCGCGAAGTCGTGCGCGAGTCGAGTTTCGATCGGTTTTTCGTGCACCGTCTCGGAAATTCAAAATACTGGCCATTCACGTTGTATTAGCCCTTGGTAAGTCGTATGAGCATGTTTTCACGAAAAAACGCGACGGTCATAAACTTTGCGCAGAGTCGATTTTCGATCGATTGTTCGTGCACCGTCTCGAAAATTCAAAATACTGGTCTTTCCCATCTTATTAGCCCATGGGAAGTCGTACAAGCACGCTTTCGCAGAAAAATACGACGGTCATAAACATTGCGCGAACTTTGCGCAAAGTCGAGTTTCGATCGGCTTTTCGTGCACCGTCACAGAAATTCAAAATACAGGCCATTCACGATGTATTATCCCATGGTAAGTCGTATGAGCATGGTTTCACGAAAAAACGCGACCGTCATAATCTTTGCGAGAGTCGAGTTTCGATCGGTTTTTCGTGCACCGTCTTGGAAATTCAAAATACTGGTCTTTCCCGTCTTATTAGCCGATGGGAAGTCGTACAAGCACGCTTTCGCAAAAAAATACGACGGTCGTAAACTTTGCGCGAAGTCATGCGCGAGTCGAGTTTCGATCGGTTTTTCGTGCACCGTCTCAGAAATTCAAAATACTGGCCATTCACGTTGTATTAGCCCATGGTAAGTCGTATGAGCATGGTTTCACGAAAAAACGTGACCGTCATAATCTTTGCGAGAGTCGAGTTTCGATCGGTTTTTCGTGCACCGTCTTGGAAATTCAAAATACTGGTCTTTCCCGTCTTATTAGCCTATGGGAAGTCGAACAAGCTCGCTTTCACAAAAAAAAATGACGGTCAAAATCATTGCGCGAAGTCGCGCGCTGTGTCGAGTTTCGATTGGTTTTACGTGCACCATCTCGAAAATTCAAAATACTGGCCATTCACGATTTATTAGCCCTTGGTAAGTCGTATGAGCATAGTTTCACGAAAAAACGCGACGGTCATAAACTTTGCGCAGAGTCGAGTTTCGATCGATTTTTCGTGCACCGTCTCGGAAATTCAAAATACTGGTCTTTCCCGTCTTATTAGCCCATGGGAAGTCGTACAAGCACGCTTTCGAAAAAAAATACGACGGTCATAAACTTTGCGCGAAGTCGTGCGCGAGTCGAGTTTCGATCGGTTTTTCGTGCACCGTCTCGAAAATTCAAAATACTGGCCATTCACGTTGTATTAGCCCATTGTAAGTCGTATGAGCATGGTTTCAAGAAAAAACGCGACGGTCATAAACTTTGCGCAGAGTCGAGTTTCGATCGATTTTTCGTGCACCGTCTCGGAAATTCAAAATACTGGTATTTCCCGTCTTATTAGCCCACAGGAAGTTGTACAAGCACGCTTTCGCAAAAAAATACGACGGTCATAAACTTTGCGCGAAGTCGTGCGCGAGTCGAGTTTCGATCGGTTTTTCGTGCACCGTCTCGGAAATTCAAAATACTGGCCATTCACATTGTATTAGCCCATGGTAAGTTGTATGAGCATGGTTTCAAGAAAAAACGCGACGGTCATAAACTTTGCGCAGAGTCGAGTTTCCATCAATTTTTCGTGCATCTGCTCGGAAATTCAAAATACTGGTATTTCCCGTCTTATTAGCCCATGGGAAGTCGTACAAGCACGCTTTCGCAAAAAAATACGACGGTCATAAACTTTGCGCGAAGTCGTGCGCGAGTCGAGTTTCGATCGGTTTTTCGTGCACCGTCTCGGAAATTCAAAATACTGGCCATTCACGTTGTATTAGCCCATGGTAAGTCGTATGACAATGGTTTCACGAAAAAACGTTACCGTCATAATCTTTGCGAGTGTCGAGTTTCGATCGGTTTTTCGTGCACCGTCTTGGAAATTCAAAATATTGGTCTTTCCCGTCTTATTAGCCCATGGGAATTCGTACAAGCACGCTTTCGCAAAAAAATACGACGGTCATAAACTTTCCGCGAAGTCGTGCGCGAGTAGAGTTTCGATTGGTTTTACGTGCACCATCTCGAAAATTCAAAATACTGGCCATTCACGATATATTAGCCCATGGTAAGTCGTATGAGCAAAGTTTCACGAAAAAACGCGACGGTCATCAACTTTGCGCAGAGCCGAGTTTCGATCGATTTTTCGTGCACCGTCTCGGAAATTCAAAATACTGGTCTTTCCCGTCTTATTAGCCCATGGGAAGTCGTACAAGCACGCTTTCGCAAAAAAATACGACGGTCATAAACTTGCGCAAAGTCGTGCGCGAGTCGAGTTTCGATCGGTTTTTCGTGCACCGTCTCGGAAATTTAAAATACTGGCCATTCACGTTGTATTAGCCCATGGTAAGTCGTATGAGCATGGTTTCATGAAAAAAAGCGACAGTCATAAACTTTGCGCAGAGTCTAGTTTCGATCGATTTTTCGTGCACCGTCTCGGAAATTCAAAATACTGGTATTTCCCGTCTTATTAGCCCATGGGAAGTCGTCCAAGCACGCTTTCGCAAAAAAATACGACGGTCATAAACTTTGCGCGAAGTCGTGCGCGAGTCGAGTTTCGATCGGTTTTTCGTGCACCGTCTTGGAAATTCAAAATACTGGCCATTCACGTTGTATTAGCCCATGGTAAGTCGTATGACAAAGGTTTCACGAAAAAACGCGACCGTCATAATCTTTGCGAGAGTCGAGTTTCGATCGGTTTTTCGTGCAACGTCTTGGAAATTCAAAATACTGGTCTTTCCCGTCTTATTAGCCCATGGGAAGTCGTACAAGCTCGCTTTCGCAAAAAAATACGACGGTCCAAAACATTACGCGAAGTCGCGCGCTGTGTCGAGTTTCGATTGGTTTTATGTGCACCATCTCGGAAATTCAAAATACTGGCCATTCACGATGTATTAGCCCATGGTAAGTCGTATGAGCATAGTTTCACAAAAAAATGCGACGGTCTTAAACTTTGCGCAGAGTCGAGTTTCGATCGATTTTTCGTGCACCGTCTCAGAAATTCAAAATACTGGTCTTTCCCGTCTTATTAGCCCATGGGAAGTCGTACAAGCACGCTTTCGCAAAAAAATACGACGGTCATAAACTTTGCACGAAGTCGTGCGCGAGTAGAGTTTCGATCGGTTTTTCGTGCACCGTCTCGGAAATTCAAAATACTGGCCATTCACGTTGTATTAGCCCATGGTAAGTCGTCTGAGCATGGTTTCACGAACAAACGCGACGGTCTTAAACTTTGCGCAGAGTCGAGTTTCGATCGGTTTTTCGTGCACCGTCTCGGAAATTTAAAATACTGGCCATTCACGTTGTATTAGCCCATGGTAAGTCGTATGAGCACGGTTTCACGAAAAAATGCGACCGTCATAATCTTTGCGAGGGTCGAGTTTCGATCGGTTTTTCGTGCACCGTCTTGGAAATTCAAAATACTGGTCTTTCCCGTCTTATTAGCCCATGGGAAGTCGTACAAGCTCGCTTTCGCAAACAAATACGACGGTCAACAACATTGCGCGAAGTCGCGCGCTGTGTCGAGTTTCGATCGGTTTTTCGTGCACCGTCTTGGAAATTCAAAATACTGGCCATTCACGTTGTATTAGCCCATGGTAAGTCGTATGAGCATGGTTTCAAGAAAAAACGCGACCGTCATAATCTTTGCGAGAGTCGAGTTTCGATCGGTTTTTCGTGCACCGTCTTGGAAATTCAAAATACTGGTCTTTCCCGTCTTATTAGCCCATGGGAAGTCGTACAAGCACGCTTTCGCAAAAAAATACGACGGTCATAAACTTTGCGCGAAGTCGTGCGCGAGTCGAGTTTCGATCGGTTTTTCGTGCACCGTCTCGGAAATTCAAAATACTGGCCATTCACGTTGTATTAGCCCATGGTAAGTCGTATGAGCATATTTTCACGAAAAAACGCGACGGTCATAAACTTTGCGCAGAGTCGAGTTTCGATCGATTGTTCGTGCACCGTCTCGGAAATTCAAAATACTGGTCTTTCCCGTCTTATTAGCCCATGGGAAGTCGTACAAGCACGCTTTCGCAGAAAAATACGACGGTCATAAACTTTGCGCGAACTTTGCGCAAAGTCGAGTTTCGATCGGCTTTTCGTGCACCGTCACAGAAATTCAAAATACTTGCCATTCACGATGTATTATCCCATGGTAAGTCGTATGAGCATGGTTTCACGAAAAAACGCGACCGTCATAATCTTTGCGAGAGTCGTGTTTCGATCGGTTTTTCGTGCACCGTCTTGGAAATTCAAAATACTGGTCTTTCCCGTCTTATTAGCCCATGGGAAGTCGTACAAGCTCGCTTTCGCAAAAAAATACGACGGTCAAAAACATTGCGCGAAGTCGCGCGCTGTGTCGAGTTTCGATTGGTTTTACGTGCACCATCTCGGAAATTCAAAATACTGGCCATTCACGATGTATTAGCCCATGGTAAGTCGTATGAGCATAGTTTCACGAAAAAACGCGACGGTCATAAACTTTGCGCAGAGTCGAGTTTCGATCGATTTTTCGTGCACCGTCTCGGAAATTCAAAATACTGGTCTTTCCCGTCTTATTAGCCCATCGGAAGTCGTACAAGCACGCTTTCGCAAAAAAATATGACGGTCATAAACTTTGCGCGAAGTCGTGCGCGAGTCGAGTTTCGATCGGTTTTTCGTGCACCGTCTCGGAAATTCAAAATACTGGCCATTCGCGTTGTATTAGACCATGGTAAGTCGTATGAGCATGGTTTCAAGAAAAAACGCGACGGTCATAAACTTTGCGCAGAGTCGAGTTTCGATCGATTTTTCGTGCACCGTCTCGGAAATTCAAAATACTGGTATTTCCCGTCTTATTAGCCCATGGGAAGTCGAACAAGCACGCTTTCGCGAAAAAACACGACGGTCATAAATTTTGCGCGAAGTCGTGCGCGAGTCGAGTTTCGATCGGTTTTTCATGCACCGTCTCGGAAATTCAAAATACTAGCCATTCACGTTGTATTAGCCCATGGTAAGTCGTATGACCATGGTTTCACGAAAAAATGCGATCGTCATAAACTTTGCGCAGAGTTGAGTTTCGATCGATTTTGCGTGCACCGTCTCGGAAATTCAAAATACTGGTCTTTCCCGTCTTATTAGCCCATGGGAAGTAGTACAAGCTCGCTTTCGCAAAAAAATACGACGGTCATAAACTTTGCGCGAAGTCGTGCGCGAGTCGAGTTTCGATCGGTTTTTCGTGCACCGTCTCGGAAATTCAAAATACTGGCCATTCACGTTGTATTAGCCCATGGTAAGTCGTATGACCATGGTTTCACGAAAAAATGCGACCGTCATAATCTTTGCGAGAGTCGAGTTTCGATCGGTTTTTCGTAAACCGTCTTGGAAATTCAAAATATTGGTCTTTCCCGTCTTATTAGCCCATGGGAATTCGTACAAGCACGCTTTCGCAAAAAAATACGACGGTCATAAACTTTCCGCGAAGTCGTGCGCGAGTAGAGTTTCGATTGGTTTTACGTGCACCATCTCGAAAATTCAAAATACTGGCCATTCACGATATATTAGCCCATGGTAAGTCGTATGAGCAAAGTTTCACGAAAAAACGCGACGGTCATCAACTTTGCGCAGAGCTGAGTTTCGATCGATTTTTCGTGCACCGTCTCGGAAATTCAAAATACTGGTCTTTCCCGTCTTATTAGCCCATGGGAAGTCGTACAAGCACGCTTTCGCAAAAAAATACGACGGTCATAAACTTGCGCAAAGTCGTGCGCGAGTCGAGTTTCGATCGGTTTTTCGTGCACCGTCTCGGAAATTTAAAATACTGGCCATTCACGTTGTATTAGCCCATGGTAAGTCGTATGAGCATGGTTTCATGAAAAAAAGCGACAGTCATAAACTTTGCGCAGAGTCAAGTTTCGATCGATTTTTCGTGCACCGTCTCGGAAATTCAAAATACTGGTATTTCCCGTCTTATTAGCCCATGGGAAGTCGTACAAGCACGCTTTCGCAAAAAAATACGACGGTCATAAACTTTGCGCGAAGTCGTGCGCGAGTCGAGTTTCGATCGGTTTTTCGTGCACCGTCTTGGAAATTCAAAATACTGGCCATTCACGTTGTATTAGCCCATGGTAAGTCGTATGACAAAGGTTTCACGAAAAAACGCGACCGTCATAATCTTTGCGAGAGTCGAGTTTCGATCGGTTTTTCGTGCAACGTCTTGGAAATTCAAAATACTGGTCTTTCCCGTCTTATTAGCCCATGGGAAGTCGTACAAGCTCGCTTTCGCAAAAAAATACGACGGTCCAAAACATTACGCGAAGTCGCGCGCTGTGTCGAGTTTCGATTGGTTTTATGTGCACCATCTCGGAAATTCAAAATACTGGCCATTCACGATGTATTAGCCCATGGTAAGTCGTATGAGCATAGTTTCACAAAAAAATGCGACGGTCTTAAACTTTGCGCAGAGTCGAGTTTCGATCGATTTTTCGTGCACCGTCTCAGAAATTCAAAATACTGGTCTTTCCCGTCTTATTAGCCCATGGGAAGTCGTACAAGCACGCTTTCGCAAAAAAATACGACGGTCATAAACTTTGCACGAAGTCGTGCGCGAGTAGAGTTTCGATCGGTTTTTCGTGCACCGTCTCGGAAATTCAAAATACTGGCCATTCACGTTGTATTAGCCCATGGTAAGTCGTCTGAGCATGGTTTCACGAACAAACGCGACGGTCTTAAACTTTGCGCAGAGTCGAGTTTCGATCGGTTTTTCGTGCACCGTCTCGGAAATTTAAAATACTGGCCATTCACGTTGTATTAGCCCATGGTAAGTCGTATGAGCACGGTTTCACGAAAAAATGCGACCGTCATAATCTTTGCGAGGGTCGAGTTTCGATCGGTTTTTCGTGCACCGTCTTGGAAATTCAAAATACTGGTCTTTCCCGTCTTATTAGCCCATGGGAAGTCGTACAAGCTCGCTTTCGCAAACAAATACGACGGTCAACAACATTGCGCGAAGTCGCGCGCTGTGTCGAGTTTCGATCGGTTTTTCGTGCACCGTCTTGGAAATTCAAAATACTGGCCATTCACGTTGTATTAGCCCATGGTAAGTCGTATGAGCATGGTTTCAAGAAAAAACGCGACCGTCATAATCTTTGCGAGAGTCGAGTTTCGATCGGTTTTTCGTGCACCGTCTTGGAAATTCAAAATACTGGTCTTTCCCGTCTTATTAGCCCATGGGAAGTCGTACAAGCACGCTTTCGCAGAAAAATACGACGGTCATAAACTTTGCGCGAAGTCGTGCGCGAGTCGAGTTTCGATCGGTTTTTCGTGCACCGTCTCGGAAATTCAAAATACTGGCCATTCACGTTGTATTAGCCCATGGTAAGTCGTATGAGCATATTTTCACGAAAAAACGCGACGGTCATAAACTTTGCGCAGAGTCGAGTTTCGATCGATTGTTCGTGCACCGTCTCGGAAATTCAAAATACTGGTCTTTCCCGTCTTATTAGCCCATGGGAAGTCGTACAAGCACGCTTTCGCAGAAAAATACGACGGTCATAAACTTTGCGCGAACTTTGCGCAAAGTCGAGTTTCGATCGGCTTTTCGTGCACCGTCACAGAAATTCAAAATACTTGCCATTCACGATGTATTATCCCATGGTAAGTCGTATGAGCATGGTTTCACGAAAAAACGCGACCGTCATAATCTTTGCGAGAGTCGTGTTTCGATCGGTTTTTCGTGCACCGTCTTGGAAATTCAAAATACTGGTCTTTCCCGTCTTATTAGCCCATGGGAAGTCGTACAAGCTCGCTTTCGCAAAAAAATACGACGGTCAAAAACATTGCGCGAAGTCGCGCGCTGTGTCGAGTTTCGATTGGTTTTACGTGCACCATCTCGGAAATTCAAAATACTGGCCATTCACGATGTATTAGCCCATGGTAAGTCGTATGAGCATAGTTTCACGAAAAAACGCGACGGTCATAAACTTTGCGCAGAGTCGAGTTTCGATCGATTTTTCGTGCACCGTCTCGGAAATTCAAAATACTGGTCTTTCCCGTCTTATTAGCCCATCGGAAGTCGTACAAGCACGCTTTCGCAAAAAAATATGACGGTCATAAACTTTGCGCGAAGTCGTGCGCGAGTCGAGTTTCGATCGGTTTTTCGTGCACCGTCTCGGAAATTCAAAATACTGGCCATTCGCGTTGTATTAGACCATGGTAAGTCGTATGAGCATGGTTTCAAGAAAAAACGCGACGGTCATAAACTTTGCGCAGAGTCGAGTTTCGATCGATTTTTCGTGCACCGTCTCGGAAATTCAAAATACTGGTATTTCCCGTCTTATTAGCCCATGGGAAGTCGAACAAGCACGCTTTCGCGAAAAAACACGACGGTCATAAATTTTGCGCGAAGTCGTGCGCGAGTCGAGTTTCGATCGGTTTTTCATGCACCGTCTCGGAAATTCAAAATACTAGCCATTCACGTTGTATTAGCCCATGGTAAGTCGTATGACCATGGTTTCACGAAAAAATGCGATCGTCATAAACTTTGCGCAGAGTTGAGTTTCGATCGATTTTGCGTGCACCGTCTCGGAAATTCAAAATACTGGTCTTTCCCGTCTTATTAGCCCATGGGAAGTAGTACAAGCTCGCTTTCGCAAAAAAATACGACGGTCATAAACTTTGCGCGAAGTCGTGCGCGAGTCGAGTTTCGATCGGTTTTTCGTGCACCGTCTCGGAAATTCAAAATACTGGCCATTCACGTTGTATTAGCCCATGGTAAGTCGTATGACCATGGTTTCACGAAAAAATGCGACCGTCATAATCTTTGCGAGAGTCGAGTTTCGATCGGTTTTTCGTAAACCGTCTTGGAAATTCAAAATATTGGTCTTTCCCGTCTTATTAGCCCATGGGAATTCGTACAAGCACGCTTTCGCAAAAAAATACGACGGTCATAAACTTTCCGCGAAGTCGTGCGCGAGTAGAGTTTCGATTGGTTTTACGTGCACCATCTCGAAAATTCAAAATACTGGCCATTCACGATATATTAGCCCATGGTAAGTCGTATGAGCAAAGTTTCACGAAAAAACGCGACGGTCATCAACTTTGCGCAGAGCCGAGTTTCGATCGATTTTTCGTGCACCGTCTCGGAAATTCAAAATACTGGTCTTTCCCGTCTTATTAGCCCATGGGAAGTCGTACAAGCACGCTTTCGCAAAAAAATACGACGGTCATAAACTTGCGCAAAGTCGTGCGCGAGTCGAGTTTCGATCGGTTTTTCGTGCACCGTCTCGGAAATTTAAAATACTGGCCATTCACGTTGTATTAGCCCATGGTAAGTCGTATGAGCATGGTTTCATGAAAAAAAGCGACAGTCATAAACTTTGCGCAGAGTCAAGTTTCGATCGATTTTTCGTGCACCGTCTCGGAAATTCAAAATACTGGTATTTCCCGTCTTATTAGCCCATGGGAAGTCGTACAAGCACGCTTTCGCAAAAAAATACGACGGTCATAAACTTTGCGCGAAGTCGTGCGCGAGTCGAGTTTCGATCGGTTTTTCGTGCACCGTCTTGGAAATTCAAAATACTGGCCATTCACGTTGTATTAGCCCATGGTAAGTCGTATGACAAAGGTTTCACGAAAAAACGCGACCGTCATAATCTTTGCGAGAGTCGAGTTTCGATCGGTTTTTCGTGCAACGTCTTGGAAATTCAAAATACTGGTCTTTCCCGTCTTATTAGCCCATGGGAAGTCGTACAAGCTCGCTTTCGCAAAAAAATACGACGGTCCAAAACATTACGCGAAGTCGCGCGCTGTGTCGAGTTTCGATTGGTTTTATGTGCACCATCTCGGAAATTCAAAATACTGGCCATTCACGATGTATTAGCCCATGGTAAGTCGTATGAGCATAGTTTCACAAAAAAATGCGACGGTCTTAAACTTTGCGCAGAGTCGAGTTTCGATCGATTTTTCGTGCACCGTCTCAGAAATTCAAAATACTGGTCTTTCCCGTCTTATTAGCCCATGGGAAGTCGTACAAGCACGCTTTCGCAAAAAAATACGACGGTCATAAACTTTGCACGAAGTCGTGCGCGAGTAGAGTTTCGATCGGTTTTTCGTGCACCGTCTCGGAAATTCAAAATACTGGCCATTCACGTTGTATTAGCCCATGGTAAGTCGTCTGAGCATGGTTTCACGAACAAACGCGACGGTCTTAAACTTTGCGCAGAGTCGAGTTTCGATCGGTTTTTCGTGCACCGTCTCGGAAATTTAAAATACTGGCCATTCACGTTGTATTAGCCCATGGTAAGTCGTATGAGCACGGTTTCACGAAAAAATGCGACCGTCATAATCTTTGCGAGGGTCGAGTTTCGATCGGTTTTTCGTGCACCGTCTTGGAAATTCAAAATACTGGTCTTTCCCGTCTTATTAGCCCATGGGAAGTCGTACAAGCTCGCTTTCGCAAACAAATACGACGGTCAACAACATTGCGCGAAGTCGCGCGCTGTGTCGAGTTTCGATCGGTTTTTCGTGCACCGTCTTGGAAATTCAAAATACTGGCCATTCACGTTGTATTAGCCCATGGTAAGTCGTATGAGCATGGTTTCAAGAAAAAACGCGACCGTCATAATCTTTGCGAGAGTCGAGTTTCGATCGGTTTTTCGTGCACCGTCTTGGAAATTCAAAATACTGGTCTTTCCCGTCTTATTAGCCCATGGGAAGTCGTACAAGCACGCTTTCGCAAAAAAATACGACGGTCATAAACTTTGCGCGAAGTCGTGCGCGAGTCGAGTTTCGATCGGTTTTTCGTGCACCGTCTCGGAAATTCAAAATACTGGCCATTCACGTTGTATTAGCCCATGGTAAGTCGTATGAGCATATTTTCACGAAAAAACGCGACGGTCATAAACTTTGCGCAGAGTCGAGTTTCGATCGATTGTTCGTGCACCGTCTCGGAAATTCAAAATACTGGTCTTTCCCGTCTTATTAGCCCATGGGAAGTCGTACAAGCACGCTTTCGCAGAAAAATACGACGGTCATAAACTTTGCGCGAACTTTGCGCAAAGTCGAGTTTCGATCGGCTTTTCGAGCACCGTCACAGAAATTCAAAATACTTGCCATTCACGATGTATTATCCCATGGTAAGTCGTATGAGCATGGTTTCACGAAAAAACGCGACCGTCATAATCTTTGCGAGAGTCGTGTTTCGATCGGTTTTTCGTGCACCGTCTTGGAATTCAAAATACTGGTCTTTCCCGTCTTATTAGCCCATGGGAAGTCGTACAAGCTCGCTTTCGCAAAAAAATACGACGGTCAAAAACATTGCGCGAAGTCGCGCGCTGTGTCGAGTTTCGATTGGTTTTACGTGCACCATCTCGGAAATTCAAAATACTGGCCATTCACGATGTATTAGCCCATGGTAAGTCGTATGAGCATAGTTTCACGAAAAAACGCGACGGTCATAAACTTTGCGCAGAGTCGAGTTTCGATCGATTTTTCGTGCACCGTCTCGGAAATTCAAAATACTGGTCTTTCCCGTCTTATTAGCCCATCGGAAGTCGTACAAGCACGCTTTCGCAAAAAAATATGACGGTCATAAACTTTGCGCGAAGTCGTGCGCGAGTCGAGTTTCGATCGGTTTTTCGTGCACCGTCTCGGAAATTCAAAATACTGGCCATTCGCGTTGTATTAGACCATGGTAAGTCGTATGAGCATGGTTTCAAGAAAAAACGCGACGGTCATAAACTTTGCGCAGAGTCGAGTTTCGATCGATTTTTCGTGCACCGTCTCGGAAATTCAAAATACTGGTATTTCCCGTCTTATTAGCCCATGGGAAGTCGAACAAGCACGCTTTCGCGAAAAAACACGACGGTCATAAATTTTGCGCGAAGTCGTGCGCGAGTCGAGTTTCGATCGGTTTTTCATGCACCGTCTCGGAAATTCAAAATACTAGCCATTCACGTTGTATTAGCCCATGGTAAGTCGTATGACCATGGTTTCACGAAAAAATGCGATCGTCATAAACTTTGCGCAGAGTTGAGTTTCGATCGATTTTGCGTGCACCGTCTCGGAAATTCAAAATACTGGTCTTTCCCGTCTTATTAGCCCATGGGAAGTAGTACAAGCTCGCTTTCGCAAAAAAATACGACGGTCATAAACTTTGCGCGAAGTCGTGCGCGAGTCGAGTTTCGATCGGTTTTTCGTGCACCGTCTCGGAAATTCAAAATACTGGCCATTCACGTTGTATTAGCCCATGGTAAGTCGTATGACCATGGTTTCACGAAAAAATGCGACCGTCATAATCTTTGCGAGAGTCGAGTTTCGATCGGTTTTTCGTAAACCGTCTTGGAAATTCAAAATATTGGTCTTTCCCGTCTTATTAGCCCATGGGAATTCGTACAAGCACGCTTTCGCAAAAAAATACGACGGTCATAAACTTTCCGCGAAGTCGTGCGCGAGTAGAGTTTCGATTGGTTTTACGTGCACCATCTCGAAAATTCAAAATACTGGCCATTCACGATATATTAGCCCATGGTAAGTCGTATGAGCAAAGTTTCACGAAAAAACGCGACGGTCATCAACTTTGCGCAGAGCCGAGTTTCGATCGATTTTTCGTGCACCGTCTCGGAAATTCAAAATACTGGTCTTTCCCGTCTTATTAGCCCATGGGAAGTCGTACAAGCACGCTTTCGCAAAAAAATACGACGGTCATAAACTTGCGCAAAGTCGTGCGCGAGTCGAGTTTCGATCGGTTTTTCGTGCACCGTCTCGGAAATTTAAAATACTGGCCATTCACGTTGTATTAGCCCATGGTAAGTCGTATGAGCATGGTTTCATGAAAAAAAGCGACAGTCATAAACTTTGCGCAGAGTCAAGTTTCGATCGATTTTTCGTGCACCGTCTCGGAAATTCAAAATACTGGTATTTCCCGTCTTATTAGCCCATGGGAAGTCGTACAAGCACGCTTTCGCAAAAAAATACGACGGTCATAAACTTTGCGCGAAGTCGTGCGCGAGTCGAGTTTCGATCGGTTTTTCGTGCACCGTCTTGGAAATTCAAAATACTGGCCATTCACGTTGTATTAGCCCATGGTAAGTCGTATGACAAAGGTTTCACGAAAAAACGCGACCGTCATAATCTTTGCGAGAGTCGAGTTTCGATCGGTTTTTCGTGCAACGTCTTGGAAATTCAAAATACTGGTCTTTCCCGTCTTATTAGCCCATGGGAAGTCGTACAAGCTCGCTTTCGCAAAAAAATACGACGGTCCAAAACATTACGCGAAGTCGCGCGCTGTGTCGAGTTTCGATTGGTTTTATGTGCACCATCTCGGAAATTCAAAATACTGGCCATTCACGATGTATTAGCCCATGGTAAGTCGTATGAGCATAGTTTCACAAAAAAATGCGACGGTCTTAAACTTTGCGCAGAGTCGAGTTTCGATCGATTTTTCGTGCACCGTCTCAGAAATTCAAAATACTGGTCTTTCCCGTCTTATTAGCCCATGGGAAGTCGTACAAGCACGCTTTCGCAAAAAAATACGACGGTCATAAACTTTGCACGAAGTCGTGCGCGAGTAGAGTTTCGATCGGTTTTTCGTGCACCGTCTCGGAAATTCAAAATACTGGCCATTCACGTTGTATTAGCCCATGGTAAGTCGTCTGAGCATGGTTTCACGAACAAACGCGACGGTCTTAAACTTTGCGCAGAGTCGAGTTTCGATCGGTTTTTCGTGCACCGTCTCGGAAATTTAAAATACTGGCCATTCACGTTGTATTAGCCCATGGTAAGTCGTATGAGCACGGTTTCACGAAAAAATGCGACCGTCATAATCTTTGCGAGGGTCGAGTTTCGATCGGTTTTTCGTGCACCGTCTTGGAAATTCAAAATACTGGTCTTTCCCGTCTTATTAGCCCATGGGAAGTCGTACAAGCTCGCTTTCGCAAACAAATACGACGGTCAACAACATTGCGCGAAGTCGCGCGCTGTGTCGAGTTTCGATCGGTTTTTCGTGCACCGTCTTGGAAATTCAAAATACTGGCCATTCACGTTGTATTAGCCCATGGTAAGTCGTATGAGCATCGTTTCAAGAAAAAACGCGACCGTCATAATCTTTGCGAGAGTCGAGTTTCGATCGGTTTTTCGTGCACCGTCTTGGAAATTCAAAATACTGGTCTTTCCCGTCTTATTAGCCCATGGGAAGTCGTACAAGCACGCTTTCGCAAAAAAATACGACGGTCATAAACTTTGCGCGAAGTCGTGCGCGAGTCGAGTTTCGATCGGTTTTTCGTGCACCGTCTCGGAAATTCAAAATACTGGCCATTCACGTTGTATTAGCCCATGGTAAGTCGTATGAGCATATTTTCACGAAAAAACGCGACGGTCATAAACTTTGCGCAGAGTCGAGTTTCGATCGATTGTTCGTGCACCGTCTCGGAAATTCAAAATACTGGTCTTTCCCGTCTTATTAGCCCATGGGAAGTCGTACAAGCACGCTTTCGCAGAAAAATACGACGGTCATAAACTTTGCGCGAACTTTGCGCAAAGTCGAGTTTCGATCGGCTTTTCGTGCACCGTCACAGAAATTCAAAATACTTGCCATTCACGATGTATTATCCCATGGTAAGTCGTATGAGCATGGTTTCACGAAAAAACGCGACCGTCATAATCTTTGCGAGAGTCGTGTTTCGATCGGTTTTTCGTGCACCGTCTTGGAAATTCAAAATACTGGTCTTTCCCGTCTTATTAGCCCATGGGAAGTCGTACAAGCTCGCTTTCGCAAAAAAATACGACGGTCAAAAACATTGCGCGAAGTCGCGCGCTGTGTCGAGTTTCGATTGGTTTTACGTGCACCATCTCGGAAATTCAAAATACTGGCCATTCACGATGTATTAGCCCATGGTAAGTCGTATGAGCATAGTTTCACGAAAAAACGCGACGGTCATAAACTTTGCGCAGAGTCGAGTTTCGATCGATTTTTCGTGCACCGTCTCGGAAATTCAAAATACTGGTCTTTCCCGTCTTATTAGCCCATCGGAAGTCGTACAAGCACGCTTTCGCAAAAAAATATGACGGTCATAAACTTTGCGCGAAGTCGTGCGCGAGTCGAGTTTCGATCGGTTTTTCGTGCACCGTCTCGGAAATTCAAAATACTGGCCATTCGCGTTGTATTAGACCATGGTAAGTCGTATGAGCATGGTTTCAAGAAAAAACGCGACGGTCATAAACTTTGCGCAGAGTCGAGTTTCGATCGATTTTTCGTGCACCGTCTCGGAAATTCAAAATACTGGTATTTCCCGTCTTATTAGCCCATGGGAAGTCGAACAAGCACGCTTTCGCGAAAAAACACGACGGTCATAAATTTTGCGCGAAGTCGTGCGCGAGTCGAGTTTCGATCGGTTTTTCATGCACCGTCTCGGAAATTCAAAATACTAGCCATTCACGTTGTATTAGCCCATGGTAAGTCGTATGACCATGGTTTCACGAAAAAATGCGATCGTCATAAACTTTGCGCAGAGTTGAGTTTCGATCGATTTTGCGTGCACCGTCTCGGAAATTCAAAATACTGGTCTTTCCCGTCTTATTAGCCCATGGGAAGTAGTACAAGCTCGCTTTCGCAAAAAAATACGACGGTCATAAACTTTGCGCGAAGTCGTGCGCGAGTCGAGTTTCGATCGGTTTTTCGTGCACCGTCTCGGAAATTCAAAATACTGGCCATTCACGTTGTATTAGCCCATGGTAAGTCGTATGACCATGGTTTCACGAAAAAATGCGACCGTCATAATCTTTGCGAGAGTCGAGTTTCGATCGGTTTTTCGTAAACCGTCTTGGAAATTCAAAATACTGGTCTTTCCCGTCTTATTAGCCCTTGGGAAGTCGTACAAGCTCGCTTTCGCAAACAAATATGACGGTCAAAAACTTTGCGCGAAGTCGCGCGCTGTGTCGAGTTTCGATCGGTTTTTCGTGCACCGTCTCGGAAATTCAAAATACTGGCCATTCACGTTGTATTAGCCAATGGTAAGTCGTATGAGCATGGTTTCACGAAAAAACGCGACCGTCATAATCTTTGCGAGAGTCGAGTTTCGATCGGTTTTTCGTGCACCGTCTTGGAAATTGAAAATACTGGTCCTTCCCGTCTTATTAGCCCATGGGAAGTAGTACAAGCACGCTTTCGCAAAAAAATACGACGGTCATAAACTTTGCGCGAAGTCGTGCGCGAGTCGAGTTTCGATCGGTTTTTCGTGCACCGTCTCAGAAATTCAAAATACTGGCCATTCACATTGTATTAGCCCATGGTAAGTCGTATGAGCTTGGTTTCACGAAAAAACGCAACGGTCATAAACTTTGCGCAGAGTTGAGTTTCGATCGGTTTTTCGTGCACCGTCTCGAATATTCAAAAAACTGGTCTTTCCCGTCTTATTAGCCCATGGGAAGTCGTACAAGCACGCTTTCGCAAAAAAATACGACGGTCATAAACTTTGCGCGAAGTCGAGCGCGAGTCGAGTTTCGATCGGTTTTTCGTGCACCGTCTCGGAAATTCAAAATACTGGCCATTCACGTTGTATTAGCCCATGGTAAGTCGTATGAGCTTGGTTTCACGAAAAAACGCAACGGTCATAAACTTTGCGCAGAGTCGAGTTTCGATCGGATTTTCGTGCACCGTCTCGGAAATTCAAAATACTGGTCTTTCCCGTCTTATTAGCCCATGGAAAGTCGTACAAGCACGCTTTCGCAAAAAAATACGACGGTCATAAACTTTGCGCGAACTTTGCGCAAAGTCGAGTTTCGATCGGTTTTTCGTGCACTGTCACAGAAATTCAAAATACTGGTCATTCACAATGTATTAGCCCATGGTAAGTCGTCTGAGCATGGTTTCACGAAAAAACGCGACGGTCTTATACTTTGCGCAGAGTCGAGTTTCGATCGGTTTTTCGTGCACCATCTCGGAAATTCAAAATTCTGGTCTTTCCCGTCTTATTAGCCCATGGGAAGTCGTACAAGCACGCTTTCGCAAAAAAATACGACGGTCATAAACTTTGCGCGAACTTTGCGCAAAGTCGAGTTTCGATCGGTTTTTCGTGCACCGTCTCGAAAATTCAAAATACTGGCCATTCACGTTGTATTAGCCCATGGTAAGTCGTCTGAGCATGGTTTCACGAAAAAACGCGACGGTCATAAACTTTGCGCAGAGTCGAGTTTCGATCGATTTTTCGTGCATCGACTCGGAAATTCAAAATACTGGTCTTTCCCGTCTTATTAGCCCATGGGAAGTCGTACAAGCACGCTTTCGCAAAAAAATACGACGGTCAAAAACTTTGCGCGAAGTCGTGCGCGAGTCGAGTTTCGATCGGTTTTTCGTGCACCGTCTCGGAAATTCAAAATACTGGCCATTCACGTTGTATTAGCCCATGGTAAGTCGTATGAGCTTGGTTTCATGAAAAAACGTAACGGTCACAAACTTTGCGCAGAGTCGAGTTTCGATCGGTTTTTCGTGCACCATCTCGAAAATTCAAAATACTGGTCTTTCCCATCTTATTAGCCCATGGGAAGTCGTACAAGCACGCTTTCGCAAAAAAATACGACGGTCATAAACTTTGCGCGAACTTTGCGCAAAGTCGAGTTTCGATCGGTTTTTCGTGCACCGTCTCGGAAATTCAAAATACTTGCCATTCACGCATGGTAAGTCGTCTGAGCATGGTTTCACGAAAAAACGCGACGGTCATAAACTTTGCGCAGAGTCGAGTTTCGATCGATTTTTCGTGCACCATCTCGGAAATTCAAAATACTGGTCTTTCCCGTCTTATTAGCCCATGGGAAGTCGTACAAGCACGCTTTCGCTAAAAAATACGACGGTCAAAAACTTTGCGCGAAGTCGTGCGCGAGTCGAGTTTCGATCGGTTTTTCGTGCACCGGCTCGAAAATTCAAAATACTGGCCATTCACGTTGTATTAGCCCATGGTAAGTCGTATGAGCTTGGTTTCACGAAAAAACGTAACGGTCACAAAATTTGCGCAGAGTCGAGTTTCGATCGGTTTTTCGTGCACCGTCTCGGAAATTCAAAATACTGGTCTTTCCCATCTTATTAGCCCATGGGAAGTCGTACAAGCACGCTTTCGCAAAAAAATACGACGGTCATAAACTTTGCGCGAACTTTGCGCAAAGTCGAGTTTCGATCGGTTTTTCGTGCACCGTCTCGGAAATTCAAAATACTGGCCATTCACGCATGGTAAGTCGTCTGAGCATGGTTTCACGAAAAAATGCGACGGTCATAAACTTTGCGCATAGTCGAGTTTCGATCGATTTTTCGTGCACCGTCTCGGAAATTCAAAATACTGGTCTTTCCCGTCTTATTAGCCCATGGGAAGTCGTACAAGCACGCTTTCGCTAAAAAATATGACGGTCAAAAACTTTGCGCGAAGTCGTGCGCGAGTCGAGTTTCGATCGGTTTTTCGTGCACCGTCTCGGAAATTCAAAATACTGGCCATTCACGTTGTATTAGCCCATGGTAAGTCGTATGAGCTTGGTTTCACGAAAAAACGTAACGGTCACAAACTTTGCGCAGAGTCGAGTTTCGATCGGTTTTTTGTGCACCGTCTCGGAAATTCAAAATACTGGTCTTTCCCATCTTATTAGCCCATAGGAAGTCGTACAAGCACGCTTTCGAAAAAAAATACGACAGTCATAAACTTTGCACGAAGTCGCGCGCGAGTCGTAGTTTCGATCGGATTTTCGTGCACCATCTCGTAAATTCAAAATACTAGCCATTAACGATGTATTAGTCCATGGTAAGTCATATGAGCTTGATTTCACGAAAAAATGCAACGGTCATAAACTTTGCGCAGAGTCGAGTTTCGATCGGTTTTTCGTGCACCATCTCGGAAATTCAAAATACTGGTCTTTCCCATCTTATTATCCCATAGGAAGTCGTACAAGCACGCTTTCGCAAAAAAATACGACGGTTATAAACTTTGCGCGAACTTTACGCAAAGTCGGGTTTCGATCGGTTTTTCGTGCACCGTCATAGAAATTTAAAATACTGGCCATTCAAGATGTATTAGACCATGGTAAGTCGTCTGAGCATGGTTTCATGAAAAAACGCGACGGTCATAAACTTTGCGCAGAGTCGAGTTTCGACCGGTTTTTGGTTCACCGTCTCGGAAATTCAAAATACTAGTCTTTCCCGTCTTATTAGCCCATGGGAAGTTGTACAAGCACGCTTTCGCAAAAAAATACGACGGTCGTAAACTTTACGCGAAGTCGCGCGCGAGTCGTGTTTCGATCGGTTTTTCGTGCACCGTCTCGGAAATTCAAAATACTGGCCATTCATGATGTATTAGCACTTGGTAAGTCGTATGAGCATTGTTTCACGAAAAAATGCGACGGTCATAAACTTTGCGCAGAGTCGAGTTTCGATCGGTTTTTCGTGCACCTTCTTGGAAATTCAAAATACTGGTCTTTCCCGTCTTATTAGCCCATGGGAAGTCGTACAAGCACGCTTTCGCAAAAAAATACGACGGTCATAAATTTAGCGCGATGACGCTCGTGGGTCGAGTTTCGATCAATTTTTCGTGCACCGTCTCGGAAATTCAAAATACTGGCCATTCATGATGTATTAGCCCATGGTAAGTCGTATGAGCATGGTTTCACGAAAAAACGCGACTGTCATAAACTTTGCGCAGAGTCGAGTTTCGATCGATTTTTCGTGCACCGTCTCGGAAATTCAAAATACTGGTCTTTCCCGTCTTAATAGCCCATGGGAAGTCGTACAAGATCGATTTCGCAAAAAAATACGACGGTCAAAATCTTTGCTCGAAGTCGCGCGCTGAGTCGAGTTTCGATCGGTTTTTCGTGTACCGTCTCAGAAATTCAAAGTACTGGTCTTTCCCGTCTTATTATTTTTTTTGGTAAGTAAAGATAATGTATTTTGTAAAAGATTTGTACAAATAAGCTTTGTCTGCACAACCCATAGACTAAAACCTGAAGTCTCTTAGTGTAGTCGAGAAGATTGCACCCCACCAAAAGATGGTGAAATGGGCACGCTTCATCAAACTCATCTCCAAGAGTGGCACAAGGAAGTTAATAAATAATAAAATGCAATAGGTAGACTGTTCTGGACTACTTGTGGATACATCACAAAATATAATGGTTCACCTATTGGCTTCTTCGGGAGTACGAATGGCATTCGGCAAGGCGATCCACTATCTCCTTATCTTTTTACCATTGCAATGGAAGGGCTCAGTTGTATGTTAGAAGAGGCTGTTTCCAATGGCAAAATTAAGGTACCATATTATGGTTCCGTTTATATCTCTCACATAACATTTGCTGACGACCTTATTATCTTCCTTCGAGATGATCCAGTTTCTGTGAGTAATCTGGCAGATATTCTTAATGAATTTGGTATAGTTTCTGGTCTTAAGCTAAACCATGCAAAGAGCAAAGTATATGTGGGTGCTTGCATCGACAATAAGGATCATATTGCTCAAACATTGGGAGTTGCAGAAGGAAATTTACCGGTTCCTTACTTGGGTCTCCCACTTATATCCACTGGAATCAACAAAGTCTCCTATCAGCCAATCCTACAAAAAATTAAGAACAGAATTTCCTCTTGGAAAAATAGGCTTCTTTCTAAAGCTGGACGACTTGAACTTTTTTTTTTTGGTAAGTAAAGATAATGTATTTTGTAAAAGATTTGTACAAAGAAGCTTTGTCTACACAAGCCATAGACTAAAGCCTGAAGTCTCTTTGTGTAGTCGATAAGATTGTACCCCACCTAAAGAAGGTGAAATGGGCACACTTCATTAAACTCATTTCCAAGAGTAGCACAAGGAAGTTAATAAAAAATGCAATAGCTAGACTGTTCTGGAGTACTTGTGGATACATCACAAAATATAAGCTTTGCCCCATAATACATTAAAATCTTCATCATTATTCGAGTGATTATTGACTAATGAAAAAATTGAATCTTGTGAAAATCTCTTTCTCTCTTCTTGTTAGGTGCTCTATATTCAATTCTTGCTCCATGCATGATCGTGAGTCCTGAAGAATCTCTATCAGAATTTGAGCTTTGTTCATGTTGTGACACTCAAAAATTCTGCCACACCTCTCCTTCCAAATCCACCAAATAGCACATCTGAATATAATTCTTGCTAGTAGTGTAAGAGGACCCTTTCTTGAGAAGCCTTGCATTAGCCTTTCTAGTTCATGATGCAAGTTTGGCCGTGGTAGCCTTTGAAGATCAAATCGCTTCAAGATCTCCTTCCATATCCAAGATGAATAATCACAAGCAAAGTAGAGATGGTCAACACTTTCTTCCTTTTGCATACACAAAGAGCACCGATTTATAATATAAATACCTCTCCGCTGCATATTGTCCATCGTAGGAAGTTTGCCGAGAAGGGCCTGCCATGTACATAAGGAATGTCGCTGTGAGCATGGACTATCCCATGTCCAACTACTTGGGATCCACTTGTTGTTTCGTCGTCTAATTTGGTTCCATGCAGATGTAGCACTAAATTTACCATTATCATGAAGCCAAATAAGCATATCTGAAGAGTTGTTCTTGATTGGAATAGCCCTAATAGTCGGCCAAAGTAATAACATGTCTGGGGAGGTAGGGTTAGGAAGACACCATGTACCATTCATTATTAATGAATTCAGAAACCTTCCAGTCTTTGGGAGCCCCCAGATCCTGTCGTACTCTATCACCAAATATCTGAAATATACTTTTCCCATTCACCCAAGGATCATACCACATATTAATATTGGTTCCAGAAGAAATCACATAAGAAATATTGTTACGTAGACATCTCCTTGCCTTCAGAATTCCTTTCCAAGCAGCAGAATGAGATGTTTTTGCAGATGCTTCCCAGATTGATTCCTTGGTAAGGTACCTAGCAAAAACCCATTGTGACCATAAAGAAGACTTGTTCTGTAAAATATCCCATAATTGCTTTACCATACAAGCTTTATTCCAATCTCTAATATGTCGAAGATTCAAGCCCCCTTCATCATTCGGTTTGCAAATGTTGTCCCAGTTCACCATATGCATTGCCTTACCATCTGTGCCATTCCAAAAGAAGTTCATAAGTAATTTATCAATATCATTGAGAAGCCCGGCTGGTAGAAGGAATGCATGAGACCAATAAATAGAATAAGAGATCAACACTGATCGAATAAGTTCAAGTCGTCCAGCTTTAGAAAGAAGCCTACTTTTCCAAGAGGAAATTTTGTTCTTAATTTTTTGTAGGATAGGCTGACAGGAGACTTTGTTGATTCCAGTGGATATAAGTGGAAGACCCAAGTAAGGAACCGGTAAATTTTCTTCAGCAACTCCCAATGTTTGAGCAATATGATCCTTATTTTCAATGCAAGCACCCACGTATACTTTGCTCTTTGCATGGTTTAGCTTAAGACCAGAAACTATACCAAATTCATTAAGAATATCTGCCAGATTACTCACAGAAACTGGATCATCTCGAAGGAAGATAATAAGGTCATCAGCAAATGTTATGTGAGAGATATAAACAGAACCATAATATGGTACCTTAATTTTGCCATTGGAAACAGCCTCTTCTAACATACAACTGAGCCCTTCCATTGCAATTGTAAAAAGATAAGGAGATAGTGGATCGCCTTGCCGAATGCCATTCTTACTCCCGAAGAAGCCAATAGGTATCAGTGCTTGGTTTAGTGGTAGTGACCCCATTCTGTGGCTCTTGGCGTGGTCGGTAGACCTGTGTGATCTTTTGTGAAGGCTGTTGGCAAGCACCATTTACATGTCCAAAAGATAGACAAACCTTGCATCGTTGTGGCTTCCAAGAATATGAGACTTTCACCTTTCGGGTGCTCCCATCAAGATCACGGTAAGAAACTTCATTCGGTAGTTCCTCATCAGAAGAAACCATTACATAAGCTCTGGCAAAGGTCAATCTCGTCTGCGAAGCTGTTGCCTTATCAATATATAATGGCTGTCCCAAGGTGCTGCAAAACTTTGCAATAAAATGACGACCCCAGAGATGTAGTGGAAGTCCATGGAAAGAAACCCATATTGGGATAGAATGTAGACTGTCTAACTCTAATCTCACATCAGGTGCCCAGCGTCGTAGTATCATTGGATGACCACGGATAGTCCAAAATCCTTCAAGGACCCGTTGTAAATCTTCTTCAGAATAAAGCTTGCATACAAAAAATCCGGTCTCCAACATATGAAGATCAAAATACTGGTCTTTCCCGTCTTATCAGCCCATGGGAAGTCATACAAGCACGCTTTCGCAAAAAAATATGACGTTCATAAACTTTGCGCGAAGTCGTGCGCGAGTCGAGTTTCGATCGGTTTTTCGTGCACCGTCTTGGAAATTCAAAATACTTGCCATTCACATGGTATTAGCCCATGGTAAGTCGTATGAGCATGGTTTCACGAAAAAACGTGACCGTCATAATCGTTGCGAGAGTCGAGTTTCGATCGGTTTTTCGTGCACCGTCTCAGAAATTCAAAAGACTGGTCTTTCCCGTCTTATTAGCCCATGGGAAGTCGTACAAGCTCGCTTTCGAAAAAAAATATGACGGCCAAAAACTTTGTGCGAAGTCGCGCGCTGTGTCGAGTTTCGATTGGTTTTACGTGCACCATCTCGGAAATTCAAAATTCTGGCCATTCACGATGTATTAGCCAGCCCATGGTAAGTCGTATGAGAATAGTTTCACGAAAAAACGCGATGGTCATAAACTTTGCACTGAGTCGAGTTTCTATCGATTTTTAGTGCACCATCTCAAAATTTCAAAATACTGGCCATTCACGATGTATTAGCCCATGGTAAGTCGGATGAGCATGGTTTCACGAAAAAATGCGACGGCCATAAACATTGCGCAGAGTCGAGTTTCGATCGGTTTTTCATGCACCATCTCGGAAATTCAAAATACTGGTCGCGCAGAGTCGAGTTTCGATCAGTTTTTCGTGCACCGTCTCGGAAATTCAAAATAGTGGTCTTTCCCGTCTTATTAGCCCATGAGAAGTCATACAAGCATGCTTTCGAAAAAAAATACGACGGTAATACACTTTGCACGAAGCCGCGCGCGAGTCGTAGTTTCGATAGGTTTTTCGTGCACCGTCTCGTAAATTCAAAATACTAGCCATTAACGATGTATTAGCCCATGGTAAGTCGTATGAGCTTGGTTTCACGAAAAAACGCAACGTTCATAAACTTTGCGCAGAGTCGAGTTTCGATCGGTTTTTCGTGCACCGTCTCGAAAATTCAAAATACTGGTCTTTCCCGTCTTATTAGCCCATGGGAAGTCGTACAAGCACGCATTTGCAAAAAAATACGACGGTCATAAACTTTACGCGAACTTAGCGCAAAGTCGAGTTTCGATCAGTTTTTCGTGCACCGTCACAGAAATTCAAAATACTGGCCATTCACGATGTATTAGCCCATGGTAAGTCGTCTAAGCATGGTTTCACGAAAAAACACGATGGTCATAAACTTTGTGCAGAGTCGAGTTTCGATCGATTTTTCGTTCACCGTCTCAGAAATTCAAAATACTGGTCTTTCCCGTCTTATTAGCCCATGGGAAGTCGTACAAGCACGCTTTCGCAATAAAATACAATGGTCATAAACATTGCGCGAAGTTGCGCGCGAGTCGAGTTTCGAACGGTTTTTCATGCACCGTCACAGAAATTCAAAATACTGGCCATTCACGATGTATTAGCCCATGGTAAGTCGTCTGAGCATGGTTTCATGAAAAAACATGACCGTCATAAACTTTGCGCAGAGTCGAGTTTCGATCGATTTTTCGTTCACCGTCTCGAAAATTCAAAATACTGGTGTTTCCCGTCTTATTAACCCATGGGAAGTCATACAAGCACGCTTTCATAAAAAAATACGACCGTCATAAACTTTGCGTGAAGTAGTGCGCGAGTCGAGTTTCGATCGATTTTCCGTGCACCGTCTCAGAAATTCTAAATACTAGCCATTCACGTTGTATTAGCCCATGGTAAGTCGTATGAGCATGGTTTCACAAAAAAACGCGACCGTCATAATCTTTGCGAGAGTCGAGTTTCGATCGGTTTTTCGTGCACCGTCTCGGAAATTCAAATTACTGGTCTTTCCCATCTTATTAGCCCATGTGAAGTCGTACAAGCTCGCTTTCGCAAAAAAAAAAATGGTCAAAAACTTTACGCGAAGTCGCGCGCTGTGTCGAGTTTCGATTGGTTTTACGTGCACCATCTCGGAAATTCAAAATACTGGCCATTCACGATGTATGGCCATGGTAAGTCGGATGAGCATGGTTTCACAAAAAAATGCGACGGTCATAAACTTTGCGCAGAGTCGAGTTTCGATCGGTTTTTCATGCACCATCTCGGAAATTCAAAATACTGGTCGCGCATAGTCAAGTTTCGATCAGTTTTTCGTACATCGTCTCGGAAATTCAAAATAGTGGTCTTTCCCGTCTTATTAGCCCATGAGAAGTCGTACAAGCAAGCTTTCGGAAATTCAAAATACTGGCCATGGTAAGTCGTATGAGCATAGTTTCACGAAAAAACGCGACGGTCATAAACTTTGCGCTGAGTCGAGTTTCGATCTATTTTTCGTGCACCGTCTCGAAAATTCAAAATACTTGCCATTCAGGATGTATTAGCCCATGGTAAGTCGGATGAGCATGGTTTGACGAAAAAACACGACGGTCATAAACTTTGCGCAGAGTCGAGTTTCGATCGATTTTTCTTGCACCATCTCGGAAATTCAAAATACTGGTCGCGCAGAGTCGAGTTTCGATCAGTTTTTCGTGCACCGTCTCAGAAATTCAAAATAGTGGTCTTTCCGTCTTATTAGCCCATGAGAAGTCGTACAAGCATGCTTTCGAAAAAAAATACGACGGTCATAAACTTTGCACGAAGCCGTGCGCGAGTCGTAGTTTCGATCGGTTTTTCGTGCACCGTCTCGTAAATTCAAAATACTAGCCATTAACGATGTATTAGCCCATGGTAAGTCGTCTTAACATGGTTTCACGAAAAAATGCGATGGTCATAAACTTTGCGCTGAGTCGAGTTTCTATCGGTTTTTCGTTCACCGTCTCGGAAATTCAAAATATTGGTCTTTCCCGTCTTATTAGCCCATGGGAAGTCGAACAAGCACGCTTTCGCAAAAAGATACAACGATCATAAACTTTGCGTGAAGTAGCGCGCGAGTCGAGTTTCGAACGGTTTTTCGTGCACCTTATCAGAAATTTAAAATACTGGCCATTCACGATGTATTAGCCCATGGTAAGTCGTATGAGCATGGTTTCATGAAAAAACGCGACGGTCATAAACTTTGCGCAGAGTCGAGTTTCGATCAATTTTTCGTGCACCGTCTCGGCAATTCAAAATATTGGTCTTTCCCGTCTTATTAGCCCATGGGAAGTTGTACAAGCACTCTTTCGCGAAAAAATGCGACGGTCATAACCATTACGCGAAGTCGCGCCCTGGGTCGAGTTTCAATCGGTTTAACGTACATCGTCTCAGAAATTCAAAATACTGGCCATTCACGATGTATTCGCCCATGGTAAGTCATATGAGCATGGTTTCATGAAAAAATGCGACAGTCATAAACTTTGCTCGAAGTCACGCGCTGAGTCGAGTTTCGATCGGTTTTTCATGCACTGTCTCAGAAATTCTAAATACTGGCCATTCATGATGTATTAGCCCATGGTAAGTCGTATGAGCATGGTTTCACTAAAAAATGCGACGGTCATAAACTTTGCGCTAAGTCGAGTTTCGATCGGTTTTTCGTGCACCGTCTCGGAAATTCAAAATGCTAGCAATTCCCGACGTATTAGCCCATGAGAAGTCGTACAAGCACGCTTTCGTGAAAAAATGTGACGGACATTACGCGAAGTCGCGCCCAGAGTTGAGTTTCGATTGGTTTTACGTGCACCGTCTCGGAAATTCAAAACACTGGTCATTCACGATGTATTAGCCCATGGTAACTCGTATTAGCATGGTTTCACGAAAAAATACGACGGTCATAAACATTGCGCAAAGTCGAGATTCGATCTGTTTTTCATGCACCGTCTCAGAAATTCAAAATACTGGTCTTTCCCATCTAATTAGCCCATGGGAAGTCGTACAAGCTCGCTTTCGCAAAAAAATACGACGGTCAAAAACTTTGCTCGAAGTCGCGCGCTTAGTCGAGTTTCGATAGGTTTTTCGTGCACCGTCTCGGAAATTCAAAATGCTGGTCTTTCCCGTCTTTTTAGCCCATGGGAAGTCATACAAGCACGCTTTCACAAAAAAATACGATGGTCATAAACTTTGCGCGAACTTTGCACTGTTGAGTTTCGATCGGTTGTTCATGCACTGTCACGGAAATTCAAAATACTGGCCATTCACGATGTATTGACCCATGGTAAGTCGTATTAGCATGGTTTCACGAAAAAATGCGACGGTCATAAACTTTGCGCAGAGTCGAGATTCGATCGGTTTTACGTGCACCGTCTCGGAAATTCAAAATACTGGTCTTTCCCATCTTATTAGCCCATGGGAAGTTGTACAAGCACGCTTTCGCAAAAAAATACGACGGTCATAAACTTTGTTGCGAGAGGACCATATAGGAATAAAGGATTAAAGGGTAAAGATATTATGCGAGAGGACCATGCAAAATCAAAGGATAAGATGGTAGTGTCCCCCCAAAATCGCATGCTCTTCCTTCAATCTAGTATTGATGAAAATAATCTGTTGGAATGTTCGTGGACTTAATAAGACTGAGAAATGTCGGGAGCTTAATAGAATAATCCGATCTGCTGCATGTGATATGGTGATTCTTCTGGAAACAAAAATTAAAACTCATCGTGTTCGAGTTCAGAAGAATTTAATATAGCCTGAGGCAGAACTTTTTACTAATGATTCTCAGGATACTTATGGTCGAGTTTGGATCTTATGGCATCCAAACCTTGTTACTGCTTGGTTTATTATTGCTACTAATCAATTCATTCATCTTAAGGCAGAGGATAAATAGACTGGATGTCAATTCAATATTACCGGTATTTATGCATCTAACAGTATGTCTGACAGGAATGCTCTATGACGTGATCTGGTTAGCATTGCAAATAGTTATCCTACAGTACCTTGGGTTGTTCTCGGTGACTTTAATACTGTCAGATACACAAATGAGAAAGTGGGGGGTAGAGTGCTTTCCGAATGTCAGCTTCAACATTTTAATGATTGTATAGATACTGCTGCATTGACTGACATGAAATCTGTAGGTGATTGGTTCTCATGGAACAATCAAAGTACTGCTGAAAGAAAAATTATGGCTGAGGGAAGCCCATATTATGGAGCATCATGTAAATTTTGGAGCATCATGTAAATAAAATGCCTATTGACTGAGTCAAAGGCCTTTCATAAATCAGCTTTAAAACATATCTTTTTCCCTCTTGTTTTTTAGTATAGATCCTTAACCAAATCATTAGCAAGCAGGACATTATGATGGATACTCCTCCCTTTAAGAAAAGCAGCCTGATTAGTACTAATGACCTTATTCATGACTTTTTGTAGTCTATCTGCCAGCAACTTAGAGATAACCTTATAAATAAAGTTGCACAGTGAAATAGGACGGTAGTTCTCCAATGAATCGGCTCCATCGTTTTTAGGCACTAAAGAAATAAAAGTGTAATTCATTTCTTTAAGAATATGACCTGAGGAGAAAAAATGACGACAAGCTTTTATGACATCGTTGCCTACAATAGCCCATGCAATTTGATAGAACTCAGCTGCAAATCTGTCTGGACCAGGGCTTTTGTTCTTCGGGGACTTAAA
Organism: Ensete ventricosum; assembly: GCA_029747655.1. NCBI lineage: Eukaryota > Viridiplantae > Streptophyta > Magnoliopsida > Zingiberales > Musaceae > Ensete > Ensete ventricosum. The sequence continues at coordinate 42,382,815 of JAQQAF010000003.1, forward strand.
AATAACTTTCACAATTTCATCATCCGTTATTGAGGCATTAAGATGAGAGAGGGCTTCAGAATCAAGTCGTCTTGTAGGCCCAACATGAATATTATTAGGCTGCTGCTCCTGATTGAGTAAGGAATAAAAAAATTGCTTGGTGTAATTTTTAACCTCATCCAAATCCTCAATGAGATTACCATCTATACCTTTGCATTTTTTGATGCGATTAGTAGCCCTTCTGGTAGCAATAGCAGCATAGAAAAACTTCGTATTAGAATCCCCTAGAGTAAGCCAATGCTGTCGTGACTTTTGTTTCAAAAAGCATTCCTCCTACTTCAAAGCTTGCATAAAGTTATTTCTAACAGCAGCCTCTTTGTATATAAGATTCGCATCCAGAGGTTGAAGATTTAGCTCGCTTTGCACAGCCATAAGTTCTTTCTTGCATAACTGAACCCTATCAGTGATATTTCCAAATGTAGTTAAATTCCACTTCTTAAGTGCTGCTTTGCATGCTTTTAGTTTTTGACATAGGATGTAAGGGGGAGAACCAAATACATTAATATCCCAAGCTGACTTAATAACTTCGAGGAACTTAGGGTGAGAACTCCACATATTAAAAAATCTAAAAGGTTTCTTGACTCTGGGTAGTGCTTTATCTGCATGTATATGCATAATAGAGTGATCCGAAAATAACTTAGCACCGTACTCAAGAAGTGAATTTGGGAAAACTGCTAACCATTTCTGATTAATCAAACATCTGTCAAGTCGAGCCATAATTTTTCTTTCGGCAGTACTATGATTGTTCCTACAGATTTCATTTCAGTTAATGCAGCAGTATCTATACAATCATTAAAATGTTGAAGCTGACATTCGGAAAGCACTCTACCCCCCACTTTCTCATTTGTGTATCTGACAGTATTAAAGTCACCGAGAACAACCCAAGGTACTGTAGGATAACTATTTGCGATGCTAACCAGATCACGCCATAGAGCATTCCTGTCAGACATACTGTTAGATGCATAAATACCGGTAATATTGAATTGACATCCAGTCTGTTTATCCTCTGCCTTAAGATGAATGAATTGATTAGTAGCAGAAATAAACCAAGCAGTAACAAGGTTAGGATGCCATAAGACCCAAACTCGACCATAAGTATCCTGTGAATCATTAGTAAAAAGTTCTGCCTCAGGCCATATTAAATTCTTCTGAACTCGAACATGATGAGTTTTAATTTTTGTTTCCACAAGAATCACCATATCACATGCAGTAGATCGGATTATTCTATTGAGCTCCCGACATTTCTCAATCTTATTAAGTCCACGAACATTCCAACAGATTATTTTCGTCAATACTAGATAGAAGGAAGAGCATGCGATTTTGGGAGGACACTACCATCCTTTTTCTTATCCTTTGATTTTGCATTGTCCTCTCGCATAATATCTTTACCCTTCAATCCTTTATTCCTATATTTATCCACCTCATCCACAGCTTGCAAATGTTTAAATTTTTGCGTACCTTGAGGCAAATAGTCCTGAATAGCGGGATGTGTCGAAGAGCGATGAGTTTGGTGAGTTGCAATGTCTTGGTTCCCAAGAGATTGTTGAAATGAAATTTCCTGATTATCTGAAGGAATGATTCGTGAAGGCGAGGTTGTTATTGGGGAGTGAGAACCTTGGGAAGCTCCTGCAGTGAATGTCTCTGATATAATAGGAAAAGATGGAAGTCCTGGCTTGTCTTTCTCTTGTTCGTGTCGCTGCCCCAACGAGTCAGAGTGTTCATTCATCTTCTCCGCCATCATCACTGTTGGCACTGGAGTATCAGTGCTTGGATTAGTGGTAGTGACCACATTCTGTGGCTCTTGGCGTGGTCGGTAGACCTGTGTGATTTTTTGTGAAGGCTGTTGGCAGACACCATTTACATGTCCAAAAGATAGACAAACCTTGCATCGTTGTGGCTTCCAAGAATATGAGACTTTCACATTTCGGGTGCTCCTATCAAGATCACGGTAAGAAACATCATTCGGTAGTTCCTCATCAGAAGAAACCATTACACAAGCTCTGGCAAAGGTCAATCTCGTTTGCGAAGCCGTTGCCTTATCAATATACAATGGCTGTCTCAGGGTGCTGCAAAGCTTTGCAATAAAACGACGACCCCAGAGATGTAGTGGAAGTCCATGGAAAGAAACCCATATTGGGATAGACTGTAGACTGTCTAACTCCAATCTCACATCAGGTGCCCAGCATCGTAGTATCATTGGATTACCACGGATAGTCCAAAATCCTTCAAGGACCCGTTGTAAATCTTCTTCAGAATAAAGCCTGCATACAAAGAATCCGGTCTCCAACATATGAAGATCAAATGTTGATATTCCCCATCGAGTTCTGATGTATGAGGATAATGGGAAAAAGGATGTTCTTAGTCCAACAACGTAGCACACAATTGCCATGGACCATGTCTCAATTAGTTCGTCAGAATCAATAGCCTCATACACAGCAATCTTCTGATCAGCCTGTACTTCTGGAGCAAAAAAGTCCAGTCGAAGATCCAGACTACCTACTAGAGCCTCGAAGAGGCTACTCCAAGGCCGAGGATCTCGGGAAATAGGAGCTGGAGGTCGTGATCTAGATCGTGAACGACCTCGGGCCTGGTTCATTGAAGGAGCATCCCGTCGAGAAGAAGAAATCAGCGGTGGAACATCCTGGTGTGAAACCGGCCTAAGCTGCTGGGGAGGAACCAGCGGCTGTTGGAGAGGAGCAACCCCCTCCCGCTGTGAAGTAACCAGCGGCTGAGGAGCAACCCTCTCCCGCTGTGACTGCTGGAGAGGGGCATTCTGCTGTGAAGCAACCAGCGCAGGCCGCTGGGAAGAAGCCAGCGGAGGAGCATCCCGCTGGAACAGAGAATGCGAAGTAGAGTGCCGCGTCCGACCGCTCGCTTCCATGGCGTCGCTCGCCCTAGAGACCGCCAGGACTCACGATCATGTATGGAGCAAGAATTGAATACAGAGACCTAATAGCCCATGGGAAGTCGTACAAGATTGCTTTCTTAAAAATATACGACGGTCAAAAATTTGCTCGAAGTGGCGCGCTGAGTCGAGTTTCGATCGGATTTTCGTGCACCGTCTCGAAAATTCAAAATACTGGTCATTCACGATGTATTAGCCCATGGTAAGTCGGATGAGCATGGTTTCACGAAAAAACGCGACGACCATAAACTTTGCGCAGAGTCGAGTTTCGATCGGTTTTTCTTGCACCGTCTCGGAAATTCAAAATACTGGTCGCGCAGAGTCGAGTTTCGATCAGTTTTTCGTGCACCGTCTCGGAAATTCAAAATAGTGGTCTTTCCCGTCTTATTAGCCCATGATAAGTCGTACAAGCATGCTTTCGAAAAAACATACGACGGTCATAAACTTTGCACGAAGTCGCGCGCGAGTCGTAGTTTCGATCAGTTTTTCGTGCACCGTCTCGTAAATTCAAAATACTAGCCATTAACGATGTATTAGCCCATGGTAAGTCATATGAGCTTGGTTTCATAAAAAAATGCAACGGTCATAAACTTTGCGCAGAGTCGAGTTTCGATCGGTTTTTCGTTCACCATCTCGGAAATTCAAAATACTGGTCTTTCCCGTCTTATTATCTCATGGGAAGTCGTACAAGCACGCTTTCGCAAAAAAATACGACGGTCATAAATTTTGCGCGAACTTTGCGTAGAGTTTCGATCGGTTTTTCGTGCACCGTCACAGAAATTCAAAATACTGGCCATTCAAGATGTATTAGCCCATGGTAAGTCGTCTGAGCATGGTTTTCCGAAAAATGCGACGGTCATAAACTTTGCGCAGAGTCGAGTTTCGATCGGTTTTTCGTTCACCATCTCGGAAATTGAAAATACTGGTCTTTCCTGTCTTATTAGCCCATGGGAAGTCGTACAAGCACGCTTTCGCAAAAAAATACAACGGTCATAAACTTTACGCGAAGTCGCGCGCGAGTCGAGTTTCAAATGATTTTTCGTGCACCGTCTCAGAAATTCAAAATACTGGTCATTCACGATGTATTAGCCCATGGTAAGTCGTATGAGCATGGTTTCATGAAAAAATGTGACGGTCATAAACTTTACGCAGAGTCGAGTTTCGATCGATTTTTCGTGCACCGTCTCGGAAATTCAAAATACTGGTCTTTCCCGTCTTATTAGCCCATGGGAAGTCGTGCAAGCATGCTTTGGCAAAAAAATACGACGGTCATAAACTTTGCGCAAACTTTGCGATGAGTTGAGTTTCGATCGGTTTTTCATGCACTGTCTCGAAAATTCAAAATAATGGACATTCACAATGTATTAGCCCATGGTAAGTCATGTGAGCAAGGTTTCACGAAAAAACGTGACGGTCATAAACTTTGCGCAAATTCGAGTGTCGATCAGTTTTTCGTGCACCGTCTCGGAAATTCAAAATGCTGGTCTTTCCCGTCTTAATAGCCCATGGGAAGTCATACAAGATCGCTTTCGCAAAAAAATACGACGGAAAAAAACTTTGCTCGAAGTCGCGCGCTGAGTCGAGTTTCGATCGATTTTTCGTGCACCGTCTCGAAAATTCAAAATACTCGTCTTTCCCATCTTATTAGCCCATGGGAAGTTGTACAAGCATGCTTTCGCAAAAAAATACGATAGTCATAAGCTTTGCGCGAACTTTGCGAAGAGTTGAGTTTCGATCAGTTTTTCATGCACTGTCTGGGAAATTCAAAATACTGGACATTCACAATGTATTAGCCCATGGTAAGTCATGTGAGCAAGGTTTCACGAAAAAACATGACGGTCATAAACTTTGCGCAGATTCGAGTGTTGATCAGTTTTTCGTGCACCATCTCGAAAATTCAAAATACTGGTCTTTCCCGTCTTAATAGCCCATGGGAAGTCGTACAAGATCGCTTTCGCAAAAAAATACGACGGTCAAAAACTTTGCTCGAAGTGGCGCGCTGAGTCGAGTTTCGATCGGTTTTTCGTGCACCGTCTCAAAAATTCAAAAAATACTGGTCTTTCCCGTCTTATTAGCCCATGGGAAGTCGTACAAGCACGCCTTCGCAAAAAATACGTCGGTCATAAACTTTGCGCGAACTTTGCGATGAGTTGAGTTTCGATCGGTTTTTCATGCACTGTCTCGAAATTTCAAAATACTGGACATTCACAATGTAGCTACATGGTAAGTCATGTGAGCAAGGTTTTATGAAAAAACGTGACGGTTATAAACTTTGCGCAGATTCGAGTGTCGATCAGTTTTTCGTGCACCGTCTCGAAAATTCAAAATACTGGTCTTTCCCGTCTTAATAGCACATGGGAAGTCGTACAAGATCGTTTTCGCAAAAAAATACGACGGTCAAAAACTTGGCTCGAAGTGGCGCGCTGAGTCGAGTTTCGATCGGTTTTTCGTGCACCGTCTCGGAAATTCAAAATACTGGTCTTTCCCGCCTTATTAGCCCATGGGAAGTCGTACAAGCACGCCTTCGCAAAAAAATACGACGGTTATAAACATTGCACGAACTTTGCGATGAGTTGAGTTTCGATCGGTTTTTCATGCACTGTCTTGGAAATTCAAAATACTGGACATTCACCATGTATTAGCCCATGGTAAGTCATGTGAGCAAGGTTTCACGAAAAAACGTGACGGTCATAAACTTTGCGCAGATTCGAGTGTCGATCAGTTTTTCGTGCACCGTCTCGAAAAATTCAAAATACTGGTCTTTCCAGTCTTATCAGCCCATGAGAAATCTTCCAAGCACGCTTTCGCAAAAAAATATGTTTTTTTTTTGGTAAGTAAAGATAATGTATTTTGTAAAAGATTTGTACAAAGAAGCTTTGTGTACACAAGCCATAGACTAAAGCCTGAAGTCTCTTAGTGTAGTCGAGAAGATTGCACCCCACCTAAAGAAGGTGAAATGGGCACGCTTCATCAAACTCATCTCCAAGAGTAGCACAAGGAAGTTAATAAATAATAAAATGTAATAGCTAGACTGTTTTGGACTACTTGTGGATACATCACAAAACATATTCTTTGCCCCATATATACATTACAATCTTCATCATTTTTCGAGGGATTCTTGACGAATGGAAAAATTGAATCTTGTGAAAATCTCTTTCTCTCTTCGTGTTATGTGCTCTGTATTCAATTCTTGCTCCATACATGATCGTGAGTCCTGAAGAATCTTTATCAGAATTTGAGCTTTGTTCATGTTGTGACACTCAAAAATTCTGCCACACCTCTCCTTCCAAATCCACCAAATAGCACATCTGAATATAATTCTTGCTAGTTGTGTAAGAGGACCCTTTCTTGAGAAGCTTTGCATAAGCATTTCTAATTCATGATGCAAGTTTGGCCGTGGTAGCCTTTCGCAAAAAAATATGACTGTCATAAACTTTGCGCGAAGTCGCGCGCGAGTCGTGTTTCGATCGATTTTTCGTGCACCGTCTCGGAAATTCAAAATACTGGGCATTCACGATGTATTAGCCCATGGTAAGTCGTATGAGCATAGTTTCACGAAAAAAGGCGACGGTCATAAACTTTGCGCAGAGTCGAGTTTCGATCGGTTTTTCGTGCACCGTCTCAGAAATTCAAAATACTGGTCTTTCCCGTCTTATTAGCCCATGAGAAGTCGTACAAGCACGCTTTCGCAAAAAAATATGACGGTCATAAATTTTACACGATTTCGCACGCGGGTCGAGTTTCGATCGATTTTTCGTGCACCATCTCGAAAATTCAAAATATTGGCCATTCACGATGTATTAGCCCATGGTAAGTCGTATGAGCATGGTTTCACGAAAAAATGTGACTGTCATAAACTTTGCGCAGAGTAGAGTTTCGATCGGTTTTTCGTGCACCGTCTCGAAAATTCAAAATACTGGTCTTTCCCGTCTTAATAGCCCATGGGAAGTCGTACAAGATCGCTTTCGCAAAAAAATACGACGGTCAAAAACTTTGCTCGAAGTCGCGCGCTGAGTCGAGTTTCGATCGGTTTTTCGTGCACCGTCTCGGAAATTCAAAATACTGGTCTTTCCCGTCTTATTAGCCCATGGGAAGTCGTACAAGCACGCTTTCTCAAAAAAATACGACAGTCATAAACTTTGTACGAACGTTGCAAAGAGTTGAGTTTCGATCGGTTTTTCATGCACTGTCTCGGAAATTCAAAATACTGGACATTCACAATGTATTAGCCCATGGTAAGTCATGTGAGCAAGGTTTCACGAAAAAACGTGACGGTCATAAACTTTGCGCAGATTCGAGTGTCGATCAGTTTTTCGAGCACCGTCTCGAAAATTCAAAATACTGGTCTTTCCCGTCTTAATAGCCCATGGGAAGTCGTACAAGATCGCTTTCGCAAAAAAATACGAAGGTCAAAAACTTTGCTCGAAGTCGCGCGCTGAGTCGAGTTTCGATCGGTTTTTCGTGCACCGTCTCGGAAATTCAAAATACTGGTCTTTCCCTTCTTATTAGCCCATGGGAAGTCATACAAGCACGCCTTCGCAAAAAAATACGACGGTCAGAAACTTTGCACGAACTTTGCGATGAGTTGAGTTTCGATCGGTTTTTCATGCACTGTCTCGGAAATTCAAAATACTGGACATTCACCATGTATTAGCCCATGGTAAGTCATGTGAGCAAGGTTTCACGAAAAAATGTGACGGTCATAAACTTTGCGCAGATTCGAGTGTCGATCGGTTTTTCGTGCACCGTCTCGGAAATTCAAAATACTGGTCTTTCCCGTCTTATTAGCCAATGGGAAGTTGTACAAGCACGCTTTCGCAAAAAAATATGACGGTCATAAACTTTGCGCGATGTCGCGCGCTGTGTCCAGTTTCGATTGGTTTTACGTACACCATCTCGGAAATTCAAAATACTGGCCATTCACGATTTATAAGCCCATGGTAAGTCGTATGAGCATAGTATCACTAAAAAACGCGACGGTCACAAACTTTGTGCAGAGTCGAGTTTCGATCGGTTTTTCGTGCACCGTCTCGGAAATTCAAAATACATGTCTTTCCCGTCGTATTAGCCCATGGGAAGTCGTACAAGCACGCATTCGCAAAAAATTATGACGGTCATAAACTTTGCGCGATGTCGCGCGCTGTGTCCACTTTCGATTGGTTTTACGTGCACCATCTCGAAAATTCAAAATACTGGCCATTCACGATGTATTAGCCCATGGTAAGTCGCATGAGCATGGTTTCACGAAAAATCGCGACCGTCATAATCTTTGCGAGAGTCGAGTTTCGATCGGTTTTTCGTGCACCGTCTCGGAAATTCAAAATACTAGTCTTTCCCGTCTTATTAGCCCATGGGAAGTCGTACAAGCACGCATTCGCAAAAAAATACGACGGTCGTAAACTTTGCACGAACTTTGCGCAAAGTCGAGTTTCGATCGGTTCTTCGTGCACCGTCACAGAAATTCAGAATACTGGCCAATCAAGATGTATTAGCCCATGGGAAGTCGTAGACGCATCTTCTCTGTATCGTTCCAATTTTATCGGATGTCTCCGAAGAGACAAGTCGTAGACGCATGCTTTCACAAAAAAATACGACGGTCATAAACTTTGCTCGATGTTGCGCGCGGGTCGAGTTTCTTTCGGTTTTTCGTGCACCGTCTCGGAAATTCAAAATACTGGCCATTCACGATGTATTAGCCCATGGTAAGTCGTATGAGCATGGTTTCACGGAAAAATGCGACCGTCATAATCTTTGCGAGAGTCGAGTTTCGATCGGTTTTTCGTGCACCGTCTCAGAAATTCAAAATACTGGTCTTTCCCGTCTTATTAGCCCATTGGAAGTCGTACAAGCTCGCTTTCACAAAAAAATACGACGGTCAAACACTTTGCGCGAAGTCGCACTCTGTGTCGAGTTTCGATTGGTTATACGTGCACCATCTTGGAAATTCAAAATACTGGCCATTCACGTTGTATTAGCCCATGGTAAGTCGTATGAGCATAGTTTCACGAAAAAATGCGACGGTCATAAACTTTGCGCTGAGTCGAGTTTCGATCGGTTTTTCGTGCACCGTCTCGAAAATTCAAAATACTGGCCATTCACGATGTATTAGCCCATGGTAAGTCGTATGAGCATGGTTTCACGAAAACACGCCGACGGTCATAAACTTTGCGCAGAGTCGAGTTTCGATCGGTTTATCGTGCACCGTCTCGGAAATTCAAAATACTGGTCTTTCCCGTCTTATTAGCCAATGGGAAGTTGTACAAGCACGCTGTCGCAAAAAAATATGACGGTCACAAACTTTGCGCGATGTCACGCGCTGTGTCCAGTTTCGATTGGTTTTACGTGCTCCATCTCGGAAATTCAAAATACTGGCCATTCACGATTTATTAGCCCTTGGTAAGTCGTATGAGCATAGTATCACTAAAAAACGCGACGGTCACAAACTTTGTGCAGAGTCGAGTTTCGATCGGTTTTTCGTGCACCGTCTCGGAAATTCAAAATACATGTCTTTCCCGTCGTATTAGCCCATGGGAAGTCGTACAAGCACGCTTTCGCAAAAAATTATGACGGTCATAAACTTTGCGCGATGTCGCGCGCTGTGTCCATTTTCGATTGGTTTTACGTGCACCATCACGGAAATTCAAAATACTGGCCATTCACGATGTATTAGCCCATGGTAAGTCGGATGAGCATGGTTTCACGAAAAAACGCGACCGTCATAATCTTTGCGAGAGTCGAGTTTCGATCGGTTTTTCGTGCACCGTCTCGGAAATTCAAAATACTAGTTTTTCCCGTCTTATTAGCCCATGGGAAGTCGTACAAGCACGCTTTCGCAAAAAAATACGACGGTCATAAACTTTGCACGAACTTTGCGCAAAGTCGAGTTTCGATCGGTTCTTCGTGCACCGTCACAGAAATTCAGAATACTGGCCAATCAAGATGTATTAGCCCATGGGAAGTCGTAGACGCATGCTTTCACAAAAAAATACGACGGTCATAAACTTTGCTCGATGTTGCGCGCGGGTCGAGTTTCTTTCGGTTTTTCGTGCACCGTCTCGGAAATTAAAAATACTGGCCATTCACGATGTATTAGCCCATGGTAAGTCATATGAGCATGGTTTCACGAAAAAATGCGACCGTCATAATCTTTGCGAGAGTCGAGTTTCGATCGGTTTTTCGTGCACCGTCTCGGAAATTCAAAATACTGGTCTTTCCCGTCTTATTAGCCCATTGGAAGTCGTACAAGCTCGCTTTCACAAAAAAATACGACGGTCAAACACTTTGCGCGAAGTCGCACGCTGTGTCGAGTTTCGATTGGTTATACGTGCACCATCTTGGAAATTCAAAATACTGGTCATTCACGTTGTATTAGCCCATGGTAAGTCGTATGAGCATAGTTTCACGAAAAAATGCGACGGTCATAAACTTTACGCTGAGTCAAGTTTCGATCGGTTTTTCGTGCACCGTCTCGAAAATTCAAAATACTGGCCATTAACGATGTATTAGCCCATGGTAAGTCGGATGAGCATGGTTTCACGAAAACACGCCGACGGTCATAAACTTTGAGCAGAGTCGAGTTTCGATCGGTTTTTCGTGCACCGTCTCGGAAATTCAAAATACTGGTCTTTCCCGTCTTATTAGCCAATGGGAAGTTGTACAAGCACGCTTTCGCAAAAAAATATGACGGTCATAAACATTGCGCGATGTCACGCGCTGAGTCCAGTTTCGATTGGTTTTACGTGCACCATCTCGGAAATTCAAAATACTGGCCATTCACGATTTATTAGCCCATGGTAAGTCGTATGAGCATAGTTTCACTAAAAAATGCGACGGTCACAAACTTTGTGCAGAGTCGAGTTTCGATCGGTTTTTCGTGCACCGTCTCGGAAATTCAAAATACATGTCTTTCCCGTCGTATTAGCCCATGGGAAGTCATACAAGCACGCTTTCGCAAAAAATTAAGACGGTCATAAACTTTGCGTGATGTCGCGCGCTGTGTCCTGTTTCGATTGGTTTTACGTGCACCATCTCGGAAATTCAAAATACTGGCCATTCCCTATGTATTAGCCCATGGTAAGTCGGATGAGCATGGTTTCACGAAAAAATGCGACCGTCATAATCTTTGCGAGAGTCAAGTTTCGATCGGTTTTTCGTGCACCGTCTCTGAAATTCAAAATACTGGTCTTTCCCATCTTATTAGCCCATGGGAAGTCGTACAAGCATGCTTTCGCAAAAAAATACGACGGTCATAAACTTGGCGCGATGTCGCGCGCGGGTCGAGTTTCGATCGGTTTTTCGTGCACCGTCTCGGAAATTCAAAATACTGGCCATTCACGATGTATTAGCCCGTGGTAAGTCGTATGAGCATGGTTTCACGAAAACACGCCGACGGTCATAAACTTTACGCAGAGTCGAGTTTCGATCGGTTTTTCGTGCACCGTCTCGGAAATTCAAAATACGGGTCTTTCACGTCTTATTAGCCCATGGGAAGTTGTACACGCTCGCTTTCGCAAAAAAATACGACGGTCAAAAACTTTGCGCGAAGTCGCGCGCTGTGTCGAGTTTCGATTGGTTTTACGTGCACCATCTCGGAAATTCAAAATACTGGCCATTCACGTTGTATTAGCCCATGGTAAGTCGTATGAGCATAGTTTCACGAAAAAACGCGACGGTCATAAACTTTGCGCTGAGTCGAGTTTCGATCGGTTTTTCGTGCACCGTCTCGAAAATTCAAAATACTGGCCATTAACGATGTATTAGCCCATGGTAAGTCGGATGAGCATGGTTTCACGAAAACACGCCGACGGTCATAAACTTTGAGCAGAGTCGAGTTTCGATCGGTTTTTCGTGCACCGTCTCGGAAATTCAAAATACTGGTCTTTCCCGTCTTATTAGCCAATGGGAAGTTGTACAAGCACGCTTTCGCAAAAAAATACGACGGTCAAAAACTTTGCGCGAAGTCACGCGCTGAGTCCAGTTTCGATTGGTTTTACGTGCACCATCTCGGAAATTCAAAATACTGGCCATTCACGATTTATTAGCCCATGGTAAGTCGTATGAGCATAGTTTCACTAAAAAATGCGACGGTCACAAACTTTGTGCAGAGTCGAGTTTCGATCGGTTTTTCGTGCACCGTCTCGGAAATTCAAAATACATGTCTTTCCCGTCGTATTAGCCCATGGGAAGTCATACAAGCACGCTTTCGCAAAAAATTAAGACGGTCATAAACTTTGCGTGAAGTCGCGCGCTGTGTCCTGTTTCGATTGGTTTTACGTGCACCATCTCGGAAATTCAAAATACTGGCCATTCCCTATGTATTAGCCCATGGTAAGTCGGATGAGCATGGTTTCACGAAAAAATGCGACCGTCATAATCTTTGCGAGAGTCAAGTTTCGATCGGTTTTTCGTGCACCGTCTCTGAAATTCAAAATACTGGTCTTTCCCATCTTATTAGCCCATGGGAAGTCGTACAAGCATGCTTTCGCAAAAAAATACGACGGTCATAAACTTTGCGCGATGTCGCGCGCGGGTCGAGTTTCGATCGGTTTTTCATGCACCGTCTCGGAAATTCAAAATACTGGCCATTCACGATGTATTAGCCCATGGTAAGTCGTATGAGCATGGTTTCACGAAAACACGCCGACGGTCATAAACTTTACGCAGAGTCGAGTTTCGATCGGTTTTTCGTGCACCGTCTCGGAAATTCAAAATACTGGTCTTTCCCGTCTTATTAGCCAATGGGAAGTTGTACAAGCACGCTTTCGCAAAAAAATATGACGGTCATAAACTTTGCGCGATGTCGCGCGCTGTGTCCAGTTTCGATTGGTTTTACGTGCACCATCTCGGAAATTCAAAATACTGGCCATTCACGATTTATTAGCCCATGGTAAGTCGTATGAGCATAGTTTCACTAAAAAACGCGACGGTCACAAACTTAGTGCAGAGTCGAGTTTCGATCAGTTTTTCGTGCACCGTCTCGGAAATTCAAAATACATGTCTTTCCCGTCGTATTAGCCCATGGGAAGTCGTACAAGCACGCTTTCGCAAAAAATTAAGACGGTCATAAACTTTGCGCGATGTCGCGCGCTGTGTCCAGTTTCGATTGGTTTTACGTGCACCATCTTGGAAATTTAAAATACAGGCCATTCACGATGTATTAGCCCATGGTAAGTCGGATGAGCATGGTTTCACGAAAAAACGCGACCGTCATAATCTTTGCGAGAGTAGAGTTTCGATCGGTTTTTCGTGCACCGTCTCGGAAATTCAAAATACTGGTCTTTCCCGTCTTATTAGCCCATGGGAAGTCGTACAAGCACGCTTTCACAAAAAAATACGACGGTCATAAACTTTGCACGAACTTTGCGCAAAGTCGAGTTTCGATCGGTTCTTCGTGCACCGTCACAGAAATTCAGAATACTGGCCAATCAAGATGTATTAGCCCATGGGAAGTCGTAGACGCATGCTTTCACAAAAAAATACGACGGTCATAAACTTTGCTCGATGTTGCGCAAGGGTTGAGTTTCTTTCGGTTTTTCGTGCACCGTCTCGGAAATTCAAAATACTGGCCATTCACGATGTATTAGCCCATGGTAAGTCGTATGAGCATGGTTTCACGAAAAAATGCGACCGTCATAAACTTTGCGAGAGTCGAGTTTCGATCGGTTTTTCGTGCATCGTCTCGGAAATTCAAAATACTGGTCTTTCCCGTCTTATTAGCCCATTGGAAGTCGTACAAGCTCGCTTTCACAAAAAAATACGACGGTCAAACACATTGCGCGAAGTGCACGCTGTGTCGAGTTTCGATTGGTTATACGTGCACCCTCTCGGAAATTCAAAATACTGGCCATTCACGTTGTATTAGCCCATGGTAAGTCGTATGAGCATAGTTTCACGAAAAAATGCGACGGTCATAAACTTTGCGCTGAGTCGAGTTTCGATCGGTTTTTCGTGCACCGTCTCAAAAATTCAATATACTGGTCATTCACGATGTATTAGCCCATGGTAAGTCGGATGAGCATGGTTTCACGAAAAAACGCGACGGCCATAAACTTTACGCAGAGTCGAGTTTCGATCGGTTTTTCATGCACCGTCTCCGAAATTCAAAATACTGGTCACGCAGAGTCGAGTTCGATCAGTTTTTCGTGCACCGTCTCGAAAATTCAAAATAGTGGTCTTTCCCGTCTTATTAGCCCATGAGAAGTCGTACAAGCATGCTTTCGATAAAAAATACGACGGTCATAAACTTTGCACGAAGTCGTGCGCGATCGCGAGTCGTAGTTTCGATCGGTTTTTCGTGCACCGTCTCGTAAATTCAAAATACTAGCCATTAACGATGTATTAGCCCATGGTAAGTCAAATGAGCTTGGTTTCACGAAAAAATGCAACGGTCATAAACTTTGAGCAGAGTCGAGTTTCGATCGGTTTTTCGTGCACCTTCTCGAAAATTCAAAATACTGGTCTTTCCCATCTTATTATCCCATGGGAAGTCGTACAAGCAGACTTTCGAAAAAAAATACGACGGTCATAAACTTTGCGCGAACTTTGCGCAGAGTCGAGTTTCGATCGATTTTTCTAGCACCGTCTCAGAAATTCAAAATAATGGTCTTTCCCATCTTATTAGCCCATGAGAAGCCGTACAAGCACGCTTTCACAAAAAAATACGACGGTCATAAACTTTGCGCGAAGTCGCGCGCGAGTCGTGTTTCGAACGGTTTTTCGTGCACCATCTCAGAAATTCAAAATACTGGCCATTCTCGATGTATTAGCCCATGGTAAGTCATATGAGCATGGTTTCATGAAAAAACGCGACGGTCATAAACTTTGCGCAGAGTCGAGTTTCGATCGGTTTTTCATGCACCGTCTCCGAAATTGAAAATACTGGTCGCGCAGAGTCGAGTTCGATCAGTTTTTCATGCACCGTCTCGGAAATTCAAAATACTGGTCTTTCCCATCTTATTAGCCCATGGGAAGTCGTACAAGCAGACTTTCGCAAAAAAATACGATGGTCATAAACTTTGCGCGAACTTTGCGCAGAGTCGAGTTTCGATCGATTTTTCTAGCACCGTCTCAGAAATTCAAAATAATGGTCTTTCCCATCTTATTAGCCCATGAGAAGCCGTACAAGCACGCTTTCACAAAAAAATACGACGGTCATAAACTTTGCGCGAAGTCGCGCGCGAGTCGTGTTTCGAACGGTTTTTCGTGCACCGTCTCAGAAATTCAAAATACTGGCCATTCACGATGTATTAGCCCATGGTAAGACGTATGAGCATGGTTTCACGAAAAAACGTGACGGCCATAAACTTTACGCAGAGTCGAGTTTCGATCAGTTTTTCATGCACCGTCTCCGAAATTCAAAATACTGGTCGCGCAGAATCAAGTTCGATCAGTTTTTCGTGCACCGTCTCGGAAATTCAAAATAGTGGTCTTTCCCGTCTTATTAGCCCATGAGAAGTCGTACAAGCATGCTTTCGAAAAAAATACGACGGTCATAACCTTTGCACGAAGTCGTGCGCGATCGCGAGTCGTAGTTTCGATCGGTTTTTCGTGCACCGTCTCGTAAATTCAAAATACTAGCCATTAACGATGTATTAGCCCATGGTAAGTCGTATGAGCTTGGTATCACAAAAAAATGCAACGGTCATAAACTTTGAGCAGAGTCGAGTTTCGATCGGTTTTTCGTGCACCGTCTCGGAAATTCAAAATACTGGTCTTTACCATCTTATTAGCCCTTGGGAAGTCGTACAAGTAGACTTTCGCAAAAAAATACGACGGTCATAAACTTTGCGCGAACTTTGCGCAGAGTCGAATTTCGATCAATTTTTCTAGCACCGTCTCAGAAATTCAAAATAATGGTCTTTCCCATCTTATTAGCCCATGAGAAGCCGTACAAGCACGCTTTCACAAAAAAATACGACGGTCATAAACTTTGCGCGAAGTCGCGCGCGAGTCGTGTTTCGAACGGTTTTTCGTGCACCGTCTCAGAAATTCAAAATACTAGCCATTCACGATGTATTAGCCCATGGTAAGTCGTATGAGCATGGTTTCATGAAAAAACGCGACGGTCATAAACTTTGCGCAGAGTCGAGTTTCGATCGATTTTTCGTGCACCGTCACGGAAATTCAAAATACTAGCCATTCACGATGTATTAGCCCATGGTAAGTCGTATGAGCATGGTTTCACGAAAAAATGCGACGGTTATATTCTTTGCGAGAGTCGAGTTTCGATCGGTTTTTCGTGCACCGTCTCCGAAATTCAAAATACTGGTCTTTCCGTCTTATTAGCCCATGGGAAGTCGGATGAGCATGGTTTCACGAAAAATCGCGACGGTCATAATCTTTGCGAGAGTAGAGTTTCGATTGGTTTTTCGTGCACCGTCTCGGAAATTCACAATACGGGCCATTCACGATGTATTAGCCCATGGTAAGTCGTATGAGCATGGTTTCACGAAAAAAGGCAACGGTCATAAACTTTGCGCTGAGTGAAGTTTCGATCGGTTTTTCGTGCACCGTCTCAAAAATTCAAAATACTGGCCATTCACGATGTATTAGCCCATGGTAAGTCGGATGAGCATGGTTTCACGAAAAATCGTGACGGCCATAAACTTTGCGCAGAGTCGAGTTTCGATCGGTTTTTCGTGCGCCGTCTCGGAAATTCAAAATACTGGTCTTTCCCATCTTATTAGCCCATGGGATGTCGTACAAGCACACTTTCGCAAAAAAATACGACGGTCATAAACTTTGCGCGAACTTTGCGCAGAGTCGAGTTTCGATCGGTTTTTCGTGCACCGTCACAGAAATTCAAAATACTGACCATTCATGATGTATTAGCCCATGGTAAGTCGTCTGAGCATGGTTTCACGAAAAAATGCGACGGTCATAAACTTTGCGCAGAGTCGACTTTCGATCGGTTTTTCGTTCACCGTCTTTGAAATTCAAAATACTGGTCTTTCCCGTCTTATTAGCCTATGTGAAGTCTTACAAGCACGCTTTCGCAAAAAATGCGACGGTCATAAACATTGCGAAGACTCGAGTTTCGATCGGTGTTTCGTGCACCTTCTCGGATATTCAAAATACTGGCCATTCACGATGTGTTAGCCCATGGTAAGTCGTATGAGCATGGTTTCACGAAAAAACGTGACGGTCATAAACTTTGCGCTGAGTGGAGTTTCGATCGGTTTTTCGTTCATTCTCTCAAAAATTCAAAATACGGGCCATTCACGATATATTATCCCATGGTAACTCGTATGAGCCTGGTTTCACGAAAAAACGTGACGGTCATAAACTTTGCGCAGAGTCGAGTTTCGATCGGTTTTTCGTGCACTGTCTCGGAAATTCAAAATACTGGACTTTCCCGTCTTATTAGCCCATGGGAAGTTGTACAAGCACGCTATCACGAAAAAATGCGACGGTCATAAACATTACGCGAAGTCGCGCCTTGGGTCGAGTTTCAATCGGTTTAACGTACACCGTCTCGGAAATTCAAAATACTGGCCATTCACGATGTATTCGCCCATGGTAAGTCATATGAGCATGGTTTCATGAAAAAACGTGACGGTCATAAACTTTGCTCGAAGTCACGCGCTGAGTCGAGTTTCGATCGGTTTTTCATGCACTGTCTCGGAAATTCAAAATACTGGCCATTCATGATGTACTAGCCCATGGTAAGTCGTATGAGCATGGTTTCACGAAAAAACGCGACGGTCATAAACTTTGCGCAGAGTCGAGTTTCGATCGGTTTTTCGTGCACCGTCTCGGAAATTTAAAATACTAGCAATTCCTGACATATTAGCCCATGAGAAGTCGTACAAGCACGCTTTCGTGAAAAAATGTGACGGACATTACGCGTAGTCGCGCCCAGAGTTGAGTTTCGATTGGTTTTACGTGCACCGTCTCGGAAATTCAAAACACTGGCCATTCACGATGTATTAGGCTATGGTAACTCGTATTAGCATGGTTTCACGAAAAAATGCGACGGTCATAAACATTGCGCAGAATCAAGTTTCGATGGGTTTTTCATGCACCATTTCGGAAATTCAAAATACTGGTCTTCCCCGTCTTATTAGCCCATGAGAAGACGTACAAGCATGCTTTCGTAAAAACATACGACAGTCATAAACTTTTCACGAAGTCGCGCGCGACTCGAGTTTCGATCGGTTATTCGTGCACCATCTCGGAAATTCAAAATACTGGCCATTAACGATGTATTAGCCCATGGTAAGTCGTATGAGCTTGGTTTCACGAAAAAATGTGACAGTCATAAACTTTGCGCAGAGTCGAGTTTCGATCATTTTTTCGTACACCGTCCCGGAAATTCATAATACTGGTCTTTCCCGTCTTATTAGCCTATGGGAAGTAGTACAAGCACGCTTTCGCAAAAAAATACAATGGTTATAAACATTGCGCGAACTTTGCGCAGAGTCGAGTTTCGATCGGTTTTTCGTGCACCATCTCGGAAATTCCAAATACTGGCCATTCACGATGTATTAGACCATGGTAAGTCGTATGAGCATGGTTTCACGAAAAAATGCGACGGTCATAAACTTTGCGCAGAGTCGAGATTCGATCGGTTTTTCGTGCACCATCTTGGAAATTCAAAATACTGGTCTTTCCCGTCTTAATAGCCCATGGGAAGTCGTACAAGCTCGCTTTCGCAAAAAAATACGACGGTCAAAAACTTTGCTCGAAGTCGCGCGCTGAGTCGAGTTTCGATCGGTTTTTCGTGCACTGTCTCAGAAATTCAAAATTCTGGTCTTTCCTGTCTTATTAGCCCATGGGAAGTCGTACACGCTCGCTTTCGGAAAAAAATACGACGATCAAAAACTTTGCGCGAAGTCGCGCGCTGTGTCGAGTTTCGATTGGTTTTACGTGCACCATCTCGGAAATTCAAAATACTGGCCATTCACGTTGTATTAGCCCATGGTAAGTCGTATGAGCATAGTTTCACGAAAAAACGTGACGGTCATAAACTTTGCGCTGAGTCGAGTTTCGATCGGTTTTTCGGTGCACCGTCTCAAAACTTCAAAATACTGGCCATTCACGATGTATTAGCCCATGGTAAGTCAGATGAGCATGGTTTCACGAAAAAATGCGACGGCCATAAACTTTGCGCAGAGTCGAGTTTCGATTGGTTTTTCTTGCACCGTCTCGAAAATTCAAAATACTGGTCGCGCGGAGTCGAGTTTCGATCAGTTTTTCGTGCACCGTCTCGGAAATTCAAAATACTGGTCTTTCTAGTCTTATTAGCCCATGGGAAGTCGTACAAGCACGCTTTCGCAAAAAAATACTACGGTCATAAACTTTGCGCGAACTTTGCGCAAAGTCGAGTTTCGATCGGTTTTTCGTGCACCGCCACAGAAATTCAAAATACTGGCCATTCAAGATGTATTAGCCCATGGTAAGTCGTCTAAGCATGGTTTCACGAAAAAACGCGACGGTCATAAACTTTGCGCAGAGTCGAGTTTCGATCGATTTTTCGTTCACCGTCTCGGAAATTCAAAATACTGGTCTTTCCCGTCTTATTAGGCCATGGGAAGTCGTACAAGCACGCTTTCGCAAAAAAATACAACGGTCATAAACTTTGCGCGAAGCCGGCGCGCGAGTCGAGATTCAAACGGTTTTTCGTGTGCACCATCTCAGAAATTCAAAATACTGGCCATTCACGATGTATTAGCCCATGGTAAGTCGTATGAGCATGGTTTCACGAAAAAACGCGATGGTCATAAACTTTGCGCTGAGTCGAGTTTCGATCGGTTTTTCGTGCACCGTCTCAAAAATTCAAAATCCTGGCCATTCACGATGTATTAGCCCATGGTAAGTCGGATGAGCATGGTTTCACGAAAAAACACGACGGCCATAAACTTTGCGCAGAGTCGAGTTTCGATCGGTTTTTTCTTGCACCGTCTCGAAAATTCAAAATACTGGTCGCGCGGAGTCGAGTTTTGATCAGTTTTTCGTGCACCGTCTCGGAAATTCAAAATACTGGTCTTTCCAATCTTATTAGCCCATCGGAAGTCGTACAAGCACGCTTTCGTAAAAAAATACTACGGTCATAAACTTTGCGCGACCTTTGCGCAAAGTCGAGTTTCGATCAGTTTTTCATGCACCGCCACAGAAATTCAAAATACTGGCCATTCAAGATGTATTAGCCCATGGTAAGTCGTCTGAGCATGGTTTCACGAAAAAACGCGACTGTCATAAACTTTGCGCAGAGTCGAGTTTCGATCGATTTTTCGTTCGCCGTCTCGGAAATTCAAAATACTGGTCTTTCCCATCTTATTAGCCCATGGGAAGTCGTACAAGCACGCTTTCGCAAAAAAATACAACGGTCATAAACTTTGCGCGAAGCCGCGCGCGAGTCGAGATTCAAACGGTTTTTCGTGCACCATCTCAGAAATTCAAAATACTGGCCATTCACGATGTATTAGCCCATGGTAAGTCGTATGAGCATGGTTTCACGAAAAAATGCGACGGTCATAAACTTTGCGCATAGTCGAGTTTCGATCGATTTTTTTGTGCAGCATCTCGGAAATTCAAAATACTGGTCTTTCCCATGTTATTAGCCCATGGGAAGCCGTACAAGCACGCTTTCACAAAAAAATACGACGGCCATAAACTTTGCGCGAAATCGCGCGCGAGTCATGTTTCGAACGATTTTTCGTGCACCGTGTCAGAAATTCAAAATACTGGCCATTCTCGATGTACTAGCCCATGGTAAGTCGTATGAGCATGATTTCATGAAAAAATGCGACGGTCATAAACTTTGCGCAGAGTCGAGTTTCGATCGATTTTTCTTTCACCGTCTCGGAAATTAAAAATACTGGTCTTTCCCGTCTTATTAGCCCATGGGAAGTCGTACAAGCACGCTTTCGCAAAAAAATACGACGGTCATAAACGTTGCGCGATGTCGCTCGCGGGTCGAGTTTCGATCGGTTTTTCGTGCACCGTCTCGTACATTCAAAATACTAGCCATTAACGATGTATTAGCCCATGGCAAGTCGTATGAGCTTGGTTTCACGAAAAAACGCAACGGTCATAAACTTTGCGCAGAGTCGAGTTTCGATCGGTTTTTCGTGCATCGTCTCGGAAATTCAAAATACTGGTCTTTCCCATCTTATTAGCCCATGGGAAGTCGTACAAGCACGCTTTCGTAAAAAAATACGATGGTCATAATGTTTGCGCGAACTTTGCGCAAAGTCGAGTTTCGATCGGTTTTTCGTGCACCGTCACAGAAATTCAAAATACTGGCCATTCAAGATGTATTAGCCCATGATAAGTCATCTGAGCATGGTTTCACGAAAAAATGTGACGGTCATAAACTTTGCGCAGATTCGAGTGTCGATCAGTTTTTCGTGCACCGTCTCGGAAAATTCAAAATACTGGTCTTTCCCGTCTTATTAGCCCAAGGGAAGTCGACCAAGCACGCTTTCGCAAAAAAATACGACGGTCATAAAGTTTGCGCGAACTTTGCGCAAAGTCGAGTTTCGATCGGTTTTTCGTGCATCGTCACAGAAATTCAAAATACTGGCCATTCAAGATGTATTAGCCCATGGTAAGTCATCTGAGCATGGTTTCACGAAAAAATGCAACGGTCATAAACATTGCGCAGAGTCGAGTTTCGATCAATTTTTCGTTCACAGTCTCGAAAATTCAAAATACTGGTCTTTCCCGTCTAATTTGCCCATTGGAAGTCGTACAAGCACGCGTTCGCATAAAAATACAACGGTCATAAACTTTGCACGAAGTCGCACGCGAGTCGAGTTTCGAACGGTTTTTCGTGCACCGTCTCAGAAATTCAAAATACTAGCCATTCACGATGTATTAGCCCATGGTAAGTCGCATGAGCATGGTTTCATGAAAAAACACGACGGTCATAAACTTTGCGCAGAGTCGAGTTTCGATCGATTTTTCGTGCACCGTCTCGGAAATTCAAAATACTGGTCTTTTCCCGTCTTATTAGCCCATGGGAAGCCGTACAAGAACGGTTTCACAAAAAAATATGATGGTCATAAACTTTGCGCGAAGTCGCGCGCGAGTCGTGTTTCGAACGGTTTTTCGTGCACCGTCTCAGAAATTCAAAATACTGGTCATTCACGATGTATTAGCCCATGGTAAGTCGTATGAGCATGGTTTCATGAAAAAACGTGACGGACATAAACTTTGTGCAGAGTCGAGTTTCGATCGATTTTTCGGTGCACCGTCTCGGAAATTCAAAATACTGGTCTTTCCCGTCTTATTAGCCCATGGGAAGTCGTACGAGCTCGCTTTCGCAAAAAAATATGACGGTCATAAACTTTGCGCGATGTCGCGCGCTGTGTCCAGTTTCGATTGGTTTTACGTGCACCATCGCGGAAATTCAAAATACTGGCCATTCACGATGTATTAGCCCATGGTAAGTCGGATGCGCATGGTTTCACGAAAAAACGCGACCGTCATAATCTTTGCTAGAGTCGAGTTTCGATCGGTTTTTCGTGCACCGTCTCAGAAATTCAAAATACTGGTCTTTCCCGTCTTATTAGCCCATTGGAAGTCGTACAAGCACGCTTTCGCAAAAAAATACGACGGTAATAAACTTTGCGCGAACTTTGCGATGAGTTGAGTTTCGATTGGTTTTTCATGCACTGTCTCGGAAATTCAAAATACTGGACATTCACAATGTATTAGTCCATGGTAAGTCATGTGAGCAAGGTTTCACGAAAAAACGTGACGGTCATAAACTTTGCGCAGATTCGTGTCTCGATCAGTTTTTCGTGCACCGTCTCAGAAATTCAAAATACCGGTCTTTCCCGTCTTAATAGCCCATGGGAAGTCGTACAAGATCGCTTTCGCAAAAAAATACGACGGTCAAAAACTTTGCTCGAAGTCGTGCTCTGAGTCGAGTTTCGATCAGTTTTTCGTGCACCGTCTCGGAAATTCAAAATACTGGTCTTTCCCATCTTATTAGCCCATGGGAAGTCGTATAAGCACGCTTTCGTAAAAAAATACGACGGTCATAAACTTTGCGCGAACTTTGCGAAGAGTTGAGTTTCGATCGATTTTTCATGCACTGTCTCATAAATTCAAAATACTGGACATTCACAATGTATTAGCCCATGGTAAGTCATGTGAGCAAGGTTTCACGAAAAAACGTGACGGTCATAAACTTTGCACAGATTCGAGTGTCGATCAGTTTTTCATGCACCGTCTCGAAAATTCAAAATACTGGTCTTTCCCGTCTTAATAGCCCATGGGAAGTCGTACAAGATCGCTTTCGCAAAAAAATACGACGGTCAAAAACTTTGCTCGAAGTCGCGCGCTGAGTCGAGTTTCGATCGGTTTTTCATGCACCGTCTCGGAAATTCAAAATACAGGTCTTTCCCGTTTTATTAGCCCATGGGAAGTCGTACAAGCACGCCTTCGCAAAAAAATACGACGGTCATAAACTTTGCGCGAACTTTGCGATGAGTTAGAGTTTCGATCGGTTTTTCATGCACTGTCTCGGAAATTCAAAATACTGGATATTCACCATGTATTAGCCCATGGTAAATCATGTGAGCAAGTTTTCACGAAAAAATGTGACGGTCATAAACTTTGCGCAGATTCGAGTTTCGATCAGTTTTTCGTGCATCGTCTCGGAAAATTCAAAATACTGGTCTTTCCCGTCTTATTAGCCCAAGGGAAGTCGACCATTCACGCTTTCTAAAAAAAATATGATGGTCATAAACTTTACGCGAAGTCGCGCGCGAGCCGAGTTTCGATCGGTTTTTCGTGCACCGTCTCGGAAATTCAAAATACTGGCCATTCACGATGTATTAGCCCATGGTAAGTCGTATGAGCATGGTTTCATGAAAAAACACGACGGTCATAAACCTTACGCAGAGTCGAGTTTCGATCGGGTTTTCGTGCACCGTCTTGGAAATTCAAAATACTGGTCTTTCCCGTCTTATAGCCCATGGGAAGTCGTAAAAGCATGCTTTCGTAAAAAAATACGACGGTCATAAACTTTGCGCGATGTCGCGCGCGGGTCGAGTTTCGATCGGTTTTTCGTGCACCGTCTCGGAAATTCAAAATACTGGCCATTCACGATGTATTAGCCCATGGTAAGTCGTATGAGCATGGTTTCACGAAAAAACGCGACGGTCATAAACTTTGCACAGAGTCGAGTTTCGATCGGTTTTTCGTGCACCGTCTCAGAAATTTAAAATACTGGTCTTTCCTGTCTTATTAGCCCAATGGAAGTAGTACAAGCACGCTTTCGCAAAAAAATACGACGGTCATAAACTTTGCGCGAACTCGCGTGCTGTGTCTAGTTTCGATTGGTCTTACGTGCACCATCTCGGAAATTCAAAATACTGGCCATGCACGATGTATTCCCCCATGGTAAGTCGTATGAGCATAGTTTCACTAAAAAACGCGACGGTCATAAACTTTGCGCAGAGTCGATTTTCGATCAGTTTTTCGTGCACCGTGTCGAAAATTCAAAATACTGGTCTTTCCCGTCTTATTAGCCCATGGGAAGTCGTACGAGCTCGCTTTCGCAAAAAAATATGACGGTCATAAACTTTGCGCGATGTCGCGCGCTGTGTCCAGTTTCGATTGGTTTTACGTGCACCATCGCGGAAATTCAAAATACTGGCCATTCACGATGTATTAGCCCATGGTAAGTCGGATGCGCATGGTTTCACGAAAAAACGCGACCGTCATAATCTTTGCTAGAGTCGAGTTTCGATCGGTTTTTTCGTGCACCGTCTCAGAAATTCAAAATACTGGTCTTTCCCGTCTTATTAGCCCATGGGAAGTCGTACAAGCACGCTTTCGCAAAAAAATACGACGGTCATAAACTTTGCGCGAACTTTGCACAAAGTCGAGTTTCGATCGGTTTTTCGTGCACCATCACAGAAATTCAAAATACTGGCCATTCAAGATGTATTAGCCCATGGGAAGTCGTACACGCACGCTTTCGCAAAAAAATACGTCGGTCATAAACTTTGCGCGATGTCTGTCGTGGGTCGAGTTTCTATCAGTTTTTCGTGCACCATCTCGGAAATTCAAAATACTGGCCATTCACGATGTATTAGCCCATGGTAAGTCGGATGCGCATGGTTTCACGAAAAAACGCGACCGTCATAATCTTTGCTAGAGTCGAGTTTCGATCGGTTTTTCGTGCACCGTCTCAGAAATTCAAAATACTGGTCTTTCCCGTCTTATTAGCCCATGGGAAGTCGTACAAGCACGCTTTCGCAAAAAAATACGACGGTCATAAACTTTGCGCGAACTTTGCACAAAGTCGAGTTTCGATCGGTTTTTCGTGCACCATCACAGAAATTCAAAATACTGGCCATTCAAGATGTATTAGCCCATGGGAAGTAGTACAAGCACGCTTTCGCAAAAAAATACGACGGACATAAACTTTGCGCGATGTCGCGCGCTGTGTCTAGTTTCGATTGGTCTTACGTGCACCATCTCGGAAATTCAAAATACTGGCCATTTACGATGTATTAGCCCATGGTAAGTCGTATGAGTATAGTTTCACTAAAAAATGCGACAGTCATAAACTTTGCGCAGAGTCGAGTTTCGATCGATTTTTCGTGCACCGTCTCGGAAATTCAAAATACTGGTCTTTCCCGTCTTATTAGCCCATGGGAAGTCGTACAAGCACGCTTTCGCAAAAAAATACGACGGTCATAAACTTTTCGCGATGTCGCGCGCTGTGTTCAGTTTCGATTGGTTTTACGTGCACCAACTCGGAAATTCAAAATACTGGCCATTCACGATGTATTAGCCCATGGTAAGTCGGATGAGCATGGTTTCACGAAAAAACGCGACCGTCATAATCTTTGCGAGAGTCGAGTTTCGATCATCTTTTCGTGCATCGTCTCGAAAATTTAAAATACCGGTCTTTCCCGTCTTATTGGCCCATGGGAAGTCGTACAAGCACTCTTTCGCAAAAAAATACGACGGTCATAAACTTTGCGCGAACTTTGCACAAAGTCGAGTTTCGATCGGTTTTTCATGCACCGTCACAGAAATTCAAAATACTGGCCATTCAAGATGTATTAGCCCATGGGAAGTCGTACACGCACGCTTTCGCAAAAAAATACGTCGGTCAAAACTTTGCGCGATGTCGCGCGCGGGTCGAGTTTCTATCGGTTTTTCGTGCACCATCTCGAAAATTCAAAATACAGGCCATCACAATGTATTTGCCCATGGTAAGTCGTATGAGCATGGTTTCATGATAAAACGCGACCGTCATAATCTTTGCGAGAGTCGAGTTTCGATCGTCTTTACGTGCACCGTCTCAGAAATTCAAAATACTGGTCTTTCCCGTCTTATTAGCCTATGGGAAGTCGTACAAGCACACTTTCACAAAAAAATACGACGGTCATAAAGTTTGCGCGAACTTTGAGCAAAGTCGAGTTTCGATCGGTTTTTCGTGCACCGTCACAGAAATTCAAAATACTGGCCATTCAAGATGTATTAGCCCAATGTAAGTCGTCTGAGCAAGGTTTCACGAAAATACGCGACGGTCATAAACTTTGCGCAGAGTCGAGTTTCGATCGGTTTTTCGTTCACCATCTCGGAAATTCAAAATAATGGTCTTTCCCGTCTTATTAGCCCATTGGAAGTCGTACAAGCACGCTTTCGCAAAAAAATATAACTGTCATAAACTTTGCGCGAAGTCGCGCGCTGAGTCGAGTTTCGATCGGTTTTTCGTGCACCGTCTCGGAAATTCAAAATACTGGTCTTTCCCGTCTTATTAGCCCATGGGAAGTCGTACAAGCACGCTTTCGCAAAAAAAAACGACGGTCATAAACTTTGCGCGAACTTTGTGAAGAGTTGAGTTTCGATCGGTTTTTCATGCACTGTCTCGAAAATTGAAAATACTGGACATTCACAATGTATTAGCCCATGGTAAGTCATGTGAGCAAGGTTTCACGAAAAAACATGACGGTCAAAAACTTTGCGCAGATTCAAGTGTCGATCAGTTTTTCGTGCACCGTCTCGAAAATTCAAAATACTGGTCTTTCCCGTCTTAATAGCCCATGGGAAGTCCTACAAGATCGCTTTCGCAAAAAAATACGACGGTAAAAAACTTTGCTCGAAGTCGCGCGCTGAGTCGAATTTCGATCAGTTTTTCGTGCACCGTCTCGGAAATTCAAAATACAGGTCTTTCCCGTCTTATTAGCCCATGGGAAGTCCTACAAGCACGCCTTCGCAAAAAAATACGACGGTCATAAACTTTGCGCGAACTTTGCGATGAGTTAGAGTTTCGATCGGTTTTTCATGCACTGTCTCGGAAATTCAAAATACTGGACATTCACCATGTATTAGCCCATGGTAAGTCATGTGAGCATGGTTTCACGAAAAAACGTGACGGTCATAAACTTTGCGCATATTCGAGTGTCGATCAGTTTTTCGTGCACCGTCTCGGAAAATTCAAAATACTGGTCTTTCCCGTCTTATTAGCCCATGGGAAGTCGACCAAGGACGCTTTCTCAAAAAAATACGACGGTCATAAACTTTGCGCAAACTTTGCACAAAGTCAAGTTTCGATCGGTTTTTCGTGCACTGTCACAGAAATTCAAAATACTGGCCATTCAAGATGTATTAGCCCATGGGAAGTTGTACATGCACGCTTTCGTAAAAAAATACGTCGGTCATAAACTTTACGCGATGTCACGCGCGGGTCGAGTTTCTATCGGTTTTTCATGCACCATCTCGGAAATTCAAAATACTGGCCATCACGATGTATTAGCCCATGGTAAGTCGTATGAGCATGGTTTCACGAAAAAACGCGACCGTCATAATCTTTGTGAGAGTCGAGTTTCGATCGTTTTTTCGTGCACCGTCTCGGAAATTCAAAATACTGGTCTTTCCCGTCTTATTGGCCCATGGGAAGTCGTACAAGCACGCTTTCGCAAAAAAATACGACGGTCATAAAGTTTGCGCTAACTTTGCGCAAAGTCGAGTTTCGATCGGTTTTTCGTGCACCGTCACAGAAATTCAAAATACTGGCCATTCAAGATGTATTAGCCCATGGGAAGTCGTACACGCACGCTTTCGCAAAAAAATACGTCGGTCATAAACTTTGCGCGATGTCGCGCGCGGGTCAAGTTTCTATCAGTTTTACGTGCACCATCTCAGAAATTTAAAATACTGGCCATCACGATGTATTAACCCATGGTAAGTCGTATGAGCATGGTTTCACGAAAAAACGCGACCGTCATAATCTTTGCGAGAGTCGAGTTTCGATCATTTTTTCGTGCATCGTCTCGAAAATTTAAAATACTGGTCTTTCCCGTCTTATTACCCCATGGGAAGTCGTACAAGATCGCTTTCGCAAAAAAATACGATGGTCAAAAACTTTGCTCGAAATCGCGCGCTGAGTCGAGTTTCGAACGGTTTTTCGTGCACAGTCTCGGAAATTCAAAATACAGGTCTTTCCCGTCTTATTAGCCCATGGGAAGTCCTACAAGCACGCCTTCGCAAAAAAATACGACGGTCATAAACTTTGCGCGAACTTTCCGATGAGTTAGAGTTTCGATCGGTTTTTCATGCACTGTCTCGGAAATTCAAAATACTGGACATTCACCATGTATTAGCCCATGGTAAGTCATGTGAGCAAGGTTTCACGAAAAAACATGACGGTCAAAAACTTTGCGCAGATTCGAGTGTCGATCAGTTTTTCGTGCACCGTCTCGGAAAATTCATAATACTGGTCTTTCCCGTCTTATTAGCCCATGGGAAGTCGGCCAAGCACGCTTTCGCAAAAAAATACGACGGTCATAAACATTGTGCGATGTCGCGCGCTGTGTCCAGTTTCGATTGGTTTTACGTGCACCATCTCAGACTTTCAAAATATTGGCCATTCACGATGTATTTGCCCATGGTAAGTCAGATGAGCATGTTTTCACGAAAAAACACGACCGTCATAATCATTGCGAGAGTCGAGTTTCGATCGGTTTTTCGTGCACTGTCTCGGAAATTCAAAATACTGGTCTTTCCCGTCTTATTGGACCATGGGAAGTCGTACAAGCACGCTTTCGCAAAAAAAAACGACGGTCATAAACTTTGCACGAAGTCGAATTTCGATTGGTTTTTCGTGCACCATCACAGAAATTCAAAATACTGGCCATTCAAGATGTATTAGCCCATGGGAAGTCCTACACGCACGCTTTCGCAAAAAAATACGTCGGTCATAAACTTTGCGCGATGTCGCGCGCGGGTCGAGTTTCTATCTGTTTTACGTGCACCATCTCAGAAATTTAAAATACTGGCCATCATGATGTATTAACCCATGGTAAGTCGTATGAGCATGGTTTCACGAAAAAACGCGACCGTCATAATCTTTGCGAGAGTCGAGTTTTGATCATTTTTTCGTGCATTGTCTCAAAAATTTAAAATACTGGTCTTTCCCGTCTTATTACCCCATGGGAAGTCGTACAAGATCGCTTTCGCAAAAAAATACGATGGTCAAAAACTTTGCTCGAAGTCGCGCGCTGAGTCGAGTTTCGATCGGTTTTTCGTGCACCGTCTCGGGAATTCAAAATACAGGTCTTTCCCGTCTTATTAGCCCATGGGAAGTCCTACAAGCACGCCTTCGCAAAAAAATACGACGGTCATAAACTTTGCGCGAACTTTCCGATGAGTTAGAGTTTCGATCGGTTTTTCATGCACTGTCTCGGAAATTCAAAATACTGGACATTCACCATGTATAAAACGTGACGGTCATAAACTTTGCGCATATTCGAGTGTCGATCAGTTTTTCGTGCACCGTCTCGGAAAATTCATAATACTGGTCTTTCCCGTCTTATTAGCCCATGGGAAGTCGACCAAGGACGCTTTCTCAAAAAAATACGACGGTCATAAACTTTGCGCGAACTTTGCACAAAGTCGAGTTTCGATCGGTTTTTCGTGCACCTTCACAGAAATTCAAAATACTGGCCATTCAAGATGTTTTAGCCCATGGGAAGTCGTACACGCACGCTTTCGCAAAAAAATACGTCGGTCATAAACTTTGCGCGATGTCGCGCGTGGGTCGAGTTTCTATCGGTTTTTCGTGCACCATATCGGAAATTCAAAATACTGGCCATCACGATGTATTAGCCCATGTTAAGTCGTATGAGCATGGTTTCACGAAAAAACGCGACCGTCATAATCTTTGCGAGAGTCGAGTTTCGATCATCTTTTCGTGCATCGTCTCGAAAATTTAAAATACTCAGACGACTTTCCATGGGCTAATACATCTTGAATGGCCAGTATTTTGAATTTCTGTGACGGTGCACGAAAAAAACGCGACGGTCATAAACTTTTGCACAGAGTCGAGTTTCGATCGATTTTTCGTGCACCGTCACAGAAATTCAAAATACTGGCCATTCAAGATGTATTAGCCCATGGGAAGTCGTACACGCACGCTTTCGCAAAAAAATACGTCGGTCATAAACTTTGCGCGATGTCGCGCGCGAGTCGAGTTTCTATCGGTTTTACGTGCACCATCTCAGAAATTTCAAATACTGGCCATCACGATGTATTAACCCTTGGTAAGTCGTATGAGCATGGTTTCACGAAAAAACGCGACCGTCATAATCTTTGCGAGAGTCGAGTTTCGATCATTTTTTCGTGCATCGTCTCGAAAATTTAAAATACTGGTCTTTCCCGTCTTATTACCCCATGGGAAGTCGTACAAGATCGCTTTCGCAAAAAAATACGATGGTCAAAAACTTTGCTCGAAGTCGCGCGCTGAGTCGAGTTTCGATCGGTTTTTCGTGCACCGTCTCGGAAATTCAAAATACAGGTCTTTCCCGTCTTATTAGCCCATGGGAAGTCCTACAAGCACGCCTTCGCAAAAAAATACGACGGTCATAAACATTGCGCGAACTTTCCGATGAGTTAGAGTTTCGATCGGTTTTTCATGCACTGTCTCGGAAATTCAGAATATTGGACATTCACCATGTATTAGCCCATGGTAAGTCATGTGAGCAAGGTTTCACGAAAAAACATGACGGTCAAAAACTTTGCGCAGATTCGAGTGTCGATCAGTTTTTCGTGCACCGTCTCGGAAAATTCATAATACTGGTCTTTCCCATCTTATTAGCCCATGGGAAGTCGACCAAGCACGCTTTCGTAAAAAAATACGACGGTCATAAACTTTGCGCGATGTCGCGCGCTGTGTCCAGTTTCGATTGGTTTTACGTGCACCATCTTAGAAATTCAAAATACTGGCCATTCACGATGTATTAGCCCATGGTAAGTCGGATGAGCATGGTTTCACGAAAAAACACGACCGTCATAATCATTGCGAGAGTCGAGTTTCGATCGGTTTTTCGTGCACTGTCTCGGAAATTCAAAATACTGGTCTTTCCCGTCTTATTGGCCCATGGGATGTCGTACAAGCACGTTCGCAAAAAAATACGACGGTCATAAACTTTGCGCGAACTTTGCACGAAGTCGAATTTCGATTGGTTTTTCGTGCACCGTCACAGAAATTCAAAATACTGGCCATTCAAGATGTATTGGCCCATGGGAAGTCGTACACGCACGCTTTCGCAAAAAAATACGTCGGTCATAAACTTTGCGCGATGTCGCGCGCGGGTCGAGTTTCTATCGGTTTTAAGTGCACCATCTCAGAAATTTAAAATACTGGCCATCACGATGTATTAACCCATGGTAAGTCGTATGAGCATGGTTTCACGAAAAAACGTGATCGTCATAATCTTTGCGAGAGTCGAGTTTCGATCATTTTTTCGTGCATCGTCTCGAAAATTTAAAATACTGGTCTTTCCCGTCTTATTACCCCATGGGAAGTCGTACAAGATCGCTTTCGCAAAAAAATACGATGGTCAAAAACTTTGCTCGAAGTCGCGCGCTGAGTCGAGTTTCGATCGGTTTTTCGTGCACCGTCTCGGAAATTCAAAATACAAGTCTTTCCCATCTTATTAGCCCATGGGAAGTCCTACAAGCATGCCTTCGCAAAAAAATACGACGGTCATAAACTTTGCGCGAACTTTCCGATGAGTTAGAGTTTCGATCGATTTTTCATGCACTGTCTGGGAAATTCAAAATACTGGACATTCACCATGTATTAGCCCATGGTAAGTCCTGTGAGCAAGGTTTCACGAAAAAATGTGACGGTCATAAACTTTACGCATATTCGAGTGTCGATCAGTTTTTCGTGCACCGTCTCGAAAAATTCATAATACTGGTCTTTCCCGTCTTACTAGCCCATGGGAAGTCGACCAAGGACGCTTTCTCAAAAAAATACGACGGTCATAAACTTTGCGCGAACTTTGCACAAAGTCGAGTTTCCATCGGTTTTTCGTGCACCGTCACAGAAATTCAAAATACTGGCCATTCAAGATGTATTAGCCCATGGGAAGTCGTACATGCACGCTTTCGCAAAAAAATACCTCGGTCATAAACTTTGCGCGATGTCGCGCGCGGGTCGAGTTTCTATCGGTTTTTCGTGCACCATATCGGAAATTCAAAATACTGGCCATCACGATGTATTAGCCT
Source organism: Ensete ventricosum (assembly GCA_029747655.1). NCBI lineage: Eukaryota > Viridiplantae > Streptophyta > Magnoliopsida > Zingiberales > Musaceae > Ensete > Ensete ventricosum. Next base: position 42,415,249 of record JAQQAF010000003.1, read on the forward strand.
ATGTTAAGTCGTATGAGCATGGTTTCACGAAAAAACGCGACCGTCATAATCTTTGCGAGAGTCGAGTTTCGATCGTTTTTTCGTGCACCGTCTCAAAAATTCAAAATACTGGTCTTTCCCGTCTTATTAGCCCATGGGAAGTCGTACAAGCACGCTTTCACAAAAAAATACGACGGTCATAAAGTTTGCGCGAACTTTGAGCAAAGTCGAGTTTCGATCGGTTTTTCGTGCACCGTCACATAAATTCAAAATACTGACCATTCATGATGTATTAGCCCATGGAAAGTCGTCTGAGCATTTTTTTTTTCTCAGACGACTTTCCATGGGCTAATACATCTTGAATGGCCAAATGGCCAGTATTTTGAATTTCTGTGACGGTGCACAAAAAAAACGCGACGGTCATAAACTTTGCACAGAGTCGAGTTTCGAACGATTTTTCGTGCACCGTCTCAGAAATTCAAAATATTGGTATTTCCCGTCTTATTAGCCCATGGGAAGTAGTACAAGCACGCTTTCGCAAAAAAATACGACGGACATAAACTTTGCGCGATGTCGCGCGCTGTGTCTAGTTTCGATTGGTCTTACGTGCACCATCTCGGAAATTCAAAATACTGGCCATTTACGATGTATTAGCCCATGGTAAGTCGTATGAGTATAGTTTCACTAAAAAATGCGACAGTCATAAACTTTGCGCAGAGTCGAGTTTCGATCGATTTTTCGGTGCACCGTCTCGGAAATTCAAAATACTGGTCTTTCCCGTCTTATTAGCCCATGGGAAGTCGTACAAGCACGCTTTCGCAAAAAAATACGACGGTCATAAACTTTTCGCGATGTCGCGCGCTGTGTTCAGTTTCGATTGGTTTTACGTGCACCAACTCGGAAATTCAAAATACTGGTCATTCACGATGTATTAGCCCATGGTAAGTCGGATGAGCATGGTTTCACGAAAAAACGCGACCGTCATAATCTTTGCAAGAGTCTCGTTTCGATCGGTTTTTCGTGCACCATCTCGAAAATTCAAAATACCGGTCTTTCCCGTCTTATTGGCCCATGGGAAGTCGTACAAGCACGCTTTCGCAAAAAAATACGACGGTCATAAACTTTGCGCGAACTTTGCACAAAGTCGAGTTTCGATCGGTTTTTCGTGCACCATCACAGAAATTCAAAATACTGGCCATTCAAGATGTATTAGCCCATGGGAAGTCGTACACGCACGCTTTCGCAAAAAAATACGTCGGTCATAAACTTTGCGCGATGTCTGTCGTGGGTCGAGTTTCTATCAGTTTTTCGTGCACCATCTCGGAAATTCAAAATACTGGCCATCACGCTGTATTAGCCCATGGTATGTCGTATGAGCATGGTTTCACGAAAAAACGCGACCGTCATAATCTTTGCGAGAGTCGAGTTTCGATCGTTTTTTCGTGCACCGTCTCGAAAATTCAAAATACTGGTCTTTCCCGTCTTATTAGCCCATGGGAAGTCGTACAAGCACGCTTTCACAAAAAAATACGACGGTCATAAAGTTTACGCGAACTTTGCGCAAAGTCGAGTTTCGATCGGTTTTTCGTGCACCGTCACAGAAATTCAAAATACTGGCCATTCGAAAATAGACAGTTCTGCTAGGGCCTGTGCTTGGGAATGGGGGGGAATGGGCCTGCGTTCCCTTGCGTGCGTGCGTGAGTGCTCTGCTCTGCTTGGGCTTGCGCTTGCGATCGGCGCTGGGGACGGCAACCTCATCTCTTACCGAAGAGTGGGCAGCGGAGGGCGATTGCTGTGTATGAGGCTATTGATTCTGACGAACTAATTGAGACATGGTCCATGGCAATTGTGGGCTACGTTGTTGGACTAAGAACATCATTTTTTCTATTATCCTCATATATCAGAACTCGATGGGGAATATCAACATTTGATCTTCATATGTTGGAGACCGGATTCTTTGTATGCAAGCTTTATTCTGAAAAAGATTTACAACGGGTCCTTGAAGGATTTTGGACTATCCGTGGTCATCCAATGATACTACGACGCTGGGCACCTGATGTGAGATTAGAGTTAGACAGTCTACAGTCTATCCCAATATGGGTTTCTTTCCATGGACTTCCACTACATCTCTGGGGTCGTCGTTTTATTGCAAAGCTTTGCAGCACCTTGGGACAGCCATTGTATATTGATAAGGCAACAGCTTCGCAAACGAGATTGACCTTTGCCAGAGCTTGTGTAATGGTTTCTTCTGATGAGGACCTACCGAATGAAGTTTCTTACCGTGATCTTGATGGGAGCACTCGAAAGGTGAAAGTCTCATATTCTTGGAAGCCACAACGATGCAAGGTTTGTCTATCTTTTGGACATGTAAATGGTGCTTGCCAACAACCTTCACAAAAAATCACACAGGTCTACCGACCACGCCAAGAGCCACAGAATGGGGTCATTACCACTAAACCAAGCACTGATACTCCAGTGCCAACAGAGATGATGGCGGAGAAGATGAATGAGCACTCTGACTCGTTGGGGCAGCGACACGAACAGGAGAAAGACAAGTCAGGACTTTCATCTTTTCCTATTATATCAGAGACTTTCACTGCAGGAGCTTCCCATGGTTCTCACTCCCCAATAACAACCTTGCCGTCACGAATCATTCCTTCAGATAATCAGGAAATTTCATTTCAACAACCTCTTGGGAACAAAGACATTGCAACTCACCAAACTCATCGCTCTTCGACACATCCCACTATTCACGACTCCTTGCCTCAAGGTACGCAAAAGTTTAAACATTTGCAAGTGTGGATGAGGTGGATAAATATAGGAATAAAGGATTAAAGGGTAAAGATATTATGCGAGAGGACCATGTAAAATCAAAGGATAAGAAAAAGGATGGTAGTGTCCTCCCAAAATCGCATGCTCTTCCTTCTATCTAGTATTGATGAAAATAATCTGTTGGAATGTTCGTGGACTTAATAAGACTGAGAAATGTCGGGAGCTCAATAGAATAATCCGATCTACTGCATGTGATATTGTGATTCTTGTGGAAACAAAAATTAAAACCCATCGTGTTCGAGTTCAGAAGAATTTAATATGGCCTGAGGCAGAACTTTTTACTAATGATTCTCAGTATACTTATGGTCGAGTTTGGGTCTTATGGCATCCTAACCTTGTTACTGATTGGTTTATTTCTGCTACTAATCAATTCATTCATCTTAAGGCAGAGGATAAACACACTGGATGTCAATTCAATATTACCGGTATTTATGCATCTAACAGTATGTCTGACAGGAATGCTCTATGGCGTGATCTGGTTAGCATTGCAAATAGTTATCCTACAGTACCTTGGGTTGTTCTCGGTGACTTTAATACTGTCAGATACACAAATGAGAAAGTGGGGGGTAGAGTGCTTTCCGAATGTCAGCTTCAACATTTTAATGATTGTATAGATACTGCTGCATTGACTGACATGAAATCTGTAGGTGATTGGTTCTCATGGAACAATCAAAGTACTGCTGATAGAAAAATTATGGCTTGACTTGACAGATGTTTGATAAATCAGGAATGGTTAGCAGTTTTCCCAGATTCACTTCTTGAGTACGGTGCTAAGTTATTTTCGGATCACTCTATTATGCATATACATGCAGATAAAGCACTACCCAGAGTCAAGAAACCTTTTAGATTTTTTAATATGTGGAGTTCTCACCCTAAGTTCCTCGAAGTTATTAAGTCAGCTTGGGACATTAATGTATTTGGTTTTCCTCCTTACATCCTATGTCAAAAGCTAAAAGCATGCAAAGCAGCACTTAAGAAGTGGAATTCAACTACATTCGGAAATATCACCAACAGGGTTCAGTTATGCAAGAAAGAACTTATGACTGTGCAAAGCGAGCTAAATCTTCAACCTCTGGATGCGAATCTTATATACAAAGAGGCTGCTGCTAGAAATAACTTTATGCAAGCTTTGAAGCAGGAGGAATGCTTTTTGAAACAGAAGTCACGACAACATTGGCTTACTCTAGGGGATTCTAATACGAAGTTTTTCTATGCTGCTATTGCTACCAGAAGGGCTACTAATCGTATCAAAAAATGCAAAGGTATAGATGGTAATCTCATTGAGGATTTGGATGAGGTTAAAAATTACACCGAGCAATTTTTTTATTCCTTACTCAATCAGGAGCAGCAGCCTAATAGTATTCATGTTGGGCCTACAAGACGACTTGATTCTGAAGCCCTCTCTCATCTTAATGCCCCAATAACGGATGATGAAATTATGAAAGTTATTTTTAAGTCCCCGAAGCACAAAAGCCCTGGTCCAGATGGATTTCCAGCAGAGTTTTATCAAATTGCATGGTCTATTGTAGGCGACGATGTCATAAAAGCTTGTCGACATTTTTTCTCCTCAGGTCATATTCTTAAAGAAATGAATTGCACTTTTATTTCTTTAGTGCCTAAAAATGATGGAGCCGATTCATTGGAGAACTACCGTCCTATTTCACTGTGCAACTTTATTTATAAGGTTATCTCAAAGTTGCTGGCAGATAGACTATAAAAGGTCATGAATAAGGTCATTAGTCCTAATCAGGCTGCTTTTATTAAAGGGAGGAGTATCCATCATAATGTCCTGCTTGCTAATGATTTGGTTAAGGATCTACATTCAAAAACAAGAGGGAAAAAGATCTGTTTTAAAGCTGATTTACGAAAGGCCTTTGACTCAGTCAATAGGCATTTTATTTACATGATGCTCCATAATATGGGCTTCCCTCAGCACTGGGTTCAATGGATTCAATGTTGCTTGGAAACTTCAAAATTTTTGATTCTCTTTAATGGTTCACCTATTGGCTTCTTCGGGAGTAAGAATGGCATTCGGCAAGGCGATCCACTATCTCCTTATCGTTTTACGATTGCAATGGAAGGGCTCAGTTGTATGTTAGAAGAGGCTGTTTCCAATGGCAAAATTAAGGTACCATATTATGGTTCTGTTTATATCTCTCACATAACATTTGCTGATGACCTTATTATCTTCCTTCGAGATGATCCAGTTTCTGTGAGTAATCTGGCAGATATTCTTAATGAATTTGGTATAGTTTCTGGTCTTAAGCTAAACCATGCAAAGAGCAAAGTATACGTGGGTGCTTGCATTGAAAATAAAGATCATATTGCTCAAACATTGGGAGTTGCTGAAGGAAATTTACCGGTTCCTCACTTGTGTCTTCCACTTATGTCCACTGGAATCAACAAAGTCTCCTGTCAGCCTATCCTACAAAAAATTAAGAACAGAATTTCCTCTTGGAAAAATAGGCTTCTTTCTAAAGCATTCCTTATGAACTGAACTTATTCGATCAGTGTTGATCTCTTATTCTATTTATTGGTCTCATGCATTCCTTCTACCATCCGGGCTTCTAAATGATATTGATAAATTACTTATGAACTTCTTTTGGAATGGCACAGATGGTAAGGCAATGCATATGGTGAATTGGGACAACATTTGCAAACCGAAGGATGAAGGGGGCTTGAATCTTCGACATATTAGAGATTGGAATAAAGCTTGTATGGTAAAGCAATTATGAGATATTTTACAAAACAAGTCTTCTTTATGGTCACAATGGGTTTTTGCTAGGTACCTTACCAAGGAATCAATCTGGGAAGCATCTGCAAAAACATCTCATTCTGCTGCTTGGAAAGGAATTCTGAAGGCAAGGAGATGGCTACGTAACAATATTTCTTATGTGATTTCTTCTGGAACCAATATTAATATGTGGTATGATCCTTGGGTGAATGGGAAAAGTATATTTCAGATATTTCGTGATAGAGTACGACAGGATCTGGGGGCTCCCAAAGACTGGAAGGTTTCTGAATTCATTAACAATGGTATATGGTGTCTTCCCAACCCTACCTCCCCAGACATGTTATTACTTTGGCCGACTATTAGGGCTATTCCAATCAAGAACAACTCTTCAGATATGCTTATTTGGCTTCATGATAATGGTAAATTTAGTGCTACATCTGCATGGAACCAAATTAGACGACGAAATAACAAGTGGATCCCAAGTAGTTGGACATGGGATAGTCCATGCTCACAGCGACATTCCTTATGTACATGGCAGGCCCTTCTCGGCAAACTTCCTACGATGGACAATATGCAGCGGAGAGGTATTTATATTGTAAATCGGTGATCTTTGTGTATGCAAAAGGAAGAAAGTGTTGACCATCTCTACTTTGCTTGTGATTATTCATCTTGGATATGGAAGGAGATCTTGAAGCGATTTGATCTTCAAAGGCTACCACGGCCAAACTTGCATCATGAACTAGAAAGGCTAATGCAAGGCTTCTCAAGAAAGGGTCCTCTTACACAACTAGCAAGAATTATATTCAGATGTGCTATTTGGTGGATTTGGAAGGAGAGGTGTGGCAGAATTTTTGAGTGTCACAACATGAACAAAGCTCAAATTCTGATAGAGATTCTTCAGGACTCACGATCATGCATGGAGCAAGAATTGAATATAGAGCACATAACAAGAAGAGAGAAAGAGATTTTCACAAGATTCAATTTTTTCATTTGTCAATAATCACTCGAATAATGATGAAGATTGTAATGTATTATGGGGCAAAGCTTATATTTTGTGATGTATCCACAAGTAGTCCAGAACAGTCTAGCTATTGCATTTTTTATTAACTTCCTTATGCTACTCTTGGAAATGAGTTTGATGAAGTGTGCCCATTTCACCTTCTTTAGGTGGGGTACAATCTTCTCGACTACACTAAGAGACTTCAGGCTTTAGTCTATGGCTTGTGTAGACAAAGCTTCTTTGTACAAATCTTTTACAAAATACATTATCTTTACTTACCAAAAAGAAGTCGTACACGCACGCTTTCGCAAAAAAATACGTCGGTCATAAACTTTGCGCGATGTCGCGCGCGGGTCGAGTTTCTCTCGGTTTTACGTGCACCATCTCGGAAATTCAAAATACTGGCCATCACGATGTATTAACCCATGGTAAGTCGTATGAGCATGGTTTCACGAAAAAACGGGACCGTCATAATCTTTGCGAGAGTCGAGTTTCGATCATTTTTTCGTGCACCGTCTCGAAAATTTAAAATACTGGTCTTTCCCGTCTTATTACCCCATGGGAAGTCGTACAAGCACGCTTTCACAAAAAAATACGACGGTCATATTGTTTGTGCGAACTTTGCGCAAAGTCGAGTTTCGATCGATTTTTCGTGCACCGTCACAGAAATTCAAAATACTGGCCATTCAAGATGTATTAGCCCATGGTAAGTCGTCTGAGAATGGTTTCACGAAAAAACGTGACGGTCATAAACTTTGTGCAGAGTCGAGTTTCGATCGGATTTTCGTTCTCCGTCTCGGAAATTCAAAATAATGGTCTTTCCCATCTTATTAGCCCATTGGAAGTCATACAAGCACGCTTTCGCAAAAAAATACAACGGTCATTAACTTTGCGCGAAGTCGCGCGCTAGTCGAGTTTCGAACGGTTTTTCGTGCACTGTCTCAGAAATTCAAAATACTGGCCATTCACGATGTATTAGCCCATGGTAAGTCGCATGAGCATGGTTTCATGAAAAAACGCGACGGTCATAAACTTTGCGCAGAGTTGAGTTTCGATCGATTTTTCGTGCACCGTCTCGGAAATTTAAAATACTGGTATTTCCCGTCTTATTAGCCCATGAGAAGTCGTACAAGCATGCTTTCTCAAAAAAATACGACGGTCATTAACTTTGCACGAAGTCGCGCGCGAGTCGAGTTTCGATCAGTTTTTCGTGCACCATCTCGGAAATTCAAAATACTGGCCATTAACGATGTATGAGCTTGGTTTCATGAAAAAACGTGATGGTCATAAACTTTGCGCAGAGGTGAGTTTCGATCGGTTTTTCGTGAACCGTCTCGGAAATTCAAAATACTAGTCTTTCCCGTCTTATTATCCCATGGGAAGTCGTACAAGCACGCTTTCGCAAAAAAATACGACGGTCATAAATTTTGCGCGAACTTTGTGCAGAGTCTTGTTTCGATCGATTTTTCGTGCACCGTGTCAGAAATTCAAAATACTGGCCATTCACGATGTATTAGCCCATGGTAAGTCATATGAGCATGGTTTCACAAAAAAACGCGACGGTCATAAACTTTGCGCATTGTCAATTTTCGATCGGTTTTTTATGCACCGTCTCGGAAATTCAAAATACTGGTCTTTCCCGTTTTATTAGCCCATGAGAAGTCGTACAAGCATGCTTTCGCGAAAAAATACGACAGTCAAAAACTTTGCATGAAGTCGCGCGCGAGTCGAGTTTCGATCGGTTTTTCGTGCACCATCTCGGAAATTCAAAATACTGGTCATTCATGATGTATTTATTAGCCATGGTAAGTCGTATGAGCATGGTTTCACGAAAAAATGTGACGGTCATAAACTTTGCGCAGAGTCGAGTTTCGATCGATTTTTTGTGCACCGTCTCGAAAATTCAAAATACTGGACTTTCCTGTCTTATTAGCCCATGACAAGTCGTACAAGCATGCTTTCGCAAAAAAATACGACAGTCATAAACTTTGCACGAACTTTGTGCAGAGTCGAGTTTCAATCGATTTTTCGTGCACCATCTCGGAAATTTAAAATATTGGCCAATCCCAACGTATTCGCCCATGGTAAGTCATACGAGCACGGTTTCAGTAAAAAATGCGACGGTCATAAACATTACGAGAAGTCGCGCCCAGAGTCGAGTTTCGATTGGTTTTACGTGCACCATCTCGGAAATTCAAAATACTGGCCATTCACGATGTATTAGCCCATGGTAAGTCGTGTGAGCATGGTTTCACCAAAAAACGCGACGGTCATATACTTGGCGCTGAGTCGAGTTTCGATCGGTTTTTCGTGCACCATCTCGAAAATTCAAAATACTGGCCATTCACGATTTATTAGCCTATGGTAACTCATATGAGCATGGTTTCACGAAAAAATGCGACGGTCATAAACTTTGCGCAGAGTCGAGTTTCGATCGGTTTTGACGCTTTCGCCAAAAAATGCGACGGTCATAAACGTTACGCGAAGTCGCGCCCAGGGTCAAGTTTCGATCGGTTTTACGTACGTACACCATGTCGGAAATTCAAAATACTGGCCATTCAAGATGTATTAGCCCATGGTAAGTCATATGAGCATGGTTTCACGAAAAAACACGACAGTCATAAACTTTGCTCGAAGTCACGTGCTGAGTCGAGATTCGATCGGTTTTTCATGCACTGTCTCGGAAATTCAAAATACTGGCCATTCACGATTTATTAGCCCGTGGTAAATCGTATGAGCATGGTTTCACGAAAAAAATGCAACGGTCATAAACTTTGAGCAGAGTCGAGTTTCGATCGGTTTTTCGTGCACCGTCTCGGAAATTCAAATTACTGGCCATTCACGATGTATTAGCCATGGTAAGTCGTATGAGCATGGTTTCACGAAAAAATGCGACGGTCATAAACTTTGCATAGAGTCGAGTTTCGATCGGTTTTTTGTGTACCGTCTCGAAAATTCAAAATACTGGTCTTTCCCATCTTATTAGACCATGGGAAGTCGTACAAGCACGCTTTCGTGAAAAAATGCGACGGTCATAAACATTACGCGAAGTCGCGCCCAGGGTCAAGTTTCGATTGGTTTTACGTGCACCATCTCGGAAATCCAAAATACAGGCCATTCACGATGTACTAGCCCATGGTAAGTCGTATGAGCATGGTTTCACGAAAAAAGGTGACGTCATAAACATTGCCCAGAGTCGAGTTTCGATCGGTTTTTCATGCACCGTCTCAGATATTCAAAATACCGGTCTTTCCCGTCTTATTTGCCCATGGGAAGTCGTACAAGCACGCTTTCGTAAAAAAATACGACGGTCATAAACTTTGCGCGAACTTTGCGCAGAGTCGAGTTTCGATCGTTTTTTCGTGCACCGTCTCGGAAATTCAAAATACTGGCCATTCCATGGTAAGTCACGCGCGAGTCGGGTTTCGATCGGTTTTTCGTGCACCATCTCGGAAATTCAAAATACTGGCCATTAACGATGTACTAGCCCATGGTAAGTCGTATGAGCTTGGTTTCATGAAAAAACGCGACGGTCATAAACTTTGTGCAGAGTTAAGTTTCGATAGATTTTTCGTGCACCGTCTCGGAAATTCAAAATACTGGTCTTTCTCGTCTTATTATCACATGGGAAGTCGTACAAGCACGCTTTCGCAAAAAAAATACGACGGTCATAAACTTTGCGCGATGTCGCGCGCGGGTCGAGTTTCGATCGGTTTTTCGTGCACCGTCTCGGAAATTCAAAATACTGGCCATTCACGATGTATTATCCATGGTAAGTCGTATGAGCATGGTTTCACGAAAAAATGTGAAGGTCATAAACTTTGCGCAGAGTCGAGTTTCGATCGATTTTTTGTGCACCGTCTCGAAAATTCAAAATACTGGTCTTTCCCGTCTTATTAGCCCATGACAAGTCGTACAAGCATGCTTTCGCAAAAAAATACGACAGTAATAAACTTTGCACGAACTTTGTGCAGAGTCGAGTTTCGATCGATTTTTCGTGCACCATCTCGGAAATTCAAAATACTGGCCAATCCCAACGTATTAGCCCATGGTAAGTCATACGAGCACGGTTTCAGGAAAAAATGCGACGGTCATAAACATTACGAGAAGTCGCGCCCAGAGTCGAGTTTCGATTGGTTTTACGTGCACCATCTCGAAAATTCAAAATACTGGCCATTCACGATGTATTAGCCCATGGTAAGTCGTATGAGTATGGTTTCATCAAAAAATGCGACGGTCATATACTTGGCGCGGAGTCAAGTTTCGATCGGTTTTTCGTGCACCATCTCAAAAATTCAAAATACTCGCCATTCACGATTTATTAGCCTATGGTAACTCATGTGAGCATGGTTTCACGAAAAAACGCGACGGTCATAAACTTTGCGCAGAGTCGAGTTTCGATCAGTTTTGGCGCTTTCGCGAAAAAATGCGACGGTCATAAACATTACGCGATGTCACGCCCAGGGTCGAGTTTCGATCGATTTTACGTACACCGTCTCGGAAATTCAAATATACTGGCCATTCACGATGTATTCGCCCATTGTAAGTCATATGAGCATGGTTTCACGAAAAAACACGACGGTCATAAACTTTGCTCGAAGTCACATGCTGAGTCGAGTTTCGATCGGTTTTTCATGCACTGCATTAGCCCATGGTAAGTCGTATGAGCTTGGTTTCACGAAAAAATGCGACGGTCATAAACTTTACGCAGTGTCGAGTTTCGATCGATTTTTCGTGCACCGTCTCAGAAATTCAAAATACTAGCAATTCCAGACGTATTAGCCCAAGAGAAGTCGTACAAGCACGCTTTCGCGAAAAAATGTGATGGACATTACGCGAAGTCGGGCCCAGAGTCGAGTTTCGATTGGTTTTACGTGCACCGTCTCGGAAATCCAAAATACTGGCCATTCATGATGTACTAGCCAATGGTAAGTCGTATGAGCATGGTTTCACGAAAAAAGGCGACGGTCATAATAAACATTGTGCAGAGTCGAGTTTCGATCGGTTTTTCGTGCACCATCTCAGAAATTCACAATACTGGACTTTCCCGTCTTATTAGCCCATGGGAAGTCGTACAAGCATGCTTTCGCAAAAAAATACGACGGTCATAAACATTGCGCGAACTTTGCGCAGTGTCGATTTTCGATCGAGTTTTCGTGCACCGTCTCCGAAATTCAAAATACTGGCTATTCACGATGTATTAGCCCATGGTAAGTCGGATGAGCATGGTTTCATGAAAAAATGGCGCAGAGTCGAGTTTCGATCGATTTTTCGTGCACCGTCTTGGAAATTCAAAATACTGGTCTTTCCCGTCTAATTAGCCCATGAGAAGTCGTACAAGCATGCTTTCGTAAAAAAATACGACGGTCATAAACTTTGCACGAAGTCGCGCGCGAGTCGAGTTTCGATCGATTTTTCGTGCACCATCTCGAAAATTTAAAATACTAGCCATTAACGAAGTATTAGCCCATGGTAAGTCGTATGAACTTGGTTTCATGAAAAAACGCGACAGTCATAAACTTTGCGCAGAGTCGAGTTTCGATCGGTTTTTCATGTACCGTCTCGGAAATTCAAAATACTGGTCTTTCCCGTCTTATTAGCCAATGTGAAGTCGTACAAGCACGCTTTCGCGAAAAAATGCGACGGTCATAAACATTACGCGAAGTTGCGCCCAGGGTCAAGTTTCGATTGGTTTTATGTGCACCGTCTCAGAAATCCAAAATACTGGCCATTCACGATGTACTAGCCCATGGTAAGTCGTATGAGCATGGTTTCACGAAAAAAGGCGACGGTCATAAACATTGCGCAGAGTCCAGTTTCGATCGGTTTTTCGTGCACCGTCTCAGAAATTCAAAATACTGGTCTTTCCCGTCTTATTAGCCCATGGGAAGTCGTACAAGCACGCTTTCGTAAAAAAACACGACGGTCATAAACTTTACGCGAACTTTGCGCAGAGACGAGTTTCGATCGGTTTTTCGTGCACCGTCTAGGAAATTCAAAATACTGGCCTTTCACGATGTATTATCCCATGGTAAGTCGTATGAGCATGGTTTCACGAAAAAACGCGACGATCATAAAATTTCCGCAGAGTCGAGTTTCGATCGGTTTATCGTGCACCGTCTCGGAAATTGAAAATACTGGTCTTTCCCGTCTTATTAGCCCATGAGAAGTCGTACAAGCATGCTTTCGAAAAAAAATACGAAGGTCATAAACTTTGCACGAATTCCCGCACGAGTCGAGTTTCGATCGGTTTTTTGTGCACCATCTCGGAAATTCAAAATACTGGCCATTAACGATGTATTAGCCCATGGTAAGTCGTATGAGCTTGGTTTCATGAAAAAACGCGACGGTCATAAACTTTGCGCAGAGTCGAGTTTCGATCGGTTTTTCGTGCACCGTCTCCGAAATTCAAAATACTCGTCGTTCCCATCTTATTATCCCATGGGAAGTCGTACAAGTACGCTTTCGCAAAAAAATACGACGGTCATAAACTTTGCGCGAACTTTGCGCAGAGTCTTGTTTCGATCGGTTTTTCATGCACCGTGTCGGAAATTCAAAATACTGGCATTCACGATGTATTAGCCCATGGTAAGTCATATGAGCATGGTTTCACGAAAAAACACGACGGTCATAAACTTTGCTCGAAGTCACGTGCTGAGTCGAGTTTCGATCGGTTTTTCATGCACTGTCTCGGAAATTCAAAATACTGGCCATTCACGAGTTATTAGACCATGGTAAATCGTATGAGCATGGTTTCACGAAAAAGTACGACGGTCATAAACTTTGAGCGGAGTCGAGTTTCGATCGGTTTTTTCGTGCATCGTCTCGGAAATTCAAAATACTGGCCATTCACGATGTATTAGCTATGGTAAGTCGTATGAGCATGGTTTCACGAAAAAATGTGACGGTCATAAACTTTACGCAGAGTCGAGTTTCGATCGGTTTTTTGTGCACCGTCTCGGAAATTCAAAATACTGGTCTTTCCCGTCTTATTAGCCCATGGGAAGTCGTACAAGCACGCTTTCGTGAAAAAATGCGACGGTCATAAACATTACGTGAAGTCGCGCCCAGGGTCATGTTTCGATTGGTTTTACGTGCACCATCTCGGAAATCCAAAATACTGGCCATTCACGATGTACTAGCCCATGGTAAGTCGGATGAGCATGGTTTCACGAAAAAAGGTGACGGTCATAAACATTGCGCAGAGTTGAGTTTCGATCGGTTTTTCGTGCACCGTCTCAGAAATTCAAAATACTGGTCTTTCCTGTCTTATTAGACCATGGGAAGTCGTACAAGCACGCTTTCGTAAAAAAATACGACGGTCATAAACTTTGCGCGAACTTTACGTAGAGTCGAGTTTCGATCGGTTTTTCCTGCACCGTCTCGGAAATTCAAAATACTGGTCATTCACGATGTATTAGCCCATGGTAAGTCGTATGAGCATGGTTTCACGAAAAAACGTGACGGTCATAAAATTCGCGCAGAGTCGAGTTTCGATCGGTTTATCGTGCACTGTCTCCGAAATTCAAAATACTGGTATTTCCCGTCTTATTAGCCCATGAGAAGTCGTACAAGCATGCTTTCGCAAAAAAATACGACGGTCATTAACTTTGCACGAAGTCGCGCGCGAGTCGAGTTTCGATCGGTTTTTCGTGCACCATCTCGGAAATTCAAAATACTAGCCATTAACGATGTATTAGCCCATTGTAAGTCGTATGAGCTTGGTTTCATGAAAAAACGCGACGGTCATAAACTTTGCGCAGAGTCGAGTTTTGATCAGTTTTTCGTGCACCGTCTCGGAAATTCAAAATACTGGTCTTTCCCGTCTTATTATCCCATGGGATGTCGTACAAGCACGCTTTCACAAAAAAATACGACGGTCATAAACTTTGCGCGAACTTTGCCTAGAGTCTTGTTTCGATCGGTTTTTCGTGCACCGTCTCAGAAATTCAAAATACTGGCCATTCACGATGTATTAGCCCATGGTAAGTCGTATGAGCATGGTTTCACGAAAAAACGCGACGGTCATAAAATTCGCGCAGAGTCGAGTTTCGATCGGTTTATCATGCACTGTCTCGAAAATTCAAAATACTGGTATTTCCCGTCTTATTAGCCCATGAGAAGTCGTACAAGCATGCTTTCGCAAAAAAAATACGACGGTCATTAACTTTGCACGAAGTCGTGCGCTAGTTGAGTTTCGATCGGTTTTTCGTGCACCATCTCGGAAATTCAAAATACTGGCCATTAACGATGTATTAGCCCATGGTAAGACGTATGAGCTTGGTTTCATGAAAAAACGCGACGGTCATAAACTTTGCGCAGAGTCGAGTTTCGTTCGATTTTTTGTGCACCGTATCGGAAATTCCAAATACTGGTCTTTCCCGTCTTATTAGCCCATGACAAGTCGTACAAGCATGCTTTCGCAAAAAAATACGACAGTCATAAACTTTGCACGAACTTTGTGCAGAGTCGAGTTTCGATCGATTTTTCGTGCACCATCTCGTAAATTCAAAATACTGGCCAATCCCAACGTATTAGCCCATTGTAAGTCATACGAGCACGGTTTCAGGAAAAAATGCGACGGTCATAAACATTACGAGAAGTCGCGCCCAGAGTCGAGTTTCGATTGGTTTTACGTGCACCATCTCGGAAATTCAAAATACTGGCCATTCACGATGTATTAGCCCATGGTAAGTCGTATTAGCATGGTTTCACCAAAAAATGCGACGGTCATATACTTGGCGCTGAGTCGAGTTTCGATCGGTTTTTCGTGCACCGTCTCATAAATTCAAAATACTGGTCTTTCCTGTCTTATTAGACCATGGGAAGTCGTACAAGCACGCTTTCGTAAAAAAATACGACGGTCATAAACTTTGCGCGAACTTTACGTAGGGTCGAGTTTCGATCGGTTTTTCCTGCACCGTCTCGGAAATTTAAAATACTGGCCATTCACGATGTATTAGCCCATGGTAAGTCGTATGAGCTTGGTTTCACGAAAAAATGCGACGGTCATAAAATTCGCGCAGAGTCGAGTTTCGATCGGTTTATCGTGCACTGTCTCGGAAATTCAAAATACTGGTATTTCCCGTCTTATTAGCCCATGAGAAGTCGTACAAGCATGCTTTCGCAAAAAAATATGACGGTCATTAACTTTGCACGAAGTCGCGCGCGAGTCGAGTTTCGATCGGTTTTTCGTGCACCATCTCGGAAATTCAAAATACTGGCCATTAACGATGTATTAGCCCATGGTAAGTCGTATGAGCTTGGTTTCATGAAAAAACGCGACGGTCATAAACTTTGCGCAGAGTCGAGTTTTGATCGGTTTTTCGTGCACCGTCTCGGAAATTCAAAATACTGGTCTTTCCCGTCTTATTATCCCTTGGGAAGTCGTACAAGCACGCTTTCGCAAAAAAATACGACGGTCATAAACTTTGCGTGAACTTTGCGCAGAGTCTTGTTTCGATCGGTTTTTCGTGCACCGTCTCGGGAATTCAAAATACTGGCCATTCACGATGTATTAGCCCATGGTAAGTCGTATGAGCATGGTTTCACAAAAAAACGTGACGGTCATAAACTTTGCGCATTGTCGATTTTCGATCGGTTTTTTGTGCACCGTCTCGGAAAATCAAAATACTGGTCTTTCTCGTTTTATTAGCCCATGAGAAGTTGTACAAGCATGCTTTCGCAAAAAAATACGACAGTCAAAAACTATGCACAAAGTCGCGCACGAGTCGAGTTTCGATCGGTTTTTCGTGCACCGTCTCGGAAATTCAAAATACTGGCCATTCACGATGTATTAGTCATGGTAAGTCGTATGAGCATGGTTTCATGAAAAAATGTGACTGTCATAAACTTTGCGCAGAGTCGAGTTTCGATCGATTTTTTGTGCACCGTCTCGAAAATTCAAAATACTGGACTTTCCCGTCTTATTAGCCCATGACAAGTCGTACAAGCATGCTTTCGCAAAAAAATACGACAGTCAAACTTTGCACGAACTTTGTGCAGAGTCGAGTTTCGATCGATTTTTCGTGCACCATCTCGGAAATTCAAAATACTGGCCAATCCCAACGTATTAGCCCATGGTAAGTCATACTAGCACGGTTTCAGGAAAAAATGCGACGGTCATAAACATTAGGAGAAGTCGCGCCCAGAGTCGAGTTTCGATTGGTTTTACGTGCACCATCTCGAAAATTCAAAATACTGGCCATTCACGATGTATTAGACCATGGTAAGTCGTATTAGCATGGTTTCACCAAAAAACGCGACGGTCATATACTTGGCGCTGAGTCGAGTTTCGATCGGTTTTTCGTGCACCATCTCGAAAATTCAAAATACTGGCCATTCACGATTTATCAGCCTATGGTAACTCGTATGAGCATGGTTTCACGAAAAAACGCGACGGTTATAAACTTTGCGCAGAGTTGAGTTTCGATTGGTTTTGACGCTTTCGCGAAAAAATGCGACGGTAATAAACGTTACGCGAAGTCGCGCCCAGGGTCAAGTTTCGAACGGTTTTACGTACACCGTGTCGGAAATTCAAAATACTGGCCATTCAAGATGTATTAGCCCATGGTAAGTCATATGAGCATGGTTTCACAAAAAAACACGACAGTCATAAACTTTGCACGAAGTCACGTGCTGAGTCGAGATTCGATCGGTTTTTCATGCACTGTCTCGGAAATTCAAAATACTGGCCATTCACGATTTATTAGCCCATGGTAAATCGTATGAGCATGGTTTCACGAAAAAATGTGACGGTCATAAACTTTGCGCAGAGTCGAGTTTCGATCGGTTTTTCGTGCACCATCTCGGAAATTCAAAATACTGGCCATCCACGATGTATTAGCCATGGTAAGTCGTATGAGCATGGTTTCACGAAAAAATGCGACGGTCATAAACTTGACGCAGAGTCGAGTTTCGATCGGTTTTTTTTGTACCGTCTCGAAAATTCAAAATACTGGTCTTTCCCGTCTTATTAGACTATGGGACGTCGTACAAGCACGCTTTCGTGAAAAAATGCGACGGTCATAAACATCACACGAAGTCGCGCCCAGGGTCAAGTTTCGATTGGTTTTATGTGCATCGTCTCGGAAATCCAAAATACTGGCCATTCACGATGTACTAGCCCATGGTAAGTCGTATGAGCATGGTTTCACGAAAAAAGGTGACGGTCATAAACATTGCCCAGAGTCGAGTTTCGATCGATTTTTCGTGCACCGTCTCAGAAATTCAAAATACTGGTCTTTCCCGTCTTATTAGCCCTTGGGAAGTCATACATGCACGCTTTCGTAAAAAAATACGACGGTCATAAACTTTGCGCGAACTTTGTGCAGAGTCGAGTTTCGATCAGTTTTTCGTGTACCGTCTCGGAAATTCAAAATACTGGCCATTCATGATGTATTAGCCCATGGTAAGTCGTGCTTTTGCAAAAAAATACGACGATCATAAACTTTGCACGAAGTCACGCGCGAGTCGAGCTTCGATCAGTTTTTCATGCACCATCTCGGAAATTCAAAATACTGGGCAATAACGATGTATTAGCCCATGGTAAGTCGTATGAGCATGGTTTCACCAAAAAATGCGACGGTCATATACTTGGCGCTGAGTCAAGTTTCGATCGGTTTTTCGTGCACCATCTCAAAAATTCAAAATACTGGCCCTTCACGATTTATTAGCCTATGGTAACTCGTATGAGCATGGTTTCAATAAAAAATGCGACGGTCATAAACTTTGCGCAGAGTCGAGTGTCGATCGGTTTTGACGCTTTTGTAAAAAAATGCGACGGTCATAAACATTACGCGAAGTCGCGCCCAGGGTCGAGTTTCGATCGGTTTTACGTACACCGTCTCGGAAATTCAATTATACTGGCCATTCACGATGTATTAGCCCATTGTAAGTCATATGAGCTTGGTTTCATGAAAAAACGCGACGGTCATAAACTTTGCGCAGAGTTGAGTTTCGATCGATTTTTCGTGCACCGTCTCGGAAATTCAAAATACTGGTCTTTCCCGTCTTATTATCCCATGGGAAGTCGTACAAGCACGCTTTCGCAAAAAAATTCGACGGTCATAAACTTTGCGCGAACTTTGCGCAGAGTCTTGTTTCGATCGGTTTTTCGTGCACCGTCTCGGAAATTCAAAATACTGGCCATTCACGATGTATTAGCCAATGGTAAGTCGTATGAGCATGGTATCATAAAAAAACGCGACGGTCATAAACTTTGCGCATTGCCGATTTTCGATCGATTTTTTGTGCACCGTCTCGAAAATTCAAAATACTGGTCTTTCCCGTCTTATTAGCCCATGAGAAGTCGTACAAGCATGCTTTCACAAAAAAATACGACAGTCAAAAACTTTGCACGAAGTCGCGCGCGAGTCGAGTTTCGATCGGTTTTTCGTGCACCGTCTCGGAAATTCAAAATACTGGTCATTCACGATGTATGAGCATGGTTTCACGAAAAAACGTGACGGTCATAAACTTTGCACAGAGTCAAGTTTCGATCGATTTTTTGTGCACCGTCTCGGAAATTCAAAATACTGGTCTTTCCCGTCTTATTAGCCCATGACAAGTCGTACAAGCATGCATTCGCAAAAAAATACAACAGTCATAAACTTTGCACGAACTTTGTGCCGAGTCGAGTTTCGATCGATTTTTCGTGCACCATCTCGGAAATTCAAAATACTGGCCAATCCCAACGTATTAGCCCATGGTAAGTCATATGAGCATGGTTTCACCATAAAATGTGACGGTCATATACTTGGCGCTGAGTCAAGTTTTGATCGGTTTTTCGTGCACCAACTCGAAAATTCAAAATACTGGCCATTCATGATTTATTAGCCTATGGTAACTCGTATGAGCATGGTTTCAATAAAAAACGCGACGGTCATAAACTTTGCGCAGAGTCGAGTTTCGATCGATTTTGACGCTTTCGCGAAAAAATGCGACGGTCATAAACATTAC
Organism: Ensete ventricosum; assembly: GCA_029747655.1. Classification (NCBI taxonomy): domain Eukaryota; kingdom Viridiplantae; phylum Streptophyta; class Magnoliopsida; order Zingiberales; family Musaceae; genus Ensete; species Ensete ventricosum. The sequence continues at coordinate 42,434,754 of JAQQAF010000003.1, forward strand.
GCGAAGTCACGCCCAGGGTCGAGTTTCGATCGGTTTTACGTACACCGTCTCGAAAATTCAAATATACTGGCCATTCACGATGTATTAGCCCATTGTAAGTAATATGAGCATGGTTTCACGAAAAAACATGACGGTCATAAACTTTGCTCGAAGTCACATGCTGAGTCGAGTTTCAATCGGTTTTTCAAGCACTATATTAGCCCATGGTAAGTCGTATGAGCTTGGTTTCACGAAAAAATACGACGGTCATAAACTTTACGCAGTGTCGAGTTTCAATCGGTTTTTCGTGCACCGTCTCGGAAATTCAAAATACTAGCAATTCCAGACGTATTAGCCCAAGAGAAGTCGTACAAGCACGCTTTCACGAAAAAATGTGACGGACATTACGCGAAGTCGCGCCCAGAGTCGAGTTTCGATTGGTTTTACGTGCACCATCTCGGAAATCCAAAATACTGGCCATTCACGATGTACTAGCCCATGGTAAGTCGTATGAGCATGGTTTCACGAAAAAAGGCGACGGTCATAATAAACATTGCGCAGAGTCGAGTTTCGATCGGTTTTTCGTGCACCATCTCAGAAATTCAAAATACTGGTCTTTCCCGTCTTATTAGCCCATGGGAAGTCGTACAAGCACGCTTTCGTAAAAAAATACGACGGTCATAAACTTTGCACGAACTTTGCGCAGAGTCGAGTTTCGATCGAGTTTTCGTGCACCGTCTCGGAAATTCAAAATACTGGCTATTCACGATGTATTAGCCTATGGTAAGTCGGATGAGCATGGTTTCATGAAAAAATGCGATGGTCATAAAATTTGCGCAGAGTCGAGTTTCGATCGGTTTTGCATGCACCGTCTTGGAAATTCAAAATACTGGTCTTTCCCGTCTTATTAGCCCATGAGAAGTCGTACAAGCATGCTTTCGTAAAAAAATATGACGGACATAAACTTTGCGCAGAGTCGAGTTTCGATCGAGTTTTCGTGCACCGTCTCAGAAATTCAAAATACTGGCTATTCACGATGTATTAGCCCATGGTAAGTCGGATGAGCATGGTTTCATGAAAAAATGCGATGGTCATAAAATTTGCGCAGAGTCGGGTTTCGATCGGTTTTTCGTGCACCGTCTTGGAAATTCAAAATACTGGTCTTTCCCGTCTTATTAGCCCATGAGAGGTCGTACAAGCATGCTTTCGTAAAAAAATACGACGGTCATAAACTTTGCACGAAGTCGCGCGCGAGTCGAGTTTCGATCTATTTTTCATGCACCATCTCGGAAATTCAAAATACTGGCCATTAACGATGTATTAGCCCATGGTAAGTCGTATGAGCTTGGTTTCATGAAAAAATACGACGGTCATAAACTTTGCGCAGAGTCAAGTTTCGATCGGTTTTTGTGCACCGTCTCGGAAATTCAAAATACTGGTCTTCTCGTCTTCTTAGCTCATGGGAAGTCGTACAAGCACGCTTTCACAAAAAAATATGACGGTCATAAACTTTGCGCGAACTTTGCGCAGAGTCGAGTTTCAATCGGTTTTTCGTGCACCGTCTCGGAAATTCAAAATACTGGCCATTCACGATGTATTAGCCCATGGTAAGTCGTATGAGCATGGTTTCACAAAAAAATGCGACGGTTATAAACTTTGCGCATTGTCGAGTTTCGATCAGTTTTTTGTGCACCGTCTCGGAAATTCAAAATACTGGTCTTTCCCGTCTTATTAACCCATGAGAAGTCGTACAAGCATGCTTTAGCAAAAAACTACAGCAGTCAAAAACTTTGCACGAAGTCGTGCGCGAGTCGAGTTTCGATCGGTTTTTCGTGCACCGTCTCGAAAATTCAAAATACTGGCCATGCACGATGTATTAGCCATGGTAAGTCGTATGAGCATGGTTTCACGAAAAAATGCGACGGTCATAAACTTTGCACAGAGTCGAGTTTCGATCGATTTTTCGTGCACCGTCTCAGAAATTTAAAATACTGGTCTTTCCCGTCTTATTGGCCCATGAGAAGTCGTACAAGCACGCTTTCGCAAAAAAATACGACAGTCATAAACTTTGCACGAACTTTGTGCAGAGTCGAGTTTCGATCGGTTTATCGTGCACCGTCTCAGAAATTCAAAATACTGGCCATTAACGATGGATTAGCCCATGGTAAGTCGTATGAGCTTGGTTTCATGAAAAAACGCGACGGTCATAAACTTTGTGCAGAGTCGAGTTTTGATCGGTTTTTCGTGCACCGACTCGAAAATTCAGAATACTGGTCTTTCCCATCTTATTAGCCCATGGGAAGTCGTACAAGCACGCTTTCACAAAAAAATACGACGGTCATAAACATTACGCGAAGTCGCGCCCAGGGTCGAGTTTCAATCAGTTTTACGTACACCGTCTCGGAAATTCAAAATACTGGTCCCATTTCACCTTCTTTAGGTGGGGTGCAATCTTCTCGACTACACTAAGAGACTTCAGGCTTTAGTCTATGGCTTGTATACACTAAGAGACTTCAGGCTTTAGTCTATGGCCCATTTCACCTTTTTTTTTTGTAGTCTATGGCTTACCAAAAAAATAAGCTTTGTCTACACAAGCCATAGACTAAAGCCTGAAGTCTCTTAGTGTAGTCGAGAAGATTGCACCCCACCTAAAGAAGGTGAAATGGGCACGCTTCATCAAACTCATCTCCAAGAGTAGCACAAGGAAGTTAATAAATAATAAAATACAATAGCTAGACTGTTCTGGACTACTTGTGGATACATCACAAAATATAAGCTTTGCCCCATATAATACATTACAATCTTCATCATTATTCGAGTGATTATTGACTAATGAAAAAATTGAATCTTGTGAAAATCTCTTTCTCTCTTCTTGTTAGGTGCTCTGTATTCAATTCTTGCTCCATACATGATCGTGAGTCCTGAAGAATCTCTATCAGAATTTGAGCTTTGTTCATGTTGTGACACTCAAAAATTCTGCCACACCTCTCCTTCCAAATCCACCAAATAGCACATCTGAATATAATTCTTGCTAGTTGTGTAAGAGGCCCCTTTCTTGAGAAGCTTTGCATAAGCATTTCTAATTCATGATACAAGTTTGGCCGTGATAGCCTTTGAAGATCAAATCGCTTCAAGATCTCCTTCCATATCCAAGATGAATAATCACAAGCAAAGTAGAGATGGTCAACACTTTCTTCCTTTTGCATACACAAAGAGCATCGATTTACAATATAAATACCTCTTCGCTGCATATTGTTCATCGTAGGAAGTTTGCCGAGAAGGGCCTGCCATGTACATAAGGAATGTCGCTGTGAGCATGGACTATCCCATGTCCAACTACTTGGGATCCACTTGTTGTTTCGTCGTCTAATTTGGTTCCATCCAGATGTAGCACTAAATTTACCATTATCACGAAGCTAAATAAGCATATCTGAAGAGTTGTTCTTGATTGGGATAGCCCTAATAGTCGGCCAAAGTAATAACATGTCAGGGGAGGTAGGGTTGGGAAGACACCATGTACCATTGTTAATAAATTCAGAAACCTTCCAGTCTTTGGGAGCCCCCAGATCCTGTCGTACTCGATCACCAAATATCTGAAATATACTTTTCCCATTCACCCAAGGATCATACCACATATTAATATTGGTTCTAGAAGAAATCACATAAGAAATATTGTTACGTAGCCATCGCCTTGCCTTCAGAATTCTTTTCCAAGCAGCAGAATGAGATATTTTTGCAGATGCTTCCCAGATTGATTCCTTGGTTAGGTACCTAGCAAAAACCTATTGTGACCATAAGGAAGACTTGTTTTGTAAAATATCCCATAATTGCTTTACCATACAAGCTTTATTCCAATCTCTAATATGTCGAAGATTCAGCCTCCCTTCATCGTTCGGTTTACAAATGTTGTCCCAATTCACCATGTGCATTTTTTTTTTGGTAAGTAAAGATAATATATTTTGTAAAAGATTTGTACAAAGAAGCTTTGTCTACACAAGCCATAGACTAAAGCCTGAAGTCTCTTTGTGTAGTCGAGAAGATTGTACCCCACCTAAAGAAGGTGAAATGGGCACACTTCATCAAACTCATTTCCAAGAGTAGCACAAGGAAGTTAATAAAAAATGCAATAGCCAGACTGTTCTGGAGTACTTGTGGATACATCACAAAATATAAGCTTTGCCCCATAATACATTACAATCTTCATCATTATTCGAGTGATTATTGACTAATGAAAAAATTGAATCTTGTGAAAATCTCTTTCTCTCTTCTTGTTAGGTGCTCTATATTCAATTCTTGCTCCATGCATGATCGTGAGTCCTGAAGAATCTCTATCAGAATTTGAGCTTTGTTCATGTTGTGACACTCAAAAATTCTGCCACACCTCTCCTTCCAAATCCACCCAATAGCACATCTGAATATAATTCTTGCTAGTTGTGTAAGAGGACCCTTTCTTGAGAAGCCTTGCATTAGCCTTTCTAGTTCATGATGCAAGTTTGGCCGTGGTAGCCTTTGAAGATCAAATCGCTTCAAGATCTCTTCCCATATCCAAGATGAATAATCACAAGCAAAGTATAGATGGTCAACACTTTCTTCCTTTTGCATACACAAAGAGCACCGATTTACAATATAAATACCTCTTCGCTGCATATTGTCCATCGTAGGAAGTTTGCCGAGAAGGGCCTGCCATGTACATAAGGAATGTCGCTGTGAGCATGGACTATCCCATGTCCAACTACTTGGGATCCACTTGTTGTTTCGTCGTCTAATTTGGTTCCATGCAGATGTAGCACTAAATTTACCATTATCATGAAGCCAAATAAGCATATCTGAAGAGTTGTTCTTAATTCACCATGTGCATTGCCTTACCATCTGTGTCATTCCAAAAGAAGTTCATAAGTAATTTATCAATATCATGGAGAAGCCCGGCAGGTAGAAGGAATGCATGAGACCAATAAATAGAATAAGAGATCAACACAGATCGAATAAGTTCAAGTCGTCCAGCTTTAGAAAGAAGCCTATTTTTTCAAGAGGAAATTCTGTTCTTAATTTTTTGTAGGATAGGCTGACAGGAGACTTTGTTGATTCCAGTGGATATAAGTGGGAGATCCAAGTAAGGAACCAGTAAATTTCCTTCAGCAACTCCCAATGTTTGAGCAATATGATCCTTATTGTCAATGCAAGCACCCACATATACTTTGCTCTTTGCATGGTTTAGCTTAAGACCAGAAACTTTACCAAATTCATTAAGAATATCTGCCAGATTACTCGCAGAAACTGGATCATCTCGAAGGAAGATAATAAGGTCATCAGCAAATGTTATGTGAGAGATATAAACAGAACCATAATGTGGTACCTTAATTTTGCCATTGGAAACAGCCTCTTCTAACATACAACTGAGCCCTTCCATTGCAATGGTAAAAAGATAAGGAGATAGTGGATCGCCTTGCCGAATACCATTCCTGATTTATCAAACATCTGTCAAGTCGAGCCATAATTTTTCTATCAGCAGTACTTTGATTGTTCCATGAGAACCAATCACCTACAGATTTCATGTCAGTCAATGCAGCAGTATCTATACAATCATTAAAATGTTGAAGATGACATTCGGAAAGCACTCTACCCCCCACTTTCTCATTTGTGTATCTGACAGTATTAAAGTCACCGAGAACAACCCAAGGTACTGTAGGATAACTATTTGCAATGCTAACCAGATCACGCCATAGAGCATTCCTATCAGACATACTGTTAGATGCATAAATACCGGTAATATTGAATTGACATCCAGTCTGTTTATCCTCTGCCTTAAGATAAATGAATTGATTAGTAGCAGAAATAAACCAAGCAGTAATAAGGTTAGGATGCCATAAGACCCAAACTCGACCATAAGTATCCTGAGAATCATTAGTAAAAAGTTCTGCCTCAGGCCATATTAAATTCTTCTGAACTCGAACACGATGAGTTTTAATTTTTGTTTCCACAAGAATCACCATATCACATGCAGCAGATCGGATTATTCTATTGAGCTCCCGACATTTCTCAGTCTTATTAAGTCCACGAACATTCCAACAGATTATTTTCATCAATACTAGATAGAAGGAAGAGCATGCTATTTTGGGAGGACATTACCATCCTTTTTCTTATCCTTTGATTTTGCATGGTCCTCTCGCATAATATCTTTACCCTTTAATCCTTTATTCCTATATTTATCCACCTCATCCACAGCTTGCAAATGTTTAAATTTTTGCGTACCTTGAGGCAAGTAGTCCTGAATAGCGGGATGTGTCGAAGAGCGATGAGTTTGGTGAGTTGTAATGTCTTGGTTCCCAAGAGGTTGTTGAAATGAAATTTCCTGATTATCTGAAGGAATGATTCGTGAAGGCGAGGTTGTTATTGGGGAATGAGAACCTTGGGAAGCTCCTGCAGTGAAAGTCTCTGATATAATAGGAAAAGATGGAAGTCCTGACGTGTCTTTCTCTTGTTCGTGTCGCTGCCCCAACGAGTCAGAGTGCTCATTCATCTTCTCCGCCATCATCATTGTTGGCACTGGAGTATCAGTGCTTGGATTAGTGGTAGTGACCCCATTTTGTGGCTCTTGGTGTGGTCGGTAGACCTGTGTGATTTTTTGTGAAGGCTGTTGGCAGGCACCATTTACATGTCCAAAAGATAGACAAACCTTGCATCGTTGTGGCTTCCAAGAATACGAGACTTTCACCTTTCGGGTGCTCCCATCAAGATCACGGTAAGAAACATCATTCGGTAGTTCCTCATCAGAAGAAACCATTACACAAGCTCTGGCAAAGGTCAATCTCGTTTGCGAAGCTGTTGCCTTATCAATATACAATGGCTGTCCCAGGGTGCTGCAAAGCTTTGCAATAAAACGACGACCCCAGAGATGTAGTGGAAGTCCATGGAAAGAAACCCATATTGGGATAGACTGTAGACTGTCTAACTCAAATCTCACATCAGGTGCCCAGCGTCGTAGTATCATTGGATGACCACGGATAGTCCAAAATCCTTCAAGGACCCGTTGTAAATCTTCTTCAGAATAAAGCCTACATACAAAGAATCCGGTCTCCAACATATGAAGATCAAATGTTGATATTCCCCATCGAGTTCTGATGTATGAGGATAATGGGAAAAAAGATGTTCTTAGTCCAACAACGTAGCCCACAATTGCCATGGACCATGTTCAATTAGTTCGTCAGAATCAATAGCCTCATACACAGCAATCTTCTGATCATCATGTACTTCTGGAGCAAAAAAATCCAGTCGAAGATCCGGACTACCCACTGGAGCCTTGAAGAGGCTACTCCAAGGTCGAGGATCTCGGGAAATTGGAGCTGGAGGTCGTGATCTAGATCGTGAACGACCTCGGGCCTGGTTCATTGAAGGAGCATCCCGTCGAGAAGAAGAAATCAGCGGTGGAACATCCTGGTGTGAAACCGGCCTAAGCTGCTGGGGAGGAACCATCGGTTGTTGGAGAGGAGCAACCCCCTCCCGCTGTGAAGTAACCAGCGGCTGAGGAGCAACCCTCTCCCGCTGTGACTGCTGGAGAGGGGCGTTCTGCTGTGAAGCAACCAGCGCAGGCCGCTGGGAAGAAGCCGGCGGAGGAGCATCCCGCTGGAACAGAGGATGCGAAGTAGAGTGCCGCGTCCGGCCGCTCGCATCCATGGAGTCGCTCGCCCTAGAGACTGCCAGCCGCCTAGGGGAGAGGAAGCCACCACCCTGCCCACACTAAGATCGCAGTCGTCGCCCTTTCCATGCCGATTGCAGAAGCAGCCGTCGCCCTTTCCACGCTGGAGTTGCCGCAGGATCGCAGAGCGGCAATGAACCCAGCCCCAATCGCAGCGCAGCCTCCACCGTCTCAGAAATTCTTATGTGATTTCTTCTGGAACCAATATTAATATGTGGTATGATCCTTGGGTGAATCGAAAAAGTATATTTCAGATATTTGGTGATAGAGTACGACAGGATCTGGGGGCTTCCAAAGACTGGAAGGTTTCTGAATTCATTAACAATGGTACATGGTGTCTTCCCAACCCTACCTCCCCTGACATGTTATTATTTTGGCCGACTATTAGGGCTATTCCAATCAAGAAGAACTCGTTAGATATGCTTATTTGGCTTCATGATAATGGTAAATTTAGTGCTACATCTGCATGAAACCAAATTAGACGACGAAACAACAAGTGGATCCCAAGTAGTTGGACATGGGATAGTCCATGCTCACAGCGACATTCCTTATGTACATGGCAAGCCCTTCTCAGCAAACTTCCTACGATGGACAATATGCAGCGAAGATGTATTTATATTGTAAATCGGTGCTCTTTGTGTATGCAAAAGGAAGAAAGTGTTGACCATCTCTACTTTGCTTGTGATTATTCATCTTGGATATGGAAGGAGATCTTGAAGCGATTTGATCTTTAAAGGCTACCACGGCCAAACTTGCATCATGAATTAGAAATGCTGATGCAAAGCTTCTCAAGAAAGGGTCCTCTTACACAACTAGCAAGAATTATATTCATATGTGCTATTTGGTGGATTTGGAAGGAGAGGTGTGGCAGAATTTTTGAGTGTCATAACATGAACAAAGCTCAAATTCTGATAGAGATTCTTCAGGACTCACGATCATGTATGGAGCAAGAATTGAATACATAGCACCTAACAAGAAGAGAGAAAGAGATTTTCACAAGATTCTTCAGGACTCACGATTATGCATGGAGCAAGAATTGAATATAGAGCACCTAACAATCGGCGTGGAAAGGGCGACGGCTGCGACCTTAGTGTTGGAAGGGTGGTGGCTTCCTCTCCCCTAGGCGGCTGGCGGTCTCTAGGGCGAGCGACGCCATGGATGCGAGCGACTCTGCTTCGCATCCTCTGTTCCAGCGGGATGCTCCTCCGCTGGCTTCTTCCCAGCGGCCTGCGCTGGTTGCTTCCCAGCGGAACGCCCCTCTCCAGCAGTCACAGCGGGAGAGGGTTGCTCCTCAGCCGCTGGTTACTTCACAGCGGGAGGGGGTTGCTCCTCTCCAACAGCCGTTGGTTCCTCCCCAGCAGCTTAGGCCGGTTTCACACCAGGATGTTCCACCGCTGAATTCTTCTTCTCGACGAGATGCTCCTTCAATGAACCAGGCCCGAGGTCGTTCACGATCTAGATCACGACCTCCTGCTCCTATTTCCCGAGATCCTCGGCCTTGGAGTAGCCTCTTCAAGGCTCCAGTGGGTAGTCCGGATCTTCGACTGGACTTTTTTGCTCTAGAAGTACAGGCTGATCAGAAGATTACTGTGTATGAGGCTATTGATTCTGACGAACTAATTGAGACATGGTCCATGGCAATTGTGGGCTACGTTGTTGGACTAAGAACATCATTTTTTCCATTATCCTCATATATCAGAACTCGATGGGGAATATCAACATTTGATCTTCATATGTTGGAGACCGGATTCTTTGTATGCAAGCTTTATTCTGAAGAAGATTTACAACGGGTCCTTGAAGGATTTTGGACTATCCGTGGTCATCCAATGATACTACGACGCTGGGCACCTGATGTGAGATTGGAGTTAGACAGTCTAAAGTCTATCCCAATATGGGTTTCTTTCCATGGACTTCCACTACATCTCTGGGGTCGTCGTTTTATTGCAAAGCTTTGCAGCACCTTGGGACAGCCATTGTATATTGATAAGGCAACAGCTTCGCAAACGAGATTGACCTTTGCCAGAGCTTGTGTAATGGTTTCTTCTGATGAGGAACTACCAAATGAAGTTTCTTACCGTGATCTTGATGGGAGCACTCGAAAGGTGAAAGTCTCATATTCTTGGAAGCCACAACGATGCAAGGTTTGTCTATCTTTTGGACATGTAAATGGTGCTTGCCAACAGCCTTCACAAAAAATCACACAGGTCTACCGACCACGCCAAGAGCCACAGAATGGGGTCATTACCACTAAACCAAGCACTGATACTCCAGTGCCAACAGAGATGATGGCGGAGAAGATGAATGAGCACTCTGACTCGTTGGGGCAGCGACACGAACAGGAGAAAGACAAGTCAGGACTTTCATCTTTTCCTATTATATCAGAGACTTTCACTGCAGGAGCTTCCCATGGTTCTCACTCCCCAATAACAACCTCGCCGTCACGAATCATTCCTTCAGATAATCAGGAAATTTCATTTCAACAACCTCTTGGGAACAAAGACATTGCAACTCCCCAAACTCATCGCTCTTCGACACATCCCACTATTCAGGACTCCTTGCCTCAAGGTACGCAAAAGTTTAAACATTTGCAAGCTGTGGATGAGGTGGATAAATATAGGAATAAAGGATTAAAGGGTAAAGATATTATGCGGGTGGACCATGTAAAATCAAAGGATAAGAAAAAGGATGGTAGTGTCCTCCCAAAATCGCATGCTCTTTCTTCTATCTAGTATTGATGAAAATAATCTGTTGGAATGTTCGTGGACTTAATAAGACTGAGAAATGTCGGGAGCTCAATAGAATAATCCGATCTGCTGCATATGATATTGTGATTCTTGTGGAAACAAAAATTAAAACCCATCGTGTTCGAGTTCAGAAGAATTTAATATGGCCTGAGGCAGAACTTTTTACTAATGATTCTCAGGATACTTATGGTCGAGTTTGGGTCTTATGGCATCCTAACCTTGTTACTGCTTGGTTTATTTCTGCTACTAATCAATTCATTCATCTTAAGGCAGAGGATAAATAGACTGGATGTCAATTCAATATTACCGGTATCTATGCATCTAACACTATGTCTGACAGGAATGCTCTATGGCGTGATCTGGTTAGCATTGCAAATACTTATCCTACAGTACCTTGGGTTATTCTCGGTGACTTTAATACTGTCAGATACACAAATGAGAAAGTGGGGGGTAGAGTACTTTCCGAATGTCAGCTTCAACATTTTAATGATTGTATAGATACTGTTGCATTGACTGACATGAAATCTGTAGGTGATTGGTTCTCATGGAACAATCAAAGTACTGCTGATAGAAAAATTATGGCTCGACTTGACAGATGTTTGATAAATCAGGAATGGTTAGCAGTTTTCCCAGATTCACTTCTTGAGTACGGTGCTAAGTTATTTTCGGATCACTCTATTATGCATATACATGCAGATAAAGCACTACCCAGAGTCAAGAAACCTTTTAGATTTTTTAATATGTGGAGTTCTCACCCTAAGTTCCTCGAAGTTATTAAGTCAGCTTGGGACATTAATGTATTTGGTTCTCCTCCTTACATCCTATGTCAAAAGCTAAAAGCATGCAAAACAGCACTTAAGAAGTGGAATTCAACTACATTCGGAAATATCACCAACAGGGTTCAGTTATGCAAGAAAGAACTTATGACTGTGCAAAGCGAGCTAAATCTTCAACCTCTGGATGCGAATCTTATATACAAAGAGGCTGCTGCTAGAAATAACTTTATGCAAGCTTTGAAGCAGGAGGAATGCTTTTTGAAACAGAAGTCACGACAGCATTGGCTTACTCTAGGGGATTCTAATACGAAGTTTTTCTATGCTGCTATTGCTACTAGAAGGGCTACTAATCGTATCAAAAAATGCAAAGGTATAGATGGTAATCTCATTGAGGATTTGGATGAGGTTAAAAATTATACCGAGCAATTTTTTTATTCCTTACTCAATCAGGAGCAGCAGCCTAATAGTATTCATGTTGGGCCTACAAGACGACTTGATTCTGAAGCCCTCTCTCATCTTAATGCCCCAATAACGGATGATGAAATTGTGAAAGTTATTTTTAAGTCCCCGAAGCACAAAAGCCCTGGTCCAGATGGATTTCCAGCTGAGTTTTATCAAATTGCATGGTCTATTGTAGGCAACGATGTCATAAAAGCTTGTCGACATTTTTTCTCCTCAGGTCATATTCTTAAAGAAATGAATTCCACTTTTATTTCTTTAGTGCCTAAAAATGATGGAGCCGATTCATTGGAGAACTACCGTCCTATTTCACTGTGCAACTTTATTTATAAGGTTATCTCGAAGTTATAGGCAAATAGACTACAAAAGGTCATGAATAAGGTCATTAGTCCTAATCAGGCTGCTTTTATTAAAGGGAGGAGTATCCATCATAATGTCCTGCTTGCTAATGATTTGATTAAGGATCTACACTCAAAAACAAGAGGGAAAAAGATCTATTTTAAAGCTGATTTACGAAAGGCCTTTGACTCAGTCAATAGGCATTTTATTTACATGATGCTCCATAATATGGGCTTCCCTCAGCACTGGGTTCAATGGATTCAATGTTGCTTGGAAACTCCAAAATTTTTGATTCTCTTTAATGGTTCACCTATTGGCTTCTTCGGGAGTAAGAATGGCATTCGGCAAGGCGATCCACTATCGCCTTATCTTTTTACGATTGCAATGGAAGGGCTCAGTTGTATGTTAGAAGAGGCTGTTTCCAATGGCAAAATTAAGGTACCATATTATGGTTCTGTTTATATCTCTCACATAACATTTGCTGATGACCTTATTATCTTCCTTCGAGATGATCCAGTTTCTGTGAGTAATCTGGCAGATATTCTTAATGAATTTGGTATAGTTTCTGGTCTTAAGCTAAACCATACAAAGAGCAAAGTATACGTGGGTGCTTGCATTGAAAATAAGGATCATATTGCTCAAACATTGGGAGTTGCTGAAGAAAATTTACCGGTTCCTTACTTGGGTCTTCCACTTATATCCACTGGAATCAACAAAGTCTCCTGTCAGCCTATCCTACAAAAAATTAAGAACAGAATTTCCTCTTGGAAAAATAGGCTTCTTTCTAAAGCTGGACGACTTGAACTTATTCGATCAGTGTTGATCTCTTATTATATTTATTGGTCTCATGCATTCCTTCTACCAGCCGGGCTTCTCAATGATATTGATAAATTACTTATGAACTTCTTTTGGAATGGCACAGATGGTAAGGCAATGTATATGGTGAATTGGGACAACATTTGCAAACCGAAGGATGAAGGGGGCTTGAATCTTCGACATATTAGAGATTGGAATAAAGCTTGTATGGTAAAGCAATTATGGGATATTTTACAAAACAAGTCTTCTTTATGGTCACAATGGGTTTTTGCTAGGTACCTTACCAAGGAATCAATCTGGGAAGCATCTGCAAAAACATCTCATTCTTCTGCTTGGAAAGGAATTCTGAAGGCAAGGAGATGGCTATGTAACAATATTTCTTGTGTGATTTCTTCTGGAACCAATATTAATATGTGGTATGATCCTTGGGTGAATGGGAAAAGTATATTTCAGATATTTGGTGATAGAGTACGACAGGATCTGGGGGCTCCCAAAGACTGGAAGGTTTCTGAATTCATTAACAATGGTACATGGTGTCTTCCTAACCCTACCTCCCCAGACATGTTATTACTTTGGCCGACTATTAGGGCTATTCCAATCAAGAACAACTCTTCAGATATGCTTATTTGGCTTCATGATAATGGTAAATTTAGTGCTACATCTGCATGGAACCAAATTAGACGACGAAACAACAAGTGGATCCCAAGTAGTTGGACATGGGATAGTCCATGCTCACAGCGACATTCCTTATGTACATGGCAGGCCCTTCTCGGCAAACTTCCTACGATGGACAATATGCAGCGAAGAGGTATTTATATTGTAAATCGGTGCTCTTTGTGTATGCAAAAGGAAGAAAGTGTTGACCATTTATACTTTGCTTGTGATTATTCATCTTGGATATGGGAAGAGATCTTGAAGCGATTTGATCTTCAAAGGCTACCACGGCCAAACTTGCATCATGAACTAGAAAGGCTAATGCAAGGCTTCTCAAGAAAGGGTCCTCTTACACAACTAGCAAGAATTATATTCAGATGTGCTATTTGGTGGATTTGGAAGGAGAGGTGTGGCAGAATTTTTGAGTGTCACAACATGAACAAAGCTCAAATTCTGATAGAGATTCTTCCGGACTCACGATCATGCATGGAGCAAGAATTGAATATAGAGCACCTAACAAGAAGAGAGAAAGAGATTTTCACAAGATTCAATTTTTTCATTAGTCAATAATCACTCGAATAATGATGAAGATTGTAATGTATTATGGGGCAAAGCTTATATTTTGTGATGTATGTATCCACAAGTACTCCAGAACAGTCTAGCTATTGCATTTTTTATTAACTTCCTTGTGCTACTCTTGGAAATGAGTTTGATGAAGTGTGCCCATTTCATCTTCTTTAGGTGGGGTACAATCTTCTCGACTACACTAAGAGACTTCAGGCTTTAGTCTATTGATTGTTAGTTTTATCCCCGAAATTCAAAATACAACGGTCCGTATGCATTAAGATTACCGTGTGAGCTATATAGAAGTAGAAGTTGATGCCTTTGAGTCAGTTGTTGGAGTTGGTATTACTTATATTTGTTCTACTCCTTAATTCCTTTTTGTTCTATTCTAACCCTTGCTTCCTCCTGGCAGCTTCACTGCCCTTCTGATTGCCCTCTATTACTATTACAGTGTTAGGTTCCGTCCCATGCAGCTATTCTTATGTCTATGGAGTTTCTAGTGACATTGCTGGGGGGCAAAGTTGCCCATACGACAACCCTTTCTTTGTTGTTCCCAAAGTTGCCCATACGACAACCCTTTCTTTGTTGTTCCCAAAGTTGCCCATACGACAACCCTTTCTTTTTGTTCCAGTTCTCATCCGTAGTATCAGTAGTACCCCTTGAAGTTAGCAATCCAAGGAAAGCCAGGGTATAACTGGAACTGTTATAGGAGAAGAATAATCAAAGGGGTATAGTTGCAGTTTCATATATGTTGGAAGCTTGGCGAGGAAAGCCGTAGATGGAAGAAGTCACGTTACCAACCAAGCAGAGGTAGACCACTACAAGGGAAGGGGCTGAAGAGCATAAGGGCGCAGAAAGTATACCTTTTGCATCGTTTAAACGGTGAAGGTTAGGAAGCAACAGAATACAAGTAACATCTTTACAAATGTCTTCTATACCAGATGCTCGATAAGAGGCTTCCCACTCAATAGGGATAGCAGGATCAGGAACAATAACAAGATCAGTTGTCGGTTCCTCACTTCGCTTCAAGAAGAGGTTGGCAAAGGGTCAGAAGCGGTGTCAAAGTGTCCACTCAAGTCGACTCGATCATAAGCCGAAGTCTAGTTCGAAATCTCATGTTGAATCGTATTAAGAAGGTTCATCCATTTTGTACTTCTTTCTTGTCTTTTTGTTCGCCTGCCCAGTTCTTATGCAATCGTATCTAGAATTCAGAGGTAGGTGTTGCATCCAGGCCAGGTTCGGTTCAGTGCCTCTACTCAATCAATCAAGGAATACGAAGGCTAAATCGAAATGTATTAAGGAAGGGCGCTAAGCATATTCCTAAATAAAGTCGAGCCGGCCAGGCCCTCTCTGTTTGTTGATTACAATGCATTTCCATATGTCCGGTTACACTATTTGGATTATGAAATATAGTTAAGTAGTACCTTAGCGCTTAAGAAGTTAGGGAAGATTCCCCTATCCTCGCTTGCGCAAGTGAAATTATGGATGATTCTGTAAGGTATGGGAATTGAAGACAGGAACACAAGAGTCGAACTCATTAGTCAAAGAATTACTGGCAAGGAGGAGAGTCCGCATTGCCTATGAACCACCAAGTCACTACTCGCTACAAAACTCACTACCTCGGGCACTTAATCTGACTTTCCTGTATCTTCGTACGCTTCTCAGACTTATGCCATTCATAAGGAATTACACAGCGCCTACAGACTTAATCCGATGCACCACATAGAGTAGAGCAGAAACACAGCACAGCTTCTAATGCCTTAACTGGGAACTTATCCTTTATCTACTTATCTGTGAGCCTACCCTGCCTGCCTTTTCTCTTTTCTCTTAACTGAAACATCGAACTTACTCCCTACGCGGAGTCTGTCTTTCCCAGCTATTGGTCTCCCGCTTCCGACTTCAATACTTCTCTTAGTATCATAAGGAATTTCGCTACAGGCAACAGGCTTACTATCCTAATTTGGATTCTGATTTGTTTGTTTAACAATGAGGTACAACATTGGTATTTGTGTAAGCCCGACCGACACTCCTTGGGTTTAGCCTCGAACTACTTAATTTGCATTCTGTAGTTCGGGATTCAGGCCTACTGTGCCTTCTTTGAAACTAGCACTCCAGGTCCGGCAGGCTTACTATCCTTGGTTATCTATCAAACTCAAACGACTCTTAGTTCTTTTTTCGTTCTCTCTACTATTACTCTTATTCTTATTCCTATTATACTTTATGCTAAGATCGTACCCTACCTATATTTCTGCTAACAACATATTCCTACTACTGAGTTGCACTATCCCTCTACAGGCAAAGACAGGCTACCTGCCAACACTCACCCGTTCTGACTGCGAAGTAAAAGTATTCCACCAACGATTTCCATTCTGTCCGCCCTTTCCAAACTGTAGTGACTTGTCCATTCTCATAGGTAAGTGGATTGATTATACCAGTTAGTAGAGCTGTTTTCTTCTTGTCCCAGAGGTCGATTCCCGAGTTGAGTTCAATGCTTTGTTTCGAGTTGAGTTCCCTATCTCATCTCATGTTCATTCCTACCAGTATGTTTCACTACGGATAATAATTGAGCTAGCAAGTAAGGATACCGAGCTACAAGACCATATGGGTCGGGCTACAAGACCAGACAAGTGACTGCTACAAAACAAGTGACTGCTACAAACACAACGGAAGTAATAAACAACAAACAATGTACTTATTGTTGCTTTATAACTGAACCCTAACGATAGGGTCTATAAGAGTACCAGAAACAAGAATAAGTGAGGACCCCAGCAGATCAAACTAAGTATTATCAGAATGGAGCCAGTACTGCTGATACTTTCACAGCTACTCGACTTATAGGACTTACCTCACCAACTGGGAATCATACCAATACTGATTCGAATCCGGCTAACAACTACTGAAACAAGGGATAAAGAATTCCATTCGAATAAGAAAGAGTAAGCCAAGAAAACAAACCTCTCTTATACGTGTCTTGGCCCAAGCCCATACTATCTACCCTGTATCTCATTCGTAAACTCCTTGATCTAGCCCTGTAAGGTAGCAATGAGCACCACTCACTATTGCTTGTATTAATAGAAGAAACACCATACCAACTATATATTGTTACATTATTGCTTGTATTAATAGAAAAACCAACTCCCCTTTGACCTTGAAAAGTACATGCCTCTGGAGCTTCAATCAGAGCGCTGCGAAGGAGATGAATAAGAGGAAAAGAAAAAACGATGTCTGACCATCATTCATGTAGGTTAAGCATGTATAGAAGCATTCCTGTCTCAATGTATAGAAGCATTCCTGTCTCATTGGTTGTCATTCATCCCGGTAAAATGAAAGTGAAAGAAAGGGAGGCAGGGCAGGATAGATAGTGAAGTTGACTGACACTTGGATTCACCACCATGGGCAAAATGTCAACTTTCGATCCTCATTAAAAGTCCGGTTTCACATATAGGGGGTTTGATCAATTCATAATCTGGCTTTATTTATGTATGTCATAAAATAAGAAGAAATAAGAAACGGCTCGTTCCTATACGATGTGAAGCTGTCCCCCCTTGCTTTCAAATCTTTGCTTGCAAACGATCAATTTGATAGACAGACTTCGCCTTTAACCGGGGAACACGTCTTGCATCTAGCACCTAGGCGCCTGAGACATACTGGGAACCCACCTACCTTGGTAGCGATGCCCTCTCACAGGGTCTCGTCCACAATGAGAGAGAAAGAGGGATGCTTCGAGTAGTGAAAAGATATTCAGTTGGCGCAATGACTGTGTTCCTTCGCCCGGCGATGTACCCGATTTACGGCACGTGATGTACCCGATTTACGGCACCAGGTTCCTCGCTCGGCTCACCCTCTTTCTACTTCCAATCCTTTTTGCATTTCTTCTCTTGTCTTGTCATTTCCTTTACTTTATTTATGATCCTACGACTATCAAAAAAGTGAGACTAAGGGATGCATTCTCTCTGTTATACGAAAAAACAAACAAGATCGAGGCTTGGAAAGTCCCCTTCTTTGATCTCCATTCTCCAATTAGGTGTTTTTCCATCTTTCTTATACTATACTACACTAAGAGATATCTTGCATCTCCTACCTGTATATAAGTTTCTATTTCGAGTAAATAAGGTATACGCATTCAATCGAGTAAATCTACTTGACCCTCTACCTCCTACCTGACCCTCTACCTCTATGGAAGAAACATTCTATGACCGCAGCACCAGCCGTGGAGGCCAGCCACAAACCAACCAAAAACTGCCCGGATAGACTTGACGAATAGATCATGGAATACTATTGTTCAAGTGCATAACCCCGGCTGCTACCAATACTCTCACTTGGAAATGATGCTTTCATTACTGGCACCCTAGCTCTGTCCTGATTCTCTGACTACGGATCTCATTCTGACGACCTGACACTTATTTCGGGAATGAAAGCAACGCCTAGGTAGACTCCGGCTGGAACATGAGCATTTGGGTCAGCAGCTCCATTCTGTGTAGCATAGTAGTTCGAGTGGCAATGTGGGGAATCAAAGCCAGTAAGGGACAGGCTAACAGCAGAGAGCGGTAGTCCGAAACTCAGAAGAAGAGAACTGGGATTAGGATCTCATGCTTAACTCGAACACGGGGAACACTGGGGCCGTTGACAGGACGGCTACTAGTGCCAACAAGGCGAATGCTAAACGCTAGCAGAGTGCAGCTACCAATATATAGAATGCAACCAACTACCATTGGCATCAAAGCTACGGCTGTTGCGCAACAAGCAACTGGGAATGCGGCTACTATTTGTCACATTGATGCTCGAAATACAGAATAGGGAATCCAACTCAAGGTGTAACAACAAATAGGGAAACCAACTACCGATAACAAGGATTGAGCTAGTAGAGAGAGAACCTAACTAATAAGTACAAGAACGAAGCCCAGGCTAACAAGCAAGTAACTACTACACTAGCCGCGTAACTACTTTCTAGGCATTGAGATCGGTAATCAAAGTCCTAGTTCTGAGTTCAAGTCCGATCGATGCCAGTCCAATTCCTATATGAATTAGTTAAGCCCGAGTTCCTAATTGAGTTCTTTTTAGGAAAGTCCAATTCCAATCTTTCCTTCGAAGCAAGCAACTCATACTGTTGCACATTAGCGAGTTCTGCTTATACATAGTTTCATTAAGTAATGCGAGGAGTTAGTTTCAATTACAGCGTTATATGTATCTATGGCGTTAATCAATTCTTAATTGGGGGTTTGCATGTTCAATCCCTACCCTATCTTATGTAGCATGCAGTGAAAGTTCAATCAATCTTTTAGTTGACTCGCCGTTATACTAATGCTTACTTGGGGTGCAAAAGCGAGCTAACCGTTCAATTGATCTGCGCTAACAGGATTCAATGATTTGTAGCCAGAGGTATAGGTATAGTAGATGAAAAAGTCAGTATCCCTCCAAACCCAGGCTTCAATGTTTCCTGCTAGGCTCAAAAGGATTGAATCCTCCCTTTATTGTATCGGTGCTGTGCAATCCCTTCATTTCTGTTCTGCGCTATTCTATTCTTGATTGAGATTATTGCCTTATTGCCAGAAGTATAGGAGTTATAGGAAATTCAATCGGATGCAACTCAAACAGATGGATATAGGATACTCATCGCCAAAGCATCAAAGCTATGAAAACAGGACTTGCGAAGAAAGTCAAACATTTCATTTCCCTTTCCTGCATCTGGTCCTTAAGCAAACTAACTAACAACACTTGTTGAACGGATTGCTCCCTTACTTGTTGATTATTCATTTCATGCGCGTGCCTTACCCTTTCTTTCCTATTGCCTTAACTCGAACTGGGCGAACTTGCACTCTACTACTTGTACTGTAGGGTAAGCGATGACGACTTGGATTGGACCACATAAAGAAAGAGAAAGCCCAAATATGTTGTTTCACCCTTCAAAAGATCCTTTTTCCGCTCTTCTTCTTAAGTAAATGGCTTTTGAACAGGCAATTCTCGTTTGCCAATTGTTTGAGTTGAATATCTAAGGTAAGGTAATATTAACGAATTCCATACCCGGGCTCACTGGATCCAGGCTCACTAGATCCAGCCTATGCTGCTGACTTGCTTGTTTCAACAAAGAACAAATTGGATCTATCTATGGCCTCAGATTACCCAATGGATTTTCCATAAGAAACTCCCTTATTTGATGATTCTTCTATTGTGCACTTTCATGGCGAAGGAGTAGGATTGGTTTACCTTCCTGGCACAGTTGATTCTCTCTCTCTCTCTCGTTGGTTAACTTTCGCCCCCCGGCTTATAATCCTGTTGACAAAACGACTTCTTTTTCTTATGCTAATAGCGTAGCCCCAATAAGTCTGCAAGCGCCAACTCCTGATCCATACTATGATCCAGCTTCTATTCCCACTCCGCTTGCAACAAAAGAACTTGTCGACTTTGGCCAATCACCTCTTTCTACAATAAGGCTTGGCGGCATTTTGGTTGATTTCCCAGTCAGTAGGGCAAGCCCTGTTGGCATTGGTTCTGCTCTAATAAGATGATAGTTAAAGCACCGTTTCTAGTTGGAGTATTATAAGCACCACATCAGTCTAATACTGATATGATTAGCAGTTACTCGGCTCAGTCTCATTTACTCGTTTGATTCCCTTGCTGGGCTTAGGTCCTCTACTTTGTTACATACAGTTCAAAACCCTACCTGCTAAGTTGGATTCTAAAAAACACCAGTGTAAGTCCGCACCATTACTACCATTAACCCTTTGTCGCTATGTTTTTAGGTATAGAATCAATTATGATGTGACAAAACACATATCGTTAATGGAGAGGTTCAGAAATAGGGGTTTCGGGCAAGAAGGAGTGGAATTATCACTTTAACAGGAAAGACACTAGGGTTGGCGATGAGGGAGTTGGATTCCGGCTTCTTAGTTGTTTTCTTATACACTTATATCAGTATTAGTATCCTTTTCTTGCGCCCTAGGCGTGTTTAATTTCATGATAAGGTTGGAAAGAATCAACGGACCATATCTTCTCTTTTCTCATGTCTACTACATGGGTTTCTCCTCCAGCTTAAAACAAGTATCTTAGCTTAGCAGTGCGAGGAAAGGACTCTAAAGATGGTTTCAGGTGTGAAAGCCTATAACTCAAAAAGGTGTTAAAGTCGCAGTTCAAAAGTCCGGTGTTTCCGCCTAAACCTAAAGCTCTTTTGGCCCTACCCCTACTGGTCCAACTGTTGTTGCAAGATAAGTATAAAGTAAAGTCTCTCGTAAAGTAAGTAGTATCTGGTTTCTCCAACAGCGAAAGAAAAAGATGCTATCCTGAAATTAGGAAGCAGTGGAGCAAGACTAAGTGCGTCAAGTCAGTTAAATTCACTGTTTTCGAGAGTACAGTTTCAAGAGCTTGAGTTGGCGCTTGATCAGATGCCGAATGCCCAGAAGGAGAAGAAGCAGGGCGAGGGAAAGTGTCTCGGAAATGCAAATCCGCTTTCTTGCCTTTACTTGGACTATTGCCTTCTTCAGCGATAAGTCAATAATGCTTTTTGCCCTTAAACTCACTTCTTACTCACTTCCGAAACTCACTTATTGCCATTAATTAAGCGCACCCCCGCCTTTTAGTCATTCGCGCTAGCACCCGCCTTCCCGCCTTATAGTAATTAGCGCATCTATAATTAGAATCAAGTTGTTTAACACCTATTCTTTTCAGCGCCTAGCAAGTTATACAAAGGGGTAACTAAAACACCTATTAAGAAGCGCCTAGCAGTTCCATAAGGGAGGGGTTACTTCACAGAGCATTGTTGAAAAACTCATGACTCATTATTTACTCACTTAGGGTAACTTAACTCTCCACTATGCCTCTTTCCTTAATTATTAATGTATAGGGCACTCCTGCATTCACTGTTTACTTTATTGACTAGCAAAGCAGCTATTCCTTTACCCTTGCGTGCTTTCCCTTTCTTTATGTGGTCAAAGTAGTTTGATTGAAGCTCCTTTTTGTAGTATATTAGAGTTCTCAAGTTGTCCAGTAAAGGTGATTGGCTTGTTAGTTCTTCTTAGGGGCAAGAGTCCGTTTTGAAGCAATAAGTGAGTTTATACCCTTAGTCAACGAGAGAAGAAACAGCTCCTAACAAAGATGCAAATACAAGTTGGTATGGATATTTCGGTAATAGAGGTAAGATCTAGATTCTATTCCTGTAGTTGGCGAGAATGGATTGAACTATAATAGCAAACAGACTAGAACTACTGAAAACAAGG
The DNA here is from genome assembly GCA_029747655.1 of Ensete ventricosum. Lineage (NCBI taxonomy): Eukaryota > Viridiplantae > Streptophyta > Magnoliopsida > Zingiberales > Musaceae > Ensete > Ensete ventricosum. Next base: position 42,456,988 of record JAQQAF010000003.1, read on the forward strand.
CTGGCTACCCTGCTCTTCATTCTGTAGTTACTTCTTTTTCTTCTTTGACTTACTTTATGAACACTAGCTCATTCTCTTTCTGATAACCCCGACATCGGTATTCCACTACCTAAGTGCAAATCTTGCTTTCGTGAGTTGAATTCTTTCTTTTGCGCGTTGGATATACGTGACTTGGTGGCTATAACTACTGTATCGGATCCTTCCACTCGTGACTTGCATTCCGTAGCCCCTTTACTATCATTGAGATCAGTCTATCGCTCCGTCTTAGCACCTAGTTTGCTGCACTTGGTGTAATTCTTTATTAGCCCACAAATTCATTCTCATAAGCGAGCGCCATAGTTCACTTCTGATAGCAGTGGTTATAGCCGTTACTTGTCTAGTAGTTGCTTGGCCACATAGGTAGTATCAATACAATAACACATAGGTAGTATCAATACGTTACTCTTATTCGTAGTTGTTCCAGTCTGTTTTCAAGTAAGAGACTAAGGTCAAGGATTAATACGAGGAGAACTCAGGCTTAACTAACCAATAATCAGAATCGATAAGGTGCTTCTCTTACTTTAACTCAAAGCTGCCCTGTCTTACTTTCTCTCTTGAGCTTACGAGAACCCCTCTTTTATTCTATCTATTTCCCCTGACTAGTTAGGTTTACTCTACTGCGGAGTTGTTTTCCTTATTATTCCATTCCTTATTCAGTTTACATATAGGCTTAAAAGCATTAGTGGCCACCATCAACGCAGCTAACGCTGCCCTCTCTTAAGTAGAGGGCAGCTCCAGCTGCTGGCTAAGTGGAAACAAAGGGAATCAACCAACCCGGTGCTACTGATACTTCAATAGCAGGAGCATAGGCATTAAGGACATAATAGTAATGAAGTAACAACACTTTCCACTCTATTTCTTATCGGTATTGATATGATTCCGGGTATCTAGTGCAAGCCCTGTTACTGGTGTGTGGATTCCCTTTTTTAGTTAAGACGTTGCTGGCCTTAGTGTCAGTCTCGTATGCCCGGGTTCACCCTAATAAACAGTGGTTCGAGTGGCAATGTAGCCTCAAAGACAGGAGCAGAGGAGTCAAAGCCCCGGGAAGCAACTAAAGAATAGGGCTTGGGTTACTAAGTTTCATCTGTCGGGGTAGATTTCTTACTTGAGAGTTGGATTCTCGCTTCTGTCTTTACTTACTTTGATTCCTATTCTCTTGATTGAGTCTTTCTTGACTTGCTCCACAACTCTAACTATCCTTTCTCTCAGTCCCTGGCCCCTGATCTCATATCTTTAGTTGTACACCGCAGCACTACGAACCTATTATTCTACACTTGGGTTTGACTCCGTCTTTACTATACCTAGCTCCGAAACTGCTTACTTGCATTCTGTAGTTCGAGATCTAGACTTACTTTACCAAAGATGATACATATTTCATTGGTAAGGATACCGGTCTAGGGCCACCAATACACAGAAGTAAGGTAAGGATACCGGTCAGTACCAATCCAAAGAGTAGAACAGTAGGGTAGGGGAGACAATACAGGATACCCGGCATAGCTCTAAGGCATTGAACACACAGAACAGGCTATCCACACACTATCTACCATTCTACGCTATTCTATCTTTGAATATTGAATTTAGTATTCTATTAACTTAATGAACTTCTTCTGTTCACTTAGTTTAATACGATCATTCATTAACTTATAGTATAGTAGCATGTGTTTTCGTATAGTAATTGATTAGTGTAGTGGTTTGCTTGGCTATTTTGTATTGCAGTTAAACTTGAGTGTCTTGGTGGCTCGGTTTACTTATTTCTATTCTTGTAGAGTAGCTTCGTTCTTTTTAGTTGTATTGGTAGTCCATCCTTTAGGGGCTATTTCCAGGTTCTATTCCTGTTAGTATCCGTATTAGGTTGAAAGCAAAGAGAGGTAGCTAGCAAGTAAGGGGCCGCCAAGGGCCAAGGGTTGTTTGGGCCAAGGGGTTCTGGTTAAGGAAGCTAGGCTAGTACGCGGCTAGTACGCCGCTACACTCTTTCTGCTCAAAGTATCGTTTAAAGTAGAGTAGCCAGTTGCAAGAGAAGTCAGAAGTATCGTAGGCAGTCTGGTTTTTGAAATCCGGTAAGGAAGTAAAAGGGAAAAGATGGCAACATAATAAACCTTAGTTCAACAAGTAAGCAAAGCTCAACAAAGAAAGGAATGAAAGCGGTCGAAAAAGGTAGCAGTCGTTAGGCCGGTCGAAAAAGTAGAGAAGTAAGTAGGCCAATGCCAATTGAAAGCTCACTAGTTGTTTCCATCTTCGATTTCGATGACAGGAAAGATCAGATGCACAGAAAGAAGGCACATTAATAAGATATAAGTGGGGCATAAATGGTAGGGCATGTGTAATCTGCATCGACGTTTATGTGGACAGATAAGGCTTTTCTCTTAGAATCCTCGGACTTTCACTTTATCCCTTTTGTTGTAGAAGGAATGTTACTGGCTGGCTAGCAAGGATAAGGGAGGAATAAACCGCCATCGAATACCTACAACAACTCCGCTTTCAAAGCCCCCTTTTTATCACTGACAGGAACTGCATTCGATCGTATGGACGTCTGAAGGCCTACCTACAAAAGGAATTACAGACAGAATCCAAGGCATTAGAAAGGCATACGAAAAAGGGATAGAGATGAACGTCTTACCTACTCTCCAACTACAACTCCCAACGACGGTAATTACCTTAGGGAAATACTTCAACATAGATCCATTCGTTAATAAATGTAAACCTTTCGAAAATAAGACCTACTCTCCAACTACAACTCCCAACGACGGTAATTACCTTAGGGAAAGACTTCAACATAGATCCATTCGTTAATAAATGTAAACCTTTCGAAAATAGGGCGGCTATACTCATCTCTACTTGCCAATTTCTTTGAAAGAGGTCTTGTCTTGCCTTAGTTTAGAATATCCCTCAATAAGGAAAGATATCCTTCCTACAACCAAACTATTAGTCTGTATGTATTGTATACATCCAAAACTTTTGCATTTGATGTAAGGAAACAACTCATTTAATAAGACTAACTGCTCATTATTAATCTGCACCTTTATACCAGCAGTTGATTCTGGTTGCCTGCTGCTCCCCAACCCTTGCCCGAGAATCGAATCTTCTTTTTCACCCTGTTTGTGTCTTTTGCTTCTTATAGACTTAATAATAAGTCTTCCTATTCTAATTCTACCTTCTCCGATCACGCACGGATTGGCAACATCCTCTGGTATTGACATTCTATTGATTCTCGCGCCCCTTTTTCGTATCAATTCCTTTCAAAGCTTACCTTCCCACCGAACATAATAGATCCCCTGGGTCATCAAATTCCTTCTCCGCTCGTAACGTCAAACAGATCTATCGTGAAACAGAATAGAAACTACCTTTCTTTGCCCTTATTCCTCGTATTGTCCCTGTTAGCCTTAGTATCCGCTATAGGGAACAAACAACAGAACATGAATCAAAGGAACTAAAGTCAAGCCGAGCTTAGACACAAGCACAAGCAATAACCTCTCTTCACAGACTATGCTCGAACAGAACTCTCCTTTCCTTTAGCCGAGGAAACAAGTACATATTGGATTTGCTCTCTGGAGCATCACTGATAGAATGTTGTTACCTAACTGCTTCTTCAAGGCGAGGGCAATCAATCAAGCCAATCAATCATTCTCTTAAGAATGAGCTGCAGCCTACTTAACTTCCGCTTTCTCACAAGAGCACCGAACAATACTTTCCGCTCCGAACTCTAACTCCCCTTTCCTTCCCGCAACATATCATTAATGAAATCCATCATCGAGTGCAGAAGTTAAGTATCTGGGATATTATAGAATGATTTATGTTGCTTCAAGAATGAGTGAACCCACCTCGAAACCATAGAAAGACTTATTTACATACAACTAAAAGAATGATTTACTGATCACTCGTAGAATGATAGATATGTGTACAAAAGAGGGAATGCTATATTACCCAACAAAGAAAGAATGAGCTCTGTTACTTTAAGGCTGAGCTACGTTACTTGGAAGCTGAGTGAACTACTTTGGCTTATGAGAGCGAACCCGGGAATCAAAGTAATGCCTATAAGATTGAAAAAACAGGAGAGAAATAATTCAACTAAAAGCAGAGGTTCTAACAGGCCAGGCCCAAACGACCTACTCTTCACTTGAACTCTCCTACTACGCCTACTCAGCCTAGCTGCCAAACCTGTCTATCAGTCTGGCTTTCCCCAATTCGGCTTGCTCTCTATTACAAATTAGCCTGAACCAACTGATAACTAGACTGAACCTCTTCTCTTTAACTGGAAACTATCCACCGTCTACTTAATCTGCACCTTGCTTCAAAGCCTGTTTACTCTATTCTTGCCTGGCACACAAGCACTTCAGATCCAGCCAGATCCTTAAACTCGAACTCAAGATTATGTTGCTTCTACTCCTTCTGAAGATGCTAATACTCCATCCGATCCAGCTCCATCTGTTGTTCCGTATCCTGATCCTTTTTACACTGGAACTCAATAAGCTAATGCACTTTCTCTTTCACGAACTTTACTTGAAGACGAAACTAGACAAGACTCCTTATTGGGGGGGAGCCCTTTCAATATGTTGTTGTCAAACAGTAAAAGATCTTACCGCAGAAGCAGAAAGAAATGGAACTGCACTTGAACTGCCTTATCCTTTACTACGACCTAACTTCTGATTCAATAATGGCTGAGGAACCCTGCTTTCCAGGTCATTCTTGAGAGCGCAGAGTCACCTGTGATAGATATAAAGTCAATATCCACTATCTGCGCTTAGTCTTGTTGATTACTTTAGCCCGAGATACCTGATTACTACTAGATACTTTCCTCCACTTTATATGTGTGTCAGTAAAATGCAAATGAAACTTCTACTTCAGTTCGCAAAGAAATGGATTCTATTCTTCAAAATGCAGCAAGAACAGAGAAAGAAAGAAACGAGTATTAAGGACTTTGCTTAACGCGTGACAGACAATCAGGTGACTCCCTTTTTGTGTTAACCTCTAACTTGGAGAATAGAATCAATCGGTAATTAAGGTACCCATCAATGTACAAACAAATTGCCATAGGCCACTGGCTTAGCTTAAACTTAGAGAAATGCAAAGTATGATGAAGCCAACACCGAGCGAGTTGGGGCAAGAATCGAATAAGTAAATAAGGATCTGATGCAGCGTCCGCGGGAAGTGATGATTCAAGTAGAGAAAGAGTATTTGTCGTAGAGAGAAGAAACTGTGTCAGCTGGTGATAAAGCAGAAGAAAGAGTATTTGATAGCTATATCCTAATAAAGAATAACGTAAAACACTGCTGTCTTGCTTCAAAACTGCCATAAGCGTTAGCGTAACGGTTAATTTCTTTATGCTGCTGAAGAATTACTGGAATCTCTATCTTACCCAGATTACCTTCTTCCAGTAGATCTATCAACTTTGAATTCCACTTTCTATCTTTTTCTTATCGGCTTCTTTCTAGAAAACGTAGATGAAAATAGAACAGAAGGAGACTCGTCACCAACACTTGAATCTTGACTTCCTGCTTACCGACTTTACACCGCTCCTCGGGTGGAATGAGCATTCTTCGGTAGTAGTAGTAGGGGTATAATGAGCATTCGGCTTATGGAACTCCACGACAAGGGGCGGAAGCGGGACAACACCTTTTTGCTTTACCTCCCAACAGGCAATTGTTTAGTTGACTTACTTTATACTGCTTCTTCTGGTAAAAGCACTGTTTCTAGACTAAACCCCAGGGCAATAAGGGCGTGTAAGGCTTGGTCACTGGGAGATGGAATAGGGTGCGCTGCGTGCTTCTTGTTTGTGTATGTCGAGTAGTAAGGCTCGGAAGCTATGAAGTAAGGCTCGGCTCCGTATATCCGTATAATGATAACAGGGTTTAGTAAGCCTAAGAAGCGGGATAGGAATACTGCTAGTGGAGCTAAAGAGGAGTGCAAAAAGCAAGTCAAAGAGTCAAAGGAAGAAGGAGTCTCAGTTTTCAAGTAAGGGTTGCCCGCCCGACCTAGACCTGTGATTCCAGTATGTGATTCCAGTATAAGTAAAAGAGTTGACCTCCCGTCCCAAACTCTACCTTCCATTACTTAGTGTTGGGCTTCCATTCCTTAGTGCTAGGCTTCCGCTCCTTTCTTTTATTATTACTTATGAATTGGATTACTCTGAGCCAGGGGTTGTGACTCCGGTATACTCCTTCAGTATTCCTTTCTGGTATTGATTCCTCTGATCCGATTTGATCATTTTCTGTGTCCTTTATCATTGTAACAATTCCATTCGAATCTTTCTTTTATCATTAGAATATGGATATGGGGCAAGCCACCGCTCCCAGTTGTTATTCTTGAACTACTTACCTTGATTCTCATTTGATATCTAGGTTACTTCTTAGTTCCCACCTTCTTTGGTAAAGTATGCATTTCGCCTTACAAGTCCATTGATTCAATTCCGATATTTCCTTACATTGCCTTAGAACAGCTATCCTTGGAAACTCCAATAACCATTAGTGTCTCAGAACCTTAGCTTTGGTTTCCCTAACCTTATTACACTATAAACTAACTATTAGACTGAAAACACTGCTTCGAATAACCAAACTACTAGAAAACAGGCTTACTTTTCTTGCTTTCAAACTAGATATCCAACAATCAGAATAGAATAACAGGAAACAGAATAGAATACATACAACGGTAGCTAGTTAAGATAATGGGGGTAAAAATGCACTATAACATCGCGACAAACTATAACATATAGTGCGTCAGTAGCCAAAAGAGTGTAGCGGCGCGCCAAGGCACATGCGTGCCGCGGCCAGTTATCGGTGAGTTGCTTGGCGCCGACAAGCTATTTTAATAGTGCGTCAGTTGCCATGAAAGGAATGTAATCAAATTGGTGTTCTATTCTGATTCGCATTAATTGGCTTTATTCTAATACTAACGAGACAAGGCCGAAAGCACTACTTTAAAGGATGAAATAGTACACCGAAGCATCCAATAGGGTCGCCAACCCTCAATACAGATTTGAACACAAGGGGTTAACATACAGATTGGAACCCGCTGTTAACAAGAATGCTGCTACTACTAGTCGGAATCGACCCGCATAGTAATAAGAAAACAAAGAATCAAGAAAGAAAATGCCAATCAAAAGAACCTCAGCTCAGAGGACAGGACCTATACAAAGAAGTAAAGCCTACCATGCCTTGCTTAAAGTCTCCTACTTGCTTCTTGAACTCTATAACTACCGATCCAGATCCATCGTGAGCCAATAATAATAACAAGACCAAAACTCCTAACTGGGAATTCCACTGGTGCTAACAAGCTTGCTTTCTTACTAGCTACAACTAGATACCCGCCTTACTCGCTTGAAAACGGACTGCCCTGCCTGGCGTTCCCCAGCTACTAGCTATAGGGTAATTAATGGCTCTCCTTGGGTTGAGTCTACCTCGCCTCGATTGCAAACTGCATTGATAGCTTGAGTATTACCACCCTGTCCATTAGTCTGTATTTCCTAATTCAAAACAAGGCGCTACCACTCCTTAGTTGACCTCCGCTAGTAAGGGAGGGGGGAACTGGCGCTTTTCATTCGACTACTACGGATCTGGATCCGCACTTTCAAACTAACACGCCCCTCCCTAGCTATCTATCCGAGCTATCGAACTAACACGTATTGGTGCACTAAGGTCCTGGCATGACTCTCCCTTGAGAAAAAGCAGAATAAGGCCACTTTTACCTTACACGCAGTAGCGCATGTGCGTCCGGTGTATGAGGAACAGCGCAGCGGCATGTACACAAGGGAATCAAACCAGAAAGTAAGCATAAGTAATAGAATCAAACAAGTAAGTCACAGGACGAGAGGTGAACTACAACACCAGATCTTGTAGGGGAAGCAAGAGTCACCCAAGTCAGTCAAAGAATGGAGGACGGGGGACGGTTATAATAGAGAAGCAAGTAAGGGCCGACTAATTATGGGGTTTTAGAGCTTTCTTGGACTCCAAATCTGAGGTTACTTACAGCTTGCTTCCTTTACCGATAATGGCGCTTTCACTTTAAACGTACGAGATACGAGACTGTTTGTTTCTAAAGCAACTAAGTGGGGCGAGTGTGAAGCATCTCTGGACTTTGTTGTGCTTTACTTACAAATAAGAAAGAATAAAAAAGAAAGATGAAGAAAGAATCGAACCCACGCCACTACACTCCGTTAGCGCAAGGGAACTTATTGTTAACTTAGAATCTAGGTACGCAAGGGAGGAATTAGAATAAAAGAGACTACTTAATGCCCAACTGCTGAAGTGATCGTTTTTTCCTATATAGTGAATTCAGAGGCTAAAGAAAAAGCAGCAGCTCCTAACGCCCAAGTCAATGATTCAATGAATTCTGAAGAAAGTTTTAGGTCGGTGCTTACCTGTAGCTCTTTGTCTACGAGAGAAGTTCGGGGTCAGGGAAAGTGGAAGAAGTCTTTGCACTAACCGAGAGTTCAATGATCTTATGCTTCCGCGCCCAAGGGAGCAGAGTGATAATGCGCGGGGGAATCCGTTTGTTGACGTTGAATGGCGTTTTCTCAGGCAACGATAGCATAAACAGGATCCGTTTCCGAAGCTACAGAATTGACTGCTCTAGTGGAATCCTAAGTTTTCTACATCGATGTTGGCGCAAATAAAAGATTCGAATTGCATCATTGGGGCATCAGCATGAGCATAAGATTCAATTGAGTTATCCGTTTCAAAAGAAACAAGTGCGCAAGTGAGCTTTGGAGTATTGGAAGAAAGTAGTGAGTCAGCTGTTCGCCCGAGAGTCAGATGTGCGGTATCAAGTTGCAAGAACAAGTATATACGGAGCAGGATAATAAATCGAAGTTTGAGTTTCGGATTTGATAGTTCTCATTATAGTAGTTGCTTTCTTTTATCATTTATTGTTACAAGAGAATAGAATCGAATTGGCACTTAGGAAACTCTCTTCTGCTCTGTTATTGTATTGATAACTACAACCCCCTTGATAACAGCCTGTCCTTACTTTAGAGAATTCTTCCAATGAATGCTTTCATGCTTTAGTTACCTTAAACCCTTGCCTCCTTACGTCCGGCAACCCTTACTTTGCTTCATCCAAGTCTCCCGGGCATTCCCGCGCTGCTGACTCTGATTCTTCTACTGCTGCATCTCAATACGGATCCACTACACACAAATATGGCGCTACTACAATTAAGTCAACAACTACAGATCCAATGTTGACATTAAGTAAACAACCACTGATTGAATTCCACATGATCTATTTCCCATCAACACCAAATGGGTTATGAGCAAGTAAGCTAAAGAATGCATTTGAGTATAGCAAAAGAAATGGCAAGGAGCGGAAAGGAGGAGAATTGCACTTAGGTGAGCCTCGCATTCCGTAGTGAAAAAAGAGATCCGAATCAGTAGGGGGTAAAGATGGACTTGGATCGGGTAATAGCAGACTCAACCCAGTACAAGTGAGGCTCCTGGCTGGGTATGCTGCTCGGGCAAGTCCGAGGCTCTGTCGGCTTTGAGGCAAGCAAAGTAAGCCTAGATCTTGAGTTCAAGTATCAAAATGCGGGGGGATATGGATTTCAAGTAAGTCGCGTAAGAGGGGTTGAAAACATAGATAGCAAGAATTATGGGTAAACTTTGGATTTAGGTTCAGTAGCGGTAGGGTAGGTGTTCCTAGTGGAGTTCTTGTAGAGTAGGGGCGTTTCTCAATCCCCTAAGGTCCGCTCTGCATTCTTTTTGATTCCTGGGTGCAATTCGGGGTTAAATACACGCGGTTTGTGTCAGTAAGGGAAATAGACTAGGTTTGTGCCGGGCAGTACCCTACTACTAAGTGAGATTCCTGATTGTTGCATTGATTCTACAAGTTAGTAGTGGAAGAGACAAGTACAAATACCAGTTTGGAGCTGGGGAAGCAAGGGCAGCGAATTTATGAGCAGCGGTGTGAGCTGGCAAGCTTAGTATAGCATTCATTCAATCCAAATCTGTGTGTTCCTTTGCGACTTGCCGCTCCAAGTGTGTTTGGTTCTCGGATGTGATGTAGCCAATAGGGGTGTTCGCATACCATACCATAGTGCTATACCATATAGCATACTATAGGGATGTGTTGAGCGATGTAGCCTGTTGGGCCCGATGCACGTTGTTGTCGAACAAGACCGGAGTTCCCTCAATGCATATGGTGTATAAGAATTGGTTAAGTAATAGAATCATTGCATTGTCTCCGAAGCTAAGTTAATAAGTAAGTTGATACATAATAATAGAGTGCAAAGCTCAGTAAGAGAATCGCCAAGCAGCGGCGCTAAGGACAAGTCAAAGGGTGTACCAGAGGATTCCTATTTCTTAGTGAATTCTGTATTGCGAGGTGGATTCCTACGCCCGTGAGATTATAAGTCAGTCAGTGTGCCCATAGCAGTGAGAGGCCTTAGTTTCGAATTGCACTCTGTATTTCCTATTTCAATGTCTTAGAGCTCCTGCCCGGTATCCCAACTAACTAATGCACAGGCCCGCTACGTCTTTATGATTGTAACAATAAGTTGGATTATGATTCCGTGTCCGAGGGCTAATTCTTTCCAAACCAAGGGAACAGAGTAAGCTAGGAATAAGGAATGCTAGTAAAGAGTACCAACTAAAGTAAAGCACCCGACCGACCCATCATCTTTTGTTTGAGCAACCGACCCGCACTCGACTACCATTCTCTTAATAATAGAATAGATACAACTACCATTATAGGATAGAAAGAACAAATCAAAGGCAGGATAGTCAGAATCCAAGCAGAGAGAGGCACAGACTAACTGTAGTGTTTGGATCCTGTCTTTGCTTGCTTGAATTCCCGTACTACTATCAGGGCTAGGGTTTCTTATGATTCTGAGTTGACTTGCTTATTATTGAGTTCGGTACTCAGTTTACTTATATTAGAATGGATTTTCTCATATGGTATTTGGAATTATGTTATTATTTGTTTGCTTTTAGCTACGCTAGGGCGAAAAAGAACAATTGCTTTTCTGTTTTTGTATCAAAAAACGGTAGTTGTTTTCTGTTGAACAAAGGAGCTATGGATTGGGTGTTATGTCAAAGTCGCAGAAGAAAACGAAGTAGTACAAGAGTCAAACCCGAGTACGGTAATGCAACAGTTCACACTACGGCTGCAACTATACTTATCAATAGAAGAATAGAACTGGGTCAACCAAGCCCTACTACTTAGCTTGAAAACCATATCTCCGCTTTCAATCTACCCTTGAATCCTCCAACTGCCCCATCTAAGCAGCCGAAAGAGTGGAAAGTCAAAGGTGTATTCCTATTAGATATGCGCATTAGAGAGATTATTCGGAATTCTGCGCGTAAGTAGCTCACCTTTCCTTTTTCATTCCATTCTGCATTTCTAGAGCACCTGGTATAGAACTTAGTCAAGATCCAGATCTATATACTGTGGTTTCGGACTAGGAGCAGCTATATTATCTGCAACAGATCTTATAGTATAGAAGAAGAATAAGAGCTATTGATGCTTTTTGATTTGTATGTAGCATAGAAGAAGAAGCTATTGATGCTTTTTTACGTCTTTCCTTGGCACGAAGGAAGGCTATAAGCATCGATCTTGCCTTGCTTGCCTTGGTGTTGACCCGAGGTAGACCTCAGTGAACGACTCCGGTGATATTGAATCCGCCTTTTGGCTTTAGCTGGGCACCTTGTGGCACTAGGAAGTGCAGCCGTGAACAAATAGTCTCTTGGTATCTTGTTAGACTGCTATGGCTCGTGTGTCGATTGGGTATGAGGGTTGTTCCATATACTTGGTCTTCCTTGTACCGTACCCAGAGAAAGGAGAAGATCGAATCGAATTAGCTCTGGTTCCCTAAATCCAAATTAGCTCTGTGACGCAATCGAAAGCATCCAATACGCTTTAAAGCAGAAAAGAACATAAATAAGGTATAAGAAAGAGAACCCTACCTTGCTTAGAGAGAGGCAAAGAGAAAGAAAGATAGCGGGAATTAGAACTAAAGAGAAAAGTGAAAGTTAGATCCGCCCAGCCCAGAGTCATAGGTGCTTGTTACCAAATCAATTCTATACTGTGCTTGCAGCTTCCTTTTGAGCCGCTTCTTCTCCATATGATACTTTTTCACTTGACTTTGATGATGGCTGTCCTTTTCTTCAGCCTATTGTAGTGGAACTAAACTAATGAAAACACCGGAGAACAGGAAATGGAAGAACTCACTTAGGAGGACAGGAAATGGAAGAACTCACTTTTTGTATTTTTTTGTCTTGCTTACGCTTGCAGGTAGGAGTGCGCCCCTTTGAGTACACCTGTTCTCTACTACAGTAACAAAAGACCGGCACTTTGGTGAAAGAAAAGAATGAAGCGCTCACCAGAGAGAATCAAGTAAACAACACAAAACATCGCTTCAAAACAAATTGATAGTCCGGAACTCTAGACAAAAGGGTACTTTCTTCTCTTCTTTCCCTTGCTTCAAGAATCTAGAATGAATAACTGGCGCACAATCTTGCCAGTACGAGTTGGCTTCTAACTTCTTTGCTTCACTCCCTTAAAGTACATACCACTACGCTAACTACTGCCAGCAGCTGACGCTGCCCTTTACTTACTGCTCTTATTCTTGTGCACTGAGTTGAGTTATCATCCCTTGTTGCATTGCCTGGAAAGCCAGCTTAAGTAATGGAGTCATCATCAAAGGACCCCATTGCCTAGATCCTAAACCTAAACACTCTATTCTTATTCCGGAGTTCGAGAGTCAATAAGCAACTACAGAATGGAAGGCACGAGAGGTAGGCCTAGAGTGAAGTGAGTAGTTGAAGTTTGGAACTCAAGAATGCAAGATGTAGTTCGGGTCAGGGCATAGGGTTTAGACAAAATACCGGAATGTCGGACGTTCGGGTAAGGCAATGTTGGATATGGGAAATACAGATGTGGATGTCCGGTAGTAATAAAAGGAGTGTCGGGGTGGCAGAGTTCAATATATGAGCGGTAGGCTATATATAGAATGATAAGAATGCCAGGAACAAGTCCCAAGCTCCGCACTCTGGTTTAATATGGTTAAGTGAAATATGGAATGAAAGCTAGGAAAGACAAACTCAAAGATAGGGTAGTAAGGCGGAACCCAAGTATAATAAGACTAACAATCGCAAATGGGTATGTAAGTTAGGGGAGGTGCCCGCCAGATGAAACTAACAATGAGGATGTGACATCCGGATTGGCAGTTCGAAGCTAGCTCCTAATAGCTAACGACTTAAACTCAGTACATAGGGCCAAGTCCTCAAACACAACTATCAGAATGGAGCGAACAAATAGAATACAAAACAAATAGAAGAAATATAAGATCCAAAAGTCAGTTCTCTTTCCACCCACTACTAGTGATGTTAACGGAATTCTAAGACTCAAAGGCAAGGGGTGTCGGGAACAAGAAAGAGAATAAAAGCAACGAGTGCTAGGTTAAAAGCAAAGAAGTAGGGATCCGGTGTTGGAGTGAGAGTTCAAGTAGTTCGAGCTCCATTATGAGACTAATTAGTTCAATTATGACTTTGGCCCCTATGCTTTAGGTCTTCTACCCATTCTGACTTCCCAGTTTGATTACTTAGCCTCTCCTTATACCGAGAAGTTCCATCCACTATTTCCTTTTTCAGTCGTTAAGAGCAGTGTTCTATTTTGAAAGCGGGGAGACATAGGCTAATAGTAAAGCAAAGGTAGTAAGATTTGATTCCCGTAGTGATTAACTCGCTAGTGGATCTGGAGTAGTCGTTATAGAATCGAAGTTTGTGGTTGGTTTCCCAACGATATTAGGGTCAGTCTTGTTAGCCCTTGTTGAATTGCGAGTCGAGTTTCGATCGGTTTTTCATCTACAGTCTCAAAAATTCAAAATACTAGTCTTTCCCGTCTTATTAGCCCTTAGGAAGTCGTAGAAGCACGCTTTCGCAAAAAAATACGATGGTCATAAACTTTGCGTGAAGTCACGCGCGAGACGAGTTTCGATCGATTTTTCGTGCACCATCTCGGAAATTCAAAATACTGGCCATTCACGATGTATTAGCCCATGGTAAGTCGTATGAGCATGGTTTTACGAAAAAACGCGACGGTCATAAACTTTGCATTGAGTCGAGTTTCGATCGATTTTTCGTGCACCGTCTCGGAAATTCGAAATACTGGCCGTTGACGATGTATTAGCCCATGGTAAGTCGTTTGAGCTTGGTTTAATGAAAAAATGCGACGGTCATAAACTTTGTGCAGAGTCGAGTTTCGATCAGTTTTTCGTGCACCGTCTCGGAAATTCAAAATACTGGTCTTTCCCTTCTTATTAGCCCATGAGAAGTCGTACAAGCATGATTTCGCAAAAAAATACGACGGTAATAAACTTTGCACGAAGTCACGCGCGAGTCGAGTTTCGAACGGTTTGTCGTGCACCGTCTCGGAAATTCAAAATACTGGCCATTAACGATTTATTAGCCCATGGTAAGTCGTATGATCTTGGTTTCACGAAAAAATACGACGGTCATAAACTTTGCATTGAGTCGAGTTTCGATCGGTTTTTCGTGCACCGTCTCGGAAATTCAAAATACTTGCCATTGACGACGTATTAGCCCATGGTATGTCGTATGAGCTTGGTTTCATGAAAAAATGCGACGATCATAAACTTTGCCCAGAGTCGAGTTTTGATCGGTTTTTCGTGCACCGCCTCGGAAATTCAAAACACTGGTCTTTCCCTTCTTATTAGCCCATGAGAAGTCGTACAAGCTTCGTTTCGCAAAAAAATACGACGGTAATAAACTTTGCACGAAGTCGCGCGCGAGTCGAGTTTCGATCGGTTTGTCGTGCACTGTCTCGAAAATTCAAAATACTGGCCAATAACGATATTTTAGCCCATGGTATGTCGTATGAGCTTGGTTTCACGAAAAAATGCGACGGTCATAAACTTTGCGCAGAGTCGAGTTTCGATCAGTTTTTCGTGCACCGTCTCAGAAATTCAAAATACTGGTCTTTCCCGTCTTATTAGCCCATTGGAAGTCGTACAAGCACGCTTTCGCAAAAAAATACGACGGTCATAAACATTGCGCGAAGTAGCGAGCGAGTCGAGTTTCGATCGGTTTTTCGTGAACCGTATAGGTAATTCAAAATACTGGCCATTCAAGATGTATTAGCCCATAGTAAGTCGTATGAGCATGTTTTCACGAAAAAACGCAACGGTCATAAACTTTGCACAAAGTCGAGTTTCGATCAGTTTTTCATGCACCGTCTCGGAAATTCAAAATACTGGCCATTAACGATGTATTAGCACATGGTAAGTCGTATGAGCTTGGTTTCATGAAAAAATTCGACGGTCATAAACTTTGCGCATAGTCGAGTTTCAATCAGTTTTTCATGCACCGTCTCGAAAATTCAAAATACTGGTCTTTCCCGTCTTATTAGCCCATGGAAGTCGTACAAGCTCGCTTTCGCAAAAAAATATGACGGTCAAAAACTTTGCTCGAAGTCGCGCGCTGAGTCGAGTTTCGATTGGTTTTTTGTGCACCGTCTCGGAAATTAAAAATACAGGGCTTTCCCATCTTATTAGCCCATGGGAAGTCGTACAAGCACGCTTCCGCAAAAAAATACGACGGTCATAAACTTTGCGCGAACTTTGCGCTGAGTCGAGTTTCGATCGGTTTTTCATGCACTGTCTCAGAAATTCAAAATACTGGCCATTCATAATGTATTAGCCCATGGTAAGTCATGTGAGCATGGTTTCACGAAAAAACGCGACGTTCATAAACTTTACGTAGAGTCGAGTTTCGATTGGTTTTTCGTGCACCGTATCGGAAATTTAAAATACTGGTCTTTCCCGTCTTATTAGGCCATGGGAAGTCGTACAAGCACGCTTTGGCCATTCAAAATATTGGCCATTCACAAAAAAATGCGACGGTCATAAACATTACGCAAAGTCGCGCCCAGAGTCGAGTTTCGATTGGTTTTACGTGCACCATCTCGGGAATTCAAAATACTGGCCATTCACGATGTATTTAAAATACTCGGCTATTGCATTTTATTATTTATTATCTTCATGAAACCATGCTCATACGACTTACCATGAACTAATACATTGTGTATGCAGGCTTTATTCTGAAGAAGATTTACAACGGGTCCTTGAAGGATTTTGGACTATCCGTGGTCATCCAATGATACTACGACGTTGGGCACCTGATGTGAGATTGGAGTTAGACAGTTTACAGTCTATCCCAATATGGGTTTCTTTCCATGGACTTCCACTACATCTCTGGGGTCGTCGTTTTATTACAAAGCTTTGCGGTACCTTGGGACAGCCATTGTATATTGATAAGGCAACAGCTTCGCAAACGAGATTGACCTTTGCCAGAGCTTGTGTAATGGTTTCTTCTGATGAGGAACTACCGAATGATGTTTCTTACCGTGATCTTGATGGGAGCACTCGAAAGGTGAAAGTCTCATATTCTTGGAAGCCACAACGATGCAAGGTTTGTCTATCTTTTGGACATGTAAATGGTGCCTGCCAACAGCCTTCACAAAAAATCACACAGGTCTACCGACCACGCCAAGAGCCACAGAATGGGGTCACTACAACTAATCCAAGCACTGATACTCCAGTGCCAACAGTGATGATGGCGGAGAAGATGAATGAGCACTCTAACTCGTTGGGGCAGCGGCACGAACAAGAGAAAGACAAGTCAGGACTTCCATCTTTTCCTATTATATCAGAGACTTTCACTGCAGGAGCTTCCCAAGGTTCTCACTCCCCAATAACAACCTCGCCTTCACGAATCATTCCTTCAGATAATCAGGAAATTTCATTTTAATAACCTCTTGGGAACCAAGACATTGCAACTCACCAAACACATCGCTCTTCGACACATCCCGCTATTCAGGACTCCTTGCCTCAAGGTACGCAAAAATTTAAACATTTACAAGCTGTGGATGAGGTGGATAAATATAGGAATAAAGGATTAAAGGGTAAAGATATTATGCGAGAGGACCATGCAAAATCAAAGGATAAGAAAAAGGATGGTAGTGTCCTCCCAAAATCGCATGCTCTTCCTTCTATCTAGTATTGATGAAAATAATCTGTTGGAATGTTCGTGGACTTAATAAGACTGAGAAATGTCGGGAGCTCAATAGCATAATCCGATCTGCTGCATGTGATATGGTGATTCTTGTGGAAACAAAAATTAAAACTCATCGTGTTCGAGTTCAGAAGAATTTAATATGGCCTGAGGCAGAACTTTTTACTAATGATTCTTAGGATACTTATGGTCGAGTTTGGGTCTTATGGCATCCTAACCTTGTTACTGCTTGGTTTATTTCTGCTACTAATCAATTCATTCATCTTAAGGCAGAGGATAAATAGACTGGATGTCAATTCAATATTACTGGTATTTATGCATCTAACAGTATGTCTGACAGGAATGCTCTATAGCGTGATCTGGTTAGCGTTGCAAATAGTTATCCTACAGTAGTACCTTGGGTTGTTCTCGGTGACTTTAATACTGTCAGATACACAAATGAGAAAGTGGGGGGTAGAGTGCTTTCCGAATGTCAGCTTCAACATTTTAATGATTGTATAGATACTGCTGCATTGACTGACATGAAATATGTAGGTGATTGGTTGTCATGGAACAATTAAAGTACTACTGAAAGAAAAATTATGGCTCGACTTGATAGATGTTTGATTAATCAGGAATGGTTAGCAGTTTTCCCAGATTCACTTCTTGATTACGGTGCTAAGTTATTTTCGGATCACTCTATTATGCATATACATGCAGATAAAGCACTACCCAGAGTCAAGAAACCTTTTAGATTTTTTAATATGTGGAGTTCTCACCCTAAGTTCCTCGAAGTTATTAAGTCAGCTTGGGACATTAATGTATTTGGTTCTCCCCCTTACATCCTATGTCAAAAACTAAAAGCATGCAAAGTAGCACTTAAGAAGTGGAATTCAACTACATTTGGAAATATCACCGACAGGGTTCAGTTATGCAAGAAAGAACTTATGGCTGTGCAAAGCGAGCTAAATCTTCAACCTCTGGATGCGAATCTTATATACAAAGAGGCTGCCGCTAGAAATAACTTTATGCAAGCTTTCAAGCAGGAGGAATGCTTTTTGAAACAGAAGTCACGACAGCATTGGCTTACTCTAGGGGATTCTAATATGAAGTTTTTATATGCTGCTATTGCTACCAGAAGGGCTACTAATCGCATCAAAATACTGGTCAGGTATAGATGGTAATCTCATTGAGGATTTGGATGAGGTTAAAAATTATACCAAGCAATTTTTTTATTCCTTACTCAATCAGGAGCAGCAGCCTAATAGTATTCATGTTGGGCCTGCAAGTCGACTTGATTCTGAAACCCTCTCTCATCTTAATGCCCCAATAACGGATGATGAAATTGTGAAAGTTGTTTTTAAGTCCCCGAAGCACAAAAGCCCTGGTCTAGACGGATTTCCAGCTGAGTTTTATCAAATTGCATGGGCTATTGTAGGCAACGATGTCATAAAAGCTTGTCGACATTTTTTCTCCTCAGGTCATATTCTTAAAGAAATGAATTGCACTTTTATTTCTTTAGTGCCTAAAAATGATGGAGCCGATTCATTGGAGAACTACCGTCCTATTTCACTGTGCAACTTTATTTATAAGGTTATCTCTAAGTTGCTGGCAGATAGACTACAAAAGGTCATGAATAAGGTCATTAGTCCTAATCAGGCTGCTTTTGTTAAAGGGAGGAGTATCCATCATAATGTCCTGCTTGCTAATGATTTGGTTAAGGATCTACACTCAAAAACAAGAGGGAAAAAGATATGTTTTAAAGCTGATTTACGAAAGGCCTTTGACTCAGTCAATAGGCATTTTATTTATATGATTGCACCCCACCTAAACAAGGTGAAATGGGCACACTTCATCAAACTCATTTCCAAGAGTAGCACAAGGAAGTTAATAAATAATAAAATGCAATAGCTAGACTGTTCTGGACTACTTGTGGATACATCACAAAATATAAGCTTTGCCCCATATAATACATTACAATCCCACTTCTCACAGTATTAGTTAATCGTTCTCTCCCAATGGGATCCAACTATTTAGTTTACCTAATTAAGAAAACCGATCGAAACTCGACTTAGCGCAAAGTTTATTACCGTCGCGTATCTTCATGAAACCATGCTCATACGACTTATCATGAACTAATACATCGTGAATGGCCAGTATTTTGAATTCCCGCGATGGTGCACGTAAAACCAATCGAAACTCGACTGTCGGCGCGACTTCCCATGGTCTAATACGTTGGGAATGGCCAATATTTTGAATTTCCAAGACAGTGCACTAAAAACTGATGGAAACTTAACTCTGCGCGTGACTTCGCGCACAGTTTATGGCCATCACGTTTTTTCATGAAACCATGCTCGTACGACTTTCCACGGGCTAATACGTCGGGAATGGCCAGTATTTTGAATTTCCGAGACAATGCATGAAAAACCGATCGAAACTCGACTCAGCACGCGATTTCGCGCAAAGTTTATGACCGTCGTATTTTTTCATGAAACCGTGCTTGTACGACTTCCCGTGGGCTAATAAGACGGGAATGACCAGTATTTTGAATTTTCGGGACTGTGCATGAAAAACCGATCGAAACTCGACTCTGCGCAAAGTTTATGACCATCGTGTTTTTTCGTGAAACCATACTCGTACAACTTACCATGGGCTAATACGTCGGGAATGGCCAGTGTTTTGAATTTTTGAGACGGTGCACGTAAAACCGATCGAAACTCGACTTTGCGCGCGACTTCGCACAAAGTTTATGACCGTCGCGTTTTTTCTTAAAACCTTGCTCGTATCACTTACCATGGGCTAATACGTTGGGATTGGCCAGTATTTTGAATTTTTGAGACGGTGCACGAAAAACCGATCGAAACTCGATTCTGCTCGCAACTTCGTGAAAGTTTATGACCATTGCATTTTTTCGTGAAACCATGTTCGTATGACTTCCCATGGTCTAATACGTCGGGAATGGCCAATATTTTGAATTTCCAAGACAGGGCAAGAAAAACCGATGGAAACTCGACTATGCGCGTGACTTCGCGTAAATTTATGGCCATCACATTTTTTCGTGAAACCATGCTCGTACGACTTCCCATGAGCTAATACGTCCGGAATGGCTCGTATTTTGAATTTCCGAGATGGTGCATGAAAAACCGATCGAAACTCGACTCAACGCGCGACTTCACACAAAGTTTATGACCGTCACGTTTTTTCACGAAACCATGCTCGTAATCACTTACCATGGGCTAATACGTTGGGATTGGCCAGTATTTTGAATTTCTGAGATGGTGCACGAAAAACCGATCGAAACTCGACTCTACTCGCAACTTCGCCAAAGTTTATGACCGTCGCATTTTTCGCAAAACCATTCTCGTATGACTTACCATGGGCTAATACATTGGGATAGGCCAGTATTTTGAATTTCTAAGACGGTGAACGAAAAATCGATCGAAACTCGACTCTGCTCGCAACTTCGTGAAAGTTTATGACCATTATGTTTTTTCGTGAAACCATGTTAGTATGACTTCCCACGGTCTAATACGTCGGGAATGACCAATAATTTGAATTTCCAAGACAGTGCATGAAAAACTGATTGAAACTTGACTCTGCGCTTGACTTCGTGCAAAGTTTATGACCGTCACGTTTTTTCGTGAAACCATGCTCGTACGACTTCCCACGGGCTAATACGTCGGGAATGACCAGTATTTTGAATTTTCGAGACAGTGCACAAAAAATCGATCAAAACTCGACACAGCACGCGATTTCGCGCAAAGTTTATGACCGTCGTATTTTTTCATGAAACCGTGCTTGTACGACTTCTCATGGGCTAATAAGACGGGAATGACCAGTATTTTGAATTTCCGGGACTGTGCACGAAAAACCAATCGAAACTCGACTCTGCGCAAAGTTTATGACCATCGTGTTTTTTCGTGAAACCATACATGAAAAATCGATCGAAACCACGGTGCCATTCACGATGTATTAGCCCATGGTAAGTCGTATGAGCATGGTTTCACGAAAAAACGCGACGGTCATAATCTTTGCGCAGAGTCGAGTTTCGATCGGTTTTTCGTGCACCGTCTCGAAAATTCAAAATACTGGTCTTTCCCGTCTTATTAGCCCATGAGAAGTCGTACAAGCACGCTTTCGCAAAAAAATACGACGGTCATAAACTTTGCACGAAGTCGCGCGCGAGTCGAGTTTCGAACGGTTTTTCATGCACCATCTCGGAATTCCAAAATACTGGCCATTAATGATGTATTAGCCCATGGTAAGTCGTATAAGCATGGTTTCACGAAAAAATGCGACGGTCATAATCTTTGTGCAGAGTCGAGTTTCGATCGGTTTTTCGTGCACCGTCTCGGAAATTCAAAATACTGGTCTTTCCCGTCTTATTAGCCCATTAGAAGTCGTACAAGCATGCTTTCGTAAAAAAATACGACCGTCATAAACATTGCACGAAGTCGCGCGCGAGTCGAGTTTCGTTCGGTTTTTCGTGCACGGTCACGGAAATTCAAAATACTGGCCATTAACGAGGTATTAGCCCATGGTAAGTCGTATGAGCTTGGTTTCACGAAAAAACGTGACGGTCATAAACTTTGCGCAGAGTCGAGTTTCGATCAGTTTTTCGTGCACCGTCTCGGAAATTCAAAATACTGGTCTTTCCCGTCTTATTAGCCCATGGGAAGTCATACAAGCACGCTTTCGCAAAAAAATACGACAGTCATAAACTTTGCGCGAACTTTGCGCAGAGTCGAGTTTCGATCGGTTTTTCGTGCATCGTCTCGGAAATTCAAAATACTGGCCATTCACGATGTATTAGCCCATGGAACGTCATATGAGCATGGTTTCACGAAAAAATGCGACGGTCATAAACTTTGCACAGAGTCGAGATTCGATCGGTTTTTCATGCACCGTGTCGGAAATTCAAAATACCGGTCTTTCCCGTCTTCTTAGCCCATGGCTCGCTTTCGCAAAAAATACGACGGTCATAAACTTTGCTCGAAGTCGCACGCTGAGTCGAGTTTCGATCGGTTTTTCATGCACTGTCTCGGAAATTCAAAATACTGGAAAAGTTAGCACAAGGAAAAAAACTGTGCTTGGGCTTGGGAGTGGGGGGGAATGGGCCAGCGTTCCCTTGCGTGCGTGCATGAGTGCCCTGCTCTGCTTGGGCTTGCGCTTGCGCTTGCGATCGGAGCTAGGGACGGCAGCCTCTTCTCTTACCGAAGAGTGGGCAGCGGAGGGCGATTTGTCCTTTACGAACGCTCCGCGGCGAATTCAAGCGTGGAAGGCCGGCGGTCGCTCCTGCGATCAGCGATTCCAGGCAAGGAATCGACGATTTCAGGCGTGCAATGGCGGCGGCTCTTCTCCCCTAGGCGCGGGACGGACTCTAGGGCGAGAAACGGTGGAGGCTGCGCTGCGATTGGGGCTGGGTTCACTGCCGCTCTGCGATCCGGCGGCAACTCCACCAGCGTGGAAAGGGCGACGGCTGCTTCTGCAATCGGCGTGGAAAGGGCGACGGCTGTGACCTTAGTGTGGGAAAGGTGGTGGCTTCCTCTCCCCTAGGCGGCTGGCGGTCTCTAGGGCAAGCGACGCCATGGATGCGAGCGGCCAGATGCGGCACTCTGCTTCGCATCCTCTGTTCCAGTGGGATGCTCCTCCGCTGGCTTCTTCCCAGTGGCCTGCGCTGGTTGCTTCACAGCGGAACGCCCCTCTCCAGTAGTCATAGCGGGAGAGGGTTGCTCCTCAGCCGTTGGTTACTTCACAGCGGGAGGGGGTTGCCCCTCTCCAACAGCCGCCGGTTCCTCCCCAGCAGCTTAGGCCGGTTTCACACCAGGATGTTCCACCGCTGATTTCTTCTCGACGGGATGCTCCTTCAATGAACCAGGCCCGAGGTCGTTCACGATCGAGATCACGACCTCCTGCTCCTATTTCCCGAGATCCTCGACCTTGGAGTAGCCTCTTCAAGTCTCCAGTGGGTAGTCCGGATCTTCGACTGGACTTTTTTGCTCCAGAAGTACATACAGGCTGATCAGAAGATTGCTATGTATGAGGCTATTGATTCTGACGAACTAATTGAGACATGGTCCATGGCAATTGTGGGATACGTTGTTGGACTAAGAACATCCTTTTTTCCATTATCCTCATACATCAGAACTTGATGGGGAATATCAACATTTGATCTTCATATGTTGGAGACCAAATTCTTTATATGCAGGCTTTACTCGGAAGAAGATTTACAACGGGTCCTTGAAGGATTTTGGACTATCCGTGGTCATCCAATGATACTACGACGCTGGTCACCTGATGTGCGATTGGAGTTAGACAGTCTACAGTCTATCTATCCCAATATGGGTTTCTTTCCATGGACTTCCACAACATCTCTGGAGTCATCGTTTTATTGCAAAGCTTTGCAGCACCCTGGGGCAGCAATTGTATATTGATAAGGCAACAGCTTCTCAAACGAGATTGACCTTTGCCAGAGCTTGTGTAATGGTTTCTTCTGATGAGGAACTACCGAATGATGTTTCTTACCGTGATCTTGATGGGAGCACCCGAAAGGTGAAAGTTTCATATTCTTGGAAGCCACAACGATGCAAGGTTTATCTATCTTTTGGACATGTAAATGGTGCTTACCAACAGCCTTCACAAAAAATCACACAGGTCTACCGACCACGCCAAGAGCCACAGCATGGGGTCACTACCACTAATCCAAGCACTGATACTCCAGTGCCAACAGTGACGATGGCGGAGAAGATGAATGAGCACTATGACTCGTTGGGACAGCGACACGAACAAGAGAAAGACAAGTCAGGACTTTCATCTTTTCCTATTATATCAGAGACTTTCACTGCAGGAGCTTCCCAAGGTTCTCACTCCCCAATAACAACGTCGCCTCCACGAATCATTCCTTCAGATAATCAGAAAATTTCATTTCAACAACCTCTTGGGAACCAAGACATTGCAAGCTGTGGATGAGGTGGATAAATATAGGAATAAAGGATTAAAGGGTAAAGATATTATGCGAGAGGACCATGCAAATTCAAAGGATAAGAAAAAGGATGGTAATGTCCTCCCAAAATCGCATGCTCTTCCTTCTATCTAGTATTGATGAAAATAATCTGTTGGAATGTTCGTGGACTTAATATGACTGAGAAATGTTGGGAGCTCAATAGAATAATCCGATCTGCTGCATGTGATATTGTGATTCTTGTGGAAACAAAAATTAAAACTCATCGTGTTCGAGTTTAGAAGAATTTAATATGGCCTGGGCCAGAACTTTTTACTAATGATTCTCAGGATACCTATGGTCGAGTTTGGGTCTTATGGCATCCTAACCTTGTTACTGCTTGATTTATTTTTGCTACTAATCAATTCATTCATCTTAAGGCAGAGGATAAACAGACTGGATGTCAATTCAATATTACCGGTATTTATGCATCTAACAGTATGTCTGACAGGAATGCTTTATGGGGTGATCTGGTTAGCATTGCAAATAGTTATCCTACAGTACCTTGGATTGTTCTTGGTGACTTTAATACTGTCAGATACACAAATGAGAAAGTGGGGGGTAGAGTGCTTTCCGAATGTCAGCTTCAACATTTTAATGATTGTATAGATACTACTGCATTGACTGACATGAAATCTGTAGGTGATTGGTTCTCATGGAATAATCAAAGTGCTGCTGACAGAAAAATTATGGCTCGACTTGACAGATGTTTGATTAATCAGGAATGGTAAGCAGTTTTCCCAGATTCACTTCTTGAGTACGATGCTAAGTTATTTTCGGATCACTCTATTATGCATATACATACAGATAAAGCACTACCCAGAGTTAAGAAACCTTTTAGATTTTTTAATATGTGGAGTTCTCACCCTAAGTTCCTCGAAGTTATTAAGTCAGCTTGGGACATTAATGTGTTTGGTTCTCCCCCTTACATCCTATGTCAAAAACTAAAAGCATGCAAAGCAGCACTTAAGGAGTGGAATTCAACTACATTTGGAAATATCACCAACAGGGTTCAATTATGCAAGAAAGAACTTATGGCAATGCAAAGCGAGCTAAATCTTCAACCTCTAGATGCGAATCTTATATACAAAGAGGTTGTTGCTAGAAATAACTTTATGCAAGCTTTGAAACAGGAGGAATATTTTTTGAAGCAGAAGTCACGACAACATTGGCTTACTCTAGGGGTTTCTAATACGAAGTTTTTCTATGCGGCTATTGCTACCAGAAGGGCTACTAATCGCATCAAAAAATGCAAAGGTATAGATGGTAATCTCATTGAGGATTTTGATGAGGTTAAAAATTACACCAAGCAATTTTTCTATTCCTTAATCAGGAGCAGCAGCCTAATAGTATCCCATGTTGGGCCTACAAGACGACTTGATTCTGAAGCCCTCTCTCATCTTAATGCCCCAATAACGGATGATGAAATTGTGAAAGTTGTTTTTAAGTCCCCGAAGCACAAAAGCCCTGGTCTAGACGGATTTCCAGCTGAGTTTTATCAAATTGCATGGGCTATTGTAGGCAACGATGTCATAAAAGCTTGTCGACATTTTTTCTCCTCAGGTCATATTCTTAAAGAAATGAATTGCACTTTTATTTCTTTAGTGCCTAAAAATGATGGAGCCGATTCATTGGAGAACTACCGTCCTATTTCACTGTGCAACTTTATTTATAAGGTTATCTCTAAGTTGCTGGCAGATAGACTACAAAAGGTCATGAATAAGGTCATTAGTCCTAATCAGGCTGCTTTTGTTAAAGGGAGGAGTATCCATCATAATGTCCTGCTTGCTAATGATTTGGTTAAGGATCTACACTCAAAAACAAGAGGGAAAAAGATATGTTTTAAAGCTGATTTACGAAAGGCCTTTGACTCAGTCAATAGGCATTTTATTTATATGATTGCACCCCACCTAAACAAGGTGAAATGGGCACACTTCATCAAACTCATTTCCAAGAGTAGCACAAGGAAGTTAATAAATAATAAAATGCAATAGCTAGACATTTATAATAAACTCAATCAATAGGTATTTTATTTACATGATGCTCCATAATATGGGCTTCCCTCAGCACTGGGTTAAATGGATTCAATGTTGCTTGGAAACTTAAAAATTTTTGATTCTCTTTAATGGATCACCTATTGGCTTCTTCGGGAGTAAGAATGGCATTCGGCAAGGCGATCCACTATCTCCTTATCTTTTTACAATTGCGATGGAAGGCTCAGTTGTATGTTAGAAGAGGCTGTTTCCAATGGCAAAATTAAGGTACCATATTATGGTTCTGTTTATATCTCTCACATAACATTTGCTGATGACCTTATTATCTTCCTTCGAGATGATCCAGTTTCTGTGAGTAATCTGGCATATATTCTTAATGAATTTCGTATAGTTTCTGGTCTTAAGCTAAACCATGCAAAGAGCAAAGTATATGTGGGTGCTTGCATTGACAATAAGGATCATATTGCTCAAACATTGGGAGTTGCTGAAGGAAATTTACCGATTCCTTACTTGGGTCTCCCACTTATATCCACTGGAATCAACAAAGTCTCCCGTCAGCCTATCCTACAAAAAATTAAGAACATAATTTCCTCTTGGAAAAATAGGCTTCTTTCTAAAGTTGGACGACTTGAACTTATTCGATCTGTGTTGATCTCTTATTCTATTTATTGGTCTAATGCATTCCTTCTACCTGCCGGGCTTCTCCATGATATTGATAAATTACTTATGAACTTCTTTTGGAATGACACAGATGGTAAGGCAATGCATATGGTGAATTGGGACAATATTTGCAAACCGATGGATGAAGGGGGGCAAAATCTTCGACATATTATAGATTGGAATAAAGCTTGTATGGTAAAACAATTATGGGATATTTTACAAAACAAGTCTTCCTTATGGTCACAATTGGTTTTTGCTAGGTACCTAACCAAGGAATCAATCTGGGAAGCATCTGCAAAAACATCTCATTCTGCTGCTTGGAAAGAAATTCTCAAGGCAAGGCGATGGCTACGTAACAATATTTCTTATGTGATCTCTTCTGGAACTAATATTAATATGTGGTATGATCCTTGGGTGAATGAGAAAAGTATATTTCAAATATTTGGTGATAGAGTACGACAGGATCTGGGGGCTCCCAAAGACTGGAAGGTTTCTGAATTTATTAACAATGGTACATGGTGTCTTCCCAACCCTACCTCCCCTGACATGTTATATTACTTTGCCCGACTATTAGGGCTATTCTAATCAAGAACAACTCTTCAGATATGCTTATTTGGCTTCATGATAATGGTAAATTTAGTGCTACATCTGCATGGAACCAAATTAGACGATGAAACAACAAGTGGATCCCAAGTAGTTGAACATGGGATAGTCCATGCTCACAGCGACATTCCTTATGTACATGGCAGGCCCTTCTCGGCAAATTTCCTACGATGGACAATATGCAACGAAGAGGTATTTATATTGTAAATCGGTGCTCTTTGTGTATGCAAAAGAAAGAAAGTGTTGACCATCTCTACTTTGATTGTAATTATTCATCTTGGATATGGAAGGATATCTTGAAGCGATTTGATCTTCAAAGGCTACCACGACCAAACTTGCATCATGAATTAGAAATACTTATGCAAAACTTCTCAAGAAAGGGTCCTCTTACACAACTAGCAAGAATTATATTCAGATGTGCTATTTGGTGGTTTGGAAGGAGAGGTGTGGCAGATTTTTTGAGTGTCACAACATGAACAAAGCTCCAATTATGATAAAGATTCTTCAGGACTCACGATCATATATGGAGCAAGAATTGAATATAGAGCACCTAACAAGAAGAGAGAAAGAGAGAAAGAGGAGGGTCTTAAGCTAAACCACGCAAAGAGCAAAGTATATGTGGGTGCTTGCATCGACAATAAGGATCATATTGCTCAAACATTGGGAGTTGCAGAAGGAAATTTACCGGTTCCTTACTTGGGTCTCCCACTTATATCCACTGGAATCAACAAAGTCTCCTGTCAGCCTATCCTACAAAAAATTAAGAACAAAATTTCCTCTTGGAAAAATAGGCTTCTTTCTAAAGCTGGACGACTTGAACTTATTCGATCTGTGTTGATCTCTTATTCTATTTATTGGTCTCATGCATTCCTTCTACCTACCGGGCTTCTCCATGATATTGATAAATTACATATGAACTTCTTTTGGAATGACACAGATGGTAAAACAATGCACATGGTGAATTGGGACAACATTTGCAAACCGAAGGATGAAGGGGGTCTGAATCTTCGACATATTAGAGATTGGAATAAAGCTTGTATGGTAAAGTAATTATGGGATATTTTACAAAACAAGTATTCTTTATGGTCACAATGGGTTTTTGCTAGGTACCTAACCAAGGAATCAATCTGGGAAGCATCTGCAAAAACATCTCATTCTGTTGCTTGGAAAGGAATTCTGAAGGCAAGGAGATGGCTACGTAACAATATTTCTTATGTGATTTCTTCTGGAACCAATATTAATATGTGGTATGATCCTTGGGTGAATGGGAAAAGTATATTTCAGATATTTGGTGATAGAGTACGACAGGATCTGGGGGCTCCCAAAGACTGGAAGGTTTCTGAATTCATTAACAATGGTACATGGTGTCTTCCCAACCCTACCTCCCCTGACTTTGGCCGACTATTAGGGCTATTCCAATCAAGAACAACTCTTCAGATATGCTTATTTGGCTTTATGATAATGGTAAATTTAGTGCTACATATGCATGGAACCAAATTAGACGACGAAACAACAAGTGGATCCCAAGTAGTTGGATAGGGGATAGTCCATGCTCACAGCGACATTCCTTATGAACATGGCAGGCCCTTCTCGGCAAACTTCCTACGATGGACAATATGCAGCGAAGAGGTATTTATATTGTAAATCGGTACTCTTTGTGTATGCAAAAGGAAGAAAGTGTTGACCATCTCTACTTTGCTTGTGATTATTCATCTTGGATATGGAAGGAGATCTTGAAACGATTTGATCTTCAAAGGCTACCACGGCCAAACTTGCATCATGAATTAGAAATGCTGATGCAAAGCTTCTCAAGAAAGGGTCCTCTTACACAACTAGCAAGAATTATATTCAGATGTGCTATTTGGTGGATTTGGAAGGAGAGGTGTGGCAGAATTTTTGAGTGTCACAACATGAACAAAGCTCAAATTCTGATAGAGATTCTTCAGGACTCACGATCATGCATGGAGCAAGAATTGAATGTAGAGCACCTAACAAGAAGAGAGGAAGCCACCACCCTGCCCACACTAAGGTCGCAGCCGTCGCCCTTTCCACGCCGATTGCAGAAGCAGCCGTCGCCCTTTCCATGCTGGAGTTGCCGCAGGATCGCAGAGCGGCAGTGAACCCAGCCCCAATCGCAGCGCAACCTCCACCGTTTCTCGCCCTAGAGTCCGTCCCGCGCCTAGGGGAGAAGAGCCGCTGCCCTTCCACGCCTGAAATCGCCGATTCCCGACCTGGAATCGCTGATAGCAGGAGCGACCGCCGGCCTTCCATGCTTGTATTCGCCGCGGAGCGATCGTAGAGGCGAAATCGCCCAAGGGAGCAATCGCCCTCCGCTGCCCACTCTTCGGTAAGAGAAGAGGTTGCCGTCCCCAGCGCCGATCGCAAGCGCACGCCCAAGCAGAGCAGAGCACTCACGCACGCACGTAAGGGAACACAGGCCCATTCCCCCCCCCCCCCCCATTCATTCCCAAGGCCTCTTCCGTCTATTCAGATGTGCTATTTGGTGGATTTGGAAGGAGAGGTGTGGCAGAATTTTTGAGTGTCACAACATGAACAAAGCTCAAATTCTGATAGAGATTCTTCAAGACTCACGATCATGCATGGAGCAAGAATTGAATGTAGAGCACCTAACAAGAAGAGAGGAAGCCACCACCCTGCCCACACTAAGGTCGCAACCGTCGCCCTTTCCACGCCGATTGCAGAAGCAGCCGTCGCCCTTTCCACGCTGGAGTTGCCGCAGGATTGCAGAGCGGCAGTGAACCTAGCCCCAATCGCAGCGCAACCTCCACTGTTTCTCGCCCTAGAGTCCGTCCCGCGCCTATGGGAGAAGAGCCGCCGCCCTTCCATGCCTGAAATCGCCGATTCCCGGCCTGGAATCGCTGATAGCAGGAGCGACCGTCGGCCTTCCACGCTTGTATTCGCCGCGGAGCGATCGTAGAGGAGAAATCACCCAAGGGAGCAATCGCCCTCCGCTGCCCACTCTTCGGTAAGAGAAGAGGTTGTCGTCCCCAGCGCCGATCGCAAGCGCAAGCGCATGCCCAAGCAGAGCAGAGCACTCACGCACGCACGTAAGGGAACGCAGGCCCATTCCCCCCCCATTCATTCCCAAGGCCTCTTCCGTCTATTCAGATGTGCTATTTGGTGGATTTGAACGGAGAGGTGTGGCAAAATTTTTGAGTGTCACAACATGAACAAAGCTCAAATTCTGATAGAGATTCTTCAGGACTCACGATCATGCATGGAGCAAGAATTGAATATAGAGCACCTAACAAGAAGAGAGAAAGAGATTTTCACAAGATTCAATTTTTTCATTAGTCAATAATCACTCGAATAATGATGAAGATTGTAATGTATTATATGGGGCAAAGCTTATATTTTGTGATGTATCCACAAGTAGTCCAGAACAGTCTAGCTATTGCATTTTATTATTTATTAACTTCCTTGTGCTACTCTTGGAGATGAGTTTGATGAAGCGTGCCCATTTCACCTTCTTTAGGTGGGGTGCAATCTTCTCGACTACATTAAGAGACTTCAGGCTTTAGTCTATGGCTTGTGTAGACAAAGCTTCTTTGTACAAATCTTTTACAAAATACATTATATTTGATTACCAAAAAAAAAATTTTAAAATACTGGCCATTCACAATGTATTAGCCCATGGTAAGTCATGTGAGCATGGTTTCACGAAAAAACGTTATGGTCATTAACTTTGCGCAGAGTCGAGTTTCGATCGATTTTTTGTGCACCGTCTCGGAAATTAAAAATACTGGTCTTTCCGGTCTTATTTGCCCATGGGAAGTCGTACAAGCATGCTTTCGCAAAAAAATACGACGGTCATAAACTTTGCTCGAAGTCGCGCGCTGAGTCGAGTTTCGATCGGTTTTTCATGCACCATCTCAGAAATTCAAAATACTGGCGATTCACAAAGTATTAGCCCATGGTAAGTCATGTGAGCATGGTTTCACGAAAAAATGCAACGGTCATAAACTTTGCGCAGAGTCGAGTTTCGATCGGTTTTTCGGGCACCGTCTCAGAAATTCAAAATACTGGTCTTTCCTGTCTTATTAGCCCATGGGAAGTCGTACAAGCACGCTTTCACAAAAAAATACGACGGTCATAAACTTTGCACGAAGTAGCGCACGAGTTTCGATCGGTTTTTCGTGCACCGTCTCGAAAATTCAAAATACTGGCCATTCACGATGTATTATCCCATGGTAAGTCGTATGAGCATGGTTTCACGAAAAAACGTGACGGTCATAAACTTTGCGCAGAGTCGAGTTTCGATCGGTTTTTTGGGCACCGTCTCAGAAATTTAAAATACTGGTCTTTCCCATCTTATTAGCCCATGGGAAGGAAGTCTTACAAGCACGCTTTCGCAAAAAAATTCGACGGTCATAAACTTTGCGTGAAGTCGCGCGCTGAGTCAAGTTTCAAACGATTTTTCATGCACTGTCTCAAAAATTTAAAATACTAGCCATTCACAATGTATTAGCCCTTGGTAAGTCATGTGAGTATGGTTTCATGAAAAAACACGACGGTCATAAACTTTACGCAGAGTCGAGTTTCGATCAGTTTTTCGTGCACCGTTTCGGAAATTCAAAATACTGTTCTTTCCCGTCTTATTAGCCGATGGGAAGTCGTACAAGCACGCTTTCGCAAAAAAATACGACGGTCATAAACTTTGCGCGAAGTCGCATGCGAGTCTAGTTTCGATCGATTTTTCGTGCACCGTCTAGGAAATTCAAAATACTGGTCTTTCCTGTCTTATTAGCCCATGGGAAGTCTTAGAAGCACGCTTTCGCGAAAAAATGCGACGGTCATAAACATTACGCGAAGTCACTCCCAGGGTCTAGTTTCGATCGATTTTACGTACACCGTCTCGGAAATTCAAAATACTGGCCATTCACGATGTATTAGCCCATGGTAAGTCATATGAGCATGGTTTCACGAAAAAATGCGACGATCATAAACTTTGCTCGAAGTCACGCGCTGACTTGAGTTTCGATCGGTTTTTCAGGCTCTGTCTCGAAAATTCAAAATACTGGCCATTCATGATGTATCATGGTAAGTCATATGAGCATGGTTTCACGAAAAAATGCGACGGTCATAAACTTTGCGCAGAGTCGAGTTTCGATCGGTTTTTCGTGCACTGTCTCGGAAATTCAAAATACTAGCAATTCTCGATGTATTAGCCCATGAGAAGTCGTACAAGCACGCTTTCGCCAAAAAATGTGACGGACATTACGCGAACTTTGCGCAGAGTCGAGTTTCGATCCGTTTTTCGTGCACCATCTCGGAAATTCAAAATACTGGCCATTCACGATGTATTAGCCCATGGTAAGTCGTGTGAGC
Organism: Ensete ventricosum; assembly: GCA_029747655.1. Taxonomy (NCBI): domain Eukaryota; kingdom Viridiplantae; phylum Streptophyta; class Magnoliopsida; order Zingiberales; family Musaceae; genus Ensete; species Ensete ventricosum. Next base: position 42,489,627 of record JAQQAF010000003.1, read on the forward strand.
ATGGTAAGTCATGTTAATAAAACTTTGCTCGAAGTCGTGCGCTGAGTCGAGTTTCGATCGGTTTTTCGTGCACCGTCTCGGAAATTCAAAATACTGGTCTTTCCAGTCTTATTAGCCCATGGGAATTCGTACAAGCACGCTTTCGCAAAAAAATACGACGATCTTAAACTTTGCGCGAACTTTGGGCAGAGTCGAGTTTCGATCCGTTTTTCGTGCACCGTCTCGAAAATTCAAAATACTGGCCATTCACGATGTATTAGCCCATGGTAAGTCGTGTGAGCATGGTTTCACGATAAAACGCGACAGTCATAAACTTTGCGCAGAGTCAAGATTCGATCGGTTTTTCGTGCACCGTCTCAGAAATTCAAAATACTGGTCTTTCCCGTCTTATTAGCCCATGGGAAGTCGTACAAGCTCGCTTTCCCAAAAAAATACGACGGTGAAAAACTTTGCGCGAAGTCGTGCGCTGAGTCGAGTTTCGATCGATTTTTTGTGCACCATATCGGAAATTGAAAATACTGGCCAATCCCAACGTATTAGCGTATGGTAAGTCATACGAGCACGGTTTCATGAAAAAATGCGACGGTCATAAACATTACGCGAAGTCGCGCCCAGAGTCGAGTTTCGATTGGTTTTACGTTCACCATCTCAGAAATTCAAAATACTGGCCATTCACGATGTATTAGCCCATGGTATATCGTACGAGCATGGTTTCACGAAAAAACGCGACGGTCATAAACTTTACGCAGAGTCGAGTTTCGATCGATTTTTCGTGCAACGTCTCCAAAATTTAAAATACTGGCCATTCACGATATATTAGACCATGGTAAGTCGCATGAGCATGGTTTCACGAAAAAACGCGACGGTCATAAACTTTGCGTAGAGTCGAGTTTCGATCGGTTTTTCGTGCACCGTCTCTGAAATTCAAAATACTGGTCTTTCCCGTCTTATTAGCCCATGGGAAGTCTTAGAAGCACGCTTGCGTGAAAAAATGCGACGGTCATAAACATTACGCGAAGTCGCGCCCAGGGTCGAGTTTCGATCGGTTTTACGTACACCGTCTCAGAAATTCAAAATACTGGCCTTTCACGATGTATTAGCCCATGGTAAGTTATATGAGCATGGTTTCACGAAAAAACGCGACGGTCATAAACTTTGCTCGTAGTCACGCGCTGACTCGAGTTTCGATCGGTTTTTCATGCACTGTCTCAGAAATTCAAAATACTGGCCATTCATGATGTATTAGCCCATGGTAAGTCGTATGTGCATGGTTTCACGAAAAAATGCGACGGTCATAAACTTTGCGCAGAGTCGAGTTTCGATCGGTTTTTCGTGCACCGTCTCTGAAATTCAAAATACTAGCAATTCCCGATGTATTAGCCCATGAGAAGTCTTACAAGCACGCTTTCGCCAAAAAATGTGACGGACATTACGCGAAGTCGCGCCCAGAGTCGAGTTTCGATTGGTTTTACGTGCACCGTCTCAGAAATTCAAAATACTGGCCATTCACGATGTACTAGCCCATGGTAAGTCGTATGAGCATGGTTTCACAAAAAAATGCGACGGTCATAAACTTTGCGCAGAGTCGAGTTTCTATCGGTTTTTCAGGCACCGTCTTGGAAATTCAAAATACTGGTCTTTCCCGTATTATTAGCCCATGGGAAGTCGTACAAGCACGCTTTCGCAAAAAAATACGATGGTTATAAACATTGCACGAAGTCGTGCATGAGTCGAGTTTTGATCGGTTTTTCGTGCACCGTCTCGAAAATTCAAAATACTGGTCTTTCCCGTCTAATTAGCCCATGGTAAGTCGTACAAGCTCGCTTTCGCAAAAAAATACGACGGTCAAAAACTTTGCTCGAAGTCACACGCTGAGTCGAGTTTTGATCGGTTTTTCGTGCACCGTCTAGGAAATTCAAAATACTGGCCTTTCCTGTCTTATTTGCCCTTTGGAAGTCGTACAAGCATGCTTTCGCAAAAAAAATACGACGGTCATAAACTTTGCACGAACTTTGCGCAGAGTCGAGTTCCATCGGTTTTTCGTGCACCGTCTCGGAAATTCAAAATACTGGCCATTCACGATGTATTAGCCCATGGTAAGTCGTATGAGCATAGTTTCACGAAAAAACGCGATGGTCATAAACTTTACGCAGAGTCGAGATTCGATCGGTTTTTCTTGCACCGTCTCGGAAATTCAAAATACTGGTATGTCCCGTCTAATTAGCCCATGGGATGTCGTACAAGCTCGCTTTCGCAAAAAAATACGACGGTCAACAACTTTGCTCGAAGTCGCGCGCTGATCGGTTTTTCATGCACTATCTCGGAAATTCAAAATACTGGCCTTTCCCGTCTTATTTGCCCTTGGGAAGTCGTATAAGCAAGCTTTCGCAAAAAAAATATGACGGTCATAAACTTTCCACGAACTTTGCACTGAGTCGAGTTTCTATCGGTTTTTCATGCACTCTCTCGGAAATTCAAAATACTGGCCATTCACAATGTATTAGCCCATGGTAAGTCATGTGAGCATGGTTTCAAGAAAAAACGCGATGGTCATAAACTTTCGCAGAGTCGAGTTTCGATCGGTTTTTAGTGCACCGTCTGGGAAATTCAAAATACTGGTCTTTCCCATCTTATTAGCCCATGGGAAGTCGTACAAGCACGCTTTCGCAAAAAAATACGACGGTCATAAACTTTGCGCGAAGTCGCGCGCGAGTCAAGGTTCGATCGGTTTTTCATGCACCGTATCGGAAATTCAAAATACTGGCCATTCACGATGTATTAGCACATGGAAAGTCGTATGAGCATGGTTTCACGAAAAAACACGACGGTCATAAACTTTTTGTAGAGTCGAGTTTCGATCGGTTTTTCATGCACCGTCTCCGAAATTTAAAATACTAGCCATTAACGATGTATTAGCCCATGGTAAGTTGTATGAGCTTGGTTTCACGAAAAAACACGACGGTCATAAACTTTGCGCAGAGTTAAGTTTCGATCAGTTTTTCGTGCACTGTCTCAGAAATTCAAAATACTGGTCTTTCCCGTCTGATTAGCCCATGGGAAGTCGTACAAGCTCGCTTTCGTAAAAAAATACGACTGTCAAAAACTTTACACGAATTAGCGCGCTGAGTCGAGTTTCGATCGATTTTTCATGCACCATCTCAGAAATTCAAAATACTGGCCAATCCCAACGTATTAGCCCATGGTAAGTCATACGAGCACAGTTTCACGAAAAAATACGACGGTCATAAACATTATGCGAAGTCGCGCGTAGAGTCGGTTTCGATTGGTTTTACGAGCACCATCTCGGAAATTCAAAATACTGGCCATTCAGGATGTATTAGCCCTTGGAAAGTTGTATAAGCATGGTTTGACGAAAAAACGCGACGGTCATAAACTTTGTGCTGAGTCGAGTTTCGATCGATTTTTTGTGCACCGTCTCAAAAATTCAAAATACTGGCCATTCACGATGTATTAGCCCATGGTAAGTCGTATAAGCATGGTTTCACGAAAAAATGTGACGGTCATAAACTTTGCGCAGAGTCGAGTTTCGATCGGTTTTTCGTGCACAGTCTCAGAAATTCAAAATACTGGACTTTCCCGTCTTATTAGCCCATGGTAAGTCGTACAAGCACTCTTTCGCGAAAAAATGCAACGGTCAAAAACATTACGCGAAGTCGCGCTCAGGGTGGAGTTTCGATCGGTTTTATGTACACCGTCTCGGAAATTCAAAATACTGGCCATTCACGATGTATTAGCCCATGGTAAGTCATATGAGCATGGTTTCATGAAAAAACGCGACGGTCATAAACTTTGCGCGAACTTTGCGCAGAGTCGAGTTTCGATCGGTTGTTCATGCACTGTCTCAGAAATTCAAAACACTGGTCCTTCACAATGTATTAGCCCATGGTAAGTCGTATGAGCTTGGTTTCATGAAAAAACGCGACGGTCATAAACTTTGCGCAGAGTCGAGTTTCGATCGGTTTTTCGTGTACCATCTCGAAAATTTGAAATACTAGCAATTCCCGACGTATTAGCCCATGAGAAGTCGTACAAGCACGCCTTCGTGAAAAAATGTGACGAACATTACGCGAAGTCGCGCCAGAGTCGAGTTTCGATTGATAAATTACTTATGAACTTCTTTTGGAATGACACAGATGGTAAGACAATGCACATGGTGAATTGGGACAACATTTGCAAACCGAAGGATGAAGGGGGGCTGAATCTTCGACATATTAGAGATTGGAATAAAGCTTGTATGGTAAAGCAATTATGGGATATTTTACAAAACAAGTCTCCCTTATGGTAACAATGGGTTTTTGCTAGGTACCTAACCAAGGAATCAATCTGGGAAGCATCTGCAAAAACATATCATTTTGCTGCTTGGAAAGGAATTCTGAAGGCAAGGAGATGGCTACGTAACAATATTTCTTATGTGATTTCTTCTAGAACCAATATTAATATGTGGTATGATCCTTGGGTGAATGGGAAAAGTATATTTCAGATATTTGGTGATAGAGTACGATAAGATTTGGGGGCTCCCAAAGACTGGAAGGTTTCTGAATTCATTAACAATGGTAAATGGTGTCTTCCCAACCCTACCTCCCCTGACATGTTATTACTTTGGCCGACTATTAGGGCTATTCCAATCAAGAACAACTCTTCAGATATGCTTATTTGGCTTCATGATAATGGTAAATTTAGTGCTACATCTGCATGGAACCAAATTAGACGACGAAACAACAAGTGGATCCCAAGTAGTTGGACATGGGATAGTCCATGCTCACAGCGACATTCCTTATGTACATGGCAGGCCCTTCTCGGCAAACTTCCTACAATGGACAATATGCAGCGAAGAGATATTTATATTGTAAATCGGTGCTCTTTGTGTATGCAAAAGGAAGAAAGTGTTGACCATCTCTACTTTGCTTGTGATTATTCATCTTGGATATGGAAGGTGATCTTGATGCGATTTGATCTTCAAAGGCTACCACGGCCAAACTTGCATCATGAATTAGAAATGCTGATGCAAAGCTTCTCAAGAAAGGGTCCTCTTACACAACTAGCAATAATTATATTCAGATGTGCTATTTGGTGGATTTGGAAGGAGAGGTGTGGCAGAATTTTTGAGTGTCACAACATGAACAAAGCTCAAATTCTGATAGAGATTCTTCAGGACTCACGATCATGCATGGAGCAAGAATTGAATATAGAGCACCTAACAAGAAGAGAGAAAGAGATTTTCACAAGATTCAATTTTTTCATTAGTCAATAATCACTCGAATAATGATGAAGATTGTAATGTATTATATGGGGCAAAGCTTATATTTTGTGATGTATCCACAAGTAGTCCAGAACAGTCTAGCTATTGCATTTTATTATTTATTAACTTCCTTGTGCTACTCTTGGAAATGAGTTTGATGAAGTGTGCCCATTTCACCTTCTTTAGGTGGGGTGCAATCTTCTCGACTACACTAAGAGACTTCAGGCTTTAGTCTATGGCTTGTGTAGACAAAGCTTCTTTGTACAAATCTTTTACAAAATACATTATCTTTACTTAACAAAAGGTAAATTTAGTGCTACATCTGCATGGAACCAAATTAGACGACGAAACAACATGTGGATCCCAAGTAGTTGGACATGGGATAGTTCATGCTCACAGCGACATTCCTTATGTACATGGCAGGCCCTTCTCGGTAAACTTCCTACGATGGACAATATGCAGCGAAGAGGTATTTATATTATAAATCGGTGCTCTTTGTGTATGCAAAAGGAAGAAAGTGTTGACCATCTCTACTTTGCTTGTGATTATTCGTCTTGGATATGGAAGGAGATCTTGAAGCGATTTGATCTTCAAAGGCTACCACGACCAAACTTGCATCATGAATTAGAAATGCTTATGCAAAGCTTCTCAAGAAAGGGGCCTCTTACACAACTAGCAAGAATTATATTCAGATGTGCTATTAGGTGGATTTGGAAGCAGAGGTGTGACAGAATTTTTGAGTGTCACAACATGAACAAAGCTCAAATTCTGATAGAGATTCTTCAGGACTCTCGATCATGTATGGAGCAAGAATTGAATACAGAGCACCTAACAAGAAGAGAGAAAGAGATTTTCACAAGATTCAATTTTTTCATTAGTCAATAATCACTCGAATAATGATGAAGATTGTAATGTATTATATGGGGCAAAGCTTATATTTTGTGATGTATCCACAAGTAGTCCAGAACAGTCTAGCTATTGCATTTTATTATTTATTAACTTCCTTGTGCTACTCTTGGAGATGAGTTTGATGAAGCGTGCCCATTTCACCTTCTTTAGGTGGGGTGAAATCTTCTCGACTACACTAAGAGACTTCAGGCTTTAGTCTATGGCTTGTGTAGACAAAGCTTCTTTGTACAAATCTTTTACAAAATACATTATCTTTACTTAACAAAAAAAAAAGAGTCGAGTTTCGATCGGTTTTTTGTGCACCATCTCAGAAATTCAAAATACTGGCCAATCCCAACGGTCATAAACTTTACGCTGAGTTGAGTTTCGATCGGTTTGTGCACCGTCTCAAAAATTCAAAATACTGGCCATTCACGATGTATTAGCCAGGGTAAGTCGTATGAGCATGGTTTCACGAAAAAATGCGATGGTCATAATCTTTGCGCAGAGTCGAGATTCGAACGGTTTTTCGTGCACCGTCTCGAAAATTCAAAATACTGGTCTTTCCCGTCTTATTAGCCCATGGGAAGTCGTACAAGCATGCTTTCGCAAAAAAATACGACGGTCAAAAACTTTGCGCGAACTTTGCGCAGAGTTGAGTTTCGATCGGTTTTTCGTGCACCTTCTCGAAAATTCAAAATACTGGCCATTAACGATGTATTAGCCCATGGTAAGTCGTATGAGCTTGTTTTCATGAAAAAACGCGACGATCATAAACTTAGCATAGAAATCGCACGTGAGTCGAGTTTCGATCGGTTTTTCGTGCACCGTCTTAGAAATTTAAAATACTAGCGATTCCTTACGTATTAGCCAATGAGAAGTCGTACAAGCATGCTTTCAAGAAAAAATGTGACGGACATTACGCGAAGTCACGCCCAGAGTCAAATTTCGATTGGTTTTACGTGCACCATCTCGGAAATTCAAAATACTGGCCATTGATGATGTATTAGCCCATGATCAGTGGTATGAGCATGGTTTCACGAAAAAACGTGACGGTCATTAACTTTGTGCTGAGTCGAGTTTCGATGGTTTTTCGTTCATTGTCTCGAAAATTCAAAATATTGGCCATTCACGATGTATTAGCCCATGGTAAGTCGTATGAACATGGTTTCACGAAAAAACGCGACGGTCATAAACTTTACGCAGAGTCGAGTTTCGATCGGTTTTTTGTGCACCGTCTCGGAAACTCAAAATACTGGCCATTAACGATGTATTAGCCCATGATAAGTCGTATGAGCTTGTTTTCACGAAAAAACGCGGCGGTCATAAACTTCGCGTAAAAATCGCACGTGAGTCGAGTTTCGATCGATTTTCGTGCACCGTCTCAGAAATTTAAAATACTAGAAATTCCCGACGTATTAGCCAATGAGAAGTCGTACAAGCACGCTTTCAAGAAAAAATGTGACGGACATTACGCGAAGTCGCGCCCAGAGTCAAATTTCGATTGGTTTTACGTGCACCGTCTCGAAAATTTAAAATACTGGTCATTCATGATGTATTAGCCCATGATAAGTGGTATGAGCATGGTTTCACGAAAAAACGTGACGGTCATAAACTTTACGCTGAGTCGAGCTTCGATGGTTTTTCGTTCATTGTCTCGAAAATTAAAAATATTAGCCATTCACGATGTATTACCCCATGGTAAGTCGTATGAGCATGGTTTCACGAAAAAACGCGACGGTCATAAACTTTGCGCAGAGTCGAGTTTCGATCGGTTTTTCGTGCACCGTCTCGGAAATTCAAAATACTGGTCATTCATGATGTATTAGCCCATGATAAGTGGTATGAGCATGGTTTCACGAAAAAACGTGACGGTCATAAACTTTACGCTGAGTCGAGCTTCGATGGTTTTTCGTTCATTGTCTCGAAAATTCAAAATACTGGCCATTCACGATGTATTAGCCCATGGTAAGTCGTATGAGCATGGTTTCACGAAAAAACGCGACGTTCATTAACTTTGCGCAGAGTCGAGATTCGATCGGTTTTTCGTGCACCGTCTTGGAAATTCAAAATACAAGTCTTTCCCGTCTTATTAGCCCATTGGAAGTCGTACAAGCTCGCTTTCGCAAAAAAATACGACGGTAAAAAACTTTGTGCGAAGTCGCGCGGTGAGTCGAGTTTCGATCGGTTTTTCGTGCACCGTCTCGAAAATTCAAAATACTTGTCTTCCCCATCTTATTAGCCCATGAGAAGTCGAAAAAGCATGCTTTCAAAAAAAAATACGACGGTCATAAACTTTTCATGAAGTCGCGCGCGACTCGAGTTTCGATCAGTTTTCCGTGCACCGTCTCAGAAATTCAAAATACTGGCCATTAACGATGTATTAGCCCAAGGTAAGTCATATGAGCTTGGTTTCACGAAAAAACGCGACAGTCATAAACTTTGCGCAGAGTCGAGTTTCGATCGATTTTTCGACCACCCTTTCAGAAATTCAAAATACTGGTCGCGCAGAGTCGAGTTTCGATCAGTTTTTCGTGCACCGTCTCGGAAATTCAAAATACTGGTCTTTCCCATCTTATTAGCCCATGAGAAGTCGTACAAGCATGCTTTCGAAAAAAAATACGACGGACATAAACTTTGCACGAAGTCACGCGCGAGTCATAGTTTCGATCAGTTTTGCGTGCACCGTCTCGTAAATTCAAAATACTAGCCATTAACGATGTATTAGCCCATGGTAAGTCGTATGAGCTTGGTTTCACGAAAAAACGCGACGGTCATAAACTTTGCGCAGAGTCGAGTTTCGATCGGTTTTTCGTGCACCGTCTCGGAAATTCAAAATACTGGTCGTTCCCGTATTATTAGCCCATGGGAAGTCGTAGAAGCATGCTTTCGCAAAAAAATATAACGGTCATAAACTTTGCACGAAGTCACGCGTGAGTCGTAGTTTCGATCGGTTTTTCGTGCACCGTCTCATAAATTCAAAATACTAGCCATTAACGATGTATTAGCCCATGGTAAGTCGTATTAGCATGGTTACACGAAAAAATGCGACGGTCATAAACTTTGCGCAGAGTCGAGATTCGATAGGTTTTTCGTGCACCGTCTCGGAAATTCAAAATACTGGTCTTTCCCGTCTTATTAGCCTATGGGAAGTCGTACAAGCACGCTTTCGCAAAAAAATACAATGGTTATAAACTTTGCGCGAACTTTGCGTAGAGTCGAGTTTCTATCGGTTTTTCGTGCACCGTGTCAGAAATTCCAAATACTAGCCATTTACGATGTATTAGCCCATGGTAAGTCGCATGAACATGGTTTCACGAAAAAACGCGACGGTCATAAACATTACGCAGAGTCGAGATTCGATCGATTTTTCATGCACCGTCTCGGAAATTCAAAATACTGGTCTTTCCCGTCTTAATAGCCCATGGGAAGTCGTACAAGCTCGCTTTCGCAAAAAAATACGACGGTTAAAAACTTTGCTCGAAGTCGCGCGCTGAGTCGAGTTTCGATCGGTTTTTCGTGCACCCTCTCGAAAATTCAAAATACTGGTCTTTCCCGTCTTATTATCCCATGGGAAGTCGTACATGCACGCTTTCGTAAAAAAATACGACGGTCATAAACTTTGCGCGAACTTTGCGATGAGTTGAGTTTCGATCGGTTTTTCATGCACTATCTCGGAAATTCAAAATACTGGGCATTCACGATGTATTATTAGCCCATGGTAAGTGGTATGAGCATGGTTTCACGAAAAAACGCGACGGTCATAAACTTTGCGCAGAGTCGAGTTTCGATCGGTTTTTCGTGCACCGTCTCGGAAATTCAAAATACTGGTCTTCCCCATCTTATTAGCCCATGGGAAGTCGTACAAGCACGCTTTCGCGAAAAAATACGACGGTCATAAACTTTGCACGAAGTCGCGCGCGAGTCGAGTTTCGATCGGTTTTTCGTGCACCGTCTCGGAAATTCAAAATACTGGCCATTCACGATGTATTAGCCCATGGTAAGTCGTATGAGCTTGGTTTCACGAGAAAACGCGGCAGTCATAAACATTGCGCAGAGTCGAGTTTCGATCCGTTTTTCGTGCACCGTCTTGAAAATTCAAAATACTGGTCGTTCCCGTCTTATTAGCCTATGGGAAGTCGTACAAGCACGCTTTCGCAAAAAAATACAATGGTTATAAACTATGCGCTAACTTTGCGCAGAGTCGAGTTTCGATCGGTTTTTCATGCACCGTCTCGAAAATTCCAAATACTGGCCATTCACGATGTATTAGCCCATGGTAAGTCGAATGAGCATGGTTTCACGAAAAAACGCGACGGTCATAAACTTTGCGCAGAGTCGAGATTCGATCAGTTTTTCGTGCACCGTCTTAGAAATTCAAAATACTGGTCTTTCCCATCTTAATAGCCCATGGGAAGTCGTACAAGCTCGCTTTCGCAAAAAAATACGATGGTCAAAAACTTTGCGATCAATTTTTCATGCACTGTCTCAGAAATTCAAAATACTAGCCATTCAAGATGTATTAGCCCATGGTAAGTGGTATGAGCATGGTTTCACGAAAAAATGCGACGGTCATAAACTTTGCGCAGAGTCGAGTTTCGATCGGTTTTTCGTGCACCATCTCGGAAATTCAAAATACTGGTCTTTCCCGTCTTATTAGCCCATGGGAAGTCGTACAAGCACGCTTTCGCAAAAAAATACGACGGTCATAAACTTTGCAAGAAGTCGCGCGCGAGTCGAGTTTCGATCGGTTTTTCGTGCATCGTCTCAGAAATTCAAAATACTGGCCATTCACGATGTATTAGCCCATGGTAAGTCGTATGAGCTTGGTTTCACGAGAAAACGCGGCAGTCATAAACATTGCGCAGAGTCGAGTTTCGATCCGTTTTTCGTGCACCGTCTTGAAAATTCAAAATACTGGCCATTCACAATGTATTAGCCTATGGTAAGTCATGTGAGCATGGTTTCACGAAAAAATACGACGGTCATAAACTTTGCGCAGAATCGAGTTTCGATCGGTTTTTCGTGCACCGTCTCGGAAATTCAAAATACTGGTCTTTCCCATCTTATTAGCCCATGGGAAGTCGTACAAGCACGCTTTCGCAAAAAAATACGACGGTCATAAACTTTGCACGAAGTCGCGCGCGAGTCGAGTTTCGATCGGTTTTTCGTGCACCGTCTCGGAAATTCAAAATACTGGCCATTCACGATGTATTAGCCCATGGTAAGTCGTATGAGCTTGGTTTCACGAGAAAACACGGCAGTCATAAACATTGCGCAGAGTCGAGTTTCGATCCGTTTTTCGTGCACCGTCTTGAAAATTCAAAATACTGGTCTTTCCCGTCTTATTAGCCTATGGGAAGTCGTACAAGCACGCTTTCGCAAAAAAATACAATGGTCATAAACTATGCGCTAACTTTGCGCAGAGTCGAGTTTCGATCGGTTTTTCATGCACCGTCTCGAAAATTCCAAATACTGGCCATTCACGATGTATTAGCCCATGGTAAGTCGAATGAGCATGGTTTCACGAAAAAACGCGACGGTCATAAACTTTGCGCAGAGTCGAGATTCGATCAGTTTTTCGTGCACCGTCTTAGAAATTCAAAATACTGGTCTTTCCCATCTTAATAGCCCATGGGAAGTCGTACAAGCTCGCTTTCGCAAAAAAATACGATGGTCAAAAACTTTGCTCGAAGTCGCGCGCTGAGTCGAGTTTCAATCGGTTTTTCGAGCACCGTCTCGGAAATTCAAAATACTGGTCTTTCCCGTCTTATTAGCCCATGGGAAGTCGTACATGCACGCTTTCGCAAAAAAATACGACGGTCATAAACTTTGCGATAAGTTGAGTTTCGATCAATTTTTCATGCACTGTCTCAGAAATTCAAAATACTAGCCATTCAAGATGTATTAGCCCATGGTAAGTGGTATGAGCATGGTTTCACGAAAAAATGCGACGGTCATAAACTTTGCGTAGAGTCGAGTTTCGATCGGTTTTTTGTGCACCATCTCAGAAATTCAAAATACTGGTCTTTCCCGTCTTATTAGCCCATGGGAAGTCGTACAAGCACGCTTTCGCAAAAAAATACGACGGTCATAAACTTTGCACAAAGTCGCGCGCGAGTCGAGTTTCGATCGGTTTTTCGTGCACCATCTCGGAAATTCAAAATACTAGCCATTCACGATGTATTAGCCCATGGTAAGTCGTATGAGCTTGGTTTCACGAGAAAACGCGACAGTCATAAACATTGCGCAGAGTCGAGTTTCGATCGGTTTTTCATGCACCGTCTCGAAAATTCAAAATACTGGTCTTTCCCGTCTTATTAGACTATGGGAAGTCGTACAAGCATGCTTTTGCAAAAAAATACAATTGTTATAAACTATGCTCGAACTTTGCGCAGAGTCGAGTTTCGATCGGTTTTTCGTGCACCGTCTCGAAAATTCCAAATACTGGCCTTCACGATGTATTAGCCCATGGTAAGTCGAATGAGCATGGTTTCACTAAAAAACGCGATGGTCATAAACTTTGCGCAGAGTCGAGATTCGATCAGTTTTTCGTGCACCGTCTCAAAAATTCAAAATACTGGTCTTTCCCGTCTTAATAGCCCATGGGAAGTCGTACAAGCTCGCTTTCGCAAAAAAATGCGATGGTCAAAAACTTTGCTCGAAGTCGCGCGCTGAGTTGAGTTTCAATCGGCTTTTCGGGCACCGTCTCGGAAATTCAAAATACAGGTCTTTCCCGTCTTATTAGCCCATGGGAAGTCATACAAGCACGCTTTCGCAAAAAAATACGACGGTCATAAACTTTGCGCGAACTTTACGATAAGTTGAGTTTCGATCGGTTTTTCATGCACTGTCTCGGAAATTCAAAATACTGGGCATTCACGATGTATTAGCCCATGGTAAGTGGTATGACCATGGTTTCACGAAAAAACGCGACGGTCATAAACCTTACGCAGAGTCGAGTTTCGATCGATTTTTCGTGCACCGTCTCAGAAATTCAAAATACTGGTCTTTCCCGTCTTATTAGCCCATGGGAAGTCTTAGAAGCATGCTTTCGCGAAAAAATGCGACGGTCATAAACATTACACGAAGTCGCGCCCAGGGTCAAGTTTCGATCGGTTTTACGTACACCGTCTCAGAAATTCAAAATACTGGCCATTCACGATGTATTAGCCAATGGTAAGTCATATGAGCAAGGTTTCACGAAAAAATGAGACGGTCATAAACTTTGCTCGAAGTCACGCGCTAACTCGAGTTTCGATCGGTTTTTCATGCACTGTCTCGGAGATTCAAAATACTGGCTATTCATGATGTATTAGCCCATGGTAAGTCGTATAAGCATGGTTTCACGAAAAAATGCGACGGTCATAAACTTTGCGCAGAGTCGAGTTTCGATCGGTTTTTCGTGCACTGTTTCGGAAATTCAAAATACTAGCAATTCCCAATGTATTAGCCCATGAGAAGTCGTACAAGTACGCCTTCGCCAAAAAATATGACGGACATTACGCGAAGTCTTTCCTGTCTTATTAGCCCATGGGAAGTCGTACAGCACGCTTTCGCAAAAAAATACGACGGTCATAAACTTTGCTCGAAGTCGTGCACTGAGTCGAGTTTCGATCGATTTTTCGTGCACTGTCTCGGAAATTCAAAATACTGGCCATTCACGATGTACTAGCCCATGGTAAGTCGTATGAGCATGGTTTCACGAAAAAATGCGATGGTCATAAACTTTGCGCAGACTCGAGTTTCGATCGGTTTTTTGGGCACCGTCTCGGAAATTTAAAATACTGGTCTTTCCCGTCTTATTAGCCTATGGGAAGTCGTACAAGCACGCTTTCGCAAAAAAATATGACGATCATAAACTTTGCACGAACTTTGCGCAGAGTCGATTTTCGATCGGTTTTTCGTGCACCATCTCGGAAATTCAAAATACTGGCCATTCACGATGTATTAGCCCATGGTAAGTCGTATGAGCATGGTTTCACGAAAAAACGCGATGGTCATAAACTTTGCGCAGAGTCGAGATTCGATCGGTTTTTCGTGCACCGTCTCGGAAATTCAAAATACTGGTCTTTCCCGTCTAATTAGCCCATGGGATGTCGTACAAACTCGCTTTCGCAACAAAATACGACTGTCAAAAACTTTGCTCGAAGTCGCGCGCTGAGTCGAGTTTTGATCGATTTTTTGTGCACCGTCTTGGAAATTCAAAATACTGGTCTTTCCCGTCTTATTTGCCCTTGGGAGGTCGTACAAGCACGCTTTCGCAAAAAAAATACGACGGTCATAAACTTTGCGCGAACTTTGCACTGAGTTGAGTTTCTATCGGTTTTTCATGCACTCTCTCGGAAATTCAAAATACTGGCCATTCACAATGTATTAGCCCATGGTAAGTCATGTGAGCATGGTTTCATGAAAAAACGCGATGGTCATGAACTTTCGCAGAGTCGAGTTTCGATCGGTTTTTAGTGCACTGTCTCGGAAATTCAAAATACTGGTCTTTCCCGTCTTATTAGCCCATGGGAAGTCGTAGAAGCACGCTTTCGTAAAAAAATACGACGGTCATAAACTTTGCGCGAAGTCACGCGCGAGTCGAGGTTCGATCGGTTTTTCGTGCACCGTCTCAGAAATTCAAAATACTGGCCATTCACGATGTATTAGCACTTGGAAAGTCGTATGAGAATGGTATGACGAAAAAACGCGACGGACATAAACTTTGCGCAGAGTCGAGTTTCGATCGGTTTTTCGTGCAACGTCTCAGAAATTCAAAATACTAGCCATTAACGATGTATTAGCCCATGGTAAGTCGTGTGAGCTTGGTTTCACGAAAAAACACGACGGTCATAAACTTGCGCAGAGTCAAGTTTCGATCAATTTTTCGTGCACCGTCTCGGAAATTCAAAATACTGGTCTTTCCCGTCTGATTAGCACATGGGAAGTCGTACAAGCTCGCTTTCGCAAAAAAATACGACGGTCAAAAACTATACATAAATTAGCGCGCTGAGTCGAGTTTCGATCGATTTTTCATGCACCATCTCGGAAATTCAAAATACCGGCCTATCCCAACGTATTAGCCCATGGTAAGTCATACGAGCACGGTTTCACGAAAAAATACGACGGTCATAAACATTACGCGAAGTCACGCCCAGAGTCGAGTTTCGATCGGTTTTTTGTGCACCATCTCGAAAATTCAAAATACTGGCCATTCACGATGTATCCTCCCATGGTAAGTCGTATAAGCATGGTTTCACGAAAAAATGCGACGGTCATAAAATTTACGCAGAGTCGAGTTTCGATCGGTTTTTCGTGCACCGTCTCGGAAATTCAAAATACTGGTCTTTCCCGTCTTATTAGCGCATGAGAAGTCGTACAAGCACTCTTTCGCGAAAAAATGCAACTGTCACAAACATTACACGAAGTCGTGCTAAGGGTGGAGTTTCGTTCGATTTTACGTACACCGTCTCGGAAATTCAAAATACTGGCCATTCACGATGTATTAGCCCATGGTAAGTCATATGAGCATGGTTTCATGAAAAAACGTGACGGTCATAAACTTTGCGCATAGTCGAGTTTCGATCGGTTGTTCATGTACTGTCTCGGAAATTCAAAACACTAGCCATTCACGATGTATTAGCCTATGGTAAATCGTATGAGCATGGTTTCTTGAAAAAATGCGACGGTCATAAACTTTGCGTAGAGTCGAGTTTCGATCGGTTTTTCGTGCACCGTGTCAGAAATTCAAAATACTAGCAATTCCCGACGTATTAGCCAATGAGAAGTCGTACAAGCACGCCTTCGGGAAAAAATATGACGGACATTACGCGTAGTCGCGCCCAGAGTCGAGTTTCGATTGGTTTTACGTGCACCATCTCGGAAATTCAAAATACTGGCTATTCACCATGTATTAGCCCATGGTAAGTCGTATGAGCATGGTTTCACGAAAAAATGCGATGGTCACAATCTTTGCGCAGAGTCGAGATTCGAACGGTTTTTCGTGCACCGTCTCGGAAATTCAAAATACTGGTTTTTCCCATCTTTTTAGCCCATGGGAAGTCGTACAAGCATGCTTTCGCAAAATAATACAGCGGTCATAAACTTTGCGCGAACTTTGCGTTGAGTCGAGTTTCGATCGGTTTTTCATGCACTGTCTCGGAAAGTCAAAATACTGGCCATTCACAATGTATTAGCCTATGGTAAGTCATGTGAGCATGGTTTCACGAAAAAATACGACGGTCATAAACTTTGCGCAGAATCGAGTTTCGATCGATTTTTCGTGCACCGTCTCGGAAATTCAAAATACTGGTCTTTCACGTCTTATTAGCCCATGGGAACTCGTACAAGCACACTTTCACAAAAAAATACGACGGTCATAAACTTTGCACGAAGTCGCGCGCGAGTCGAGTTTCGATCGGTTTTTCATGCACCGTCTCGGAAATTCAAAATACTGGCCATTCATGATGTATTAGCCCATGGTAAGTCGTATGAGCATGGTTTCACGAAAAAATGCGACGGTCATAAACTTTGCGCAGAGTCGAGTTTCGATCGGTTTTTCGTGCACCGTCTCGGAAATTCTAAATACTGGCCATTAACGATGTATTAGCCCATCGGTTTTTCATGCACCGTCTCGAAAAAACGTGGCGGTGATAAACTTCGCACAGAAATCGTACGTGAGTCGAGTTTCGATCTATTTTTCGTGCACCGTCTCTGAAATTTAAAATACTAGCAAGTCCCGACGTATTTGCCAATGAGAAGTCATACAAGCACGCTTTCAAGAAAAAATATGACGGACATTACACGAAGTCGCGCCCATTGTCGAATTTCGATTGGTTTTACGTGCACCGTCTCAGAAATTCAAAATACTGGCCATTCAAGATGTATCAGCCCATGATAAGTGGTATGAGCATGGTTTCACGAAAAAACGTGACGGTCATAAACTTTGCGCTGAGTCAAGTTTCGATAGTTTTTCGTTCATTGTCTCGAAAACTCAAAATACTGGCCATTCACAATGTATTAGCCCATGGTAAGTCGTATGAGCATGGTTTCACGAAAAAATGTGACGGCCATAAACTTTGCGCAGAGTCGAGTTTCGATCGGTTTTTCGTGCACCGTCTCGGAAATTCAAAATACTGGCCATTAATGTTGTATTAGCCCATGGTAAGTCGTATGAGCTTGTTTTCACGAAAAAACGCGGCGGTCATAAACTTCGCGCAGAAATCGCACGTGAGTCGAGTTTCGATCGGTTTTTCGTGCACCGTCTCAGAAATTTAAAATACTAGCAATTCCTGACGTATTAGCCAATGAGAAGTCGTACAAGCACGCTTTCAGGAAAAAATGTGACTGACATTACGCGAAGTCGCACCCAGAGTCAAATTTCGATTGGTTTTACGTGCACCGTCTCGGAAATTCAAAATATTGGCCATTCATGACGTATTAGCCCATGATAAGTCGTATGAGCATGGTTTTACGAAAAAATGTGACGGCCATAAACTTTGCGCAGAGTCGAGTTTCGATCGGTTTTTCATGCACCGTCTCAGAAATTCAAAATACTGGCCATTCATGATGTATTAGCCCATGGTAAGTCGTATGAGCATGGTTTCACGAAAAAACGTGACGTTAATTAACTTTGCGCAGAGTCGAGATTCGATCGATTTTTCGTGCACCGTCTTGGAAATTCAAAATTCTGGTCTTTCCCGTCTTATTAGCCCATGGGAAGTCGTACAAGCTCGCTTTCGCAAAAAAATACGACAGTCAAAAACTTTGCGCGAAGTCGCGCGCTGAGTCAAGTTTCGATCGGTTTTTCGTGAACCGTCTCGGAAATTCAAAATACTGGCCATTCACGTTGTATTAGCCCATGGTAAGTCATATGAGCATGGTTTCACGAAAAAACGTGACGGTCATAAACATAGCGCAGAGTCAAGTTTCGATCGGTTTTTCGTGCACCGTCTCGGAAATTCAAAATACTAGTCTTCCCCTTCTTATTAGCCCATGAGAAGTCGAACAAGCATGCTTTCGCAAAAAAATACGACGGTCATAAACTTTTCATGAAGTCACGTGCGACTTGAGTTTCGGTCGGTTTTTCGTGCACCGTCTCGGAAATTCAAAATACTGGCCATTAACGATGTATTAGCCCATGGTAAGTCATATGAGCTTGGTTTCACGAAAAAACGCGATAGTCATAAACTTTGCGCAGAGTCGAGTTTCGATCGATTTTTCGTGCACCGTCTCGGAAATTCAAAATACTGGTCTTCCCCGTCTTATTAGCCCATGAGAAGTCGTACAAGCATGCTTTCGCAAAAAAATACGATGGTCATAAACTTTTCATTAAGTCGGGCGCGACTCGAGTTTCGATCAGTTTTTCGTGCACCGTCTCGGAAATTCAAAATACTGGCCATTATCGATGTATTAGCCCATGGTAAGTCATATGAGCTTGGTTTCATGAAAAAACGTGACAGTCATAAACTTTGCGCAGAGTTAAGTTTCGATCGGTTTTTCGTCCACCTTCTCGGAAATTCAAAATACTGGTCGCGCAGAGTCGAGTTTCGATCAGTTTTTCGTGCACCGTCTCGGAAATTCAAAATACTGGCCTTTCCCGTCTTATTAGCCCATTAGAAGTCGTACAAGCATTTTTTTTTTTTGGTAAGTAAAGATAATGTATTTTGTAAAAGATTTGTACAAAGAAGCTTTGTCTACACAAGCCATAGACTAAAGCCTGAAGTCTCTTAGTGTAGTCAAGAAGATTGTACCCCACCTAAAGAAGGTGAAATGGGCACACTTCATCAAACT
The DNA here is from genome assembly GCA_029747655.1 of Ensete ventricosum. Classification (NCBI taxonomy): domain Eukaryota; kingdom Viridiplantae; phylum Streptophyta; class Magnoliopsida; order Zingiberales; family Musaceae; genus Ensete; species Ensete ventricosum. Next base: position 42,508,555 of record JAQQAF010000003.1, read on the forward strand.
CATTTCCAAGAGTAGCACAAGGAAGTTAATAAAAAATGCAATAGCTAGACTGTTCTGGAGTACTTGTGGATACATCACAAAATATAAGCTTTGCCCCATAATACATTACAATCTTCATCATTATTCGAGTGATTATTGACTAATGAAAAAATTGAATCTTGTGAAAATCTCTTTCTCTCTTCTTGTTAGGTGCTCTATATTCAATTCTTGCTCCATGCATGATCGTGAGTCCTAAAGAATCTCTATCAGAATTTGAGCTTTGTTCATGTTGTGACACTCAAAAATTCTGCCACACCTCTCCTTCCAAATCCACCAAATAGCACATCTGAATATAATTCTTGCTAGTTGTGTAAGAGGACCCTTTCGTGATAAGCTTTGCATTAGCCTTTCTAGTTCATGAAAAAAATACAAGCATGCTTTCGAAAAAAAATACGACGGTCATAAACTTTGCACGAAGTCGCGCGCGAGTCGTAGTTTCGATCGGGTTTTCGTGCACCGTCTCGCAAATTCAAAATACTAGCCATTAACGATGTATTAGCCCATGGTAAGTCGTATGAGCTTGGTTTCACGAAAAAATGCAACGGTCATAAACTTTGCGCAGAGTCGAGTTTCGATCGATTTTTCGTGAACCGTCTCAGAAATTCAAAATACTGGTCTTTCCCGTCTTATTAGCCCATGGGAAGTCGTTCAAGCACGCTTTCACAAAAAAATACGACGGTCATAAAATTTGCGTGATCTTTGCGCAGAGTCGAGTTTCGATCGGTTTTTTGTGCACCATCACAGAAATTCAAAATACTGGCCATTCACGATGTATTAGCCCATGGTAAGTATTCTGAGCATGGTTTCACGAAAAAACGCGACGGTCATAAACTTTGCGCAGAGTCGAGTTTCGATCGGTTTTTCGTTCACCGTCTCGAAAATTCAAAATACTGGTCTTTCCCGTCTTATTAGCCCTTGGGAATTCGTACATGCACGTTTTCGCGAAAAAATACGACGGTCAGAAACTTTGTGCGAAGTCGCGCGCGAGTCGATTTTCGAACGGTTTTTCGTGTACCGTCTCGGAAATTCAAAATACTAGCCATTAACGATGTATTAGCCCATTGTATGTCGTATGAGCATGGTTTCATGAAAAAATGCGACGGTCATAAACTTTGCGCAGAGTTGAGATTCGATCGGTTTTTCGTGCACCGTCTCGAAAATTAAAAATACTGGTCTTTCCCGTCTAATTAGCCCATGGGAAGTTGTACAAGCTCGCTTTCGCAAAAAAATACGATGGTCAAAAACTTTTCTCGAAGTCGCGCGCAAAAAAATACGACGGTCAAAAACTTTTCGTGCACCGTCTCGGAAATTCAAAATGCTGGTCTTTCCTGTCTTTTTATTTTTATTTTTGGTAAGTCTTTCCCATCTTTTTTAGCCCATGGGAAGTCGTACAAGCACGCTTTCACAAAAAAAAAAATACAACGGTCATAAACTTTGCGCAAACTTTGCGCTGTCGTGTTTCGATCGGTTTTTCATGCACTGTCACGGAAATTCAAAATACTGGCCATTCATGATGTATTTGCCCATGGTAAATCGTATTAGCATGGTTTCACGAAAAAACGCGACGGTCATAAACTGTGTGCGCAGAGTCGAGATTCGATCGGTTTTTCGTGCACCGTCTCGGAAATTCAAAATACTGGTCTTTCCCATCTTATTAGCCCATGGGAAGTCGAATAAGCTTGCTTTCGCAAAAAAATACGACGGTCAAAAACATTGCCCGAAGTCGCGCGCTGAGTCGAGTTTCGAACGGTTTTTCGTGCACCGTCTCGGAAATTCAAAATACTGGTCTTTCCCGTCTTATTAGCCCATGGGAAGTCGTACAAGCATGCTTTCGCAAAAAAATACGATGGTCAAAAACTTTGCGCAAAGTCGAGTCTCGATCGGTTTTTCGTGCACCGTCTCGGAAATACAAAATACTGGCCATTCACGATGTATTAGCCCATGGTAAGTCGTATAAGCATGGTTTCACGAAAAAACGCGATGGTCATAAACATAGCGCAGAGTCGAGTTTCGATCAGTTTTTCGTGCACCGTCTCGGAAATTCAAAATACTGGTCTTTCCCGTCTTATTAGCCCATGAGAAGTCGAACAAGCATGCTTTCAAAAAAAAATACGACGGTCATAAACTTTGCACGAAGTCGCGCGCGAGTCGTAGTTTCGATCGATTTTTCGTGCACCGTCTCAGAAATTCAAAATACTGGCCATTAACGATGTATTAGCCAATGGTAAGTCATATAAGCTTGGTTTCACGAAAAAACGTGACAGTCATAAACTTTGTGTAGAGTCGAGTTTCGATCCATTTTTCATGCACCGTCTCAGAAATTCAAAATACTGGCCGTTCACGATGTATTAGACCATGGTAAGTCGTATGAGCAAGGTTTCACGAAAAAACGCGACGTTCATAAACTTTGCGCAGAGTCAAGATTTGATCGGTTTTTCGTGCACCATCTCGAAAATTCAAAATACTGGTCTTTCCCGTCTTATTAGCCCATGGGAAGTCGTACAAGCTCGCTTTCGCAAAAAAATATGACAGTCAAGAACTTTGCGCGAAGTCACGCGCTGAGTCGAGTTTCGATCGATTTTTTGTGCACCATCTCGGAAATTCAAAATACTGGCCAATCGCAATGTATTAGCCCATGGTTAGTCATACGAGCACGGTTTCACGAAAAAATGTGACGGTCATAAACATTATGCGAAGTCACGCCCAGAGACGAGTTTCTATTGGTTTTACGTGCACCATCTCGGAAATTCAAAATACTGGCCATTCACGATGTATTAGCCCATGATAAGTGAGTGGTATGAGCATGGTTTCACGAAAAAAGGTGATGGTCATAAACTTTGCGCTGAGTCGAGTTTCGATGGTTTTTCATTCATTATCTCCAATATTCAAAATACTGGCCATTCACGATGTGCTACATGGTAAGTCGTATGAGCATGGTTTCACGAAAAAACTTGACGACCATAAACTTTGCGCAGAGTCGAGTTTTGATCGATTTTTTGTGCACCGTCTCGGAAATTCAAAATACTGGTCTTACACGATATATTAGCCCATGGTAAGTCGGATGAGCATGGTTTCACGAAAAAACACGACGGCCATAAACTTTGCGCAGAGTCGAGTTTCGATCGGTTTTTCGTCCACCGTCTCGGAAATTCAAAATTCTGGTCGCACAGAATCGAGTTTCGATAAGTTTTTCGTGCACCGTCTCGAAAATTCAAAATACTGGTCTTTCCCGTCTTATTAGCCCATGAGAAGTCATACAAGCATGCTTTCGAAAACAAATACGACGGTCATAAACTTTGCACGAAGTCGGGCGCGAGTCGTAGTTTCGATCGGTTTTTCGTGCACCGTCTCGAAAATTCAAAATACTGGCCATTAACGATGTATTAGCCCTTGGTAAGTCATATGAGCTTGGTTTCATGAAAAAACGCGACAGTCATAAACTTTGCGGAGAGTCGAGTTTCGATCCGTTTTTCGTGCACCGTCTCGGAAATTCAAAATACTGGCCGTTCACGATGTATTAGCCCATGGTAAGTCGTATGAGCATGGTTTCACGAAAAAATGCGACGTTCATAAACTTTGCGTAGAGTCGAGATTCGATCAGTTTTTCGTGCACCGTCTCAAAAAATTCAAAATACTGGTCTTTCCCGTCTTATTAGCCCATTGGAAGTCGTACAAGCTCGCTTTCGCAAAAAAATACGACGGTCAAAAACTTTGCACGAAGTCGCGCGATGAGTCGAGTTTCGATCGATTTTTTGTGCACCATCTCAAAAATTCAAAATACTGGCCAATTGCAACGTATTAGCCCATGGTAAGTCATACGAGCACGGTTTCAAGAAAAAATGTGAAGGTCATAAACATTACGCGAAGTCACGCCCAGAGTCGAGTTTCTATTGGTTTTACGTGCACCATCTCGAAAATTCAAAATACTGGCCATTCACGATGTATTAGCCCATGATAAGTGGTATGGGCATGGTTTCACGAAAAAACGTGACGGTCATAAACTTTGCGCTGAGTCGAGTTTCGATGGTTTTTCGTTCATTGTCTCAAAAATTCAAAATACTGGCCATTCACGATGTATTAGCCCATGATAAGTGGTATGAGCTTGGTTTCACGAAAAAATGCGACGGTCATAAACTTTGCGCAGAGTCGAGTTTCGATCGGTTTTTCGTGCACTGTCTCGGAAATTCAAAATACAGGACTTTCCCGTCTTATTAGCCCATGGGAAGTTGTACAAGCACGCTTTCACGAAAAAATGCGACGGTCATAAACATTACGCAAAGTCGCACCCTGGGTCGAGTTTCAATCGGTTTAACTTACACCATCTCGGAAATTCAAAATACTGGCCATTCACGATGTATTCGCCCGTGGTAAGTCATATGAGCATGGTTTCACGAAAAAATGTGACGATCATAAACTTTGCTCGAAGTCACGCGCTGAGTCGAGTTTCAATCGGTTTTTCATGCACTGTCTCAGAAATTCAAAATACTGGCCATTCACGATGTATTAGCCCATGGTAAGTCGTATGAGCATGGTTTCACGAAAAAATGCGACGGTCATAAACTTTACGAAGAGTCGAGTTTCGATCGGTTTTTCGTGCACCATCTCGGAAATTCAAAATACTGGCAATTCACGATGTATTAGCCCATGGTAAGTCGTATGAGCATGGTTTCACGAAAAAACACGACGGTCATAAACTATGCGCAGAGTCGAGTTTCGATCGGTTTGTTCCCTTGCGTGCGTGCGTGAGTGCTCTGCTCTGCTTGCGCTTGCGATCGGCGCTGGGGACGGCAACCTCTTCTCTTACCGAAGAGTGGGCAGCGGATGGCGATTGCTCCCTTGGGCGATTTCTCCTCTACGATCGCTCCGCGGCGAATACAAGCGTGGAAGGCCGACGGTCGCTCCTGCGATCAGCGATTCCTGACCGGGAATCGGCGATTTCAGGCGTGGAAGGGCGGCGGCTTTTCTCCCCTAGGCGCGGGACGGACTCTAGGGCGAGAAATGGTGGAGGCTGCGTTGCGATTGGGGCTGGGTTCACTGCCGCTCTGCGATCCTGCGGCAACTCCAGTGTGGAATGGGCGACGGCTTCTTCTGCAATCGGCGTGGAAAGGGCGACGACTGCGATCTTAGTGTGGGCAGGGTGGTGGCTTCCTCTCCCCTAGGCGGCTGGCGGTCTCTAGGGCGAGCGACGCCATGGATGCGAGTGGCCGGACGCGGCACTCTGCTTTGCATCCTTTGTTCCAGCGGGATGCTCCTCTACTGGCTTCTTCCCAGCGGCCTGCGCTGGTTGCTTCATATCAGAACGCCCCTCTCCAGCAGTCACAGCGGGAGAGGGTTGCTCCTCAGCCGCTGGTTACTTCACAGCGGCAGGGGGTTGCTCCTCTCCAACAGCCGCTGGTTCCTCCCCAGCAGCTTAGGCCGGTTTCACACCAGGATGTTCCACCGCTGATTTCTTCTTCTCGACGGGATGCTCCTTCAATGAACCAGGCCCGAGGTCGTTCACGATCTAGATCACGACCTCCAGCTCCTATTTCCTGAGATCCTCGGCCTTGGAGTAGCCTCTTCAAGGCTCCAGTGGGTAGTCCGGATCTTCGACTGGATTTTTTTGCTCCAGAAGTACAGGATGATCAGAAGATTGTTGTGTATGAGGCTATTGATTCTGACGAACTAATTGAGACGTGGACCATGGCAATTGTGGGCTACGTTGTAGGACTAAGAACATCCTTTTTCCCATTATCCTCATACATCAGAACTCGATGGGGAATATCAACATTTGATCTTCATATGTTGGAGACCGGATTCTTTGTATGCAGGATTTATTCTGAAGAAGATTTACAACGGGTCATTGAAGGATTTTGGACTATCCGTGCTCATCCAATGATACTACGATGCTGGGCACCTGATGTGAGATTGGAGTTAGACAGTCTACAGTCTATCCCAATATGGGTTTCTTTCCATGGACTTCCACTACATCGCTGGGGTCATCGTTTTATTGCAAAGCTTTGCAGCACCCTGGGACAGCCATTGTATATTGATAAGGCAACAGCTTCGCAAACGAGATTGACCTTTGCCAGAGCTTGTGTAATGGTTTCTTCTGATGAGGAGCTACCGAATGATGTTTCTTACCGTGATCTTGATGGGAGCACCCGAAAGGTGAAAGTCTCATATTCTTGGAAGCCACAACGATGCAAGGTTTGTCTATCTTTTGGACATGTAAATGGTGCCTGCCAACAGCCTTCACAAAAAATCACACAGGTCTACCGACCACGCCAAGAGCCACAGAATGGGGTCACTACCTCTAATCCAAGCACTGATACTCCAGTGCCAACAGTGATGATGGCGGAGAAGATGAATGAGCACTCTGACTCGTTGGGGCAGCGACACGAACAAGAGAAAGACAAGTCAGGACTTCCATCTTTTCCTATTATATCAGAGACTTTCACTGCAGGAGCTTCCTAAGGTTCTCATTCCCCAATAACAACCTCGCCTTCACGAATCATTCCTTCAGATAATCAGAAAATTTCATTTCAACAACCTCTTGGGAACCAAGACATTGCAACTCACCAAACTCATCGCTCTTCGACACATCCCGCATTTCAGGACTCCTTGCCTCAAGGTACGCAAAAATTTAAACATTTGCAAGCTGTGGATGAGGTGGATAAATATAGGAATAAAGGATTAAAGGGTAAAGATATTATGCAAGAGGACCATGCAAAATCAAAGGATAAGAAAAAGGATGGTAGTGTCCTCCCAAAATCACATGCTCTTCCTTCTATCTAGTATTGATGAAAATAATCTGTTGGAATGTTCGTGGACTTAATAAGACTGAGAAATATCGGGAGCTCAATAGAATAATCCGATCTGTTGCATGTAATATGGTGATTCTTGAGGAAACAAAAATTAAATCTCATCGTGTTCGAGTTCAGAAGAATTTAATATGGCCTGAGGCAGAACTTTTTACTAATGATTCTCAGGATACTTATGCTCGAGTTTGGGTCTTATGGCATCCTAACCTTGTTACTGCTTGGTTTATTTCTGCTACTAATCAATTCATTCATCTTAAGACAGAGGATAAACAGACTGGATGTCAATTCAATATTACCGGTATTTATGCATCTAACAGTATGTCCAGGAATGCTCTATGGCGTGATCTGGTTAGCATTGCAAATATTTATCCTACAGTACCTTGGGTTGTTCTCGGTGACTTTAATACTGTCAGATACACAAATGAGAAAGTGGGGGGTAGAGTGCTTTCCGAATGTCAGCTTCAACATTTTAATTATTGTATAGATACTGCTGCATTGACTGACATGAAATCTGTAGGTGATTGGTTCTCATGGAACAATCAAAGTACTGCTGAAAGAAAAATTATGGCTCGACTTGACAGATGTTTGATTAATCAGGAATGGTTAGCAGTTTTCCTAGATTCACTTCTTGAGTACGGTTCTAAGTTATTTTCGGATCACTCTATTATGCATATACATGCAGATAAAGCACTACCCAGAGTCAAGAAACCTTTTAGATTTTTTAATATGTGGAGTTCTCACCCTAAGTTCCTCGAAGTTATTAAGTCAGCTTGGGACATTAATGTATTTGGTTCTCCCCCTGACATCCTATGTCAAAAACTAAATGCATGCAAAGCAGTACTTAAGAAGTGGAATTCAACTACATTTGGAAATATCACCGACAGGGTTCAGTTATGCAAGAAAGAACTTATGGTTGTGCAAAGCGAGCTAAATCTTCAACCTCTGGATGCGAATCTTATATACAAAGAGGTTGCTGCTAGAAATAACTTTATGCAAGCTTTGAAGCAGGAGGAATGCTTTTTGAAACAGAAGTCACGACAGCATTGGCTTACTCTAGGGGATTCTAATACGAAGTTTTTCTATGCTGCTATTGCTACCAGAAAGGCTACTAATCGCATCAAAAAATGCAAAGGTATAGATGATAATCTCATTGAGGATTTGGATGAGGTTAAAAATTACACTAAGCAATTTTTTTATTCCTTACTCAATAAGGAGCAGCAGCCTAATAGTATTCATGTTGGGCCTACAAGATGACTTGATTCTGAAGCCCTCTCTCATCTTAATGCCCCAATAACGGATGATGAAATTGTGAAAGTTGTTTTTAAGTCCCTGAAGCACAAAAGCCCTGGTCCAGACGGATTTCCAGCTTGCTAATGATTTGGTTAAGGATCTACACTCAAAAATAAGAGGAAAAAAGATCTATTTTAAAGCTGATTTACGAAAGGCCTTTGACTCAGTCAATAGGCATTTTATTTACATGATGCTCCATAATATGGGCTTCCCTCAGCACTGGGTTAAATGGATTCAATGTTGCTTGGAAACTCCAAAATTTTCGATTCTCTTTAATGGTTCACCTATTGGCTTCTTCGGGAGTAAGAATGGCATTCGGCAAGGCGATCCACTATCTCCTTATCTTTTTACCATTGCAATGGAAGGGCTCAGTTGTATGTTAGAAGAGGCTATTTCCAATGGCAAAATTAAGGTACCACATTATGGTTCTGTTTATATCTCTCACATAACATTTGCTGATGACCTTATTATCTTCCTTCGAGATGATCCAGTTTCTGTGAGTAATCTGGCAGATATTCTTAATGAATTTGGTAAAGTTTCTGGTCTTAAGCTAAATCATGCAAAGAGCAAAAAGTATATGTGGGTGCTTGCATTGACAATAAGGATCATATTGCTCAAACATTGGGAGTTGCTGAAGGAAATTTACCGGTTCCTTACTTGGGTCTCCCACTTATATCCACTGGAATCAACAAAATCTCCTGTCAGCCTATCCTACAAAAAATTAAGAACATAATTTCCTCTTGGAAAAATAGGCTTCTTTCTAAAGCTAGACGACTTGAACTTATTCGATCTGTGTTGATCTCTTATTTTATTTATTGGTCTCATGCATTCCTTCTACCTGCCGGGCTTCTCCATGATATTGAAAATTACTTATGAACTTCTTTTGGAATGACATAGATGGTAAGGCAACGCACATGGTGAATTGGGACAACATTTGCAAACCGAAGGATGAAGGGTGGCTGAATCTTCGACATATTAGAGATTGGAATAAAGCTTGTATGGTAAAGTAATTATGGGATATTTTACAAAACAAGTCTTCCTTATGGTCACAATGGGTTTTTGTTAGGTACCTAACCAAGGAATCAATCTGGGAAGCATCTGCAAAAACATCTCATTCTGCTGCTTGGAAAGAAATTCTGAAGGCAAGGAGATGGCTACGTAACAATATTTCTTATGTGATTTCTTCTGGAACCAATATTAATATGTGGTATGATCCTTGGGTGAATGGGAAAAATATATTTCAGATATTTGGTGATAGAGTACGACAGGATCTGGGGGCTCCCAAAGACTGGAAGGTTTCTGAATTTATTAACAATGGTACATGGTGTCTTCCCAACCCTACCTCCCCTGACATGTTATTACTTTGGCCGACTATTAGGGCTATTCCAATCAAGAACAACTCTTCAGATATGCTTATTTGGCTTCATGATAATGGTAAATTTAGGGCTACATCTGCATGGAACCAAATTAGACGACGAAACAACAAGTGGATCCCAAGTAGTTGGACATGGGATAGTCCATGCTCACAGCGACATTCCTTATGTACATGGCAGGCCCTTCTCGGCAAACTTCCTACGATGGACAATATGCAGCGAAGAGGTATTTATATTGTAAATCGGTGCTCTTTGTGTATGCAAAAGGAAGAAAGTGTTGACCATCTCTACTTTGCTTGTGATTATTCATCTTGGATATGGAAGGAGATCTTGAAGCGATTTGATCTTCAAAGGCTACCACGGCCAAACTTGCATCATGAATTAGAAATGCTTATGCAAAGCTTCTCAAGAAAGGGGCCTCTTACACAACTAGCAAGAATTATATTCAGATGTGCTATTTGGTGGATTTGGAAGGAGAGGTGAGGCAGAATTTTTGAGTGTCACAACATGAACAAAGCTCAAATTCTGATAGTGATTCTTCAGGACTCACGATCATGAATGGAGCAAGAATTGAATACAGAGCACCGAACAAGAAGAGAGAAAGAGATTTTCACAAGATTCAATTTTTTCATTAGTCAATAATCACTCGAATAATGATGAAGATTGTAATGTATTATATGGGGCAAAGCTTATATTTTGTGATGTATCCACAAGTAGTCCAGAACAGTCTAGCTATTGCATTTTATTATTTATTAACTTCCTTGTGCTACTCTTGGAGATGAGTTTGATGAAGCGTGCCCATTTCACCTTGTTTAGGTGGGGTGCAATCTTCTCGACTACACTAAGAGACTTTAGGCTTTAGTCTATGGCTTGTGTAGACAAAGCTTCTTTGTACAGATCGTTTACAAAATACATTATCTTTACTTCCCAAAAAAAAAGTTTCGATCGGTTTTTCATGCACCGTCTCGGAAATTCAAAATACTTGTCTTCCCCGTCTTATTAGCCCATTAGAAGTCGTACAAGCATGCTTTTGCAAAAAAATACGACGATCATAAACTTTGCACGAAGTCGCGCGCGACTCGAGTTTCGATCAGTTTTTCGTGCACCGTCTTGGAAATTTAAAATACGGGCCATGAACGATGTATTAGCCCATGGTAAGTCGTATGAGCTTGGTTTCACGAAAAAATACGACGGTCATAAACTTTGCGCAGAGTCGAGTTTCGATCGGTTTTTCGTGCACCATCTCGGAAATTCAAAATACTGGCCTTTCCCGTCTTTTTAGCCCATGGGAAGTCGTACAAGCACACTTTTGCAAAAAAATACGACGGTAATAAAATTTGTGCAAACTTTGCGCAGAGTCGAGTTTCGATCGGTTTTTGGTGCACCGTCTCGGAAATTCAAAATACTGGCCATTCACGATGTATTAGCCCATGGTAAGTCGTATGAGCATGGTTTCACAAAAAAACGCGACGGTCATAAACTTTGCGCAGAGTCGGGATTCGATCGGTTTTTCGTGCACCGACTCGACAATTCAAAATACTACTCTTTCCCATCTTATCCATGGGAAGTCGTACAAGCTCGCTTTCGCAAAAAAATACAACGGTCAAAAACTTTGCTCGAAGTCGCGCGCTGAGTTGAGTTTCGATCGATTTTTCATGCACCGTCTCGGAAATTAAAAATACTTGTCTTTCCCGTCTTATTAGCCCATGGGAAGTCGTACAAGCACGCTTTCGCAAAAAAATAGGACGGTCATAAACGTTCCGCGAACTTTGCGCTGGGTCGAGTTTCGATCTGTTTTTTATGCACCATCTCGGAAATTCAAAATACTGGTCATTAACGATGTATTAGCCCATGGTAAGTCGTATGAGCTTGGTTTCACGAAAAAATGCGACGGTCATAAACTTTCCGTAGAGTCGAGTTTCGATCGGTTTTTCGTGCACCGTCTCAGAAATTTGAAATACTGGACTTTCCCGTCTTATTAGCCCATGGGAAGTCGTACAAGCACGCTTTCGCAAAAAAATAATACGATCATAAACTTTGCACGAACTTTGCGCAGAGTCGAGTTTCGATCAGTTTTTCGTGCACCGTCTCAGAAATTCAAAATACTGGCCATTCACGAAGTATTAGCCCATGGTAAGTCGTATGAGCATGGTTTCACGAAAAAACGCGACGGTCATAAACTTTGCGCAGAGCCGAGATTCGATCGGTTTTTCGTGCACCGTCTCGGCAATTCAAAATACTGGCCATTAACGATGTATTAGCCCATGGTAAGTCGTATGAGCTTGGTTTCATGAAAAAATGCGACGGTCATAAACATTGCGCAGAGTCGAGTTTCGATCAGTTTTCGTGCACCGACTCGAAAGTTCAAAATTCTGGTCTTTCCCGTCTTATTAGCCCTTGGGAAGTCGTACAAGCTCGCTTTCGCAAAAAAATACGATGATAAAAAACTTTGCTCTAAGTCGCACGCTGAGGTGAGTTTCGATCGATTTTTCGTGCACCGTCTCGGAAATTAAAAATACTTGTCTTTCCCGTCTTATTAGCCCATGGGAAGTCATACAAGCACGCTTTCACAAAAAAATACGACGGTCAGAAACTTTGCGCGAACTTTGCGCTGAGTCGAGTTTCAATCGGTTTTTCATACACTGTCTCGGAAATTCAAAATGCTGGCCATTCACAATGTATTAGCCCATGGTAAGTCATGTGAGCATGGTTTCACGAAAAAATGCGACGGTCATAAACATTGCGCAGAGTCGAGTTTCGATCGGTTTTTCGTGCACTGTCTCAGAAATTCAAAATACTGGCCATTCACGATGTATTAGCCCATGGTAAGTCGGATTAGCATGTTTTCACGAAAAAATGCGACGGCCATAAACTTTGCGCAGAGTCGAGTTTCGATCGGTTTTTCGTGCACCGTCTCAGAAATTCAAAATACTGGTCTTCCACGTCTTATTAGCCCATTAGAAGTCGTACAAGCATTATTTCGTAAAAAAATACGACGGTCATAAACTTTGCACGAAGTCATGCGTGACTCGAGTTTCGATCGGTTTTTCGTGCACCGTCTCGGAAATTCAAAATACGGGCCAATAATGATGTATTAGCCCATGGTAAGTCGTATGAGCTTGGTTTCACGAAAAAACGCGACGGTCATAAACTTTGCGCAGAGTCGAGTTTCGATCAGTTTTTCGTGCACCGTGTCAGAAATTCAAAATACTGGTCTTTCCCATCTTTTTAGCCCATGGGAAGTCGTACAAGCACGCTTTCGCAAAAAAATACGACGTTCATAAACTTTGCGAGAACTTTGCACAGAGTCGAGTTTCGATCGGTTTTTTATGCACCGTCTCGGAAATTCAAAATACTGGCCATTCACGATGTATTAGCCCATGGTAAGTCGTATGAGCATGGTTTCATGAAAAAACACGACGGTCAAAAACTTTGCGCAGAGTCGGGATTCGATCGGTTTTTTGTGCACCGACTCGAAAATTCAAAATACTGGTCTTTCCCATCTTATTAGCCCATGGGAAGTCGTACAAGCTCGCTTTCGCAAAAAAATACGACGGTCATAAACTTTGCGCGAAGTCGCTCGTGAGTCGAGTTTCGATCGGTTTTTCGTGCACCGTCTCGGAAATTCAAAATACTGGCCATTCACGATGTATTAGCCCATAGTAAGTCGTATGAGCATGGTTTCACAAAAAAATGCGACGGTCATAAACATTGCGCAGAGTCGAGATTCGATCGGTTTTTCGTGCACCGTCTCGGAAATTCAAAATACTGGTCTTTCCCGTCTAATTAGCCCATGGGAAGTCGTCCAAGCTCGCTTTCGCAAAAAAATATGACGGTCAAAAACTTTGCTCAAAGTCGCGCGCTGAGTCGAGAGTCGATCGGTTTTTCGTGCACCGTCTCGAAAATTAAAAATACTGGTCTTTCCCGTCTTATTAGCCCATGGGAAGTCGTACAAGCACGCTTTCGCAAAAAATATGACGGTCAAAAACTTTGCTCGAAGTCGCGCGCTGAGTCCAGTTTCGATCGGTTTTTTGTGCACCATCTCGAAAATTAAAAATACTTGTCTTTCCACAAGAATCATGCATAGCAGCACTTAAGAAGTGGAATTCAACTACATTTGGAAATATCACCGACAGGGTTCAGTTATGCAAGAAAGAACTTATGGCTATGCAAAGCGAGCTAAATCTTCAACCTCTGGATGCGAATCTTATATACAAAGAGGCTGCTGCTAGAAATAACTTTATGCAAGCTTTGAAGCAGGAGGAATACTTTTTGAAACAGAAGTCACGACAGCATTGGCTTACTCTAGGGGATTCTATTACGAAGTTTGATGAAGCGTGCATTTTATTATTTATTAACTTCCTTGTGCTACTCTTGGAGATGAGTTTGATGAAGCGTGCCCATTTCACCTTCTTTAGGTGGGGTGCAATCTTCTCGACTACACTAAGAGACTTCAGGCTTTAGTCTATGGCTTGTGTAGACAAAGCTTCTTTGTACAAATCTTTTACAAAATACATTATCTTTACTTACAAAAAAAAAAAAAATTCTAATACGAAGTTTTTTTATGCTGCTATTGCTACCAGAAGGGCTACTAATCGCATCAAGAAATGCAAAGGTATAGATGGTAATCTCATTGAGGATTTGGATGAGGTTAAAAATTACACCAAGCAATTTTTTTATTCCTTACTCAATAAGGAGCAGCAGCCTAATAGTATTCATGTTGGGCCTACAAGACGACTTGATTCTGAAGCCCTCTCTCATCTTAATGCCCCAATAACGGACGACGAAATTGTGAAAGTTATTTTTATGTCCCCGAAGCACAAAAACCGTGGTCCAAACGGATTTCCAGTTGAGTTTTATCAAATTGCATGGTCTATTGTAGGCAACGATGTCATAAAAGCTTATCGTCATTTTTTCTCCTCAGGTCATATTCTTAAAGAAATGAATTGCACTTTTATTTCTTTAGTGCCTAAAAATGATGGAGCCGATTCATTGGAGTACTACCGTCCTATTTCACTGTGCAACTTTATTTATAAGGTTATCTCTAAGTTGCAAGCAGATAGACTACAAAAGGTCATGAATAAGGTCATTAGTCCTAATCAGGCTGCTTTTCTTAAAGGGAGGAGTATCCATCATAATGTCCTGCTTGCTAATGATTTGGTTAAGGATCTACACTAAAAAATAAGAGGGAAAAAGATATGTTTTAAAGCTGATTTACGAAAGGCCTTTGACTCAGTCAATAGGCATTTTATTTACTTGATGCTCCATAATACGGGCTTCCCTCAGCACTGGGTTAAATGGATTCAATGTTGCTTGGAAACTCCAAATTTTTTTATTCTCTTTAATGGTTCACCTATTGGCTTCTTCGGGAGTAAGAATGGCATTCGGCAAGGCGATCCACTATCTCCTTATCTTTTTACCATTGCAATGGAAGGGCTCAGTTGTATGTTAGAAGAGGCTGTTTCCAATGGCAAAATTAAGGTACCGTATTATGGTTTTGTTTATATCTCTCACATAACATTTGCTGATGACCTTATTATCTTCCTTCGAGATGATCCAGTTTCTGTGAGTAATCTGGCAGATATTCTTAATGACTTTGGTATAGTTTCTGGTCTTAAGCTAAACCATGCAATGAGCAAAGTATATGTGGGTGCTTGCATTGACAATAAGGATCATATTGCTCAAACATTGGGAGTTGCTGAAGGAAATTTACCGGTTCCTTACTTGGGTCTCCCACTTATATCCACTGGAATCAACAAAGTCTTCTGTCAGCTTATCCTACAAAAAATTAAGAACAGAATTTCCTCTTGGAAAAATAGGTTTCTTTCTAAAGCTGGACGACTTGAACTTATTCGATCTGTGTTGATCTCTTATTCTATTTATTGGTCTCATGCATTCCTTCTACCTGTCGGGATTCTCCATGATATTGATAAATTACTTATGAACTTCTTTTGGAATGACACAGATGGTAAGGCAATACACATGGTGAATTGGGACAACATTTGCAAACCGAAGGATGAAGGGGGGCTGAATCTTCGACATATTAGAGATTGGAATAAAGCTTGTATGGTAAAGCAATTATGGGATATTTTACAAAACAAGTCTTCCTTATGGTCACAATGGGTTTTTGCAAGGTACCTAACCAAGGAATCAATCTGGGAAGCATCTGCAAAAATATCTCATTCTGCTGCTTGGGAAGGAATTCTGAAGGCAAGGCGGTGGCTACGTAACAATATTAATATTAAGAATTCTGAAAGGAATTCTTATGTGATTTCTTCTGGAACCAATATTAATATGTGGTATGATCCTTGAGTGAATGGGAAAAGTATATTTCAGATATTTGGTGATAGAGTACGACAGGATCGGGGGGCTCCCAAAGACTGGAAGGTTTTTGAATTCATTAACAATGGTACATGGTGTCTTCCCAACCCTACCTCCCCTGACATGTTATTACTTTGGCCGACTATTAGCGCTATTCCAATCAAGAACAACTCTTCAGATATGCTTATTTGGCTTCATGATAATGGTAAATTTAGTGCTACATCTGCATGGAACCAAATTAGACGACGAAACAACAAGTGGATCCCAAGTAGTTGGACATGGGATAGTCCTTGCTCACAGCGACATTCCTTATATACATGGCAGGCCCTTCTCGGCAAACTTCCTACGATGGACAATATGCAGCGAAGAGGTATTTATATTGTAAATCGGTGCTCTTTGTGTATGCAAAAGGAAGAAAGTGTTGACCATCTCTACTTTGCTTGTGATTATTCATCTTAGATATGGAAGAAGATCTTGAAGCGATTTGATCTTCAAAAGTTACCATGGCCAAACTTTCATCATGAATTAGAAATGCTTATGCAAATCTTCTAAAGAAAAGGGCCTCATACACAACTAGCATTTTTGAGTGACACAACATGAACAAAGCTCAAATTCTGATAGAGATTCTTCAGGACTCACGATCATGCATGGAGCAAGAATTGAATATAGAGCACCTAACAAGAAGAGAGAAAGGGATTTTCACATGATTCAATTTTTTCATTAGACGATAATCACTCGAATAATGATGAAGATTGTAATGTCTTAAATGGGGCAAAGCTTATATTTTGTGATGTATCTACATGTAGTACAGAACAGTCTAGCTATTGCATGTTATTATTTATTAACTTCCTTGTGCTACTCTTGGAGATGAGTTTGATGAAGTGTGCCCATTTCATCATCTTTAGGTGGGGTGCAATCTTCTCGACTACACTAAGAGACTTCTGGCTTTAGTCTATGGCTTGTGTAGAGAAAGCTTCTTTGTACAAATCTTTTACAAAATACATTATCTTTACTTACCAAAAAAAAGAGATTCAATCGGTTTTTCGTGCACCGTCTCAGAAATTCAAAATACTGGTCTTTCCCGTCTTTTTAGCCCATGGGAAGTCGTACAAGCTCGTTTTCGCAAAAAATACGACGGTCAAAAACTTTGCGCGAAGTCGCGGGCTGAGTCGAGTTTCGATCGGTTTTTCATGCACTGTCTCAGAAATTCAAAATACTGGCCATTCACAATGTATTAGCCCATGGTAAGTCGTATGAGCATGGTTTCACGAAAAAACGCGACGGTCATAAACTTTGCGTAGAGTCGAGATTCAATCGGTTTTTCGTGCAACGTCTCGAAAATTCAAAATACTGGTCTTTCCTGTCTTATTAGCCATGAGAAGTCGTACAAGCTCGCTTTCGAAAAAA
This sequence comes from Ensete ventricosum, assembly GCA_029747655.1. NCBI lineage: Eukaryota > Viridiplantae > Streptophyta > Magnoliopsida > Zingiberales > Musaceae > Ensete > Ensete ventricosum. The sequence goes on from JAQQAF010000003.1 coordinate 42,525,788, forward strand.
AATACGACGGTCAAAAACTTTGCTCGAAGTCGCGCGCTGAGTCGAGTTTCGATCGGTTTTTCATCCACCGTCTCGGAAATTCAAAATACTGGTCTTTCCAATCTTATCAGCCTTTGGGAGGTCGTACAAGCATGCTTTCGCAAAAAAATACGATGGTCATAAACTTTGCGCGAAGTAGCGCGCGAGTCGAGTTTCGATCGATTTTTTCATGCACCGTCTCGAAAATTCAAAATACGCCTGTATTCACGATGTATTAGCCCATGGTAAGTCGTATGAGCATGGTTTCACGAAAAAATGCAATGGTCATAAACTTTGCGCAGAGTCGAGTTTCGATTGGTTTTTCGTGCACCATCTCAGAAATTCAAAATACTGGTCTTTCCCGTCTTATTAGCCCATGAGAAGTCGTACAAGCATGCTTTCGCAAAAAAATATGACGGTCATAAACTTTGCGCGAAGTCGCGCGTGTGTCGAGTTTCGAACGGTTTTTTCGTGCACCGTCTCGGAAATTCAAAATACTAGTCATTCACAATGTATTAGCCCATGGTAAGTCGTATGAGCAAGGTTTCATGAAAAAACGTGACGGTCATAAACTTTGCGTAGAGTCGTGTTTCGATCGGTTTTTCGTGCACCGTCTCGGAAATTCAAAATACTGGTCTTTCCCGTCTTATTAGCCCATGAGAAGTCGTACAAGCCTGCTTTCGCAAAAAAATATGACGGTGATAAACTTTGCAAGAAGTAGCACGCGAGTCGAGTTTCGATCGGTTTTTCGTGCACCGTCTCAGAAATTCTAAATACTGGCCATTAACGATGTATTAGCCCATGGTAAGTCGTATGAGTTTGGTTTCACGAAAAAATGCGACGGTCATAAACTTTGCGCAGAGTCGAGTTTCGGTCAGTTTTTCATTCACCGTCTCAGAAATTCAAAATACTGGACTTTCCCGTCTTATTAGCCCATGGGAAGTCGTACAAGCTCGCTTTCGCAAAAAAATACGACGATCAAAAACTATGCGCGAAGTCGCGCGCTGAGTCGAGTTTTGATCGATTTTTCGTGCACCATCTCGGAAATTCAAAATACTGGCCAATCCCATGGTAAGTCATACGATCATGGTTTAACGAAAAAAAGCGACGGTCATAAACATTACGCGAAGTTGCGCCCAGAGTCGAGTTTCGATTTGTTTTACGTGCACCATCTCGGAAATTCAAAATACTTGCCATTCACGATGTATTTGCCCATGGTAAGTCGTATGAGCATGGTTTCATGAAAAAACACAACGGTCATAAACTTTGCGCAGAGTCGAGTTTCGAACGATTTTTCGTGCACCGTCTCGAAAATTCAACATACTGGTCTTTCCAGTCTTATTAGCCCATGGGAAGTCATACTAGCACGCTTTCGAAAAAAAATACGACGGTCATAAACTTTGCACAGAGTCGAGTTTCACTCAGTTTTTCGTTCACCGTCTCGGAAATTCAAAATACGGGTCTTTCCCGTCTTATTAGCCCATTGGAAGTCGTACAAGCACACTTTCACAAAAAATGCGACGGTCATAAATATTACGCGAAGTCGCGCCCAGGGTCGAGTTTCGATAGGTTTTTAGTGCACCGTCTCGGAAATTCAAAATACTGGTCTTTCCCGTCTTATTAGCCCATGGGAAGTCATACAAGCATGCTTTCACAAAAAAATACAACGGTCAAAAACTTTGCACAGAGTCGAGTTTCAATCGATTTTTCGTTTACCATCTCGGAAATTCAAAATACTGGTCTTTCCCGTCTTATTAGCCCATGGGAAGTCGTACAAGCACGCTTTCGCGAAAAAATGCGACGGTCATAAATATTACGCGAAGTCGCGCCCACGGTCGAGTTTCGATCGATTTTTTGTGCACCGTCTCGAAAATTCAAAATACTGGCCATTCACGATGTATTAGCACATGGTAAGTCGTATGAGCATGGTTTCACGAAAAAACGTGACGGTCATAAACTTTGCGAAGAGTCGAGTTTCTATCAGTTTTTCGTGCACCGTCTCGAAAATTCAAAATACTAGTCTTTCCCATCTTATTAGCCCATGGGAAGTCGTACAAGCACGCTTTCACAAAAAAATACGACGGTCATAAACTTTGCACGATGTCGGGCGCGAGTCGAGTTTCGATCGGTTTTTCATGCACCGTCTCGGAAATTCAAAATACTGGTATTTCCCATCTTATTAGCCCATGAGAGGTCGTACAAGCACGCTTTCGCAAAAAAAATACGATAGTCATAAACTTTGCGCGAAGGCGCGCGCGAGTCGAGTTTCGATCTGTTTTTCGTGACCGTTTCGAAAATTCAAAATACTGGCCATTCACGATGTATTAGCCCATGGTAAGTCGTATGTGCATGGTTTCACGAAAAAATGCGACGGTCATAATCTTTGCGTAGAGTCGAGTTTCGATCGGTTTTTCGTGCACCGTCTTGGAAATTCAAAATACTGGTCTTTCCGTCTTATTAGCCCATGGGAAGTCGTACAAGCTCGCTTTCGCAAAAAAATACGACGGTCTTAAACATTGTATGAAGTCACGCGCGAGTCGAGTTTCGATCGGTTTTTCGTGCACCGTCTCAGAAATTCAAAATACTGGTCATTCACGATGTATTAGCCCATGGTAAGTCGTATGAGCATGGCTTCACTAAAAAATGCGACGGTCATAATCTTTGCGCAGAGTAGAGTTTCGATCGATTTTTTATGCACCGTGTCGGAAATTCAAAATACTGGTCTTTCCTGTCTTATTAGCCGATGGGAAGTCGTACAGCACGCTTTCGCAAAAAAATACGACGGTCATAAACTTTGCTCGAAGTCGTGCGCTGAGTCGAGTTTCGATCGGTTTTTCGTGCACTGTCTCGGAAATTCAAAATACTGGCCATTCACGATGTATTAGCCCATGGTAAGTCGTATGAGCATGGCTTCACGAAAAAATGCGACGGTCATAAACTTTGCGAAGAGTCAAGTTTCGATCGGTTTTTCGTGCACCGTCTCGGAAATTCAATATACTGGTCTTTCCTGTCTTATTAGCCCATGAGAAGTCGTATAAGCATGCTTTCACAAAAAAATACGACGGTCATAAACTTTGCGCGAAGTCGCGCGCGAGTCGAGTTTCGATCGGTTTTTCGTGCACCGTCTCAGAAATTCAAAATACTGGCTATTCACGATGTATTATCCCATGGTAAGTCGTATGAGAATGGTTTCATGAAAAAATGTGACGGTCATAATCTTTACGCAGAGTCGAGTTTCGATATATTTTTCATGCACCGTCTCAGAAATTCAAAATACTGGTCTTTCCCGTCTTATTAGCCCATGAGAAGTCGTACAAGCATGCTTTCGTAAAAAAATACGACGGTCATAAACTTTGTATGAAGTCGCGCGCGAGTCGAGTTTCGATCGGTTTTTCGTGCACCATCTCAGAAATTCAAAATACTGGCCATTCATGATGTATTAGCCATGGTAAGTCGTATGAGCATGGTTTCACGAAAAAACGCGACGGTCATAAACTTTGCGCAGAGTCGAGTTTCGATCGGTTTTTCGTCCACCATCTCGAAAATTCAAAATACTGGTTTTTCCCATCTTATTAGCCCATAGGAAGTCGTACAAGCATGCTTTCGCAAAAAAATACGATGGTTGCGCGAAGTCACGCGCTAGTCGAGTTTCGATCGATTTTTCGTGCACCATCTCGGAAATTCAAAATACTGGCCATTCACGTTGTATTAGCCCATGGTAAGTCGTATGAGCATGGTTTCACGAAAAAACGCGACGGTCATAAACTTTGCGCCGAGTCGAATTTCGATCGATTTTTTATGCACCGTCTCAGAAATTCAAAATACTGGTCTTTCCCTTCTTATTAGCCCATGGGAAGTCGTACAAGCGCACTTTCGCAAAAAAATACGACGGTCATAAACTTTGCGCGAACTTTGTGCATAGTCGAGTTTCGATCGGTTTTTCGTGCACCATCTCGAAAATTCAAAATACTGGCCATTAACGATGTATTAGCCCATGGTATGTCGTATGAGCTTGGTTTCATGAAAAAATACGACGGTCATAAACTTTGCGCAGAGTCGAGTTTCGATTGGTTTTTCGTGCACCGACTCAGAAATTCAAAATACTGGTCTTTCCCGTCTTATTAGCCCATGGGAAGTCGTAAAAGCTCGCTTTCGCAAAAAAATACGACGGTCAAAAACTTTGCTCGAAGTCGCGCGCTGAGTCGAGTTTCGATCGATTTTTCGTGCACCATCTCAGAAATTAAAAATACTGGTCTTTCCCGTCTTATTTAGCCCATGGGAAGTCGTACAAGCACGCTTTCGCAAAAAAAATAAGACGGTCATAAACTTTGCGCGAACTTTGCGCTGAGTCGAGTTTCGATCGATTTTTCATGCACTGTCTCAAAAATTCAAAATACTGGCCATTCACAAAAATTCAAAATACTGGCCATTCAAAAATTCAAAATACTGGCCATTCACATGGTAAGTCATGTGAGCATGGTTTCACGAAAAAATATGACGTTCATAAACTTTGCGCTGAGTCGAGTTTCGATCGGTTTTTGGTGCACCGTCTCGGAAATTTAAAATACTGGTATTTCCCGTCTTATTAGCCCATGGGAAGTCGTACAAGCACGCTTTGGCCATTCACAAAAAAATGTGACGTCATAAACATTACGCGAAGTCGCGCCCAGAGTCGAGTTTCGATTGGTTTTACATGCACCATCTCGGGAATTCAAAATACTGGCCATTCACGATGTCTTTAAAATACTCGGCTATTGCATTTTATTATTTGTTATCTTCATGAAACCATGCTCATATGATTTACCATGAACTAATACATCGTGAATGGCCAGTATTTTGAATTCCCGAGACGGTGCACGAAACACCAATCGAAACTCGACTCTGCGCAAAGTTTATGACCGTCGCATTTTTTCATGAAACCATGCTCATACGACTTACCATGGGCCAATACATCGAATGGCCAGTATTTTGAATTTTCGAGACGGTGCACGAAAAACCGATCGAAACTCTTTTTTTTGGTAAGTAAATATAATGTATTTTGTAAAAGATTTGTATAAAGAAGTTTTGTCTACACAAGCTATAGACTAAAGCCTGAAGTCTCTTAGTGTAGTCGAGAAGATTGCACCCCACCTAAAGAAGTTTGAATGGGCACACTTCATCAAACTCATTTCCAGGAGTAGCACAAGAAAGTTAATAAATAATAAAATACAATAGCTAGACTGTTCTGGACTACTTGTGGATACATCACAAAATATAAGCTTTGCCCCATATAATACATTACAAACCCACTACTCACAGTATTAGTTATTCGTTCTCTCCCAATGGGATCCAACAATTTAGTTTACCTAATTAAGAAAACCGATCGAAACTCAACTCAGCGCAAAGTTTATTACCATCGCGTATCTTCATGAAACCATGCTCATACGACTTACCATGAACTAATACATCGTGAATGGCCAGTATTTTGAATTCCCGAGATGGTGCACGTAAAACCAATCGAAACTCGACTCTGGGCGCGACTTCCCATGGTCTAATACGTTGGGAATGGCCAATATTTTGAATTTCCAAGACAGTGCACGAGAAACTGATGGAAACTTAACTCTGCGCGTGACTTCGCGCAAAGTTTATGGCCGTCACGTTTTTTCGTGAAACCATGCTCGTACGACTTTCCACGGGCTAATATGTCGGGAATGGCCAGTATTTTGAATTTCCGAGACAATGCATGAAAAACCGATTGAAACTCGACTCAGCACGCGATTTCGTGCAAAGTTTATGACCGTCGTATTTTTTAATGAAATCGTGCTTGTACGACATCCCGTGGGCTAATAAGACGGGAATGACCAGTATTTTGAATTTTCGGGACTGTGCATGAAAAACCGATCGAAACTCGACTCTGCGCAACGTTTATGACCATCGTGTTTTTTCGTGAAACCATACTCGTACAACTTACCATGGGCTAATACGTCGGGAATGGCCAGTGTTTTGAATTTCCGAGACGGTGCACGTAAAACCGATCGAAACTCGACTCTGCGCGTGACTTCGCACAAAGTTTATTGCCATCGCATTTTTTCTTAAAACCTTGCTCGTATCACTTACCATGGGCTAATACATTGGGATTGGCCAGTATTTTGAATTTCTGAGACGGTGCACGAAAAACCGATCGAAACTCGATTCTGCTCGCAACTTAGCGAAAGTTTATGACCATTGCATTTTTCGTGAAACCATGTTCGTTTGACTTCCCATGGTCTAATACGTCGGGAATGGCCAATATTTTGAATTTCCAAGACAGTGCAAGAAAAACCGATGGAAACTCGACTATGCGCGTGACATCGCGCAAATTTATGGCCATCGCATTTTTTCGCGAAACCATGCTCGTACGACTTCCCCTGAGCTAATACGTCCTGAATGGCTCGTATTTTGAATTTCCGAGATGGTGCACGAAAAACCAATCGAAACTCGACTCAACGCGCGACTTCGCGCAAAGTTAATGACCGTCGCGTTTTTTCGCGAAACCATGCTCGTAATCACTTACTATGGGCTAATACGTTGGGATTGGCCAGTATTTTGAATTTATGAGATGGTGCACGAAAAACCGATCGAAACTCGACTCTGCTCGCAACTTCGCCAAAGTTTATGACCGTCGCATTTTTCGCAAAACCATTCTCGTATGACTTACCATGGGCTAATACATTGGGATTGGCCAGTATTTTGAATTTCTAAGACGGTGAACGAAAAATCGATCGAAACTCGACTCTGCTCGCAACTTCGTGAAAGTTTATGACCATTGCGTTTTTTCGTGAAACAATGTTTGTATGACTTCCCATGGTCTAATACGTCGGGAATGACCAATATTTTTAATTTCCAAGATAGTGCATGAAAAACTGATTGAAACTTGACTCTCCGCTTGACTTCGTGCAAAGTTTATGACCGTCACATTTTTTCGTGAAACCAAGCTCGTACGACTTCCCACGGGCTAATACGTCAGGAATGGCCAGTATTTTGAATTTCCAAGACAGTGCACAAAAAATCGATCGAAACTCGACACAGCACGTGATTTCGTGCAAAGTTTATGACCGTCGTATATTTTCATGAAACCGTGCTTGTACGACTTCTCGTGGGCTAATAAGATGGGAATGACCAGTATTTTGAATTTCGGGGATTGTGCATGAAAAATCGATCGAAACTCAACTCTGCGCAAAGTTTATGACCATCGTGTTATTTCGTGAAACCATACACGAAAAATCATACACGCAAAGTTTCACGATAAAACGCGACGATCATAAACTTTGCGCAGAGTTGAGTTTCAATCGGTTTTTCGTGCACCGTCTCGGAAATTCAACATACTAGTCTTTCCCGTCTTATTAGCCCATGGGAAGTCATACAAGCATGCTTTCGCAAAAAAATACGACGGTCATAAACTTTGCGCAAGTCGCGCGCGAGTCGAGTTTCGATCGATTTTTCATGCACTGTCTCAGAAATTCAAAATACTGGCCATTCTCGATGTATTGGCCCATGGTAAGTCGTATGAGCATGGTTTCATGAAAAAACACGACGGTCATAAATTTTGCGCAGAGTCGAGTTTTGATCGGTTTTTCATGCACCGTCTCGAAAATTCAAAATACCGGTCTTTCCCGTCTTATTAGCACATGGGAAGTCGTACAAGCACGCTTTCGCAAAAAATACGACGGTCATAAACATTGCATGAAGTCGCGCACGGGTCGAGTTTTGATCGGTTTTTCGTGCACCGTCTAGGAAATTCAAAATACTGGCCATTCACGGTGTATTAGCCCATGGTAAGTCGTATGAACATGGTTTCACGAAAAAATGCGACGGTCATAAACTTTACGCAGAGTCGAGTTTCGATCAGTTTTTCATGCAACGTCTCGAAAATTCTTATGTGATTTCTTCTGGAACCAATATTAATATGTGTTATGATCCTTGGGTATATGGGAAAAGTATATTTCAGATATTTGGTGATAGAGTACGACAGGATCTGGGGGCTCCTAAAGACTGGAAGGTTTCTGAATTTATTAACATTGGTACATGGTGTCTTCCCAACCCAACCTCCCCTGACATGTTATTACTTTGGCCGACTATTAGGGCTATTCCAATCAAGAACAACTCTTCAGATATGCTTATTTGGCTTCATGATAATGGTAAATTTAGTGCTACATCTGCATGGAACCAAATTAGAGGACGAAACAACAAGTGGATCCCAAGTAGTTGGACATGGGATAGTCCATGATCACAGCGACATTCCTTATGTACATGGCAGGCCCTTCTCGGCAAACTTCCTACGATGGACAATATGCAGCGAAGAGGTATTTATATTGTAAATTGGAGCTCTTTGTGTATGCAAAAGGAAGAAAGTGTTGACCATCTCTACATTGCTTGTGATAATTCATGTTGGATATGGAAGGAGATCTTGAAGCGATTTGATCTTCAAAGGCTACCACGGCCAAACTTGCATCATGAATTAGAAATGCTTATGCAAAGCTTCTCAAGAAAGGGGCCTCTTACACAACTAGCAAGAATTATATTCAGATGTGCTATTTGGTGGATTTGGAAGGAGAGGTGTGGCAGAATTTTTGAGTGTCACAACATGAACAAAGCTCAAATTCTGATGGAGATTCTTCAGGACTCACGATCATGTATGGAGCAAGAATTGAATACAGAGCACCGAACAAGAAGAGAGAAAGAGATTTTCACAAGATTCAATTTTTCCATTAGTCAATAATCACTCGAATAATGATGAAGATTGTAATTTATATGGGGCAAAGCTTATATTTTGTGATGTATCCACAAGTAGTTCAGAACAGTCTAGCTATTACATTTTATTATTTATTAACTTCCTTGTGCTACTCTTGGAGATGAGTTTGATGAAGCGTGCCCATTTGACCTTCTTTAGGTGGGCTGTAATCTTCTCGACTACACCAAGAGACTACAGGCTTTAGTCTATGGCCTGTGTAGACATAGCTTCTTTGTACAAATCTTTTACAAAATATATTATCTTTACTTACCAAAAAAAAAAGTTTCGATCAGTTTTTCGTGCACCGTCTTGGAAATTTAAAATACTGGTCTTTCCCGTCTTATTAGCCCATGGGAAGTCGTACAAGCATGCTTTCGCAAAAAAATACGACGGTCATAAACTTTGGGCAAACTTTTCGCAGAGTCGAGTTTCGATCGGTTTTTCGTGCACCGTCTCGGAAATTCAAAATACTGGCCATTCACGATGTATTAGCCCATGGTAAGTCGTATGAGCATAGTTTCACGAAAAAACGCGACGGTCATAAACTTTGCGCAGAGTCGAGTTTCGATCTGTTTTTCGTGCACCATCTCTGAAATTGAAAATACTGGTCTTTCCCGTCTTATTAGCCCATCGGAAGTCGTACAAGCACGCTTTCGCAAAAAAATACGACGGTCATAAACTTTGCGCGAACTTTACGCAGAGTCGAGTTTCGATCGATTTTTCGTGCACCGCCTCGGAAATTCAAAATACTGGCCATTCACGATGTATTTGCCCATGGTAAGTCGTATGAGCATGGTTTCACGAAAAATGTGACGGTCATAAACTTTGCGCAGAGTCGAGTTTCGATCAGTTTTTCGTGCACCGTCTCGAAAATTCAAAATACTGGTCTTTCCCATCTTATTAGCCCATCGGAAGTCATTTAAGCACGCTTTCGCAAAAAAATACGATGCTCATAAACATTGCTCGAAGTTGCACGTTGAGTCGAGTTTCGATCGGTTTTTCATTCACTGTCTCGGAAATTCAAAATAATGGCCATTCACGATGTATTAGCCCATGGTAATCATATGAGCATGGTTTCACGAAAAAACGCGACGGTCATAAACTTTGCGAAGAGTCGACTTTCGATCGGTTTTTCGTGCACCGTCTCGGAAATTCAAAATACTGGCCATCCACGATGTATTAGCCCATGGTAAATCGTATGAGCATGGTTTCACGAAAAAACACGACGGTCATAAACTTTGCGCAGAGTCGAGTTTCGATCGGTTGTTCGTGCACCGTCTCGGAAATTCAAAATACTGGTCTTCCCCGTCTTATGAACCCATGAGAAGTCATACAACGTACAAGCATGCTTTTGCTCAAAAATACGACGGTCATAAACTTTGCACGAAGTCATGCGCGAGTCGAGTTTCGATCGGTCACCGTCTCAAAAATTCAAAATACTGGCCATTAACGATGTATTAGCCCATGGTAAGTCGTATGAGCTTGGTTTCACGAAAAAAGGCGACGGTCATAAACTTTGCACGGAGTTGTGTTTCGATCGGTTTTTCGTGCACCGTCTCAAAAATTCAAAATAGTGGTCTTTCCCGTCTAATTAGCCCATGGGAAGTCGTACAAGCACGCTTTCGCAAAAAAATACGACGATCATAAACTTTGCGCGAAGTCGCGCACGAGTCGAGTTTCGATCTATTTTTCGTGCACCGTCTCGAAAATTGCAAATACTGGCCATTCTCAAAGTATTAGCCCATGGTAAGTCGTATGAGCATGGTTTCACGAAAAAATGCGACGGTCATAAACTTTGCGCAGAGTCGAGTTTCGATCGGTTGTTCGTGCACCGTCTCGGAAATTCAAAATACTGGTCTTCCCCGTCTTATGAACCCATGAGAAGTCATACAACGTACAAGCATGCTTTTGCTCAAAAATACGACGGTCATAAACTTTGCACGAAGTCATGCGCGAGTCGAGTTTCGATCGGTCACCGTCTCAAAAATTCAAAATACTGGCCATTAACGATGTATTAGCCCATGGTAAGTCGTATGAGCTTGGTTTCACGAAAAAAGGCGACGGTCATAAACTTTGCACGGAGTTGTGTTTCGATCGGTTTTTCGTGCACCGTCTCAAAAATTCAAAATAGTGGTCTTTCCCGTCTAATTAGCCCATGGGAAGTCGTACAAGCACGCTTTCGCAAAAAAATACGACGATCATAAACTTTGCGCGAAGTCGCGCACGAGTCGAGTTTCGATCTATTTTTCGTGCACCGTCTCGAAAATTGCAAATACTGGCCATTCTCAAAGTATTAGCCCATGGTAAGTCGTATGAGCATGGTTTCACGAAAAAATGCGACGGTCATAAACTTTGCGCAGAGTCGAGTTTCGATCGGTTTTTCGTGCACCGTCTCGGAAATTCAAAATACTGGTCTTTCCCGTCTTATTAGCCCATGGGAAGTCGTACAAGCACGCTTTCGCAAAAAAATACGACGGTCATAAACTTTGCACGAACTTTGCGCAGAGTCGAGTTTCAATCGGTTTTTCGTGCACCGTCTTGGAAATTCAAAATACTGGACATTCACGATGTATTAGCCCATGGTTAGTCGTATGAGTATGGTTTCACGAAAAAATGCGATGGTCATAAGCTTTGCGCAGAGTCGAGATTCGATCGGTTTTTCGTGCACCGTCTCGGAAATTCAAAATACTGGTCTTTCCCGTCTTATTAGGCCATGAGAAGTCATACAAGCATGCTTTCGCAAAAAAATACAACGGTCATAAACTTTGCACGAAGTCACGCGCAAGTCGAGTTTCGATCGGTTTTTCATGCACCATCTCAGAAATTCAAAATACTGGCCATTCACGATGTATTAGCCTATGGTAAGTCGTATGAGCATGGTTTCATGAAAAAACGTGACGGTCATAAACTTTGCGCAGAGTCGAGTTCTGATCGATTTTTCGTGCACCGTCTCAGAAATTCAAAATACTGGTCTTTCCCGTCTTATTAGCCCATCTCATACAAGCACTTTTTGAAAAAAAATACGACGGTCATAAACTTTGCATGAAGTCGCACGCGAGTCGAGTTTCGATCGGTTTTTCGTGCACCGTCTCGGAAATTCAAAATACTGCCATTGATGATGTATTAGCCCATGGTAAGTCGTATGAGCATGGTTTCACAAAAACACATGACGGTCAAAATCTTTGCGAGAGTCGAGTTTCGATCGGTTTTTCGTGCACCGTATCAAAAATTCAAAATACCGATCTTTCCCGTCTTATTAGCCCATGAGAAGTCGTACAAGCACGCTTTCGCAAAAAAATATGACGGTCATAAACTTTGCACGAAGTCACGCGCGAGTCGAGTTTCGATCTATTTTTCGTGCACCGTTTTGGAAATTCAAAATACTGGCCATTCACGATGTATTAGCCCATGGTAAGTCGTATGACAATGGTTTGACGAAAAAATGCGAATGTCATAAACTTTGCGCAGAGTCGAGTTTCGATCATTTTATCGTGCACCGTCTCAAAAATTGAAAATACTGGTCTTTCCCGTCTTATTAGCCCATGGGAAGTCGTACAAGCATGCTTTCGCAAAAAAATACGACGGTCTTAAACATTGCAAGAAGTTGCACGCAAGTCGAGTTTCGATCCTATTTTTCGTGCACCGTCTCGAAAATTCAAAATACTGGTCATTCACGATGTATTAGCCCATGGTAAGTCGTATGAGCAAGGTTTCACTAAAAAATGCGACGGTCATAAACTTTGCGCAGAGTTGAGTTTTGATCGATTTTTCGTGCACCGTCTCGGAAATTAAAAATACTGGTCTTTCCCGTCTTATTAGCCCATGAGAAGTCGTACATGCATGCTTTCGAAAAAAAATACGACGGTCATAAACTTTGCACGAAGTCACGCGCGAGTCAAGTTTCGATCGGTTTTTCATGCACCGTCTCGAAAATTCAAAATACAAGCCATTCACGATGTATTCGCCCAAGGTAAGTCGTATGAGCATGGTTTCATGAAAAAACGCGACGGTCATAAACTTTGCGCAGAGTCGAGTTTCGATCGATTTTTCGTGCACCGTCTCAAAAATTCAAAATACTGGTCTTTCCCGTCTTATTAGCCCATGAGAAGTCGTACAAGCACGCTTTCGCAAAAAAATACGACGGTCATAAACGTTGCACGAAGTCACGCGCGAGTCGAGTTTCGATCGGTTTTTCATGCACCGTCTCGAAAATCCAAAATACTGGCCATTCACAATGTGTTATCCCATGGTAAGTCGTATGAGCATGGTTTCATAAAAAACGCGACGGTCATAAACTTTGCGCAGAGTCGAGTTTCGATCGGTTTTTCGTGCACCATCTCGGAAATTCAAAATACTGGACTTTCTCGTCTTATTAGCCCATGGGATGTCGTACAAGCACACTTTCGCAAAAAAATACGACGGTCATAAACTTTGCACGAAGTCACGCGCGGGTCGAGTTTCGATTGGTTTTTCGTGCACCGTCTCGGAAATTCAAAATACTAGCCATTCACGATGTATTAGCCCATGGTAAGTCGTATGAGCATGGTTTCACGAAAAAATGCGACGGTCATAAACTTTGCGCAGATACCTGCCGGGCTTCCTTCTACCTGCCGGGCTTCTCCATGATATTGATAAATTACTTATGAACTTCTTTTGGAATGGCACAGATGGTAAGGCAATGCATATGGTGAATTGGGACAATATTTGCAAACCGATGGATGAAGGGGGGCAAAATCTTCGACATATTATAGATTGGAATAAAGCTTGTATGGTAAAACAATTATGGGATATTTTACAAAACAAGTATTCTTTATGGTCACAATGGGTTTTTGCTAGGTACCTAACCAAGGAATCAATCTGGGAAGCATCTGTAAAAACATCTCATTGTGCTGCTTGGAAAGGAATTCTGAAGGCAAGGCGATGGCTACGTAACAATATTTCTTATGTGATCTCTTCTGGAACCAATATTAATATGTGGTATGATCCTTGGGTGAATGAGAAAAGTATATTTCAGATATTTGGTGATAGAGTATGACAGGATCTGGGGGCTCCCAAAGACTGGAAGGTTTCTGAATTTATTAACAATGGTACATGGTGTCTTCCCAACCCTACCTCCCCTGACATGTTATTACTTTGCCCGACTATTAGGGCTATTCTAATCAAGAACAACTCTTCGGATATGCTTATTTGGCTTCATGATAATGGTAAATTTAGTGCTACGTCTGCATGAAACCAAATTAGACGATGAAACAACAAGTAGATCCCAAGTAGTTGGACATGGGATAGTCCATGCTCACAGCGACATTCCTTATGTACATGGCAGGCCCTTCTCGGCAAATTTCCTACGATGGACAATATGCAGCAAAGAGGTATTTATATTGTAAATCGGTGCACTTTGTGTATGCAAAAGGAAGAAAGTGTTGACCATCTCTACTTTGATTGTGATTATTCATCTTGGATAAGGAAGGAGATCTTGAAGCGATTTGATCTTCAAAGGCTACCACGGCCAAACTTGCATCATGAATTAGAAATACATATGCAAAATCTTCTCAAGAAAGGGGCCTCTTACACAACTAGCAAGAATTATATTCAGATGTGCTATTTGGTGGATTTGGAAGGAGAGGTGTGGCAGAATTTTTGAGTGTCACAACATGAACAAAGCTCAAATTCTGATAGAGATTCTTCAGGACTCACCATCATGTATGGAGCAAGAATTGAATACAGAGCACCTAACAAGAAGAGAGAAAGAGATTTTCATAAGATTCAATTTTTCACGAATTGAATACAGAGCACCTAGCCCATGGTAAGTCATGTGAGCATGGTTTCACGAAAAAACGCGACGGTCATACACTTTGCGCAGAGTCGAGTTTCGATCGGTTTTTTGGGCACCGTCTTGGAAATTCAAAATACTGGTCTTTCCCATCTTATTAGCCCGTGGGAAGTCGTACAAGCATGCTTTCGCAAAAAAATACGACGGTCATAAACTTTGCGCGAAGTAGCGCACGAGTCGAGTTTCGATCGGTTTTTCGTGCACCGTCTCGGAAATTCAAAATACTGGCCATTCAAGATGTATTATCCCATGGTAAGTAGTATGAGCATGGTTTCACGAAAAAACGTGACGTCATAAACTTTGCGCAGAGTCGAGTTTCGATCGATTTTTCGGGCATCGTCTCGGAAATTCAAAATACTGGTCTTTCCCTTCTTATTAGCCCATGGGAAGTCGTACAAGCACGCTTTCGCAAAAAAATACGACCGTCATAAACTTTGCTCGAAGTCACGCGCTGAGTCAAGTTTCGAACGATTTTTCATGCACTGTCTCGAAAATTCAAAATACTAGCCATTCACAATGTATTAGCCCATGGTAAGTCATGTGAGTATGATTTCACGAAAAAATGCGACGGTCATAAACTTTACGCAGAGTCGAGTTTCGATCGGTTTTTCGTGCACCGTCTCGAAAAAATACTATTCTTTCCCATCTTATTAGCCCGTGGGAAGTCGTACAAGTACACTTTCGCAAAAAAATACGACGGTCATAAACTTTGCGTGAAGTCGCGCGCGAGTCGAGTTTCGATCGGTTTTTCGTGCACCGTCTCAGAAATTCAAAATACTGGTCTTTCCCGTCTTATTAGCCCATGGGAAGTCTTAGAAGCACGCTTTCACAAAAAAATGCGACGGTCATAAACATTACACGAAGTCGCGCCCAGGGTCGAGTTTCGATCGGTTTTACGTACACCGTCTCGAAAATTCAAAATACTGGCAATTCACGATGTATTAGCCCATGGTAAGTCATATGAGCATGGTTTCACGAAAAAATGCGATGGTCATAAACTTTTCTCGAAGTCACGTGCTGACTCGAGTTTCGATCGATTTTTCATCCACTGTCTCGGAAATTCAAACTACTGGCCAATCATGATGTATAAGCCCATGGTAAGTCGTATGAGCATGGTTTCACGAAAAAATGCGACGGTCATAAACTTTGCGCAGAGTCGAGTTTCGATCGGTTTTTCGTGCACCATCTCGGAAATTCAAAATACTATGAATTCCCGATGTATTAGCCCATGAGAAGTCGTACAAGCACGCTTTCGCAAAAAAATGTGACGGGCAATACATGAACTTTGCACTGAGTCGAGTTTCGATCCATTTTCCGTGCACCAATTCGGAAATTCAAAATACTGGCCATTTACGATGTATTAGCCAATGGTAAGTCGTATGAGCATGGTAAGTCGTGTTAATAAAACTTTGCTCGAAGTCGCGCGCTGAGTCGAGTTTCGATCGATTTTTCGTGCACCGTCTCAGAAATTCAAAATACTCGTCTTTCGAGTCTTATTAGCCCATAGGAAGTCGTACAAGCACGCTTTCACAAAAAAATATGACGGTCATAAACTTTGCGTGAACTTTACGCAGAGTCGAGTTTCGATCCGTTTTTCGTGCATCGTCTCGAAAATTCAAAATATTGGCCATTCACGATGTCTTAGCACATGGTAAGTCGTATGAGAATTGTTTCACGAAAAAACGCGACGGTCATAAACTTTGCGCAGAGTCGAGATTCGATCGGTTTTTCGTGCACCGTCTCGGAAATTCAAAATACTGGTCTTTCCCATCTTATTAGCCCATGGGAAGTCGTACAAGCTCGCTTTCCGAAAAAAATACGACGGTCAAAAACTTTGCGTGAAGTCGCGCGCTTAGTCGAGTTTCGATCAATTTTTCGTGCACCATCTCGAAAATTCAAAATACTGGCCAATCCCAACGTATTAGCCCATGGTAAGTCATACGAGCACGGTTTCATGAAAAAATGCGACGGTCATAAACATTACGCGAAGTCGCGCCCAGAGTTGAGTTTCGATTGGTTTTACGTGCACCATCTCGGAAATTCAAAATACTTGCCATTCATGATGTATTAGCCCAAGGTAAGTCGTATGAGCATGGTTTCACGAAAAAATGCAACGGTCATAAACTTTGCGCTGAGTCGAGTTTCGATCAATTTTTCGTGCAACGTCTCCAAAATTCAAAATACTGGCCATTCACGATATATTAGCCCATGGTAAGTCGCATGAGCATGGTGTCATGAAAAAATGCGACGGTCATAAACTTTGCGCAGAGTCGAGTTTCGATCGGTTTTTCGTGCACCGTATCGGAAATTCAAAATACTGGTCTTTCCCGTCTTATTAGCCCATGGGAAGTCATAGAAGCACGCTTTCGCAAAAAAATGCGACGGTCATAAACATTACGCGAAGTCGCGCCAAGGGTTGAGTTTCGATCGGTTTTACGTACACCGTCTCGGAAATTCAAAATACTGGCCATACACGATGTATTAGCCCATGGTAAGTCGTATGAGCATGGTTTCACCAAAAAACGTGACGGTCATAAACTTTGCGCAGAGTCGAGTTTCGATCGGTTTTACTTGCACCGTCTCGGAAATTCAAAATACTGGTCTTTCCCGTGTTAGTACCCTTGGGAAGTCGTACAAGCACGCTTTCGCAAAAAAATACGACGGTCATAAACTTTGCTCGAAGTCGCGAACTGAGTCGTGTTTCGATCGGTCTTTCCTGCACTGTCTCGAAAAGTCAAAATACTAGCCATTCACGATGTATTAGCCCATGTTAAGTCGTATAAGCATGGTTTCACAAAAAAATGCGATGGTCATAAACATTGCGAAGAGTCAAGTTTTGATCGGTGTTTCGTGCACCGTCTCGGATATTCAAAATACTGGCCATTCATGATGTATTAGCCCATGGTAAGTCGTATGAGCATGGTTTCACGAAAAAATACGACAGTCATAAACTTTACGTAGAGTCGAGTTTCGATCGGTTTTTCGTGCACCGTCTCGGCAATTCAAAATACTAGCAATTCCCGGCGTATTAGCCCATGAGAGGTCGTACAAGCACGCTGTCGCCAAAAAATGTGACGGACATTACGCGAAGTCGCTCGTAGAGTCGAGTTTCGATTGGTTTTACGTGCACCGTCTAGGAAATTCAAAATACTGGCCATTCATGATGTATTAGCCCATGGTAAGTCGTATGAGCATGGTTTCACGAAAAAATGCGACGGTTATAAACTTTGCACAGGGTCGAGTTTTGATTGGTTTTTCGTGCACCGTCTTGGAAATTCAAAATACTGGTCTTTCTCGTCTTATTGGCCCATGGGAAGTCTTAGAAGCACGCTTTCGCCAAAAAATGCGACGATCATAAACATTACGCGAAGTCGCGCACAGGGTCGAATTTCAATCGGTTTTACGTACACCGTCTTGAAAATTCAAAATACTGGCCATTCACGATGTATTAGCCCATGGTAAGTCATATGAGCATGGTTTCACGAAAAAACGTGACGGTCATCAACTTTCATCTTAGTTACGCACTGACTCGAGTTTCGATCAGTTTTTCATGCACTATCTCAAAATTCAAAATACTGGCCATTCATGATGTATTAGCCCATGGTAAGTCGTATGAGCATGGTTTCACGAAAAAATGCGACGGTCATAAACTTTGCGCAGAGTCAAGATTCGATCAGTTTTTCGTGCACCGTCTCAAAAATTCAAAATACTAGCAATTCCCGATGTATTAGCCCATGAGAAGTCGTACAAGCACGCTTTCGCCAAAAAATGTGACGGACATTACGCGAAGTCGCGTCCAGAGTCGAGTTTCGATTGGTTTTACGTGCACCGTCTCAGAAATTCAAAATACTGGCCATTCACGATGTACTAGCCCATGGTAAGTCGTATGAGCATGGTTTCACGAAAAAACGCGACGGTCATAAACTTTGCGCACAGTCGAGTTTCGATCGGTTTTTCGGGCACCTTCTCGGAAATTCAAAATACTGGACTTTCCCGTCTTATTAGCCCATGGGAAGTCGTACAAGCACGCTTTCGCAATAAAATACGATGGTCATAAACATTGCACGAAGTCGCGCGCGAGTCGAGTTTTGATTGGTTTTTCGTGCACCGTCTCGGAAATTCAAAATACTGGTCAGTCACGATGTATTAGCCAATGGTAAGTCGTATGAGCATGGTTTCACGAAAAAACGCGACGGTCATAAACTTTGCGCTGAGTCGAGTTTCGATCGGTTTTACGTGCACCGTCTCGGAAATTCAAAATACTGGTCTTTCCCGTGTTAGTAGCCCATGGGAAGTCGTACAAGCATGCTTTCGCAAAAAATACGACGGTCATAAACTTTGCTCGAAGTCGCGCGCTGAGTCGTGTTTCGATCTGTCTTTCATGCACTGTCTTGGAAATTCAAAATACTGGCCATTCACGATGTATTAGCCCATGTTAAGTCGTATGAGCATGGTTTCACAAAAAAATGCGACGGTCATAAACATTGCGAAGAGTCGAGTTTCGATCGGTGTTTCGTGCACCATCTCGGATATTCAAAATACTGGCCATTCATGATGTATTAGCCCATGGTAAGTCGTATGAGCATGGTTTCACCAAAAAACGTGACGGTCATAAACTTTGCGCAGAGTCGAGTTTCGATCGGTTTTTCATGCAGCGTCTCAAAAATTCAAAATACTGGCCGTTCACGATGTATTAGCCCATGGTAAGTCGTATGCGCATGGTTTCACGAAAAAACGTGACATTTATAAACTTTGCGCAGAGTCGAGATTCGATCAGTTTTTCGTGCACCGTCTCGGAAATTGAAAATACTGGTCTTTCCCGTCTTATTAGCCGATGGGAAGTCGTAAAAAAATACGATGGTTAAAAACTTTACGCGAAGTCGCGCGCTGAGTCAAGTTTCGATCGATTTTTTGTGCACCGTCTCGGAAATTCAAAATACTGGCCAATCGCAACGTATTAGCCCATGGTAAGTCATACGAGCACGGTTTCACGAAAAAATGTGACGGTCATAAACATTACGCGTTGTCATGCCCAGAGTCGAGTTTCCTTTGGTTTTACGTGCACCATCTCAGAAATTTAAAATACTGGCCATTCACGATGTATTAGCCCATGATAAGTGGTATGAGCATGGTTTCATGAAAAATGTGACGGTCATAAACTTTGTGCAGAGTCGAGTTTCGATGGTTTTTCGTTCATTGTCTCGAAAATTTAAAATACTGGCCATTCACGATGTATTTGCCCATGGCAAGTCGTATGAGCATGGTTTCACGAAAAAACGCGACGGTCATAAACTTTGCGCAGAGTCGAGTTTCGATCGGTTTTTCATGCACGGTCGAGAAAATTGAAAATACTGGTCTTTCCCGTCTTATGGTACAGCTCGGTTTCGCAAAAAAAATACGACGGTCAAAAACTTTGCGCGAAGTCGCGCGCTCAGTCGAGTTTCGATCGGTTTTTTGTGCACCGTCTCGGAAATTCAAAATACTGGTCTTTCCCGTCTTATTAGCCCATGGGAAGTTGTACAAGCACGCTTTCACGAAAAAATGCGACGGTCATAAACATTACGCGAGGTCGCGCCCTGGGTCGAGTTTCAATCGGTTTAACGTACACCGTCTCGGAAATTCAAAATACTGGCCATTCACGATGTATTCGCCCATGGGAAGTCTTATGAGCATGGTTTCACGAAAAAATGTGACGGTCATAAACTTTGCTCGAAGTCACGCGCTGAGTCGAGTTTCGATCGGTTTTTCATGCACTGTCTCGGAAATTCAAAATACTGGCCATTCATGATGTATTAGCCCAAGGTAAGTCGTATGAGCATGGTTTCATGAAAAAACGCGACGATCATAAACTTTGCGCAGAGTCGAGTTTCGATCGGTTTTTCGTGCACCGTCTCGAAAATTCAAAATACTAGCAATTCCCGACGTATTAGCACATGAGAAGTCGTACAAGCACGCTTTTGAGAAAAATGTGACAGACATTACGTGAAGTCGCGCCCAGAGTTGAGTTTCGATTGGTTTTACGTGCACCGTCTCGGAAATTCAAAACACTAGCCATTCACGACGTATTAGCCCATGGTAACTCGTATTAGCATGGTTTCATGAAAAAACGCGACGGTCATAAATATTACGCAGAGTCGAGATTCGATCGGTTTTTTGTGCACCGTCTCGGAAATTCAAAATACTGGTCTTTCCCATCTAATTAGGCCATGGGAAGTCATACAAGCTCGCTTTCGCAAAAAAATACGACGGTCAAAAACATTGCTCGAAGTCGCGCGCTTAGTCGAGTTTCGATAGGTTTTTCGTGCACCGTCTCGGAAATTCAAAATGCTGGAATTTCCCATCTTTTTAGCACATGGGAAGTCGTACAAGCACGCTTTCACAAAAAAATACAACGGTCATAAACTTTACGCGAACATTGCGCTGTCAAGTTTCGATCGGTTTTTCATGCACTATCACGGAAATTCAAAATACTGGCCATTCACGATGTATTTGCCCATGGTAAGTCGTATTAGCATGGTTTCACGAAAAAACACGACGGTCAAAAACTTTGCGCAGAGTCGAGATTTGATCGGTTTTTCTTGCACCGTCTCGGAAATTCAAAATACTGGTCTTGCCCATCTTATTAGCCCTTGGGAAGTCGAATAAGCTTGCTTTCGCAAAAAAATACGACGGTCATAAACTTTGCGCGAACTTTGCACAGAGTCGAGTTTCGATTGGTTTTTCATGCACCGTCTCGAAAATTAAAAATACTGGCCATTCACGATGTATTAGCCCATGGTAAGTCGTATGAGCATGGTTTCACGAAAAAACGCGACGGCCATAAACTTTGCACAGAGTCAAGTTTCGATCGATTTTTCGTGCACCGTCTCAGAAATTCAAAATACTGGTCGCGCAGATTCGAGTTTCGATCAGTTTTTCGTGCACCGTCTCAGAAATTCAAAATACTGGTCGTTCCCGTCTTATTAGCCAATGAAAAGTCGTACAAGCATGCTTTCGAAAAAAAATACGGTGGTCATAAACTTTGCACGAAGTCGCGCGCGAGTCGTATTTTCGATCGGTTTTTCGTGCACCGTCTCGTAAATTCAAAATACTAGCCATTAACGATGTATTAGCCCATGTTATGTCGTATGTGCTTGGTTTCACGAAAAAACACAACGGTCATAAACATAGCGCAGAGTCGAGTTTCGATCGGTTTTTCGTGCACCGTCTCGAAAATTCAAAATACTGGTCTTCCCCGTCTTATTAGCCCATGAGAAGTCGAACAAGCATGCTTTCACAAAAAAATACGACGGTCATAAACTATTCACGAAGTCGCGCGCGACTCGAGTTTCGATCGGTTTTTTCGTGCACCGTCTCGGAAATTCAAAATACTGGCCATTAACGATGTATTAGCCCATGGTAAGTCGTATGAGCTTGGTTTCACAAAAAAACGCGACAGTCATAAACTTTGCGCAGAGTCGAGTTTCGATCGGTTTTTCGTGCACCGTCTCGGAAATTCAAAATACTGGTCTTTCCCGTCTTATTAGCCTATGGGAAGTCGTACAAGCACGCTTTCGTAAAAAAATTCAACGGTTATAAACTTTGCGCAGAGTCGAGTTTCGATCGGTTTTTCGTGCACCGTCTCGAAAATTCCAAATACAGGCCATTCACAATGTATTAGCCCATGGTAAGTCGGATGAGCATGTTTCACGAAAAAACGCGACGGCCATAAACTTTGCGCAGGGTCGAGTTTCGATCGGTTTTTCGTGCACCGTCTCAGAAATTCAAAATACTGGTCGCGCAGAGTCGAGTTTCGATCAGTTTTTCGTTGCACCGTCTCGGAAATTCAAAATATTGGTCTTTCCCGTCTTATTAGCCAATGAAAAGTTGTACAAGCATGCTTCCGAAAAAAAATACGACGGTCATAAACTTTGCACGAAGTCGCGCGCGAGTCGTATTTTCGATCGGTTTTTCGTGCAACGTCTCGTAAATTCAAAATACTAGCCATTAACGATGTATTAGCCCATGTTAAGTCGTATGAGCTTGGTTTCACGAAAAAACACAACGGTCATAAACTTTACGCAGAGTCGAGTTTCGATCGGTTTTTCGTGCACCGTCTCAGAAATTCAAAATACTGGTCTTTCCCGTCTTATTAGCCTTTGGGAAGTCGTACAAGCACGCTTTCATGAAAAAATATGACGGTCAGAAACTTTGCGCAAACTTTGTGCAGAGTCGAGTTTCGATCGATTTTTCGTGCACCATCACAGAAATTCAAAATACTGGCCATTCACGATGTATTAGCCCATGGTAAGTATTCTGAGCATGATTTCACGAAAAAACGCGACGGTCATAAACTTTGCGCAGAGTCGAGTTTCGATCTCTTTTCGTTAACCGTCTCGGAAATTCAAAATACTGGTCTTTCCCATCTTATTAGCCCATGGGAAGTCGTACAAGCACGGTTTCGCAAAAAAATACGACGGTCAGAAACTTTGCGCGAAGTCGCGCACGAGTCGAGTTTCGAACGGTTTTTCGTGCACCGTCTCGGAAATTCAAAATACTGGCCATTCATGATGTATTAGCCCATGGTAAGTCATATGAGCATGGTTTCATGAAAAAACGCGACGGTCATAAACTTTGCGCAGAGTCGAGTTTTGATCGAATTTTAGTGCACCGTCTCGAAAATTCAAAATACTGGTCTTTCCCATCTTATTAGCCCATGGGAAGTTGTACAAGCACGCTTTCGCAAAAAAATACGACGGTCATAAACTTTGCGCGAAGTCGCGCGCGAGTCGAGTTTCGATCGGTTTTTCGTGCACCGTCTCGGAAATTCAAAATACTGGCCATTCATGATGTATTATCCCATGGTAAGTCGTCATGCGCATGGTTTCATGAAAAAACGTGACGTTCATAACCTTTGCGCAGAGTCGAAATTTGATCGGTTTTTCGTGCACCGTCTCGGAAATTCAAAATACTAGTCATTACCGTCTTAATAGCCCATGGGAAGTCGTACAAGCTCGCTTTCACAAAAAAATACGACGGTCAAAAACTTTGCGCGAAGTCGCGCACTGAGTCGAGTTTCGATCGATTTTTTGTGCACCATCTCGGAAATTCAAAATACTGGCCAATCGCAACGTATTAGCCCATGGTAAGTCATACGAGCACAGTTTGACGAAAAAATGCGACGGTCATAAACATTACACGAAGTCACGCCCACAGTCGAGTTTCGATTGGTTTTACATGCACCATCTCGGAAATTCAAAATACTGGCCATTCACGATGTATTAGCCCAAGGTAAGTGGTATGAGCATGGTTTCACGAAAAAATGTGACGGTCATAAACTTTGCGCTGAGTCGAGTTTCGATCGGTTTTTCGTTCATTGTCTCGAAAATTCAAAATACTGGCCATTCACGATGTATTAGACCATGGTAAGTCGTATGAGCATGGTTTAATGAAAAAATGCGACGGTCATAAACTTTGCGCAGAGTCGAGTTTCGATCGGTTTTTCGTGCACTATCTCAGAAATTCAAAATACTGGACTTTCCCGTCTTATTAGCCCATGGGAAGTTGTACAAGCACGCTTTCGTGAAAAAATGCGACGGTCACAAACATTACGCGAAGTCGCGCCCTGGGTCGAGTTTCAATCGGTTTAACGTACACCGTCTCGAAAATTCAAAATACTAGCCATTCATGATGTATTCGCCCATGATAAGTCATATGAGCATGGTTTCACGAAAAAATGTGACTGTCATAAACTTTGCTCGAAGTCACGCGCTGAGTCGAGTTTCGATCGGTTTTTCATGCACTGTCTCGGAAAATCAAAATACTGGCCATTCATGATGTATTAGCCCAAGGTAAGTCGTATGAGCATGGTTTCATGAAAAAACGCGACGGTCATAAACTTTGCGCAGAGTCGAGTTTCGATCGGTTTTTCGTGCACCGTCTCGAAAATTCAAAATACTAGCAATTCCTGACGTATTAGCCAATGAGAAGTCGTACAAGCACGCTTTCGAGAAAAATGAGACAGACATTACGCGAAGTCGCGCCCAGAGTTGAGTTTCGATTGGTTTTACGTGCACCGTCTCGAAAATTCAAAACACTGGCCATTCACGACGTATTAGCCCATGGTAACTCGTATTAGCATGGTTTCATGAAAAAACGCGACGGTCATAAACATTGCGCAGAGTCGAGATTCGATTGGTTTTTCGTGCACCGTCTCGGAAATTCAAAATACTGGTCTTTCCCATCTAATTAGGCCATGGGAAGTCGTACAAGCTCGCTTTCGCAAAAAAATACGACGGTCAAAAACATTGCTCGAAGTCGCGCGCTTAGTCGAGTTTCGATAGGTTTTTCGTGCAACGTCTCGAAAATTCAAAATGCTGGAATTTCCCATCTTTTTAGCCCATGGGAAGTCGTACAAGCACGCTTTCACAAAAAAATACAACGGTCATAAACTTTACGCGAACATTGCGCTGTCAAGTTTCGATCGGTTTTTCATGCACTATCACGGAAATTCAAAATACTGGCCATTCACGATGTATTTGCCCATGGTAAGTCGTATTAGCATGGTTTCACGAAAAAACGCGACGGTCAAAAACTTTGCGCAGAGTCGAGATTTGATCGATTTTTCGTGCACCGTCTTGGAAATTCAAAATACTGGTCTTGCCCATCTTATTAGCCCATGGGAAGTCGAATAAGCTTGCTTTTGCAAAAAAATACGACGGTCATAAACTTTGCGCGAACTTTGCACAGAGTCGAGTTTCGATCGGTTTTTCGTGCACCGTCTCGAAAATTCAAAATACTGGCCATTACGATGTATTAGCCCATGGTAAGTCGTATGAGCATGGTTTCACGAAAAAACGCGACGGCCATAAACTTTGCGCAGAGTCAAGTTTCGATCGGTTTTTCGTGCACCGTCTCAAAAATTCAAAATACTGGTCGCGCAGATTCGAGTTTCGATCAGTTTTTCGTGCACCGTCTCAGAAATTCAAAATACTGGTCGTTCCCGTCTTATTAGCCAATGAAAAGTCGTACAAGCATGCTTCTGAAAAAAAATACGATGGTCATAAACTTTGCACGAAGTCGCGCGCGAGTCGTATTTTCGATCGGTTTTTTCGTGCACCGTCTCGTAAATTCAAAATACTAGCCATTAACGATGTATTAGCCCATGTTAAGTCGTATGTGCTTGGTTTCACGAAAAAACAAAACGGTCATAAACATAGCGCAGAGTCGACTTTCGATCAGTTTTTCGTGCACCGTCTCGGAAATTCAAAATACTGGTCTTCCCCGTCTTATTAGCCCATGAGAAGTCGTACAAGCATGCTTTCGCAAAAAAATACGACGGTCATAAACATTTCACGAAGTCGCGCGCGACTCGAGTTTCGATCGGTTTTTCGTGCACCGTCTCGGAAATTCAAAATACTGGCCATTAACGATGTATTAGCCCATGGTAAGTCGTATGAGCTTGGTTTCACGAAAAAACGCGACAGTCATAAACTTTGCGCAGAGTTGAGTTTCGATCGGTTTTTCGTGCACCGTCTCGGAAATTCAAAATACTGGTCTTTCCCGTCTTATTAGCCTATGGGAAGTCGTACAAGAACGCTTTCGCAAAAAAATTCAACGGTTATAAACTTTGCGCAGAGTCGAGTTTCGATTGGTTTTTCGTGCACCGTCTCGAAAATTCCAAATACAGGCCATTCACAATGTATTAGCCCATGGTAAGTCGGATGAGCATGTTTCACGAAAAAACGCGACGGCCATAAACTTTGCGCAGGGTCGAGTTTCGATCGGTTTTTCGTGCACCGTCTCAGAAATTCAAAATAATGGCCGCGCAGAGTCGAGTTTCGATCAGTTTTTCGTGCACCGTCTCGGAAATTCAAAATACTGGTCTTTCCCATCTTATTAGCCAATGAAAAGTTGTACAAGCATGCTTCCAAAAAAAATACGACGGTCATAAACTTTGCACGAAGTCGCGCGCGAGTCGTATTTTCGATCGGTTTTTCGTGCACCGTCTCGTAAATTCAAAATACTAGCCATTAACGATGTATTAGCCCATGTTAAGTCGTATGAGCTTGGTTTCACGAAAAAACACAACGGTCATAAACTTTACGCAGAGTCGAGTTTCGATCGGTTTTTCGTGCACCGTCTCGGAAATTCAAAATACTGGTCTTTCCCGTCTTATTAGCCCATGGGAAGTCGTACAAGCACGCTTTCATGAAAAAATATGACGGTCAGAAACTTTGCGCGAACTTTGTGCAGAGTCAAGTTTCGATCGATTTTTCGTGCACCGTCACAGAAATTCAAAATACTGGCCATTCACGATGTATTAGCCCATGGTAAGTATTCTGAGCATGATTTCATGAAAAAACGCGACGGTCATAAACTTTGCGCAGAGTCGAGTTTCGATCTCTTTTCGTTCACCGTCTCGGAAATTCAAAATACTGGTCTTTCCCATCTTATTAGCCAATGGGAAGTCGTACAAGCACGGCTTCGCAAAAAAATACGACGGTCAGAAACTTTACGCGAAGTCGCGCACGAGTCGAGTTTCGAACGGTTTTTCGTGCACCGTCTCGGAAATTCAAAATACTGGCCATTCACGATGTATTAGCCCATGGTAAGTCGTATGAGCATGGTTTCAGGAAAAAACGCGACGGTCATAAACTTTGCGCAGAGTCGAGTTTCGATCGATTTTTAGTGCACCGTTTCGAAAATTCAAAATACTGGTCTTTCCCATCTTATTAGCCCATGGGAAGTTGTACAAGCACGCTTTCGCAAAAAAATACGACGGTCATAAACTTTGCGCGAAGTCACGCGCGAGTCGAGTTTCGATCGGTTTTTCGTGCACCGTCTCGAAAATTCAAAATACTGGCCATTCATGATGTATTATCCCATGGTAAGTCATATGCGCATGGTTTCATGAAAAAATGTGACGTTCATAAACTTTGCGCAGAGTCGAAATTTGATCGGTTTTTCGTGCACCGTCTCGGAAATTTAAAATACTGGTCATTGCCGTCTTAATAGCCCATGGGAAGTCGTACAAGCTTGCTTTTGCAAAAAAATACGACGGTCAAAAACTTTGCGCGAAGTCGCGCGCTGAGTCGAGTTTCGATCGATTTTTTGTGCACCATCTCGAAAATTCAAAATACTGGCCAATCGCAACGTATTAGCCCATGGTAAGTCATACGAGCACGGTTTGACGAAAAAATGCGACGGGCATAAACATTACACGAAGTCACGCCCACAGTCGAGTTTCGATTGGTTTTACGTGCACCATCTCGGAAATTCAAAATACTGGCCATTCACGATGTATTAGCCCATGGTAAGTGGTATGAGCATGGTTTCACGAAAAAATGTGACGGTCATAAACTTTGCGCTGAGTCGAGTTTCGATCGGTTTTTCGTTCATTGTCTCGAAAATTCAAAATACTGGCCATTCACGATGTATTAGACCATGGTAAGTCGTATGAGCATGGTTTAATGAAAAAACGCGACGGTCATAAACTTTGCGCAGAGTCGAGTTTCGATCGGTTTTTCGTGCACTATCTCAGAAATTCAAAATACTGGACTTTCCCGTCTTATTAGCCCATGGGAAGTTGTACAAGCACACTTTCGCGAAAAAATGTGACGGTCATAAACATTACGGGAAGTCGTGCCCTGGGTCGAGTTTCAATCGGTTTAACGTACACCGTCTCAAAAATTCAAAATACTAGCCATTCATGATGTATTCGCCCATGGTAAGTCATATGAGCATGGTTTCACGAAAAAACGTGACGGTCATAAACTTTGCTCGAAGTCACGCGCTGAGTCGAGTTTCGATCGATTTTTCATGCACTGTCTCGAAAATTCAAAATACGGGCCATTCATGATGTATTAGCCCATGGTAAGTCGTATTAGCATGGTTTCACGAAAAAATGTGACGGTCATAAACTTTGCGCAGAGTCGAGTTTCGATCGGTTATACGTGCACCGTCTCAAAAATTCAAAATACTAGCAATTCCCGACGTATTAGCCCATGAGAAGTCGTACAAGCACGCTTTCGTGAAAAAATGTGACGGACATTACGTGAAGTCGCGCCCAGAGTTGAGTTTCGATTGGCTTTACATGCACCGTCTCGGAAATTCAAAACACTGGCCATTCACGATGTATTATCCCATGGTAACTCCTATTAGCATGGTTTCACGAAAAAATGCGACGGTCAAAAACATTACGCAAAGTCGAGATTCGATCGGTTTTTCGTGCACCGTCTCGGAAATTCAAAATACTGGTCTTTACCGTCTAATTTGCCCATGGGAAGTCGTACAAGCTCGCTTTCGCAAAAAAATACAACGGTCAAAAACTTTTCTCGAAGTCGCGCGCTTAGTCGAGTTTCGATAGGTTTTTCGTGCACCATCTCGGAAATTCAAAATGCTGGTCTTTCCTATCTTTTTAGCCCATGGGAAGTCGTACAAGCACGCTTTCACAAAAAAATATGACGGTCATAAACTTTGCGCTGTCGAGATTCGATCGGTTTTTCATGCACTGTCACGGAAATTCAAAATACTGGCCATTCACGATGTATTTGCCCATGGTAAGTCGTATTAGCATGGTTTCACTAAAAAACGCGACGGTCATAAACTTTGCGCAGAGTCGAGATTCGATCGGTTTTTCGTGCACCGTCTTGGAAATTCAAAATACTTGTCTTTCCCATCTTATTAGCTCATGGGAGGTCGAATAAGCTTGCTTTCGCAAAAAAATACGACGGTAAAAAACTTTGCTCGAAGTCGCGCGTTGAGTCGAGTTTCGAACGGTTTTTCGTGCACCTTCTCGGAAGTTCAAAATACTGGTCTTTCCCGTCTTATTAGCCCATGGGAAGTCGTACAAGCATGCTTTCGCAAAAAAATACGACGGCAATAAACTTTGCGCGAATTTTGCATAGAGTCGAGTTTCGATCGGTTTTTCGTGCACCGTCTCGGAAATTCAAAATACTGGCCATTCACGATGTATTAGCCCATTTTAACTCGTATGAGCATGGTTTCACGAAAAAATTCGACGGTCATAAACATAGCGCAGAGTCGAGTTTCGATCGGTTTTTCGTGCACCGTCTCGAAAATTCAAAATACTGGTCTTCCCCGTCTTATTAGCCCATGAGAAGTCGTACAAGCATGCTTTCACAAAAAATATGACGGTCATAAACTTTTCACGAAGTCGCGCGCAACTCGAGTTTCGATTGGTTTTTCATGCACCGTCTCGAAAATTCAAAATACTGGCCATTAACGATGTATTAGCCCATGGTAACTCGTATGAGCTTGGTTTCACGAAAAAACGTGACAGTCATAAACTTTGCGCAGAGTCAAGTTTCTATCGGTTTTTCGAGCACCGTCTCGGAAATTCAAAATACTGGTCTTTCCCGTCTGATTAGCATTTGGGAAGCCGTACAAGCACGCTTTCGCAAAAAAATTCAACGGTTATAAACTTTGCGCGAACTTTGCGTAGAGTCGAGTTTCGATCGGTTTTTCGTGCACCGTCTCGAAAATTCCAAATACAGGCCATTCACGATGTATTAGCCCATTGTAAGTCAGATGAGCATGTTTCACGAAAAAATGCGACGTCCATAAACTTTGCGCAGGGTCGAGTTTCGATCAGTTTTTCGTGCACCGTCTCAGAAATTCAAAATACTGGTCGCGCAGAGTCGAGTTTCGATCAGTTTTTCATGCACCGTCTCGGAAATTCAAAATACTGGTCTTTCCGGTCTTATTAGCCAACGAAAAGTTGTACAAGCATGCTTCCGAAAAAAAATACGACGGTCATAAACTTTGCACGAAGTCACGCGCGAGTCGTATTTTCGATCGGTTTTTCGTGCACCGTCTCGTAAATTCAAAATACTAGCCATTAACGATGTATTAGCCCATGTTAAGTCGTATGAGCTTGCTTTGACGAAAAAACACAACGGTCATAAACTTTGCGCAGAGTCGAGTTTCGATCGATTTTTCGTGCACCGTCTCGGAAATTCAAAATACTGGTCTTTCCCGTCTTATTAGCCCATGGGAAGTCGTACAAGCACGCTTTCATGAAAAAATATGACGGTCAGAAACTTTGCGCAAACTTTGTGCAGAGTCGAGTTTCGATCGATTTTTCATGCACCGTCACCGAAATTCAAAATACTGGCCATTCACGATGTATTAGCCCATGGTAAGTATTCTGAGCATGATTTCATGAAAAAACGCGACGGTCATAAACTTTGCGCAGAGTCGAGTTTCGATCTCTTTTCATTCACCGTCTCGGAAATTCAAAATACTGGTCTTTCCCATCTTATTAGCCCATGGGAAGTCGTACAAGTACGGTTTCGCAAAAAAATACGACGGTCAGAAACTTTGCGCGAAGTCGCGCACGAGTCGAGTTTCGAACGGTTTTTCGTGCACCGTCTCGGAAATTCAAAATACTGGCCATTCACGATGTATTAGCCCATGGTAAGTCGTATGAGCATGGTTTCATGAAAAAACGCGACGGTCATAAACTTTGCGCAGAGTCGAGTTTCGATCGATTTTTAGTGCACCATCTCGAAAATTGAAAATACTGGTCTTTCCCATCTTATTAGCCCATGGGAAGTTGTACAAGCACGCTTTCGCAAAAAAATACGACGGTTATAAACTTTGCGCGAAGTCACACGCGAGTCGAGTTTCGATCGGTTTTTCGTGCACCGTCTCGAAAATTCAAAATACTTGCCATTCATGATGTATTATCCCATGGTAAGTCGTATGTGCATGGTTTCATGAAAAAATGCGACGTTCATAAACTTTGCGCACAGTCGAAATTTGATCGGTTTTTCGTGCACCGTCTCGGAAATTCAAAATACTGGTCATTGCCGTCTTAATAGCCCATGGGAAGTCGTACAAGCCCGCTTTCGCAAAAAAATACGATGGTCAAAAACTTTTCGCGAAGTCGCGCGCTGAGTCGAGTTTCGATCGATTTTTTGTGCACCATCTCAGAAATTCAAAATACTGGCCAATCGCAACGTCTTAGCCCATGGTAAGTCATACGAGCACGGTTTGACGAAAAAATGCGACGGTCATAAACATTACACGAAGTCACGCCCACAGTCGAGTTTCGATTGGTTTTACGTGCACCATCTCGGAAATTCAAAATACTGGCCATTCACGATGTATTAGCCCATGGTAAGTGGTATGAGCATGGTTTCACGAAAAAATGTGACGGTCATAAACTTTGCGCTGAGTCGAGTTTCGATCGGTTTTTCGTTCATTGTCTCGAAAATTCAAAATACTGGCCATTCACGATGTATTAGACCATGGTAAGTCGTATGAGCATGGTTTAATGAAAAAACGCGACGGTCATAAACTTTGCGCAGAGTCGAGTTTCGATCGGTTTTTTCGTGCACTATCTCAGAAATTCAAAATACTGGACTTTCCCGTCTTATTAGCCCATGGGAAGTTGTACAAGCACGCTTTCGCGAAAAAATGTGACGGTCATAAACTTAACGGGAAGTCGCGCCCTGGGTCGAGTTTCAATCGGTTTAACGTACACCGTCTCGAAAATTCAAAATACTAGCCATTCATGATGTATTCGCCCATGGTAAGTCATATGAGCATGGTTTCACGAAAAAACGTGACGGTCATAAACTTTGCTCGAAGTCACGCGCTGAGTCGAGTTTCGATCGATTTTTCATGCACTGTCTCGGAAATTCAAAATACGGGCCATTCATTATGTATTAGCCCATGGTAAGTCGTATGAGCATGGTTTCACGAAAAGATGCGACGGTCATAAACTTTGCGCTGAGTCGAGTTTCGATCGGTTTTACGTGCACCGTCTCAAAAATTCAAAATACTAGCAATTCCCGACGTATTAGCCCATGAGAAGTCGTACAAGCACGCTTTCGTGAAAAAATGTGACGGACATTACGTGAAGTCGCGACCAAAGTTGAGTTTCGATTGGTTTTACATGCACCATCTCGGAAATTCAAAACATTGGCCATTCACGATGTATTAGCCCATGGTAACTCGTATTAGCATGGTTTCACGAAAAAATGCGACGGTCATAAACATTATGCAGAGTTGAGATTCGATCAGTTTTTCGTGCACCGTCTCGGAAATTCAAAATACCGGTCTTTACCATCTAATTTGCCCATGGGAAGTCGTACAAGCTCGCTTTCGCAAAAGAATACAACGGTCAAAAACTTTTCTCGAAGTCGCGCGCTTAGTCGAGTTTCGATAGGTTTTTCATGCACCGTCTCGGAAATTCAAAATGCTGGTCTTTCCCCTCTTTTTAGCCCATGGGAAGTCGTACAAGCACGCTTTCACAAAAAAATATGACGGTCATAAACTTTGCGCTGTCGAGATTCGATCGGTTTTTCATGCACTGTCACGGAAATTCAAAATACTGGCCATTCACGATGTATTTGCCCATGGTAAGTCGCATTAGCATGGTTTCACTAAAAAATGCGACGGTCATAAACTTTGCGCAGAGTCGAGATTCGATCGGTTTTTCGTGCACAGTCTTGGAAATTCAAAATACTTGTCTTTCCCATCTTATTAGCTCATGGGAGGTCGAATAAGCTTGCTTTCGCAAAAAAATACGACGGTAAAAAACTTTGCTCGAAGTCGCGCGCTGAGTCGAGTTTCGAACGTTTTTTCGTGCACCTTCTCGGAAGTTCAAAATACTGGTCTTTCCCGTCTTATTAGCCCATGTGAAGTCGTACAAGCATGCTTTCGCAAAAAAATACGACGGTCATAAACTTTGCGCGAATTTTGCCTTGAGTCGAGTTTCGATCGGTTTTTCGTGCACCGTCTCGAAAATTCAAAATACTGGCCATTCACGATGTATTAGCCTATTTTAACTCGTATGAGCATGGTTTCACGAAAAAATGCGACGGTCATAAACATAGCGCAGAGTCGAGTTTCGATCGGTTTTTCGTGCACCGTCTCGAAAATTCAACATACTGGTCTTCCCCGTCTTATTAGCCCATGAGAAGTCGTACAAGCATGCTTTCGCAAAAAATATGACGGTCATAAACCTTTCACGAAGTCGCGCGCAACTCGAGTTTCGATTGGTTTTTCATGCACCGTCTCGGAAATTCAAAATACTGGTCTTTCCCGTCTTATTAGCATTTGGGACGTCGTACAAGCACGCTTTCGCAAAAAAATACAACGGTTATAAACTTTGCGCGAACTTTGCGCAGAGTTGAGTTTTGATCGATTTTTCGTGCACCGTCTCGGAAATTCCAAATACTGGCCATTCACGATGTATTAGCCCATGGTAAGTCGCATGAACAAGGTTTCACGAAAAAACGCGACGGTCATAAACTTTGCGCAGAGTCAAGATTCGATCGGTTTTTTCATGCACCGTCTCCAAAATTCAAAATACTGGTCTTTCCCGTCTAATTTGCCCATGGGATGTCGTACAAGCTTGCTTTCGCAAAAAAATACGACGGTCAAAAACTTTGATCGAAGTCGCGCGCTGTGTATAGTTTTGATCGGTTTTTCGTGCACCGTCTCGGAAATTCAAAATACTGGCCTTTCCCGTCTTATTTTGCCCTTGGGAAGTCGTACAAGCATGCTTTCGCAAAAAAAATACGACGGTCATAAACTTTGCGCAAACTTTGCGCTGAGTCGAGTTTCGATCGGTTTTTCATGCACTCACTCGGAAATTCAAAATTCTGGCCATTCACAATGTATTTGCCCATGGTAAGTCTTGTGAGCATGGTTTCAGGAAAAAACGCGATGGTCATAAACTTTCGCAGAGTCGAGTTCCGATCGGTTTTTAGTGCACCGTCTCGGAAATTCAAAATACTGGTCATTCATGATGGAGTAGCCCATGGTAAGTCATATGAGCATGGTTTCATGAAAAATGCGACGGTCATAAACTTTGCGCGAACTTTGCGCAGAGTCGAGTTTCGATCGGTTGTTCATGCACTGTCTCGGAAATTCAAAACACTGGCCATTCACGATGTATTAGCCAATGGTAAGTCGTATGAGCATGGTTTCATGAAAAAACACGACGATCATAAACTTTGCGCAGAGTCGAGTTCCGATCGGTTTTTAGTGCACCGTCTCGGAAATTCAAAATACTGGTCTTTCCCGTCTTATTAGCCCATGGGAAGTCGTACAAGCACGCTTTCGCAAAAAAATACGACGGTCTTAAACTTTACGCGAAGTCACGCGCGAGTCGAGGTTCGATCGGTTTTTCGTGCACCGTCTCGGAAATTCAAAATACTGGCCATTCACGATGTATTAGCACATGGAAAGTCGTATGAGCATGGTTTCACGAAAAAACATGACGGTCAGAAACTTTGCGCAGAGTCGAGTTTCGATCGGTTTTTCGTGCACCGTCTCGAAAATTCAAAATACTGGCCATTAACGATGTATTAGCCCATGGTAAGTCGTATGAGCTTGGTTTCACGAAAAAACACGACGGTCATAAACGTTGCGCAGAGTCAAGTTTCGATCAGTTTTTCGTGCTCTGTCTCAGAAATTCAAAATACTGGTCTTTCCCGTCTGATTAGCCCATGGGAAGTCGTACAAGCTCTCTTTCGCAAAAAAATATGACGGTGAAAAACTTTATGCGAATTAGCGCGCTGAGTCGAGTTTCGATCGATTTTTCATGCACCATCTCGGGAATTCAAAATACTGGCCAATCCCAACGTATTAGCCCATGGTAAGAAGTCATACGAGCACGGTTTCACGAAAAAATACGACGATCATAAACATTATGCGAAGTCGTGCCCAGAGTCGAGTTTTGATTGGTTTTACGAGCACCATCTCGGAAATTCAAAATACTGGCCGTTCAGGATGTATTAACCCATGGAAAGTCGTATGAGCATGGTTTGACGAAAAAACGCGACGGTCATAAACTTTGCGCAGAGTCGAGTTTTGATCGGTTTTTCATGCACCGTCTCGAAAATTCAAAATACTGGCCATTCACGATGTATTAGCCCATGGTAAGTCGTATAAGCATGGTTTCATGAAAAAAATGCGACGGTCATAAACTTTGCGTAGAGTCGAGTTTCGATCGGTTTTTTGTGCACCGTCTCGGAAATTCAAAATACTGGTCTTTCCCGTCTTATTAGCCCATGGGAAGTCGTAAAAGCACTTTTCGCAAAAAAATGCAACGGTCAAAAACATTACGCGAAGTCGCGCTCAGGGTGGAGTTTCGATCGGTTTTACGTACACCGCCTCGGAAATTCAAAATACTGGCCATTCACGATGTATTAGCCCATGGTAAGTCATATGAGCATGGTTTCATGAAAAAATGTGACGGTCATAAACTTTGCGCGAACTTTGCGAAGAGTCGAGTTTCGATCGGTTGTTGATGCACTGTCTCGGAAATACAAAACACTGGCCATTCACGATGTATTAGCCCATGGTAAGTCGTATGAGCATGTTCTCATGAAAAAACGCGACGGTCATAAACTTTGCGTAGAGTCGAGTTTCGATCGGTTTTTCATGCACCATCTCAGAAATTCAAAATAGTAGCAATTCCCGACGTATTAGCCCATGAGAAGTAGTACAAGCACGCATTCGCGAAAAAATGTGACGGACATTACGCGAAGTCGCGCCCAGAGTCGAGTTTCGATTGGTTTTACGTGCATCGTCTCGGAAATTCAAAATACTGGCTATTCACGATGTATGGCATGGTAAGTCGTATTAGCATGGTTTCACGAAAAAATGCGATGGTCCTAATCTTTGCGTAGAGTCGAGATTCGAACTGTTTTTCGTGCACCGTCTCGGAAATTCAAAATACTGGTCTTTCCCATCTTTTTAGCCCATGCATGGGAAGTCGTACAAGGATGCTTTCACAAAAAAATACAGCGGTCATAAACTTTGCGCTGAGTCGAGTTTCGATCGGTCTTTCATGCACTGTCTCGCAAATTCAAAATACAGGCCATTCACAATGTATTAGCCTATGGTAAGTCATGTGAGCATGGTTTCACGAAAAAACACGACAGTCATAAACTTTGCGTAGAGTCGAGTTTCCATCGGTTTTTCGTGCTCCATCTCGGAAATTCAAAATACTGGTCTTTCCCGTCTTATTAGCCCATGGGAAGTTGTACAAGCACGATTTCACAAAAAAATACGACGATCAAAAACTTTGCACGAAGTCGCGCGCTGAGTCGAGTTTCGATCGATTTTAAATGCACTGTCTTGGAAATTCAAAATACTGGCCATTCACGATGTATTAGCCCATGTTAAGTCGTATGAGCATGGTTTCACGAAAAACGCGACGATCATAAACTTTGCACAGAGTCGTGTTTCAAACGATTTTTCGTGCACCGTCTTGAAAATTCAAAATAGTAGCAATTCCCGACGTATTAGCCCATGAGAAGTCGTACAAGCACGCCTTCGTGAAAAAATGTGACGGACATTACGCGAAGTCGCGCCCAGAGTCGAGTTTCAATTTGTTTTACGTGCACCGTCTCGGAAATTCAAAATACTGGCTATTCACGATGTATTAGCCCATGGTAAGTCGTATGAGCATGGTTTCACAAAAAAATGCGATGGTCATAATCTTTGGGCAGAGTCGAGATTCGAACGGTTTATCGTGCACCGTCGCGAAAATTCAAAATACTAGCCTTTCCCGTCATTTTAGCCCATGGGAAGTCGTACAAGCATGCTTTCGCAAAAAAATACAGCGGTCATAAACTTTGCGCTAACTTTGCGCTGAGTCGAGTTTCGATCGGTTTTTCATGCACTGTCTCGGAAATTCAAAATATTGTCCATTCACAGTGTATTAGCCTATGGTAAGTCATGTGAGCATGGTTTCACGAAAAAACACGACGGTCATAAACTTTGCGCAGAGTCGAGTTTCGATCGGTTTTTCGTGCACCGTCTCGGAAATTCAAAATACTGGTCTTTCCCGTCTTATTAGCCCATGGGAAGTCGTACAAGCACGCTTTCGCAAAAAAATACGACGGTCATAAACTTTGCACGAAGTCGCGCGCGAGTCGAGTTTCGATCGGTTTTTCGTGCACCATCTCGGAAATTCAAAATACTGCCAATTCACGATGTATTTGCCAATGGTAAGTCGTATGAGCATGGTTTCACGAAAAAACGCGATGGTCATAAACTTTGCGCAGAGTCGAGTTTCGATCGATTTTTCATGCACCGTCTCGGAAATTCAAAATACTGGCCATTAACGTTGTATTAGCCCATGGTAAGTCGTATGAGCTTGTTTTCACGAAAAAACACGGCTGTCATAAACTTCGCACAGAAATCACACGTGAGTCGAGTTTCGATCGGTTTTTCATGCACCATCTCGGAAATTTAAAATACTAGCAATTCCCGACGTATTAGCCAATGAGAAGTCGTACAAGCACGCTTTCAAGAAAAAATGTGACGGACATTACGCGAAGTCGCGCCAAGAGTCAAATTTCGATTGGTTTTACGTGCACCGTCTCAAAAATTTAAAATACTGGCCATTCATGATGTATTAGCCCATGGTAAGTCGTATGAGCATGGTTTCACGAAAAAATGCGACGGTCATAAACTTTGCACAGTTTCAAGTTTCGATCGGTTTTTCGTGTACCGTCTCAGAAATTCAAAATACTGGTCTTTCCCGTCTTATTAGCCCATGGGAAGTCGTACAAGCACGCTTTTGCAAATAAATACGACGGTCATAAACTTTGCACGAACTTTGCGCAGCTCGAGTATCGATCAATTTTTCGTGCACCGTCTCGGAAATTCAAAATACTAGCCATTCACGATGTATTAGCCCATGGTAAGTAGTATGAGCATGGTTTCAAGAAAAAACGCGATGGTCATAAAGTTTGCGCAGAGTCGAGATTCGATCGATTTTTCGTGCACCGTCTCAGAAATTCAAAATACTCTTCTTTCCCGTCTAATTAGCCCATGGGATGTCGTACAAGCTCGCTTTCGCAAAAAAATACGACGGTCAATAACTTTGCTCGAAGTCGCGCGCTGAGTCAAGTTTTGATCGATTTTTCGTGCACCGTCTCGAAAATTCAAAATACTGGCCTTTCCCGTCTTATTTGCCCTTGGGAAGTCATACAAGCACGCTTACGCAAAAAAAATACGACGGTCATAAACTTTGCGTAAACTTTGCGCTAAGTCGAGTTTCGATCGGTTTTTCATGCACTCTCTCAGAAATTCAAAATACTGGCAATTCACAATGTATTAGCCCATGGTAAGTCATGTGAGCGTGGTTTCACGAAAAACGCGATGGTCATAAACTTTCGTAGAGTCGAGTTCCGATCGGTTTTTAGTGCACCGTCTCGAAAATTCAAAATACTAGTCTTTCCTGTCTTATTAGCCCATGGGAAGTCGTACAAGCACGCTTTCGCAAAAAAATACGACGGTCGTAAACTTTACGCGAAGTCCCGCGCGAGTCGAGGTTCGATCGGTTTTTCGTGCACCGTCTCGGAAATTCAAAATACTGGCCATTCACGATGTATTAGCACATGGAAAGTCGTATGAGCATGGTTTCACGAAAAAACGCGACGGTCATAAACTTTGCGCAGAGTCGAGTTTCGATCGGTTTTTCGTGCATTGTCTCGAAAATTCAAAATACTGGCCATTAACGATGTATTAGCCCATGGTAAGTCGTATGAGCTTGGTTTCACGAAAAAACACGACGGTCATAAACTTTGCGCAGAGTCAAGTTTCAATCAGTTTTTCGTGCTCTGTCTCGGAAATTCAAAATACTAGTCTTTCCCGTCTGATTAGCCCATCGGAAATCGTACAAGCACACTTTAACAAAAAAATACGACGGTCAAAAACTTTGCTCGAAGTCGCGCGCTGAGTCGAGTTTCGATCGGTTTTTCTTGCACTGTCTCGGAAATTCAAAATACTGGCCATTCACGAAGTGTTAGCCCATGGTAAGTCGTATCAGCATGGTTTCACGAAAAATGCGACGGTCATAAACTTTGCGCAGAGTCGAGATTCGATCGGTTTTTCGTGCACCGTCTCGGAAATTCAAAAAACTGGTCTTCCCCGTCTTATTAGCCCATTAGAAGTCGTACAAGCATGCTTTCGCAAAAAAATACGATGGTCATAAACTTTGCACGAAGTCACGCGCGACTAGAGTTTCGATCAGTTTTTCGTGCACCGTCTCGGAAATTCAAAATACTGGTCTTTCCCGTCTTATTAGCCCATGGGAAGTCGTACAAGCACGCTTTCGCAAAAAAATACGACGGTCGTAAACTTTCCGCGAAGTCCCGCGCGAGTCGAGTTTCGATCGGTTTTTCGTGCACCGTCTCGGAAATTCAATATACTGGCCTTTCCCGTCTTATCATGGGAAGTCGGACAAGCACGCTTTCGCAAAAAAATACGACGGTCATAAACTTTGCACTAACTTTGTGCAGAGTCGAGTTTTTATCGGTGTTTCGTGCACCGTCTCGGAAATTCAAAATACTGGCCATTCACGAAGTATTAGCCCATGGTAAGTCGTATGAGCATGTTTTCACCAAAAAATGCGACGGTCATAAACTTTGCGCAGAGCCGAGATTCGATCGGTATTTGGTGAACCGTCTCGGAATTTCAAAATACTGGCCATTAACGATGTATTATCCCATAGTAAGTCGTATGAGCTTGATTTCATGAAAAAATGTGACGGTCATAAACATTGCGTAGAGTCAAGTTTCGATCGGTTTTTCGTGCACCGACACGGAAATTCAAAATACTGGTCTTTCCCGTCTTATTAGCCCATGGGAAGTCGTACAAGCTCGCTTTCGCAAAAAAATACAACGGTCAAAAACTTTGCTCTAAGTCGAGCGTTGAGTCGAGTTTCGATCGGTCTTTCGTGCACCATCTAGGAAATTAAAAATACTTGTCTTTCCCGTCTTATTAGCCCATGGGAAGTCGTACAAGCACGCTTTCGCAAAAAAATACGACGGTCATAAACTTTGCGCGAACTTTGCGCTGAGTCGAGTTTCAATCGGTTTTTCATGCACTGTTTCGGAAATTCAAAATAATGGCCATTCACAATGTATTAGCCCATGGTAAGTCATGTGAGCATGGTTTCACGAAAAAATGCGACGGTCATAAACATTGCGCAGAGTCGAGTTTCGATCGGTTTTTCATGCACCGTCTCGGAAATTCAAAATACTGGCCATTCACGATGTATTAGCCCATGGTAAGTCGGATGAGCATGGTTACACGAAAAAACGCGACGGCCATAAACTTTGCGCAGAGTCGAGTTTCGATCGGTTTTTCGTGCACCGTCTCAGAAATTCAAAATACTGGTCTTCCCCATCTTATTAGAAGTCGTACAATCATGCTTTCGCAAAAAAATACGACGATCATAAACTTTGAACGAAGTCGCGCGCGACTCGAGTTTCGATCGGTTTTTCATGCACCGTCTCGGAAATTCAAAATACGGGCCAATAACGATGTATTAGCCCAATGTAAGTCGTATGAGCTTAGTTTCACGAAAAAATGCGATGGTCATAAACTTTGCGCAGAGTCGAGTTTCGATCGGTTTTTCGTGCACCGTGTCGGAAATTCAAAATACTGGTCTTTCCTATCTTTTTAGCCGATGGGAAGTCGTACAAGCACGCTTTCGCAAAAAAATACGACGTTCATAAACATTACACGAACTTTGCATAGAGTCTAGTTTTGATCGGTTTTTTATGCACCATCTCGGAAATTCAAAATACTCGCCATTCACGATGTATCAGCCCATGGGAAGTCGTATGAGCATGGTTTCACGAAAAAACACGACGGTCATAAACTTTGCGTAGAGTCCGGATTCAATCGGTTTTTAGTGCACCGACTTAGAAATTCAAAATACTGGTCTTTCCAAACTTATTAGCCCATGGGAAGTCATACAAGCTCGCTTTCGCAAAAAAATACGACGGTCAAAAACTTTGCTCGAAGTCGCGCGCTGAGTCGAGTTTCGATCGGTTTTTTGTGCACCATCTCGAAAATTAAAAATACTGGTCTTTCCCGTATTATTAGCCCATGGGAAGTCGTACAAGCACGCTTTCGCAAAAAATACGATGGACAAAAACTTTGCTCTAAGTCGCGCGCTGAGCCGAGTTTCGATCGGTTTTTTGTGCACCGTCTCGAAAATTAAAAATACTTGTCTTTCCCGTCTTGTTCGCCCATGGGAAGTCATACAAGCACGCTTTCGCAAAAAAGTACGACGTTCATAAACATTGCGCGGACTTTGCACAGAGTCGAGTTTCGATCGGTTTTTTGTGCACCGTCTCGAAAATTCAAAATACTGGTCTTTCCCGTCTTATTTGCCCATGGGAAGTCGTACAAGCACGCTTTCGCAAAAAATACGATGGACAAAAACTTTGCTCTAAGTCGCGCGCTGAGTCGAGTTTCGATCGGTTTTCTGTGCATCGTCTCGAAAATTAAAAATACTGGACTTTCCTGTCTTATTAGCCCATGGGAAGTCGTACAATCACGCTTTCGCAAAAAATATGACGGACAAAAACTTTACTCTAAGTTGCGCGCTGAGCCGAGTTTCGATCGGTTTTTTGTGCACCGTCTCCGAAATTAAAAATACGTATCTTTCCCGTCTTATTAGCCCATGGGAAGTCGTACAAGCACGCATTCGCAAAAAAATACGACGGTCATAAACTTTGCGCGAACTTTGCGATGAGTCGAGTTTCAATCAGTTTTTCATGAAATGT
This sequence comes from Ensete ventricosum, assembly GCA_029747655.1. Classification (NCBI taxonomy): domain Eukaryota; kingdom Viridiplantae; phylum Streptophyta; class Magnoliopsida; order Zingiberales; family Musaceae; genus Ensete; species Ensete ventricosum. The sequence continues at coordinate 42,567,945 of JAQQAF010000003.1, forward strand.
CTCAAAAATTAAAAATACTGGCCATTCACAATGTATTAGCCCATGGTAAGTCATGTAAGCATGGTTTCACGAAAAAACACGACGGTCATCAACATTGCGCAGAGTCGAGTTTCGATCGGTTTTTCGTGCACCAACTCGAAAATTCAAAATACTGGTCTTTCCCATCTTATTAGCCCATGGGAAGTCGTACAAGCTCGCTTTCGCAAAAAAATACGACGGTCAAAAACTTTGCTCGAAGTCGCGCGCTGAGTCGAGTTTCGATCGGTTTTTTGTGCACCGTCACGGAAATAAAAAATACAGGCCATTCACAATGTATTAGCCCATGGGAAGTCATGTGAGCATGGATTCACGAATAAACGCGACGGTCATAAACATTGCGCAGAGTCGAGTTTCGATCGGTTTTTCGTGCACCGTCTCGAAAATTCAAAATACTGGCCATTCACGATGTATTAGCCCATGGTAAGTTGGATGAGCATGGTTTCACGAAAAAACGCGACGGCCATAAACTTTGCGCAGAGTCAAGTTTCGATCGGTTTTTCGTGCACCGTCTCGGAAATTCAAAATACTGGTCTTCCCCGTCTTATTAGCCCATTAGAAGTCGTACAAGCATGCTTTCGCAAAAAAATACGACGATCATAAACTTTGCACGAAGTCGCGCGCGACTAGAGTTTCGACCACTTTTTCGTGCACCGTCTCAAAAATTGAAAATACGGGCCGATAACGATGTATTAGCCCATGGTAAGTCGTATGAGCTTGGCTTCACGAAAAAATGCGACGGTCATAAACTTTACGCAGAGTCGAGTTTCGATCGGTTTTCCGTGCACCGTGTCGAAAATTCAAAATACTGGTCTTTCCCGTCTTTTTAGCCCAAGGGAAGTCGTACAAGCACGCTTTCGCAAAAAAATACGACGTTCATAAACTTTGCGCGAACTTTGCACAGAGTCGAGTTTCGATCGGTTTTTTGTGCACTGTCTCAAAAATTCAAAATACTGGTCTTTCCCGTCTTATTAGCCCATGGGATGTCGTACAAGCACGCTTTCGCAAAAAATACGACGAACAAAAACTTTGCTCTAAGTCACGCGCTGAGTCGAGTTTCGATCGGTTTTTTGTGCACCGTCTCAGAAATTAAAAATACTTGTCTTTCCCGTCTTATTAGCCCATGGGAAGTCGTACAAGCACGCTTTCGCAAAAAAATACGACGGTCATAAACTTTGCGCTGAGTCGAGTTTCAATCAGTTTTTCATGCAATGTCTCGGAAATTCAAAATACTGGCCATTCACAATGTATTAGCCCATGGTAAGTCATGTAAGCATAGTTTCAGGAAAAAACACGACGGTCATCAACATTGCGCAGAGTCGAGTTTCGATCGGTTTTTCGTGCACCGTCTCGGAAATTCAAAATACTGGTCTTTCCCGTATTATTAGCCCATGGGAAGTCGTACATGCACGCTTTCACAAAAATATACGACGATCATAAAATTTGCGCGAAGTCGCGCGCGAGTCGAGTTTCGATCGGTTTTTTGTGCACCGTCTCGGAAATTCAAAATACTAGCCATTCACGTTGTATTAGCCCATGGTAAGTCGAATGAGCATGGTTTGACGAAAAAACGCGACGGTCATAAACTTTGCGCAGAGTCGGGATTCGATCGGTTTTTCGTGCACCGACTCAGAAATTCAAAATACTGGTCTTTCCCATCTTATTAGCCCATGGGAAGTCGTACAAGCTCACTTTCGCAAAAAAATATGACGGACAAAAACTTTCCTCTAAGTCGCGCGCTGAGCCGAGTTTCGATCGGTTTTTTGTGCACCGTCTCAGAAATTAAAAATACTTGTCTTTCCCGTCTTTTTAGCCCATGGGAAGTCGTACAAGCACGCTTTCGCAAAAAAATACGACGTTCATAAACTTTGCGCGAACTTTGCACAGAGTCGAGTTTCGATCGGTTTTTTGTGCACCGTCTCGAAAATTCAAAATACTGGTCTTTCCCGTCTTATTTGCCCATGGGAAGTCGTACAAGCACGCTTTCGCAAAAAATACGACGGACAAAAACTTTGCTGTAAGTCGCGCGCTGAATCGAGTTTCGATCGGTTTTCTGCGCATCGTCTCAGAAATTAAAAATACTGGTCTTTCCCGTCTTATTAGCCCATGGGAAGTCGTACAATCACGCTTTCGCAAAAAATACGACGGACAAAAACTTTGCTCTAAGTCGCGCGCTGAGCCGATTTTCGATCGGTTTTTTGTGCATCGTCTCCGAAATTAAAAATACTTATCTTTCCCGTCTTATTAGCCCATGGGAAGTCGTACAAGCACGCTTTCGCAAAAAAATACGACGGTCATAAACTTTGCGCTGAGTCGAGTTTCAATCAGTTTTTCATGCAATGTCTCAGAAATTCAAAATACTGGCCATTCACAATGTATTAGCCCATGGTAAGTCATGTAAGCATGGTTTCACGAAAAAACACGACGGTCATCAACATTGCGCAGAGTCGAGTTTCGATCGGTTTTTCGTGCACCGACTCGGAAATTCAAAATACTGGTCTTTCCCATCTTATTAGTCCATGGGAAGTCGTACAAGCTCACTTTCGCAAAAAAATACGACGGTCAAAAACTTTGCTCGAAGTCACGCGCTGAGTCGAGTTTCGATCGGTTTTTCTTGCACCGTCCCGAAAATTAAAAATACTGGCCATTCACTATGTATTAGCCCATGGTAAGTCATGTGAGCATGGTTTCACAAAAAAATGCGACGTTCATGAACATTGCGCAGAGTCGAGTTTCGATCGGTTTTTCGTGCACTGTCTCAAAAATTCAAAATACTGGCCATTCACGATGTATTAGCCCATGGTAAGTCGGATGAGCATGGTTTCACGAAAAAATGCGACGGCCATAAACTTTGCGCAGAGACGAGTTTCGATCGGTTTTTCGTGCACCGTCTCGGAAATTCAAAATACTGGTCTTCCCCGTCTTATTAGCCCATTAGAAGTCGTACAAGCATGCTTTCGCAAAAAAATACAATGGTCATAAACTTTGCACGAAGTCGCGCGCGACTAGAGTTTCGATCATTTTTTCATGCACCGTCTCGGAAATTCAAAATACGAGCTAATAACGATGCATTAGCCCATGGTAAGTCGTATGAGCTTGGTTTCACGAAAAAACGCGACGGCCATAAATTTTACGCAGAGTCGAGTTTCGATCGGTTTTTCGTGCACCGTGTCGGAAATTCAAAATACTGGTCTTTCCCATCTTTTTAGCCCATGGGAAGTCGTACAAGCACGCTTTCGTAAAAAAATACGACGTTCATAAACTTTGCGCGAACTTTGCACAGAATCGAGTTTCGATCGGTTTTTTGTGCACCGTCTCGAAAATTCAAAATACTGGCCATTCACGATGTATTAGCCCATGGTAAGTCGTATGAGCATGGTTTCACGAAAAAACACGACGGTCATAAACTTTGCGCAGAGTCGGGATACGATCGGTTTTTCGTGCACCGACTCAGAAATTCAAAATACTGGTCTTTCCCAACTTATTAGCCCATGGGAAGTCGTACAAGCTCGCTTTCGCAAAAAAATACGACGGTCATAAACTTTGCGCGAACATCGTGCACCATCTCGGAAATTCAAAATACTGGCCAATCCCAACGTGTTAGCCCATGGTAAGTCATACGATGGTAAGTCGTATGAGCTTGGTTTCAATTAAAAACGCGACGGTCATAAACTTTGCGCTGAGTCGAGTTTCGATAAGTTTTTCATGCACCGTTTCGAAAATTCAAAATACTTGTCTTTCCTGTCTTATTAGCCCATGGGAAGTCGTACAAGCTCGCTTTCACAAAAAAATACGTCGGTCAAAAACATTGCGCGAAGTCGCGTGCTGAGTAGAGTTTCGATCGATTTTTCGTGCACCATCTCAAAAATTCAAAATACTGGCCAATCCCAACGTATTAGCCCATGGTAAGTCATACGAGCACGGTTTTACGAATAAATATGACGATCAAAAATATTACGCGAAGTCGCGCCCAGAGTCGAGTTTCGATTGGTTTTACGTGCACGATCTCAGAAATTCAAAATACTGGCCATTCACGATGTATTAGCCCATGGTAAGTCGTATGAGCATGGTTTCACCAAAAAACGCGACGGTCATATACTTGACGCTGAGTCGAGTTTCGATCGGTTTTTCGTGCACCGTCTCGAAAATTCAAAATGCTGGCCATTCACGATGTATTAGCCCATGGTAACTCGTATGTGCATGGTTTCACGAAAAAATACGACGGTCATAAACTTTGCGCAGAGTCGAGTTTCGATCGGTTGTGACGCTTTCGTGAAAAAATGCGACGGTCATAAACATTACGCGAAGTCGCGCCCAGGGTTGAGTTTCGATCGGTTTTACGTACACCGTCTCGGAAATTCAAAATACTGGCCATTCACGATTTATTAGCCCATGGTAAGTCATATGAGCATGGTTTCACGAAAAAACACGACGGTCATTAACTTTCCTCGAAGTCACGTGCTGAGTCGAGTTTCGATCGGTTTTTCATGCACTGTCTCGGAAATTCAAAATACTGGGCATTCACGATTTATTAGCCCTTGGTAAATCATATGAGCATGGTTTCACGAAAAAATGCGACGTTCATAAACTTTACGCAGAGTCAAGTTTCGATCGGTTTTTTTTTTGGTAAGTAAAGATAATGTATTTTGTAAAAGATTTGCACAAAGAAGCTTTGTCTACACAAGCCATAGACTAAAGCCTGAAGTCTCTTAGTGTAGTCGAGAAGATTGCACCCCACCTAAAGAAGGTGAAATGGGCACGCTTCATCAAACTCATCTCCAAGAGTAGCACAAGGAAGTTAATAAATAATAAAATGTAATAGCTAGACTGTTCTGGACTACTTGTGGATACATCACATAATATAAGCTTTGCCCTATATAATACATCACAATCTTCATCATTATTCGAGTGATTATTGACTAATGGAAAAATTGAATCTTGTGAAAATCTCTTTCTCTCTTCTTCTTAGGTGCTCTGTATTCAATTCTTGCTCCATACATGATCGTGAGTCCTGAATAATCTCTACCAGAATTTGAGCTTTGTTCATGTTGTGACACTCAAAAATTCTGCCACACCTCTCCTTCCAAATCCACCAAATAGCACATCTGAATATAATTCTTGCTAGTTGTGTAAGAGGCCCCTTTCTTGAGAAGCTTTGCATAAGCATTTCTAATTCATGATGCAAGTTTGGCCGTGGTAGCCTTTGAAGATCAAATCGCTTCAAGATCTCCTTCCATATCCAAGATGAATAATCACAAGCAAAGTAGAGATGGTCAACACTTTCTTCCTTTTGCATACACAAAGAGCACCAATTTACAATATAAATACCTCTTCGCTGCATATTGTCCATTGTAGGAAGTTTGCCGAGAAGGGCCTGCCATGTACATAAGGAATGTCGCTGTGAGCATGGACTATCCCATGTCCAACTACTTGGGATCCACTTATTATTTCGTCGTCTAATTTGGTTCCATGCAGATGTAGCACTAAATTTACCATTATCATGAAGCCAAATAAGCATATCTGAAGAGTTGTTCTTGATTGGAATAGCCCTAATAGTCGGCCAAAGTAATAACATGTCAGGGGAGGTATGGTTGGGAAGACACCATGTACCATTGTTAATAAATTCAGAAACCTTCCAGTCTTTGGGAGCCCCTAGATCCTGTCGTACTCTATCACCAAATATCTGAAATATACTTTTTCCATTCACCCAAGGATCATACCACATATTAATATTGGTTCCAGAAGAAATCACATAAGAAATATTGTTACGTAGCCATCGCCTTGCCATCAGAATTCCTTTCCAAGCAGCAGAATGAGATGTTTTTGCAGATGCTTCCCAGATTGATTCCTTGGTTAGGTACCTAGCAAAAACCCATTATGACCATAAGGAAGACTTGTTTTGTAAAATATCCCATAATTGCTTTACCATACAAGCTTTATTCCAATCTCTAATATGTCGAAGATTCAGCCCCCCTTCATCCTTCGGTTTGCAAATGTTGTCCCACTTCACCATGTGCATTGTCTTACCATCTGTGTCATTCCAAAAGAAGTTCATAAGTAATTTATCAATATCATGGAGAAGTCCGGCAGGTAGAAGGAATGCATGAGACCAATAAATAGAATAAGAGATCAACACAGATCGAATAAATTCAAGTCGTCCAGCTTTAGAAAGAAGCCTATTTTTCCAAGAGGAAATTCTGTTCTTAATTTTTTGTAGGATAGGCTGACAGGAGACTTTGTTGATTCCAGTGGATATAAGTGGGAGACCCAAGTAAGGAACCGATAAATTTCCTTCAGCAACTCCCAATGTTTGAGCAATATGATCCTTATTGTCAATGCAAGCACCCACATATACTTTGCTCTTTGCATGGTTTAGCTTAAGACTAGAAACTTTACTAAATTCATTAAGAATATCTGCCAGATTACTCACAGAAACTGGATCATCTCGAAGGAAGATAATAAGGTCATCAGCAAATGTTATGTGAGAGATATAAACAGAACCATAATGTGGTACCTTAATTGTGCCATTGGAAACAACTTCTTCTAACATACAACTGAGCCCTTCCATTGCAATGGTAAAAAGATAAGGAGATAGTGGATCGCCTTGCCGAATGTCATTCTTACTCCCGAAGAAGCCAATAGGTGAACCATTAAAGAGAATAAAAAATTTTGGAGTTTCCAAGCAACATTGAATCCATTTAACCCAGTGCTGAGGGAAGCCCATATTATGGAGCATCATGTAAATAAAATACCTATTGACTGAGTCAAAGGCCTTTCGTAAATCAGCTTTAAAATAGATCTTTTTCCCTCTTGTTTTTGAGTGTAGATCCTTAACCAAATCATTAGCAAGCAGGACATTATGATGGATACTCCTCCCTTTAAGAAAAGCAGCCTGATTAGGACTAATGACCTTATTCATGACCTTTTGTAGTCTATCTGCCAGCAACTTAGAGATAACCTTATAAATAAAGTTGCACAGTGAAATAGGATGGTAGTTCTCCAATGAATCGGCTCCATCATTTTTAGGCACTAAAGAAATAAAAGTGCAATTCATTTCTTTAAGAATATGACCTGAGGAGAAAAAATGTCAACAAGCTTTTATGACATCGTTGCCTACAATAGCCCATGCAATTTGATAGAACTCAGCTGGAAATCCGTCTGGACCAGGGCTTTTGTTCTTCGGGGACTTAAAAATAACTTTCACAATTTCATCATCCGTTATTGGGGCATTAAGATGAGAGAGGGCTTCAGAATCAAGTCGTCTTATAGGCCCAACATGAATACTATTAGGCTGCTACTCCTGATTGAGTAAGGAATAAAAAAATTGCTTGGTGTAATTTTTAACCTCATCCAAATCCTCAATGAGATTACCATCTATACCTTTGCATTTTTTGATGCGATTAGTAGCCCTTCTGGTAGCAATAGCAGCATAGAAAAACTTCGTATTAGAATCCACTAGAGTAAGCCAATGCTGTCGTGACTTCTGTTTCAAAAAGCATTCCTCCTGCTTCAAAGCTTGCATAAAGTTATTTCTAGCAGCAGCCTCTTTGTATATAAGATTCGCATCCAGAGGTTGAAGATTTAGCTCGCTTTGCACAGCCATAAGTTCTTTCTTGCAAAACTGAACCCTATCGGTGATATTTCCAAATGTAGTTGAATTCCACTTCTTAAGTGCTGCTTTGCATGCTTTTAGTTTTTGACATAGGATGTAAGGGAGAGAACAAATACATTAATGTCCCAAGCTGACTTAATAACTTCGAGGACTTAGGGTGAGAACTCCACATATTAAAAAATCTAAAAGGTTTCTTGACTCTGGGTAGTGCTTTATCTGCATGTATATGCATAATAGAGTGATCCGAAAATAACTTAGCACCATACTCAAGAAGTGAATCTAGGAAAACTGCTAACCATTCCTGATTAATCAAACATCTGTCAAGTCGAGCCATAATTTTTCTTTCAGCAGTATTTTGATTGTTCCATGAGAACCAATCACCTACAGATTTCATGTCAGTCAATGCAGCAGTATCTATACAATCATTAAAATGTTGAAGCTGACATTCGGAAAGCACTCTACCCCCCACTTTCTCATTTGTGTATCTGACAGTATTAAAGTCACCGAGAACAACCCAAGGTACTGTAGGATAACTATTTGCAATGCTAACCAGATAACGCCATAGAGCATTCCTGTCAGACATACTGTTAGATGCATAAATACCGATAATATTAAATTGACATCCAGTCTATTTATCCTCTGCCTTAAGATGAATGAATTGATTATTAGCAGAAATAAACCAAGCAGTAACAAGGTTAGGATGTCATAAGACCCAAACTCGACCATAAGTATCCTGAGAATCATTAGTAAAAAGTTCTGCCTCAGGCCATATTAAATTCTTCTAAACTCGAACACGATGAGTTTCAATTTTTGTTTCCACAAGAATCACCATATCACATGCAGCAGATCGGATTATTCTATTGAGCTCCCGACATTTCTCAGTCTTATTAAGTCCACGAACATTCCAACAGATTATTTTCATCAATACTAGATAGATGGAAGAGCATGCGATTTTGGGAGGACACTACCATCCTTTTTCTTATCCTTTGATTTTGCATGGTCCTCTCGCATAATATCTTTACCCTTTAATCCCTTATTCCTATATTTATCCACCTCATCCACAGCTTGCAAATGTTTAAATTTTTGCGTACCTTGAGGCAAGGAGTCCTGAATAGCGGGATGTGTCGAAGAGCGATGAGTTTGGTGAGTTGCAATGTCTTGGTTCCCAAGAGGTTGTTGAAATGAAATTTTCTGATTATCTGAAGGAATGATTCGTGAAGGCGAGGTTGTTATTGGGGAATGAGAACCTTGGGAAGCTCCTGCAGTGAAAGTCTCTGATATAATAGGAAAAGATGGAAGTCCTGACTTGTCTTTCTCTTGTTCGTGTCGCTGCCCCAACGAGTCAGAGTGCTCATTCATCTTCTCCGCCATCATCACTGTTGGCACTGGAGTACCAGTGCTTGGATTAGTGGTAGTGACCCCATTCTGTGGCTCTTGGCGTGGTCGGTAGACCTGTGTGATTTTTTGTGAAGGCTGTTGGCAGGCACCATTTACATGTCCAAAAGATAGACAAACCTTGCATCGTTGTGCTCCCATCAAGATCACGGTAAGAAACATCATTCGGTAGTTCCTCATCAGAATAAACCATTACACAAGCTCTGGCAAAGGTCAATCTCGTTTGCGAAGCTGTTGCCTTATCAATATACAATAGCTGTCCCAGGGTGCTGCAAAGCTTTGCAATAAAACGACGACCCCAGAGATGTAGTGGAAGTCCATGGAAAGAAACCCATATTGGGATAGACTGTAGACTGTCTAACTCCAATCTCACATCAGGTGCCCAGCGTCGTAGTATCATTGGATGACCACGGATAGTCCAAAATCCTTCAAGGACCCGTTGTAAATCTTCTTCAGAATAAAGCCTGCATACAAAGAATCCGGTCTCCAACATATCAAGATCAAATGTTGATATTCCCCATCGAGTTCTGATGTATGAGGATAATGGGAAAAAGGATGTTCTTAGTCCAATAACGTAGCCCACAATTGCCATGGACCATGTCACAATTAGTTCGTCAGAATCAATAGCATCATACACAGCAATCTTCTGATCATCCTGTACTTCTGGAGCAAAAAAATCCAGTCGAAGATCCGGACTTCCCACTGGAGCCTTGAAGAGACTACTCCAAGGCCGAGGATCTCGGGAAATAGGAGCTGGAGGTCGTGATCTAGATCGTGAACGACCTCGGTCCGGGTTCATTGAAGGAGCATCCCGTCGAGAAGAAGAAATCAGCGGTGGAACATCCTGGTGTGAAACCGGCCTAAGCTGCTGGGGAGGAACCAGCGGCTATTGGAGAGGAGCAACCCCATCCCGCTGTGAAGTAACCAGCGGCTGAGGAGCAACCCTCTCCCGCTGTGACTGCTGGAGAGGGGCGTTCTGCTGTGAAGCAACCAACGCAGGCCGCTGGGAAGAAGCCAGCGGAGGAGCATCCCGCTGGAACAGAGGATGCGAAGCAGAGTGCCGCGTCCGGCCGCTCGCATCCATGGCGTCGCTCGCCCTAGAGACCGCCAGCCGCCTAGGGGAGAGGAAGCCACCACCCTGCCCACACTAAGGTCGCAGCCGTCGCCTTTTCCACGCCGATTGCAGAAGCAGCCGTCGCCCTTTCCACGCTGGAGTTGCCGCAGGATCGCATAGCGGCAGTGAACCCAGCCCCAATCGCAGCACAGCCTCCACCGTTTCTCGCCCTAGAGTCCGTCCAGCGCCTGGGGCAGAAGAGCCGCCGCCCTTCCACGCCTGAAATCGCCGATTCCCGACCTGGAATCGCTGATCGCAGGAGCGACCACCGGCCTTCCACACTTGTATTCGCCGCGGGGCGATCGTAGAGGAGAAATCGCCCACGGGAGCAATCGCCCTCCGCAGCCCACTCTTCGGTAAGAGAAGAGGTTGCCGTCCCTAGCGCCAATCGCAAGCGCAAGCGCAAGCAGAGCAGAGCACTCACGTACGCACGCAAGGGAACGCGTTGCGATCGGATTTTCGTGCAGCGTCTCGAAAATCCAAAATACTGGCCATTCACGATGTATTAGCCCATGGTAAGTCGTATGAGCATGGTTTCACGAAAAAATGCGACGGTCATAAAATTTGCGCAGAGTCGAGTTTCGATCGGTTTATCGTGCACCATCTCGGAAATTCAAAATACTGGTCTTTCCCATCTTATTAGCCCATGAGAAGTCATACAAGCATGCTTTCACAAAAAAATACGACGGTCATAAACTTTGCACGAAATTTGTGCAGAGTCGAGTTTCGATCGATTTTTCGTGCACCATCTCGGAAATTCAAAATACTGGCCAATCCCAACGTATTAGCCCATGGTAAGTCATACGAGCACGGTTTCAGGAAAAAATGCGAGGGTCATAAACATTATGAGAAGTCGCGCCCAGAGTCGAGTTTCGATTGGTTTTACGTGCACCATCTCAGAAATTCAAAATATTGGCCATTCACATTGTATTAGCCCATGGTAAGTCGTATGAGCATGGTTTCACCAAAAAATGCGACGGTCATATACTTGGCGCTAATTCGAGTTTCGATCGGTTTTTCGTGCATTATCGCGAAAATTCAAAATACTGGCCATTCATGATTTATTAGCCTATGGTAACTCATATGAGCATGGTTTCATGAAAAAATGCGACGGTCATAAACTTTGCGCAGAGTCGAGTTTCGATCGGTTTTGACGGTTTCGCGAAAAAATGCGACGGTCATAAACATTACGCGAAGTCGCGCCCAGGGTCGAGTTTCGATCGGTTTCACGTACACCGTCTCGAAAATTCAAAATACTGGCCATTCACGATGTATTTGCCCATTGTAAGTCATATGAGCATGGTTTCACGAAAAAACACGAGGGTCATAAACTTTGCTCGAAGTCACTTACTGAGTCGAGTTTCGATCGGTTTTTCATGCACTGTATTTGCCCATGGTAAGTCGTATGAGCTTGGTTTCACGAAAAAATGAGACGGTCATAAATATTGCGCAGTGTCAAGTTTTGATCGATTTTTCGTGGACCGTCTCGGAAATTCAAAATACTAGCAATTCCCGACGTATTATCCCAAGAGAAGTCGTACAAGCACGCTTTCGCGAAAAAATGTGATGGACATTACGCGAAGTCGCGCCCAGAGTCGAGTTTCAATTGGTTTTACGTGCACCATCTCGGAAATCCAAAATACTGGCCAATCACGATGTACTAGCCCATGGTAAGTCGTATGAGCATGGTTTCCCGAAAAAAGGCGACGGTCAAAATAAACATTGCGCAGAGTCGAGTTTCGATCGGTTTTTCGTGCACCATCTCAGAAATTCAAAATACTGGTCTTTCCTGTCTTATTAGCCCATGGGAAGTCGTACAAGCACGCTTTCGTAAAAAAATACGACGGTCATAAACTTTGCGCGAACTTTGCGCAGAGTCGAGTTTCGATCGGTTTTTCATACATCTTCTCGGAAATTCAAAATACTAGCCATTCACGATGTATTAGCCCATGGTAAGTCGGATGAGCATGGTTTCACGAAAAAATGCGACGGTCATAAAATTTGCGCAGAGTCGAGTTTCGATCGTTTTTTTGTGCACCGTCTCAGAAATTCAAAATACTGGTCTTCCCGTCTTATTAGCCCATGAGAAGTCGTACAAGCATGCTTTCGCAAAAAAATCGACGGTCATAAACTTTGCACGAAGTCGCGCGCGAGTCGAGTTTCGATCGGTTTTTCGTGCACCATCTCGGAAATTCAAAATACTGGCCATTAACGATGGACTAGCCGCCCATGGTAAGTCGTCTGAGCTTGGTTTCATGAAAAAATGCGACGGTCATAAACTTTGCGTAGAGTCGAGTTTCGATCGGTTTTTCGTGCACCGACTCGGAAATTCAAAATACTGGTCTTTCCCGTCTTATAAGCCCATGGGAAGTCGTACAAGCACGCTTTCACGAGAAAATGCAACGGTCATAAACATTACCCGAAGTCGCGCCCAGGGTCAATTTTCAATCAGTTTTACGTACACCGTCTCAGAAATTCAAAATACTGGTCTTTCCCATCTTATTAGCCCATGGGAAGTCGTACAAGCTCACTTTCGCAAAAAAATACGACGGTCAAAAACTTTGCTCCAAGTCGCGTGCTGAGTCGAGTTTCGATCGGTTTTTCATGCACCGTCTTAGAAATTAAAAATACTTGTCTTTCCCGTCTTATTAGCCCATGGGAAGTCGTACAAGCATGCTTTCGCAAAAAATACGACGGTCAAAAACATTGCGCAAAGTCGCGCGCTGTGTCGAGTTTCGATTGGTTTTACGTGCACCATCTCAGAAATTCAAAATACTGGCCATTCACGATGTATTAGCCCATGGTAAGTCGTATGAGCTTGGTTTCATGAAAAAACGCAACGGTCATAAACTTTGCGCAGAGTCGAGTTTCGATCGGTTTTTCGTGCACCGTCTCGGAAATTTAAAATACTGGTCTTTCCTGTCTTATTAGCCCATGGGAAGTCGTACAAGCACGCTTTGGTAAAAAAATACGACGGTCATAAACTTTGCGCGAAATTTGTGCAGAGTCGAGTTTCGATCGGTTTTTCGTACATCGTCTCAGAAATTCAAAATACTAGCCATTCACGATGTATTAGCCCATGGTAAGTCGGATGAGCATGGTTTCACGAAAAAATGCGACGGTCATAAAATTTGCGCAGAGTCGAGTTTCGATCGTTTTTTTGTGCACCATCTTGGAAATTCAAAATACTGGTCTTCCCGTCTTATTAGCCCATGAGAAGTCGTACAAGCATGCTTTCGCAAAAAAATCGACGGTCATAAACTTTGCACGAAGTCGCGCGCGAGTCGAGTTTCGATCAGTTTTTCGTGCACCATCTTGGAAATTCAAAATACTGGCCATTGACGATGTATTAGCTCATGGTAAGTCGTATGAGCTTGGTTTCATGAAAAAACGTGACGGTCATAAACTTTGCGCAGAGTCGAGTTTCGATCGGTTTTTCATGCACCGACCCGGAAATTCAAAATACTGGTCTTTCCCGTCTTATAAGCCCATGGGAAGTCGTACAAGCACGCTTTGACGAAAAAATACGACGGTCATAAACATTGCGCGAACTTTGCGCAGAGTCGAGTTTCGATCGGTTTATCGTGCACCGTCTCGGAAATTCAAAATACTGGCCATTAACGATGGATTAGCCGCCCATGGTAAGTCGTCTGAGCTTGGTTTCATGAAAAAATGCGACGGTCACAAACTTTGCGCAGAGTCGAGTTTCGATCGGTTGTTCGTGCACCGACTCGGAAATTCAAAATACTGGTCTTTCCCGTCTTATAAGCCCATGGGAAGTCGTACAAGCACGCTTTCACGAAAAAATGCGACGGTCATAAACATTACGCGAAGTCGCGCCCAGGGTCAAGTTTCAATCAGTTTTACGTACACCGTCTCAGAAATTCAAAATACTGGTCTTTCCCATCTTATTAGCCCATGGGAAGTCGTACAAGCTCACTTTCGCAAAAAAATACGACGGTCAAAAACTTTGCTCCAAGTCGCGTGCTGAGTCTAGTTTCGATCGGTTTTTCATGCACCGTCTCAGAAATTAAAAATACTTGTCTTTCCCATCTTATTAGCCCATGGGAAGTCGTACAAGTACGCTTTCGCAAAAAATACGACGGTCAAAAACATTGCGCGAAGTCGCGCGCTGTGTCGAGTTTCGATTGGTTTTACGTGCACCATCTCGGAAATTCAAAATACTGGCCATTCACGATGTATTAGCCCATGGTAAGTCGTATGAGCAAAGTTTCACGAAAAAACGCGACGGTCATAAACTTTGCGCAGAGTCGAGTTTCGATCGATTTTTCATGCACCGTCTCGGAAATTCAAAATACTGGTCTTTCCCGTCTTATTAGCCCATGGGAAGTCGTACAAGCACGCTTTCGCAAAAAAATACGACGGTCATAAACTTTGCACGAAGTCGAGCGCGAGTCGAGTTTCGATCGGTTTTTCGTGCACCGTCTCGGAAATTCAAAATACTGGCCATTCACGTTGTATTAGCCCATGGTAAGTCGTATGAGCTTGGTTTCACGAAAAAACGCAACGGTCATAAACATTGCACAGAGTCGAGTTTCGATCGGTTTTTCGTGCACCGTCTCGGAAATTCAAAATACTGGTCTTTCCCGTCTTATTAGCCCATGGGAAGTCGTACAAGCACGCTTTCGCAAAAAAATACCACGGTCATAAACTTTGTGCGAACTTTGCGCAAAGTCGAGTTTCGATCGGTTTTTCGTGCACCGTCACAAAAATTCAAAATACTGGCCATTCACGATGTATTAGCCCATGGTAAGTCGTCTGAGAATGGTTTCACGAAAAAATGCGACGGTCATAAACTTTGTGCAGAGTTGAGTTTCGATCGGTTTTTCGTTCACCGACTCGGAAATTCAAAATACTGTTCTTTCCCGTCTTATTAGCCCATGGGAAGTCGTACAAGCACGCTTTCGCAAAAAAATACAACGGTCATAAACTTTGTGCGAAGTCGCGCGCGAGTCAAGTTTCGAACGGTTTTTCGTGCACCATCTCAGAAATTTAAAATACTTGCCATTCACGATGTATTAGCCCATGGTAAGTCGTATGAGCATGGTTTCATGAAAAAACGTGACGGTCATAAAACTTTGCGCAGAGTCGAGTTTCGATCGATTTTTCGTGCACCGTCTCGGAAATTCAAAATACTGGTCTTTCCCATCTTATTAGCCCATGAGAAGTCGTACAAGCATGCTTTCGCAAAAAAATACGACGGTCAGAAACTTTGCACGAAGTCGCGCGCGAGTCGAGTTTCGATCGGTTTTTCGTGCACCATCTCGAAAATTCAAAATACTGGCCATTAACGATGTATTAGCTCATGGTAAGTCGTATGAGCTTGGTTTCACGAGGAAACGCAACGGTCATAAACTTTGCGCAGAGTCGAGTTTCGATCAGTTTTTCGTGCACCGTCTCAGAAATTCAAAATATTGGTCTTTCCCGTCTTATTAGCCGATGGGAAGTCGTACAAGCTCGCTTTCGCAAAAAAATACGACGGTCAAAAACTTTGCTCGAAGTCGCGCGCTGAGTTGAGTGTCACAACATGAACAAAGCTCCAATTCTGATAGAGATTCTTCAGGACTCACGATCATGCATGGAGGAAGAATTGAATATAGAGCACCTAACAAGAAGAGAGAAAGAGATTTTCACAAGATTCAATTTTTTCATTAGTCCATAATCACTCGAATAATGATGAAGATTGTAATGTATTATATGGGGCAAAGCTTATATTTTGTGATGTATCCACAAGTAGTCCAGAACAGTCTACGTATTACATTTTATTATTTATTAACTTCATTGTGCTACTCTTGGAAATGAGTTTGATGAAGTGTGCCCATTTCACCTTCTTTAGGTGGGGTGCAATCTTCTCGATTACACTAAGAGACTTCAGGCTTTAGTCTATGGCTTTTGTAGACAAAGCTTCTTTGTACAAATCTTTTACAAAATACATTATCTTTACTTACAAAAAAAAAGAATTTCGATCATTTTTTCGTGCACCGTCTCAAAAATTGAAAATACTGGCCATTCACGATGTATTAGCCCATGGTAAGTCGTATGAGCATGGTTTCACGAAAAAACGCGACGGTCATAAACATTGCGTAGAGTCGAGTTGCGATTGGTTTTTCGTGCACCGTCTCGGAAATTCAAAATACTAGTCTTTCCCGTCTTATTTAGCCCATGGGTAGTCGTACAAGCACGCTTCCGCAAAAAAATACGACGGTCATAAACTTTGCGCGAACTTTGCGCCGAGTCGAGTTTCGATCGGTTTTTCATGCACTATCTCAGAAATTCAAAATACTGGCCATTCACAATGTATTAGCCCATGGCAAGTCATGTGAGCATGGTTTCACGAAAAAATGCGATGTTCATAAACTTTGCGCAGAGTCGAGTTTCGATAGGTTTTTCGTGCACCATTTCGAAAATTTAAAATACTGGTCTTTCCCCTCTTATTAGCCCATTGGAAGTCGTACAAGCACGCTTTCGCAAAAAATATGACGGACATAAACTTTGCTCGAATTCGCGTGCGAGTCGAGTTTCGATCGGTTTTTCATGCACCGTCTCGGAAATTCAAAATACTGGCCATTCACGATGTATTAGCCCATGGTAAGTCATATGAGCATGGTTTCACGAAAACACGCAACGGTCATAATCTTTGCGCAGAGTCGAGTTTCGATCGGTTTTTCGTGCACCGTCTCAGAAATTCAAAATACTAGTCTTTCCCGTCTTATTAGCCCATGAGAAGTTGTACAAGCATGCTTGCGCAAAAAAATACGACGGTGATAAACTTTGCACGAAATCGCCCGCGAGTCGAGTTTCGATCGATTTTTCGTGCACCGTCTCGGAAATTCAAAATACTGGCCATTCATGATGTATTAGCCCATGGTAAGTCGTATGAGCAAGGTTTCAAGAAAAAATACGACGGTCATAAACGTTGCGCAGAGTCGAGTTTCGATCGATTTTTCGTGCACCGTCTCAGAAATTCAAAATACTGGTCTTTCCCGTCTTATTAGCCCATGAGAAGTCGTACAAGCATGCTTTCGCAAAAAAATACGACGGTCATAAACTTTGCACGAAGTCGCGCGCGAGTCGAGTTTCGATCGGTTTTTCGTGCTCCGTCTCAGAAATTCAAAATACTGGCCATTAGCGATGTATTAGCCCATGGTAAGTCGTATGAGCATGGTTTCACAAAAAAACGCGACGGTCATAAACTTTGCGCATTGTAAAGTTTCGATCAGTTTTTTGTGCACCGACTCAGGAATTCAAAATACTGGTCTTTCCCATCTTATTAGCCCATGAGAAGTCGTACAAGCATGCTTTCGCAAAAAAATACGACGGTCATAAACTTTGCGCGAAGTCTCGCAAGAGTCGAGTTTCGATCGGTTTTTCGTGCACCGTCTCGAAAATTCAAAATACTGGCCATTCACGATGGATGTATTAGCCCATGGTAAGTCATATGAGAATGGTTTCATGAAAAAACGTGACGGTCATAATCTTTACGCAGAGTCAAGTTATGATCGGTTTTTCGTGCAACGTCTCGGAAATTCAAAATACTGGTCTTTCCCGTCTTATTAGCCCATGAGAAGTCGTACAAGCATGCTTTAGCAAAAAAATACGACGATCATAAACTTTGCACGAAGTCACGCGCGAGTCGAGTTTCTCTTGATTTTTCGTGCACCGTCTCAGAAATTCAAAATACTGGCCATTCACGATGTATTAGCCCATGGTAAGTCGTATGGGCATGGTTTCACGAAAAAACGTGACAGTCATAAACTTTGCTCAGAGTCGAGTTTCGATCGGTTTTTCGTGCACCGTCTCGGAAATTCAAAATACTGGTCTTTCCCGTCTTATTAGCCCATGGGAAGTCGTACAGCACGCTTTCGCAAAAAAATATGATGGTCACAAACTTTGCGCAAGCCGCACGCGAGTCGAGTTTCGATCGATTTTTCATGCACTATCTCGGAAATTCAAAATACTGGCCTTTCTCGATGTATTAGCCCATGGTAAGTCGTATGAGCATTTTTTTTTTGGTAAGTAAAGATAATGTATTTTGTAAAAGATTTGTACAAAGAAGCTTTGTCTACACAAGCCATAGACTAAGTCGTATGAGCATGGTTTCATGAAAAAACACGACGGTCATAAACTTTGCGCAGAGTCGAGTTTCGATCGGTTTTTCGTGCACCGTCTCGGAAATTCAAAATACTAGTCTTTCCCGTCTTATTAGCCCATGGGAAGTCGTACAAGCACGCTTTCGCAAAAAAATACGACGGTCATAAACTTTGCACGAAGTCGAGCGCGAGTCGAGTTTCGATCGGTTTTTCGTGCACCGTCTCGGAAATTCAAAATACTGGTCATTCACGTTGTATTAGCCCATGGTAAGTCGTATGAGCTTGGTTTCATGAAAAAATGCAACGGTCATAAACTTTGCGCAGAGTCGAGTTTCGATCGGTTTTTCGTGCACCGTCTCCGAAATTCAAAATACTGGTCTTTCCCGTCTTATTAGCCCATGGGAAGTCGTACAAGCACGCTTTCGCAAAAAAATACCACGGTCATAAACTTTGCGCGAACTTTGCACAAAGTCGAGTTTCGATCGGTTTTCGTGCACCGTCACAAAAATTCAAAATACTGGCCATTCACGATGTATTAGCCCATGGTAAGTCGTCTGAGAATGGTTTCACGAAAAAACGCGACGGTCATAAACTTTGCGCAGAGTTGAGTTTCGATCGGTTTTTCGTTCACCGACTCGGAAATTCAAAATACTGTTCTTTCCCGTCTTATTAGCCCATGGGAAGTCGTACAAGCACGCTTTCGCAAAAAAATACAATGGTCATAAACTTTGTGCGAAGTCGCGCGCGAGTCAAGTTTCGAACGGTTTTTCGTGCACCATCTCAGAAATTTAAAATACTTGCCATTCACGATGTATTAGCCCATGGTAAGTCGTATGAGCATGGTTTCATGAAAAAACGTGACGGTCATAAAACTTTGCGCAGAGTCGAGTTTCGATCGATTTTTCGTGCACCGTCTCGGAAATTCAAAATACTGGTCTTTCCCATCTTATTAGCCCATGAGAAGTCGTACAAGCATGCTTTCGCAAAAAAATACGACGGTCAGAAACATTGCACGAAGTCACGCGCGAGTCGAGTTTCCATCGGTTTTTCGTGCACCATCTCGAAAATTTAAAATACTGGCCATTAATGATGTATTAGCTCATGGTAAGTCGTATGAGCTTGGTTTCACGAGGAAACGCGACGGTCATAAACTTTGCGCAGAGTCGAGTTTCGATCAGTTTTTCGTGCACCGTCTCAGAAATTCAAAATATTGGTCTTTCCCGTCTTATTAGCCCATGGGAAGTCGTACAAGCACGCTTTCGCAAAAAAATACGACGGTCAAAAACTTTGTGCGAAGTCGCGCGCGAGTCAAGTTTCGAACGGTTTTTCGTGCACCATCTCAGAAATTTAAAATACTTGCCATTCACGATGTATTAGCCCATGGTAAGTCGTATGAGCATGGTTTCATGAAAAAACGTGACGGTCATAAAACTTTGCGCAGAGTCGAGTTTCGATCGATTTTTCGTGCACCGTCTCGGAAATTCAAAATACTGGTCTTTCCCGTCTTATTAGCCCATGAGAAGTCGTACAAGCTTGCTTTCGCAAAAAAATACGACGGTCAGAAACTTTGCACGAAGTCGCGCGCGAGTCGAGTTTCGATCGGTTTTTCATGCACCATCTCGAAAATTCAAAATACTGGCCATTAACGATGTATTAGCCCATGGTAAGTCGTATGAGCTTGGTTTCACGAGGAAACGTGACGGTCATAAACTTTGCGCAGAGTCGAGTTTCGATCGGTTTTTTGTGCACCGTCTCGGAAATTCAAAATACTGGTCTTTCCCGTCTTATTAGCCCATGGGAAGTCGTACAGCACGCTTTCGCAAAAAAATACGATGGTCACAAACTTTGCGCAAGCCGCACGCGAGTCGAGTTTCGATCGATTTTTCATGCACTATCTCGGAAATTCAAAATACTGGCCATTCTCGATGTATTAGCCCATGGTAAGTCGTATGAGCATTTTTTTTTTGGTAAGTAAAGATAATGTATTTTGTAAAAGATTTGTACAAAGAAGCTTTGTCTACACAAGCCATAGACTAAGTCGTATGAGCATGGTTTCAAGAAAAAACACGACGGTCATAAACTTTGCGCAGAGTCGAGTTTCGATCGGTTTTTCGTGCACCGTCTCGGAAATTCAAAATACTGGTCTTTCCCGTCTTATTAGCCCATGGGAAGTCGTACAAGCACGCTTTCGCAAAAAAATACGACGGTCATAAACTTTGCACGAAGTCGAGCACGAGTCGAGTTTCGATCGGTTTTTCGTGCACCGTCTCGGAAATTCAAAATACTGGCCATTCAAGTTGTATGGTAAATCGTATGAGCTTGGTTTCATGAAAAAATGCAACGGTCATAAACTTTTCGCAGAGTCGAGTTTCTATCGGTTTTTCGTGCACCGTCTTCGAAATTCAAAATACTGGTCTTTCCCGTCTTATTAGGCCATGGGAAGTCGTACAAGCCCGCTTTCGCAAAAAAATACCACGGTCATAAACTTTGCGCGAACTTTGCACAAAGTCGAGTTTCGATCGGTTTTTCGTGCACCGTCACAAAAATTCAAAATACTGGCCATTCACGATGTATTAGCCCATGGTAAGTCGTCTGAGAATGGTTTCACGAAAAAACGCGACGGTCATAAACTTTGCGCAGAGTTGAGTTTCGATCGGTTTTTCGTTCACCGACTCGGAAATTCAAAATACTGTTCTTTCCCGTCTTATTAGCCTATGGGAAGTCGTACAAGCACGCTTTCGCAAAAAAATACAACGGTCATAAATTTGTGCGAAGTCGCGCGCGAGTCAAGTTTCGAACAGTTTTTCGTGCACCATCTCAGAAATTCAAAATACTTGCCATTCACGATGTATTAGCCCATGGTAAGTCGTATGAGCATGGTTTCATGAAAAAATGTGACGGTCATAAAACTTTGCGCAGAGTAGAGTTTCGATCGATTTTTCGTGCACCGTCTCGGAAATTCAAAATACTGGTCTTTCCCGTCTTATTAGCCCATGAGAAGTCGTACAAGCATGCTTTCGCAAAAAAATACGACGGTCAGAAACTTTGCACGAAGTCGCGCGCGAGTCGAGTTTCGATCGGTTTTTCATGCACCATCTCGAAAATTCAAAATACTGGCCATTAACGATGTATTAGCCCATGGTAAGTCGTATGAGCTTGGTTTCACGAGGAAACGCGACGGTCATTAACTTTGCGCAGAGTCGAGTTTCGATCAGTTTTTCGTGCACCGTCTCAGAAATTCAAAATATTGGTCTTTCCCGTCTTATTAGCCCATGGGAAGTCGTACAAGCTCGCTTTCGCAAAAAAATACGACGGTCAAAAACTTTGCTCGAAGTCGCGCGCTGAGTTGAGTGTCACAACATGAACAAAGCTCCAATTCTGATAGAGTTTCTTCATGACTCACGATCATGCATGGAGCAAGAATTGAATATAGAGCACCTAACAAGAAGAGAGAAAGAGATTTTCACAAGATTCAATTTTTTCATTAGTCCATAATCACTCGAATAATGATGAAGATTGTAATGTATTATATGGGGCAAAGCTTATATTTTGTGATGTATCCACAAGTAGTCCAGAACAGTCTACGTATTGCATTTTATTATTTATTAACTTCATTGTGCTACTCTTGGAAATGAGTTTGATGAAGTGTGCCCATTTCACCTTCTTTAGGTGGGGTGCAATCTTCTCGATTACACTAAGAGACTTCAGGCTTTAGTCTATGGCTTTTGTAGACAAAGCTTCTTTGTACAAATCGTTTACAAAATACATTATCTTTACTTACAAAAAAAAAGAATTTCGATCGGTTTTTCGTGCACCGTCTCAAAAATTCAAAATACTGGCCATTCACGATGTATTAGCCCATGGTAAGTCGTATGAGCATGGTTTCACGAAAAAACGCGACGGTCATAAACTTTGCGCAGAGTCGAGTTGCGATTGGTTTTTCGTGCACCGTCTCGGAAATTCAAAATACTAGTCTTTCCCGTCTTATTTAGCCCATGGGAAGTCGTACAACCACGCTTCCGCAAAAAAATACGACGGTTATAAAATTTGCGCGAACTTTGCGCCGAGTCGAGTTTCGATCGGTTTTTCATGCACTGTCTCGGAAATTCAAAATACTGGCCATTCACAATGTATTAGCCCATGGCAAGTCATGTGAGCATGGTTTCACGAAAAAATGCGATGTTCATAAACTTTGCGCAGAGTCGAGTTTCAATAGGTTTTTCGTGCACCATTTCGAAAATTTAAAATACTGGTCTTTCCCGTCTTATTAGCCCATTGGAAGTCGTACAAGCACGCTTTCGCAAAAAATACGACGGACATAAACTTTGCGCGAATTCGCGTGCGAGTCGAGTTTCGATCGGTTTTTCGTGCACCGTCTCGAAAATTCAAAATACTGGCCATTCACGATGTATTAGCCCATGGTAAGTCATATGAGCATGGTTTCACGAAAACACGCAACGGTCATAATCTTTGCGCAGAGTCGAGTTTCGATCGGTTTTTCGTGCACCGTCTCAGAAATTCAAAATACTGGTCTTTCCCGTCTTATTAGCGCATGACAAGTTGTACAGGCATGCTTGCGCAAAAAAATACGACGGTGATAAACTTTGCACGAAATCGCCCGCGAGTCGAGTTTCGATCGATTTTTCGTGCACCGTCTCGGAAATTCAAAATACTGGCCATTCATGATGTATTAGCCCATGGTAAGTCGTATGAGCAAGGTTTCAAGAAAAAATACGACGGTCATAAACGTTGCGCAGAGTCGAGTTTGGATCGATTTTTCGTGCACCGTCTCAGAAATTCAAAATACTGGTCTTTCCCGTCTTATTAGCCCATGAGAAGTCGTACAAGCATGCTTTCGCAAAAAAATACGAGGGTCATAAACTTTGCACGAAGTCACGCGCGAGTCGAGTTTCGATCGGTTTTTTGTGCTCCGTCTCAGAAATTCAAAATACTGGCCATTAGCGATGTATTAGCCCATGGTAAGTCGTATGAGCATGGTTTCACAAAAAAACGCGACGGTCATAAACTTTTTGCATTGTAAAGTTTCGATCAGTTTTTTGTGCACCGTCTCAGAAATTCAAAATACTGGTCTTTCCCATCTTATTAGCCCATGAGAAGTCGTACAAGCATGCTTTCGCAAAAAAATACGACGGTCATAAACTTTGCGCGAAGTCGCGCGAGAGTCGAGTTTCGATCGGTTTTTCGTGCACCGTCTCGAAAATTCAAAATACTGGCCATTCACGATGTATTAGCCCATGGTAAGTCATATGAGAATGGTTTCATGAAAAAACGCGACGGTCATAATCTTTACGCAGAGTCCAGTTTCGATCGGTTTTTCGTGCAACGTCTCGGAAATTCCAAATACTGGTCTTTCCCGTCTTATTAGCCCATGAGAAGTCGTACAAGCAAGCTTTAGCAAAAAAATACGACGATCATAAACTTTGCACGAAGTCACGCGCGAGTCGAGTTTCTCTCGGTTTTTCGTGCACCGTCTCAGAAATTCAAAATACTGGCCATTCACGATGTATTAGCCCATGGTAAGTCGTATGAGCATGGTTTCACGAAAAAACGCGACAGTCATAAACTTTGCTCAGAGTCGAGTTTCGATCGGTTTTTCTTGCACCGTCTCGGAAATTCAAAATACTGGTCTTTCCCGTCTTATTAGCCCATGGGAAGTCGTACAGCACGCTTTCGCAAAAAAATACGATGGTCACAAACTTTGCGCAAGCCGCACGCGAGTCGAGTTTCGATCGGTTTTTCATGCACTATCTCGGAAATTCAAAATACTGGCCATTCTCGATGTATTAGCCCATGGTAAGTCGTATGAGCATTTTTTTTTTGGTAAGTAAAGATAATGTATTTTGTAAAAGATTTGTACAAAGAAGCTTTGTCTACACAAGCCATAGACTAAGTCGTATGAGCATGGTTTCATGAAAAAACACGACGGTCATAAACTTTACGCAGAGTCACGTTTCGATCGGTTTCTCGTGCACCGTCTCTAAATTCAAAATACTGGCCTTTCCCGTCTTATTAGCCCATGGGAAGTCGTACAAGCACGCTTTCGCAAAAAATACAACGGTCATCAACATTGCACGAAGTCGCGCGCGAGTCGAGTTTCGATCGGTTTTTCGTGCACCGTCTCGGAAATTCAAAATACTGGCCATTCACGGTGTATTAGCCATGGTAAGTCGTATGAACATGGTTTCACGAAAAAACGCGATGGTCATAATCTTTGCACAGTGTCGAGTTTCGATCGGTTTCTCATGCACCGTCTCGAAAATTCAAAATACTGGTCTTTCCTGTCTTATTAGCCCATGAAAAGACGTCAAAGCTCGCTTTCCCAAAAAAATACGACGGTCAAAAACTTTGCTCGAAGTCGCGCGCTGAGTCGAGTTTCGATCGGTTTTTCATGCACTGTCTCAGAAATTCAAAATACTGGTCTCTCCCATCTTATTAGCCCATGGGAAGTCGTACAAGCACCCTTTCGCAAAAAAATACGACGGTCATAAACTTTGCGCGAACTTTGCGCTGAGTCGAGTTTCGATCGGTTTTTCATGCACTGTCTTGGAAATTCAAAATACTGGCCATTCACAATGTATTAGCCCATGGTAAGTCTTGTGAGCATGGTTTCACGAAAAAATGCGACGGCCATAAACTTTGTGTAGAGTCGAGTTTCAATCGATTTTTCGTGCACCGTCTCAGAAATTCAAAATACTGGTCTTTCCCGTCTTATTAGCCCATGGAAAGTCATACAAGCATGCTTTTGCAAAAAAATATGACGGTCATAAACTTTGCGCGAAGTCGCGGGCGAGTCGAGTTTCGATCGGTTTTTCGTGCACCGTCTCGAAAATTCAAAATACTGGCAATTCACAATGTATTAGCCTATGGTAAGTCGTATGAGCATGGTTTCACAAAAAAAAGCGACGGTCATAAACTTTGCGCAGAGTCGAGATTCGATCGGTTTTTCATGCACCGTCTCGGAAATTCAAAATACGGGTCTTTCCCGTCTTATTAGCCCATGGGAAGTTGTACAAGCTTGCTTTCGCAAAAAAATACGACGGTCAAAAACATTGCTCGAAGTCGCGCGCTGAGTCGAGTTTCGATCGATTTTTCGTGCACTGTCTCAGAAATGCAAAATACTGGTCTTCCCCATCTTATTCGCCCAAGGGAAGTCATACAAGCACGCTTTTGCAAAAAAATTCGACGGTCATAAACTTTGCGCGAACTTTGCGCTAAGTCGAGTTTCGATCGGTTTTTCATGCACTGTCTCGGAAATTCAAAATACTGGCCATTCACGATGTATTAGCCCATGGTAAGTCATGTGAGCATGGTTTCACGAAAAAATGTGACGGTCATAAACTTTGCGCAGAGTCGAGTTTCGATCGATTTTTCGTGCACCGTCTCAGAAATTCAAAATACTGGTCTTTCCCGTCTTATTAGCCCATGGGAAGTCATACAAGCACGCTTTCGCAAAAAAATACGACGGTTATAAACTTTGCGCGAAGTTGCGCGCGAGTCAAGTTTCGATCGGTTTTTCGTGCACCGTCTCGAAAATTCAAAATACTGGCCATTCACGATGTATTAGCCCATGGTAAGTCGTATGAGCATGGTTTCACGAAAAAACGCGACGGTCATAAACTTTGCGCAGAGTCAAGATTCGATCGGTTTTTCATGCACCGTCTCGAAAATTCAAAATACTGGTCTTTCCTATCTTATTATCCCATTGGAAGTCGTACAAGCTCGCTTTCGGAAAAAAATACGACGGTCAAAAACTTTGCTCGAAGTCACGCGCTGAGTCGAGTTTCGATCGGTTTTTCGTGCACCGTCTCAGAAATTCAAAATACTGGTCTTTCCCGTCTTATTAGCCCATGGGAAGTCGTAAAAGCACACATTCATAAAAAAATACGACGGTCATAAACTTTGCTCGAAGTCGCGCGCTGAGTCGAGTTTCGATCGGTTTTAAATGCACTGTCTCGGAAATTCAAAATACTGGCCATTCACGATGTATTAGCCCATGTTAAGTCGTATGAGCATGGTTTCACGAAAAATGCGACGATCATAATCTTTCACTGCAGGAGCTTCCCATGGTTCTCACTCCCCAATAACAACCTCGCCTTCACGAATCATTCTTCAGATAATCAGGAAATTTCATTTCAACAACATCTTGGGAACCAAGACATTGCAACTCACCAAACTCATCGCTCTTCGACACATCCCGCTATTCAGGACTCCTTGCCTCAAGGTACGTAAAAATTTAAACATTTGCAAGCTGTGGATGAGGTGGATAAATATAGAAATAAAGGATTAAAGGATAAAGATATTATGCGAGAGGACCATGCAAAATCAAAGGATAAGAAAAAGGGTAAAGATATTATGCGAGAGGCTGTTTCCAATGGCAAAATTAAGGTACCATATTATGGTTCTGTTTATATCTCTCACATAACATTTGCTGATGACCTTATTATCTTCCTTCGAGATGATCCAGTTTCTATGAGTAATCTAGCAGATATTCTTAATGAATTTGGTAAAGTTTCTGGTCTTAAGCTAAACCATGCAAAGAGCAAAGTATATGTGGGTGCTTGCATTAACAATAAGGATCATATTGCTCAAACATTGGGAGTTGCTGAAGGAGATTTACCGGTTCCTTACTTGGGTCTCCTACTTATATACACTGGAATCAACAAAGTCTCCTGTCAGCCTATCCTACAAAAATTTAGAACAGAATTTCCTCTTGGAAAAATAGGTTTCTTTCTAAAGCTGGACGACTTAAACTTATTCGATCTGTGTTGATCTCTTATTCTATTTATTGGTCTCATGCATTCCTTCTACCTGTCGGGCTTCTCCATGATATTGATAAATTACTTATAAACTTCTTTTGGAATGGCACAGATGGTAAGGCAATGCACATGGTGAATTGGGACAACATTTGCAAACCGAAGGATGAAGGGGGGCTGAATCTTCGACATATTAGAGATTGGAATAAAGCTTGTTTGGTAAAGCAATTATGGGATATTTTACAAAACAAGTCTTCCTTATGGTCACAATGGGTTTTTGCAAGGTACCTAACCAAGGAATCAATCTAGGAAGCATCTGCACAAACATCTCATTCTGCTGCTTGGAAAGGAATTCTGAAGGCAAGGCGATGGCTACGTAACAATATTTCTTATGTGATTTCTTATGGAACCAATATTAATATGTGGTATGATCCTTGGGTGAATGAGAAAAGTATATTTCAGATATTTGGTGATAGAGTACGACAGGATCTGTGGGCTCCCAAAGACTAGACGGTTTCTGAATTCATTAACAATGGTACATGGTGTCTTCCCAACCCTACCTCCCCTGACATGTTATTACT
The DNA here is from genome assembly GCA_029747655.1 of Ensete ventricosum. Lineage (NCBI taxonomy): Eukaryota > Viridiplantae > Streptophyta > Magnoliopsida > Zingiberales > Musaceae > Ensete > Ensete ventricosum. Next base: position 42,595,568 of record JAQQAF010000003.1, read on the forward strand.
TTGGCCGACTATTAGGGCTATTCCAATCAAGAACAACTCTTCAGATATGCTTATTTGGCTTCATGATAATGGTAAATTTAGTGCTACATCTGCATGGAACTAAATTAGACGACGAAACAACAAGTGGATCCCAAGTAGTTGGACACAGGATAGTCCATGCTCACAGCGACATTCCTTAGGTACATGGCAGGCCCTTCTCGGCAAACTTCCTACGATGGACAATATGCAGCGAAGAGGTATTTATATTGTAAATCGGTGCTCTTTGTGTATGCAAAAGGAAGAAAGTGTTGACCATCTCTACTTTGCTTGTGATTATTCATCTTAGATATGGAAGGAGATCTTGAAGCGATTTGATCTTCGAAGGCTACCACGGCCAAACTTGCATCATGAATTAGAAATGTTTATGCAAAGCTTCTCAAGAAAAGGGCCTCTTACACAACTAGCAAGAATTATATTCAGATGTGCTATTTGGTGGATTTGGAAGGAGAGGTGTGGCAGAATTTTTGAGTGTCACAACATGAACAAAGCTCAAATTCTGATAGAGATTCCTCAGGACTCACGATCATGCATGGAGCAAGAATTGAATACAGAGCACCTAACAAGAAGAGAGAAAGAGATTTTCACAAGATTCAATTTTTTCCATTAGTCAATAATCACTCGAATAATGATGAAGATTATAATGTATTATATGGGGCAAAGCTTATATTTTGTGATGTATCCACAAGTATTCCAGAACAGTCTAGCTATTGTATTTTATTATTTATTAACTTCATTGTGCTACTCTTGGAGATGAGTTTGATGAAGCGTGCCCATTTCACCTTCTTTAGGTGGGGTGCAATCTTCTCTAATACACTAAGATACTTCAGGCTTTAGTCTATGGCTTGTGTAGACAAAGCTTCTTTGTACAAATCTTTTACAAAATACATTATCTTTACTTACCAAAAAAAAAAAAGCAGCAGAATGAGATGTTTTTGCAGATGCTTCCCAGATTGATTCCTTGGTTAGGTACCTAGCAAAAACTCATTGTGACCATAAGGAAATTCTAAATACTGGTCATTCACGATGTATTAGCCCATGGTAAGTCGTATGAGCATGGTTTCACTAAAAAATACGATGGTAATAAACATTCCGCAGAGTTGAGTTTCGATCGGTTTTTCGTGCACCGTCTAGGAAATTCAAAATACTGGACTTTCCTGTCTTATTAGCCCATGGGAAGTCATACAAGCACGCTTTCGCAAAAAAATACGACGGTCATAAACTTTGCTCGAATTCGCGCGCTGAGTCGAGTTTTGTTCGGTTTTTCATGCACTGTCTCGGAAATTCAAAATACTGGCCATTCATGATGTATTAGCCCATGGTAAGTCGTATGAGCATGGTTTCATGAAAAAATGCGACGGTCATGAACTTTGCGAAGAGTCGAGTTTCGATTGGTTTTTCGTGCACCATCTCGGAAATTCAATATACTGGTCTTTCCCGTCTTATTAGCCCATCAGAAGTCATACAAGCATGCTTTCGCAAAAAAATACAACGGTCATAAACTTTGCACGAAGTCGCACGCAAGTCGAGTTTCGATCGGTTTTTCGTGCACCATCTCGAAAATTCAAAATACCGGCCATTAACGATGTATTAGCCCATGGTAAGTCGTATGAGCTTGGTTTCACGAAAAAACATGACGGTCATAAACTTTGCGCAGAGTCGAGTTTCGATCAGTTTTTCGTGCACCGTCTCAGAAATTCAAAATACTGGTTTTTCCTATCTTATTAGCCCATGGGAAGTCGTACAGCACGCTTTCGCAAAAAAATACGATGGTCACAAACTTTGCGCAAGCCGCACGCGAGTCGAGTTTCGATCGATTTTTCATGCACTATCTCGGAAATTCAAAATACTGGCCATTCTCGATGTATTAGCCCATGGTAAGTCGTTTGAGCATTTTTTTTTTGGTAAGTAAAGATAATGTATTTTGTAAAAGATTTGTACAAAGAAGCTTTGTCTACACAAGCCATAGACTAAGTCGTATGAGCATGGTTTCGTGAAAAAACACGACGGTCATAAACTTTGCGCAGAGTCAAGTTTCGATCGGTTTTTCATGCACCGTCTCGGAAATTCAAAATACTGGTCTTTCCCGTCTTATTAGTCCATGGGAAGTCGTACAAGCACGCTTTCGCAAAAAAATACGACGGTCATAAACTTTGCACGAAGTCGAGCGCGAGTCGAGTTTCGATCGGTTTTTCGTGCACCGTCTCGGAAATTCAAAATACTGGCCATTCACGTTGTATGGTAAGTCGTATGAGCTTGGTTTCATGAAAAAATGCAACGGTCATAAACTTTGCGCAGAGTCGAGTTTCTATCGGTTTTTCGTGCACCGTCTTCGAAATTCAAAATACTGGTCTTTCCCGTCTTATTAGGCCATGGGAAGTCGTACAAGCACGCTTTCGCAAAAAAATACCACGGTCATAAACTTTGCGCGAACTTTGCACAAAGTCGAGTTTCGATCGGTTTTTCGTGCACCGTCACAAAAATTCAAAATACTGGCCATTCACGATGTATTAGCCCATGGTAAGTCGTCTGAGAATGGTTTCACGAAAAAACGCGACGGTCATAAACTTTGCGCAGAGTTGAGTTTCGATCGGTTTTTCGTTCACCGACTCGGAAATTCAAAATACTGTTCTTTCCCGTCTTATTAGCCTATGGGAAGTCGTACAAGCACGCTTTCGCAAAAAAATACAATGGTCATAAACTTTGTGCGAAGTCGCGCGCGAGTCAAGTTTCGAACAGTTTTTCGTGCACCATCTCAGAAATTCAAAATACTTACCATGGGCTACATGGTAAGTCGTATGAGCATGGTTTCATGAAAAAATGTGACGGTCATAAAACTTTGCGCAGAGTCGAGTTTCGATCGATTTTTCGTGCACCGTCTCGGAAATTCAAAATACTGGTCTTTCCCGTCTTATTAGCCCATGAGAAGTCGTACAAGCATGCTTTCGCAAAAAAATACGACGGTCAGAAACTTTGCACGAAGTCGCGCGCGAGTCGAGTTTCGATCGGTTTTTCATGCACCATCTCGAAAATTCAAAATACTGGCCATTAACGATGTATTAGCCCATGGTAAGTCGTATGAGCTTGGTTTCACGAGGAAACGCGACGGTCATAAACTTTGCGCAGAGTCGAGTTTCGATCAGTTTTTCGTGCACCGTCTCAGAAATTCAAAATATTGGTCTTTCCCGTCTTATTAGCCCATGGGAAGTCGTACATGCTCGCTTTCGCAAAAAAATACGACGATCAAAAACTTTGCTCGAAGTCGCGCGCTGAGTTGAGTGTCACAACATGAACAAAGCTCCAATTCTGATAGAGTTTCTTCATGACTCACGATCATGCATGGAGCAAGAATTGAATATAGAGCACCTAACAAGAAGAGAGAAAGAGATTTTCACAAGATTCAATTTTTTCATTAGTCCATAATCACTCGAATAATGATGAAGATTGTAATGTATTATATGGGGCAAAGCTTATATTTTGTGATGTATCCACAAGTAGTCCAAAACAGTCTACGTATTGCATTTTATTATTTATTAACTTCATTGTGCTACTCTTGGAAATGAGTTTGATGAAGTGTGCCCATTTCACCTTCTTTAGGTGGGGTGCAATCTTCTCGATTACACTAAGAGACTTCAGGCTTTAGTCTATGGCTTTTGTAGACAAAGCTTCTTTGTACAAATCTTTTACAAAATACATTATCTTTACTTACAAAAAAAAAGAATTTCGATCGGTTTTTCGTGCACCGTCTCAAAAATTCAAAATACTGGCCATTCACGATGTATTAGCCCATGGTAAGTCGTATGAGCATGGTTTCACGAAAAAACGCGACGGTCATAAACTTTGCACAGAGTCGAGTTGCGATTGGTTTTTCGTGCACCGTCTCGGAAATTCAAAATACTAGTCTTTCCCGTCTTATTTAGCCCATGGGAAGTCGTACAACCACGCTTCCGCAAAAAAATACGACGTTTATAAACTTTGCGCGAACTTTGCGCCGAGTCGAGTTTCGATCGGTTTTTCATGCACTGTCTCGGAAATTCAAAATACTGGCCATTCACAATGTATTAGCCCATGGCAAGTCATGTGAGCATGGTTTCACGAAAAAATGCGATGTTCATAAACTTTGCGCAGAGTCGAGTTTCGATAGGTTTTTCGTGCACCATTTCGAAAATTTAAAATACTGGTCTTTCCCGTCTTATTAGCCCATTGGAAGTCGTACAAGCACGCTTTCGCAAAAAATACGACGGACATAAACTTTGCGCGAATTCGCGTGCGAGTCGAGTTTCGATCGGTTTTTCGTGCACCGTCTCGAAAATTCAAAATACTGGCCATTCACGATGTATTAGCCCATGGTAAGTCATATGAGCATGGTTTCACGAAAACACGCAACGGTCATAATCTTTGCGCAGAGTCGAGTTTCGATCGGTTTTTCGTGCACCGTCTCAGAAATTCAAAATACTGGTCTTTCCCGTCTTATTAGCTCATGACAAGTTGTACAAGCATGCTTGCGCAAAAAAATACGACGGTGATAAACTTTGCACGAAATCGCCCGCAAGTCGAGTTTCGATCGATTTTTCGTGCACCGTCTCGGAAATTCAAAATACTTGCCATTCATGAAGTATTAGCCCATGGTAAGTCGTATGAGCAAGGTTTCAAGAAAAAATACGACGGTCATAAACGTTGCGCAGAGTCGAGTTTCGATCGATTTTTTGTGCACCGTCTCAGAAATTCAAAATACTGGTCTTTCCCGTCTTATTAGCCCATGAGAAGTCGTACAAGCATGCTTTCGCAAAAAAATACGAGGGTCATAAACTTTGCACGAAGTCACGCGCGAGTCGAGTTTCGATCGGTTTTTTGTGCTCCGTCTCAGAAATTCAAAATACTGGCCATTAGCGATGTATTAGCCCATGGTAAGTCGTATGAGCATGGTTTCACAAAAAAATGCGACGGTCATAAACTTTTTGCATTGTAAAGTTTCGATCAGTTTTTTGTGCACCGTCTCAGAAATTCAAAATACTGGTCTTTCCCATCTTATTAGCCCATGAGAAGTCGTACAAGCATGCTTTCGCAAAAAAATACGACGGTCATAAACTTTGCGCGAAGTCGCGCGAGAGTCGAGTTTCGATCGGTTTTTCGTGCACCGTCTCGAAAATTCAAAATACTGGCCATTCACGATGTATTAGCCCATGGTAAGTCATATGAGAATGGTTTCATGAAAAAACGCGACGGTCATAATCTTTACGCAGAGTCCAGTTTCGATCGGTTTTTCGTGCAACGTCTCGGAAATTCAAAATACTGGTCTTTCCCGTCTTATTAGCCCATGAGAAGTCGTACAAGCAAGCTTTAGCAAAAAAATACGACGATCATAAACTTTGCACGAAGTCACGCGCGAGTCGAGTTTCTCTCGGTTTTTCGTGCACCGTCTCAGAAATTCAAAATACTGGCCATTCACGATGTATTAGCCCATGGTAAGTCGTATGAGCATGGTTTCACGAAAAAACGCGACAGTCATAAACTTTGCTCAGAGTCGAGTTTCGATCGGTTTTTCGTGCACCGTCTCAGAAATTCAAAATACTGGTCTTTCCCGTCTTATTAGCCCATGGGAAGTCGTACAGCACGCTTTCGCAAAAAAATACGATGGTCACAAACTTTGCGCAAGCCGCACGCGAGTCGAGTTTCGATCGGTTTTTCATGCACTATCTCGGAAATTCAAAATACTGGCCATTCTCGATGTATTAGCCCATGGTAAGTCGTATGAGCATTTTTTTTTTGGTAAGTAAAGATAATGTATTTTGTAAAAGATTTGTACAAAGAAGCTTTGTCTACACAAGCCATAGACTAAGTCGTATGAGCATGGTTTCATGAAAAAACACGACGGTCATAAACTTTACGCAGAGTCACGTTTCGATCGGTTTCTCGTGCACCGTCTCTAAATTCAAAATACTGGCCTTTCCCGTCTTATTAGCCCATGGGAAGTCGTACAAGCACGCTTTCGCAAAAAATACAACGGTCATCAACATTGCACGAAGTCGCGCGCGAGTCGAGTTTCGATCGGTTTTTCGTGCACCGTCTCGGAAATTCAAAATACTGGCCATTCACGGTGTATTAGCCATGGTAAGTCGTATGAACATGGTTTCACGAAAAAACGCGATGGTCATAATCTTTGCACAGTGTCGAGTTTCTCATGCACCGTCTCGAAAATTCAAAATACTGGTCTTTCCTGTCTTATTAGCCCATGAAAAGACGTCAAAGCTCGCTTTCCCAAAAAAATACGACGGTCAAAAACTTTGCTCGAAGTCGCGCGCTGAGTCGAGTTTCGATCGGTTTTTCGTGCACTGTCTCAGAAATTCAAAATACTGGTCTCTCCCATCTTATTGGCCCATGGGAAGTCGTACAAGCACCCTTTCGCAAAAAAATACGACGGTCATAAACTTTGCGCGAACTTTGCGCTGAGTCGAGTTTCGATCGGTTTTTCATGCACTGTCTTGGAAATTCAAAATACTGGCCATTCACAATGTATTAGCCCATGGTAAGTCTTGTGAGCATGGTTTCACGAAAAAATGCGACGGTCATAAACTTTGTGTAGAGTCGAGTTTCAATCGATTTTTCGTGCACCGTCTCAGAAATTCAAAATACTAGTCTTTCCCGTCTTATTAGCCCATGGAAAGTCGTACAAGCATGCTTTTGCAAAAAAATATGACGATCATAAACTTTGCGCGAAGTCGCGGGCGAGTCGAGTTTCGATCGGTTTTTCGTGCACCGTCTCGAAAATTCAAAATACTGGCAATTCACAATGTATTAGCCTATGGTAAGTCGTATGAGCATGGTTTCACAAAAAAAAGCGACGGTCATAAACTTTGCGCAGAGTCGAGATTCGATCGGTTTTTCAATCACCGTCTCGGAAATTCAAAATACTGGTCTTTCCCGTCTTATTAGCCCATGGGAAGTTGTACAAGCTTGCTTTCGCAAAAAAATACGACGGTCAAAAACATTGCTCGAAGTCGCGCGCTGAGTCGAGTTTCGATCGATTTTTCGTGCACTGTCTCAGAAATGCAAAATACTGGTCTTCCCCATCTTATTCGCCCAAGGGAAGTCGTAGAAGCACGCTTTTGCAAAAAAATTCGACGGTCATAAACTTTGCGCGAACTTTGCGCTAAGTCGAGTTTCGATCGGTTTTTCATGCACTGTCTCGGAAATTCAAAATACTGGCCATTCACGATGTATTAGCCCATGGTAAGTCATGTGAGCATGGTTTCACGAAAAAATGCGACGGTCATAAACTTTGCGCAGAGTCGAGTTTCGATCGATTTTTCGTGCACCGTCTCAGAAATTCAAAATACTGGTCTTTCCCGTCTTATTAGCCCATGGGAAGTCATACAAGCACGCTTTCGCAAAAAAATACGACGGTCATAAACTTTGCGCGAAGTCGCGCGCGAGTCAAGTTTCGATCGGTTTTTCGTGCACCGTCTCGAAAATTCAAAATACTGGCCATTCACGATGTATTAGCCCATGGTAAGTCGTATGAGCATGGTTTCACGAAAAAACGCGACGGTCATAAACTTTGCGCAGAGTCAAGATTCGGTCGGTTTTTCATGCACCGTCTCGAAAATTCAAAATACTGGTCTTTCCTATCTTATTATCCCATTGGAAGTCGTACAAGCTCGCTTTCGGAAAAAAATACGACGGTCAAAAACTTTGCTCGAAGTCACGCGCTGAGTCGAGTTTCGATCGGTTTTTCGTGCACCGTCTCAGAAATTCAAAATACTGGTCTTTCCCGTCTTATTAGCCCATGGGAAGTCGTAAAAGCACACATTCATAAAAAAATACGACGGTCATAAACTTTGCTCGAAGTCGCGCGCTGAGTCGAGTTTCGATCGGTTTTAAATGCACTGTCTCGGAAATTCAAAATACTGGCCATTCACGATGTATTAGCCCATGTTAAGTCGTATGAGCATGGTTTCACGAAAAATGCGACGATCATAATCTTTCACTGCAGGAGCTTCCCATGGTTCTCACTCCCCAATAACAACCTCGCCTTCACGAATCATTCTTCAGATAATCAGGAAATTTCATTTCAACAACATCTTGGGAACCAAGACATTGCAACTCACCAAACTCATCGCTCTTCGACACATCCCGCTATTCAGGACTCCTTGCCTCAAGGTACGTAAAAATTTAAACATTTGCAAGCTGTGGATGAGGTGGATAAATATAGAAATAAAGGATTAAAGGATAAAGATATTATGCGAGAGGACCATGCAAAATCAAAGGATAAGAAAAAGGGTAAAGATATTATGCGAGAGGCTGTTTCCAATGGCAAAATTAAGGTACCATATTATGGTTCTGTTTATATCTCTCACATAACATTTGCTGATGACCTTATTATCTTCCTTCGAGATGATCCAATTTCTATGAGTAATCTAGGAGATATTCTTAATGAATTTGGTAAAGTTTCTGGTCTTAAGCTAAACCATGCAAAGAGCAAAGTATATGTGGGTGCTTGCATTAACAATAAGGATCATATTGCTCAAACATTGGGAGTTGCTGAAGGAAATTTACCGGTTCCTTACTTGGGTCTCCTACTTATATACACTGGAATCAACAAAGTCTCCTGTCAGCCTATCCTACAAAAAATTAAGAACAGAATTTCCTCTTGGAAAAATAGGTTTCTTTCTAAAGCTGGACGACTTGAACTTATTCGATCTGTGTTGATCTCTTATTCTATTTATTGGTCTCATGCATTCCTTCTACCTGTCGGGCTTCTCCATGATATTGATAAATTACTTATAAACTTCTTTTCTAATGGCACAGATGGTAAGGCAATGTACATGGTGAATTGGGACAACATTTGCAAACCGAAGGATGAAGGGGGGCTGAATCTTCGACATATTAGAGATTGGAATAAAGCTTGTTTGGTAAAGCAATTATGGGATATTTTACAAAACAAGTCTTCCTTATGGTCACAATGGGTTTTTGCAAGGTACCTAACCAAGGAATCAATCTAGGAAGCATCTGCACAAACATCTCATTCTGCTGCTTGGAAAGGAATTCTGAAGGCAAGGCGATGGCTACGTAACAATATTTCTTATGTGATTTCTTATGGAACCAATATTAATATGTGGTATGATCCTTGGGTGAATGAGAAAAGTATATTTCAGATATTTGGTGATAGAGTACGACAGGATCTGTGGGCTCCCAAAGACTAGAAGGTTTCTGAATTCATTAACAATGGTACATGGTGTCTTCCCAACCCAACCTCCCCTGACATGTTATTACTTTGGCCGACTATTAGGGCTATTCCAATCAAGAACAACTCTTCAGATATGCTTATTTGGCTTCATGATAATGGTAAATTTAGTGCTACATATGCATGGAACAAAATTAGACGACGAAACAACAAGTGGATCCCAAGTAGTTGGACACAGGATAGTCCATGCTCACAGCGACATTCCTTATGTACATGGCAGGCCCTTCTCGGCAAACTTCCTACGATGGACAATATGCAGCGAAGAGGTATTTATATTGTAAATCGGTGCTCTTTGTGTATGCAAAAGGAAGAAAGTGTTGACCATCTCTACTTTGCTTGTGATTATTCATCTTAGATATGGAAGGAGATCTTGAAGCGATTTGATCTTCGAAGGCTACCACGGCCAAACTTGCATCATGAATTAGAAATGTTTATGCAAAGCTTCTCAAGAAAAGGGCCTCTTACACAACTAGCAAGAATTATATTCAGATGTGCTATTTGGTGGATTTGGAAGGAGAGGTGTGGCAGAATTTTTGAGTGTCACAACATGAACAAAGCTCAAATTCTGATAGAGATTCCTCAGGACTCACGATCATGCATGGAGCAAGAATTGAATACAGAGCACCTAACAAGAAGAGAGAAAGAGATTTTCACAAGATTCAATTTTTTCCATTAGTCAATAATCACTCGAATAATGATGAAGATTATAATGTATTATATGGGGCAAAGCTTATATTTTGTGATGTATCCACAAGTATTCCAGAACAGTCTAGCTATTGTATTTTATTATTTATTAACTTCATTGTGCTACTCTTGGAGATGAGTTTGATGAAGCGTGCCCATTTCACCTTCTTTAGGTGGGGTGCAATCTTCTCTAATACACTAAGATACTTCAGGCTTTAGTCTATGGCTTGTGTAGACAAAGCTTCTTTGTACAAATCTTTTACAAAATACATTATCTTTACTTACCAAAAAAAAAAAAGCAGCAGAATGAGATGTTTTTGCAGATGCTTCCCAGATTGATTCCTTGGTTAGGTACCTAGCAAAAACTCATTGTGACCATAAGGAAATTCTAAATACTGGTCATTCACGATGTATTAGCCCATGGTAAGTCGTATGAGCATGGTTTCACTAAAAAATACGATGGTAATAAACATTCCGCAGAGTTGAGTTTCGATCGGTTTTTCGTGCACCGTCTAGGAAATTCAAAATACTGGACTTTCCTGTCTTATTAGCCCATGGGAAGTCATACAAGCACGCTTTCGCAAAAAAATACGACGGTCATAAACTTTGCTCGAATTCGCGCGCTGAGTCGAGTTTTGTTCGGTTTTTCATGCACTGTCTCGGAAATTCAAAATACTGGCCATTCATGATGTATTAGCCCATGGTAAGTCGTATGAGCATGGTTTCATGAAAAAATGCGACGGTCATGAACTTTGCGAAGAGTCGAGTTTCGATTGGTTTTTCGTGCACCATCTCGGAAATTCAATATATTGGTCTTTCCCGTCTTATTAGCCCATCAGAAGTCATACAAGCATGCTTTCGCAAAAAAATACAACGGTCATAAACTTTGCACGAAGTCGCACGCGAGTCGAGTTTCGATCGGTTTTTCGTGCACCATCTCGAAAATTCAAAATACCGGCCATTAACGATGTATTAGCCCATGGTAAGTCGTATGAGCTTGGTTTCACGAAAAAACATGACGGTCATAAACTTTGCGCAGAGTCGAGTTTCGATCAGTTTTTCGTGCACCGTCTCAGAAATTCAAAATACTGGTTTTTCCTATCTTATTAGCCCATGGGAAGTCGTACAGCACGCTTTCGCAAAAAAATACGATGGTCACAAACTTTGCGCAAGCCGCACGCGAGTCGAGTTTCGATCGATTTTTCATGCACTATCTCGGAAATTCAAAATACTGGCCATTCTCGATGTATTAGCCCATGGTAAGTCGTTTGAGCATTTTTTTTTTGGTAAGTAAAGATAATGTATTTTGTAAAAGATTTGTACAAAGAAGCTTTGTCTACACAAGCCATAGACTAAGTCGTATGAGCATGGTTTCGTGAAAAAACACGACGGTCATAAACTTTGCGCAGAGTCGAGTTTCGATCGGTTTTTCATGCACCGTCTCGGAAATTCAAAATACTGGTCTTTCCCGTCTTATTAGTCCATGGGAAGTCGTACAAGCACGCTTTCGCAAAAAAATACGACGGTCATAAACTTTGCACGAAGTCGAGCGCGAGTCGAGTTTCGATCGGTTTTTCGTGCACCGTCTCGGAAATTCAAAATACTGGCCATTCACGTTGTATGGTAAGTCGTATGAGCTTGGTTTCATGAAAAAATGCAACGGTCATAAACTTTGCGCAGAGTCGAGTTTCTATCGGTTTTTCGTGCACCGTCTTCGAAATTCAAAATACTGGTCTTTCCCGTCTTATTAGGCCATGGGAAGTCGTACAAGCACGCTTTCGCAAAAAAATACCACGGTCATAAACTTTGCGCGAACTTTGCACAAAGTCGAGTTTCGATCGGTTTTTCGTGCACCGTCACAAAAATTCAAAATACTGGCCATTCACGATGTATTAGCCCATGGTAAGTCGTCTGAGAATGGTTTCACGAAAAAACGCGACGGTCATAAACTTTGCGCAGAGTTGAGTTTCGATCGGTTTTTCGTTCACCGACTCGGAAATTCAAAATACTGTTCTTTCCCGTCTTATTAGCCTATGGGAAGTCGTACAAGCACGCTTTCGCAAAAAAATACAATGGTCATAAACTTTGTGCGAAGTCGCGCGCGAGTCAAGTTTCGAACAGTTTTTCGTGCACCATCTCAGAAATTCAAAATACTTACCATGGGCTACATGGTAAGTCGTATGAGCATGGTTTCATGAAAAAATGTGACGGTCATAAAACTTTGCGCAGAGTCGAGTTTCGATCGATTTTTCGTGCACCGTCTCGGAAATTCAAAATACTGGTCTTTCCCGTCTTATTAGCCCATGAGAAGTCGTACAAGCATGCTTTCGCAAAAAAATACGACGGTCAGAAACTTTGTACGAAGTCGCGCGCGAGTCGAGTTTCGATCGGTTTTTCATGCACCATCTCGAAAATTCAAAATACTGGCCATTAACGATGTATTAGCCCATGGTAAGTCGTATGAGCTTGGTTTCACGAGGAAACGCGACGGTCATAAACTTTGCGCAGAGTCGAGTTTCGATCAGTTTTTCGTGCACCGTCTCAGAAATTCAAAATATTGGTCTTTCCCGTCTTATTAGCCCATGGGAAGTCGTACATGCTCGCTTTCGCAAAAAAATACGACGATCAAAAACTTTGCTCGAATTCGCGCGCTTAGTCGAGTTTTGTTCGGTTTTTCATGCACTGTCTCGGAAATTCAAAATACTGGCCATTCATGATGTATTAGCCCATGGTAAGTCATATGAGCATGGTTTCATGAAAAAATGCGACGGTCATGAACTTTGCGAAGAGTCGAGTTTCGATTGGTTTTTCGTGCACCGTCTCGGAAATTCAATATACTGGTCTTTCCCGTCTTATTAGCCCATCAGAAGTCATACAAGCATGCTTTCGCAAAAAAATACAACGGTCATAAACTTTGCACGAAGTCGCACGCGAGTCGAGTTTCGATCGGTTTTTCGTGCACCGTCTCGAAAATTCAAAATACCGGCCATTAACGATGTATTAGCCCATGGTAAGTCGTATGAGCTTGGTTTCACGAAAAAACATGACGGTCATAAACTTTGCGCAGAGTCGAATTTCGATCAGTTTTTCGTGCACCGTCTTAGAAATTCAAAATACTGGTTTTTCCTATCTTATTAGCCCATGGGAAGTCGTACAAGCTCGCTTTCGCAAAAAAATACGACGGTAAAAAACATTGCTCGAAGTAGCGCGCTGGGTCTTGTTTCGATCGGTTTTTCGTGCACCGTCTAGGAAATTCAAAATACTGGTCTTTCCCGTCTTATTAGCCCATGGGAAGTCGTACAAGCACGCTTGCGCAAAAAAATACGACGGTCATAAACTTAGCGTTAACTTTGCGCCGAGTCGAGTTTCGATCAGTTTTTCTTGCACTGTCTCAAAAATTCAAAATACCGACCATTCACAATGTATTAGCTACATGGTAAGTCATGCGAGCATGGTTTCATGAAAAAATGTGATGGTCTTAAACTTTGCGCACCGTCGAGTTTCGATCGATTTTTCGTGCACCGTGTCAGAAATTCAAAATACTGGTCTTTCCCGTCTTATTCGCCCATGGGAAGTCGTACAAGCACGCTTTCGCAAAAAAAATACGACGGTCATAAACATTGCACGAAGTCGCGCGCGAGTCGAGTTTCGATACGTTTTTCGTGCACCGTCTCCGAAATTCAAAATACTAGCCATTCAAGATGTATTAGCCCATGGTAAGTCGTATGAGCATGGTTTCACGATCGGTTTTTCGTGCACCGTCTCGGAGCGATCGTAGAGGAGAAATCGCCCAAGGAAGCAATCGCCCTTCGCTGCCCACTCTTCGGTAAGAGAAGATGTTGCCTTCCCCAGCGCCCATCGCAAGTGCAAGCCCAAGCAGAGCAGAACACTCACGCACGCACTTCACAAAAAAATACGACGGTGATAAACTTTGCACGAAGTCGCGCGCGAGTCGAGTTTCGATCGATTTGTCGTGCACCGTCTCGGAAATTCAAAATACTGGCCATTAACGATTTATTAGCCCATGATAAGTCGTATGAGCTTGGTTTCACGAAAAAATGCCACGGTCATAAACTTTGCGCAGAGTCGAGTTTCGATCGGTTTTTCGTGCACCGTCTCAGAAATTCAAAATACTGGTCTTTCCAGTCTTATTAGCCCATGGGAAGTCGTAAAAGCACGCTTTCGCAGAAAAATATGACGGTCATAAACATTGCGTGAAGTCGCGTGCCAGTCGATTTTCGATCGGTTTTTTATGCACCGTCTTGGAAATTCAAAATACTAGACATTCAAGATGTATTAGCCCATGGTAAGTCGTATGAGCATGGTTTCACGAAAACACGTGACGGTCATAAACTTTGCGCAGAGTCGAGTTTCGATCGATTTTTCGTGCACCGTCTCAGAAATTCAAAATACTGGTATTTCCCGTCTTATTAGCCCATGAGAAGTTGTACAAGCATGTTTTCGCAAAAAAATACGACGGTCATAAACTTTGCACGAAGTCGCGCGCGAGTCGAGTTTTGATCGGTTTTTCGTGCACCGTCTCGGAAATTCAAAATACTGGCCATTAACGATTTATTAGCCCATGGTAAGCCGTATGAGCTTGGTTTCATGAAAAAACGTGATGGTCATAAACATTGCGCAGAGTCGAGTTTCGATCAGTTTTTCGTGCACCGTCTCGGAAATTCAAAATACTGGTCTTTCCCATCTTATTAGCCCATGGGAAGTCGTACAAGCACGCTTTCGCAAAAAAATACGACGGTCATAAACTTTGCACGATGTCGGGCGCGAGTCGAGTTTCGATCGGTTTTTTGTGCACCGTCTCGGAAATTCAAAATACTGGCCATTCACGATGTATTAGCCCATGGTAAGTCGTATGAGCATGGTTTCACGAAAACACGCGACGGTCATAAACATTGCGCAGAGTCGAGTCTCGATCGGTTTTTCGTGCACCGTCTCAGAAATTCAAAATATTGGACTTTCCCGTCTTATTAAGCCCATGATAAGTCGTACAAGCATGCTTTCACAAAAAAATACGACGGTCATAAACTTTGCACGAAGTCGCGCGCGAGTCGAGTTTTGATCGGTTTTTCGTGCACCATCTCGGAAATTCAAAATACTGGCCATTAACGATTTATTAGCCCATGGTAAGTCGTATGAGCTTGGTTTCATGAAAAAACGTGACGATCATAAACTTTGCGCAGAGTCGAGTTTCGATCAATTTTTCGTGCACCGTCTCAGAAATTCAACATACTGGTCTTTCCCGTCTTATTTGCCCATGGGAAGTCGTACAAGCTCACTTTTGCAAAAAAATACGACGGTCAAAAACTTTGCGCGAAGTCGCGCGCTGAGTCGAGTTTCGATCGATTTTTCGTGCACCATCTCCGAAATTCAAAATACTGGCCAATCCCAACGTATTAGCCCATGGTAAGTCATACGAGCACGGTTTCACGAAAAAATACGACGGTCATGAACATTACGCGAAGTCGCGCCCAGAGTCGAGTTTCGATTGGTTTTACGTGCACCATCTCGGAAATTCAAAACACCGGCCATTCACGATGTATTAGCCCATGGTAAGTCGTATGAGCATGGTTTCACGAAAAAACCCAACGGTCGTAAACTTTGGGCTGATTCGAGTTTCGATCGGTTTTTCGTGCACCGTCTCGAATATTCAAAATACTGGCCATTCACGATGTATTAGCCATGGTAAGTCGTATGAGCTTGGTTTCACGAAAAAATACGACGGTCATAAACTTTGCGCAGAGTCAAGTTTCGATCGGTTTTTCGTGCACCATCTCGGAAATGCAAAATACTGGTCTTTCCCGTCTTATTAGCCCAATGGAAGTCGTACAAGCATGCTTTCGCGAAAAAATGCGACGGTCATAAACATTACGTGAAGTCGCGCCCAGGGTCATGTTTCGATTGCTTTTACGTACACCGTCTCGGAAATTCAAAATACTGGCCATTCACGATGTATTAGCCCACGGTAAGTCATATGACCATGGTTTCACGAAAAAACACGACGGTCATAATCTTTGCTCGAAGTCACGCGCTGAGTCGAGTTTCGATCGGTTTTTCATGCACTGTCTCGAAAATTCAAAATACTGGCCATTCACGATGTATCATGGCAAGTCATATGAGCATGGTTTCACGAAAAAACGCGACAGTCATAAACTTTGCGCAGAGTCGAGTTTCGATCGGTATTTTATGCACTGTCTCGGAAATTCAAAATACTAGCAATTCCCGACGTATTAGCCCAAGAGAAGTCGTACAAGCACGCTTTCACGAAAAAATGTAACGGACATAAACTTTGCGCGAACATTGCGCAGAGTCAAGTTTCGATCGGTTTTTAATGCACCGTCTCAGAAATTCAAAATACTGGCCATTAATGATGTATTAGCCCATGGTAAGTCGTATGAGCTTGGTTTCATGAAAAAACATGACGGTCATAAACTTTGCGCAGAGTCGAGTTTCGATCAGTTTTTCGTGCACCGTCTCGAAAATTCAAAATACTGGTCTTTCCCGTCTCATTTGCCCAAGGGAAGTCGTACAAGCTCGCTTTCGCAAAAAAATACGACGGCCAAAACCTTTGTGCGAAGTCGCGCGCTGAGTCGAGTTTCGATCGATTTTTCGTGCACCTTCTCGGAAATTCAAAATACTGGCCAATCCCAACGTATTTGCCCATGGTAAGTCATTCGAGCACTGTTTCACGAAAAAATACGACGGTCATAAGCATTACGCGAAGTCACACCCAGAGTCGAGTTTCGATTGGTTTTACGTGCACCATCTCGAAAATTCAAATACCGACCATTCACGATGATTAGCCCGTGGTAAGTCGGACGAGCATGGTTTCACGAAAAGACCCAACGGTCATAAACTTTGCGCTAAGTCGAGTTTCGATCGGTTTTTTGTGCACCATCGCGAAAATTCAAAATACTGGCCATGCACGATGTATTAGCCATGGTAAGTCGTATGAGCATGGTTTCACGAAAAAATGCGACGGTCATAAACTTTGCGCAGGGTCGAGTTTCGATCGGTTTTTCGTGCACCGTCTCAGAAATTCAAAATACTGGTCTTTCCCGTCCTATTAGCCCATGGGAAGTCGTACAAGCACGCTTTCGCAAAAAAATGCGACGGTCATAAACATTACGCGAAGTCACGCCCAGGGTCAAGTTTCGATCGGTTTTACGTGCACCGTCTCGGAAATTCAAAATACTGGCCATTGACGATGTATTAGCCCATGGTAAGTCATATGACCATGGTTTCACGAAAAAATGCGACGGTCATAAACTTTGCTTGAAGTCACGCGCTGAGTTGAGTTTCGATCGGTTTTTCGTGCACCATCTCGAAATTCAAAATACTGGCCATTCACGATGTATAAGCCCATGGTAAGTCGTATGAGCATGGTTTCACGAAAAAAAGCGACGGTCATAAACTTTGCGTAGAGTCTAGTTTTGATCGGTTTTTCGTGCACCGTCTCGAAAATTTAAAATTCTGGTCTTTCCCGTCTTATTAGCCCATGAGAAGTCATACAAGCATGCTTTCAAAAAAAATACGACGGTCATAAACTTTGCACGAAGTCTCGCGCGAGTCGAGTTTCGATCAGTTTTTCATGCACCGTCTGAAAAATTCAAAATACTGGCCATTAATGATGTATTAGCCCATGGTAAGTCGTATGAGCTTGGTCTCACGAGAAAACGCGACGGTCAGAAACTTTGCGCAAAGTCGAATTTCGAACGGTTTTTCTTGCACCGTCTCGAAAATTCAAAATACTGGTCGTTCCGGTCTTATTAGCCCATGGGAAGTCGTACAAGCACGCATTAGCAAAAAAATACGACGGTCATAAATTTGCGCGAAGTTTGCGCAGAGTCGAGTTTCGATCGGTTTTTCGTGCACCGTCTCGGAAATTCAAAATACTGGCCATTCACGATGTTTTAGCCCATGGTAAGTCGTATGAGCATGGTTTCACGAAAAAACGTGACGGTCATAAACTTTGCGCAGGGTCGAGATTCGATCGGTTTTTCATGCGCCGTCTCAAAAATTCAAAATACTGGTCTTTCCCGTCTTATTAGCCCATGGGAAGTCGTGCAAGCTCGCTGTCGCAAAAAAATACGACGGTCAAAAACTTTGCTCGAAGTCGCGCGCTTAGTCGAGTTTCGATCGGTTTTTCGTGCACCGTCTCGAAAATTCAAAATATTGGTATTTCCCGTCTTATTAGCCCATGGGAAGTCGTACAAGCATGCTTTCGCAAAAAAATGCGACGGTACTAAACTTTGCGTGAACTTTGCGCTGAGTCGAGTTTCGATCGGTTTTTCATGCACTGTCTTAGAAATTCAAAATACCGGCCATTCACAATGTATTGGCCCATGGTAAGTCATGTGAGCATGGTTTCACGAAAAAATGCGACGGTCGTAAACTTTACACAGAGTCGAGTTTCGATCGGTTTTTCATGCACCGTCTCAAAAATTCAAAATACAGGTCTTTCCCGTCTTATTAGCCCATGGGAAGTCGTACAAGCACGCTTTCGCAAAAAAATTCAACGGTCATAAACTTTGCGCGAAGTCACGCGTGAGTCGAGTTTCGATCGGTTTTTCGTGCACCGTCTCGAAAATTCAAAATACTGGCCATTCACGATGTATTAGCCCATGGTAAGTCGTATGAGCATGGTTTCACGAAAAAACGCGATGGTCATAAATATTGCGCAGAGTCAGTTTTTCGTCTACCATGTCGGAAATTCAAAATACTGGTCTTTCCCGTCTTATTATTTTTTTGGTAAGTAAAGATAATATATTTTGTAAAAGATTTGTACAAAGAAGCTTTGTCTACACAAGCCATAGACTAAAGCCTGAAGTCTCTTAGTGTAGTCGAGAAGATTGCACCCCACCTAAAGAAGGTGAAATGGGCACACTTCATCAAACTCATTTCCAAAAGTAGCACAAGGAAGTTAATAAATAATAAAATACAATAGCTAGACTATTCTGGACTACTTGTGGATACATCACAAAATATAAGCTTTGCCCCATATAATACATTACAATCTTCATCATTATTCGAGTGATTATTGACTAATGAAAAAATTCAATCTTGTGAAAATCTCTTTCCCTCTTCTTGTTAGGTGCTCTATATTCAATTCTTGCTCCATGCATGATCGTGAGTCCTGAAGAATCTCTATCAGAATTTGAGCTTTGTTCATGTTGTGACACTCAAAAATTCTACCACACCTCTCCTTCCAAATCCACCAAATAGCACATCTGAATATAATTCTTGCTAGTTGTGTAAGAGGCCCCTTTCTTGAGAAGCTTTGCATAAGCATTTCTAATTCATGATGCAAGTTTGGCTGTGGTAGCATTTGAAGATCAAATCGCTTCAAGATCTCCTTCCATATCCAAGATGAATAATCACAAGCAAAGTAGAGATGGTCAACACTTTCTTCCTTTTGCATACACAAAGAGCACCGATTTACAATATAAATACCTCTTCGCTGCATATTGTCCATCGTAGGAAGTTTGCCGAGAAGGGCCTGCCATGTACATAAGGAATGTCGCTGTGAGCATGGACTATCCCATGTCCAACTACTTGGGATCCACTTGTTGTTTCGTCGTCTAATTTGGTTCCATGCATATGTAGCACTAAATTTACCATTATAATGAAGCCAAATAAGCATATTTGAAGAGTTGTTCTTGATTGGAATAGCCCTAATAGTCGGCCAAAGTAATAACATGTCAGGGGAGGTAGGGTTGGGAAGACACCATGTACCATTGTTAATAAATTCAGAAACCTTCCAGTCTTTGGGAGCCCCGAGATCCTGTCGTACTCTATCACCAAATATCTGAAATATACTTTTCCCATTCACCCAAGGATCATACCACATATTAATATTGGTTCCAGAAGAAATCACATAAGAAATATTGTTACGTAGCCATCGCCTTGCCTTTAGAATTCCTTTCCATGCAGCAGAATGAGATGTTTTTGCAGATGCTTCCCAGATTGATTCCTTGGTTAGGTACCTAGCAAAAACCCATTGTGACCATAAGGAAGACTTGTTTTGTAAAATATCCCATAATTGCTTTACCATACAAGCTTTATTCCAATCTCTAATATGTCGAAGATTCAGCCCCCCTTCATCCTTCGGTTTGCAAATGTTATCCCAATTCACCATGTGCATTGTCTTACCATCTGTGTCATTCCAAAAGAAGTTCATAAGTAATTTATCAATATCATGGAGAAACCCGGCAGGTGGAAGGAATGAATGCATGAGAGAAAAAATAGAATAAGAGATCAACACAGATCGAATAAGTTCAAGTCGTCCAGCTTTAGAAAGAAGCCTATTTTTCCAAGAGGAAATTCTGTACTTAATTTTTTGTAGGATAGGCTGACAGGAGACTTTGTTGATTCCAGTGGATATAAGTGGGAGACCCAAGTAAGGAACCGGTAAATTTCCTTCAGCAACTCCCAATGTTTGAGCAATATGATCATTATTGTCAATGCAAGCACCCACATATACTTTGCTCTTTGCATGGTTTAGCTTAAGACCAGAAACTTTACCAAATTCATTAAGAATATCTGCCAGATTACTCACAGAAACTGGATCATCTCGAAGGAAGATAATAAGGTCATCAGCAAATGTTATGTGAGAGATATAAACAGAACCATAATGTGGTACCTTAATTTTGCCATTGGAAACAGCCTCTTCTAACATACAACTGAGCCCTTCCATTGCAATGGTAAAAAGATAAGGAGATAGTGGATCGCCTTGCCGAATGCCATTCTTACTACCGAAGAAACCAATAGGTGAACCATTAAAGAGAATAAAAAATTTTGGAGTTTCCAAGCAACATTGAATCCATTTAACCCAGTGCTGAGGGAAGCCCATATTATGGAGCATCATGTAAATAAAATGCCTATTGACTGAGTCAAAGGCCTTTAGTAAATCAGCTTTAAAACAGTTCGTTTTCCCTCTTGTTTTTGAGTGTAGATCCTTAACCAAATCATTAGCAAGCAGGACATTATGATGGATAATCCTCCCTTTAAGAAAAATAGCCTAATTAGGACTAATGACCTTATTCATGACCTTTTGTAGTCTATCTGCCAACAACTTAGAGATAACCTTATAAATAAAGTTGCACATTGAAATAGGACGGTAGTTCTCCAATGAATCGGCTCCATCATTTTTAGGCACTAAAGAAATAAAAGTGTAATTCATTTCTTTAAGAATATCACCCGAGGAGAAAAAATGACGACAAGCTTTTATGACATCGTTGCCTACAATAGCCCATGCAATTTGATAGAACTCAGCTGGAAATCCGTCTGGACCAGGGCTTTTGTTCTTCGGGGACATAAAAATAACTTTCACAATTTCATCATCCGTTATTGGGGCATTAAGATGAGAGAGGGCTTCAGAATCATGTCGTCTTGTAGGCCCAACATGAATACTATTAGGCTGCTGCTCCTGATTGAGTAAGGAATAAAAAAATTGCTTGGTGTAATTTTTAACCTCATCCAAATCCTCAATGAGATTACCATCTATACCTTTGCATTTTTTGATGCGATTAGTAGCCCTTCTGGTAGCAATAGCAGCATAGAAAAACTTCGTATTAGAATCCCCTAGAGTAAGCCAATGCTGTCGTGACTTCTGTTTCAAAAAGCATTCCTCCTGCTTCAAAGCTTGCATAAAGTTATTTCTAGCAGCAGCCTCTTTGTATATAAGATTCGCATCTAGAGGTTGAAGATTTAGCTCGCTTTGCACAGTCATAAGTTCTTTCTTGCATAACTGAACCCTGTTGGTGATATTTCCAAATGTAGTTGAATTCCACTTCTTAAGTGCTGCTTTGCATGCTTTTAGTTTTTGACATAGGATGTAAGGGGGAGAACCAAATACATTAATGTCCCAAGCTGACTGACTTAATAACTTCGAGGAACTTAGGGTGAGAACTCCACATATTAAAAAATCTAAAAGGTTTCTTGACTCTGGGTAGTGCTTTATCTGCATGTATATGCATAATAGAGTGAGCCGAAAATAACTTAGCACCGTACTCAAGAAGTGAATCTGGGAAAACTGCTAACCATTCCTGATTAATCAAACATCTGTCAAGTCGAGCCATAATTTTTCTATCAGCAGTACTTTGATTGTTCCATGAGAACCAATCACCTACAGATTTCATGTCAGTCAATGCAGCAGTATCTATACAATCATTAAAATGTTGAAGCTGACATTCGGAAAGCACTCTACCCCCCACTTTCTCATTTGTGTATCTGACAGTATTAAAGTCACCGAGAACAACCCAAGGTACTGTAGGATAACTATTTGCAATGCTAACCAGATCACGCCATAGAGCATTCCTGTCAGACATACTGTAGATGCATAAATACCGATAATATTGAATTGACATCCAGTCTGTTTATCCTCTGCCTTAAAATGAATGAATTGATTAGTAGCAGAAATAAGCCAAGTAGTAACAAGGTTAGGATGCCATAAGACCCAAACTCGACCATAAGTATCCTGAGAATCATTAGTAAAAAGTTCTGCCTCAAGCCATATTAAATTCTTCTGAACTCGAACACAATGAGTTTTAATTTTTGTTTCCACAAGAATCACAATATCACATGCAGCAGATCGGATTATTCTATTGAGCTCCCGACATTTCTCAGTCTTATTAAGTCCACGAACATTCCAACAGATTATTTTCATTAATACTAGATAGAAGGAAGAGCATGCGATTTTGGGAGGACACTACCATCCTTTTTCTTATCCTTTGATTTTGCATGGTCCTCTCGCATAATATCTTTACACTTTAATCCTTTATTCCTATATTTATCCACCTCATCCACAGCTTTCAAATGTTTAAACTTTTGCGGACCTTGAGGCAAGGAGTCCTGAATAGCGGGATGTGTCGAAGAGCGACGAGTTTGGTGAGTTGCAATGTCTTTGTTTGCAAGAGGTTGTTGAAATGAAATTTCCTGATTATCTGAAGGTATGATTCGTGACGGCGAGGTTGTTATTGGGGAGTGAGAACCATGGGAAGCTCCTGCAGTGAAAGTCTCTGATATAATAGCCCATGGGAAGTCATAAAAGTACGCTTTCGCAAAAAAATACGACGGTCATAAACTTTGCGCAAGTCGCGCGCGAGTCGAGTTTCGATCGGTTTTTCATGCACCGTCTCGGAAATTCAAAATACTGGCCATTCTCGATGTATTAGCCCATGGTAAGTCGTATGAGCATGGTTTCATGAAAAAACACGACGGTCATAAACATTGCGTAGAGTCGAGTTTCGATCTGTTTTTCGTGCACCATCTCGGAAATTCAAAATACTGGTCTTTCTTGTCTTATTAGCCCATGGGAAGTCGTACAAGGTCGGTTTCACAAAAAATATGACGGTCAAAAACTTTGCGCGAAGTCACGGGCTGAGTCGAGTTTCGATCGGTTTTTCATGCATTGTATCAGAAATTCAAAATACTGGCCATTCACAATGTATTAGCCCATGGTATGTCGTATGAGCATGGTTTCACGAAAAAACACGACGGTCATAAACTTTGCGTAGAGTCGAGATTCGATCAGTTTTTCGTCCACCGTCTCGGAAATTCAAAATACCGGTCTTTCCCGTCTTATTAGCCCATGAGAAGTCGTACAAGCTCGCTTTCGCAAAAAAATACGACGGTCAAAAACTTTGCTCGAAGTCGCGCGCTGAGTCGAGTTTCGATCGAATTTTCATCCACCATCTCAAAAATTCAAAATACTGGCCTTTCCCATCTAATTAGCCCATGAGAGGTCGTACAAGCACGCGTTAACAAAAAAATACGATGGTCATAAACTTTGCGCGAAGTAGCGTGCGAGTCGAGTTTCGATCGATTTTTCGTGCACCGTCTCGGAAATTCAAAATATTGGTCATTTACGATGTATTAGCCCTTGGTAAGTCGTATGAGCATGGTTTCACGAAAAAACACAACGGTCATAAACTTTGCGCATAGTCGAGTTTCGGTCGATTTTTCGTGCACCATCTCAGAAATTCAAAATACTGGCCTTTCCCGTCATATTAGCCAATGGGAAGTCGTACAAGCTCGCTTTCGCAAAAAATACGACTGTCAAAAACTTTGCATGAAGTCGCGGGCTGAGTCAAGTTTCGATCGGTTTTTCATGCATTGTCTCAGAAATTCAAAATACTGGCCATTCACAATGTATTAGCCCATGGTAATTCGTATGAGCATGGTTTCACGAAAAAATGCGACGGTCATAAACTTTGCGCAGAGTCGAGATTCGATCGGTTTTTCGTGCACCGTCTCGAAAATTCAAAATACTGGTCTTTCCCATCTTATTAGCCCATGAGAAGTCGTACAAGCTCGCTTTCGCAAAAAAATACGACGGTAAAAAACTTTGCTCGAAGTCGCGCGCTGAGTCGAGTTTCGATCTGTTTTTCGCCCACCGTCTCGGAAATTCAAAATACTGGTCTTTCCCATCTTATTAGCCCATGGGAGGTCGTACAAGCATGCTTTCGCAAAAAAATACGATGGTCATAAACTTTGCGAAGTAGCGCGCGAGTCGAGTTTCGATCGATTTTTCGTGCACCGTTTCGGAAATTCAAAATACAGGCCATTCACGATGTATTAGCCCATGGTAAGTCATGCGAGCATTGTTTCACGAAAAAACGCGACGGTCTTAGACTTTGCGCACCGTCGAGTTTCGATCGGTTTTTCGTGCACCATCTCAAAAATTCAAAATACTGGTCTTTCCCGTCTTATTAGCCCATGAGAAGTCGTACAAGCATCCTTTCGCAAAAAAATACGACGGTCATAAACTTTGCGCGAAGTCACGCGCGAGTCGAGTTTCGATCGGTTTTTCGTGCACCATCTCAGAAATTCAAAATACTGGCCATTCACGATGTATTAGCCCATGGTAAGTCGTATGAGCATGGTTTCACGAAAAAATACGACGGTCATAAACTTTGCGCAGAGTCGAGTTTCGATCGGTTTTTCGTGCACCGTCTCGAAAATTCAAAATACTGGTCTTTCCCGTCTTATTAGATCATGAGAAGTCGTACAAGCATGCTTTCGCAAAAAAATATGATGGTGATAAACTTTGCACGAAGTAGCGCGCGAGTCGAGTTTCGATTGGTTTTTCGTGCACCGTCTCGGAAATTCAAAATACTGGCCATTAACGATGTATTAGCCCATGGTAAGTCGTATGAGCTTGGTTTCACGAAAAAATGCGACGGTCATAAACTTTGCGCAGAGTCGAGTTTCGGTCTGTTTTTCGTTCTCCGTCTCGGAAATTCAAAATACTGGTCTTTCCCGTCTTATTAGCCCATGGGAAGCCGTACAAGCTTGCTTTCGCAAAAAAATACGACGATCAAAAACTATGCGCGAAGTCACGCGTTGAGTCGAGTTTCGATCGATTTTTCGTGCACCATCTCAAAAATTTAAAATACTGGCCAATCCCATGGTAAGTCATACGAGCACGGTTTAACGAAAAAAAGCGACGGTCATAAACATTACGCGAAGTCGCGCCCAGAGTCGAGTTTCGATTTGTTTTACGTGCACCATCTTGGAAATTCAAAAGACTGGCCATTCACGATGTATTAGCCCATGGTAAGTCATATGAGCATGGTTTCATGAAAAAACACGACGGTCATAAACTTTGCGCAGAGTCGAGTTTCGATCGGTTTTTCGTGCACCGTCTCGGAAATTCAAAATACTGGTCTTTCCTGTCTTATTAGCCCATGGGAAGTCATACAAGCACGCTTTCGCAAAAAAATACGACGGTCATAAACTTTGCACAGAGTCGAGTTTCAATCGATTTTTCGTTCACCGTCTCGGAAATTCAAAATATGGGTCTTTCCCGTCTTATTAGCCCATGGGAAGTCGTACAAGCACACTTTCGCAAAAAAATATGACGGTCATAAACATTACGCGAAGTCGCGCACAGGGTCGAGTTTCGATCGGTTTTCCGTGCACCATCTCGGAAATTCAAAATACTGATCTTTCCCGTCTTATTAGCCCATGGGAAGTCATACAAGCACGATTTCGCAAAAAAATATGACAGTCACAAACTTTGCACAGAGTCGAGTTTCAATCGGTTTTTCGTTCACCATCTTGGAAATTCAAAATACTGGTCTTTCCCGTCTTATTAGCCCATGGGAAGACGTACAAGCACGCTTCCGCGAAAAAATGCGACGGTCATAAACATTACGCGAAGTCGCGCCCAGGGTCGGGTTTCGATCGGTTTTACGTGCACCGTCTCGAAAATTCAAAATACTGGCCATTCACGATGTATTAGCACATGATAAGTCGTATGAGTATGGTTTCACCAAAAAATGAGACGGTCATAACCTTTGCGCAGAGTGATGTTTCGATCGATTTTTCGTGCACCATCTCGAAAATTCAAAATACTGGTCTTTCTCGTCTTATTAGCCCGTGAGAAGTCGTACAAGCATGCTTTCGCAAAAAAATACGACGGTGATAAACTTTGCACGAAGTAGCGCGCGAGTCGAGTTTCGATCGGTTTTTCGTGCACCGTCTCGGAAATTCAAAATACTGGCCATTAACGATGTATTAGTCCATGGTAAGTCGTATGAGCTAGGTTTCATGAAAAAATGCGACGGTCATAAACTTTGCGTAGAGTCGAGTTTCGGTCTGTTTTTCGTTCTCCGTCTCGGAAATTCAAAATACTGGTCTTTCCCGTCTTATTAGCCCATGGGAAGCCGTACAAGCTTGCTTTCGCAAAAAAATACGACGATCAAAAACTATGCGCGAAGTCGCGCGTTGAGTCGAGTTTCGATCGATTTTTCGTGCACCATCTCGAAAATTCAAAATACTGGCCAATCCCATGGTAAGTCATACGAGCACGGTTTAACGAAAAAAAGCGACGGTCATAAACATTACGCGAAGTCGCGCCCAGAGTCGAGTTTCGATTTATTTTACGTGCACCATCTCAGAAATTCAAAAGACTGGCCATTCACGATGTATTAGCCCATGGTAAGTCATATGTGCATGGTTTCATGAAAAAACACGACGGTCATAAACTTTGCGCAGAGTCGAGTTTCGATCGGTTTTTCGTGCACCGTCTCGGAAATTCAAAATACTGGTCTTTCCTGTCTTATTAGCCAATGGGAAGTCATACGAGCACGCTTTCGCAAAAAAATACGACGGTCATAAACTTTGCACAGAGTCGAGTTTCAATCGATTTTTCG
This sequence comes from Ensete ventricosum, assembly GCA_029747655.1. NCBI lineage: Eukaryota > Viridiplantae > Streptophyta > Magnoliopsida > Zingiberales > Musaceae > Ensete > Ensete ventricosum. The sequence goes on from JAQQAF010000003.1 coordinate 42,622,709, forward strand.
TTCACCGTCTCGGAAATTCAAAATATGGGTCTTTCCCGTCTTATTAGCCCATGGGAAGTCGTACAAGCACACTTTCGCAAAAAAATGCGACGGTCATAAACATTACGAGAAGTCGCGCACAGGGTCGAGTTTCGATCGGTTTTTCGTGCACCATCTCGGAAATTCAAAATACTGATCTTTCCCGTCTTATTAGCCCATGGGAAGTCATACAAGCACGCTTTCGCAAAAAAATACGACGGTCACAAACTTTGCACAGAGTCGAGTTTCAATCGGTTTTTCGTTCACCATCTTGGAAATTCAAAATACTGGTCTTTCCCGTCTTATTAACCCATGGGAAGACGTACAAGCACGCTTCCGCGAAAAAATGCGACGGTCATAAACATTACGCGAAGTCGCGCCCAGGGTCGAGTTTCGATCGGTTTTACGTGCACCGTCTCGAAAATTCAAAATACTGGCCATTCACGATGTATTAGCACATGATAAGTCGTATGAGTATGGTTTCACGAAAAAACGAGACGGTCATAACCTTTGAGCAGAGTGATGTTTCGATCGATTTTTCGTGCACCGTCTCGAAAATTCAAAATACTGGACTTTCCCGTCTTATTAGCCCGTGAGAAGTCGTACAAGCATGCTTTCGCAAAAACATACGACGGAGATAAACTTTGCATGAAGTAGCGCGCGAGACGAGTTTCGATCGGTTTTTCGTGCACCGTCTCGGAAATTCAAAATACTGGCCATTAACGATGTATTAGTCCATGGTAAGTCGTATGAGCTAGGTTTCATGAAAAAATGCGACGGTCATAAACTTTGCACAGAGTCAAGTTTCGGTCAGTTTGTCGTTCACCATCTCGGAAATTCAAAATACTGGTCTTTCCCGTCTTATTAGCCCATGGGAAGTCGTACAAGCTCGCTTTCGCAAAAAAATGCGACGATCAAAAACTATGCACGAAATCGCGCGCTGAGTCGAGTTTCGATCGATTTTTCGTGCACCATCTCGGAAATTCAAAATACTGGCCAATCCCATGGTAAGTCATACGAGCACGGTTTAACGAAAAAAAGCGACGGTCATAAACATTACACGAAGTCGCGCCCATAGTCGAGTTTCGATTTGTTTTACGTGCACCATCTCGGAAATTCAAAATACTGGCCATTCACGATGTATTAGCCCATGGTAAGTCGTATGAGCATGGCTTCATGGAAAAATACGACGGGTATAAACTTTGTGCAGAGTCGAGTTTCGATCGGTTTTTCGTGCACCGTCTCGGAAATTCAAAATACTGGTCTTTCCAGTCTAATTATCCAATGGGAAGTCATACAAGCACGCTTTCGCAAAAAAATACGACGGTCATAAACTTTGCACAGAGTCGAGTTTCAATCGGTTTTTCGTTCACCATCTCGGAAATTCAAAATACAGGTCTTTCCCGTCTTATTAGCCCATTGGAAGTCGTACAAGCACGCTTTCGCGAAAAAATGCGACGGTCGTAAACATTACGCGAAGTCGCGCCCAGGGTCGAGTTTCGATCGGTTTTACGTGCACCGTCTCGAAAATTCAAAATACTGGCCATTAACGATGTATTAGCACATGGTAAGTCGTATGAGCATGGTTTCACGAAAAAACACAACGGTCATAAACTTTGCGCAGAGTCGAGTTTCGATCAGTTTTTCGTGCACCGTCTCGGAATTTCAAAATACTGGTCTTTCCTATATTATTAGCCCATGGGAAGTCGTACAAGCACGCTTTCGCAAAAGAATACGACGGTCTTAAACTTTGCACGATGTCGGGCTCGAGTCGAGTTTCGATTGGTTTTTCGTGCACCGTCTCGGAAATTCAAAATATGGCCATTCATGATGTTTTAGCCCATGGTAAGTCGTATGAGCATGGTTTCACGAAAAAACGCGATGGTCATAAACTTTGCGAGAGTCGAGTTTCGATCGGTTTTTCGTGCATTATCTCAAAAATTTAAAATACTGGTCTTTCCCATCTTATTAGCCCATGAGAAGTCGTACAAGCACGCTTTCACAAAAAAATACGATAGTCATAAACTTTGCGTGACGACGCGCGCGAGTCGAGTTTCGATCTATTTTTCGTGCATCATTTCGGAAATTCAAAATACTGGCCATTCACGATTTATTAGCCCATGGTAAGTCGTATGAGCATGGTTTCACGAAAAAACGCGACGTTCATAATCTTTGCGCAGAGTCGAGTTTCGATCAGTTTTTCGTGCACCGTCTCGAAAATTCAAAATACCGGTCTTTCCCGTCTTATTAGCCCATGGGAAGTCGTACAAGCACGCTTTCGCAAAAAAATACGACGGTCTTAAACATTGCACGAAGTCGCGCGCGACTCGAGTTTCGATCGGTTTTTCGTGCACCGTCTCAGAAATTCAAAATACTGGTCATTCACGATGTATTAGCCAATGGTAAGTCGTATGAGCATGGTTTCACTAAAAAACGCGACGGTCATAAACTTTGCGCAGAGTTGAGTTTCGATCGGTTTTTCGTGCACCGTCTCAGAAATTCAAAATACTGGTCTTTCCTGTCTTATTAGCCCATGGGAAGTCGTACAAGCACGCTTTTGAAAAAAAATAGGATGGTCATAAACTTTGCTCGAAGTCGCGCGCTGAGTCGAGTTTCGATCAGTTTTTCATGCACTGTCTCGGAAATTCAAAATACTGGCCATTCATGATGTATTAGCCCATGGTAAGTCGTTTGAGCATGGTTTCATGAAAAAACGTGACGGTCATAAACTTTACGAAGAGTCAAGTTTCGATCAGTTTTTTGTGCACCGTCTCGGAAATTCAATATACTGGTCTTTCCCGTCTTATTAGCCTATGTGAAGTCGTACAAGCATGCTTTCGCAAAAAAATGCGACGGTCATAAACATTGCACGAAGTCGCGCGCGAGTCGAGTTTCGATCTGTTTTTCGTGCACCATCTCAAAAATTCAAAATACTGGCCATTAACGATGTATTAGCCCATGGTAAGTCGTATGAGCTTGGTTTCACGACAAAACGTGACGGTCATAAACATTGCGCGGAGTCGAGTTTCGATCGGTTTTTCGTGCACCATCTCGGAAATTCAAAATACTGGTCTTCCCATCTTATTTGCCCATGGGAAGTTGTACAAGCACGCTTTCGCAAAAAATACGATGGTCATAAACTTTGCCTCAACTTTGCGCAGAGTCGAGTTTCGATCGGTTTTTCGTGCACTGTCTCAAAAATTCAAAATACTGGCCATTCGCGATTTATTAGCCCATGGTAAGTCGTATGAACATGGTTTCACGAAAAAACGCGACGGACATAAACTTTGCGCAGAGTCGAGATTCGATCAGTTTTTCGTGCATTGTCTCGGAAATTTAAAATACTGGTCTTTCCAGTCTTATTAGCCCATGGGAAGCCGTACAAGCTCGCTTTCGCAAAAAAATACGACGGTAAAAAACATTGCTCGAAGTCACGCGCTGAGTCCAGTTTCGATCAGTTTTTCGTACACCGTCTTAGAAATTCAAAATACTGGGCTTTCCCGTCTTATTAGCCCATGGGAAGTCGTAGAAGCACGATTTCGTAAAAAAATACAACGGTCATAAACTTAGCGTGAACTTTACGTTGAGTCGAGTTTCGATCAATTTTTCATTCACTGTCTCGGAAATTCAAAATATCGACCATTCACAATGTATTAGCCCATGGTAAGTCATGCGAGCATGGTTTCACGAAAAAACACGACGGTCTTAGACTTTGCGCACCGTCGAGTTTCGATCGGTTTTTCGTGCACCATCTCAGAAATTCAAAATACTGGTCTTTCCCGTCTGATTAGCCCATGGGAAGTCATACAAGCACGCTTTCGCAAAAAAATATGACGGTCATAAACATTGGCGAAGTCACGCGCGAGTCGAGTTTCGATCGGTTTTTCGTGCACCGTCTCCGAAATTCAAAATACTGGCCATTCACGTTGTATTAGCCCATGGTAAGTCGAATGAGCATGGTTTCACGAAAAAATGCGACGGTCATAAACTTTGCGCAGAGTCGAGTTTCGATCGATTTTTCGTGCACCGTCTCGGAAATTCAAAATACTGGTCCTTCCCGTCTTATTAGCCCATGAGAAGTCGTACAAGCAAGCTTTCGTAAAAAAATACGACGGTCATAAACTTTGCATGAAGTCACGCAGGAGTCGAGTTTCGATCGATTTTTCATGCACCGTCTCGGAAATTCAAAATACTGGCCATTAACGATGTATTAGCCCATGGTAAGTCGTATGAGGTTGGTTTCACGAAAAAATGCGACGGTCATAAACTTTGCGCTGAGTCGAGTTTTGATCAGTTTTTCGTGCACCGTCTCGGAAATTCAAAATACTGGCCATTAACGATGTATTAGCCCATGGTAAGTCGTATGCGCTTGGTTTCACGAGAAAACGCGACGGTCATAAACTTTGCGCAGAGTCAAGTTTCGATCAGTTTTTCGTGCACCATCTCAGAAATTCAAAATACTGGTCTTTCCCGTCTTATTAGTCCATGAGAAGTCGTACGAGCTCGCTTTCACAAAAAAATACGACGGTTAAAAACTTTGCGCGAAGTCGCGCGCTGAGTCGAGTTTCTATCGATTTTTCGTGCACCATCTCGGTAATTCAAAATACAGGCCAATCCGGACGTATTAGCCCATGGTAAGTCATACGAGCACGGTTCACGAAAAAATGCGACGGTCATAAACATTACGCGAAGTCACGCCCAGAGTCAAGTTTCGATTGGTTTTACGTGCACCATCTCGGAAATTAAAAAATACTGGCCATTCAAGATGTATTAGCCCATGGTAAGTCGTATGAGCATGGTTTCACGAAAACACGCGACGGTCATAAACTTTGCGCTGAGTCGAGTTTCGATTGGTTTTTCGTGCACCGTCTCGAAAATTCAAAATACTAGCCATTCACGATGTATTAGCCCATGGTAAGTCGTATGAGCATGGTTTCACGAAAAAATGCAACGGTCATAAACTTTGTTTATGAGTTTCGATCGGTTTTTCGTGCACCATCTCGGAAATTCAAAATACTGGCCATAGCCCATGGTAAGTCGTATGAGCTTGGTTTCACAAAAAAATGCGACGGTCATAAACTTTGCTCAGAGTCGAGTTTTGATCAATTTTTCGTGCACCGTCTCAGAGATTCAAAATACTGGTCTTTCCCATCTTATTAGCCCATGGGAATTCGTACAAGCACGCTTTCGCAAAAAAATACGACGGTCATAAACTTTGCACGAACTTTGCGTAGAGTCAAGTTTCGATCAGTTTTTCGTGCACCTTCTCGGAAATTCAAAATACTGGCCATTAACGATGTATTAGCCCATGGTAAGTCGTATGGGCTTGGTTTCATGAAAAAACGCGACGGTCATAAAATTAGCACAGAGTCGAGTTTCTATCAGTTTTTCGTGCACCGTCTCAGAAATTCAAAATACTGGTCTTTCCCATCTTATTTGCCCAGGGGAAGTCGTACATGCTCGCTTTCGCAAAAAAATACGACGGTCAAAAACTTTGCGCGAAGTCGCGCTCTGAGTCGAGTTTCGAACGATTTTTCATGCACCATCTCGGAAATTCAAAATACTGGCCAATCCCATGGTAAGTCATACGAGCACGGTTTTACGAAAAAAAGCGACGGTCATAAACATTACACGAAGTCGCGCACATAGTCGAGTTTCGATTTGTTTTACGTGCACCATCTCGGAAATTCAAAATACTGGCCATTCACGAGGTATTAGCCCATGGTAAGTCGTATGAGCATGGTTTCATGGAAAAACACGACGGTCATAAACTTTGTGCAGAGTCGAGTTTCGATCGGTTTTTCGTGCACCGTCTCGGAAATTCAAAATACTGGTCTTTCCTGTCTAATTATCCCATCGGAAGTCATACAAGCACGCTTTCACAAAAAAATACGACGGTCATAAACTTTGCACAGAGTCGAGTTTCAATCGGTTTTTCGTTCACCATCTTGGAAATTCAAAATATTGGTCTTTCCCATCTTATTAGCCCATGGGAAGACGTACAAGCACGCTTCCGCGAAAAAATGCGACGGTCATAAACATTACGCGAAGTCGCGCCCAGGGTCGAGTTTCGATCGGTTTTACGTGCACCGTCTCGAAAATTCAAAATACTGGCCATTCACGATGTATTAGCACATGATAAGTCGTATGAGTATGGTTTCACGAAAAAACGAGACGGTCATAACCTTTGAGCAGAGTGATGTTTCGATCGATTTTTCGTGCACCGTCTCAAAAATTCAAAATACTGGACTTTCCCGTCTTATTAGCCCGTGAGAAGTCGTACAAGCATGCTTTCGCAAAAAAATACGACGGTGATAAACTTTGCATGAAGTAGCGCGCGAGTCGAGTTTCGATCGGTTTTTCGTGCACCGTCTCGGAAATTCAAAATACTGGCCATTAATGATGTATTAGTCCATGGTAAGTCGTATGAGCTAGGTTTCATGAAAAAATGCGACGGTCATAAACTTTACGCATAGTCAAGTTTCGATCAGTTTTTCGTTCACCGTCTCGGAAATTCAAAATACTGGTCTTTCCCGTCTTATTAGCCCATGGGAAGTCGTACAAGCTCGCTTTCGCAAAAAAATACGACGATCAAAAACTATGCACGAAGTCGCGCGCTGAGTCGAGTTTCGATCGATTTTTCGTGCACCATCTCGGAAATTCAAAATACTGGCCAATCCCATGGTAAGTCATACGAGCACGGTTTAACGAAAAAAAGCGACGGTCATAAACATTACACGAAGTCGCGCCCATAGTCGAGTTTCGATTTGTTTTACTTGCACCATCTCGGAAATTCAAAATACTGGCCATTCACGATGTATTAGCCCATGGTAAGTCGTATGAGCATGGTTTCATGGAAAAATACGACGGTCATAAACTTTGTGCAGAGTCGAGTTTCGATCGGTTTTTCGTGCACCGTCTCGGAAATTCAAAATACTGGTCTTTCCTGTCTAATTATCCAATGGGAAGTCATACAAGCACGCTTTCGCAAAAAAATACGACGGTCATAAACTTTGCACAGAGTCGAGTTTCAATCGGTTTTTCGTTCACCATCTCGGAAATTCAAAATACAGGTCTTTCCCGTCTTATTAGCCCATTGGAAGTCGTACAAGCACGCTTTCACGAAAAAATGCGACGGTCGTAAACATTACGCGAAGTCGCGCCCAGGGTCGAGTTTCGATCGGTTTTACGTGCACCGTCTCGAAAATTCAAAATACTGGCCATTAACGATGTATTAGCACATGGTAAGTCGTATGAGCATGGTTTCACGAAAAAACACAACGGTCATAAACTTTGCGCAGAGTCGAGTTTCGATCAGTTTTTCGTGGACCGTCTCGGAATTTCAAAATACTGGTCTTTCCTATATTATTAGCCCATGGGAAGTCGTACAAGCACGCTTTCGCAAAAGAATACGACGGTCATAAACTTTGCACGATGTCGGGCTCGAGTCGAGTTTCGATTGGTTTTTCGTGCACCGTCTCGGAAATTCAAAATATGGCCATTCACGATGTATTAGCCCATGGTAAGTCGTATGAGCATGGTTTCACGAAAAAATGCAATGGTCATAAACTTTGCGAGAGTCGAGTTTCGATCGGTTTTTCGTGCATTATCTCGAAAATTTAAAATACTGGTCTTTCCCGTCTTATTAGCCCATGAGAAGTCGTACAAGCACGCTTTCACAAAAAAATACGATAGTCATAAACTTTGCCCGACGACGCGCGCGAGTCGAGTTTCGATCTATTTTTCGTGCATCATTTTGGAAATTCAAAATACTGGCCATTCACGATTTATTAGCCCATGGTAAGTCGTATGAGCATGGTTTCACGAAAAAACGCGACGTTCATAATCTTTGCGCAGAGTCGAGTTTCGATCGGTTTTTCGTGCACCGTCTCAAAAATTCCAAATACTGGTCTTTCCCGTCTTATTAGCCCATGGGAAGTCGTACAAGCACGCTTTCGCAAAAAAATACGACGGTCTTAAACATTGCACGAAGTCGCGCGCGAGTCGAGTTTCGATCGGTTTTACGTGCACCATCTCGAAAATTCAAAATACTGGCCATTCACGATGTATTAGCACATGGTAAGTCGTATGAGCATGGTTTCCCGAAAAAACGCGACGGTCATAAACTTTGCGCAGAGTCGAGTTTCGATCGGTTTTTCGTGCACCGTCTGGGAAATTCAAAATACTGGTCTTTCCTATATTATTAGCCCATGGGAAGTCGTACAAGCACTCTTTCGCAAAAGAATACGACGGTCATAAACTTTGCACGATGTCGGGCTCGAGTCGAGTTTCGATTGCTTTTTCGTGCACCGTCTCGAAAATTCAAAATATGGCCATTCATGATGTATTAGCCCATGGTAAGTCGTATGAGCATGGTTTCACGAAAAAACGCGATGGTCATAAACTTTGCGAGAGTCGAGTTTCGATCGGTTTTTCGTGCATTATCTCAAAAATTCAAAATACTGGTCTTTCCCATCTTATTAGCCCATGATAAGTCGTACAAGCACGCTTTCACAAAAAAATACGACAGTCATAAACTTTGCGCGACGGCGCGCGCGAGTCGAGTTTCGATCTGTTTTTCGTGCATCGTTTCGGAAATTCAAAATACTAGCCATTCACGATGTATTAGCCCATGGTAAGTCGTATGAGCATGGTTTCACGAAAAAACGCGACGGTCATAATCTTTGCGCAGAGTCGAGTTTCGATCGGTTTTTCGTGCACCGTCTCGAAAATTCAAAATACTGATCTTTCCCGTCTTATTAGCCCATGGGAAGTCATACAAGCACGCTTTCGCAAAAAAATACGATGGTCATAAACTTTGCACAGAGTCGAGTTTCAATCGGTTTTTCGTTCACCATCTTGGAAATTCAAAATACTGGTCTTTCCCGTCTTATTAGCCCATGGGAAGACGTACAAGCACGCTTTCGCTAAAAAATGCGACGGTAATAAACATTACGCGAAGTCGCACCCAGGGTCGAGTTTCGATCGGTTTTACGGGCACCGTCTCGGAAATTCAAAATACTGGCCATTCACGATGTATTAGCATATGATAAGTCGTATGAGTATGGTTTCACGAAAAAATGAGACGGTCATAAACTTTGCGCAGAGAGAAGTTTCGATCGATTTTTCGTGCACCTTCTCAAAAATTCAAAATACTGGTCTTTCCTGTCTTATTTGCCCATGAGAAGTCGTACAAGCATGCTTTCGCAAAAAAATACGACGGTGATAAACTTTGCACAAAGTAGCGCGCGAGTCAAGTTTTGATCGGTTTTTCGTGCACCGTCTCGGAAATTCAAAATACTGGCCATTAACGATGTATTAGTCCATGGTAAGTCGTATGAGCTTGGTTTCACAAAAAAATGCGACGGTCATAAACTTTGCGCAGAGTCAAGTTTCGGTCAGTTTTTCGTTCACCGTCTCGGAAATTCAAAATACTGGTCTTTCCCGTCTTATTAGCCCATGGGAAGTCATACAAGCTCGCTTTCGCAAAAAAATACGACGATCAAAAACTATGCGCGAAGTCGCGCGCTGAGTCGAGTTTCGATCGATTTTTCGTGCACCATCTCGGAAATTCAAAATATTGGCCAATCCCATGGTAAGTCATACGAGCACGGTTTAACGAAAAAAAGCGACGGTCATAAACATTACACGAAGTCGCGCCCATAGTCGAGTTTCGATTTATTTTACGTGCACCATCTCGGAAATTCAAAATACTGGCCATTCACGATGTATTAGCCCATGGTAAGTCGTATGAGCATGGTTTCGTGGAAAAACATGACGGTCATAAACTTTGTGCAGAGTCGAGTTTCGATCGGTTTTTCGTGCACTGTCTCGGAAATTCAAAATACTGGTCTTTCCTGTCTTATTATCCAATGGGAAGTCATACAAGCACGCTTTCGTAAAAAAATACGACGGTCATAAACTTTGCACAGAGTCGAGTTTCAATCGGTTTTTCGTTCACCATCTCGGAAATTCAAAATACAGGTCTTTCCCGTCTTATTAGCCCAATGGAAGTCGTACAAGCATGCTTTCGCGAAAAAATGCGACGGTCATAAACATTACGCGAAGTCGCGCCCAGGGTCGAGTTTCGATCGGTTTTACGTGCACCGTCTCGAAAATTCGAAATACTGGCCATTCACGATGTATTAGCACATGGTAAGTCGTATGAGCATGGTTTCACGAAAAAAAATGACGGTCATAAACTTTGCGTAGAGTCGAGTTTCGATCAGTTTTTCGTGCACCGTCTCAAAAATTTAAAATACTGGTCTTTCCTATATTATTAGCCGTACAAGCACGCTTTCGCAAAAGAATACGACGGTCATAAACTTTGCACGATGTCGGGCTCGAGTCGAGTTTCGATTGGTTTTTCGTGCACCGTCTCGGAAATTCAAAATATAGCCATTCACGATGTATTAGCCCATGGTAAGTCGTATGAGCATGGTTTCACGAAAAAACGCGATGGTCATAAACTTTACGAGAGTCGAGTTTCGATCGGTTTTTCGTGCATTGTCTCGAAAATTCAAAATACTGGTCTTTCCCGTCTTATTAGCCAATGGGAAGTCGTACAAGCACGCTTTCACAAAAAAATACGACAGTCATAAACTTTGCGCGTGAGTCGAGTTTCGATCTGTTTTTCGTGCATCGTTTCGGAAATTCAAAATACTGGCCATTCACGATGTATTAGCCCATGGTAAGTCGTATGAGCATGGTTTCACGAAAAAATGCGACGGTCATAATCTTTGCGCAGAGTCGAGTTTCGATCGGTTTTTCGTGCACCGTCTCGAAAATTCAAAATACTGGTCTTTCCCGTCTTATTAGCCCATGGGAAGTCGTACAAGCACGCTTTCGCAAAAAAATACGATGGTCTTAAACATTGCACGAAGTCGCGCGCGAGTCGAGTTTCGATCGATTTTTCGTGCACCGTCTCAGAAATTCAAAATACTGATCATTCACGATGTATTAGCCAATGGTAAGTCGTATGAGCATGGTTTCACTAAAAAATGCGACGGTCATAAACTTTGCGCAGAGTTGAGTTTCGATCGGTTTTTCATGCACCGTCTCGAAAATTCAAAATACTGGTCTTTCCTGTCTTATTAGCCCATGGGAAGTCGTACAAGCACGCATTTGAAAAAAAATACCACGGTCATAAACTTTGCTCGAAGTCGCGCGCTGAGTCGAATTTCGATCAGTTTTTCATGCACTGTCTCGGAAATTCAAAATACTGGCCATTCACGATGTATTAGCCCATGGTAAGTCGTTTGCGCATGGTTTCATCAAAAAATGTGACGGTCATAAACTTTGCGAAGAGTCGAGTTTCGATCGGTTTTTCGTGCACCGTCTCGGAAATTCAATATACTGGTCTTTCCCGTCTTATTAGCCCATGTGAAGTCGTACAAGCATGCTTTCGCAAAAAAATATGACGGTCATAAACTTTGCACGAAGTCGCGCGCGAGTCGAGTTTCGATCGGTTTTTCGTGCACCATCTCGAAAATTCAAAATACTGGCCATTAACGATGTATTAGCCCATGGTAAGTCGTATGAGTTTGGTTTCACGATAAAACGTGACGGTCATAAACTTTGCGCAGAGTTAAGTTTCGATCAGTTTTTCGTGCACCGTCTCGGAAATTCAAAATACTGGTCTTTCCCGTCTTATTTGCCCATGGGAAGTCGTAAAAGCACGCTTTCGCAAAAAAATACGACGGTCATAAACTTTGCGTGAACTTTGCGCAGAGTCGAGTTTCGATCGATTTTTCGTGCACCGTCTCAAAAATTCAAAATACTAGCCATTCGCGATGTATTAGCCCATGGTAAGTCGTATGAGCATGGTTTCATGAAAAAACGTGACGGTCATAAACTTTGCGCAGAGTCGAGATTCGATCGGTTTTTCGTGCATTATCTCGGAAATTTAAAATACTGGTCTTTCCTGTCTTATTAGCCCATGGGAAGCCGTACAAGCTCGCTTTCGCAAAAAAATACGACTGTAAAAAACATTGCTCGAAGTCACGCGCTGAGTCCAGTTTCGATCAGTTTTTCGTGCACCTTCTCGGAAATTCAAAATACTGGTCTTTCCCGTCTTATTAGCCCATGGGAAGTCGTACAAGCACGCTTTCGCAAAAAAATACGACGGTCATAAACTTAGCGCGAACTTTATGCTGAGTCGAGTTTCGATCAGTTTTTCATCCACTGTCTCAGAAATTCAAAATATCAACCATTCATAATGTATTAGCCCATGGTAAGTCATGCGAGCATGGTTTCACGAAAAAATGCGACGGTCTTAGACTTTGCGCACCGTCGAGTTTCGATCGGTTTTTCGTTGCACCGTCTCAGAAATTCAAAATACTGGTCTTTCCCGTCTTATTAGCCCATGGGAAGTCGTACAAGCACGCTTTCGCAAAAAAATATGACCGTCATAAACAATGCACGAAGTCACGCGCGAGTCGAGTTTCGATCGGTTTTTCTTGCACCGTCCCCGAAATTCAAAATACTGGCCATTCACGATGTATTAGCCCATGGTAAGTCGTATGAGCATGGTTTCACGAAAAAACGCAACGGTCGTAAACATAGCGCAGTGTCGAGTTTCGATCGATTTTTCGTGCACCGTCTCGGAAATTCAAAATACTGGTCTTCCCCGTCTTATTAGCCCATGAGAAGTCGTACAAGCATGCTTTTGTAAAAAAATACGACGGTCATAAACTTTGCACGAAGTCACGCGGGAGTCGAGTTTCGATCGATTTTTCATGCACCGTCTCGGAAATTCAAAATACTGGCCATTAACGATGTATTAGCCCATGGTAAGTCGTGTGAGTTTGGTTTCATGAAAAAACACGACGGTCATAAACTTTGTGCTGAGTCGAGTTTCGATCAGTTTTTCGGTGCACCATCTCGGAAATTCAAAATACTGGCCTTTAACGATGTATTAGCCGATGGTAAGTCGTATGCGCTTGGTTTCACGAAAAAACGCAACGGTCATAAACTTTGCGCAGAGTCAAGTTTCGATCAGTTTTTTGTGCACCATCTCAGAAATTCAAAATACTGGTCTTTCCCGTCTTATTAGTCCGTGAGAAGTCATACGAGCTCGCTTTCGCAAAAAAATACGATGGTCAAAAACTTTGCGCGAAGTCGCGCGCTGAGTCGAGTTTCTATCGATTTTTCGTGCACCATCTCGGAAATTCAAAATACTGGCCAATCCTGACGTATTAGCCCATGGTAAGTCATACGAGCACGGTTCACGAAAAAATGCGACGGTCATAAACATTACGCGAAGTCACGCCCAGAGTCAAGTTTCGATTGGTTTTACGTGCACCATCTCAGAAATTAAAAAATACTGGCCATTCACGATGTATTAGCCCATGGTAAGTCGTATGAGCATGGTTTCATGAAAACACGCGACGGTCATAAACTTTACGCTGAGTCGAGTTTCGATTGGTTTTTCGTGCACCGTCTCAAAAATTCAAAATACTGGCCATTCACGATGTATTAGCCCATGGTAAGTCGTAATGAGCATGGTTTCACGAAAAAATGCAACGGTCATAAACTTTGTTTATGAGTTTCGATCGGTTTTTCGTGCACCATCTCGGAAATTCAAAATACTGGCCATAGCCCATGGTAAGTCGTATGAGCTTGGTTTCACGAAAAAATGCGACGGTCATAAACTTTGCTCAGAGTCGAGTTTCGATCAATTTTTCGTGCACCGTCTCAGAAATTCAAAATACTGGTCTTTCCCATCTTATTAGCCCATGGGAAGTCGTACAAGCTCGCTTTCACAAAAAAATACGACGGTCAAAAACTTTGCGCGAAGTCGCGCGCTGATTCGAGTTTCGATCGATTTTTCGTGCACCATCTCAGAAAGTCAAAATACTGGTCTTTCCCATCTTATTTGCCCATGGGAATTCGTACAAGCACGCTTTCGCAAAAAAATACGACGGTCATAAACTTTCCGCGAACTTTGCGCAGAGTCAAGTTTCGATCAGTTTTTCGTGCACCTTCTCGGAAATTCAAAATACTGCCCATTAACGATGTATTAGCCCATGGTAAGTCGTATGAGCTTGGTTTCATGAAAAAACGCGACGGTCATAAAATTTGCACAGAGTCGAGTTTCGATCAGTTTTTCGTGCACCGTCTCAGAAATTCAAAATACTGGTCTTTCCCAACTTATTTGCCCATGGGAAGTCGTACATGCTCGCTTTCGCAAAAAAATACGACGGTCAAAAACTTTGCGCGAAGTTGCGCGCTGAGTCGAGTTTCGAACGATTTTTCATGCACCATCTCGAAAATTCAAAATACTGGCCAATCCCAACGTATTAGCCCATGGTAAGTTGTATGAGCATGGTTTCACGAAAAAACCCAATGGTTTCACTAAATTCAAAATTTCGTGCTACATCTGCATGGAACCAAATTAGACGATGAAACAACAAGTGGATCCCAAGTAGTTGGACATGGAAGGCCCTTCTCGGCAAACTTCCTACGATGGACAGTATGCAGCGAAGAGGTATTTATATTGTAAATCAGTGCTCTTTGTGTATGCAAAAGGAAGAAAGTGTTGACCATCTCTACTTTGCTTGTGATTATTCATCTTGGATATGGAAGGAGATCTTGAAGCGATTTGATCTTCAAAGGCTACCACGGCCAAACTTGCATCATGAATTAGAAATGCTTATGCAAAGCTTCTCAAGAAAGGGGCCTCTTACACAACTAGCAAGAATTATATTCAGATGTGCTATTTGGTGGATTTGGAAGGAGAGGTGTGGTAGAATTTTTGAGTGTCACAACATGAACAACGCTCAAATTCTGATAGAGATTCTTCAGGACTCACGATCATTCATGGAGCAAGAATTGAATATGGAGCACAAGATTGAATTTTTTCATTAGTCAATAATCACTCGAATAATGATGAAGATTGTAATGTATTATATGGGGCAAAGCTTATATTTTGTGATGTATCCACAAGTAGTCCAGAACAGTCTCGCTATTGCATTTTATTATTTATTAACTTCATTGTGCTACTCTTGGAGATGAGTTAGATGAAGCGTGCCCATGTCACCTTCTTTAGGTGGGGTGAAATCTTCTCGACTACACTAAGAGACTTCAGGCTTTAGTCTATGGCTTGTGTAGACAAAGCTTCTTTGTACAAATCTTTTACAAAATATATTATCTTTACTTACCAAAAAAAAAAAAAAAACTCAACGGTCATAAACTTTACGCTGAGTCGAGTTTCGATCGGTTTTTTGTGCACCGTCTCGAAAATTCAAAATACTGGCCATTCACGATGTATTAGCCATGGTAAGTCGTATGAGCATGGTTTCACGAAAAAATGCGACGGTCAAAAACTTTGCGCAGAGTCGAGTTTCGATCGGTTTTTTGTGCACCGTCTCGGAAATTCAAAATACTGGTCTTTCCCGTCTTATTAGCCAATGGGAAGTCGTACAAGCACGCTTTCTTGAAAAAATGCGACGGTCATAAACATTACGCGAAGTCGCGCCCAGTGTCAAGTTTCGATCGGTTTTACGTACACCGTCTCGGAAATTCAAAATACTGGCCATTCACGATGTATTAGCCCATGGTAGGTCATATGACCATGGTTTCACGAAAAAATGCGACGGTCATAAACTTTGCTCGAAGTCACGCGCTGAGTCGAGTTTTGATCGGTTTTTTTATGCACCGTCTTGAAAATTCAAAATACTGGCCATTCACGATGTATTAGCCCATGGTAAGTCGTATGAGCATGGTTTCACGAAAAAAAGTGACGGTCATAAACTTTACGCAGAGTCGAGTTTCGATCGGTTTTTCATGCACCGTCTCAAAAATTTAAAATACTGGTCTTTCCCATCTTATTAGCCCATGATAAGCCGTACAAGCATGCTTTAAAAAAAAAATACGACGGTCATAAACTTTGAACGAAGTCACGCGCGAGTCGAGTTTTGATCGATTTTTCATGCACCGTCTCAAAAATTCAAAATAATGGCCATTAATGATGTATTAGCCCATGGTAAGTCGTATGAGCTTGGTCTCACGAAAAAACGTGACGGTCAGAAACTTTGCGCAGAGTCAAATTTCGATCGATTTTTCGTGCACTGTCTCAAAAATTCAAAATACTGGTCTTTCCGGTCTTATTAGCCCATGATAAGTCGTACAAGCATGCTTTCAAAAAAAAATACGACGGTCATAAACTTTGAACGAAGTCTCGCGCGAGTCGAGTTTCGATCGATTTTTCATGCACCGTCTCGAAAATTCAAAATAATGGCCATTAATGATGTATTAGCCCATGGTAAGTCGTATGAGCTTGGTCTCATGAAAAAACGTGACGGTGTATGCAAAAGGAAGAAAGTGTTGACCATCTCTACTTTGCTTGTGATTATTCATCTTGGATATGGAAGGAGATCTTGAAGCGATTTGATCTTCAAAGGCTACCACGGCCAAACTTGCATCATGAATTAGAAATGCTGATGCAAAGCTTCTCAAGAAAGGGTCCTCTTACACAACTAGCAAGAATTATATTCAGATGTGCTATTTGGTGGATTTGGAAGGAGAGGTGTGGCAGAATTTTTGAGTGTCACAACATGAACAAAGCTCAAATTCTGATAGAGATTCTTCAGGACTCAATTTTTTCATTAGTCAATAATCACTCGAATAATGATGAAGATTGTAATGTATTATATGTGGCAAAGCTTATATTTTGTGATGTATCCACAAGTAGTCTAGAACAGTCTCGCTATTGCATTTTATTATTTATTAACTTCCTTGTGCTACTCTTGGAGATGAGTTTGATGAAGCGTGCCCATGTCACCTTCTTTAGGTGGGGTGAAATCTTCTCGACTACACTAAGAGACTTCAGGCTTTAGTCTATGGCTTGTGTAGACAAAGCTTCTTTGTACAAATCTTTTACAAAATACATTATCTTTACTTACCAAAAAAAAAAAAACCCAACGGTCATAAACTTTACGCTGAGTCGAGTTTCGATCGGTTTTTTGTGCACCGTCTCAAAAATTCAAAATACAAAATACATTATCTTTACTTACCAAAAAAAAAAAGTTTATGACCATCGTATGTTTTCGTGAAACCGTGCTCGTACGACTTCCCATGGGCTAATACGTCGGGAATGGCCAGTATTTTGAATTTCTGATACGTTGCACGAAAAACCGATCGAAACTCGACTTTGCGTGTGACTTCGTGCAAAGTTTATGACCATCGTATTTTTTCATGAAACCGTGCTTGTACGACTTCCCATAGGCTAATGCGTCGGGAGTGGCCACGAATTTACGCATGACTTTGCGCACGACTTTGCGCAAATATATGACCGTTGAGTTTTTTTACGAAATCGTGCTCGTACGACTTCCCATGGGCTAATACGTCGGGAATGCCCAGTATTTTGAATTTCCACGACGGTGCACGAAAAATTGATTGAAACTCGACTTTGTGTGCGACTTCACGCAAAGTTTATGACCATCACATTTTTTCGCGAAACCATGCACATACGTCGGGAATGGCCAATATTTTAAATTTTAAAAATGGTACATGAAAAATCGATCGAAACTCGACTCTGCGCGCAACTCTGTGCAAAGTTTATGACCGTCATATTTTTTTGGGAAACCAGGCTCGTACGACTTACCATGGGCTAATATGTCGGGAATGGCCATTCATTTGAATTTCCGAGATGATGCACGAAAAATCGATCGAAACTCGAATCTGCGCGTGACTTCGCTCAAAGTTTATGACCGTCACATTTTTCCGTGAAACTGTGATCAAATGACTTCCCATGGGCCAATACGTCAGGAATGGCCAGTATTTTAAATTTTCGAGACGGTGCACGAAAAACCAATCGAAACTCGACTCTGCGTGCAACTTCGTGTAAATTTTATGGCCGTCGCATTTTTTCCCGAAACCATGCTCGTACGACTTCCCATGGGCTAATACGTTGGGAATGGCCAATATTTTGAATTTTCGAGATGGTGCACGAAAAACCGATCGAAAATAGACTCTACGCGCGACTTCGCGCGAAGTTTATGGCCGTCGTGTTTTTTCGTGAAACCATGCTCGTATGACTTACCATAGGCTAATACATCGGGAATGGCCAGTATTTTGAATTTTCGATACGGTGCATGATAAACCGATCGAAACTCGACTCTGCGCAAATATATGACCGTTGAGTTTTTTTACGAAATCGTGCTCGTACGACTTCCTATGGGCTAATACATCGGGAATGCCCAGTACTTTGAATTTTTGAGACGATGCACGAAAAACCGATCAAAACTCGACTCTACGCGTGTTTTCGCGCAAAGTTTATGACCGTCGCATTTTTTTGTGAAACCATGCTTGTACGACTTACCATGGGCTAATACATCGGGAATGGCCAGTATTTTGAATTTCCGAGACGGTGCATGAAAAATCGATCGAAACTCGAATCTGCACGTGACTTCACGCAAAGTTTATGACCGTCATGTTTTTTGATGAAACTTTGCTCGTACGACTTCCCATTGGCTAATACGTCAGGAATGGCCAGTATTTTGAATTTCGGAGATGGTGCACGAAAATCCAATCGAAACTCGAATCTGCGTCCAACTTCGTGCAAACTTTATGACCGTCATGTTTTCTCATGAAACCATATTTGTACGACTTCCCATGGGCTAATACGTCGGGAATGGCCAGTATTTTGAATTTCCGAGACGGTGAAAGAAAAACCGATCGAAACTCGACTCAGCGCTCGACTTCGCACAAAGTTTATGACCATCGCATTTTTTCACGAAACCGTGCTTGTACGACTTCCCATGGGCTAATAAGACGGGAATGATCAGTATTTTTAATTATGATCGTCGTATTTTTTTGCGAACCCATGCTTGTACGACTTCCCATGGAATAAGACGGGAATGACCAGCATTTTGAATTTCTAAGATGGTGCTTGAAAAACCAATCAAAAATCGCCTCTGCGCAAAGTTTATGACCGTCATCTTTTTTTGTGAAACCATGCTCGTATGACTTACCATGGGCTAATACGTCGAGAATAGCTAGTATTTGAATTTCCAAGACGGTACACGTAAAACCGATCGAAACTCGACTCTGCACGCAACTTCACATAAAGTTTATGACCGTCGCATTTTTCTCAAAACTATGCTCGTATGACTTACCATGGGCTAATACGTTGGGATTGGCCCGTATTTTGAATTTCCAAGATGGTTCACGGAAAACCAATCGAAATACGACTCTGCTCGCAACTTTATGAAAGTTTATGACCATTGCGTTTTTTCGTGAAACCATGTTTGTATGACTTCCCATGGTCTAATACGTTAGGAATGGCCAATATTTTAAATTTCCAAGACAGTGCACGAAAAACATATTGAAACTCGACTCTGCGCGTGACTTCACGCAAAGTTTATGGCAGTCACTATTTTTGCGAAACCGTGCTTGTACAACTTCCCATGGGCTAATACGTCGAGAATGGCCAGTATTTTGAATTTCCGAGACGGTGCACGAAAAACCGATCGCAACTCCAATCTGCACGCAACTTCGCACAAAGTTTATGACCATCATATTTTTCACTAAACCATACTCATACGACTTACCATGGGCTAATACGTCGGGAATGGCCAATATTTTAAATTTTTTGGATGATGCACGAAAAACCGATCGAAACTCGACTCGTACGAGTTCCCATGGGCTAATGCATTGGGAATGTACAGTATTTTGAACTTCGCGCAAATATATGACCGTTGAGTTTTTTTGTGAAATCACGCTCGTATGACTTTCCATGGGCAAATACTTTGGGATTGGCTAGTATTTTGAATTTCCGAGACGGTGCACAAAAAACCGATCGAAACTTGACTCAGCGCGTGACTTCGCGTAAAGTTATAACCGTCGTATATTTCGGGAAACTGTGCTCGTACGACTTCCCATGGGCTAATAAGACGGGAATGACCAGTATTTTGAATTTTTGACATGGTGCATGAAAAACCGATGGAAACTTAACTCTGCTCGCGACTTCGCGCTAACTTTATAACCGTCGTGTTTTTTCGTGAAACCATGCTCGTGAAACCATACTGGGCTAATCCATCGGGAATGTCCAGTATTTTGAATTTCCGATATGGTGCATGAAAAACCGATCGAAACTTGAATCTGCGTGTTCGCGTAAAGTTTATTATCATCACGTTTTTTCGTGAAACTGTGCTCTTAAGACTTCCCATGGGCTAATACGTCGGGAATGGTCAGTATTTTGAATTTTCGAGACGGTGCATGAAAAACTGATCGAAACTCGACTCTGCGTGCTACTTCGTGCAAGTTTCATAACCATCGTGTTTTTTCATGAAACCGTATTCATATGACTTCCCATGGGCTAATAAGTCAGGATTGGCCAGTATTTAGAATTTCCGAGATGGTGCATGAAAAACTAATCGAAACACGACTCTGCGCATGATTTTTTCACGAAACCATGCTCGTACGACTTACCATGGGCTAATATGTCGGGAATGGCCAGTATTTTGAATTTTTGAGACGGTGCACGAAAAACCGATCAAAACTCGACTCTGTGTGCGAATTCATGCAATGTTTATGACTGTCACGTTTTTTTGACAAACCGTGCTCGTACGACTTCCCATGGGCTAATACGTCGGGAATGGCCCGTATTTTGAATTTCTGAGACGGTGCACGAAAAACCAATCGCAACTCGAATCTGCACGCAACTTCGCGCAAAGATTATGACCATCGCATTTTTTCACTAAACCATGCTCATGCGACTTACCATGGGCTAATACGTCGGGATTGGCCAATATTTTAAATTTTTGGGATGATGCACGAAAAATCGATCGAAACACGACTCTACGCATGATTCGCACAAAGCATATGACCTTCGAGTTTTTTTTGAAACCATGCTCGTAAGACTTCCCATGGGCTAATACGTTGGGAATGGCCAGTATTTTGAATTTCCAAGGCGGTGCATGAAAAACCGATCGAAACTCGACTCTGCACATGACATCGTGCTAATATATGACCGTTGAGTTTTTTTGCAAAATCATGCTCGTACGACTTTCCATGGGCTAATACGTTTGGAATGGCTAGTATTTTGAATTTCCGAGACGGTGCACGAAAAACCGATCGAAACTCGACTCAGCGCGCGACTTCGCACAAAGTTTATGACCGTCACATTTTTTCACGAAACCATGCCCGTATGACTTCTCATGGGCAAATATGTCGGGAATGTCCAGTATTTTCCATTTTTGAGACGGTGCACGAAAAACCGATCGAAACTCGACTCTATGCGACTTCACACAAAGTTTATGACCGTCACATTTTTTCGAGAAACCGTGCTCGTACGACTTCCCGTGGGCTAATACATCGGGAAAGGATATTGTTTTGAATTTCCGAGATGCTACATGAAAAATAGATCGAAACTCGACTCTGCACGCGATTCGCGCAAAGTATATGACCGTCGAGTTTTTTTGCGAAACCGTGCTCGTACGACTTCCCATGGGCCAATACGTCGGGAATGGCTATTTTGAATTTCCGAGACGGTGCACGAAAAACCGATCGAAACTAGACTCTGTGCGCGACTTCACGCAAAGTTTATGACCGTCATGTTTTTTCGAGAAACCATACTCGTACGACTTTCCATGGGCTAATACGTCGGGAATGGCCAGTATTTTGAATTTCTCAGACGGTGCACGAAAAACTGATCGAAGCTCGACTCTGTGTGTGACTTAGCGCAAAGTTTATGACCATTGCGTTTTTTCGTGAAACCGTGTTCGTATGACATCCCATGAGCTAATACGTCAGGAATAGCTAATATTTTGAATTTCCAAAATGGTACATGAAAAACCGATCGAAACTCGACTCTGCATGCAACTCCGTGCAATGTTTATGATCGTCACATTTTTTCGCGAAACCGTGCTCGTATGACTTACCATGGGCTAATATGTTGGGAATGGCCATCATTTTGAATTTCCGAGATGGTGCACGAAAAACCGATCGAAACTGGAATCTTCGCGTAACTTCACGCAAAGTTTATGACCAACACATTTTTTTGTGAAACTGTGCTCGTACGACTTCTCATGGGCTAATACGTCGGGAATGGCCAGTATTTTGAATTTCCGAGATAGTGCACGAAAAACCGATCGAAACTCGACTCTGCGCACGACTTCGTGCAAATATATGATCATTGAGTTTTTTTGCGAAATCGTGCTCGTACGACTTCCTATGGGCTAATATGTCGGGAATGGCCAGTATTTTGAATTTTTGAGACGATGCATGAAAAACCGATCGAAACTCGACTCAGTGCGCGACTTCGCGCAAAGTTTATGACCGTCGTATATTTTCACGAAACCGTGCTTGTACAACTTCCCACGGGCGAATAAGACGGGAATGACCTGTATATTGAATTTCTGAGACAGTGCACAAAAAACCGATCGAAACTCGACTCTGCTCGCAACTTCGTAAAAGTTTATGACCATTGCGTTTTTTCGTGAAACTATGTTTGTATGACTTCCCATGGTCTAATACATCGGGAATGGCCAATATTTTGAATTTCTAAGAAAGTGCACGAAAAATAGATTGAAACTCGACTCTACGCGTGACTTCGCGCAAAGTTTATGGCCGTCACATTTTTTCACGAAACCATGCTCGTACGACTTCCCATGTGCTAAAACATCGGGAATGGCCAATATTTTGAATTTCCAAAATGGTACACAAAAAATCGATCGAAACTTGACTCTGCGAGCAACTCCACGCAAAGTTTATGACCGTCGCATTTTTTCGCAAAACCATGCTCATACGACTCACCATGGGCTAATATGTCGGGAATGGCCATTATTTTGAATTTTCGAGATGGTGCACGAAAAACCGATCGAAACTCGAATCTGCGCGTGACTTCGCGCAAAGTTGTCACATTTTTTCATGAAACTGTGCTGGTATGACTTCTCATGGGCTAATACGTCAGGAATGGCCTGTATTTTGAATTTCCGAGACGGTGCCCGAAAAACCTATAGAAACTTGACTCTGCGTGCAACTTCGTGCAAATTTTATGACCGTCGTATTTTTTCATGAAACCGTATTCGTACGACTTCCCATGGGCTAATAGGTTGGGAATGGCCAGTATTTTGAATTTCTGAGACGGTGCACGAAAAACCGATCGAAGCTCGACTCTGCATGCGACTTCGTGCAAAGTTTATGGCCATTGTGTTATTTCGTGAAACCATGCTCGGACGACTTACCATTGCCTAATACATCGGTAATGGCCAGTATTTTGAATTTTTGAGATGGTGCACGAAAAACCGATCGAAACTCGACTCTACGTGCGACAGCGCGCAAAGTTTATGACCGTCGCATTTTTTTATGAAACCCTGCTCGTACGACTTCCCATGGGCTAATACGTCGGGAATGGCCAGTATTTTGAATTTTCGAGACAGTGCACGAAAAACTTATCGAAACTCGACTCTGTGCACGACTTCGCGCAATTATATGACTGTCGAGTTTTTTTGCGAAACCATGCTCGTACGACTTCCCATAGGCTAATACGTCGGGAATGACCAGTATTTTTGAATTTCCGAGACGGTGCACAAAAAACCGATCGAAACTCGACTCTGCGCGTGACTTCGTGCAAAGTTTTTAACCATCGTATTTTTTCGTGAAACCGTGCTCGTACGACTTCCCATGGGCTAATACGTCGGAAATGGCCAATATTTTGCATTTTCGAGACAGTGCACGAAAATCGATCGAAACTCGACTCTGCGCATGACTTTTTTTTTGGTAAGTAAAGATAATATATTTTGCCAATTCTTGTTAAGTAAACTCTTTAGGATCTTGCCAATTCTTTATCTGCTTCGGCTCGACTTAAAGCAATCTTATCTTCGGCTTCAGATAAGGAGCTCCATTTTCTTTTCTGTTACTTCTCGAACAAACCTCTTCTCTTGATACAGCAACAAATCTTGCTCCTTAGAATCTTTAAGCTAAGCTGGAAGACAGGAAGAATTCTCCACGAAGTCATTTCGCGCTGAAGCTAAGCCTAATAGTCAGTAACGAAAGAAAGTAGAAGTCTAGCAATCAATACTAGTAGTTTGAGTTGAAGCCTTTCTTAATGATTGGATTCTTATCAATCGGGTACTTGCTCCATTCCTTATGCCGAGAGTGGAATTCTCTATGGGATCCTTAAGTCTTTATTCTGAGGTTGGTTCCTAAGAAGAAGTTCGAAGAAAGGATGCTAGGAACAAATATAAGTTTGTTAAGCTATAGGAGAGTAAGCGAGAAAGAAAGATTCTAGTTTTCTTTCTGGTTGACTTGCCCTCACAGGAAAGATCATTTTCCAGAGAATCTCCAGCGGGAATCAAGTATACCAGATCAGATGCAGTGCCCTTGCCAGAATCCGCAGTCTTTCTTCCTCTATACGCCTATTGAGAGTTTCTTTATGCCTCTTGCACATGAATATGATCTTTGGCTCTTTCTTTTGCTAAGTGCGGGCTTTACTTTAATATATACGAATAGGCTCTTTTATTTTTTATACGTGAGAACTCTAATATACTACAAAAAGGAGCTCCAATCAAACTACTTTGACCACATAAAGAAAGGGAAAGCACGCAAGGGTAAAGGCTATGCTAGTCAATAAAGTAAACAGTGAATGCAGGAGTGCCCTATACATTAATAATTAAGGAAAGAGGTATAATACTCACTACGCGGTAACAAAACTCTACCTACCTAGCAAAAATCCATTGTGACCATAAGGAAGACTTATTTTATAAAATATCTCATAATTGTTTTACCAGACAAGCTTTATTCCAATCTCTAATATATCGAAGAATCAGCCCCCCTTCATCCTTCTTTTTTTTGGTAAGTAAAGATAATGTATTTTGTAAAAGATTTGTACAAAGAAGCTTTGTCTACACAAGCCATAGACTAAAGCCTGAAGTCTCTTAGTGTAATCGAGAAGATTGCACCCCACCTAAAGAAAGTGAAATGGGCACACTTCATCAAACTCATTTCCATGAGTAGCACAAGGAAGTTAATAAATAATAAAATGTAATAGCTAGACTGTTCTAGACTACTTGTGGATACATCACAAAATATAAGCTTTGCCCCATATGATACATTACAATCTTCATCATTATTCGAGTGATTATTGACAAATGAAAAAATTGAATCTTGTGAAAATCTCTTTCTCTCTTCTTGTTAGGTGCTCTATATTCAATTCTTGCTCCATGCATGATTGTGAGTCCTCAAGAATCTCTATCAGAATTTGAGCTTTGTTCATGTTGTGACACTCAAAAATTCTGCCACACCTCTCCTTCCAAATCTAACAAATAGCACATCTGAATATAATTCTTGCTAGTTGTGTAAGAGGACCCTTTCTCGAGAAGCTTTGCATCAGCATTTCTAATTCATGATGCAAGTTTGGCCGTGGTAGCCTTTGAAGATCAAATCGCTTCAAGATCACCTTCCATATCCAAGATGAATAATCACAAGCAAAGTAGAGATGGTCAACACTTTCTTCCTTTTGCATACACAAAGAGCACTGATTTACAATATAAATACCTCTTCGCTGCATATTGTCCATCGTAGGAAGTTTGCCGAGAAGGGCCTGCCATGTACATAAGGAATGTCGCTGTGAGCATGGACTATCCCATGTCCAACTACTTGGGATCCACTTGTTGTTTCGTCGTCTAATTTGGTTCCATGCAGATGTAGCACTAAATTTACCATTATCATGAAGCCAAATAAGCATATCTTAAGAGTTGTTCTTGATTGGAATAGCCCTAATAGTCGGCCAAAGTAATAACATGTCAGGGGAGGTAGGGTTGGGAAGACACCATGTACCATTGTTAATGAATTCAGAAACCTTCCCGTCTTTGGGAGCCCCCAGATCCTGTCGTACTCTATCACCAAATATCTGAAATATACTTTTCCCATTCACCCAAGGATCATACCACATATTAATATTGGTTCCAGAAGAGATCACATAAGAAATATTGTTACGTAGCGATCGCCTTGCCTCAGAATTCCTTTCCAAGCAGCAGAATAAGATGTTTTTGCGGATGCTTCCCATGTTGATTCCTTGGTTAGCAATTTGTTTAGTGAGGAAATGATGGTTCCCTTCTTGTTAAGTAAACTCTTTAGGATCTTGCCAATTCTTTATCTGCTTCGGCTCGACTTAAAGCAATCTTATCTTCGGCTTCAGATAAGGAGCTCCATTTTCTTTTCTGTTACTTCTCGAACAAACCTCTTCTCTTGATACAGCAACAAATCTTGCTCCTTAGAATCTTTAAGCTAAGCTGAAAGACAGGAAGAATTCTCCACGAAGTCATTTCGCGCTGAAGCTAAGTCTAATAGTCAGTAACGAAAGAAAGTAGAAGGCTAGCAATCAATACTAATAGTTTGAGTTGAAGCCTTTCTTAATGATTGGATTCTTATCAATCAGGTACTTGCTCCATTCCTTATGCCGAGAGTGGAATTCTCTATGGGATCCTTAAGTCTTTATTCTGAGGTTGGTTCCTAAGAAGAAGTTCGAAGAAAGGATGCTAGGAACAAATATAAGTTTGTTAAGCTATAGGAGAGTAAGCGAGAAAGAAAGATTCTAGTTTTCTTTCTGGTTGACTTGCCCTCACGGGAAAGATCGTTTTCCAGAGAATCTCCAGCGGGAATCAAGTATACCAGATCAGATGCAGTGCCCTTGCTAGAATCCGCATTCTTTCTTCCTCTATACGCCTATTGAGAGTTTCTTTATGCCTCTTGCACATGAATATGATCTTTGGCTCTTTCTTTTGCTAAGTGCGGGCTTTACTTTAATATATACGAAGAGGCTCTTTTCTTTTTTATATGTGAGAACTCTAATATACTACAAAAAGGAGCTCCAATCAAACTACTTTGACCACATAAAGAAAGGGAAAGCACGCAAGGGTAAAGGCTATGCTAGTCAATAAAGTAAACAGTGAATGCAGGAGTGCCCTATACATTAATAATTAAGGAAAGAGGCAT
Organism: Ensete ventricosum; assembly: GCA_029747655.1. Classification (NCBI taxonomy): domain Eukaryota; kingdom Viridiplantae; phylum Streptophyta; class Magnoliopsida; order Zingiberales; family Musaceae; genus Ensete; species Ensete ventricosum. The sequence continues at coordinate 42,649,667 of JAQQAF010000003.1, forward strand.
AATACTCACTACACGGTAACAAAACTCTACCTACCTAGCAAAAATCCATTGTGACCATAAGGAAGACTTATTTTGTAAAATATCTCATAATTGTTTTACCAGACAAGCTTTATTTCAATCTCTAATATGTCGAAGATTCAGCCCCCCTTCATCCCTCTTTTTTTTGGTAAGTAAAGATAATGTATTTTGTAAAAGATTTGTACAAAGAAGCTTTCTCTACACAAGCCATAGACTAAAGCCTGAAGTCTCTTAGTGTAGTCGAGAAGATTGCACCCCACCTAAAGAAGGTGAAATGGGCACACTTCATCAAACTCATTTCCATGAGTAGCACAAGGAAGTTAATAAATAATAAAATACAATAGCTAGACTGTTCTGGATTACTTGTGGATAAATCACAAAATATAAGCTTTGCCCCATATGATACATTACAATCTTTATCATTATTCGATTGATTATTGACTAATGAAAAATTTGAATCTTGTGAAAATCTCTTTCTCTCTTCTTGTTAGGTGCTCTATATTCAATTCTTGCTCCATGCATGATTGTGAGTCCTCAAGAATCTCTATCAGAATTTGAGCTTTGTTCATGTTGTGACACTCAAAAATTCTGCCAGACCTCTCCTTCCAAATCCAACAAATAGCACATCTGAATATAATTCTTGCTAGTTGTGTAAGAGGCCCCTTTCTTGAGAAGCTTTGCATCAGCATTTCTAATTCATGATGCAAGTTTGGCCGTGGTAGCCTTGGAAGATCAAATCGCTTCAAGATCTCCTTCCATATCCAAGATGAATAATCACAAGCAAAGTAGAGATGGTCAACACTTTCTTCCTTTTGCATACACAAAGAGCACTGATTTATAATATAAATACCTCTTCGCTGCATATTGTCCATCGTAGGAAGTTTGCCGAGAAGGGCCTGCCATGTACATAAGGAATGTCGCTGTGAGCATGGACTATCCCATGTCCAACTACTTGGTATCCACTTGTTGTTTCGTCGTCTAATTTTGTTCCATGCAGATGTAGCACTAAATTTACCATTATCATGAAGCCAAATAAGCATATCTTAAGAGTTGTTCTTGATTGGAATAGCCCTAATAGTCGGCCAAAGTAATAACATGTCAGGGGAGGTAGGGTTGGGAAGACACCATGTACCATTGTTAATGAATTCAGAAACCTTCCCGTCTTTGGGAGCCCCCAGATCCTGTCGTACTCTATCACCAAATATCTGAAATATACTTTTCCCATTCACCCAAGGATCATACCACATATTAATATTGGTTCCAGAACAAATCACATAAGAAATATTGTTACGTAGCCATCTCCTTGCCTTCAGAATTCCTTTCCAAGTAGCAGAATGAAATGTTTTTGCAAATGCTTCCCAGATTGATTCCTTGGTTAGGTACCTTGCAAAAACCCATTGTGACCATAAAGAAGACTTATTTTGTAAAATATCCCATAATTGCTTTACCATACAAGCTTTATTCCAATCTCTAATATGTCGAAGATTCAGACCCCCTTCATCCTTCAGTTTGTAAATGTTGTCCCAATTCACCATGTGCATTGCCTTACCATCTGTGCCATTCCAAAAGAAGTTCATAAGTAATTTATCAATATCATGGAGAAGCCCGACAGGTAGAAGGAATGCATGAGACCAATAAATAGAATAAGAGATCAACACAGATCGAATAAGTTCAAGTCGTCCAGCTTTAGAAAGAAGCCTATTTTTCCAAGAGGAAATTCTGTTCTTAATTTTTTGTAGGATAGGCTGACAGGAGACTTTGTTGATTCCAGTGGATATAAGTGGGAGACCCAAGTAAGGAACCGGTAAATTTCCTTCTGCAACTCCCAATGTTTGAGCAATATGATCCTTATTGTCGATGCAAGCACCCACATATACTTTGCTCTTTGCATGGTTTAGCTTAAGACCAGAAACTATACCAAATTCATTAAGAATATCTGTCAGATTACTCACAGAAACTGGATCATCTCGAAGGAAGATAATAAGGTCGTCAGCAAATGTTATGTGAGAGATATAAACAGAACCATAATATGGTACCTTAATTTTGCCATTGGAAACAGCATCTTCTAACATACAACTGAACCCTTCCATTGCAATGGTAAAAAGATAAGGAGATAGTGGATCGCCTTGCCGAATGCCATTCTTACTCCCGAAGAAGCCAATAGGTGAACCATAAAAGAGAATCGAAAATTTTGGAGTTTCCAACCAACATTGAATCCATTTAACCCAGTGCTGAGGGAAGCCCATATTATGGAGCATCATGTAAATAAAAAGCCTATTGACTGAGTCAATGGCCTTTCGTAAATCAGCTTTAAAACAGATCTTTTTCCCTCTTATTTTTCCCTCTTATTTCGTAATGATTTTTAACCAAATCATTAGCAAGCAGGACGTTATGATGGATACTCCTCCCTTTAATAAAAGCAGCCTGATTAGGACTAATGACCTTATTCATGACCTTTTGTAGTCTATCTGCCAGCAACTTCGAGATAACCTTATAAATAAAGTTGCACAGTGAAATAGGACGGTAGTTGCTGGCAACTTTATTTATAAGGTTATCTCTAAGTTGCTGGCAGATAGACTACAAAAGGTCATGAATAAGGTCATTAGTCCTAATCAGGCTGCTTTTCTTAAAGGGAGGAGTATCCATCATAATGTCCTGCTTGCTAATGATTTGGTTAAGGGTCTACACTCAAAAACAAGAGGGAAAAAGATAAACTGATTTACGAAAGGCCTTTGACTCAGTCAATAGGCATTTTATTTACATGATGCTCCATAATATGGGCTTCCCTCAGCACTGGGTTAAATGGATTCAATGTTGCTTAGAAACTCCAAAATTTTTGATTCTCTTTAATGGTTCACCTATTGGCTTCTTCGGGAGTAAGAATGGCATTCGGCAAGGCGATCCACTATCTCCTTATCTTTTTACCATTGCAATGGAAGGGCTCAGTTGTATGTTAGAAGAGGCTGTTTTCAATGGCAAAATTAAGGTACCATATTATGGTTCTGTTTATATCTCTCACATAACATTTGCGGACGACCTTATTATCTTCCTTCGAGATGATCCAGTTTCTGTGAGTAATCTGGTAGATATTCTTAATGAATTTGGTATAGTTTCTGGTCTTAAGCTAAACCATGCAAAGAGCAAAGTATATGTGGGTGCTTGCATTGACAATAAGGATCATATTGCTCAAACATTGGGAGTTGCTGAAGGAAATTTACCGGTTCCTTACTTGGGTCTCCCACTTATATCCACTGGAATCAACAAAGTCTCCTGTCAGCCTATCCTACAAAAAATTAAGAACAGAATTTCCTCTTGGAAAAATAGGCTTCTTTCTAAAGCTGGACGACTTGAACTTATTCGATCTGTGTTGATCTCTTATTCTATTTATTGGTCTCATGCATTCCTTCTACCTGCCGGGCTTCTCCGTGATATTGATAAATTACTTATGAACTTCTTTTGGAATGACACAGATGGTAAGGCAATGCACATGGTGAATTGGGACAACATTTGCAAACCGAAGTATGAAAGGGGGCTGAATCTTTGACATATTAGAGGTTGGAATAAAGCTTGTATGGTAAAGCAATTATGGGATATTTTACAAAATAAGTCTTCCTTATGGTCACAATGGGTTTTTGCTAGGTACCTAACCATGGAATCAATCTGGGAAGCATCTGCAAAAACATATCATTCTGCTGCTTGGAAAGGAATTCTGAAGGCAAGGCGATGGCTACGTAACAATATTTCTTATGTGATTTCTTCTGGAACCAATATTAATATGTGGTATGATCCTTGGGTGAATAGGAAAAGTATATTTCAGATATTTGGTGATAGAGTACGACAGGATCTGGGGGCTCCCAAAGACGGGAAGGTTTATGAATTCATTAACAATGGTACATGGTGTCTTCCCAACCCTACCTCCCCTGACATGTTATTACTTTGGCCGACTATTAAGGCTATTCCAATCAAGAACAACTCTTTAGATATGCTTATTTGGCTTCATGATAATGGTAAATTTAGTGCTACATCTGCATGGAACCAAATTAGACGACGAAACAACAAGTGGATCCCAAGTAGTTGGACATGGGATAGTCCATGCTCACAGCTACATTCCTTATGTACATAGCAGGCCCTTCTCGGCAAACTTCCTACGATGGACAATATGCAGCGAAGAGGTATTTATATTGTAAATCGGTGCTCTTTGTGTATGCAAAAGGAAGAAAGTGTTGACCATCTCTACTTTGCTTGTGATTATTCATCTTGGATATGGAAGGAGATCTTGAAGCGATTTGATCTTCAAAGGCTACCACGGCCAAACTTGCATCAGGAATTAGAAATGCTTATGCAAAGCTTCTCAAGAAAGGGGCCTCTTACACAACTAGCAAGAATTATATTCAGACTTACCAAAAAAAAAAAAGCAAGAATTATATTCAGATGTGCTATTTGGTGGATTTGGAAGGAGAGGTGTGGCAGAATTTTTGAGTGTCACAACATGGACAAAGCTCAAATTTTGATAGAGATTCTTCAGGACTCACAATCATGTATGGAGCAAGAATTGAATATAGAGCACCTAACAAGAAGAGAGAAAGAGATTTTCACAAGATTCAATTTTTCCATGGCGTCGCTCGCCCTAGAGACCGCCAGCCGCCTAGGGGAGAGGAAGCCACCACCCTTCCCACACTAAGGTCACAGCCGTCGCGCTTTCCATGCCGATTGCAGAAGCAGCCGTCGCCCTTTCCACGCTGGAGTTGCCGCAGGATCGCAGAGCGGCAGTGAACCCAGCCCCAATCGCAGTGCAGCCTCCACCGTTTCTCGCCCTAGAGTCCATCCCGCGCATAGGGGAGAAGAGTCGCCGCCCTTCCACGTCTGAAATCGCCGATTCCTGGCCTGTAATCACTGATCGCAGGAGCGACCGTCGGCCTTCCATGCTTGAATTCACCGCGAAGCGATCGTAGAGGAGAAATCGCCCAAGGGAGCAATCGCCCTCTGCTGCCCACTCTTCGGTAAGAGAAGAGGCTGCCGTCCCCAACGCCATGGGCTAATACATCGACCATTGCATTTTTTCGTGAAACCATGTTCGTATGACTTCCCATGGGCTAATACGTCGAGAATGGCCAATATTTTGAATTTCCAAAATGGTACATGAAAAATCGATCGAAACTCGACTCTGCGCGCAACTCCGTGCAAAGTTTATGACCGTCACATTTTTTCACGAAACCGTGCTCGTACGACTTACCATGGGCTAATATGTCGGGAATGGCCATTATGTTGAATTTTCGAGATTGTGCATGAAAAACCGATCGAAACTCGAATCTGCACGTGACTTCACGCAAAGTTTATGACCGTCACATTTTTTCGTGAAATTATACTCGTACGACTTCCCATGGGCTAATACGTCGGGAATGGCTAGTATTTTAAATTTATGAGATAGTGCACGAAAAACCAATCGAAACTCGACTCTACGTGCAACTTCGCCCAAATTTTATGACCGTCGTGTTTTTTCGTGAAACCGTATTCGTACGTCCCATGGGCTAATACGTCGGGAATGGCCAGTATTTTGAATTTCCGAGACGGTGCACGAAAAATCGGTCGAAGCTCGACTCTGCGCGTGACTTCATGCAAAGTTTATGACCGTCGCATTTTTTCGCGAAACCATGCTCGTACGACTTACCATGGGCTAATATGTCGGGAATAGCCAGTATTTTAAATTTCCGAGACGGTGCAAGAAAAACCGATCGAAACTCGAATCTGCGCGTGACTTCGCGCAAAATTTATGACCGTCGCGTTTTTTCTCGAATCCGTGCTCGTACGGCTTCCCATAGGCTAATACGTCGGGAATGGCCAGTATTTTGAATTTCCGAGATAATGCACGAAAAACTGATAGAAACTCGAATCTGCGTGCAACTTCGAGCTAAGTTTATGACCTTCACGTTTTTTCGTGAAACCATGCTCTTTGGTAAGTTATTTTTCTACAGTAATTGGGTTTTCGTGAAACCATGCTCGAATGACTTACCATGGGCTAATACTTTGGGAATGGCCAATATTTTGAATTTTTGGGATGGTGCATGAAAAAACGATCGAAACTCGACTCTGCACGCGATTCGCGCAAAGTATATGACCGTCGAGTTTTTTTTGCAAAACCGTGCTCGTACGACTTACCATGGGGTAATACATCAGGAATGGCCAGTATTTTGAATTTCCGAGATGGTGCACTAAAAACAGATCAAAACTCGACTCTGCGCGTGACTTCGCGCAAAGTTGATGACCGTCACGTTTTTTTGTGAAACCGTTCTCGTACAACTTCCCATGGAATGGTCAGTATTTTGAATTTCCGAGACGGTGCATGAAAAACCAATCGAAACTCGACTCAACGCGCGACATTGCGCAAAGTTTATGACCGTCGCATTTTTTCACGAAACCGTGCTTGCTTACCATGGGCTAATACGTCGGGAATGAGCGGCATTTTGAATTTCCGAGACAGTGCACGTAAAATCAATCAAAACTCGACTCTGCGCGCGACTTCGCACAAAGGTTATGACCGTCGCATTTTTTCTTAAAACCTTGCTCGTATCACTTACCATGGGCTAATACGTTGGGATTGGCCAGTATTTTGAATTTCTGAGACGGTGCACGAAAAACCGATCGAAACTCGACTCTGCTCGCAACTTCGCGAAAGTTTATGACCATTGCGTTTTTTCGTGAAACCATGTTCGTATGACTTCCCATGGACTAATACGTCGGGAATGGCCAAAATTTTGAATTTCCAAGACAGTGCAAGAAAAATCGATGGAAACTCGACTCTGCGCGTGACTTCGCGCAAATTTATCGCCGTCACGTTTTTTCTGAAACCATGCTCGTACGACTTCCCATGAGCTAGTACGTCCGGAATGGCTCGTATTTTGAATTTCCGAGATGGTGCACGAAAAACCGATCGAAACTCGACTCAGCGCGCGACTTCGCGCAAAGTTTATGACCATCGTATTTTTTCGTGAAACCGTGCTTGTACGACTTCCCATGGGCTAATAAGACGGGAATGACCAGTATTTTGAATTTCCGAGACGGTGCATGGAAAACCGATCAAAAATTGACTCTGCGTAAAGTTTTTGACCGTCGTATTTTTTTGTGAAACCATGCTCGTACGACTTACCATGGGCAAATTCGTCGGTAATGGCCAGTATTTTGAATTTTCGAGACGGTGCACGTAAAACCGATCGAAACTCTTTTTTTTTGTAAGTAAAGATAATGTATTTTGTAAAAGATTTATACAAAGAAGCTTTGTCTACACAAGCCATAGGCTAAAGCCTGAAGTCTTTTAGAGTAGTCGGGAAGATTGCACCCCACCTAAAGAAGGTGAAATGGGCACACTTCATCAAACTCATTTCCAAGAGTAGCACAAGGAATGTAATAAATAATAAACCATGCTCGTACGACTTCCCACGGGCTAATACGTCGGGAATGGCCAGTATTTTGAATTTTAGAGATGGTGCACGAAAAACCGATCGAAACTCGACTCAACGCGCGACTTCGGGCAAAGTTTACGATCGTCGTATTTTTTCGTGAAACCGTGCTTGGATGACTTCCCGTGGACTAATAAGACGGGAATGACCAGTATTTTGAATTTTTGAGACTTTGTATGAAAAACCGATCAAAACACGACTCTGCGCAAAGTTTATGACCATCGTGTTTTTTCGTGAAACCATACTCGTACGACTTACCATGGGCTAATATGTCGGGAATGGCCAGTATTTTGAATTTATGAGACGGTGCACGTAAAACCGATCGAAACTTGACTCTGCGCGCAACTTCGCACAAATTTTATGACCATCACGTTTTTTCGCGAAACCATGCTCGTATCACTTACCATGGGCTAATACGTTGGGATTGGCCAGTATTTTGAATTTCTAAGATGGTGCACGAAAAACCGATCGAAAGTCGACTCTGCTCGCAACTTCGTCAAAGTTTATGACCGTCGTATTTTTCGCAAAACCATGCTTGTATTACTTACCATGGGCTAATACATTGGGATTGGCCAGTATTTTGAATTTCTAAGACGGTGCACGAAAAAACGATCGAAACTCGACTCTGCTCGCAACTTTACGAAAGTTTCTGACCATTGCATTTTTTCGTGAAACCTTGTTAGTATGACTTCCCATGGTCTAATACGTTGGGAATGACCAATATTTTGAATTTTCAAGACAGTGCACGAAAAACTGATTGAAACTTGACTCTGCGCGTGACTTCGTGCAAAGTTTATGGCCGTCAAGTTTTTTCGTGAAACCATGCTCGTACGACTTCCCATAGGCTAATACGTCGGGAATGGCCAGTATTTTGAATTTCCGAGACAGTGCACGAAAAACCGATCGAAACTCGACTCAGCATGCGACTTCGCACAAAGTTTATGACCGTCGTATTTTTTCATGAAACCGTGCTTGTACGACTTCCCGTGGGTAATAAGACGGGAATGACCAATATTTTGAATTTCTTGGACTGTGCACGAAAAACTGATCGAAACTCAACTCTGCGCAAAGTTTATGACCATCGTGTTTTTTCGTGAAACCATACTCGTACAACTTAACCATGGGCTAATACGTCGGGAATGGCCAGTATTTTGAATTTTCGAGACGGTGCACGTAAAACCGATCGAAACTTGACTCTGCTCGCAGCTTCGTGAAAGTTTTTTACCATTGCGTTTTTTCATGAAACCATGTTAGTATGACTTCCCATGGTCTACTATGTCGGGAATGGCCAATATTTTGAATTTACAAGAAAGTGCACGAAAAACTGATTGAAACTCGACTCTGTGCGTGACTTCGCGCAAAGTTTATAGCCGTCGTATTTTTTCGCGAAACCATGATCGTACCACTTCCCATGGGCTAATACGGGAATGGCCAGTATTTTGAATATCCGAGACGGTGCATGAAAAACCGATCGAAACATGACTCTGCGCGTGACTTCGCGCAAAGTTTATGACCGTCGTATTTTTTTGCGAAATCGTGCTCGCACGACTTCCCATGGGCTTATACGTCGGGAATGGCCAGTATTTTGAATTTCGGAGACGGTGCACGAAAAACCGATCGAAACTCGACTCTGCTCGCAACTTCACCAAAGTTTATGACCGTCGCATTTTTCACAAAACCTTGCTCGTATTACTTACCATTGGCTAATACATTGGGATTGGCCAGTATTTTGAATTTCTAAGACGGTGCACGAACACTCGACTCTGCTTGCAACTTCGCCAAAGTTTATGACCGTCGTATTTTTTCACGAAACCGTGCTTGTACGACATCCCGTGGGCTAATAAGACGGGAATGACCAGTATTTTGAATTTCCGAGACGGTGCACGAAAAACCGATCGAAACTCGACTCTGCGTAAAGTTTATGACCATCGTGTTTTTTCGTGAAACCATACTCGTACGACTTACCATGGGTTAATACGTCGGGAATGACCAGTATTTTAAATTTCTGAGACGGTGCACGTAAAACCGATCGAAACTCGACTCTGCCCGTGACTTTGCACAAAGTTTATGACCGTCACGTTTTTTCGTGAAACCATGCATATCACATACCATGGGCTAATACGTTGGGATTGGCCAGTATTTTGAATTTCTGAGACGGTGCACGAAAAACCGATCGAAACTCGACTCTGCTCGCAACTTCGCCAAAGTTTATGACCGTCGCATTTTTCGCAAAACCTTGCTCGTATGACTTACCATTGGCTAATACATTGGGATTGGCCAGTATTTTGAATTTCTAAGACGGTGCACGAAAAATCGATCGAAACTCGACTCTGCTCGCAACTTTGCGAAAGTTTATGACCATTGCTTTTTTTCGTGAAACCATGTTAGTATGACTTCCCATGGTCTAATACGTTGGGAATGGCCAATATTTTGAATTTCCAAGACAGTGCATGAAAAACTGATTGACAATAGTACATGGTGTCTTCCCAACCCTACCTCCCCTGACATGTTATTACTTTGGCCGACTATAAGGGCTATTCCAATCAAGAACAACTCTTCAGATATGCTTATTTGGCTTCATGATAATGGTAAATTTAGTGCTACATCTTCATGGAACCAAATTAGACGACAAAACAACAAGTGGATCCCAAGTAGTTGGACATGGGATAGTCCATGCTCACCGCGACATTCCTTATGTACATGGCAGGCCCTTCTCGGCAAACTTCCTACGATGGACAATATGCAGTGAAGAGGTATTTATATTGTAGATCGGTGCCCTTTGTGTATGAAAAGGAAGAAAGTGTTGACCATCTCTACTTTGCTTGTGATTATTCATCTTGGATATGGCAGGAGATCTTAAAGCGATTTGATCTTCAAAGGCTACCACGGCCAAACTTGCATCATGAATTAAAAATGCTTATGCAAAGCTTCTCAAGAAAGGGGCCTCTTACACAACTAGCAAGAATTATATTTAGATGTGCTATTTGGTGGATTTGGAAGGAGAGGTGTGGCTGAATTTTTGAGTGTCACAACATGTACAAAGCTCAAATTCTGATAGAGATTCTTCAGGACTCACGATCATGTATGGAGCAAGAATTGAATATAGAGCACCTAACAAGAAGAGAGAAAGGGATTTTCACAAGATTCAATTTTTCCATTAGTCAATAATCTCTCGAATAATGATGAAGATTGTAATGTATTATATGGGACAAAGCTTATATTTTGTTATGTATCCAAAAGTAGTCCAGAACAGTCTAGCTATTGCATCCTATTATTTATTAACTTCCTTGTGCTACTCTTGGAGATGAGTTTGATGAAGTGTGCCCATTTCACCTTCTTTAGGTGGGGTGCAATCTTCTCGACTACACTAAGAGACTTCAGGCTTTCGTCTATGGCTTGTGTAGACAAAGCTTCTTTGTACAAACCTTTTACAAAATACATTATCTTTACTTACCAAAAAAAAAAACTGATTGAAACTTGACTCTGCGCGTGACTTCGCGCAAAGTTTATGGCCGTCACATTTTTTCGCGCAGAGTTTATGACCGTCACGTTTTTTCGTGAAGGCATGCTCGTACGACTTACCATGGGCTAATACGTCGGGAATGGCCAGTATTTTGTATTTTTGAGATGGTGCACGTAAAACCGATCGAAACTTGACTCTGCACGACTTCGCACAAAGTTTATGACCGTCGCGTTTTTTCATGAAACCATGCTCGTATCACTTACCTTGGGCTAATACGTTGGGATTGGCCAGTATTTTGAATTTCTGAGATGGTGCACGAAAAACCGATCAAAACTCGACTCTGCTCGCAACTACGCCAAAGTTTATGACCGTCACATTTTTCGTAAAACCATGCTCGTATGACTTACCATGGGTTAATACATTGAGATTGGCCAGTGTTTTGAATTTCTAAGACGGTGCACAAAAAATCGATCAAAACTCGACTCTGCTCGCAACTCCGCGAAAGTTTATGACCATTGCATTTTTTCGTGAAACCATGTTAGTATGACTTCCCATGGTCTAATACGTCAGGAATGGCCAATATTTTGAATTTCCAAGACAGTGCATGAAAAACTAATTGAAACTTGACTCTGCGCTTAACTTCGCACAAAGTTTATGGCCGTCACGTTTTTTCGTGATACCATGCTCGTACGACTTCCCACGGGCTAATACGTCGGGAATGGCCAATATTTTGAATTTCTGAGACGGTGCACAAAAAACCGATCGAAACTCGACTCCGCGCACGACTTCGCGCAAAGTTTATGTCCGTCACGTTTTTTCGCGAAACCATTCTCTTATGACTTACCATGGGCTAATACGTTGGGATTGGCCAGTATTTTGAATTTTTGAGTCGGTGCACAAAAAACCGATCGAAACTCGACTCTGCTCGCAGCTTCTTGAAAGTTTATTACCATTGCATTTTTTCGTGAAACCTTGTTAGTATGACTTCCATGGTCTAATATGTCGGGAATGACCAATATTTGGAATTTCCAAGATAGTGCACGAAAAACCGATTGAAACTCGACTCAGTGCGTGACTTCGTGCAAAGTTTATGCCCGTCACATTTTTTCGCGGAACCATGCTCGTACGACTTCTCATGGGCTAATACATCGGAATTGGCTCGTATTTTGTATTTTCGAGATGGTGCACGAAAAACTGATCGAAACTCGACTCAGCGCTCGACTTCGCACAAAGTTTATGACCGTCGCGTTTTTGCGCGAAACCATGCTCGTATCACTTACCATGGGCTAATACGTTGGGATTGGCCAGTATTTTGAATTTCCGAGACGGTGCATGAAAAATTGATCTAAACTCGACTCTGCTCGCAACTTCGCGTAGGTTTATGACCGTCGCATTTTTCGCAAAACCATGCTCGTATGACATACCATGGGCTAATACATTGGGATTCACCAGTATTTTGAATTTCTAAGACGGTGCATAAAAAATCGATCAAAACTTGACTCTGCTCGCAACTTCGCGAAAGTTTATGGCCTTTGCGTTTTTTCGTGAAACCATGTTAGTATGACTTCCCTTGGTCTAATACGTTGGGAATGGCCAATATTTTGAATTTTCAAGACAGTGCACGAAAAACTGATTGAAACTTGACTCTGCGCCTAACTTGGCTAAATGTTTATGACCGTCGCATTTTTTCGCGAAACCATGCTCGTATCACTTACCATGGGCTAATACGTTGGGATCAGCCAGTATTTTGAATTTCCGAGTCGGTGCACGAAAAATCGATCGAAACTCGACTCTGCTCGCAACTTCACGAAAGTTTATGACCATTGCATTTTTTCGTCAAACCATGTTAGTATGACTTCCCATGGTCTAATACGTCGGGAATGACCAATATTTGGAATTTCCAAGATAGTGCACGAAAAACTGATCGAAACTTGACTCTACGCGTGACTTCGTGCAAAGTTTATGGCCATCAAGTTTTTTCATGAAACCATGTTCGTACGACTTCCCACGGGCTAATACGTCGGGAATGGCCAGTATTTTGAATTTTTGAGACAGTGCACGAAAAACCGATCGAAACTCGACTCAGCACGCGACTTCGCGTAATGTTTATGACCGTCGTATTTTTTCATGAAACCGTGCTTGTACGACTTCCCGTGGGCTAATAAGACGGGAATGACCAGTATTTTAAATTTCTAGGACTGTGCACGAAAAACCGATCGAAACTCGACTCTGTGCAAAGTTTATAACCATCGTGTTTTTTCGTGAAACCATACTCGTACAACTTACCATGGGCTAATACGTCGGGAATGGCCCGTATTTTGAATTTCCAAGACGGTGCACGTAAAACCGATCGAAACTCGACTCTGCGCGTGACTTCGCGCAAAGTTGATGACCGTCACGTTTTTTCACAAAACCGTTCTCGTACGACTTCCCTTGGGCTAATACATTGGGAATGGCCAGTATTTTGAATTTCTAAGATGGTACACGAAAAATTTATGACCGTCGCATTTTTTCACGAAACCGTGCTTGCTTACCATGGGCTAATACGTCGGGAATGAGCAGCATTTTGAATTTCATAGATGGTGCACGTAAAACCGATCGAAACTCGACTCTGCGCGTGACTTCGCACAAAGTTTATGACCGTTGCGTTTTTTCTTAAAACCTTGCTCGTATCACTTACCATGGGCTAATACGTTGGGATTGGCCAGTATTTTGAATTTACGAGACGGTGCACGAAAAACCGATCGAAACTCGACTCTGCTCGCAACTTCGCGAAAGTTTATGACCATTGCATTTTTTCGTGAAACCATGTTCGTATGACTTCCCAAGGTCTAATATGTCGGGAATGGCCAATATTTTGAGTTTCCAAGATAGTGCAAGAAAAATTGATGGAAACTCGACTCTACACGTGACTTCGCGCAAATTTATGGCCGTCACATTTTTTCATGAAACCATGCTCGTACGACTTCCCATGAGCGAATACGTCCGGAATGGCTCGTATTTTGAATTTCCGAGATGGTGCACGAAAAATCGATCGAAACTCGACTCAGCGGGCGACTTCGCGCAAAGTTTATGACCATCGTATTTTTTCGTGAAACCGTGCTTATACGACTTCCCATGGGCTAATAAGACGGGAATGACCAGTATTTTGAATTTCCGAGACGGTGCACGGAAAACCGATCGAAAGTCGACTATGCGTAAAGTTTTTGACCGTCGCGTTTTGTTCGTCAAACCATGCTCGCACGACTTACCATGGGCAAATTCGTCATTAATGGCCAGTATTTTGAATTTTCGAGACGGAGCACGTAAAACCGATCGAAACTCTTTTTTTTGTCAGGAAAGATAATATATTTTGTAAAAGATTTGTACAAAGAAGCTTTGTCTACACAAGCCATAGACTAAAGCTTCAGTCTTTTAGTGTAGTCGAGAAAATGGCACCCCACCTAAAGATGGTGAAATGGGCACACTTCGTCAAACTCATCTCCAAGAGTAGCACAAGGAAGTTAATAAATAATAAACCATGCTCGTACGACTTCCCACGGGCTAATACATCGGGAATGGCCAGTATTTTGAATTTCAGAGATGGTGCACGAAAAACCGATCGAAACTCGACTCAACGCGCGACTTCGGGCAAAGTTTATGACCGTCGTATTGTTTCGTGAAACCATGCTTGTATGACTTCCCGTGAACTAATAAGACGGGAATGACCAGTATTTTGAATTTTCATGACTGTGAACGAAAAACCGATCGAAACACGACTCTGCGCAAAGTTGATGACCATCGTGTTTTTTCGTGAAACCATACTCGTACGACTTACCATGGGCTAATACGTCGGGAATGGCCAGTATTTTGAATTTTTGAGACAGTGCACGTAAAACCGATCGAAACTCGACTCTGCGCGCAACTTCGCACAAAGTTTATGACGGTCGCGTTTTATCGCGAAACCATGCTCGTATCACTTACCATGGGCTAATACGTTGGGATTGGCCAGTATTTTGAATTTCTGAGATGGTGCACAAAATCGATCGAAACTCGACTCTGCTCGCAACTTCGCCAAAGTTTATGACCATCGCATTTTTCGTCAAACCATGCTCGTATGACTTACCATGGGCTAATACATTGGGATTGGCAAGTATTTTGAATTTCTAAGACGGTGCACGAAAAATCGATCGAAACTCGACTCTGCTCGGAACTTCGTGAAAGTTTATGACCATTGCATTTTTTCGTGAAACCATGTTAGTATGACTTCCAATGGTCTAATACGTCGGGAATGACTATTATTTTAAATTTCCAAGACAGTGCATGAAAAACTAATTGAAACTTGACTCTCCTCGTGACTTCGTGCAAAGTTTATAGCCGTCGAGTTTTTTCGTGAAACCATGCTCGTACGACTTCCCACGGGCTAATACGTCAGGAATGGCCTGTATTTTGAATTTCCGAGACATTGCACGAGAACCGATCGAAACTCGACTTAGCACGCGACTTCGCGCAAAGTTTATGACCGTCGTATTTTTTAATGAAACCGTGCTTGTACGACTTCCCGTGGGCTAATAAGACGGGAATGACTATTATTTTGAATTTCTGAGACTGTGCACGAAAAACCGTTCGAAACTCGACTCTGCACAAAGTTTATGACCATCGTGTTTTTTCGTGAAACCATACTCGTACAACTTAACCATGCCATATGTCAGGAATGGCCAGTATTTTGAATTTCCGAGACGGTGCACGTAAAACCGATCGAAACTCGACTCTGCGCGCGACATCACGCAAAGTTTATGACCGTCACATTTTTTCGTTAAACCATGCTCGTATGACTTACAATGGGCTAATACGTTGGGATTGCCCAGTATTTTGAATTTCCGAGACGGTGCACAAAAAACCGATCGAAACTCGACACTGCGCGTGACTTCGCGCAAAGTTTATGACCATCGCGTTTTTTCGCGAAACCATGCTCGTAAGACTTACCATGTGCTAATATGTTGGGATTGGCTAGTATTTTGAATTTTTTAGTCGATGCACAAAAAATCGGTCGAAACTTGACTCTGCTCACAGCTTCGTGAAAGTTTATTATCATTGCATTTTTTCATGAAACCATGTTTGTATGACTTCCCATGGTCTAATATATCGGGAATTGCCAATATGTAGAATTTGCAAGAAAGTGCACGAAAAACTAATTGAAATGCGACTCTGTGCGTGACTTCGCGCAAAGTTTATGGCCGTCGCATTTTTTCATGAAACCATGATCGTACCACTTCCCATGGGCTAATACGGGAATGGCCAGTATTTTGAATATCCGAAACGGTGCACGAAAAACCGATTGAAACTCGACACCGCGTGCGACTTCGCGCAAAGTTTATGACTTTCACATTTTTTCGCGAAACCATGCTCGTATGACTTACCATGTGCTAATATGTTGTGATTGGCTAGTATTTTGAATTTCTAAGTCGATGCACAAAAAATCGATCGAAACATGACTCTGCTCGCAGCTTCGTGAAAGTTTATTACCATTGCGTTTTTTCATGAAACCATGTTAGTATGACTTCCATGGTCTAATATGTCGGGAATGGCCAATATTTTGAATTGGCAAGAAAGTGCACGAAAAACTGATTGAAACTCGACTCTGTGCGTGACTTCACGCAAAGTTTATGGCCATCGCATTTTTTCGCGAAACCATGATCGTACCACTTCCCATGGGCTAATACGGGAATGGCCAGTATTTTGAATATCCGAGACGGTGCACAAAAATCCGATCGAAACTTGACTCTGTGCGCGACTTCGCACAAAGTTTATGACCGTCGCATTTTTTTGCGAAATCGTGCTCGCACGTCTTCCCATGGGCTAATACGTCGGGAATGGCCAATATTTTGAATTTCCGAGACGGTGCACAAAAAACCGATCAAAACTAGCCCAACGTTTATGACCGTCGTATTTTTCCACGAAACCATGCTTGTACGACATCCCGTGGGCTAATAAGACGGGAATGGCCAGTATTTTGAATTTCCGAGATGGTGCACGGAAAACAGATCGAAACTCGACTCTACGCAATGTTTATGACCATCGTGTTTTTTCGTGAAACCATACTCGTACGACTTACCATGGGTTAATACGTCGGGAATGACCAGTATTTTGAATTTTCGAGATGGTGCACGTAAAACCGATCGAAACTCGACTCTGCGCAAAGTTTATGACCATCGTGTTTTTTCGTGAAACCATGCATATCACTTTCCATTGGTTAATACGTTGGGATTGGCCAGTATTTTGAATTTCTGAGACGGTGCACGAAAAACCGATCGAAACTCGACTCTGCTCGCAACTTCGCCAAAGTTTATGACCATCGCATTTTTCGTCAAACCATGCTCGTATGACTTACCATGGGCTAATACATTGGGATTGGCAAGTATTTTGAATTTCTAAGACGGTGCACGAAAAATCGATCGAAACTCGACTCTGCTCGTAACTTCGCGAAAGTTTATGACCATTGCATTTTTTTGTGAAACCATGTTAGTATGACTTCCAATGGTCTAATACGTCGGGAATGACTATTATTTTAAATTTCCAAGACAGTGCATGAAAAACTGATTGAAACTTGACTCTGCTCCTGACTTCGTGCAAATTTTATGGCCGTCGAGTTTCTTCGTGAAACCATGCTCGTACGACTTCCCACTCGGGCTAATACGTCAGGAATGGCCAGTATTTTCAATTTCCGAGACGGTGCACGAGAATCGATCGAAACTCGACTTAGCACGCGACTTCGCGCAAAGTTTTTGACCGTCGTATTTTTTAATGAAACCGTGCTTGTACGACTTCCCGTGGGCTAATAAGACGGGAATGACTATTATTTTGAATTTCTGGGACTGTGCACGAAAAACTGTTCGAAACTCGACTCTGCACAAAGTTTATGACCATCGTGTTTTTTCGTGAAACCATACTCGTACAACTTAACCATGGGCTAATATGTCAGGAATGGCCAGTATTTTGAATTTCTGAGACGGTGCACGTAAAACCGATCGAAACTCGACTCTGCGCGCGACATCGCACAAAGTTTATGACCGTCACATTTTTTCGCGAAACCATGCTCGTATCACTTACCATGGGCTAATACGTTGGGATTGGCCAATATTTTGAATTTTCGAGACGGTGCACGAAAAACCGATTGAAACTCGACTGTGCTTGCAACTTCCCGAAAGTTTATGACCATTGCATTTTTTCGTGAAACCATGTTCGTATGACTACCCATGGTCTAAAACGTCGGGAATGGCCAATATTTTGAATTTCCAAGACAGTGCACGAAAAACCGATTGAAACTCGACTCTGCGCGTGACTTCGTGCAAAGTTTATGGCCATCACATTTTTTCGTGAAAACATGCTCGTACGACTTCCCATTGGCAAATACGTCGGGAATGGTCCGTATTTTGAATTTTTGAGATGGTACACGAAAAACGGATCGAAACTCGACACTGCGTGCAACTTCGCGCAAATTTTATAACCATCATTTTTTTCGTGAAATAGTATTCGTAAAACTTCTCATGAGCTAATACGTCGGGAATGGCCGGTATTTTGAATTTTCGAGACGGTGCACGAAAAACCGATTGAAACTCGACTCTACCCGCGACATCGTGCAAAGTTTTTGGCCGTCATGTTTTTTCGTGAAACCATGCTCGTACGACTTACCATGGGCTAATACATCGGGAATGACCAGTATTTTGAATTTTTGAGACGGTGCATAAAAAACCGATTGAAACTCGAGTCTGCGCGTGACTTCGCGCAAGACCGTCACATTTTTTCATGAAACCATGCTCGTATGACTTACAATGGGCTAATACGTTGGGATTGCCCAGTATTTTGAATTTCCGAGACGATGCACAAAAAACCGATCGAAACTCGACACTGCGCGTGACTTCGCGCAAAGTTTATGACCATCGCGTTTTTTCGCGAAACCATGCTCGTAAGACTTACCATGTGCTAATATGTTGGGATTGGCTAGTATTTTGAATTTTTGAGTCGATGCACAAAAAATCGATCGAAACTTGACTCTGCTCACAGCTTCGTGAAAGTTTATTACCATTGCATTTTTTCATGAAACCATGTTAGTATGACTTCCCATGGTCTAATATGTCGGGAATTGCCAATATGCTGAATTTGCAAGAAAGTGCACGAAAAACTAATTGAAATGCGACTCTGTGCGTGACTTCGCGCAAAGTTTATGGCCGTCGCATTTTTTCACGAAACCATGATCGTACCACTTCCCATGGGCTAATACGGGAATGGCCAGTATTTTGAATATCCGAAACGGTGCACCAAAAACCGATTGAAACTCGACACTGCGCGCGACTTCGCGCAAAGTTTATGACTTTCACATTTTTTCGCGAAACCATGCTCGTATGACTTACTTACCATATGCTAATATGTTGTGATTGGCTAGTATTTTGAATTTCTGAGTCGATGCACAAAAAATCGATCGAAACTTGACTCTGCTCGCAGCTTCGTGAAAGTTTATTACCATTGCGTTTTTTCATGAAACCATGTTAGTATGACTTCCCATGGTCTAATATGTCGGGAATGGCCAATATTTTGAATTTGCAAGAAAGTGCACGAAAAACTGATTGAAACTCGACTCTGTGCGTGACTTCACGCAAAGTTTATGGCCATCGCATTTTTTCGCGAAACCATGATCGTACCACTTCCAATGGGCTAATACGGGAATGGCCAGTATTTTGAATATCCGAGACGGTGCACGAAAATCCGATCGAAACTTGACTCTGTGCGTGACTTCGCGCAAAGTTTATGACCGTCGCATTTTTTTGCGAAATCGTGCTCGCACGTCTTCCTATGGGCTAATACGTCGGGAATGGCCAGTATTTTGAATTTCCGAGAAGGTGCACGAAAAACCGATCAAAACTCGCCCAACATTTATGACCGTCGTATTTTTTCACGAAACCGTGCTTGTACGACATCCCGTGGGCTAATAAGACGGGAATGGCCAGTATTTTGAATTTCCGAGACGGTGCACGGAAAACAGATCGAAACTCGACTCTACGCAATGTTTATGACCATCGTGTTTTTTCGTGAAACCATACTCGTATAACTTACCATGGGTTAATACGTCGGGAATGACCAGTATTTTGAATTTTCGAGATGGTGCACGTAAAACCGATCGAAACTCGACTCTGCGCAAAGTTTATGACCATCGTGTTTTTTCGTGAAACCATGCATATCACTTTCCATTGGCTAATACATTGGGATTGGCAAGTATTTTGAATTTCTAAGACGGTGCACGAAAAACCGATCGAAACTCGACTCTGCTCGTAACTTCGCGAAAGTTTATGACCATTGCATTTTTTCGTCAAACCATGCATATCACTTTCCATTGGCTAATACGTTGGGATTGGCCAGTATTTTGAATTTCTGAGATGGTGCACGAAAAACCGATCGAAACTCGACTCTGCTCGCAACTTCGCCAAAGTTTATGACCATCGCATTTTTCGTCAAACCATGCTCGTATGACTTACCATGGGCTAATACATTGGGATTGGCAAGTATTTTGAATTTCTAAGACGGTGCACGAAAAATCGATCGAAACTCGACTCTGCTCGTAACTTCGCGAAAGTTTATGACCATTGCATTTTTTCGTGAAACCATGTTAGTATGACTTCCAATGGTCTAATACGTCGGGAATGACTATTATTTTAAATTTCCAAGACAGTGCATGAAAAACTGATTGAAACTTGACTCTGCTCGTGACTTCGTGCAAAGTTTATGGCCGTCGAGTTTTTTCGTGAAACCATGCTCGTACGACTTCCCACGCGGGCTAATACGTCAGGAATGGCCAGTATTTTGAATTTCTGAGACAGTGCACGAGAACCGATCGAAACTCGACTTAGCACGCGACTTCGCACAAAGTTTATGACCGTCGTATTTTTTAATGAAACCGTGCTTGTACGACTTCCCGTAGGCTAATAAGACGGGAATGACTATTATTTTGAATTTTTGGGACTGTGCATGAAAAAACGTTCGAAACTCGACTCTGTACAAAGTTTATGACCATCGTGTTTTTTCGTGAAACCATACTCGTACAACTTAACCATGGGCTAATATGTCAGGAATGGCCAGTATTTTGAATTTTCGAGACGGTGCACATAAAACCGATCGAAACTCGACTCTGCCCGTGACTTCGCACAAAGTTTATGACCGTCGCATTTTTTCGTGAAACCATCCGTATCAGTTACCATGGGCTAATACGTTGGGATTGGCCAGTATTTTGAATTTCTGAGACGGTGCAAGAAAAACCGATTGAAACTCGACTCTGCTCGTAACTTCGCCAAAGTTTATGACCGTGTATCTGACAGTATTAAAGTCACCGAGAACAACCCACGGTACTGTAGGATAACTATTTGCAATGCTAACTAGATCACGCCATAGAGCATTCCTGTCAGACATACTGTTAGATGCATAAATACCGGTAATATTGAATTGACATCCAGTCTGTTTTTCCTCTGCCTTAAGATGAATGAATTGATTAGTAGCAGAAATAAACCAAGCAGTAACAAGGTTAGGATGCCATAAGACCCAAACTCGACCATAAGTATCCTGAGAATCATTAGTAAAAAGTTCTGCCTCAGGTCATATTAAATTCTTCTGAACTCGAACACGATGAGTTTTAATTTTTGTTTCCACAAGAATCACAATATCACATGCAGTAGATCGGATTATTCTATTGAGCTCCCGACATTTCTCAGTCTTATTAAGTCCACGAACATTCCAACAGATTATTTTCATCAATACTAGATAGAAGGAAGAGCATGCGATTTTGGGAGGACACTACCATCCTTTTTCTTATCCTTTGATTTTGCATGGTCCTCTCGCATAATATCTTTACCCTTTAATCCTTTATTCCTATATTTATCCACCTCATCCACAGCTTGCAAATGTTTAAACTTTTGCGTACCTTGAGGCAAGGAGTCATGAATAGCGGGGGGTAGAGTGCTTTTCGAATGTCAGCTTCAACATTTTAATGATTGTATAGATACTGCTGCATTGACTGACATGAAATCTGTAGGTGATTGGTTCTCCTGGAACAATCAAAGTACTGCTGATAGAAAAATTATGGCTCGACTTGACAGATGTTTGATTAATCAGGAATGGTTAGCAGTTTACCCCGATTCACTTCTTGAGTATGGTGCTAAGTTATTTTCGGATCACTCTATTATGCATATACATGCAGATAAAGCACTACCCAGAGTCAAGAAACCTTTTAGATTTTTTAATATGTGGAGTTCTCACCCTAAGTTCCTCGAAGTTATTAAGTCAGCTTGGGACATTAATGTATTTGGTTCTCCCCCTTACATCCTATGTCAAAAACTAAAAGCATGCAAAGCAGCACTTAAGAAGTGGAATTCAACTACATTTGGAAATATCACCAACAGGGTTCAATTATGCAAGAAAGAACTTATGGCTGTGCAAAGCGAGCTAAATCTTCAACCTCTGGATGCGAATCATATATACAAAGAGAATGCTGCAGAAATAACTTTATGCAAGCTTTGAAGCAGGAGGAATGCTTTTTGAAACATAAGTCACGACAGCATTGGCTTACTCTAGGGGATTCTAATACGAAGTTTTTCTATGCTGCTATTGCTACCAGAAGGGCTACTAATCGCATCAAAAAATGCAAAGGTATAGATGGTAATCTCATTGAGGATTTGGACGAGGTTAAAAATTACACCAAGTAATTTTTTTATTCCTTACTCAATCAGAAGCAGCAACCTAATAGTATTCATGTTGGGACTACAAGACGACTTGATTCTGAAGCCCTCTCTCATCTTAATGCCCCAATAACAGATGGTGAAATTGTGAAAGTTGTTTTTAAGTCCCCGAAGCACAAAAGCCCTGGTCCAGACGGATTTCCAGCTGAGTTTTATCAAATTGCATGGTCTATTGTAGGCAACGATGTCATAAAAGCTTGTCGACATTTTTTCTCCTCAGTTCATATTCTTAAAGAAATGAATTGCACTTTTATTTCTTTAGTGCCTAAAAATGATGAAGCCGATTCATTGGAGAACTACCGTCCTATTTCACTGTGCAACTTTATTTATAAGCTTATCTCTAAGTTGCTGGCAGATAGACTACAAAAGGTCATGAATAAGGTCATTAGTCCTAATCAGACTGCTTTTCTTAAAGAGAGGAGTATCCATCATAATGTCCTGCTTGCTAATGATTTGGTTAAGGATCTACACTCAAAAACAAGAGGGAAAAAGATATATTTTAAAGCTGATTTACGAAAGGCCTTTGACTTAGTCAATAGGCATTTTATTTACATGATGCTCCACAATATGGGCTTCCCTCAGCACTGGGTTAAATGGATTCAATGTTGCTTGGAAACTCCAAAATTTTCGATTCTCTTTAATGGTTCACCTATTGGCTTCTTCGGGAGTAAGAATGGCATACGGCAAGGCGATCCACTATCTCCTTATCTTTTTACCATTGCAATGGAAGGGCTCAGTTGTAGGTTAGAAGAGGTTGTTTCCAATGGCAAAATTAAGGTACCATATTATGGTTCTGTTTATATCTCTCACATAACATTTGCTGATGACCTTATTATCTTCCTTCGAGATGATCCAGTTTCTGTGAGTAATCTGGCATATATTCTTATTGAATTTCGTATAGTTTCTGGTCTTAAGCTAAACCATGCAAAGAGCAAAGTATATGTGGGTGCTTGCATTGACAATAAGGATCATATTGCTCGATCATTGGGAGTTGCTGAAGGAAATTTACCGGTTCCTTACTTGGGTCTCCCACTTATATCCACTGGAATCAACAAAGTCACCTGTCAGCCTACCCTACAAAAAATTAAGAACAGAATTTCCTCTTGGAAAAATAGGCTTCTTTCTAAAGCTGGACGACTTGAACTTATTCGATCGGTGTTGATCTCTTATTCTATTTATTGGTCTCATGCATTCCTTCTACCTGCCGGGCTTCTCCATGATATTGATAAATTACTTATGAAGTTTTGGAATGACACAGATGGTAAGGCAATGCACATGGTGAATTGGGACAACATTTGCAAACCGAAGGATGAAAGGAGGCTGAATCTTCGACATATTAGAGATTGGAATGAAGCTTGTATGGTAAAGCAATTATGGGATATTTTACAAAATAAGTCTTCCTTATGGTCACAATGGGTTTTTGCTAGGTACCTAACCAAGGAATCAATCTGGGAAGCATCAGCAAAAACATATCATTCTGCTGCTTGGAAAGGAATTCTGAAGGCAAGGCGATGGCTACGTAACAATATTTCTTATGCGATTTCTTCTGGAACCAATATTAATATGTGGTATGATCCATGGGTGAATGGGAAAAGTATATTTCAGATATTTGGTGATAGAGTACGACAGGATCTGGGGGCTCCCAAAGACTGGAAGGTTTCTGAATTCATTAACAATGGTACATGGTGTCTTCCCAACCCTACCTCCCCTGACATGTTATTACTTTGGCCGACTATTAGGGCTATTCCAATCAAGAACAACTCTTCAGATATGCTTACTTGGCTTCATGATAATGGTAAATTTAGTGTTACATCTGCATGGAACCATATTAGACGACGAAACAACAAGTGGATCCCAAGTAGTTGGACATGGGATAGTCCATGCTCACAGTGACATTCCTTATGTACATGGCAGGCCCTTCTCGGCAAACTCTCTACTTTGCTTGTGATTATTCATCTTGGATATGGAAGGAGATCTTGAAGGGATTTGATCTTCAAAGGCTACCACGAACAAACTTGCATCATGAATTAGAAATGCTTATGCAAAGCTTCTCAAGAAAGGGGACTCTTACACAACTAGCAAGAATTATATTCAGATGTGCTATTTGGTGGATTTGGAAGGAGAGGTGTGGCAGAATTTTTGAGTGTCACAACATGAACAAAGCTCAAATTCTGATAGAGATTCTTCAGGACTCACAATCATGCATGGAGCAAGAATTGAATATAGAGCACCTAACAAGATGAGAGAAAGGGATTTTCACAAGATTCAATTTTTTCATTAGTCAATAATAACACGAATAATGATGAAGATTGTAATGTATTATATGGGGCAAAGCTTATATTTTGTGATGTATCCACAAGTAGTCCAGAACAGTCTAGCTATTGCATTTTATTATTTATTAACTTCCTTGTGCTACTCTTGGAGATGAGTTTGATGAAGTGTGCCCATTTCACCTTCTTTAGGTGGGGTGCAATCTTCTCGACTGCACTAAGAGACTTCAGGCTTTAGTCAATGGCTTGTGTAGACAAAGCTTCTTTGTACAAATCTTTTACAAAATATATTATCTTTACTTACCAAAAAAAAAAAAGTTTATGACCGTCGCATTTTTCGCAAAACCATGCTCGTATGACTTACCATGGGCTAATACATTGGGATTGGCCAGTATTTTGAATTTCTAAGACGGTGCACGAAAAATCGATCGAAACTCGACTCTGCTCGCAACTTCGCGAAAGTTTATGACCATTGCGTTTTTTCGTGAAACCATGTTAGTATGACTTCCCATGTTAGTATGAATTTCCAAAACAGTGCACGAAAAACTGATTGAAACTTGACTCTGTGCGTGACTTCACGCAAAGTTTATGGTCGTCACATTTTTTCGTGAAACCATGCTCGTACGACTTCCCACGGGCGAATACGTCGGGAATGGCCAGTATTTTGAATTTTCGAGACAGCGCACGAAAAATCGATCGAAACTCGACTCAGCACGTGATTTCGTGCAAAGTTTACAACCGTCGTATTTTTCCATGAAACTGTGCTTGTACGACGACCCGTGGGCTAATAAGACGGGAATGACAAGTATTTTATATTTCCGAGACTATGCACGAAAAACCCATCGAAACTCGACTCTACGCAAAGTTTATAACCATCGTGTTTTTTCGAGAAACCATACTCGTACAACTTACCATGGGCTAATACGTCGGGAATGGCCAGTATTTTGAATATCCGAGACGGTGCACGTAAAACCGTTCGAAACTCGACTCTGCGTGCGACTTCGCACAAAGTTTATGACCGTCATGTTTTTTTTGCGAAACCATGCTCGTATCACTCACCATGGGCTAATACGGTGGGATTGGGCAGTATTTTGAATTTCCGAGACGGTGCACGAAAAACCGATCGAAACTCGACTCTTCTCGCAACTTCGTGAAAGTTTATTACCATTGCATTTTTTCGTGAAACCATGTTAGTATGACTTCCCATGGTCTAATACGTCGGGAATGGCCAATATTTTGAATTTCCAAGACAGTGCACGAAAAACCGATTGAAACTCGACTCTACGCGTGACTTCGCGCAAAGTTTATGGCTGTCACGTTTTTTCGCGAAACAATGCTCGTATGGCTTCCCAAGGGCTAATACGTCGGGAATGGCCCGTATTTTGAATTTCTGAGACGGTGCATGAAAAACCGATCGAAACTCGACTCAGCACGTTATTTCGTGCAAAGTTTATGACTGTCGTATTTTTTCACGACACCGTGCTTGTACGACTTCCCGTGGGCTAATAAGACGGGAATGACCAGTATTTTGAATTTCCGAGATGGTGCACGAAAAACCGATCAAAACTCAACTTTACGCAAAGTTTATGACCATCGTGTTTTTTCGTGAAACCATACTCGTACGACTTACCATGGGTTAATACGTCGGGAATGACCAGTATTTTGAATTTTCGAGACGGTGCACGTAAAACCGATCGAAACACGACTCTACCTGTGACTTCGCGCAAAGTTTATGACCGTT
This sequence comes from Ensete ventricosum, assembly GCA_029747655.1. Taxonomy (NCBI): domain Eukaryota; kingdom Viridiplantae; phylum Streptophyta; class Magnoliopsida; order Zingiberales; family Musaceae; genus Ensete; species Ensete ventricosum. The sequence continues at coordinate 42,676,372 of JAQQAF010000003.1, forward strand.
GCGTTTTTTCATGAAACCATGCATATCACTTACCATGGGCTAATACGTTGGGATTGGCCAGTATTTTGAATTTCTGAGACGGTGTACGAAAAACCGATCGAAACTCGACTCTGCTCGCAACTTCGCCAAAGTTTATATTGTAAATCTAGAACAACTCTTCAGATATGCTTATTTGGCTTCATGATAATGGTAAATTTAGTTCTACATCTGCATGGAACCAAATTAGACGACGAAACAACAAGTGGATCCCAAGTAGTTGGACATGGGATAGTCCATGCTCACAGCGACATTCCTTATGTACATGGCAGGCCCTTCTCGGCAAACTTCCTACGATGGACAATATGCAGCGAAGAGGTATTTATATTATAAATCGGTGCTCTTTGTGTAAATCGGTGCTCTTTGTGCAAAAGGAAGAAAGTATTGACCATCTCTACTTTGCTTGTGATTATTCATCTTGGATATGGAAGAAGATCTTGAAGCGATTTGATCTTCAAAGGCTACCACGGCAAAACTTGCATCATGAATTACAAATGCTTATGCAAATCTTCTCAAGAAAGGGGCCTCTTACACAACTAGCAAGAATTATATTCAGATGTGCTATTTGGTGGATTTGGAAGGAGAGGTGTGGCAGAATTTTTGAGTGTCACAACATGAACAAAGCTCAAATTCTGATAGAGATTCTTCAGGACTCACGATCATGCAAGGAGCAAGAAATGAATATAGAGCACCTAACAAGAAGAGAGAAAGAGATTTTCACAAGATTCAATTTTTTCATTAGTCAATAATCACTCGAATAATGATGAAGATTGTAATGTATTATATGGGGCAAAGCTTATATTTTGTGATGTATCCACAAGTAGTTCAGAACAGTCTAGCTATTGCATTTTATTATTTATTAACTTCCTTGTGCTACTCTTGGAGATGAGTTTGATGAAGTGTGCCCATTTCACCTTCTTTAGGTGGGTGTGCAATCTTCTCGACTACACTAAGAGACTTCAGGCTTTAGTCTATGGCTTGTGTAGACAAAGCTTCTTTGTACAAATCTTTTACAAAATACATTATCTTTACTTACCAAAAAAAGAAGGATGAAGGGGGGTTGAATCTTCGACATATTAGATATTGGAATAAAGCTTATGCAAAGCTTCTCAAGAAAGGGGCCTGTTACACAACTAGCAAGAATTATATTCAGACTTACCAAAAAAAAAAAGCAAGAATTATATTCAGATGTGCTATTTGGTGGATTTGGAAGGAGAGGTGTGGCAGAATTTTTGAGTGTCACAACATGAACAAAGCTCAAATTTTGATAGAGATTCTCCAGGACTCACGATCATGTATGGAGCAAGAATTAAATATAGAGCACCTAACAAGAAGAGAGAGAGATTTTCACAAGATTCAATTTTTCCATTAGTCAATAATCCCTCGAATAATGATGAAGATTGTAATTTATTATATGGGGCAAAGCTTATATTTTGTGATGTATCCACAAGTAGTCCAGAACAGTCTAGCTATTGCATTTTATTATTTATTAACTTCCTTGTGCTACTCTTGGAAATGAGTTTGATGAAGTATGCCCATTTCACCTTCTTTAGGTGGGGTGCAATCTTCTCGACTACACTAAGAGACTTCAGGCTTTAGTCTATGGCTTGTGTAGACAAAGCTTCTTTGTACAAATCTTTTACAAAATACATTATCTTAACTTACCAAAAAAAAAAACTTCGTCAAAGTTTACGCCCGTCGCATTTTTCGCAAAACCATGCTCGTATGACTTACCATGGGCTAATACATTGGTATTGGCCAGTATTTTGAATTTCTAAGATGGGGCACGAAAAATCGATCGAAACTCGACTCTGCTCGCACCTTCGCGAAAGTTTATGACCATTGCATTTTTTCGTGAAACCAATATTTTGAATTTCCAACACAATGCACGAAAAACTGATTGAAACTTGACTCTGCGCGTGACTTCGCGCAAAGTTTATGGCCGTCACATTTTTTCTTGAAACCATGCTCGTACAACTTCCCACGGTCGAATACGTCGGGAATGACCAGTATTTTAAATTTCTGAGACAGTGCACGAAAAATCGATCGAAACTCGACTCAGCACGTGATTTCACGCAAAGTTTATGACCGTCATATTTTTTCATGAAACCGTGCTTGTACGACTTCCCGTGGGCTAATAAGACGGGAATGACCAGTATTTTGAATTTCCGGGACTGTGCACGAAAAATCGATCGAAACTCGACTCTGCGCAAAGTTTATGACCATCGTGTTTTTTCGTGAAACCATACTCGTACAACTTACCATGGGCTAATACGTCGGGAATGGCCAGTATTTTGAATTTCCAAGACGGTGCATGTAAAACCGATCGAAACTCGACTCTGCGCGCGACTTCGCACAAAGTTTATAACTGTCACGTTTTTTCGCGAAACTATGCTCGTATCATTTACCATGGGCTAATACGTTGGGATTGGCCAGTATTTTGAATTTCTGAGATGGTGCACGAAAAACCGATCGAAACTCGACTCTTCTCGCAACTTCGTGAAAGTGTATTACCATTGCGTTTTTTCTCGAAACTATGCTCGTATCACTTACCATGGTCTAATACATCGGGAATGGCCAATATTTTGAATTTCCAAGATAGTGCACGAAAAACTGATTGAAACTCGACTCTGCGCGTGACTTCGCGCAAAGTTTATGGCTGTCGCATTTTTTTGCGAAACCATTCTGGTACGACTTCCCATGGGCTAATACGTCGGGAATGGCCCGTATTTTAAATTTCCGAGATGGTGCACGAAAAACCGATCGAAACTCGACTCTGCGTGCTACTTCACGTAAATTTTATGACCCTCATTTTTTTCGTGAAATCGTATTCGTACAACTTCCCATGTGCTAATACGTCAGGAATGGCCAGTATTTTGAATTTTCGAGATGGTGCACGAAAAACCCATCGAAACTCGACTCTTGCGCGTGACATCGCGTAAAGTTTTTGACTGTCATGTTTTTTCGTGAAACCATGCTCGTACGACTTACCATGGGCTAATAAATCGGGAATGGCCAGTATTTTGAATTTCCAAGACGGTGCACAAAAAATCGATCGAAACTCGACTCTGCGCGCGACTTCGCGCAAAGTTTATGACCGTCACATTTTTTCGTGAAACCATGCTCGTACGACTTACCATGGGCGAATACGTCGGGAATGGCCAGTATTTTGAATTTTTGAGAGGGTACACGTAAAATCGATCGAAACTCGACTCTACGCACAACTTCGCACAAAGTTTATGACCGTCATGTTTTTTCGCGAAACCATGCTCGTATCACTTACCATGGGCTAATACGTTGGGATTGGCCACTATTTTGAATTTCTGAGATGGTGCACGACAAATCGATCGAAACTCGACTCTGCTCGCAAGTTCGCCAAAGTTTATGACCGTCGTATTTTTTGCAAAACCATGCTCGTATGACTTACCATATACATTGGGATTGGCTTGTATTTTGAATTTCTAAGACGGTGCACAAAAAATCGATCAAAACTCGACTCTGCTCGCAACTTCGCGAAAGTTGATGACCATTGCGTTTTTTCGTGAAACCATGTTAGTATGACTTCCCATGGTCTAATACGTCGGGAATGGCCAATATTTTTAATTTCCAAGATAGTGCATGAAAAACTGATTTTATAACTTCTCATGAGCTAATACGTCGGGAATGGCCAGTATTTTGAATTTTCGAGACGGTGCACGAAAAACCGATCGAAACTCGACTCTACGCGCGACATCATGCAAAGTTTTTGGCCGTCATGTTTTTTCATGAAACCATGCTCGTACGACTTACCATGGGCTAATAAATCTGGAATGATGAGCATTTTGAATTTCTGAGACGGTGCACAAAAAACCGATTGATACTCGACTCTGCGCAAAGTTTATGACCGTCACATTTTTTTCGTGAAACCATGCTCGTATGACTTACAATGGGCTAATACGTTGGGATTGCCCAGTATTTTGAATTTCCGAGACGGTGCATAAAAAACCGATCGAAACTCGACACTGCGCGCAAAGTTTATGACAATCGCATTTTTTTGCGAAACCATGCTCGGATTGGCTAGTATTTTGAATTTCTGATTCGATGCACAAAAAATCGATCAAAACTTGACTCTGCTCGCAGCTTCCTGAAAGTTTATTACCATTGCGTTTTTTCATGAAACCATGTTAGTCTGACTTCCCATGGTCTAATATGTCGGGAATGGCCAATATTTTGAATTTACAAGAAAGTGCACGAAAAACTGATTTGAAAATCGACTCTGTGCGTGACTTCGCGCAAAGTTTATGGCCGTCGCATTTTTTCGCGAAACCTTGATCGTACCACTTCCCTTGGGCTAATATGGGAATGGCCAGTATTTTGAATATCCGAGATGGTGCACGAAAATCCAATCGAAACTTGACTCTGCGCGCGACTTCGCGCAAAGTTTATGACCGTCGCATTTTTTCACGAAATGACCAGTATTTTGAATTTCCAAGACGGTGCACAAAAAACCGATTGAAACTCGACTCTGCGCAGGACTTCGCTCAAAGTTTATGACGGTCACATTTTTTCGTGAAACCATGCTCGTATGACTTACAATGGGCTAATACGTTGGGATTGCCCAGTATTTTGAATTTCCGAGACGATGCACAAAAAATCGATCGAAACTCGACACTGCGCGCGACTTCGCGCAAAGTTTATGACCATCGCGTTTTTTCACGAAACCATGCTCGTATGACTTACCATGTGCTAATATGTTGGGATTGGCTAGTATTTTAAATTTCTGAGTCGATGCACAAAAAATCGATCGAAACTTGACTCTGCTCGCAGCTACGTGAAAGTCTATTACCATTGCATTTTTTCATGAAACCATGTTAGTATGACTTCCCTTGGTCTAATATGTCGGGAATGGCCAATATTTTGAATTTGCAAGAAAGGGCACGAAAAACTAAATGAAACTCGACTCTGTGCGTGACTTCGCATAAAGTTTATGGCCGTCGCATTTTTTCATGAAACCATGATCGTACCACTTCCCATGGGCTAATACGGGAATGGCCAGTATTTTGAATATCCGAGACTGTGCACGAAAAACCGATCGAAAATCGACACTGCGCGCGACTTCGCGCAAAGTTTATGACTATCGCGTTTTTTCGTGAAACCATACTCGTATGACTTACAATGGGCTAATATGTTGTGATTGGCTAGTATTTTGAATTTCTGAATCGATGCACAAAAAATCGATCGAAACTTGACTCTACTCGCAGCTTCGTGAAAGTTTATTACCATTGTGTTTTTTCATGAAACCATGTTAGTATGACTTCCCATGGTCTAATATGTCGGGAATGGCCAATATTTTGAATTTGCAAGAAAGTGCACGAAAAACTGATTGAAACTTGACTCTGTACGTGACTTCGCGCAAAGTTTATGGCCGTCGCATTTTTTTGGGCTAATACGTCGAGAATGGCCAGTATTTTGAATTTCCGAGACGGTGCACGAAAAATCGATCAAAACTCGCGCAACGTTTATGACCGTCGTATTTTTTCACGAAACCGTGCTTGTACGACATCCCGTGGGCTAATAAGATGGGAATGACCAGTAATTTGAATTTCTGAGATGATGCACGAAAAACCGATCGAAACTCGACTCTGCGCAATGTTTATGACCATCATGTTTTTTCGTGAAACCATACTCGTACGACTTACCATGGGTTAATACGTCGGGAATGAACAGTATTTTGAATTTTTGAGACGGTGCATGTAAAACTGATCGAAACTCGACTCTGCCCGTGTCTTCGCAGAAAGTTTATCACCGTCGCATTTTTTCGCGAAACCATGCATATCACATTCCATGGGCTAATACGTTGGGATTGACCAGTATTTTGAATTTCTGAGACGTGGTACGAAAAACCGATCGAAACTCGATTCTGCTCGCAACTTCGCCAAAGTTTATGACCATCGCATTTTTCGCAAAACCATGCTCGTATGACTTACCATGGGCTAATACATTGGGATTGGCCAGTATTTTGAATTTCTAAGACGGTGCACGAAAAATCAATCGAAACTCGACTCTGCTCGCAACTTCGCGAAAGTTTATGACCATTGCGTTTTTTCATGAAACCATGTTAGTATGACTTCCCATGGTCTGATACGTTGGGAATGGCCAATATTTTGAATTTCCAAGACAGTGCACGAAAAACTGATTGAAACGAAATGTATTTTGTAAAAGATTTGTACAAAGAAGCTTTGTCTACATAAGCTATAGACTAAAGTCTGAAGTCTCTTAGTGTAGTCGAGAAGATTGCACCCCACCTAAAGAAGGTGAAATGGGCATACTTCATCAAACTCACCTCCAAGAGTAGCACAAGGAAGTTAATAAAAAATAAAATGCAATAGCTAGACTTTTTTTTTTTTTTTTTGGTAAGTCAATAGCTAGACTGTTCTGGACTACTTGTGGATACATCACAAAATATAATCTTTGACCCAAATAATACATTACAATCTTCATCATTATTCGAGTGATTATTGACTAATGAAAAAATTGAATCTTGTGAAAATCCCTTTCTCTCTTCTTGTTAGGTGCTCTATATTCATTTCTTGCTCCATGCATGATCATGAGTCCTGAAGAATCTCTATCAGAATTTGAGCTTTGTTCATGTTGTGACACTCAAAAATTCTGCCACACCTCTCCTTCCAAATCCACCAAATAGCACATCTGAATATAATTGTTGCTAGTTGTGTAAGAGGCCCCTTTCTTGAGAAGCTTTGCATAAGCATTTCTAATTCATGATGCAAGTTTGGCCGTGGTAGCCTTTGAAGATCAAATCGCTTCAAGATCTCTTTCCATATCCAAGATGAATAATCACAAGCAAAGTAGAGATGGTCAACACTTTCTTCCTTTTGCATACACAAAGAGCACCGATTTACAATATAAATACCTCTTCGCTGCATATTGTCCATCGTAGGAAGTTTGCCGAGAAGGGTCTGCCATGTACATAAGGAATGTTGCAGTGAGCATGGACTATGCCATGTCCAACTACTTGGGATCAACTTGTTGTTTCGTCGTCTAATTTGGTTCCATGCAGATGTAGCTCTAAATTTACCATTATCATGAAGCCAAATAAGCATATCTGAAGAGTTGTTCTTGATTGGAATAGCCCTAATAGTCGGCCAAAGTAATAACATGTCAGGGGAGGTAGGGTTGGGAAGACACCATGTACCATTGTTAATGAATTCAGAAACCTTCCAATCTTTGGGAGCCCCCAGATCCTGTCGTACTCTATCACCAAATATCCGAAATATACTTAGCAAATACATTATCTTTACTTACCAAAAAAAAAAAACTGATTGAAAATTGTAAGTCATACGAGCATGGTTTAACGAAAAAACGTGACGGTCATAAACTTTGCGTGATGTCGCGCGCAGAGTCGAGTTTCGATCGGTTTTACGTGCACCGTCTCGGAAATTCAAAATACTGGCCATTCCTGACATATCTTGGAAATTCCAAATATTGGTCATTCCCGACGTATTAGACCATGGGAAGTCATACTAACATGGTTTGACGAAAAAATGCAATGGCCATAAACTTTCGTGAAGTTGCGAGCAGAGTCGAGTTTCGATCGATTTTTCGTGCACCGACTCGGAAATTCAAAATACTGGCTGATCCCAACGTATTAGCCCATGGTAAGTGATACGAGCATGGTTTCGCGAAAAAATGCGACGGTCATAAACATTTAGCGAAGTTAGGCGCAGAGTCAAGTTTCAATCAGTTTTTCGTGCACTGTCTTGGAAATTCAAAATATTGGCCATTCCCAACGTATTAGACCAAGGGAAGTCATACTAACATGGTTTCACGAAAAAACGCAAAGGCCATAAACTTTCGCGAAGTTGCGAGCAGAGTCAAGTTTTGATCGATTTTTTATGCACCGTCTTAGAAATTCAAAATACTGGTGAATCCCAATGTATTAGCCCATGGTATGTCATACGAGCATGGTTTTGCGAAAAATGCGACGGTCATAAACCTACGCGAAGTTAAGAGCAGAGTCGAGTTTAGATCAATTTTTCATGCACCGTCTCGAAAATTCAAAATACTGGCCAATCCCAACGTATTAGCCCATGGTAAGTGATACGAGCATGGTTTCGCGCAAAAACGTGACAGTCATAAACTTTGTGCGAAGTCGAGCGCTGAGTCGAGTTTCGATCAGTTTTTCGTGCACCATCTCAGAAATACAAAATACGAGCCAATTCCGATGTATTAGCCCATGAGAAGTCGTACGAGCATGGTTTCGCGAAAAAATGTGACGGGCATAAACTTTGCACGAAGTCACGCACTGAGTCGAGTTTCAATCGGTTTTTCGTGCACTATCTTGGAAATTCCAAATATTGGTCATTCCCGACATATTAGACCATGGAAGTCATACTAACAAGGTTTCACGAAAAAATGCAATGGTAATAAACTTTCAAGAAGCTGCGAGCAGAGTCGAGTTTCGATCGGTTTTTTGTGCACCGACTCAAAAATTCAAAATACTGGCCAATCCCAACGTATTAGCCCATGGTAAGTCATAAGAGAATGGTTTCGCGAAAAAACGCGACGGACATAAACTTTGCGCGAAGTCGTGCGCGGAGTCGAGTTTCGATCGGTTTTTTGTGCACCGTCTCGGAAATTCAAAATATTGGCCATTCCCGACGTATTAGCCCGTGGGAAGTCGTACGAGCATGGTATCACGAAAAAACGTGATGGCCATAAACTTTGTGCGAAGTTAAGCGCAGAGTCAAGTTTCAATTAGTTTTTCATGCACTGTCTTGGAAATTCAAAATATTGGCCATTCCTGACGTATTAGACCATGGGAAGCCATACTAACATGGTTTCACGAAAAAATGCAATGGTCATAAACTTTCGCGAAGTTGCGAGCAGAGTCGAGTTTTGATCGATTTTTTGTGCACCGTCTTAGAAATTCAAAACACTGGCCAATCTCAATGTATTAACCCATGGTAAGTCATACGAGCATGGTTTTGCGAAAAATACGAGGGTCATAAACTTTGGCGTAGTTGCGAGCAGGGTCGAGTTTCGATCGGTTTTTCATGCACCATCTCAGAAATTCAAAATACTGGCCAATCCCAACGTATTAGCCCAAGGTAAGTGATACGAGCATGGTTTCATGAAAAAACGCGACGGTCATAAACTTTGTGCGAAGTCGTGCAGAGTCAAGTTTCGATCGATTTTACGTGCACCGTCTCAAAAATACAAAATACTGGCCATTCCCGACGTATTAGCCCATGGTAAGTCATACGAGCATGCCTTCACGAAAAAATGTGACGGTCATAAACTCTGCGCGAAAAAATGTGACGGCCATAAACTTTGCGCGAAGTCACGCGCAGAGTCAAGTTTCAATCAGTTTTTTTTTTTGGTAAGTAAAGATAATGTATTTTGTAAAAGGTTTGTACAAAGAAGCTTTGTCTACACAAGCCATAGACGAAAGCCTGAAGTCTCTTAGTGTAGTCGAGAAGATTGCACCCCACCTAAAGAAGGTGAAATGGGCACACTTCATCAAAATCATCTCCAAGAGTAGCACAAGGAAGTTAATAAATAATAGGATGCAATAGCTAGACTGTTCTGGACTACTTTTGGATACATAACAAAATATAAGCTTTGTCCCATATAATACATTACAATCTTCATCATTATTCGAGAGATTATTGACTAATGGAAAAATTGATTCTTCTGAAAATCCCTTTCTCTTTTCTTGTTAGGTGCTCTATATTCAATTCTTGCTCCATACATGATCGTGAGTCCTGAAGAATCTCTATCAGAATTTGAGCTTTGTACATGTTGTGACACTCAAAAATTCTGCCACACCTCTCCTTCCAAATCCACCAAATAGCACATCTAAATATAATTCTTGCTAGTTGTGTAAGAGGCCCCTTTCTTGAGAAGCTTTGCATAAGCATTTTTAATTAATGATGCAAGTTTGGCCGTGGTAGCCTTTGAAGATCAAATCGCTTTAAGATCTCCTTCCATATCCAAGATGAATAATCACAAGCAAAGTAGAGATGGTCAACACTTTCTTCCTTTTGCATACACAAAGCAAAGTAGAGATTGTCCATCGTAGGAAGTTTGCCGAGAAGGGCCTGCCATGTACATAAGGAATGTCACTGTGAGCATGGACTATCCCATGTCCAACTACTTGGGATCCACTTGTTGTTTTGTCGTCTAATTTGGTTCCATGAAGATGTAGCACTAAATTTACCATTATCATGAAGCCAAATAAGCATATCTGAAGAGTTGTTCTTGATTGGAATAGCCCTAATAGTCGGCCAAAGTAATAACATGTCAGGGGAGGTAGGGTTGGGAAGACACCATGTACCATTGTTAATGAATTCAGAAACCTTCCAATCTTTGGGAGCCCCCAGATCCTGTCGTACTCTATCACCAAATATCTGAAATATACTTAGCAAAATACATTATCTTTACTTACCAAAAAAAAAAAACTGATTGAAAATTGACTCTGCGCGTGACTTCGCGCAAAGTTTATGGTCGTCACGTTTTTTCTTGAAACTATGCTCGTACGACTTCCCACGGGCGAATACGTCGGGAATGGCCAGTATTTTGAATTTTCGAGACAGTGCACGAAAAACCGATCGAAACTCGACTCAGCAAGTGATTTCGCGCAAAGTTTATGACCGTCGTATTTTTTCATGAAACCGTGCTTGTACGACTTCCCGTGGGCTAATAAGACGGGAATGGCCAGTATTTTGAATTTCCGGGACTGTGCACGAAAAACCCATCGAAACTCAACTCTGTGCAAAGTTTATGACCATCGTGTTTTTTCGTGAAACCATACTCGTACAACTTACCATGGGCTAATACGTCGGGAATGGCCAGTATTATGAATTTTCGAGACGGTGCACGTAAAACCGATCGAAACTCGACTCTGCGCGTGACTTCGCACAAAGTTTATGAGAAACCATGCTCGTATCACTTACCAAGGGCTAATACGTTGGGATTGGCCAGTATTTTGAATTTCCGAGACGGTGCACGAAAAACCGATCGAAACTCGACTCTTCTCGCAACTTCGTGAAAGTTTTTTACCATTCACGTTTTTTCGTGAAACTCGACTCAGCACGTGATTTCGCTCAAAGTTTACGACCATAGTATTTTTTCATGAAACCGTGCTTGTACGACTTCCCGTGGGCTAATAAGACAGGAATGACCAGTATTTTGAATTTTTGGGACTGTGCACGAAAAACCCATTGAAACTCGACTCTGCGCAAAGTTTATGACCATCGTATTTTTTCGTGAAACCATACTCGTACAACTTACCATGGGCTAATACGTCGGGAATGGCCAGTATTTTGAATTTACGAGTCGGTGCACATAAAACCGATCGAAACTCGACCCTGCGCGTGACATCGCACAAAGTTTATGACCGCCACGTTTTTTAGCGAAACCATGCTCGTATCACATACCAATGGCTAATACGTTGGGATTGGCCAGTATTTTGAATTTCCGAGACGGTGCACGAAAAATCGATCGAAACTCGACTCTTCCCGCAACTTCGTGAAAGTTTATTACCATTGCATTTTTTCGTGAAACCATGTTAGTATGACTTCCCATGGTCTAATACGTCGGGAATGACCAATATTTTGAATTTCCAAGACAGTGCACGAAAAACCGATTGAACCTCGACTCTTCGCGTGACTTCGCGCAAAGTTTATGGCTGTCACGTTTTTTCGTGAAACCATGCTCGTACGACTTCCCATGGGCTAATACGTCGGGAATGGCCCGTATTTTGAATTTCCGAGACGGTGCAGGAAAAACCGATCGAAACTCGACTCAGCACGTGATTTCGTGCAAAGTTTATGACCGTCATATTTTTTCACGAAACCATGCTTGTACGACTTCCCGTGGGCTAATAAGACGGGAATGACCAGTATTTTGAATTTTCGAGACAGTGCACGAAAAACCGATCGAAACTCGACTCTGCACAAAGTTTATGACCATCGTGTTTTTTCGTGAAACCATACTCGTACGACTTACCATGGGTTAATACGTCGGGAATGACTAGTATTTTAAATTTCCGAGACGGTGCACGTAAAACCGATCGACACTCGACTCTGCCCGTGACGTCGCACAAAGTTTATGACCGTCGCGTTTTTTCGGGAAACCATGCATATTACTTACCATGGGCTAATACGTTGGGATTGGCCAGTATTTTGAATTTCTGAAACGGTGTACGAAAAACCGATCGAAACTCGACTCTGCTCGCAACTTCGCCAAAGTTTATGACCGTCGCATTTTTCGCAAAACCTTGCGCGTATGACTTTCCATGGGCCAATACATTGGGATTGGCCAGAATTTTGAATTTCTAAGACGGTGCACTAAAAATCGATCGAAACTCAACTCTGCTCGTAACTTCGCGAAAGTTTATGACCATTGCGTTTTTTCGTGAAACCGTGTTAGTATGACTTCCCATGGTCTAATACGTTGGGAATGGCCAATATTTTGAATTTCCAAGACAGTGCACGAAAAACTGATTGAAACTTGACTCTGCGCGTGACTTCGCGCAAAGTTTATGGCCGTCGGGTTTTTTCTTGAAACCATGCTCGTACGACTTCCCACGGGCGAATACGTCGGGAATGGCCAGTATTTTGAATTTCTGAGACAGTGCATGAAAAATCGATCGAAACTCGACTCAGCACGTGATTTCGCGCAAATTTTATGACTGTCGTATTTTTTCATGAAACCGTGCTTGTACGACTTCCCGTGGGCTAATAAGACGGGAATGACCAGTATTTTGAATTTTCGGGACTGTGCACGAAAAACCGATCGAAACTCGACTCTGCGCAAAGTTTATGACCATCGTGTTTTTTCGTGAAACCATACTCGTACAACTTACCAGGGGCTAATACGTCGGGAATGGCTAGTATTTTGATTTTCCAAGACGGTGCACGTAAAACCGATCGAAAATCGACTCTGCACGCCACTTCGCACAAAGTTTATGACCGTCACGTTTTTTTGCGAAACCATGCTCGTATCACTTACCATGGGCTAATACGTTGGGATTGGCCAGTATTTTGAATTTCCGAGACGGTGCACGAAAAACCGATCGAAACTCGACTCTTCTCGCAACTTCGTGAAAGTTTATTACCATTGCATTTTTTCGTGAAACCATGTTAGTATGACATCCCATGGTCTAATACGTCGGGAATGGCCAATATTTTGAATTTCCAAGATAGTGCACGAAAAACCGATTGAAACTCGACTCTGCGGGTGACTTCGCGCAAAGATTATGGCCGTCGTGTTTTTTCGTGAAACCATTCTCATACGACTTACCATGGGCTAAGACGTCGGGAATGGCCCGTATTTTGAATTTCCGAGACGGTGCACGAAAAACCCATCGAAACTGAACTATGCGCGTGACATCGCGCAATGTTTTTGGCCGTCTTGTTTTTTCGTGAAACCATGCTCGTACGACTTACTATGGGCTAATAAATCGGGAATGGCCAGTAGTTTGAATTTCTGAGACGGTGCACAAAAAATCGATCGAAACTCAACTCTGCGCGCGACTTCACGCAAAGTTTCTGACCATCACATTTTTTCGTGAAAACATGCTCGTACGACTTACCGTGGGCTAATACGTCGGGAATGGCCAGTATTTTGAATTTTTGTGACGGTGCACGTAAAACCGATCGAAACTTGACGCTGCTCGTGACTTCTCATAAAGTTTATGACCGTCGCGTTTTTTCACGAAACCATGCTCGTATCACTTACCATGGGCTAATACGTTGGGATTGGTCAGTATTTTGAATTTCTGAGATGGTGCACGAAAAACCGGTCGAAACTCGACTCTGCTCGCAACTTCGCCAAAGTTTATGACCATCTCATTTTTGGCAAAACCATGCTCGTATGACTTAACATGGGCTAATACATTGGGATTGGCCAGTATTTTGAATTTCTAAAACGGTGCACAAAAAATCGATCAAAACTCGACTCTGCTCGGAACTTCGTGAAAGTTTATGACCATTGCGTTTTTTCGTGAAACCATGTTAGTATGACTTCCAATGGTCTAATACGTCGGGAATGGCCAATATTTTGAATTTCCAAGACAGTGCATGAAAAACCGATTGAAACTTGACTCTGCGCTTAACTTCGCGAAAATTTTATGGCCATGACGTTTTTTCATGAAACCATGCTCGTACCACTTCCCACGGGCTAATACGTCAGGAATGGCCAGTATTTTGAATTTTCGACATGGTGCATAAAAAACCGATCGAAACTCGACTCCGCGCACGACTTCGCACAAAGTTTATGACCGTCGAGTTTTTTCACGAAACCATGCTCTTATGACTTACCATGGGCTAATACGTTGGGATTGGCCAGTGTTTTGAATTTCTGAGTCGGTGCACAAAAAACCGATCGAAACTCGACTCTGCTCGCAGCTTCTTGAAAGTTTATTACCATTGCATTTTTTCGTGACACCATGTTAGTATCGTATGACTTCCATGGTCTAATACGTCGGGAATGACCAATATTTTGAATTTCCAAGATAGTGCATGAAAAATCGATTGAAACTCGACTCTGTGCGTGACTTCGTGCAAAGTTTATGCCCGTAACATTTTTTCGCGAAACCATACTTGTACGACTTCCCATGGGCTAATACGTCGGGAATGGCTCATATTTTGTATTTCCGAGACGGTGCACGAAAAATCGATCGAAACTCGACTCAGCGCTCGACTTCGCACAAAGTTTATGACCGTCGCGTTTTTGCGAGAAACCATGCTCGTATCACTTACCATGGGCTAATACGTTGGGATTGGCGAGTATTTTGAATTTCTGAGACGGTGCACGAAAAATCGATCTAAACTCGACTCTGCTCGCAACTTCGTTTAAGTTTATGACCATCGCATTTTTAGCAAAAACCATGCTTGTATGACTTACCATGGGCTAATACATTGGGATTGGCCACTATTTTGAATTTCTAAGACGGTGCACGAAAAATCGATCAAAACTCGACTCTACTCGCAACTTCGCGAAAGTTTATCGCCATTGCGTTTTTTCATGAAACCATGTTAGTATGACTTCCCATGGTCTAATACGTTGGGAAAGGCCACTATTTTGAATTTCCAAGACAGTTCACGAATAACTGATTGAAACGTGACTCAGCGCGTGACTTCACGCAAAGTTTATGGCCGTCACATTTTTTGTGAAACCATGCTCGTATGACTTCCCACAGGCAAATACGTCGGGAATGGCCAGTATTTTGAATTTCCAAGACAATGCATGGAAAATCGATCAAAACTCGACTCAGCACGCGATTTCGTGCAAAGTTTATGACCGTCATATTTTTTCAAGAAACCGTGCTTGTACGACTTCCCGTGGGCTAATAAGACGGGAATGGCCAGTATTTTGAATTTCCGGGACTGTGCACGAAAAACCGATCGAAACTCGACTCTGCGTAAAATTTATGACCATTGTGTTTTTTCGTGAAACCATACTCGTACAACTTACCATGGGCTAATACGTCGGGAATGGCCAGTATTTTGAATTTCCGAGACAGTGCACGTAAAATCGATCGAAACTCGACTCTACGTGCGACTTCGCACAATGTTTATGACTGTCATGTTTTTTCTTAAAACCTTGCTCGGATCACTTACCATGGGCTATACGTTGGGTTTGGCCAATATTTTGAATTTCCGAGACGGTGCACGAAAAACCGATCGAAACTCGACTCTGCTCGTAACTTCGCGAAAGTTTATGACCATTGCGTTTTTTCGTGAAACCATGTTCGTATGACTTCCCAAGGTCTAATACGTTGGGAATGGCCAATATTTTGAATTTCCAAGACAGTGCAAGAAAAACCGATGGAAACTCGACTCTGCGCTTGACTTCGCGTAAATTTATGGCCGTCGCATTTTTTCGTGAAACCATGCTCGTACGTCTTCCCAAGAGCTAATACGTCCGGAATGGCTCGTATTTTGAATTTCCGAGATGGTGCTCGAAAAACCGATCAAAACTCGACTCAGCGCGCGACTTCGCGCAAAGTTTATGACCATCGTATTTTTTCATGAAACCATGCTTGTACGACTTCCCATGGGCTAATAAGATGGGAATGATCAGTATTTTGAATTTCCTAGACGGTGCACGGAAAACCGATCGAATGTCGACTTTGCGTAAAGTTTTTGACCGTCGCGTTTTGTTCGTCAAACCATGCTCGTACGAATTACCATGGGCAAATTCGTCGGTAATGGCCAGTATTTTGAATTTCCGAGACGGTGCACGTAAAACCGATCGAAACTTTGATAATGTATTTTGTAAAAGATTTGTACAAAGAAGCTTTGTCCTTTTTTTTTTGGTAAGTAAAGATAATGTATTTTGCAAAAGGTTTGTACAAAGAAGCTTTGTCTACACAAGCCATAGACTAAAGCCTGAAGTCTCTTAGTGTAGTCGAGAAGATTGCACCCCACCTAAAGAAGGTGAAATGGGCACACTTCATGAAACTCATCTCCAAGAGTAGCACAAGGAAGTTAATAAATAATAAGATGCAATAGCTAGACTGTTCTGGACTACTTTTGGATACATAACAAAATATAAGCTTTGCCCTATATAATACATTACAATCTTCATCATTATTTGAGAGATTATTGAATAATGGAAAAATTGAATCTTGTGAAAATCCCTTTCTCTTCTTGTTAGGTGCTCTATATTCAATTCTTCCTCCATACATAATCGTGAGTCCTGAAGAATCTCTATCAGAATTTGAGCTTTGTTCATGTTGTGACACTCAAAAATTCTGCCACACCACTCCTTCCAAATCCACCAAATAACCCATCTAAATATAATTCTTGCTAGTTGTGTAAGAGGCCCCTTTCTTGAGAAGCTTTGTATAAGCATTTCTAATTCATAATGCAAGTTTGGCCGTGGTAGCCTTTGAAGATCAAATCGCTTCAAGATCTCCTTCCATATCCAAGATGAATAATCACAAGCAAAGTAGAGATGGTCAACACTTTCTTCCTTTTGCATACACAAAGGGCACCGATTTACAATATAAATACCTCTTCGCTGCATATTGTCCATCGTAGGAAGTTTACCGAGAAGGGTCTGGCATGTACATAAGGAATGTCGCTGTGAGCATGGACTATCTCATGTCTAACTACTTGGGATCCACTTGTTGTTTTGTCATCTAATCTGGTTCCATGCAGATGTAGCACTAAATTTACCATTATCATGAAGCCAAATAAGCATATCTGAAGAGTTGTTCTTGATTGGAATAGCCTTAATAGTCGGCCAAAGTAATAACATGCCAGGGGAGGTAGGGTTGGGAAGACACCACAAAGAAGCTTTGTCTACACAAGCCATAGACTAAAGCCTGAAGTCTTTTAGTGTAGTCGAGAAGATTGCACCCCACCTAAAGATGGTGAAATGGGCACACTTCTTCAAACTCATCTCCAAGAGTAGCACAAGGAAGTTAATAAATAATAAACCATGCTCGTACGACTTCCCACGGGCTAATACGTCGGGAATGACCAGTATTTTGAATTTCAGAGATGGTGCACGAAAAACTGATCGAAACTCGACTCAACGCGCGACTTCGGGCAAAGTTTATGACCGTCGTATTTTTTCGTGAAACCGTGCTTGTATGACTTCCCATGGACTAATAAGACGGGAACGACCAGTATTTTGAATTTTCGAGACTCTGCGCAAAGTTTATGACCATTGTGTTTTTTCGTGAAACCATACTCGTACGATTTACCATGGGCTAATACGTCGGGAATGGCCAGTATTTTGAATTTCTGAGACGGTGCCCGTAAAACCGATCGAAACTCGACTCTGCACGCGAGTTCGCACAAAGTTTATGACCGTCGCATTTTTTCGCGAAACCATGCTCGTATCACTTACCATGAGCTAATACGTTTGGATTGGCCAGTATTTTAAATTTCTGAGATGGTGCACGAAAAACCGATCGAAACTCGACTCTTTTTTTTTTGGTAAGTAAAGATAATGTAAGTGATACGCCTTTCTTCCTCTATACGCCTATTGAGAGTTTCTTTATGCCTCTTGCACATGAATATGATCTTTGGCTCTTTCTTTTGCTAAGTGCGGGAAAGGGCTTTACTTTAATATATACGAATAAGCTCTTTTCTTTTTTATACGTGAGAACTCTTATATACTACAAAAAGGAGCTTCAATCAAACTACTTTGACCACATAAAGAAAGGGAAAGCACGCATGGGTAAAGGCTATGCTAGTCAATAAAGTAAACAGTGAATGCAGGAGTGCCCTATACATTAATAATTAAGGAAAGAGGCATAATACTCACTATGCGGTAACAAAACTCTACCTACCTAGCAAAAACCCATTGTGACCATAAGGAAGACTTATTTTGTAAAATATCCCATAATTGTTTTACCAGACAAGTTTTATTCCAATCTTTAATATGTCGAAGATTCAGCCCCCCTTCATCCTTCGATTTGCAAATGTTGTCCCAATTCATCATGTGCATTGCCTTACCATCTGTGCCATTCTAAAAGAAGTTCATAAGTAATTTATCAATATCATGGAGAAGCCCGGCAGGTAGAAGGAATGCATGAGACCAATAAATAGAATAAGAGATCAACACATATCCAATAAGTTCAAGTCGTCCAGCTTTAGAAAGAAGCCTATTTTTCCAAGAGGAAATTCTGTTCTTAATTTTTTGTAGGATAGGCAGACAAGAGACTTTGTTGATTTCTTTTTTTTTTTGGTAAGTAAAGATAATGTATTTTGTAAAAGATTTGTACAAAGAAGCTTTGTCTACACAAGCCATAGACTAAAGCCTGATGAAGTCTCTTAGTGTAGTCGAGAAGATTGTACCCCACCTAAAGAAGGTGAAATGGGAACACTTCATCAAACTCATCTCCAAGAGTAGCACAAGGAAGTTAATAAATAATAAAATGCAATAGCTAGACTGTTCTGGACTACTTGAATATAAGCTTTGCCCCATATAATACATTACAATCTTCATCATTATTCGAGTGATTATTGACTAATGAAAAAATTGAATCTTGTGAAAATCCCTTTCTCTCTTCTTGTTAGGTGCTCTATATTCAATTCTTGCTCCATGCATGATCGTGAGTCCTGAAGAATCTCTATCAAAATTTGAGCTTTGTTCACGTTGTGACACTCAAAAATTCTGCCACACCTCTCCTTCCAAATCCACCAAATAGCACATCTGAATATAATTCTTGCTAGTTGTGTAAGAGGCCCCTTTCTTGAGAAGCTTTGCATAAGCATTTCTAATTCATGATGCAAGTTTGGTCGTGGTAGCCTTTGAAGATCAAATCGCTTCAAGATCTCCTTCCATATCCAAGATGAATAATCACAAGAAAAGTAGAGATGGTCAACACTTTCTTCCTTTTGCATACACAAAGAGCACCGATTTACAATATAAATACCTCTTCGCTGCATATTGTCCATCGTAGGAAGTTTGCCGAGAAGGGCCTGCCATGTACATAAGGAATGTCGCTGTGAGCATGGACTATCCCATGTCCAACTACTTGGGATCCACTTGTTGTTTCGTCGTCTAATTTGGTTCCATGCAGATGTAGCACTAAATTTACCATTATCATGAAGCCAAATAAGCATATCTGAAGAGTTGTTCTTGATTGGAATAGCCCTAATAGTCGGCCAAAGTAATAACATGTCAGGGGAGGTAGGGTTGGGAAGACACCATGTACCATTGTTAATGAATTCAGAAACCTTCCAGTCTTTGGGAGCCCCCAGATCCTGTCGTACTCTATCACCAAATATCTGAAATATACTTTTCCCATTCACCCAAGGATCATACCACATATTAATATTGGTTCCAGAAGAAATCACATAAGAAATATTGTTACGTAGCAATTGCCTTGCCTTCAGAATTCCTTTCCAAGCAGCAGAATGAGATGTTTTTGCAGAGGCTTCCCAGATTGATTCCTTGGTTAGGTACCTAGGAAAAACCCATTGTGACCATAAGGAAGACTTGTTTTGTAAAATATCCCATAATTGCTTTACCATACAAGGTTTATTCCAATCTCTAATATCCCATAATTGCTTTACCATCGAAGATTCAGCCCCCCTTCATCTTTCGATTTGCAAATATTATCCCAATTCACCATGTGCATTGCCTTACCATCTGTGCCATTCCAAAAGAAGTTAATAAGTAATTTATAGACTTTGTTGATTTCAATGGATATAAGTGGGAGACCCAAGTAAGGAACCGGTAAATTTCTTTCAGCAAGTCCCAAAGTTTGAGCAATATGATCCTTATTGTCAATGCAAGCACCCACATATACTTTGCTCTTTGCATGGTTTAGCTTAAGACCATAAACTATACCAAATTCATTAAGAATATCTGCCAGATTACTCACAGAAACTGGATCATCTCGAAGGAAGATAATAAGGTCATCAACAAATGTTATGTGAGAGATATAAACAGAACCATAATATGGTACCTTAATTTTGCCATTGGAAACAGCCTCTTCTAACATACAACTGAGCCCTTCCATTGCAATGGTAAAAAGATAAGGAGATAGTGGATCGCCTTGCCGAATGCCATTCTTACTCCCGAAGAAGCCAATAGGTGAACCATTAAAGAGAATAAAAAATTTTGGAGTTTCCAAGCAACATTGAATCCATTTAACCCAGTGCTGAGGGAAGCCCATATTATGGAGCATCATGTAAATAAAATGCCTATTGACTGAGTCAAAGGCCTTTCGTAAATCAGCTTTAAAACATATCTTTTTTCCTCTTATTTTTGAGTGTAGATCCCTAACCAAATCATCAGCAAGTAGGACATTATGATGAATACTCCTCCCTTTAAGAAAAGCAACCTAATTAGGACTAATTACCTTATTCATAACCTTTTGTAGTCTATCTGCCAGCAACTTCGAGATAACCTTATAAATAAAATTGCATAGTGAAATAGGATGGTAGCTCTCCAATGAATCCGCTCCATCATTTTTAGGCACTAAAGAAATAAAAGTGCAATTCATTTATTTAAGAATATGACCTGAGGAGAAAAAATGTCGACAAGCTTTTATGACATCATTTTTTTTGGTAAGTTTTTATGACATTGTTGCCTAAAATAGACCATGCAATTTGATAAAACTCTGCGCACGACTTCGCGTAAATATATGACCGTTGAGTTTTTTTTGCAAAATCGTGCTCGTACAACTTCCCATGGGCTAATATGTCGGGAATGGCCATTATTTTGAATTTCCGATAAGGTGCACGAAAAATCGATCGAAACTCGAATCTACGTGTGACTTCGCGCAATGTTTATAACTGTCACATTTTTTCGTGAAACTGTGCTCGTACGACTTCCCATGCGCTAATACGTCAGGAATGGTCAGTATTTTGAATTTCCAAGACGGTGCACGAAAAACCAATCAAACTCGACTCTGCGTGCAACTTCGTGCAAATTTTATGACCGTCATATTTTTTTGTGAAACCATATTCGTTTGACTTCCCATGGGCTAATACGTTTGGAATGGCCAGTATTTTGAATTTCTAAGACGGTCCACGAAAAACCGATCGAAACTCGACTCTGCGCGTGACTTCAAGCAAAGTTTATGGCCGTCGTGTTTTTTCGTGAAACCATGCTCGTACGACTTACTATGGACTAATAGATCGGGAATGGTCAGTATCTTGAATTTTTGAGACGGTGCATGAAAAATCGATCGAAACTCGACTCTGCACACAACTTCGCGCAAAGTTTATGACCGTCACATTTTTTCGTGACACCATGCTCGTACGACTTCCCATGGGCTAATACATCGGGAATGGCCAGTATTTTGAATTTCCGAGACAGTGCACGAAAAATCGATCGAAATTCGACTCTACGCACGACTTCACGCAAATATATGACCGTTGAATTTTTTTGCAAAATCGTGCTCATACAACTTCCCATGGGCTAATACGTCGGGAATGACTAGTATTTTGAATTTCTGAGACGGTGCATGAAAAACCGATTGAAACTCGACTCAGCGCGCGACTTCGTGCAAATTTTATGGCCGTTGTTTTTTTTGTGAAACCATGCTCGTACAACTTCCCATGTGCTAATACGTCGGGAATGGCCAGTATTTTGAATTTCCGAGACGGTGCACAAAAAATCGATCGAAACTCGACTCTGCGTGCTACTTCGCACAAATTTTATAACCATAATTTTTTTCGTGAAATCGGATTCGTACAACTTCCCATGTGCTAATACGTCAGGAATGGCCAGTATTTTGAATTTCTGAGGCGGTGCACGAAAAACCGATCGAAACTCGACTGCGTGCGACTTCACGCAAAGTTTATGACCATCACGTTTTTCGTGAAATCGTGCTTGTACGACTTCCCATGGGCTAATACGTCGGGAATGGCCAGTATTTTGTATTTCCGATACAGTGCTTAAAAAACCGATTGAAACTCGACTCTGCGCACGACTTCTGGTAAATATATGACTGTTGTCTTTTTTTATGAAATCGTGCTCGTACGACTTCCCATGGGCTAATACGACGGGAATGGCCAGTATTTTGAATCTTCGAGACGATGCACCAAAAACCAATCAAAACTCGCGCAAAGTTTATTTATGACCGTCATATTTTTTCACGAAACCGTGCTTGTACGACATCCCGTGCGCTAATAACACAGGAATGACAAGTATTTTGAATTTTCGAGACGGTGCACGAAAAACCGATCGAAACTCGACTCTGCGTAAAGTTTATGGCCGTCGTGTTTTTTTGTGACACCATGCTCGTACGACTTACCATGGGCTAATACATCGGGAATGGCCTGTATTTTTGAATTTCCGATACGGTGCACGAAAAACCGATCAAAACTCGACTCTGCGCATGACTTTGTGCAAATATATGACCGTTGAGTTTTTTTACGAAATCGTGCTCGTACGACTTCCTCTGGGCTAATAAGTCGGGAATGCCCAGTATTTTGAATTTCTGAGACGGTGCATGAAAAATCGATCGAAACTCGACTCTGCACGCGACTTCGCGTAAAGTTTATGACCCTCGCATTTTTTCATGAAACCATGCTCGTACAACTTACCATGGGCTAATACATTGGGAATGGCCAGTATTTTGAATTTTCAAGACGGTACATGAAAAATCGATCGAAACTCGAATCTGCGCGTGACTTCGCACAAAGTTTATGACCGTCAGGTTTTTCGTGAAACTGTGCTCGTACGATTTCCCATTGGCTAATACGTCAGGAATGGCCTGTATTTTGAATTTCCGAGACGGTGCACGAAAAACCAATCGAAACTCGAATCTACGTGCAACTTCGTGCAAATTTTATGACCGTCATGTTTTCTCGTGAGACCATATTTGTACGACTTCCCATGGGCTAATACGTCGGGAATGGCCAGTATTTTGAATTTCTGAGATAGTGCACGAAAAACTGATCGAAACTCTAATCTGCGCACGACTTCGCACAAATATATGACCGTTGAGTTTTTTTGTGAAATCGTGCTCGTACGACTTCCCATGGGCTGATACATCGGGAATGGCCAGTATTTTGAATTTTTGAGACGGTGAATGAAAAACCGATCGAAACTCGACACAGCGCGTGACTTCGCGCAAAGTTTATGATCATCACATTTTTTCACGAAACCGTGCTTGTACGACTTCCCATGGGCTAATAGGATGGGAATGAACAGTATTTTGAATTTTTGAGATGGTGCACGAAAAACCGATAGAAACTTGACTCTGCGCGCGAAATCGCCCAAAGTTTATGGCCGTCGTGTTTTTTCATGAAACCATGCTCGTACGACTTACCATGGGCTAATACATCGGGAATGGCTGGTATTTTGAATTTTTGAGATAGTGCCCGAAAAACCGACCGAAACTCGACTCTGCGCAAGACTTCGCGCAAATATATGACCATTGAGTTTTTTTGCGAAATCGTGCTCATACGACATACCATTGGCTAATACGTCGAGAATGACCAGTATTTTGAATTTCCAAGACGGTGCACGTAAAACCGATCGAAACTTGACTCTGCACGCAACTTTGCGTAAAGTTTATGACCGTCGCATTTTTCATAAAACCATGCTCGTATGACTTACCATGGGCTAATACGTTGGGATTGGCCAGTATTTTAAATTTCCAAGACGGTGCATGAAAAACCAATCGAAACTTGACTCTGCTTGCAACTTTGTGAAAGTTTATGACCATTGCGTTTTTTCGTTAAACCATGTTCATATGACTTCCCACGGTCTAATACGTTAGGAATGGTCAATATTTTAAATTTCCAAGACAGTGCACGAAAAACATATTGAAACTCGACTCTGCGCGTGACTTCACACAAAGTTTATGGCAGTCACTTTTTTTATGAAACCGTGCTTGTACAACTTCCCATGGGCTAATACGTCGGAAATGGCCAGTATTTTGAATTTTCGAGATGGTGCACGAAAAACCGATCGTAACTCGAATCTGCACGCGACTTCGCGCAAAGTTTATGACCATCGCATTTTTTCACTAAACCATGCTCATACGACATACCATGGGCTAATACGTCGGGAATGGCCAATATTTTGAATTTTGGGATGATGCACGAAAAATCGATCGAAACTCGACTCTGCACGTGATTTGCGCAAAGTATATGACTGTCGAGTTTTTTTGCCAAACCGTGCTCGTACGACTTCCCATGGGCTAATGCATCAGGAATGGCCAATATTTTGAATTTCCGAGACGGTGCACGAAAAACCGATCGAAACTTGACTCTGCGCACGACTTCACGCAAATATATGATCGTTGAGTTTTTTTATGAAATCATGCTCGTACGACTTTCCATGGGCTAATACTTTGGGAATGACCAGTATTTTGAATTTCTGAGACGGTGCACGAAAAACCGATCGAAACTCGACTCAGCGCGTGACTTCGCGCAAAGTTATAACCGTCGTATTTTTCTGGAAACCATGCTCGTACGACTTCCCATGGGCTAATAAGACGGGCATGACCAGTATTTTGAATTTTTGACACGGTGCACGAAAAACCGATCGAAACTTGACTCTGCGCGTGACTTCGCGCTAACTTTATAACCGTCTTGTTTTTTCGCGAAACCATGCTCGTACGACTTACCATGGGCAAATACAGCGGGAATGACCAGTATTTAGAATTTCCGATACGGTGCATGAAAAACCGATCGAAACTTGAATCTTTTTTTTGGTAAGTAAAGATAATGTATTTTGTAAAAGATTTGTATAAAGAAGCTTTGTCTACACAAGCCATAGAATAAAGCCTGAAGTCTCTTAGTGTAGTCGAGAAGATTGCACCCCACTTAATGAATGGGCACACTTCATCAAACTCATCTCCAAGAGTAGCACAAGGAAGTTAATAAATAATAAAATGCAATAGCTAGACTGTTCGGGACTACTTTTGGATACATAACAAAATTTAAGCTTTGCCCTATAATACATTACAATCTTCATCATTATTCGAGAGATTATTGACTAATGGAAAAATTGAATCTTGTGAAAATCTCTTTCTCTCTTCTTGTTAGGTGCTCTATATTCAATTCTTGCTCCATACACAATCGTGAGTCCTGAAGAATCTCTATCTGAATTTGAGCTTTGTTCATGTTGTGACACTCAAAAATTCTGCCACACCTCTCCTTCCAAATCCACCAAATAGCACATCTGAATATAATTCTTGCTAGTTGTGTAAGAGGCCCCTTTCTTGAGAAGCTTTGCATAAGCATTTCTAATTCATGATGCAAGTTTGGCCATGGTAGCCTTTGAAGATCAAATCGCTTCAAGATCTCCTTCCATATCCAAGATGAATAATCACAAGCAAAGTAGAGATAGGTCAACACTTTCTTCCTTTTGCATACACAAAGAGCACCGATTTACAATATAAATACCTCTTCGCTCCATATTGTCCATTGTAGGAAGTTTGCCGAGAAGGGCCTGCCATGTACATAAGGAATGTCGCTGTGAGCATGGACTATCCCATGTCCAACTACTTGGAATCCACTTGTTGTTTCGTCGTCTAATTTGGTTCCATGCAGATGTAGCACTAAATTTACCATTATCATGAAGCCAAATAAGCATATCTGAAGAGTTGTTCTTAATTGGAATAGCCCTAATAGTCGGCCAAAATAATAACATGTCAGGGGAGGTAGGGTTGGGAAGACACCATGTACCATTGTTAATGAATTCATAAACCTTACAGTCTTTGGAAGCCCCCATATCCTGTCGTACTCTATCACCAAATATCTGAAATATACTTTTCCCATTCTCCCAAGGATCATACCACATATTAATATTGGTTCCAGAAGAAATCACATAAGAAATATTGTTACGTAGCCATCTCATTGCCTTAAGAATTCCTTTCCAAGCAGCAGAATGAGATGTTTTTGCAGATGCTTCCCAGATTGATTCATTGGTTAGGTACCTAGCAAAAACCCATTGTGACCATAAGGAAGACTTGTTTTGTAAAATATCCCATAATTGCTTTACCATACAAGCAAGCTTTATTCCAATCTCTAATACGTCGAAGATTCAGACCCCCTTCATCCTTCGGTTTGTAAATGTTGTCCCAATTCATCATGTGCATTGCCTTGCCATCTGTGCCATTCCAAAAGAAGTTCATAAGTTATTTATCAATATCATGGAGAAGCCCGACAGGTAGAAGGAATGCATGAGACCAATAAATAGAATAAGAGATCAACACAGATCGAATAAGTTCAAGTCGTCCAGCTTTAGAAAGAAGCCTATTTTTCCAAGAGGAAATTCTGTTCTTAATTTTTTGTAGGATAGGCTGACAGGAGGCTTTGTTGATTCCAGTGGATATAAGTGGTTGACCCAAGTAACGAACCAATAAATTTCCTTCTGCAACTCCCAATGTTTGAGCAATATGATCCTTATTGTCAATGCAAGCACCCACATATACTTTGCTCTTTGCATGGTTTAGCTTAAGACCAGAAACTATACCAAATTAATTAAGAATATCTGCCAGATTACTCACAGAAACTGGATCATCTCGAAGGAAGATAATAAGGTCGTCAGCAAATGTTATGTGAGAGATATAAACAGAACCATAATATGGTACCTTAATTTTGCCATTGGAAACAGCCTCTTCTAACATACTACTGAGCCCTTCCATTGCAATGGTAAAAAGATAAGGAGATAGTGGATCGCCTTGCCGGTTGCCATTCTTACTCCCGAAGAAGCCAATAGGTGAACCATTAAAGAGAATCGAAAATTTTGGAGTTTCCAAGCAACATTGAATTCATTTAACCCAGTGCTGAGGGAAGCCCATATTATGGAGCATCATGTAAATAAAATGCCTATTGACTGAGTCATAGGCCTTTCGTAAATCAGCTTTAAAACATATCTTTTTCCCTCTTATTTTTGAGTGTAGATCCTTAACCAAATCATTAGCAAGCAGGACATTATGATGGATACTCCTCCCTTTAATAAAAGCAGCCTGATTAGGACTAATGACCTTATTCATGACCTTTTGTAGTCTATCTGCCAGCAACTTCGAGATAACCTTATAAATAAAGTTGCACAGTGAAATAGGACGGTAGTTCTCCAATGAATCGGCTCCATCATTTTTAGGCACTAAAGAAATAAAAGTACAATTCATTTCTTTTAGAATATGACCTGAAGAGAAAAAATGTCGACAAGCTTTTATGACATCGTTGCCTACAATAGACCATGCAATTTGATAAAACTCATCTGGAAATCTGTCTGGACCAGGGCTTTTGTGCTTCGGGGACTTAAAAATAACTTTCACAATTTCATCATCCGTTATTGGGGCATTAAGATGAGAGAGGGCTTCAGAATCAAGTCGTCTTGTAGGCCCAACATGAATACTATTAGGCTGCTACTCCTGATTGAGTAAGGAATAAAAAAATTGCTTGGTGTAATTTTTAACCTCATCCAAATCCTCAATGAGATTACCATCTATACCTTTGCATTTTTTGATGCGATTAGTAGCCCTTCTGGTAGCAATAGCAGCATAGAAAAACTTCGTATTAGAATCCCCTAGAGTAAGCCAATGCTGTCGTGACTTTTGTGTTTCAAAAAGCATTCCTCCTGCTTCAAAGCTTGCATAAAGTTATTTCTAGCGGCAGCCTCTTTGTATATAAGATTCACATCCAGAGGTTGAAGATTTAGCTCGCTTTGCACAGTCATAAGTTCTTTCTTGCATAACTGAACCCTGTTGGTGATATTTCCAAATGTAGTTGAATTCCACTTCTTAAGTGCTGCTTTGCATGCTTTTAGTTTTTGACATAGGATGTAAGGGGGAGAACCAAATACATTAATGTCCCAAGCTGACTTAATAACTTCGAGAAACTTAGGGTGAGAACTCCACATATTAAAAAATCTAAAAGGTTTCTTGACTCTGGGTAGTGCTTTATCTGCATGTATATGCATAATAGAGTGATCCGAAAATAACTTAGCACCGTACTCAAGAAGTGAATCTGGGAAAACTGCTAACCATTCCTGATTAATCAAATATATGTCAAGTCGAGCCATAATTTTTCTATCAGTAGTACTTTGATTGTTCCATGAGAACCAATCACCTACAGATTTCATGTCAGTCAACGCAGCAGTATCTATACAATCATTAAAATGTTGAAACTGACATTCGGAAAGCACTCTACCCCCCACTTTCTCATTTGTGTATCTGACAGTATTAAAGTCACCGAGAACAACCCAAGTTATTGTAGGATAACTAATTGCAATGCTAACCAGATCACGCCATAGAGCATTCCTGTCAGACATACTGTTAGATGCATAAATACCGGTAATATTGAATTGACATCCAGTCTGTTTAACCTCTGCCTTAAGATGAATGAATTGATTAGTAGCAGAAATAATCCAAGCAGTAACAAGGTTAGGATGCCATAAGATCCAAACTCGACCATAAGTATCCTGAGAATCATTAGTAAAAAGTTCTGCCTCAGGCCATATTAAATTCTTCTGAACTCGAACACGATGAGTTTTAATTTTTGTTTCCACAAGAATCACAATATCACATGCAGCAGATCAGATTATTCTATTGAGCTCCCGACATTTCTCAGTCTTATTAAGTCCACGAACATTCCAACAGATTATTTTCATCAATACTAGATAGAAGGAAGAGCATGCGATTTTGGGAGGACACAACCATCCTTTTTCTTATCCTTTGATTTTGCATGGTCCTCTCGCATAATATCTTTACCCTTTAATCCTTTATTCCTATATTTATCCACCTCATCACAGCTTGTAAATGTTTAAACTTTTGCGTACCTTGAGGCAAGGAGTCCTGAATAGCGGGATGTGTCGAAGAGCGATGAGTTTGGTGAGTTGCAATGTCTTTGTTCCCAAGAGGTTGTTGAAATGAAATTTCCTGATTATCTGAAGGAATGATTAGTGACGGCGAGGTTGTTATTGGGGAGTGAGAACCATGGGAAGCTCCTACAGTGAAAGTTTCTGATATAATAGGAAAAGATGAAAGTCCTGACTTGTCTTTCTCTTGTTCGTGTCGCTGCCCCAACGAGTCAGAGTGCTCATTCATCTTCTCCGCCATCATCACTGTTGGCATTGGAAAATCAGTGCTTGCATTAGTGGTAGTGACCCCATTCTATGGCTCTTGGCGTGGTCAGTAGACCTGTGTGATTTTTTGTGAAGGCAGTTGGCGAGCACCATTTACATGTCCAAAAGATAGACAAACCTTGCATCGTTGTGGCTTCCAAGAATATGAGACTTTCACCTTTCGGGTGCTCCCATCAAGATCATGGTAAGAAACTTTCACGTTTTATTGCAAAGGTCAATCTCGTTTGCGAAGCTGTTGCCTTATCAATATACAATGGCTGTCCCAAGGTGCTGCAAAGCTTTGCAATAAAACGACGACCCCAGAGATGTAGTGGAAGTCCATGGAAAGAAACCCATATTGGGATAGACTGTAGACTGTCTAACTCTAATCTCACATCAGGTGCCCAGCGTCGTAGTATCATTGGATGACCACGGATAGTCCAAAATCCTTCAAGGACCCGTTATAAATCTTCTTCAGAATAAAGCTTGCATACAAAGAATTCGGTCTCCAACATATGAAGATCAAATGTTGATATTCCCCATCGAGTTCTGATATATGAGGATAATGGAAAAAAGGATGTTCTTAGTCCAACAACGTAGCCCACAATTGCCATGGACCATGTCTCAATTAGTTCGTCAGAATCAATAGCCTCATACATAGCAATCTTCTGATCAGCCTGTACTTCTGGAGCAAAAAAGTCCAGTCGAGGATCCAGACTAACCACTGGAGCCTTGAAGAGGCTACTCCAAGGCCGAGGATCTCGGGAAATAGGAGCAGGAGGTCGTGATCTAGATCGTGAACGACCTCGGGCCTGGTTCCTTGAAGGAGCATCCCATCAAGAAGAAGAAATCAGCGGTGGAACATCCTGGTGTGAAACCGGCCTAAGCTGCTGTGGAGGAACCAGCGGCTGTTGGAGAGGAGCAACCCCCTCCCGCTGTGAAGTAACCAGCGGCTGAGGAGCAACCCTCTCCCGCTGTGACTGCTGGAGAGGGGCGTTCCGCTATGAAGCAACCAGCGCAGGCCGCTGGGAAGAAGCCAGCGGAGGAGCATCCCGCAGGAATAGAGGATGCAAAGCAGAGTCGCTCGCATCCATGGCATCGCTCGCCTTAGAGACCGCCAACCGCCTAGGGGAGAGGAAGCCACCACCCTTCCCACACTAAGGTCGCAGCCGTCGCCCTTTCCACGCCGATTGCAGAAGCAGCCGTCGCCCTTGGAGTTACCGCAGGATCGCAGAGCGACAGTGAACCCAGCCCCAATCCCAACGCAGCCTCCACCGTTTCTCGCCCTAGAGTCTAACCCACGCCTAGGGGAGAAGAGCCGCCGCCCTTCCACGCCAGATATCGCTGATTCCCCGCCTGGAATCGCTGATCGCTGGAGCGACCGCCGGCCTTCCACGCTTGAATTCGTCGCGGAGCGATCGTAGAGGAGAAATCTCCCAAGGGGGCAATCACCCTCCGCTGCCCACTCTTCGGTAAGAGATGAGGTTGCCGTCCCCAGCGTCGATCGCAAGCGCAAGCGCAAGCCCAAGCAGAGCAGAGCACTCACGCACGCACGCAAGGGAACGCAGGCCCATTCCCCCCCCCATCTGTCTCTCGGAACATGAACAAAGCTCAAATTCTGATAGAGATTCTTCAGGACTCACGAACGTGTATGGAGCAAGAATTGAATATAGAGCACCTAACAAGAAGAGAGAAGGAGATTTTCACAAGATTCAATTTTTCCATTAGTCAATAATCTCTTGAATAATGATGAAGATTGTTATGTATTATGAGGCAATGCTTATATTTTGTTATGTATCCAAAAGTAGTCCAGAACGGTCTAGCTATTGCATCTTATTATTTATTAACTTCCTTGTGCTACTCTTGGAGATGAGTTTGATGAAGTGTGCCCATTTCACCTTCTTTAAGTGGGGTGCAATCTTCTCGACTACACTAAGAGACTTCAAGCAAAGCTTCTTTGTACAAATCTTTTACAAAATATATTATCTTTACTTACCAAAAAAAATTTTAAATTTTTGAGACGGTGCACGAAAAACCGATCGAAACTCGAATCTGTGCGTGACTTCGCGGAAAGTTTATGACCGTCGCGTTTTTTCTCGAAACCGTGCTCGTACGGTTTCCCATGGGCTAATACGTCGGGAATGGCCAGTATTTTGAATTTCTGAGACGATGCACGAAAGACCGATAGAAACTCGAATCTGCGTGCAACTTCGAGCAAAGTTTACGACCGTCTCATTTTTTCGTGAAACCATGCTCGTAAGACTTATCATACGTCGGGAATGGCCAATATTTTCAATTTTTGGGATGGTACACGAAAAAATGATCGAAACTCGACTCTGCACGCGATTCGCGAAAAGTATATGACCATCGAGTTTTTTTGTGAAACTATACTCGTATGACTTCTGATGGGCTAATACGTCGGGAATGGCCAATATTTTAAATTTCTGAGATGGTGCATGAAAAACAGATCGAAACTTGACTTTGTGTGCGACTTCGCGCAATGATTATGACCGTCATATTTTTTTGCGAAACCTTGCACGTACAACTTCCCATGTGCTATTTGTTATGGTGGGAATGGCCAATATTTTGAATTTCCAAATGTACACGAAAAAATGATCGAAACTTGACTCTGCACGCAACTCCACGCAAAGTTTATGACCGTCGCATTTTTTTATGAAACCATGCTCGTACGACTTACCATGGGCTAAATATGTCGGGAATAGCCAGTATTTTGAATTTCCTAGACGGTGCACGAAAAACTGATCGAAACTCGAATCTATGCGTGACTTCGCGCAAAGTTTATGACCGTCACATTTTTTCTCGAAACCGTACTCGTACGGCTTCGAGACGTTGTATGAAAAACCAATAGAAACTCGAATCTGCGCGCAACTTCGAGCAAAGTTTATTACCGTCACGTTTTTTCATGAAACCATGCTCGTACGACTTACCATTCGCTAATACGTTGGGAATGGCCAATATTTTCAATTTTTGGGATGATGCACGAAAAAACGATCGAAACTCGACTCTGCGCGCGATTCGCGGAAAGTATATGACCATCG
The DNA here is from genome assembly GCA_029747655.1 of Ensete ventricosum. NCBI lineage: Eukaryota > Viridiplantae > Streptophyta > Magnoliopsida > Zingiberales > Musaceae > Ensete > Ensete ventricosum. The sequence goes on from JAQQAF010000003.1 coordinate 42,708,978, forward strand.
AGTTATTTTGTGAAACCATACTCGTACGACTTCCAATGGGCTAATACGTCGGGAATGGCCAGTATTTTAAATTTCTGAGACAGTGCATGAAAAACCGATCGAAACTCAACTCTGTGTGTGACTTCGCGCAAAGTTTATGACCGTCACGTTTTTTTGCGAAACCTTGCTCGTAAAACATCCCATATGCTAATATGTCGGGAATGGCCAATATTTTGAATTTGCAAAATGATACACGAAAAACCGATCGAAACATGACTCTGCACGCAACTACATGCACAGTTTATGACCGTCCCATTTTTTCGCGAAACCATGCTCTTATGATTTACCATGGTCTAAATATGTCGGGAATAGCCAGTATTTTGAATTTCCGAGACGGTGCACGAAAAACCGATCGAAACTCGAATCGGTGCGTGACTTCGCGCAAAGTTTATGACCGTCGCGTTTTTATCGAAACCGTGCTCGTACGGCTTCCCATGGGCTAATACGTCGAGAATGGCCCATATTTTAAATTTCCGAGACGGTGCACGAAAAACCGATCGAAACTGAATTCTGCGTAAAGTTTATGACCATCGTGTTTTTTCGTGAAACCATACTCGTACGACTTACCATGGGCTAATACGACGGGAATGACTAGTATTTTGAATTTTTGAGATGGTGCACGTAAAACCGATCGAAACTCGATTCTGCGCGCGACTTAGCTCAAAGTTTATGACCGTCGTATTTTTTCTTGAAACCATGCTCGTATGACTTACCATGGGCTAATACGTTGGGATTGGCCAGTATTTTGAATTTCCGAGACGGTGCACGAAAACCGATCGAAACTCGACTCTGCTCGTGACTTAGCGCAAAGTATATGACCGTCGAGTTTATTTGTGATACCGTGCTCATACGACTTCCCATGGGCTATTACGTTGGGAATGGCCAGTATTTTGAATTTCCAAAACCGTAAACGAAAAACCAATCGAAACTCATCTCTACGCTTGACATAACGCAAAGTTTATGACTATTGCATTTTTTCGCGAAACCGTGCTCGTACGACTTCCCATCGGCTAATACTATGGGAATGTTCAGTATTTTAAATTTTCGAGATGGTGCACGAAAAACCGATCGAAACTCGACTCTACGCGCGACTTCGCGTAAAATTTATAACCGTCACATTTTTTCATGAAACCAGGCTCGTACGACTTCCCATGGGCTAATAAGACGGGAATGACCAGTATTTTGAATTTTCGAGACGGTGCATGAAAAATCGATCGAAACTCGACTCTACGCAAAGTTTATGACCGTCGTGTTTTTTCACAAAACCATGCTCGTACGACTTACCATGGGCTAATATGTCGGGGAATGGCCATTATTTTGAATTTCCGAGATGGTGCACAAAAAACTGATCGAAACTCGAATTTGCACGTGACTTCACGCAAAGTTTATGGCCGTCGTGTTTTATCGTGAAACCGATCGAAGCTCGACTCTGCGCACGACTTCGTGCAAATATATGACCGTTGAGTTTTTTTTCTAAATCGTGCTCGTACAACTTCCCATGAGCTAGAACATCAGGAATGGCCAGTATTTTGAATTTTCGAGACGGTGCATGAAAAGCCGATTGTAACTCAACTCAGCGCGCGACTTCGCGCAAAGTTTATGACCGTCGCAATTTTTCAGGAAATCGTGCTTGTACGACTTCCCATGGGCTAATAAGACGGGAATGACAAGTATTTTGAATTTTCGAGACGGTGCACGAAAAACCGATCGAAAATCGACTCTGCGCAAAGTTTATGACCGTCGCATTTTTTCGCGAAACCATGCTCGTACGACTTACCATGGGCTAATATGTCGGGGAATGGCCATTATTTTGAATTTCTTAGATAGTGCACGAAAAACTGATCGAAACTCGAATTTGCACGTGACTTCACGCAAAGTTTATGACCATCATGTTTTTTCATGAAACTTTGCTCGTACGACTTCCCTTTGGCTAATACATCGGGAATGGCCAGTATTTTGAATTTAAGAGATAGTGCACGAAAAACCAATCGAAACTCGACTCTACGTGCAACTTCATGCAAATTTTATGACCGTCGTGTTTTTTTGCGAAACCGTATCCGTACGACTTCCCATGGGCTAATACGTCGGGAATGACAAATATGTTGAATTTCCGAGACGGTGCACGAAAAACCGATCGAAACTCAACTCTGCGCGTGACATCGGGCAAAGTTTATGGCCGTCGTGTTTTTTTGTGAAATCATGCTCGTACGACTTCCCATGTACATCCGGAATGGCCAGTATTTTGAATTTCCAAGATGGTGCATGAAAAACCGATCATAACTCAACTCAGCGCGCGACAACGCGAAAATTTATGACCATCGTATTTTTTCCTGAAACCGTGCTTGTACGACTTCCCATGGGCAAATAAGATGAGAATGACCAGTATTTTGAATTTCCGAGACGGTGCACGAAAAACTGATCGAAACTCGACTCTGCCCGATGTTTCTAACCGTCACTTTTTTTCGCGAAACCATGCTCGTACAACTTACCATGGGCTAATACGTCGGGAATGGCCAGTATTTTGAATTTCTGAGATGGTGCACGACAAACCGATCGAAACTCGACTCTTTCCCATGGTCTAATACGTCGGGAATGGCCAATATTTTGAATTTCCAAGACAGTGAATGAAAAACCGATTGAAACTTGACTCTGCACGTGACTTCGCGCAAAGTTTATGACTGTCACATTTTTTTGCGAAACCATGCTCATACGACTTCCCACAGGATAATACGTCGGGAATGGCCAGTATTTTGAATTTCCGAGACGGTGCACGAAAAATCGATCGAAACTCGACTCTGCGTGGTACTTCGCTTAAATTTTATGACCGTCATATTTTTTCATGAAATCGTATTCGTACACTTCCCAGGTGCTAATAAGTCGGGAAACCGTGTTTGTACGACTTCCTGTGGGCTAAGAAGACGGGAATGACCAATATTTTGAATTTCCGAGATAGTGCACGAAAAACCGATCGAAACTCGACTCCGCGCAAAGTTTATGACCGTCGCATTTTTTCATAAAACCATGCTCGTACGAAATACCATGGGCTAATACGTCGAGAATGGCCAGTATTTTGAATTTCTGAGATAGTGCACGTAAAACCGATCGAAACTCGACTCTGCGCGCGACTAGGCATGTTATTGAAACTCGACTTTGCTCGCAACTTCGTGAAAGTTTATGACCATTGCGTTTTTTCATGAAACCAAGTTCGTATGACTTCCCATGGTCTAATACGTCGGGAATGACCAATATTTTAAATTTCCAAGACAGTGCACGAAAAACTGTTTGAAACTCGACTCTGCGCGTGACGTCGCACAATGTTTATGGCAGTCACATTTTTTTGAAGTCTTCCTTATGGTCACAATGGGTTTTTTCTAGGTACCTAACCAAGGAATCAATCTGGGAAGCATCTGCAAAAACATATCATTCTGTTGCTTGGAAAGGAATTCTGAAGGCAAGGCGATGGCTACGTAACAATATTTCTTATGTGATTTCTTCTGGAACCAATATTAATATGTGGTATGATCCTTGGGTGAATGGGAAAAGTATATTTCAGATATTTGGTGATAGAGTACGACAGGATCTGGGGGCTCCCAAAGACTGGAAGGTTTCTGAATTCATTAATAATGGTACATGGTGTCTTCCCAACCCTACCTCCCCTGACATGTTATTACTTTGGCCGACTATTAGGGCTATTCCAATCAAGAACAACTCTTCAGATATGCTTATTTGGCTTCATGATAATGGTAAATTTAGTGCTATATCTGCATGGAACCAAATTAGACGACGAAACAACAAGTGGATCCCAAGTAGTTGCACATGGGATAGTCCATGCTCACAGCGATATTCCATATGTACATGGCAGGCCCTTCTCGGCAAACTTCCTACGATGGATAATATGCAGCGAAGAGGTATTTATATTGTAAATCGGTGCTCTTTGTGTATGCAAAAGGAAGAAAGTGTTGACCATCTCTCTCTACTTTGCTTGTGATTATTCATCTTGGATATGGAAGGAGATCTTGAAGCGATTTGATCTTCAAAGGCTACCACGGCCAAACTTGCATCATGAATTAGAAATGCTTATGCAAAGCTTCTCATGAAAGGGGCCTCTTATACAACTAGCAAGAATTATATTCAGATGTGCTATTTGGTGGATTTGGAAGGAGAGGTGTGGCAGAATTTTTGAGTGTCACAACATGAACAAAGCTCAAATTCTGATAGAGATTCTTCAGGACTCATGATCATGCATGGAGCATGAAATGAATATAGAGCACCTAACAAGAAGAGAGAAAGGGATTTTTACAAGATTCAATTTTTTCATTAGTCAAAATCACTCGAATAATGATGAAGATTGTAATGTATTATATGGGGCAAAGCTTATATTTTGTGATGTATCCACAAGTAGTCCAGAACAGTCTAGCTATTGCATTTTATTATTTATTAACTTCCTTATGCTACTCTTGGAGATGAGTTTGATGAAGTGTGCCCATTTCACCTTCTTCAGGTGGGGTGCAATCTTCTCGACTATACTAAGAGACTTCAAGCTTTAGTCTATGGCTTGTGTAGACAAAGCTTCTTTGTACAAATCTTTTACAAAATATATTATCTTTACTTACAAAAAAAAAAGTCACATTTTTTCGTGAAACCATGCTCGTATGACTTCCCATGGGCTAATACGTCGGGAATTGCCAATATTGTGAATTTCCAAAACGGTACACGAAAAACCGATCGAAACTTGACTCACGCAAAGTTTATGACCGTCGCATTTTTTTGCGAAACCATGCTCGTACGACTTACCTTGGGCTAAATATGTCGGGATTAGCCAGTATTTTGAATTTCCATGACGGTGCATGAAAAATCGATCGAAACTCGAATCTGTGTGTTACTTCGTGCAAAGTTTATGACCGTCGCATTTTTTCTCGAAACCGTGCTCATACGGCTTCCCATGGGCTAATACGTCGGGAATGGCCAGTATTTTGAATTTCCGAGATGGTGCACGAAAAACCGATTGAAACACGACTCGACGCGCGACATCGCGCAAAGTTTATGACCATCGTGTTTTTTCGTGAAACCGTGCTCGTACGACTTCCAATGGGCTAATACATCGGGAATGGCTAGTATTTTGAATTTTCGATACGGTGCACGAAAAACCGATCGAAACTCGACACTACGAGCGACTTCGCGCAAAGTTTATGACCATCGCTTTTTTTGGTGAAACGTGCTCGTATGACTTCCCATGGGCTAATACGTCTAGAATGGCCAATATTTTGAATTTCTGAGACAGTGCACGAAAAATCGATCGAAACTCAACTCTGCGCACAATTTTGCGCAAATATATGACCGTTGAGTTTTTTTCGAAATCGTGCTCGTACGACTTCCCATTAGCTAATACATCGGGAATGGCCAGTATTTTGAATTTTCGAGACGGTGTACGAAAAACTGATCGAAATTCGACACAGCATGCGACTTCGCGCAAAGTTTATGACCGTCGTATTTTTTCACGAAACAGTGCTTGTACGCTTCCCGTGGGCTAATAGGACGGGAATGGCCAGTATTTTGAATATCCGAGACGGTGGATGAAAAACCGATCGAAACTCGACTTTGCGCGACTTCGCACAAAGTTTATGACTGTCACATTTTTTAGCGAAACCATGCTCGTCTGACTTACCATGGGCTAATATATTTGTATTGGCCAGTATTTTTTTTTTGGTAAGTAAAGATAATGTATTTTGTAAAAGGTTTGTACAAAGAAGCTTTATCTACACAAGCCATAGACTAAGTCTCTTAGTGTAGTCGAGAAGATTGCACCCCACCTAAAGAAGGTGAAATGGGCACACTTCATCAAACTCATCTCCAAGAGTAGCACAAGAAAGTTAATAAATAATAAGATCCAATAGCTAGACTGTTCTGGACTACTTTTGGATACATGACAAAATATAAGCTTTGTCCCATATAATACATTACAATCTTCATCATTATTGGAACCAAATTAGACTACGAAACAACAAGTGGATCCCAAGTAGTTAGACATGGGATAGTCCATGCTCACAGCGACATTCCTTATGTACATGGCAGGCCCTTCTTGGCAAACTTCCTACGATGGACAATATGCAGCGAAGAGGTATTTATATTGTAAATCGGTGCTCTTTGTGTATGCAAAAGGAAGAAAGTGTTGACCATCTCTACTTTGCTTGTGATTATTCATCTTGGATATGGAAGGAGATCTTGAAGCGATTTGATCTTTAAAGGCTACCACGGCCAAACTTGCATCATGAATTAGAAATGCTTATGCAAAGCTTCTCAAGAAAGGGGCCTCTTACACAACTAGCAAGAATTATATTCAGATGTGCTATTTGGTGGATTTGGAAGGAGAGGTGTGGTAGAATTTTTGAGTGTCATAACATGAACAAAGCTCAAATTCTGATAGAGATTCTTCAGGACTCACGATCATTCATGGAGCAAGAAATGAATATAGAGCACCTAACAAGAAGAGAGAAAGGGATTTTCACAAGATTCAATTTTTTCATTAGTCAATAATCACTCGAATAATGATGAAGATTGTAATGTATTATATGGGGCAAAGCTTATATTTTGTGATGTATCCACAAGTAGTCCAGAACAGTCTAGCTATTGCATTTTATTATTTATTAACTTCCTTGTGCTACTCTTGGAGATGAGTTTGATGAAGTGTGCCCATTTCACCTTCTTTAGGTGGGGTGCAATCTTCTCGACTACACTAAGAGACTTCAGGCTTTAGTCTATGGCTTGTGTAGACAAAGCTTCTATGTACAAATCATTTGTGTATCTGACAGTATTAAAGTCACCGAGAACAACCCAAGGTACTGTAGGATAACTATTTGCAATGCTAACCAGATCAAGCCATAGAGCATTCCTGCAGACATACTGTTAGATGCATAAATACCGGTAATATTGAATTGACATCCAGTCTGTTTATCCTCTGTCTTAAGATGAATGAATTGATTAGTAACAGAAATAAACCAAGCAGTAACAAGGTTAGGATGCCATAAAACCCAAACTCGACCATAAGTATCCTGAGAATCATTAGTAAAAAGTTCTGCCTCAGGCCATATTAAATTCTTCTGAACTCGAACACGATGAGTTTTAATTTTTGTTTCCACAAGAATCACAATATCACATGCAGCAGATTGGATTATTCTATTGAGCTCCCGACATTTCTCAGTCTTATTAAGCCCACGAACATTCCAATAGATTATTTTCATCAATACTAGATAGAAGGAAGAGCATGCAATTTTGGGAGGACACTACCATTCTTTTTCTTATCCTTTGATTTTGCATGGTCCTCTCATATAATATCTTTACCCTTTAATCCTTTATTCCTATATTTATCCACCTCATCCACAGCTTGCAAATGTTTAAACTTTTGCGTACCTTGAGGCAAGGAGTCCTGAATAGCGGGATGTGTCGAAGAGCGATGAGTTTGGTGAGTTGCAATGTCTTTCTTCCCAAGAGGTTGTTGAAATGAAATTTCCTGATTATCTGAAGGAATGATTTGTTACGGCGAGGTTGTTATTGGGGAGTGAGATCCATGGGAAGCTCCTGTAGTGAAAGTCTATGATATAATAGGAAAAGATGAAAGTCCTGACTTGTCTTTCTCTTGTTCGTGTCGCTGCCCCAACGAGTCAGAGTGCTCATTCATCTTCTCCGCCATCATCACTGTTGGCACTGGAGTGATATCAGTGCTTGGATTAGTGGTAGTGACCTCATTCTGTGGCTCTTGGCGTGGTCGATAGACCTGTGTGATTTTTTGTGAAGGCTGTTGGCAAGCACCATTTACATGTCCAAAAGATAGACAAACCTTGCATCGTTGTGGCTTCCAAGAATATGAGACTTTCACCATTCGGGTGCTCCCATCAAGATCACGGTAAGAAACTTCATTCGGTAGTTCCTCATCAGAAGAAACCATTACACAAGCTCTGGCAAAGGTCAATCTCGTTTGCGAAGCTATTGACTTATCAATATACAATGGTTGTCCCAAGGTGCTGCAAAGCTTTGCAATAAAACGATGACCCCAGAGATGTAGTGGAAGTCCATGGAAGGAAACCCATATTGGGATAGACTGTAGACTGTCTAACTCCAATCTCACATCAGGTGCCCAGCGTCATAGTATCATTGGATGACCACGGATAGTCCAAAATCCTTCAAGGACCCGTTGTAAATCTTCTTCAGAATAAAGCGTGCATACAAAGAATCCGGTCTCCAACATATGAAGATCAAATGTTGATATTCCCCATCGAGTTCTGATATATGAGGATAATGGAAAAAAGGATGTTCTTAGTCCAACAACGTAGCCCACAATTACCATGGACCATGTCTCAATTAGTTCGTCAGAATCAATAGCCTCATACACAGCAATCTTCTGATCAGCCTATACTTCTGGAGCAAAAAAGTCCAGTCGAAGATCCGGACTACCCACTGGAGCCTTGAAGAGGGTACTCCAAGGCCGAGGATCTCGGGAAATAGGAGCAGGAGGTCGTGATCTAGATCGTGAACGACCTCGGGCCTGGTTCATTGAAGGAGCATCCCGTCGAGAAGAAGAAATCAGCGATGGAACATCCTGGTGTGAAACCGGCCTAAGCTGCTGGGGAGGAACCAGCGGCTGTTGGAGCGGAGCAACCCCCTCCTGCTGTGAAGTAACCAGCGGCTGAGGAGCAACCCTCTCCCGCTGTGACTGCTGGAGAGGGGCGTTCCACTGTGAAGCAACCAGCGCAGGCCGCTGGGAAGAAGCCAGCGGAGGAGCATCCCGCTGGAACAGAGGATGCGAAGCAGAGTCGCTCGCATCCATGGCGTCGCTCGCCCTAGAGACCGCTAGCCGCCTAGGGGAGTGGAAGCCACCACCCTTCCCACACTAAGGTCGCAACCGTCGCCCTTTCCACGCCGATTTTAGAAGCAGCCGTCACCCTTGGAGTTGCAGCAGGATCGCAGAGCGGCAGTGAACCCAGCCCCAATCCCAGCGCAGCCTCCACCGTTTCTCGCCCTAGAGTCCTTCCCGCGCCTAGGGGAGAAGAGCCGCCGCCCTTCCATGCCTGAAATCGCCGATTCCCCGCTTGGAATCGCTGATCGCAGGAGCGACCGCCGGCCTTCCACGCTTGAATTTGCCGCTGAGCGATCGTAGAGGAGGAATCGCCCAAGGGAGCAATCGCCCTCCGCTGCCCACTCTTCGGTAAGAGATGAGGTTGCCGTCCCCAGCGCCGATCGCAAGCGCAAGCGCAAGCCCAAGCAGAGCAGAGCACTCACGCACGCACGCAAGGGAACGCAGGCCCATTCCCCCCCATCCACTCAAAAATTCTGCCACACCTCTCTTTCCTTTCGGAGAATGGCCAATATGTTGAATTTCCAAATGTACACGAAAAAATGATCGAAACTTGACTCTACACGTAACTCCACGAAAAGTTTATGACTGTCGTATTTTTTCGTGAAACCATGCTCGTACGACTTACCATGGGCTAAATATGTCGGGAATAGCTAGTATTTTGAATTTCCTAGACGGTGCACGAAAAATCGATCGAAACTCGAATCTATGCGTGACTTCGCGCAACGTTTATGACCGTCACGTTTTGTCACGAAATCGTACTCGTACGGCTTCCCATGTGCTAATACGTCGGGAATGGCCAGTATTTTGAATTTCCGAGACATTGCATGAAAAATCAATAGAAACTCGAATCTACGCGCAACTTCGAGCAAAGTTTATTACTGTCGCATTTTTTCGTGAAACCATGCTCGTACGACGTACCATTCGCTAATACGTTGGGAATGGCCAATATTTCAATTTTTGGGATGGTGCACGAAAAAATGATCGAAACTCGACTCTGCGCGTGATTCATGGAAAGTTTATGACCATCGAGTTATTTTGTGAAACCATACTCGTACGACTTCCAATGGGCTAATACGTCGAGAATGGCCAGTATTTTAAATTTCTGAGACAGTGCATGAAAAATCGATCAAAACTCGACTCTGTGTGCAACTTCGCGCAAAGTTTATGACCGTCACATTTTTTTGCGAAACCTTGCTCGTACAACTTCCCATGTGCTAATATGTCGGGAATGGCCAGTATTTTGAATTTCCAAGACGGTGCATAAAAAATTGATTGAAACTCGACTCTGCGCGTGACTTCGTGTGAAGTTTATGACCATTGCATTTTTTCGTGAAACCGTGTTCATATGACTTCCCATGGGCTAATACGTCGAGAATGGCCAATATTTTGAATTTCCAAAATGGTACATGAAAAACTGATCGAAACTCGACTCTGCGCGCAACTCTGTGCAAAGTTTGACCCTCATATTTTTTCACGAAACCGTGCTCATACGACTTACCATGGGCTAATACGTCGGGAATGGCTAGTATTTTGAATTTCTGAGATAGTGCACGAAAAACCAATCGAAACTCGACTCTACGTGCAACTTCGCGCAAATTTTACGACCGTCGTGTTTTTTCGTGAAACCATATTCGTACGACTTCCCATGGGCTAATACGTCGGGAATGGCCAGTATTTTAAATTTCCGAGACGGTGCATGAAAAATCGATCGAAACTCGAATCTGCGCGTGACTTCGCGCAAAGTTTATGACCGTCACATTTTTTCGTGAAACTATACTCATACGACTTCCCATGGGCTAATACGTCGGGATTGCCTAGTATTTTGAATTTTTGAGACAGTGCATGAAAAACCAATCAAAACTCGACTCTAGGTGTAACTTCGTGCAAATTTTATGACCGTCGTGTTTTTTCGTGAAACCGTATTCGTACAACTTCCCATGGGCTAATACGTCGGGAATGGCCAGTATTTTAAATTTCTGAGACGATGCACGAAAAATCGATCGAAGCTCGACTCTGCACGTGACTTCATGCAAAGTTTATGACCGTCGCATTTTTTCACGAAACCATGCTCATACGACTTACCATGGGCTAATATGTCGGGAATAGCCAGTATTTTGAATTTCCGAGACGGTGCACGAAAAACCGATCGAAACTCGAATCTACGCGTGACTTCATGCAAAATTTATGCCCGTCGCATTTTTTCTCGAATCCGTGCTCGTACGGCTTCCCATGGGCTAATACGTCGGGAATGGCCAGTATTTTAAATTTCTGAGACGATGCACGAAAAACCGATAGAAACTCGAATCTACGTGCAACTTCACGCTAAGTTTATGACCTTCATGTTTTTTCGTGAAACCATGCTTGAACGACTTACCATGGGCTAATACTTTGGGAATGGCCAATATTTGGAATTTTTGGGATGGTGCATGAAAAAATTATCGAAACTCGACTCTGCACGCGATTCGCGCAAAGTATATGATCGTCGAGTTTTTTTGCGAAATCGTGCTCGTACGACTTACCATGGGCTAATACATCGGGAATGGCCAGTATTTTGAATTTCCGAGACGATGCACTAAAAATCGATCAAAACTCGACTCTGCGCGTGACTTCACGAAACCGTTCTCGTACGACTTCTCATGGGCTAATACGTTGGGAATGGCCAGTATTTTGAATTTCCAAGATGGTACACAAAAAATTGATCGAAACTTGACTCTGCGCACAGCTTCGCGCTGATATATGACCATTGAGTTTTTTTGCGAAATCATGCTCGTACGACTTCCCATGGGCTAATACGTCGGGAATGGCCAGTATTTTGAATTTTCGAGACGGTGCATGAAAAACCGATCGAAACTCGACTAAGCGCGCGACATCACGCAAAGTTTATGACCGTCGCATTTTTTCACGAAACCATGCTTGTGCGACTTGCCATGGGCTAATAAGACGGGAATGACCAGTATTTTGAATTTTTGAGACGGTGCACAAAAAACCGATCGAAACTCGACTCTGCACAAAGTTTATGACCGTCACGTTTTTTCACGGAACCATGCTCGTATGACTTACCATGGGCTAATACGTCGGGAATGGCCCATATTTTGAATTTCCGAGATGGTGCATGAAAAACCTCTCAAAACATGACTCGGCGCGCGACTTCGCGCAATGTTTATGACCGTCGTGTTTTTTCATGAAACTGTGCTCGTACGACTTCCCATGGGCTGATACGTCGGGAATGGCTAGTATTTTGAATTTCCGAGACGGTGCACGAATAACCGATCGAAGCTCGGCACTGCGCGTGACTTCGCGCACAGTTTATGACCATCATTTTTTTTCGTGAAACCGTGCTCGTTTGACTTCCCATGGGCTAATACGTCTGGAATGGCCAGTATTTTGAATTTCCGAGACAGTGCATAAAAAACCGATCGAAACTCGACTCTGCGCACGATTTTGTGCAAATATATGACCGTTGAGTTTTTTTCGAAATCATGCTCGTACGACTTCCCATGGGCTAATACGTCGGGAATGGCCAGTATATTAAATTTCTGAGACGGTGTACGAAAAACCGATCGAAACTCGACTCAGCATGCGACTTCGCGCAAAGTTTATGACCGTCGTATTTATTCATGAAACCGTGCTTGTACGCTTCCCGTGGGCTAATAAGATGGGAATGGCCCGTATTTTGAATATCTGAGACGGTGGACGAAAAATTGATCGAAACTCGACACTGCGCGACTTCGCGCAAAGTTTATGACCGTCACGTTTTTTAGCGAAACCATGCTCGTATGACTTACCATGGGCTAATATATTTGTATTGGCCAGTATTTTGAATTTCCGAGACGGTGCACAAAAAACCGATCGAAACTCGACTCTGCTTGCAGCTTCGTGAAAGTTTATTACCATTGCATTTTTTCATAAAACGATGTTAGTATGACTTCCCATGGTCTAATACATCGGGAATGGCCAAAATTTTGAATTTCCAAGACAGTGCACGAAAAACCGATTGAAACTTGACTTTGCGCGTGACTTGGCGCAAAGTTTATGGCCGTCACATTTTTTCGTGAAACCATGCTCGTACGACTTCCCACGGGCTAATACGTCGGGAATGGCTAGTATTTTGAATATCCGAGACGGTGCACGAAAAACCGATCGAAACTAGACTCTGCGTGCTACTTCGCGCAAATTTTATGAACATCGTATTTTTTCATGAAATCGTATCAGTAGAACTTCCCATGTGCTAATCGGGAACGGCCAGTATTTTGAATTTTCGAGACGGTGCACGAAAAACCGATCGAAACTCGATTGCGCGTGACATCACGCAAAGTTTATGACCGTCACGTTTTTTCGTGAAACCGTGCTCGTACGACTTCCCATGGGCTATTACGTCAGGAATTGCCAGTATTTTGAATTTCCGAGACAGTGCTCGAAAAACCAATCGAAACTCGACTCTGCGCACGTCTTTCGGTAAATATATGACCGTTGAGTTTTTTACGAAATCATGCTCGTACGACTTTTTTTTTTTTTGGTAAGTAAAGATAATGTATTTTCTAAAATGTTTGTACAAAGAAGCTTTGTCTACACAAGCCATAGACTAAAGCCTGAAGTCTCTTAGTGTAGTCGAGAAGATTGCACCCCACCTAAAGAAGGTGAAATGGGCACACTTCATCAAACTCATCTCCAAGAGTAGCACAAGGAAGTTAATAAATAATAAGATGCAATATCTAGACTGTTCTGGACTACTTTTGGATACATAACAAAATATAAGCTTTGCCCCATATAATACATTACAATCTTCATCATTATTCGAGAGATTATTGACTAATGGAAAAATTGAATCTTGTGAAAATCCCTTTCTGTCTTCTTGTTAGGTGCTCTATATTCAATTCTTGCTCCATACATGATCGTGAGTACTAAAGAATCTCTATCAGAATTTGAGCTTTGTTCATGTTGTGACACTCAAAAATTATGCCACACCTCTCCTTCCAAATCCACCAAATAGCACATTTAAATATAATTCTTGCTCTATATTGGCCAGTATTTTGAATTTCCGAGACGGTGCATAAAAAACCGATCGAAAATCGACTCTGCTTGCAGCTTCGCGAAAGTTTATTACCATTGCGTTTTTTCGTAAAACCATGTTAGTATGACTTCCCATGGTCTAATACGTCGGGAATGGCCAATATTTTGAATTTCCAAGACAGTGCACGAGAAACCGATTGAAACTTGACTCTGCGTGTGACTTGGCGCAAAGTTTATGGCCGTCACGTTTTTTCATGAAACCATGCTCGTACGACTTCCCACGGGCTAATACGTCGGGAATGGCAAGTATTTTGAATATCTGAGACGGTGCATGAAAAATCGATCGAAACTCGACTCTGCGTGCTACTTCGCGCAAATTTTTTGACCATCGTGGTTTTTCGTGAAATCGTATTCGTACAACTTCCCATGTGCTAATCGGGAACGGCCAGTATTTTGAATTTTCGAGACGGTGCACGAAAAACCGATCGAAACTCGACTGCGCACGACTTCACACAAAGTTTATGATCGTCACGTTTTTTCATGAAACCATGCTCGTACGACTTCCCATGGGCTAATACGTCGGGAATTGCCAGTATTTTGAATTACCGAGACAGTGCTCGAAAAACTGATCGAAACTTGACTCTGCGCACGACTTCCGACAAATATATGACCGTTGAGTTTTTTTGCGAAATCATGCTCGTACGACTTCCCATGGGCTAATACGTCGGGAATGGTCAGTATTTTGAATTTTCGAGACGGTGCACGAAAAACCGATCGAAACTCGACTCAACATGCGACTTCATGCAAAGTTTATGACCGTCGTATTTTTTCACGAAACTGTTGGTATGACTTCCCGTGGGATTATCAGATGGGAATGACCAGTATTTTGAATTTCCGAGATGGTGCATGAAAAACCGATCGAAACTCGAATCTACGTGCAACTTCGCACAAAGTTTATGACCTTCGCATTTTTTTGTGAAACCATGCTCGAACGACTTACCATAGGCTAATACGTCGGGAATGGCCAATATTTTGAATTTTTGGGATGGGGCACGAAAAAATGATATAAACTCGACTCTGCGCGCGATTCGTGCAAAGTATATGACCGTCGAGTTTATTGCGAAACCGTGCTCGTACGACCTCCCATGGGCTAATACATCGGGAATGGCCAGTATTTTGAATTTCCGAGACGGTGCATGAAAAACCGATCGAAACCTGACTCTGTGCGACTTCACGCAAAGTTTATGACCGTCGCGTTTTTTCGCGAAACTATGCTCGTATGACTTACCATGGGCTAATACGTTTGGATTGGCCAGTATTTTGAATTTTCGAGACGGTGCACAAAAAACCGATCGAAACTCGACTCTGCTCGTAGCTTCGTGAAAGTTTATTACCATTGCGTTTTTTGTAAAACCATGTTAGTATGACTTCCATGGTCTAATACGTCGGGAATGGCCGATATTTTGAATTTCCAAGAGAGTGCACGAAAAACCGATTGAAACTCGACTCTGCGCGTGACTTCGCGCAAAGTTTATGCCAGTTGCATTTTTTCGCGAAACCATGCTCGTACGACTTCCCTAGGGCTAATACGTCGGGAATGGCCAATATTTTGAATTTCCAAAATGATACACGATAAACCGATCGAAACTTAACTCTGCACGTAACTCCAAGCAAAGTTCATGACGGTCTTATTTTTTCGCGAAACCATGCTCGTACGACTTACCATGGTCTAAATATGTCAGGTATAGCCTGTATTTTGAATTTCCGAGACGGTGCACGAAAAACCGATGGAAACTCGAATCTGTGCGTGACTTCGCGCAAAGTTTATGATCGTCGCGTTTTTTTCTCAAAACCGTGCTCGTACGGCTTACCATGGGCTAATACGTCGGGAATGGCCAGTATTTTGAATTTCTGAGACGATGCACGAAAAACTGATAGAAACTCGAATCTGCACGCAACTTCGAGCAACGTTTATGACCGTCACATTTTTTCGTGAAACCATGCTCGTACGACTTATCATACGTCGGGAATGGCCAATATTTTCAATTTTTGGGATGGTGCACGAAAAAATGATCGAAACTCGACTCTGCGCGCAATTCGCGGAAAGTATATAACCATCGAGTTTTTTTGTGAAACCATACTCGTACGACTTCCAATGGGCTAATACGTCGGGAATGGCCAGTATTTTAAATTTCCGAGACGGTACATGAAAAACCGATCGAAACTCGACTGTGTGCGACTTCGCGCAATGTTTATGACCGTCACATTTTTTTGCGAAACCTTGCTCATACAACTTCCCATGTGCTAATATGTCGGGAATGGCCAATATTTTGTTTTTTTTTTTTGTAAGTAAAGTTAATCTATTTTGTAAAAGATTTGTACAAAGAAGATTTGTCTACACAAGCCATAGACTAAAGCCTGAAGTCTCTAAGTGTAGTCGAGAAGATTGCACCCCACCAAAAGAAGGTGAAATGGGCAGGCACCCTTCATCAAACTCATTTCCAAGAGTAGCACAAGGAAGTTAATAAATAATAAAATGCAATAGCTAGACTGTTCTGGACTACTTGTGGATACATCACAAAATATAAGCTTTGCCCCATATAATACATTACAATCTTCATTATTATTCGAGTGATTATTGACTAATGAAAAAATTGAATCTTGTGAAAATCTCTTTCTCTCTTCTTGTTAGGTGCTCTATATTCAATTCTTGCTCCATGCATGATCGTGAGTCCTGAAGAATCTCTATCAGAATTTTAGTTTTGTTCATGTTGTGACACTCAAAAATTCTGCCACACCTCTCCTTCCAAATCCACCAAATTGCACATCTGAATATAATTCTTGCTAGTTGTGTAAGAGGACCCTTTCTTGAGAAGCTTTGCATCAGCATTTCTAATTCATGAAGCAAGTTTGGCCGTGGTAGCCTTTGAAGATCAAATCGCTTCAAGATCTCCTTCCATATCCAAGATGAATAATCACAAGCAAAGTAGAGATGGTCAACACTTTCTTCCTTTTGCATACACAAAGGGCACCGATTGACAATATAAATACCTCTTCGCTGCATATTGTCCATCGTAGGAAGTTTGCCGAGAAGGGCCTGCCATGTACATAAGGAATGTCGCTGTGAGCATGGACTATCCCATATCCAACTACTTGGGATCCACTTGTTGTTTCGTCGTATAATTTGGTTCCATGCAGATGTATCACTAAATTTACCATTATCATGAAGCCAAATAAGCATATATGAAGAGTTGTTATTGATTGGAATAGCCCTAATAGTCGGCCAAAGTAATAACATGTCACGGGAGGTAGGGTTGGGAAGACACCATGTACCATTGTTAATGAATTCAGAAACCTTACAGTCTTTGGGAGTCCCCAGATCGTGTTGTACTCTATCACCAAATATCTGAAATATACTTTTCTCATTCACCCAGGGATCAAACCACATATTAATATTGGTTCCAGAAGAAATCACATAAGAAATATTGTTACGTAGTCATCTCCTTGACTTCAGAATTCCTTTCCAAGCAGCAGAATGAGATATTTTTGCAGATGATTCCCAGATTGATTCCTTGGTGAGGTACCTAGCAAAAACCCATTGTGACCATAAGGAAGACTTGTTTTGTAAAATATCCCATAATTGCTTTACCATACAAGGTTTATTCCAATCTCTAATATGTCGAAGATTCAGACCCCCTTCATCCTTCGGTTTGCAAATGTTGTCCCAATTCACCATGTGCATTACCTTACCATCTGTGCCATTCCAAAAGAAGTTCATAAGTAATTTATCAATATCATGGAGAAGCCCGACAGGTAGAAGGAATGCATGAGACCAATAAATAGAATAAGAGATCAACACAGATCGAATAAGTTCAAGTCGTCCAGCTTTAGAAAGAAGCCTATTTTGTCCAAGAGGAAATTCTGTTCTTAATTTTTTGTTGGATAGGCTGACAGGAGACTTTGTTGATTCCAGTGGATATAAGTGGGAGACCCAAGTAAGGAACCGGTAAATTTCCTTCTGCAACTCCCAATGTTTGAGCAATATGATCCTTATTGTCAATGCAAGCACCCACATATACTTTGCTCTTTGCATGGTTTAGCTTAAGACCAGAAACTATACCAAATTCATTAAGAATATCTGCCAGATTACTCACAGAAATTGGATCATCTCGAAGGAAGATAATAAGGTCGTCAGCAAATGTTATGTGAGAGATATAAACAGAACCATAATAGGGTACCTTAATTTTGCCATTGGAAACAGCCTCTTCTAACATACAACTGAGCCCTTCCATTGCAATGGTAAAAAGATAAGGAGATAGTGGATCGCCTTGCCGAATGCCATTCTTACTCACGAAGTAGCCAATAGGTGAACCATTAAAGAGAATCGAAAATTTTGAAGTTTCCAAGCAACATTGAATCCATTTAACCGAGTGCTGAGGGAAGCCCATATTATGGAGCATCATGTAAATAAAATGCCTCTTGACTGAGTCAAAGGCCTTTCGTAAATCAGCTTTAAAACAGATCTTTTTCCCTCTTATTTTTGAGTGTAGATCCTTAACCAAATCATTAGCAAGCAGGACATTATGATGGATACTCCTCCCTTTAATAAAAGCAACCTGATTAGGACTAATGACCTTATTCATGACCTTTTGTAGTCTATCTGCCAGCAACTTCGAGATAACCTTATAAATAAAGTTGCACAGTGAAATAGGACGGTAGTTCTCCAATGAATCAGCTCCATCATTTTTAGGCACTAAAGAAATAAAAGTGCAATTCATTTCTTAAAGAATATGACTTGAGGAGAAAAAATGTCGACAAGCTTTTATGACATCGTTGCCTACAATAGACCATGCAATTTGATAAAACTCAACTGGAAATCCATCTGGACCAGGGCTTTTGTGCTTCGGGGACTTAAAAACAACTTTCACAATTTCATCATCCGTTATTGGGGCATTAAGATGAGAGAGAGCTTCAGAATCAAGTCATCTTGTAGGCCCAACATGAATACTATTAGGCTGCTGCTCCTGATTGAGTAAGGAATAAAAAAATTGCTTGGTGTAATTTTTAACCTCATCCAAATCCTCAATGGGATTACCATCTATACCTTTGTATTTTTTGATGCGATTAGTAGCCCTTCTGGTAGCAATAGCAGCATAGAAAAACTTCGTATTAGAATCCCCTAGAGTAAGCCAATGCTGTCGTGACTTCTGTTTCAAAAAGCATTTCCTCCTACTTCAAAGCTTGCATAAAGTTATTTCTAGCAGCAGCCTCTTTGTATATAAGATTCGCATCCAGAGGTTGAAGATTTAGCTCGCTTTGCACAGTCATAAGTTCTTTCTTACATAACTGAACCCTGTTGGTGATATTTCCAAATGTAGTTGAATTCCACTTCTTAAGTGCTGCTTTGCATGCTTTTAGTTTTTGACATAGGATGTAAGGGGGAGAACCAAATACATTAATGTCCCAAGCTGACTTAATAACTTCGAGGAACTTAGGGTGAGAACTCCACATATTAAAAAATCTAAATGGTTTCTTGACTCTGGGTAGTGCTTTATCTGCATTTATATGCATAATAGAGTGATCCGAAAATAACATAGCACCGTACTCAAGAAGTGAATATAGGAAAACTGCTAACCATTTCTGATTAATCAAACATCTGTCAAGTCGAGCCATAATTTTTCTAATAGCAGTACTTTGATTGTTCCATGAGAACCAATCACCTACAGATTTCATGTCAGTCAATGCAGCAGTATCTATACAATCATTAAAATGTTGAAGCTGACATTCGGAAAGCACTCTACCCCCACTTTCTCATTTGTGTATCTGACAGTATTAAAGTCACCGAGAATAACCCAAGGTACTGTAGGATAACTATTTGCAATGCTAACCAGATCACGCCATAGAGCATTCCTGTCAGACATACTGTTAGATGCATAAATATCGGTAATATTGAATTGACATCCAGTCTATTTATCCTCTGCCTTAAGATGAATGAATTGATTAGTAACAGAAATAAACCAAGCAGTAACAAGGATAAGATGCCGTAAGACCCAAACTCGACCATAAGTATCCTGAGAATCATTAGTAAAAAGTTCTGCCTCAGGCCATATTAAATTCTTCTGAACTCGAACACGATGAGTTTTAATTTTTGTTTCCATAAGAATCACAGTATCACATGCAGCAGATCGGATTATTCTATTGAGCTCCCGACATTTCTCAGTCTTATTAAGTCCACGAATATTCCAACAGATTATTTTCATCAATACTAGATAGAAGGAAGAGCATGCGATTTTGGGAGGACACTACCATCCTTTTTCTTATCCTTTGATTTTGCATGGTCCTCTCACATAATATCTTTACCCTTTAATCCTTTATTCCTATATTTATCCACCTCATCCACAGCTTGGAAATGTTTAAACATTTGCGTACCTTGAGGCAAGGAGTCCTGAATAGCGGGATGTGTCGAAGAGCGATGAGTTTGGTGAGTTGCAATGTCTTTGTTCCCAAGAGGTTGTTGAAATGAAATTTCCTGATTATCTGAAGGAATGATTTGTGACGGCGAGGTTGTTATTGGGGAGTGAGATCCATGGGAAGCTCCTGTAGTGAAAGTCTATGATATAATAGGAAAAGATGAAAGTCCTGACTTGTCTTTCTCTTGTTCGTGTCGCTGCCCCAACGAGTCAGAGTGCTCATTCATCTTCTCCGCCATCATCACTGTTGGCACTGGAGTATCAGCGCTTGGATTAGTGGTAGTGACCCCATTCTGTGGCTCTTGGCGTGGTCGATAGACCTGTGTGATTTTTTGTGAAGGCTGTTGGCAAGCACCATTTACATGTCCAAAAGATAGACAAACCTTGCATCGTTGTGGCTTCCAAGAATATGAGACTTTCCCCTTTCGGGTGCTCCCATCAAGATCACGGTAAGAAACTTCATTCGGTAGTTCCTCATCAGAAGAAACCATTACACAAGCTCTGGCAAAGGTCAATCTCGTTTGCGAAGCTGTTGCCTTATGAATATACAATGGTTGTCCCATGGTGCTGCAAAGCTTTGCAATAGAACGACGACCCCAGAGATGTAGTGGAAGTCCATGGAAAGAAACCCATATTGGGATAGACTGTAGACTGTCTAACTCCAATCTCACATCAGGTGCCCAGCGTCGTAGTATCATTGGATGACCACGGATAGTCCAAAATCCTTCAAGGAGCCGTTGTAAATCTTCTTCAGAATAAAGCTTGCATACAAAGAATCCGGTCTCCAACATATGGAGATCAAATGTTGATATTCCCCATCGAGTTCTGATATATGAGGATAATGGAAAAAAGGATGTTCTTAGTCCAACAACGTAGCCCATAATTGCCATGGACCATGTCTCAATTAGTTCGTCAGAATCAATAGCCTCATACACAGCAATCTTCTGATCAGCCTGTACTTCTGTAGCAAAAAAGTCCAGTCGAAGATCCGGACTACCCACTGGAACCTTGAAGAGGCTACTCCAAGGCCGAGGATCTCGGGAAATAGGAGCCGGAGGTCGTGATCTAGATCGTGAACGACCTCGGGCCTGGTTCATTGAAGGAGCATCCCGTCAAGAAGAAGAAATCAGCGATGGAACATCCTGGTGTGAAACCGGCCTAAGCTGCTGGGGAGGAACCAGCGGCTGTTGGAGAGGAGCAACCCCCTCCTGCTGTGAAGTAACCAGCGGCTGAGGAGCAACCCTCTCCCGCTGTGACTGCTGGAGAGGGGCGTTCCGCTGTGAAGCAACCAGCGCAGGCTGCTGGGAAGAAGCCAGCGGAGGAGCATCCCGCTGGAACAGAGGATGCGAAGCAGAGTCGCTCGCATCCATGGCGTCGCTCGCCCAAGAGACCGCCAGCCGCCTAGGGGAGTGGAAGCCACAACCCTTCCCACACTAAGGTCGTAGCCGTCGCCCTTTCCACGCCGATTTTAGAAGCAGCCGTCACCCTTGGAGTTGCAGCAGGATCGCAGAGCGGTAGTGAACCCAGCCCCAATCGCAGCGCAGCCTCCACCGTTTCTCGCCCTAGAGTCTGTCCCGCGCCTAGGGGAGAAGAGCCGCCGCCCTTCCATGCCTGAAATCGCCGATTCCCCGCCTCGAATCGCTGATCGCAGGAGCGACCGCCGGCCTTCCACGCTTGAATTCACCGCTGAGCGATCGTAGAGGAGAAATCGCCCAAGGGAGCAATCGCCCTCCGCTGCCCACTCTTCGGTAAGAGATGAGGTTGCCGTCCCCAGCGCCGATCGCAAGCGCAAGCGCAAGCCCAAGCAGAGCAGAGCACTCACGCACGCATGCAAGGGAACGCAGGCCCATTCCCCCCCCCCCCGTCCACTCAAAAATTCTGCCGCACCTCTCTTTCCTTTCGGAGAATGGCCAATATTTTGAATTTCCAAATGTACATGAAAAAATGATCGAAACTTGACTCTACACGTAACTCCATGAAAAGTTTATGACTGTCGTATTTTTTCGTGAAACCATGCTCGTACGACTTACCATGGGCTAAATATGTCGGGAATAGCCAGTATTTTGAATTTCCTAGACGGTGCACGAAAAACCGATCGAAACTCGAATCTATGCGTGACTTCACGCAAAGTTTATGACCGTCACGTTTTTTCATGAAACCGTACACGTACGGCTTCCCATGTGCTAATACGTCGGGAATGGCTAGTATTTTGAATTTCTGAGACGTTGCACGAAAAATCGATAGAAACTCGAATCTACGCGCAACTTCGAGCAAAGTTTATTACCGTCGTGTTTTTTCGTGAAACCATGCTCGTACGACTTACCATTCGCTAATACGTTGGGAATGGCCAATATTTCAATTTTTGGGATGGTGCACGAAAAATTGATCGAAACTCGACTCTGCGCGCGATTCATGGAAAGTTTATGACCATCGAGTTATTTTGTGAAACCATACTCGTACGACTTCCAATGGGCTAATATGTCGGGAATGGCCAGTATTTTAAATTTCTGAGATAGTGCATGAAAAATCGATCAAAACTTGACTCTGTGTGCGACTTCGTGCAAAGTTTATGACCGTCACATTTTTTTGCGAAACCTTGCTCGTACAACTTCCCATGTGTTAATATGTCGGGAATGGCCAGTATTTTGAATTTCCAAGACGGTGCACAAAAAATCGATTGAAACTCGACTCTGCGCGTGACTTCGTGTGAAGTTTATGACCATTGCATTTTTTCGTGAAACCGTGTTCGTATGACTTCCTATGGGCTAATACGTCGAGAATGGCCAATATTTTAAATTTCCAAAATGGTACATGAAAAACTGATCGAAACTCGACTCTGTGCGCAACTCCGTGCAAAGTTTATGACCATCACATTTTTTCACGAAACCGTGCTCGTACGACTTACCATGGGCTAATACGTCGGGAATGGCTAGTTCTAGAATTTCTGAGACAATGCACGAAAAACCAATCGAAACTCGACTCTACGTGCAACTTCACGCAAATTTTATGACCGTCGTGTTTTTTCGTGAAACCATATTCATACGACTTCCCATGGGCTAATACGTCGGGAATGGCCAGTATTTTGAATTTCCGAGACGTTGCACGAAAAATCGATCGAAACTCGAATCTGCCCGTGACTTCGCGCAAAGTTTATGACCGTCACATTTTTTCGTGAAACTATACTCGTACGACTTCCCATGGGCTAATACATCGGGATTGCCTAGTATTTTGAATTTCTGAGATAGTGCATGAAAAACCAATCGAAACTCGACTCTATGTGTAACTTCGTGCAAATTTTATGACCGTCGTGTTTTTTCGTGAAACCGTATTCGTACGACTTCCCATGGGCTAATACGTCGGGAATGGCCAGTATTTTAAATTTCCGAGACGATGCACGAAAAATCGATCGAAGCTCGACTCTGCACGTGACTTCATGCAAAGTTTATGACCGTCACATTTTTTCGCGAAACCATGCTCGTACGACTTACCATGGGCTAATATGTCGGGAATAGCCAGTATTTTGAATTTCCGAGACGGTGCACGAAAAACCGATCGAAACTCGAATCTACGCGTGACTTCGCGCAAAATTTATGACCGTCGCATTTTTTCTCGAATCCGTGCTCGTACGGCTTCCCATGGGCTAATTCGTCGGGAATGGCCAGTATTTTAAATTTCTGAGATGATGCACGAAAAACCGATAGAAACTCGAATCTGCGTGCAACTTCGCGCTAAGTTTATGACCTTCACGTTTTTTCGTGAAACCATGCTTGAACGACTTACCATGGGCTAATACTTTGGGAATGGCCAATATTTTGAATTTTTGGGATGTTGCATGAAAAAATGATCGAAACTCGACTCTGCACGTGATTCGCGCAAAGTATATGACCGTCGAGTTTTTTTACGAAACCGTGCTCCTACGACTTACCATATACATCGGGAATGGCCAGTATTTTGAATTTCTGAGACGATGCACTAAAAACCGATCAAAACTCGACTCTGCGCGTGACTTCACGAAACCGTTCTCGTACGACTTCCCATGGGCTAATATGTTGGGAATGGCCAGTATTTTGAATTTCCAAGATGGTACACAAAAAATTGATCGAAACTCGACTCTGCGCACGGCTTCACGCAGATATATGACTGTTGAGTTTTTTTGCGAAATCATGCTCGTACGACTTCCCATGGGCTAATACGTCGGGAATGGCCAGTATTTTGAATTTTCGAGACGGTGCATGAAAAACCGATCGAAACTCGACTAAGCGCGCGACATCACGCAAAGTTTATGACCGTCGCATTTTTTCACGAAACCATGCTTGGTCGACTTGCCATGGGCTAATAAGATGGGAATGACCAGTATTTTGAATTTTTGAGACGGTGCACAAAAAACCGATCGAAACTCGACTCTGCACAAAGTTTATGACCGTCACGTTTTTTCACGGAACCATGCTCGTATGACTTACCATGGGCTAATACGTCGGGAATGGCCCATATTTTGAATTTCCGAGATGGTGCACGAAAAACCGATCAAAACATGACTCGGCGCGCGACTTCGCACAAAGTTTATGACCGTCGTGTTTTTTCATGAAACTGTGCTCGTACGACTTCCCATTGGCTAATACATCGGGAATGGCTAGTATTTTGAATTTCCGAGACGGTGCACGAATAACCGATCGAAGCTCGGCACTGCGCGTGACTTCGCGCACAGTTTATGACCATCGTTTTTTTTCGTGAAACCGTGCTCGTTTGACTTCCCATGGGCTAATACGTCTGGAATGGCCAGTATTTTGAATTTCCGAGACAGTGCATGAAAAACCGATCGAAACTCGACTCTGCGCACGATTTTGTGCAAATATATGACCGTTGAGTTTTTTTTGAAATCGTGCTCGTACGACTTCCCATGGGCTAATACGTCGGGAATGGCCAGTATATTAAATTTCTGAGACGGTGTATGAAAAACTGATCGAAACTCGACTCAGCATGCGACTTCGTGCAAAGTTTATGACCGTCGTATTTTTTCACGAAACCGTGCTTGTACGCTTCCCGTGGGCATATAAGATGGGAATGGCCAGTATTTTTAATATCCGAGACGGTGGACGAAAAATTGATCGAAACTCGACTCTGCGTGACTTCGCGCAAAGTTTATGACCGTCACATTTTTTAGTGAAACCATGCTCGTATGACTTACCATGGGCTAATATATTTGTATTGGCCAGTATTTTGAATTTCCAAGACGGTGCACAAAAAATCGATCGAAACTCGACTCTGCTTGCAGCTTCGTGAAAGTTTATTACCATTGCATTTTTTCATAAAACGATGTTAGTATGACTTCCCATGGTCTAATACATCGGGAATGGCCAATATTTTTAATTTCGAAGACAGTGCACGAAAAACCGATTGAAACTTGACTTTGCGCGTGACTTGGCGCAAAGTTTATGGCCGTCACGTTTTTTCGTGAAACCATGCTCGTACGACTTCCCACAGGCTAATACGTCGGGAATGGCTAGTATTTTGAATATCTGAGATGGTGCACGAAAAACCGATCGAAACTAAACTCTGCGTGCTACTTCGCGCAAATTTTATGACCATCGTATTTTTTCGTGAAATTGTATTAGTAGAACTTCCCATGTGCTAATCGGGAACGTCCAGTATTTTGAATTTCTGAGACGGTGCACGAAAAACCGATCGAAACTCGACTGCGCGTGACTTCACGCAAAGTTTATGACCGTCACGTTTCTTCGTGAAACCGTGCTCGTACGACTTCCCATGGGCTATTACGTCGGGAATTGCCAGTATTTTGAATTTCTGAGACAGTGCTCGAAAAACCGATCGAAACTCGACTCTGCGCACGTCTTTCGGCAAATATATGACCGTTGAGTTTTTTTACGAAATCATGCTCGTACGACATTTTTTTTTTTTGGTAAGTAAAGATAATGTATTTTGTAAAATATTTGTAGAAAGAAGCTTTGTCTACACAAGCCATAGACTAAAGCCTGAAGTCTCTTAGTGTAGTCGAGAAGATTGCACCCCACCTAAAGAAGGTGAAATGGGCACACTTCATCAAACTCATCTCCAAGAGTAGCACAAGGAAGTTAATAAATAATAAGATGCAATAGCTAGACTGTTCTGGATTACTTTTGGATACAAAACAAAATATAAGCTTTGCCCCATATAATACATTACAATCTTCATCATTATTCGAGAGATTATTGACTAATGAAAAAATTGAATCTTGTGAAAATCTCTTTCTCTCTTCTTGTTAGATGCTCTATATTCAATTCTTGCTCCATACATGATCGTGAGTCCTCAAGAATCTCTATCAGAATTTGAGCTTTGTTCATGTTGTGAAACTCAAAAATTCTACCACACCTCTCCTTCCAAATCCACCATATAGCACATCTAAATATAATTCTTGCTAGTTGTGTAAGAGGCCCCTTTCTTGAGAAGCTTTGCATAAGCATTTCTAATTCATGATGCAAGTTTGGCCGTGGTAGCCTTTGAAGATCAAATCGCTTCAAGATCTCCTTCCATATCCAAGATGAATAATCACAAGCAAAGTAGAGATGGTCAACACTTTCTTCCTTTTATATACACAAAGGGCATCGATTTACAATATAAATACCTCTTCGCTGCATATTGTCCATCGTAGGAAGTTTGCCGAGAAGGGCCTGCCATGTACATAAGGAATGTCGCTGTGAGCATGGACTATCCCATGTCCAACTACTTGGGATCCACTTGTTGTTTTGTCGTCTAATTTGGTTCCATGCAGATGTAGCACAAAATTTACCATTATCATGAAGCCAAATAAGCATATCTGAAGAGTTATTCTTGATTGGAATAGCCCTAATAGTCGACCAAAGTAATAACATGTCAGGGGAGGTAGGGTTGGGAAGACACCAAGTACCATTGTCAATGAATTCAGAAACCTTCCAGTCTTTGGGAGCCCCCAGATCCTGTCGTACTCTATCACCAAATATCTGAAATATACTTTTCCCATTCACCCAAGGATCATACCACATATTAATATTGGTTCCAGAAGAGATCACACAAGAAATATTGTTACGTAGCCATTGCCTTGCCTTCAGAATTCCTTTCCAAGCAGCAGAATGAGATGTTTTTGCGGATGCTTCCCAGATTGATTCCTTAGTTAGGTACCTAGCAAAAACCCATTGTGACCATAAGGAAGACTTGTTTTGTAAAATATCCCATAATTGTTTTACTAGACAAGCTTTATTCCAATCTCTAATATGTCGAAGATTCAGCCCCCCTTCATCCTTCGGTTTGTAAATGTTGTTCCAATTCACCATGTGCATTGCCTTACCATCTATGTCATTCCAAAAGAAGTTCATAAGTAATTTATCAATATCATGGAGAAGCCCGGCAGGTAGAAGGAATGCATGAGACCAATAAATAGAATAAGAGATCAACACAGATCGAATAAGTTCAAGTCGTCCAGCTTTAGAAAGAAGCCTATTTTTCCAAGAGGAAATTCTGTTCTTAATTTTTTATATGATAGGATGACAGGAGACTTTGTTGATTCCAGTGGATATAAGTGGGAGACCCAAGTAAGGAACCGGTAAATTTCCTTCAACAACTCCCAAAGTTTGAGCAATATGATCCTTATTGTCAATGCAAGCACCCACATATATTTGCTCTTTGCATGGTTTAGCTTAAGACCAGAAACTATACCAAATTCATTAAGAATATCTGCCAGATTACTCACAGAAACTGGATCATCTCGAAGGAAGATAATAAGGTCATCAGCAAATGTTATGTGAGAGATATAAACAGAACCATAATATGGTACCTTAATTTTGCCATTGGAAACAGCATCTTCTAACATACAACTGAGCCCTACTATTGCAATGGTAAAAAGATTAGGAGATAGTGGATCGCCTTGCCGAATGCCATTCTTACTCCCGAAGAAGCCAATAGGTGAACCATTAAAGAGAATCGAAAATTTTGGAGTTTCTAAGCAACATTGAATCCATTTAACCCAGTGCTGAGGGAAGCCCATATTATGGAGCATCATGTAAATAAAATGCCTATTGACTGAGTCAAAGGCCTTTCGTAAATCAGCTTTAAAACATATCTTTTTCCCTCTTGTTTTTGAGTGTAGATCCTTAACCAAATCATTAGCAAGCAGGACATTATGATGAATACTCCTCCCTTTAAGAAAAGCAGCCTGATTAGGACTAATGACCTTATTCATAACCTTTTGTAGTCTATCTGCCAGCAACTTAGAGATAACCTTATAAATAAAGTTGCACAGTGAAATAGGATGGTAGTTCTCCAATGAATCAGCTCCATCATTTTTAGGCACAAAAGAAATAAAAGTGCAATTCATTTCTTTAAGAATATGACCTGAGGAGAAAAAATGTCGACAAGCTTTTATGACATCGTTGCTTACAATAGACCATGCAATTTGATAAAACTCAGTTGGAAATCCGTCTGGACCAGGGCTTTTGTGCTTCGGGGACTTAAAAACAACTTTCACAATTTCATCATCTGTTATTAGGGCATTAAGATGAGAGAGGGCTTCAGAATCAAGTCGTCTTGTAGGCCCAACATGAATACTATTAGGCTGCTGCTCCTGATTGAGTAAGGAATAAAAAAATTGCTTGGTGTAATTTTTAACCTCATCCAAATCCTCAATGAGATTACCATCTATACCTTTGCATTTTTTTATGCGATTAGTAGCCCTTCTGGTAGCAATAGCAGCATAGAAAAACTTCGTATTAGAATCCCCTAGTGTAAGCCAATGCTATCGTGACTTCTTTTTCAAAAAGCATTCCTCCTGCTTCAAAGCTTGCATAAAGTTATTTCTAGCAGTAGCCTCTTTGTATATAAGATTCGCATCCAAAGGTTGAAGATTTAGCTCGCTTTGCACTGCCATAAGTTCTTTCTTGCATAACTGAACCCTGTTGGTGATATTTCCAAATGTAGTTGAATTCCACTCCTTAAGTGCTGCTTTGCATGCTTTTAGTTATTGACATAGGATGTAAGGGGGAGAACCAAACACATTAATGTCCCAAGCTGACTTAATAACTTCGAGGAACTTAGGGTGAGAACTCCACATATTAAAAAATCTAAAAGGTTTCTTGACTCTGGGTAGTGCTTTATCTGCATGTATATGCATAATAGAGTGATCCGAAAATAACTTAGCACCGTACTCAAGAAGTGAATCTGGGAAAACTGCTAACCATTCCTGATTAATCAAACATCTGTCAAGTTGAGCAATAATTTTTCTATCAGCAGTACTTTGATTGTTCCATGAGAACCAATCACCTACATATTTCATGTCAGTCAATGCAGCAGTATCTATACAATCATTAAAATGTTGAAGCTGACATTCGGAAAGCACTCTACCCCCCACTTTCTCATTTGTGTATCTGACAGTATTAAAGTCACCGAGAACAACCCAAGGTACTGTAGGATAACTATTTGCAATGCTAACCAGATCACGCCATAGAGCATTCCTGTCAGACATACTGTTAGATGCGTAAATACCGATAATATTGAATTGATATCCAGTCTGTTTATCCTCTGCCTTGAGATGAATGAATTGATTAGTAGCAGAAATAAACCAAGCAGTAACAAGGTTAAGATGCCATAAGACCCAAACTCGACCATAAGTATCCTGTGAATCATTAGTAAAAAGTTCTGCCTCAGGCCATATTAAATTCTTCTGAACTCGAACACGATGAGTTTTAATTTTTGTTTCCACAAGAATCACAATATCACATGCAGCAGATCAGATTATTCTATTGAGCTCCCGACATTTCTCAGTCTTATTAAGTCCACGAACATTCCAACAGATTATTTTCATCAATACTAGATAGAAATTGTGAAAGTTGTTTTTAAGTCCCCGAAGCACAAAAGCCCTGGTCCAGACGGATTTCCAACTGAGTTTTATCAAATTGCATGGTCTATTGTAAGCAACGATGTCATAAAAGCTTGTCGACATTTTTTCTCCTCAGGTCATATTCTTAAAGAAATGAATTGCACTTTTATTTCTTTAGTGCCTAAAAATGATGGAGCTGATTCATTGGAGAACAACCGTCCTATTTCTCTGTGCAACTTTATTTATAAGGTTATCTCTAAGTTGCTGGCAGATAGACTACAAAAGGTTATGAATAAGGTCATTAGTCCTAATCAGGCTGCTTTTCTTTAAGGGAGGAGTATTCATCATAATGTCCTGCTTGCTAATGATTTGATTAAGGATCTACACTCAAAAATAAGAGATATGTTTTAAAGCTGATTTACGAAAGGCCTTTGACTCAGTCAATAGGCATTTATTTACATGATGCTCCATAATATGGGCTTCCCTCAGCACTGGGTTAAATGGATTCAATGTTGCTTAGAAACTCCAAAATTTTTGATTCTCTTTAATGGTTCACCAATTGGCTTCTTCGGGAGTAAGAATGACATTCGGTAAGGTGATCCACTATCTCCTTATCTTTTTACCATTGCAATGGAAGGGCTCAGTTGTATGTTAGCAGATGCTGTTTCCAATGGCAAAATTAAGGTACCATATTATGGTTCTGTTTATATCTCTCACATAACATTTGCTGATGACCTTATTATCTTCCTTCGAGATAATCCAGTTTCCGTGAGTAATCTGACAGATATTCTTAATGAATTTGGTGTAGTTTCTGGTCTTAAGCTAAACCATGCAAAGAGCAAAGTATATGTGGGTGCTTGCATTGACAATAAGGATCATATTGCTCAAACTTTGGGAGTTGTTGAAGGAAATTTACTGGTTCCTTACTTGGGTCTCCCACTTATATCCACTGGAATCAACAAAGTCTCCTATCAGCCTATCCTACAAAAAATTAAGAACAGAATTTCCTCTTGAAAAAATAGGCTTCTTTCTAAAGCTGGATGACTTGAACTTATTCGATCTGTGTTGATCTCTTATTCTATTTATTGGTCTCATGCATTCCTTCTACCTGCCGGGCTTCTCCATGATATTGATAAATTACTTATGAACTTCTTTTGGAATGACATAGATGGTAAGGCAATGCACATGGTGAATTGGGATAACATTTACAAACCGAAGGATGAAGGGGGGCTGAATCTTCGACATATTAGAGATTGGAATAAAGCTTGTCTGGTAAAACAATTATGGGATATTTTACAAAACAAGTATTCCTTATGGTCACAATGGGTTTTTGCTAGGTACCTAACTAAGGAATCAATCTTGGAAGCATCCGCAAAAACATCTCATTCTGCTGCTGGGAAAGGAATTCTGAAGGCAAGGCGATGGCTACGTAACAATATTTTTTATGTGATCTCTTCTGGAACCAATATTAATATGTGGAATGATCCTTGGGTGAATGGGAAAAGTATATTTCAGATATTTGGTGATAGAGTACGACAGGATCTGAGGGCTCCCAAAGACTGGAAGGTTTCTGAATTCATTGACAATGGTACATGGTGTCTTCCCAACCCTACCTCCCCTGACATGTTATTACTTTGGCCGACTATTAGGGCTATTCCAATCAAGAACAACTCTTCAGATATGCTTCATGATAATGGTAAATTTAGTGCTACATCTGCATGGAACCAAATTAGACGACGAAACAACAAGTGGATCCCAAGTAGTTGGACAAGGGATAGTCCATGCTCACAGCGACATTCCTTATGTACATGGCAGACCCTTCTCGGCAAACTTCCTACGATGGACAATATGCAGCGAAGAGGTATTTATATTGTAAATCGGTGTTCTTTGTGTATGCAAAAAGAAGAAAGTGTTGACCATCTCTACTTTGCTTCTGATTATTCATCTTGGATATGGAAGGAGATCTTGAAGTGATTTGATCTTCAAAGGCTACCACGGCCAAACTTGCATCATGAATTAGAAATGCTTATGCAAAGCTTCTCAAGAAAGGGGCCTCTTACACAACTAGCAAGAATTATATTCAGATGTGCTATTTGGTGGATTTGGAAGGAGAGGTGTGGCAGAATTTTTGAGTGTCAAAACATGAACAAAGCTCAAATTCTGATAGAGATTCTTCAGGACTCACGATCGTGTATGGAGAAAGAATTGAATATAGAGCACCTAACAAGAAGAGAGAGGGATTTTCACAAGATTCAATTTTTCCATAAGTCAATAATCTCTCAAATAATGATGAATTATGGGGCAAAGCTTATATTTTGTTATGTATCCAAAAGTAGTCCAGAACAGTCTAGCTATTGCATCTGAAGAGTTGTTCTTAATTGGAATAGCCCAAATAGTCGACCAAAGCGATAACATGTCAGGGGAGGTAGGGTTGGGAAGACACCATGTACCATTGTCAATGAATTCAGAAACCTTCCAGTCTTT
This sequence comes from Ensete ventricosum, assembly GCA_029747655.1. Classification (NCBI taxonomy): domain Eukaryota; kingdom Viridiplantae; phylum Streptophyta; class Magnoliopsida; order Zingiberales; family Musaceae; genus Ensete; species Ensete ventricosum. The sequence continues at coordinate 42,741,673 of JAQQAF010000003.1, forward strand.
GGGAGCCCCCAGATCCTGTCGTACTCTATCACAAAATATCTAAAATATACTTTTTCCATTCACCCAAGGATCATACCACGTATTAATATTATTTCCAGAAGAGATCACCTAAGAAATATTATTACGTAGCCATCGCCTTGCCTTCAGAATTCCTTTCCAACCAGCTGAATGAGATGTTTTTGCGGATGCTTCCCAGATTGATTCCTTGGTTAGGTACCTAGCAAAAACCCATTATGACCATAAGGAAGACTTGTTTTGTAAAATATCTCATAATTATTTTACCAGACAAGCTTTATTCCAATCTCTAATATGTCAAAGATTCAGCCCCCCTTCATCCTTCGGTTTGCAAATGTTGTCCCAATTCACCATATGCATTGCCTTACCATCTGTGCCATTCCAAAGGAAGTTCATAAGTAATTTATCAATATCATGAAAAAGCCCGACAGGTAGAAGGAATGCATGAGACCAATAAATAGAATAAGAGATGAACACAGATCGAATAAGTTCAAGTCGTCCAGCTTTAGAAAGAAACTTATTTTTCCAAGAGGAAATTATGTTCTTAATTTTTTGTAGGATCGGCTGACCGGAGACATTGTTGATTCCAGTGAATATAAGTGAGAGACCCAAGTAAGGAACCGGTAAATTTCCTTTAGCAACTCCCAAAGTTTGAGCAATATGATCCTTATTTTCAATGCAAGCACCCACATATACATTGCTCTTTGCATGGTTTGCTTAAGATCAGAAACTATACCAAATTCATTAAGAATATCTGCCAGATTACTCACAAAAACTGGATAATCTCGAAGGAAGATAATTAGGTCATTAGCAAATATTATGTGAGAGATATAAACATCTTTTTCCCTCTTGTTTTTGAGTGTAAATCCTTAGCCAAATCATTAGCGAATGTTATGCGAGCGGCCTGATGCGGCACTCTGCTTCGCATCCTCTGTTCCAGCGGGATGCTCCTCCGTTGGCTTCTTCCCAACAGCCTGCGCTGGTTGCTTCACAACGGAACGCCCCTCTCCAGTAGTTACAGCGGGAGAGGGTTGCTCCTCAGCTGCTGGTTACTTCACAGCGGGAGGGGGTTACTCCTCTCCAACAGCCGTTGGTTCCTCCCCAGCAGCTTAGGCCGGTTTCACACCAGGATGTTCCACCACTGATTTCTTCTCGACGGGATGGTCCTTCAATGAACCAGGCCCGAGGTCGTTCACGATCGAGATCACGATGTGACACTCAAAAATTCTGCCACACCACTCCTTCCAAATCCACCAAATAGCACATCTGAATATGATTCTTGCTAGTTGTGTAAGAGGCCCCTTTCTTGGGAAGCTTTGCATAAGCATTTCTAATTCATGATGCAAGTTTGGCCGTGGTAGCCTTTGAAGATCAAATCGCTTCAAGATCTCCTTCCATATCCAAGATGAATAATCACAAGCAAAGTAGAGATGGTCAACACTTTCTTCCTTTTGCATACACAAAGAACACTGATTTACAATATAAATACCTCTTCGCTGCATATTGTCCATCGTAGGAAGTTTGCCGAGAAGGGCCTGCCATGTACATAAGGAATGTCGCTGTGAGCATGGACTATCACATGTCCAACTACTTGGGATCCACTTGTTATTTCGTCGTCTAATTTGGTTCCATGCAGATGTAGCACTAAATTTACCATTATCATGAAGCCAAATAAGCATATCTGAAGAGTTGTTCTTGATTGGAATAGCCCTAATAGTCGGTCAAAGTAATAACATGTCAGGGGAGGTAGGGTTGGGAAGACACCATGTACCATTGTCAATGAATTCAGAAACCTTCCAGTCTTTGGGAGCCCCCAGATCCTGTCGTACTCTATCACCAAATATCTGAAATATACTTTTCCCATTAACCCAAGGATCATACCACATATTAATATTGGTTCCAGAAGAGATCACATAAGAAATATTGTTACGTAGCCATCGCCTTGCCTTCAGAATTCCTTTCCAAGCAGCAGAATGAGATGTTTTTGTGGATTCTTCCCAGATTGATTCCTTAGTTAGGTACCTAGCAAAAACCCATTGGGACCATAAGGAAGACTTGTTTTGTAAAATATCCCATAATTATTTTACCAGACAAGCTTTATTCCAATCTCTAATATGTCGAAGATTCAGCCCCCCATTATCCTTCGGTTTGCAAATGTTGTCCCAATTTACCAAGTGCATTCATTGCCTTACCATCTGTGCCATTCCAAAAGAAGTTCATAAGTAATTTATCAATATCATGGAGAAGCCCGGCAGGTAGAAGGAATGCATGAGACCAATAAATAGAATAAGAGATCAACACAGATCGAATAAGTTCAAGTCGTCCAGCTTTAGAAAGAAGCCTATTTTTCCAAGAGGAAATTCTGTTCTTAATTTTTTGTAGGATAGGCTGACAGGAGACTTTGTTGATTCCAGTGGATATAAGTAGGAGACCAAAGTAAGGAACCGGTAAATTTCCTTCAGCAACTCCCAATGTTTGAGAAATATGATCCTTATTGTCAATGCAAGTACCCACATATACTTTGCTCTTTGCATGGTTAGCTTAAGACCAGAAACTATACCAAATTCATTAAGAATATTTGCCAGATTACTCACAGAAATTGGATCATCTCGAAGAAAGATAATAAGGTCATCAGCAAATGTTATGTGAGAGATATAAAGTGAACCATAATATGGTACCTTAATTTTGCCATTGGAAACAACATCTTCTAACATACAACTGAGCCCTTCCATTGCAATGGTAAAAAGATAAGGAGATAGTGGATCGCCTTGCCGAATGCCATTCTTACTCCCGAAGAAGCCAATAGGTGAACCATTAAAGAGAATCAAAAATTTTGGAGTTTCTAAGCAACATTGAATCCATTTAACCCAGTGCTGAGGGAAGCCCATATTATGGAGCATCATGTAAATAAAATACCTATTGACTGAGTCAAAGGCCTTTCGTAAATCAGCTTTAAAATAGATATTTTTCCCTCTTATTTTTGAGTGTAGATCCTTAACCAAATCATTAGCAAGCAGGACATTATGATGAATAGTCATCCCTTTAAGAAAAGCAGCCTGATTAGGACTAATGACCTTATTCATAACCTTTTACAGTCTATCTGTCAGCAACTTAGAGATAACCTTATAAATAAAGTTGCACAGTGAAATAGGACGGTAGTTCTCCAATGAATCAGCTCCATCATTTTTAGGCACTAAAGAAATAAAAGTGCAATTCATTTCTTTAAGAATATGACCTTAGGAGAAAAAATGTCGACAAGCTTTTATGACATCGTTGCCTACAATAGACCTTGCAATTTGATAAAACTCAGCTGGAAATCCGTCTGGACCAGGGCTTTTGTGCTTCGGGGACTTAAAAACAACATTCATAATTTCATCATCTGTTATTGGGCCATTAAGATGATAGAGGGCTTCAGAATCAAGTCGTCTTGTAGGCCCAACATGAATACTATTAGGCTGCTCCTCCTGATTGAGTAAGGAATAAAAAAATTGCTTGGTGTAATTTTTAACCTCATCCAAATCCTCAATGAGATTACCATCTATACCTTTGCATTTTTTTATGCGATTAGTAGCCCTTCTGGTAGCAATAGAAGCATAGAAAAACTTCGTATTAGAATCCCCTAGAGTAAGCCAATGCTGTCGTGCCTTCTGTTTCAAAAAGCATTCCTCCTGGTTCAAAGCTTGCATAAAGTTATTTCTAGCAGCAGCCTCTTTGTATATAAGATTCGCATCCAGAGGTTGAAGATTTAGCTCGCATTACACTGCCATAAGTTCTTTCTTGCATAACTGAACCCTATTGGTGATATTTCCAAATGTAGTTGAATTCCACTCCTTAAGTGCTGCTTTGCATGCTTTAAGTTTTTGACATAGGATGTAAGGGGGAGAACCAAACACATTAATGTCCCAAGCTGACTTAATAACTTCGAGGAAATGCTCGTACGACTTCCCATGGGCTAATACGTCATGAATGGCCCGTATTTAGAATTTCCGAGATGAGGCATGAAAAATCGTTCGAAACTCGACTCAGCGCGTGACCTCGCGCAAAGTTTAGGCCAACGTATTTTTTTCATGAAACCGTGCTTGTACGACTTCGCGCAAAGTTTATGACCATTGTATTTTTTCGTGAAACCGTGCTTGTACGACTTCCATGGGCTAATAAGACGGGAATGACCAGTATTTTGAATTTCCAAGACGGTGCACGAAAAACCGATCGAAACTTGACTCTGCGCAAAGTTTATGATCGTCACGTTTTTTTAGGAAACCATGCTCGTACGACTTACCATGGGCTAATACGTCAAGAATGGCCAGTATTTTGAATTTCCGAGACGGTGCACGTAAAACCGATCGAAACTTGACTCTACGCGCGACTTCGCATAAAGTTTATGACCGTCGCATTTTTCGCAAAACCATACTCGTATTACTTACCTTGGGCTAAAACATTGGGATTGGCCAGTATTTTGAATTTCTAAGACGGTGCACGAAAAACCGATCGAAACTCGACTCTGCTCGTGACTTCGCGCAAAGTTTATGGCCGTCACGTTTTTTCGTGAAACCATGCTCGTACGACTTCCCACGGGCTAATACGTCGGGAATGGCCAATATTTTGAATTTTCGAGATGGTGCACGAAAAACTGATCGAAAATCGACTCAGCACGCGACTTCGAGCAAAGTTTATGACCGTCGTATTTTTTCGTGAAACCATGCTCGTACGACTTCCCACGGGCTAATACATTGGGAATGGCCAGTATTTTGAATTTCCGAGACGGTGCACCTAAAACCAATCGAAACTCGACTCTGCGTGCGACTTCGCACAAAGTTTATGACCGTCACATTTTTTCTCGAAACCATGCTCGTATCACTTACCATGGGCTAATACGTTGGGATCAACCAGTATTTTGAATTTCCGAGTCGATGCACGAAAAACCGATCGAAACTCGACTCTGCTCGCAACTTCACGAAAGTTTATGACCATTGCATTTTTTCGTGAAACCATGTTCGTATGACTTCCTATGGTCTAAGACGTCGGGAATGGCCAATATTTTGAATTTCCAAGACAGTGCACGAAAAACCGATTGAAACTCGACTCTGCGCGTGACTTCGCGCAAAGTTAATGCCATCGTGTTTTTTCGTGAAACCTTGCTCGTACGACTTCCCATGGGCTAATACGTAGGGAATGGCCCGTATTTTAAAATTCCGAGACGGTGCACGAAAAACTGATCGAAACTCGACTCTGCGTGCTACTTCGCGCAAATTTTATGACCATCGTGATTTTTCGTGAAATCGTATTCATACAACTTCCCATGTGCTAATACGTCGGGAATGGCCAGTATTTTGAATTTTCGAGACGGTGCATAAAAAATCGATCGAAACTCGCGCATGACATCGTGCAAAGTTTTTGGCCGTCGTGTTTTTTCGTGAAACCATGCTCGTACGACTTACCATGGGCTAATACACCGGGAATGGCCAGTATTTTGAATTTCTGAGACGGTGCATGAAAAATTGATCGAAACTCGACTGCGCGCGACTTCACGCAAAGTTTATGACCATCGCGTGTTTTCTTGAAACCGGGCTCGTACGACTTCTCATGGGCTAATACGTCGGGAATGTCCAGTGTTTTGTATTTTCGAGATAGTGCTCGAAAAACCGATCGAAACTCGACTCTGCGCACGACTTCCGGCAAATATGACCGTTGCCTTTTTTTTGCGAAATCGTGCTCGTACAACTTACCATGGGCTAATACATCGGGAATGGCCAGTATTTTGAATTTCCGAGACGGTGCATTAAAAACCGATAAAAACTCACGCAAAGTTTATGACCATCGTATTTTTTCGTGAAACTGTGCTTGTAAGACTTCCCGTGGGCTAATAAGACGAGAATGACCAGTATTTTGAATTTTTGAGACGGTGCATGAAAAACCGATCGAAAGTCGACTCTGCGTAAAGTTTATGACAGTCGCGTTTTGTTCGTGAAACCATGCTCGTACGACTTCCCATGTGCTAATACGTCGGTAATGGCTAGTATTTTGAATTTTCGAGAAGGTGCACGCAAAACCGATCGAAACTCGACTCTACGCAAAGTTTATGACCATCGCGTTTTGTTTGTGAAACGATGCTCGTATGACTTACCATGGGCTAATACGTTGGGATTGGCCAGTATTTTGTATCTTCGAGACAGTGCTCGAAAAACCGATCGAAACTCGACTCTGCGCACGACTTCCGGCAAATATATGACTGTTGACTTTTTTTATGAAATCGTGCTCGTACGACTTCCCATGGGCTAATACGTCGGGAATGGCCAGTATTTTGAATTTTCGAGACGGTGCACGAAAAATCAATCAAAACTCGCGCAAAGTTTATTTATGACGGTCTTATTTTTTCACGAAACCGTGCTTGTACAACATCCCGTGGGCTAATAAGACGGGAATGACCAGTATTTTAAATTTATGAGACGGTGCACGAAAAACCGACCGAAACTTGACTTTGCGCAAAGTTTATGACCATCGTGTTTTTTCGTGAAACCATACTCGTACGACTTACCATGGGCTAATACGTCGGGAATGGCCAGTATTTTGAATTTCCGAGACGGTGCACGTAAAACCGATCGAAACTCGACTCTGTGCGTGACTTCGTAAAAAGTTTATAACCATCGTGTTTTTTCGCGAAACCATGTTTGTACGACTTCCCATGATCTAATACGTCGGGAATGGCCAATATTTTGAATTTCCAAGACAGTGCACGAAAAATCGATTGAAACTCGACTCTGCGCGTGACTTCGCGCAAAGTTTATGGCCGTCACATTTTTTTGCGAAACCATGCTAGTAAGACTTCCCATGGGCTAATACATCGGGAATGGCTAATATTTTGAATTTCCAAAATGGTACACGAAAAACCGATCAAAACTTCACTCTGCACGCACCTCCACGCAAAGTTTAGGACCGTCGCATTTTTTCGTGAAACCATGCTCTTACAACTCACCATGGGCTAATATGTCGGGAATAGCCACTATTTTGAATTTCCAATACGGTGCACGAAAAACCAATCGAAACTTGACTCTGGGTGCAACTTCGTGCAAATTTTATGACCGTCGTGTTTTTTTATGAAACTGTATTCGTACGACTTCCCATGGGCTAATACGTTGGGAATGGCCAGTATTTTGAATTTCTAAGACGGTCCATGAAAAATCGATCGAAGCTCGACTCTGCGCGCGACTTCGCGCAAAGTTTATGGCCGTCGTGTTTTTTCGTGAAACCATGCTCGTACGACTTACCATGGGCTAATAGATCAGGAATGGCCAGTATTTTCAATTTCTGAGACGGTGAATGAAAAACCGATCGAAACTCGACTATGCACGCGACTTCGCGTAAAGTTTATGACCGTCACGTTTTGTTCGTGAAACCATGCTCGTACGACTTCCCATGTGCTAATACGTCGGTAATGGCTAGTATTTTGAATTTCCGAGACGGTGCACGTAAAACCGATCGAAACTCGACTCTGTGCAAAGTTTATGACCGTCGCGTTTTGTTCGTGAAACCATGCACGTATCACTTACCATGGGCTAATACGTTGGGATTGGCTAGTATTTTGTATTTCCGAGACAGTACTCGAAAAACTGATCGAAACTCGACTCTGCGCACGACTTCCGGTGATCGTTGACTTTTTTTTGCGAAATCGTGCTTATACGATATCCCATGGGCTAATACGTCGGGAATGGCCAGTATTTTGAATTTCTGAGATGGTGCACGAAAAACCGATAAAAACCAGCGCAAAGTTTATGACCATCGTATTTTTTCACGTAACCATGCTTGTACGACATCCCGTGGGCTTATAAGACGGGAATGACCAGTATTTTGAATTTTTGAGAGTGCACGAAAAACCGATCGAAACTCGACTCTGCGCAAAGTTTATGACCATCATTTTTTTTCGTGAAACCATACTCGTACGACTTACCATAGGCTAATATGTCGGGAATGGCTAGTATTTTGAATTTCCGAGACGGTGTACGTAAAACCGATCGAAACTTGACTCTGTGCGTGACTTCGCACAAAGTTTATGACCGTCGCGTTTTTTTGCGAAACCATGTTCGTATGACTTCCCATGGTCTAATACGTCGGGAATGGCCAATATTTTGAATTTCCAAGACAGTGCACGAAAAATCGATTGAAACTCGACTCTGCGCGTGGCTTTGCGCAAAGTTTATGGTCGTCGCATTTTTTCGCAAAACCTTGCTCGTACGACTTCTCATGAACTACTACGTCGGGAATGGCCCGTATTTTGAATTTCCGAGACAGTGCACGAAAAATCGATCGAAACACGACTCAACACGCGACTTCGGGCAAAGTTTAAGACCATCGTATTTTTTCATGAAACCATGCTTGTACGACTTCCCATGGGCTAATAAGACGGGAATGACCAGTATTTTGAATTTTTGAGACGGTGCACGAAAAACCGATCGAAAGTCGACTCTGCGTAAAGTTTTTGACCATCGAGTTTTGTTCGTGAAACCATGCTCGTACGACTTACCATGTGCTAATACATCGATAATGGCCAGTATTTTGAATTTCCGAGATGGTGCACGTAAAACCGATCGAAACCCGACTCACTGCGCGACTTCGCGCAAAGTTTATGACCATTGTATTTTTTCGTGAAACCGTGCTTGTACGACTTCCCATGGGCTAATAAGACGGGAATGACCAGTATTTTGAATTTCTGAGACGGTGCACGAAAAACCGATCGAAACTTGACTCTGCACAAAGTTTATGATCGTCACATTTTTTTAGGAAACCGTGTTCATACGACTTACCATGGGCTAATACATCGAGAATGGCCAATATTTTGAATTTTCGAGACGGAGCACGTAAAACTGATCGAAACTCCACTCTGCGCGCGACTTCGCATAAAGTTTATGACCGTCGCATTTTTCGTAAAACCATGCTCGTATTACTTACCATGGGCTAATACATTGGGATTGGCCAGTATTTTGAATTTCCAAGACGGTGCACGAAAAATCGAACGAAACTCGACTCTGCTAGCAACTTCGTGAAGGTTTATGACCATTGTGTTTTTTCGTGAAACCATGTTAGTATGACTTCCCATGGTCTAATACGTCGAGAATGGCCAATATTTTGTATTTCCAAGACAATGCACGAAAAACCGATTGAAACTTGACTCTGCGCGTGACTTCGCGCAAAATTTATGGCCGTTACGTTTTTTCATGAAATCATGCTCGTACGACTTCCCACGGGCTAATACATCGGGAATGGCCAGTATTTTGATTTTTCGATATGGTGCACGAAAAACCGATCGAAACTCGACTCAGCACGCGACTTCGCGCAAAGTTTATGTCCGTCGTATTTTTTCATGAAACCGTGCTTGTACGACTTCCCGTGGGCTAATAAGACGGGAATGGCCAGTATTTTGAATTTCCGGGACTGTGCACGAAAAACCAATCGAAACTCGACTCTGCGCAAAGTTTATGACCATCGTGTTTTTTCGTGAAACCATACTCGTACAACTTACCATGGGCTAATAAGTCGGGAATGGCCAGTATTTCAAATTTCTGAGTCAGTGCACGTAAAACCGATCGAAACTCGACTCCGCGCGCGACTTCACACAAAGTTTATGACCGTCGTTTTTTTTCACGAAACCATGCTCGTATCACTTACCATGGGCTAATACGTTGGGATTGGCCAGTATTTTGAATTTTCGAGACGGTGCACGAAAAACCAATCGAAACTCGACTCTGCTCGCAACTTCGTGAAAGTTTATGACCATTGCGTTTTTTCGTGAAACCATGTTCGTATGACATCCCATGGTCTAATACGTCGGGAATGACCAATATTTTGAATTTTCAAGACAGTGCACGAAAAAACAATTGAAACTCGACTCTGCACGTGACTTCGCGCAAAGTTTATGGCCGTCGCGTTTTTTTGCGAAACCATGCTCGTAGACTTTTTTTGGTAAGTAAAGATAATATATTTTGTAAAAGATTTGTACAAAGAAGCTTTGTCTACACAAGCCATAGACTAAAGCCTGAAGTTTCTTAGTGTAGTCGAGAAGATTGCACCCCACTTAAAGAAAATAGGCACACTTCATCAAACTCATCTCCAAGAGTAGCACAAGGAAGTTAATAAATAATAAGATGCAATAGCTAGACTGTTCTGGACTACTTTTGGATACATAACAAAATATATGCTTTGCCCCATAATACATTACAATCTTTATCATTATTCGAGAGATTATTGACTAATGGAAAAATTGAATCTTGTGAAAATCCCTTTCTCTCTTCTTGTTAGGTGCTCTATATTCAATTCTTGCTCCATACACGATCGTGAGTCCTGAAGAATCTCCATCAGAATTTGAGCTTTGTTCATGTGTGACACTCAAAAATTCTGCCACACCTCTCCTTCCAAATCCACCAAATAGCACATCTGAATATAATTCTTGCTAGTTGTGTAAGAGGCCCATTTCTTGAGAAGCTTTGCAAGCATTTCTAATTCATGATGCAAGTTTGGTCGTGGTAGCCTTTGAAGATCAAATCGCTTCAAGATTTGCTTCCATATCCAAGATGAATAATCACAAGCAAAGCAGAGATGGTCAACACTTTCTTCCTTTTGCATACACAAAGAGCATCGATTTACAATATAAATACCTCTTCGCTGCATATTGTCCATCGTAGGAAGTTTACCGAGAAGGGCCTGCCATGTACATAAGGAATGTCGCTGTGAGCATGGACTATCCCATGTCCAACTACTTGGGATCCACTTGTTGTTTCGTCATCTAATTTGGTTACATGCAGGTGTAGCACTAAATTTACCATTATCATGAAGCCAAATAAGCATATCTGAAGAGTTGTTCTTGATTGGAAATAGCCCTAATAGTCGGCCAAAGTAATAACATGTCAGGGGAGGTAGGGTTGGGAAGAACCATGTACCATTGTCAATGAATTCAGAAACCTTCCAGTCTTTGGGAGCCCCCAGATCCTGTCGTACTCTATCACTAAATATCTGAAATATACTTTTTCCATTCACCCAAGGATCATACCACATATTAATATTGGTTCCATTAGAGATCACATAAGAAATATTGTTACGTAGCCATCGCCTTGCCTTCAGAATTCCTTTCCAAGCAGCAGAATGAGATGTTTTTGCGGATGCTTCCCTGATTGATTCCTTGGTTAGGTACCTAGCAAAAACTCATTGTGACCATAAGGAAGACTTGATTTGTAAAATATCTCATAATTATTTTACCAGACAAGCTTTATTCCAATCTCTAATATGTCAAATATTCAGCCCCCCTTCATCCTTCGGTTTGCAAATGTTGTCCCAATTCACCATGTGCATTGTCTTACCATCTGTGCCATTCCAAAAGAAGTTCATAAGTAATTTATCAATATCATGGAGAAGCCCGGCAGGTAGAAGGAATGCATGAGACCAATAAATAGAATAAGAGATCAACACAGATCGAATAAGTTCAAGTCATCCAGCTTTAGAAAGAAGCCTATTTTTCCATGAGGAAATTTTGTTCTTAATTTTTTGTAGGATAGGCTGACAGGAGACTTTGTTGATTCCAGTGAATATAAGTGCGAGACCCAAGTAAGGAACCGGTAAATTTCCTTTAGCAACTCCCAAAGTTTGAGCAATATGATCCTTATTTTCAATGCAAGCACCCACATATACATTGCTCTTTGCATGGTTTAGCTTAAGACCAGAAACTATACCAAATTCATTAAGAATATCTGCCATATTAGTCACAGAAACTAGATCATCTCGAAGGAAGATAATTAGGTCATTAGCAAATGTTATGTGAGAGATATAAACATCTTTTTCCCTCTTGTTTTTGAGTGTAGATCCTTAATCAAATCATTAGCAAGTAGGACATTATGATGAATACTCCTCCATTTAAGAAAAGCAGCCTGATTAGGACTAATGACCTTATTCATAACCTTTTGTAGTCTATCTGCCAGCAACTTAGAGATAACCTTATAAATAAAGTTGCACAGTGAAATAGGACGGTAGTTCTCCATTGAATCAGCTCCATCATTTTTAGGCACTAAAGATATAAAAGTGCAATTCATTTCTTTAAGAATATGACCTGAGGAGAAAAAATGTCGACAAGCTTTAATGACATCGTTGCCTACAATAGACCATGCAATTTGATAAAACTCAGCTGGAAATCCGTCTGGACCAGGGTTTTGTGCTTCGGGGACTTAAAAACAACTTTCACAATTTCATCATCTATTATTGGGGCATTAAGATGAGAGAGGGCTTCAGAATCAAGTCGTCTTGTAGGCCCAACATGAATACTATTAGGCTGCTGCTCCTGATTGAGTAAGGAATAAAAAAATTGCTTGGTGTAATTTTTAACCTCATCCAAATCCTCAATGAGATTACCATCTATACCTTTGCATTTTTTTATGCGATTAGTAGCCCTTCTGGTAGCAATAGCAGCATAGAAAAACTTCGTATTAGAATACCCTAGAGTAAGCCAATGCTGTTGTGACTTCTGTTTCAAAAAGCATTCCTCCTGCTTCAAAGCTTGCATAAAGTTATTTCTAGCAGCATCCTCTTTGTATATAAGATTCGCATCCAGAGGTTAAAGATTTAGCTCGCTTTGCACTGCCATAAGTTCTTTCTTGCATAACTGAACCCTGTTGGTGATATTTCCAAATGTAGTTGAATTCCACTCCTTAAGTGCTGCTTTGCATGCTTTTAGTTTTTGACATAGGATGTAAGGGGGAGAACTAAACACATTAATATCCTAGGCTGACTTAATAACTTCGAGGAAATGCTCGTACGACTTCCCATGGGATAATACGTCATGAATGGCCCGTATTTAGAATTTCCGAGACGGTGCACGAAAAACCGTTCAAAACTCGACTCAGCGCGCGACCTTGCGCAAAGTTTATGACCGTCGTATTTTTTTCGTGAAACTGTGCTTGTACCACTTCGCGCAAGGTTTATGACCATTGTATTTTTTCGTGAAACTTTGCTTGTATGACTTCCCATGGGCTAATAAGACGGGAATGACCAGTATTTTGAATTTCCGAGACGGTGCACGAAAAACCGATCGAAACTTGACTCAGCGCAATGTTTATGATCGTCACATTTTTTCAGGAAACCATGCTCGTACGATTTACCATGGGCTAATACGTCAAGAATGCCAGTATTTTGAATTTTTGAGACGGTGCACGTAAAACCAATTGAAACTCGACTCTGCACTCGACTTTGCGTAAAGTTTATGAACGTCGCATTTTTCGCAAACCCATTGTCGTATTACTAACCTTGGGCTAAAACATTGGGATTGGCCAGTATTTTGAATTTCTAAGATGGTGCATGAAAAACCGATCGAAACTTGACTCTGCTCCCAACTTCGTGAATGTTTATGACCATTTCGTTTTTTCGTGAAACCATGTTAGTATGAAGTCCCATGGTCTAATACATCGGGAATGGCCAATATTTTGAATTTCCAAGACAGTGCACGAAAAATCGATTGAAACTTGACTCTGCGCGTGACTTCGCGCAAAGTTTATGGCCGTCACATTTTTTCATGAAACCATGCTCGTACGACTTCCCACGGGCTAATACGTCGGGAATGGCCAGTATTCTGAATTTTCAAGATGGTGCACGAAAAACCGATCGAAACTCGACTCAGCACGCGACTTCGAGCAAAGTTTATGTCCGTCATATTTTTTCGTGAAACCATGCTCGTACGAATTCCCACGGGCTAATACGTTGGGAATGGCCAGTATTTTGAATTTCCGAGACGGTGCACCTAAAACCGATCGAAATTTGACTCTGCGCGAGACTTCGCACAAAGTTTATGACCGTCGCATTTTTTCGCGAAACCATGCTCGAATCACTTACCATGGGCTAATACGTTGGGATCAGCCAGTATTTTGAATTTCCGAGTCGGTGCACGAAAAATCGATCGAAACTCGACTCTGCTCGTAAATTCACGAAAGTTTATGACCATTGCGTTTTTTCGTGAAACAATGTTCGTATGACTTCCCATGGTCTGAGACGTCGGGAATGGCCAATATTTTGAATTTCCAAGACAGTGCACGAAAAACCGATTGAAACTCGACTCTACGCGTGACTTCGTGCAAAGATAATGCTGCCGTGTTTTTTCGTGAAACCTTGCTCGTACGACTTCGCATGGGCTAATACGTTGGGAATGGCCCGTATTTTGAATTTTCGAGATGGCGCACGAAAAACCGATCGAAACTCGACTCTGTGTGCTACTTCGCGCAAATTTTATAACCATCGTGTTTTTTAGTGAAATCGTATTCATACAACTTCTGATGTGCTAATACATCGAGAATGGCCAGTATTTTAAATTTCTGAGACGGTGCATAAAAAACTGATCGAAACTCGACTCTGCGCACGGCATCGTGCAAAGTTTTTGGCCGTCATGTTTTTTCGTGAAACCATGCTCGTACGACTTCCCACGTGCTAATACGTCGGGAATGGCCAGTATTTTGAATTTTCGAGCTGGTGCACGAAAAACCGATCGAAACTCGACTCAGCACGCGACTTCGAGCAAAGTTTATGACCATCATATTTTTTCGTGAAACCATGCTCGTACGACTTCCCACGGGCTAATACGTTGTGAATGGCCAGTATTTTGAATTTATGAGACGGTGCACCTAAAATCGTCTCGAAACTCGAGCGCGTGACTTCGCACAGAGTTTATGACCGTCGCATTTTTTCGTGAAACCATGCTCGTATCACTTACCATGGGCTAATACGTTGGGATCAGCCAGTATTTTGAATTTCCGAGTCGGTGCACGAAAAACCGATCGAAACTCGACTCTGCTCGCAACTTCACGAAAGTTTATGACCATTGCATTTTTTCATGAAACCATGATAGAATGACTTCCCATGGTCTAATACATCGGGAATGGCCAATATTTTGAATTTCCAAGATAGTGCACGAAAAACCGATTGAAACTTGACTCTGTGCGTGACTTCGAGCAAAGTTTATGGTCGTCACGTTTTTTCGTGAAACCATGCTCGTACGACTTCCCACGAGCTAATACAACGGGAATGGCGGGTATTTTGAATTTTCGAGATGGTGCACGAAAAATCGATCGAAACTCGACTCAGCACGCGACTTTGAGCAAAGTTTATTACCGTCGTATTTTTTCGTGAAACCATGCTCGTACGACTTCCCACGGGCTAATACGTTGGGAATGGCCAGTATTTTGAATTTTCGAGACGGTGCACCTAAAACCGATCGAAACCCGACTCTGCGCGCTACTTCGCACAAAGTTCATGACCGTCGCATTTTTTCATGAAACCATGCTCGTATCTCTTACCATGGCTAATACATTGGGATCAGCCAGTATTTTGAATTTCCGAGTCGGTGCATGAAAAACCGATCGAAACTCGACTCTGCTCGCAACTTCACGAAAGTTTATGACCATTGCGTTTTTTCGTGAAACAATGTTCGTATGACTTCCCAAGGTCTAAGACGTCGGGAATGGCCAATATTTTGAATTTCCAAGACAGTGCACGAGAAATCGATTGAAACTCGACTCTACGTGTGAATTCACGTAAAGTTAATGCCGTCGTGTTTTTCGTGAAACCTTGCTCGTACGACTTCCCATGGGCTAATACGTCGGGAATGACCCGTATTTTGAATTTCTGAGACGGTGCACGAAAAACCAATCGAAACACGACTCTGCGTGCTACTTCACGCAAATTTTATGACCAATGTGTTTTTTCGTGAAATCGTATTCATACAACTTCCGATGTGCTAATACGTCGAGAATGCCCAATATTTTGAATTTTCGAGATGGTGCACAAAAAACCGATCGAAACTCGACTCTGCGTACGACATCGTGCAAAGTTTTTGGCTGTCATGTTTTTTCGTGAAACCATGCTCGTATGACTTACCATGGGCTAATACATCGGGAATGGCCAGTATTTTCAATTTCTGAGTCGGTACATGAAAAACCGATCGAACTCGACTGCGCGCGACTTCACGCAAAGTTTATGACCATCGCGTTTTTTCGTGAAACCGTGCTCGTATGACTTCCCAAGGGCTAATACGTCGGGAATACCCAGTATTTTGCATTTCCGAGACAGTGCTCAAAAAACCGATCGAAATTTGACTCTACGCACGACTTCTGGCAAATATGACCGTTGACTTTTTTTTGTGAAATCGTAATCGTACGACTTCCCATGGGCAAATACGCCGGGAATGGCCAGTATTTTGAATTTCCAAGACGGTGAACCTAAAACCGTCTCGAAACTTGACTCTGCGCGCGACTTTGCACAAAGTTTATGACCGTCGCATTTTTTCGTGAAACCATGCTCGTATCACTTACCATGGGCTAATACGTTGGGATCAGCCAGTATTTTGAATTTCCGAGTCGGTGCATGAAAAATCGATCGAAACTCGACTCTGCTCGCAACTTCGTGAAAGTTTATGACCATTGCGTTTTTTCGTGAAACCATGATAGTATGACTTCCCATGGTCTAATACATCAGGAATGGCCAATATTTTGAATTTCCAAGACAGTGCACGAAAAACCGATTGAAACATGACTCTACGAGTGACTTCGCGCAAAGTTTATGGCTGTCACGTTTTTTCGTGAAACCATGCTCGTACGACTTCCCGTGGGCTAATACGTCGGGAATGGCCACTATTTTGAATTTTTGAGATGGTGCACGAAAAACCGATCGTAGCTCGACTCAGCATGCGACTTCGAGCAAAGTTTATGACCGTCGTATTTTATCGTGAAACCATGCTCGTACGACTTCCCACAGGCTAATACGTTGGGAATGGCCAGTATTTTGAATTTCCGAGATGGTGCACCTAAAACCGATCGATACTCGACTCTGCGCGCGACTTCGCACAAAGTTTATGACCGTCGCATTTTTTCGTGAAACCATGCTCGTATCACTTACCATGGGCTAATACGTTGGGATCAGCCAGTATTTTGAATTTCCGAGTCGGTGCACGAAAAACCGATCGAAACTCGACTCTGCTCGTAACTTCGCGAAAGTTTATGATCATTGCATTTTTTCGTGAAACAATGTTCGTATGACTTCCCATGGTCTAAGACGTCGGGAATGGCCAATATTTTGAATTTCCAAGACAGTGCATGAAAAACCGATTGAAACTCGACTCTACGCGTGACTTCGCGTAAAGTTAATGTCGTCGTGTTGTTTCGCGAAACCTTGCTCGTACGACATCCCATGGGCTAATACGTCGGGAATGACCGGTATTTTAAATTTTCGATATGGTGCACGAAAAACCGATCGAAACTCGACTCTGCGTGCTACTTCGCACAAATTTTATGACCATCGTGTTTTTTCGTGAAATCGTCTTCATACAACTTTCGATGTGCGAAAACGTCGAGAATGGCCAATATTTTGAATTTCCGAGACGGTGCACAAAAAACCGATCGAAACTCGACTCTGCGCACGACATCGTGCAAAGTTTTTGGCCGTCGTATTTTTTTGTGAAACCATGCTCGTACGACTTACCATGGGCTAATACATCGGGAATGGCCAGTATTTTGAATTTTTGAGATGGTGCATGAAAAACCGATCGAAACTCGACTGTGCGCGACTTCACGCAAAGTTTATGACCATCGTATTTTTTCGTGAAACCATGCTCGTACGACTTCCCATGGGCTAATATGTCGGGAATGCCCAGTATTTTGTATTTCCCAGACAGTGCTCAAAAAACCGTTCGAAACTCGACTCTGCGCACGACTTCCGACAAATATGACCGTTGACTTTTTTTGCGAAATCGTGCTCGTACGACTTCCCATGGGCTAATACGTCGGGAATGGCCACTATTTTGAATTTCCGAGACGATGCATGAAAAACCGATAAAAACTCGCGTAAAGTTTATGACCATCGTATTTTTTCGTGAAACCGTGCTTGTACGACTTCCCGTGGGCTAATAAGACGGGCATGACCAGTATTTTGAATTTTTGAGACGGTGCACGAAAAATCGATCGAAAGTCGACTCTGCGTAAAGTTTATGACCTTCTCGTGTTGTTCGTGAAACCATGCTCGTACGACTTCCCATGTGCTAATACGTCGGTAATGGTTAGTATTTTAAATTTTTGAGAAGGTGCACGTAAAACTGATCGAAACTCGACTCTGCACAAAGTTTATGACCATCGCGTTTTGTCTGTGAAACCATGCTCGTATGACCTACCATGGGTTAATACGTTGGGATTGGCCAGTATTTTGTATTTTCGAGACAGTGCTCGAAAAATCGATCGAAACTCGACTCTGCGCACGACTTCCGGCAAATATATGACTGTTGACTTTTTTTACAAAATTGTGCTCGTACGACTTCCCATGGGCTAATACGTCAGGAATGGCCAGTATTTTGATTTTTCGAGACGGTGCATGAAAAATCGATCAAAACTCGTGCAAAGTTTATTTATGACCGTCTTATTTTTTCACGAAACCGTGCTTGTACGACATCCCGTGGGCTAATAAGACGGGAATGACCAGTTTTTTGAATTTTTGAGACGGTGCACGAAAAATCGACCGAAACTCGACTCTGCACAAAGTTTATGACCATCGTGTTTTTTCGTGAAACCATGTTCGTACGACTTCCCATGATCTAATACGTCGGGAATGACCAATATTTTGAATTTCCAAAACAGTGCACGAAAAACCGATTGAAACTCGACTCTACGCGTGACTTCGCGCAAAGTTTATGGCCGTCGCATTTTTTTGCGAAATCATGCTTGTACGACTTCCCATGGGCTAATACATCGGGAATGGCTAATATTTTGAATTTCCAAAATGGTATACGAAAAATTGATCGAAACATGACTCTGCGCGCACCTCCACGCAAAGTTTAGAACCGTCGCATTTTTTCGTGAAACCATGCTCTTACAACTCACCATTGGCTAATATGTCGGGAATAGCTAGTATTTTGAATTTCCAATACGGTGCACGAAAAACCAATCGAAACTCGACTCTGCGTGCAACTTCGTGCAAATTTTATGACCGTCGTGTTTTTTTGTGAAACCGTATTCGTACAACTTCCCATGGCTAATACGTTGGGAATGGCCAGTATTTTGAATTTCTAAGACGGCCACGAAAAATCGATCGAAGCTCGACTCTACGCGCGACTTCGCGCAAAGTTTATGGCCGTCGTATTTTTCGTGAAACCATGCTCGTACGACTTACCATGGGCTAATAGATCGGGAATGGCCAGTATTTTCAATTTCTAAGACGGTGAATGAAAAACCGATCGAAACTCGACTATGCACTCGACTTCGTGCAAAGTTTATGACCGTCGCGTTTTTTCATGACACCGTGCTCGTACGACTTCCCTTGGGTAATACGTCGGGAATGGCCAGTATTTTGAATTTCCGAGACAGTACACGAAAAATCGATCGAAATTTGACTCTGCGCACTACTTCACGGAGATATATGACCATTGAGTTTTTTTGCAAAATCGTGCTTGTACGACTTCCCATGGGCTAATACATCGGGAATGGCCCGTATTTTGAATTTCCAAGACGGTGCATTAAAAACCGATCGAATGTCGACTCTGCGTAAAGTTTATGACCGTCACGTTTTGTTCGTGAAACCATGCTCGTACGACTTTCCATTTGCTAATACGTCGGTAATGGCTAGTATTTTGAATTTTTGAGACGGTGCACGTAAAACCGATAGAAACTCGACTCTGTGCAAAGTTTATGACCGTCGCGTTTTGTTCATGAAACCATGCTCGTATGACTTACCATGGGCTAATACGTTGGGATTGGCCTGTATTTTGTATTTCCGAGACAGTGCTCGAAAAACCGATCGAAACTTGACTCTGCGCACGACATCCGGCAAATATATGACCGTTGACTTTTTTTTGGCAAAATCGTGCTCACACGATTTCCCATGGGCTAATACGTCGGGAATGGCCAGTATTTTGAATTTCCGAGACGGTGCACGAAAAATCGATAAAAACTCGCGCAAAGTTTATGACCGTCGTATTTTTTCACGAAACCGTGCTTGTACGACATCCCGTGGGATAATAAGACGGGAATGACCAGTATTATGAATTTTTGAGAGTGCACGAAAAACCGATCGAAACTCGACTCTGCGCAAAGTTTATGACCATCGTGTTTTTTCGTGAAACCATACTCGTACGACTTACCATGGGCTAATACGTCGGGAATGGCCAGTATTTTGAATTTCCGAGACGGTGCACGTAAAATCGATCGAAACACGACTCTGGGTGCGACTTCGCGTAAAGTTTATGACCGTCGCATTTTTCGCAAAACCATGCTCGTATGACTTACAATGGGCTAATACATTGGGATTGGCCAGTATTTTGAATTTCTAAGACGGTGCACGAAAAATCGAACGAAACTCGACTCTGCTCGCAACTTCGTGAAGGTTTATGACCATTGCGTTTTTTCGTGAAACCATGTTAGTATGACTTCCCATGGTCTAATACGTCGGGAATGGCCAATATTTTGAATTTCCAAGATAGTGTACGAAAAACCGATTGAAACTTGACTCTGCGCGTGACTTCGCGCAAAGTTTATGGCCGTTACGTTTTTTCGTGAAACCATGCTCGTACGACTTCCCACGGGCTAATACGTCGGGAATGGCCAGTATTTTGATTTTCGAGACGGTGCACGAAAAACCGATCGAAACTTAACTCAGCATGCTACTTCACGGAAAGTTTATGACCGTCATATTTTTTCGTTAAACCTTGCTTGTACGACTTCCCGTGGGCTAATAAGACGGGAATGACCAGTATTTTGAATTTCTGGGACTGTGCATGAAAAACCGATCGAAACTCGACTCTGCGTAAAGTTGATGACCATCGTGTTTTTTCGTGAAACCATACTCGTACAACTTACCATGGGCTAATACGTCGGGAATGGCCAGTATTTCGAATTTCCGAGACGGTGCACGTAAAATCGATCGAAACTCGACTCTGCGCGCGACTTCGCACAAAGTTTATGACCATCGCGTTTTTTCGCGAAACCATGCTCGTATCACTTACCATGGGCTAATACAATGGGATTGGCCAGTATTTTGAATTTCTGAGACAGAGCACGAAAAACCGATCGAAACTCGACTTTGCTCGCAACTTCGCGAAAGTTTATGACCATTGCGTTTTTTCGTGAAACCATGTTCGTATGACTTCCCATGGTCTAATACGTCGGGAATGGCCAATATTTTAAATTTTCAAGACAGTGCATGAAAAACCGATCGTACGACTTTGTATTTCCGAGACAGTGCTTGAAAAATCGATCGAAACTAGACTCTGCGCACGACTTCCGGCAAATATATGACCATTGACTTTTTTTTGCGAAATCGTGCGCATACGATTTCCCATGGGCTAATACGTCGGGAATGGCCAGTATTTTGAATTTCCGAGACGGTGCACGAAAAACCGATAAAAACTCGCGCAAAGTTTTTCACTGTCGAATTTTTTCACGGAACCGTGCTTGTACAACGTCCCGTGGGCTAATAAGACGGGAATGACCAGTATTTTGAATTTTTGAGAGTGCACGAAAAACCGATCGAAACTCGACTCTACGCAAAGTATATGACCATCGTGTTTTTTCGTGAAACCATACTCGTACGACTTACCATGGGCTAATACGTCGGGAATGGCCAGTATTTTGAATTTTCGAGACGGTGCACGTAAAATCGATCGAAACTCGACTCCGTGCGTGACTTCGCACAAAGTTTATGACCGTCGCATTTTTTCACGAAACCATGTTCGTATGACTTCCCATGGTCTAATACGTCAGGAATGGCCAATATTTTGAATTTCCAAGACAGTGCACGAAAAACCGATTGAAACTCGACTCTGCGCGTGACTTTACGGAAAGTTTATGGCCGTCGCGTTTTTTCACAAAACCATGCTCGTACGACTTCCCATGAGCTAATACGTCGGGAATGGCCCGTATTTTGAATTTCTGAGACGGTGCACGAAAAATCGATCGAAACACGACTCAGCGCGCGACTTCACGTAAAGTTTAAGACTATCATATTTTTTCCTGAAATCGTGCTTGTACGACTTCCCATGGGCTAATACGACGGGAATGACCAGTATTTTGAATTCTCGACATGGTGCATGAAAAATCGATCGAAACTTGACTCGGCGTAAAGTTTATGATCGTCACGTTTTTTCAGGAAACCATGCTCGTACGACTTACCATGGGCTAATACGTCGAGAATGGCCAGTATTTTGAATTTCGGAGATGGTGCACATAAAATCAATCGAAACTCGACTCTGCGCGCGACTTCGCGTAAAGTTTATGACCGTCGCATTTTTCACAAAACCATGCTCGTATGACTTACCATGGGCTAATACATTGGGATTGGCTAGTATTTTGAATTTCTAAGACGGTGCACGAAAAATCGAACGAAACTCGACTCTACTCGCAACTTCGCGAAGGTTTATGACCGTTGCGTTTTTTCATGAAACCATGTTAGTATGACTTCCCATGGTCTAATACGTCGGGAATGGCCAATATTTTGAATTTCCAAGACAGTGCACGAAAAATCGATTGAAACTTGACTCTGCGTGTGACTTCACGCAAAGTTTATGGCCGTTACATTTTTTCGTGAAACCATGCTCGTACGACTTCCCATGGGCTAATACGTCGGGAATGGCCAGTATTTTGATTTTTCAAGACGGTGCACGAAAAACCGATCGAAACTCGACTCAGCACGCGACTTCGCGCAAAGTTTATGACCATCGTATTTTTTCGTTAAACCGTGCTTGTACGACTTCCCGTGGGCTAATAAGATGGGAATGACCAGTATTTTGAATTTTTGGGACTGTGCACGAAAAATCGATCGAAACTCGACTCTGCACAAAGTTTATGACCATCGTGTGTTTTCGTGAAACTATACTCGTACAACTTACCATGGGTTAATACGTCGGTAATGGCCAGTATTTCGAATTTCCGAGACGGTGCATGTAAAACTGATCGAAACTCGACTCTGCGCGCGACTTCGCACAAAGTTTATGACCGTCGCGTTTTTTTGCGAAACCATGCTCGTATCACTTACCACGGGCTAATACATTGGGATTGGCCAGTATTTTGAATTTCCGAGACGGTGCATGAAAAACCGATAAAAACTCGCGCAAAGTTTTTCACCGTCGAATTTTTTCACGAAACCGTGCTTGTACGACGTCCCGTGGGCTAATAAGACGGGAATGACCAGTATTTTGAATTTTCGAGAGTGCACGAAAAACCGATCGAAACACGACTCTACGCAAAGTTTATGACCATCGTGTTTTTTCGTGAAACCATACTCGTACGACTTACCATGGGCTAACACGTCGGGAATGGCCAGTATTTTTAATTTTCGAGACGGTGCACGTAAAACCGATCGAAACTCGACTCCATGCGTGACTTCGCACAAAGTTTATGACCGTCGCGTTTTTTCATGGTCTAATACGTCAGGAATGGCCAATATTTTGAATTTCCAAGACAGTGCACGAAAAACCGATTGAAACTCGACTCTGCGCGTGACTTTGCGCAAAGTTTATGGCTGTCGTGTTTTTTCACAAAACCATGCTCGTACGACTTCCCATGAGCTAATACGTCGGGAATGGCCCGTATTTTGAATTTCCGAGACGGTGCACGAAAAAACCGATCGAAACACAACTCAGCGCGCGACTTCGCGTAAAGTTTAAGACTATCGTATTTTTTCCTGAAATCGTGCTTGTACGACTTCCCATGGGCTAATACGATGGGAATGACCAGTATTTTGAATTTTCGAGATGGTGCGTGAAAAATCGATCGAAACTTGACTCGGCGTAAAGTTTATGATCGTCACATTTTTTCAGGAAACCATGCTCGTACGACTTACCATGGGCTAATACGTCGAGAATGACCAGTATTTTGAATTTCGGAGACGGTGCACGTAAAATCAATCGAAACTCGACTATGCGTGCGACTTCGCGTAAAGTTTATGACCGTCGCATTTTTCACAAAACCATGCTCGTATGACTTACCATGGGCTAATACATTGGGATTGACCAGTATTTTGAATTTCTAAGACGGTGCACGAAAAATAGAACGAAACTCGACTCTGCTCGCAACTTCGCGAAAGTTTATGACCGTTGCATTTTTTCGTGAAACCATGTTAGTATGACTTCCCATGGTCTAATACGTCGGGAATGGCCAATATTTTGAATTTCCAAGACAGTGCATGAAAAATCGATTGAAACTTGACTCTGCGTGTGACTTCACGCAAAGTTTATGGCCGTTACATTTTTTCGTGAAACCATGCTCGTACGACTTCCCATGGGCTAATACGTCGGGAATGGCCAATATTTTGATTTTTCGAGACGGTGCACGAAAAACCGATCGAAACTCGACTCAGCACGCGACTTCGCGCAAAGTTTATGACCGTCGTATTTTTTCGTGAAACCGTGCTTGTACGACTTCCCGTGGGCTAATAAGACGGGAATGACCAGTATTTTGAATTTTTGGGACTATGCACGAAAAACTGATCGAAACTCGACTCCGCACAAAGTTTATGACCAACGTGTTTTTTCGTTAAACCATACTCGTACAACTTACCATGGGTTAATACGTCGGTAATGGCCAGTATTTCGAATTTCCGAGATGGTGCATGTAAAACTGATCGAAACTTGACTCTGTGCGCGACTTCGCACAAAGTTAATGACCGTCGCATTTTTTCGGGAAACCATGCTCGTATCACTTACCATGGGCTAATACGTTGGGATTGGCCAGTATTTGAATTTCCGAGATGGTGCACGAAAAACCGATCGAAACTCGACTCTGCTCGCAACTTCACGAAAGTTTATGACCATTGCGTTTTTTCGTGAAACTATGTTCGTATGACTTCCCATGGTCTAATACGTCGGGAATGGCCAATATTTTGAATTTTCATGGCAGTGCACGAAAAAATGATTGAAACTCGACTCTGCGCGTGACTTCGCGCAAAGTTTATGGCCGTCGCATTTTTTCGTGAAACCATGCTCGTACGACTTCCCATGGGATAATACGTCATGAATGGCCCGTATTTAGAATTTCTGAGACGGTGCTCGAAAAACCATTCGAAACTCGACTCAGCGCGCGACCTCGCGCAAAGTTTATGACCATCGTATTTTTTTCGTTAAATTGTGCTTGTACGACTTCGCGCAAAGTTTATGACAATTGTATTTTTTCATGAAACCGTGCTTGTACGACTTCCCATGGGCTAATAAGATGGGAATGACCAGTATTTTGAATTTTCGAGACGGTGCACGAAAAACCGATCGAAACTTGACTCTGTGCAATGTTTATGATCGTCACGTTTTTTCAGGAAACCATGCTAGTACGACTTACCGTGGACTAATACATCGAGAATGGCCAGTATTTTGAATTTCCGAGACGGTGCACGTAAAACCGATCGAAACTCGACTCTACGCGCGACTTCGCGTAAAGTTTATGACCGTCGCATTTTTCGCAAAACCATGCTCGTATTACTTACCTTGGGCTAAAACATTGGGATTGGCCAGTATTTTGAATTTCTAAGACAGTGCACGAAAAACGATCGAAACTCGACTCTGCTCGCAACTTCGCGAAAGTTTATGACCATTGCGTTTTTTCATGTAACCATGTTAGTATGACTTCCCATGGTCTAATACATCGGGAATGGCCAATATTTTGAATTTCTAAGACAGTGCACGAAAAACCGATTGAAACTTTACTCTGCGCGTGACTTCGTGCAAATTTTATGGCCGTCACGTTTTTTCGTGAAACCATGCTCGTACGACTTCCCACGGGCTAATATGTCGGGAATGGCCAGTATTTTGAATTTTCGAGATGGTGCACGAAAAACCGATCGAAACTCGACTCGGCACGCGACTTCGAGCAAAGTTTATGACCGTCGTATTTTTCCGTGAAACCATGTTCGTACGACTTCCCATGGGCTAATACGTTGGGAATGGCCAGTATTTTGAATTTCTGAGACGGTGCACCTAAAACCGATCGAAACTCGACTCTGCGCGCGAATTTGCACAAAGTTTGTGATCGTCGCATTTTTTCGCGAAACCATGCTCGTATCACTTACCATGGGCTAATACGTTGGGATCAGCCAGTATTTTGAATTTCTAAATCGGTACACGAAAAACCAATAGACACTCGACTCTGCTCGTAACTTCGTGAAAGTTTATGACCATTGCGTTTTTTCGTGAAACCATATTCGTATGACTTCCCATGGTCTAATACGTCGGGAATGGCCAATATTTTAAATTTTCAAGACAGTGCATGAAAAACCGATCGTACGACTTTGTATTTCCGAGACGGTGCTCGAAAAATCGATCGAAACTTGACTCTACGCACGACTTCCGGCAAATATATGACCATTGACTTTTTTTTGCGAAATCGTGCGCATACGATTTCCCATGGGCTAATACGTCGGGAATGGCCAGTATTTTGAATTTCCGAGACGGTGCATGAAAAACCGATAAAAACTCGCGCAAAGTTTTTCACCGTCGAATTTTTTCACGAAACCGTGCTTGTACGACGTCCCGTGGGCTAATAAGACGGGAATGACCAGTATTTTGAATTTTCGAGAGTGCACGAAAAACCGATCGAAACACGACTCTACGCAAAGTTTATGACCATCGTGTTTTTTCGTGAAACCATACTCGTACGACTTACCATGGGCTAACACGTCGGGAATGGCCAGTATTTTTAATTTTCGAGACGGTGCACGTAAAACCGATCGAAACTCGACTCCATGCGTGACTTCGCACAAAGTTTATGACCGTTGCGTTTTTTCATGGTCTAATACGTCAGGAATGGCCAATATTTTGAATTTCCAAGACAGTGCACGAAAAACCGATTGAAACTCGACTCTGCGCGTGACTTTGCGCAAAGTTTATGGCTGTCGTGTTTTTTCACAAAACCATGCTCGTACGACTTCCCATGAGCTAATACGTCAGGAATGGCCCGTATTTTGAATTTCCGAGACGGTGCACGAAAAACCGATCGAAAAACAACTCAGCGCGCGACTTCGCGAAAAGTTTAAGACTATCGTATTTTTTCCTGAAATCGTGCTTGTACGACTTCCCATGGGCTAATACGACGGGAATGACCAGTATTTTGAATTTTCGAGATGGTGCGTGAAAAATCGATCGAAACTTGACTCGGCGTAAAGTTTATGATCGTCACATTTTTTCTGGAAACCATGCTCGTACGACTTACCATGGGCTAATACGTCGAGAATGACCAGTATTTTGAATTTCGGAGACGGTGCACGTAAAATCAATCGAAACTCGACTATGCGTGCGATTTCGCGTAAAGTTTATGACCGTCGCATTTTTCACAAAACCATGCTCGTATGACTTACCATGGGCTAATACATTGGGATTGACCAGTATTTTGAATTTCTAAGACGGTGCACGAAAAATAGAACGAAACTCGACTCTGCTCGCAACTTCGCGAAAGTTTATGACCGTTGCATTTTTTCGTGAAACCATGTTAGTATGACTTCCCATGGTCTAATACGTCGGGAATGGCCAATATTTTGAATTTCCAAGACAGTGCATGAAAAATCGATTGAAACTTGACTCTGCGTGTGACTTCACGCAAAGTTTATGGCCGTTACATTTTTTCGTGAAACCATGCTCGTACGACTTCCCATGGGCTAATACGTCGGGAATGGCCAATATTTTGATTTTTCGAGACGGTGCACGAAAAACCGATCGAAACTCGACTCAGCACGCGACTTCGCGCAAAGTTTATGACCGTCGTATTTTTTCGTGAAACCGTGCTTGTACGACTTCCCGTGGGCTAATAAGACGGGAATGACCAGTATTTTGAATTTTTGGGACTATGCACGAAAAACTGATCGAAACTCGACTCCGCACAAAGTTTATGACCAACGTGTTTTTTCGTTAAACCATACTCGTACAACTTACCATGGGTTAATACGTCGGTAATGGCCAGTATTTCAAATTTCCGAGATGGTGCATGTAAAACTGATCGAAACTCGACTCTGTGCGCGACTTCGCACAAAGTTAATGACCGTCGCGTTTTTTCGCGAAACCATGCTCGTATCACTTACCATGGGCTAATACGTTGGGATTGGCCAGTATTTGAATTTCCGAGATGGTGCACGAAAAACCGATCGAAACTCGACTCTGCTCGCAACTTCACGAAAGTTTATGACCATTGCGTTTTTTCGTGAAACTATGTTCGTATGACTTCCCATGGTCTAATACGTCGGGAATGGCCAATATTTTGAATTTTCATGGCAGTGCACGAAAAAATGATTGAAACTCGACTCTGCGCGTGACTTCGCGCAAAGTTTATGGCCGTCGCATTTTTTCGTGAAACCATGCTCGTACGACTTCCCATGGGATAATACGTCATGAATGGCCCGTATTTAGAATTTCTGAGACGGTGCTCGAAAAACCATTCGAAACTCGACTCAGCGCGCGACCTCGCGCAAAGTTTATGACCATCGTATTTTTTTCGTTAAATTGTGCTTGTACGACTTCGCGCAAAGTTTATGACAATTGTATTTTTTCATGAAACCGTGCTTGTACGACTTCCCATGGGCTAATAAGATGGGAATGACCAGTATTTTGAATTTTCGAGACGGTGCACGAAAAACCGATCGAAACTTGACTCTGTGCAATGTTTATGATCGTCACGTTTTTTCAGGAAACCATGCTAGTACGACTTACCGTGGACTAATACATCGAGAATGGCCAGTATTTTGAATTTCCGAGACGGTGCACGTAAAACCGATCGAAACTCGACTCTACGCGCGACTTCGCGTAAAGTTTATGACCGTCGCATTTTTCGCAAAACCATGCTCGTATTACTTACCTTGGGCTAAAACATTGGGATTGGCCAGTATTTTGAATTTCTAAGACAGTGCACGAAAAACGATCGAAACTCGACTCTGCTCGCAACTTCGCGAAAGTTTATGACAATTGCGTTTTTTCATGTAACCATGTTAGTATGACTTCCCATGGTCTAATACATCGGGAATGGCCGATATTTTGAATTTCTAAGACAGTGCATGAAAAACCGATTGAAACTTTACTCTGCGCGTGACATCGTGCAAATTTTATGACCGTCACGTTTTTTCGTGAAACCATGCTCGTACGACTTCCCACGGGCAAATATGTCGGGAATGGCCAGTATTTTGAATTTTTGAGATGGTGCACGAAAAACCGATCGAAACTCGACTCAGCACGCGACTTCGAGCAAAGTTTATGACCGTCGTATTTTTCCGTGAAACCATGTTCGTACGACTTCCCATGGGCTAATACGTTGGGAATGGCCAGTATTTTGAATTTCTGAGACGGTGCACCTAAAACCGATCGAAACTCGACTCTGCGCGCGAATTTGCACAAAGTTTGTGATCGTCGTATTTTTTCGCGAAACCATGCTCGTATCACTTACCATGGGCTAATACGTTGGGATCAGCCAGTATTTTGAATTTCTAAATCGATACACGAAAAACCAATAGACACTCGACTCTGCTCGCAACTTCGTGAAAGTTTATGACCATTGCATTTTTTTGTGAAACCATATTCGTATGACTTCCCATGGTCTAATACGTCGGGAATGGCCAATATTTTAAATTTTCAAGACAGTGCATGAAAAACCGATCGTACGACTTTGTATTTCCGAGACAGTGCTCGAAAAATCGATCGAAACTTGACTCTGCGCACGACTTCCGGCAAATATATGACCATTGACTTTTTTTTGCGAAATCGTGCACATACGATTTCCCATGGGCTAATACGTCGGGAATGGCCAGTATTTTGAATTTCCGAGACGGTGCATGAAAAACCGATAAAAACTCGCGCAAAGTTTTTCACCGTCGAATTTTTTCACGAAACCGTGCTTGTACGACGTCCCGTGGGCTAATAAGACGGGAATGACCAATATTTTGAAACTCGACTTACCATGGGCTAATACGTCGAGAATGGCCAGTATTTTGAATTTCGGAGATGGTGCACGTAAAATCAATCGAAACTCGACTCTGCGCGCGACTTCGCGTAAAGTTTATGACCGTCGCATTTTTCACAAAACCATGCTCGTATGACTTACCATGGGCTAATACATTGGGATTGGCTAGTATTTTGAATTTCTAAGACGGTGCACGAAAAATCGAACGAAACTCGACTCTACTCGCAACTTCGCGAAGGTTTATGACCGTTGCGTTTTTTCATGAAACCATGTTAGTATGACTTCCCATGGTCTAATACGTCGGGAATGGCCAATATTTTGAATTTCCAAGACAGTGCACGAAAAATCGATTGAAACTTGACTCTGCGTGTGACTTCACGCAAAGTTTATGGCCGTTACATTTTTTCGTGAAACCATGCTCGTACGACTTCCCATGGGCTAATACGTCGGGAATGACCAGTATTTTGATTTTTCAAGATGGTGCACGAAAAACCGATCGAAACTCGACTCAGCACGCGACTTCGCGCAAAGTTTATGACCATCGTATTTTTTCGTTAAACCGTGCTTGTACGACTTCCCGTGGGCTAATAAGACGGGAATGACCAGTATTTTGAATTTTTGGGACTGTGCACGAAAAATCGATCGAAACTCGACTCTGCACAAAGTTTATGACCATCGTGTGTTTTCGTGAAACTATACTCGTACAACTTACCATGGGTTAATACGTCGGTAATGGCCAGTATTTCAAATTTCCGAGACGGTGCATGTAAAACTGATCGAAACTCGACTCTGCGCGCGACTTCGCACAAAGTTTATGACCGTCGCATTTTTTTGCGAAACCATGCTCGTATCACTTACCATGGGCTAATACATTGGGATTGGCCAGTATTTGAATTTCCGAGATGGTGCACGAAAAACCGATCGAAACTCGACTCGGCACGCGACTTCGAGCAAAGTTTATGACCGTCGTATTTTTCCGTGAAACCATGTTCGTACGACTTCCCATGGGCTAATACGTTGGGAATGGCCAGTATTTTGAATTTCTGAGACGGTGCACCTAAAACCGATCGAAACTCGACTCTGCGCGCGAATTTGCACAAAGTTTGTGATCGTCGCATTTTTTCGCGAAACCATGCTCGTATCACTTACCATGGGCTAATACGTTGGGATCAGCCAGTATTTTGAATTTCTAAATCGGTACACGAAAAACCAATAGACACTCGACTCTGCTCGTAACTTCGTGAAAGTTTATGACCATTGCGTTTTTTCGTGAAACCATATTCGTATGACTTCCCATGGTCTAATACGTCGGGAATGGCCAATATTTTAAATTTTCAAGACAGTGCATGAAAAACCGATCGTACGACTTTGTATTTCCGAGACGGTGCTCGAAAAATCGATCGAAACTTGACTCTACGCACGACTTCCGGCAAATATATGACCATTGACTTTTTTTTGCGAAATCGTGCGCATACGATTTCCCATGGGCTAATACGTCGGGAATGGCCAGTATTTTGAATTTCCGAGACGGTGCATGAAAAACCGATAAAAACTCGCGCAAAGTTTTTCACCGTCGAATTTTTTCACGAAACCGTGCTTGTACGACGTCCCGTGGGCTAATAAGACGGGAATGACCAGTATTTTGAATTTTCGAGAGTGCACGAAAAACCGATCGAAACACGACTCTACGCAAAGTTTATGACCATCGTGTTTTTTCGTGAAACCATACTCGTACGACTTACCATGGGCTAACACGTCGGGAATGGCCAGTATTTTTAATTTTCGAGACGGTGCACGTAAAACCGATCGAAACTCGACTCCATGCGTGACTTCGCACAAAGTTTATGACCGTCGCGTTTTTTCATGGTCAAATACGTCAGGAATGGCCAATATTTTGAATTTCCAAGACAGTGCACGAAAAACCGATTGAAACTCGACTCTGCGCGTGACTTTGCGCAAAGTTTATGGCTGTCGTGTTTTTTCACAAAACCATGCTCGTACGACTTCCCATGAGCTAATACGTCGGGAATGGCCCGTATTTTGAATTTCCGAGACGGTGGACGAAAAACCGATCGAAACACAACTCAGCGCGCGACTTCGCGTAAAGTTTAAGACTATCGTATTTTTTCCTGAAATCGTGCTTGTACGACTTCCCATGGGCTAATACGACGGGAATGACCAGTATTTTGAATTTTCGAGATGGTGCGTGAAAAATCGATCGAAACTTGACTCGGCGTAAAGTTTATGATCGTCACATTTTTTCAGGAAACCATGCTCGTACGACTTACCATGGGCTAATACGTCGAGAATGACCAGTATTTTGAATTTCGGAGACGGTGCACGTAAAATCAATCGAAACTCGACTATGCGTGCGACTTCGCGTAAAGTTTATGACCGCCGCATTTGTCACAAAACCATGCTCGTATGACTTACCATGGGCTAATACATTGGGATTGACCAGTATTTTGAATTTCTAAGACGGTGCACGAAAAATAGAACGAAACTCGACTCTGCTCGCAACTTCGCGAAAGTTTATGACCGTTGCATTTTTTCGTGAAACCATGTTAGTATGACTTCCCATGGTCTAATACGTCGGGAATGGCCAATATTTTGAATTTCCAAGACAGTGCATGAAAAATCGATTGAAACTTGACTCTGCGTGTGACTTCACGCAAAGTTTATGGCCGTTACATTTTTTCGTGAAACCATGCTCGTACGACTTCCCATGGGCTAATACGTCGGGAATGGCCAATATTTTGATTTTTCGAGACGGTGCACGAAAAACCGATCGAAACTCGACTCAGCACGCGACTTCGCGCAAAGTTTATGACCGTCGTATTTTTTCGTGAAACCGTGCTTGTACGACTTCCCGTGGGCTAATAAGACGGGAATGACCAGTATTTTGAATTTTTGGGACTATGCACGAAAAACTGATCGAAACTCGACTCCGCACAAAGTTTATGACCAACGTGTTTTTTCGTTAAACCATACTCGTACAACTTACCATGGGTTAATACGTCGGTAATGGCCAGTATTTCGAATTTCCGAGATGGTGCATGTAAAACTGATCGAAACTCGACTCTGTGCGCGACTTCGCACAAAGTTAATGACCGTCGCGTTTTTTCGCGAAACCATGCTCGTATCACTTACCATGGGCTAATACGTTGGGATTGGCCAGTATTTGAATTTCCGAGATGGTGCACGAAAAACCGATCGAAACTCGACTCTGCTCGCAACTTCACGAAAGTTTATGACCATTGCGTTTTTTCGTGAAACTATGTTCGTATGACTTCCCATGGTCTAATACGTCGGGAATGGCCAATATTTTGAATTTTCATGGCAGTGCACGAAAAAATGATTGAAACTCGACTCTGCGCGTGACTTCGCGCAAAGTTTATGGCCGTCGCATTTTTTCGTGAAACCATGCTCGTACGACTTCCCATGGGATAATACGTCATGAATGGCCCGTATTTAGAATTTCTGAGACGGTGCTCGAAAAACCATTCGAAACTCGACTCAGCGCGCGACCTCGCGCAAAGTTTATGACCATCGTATTTTTTTCGTTAAATTGTGCTTGTACGACTTCGCGCAAAGTTTATGACAATTGTATTTTTTCATGAAACCGTGCTTGTACGACTTCCCATGGGCTAATAAGATGGGAATGACCAGTATTTTGAATTTTCGAGACGGTGCACGAAAAACCGATCGAAACTTGACTCTGTGCAATGTTTATGATCGTCACGTTTTTTCAGGAAACCATGCTAGTACGACTTACCGTGGACTAATACATCGAGAATGGCCAGTATTTTGAATTTCCGAGACGGTGCACGTAAAACCGATCGAAACTCGACTCTACGCGCGACTTCGCGTAAAGTTTATGACCGTCGCATTTTTCGCAAAACCATGCTCGTATTACTTACCTTGGGCTAAAACATTGGGATTGGCCAGTATTTTGAATTTCAAAGACAGTGCACGAAAAACGATCGAAACTCGACTCTGCTCGCAACTTCGCGAAAGTTTATGACCATTGCGTTTTTTCATGTAACCATGTTAGTATGACTTCCCATGGTCTAATACATCGGGAATGGCCAATATTTTGAATTTCTAAGACAGTGCACGAAAAACCGATTGAAACTTTACTCTGCGCGTGACATCGTGCAAATTTTATGGCCGTCACGTTTTTTCGTGAAACCATGCTCGTACGACTTCCCACGGGCAAATATGTCGGGAATGGCCAGTATTTTGAATTTTCGAGATGGTGCACGAAAAACCGATCGAAACTCGACTCAGCACGCGACTTCGAGCAAAGTTTATGACCGTCGTATTTTTCCGTGAAACCATGTTCGTACGACTTCCCATGGGCTAATACGTTGGGAATGGCCAGTATTTTGAATTTCTGAGACGGTGCACCTAAAACCGATCGAAACTCGACTCTGCGCGCGAATTTGCACAAAGTTTGTGATCGTCGTATTTTTTCGCGAAACCATGCTCGTATCACTTACCATGGGCTAATACGTTGGGATCAGCCAGTATTTTGAATTTCTAAATCGGTACACGAAAAACCAATAGACACTCGACTCTGCTCGCAACTTCGTGAAAGTTTATGACCATTGCATTTTTTCGTGAAACCATATTCGTATGACTTCCCATGGTCTAATACGTCGGGAATGGCCAATATTTTAAATTTTCAAGACAGTGCATGAAAAACCGATCGTACGACTTTGTATTTCCGAGACAGTGCTCGAAAAATCGATCGAAACTTGACTCTGCGCACGACTTCCGGCAAATATATGACCATTGACTTTTTTTTGCGAAATCGTGCACATACGATTTCCCATGGGCTAATACGTCGGGAATGGCCAGTATTTTGAATTTCCGAGACGGTGCATGAAAAACCGATAAAAACTCGCGCAAAGTTTTTCACCGTCGAATTTTTTCACGAAACCGTGCTTGTACGACGTCCCGTGGGCTAATAAGACGGGAATGACCAATATTTTGAATTTTTGAGAGTTCACGAAAAACCGATCGAAACTCGACTCTACGCAAAGTTTATGACCATCGTGTTTTTTCGTGAAACCATACTCGTACGACTTACCATGGGCTAACACGTCGGGAATGGCCAGTATTTTGAATTTTTGAGACGGTGCACGTCAAACCGATCGAAACTCGACTCCATGCGTGACTTCGCACAAAGTTTATGACCGTCGCGTTTTTTCATGGTCTAATACGTCAGGAATGGCCAATATTTTGAATTTCCAAGACAGTGCACGAAAAACCGATTGAAACTCGACTCTGCGCGTGACTTTGCGCAAAGTTTATGGCTGTCGCATTTTTTCACAAAACCATGCTCGTACGACTTCCCATGAGCTAATACGTCGGGAATGGCCCGTATTTTGAATTTCCGAGACGGTGCACGAAAAATCGATCGAAACACAACTCAGCGCGCGACTTCGCGTAAAGTTTAAGACTATCGTATTTTTTCCTGAAATCATGCTTGTACGACTTCCCATGGGCTAATACGACGGGAATGACCAGTATTTTGAATTTTCGAGATGGTGCATGAAAAATCGATCGAAACTTGACTCGGCGTAAAGTTTATGATCGTCACGTTTTTTCAGGAAACCATGCTCGTACGACTTACCATGGGCTAATACGTCGAGAATGGCCAGTATTTTGAATTTCGGAGACGGTGCACGAAAAATCAATCGAAACTCGACTATGCGTGCGACTTCGCGTAAAGTTTATGACCGTCGCATTTTTCACAAAACCATGCTCGTATGACTTACCATGGGCTAATACATTGGGATTGACCAGTATTTTGAATTTCTAAGACGGTGCACGAAAAATCGAACGAAACTCGAATCTGCTCGCAACTTCGCGAAGGTTTATGACCGTTGCGTTTTTTCGTGAAACCATGTTAGTATAACTTCCCATGGTCTAATACGTCGGGAATGGCCAATATTTTGAACTTCCAAGACAGTGCACGAAAAATCGATTGAAACTTGACTCTGCGTGTGACTTCACGCAAAGTTTATGGCCGTTACATTTTTTCGTGAAACCATGCTCGTACGACTTCCCATGGGCTAATACGTCGGGAATGGCCAATATTTTGATTTCTCGAGACGGTGCACGAAAAACCGATCGAAACTCGACTCAGCACGCGACTTCGCGCAAAGTTTATGACCGTCGTATTTTTTCGTGAAACCGTGCTTGTACGACTTCCCGTGGGCTAATAAGACGGGAATGACCAGTATTTTGAATTTTTGGGACTATGCACGAAAAACCGATCGAAACTCGACTCCGCACAAAGTGTATGACCATCGTGTTTTTTCGTGAAACCATACTCGTACAACTTACCATGGGTTAATACTTCGGTAATGGCCAGTATTTCGAATTTCCGAGATGGTGCATGTAAAACTGATCGAAACTCGACTCTGCGCGCGACTTCGCACAAAGTTTATGACCGTCGCGTTTTTTTGCGAAACCATGCTCGTATCACTTACCATGGGCTAATACGTTGGGATTGGCCAGTATTTGAATTTCCGAGATGGTGCACGAAAAACAGATCGAAACTCGACTCTGCTCGCAACTTCACGAAAGTTTATGACCATTGCGTTCTTTCATGAAACCATGTTCTTATGACTTCCCATGGTCTAATACGTCGGGAATGGCCAATATTTTGAATTTTCATGGCAGTGCACGAAAAAATGATTGAAACTCGACTCTACGCGTGACTTCGCGCAAAGTTTATGGCCGTCGCATTTTTTCGTGAAACCATGCTCGTATGACTTCCCATGGGATAATACGTCATGAATGGCCCGTATTTAGAATTTCTGAGACGGTGCTCGAAAAACCATTCGAAACTCGACTCTGCGCACGACATCGTGCAAAGTTTTTGGCCGTCGTGTTTTTTCGTGAAACCATGCTCGTACGACTTACCATGGGCTAATACATCGGGAATGGCCAGTATTTTGAATTTCCGAGACGGTGGACAAAAAATAGATTGAAACTTGACTCTGCGCGCGACTTCGCGCAAAGTTTATAATCGTCGCGTTTTTTCGTGAAACCATGCTCGTATGACTTACCATGGGCTAATACGTTGGGATTGGCCAGTATTTTGAATTTCTGAGACGGTGTACAAAAAACCGATCGAACTCGACTCTGCGCGAGACTTCGCGCAAAGTTTATGACTGTTGCATTTTTTCGTGAAACCATGCTCGTAAGACTTACCATGGGCTAATACGTTGGGATTGGCCAGTAGTTTGAATTTCTG
This sequence comes from Ensete ventricosum, assembly GCA_029747655.1. Taxonomy (NCBI): domain Eukaryota; kingdom Viridiplantae; phylum Streptophyta; class Magnoliopsida; order Zingiberales; family Musaceae; genus Ensete; species Ensete ventricosum. Next base: position 42,778,873 of record JAQQAF010000003.1, read on the forward strand.
AGTCCTTGCACAAAAAATCGATCGAAACTTGACTCTGCTCGCAGCTTCGTGAAAGTTTATTACCATTGCATTTTTTCTTGAAACCATGTTAGTATGACTTCCCATGGTCTATCTAATACGTCGGGAATGGCTAATATTTTGAATTTCCAAGATAGTGCACGAAAAACCGATTGAAACTCGACTCTGTGCGTGACATCGCGCAAAGTTTATGACCGTCGCATTTTTTTGTGAAATCGTGCTCGTACGACTTCCCATGGGCTAATACGTCGGGAATGGCTAGTAGTTTGAATTTCCAAAGGCTATGGAAGGAGATCTTGAAGCGATTTAATCTTAGATATGGAAGGAGATCTTGAAGCGAAGGGCCTGCCATCGAAGGAAGTTTGCCGAGAAGGGCATGCCATGTACATAAGGAATGTCGCTGTAAGCATGGACTATCCCATGTCGAACTACTTGGGATCCACTTGTTGTTTCGTCGTCTAATTTGGTTCCATGCAGATGTAGCACTAAATTTACCATTATCATAAAGCCAAATAAGCATAACTGAAGAGTTGTTCTTGATTGAAATAGCCCCAATAGTCGACCAAAGTAATAACATGTCAGGGGAGGAAGGGTTGGGAAGACACCATGTACCATTGTCAATGAATTCAGAAACCTTCCAGTCTTTGGGAGCCCCCAGATCCTGTCGTACTCTATCACCAAATATCTGAAATATACTTTTCCCTTTCTCTCTTCTTGTTAGGTGCTCTATATTCAATTCTAGCTCCATACATGATCGTGAGTCCTAAAGAATCTCTATCAGAATTTGAGCTTTGTTCATGTTGTGACACTCAAAAATTCTGCCACACCTCTCCTTCCAAATACACCAAATAGCACATCTTAATATAATTCTTGCTAATTTTGTAAGAGGCCCCTTTCTTGAGAAGCTTTGCATAAGCAATTCTAATTCTTGATGCAAGTTTGGCCCTGGTAGCCTTTGAAGATCAAATCGCTTCAAGATCTCCTTCCATATCCAAGATGAATAATCACAAGCAAAGTAGAGATGGTCAACACTTTCTTCATTTTGCATACACAAAGAGCACCGATTTACAATATAAATACCTCTTCGCTGCATATCGTCCATCGTAGGAAGTTGGGCGAGAAGGGCTTGCCATGTACATAAGGATTGTCATTGTGAGCATGGACTATCCCATGTCCAACTACTTGGGATACACTTGTTGTTTCGTCGTCTAATTTGGTTCCATGCAGATGTAGCACTAAATTTACCATTATCATGAAGCCAAATAAGCATATCTGAAGAGTTGTTCTTGATTAGAATAGCACTAATAGTCAGCCAAAGTAATAACATGTCAGGGGAGGTAGGGTTGGGAAGACACCATGTACCATTGTCAATGAATTCAGAAACCTTCCAGTCTTTGGGAGCCCCCAGATCCTGTCGTACTCTATCACCAAATATCTAAAACATACTTTTCTCATTCACCCAAGGATCATACCACATATTAATATTGGTTCCAGAAGAGATCACATAAAAAATATTGTTACGTAGCCATCGCCTTGCCTTCAGAATTCCTTTCCAAGCAGCAGAATGAGATGTTTTTGCAGATGCTTCCCAGATTGATTCCTTGGTTAGGTACCTAGCAAAAACCCATTGTGACCATAAGGAAGACTTGTTTTGTAAAATATCCCATAATTATTTTACCAAACAAGCTTTATTCGAATCTCTAATATGTCGAAGATTCAGCCCCCCTTCATCCTTCGGTTTGCAAATGTTGTCCCAATTCACCATGTGCATTGTCTTACCATCTGTGCCATTCCAAAAGAAGTTCATAAGTAATTTATCAATATCATGGAGAATTCCGGCAGGTAGAAGGAATGCATGAGACCAATAAATAGAATATGAGATCAACACAGATCGAATAAGTTCAAGTCGTCCAGCTTTAGAAAGAAGCCTATTTTTCCATGAGGAAATTTTGTTCTTAATTTTTTGTAGGATAGGCTGACAGGAGACTTTGTTGATTCCAGTGGATATAAGTGGGAGACCCAAGTAAGGAACCGGTAAATTTCCTTCAGCAACTCGTAAAGTTTGACCAATATGATCCTTATTGTCAATGCAAGTACCCACATATACTTTGCTCTTTGCATGGTTAGCTGAAGACCAGAAACTATACCAAATTCATTAAGAATATCTGCCAGATTACTCACATAAATTGGATCATCTCGAAGAAAGATAATAAGGTCATCAACAAATGTTATGTGAGAGATATAAACAGAACCATAATATGGTACCTTAATTTTGCCATTGGAAACAACATCTTCTAACATACAACTGAGCCCTTCCATTGCAATGGTAAAAAGATAAGGAGATAGTGGATCGCCTTGCCGAATGCCATTCTTACTCCCGAAGAAGCCAATAGGTGAACCATTAAAGAGAATCGAAAATTTTGGAGTTTCTAAGCAACATTGAATCCATTTAACCCAGTGCTGAGGGAAGCCCATATTATGGAGCATCATGTAAATAAAATGCCTATTGACTGAGTCAAAGGCCTTTCGTAAATCAGCTTTAAAACAGATCTTTTTCCCTCTTGTTTTTGAGTGTAGATCCTTAACCAAATCATTGCAAGCAGGACATTATGATGAATACTCCTCCCTTTAAGAAAAGCAGCCTGATTAGGACTAATGACCTTATTCATAACATTTTGTAGTCTATCTGCCAGCAACTTAGAGATAACCTTATAAATAAAGTTGCACAGTGAAATAGGACGGTAGTTCTGCAATGAATCAACTCCATCATTTTTAGGCACTAAAGAAATAAAAGTGCAATTCATTTCTTTAAGAATATGACCTGAGGAGAAAAAATGTCCACAAGCTTTTATGACATCATTGCCTACAATAGACCATGCAATTTGATAAAACTCATCTGGAAATCCGTCTGGACCAGGGCTTTTGTGCTTCGGGGACTTAAAAACAACTTTCATAATTTCATCATCCGTTATTGGGGCATTAAGATGAGAGAGGGCTTCAGAATCAAGTCGTCTTGTAGGCCCAACATGAATACTATTAGGCTGCTGCTCCGGATTGAGTAAGGAATAAAAAAATTACTTGGTGTAATTTTTAACCTCATCCAAATCCTCAATGAGATTACCATCTATACCTTTGCATTTTTTGATGCGATTAGTAGCCCTTCTGGTAGCAATAGCATCATAGAAAAACTTCGTATTAGAATCCCCTAGAGTAAGCCAATGCTGTCGTGACTTCTGTTTCAAAAAGCATTCCTCCTGCTTCAAAGCTTGCATAAAGTTATTTCTAGCAGCAACCTCTTTGTATATAAGATTCGCATCCAGAGGTTGAAGATTTAGCATGCTTTGCACTGTCATAAGTTCTTTCTTGCGTAACTGAACCCTATTGGTGATATTTCCAAATGTAGTTGAATTCCACTCCTTAAGTGCTGCTTTGCATGCTTTTAGTTTTTGACATAGGATGTAAGGGGGAGCCAAACACATTAATGTCCCAAGCTGACTTAATAACTTCGAGGAACTTAGGGTGAGAACTCCACATATTAAAAAATCTAAAAGGTTTCTTGACTCTGGGTAGTGCTTTATCTGCATGTATATGCATAATAGAGTGATCCAAAAATAACTTAGCACCGTACTCAAGAAGTGAATCTGGGAAAACTGCTAACCATTCCTGATTATTCAAACATCTGTCAAGTCGAGCCATAATTTTTCTATTAGCAGCACTCTGATTATTCCATGAGAACCAATCACCTACAGATTTCATGTCAGTCAATGCAGCAGTATCTATACAATCATTAAAATGTTGAAACTGACATTCGGAAAGCACTCTACCCCATACTTTCACAAAGGTCAATCTCATTTGCAAAGCTGTTGCCTTATTAATAAACAATGGCTGTCCCAGGGTGCTGCAAAGCTTTGCAATAAAACGATGGCCCCAGAGATGTAGTGGAAGTCCATGGAAAGAAACCCATATTGGGATAGACTGTAGACTGTCTAACTCCAATCACACATCAGGTGCCCAGCGTCGTAGTATCATTGGATGACCACGGATAGTCCGAAATCCTTCAAGGACCTGTTGTAAATCTTCTTCAGAGTAAAGCCGACATATAAAGAATCCGGTCTCCAACATATGAAGATCAAATGTTGATATTCCCCATCGAGTCCTGATGTATGAGGATAATGGAAAAAAGGATGTTCTTAGTCCAACAACGTAGCCCACAATTGCCATGGACCATGTCTCGATTAGTTCATCAGAATCAATAGCCTCATACACTGCAATCTTCTGATCAGCCTGTACTTCTGGAGCAAAAAAGTCCAGTCGAAGATCCGGAGTACCCACCGGAGCCTTGAAGAGGCTACTCCAAGGCCGAGGATCTCGGGAAATAGGAGCAAGAGGTCATGATCTCGATCGTGAACGACCTCGTGCTTGGTTCATTGAAGGAGCATCCCGTCGAGAAGAAATCAGCGGTGGAACATCCTGGTGTGAAACCGGCCTAAGCTGCTGGGGAGGAACCAGTTGCTGTTGGAGAGGAGCAACCCCCTCCCGCTGTGAAGTAACCAACGGCTGAGGAGCTACCCTCTCCCGCTGTGACTGCTGGAGAGGGGCGTTCCGCTGTGAAGCAACCAGCGCAGGCCGCTGGGAAGAAGCCAGCGGAGGAGCATCCCGCTGGAACAGAGGATGCGAAGCAGAGTGCCGCATCTGGCCGCTCGCATCCAAGGCGTCGCTCGCCCTAGAGACCGCCAGCCGCCTAGGGTAGAGGAAGCCACCACCCTTCCCACACTAAGGTCGCAGCCGTCGCGCTTTCTACGCCGATTGCAGAAGCAGCCGTCGCCCTTTCCATGCTGGAGTTGCCGCAAGATCGCAGAGCGGCAGTGAACCCAGCCCCAATCACAGTGCAGCCTCCATCGTTTCTCGCCCTAGAGTCCGTCCCGCGCCTAGGGGAGAAGAGTCGCCTCCCTTCCACGCCTGAAATCACCGATTCCCCGCCTGGAATCGCTGATCGCAGGAGCGACCGTCGGCCTTCCACGCTTGAATTCACCGCGGAGCGATCGTAGAGGAGAAATCGCCCAAGGGAGCAATCGCCCTCCGCTGCCCACTCTTCGGTAAGAGAAGAGGCTGTCGTCCCCAGCGCCGATTGCAAGCGCAAGCGCAAGCCCAAGCAGAGCAGAGCACTCACGCACGAACGAAACTCGACTCTGCTCATAGCTGCTTCTTTATACAAACTCTACTCATAGCTTCGCGAAAGTTTATGACCATTGCATTTTTTCGTGAAACCATGTTCGTATGACTTCCCATGGTCTAATACGTCGGGAATGGCCTGTATATTAAATTTCCGAGACGGTGCAAGAAAAACCGATCGAAACTCGACTCAGCGTGCGACTTCGCGCAAAGTTTATGACCATCATATTTTTTCGTGAAACCGTGCTTGTACGACTTCCCATGGGCTAATAAGACGGGAATAACCAGTACTTTGAATTTCCGAGATGGTGCACGAAAAACCGATCGAAAGTCGACTCTGCATAAAGTTTTTGACCCTCGCGTTTTGTTCGTGAAACCATGCTCGTACGACTTACCATGGGCTAATAAGTCGGTAATGGCCAGTATTTTGAATTTTCGAGACGGTGCACGTAAAATCGATCGAAACTCGACTTTGTGAAAAGTTTATGACCATCACGTTTTGTTCGTGAAACCATGCTCGTATGACTTACCATGGGCTAATACGTTGGGATTGGCAAGTATTTTAAATTTCCATGTCGGTGCACAAAAAACCGATCGAAACTCGACTCTGCTCATAGCTGCTTCTTTGTACAAACTCTGCTCATAGCTTTGCGAAAGTTTATGACCATTGCATTTTTTCGTGAAACCATGTTCGTATGACTTCCTATGGTCTAATACGTCGGGAATGGCCAATATTTTGAATTTCCAAGACAGTGCATGAAAAACAGATTGAAACTCGACTTTGCGCGTGACTTCGCGCAAAGTTTATGGCCGTCGCATTTTTTCGTGAAACCATGCTCGTACGATTTCCGATGGGCCAATACGTCGGGAATGACCCATATTTTGAATTTCTGAGACGGTGCACGAAAAACCGATCGAAACTCGACTCTGCGTGCTACTTCGTGCAAATTTTATGACCATCATGTTTTTTCATGAAATCGTAATCGTACAACTTCCTATGTGCTAATACGTAGTGAATGGCCAGTATTTTGAATTTCCGAAATGGTGCATAAAAAACCGATAGAAACTCGACTCTGTGCGCGACATCGCGCAAAGTTTTTGGCCGTCATGTTTTTTCGTGAAACCATGCTCGTATGACTTACCATGGGCTAATACATCGGGAATGGCCAGTATTTTGAATTTTCGAGACGGTGCATGAAAAACCGATCGAAAATCGACTCTGCGTGCTACTTCACGCAAAGTTTATGACCGTCGCATTTTTTCATGAAACCATGCTCGTTTGACTTACCATGGGCTAATACGTTGGGATTGGCCAGTATTTTGAATTTCTGAGACGGTGCATAAAAAATCGATCGAAACTCGACTCTACGCGTAACTTTGCGCAAAGTTTATGACCGTCGCATTTTTTCGTGAAACCATGCTCGTATGACTTACCATGGGCTAATACGTTGGGATTGGCCTGCATTTTGAATTTTTGAGTCGGTGCACAAAAAACCGATCGAAACTCGACTCTGCTCGCAGCTTTGTGGAAGTTTATTACCAATGCATTATTTTGTGAAACCATGTTAGTATGACTTCCCATGGTCTAATACGTCGGGAATCGCCAATATTTTGAATTTCCAAGATAGTGCACGAAAAACCGATTGAAACTAGACTCTATGCGTGACTTCGTGCAAAGTTTATTGTCGTCGCATTTTTTCACGAAACCATGCTCGTATAACTTACCATGGGCTAGTACGTTGGTATTGGCCAGTATTTTGAATTTCTGAGTCAGTGAACAAAAAACCGATCGAAACTCGACTCTACTCGCAGCTTCGTGAAAGTTTATTACCATTACGTTTTTTCGTGAAACCATGTTAATATGACTTCCCATGGTCTAATACGTCGGGAATGGCCAATATTTTGAATTTCCAAGACAGTGCACGAAAAACCGATTGAAACTTGACTCTGCGCGTGACTTCGCGCAAAGTTTATGACCGTCGCATTTTTTCGTGAAACCGTGCTCGTACGACTTCCCATGGGCTAATACATCGGGAATGGCGGGTATTTTGAATTTCCGAGACAATGCACGAAAAACCGATCGAAATTTGACGCAGTGTGCAACTTCGCGTAAAGTTTATGACCGTCGTATTTTTTCACGAAACCGTGCTTGTACGACTTCCAATGGGCTAATAAGACGGGAATGACCAGTATTTTGATTTTTCGAGACGGTGCACAAAAAACCAATTGAAACTCGACTCTGCTCCTAAACTTCACAAACGTTTACAACCATTGCGTTTTTTCGTGAAACCATGTTCGTATGACTTCCCATGGTCTAATACAACTGGAATGGCTAATATTTTAAATTTCCAAGACAGTGCATGAAAAACCGATGGAAACTCGACTCTGCGCGTGATTTCGTGCAAAGTTTATGGCCGTCGCATTTTTTCATGAAACCATGCTCGTACGACTTCCCATGGGCTAATACATCGGGAATGGCCAATATTTTGAATTTCCAAAATGGTACACGAAAAACCGATCGAAACTTGACTCTGCTCGGACCTCCACGCAAAGTTTAAGACCGTCGCATTTTTTCGTGAAACCATGCTCGTACAACTCACCATGGGCTAATATGTCGGGAATTGCCAGTATTTTGAATTTCCGAGACGGTGCACGAAAAAACGATCGAAACTCGAATCTGCGCGTGACTTCGCGTAAAGTTTTTGACTGTCACGTTTTTTCTCGAAACCGTACTCGTACGGCTCCCCATGGGCTAATACGTCGGGAATGGCCAGTATTTTGAATTTCCCAGACGATGCATGAAAAATCGATAGAAACTCGAATCTGCACGCAACTTCGTTCAAAGTTTATGATCGTCACGTTTTTTCGTGAAATCATGCTCGTACGACTTACCATGGGCTAATACGTAGGGAATGGCCAATATTTTGAATTTTTGGAATGGTGCATGAAAAAATGATCGAAACTCGACTCTGCGCACGATTCGCGCAAAGTATATGACCGTCGAGTTTTTTTGTGAAACCGTGCTCGTACGACTTCCCATGGGCTGATACGTCGGGAATGGCCAGTGTTTTGAATTTCCGAGATGGTGCATGAAAAACCGATCGAAACTTGACTATGTGTGCGACTTCACGCAAAGTTTAAGACCATCATGTTTTTTCACGAAAACATGCTCGTACCACTTCCCATGGGCTAATACGTCGGGAATGACCAGTATTTTGAATTTCTGAGATGGTACATGAAAAATCGATCGAAACTCGACACTGCACACGATTCGCGCAAAGTATATGACCGTCGAGTTCATTTGTGAAACCGTGCTCGTATGACTTCCCATGGGCTATTACGTTGGGAATGGCCAGTATTTTAAATTTTCAAGATGGTAAATGAAAAATCGATCGAAACTCGACTCAGCGCGCGACCTCACGCAAAGTTTATGACCATTCTGTTTTTTCGTGAAACCGTGTTTGTATGACTTCCCATGGGCTAATATGTTGGGAATGGCCAATATTTTGAATTTCCAAGATAGTGCACGAAAACCCAATTGAAACTCGACTTTGTGCGTGACTTCGCGCAAAGTTTATGGCCGTCATATTTTTTCGCGAAACCTGGCTCGTACGACTTCCCATGCATCGGGAATGGCTAGTATTTTGAATTTCCGAGATGGTGCACAAAAAATCGATCGAAACTCGACTCTGCGCGTGACTTCGTGCAAAGTTTATGACCATTGCATTTTTTCGTGAAACCGTATTCGTAATACTTCGCATGGGCTAATACGTCGGGAATGGCCAATATTTTGAATTTCCAAAATGGTACATGAAAAACCGATCGAAACTCGACTCTGCTCGCAACTCCGTGCAAAGTTTATGATCGTCACATTTTTTCACGAAATCGTGCTCATACGACTTACCATGGGCTAATATGTCGGGAATGGCCATTGTTTTGAATTTCCGATATGGTGCACGAAAAACCGATCGAAACTCGAATCTGCACGTGACTTCGCGCAAAGTTTATGACCGTCACGTTTTTTCGTGAAACTGTGCTCGTACGACTTCCAATGGGCTAATACGTCGGGAATGGTTAGTAATTTGAATTTCCGTGATGGTGCACGAAAAACCAATCGAAACTCGACTCTGCGTGCAACTTCGTGCAAATTTTATGACCGTCTTATTTTTTCATGAAACCATATTCGTACGACTTCCCATGGGCTAATACGTTGGGAATGGCCAGTATTTTGAATTTCTAAGACGGTCCACGAAAAAACCGATCGAAGCTCGACTCTTCGCGTGACTTCGCGCAAAGTTTATGACCGTCGCATTTTTTTGTGACACTATGCTCGTACGACTTCCCATGAGCAAATACGTCGGGAAAGGCCAGTATTTTGAATTTCTGAGACGGTGCATGAAAAATCGATTCAAACTCGACTCAGCGCGCGACTTTGTGCAAATTTTATGGCCGTCGTTTTTTTCGTGAAACCATGCTCATACAACTTCCCATGTGCTAATACGTCGGGAATGGCCAGTATTTTGAAATTCCGAGATGGTGGATGAAAAACCGATCGAAACTCGACTCAGCATGCGACTTCGCGCAAAGTTTATGACCGTCGTATTTTTTCTTGAAACCGTGCTTGTCCGACTTCCCGTGGGCTAATAAGATGGGAATTACCATTTTGAACTTCCGAGACTGTGCACGAAAAACCGATCGAAACTCTACTCTGCGCAAAGTTTTTGGCCGTCGTATTTTTTCGTGAAACCATGCTCGTACGACTTACAGTGGCCTAATACTTTGGAAATGGCCGGTATTTTTAATTTCCGAGACAGTGCACAAAAAACCGATCGAAACTCGACTCTGCACGCGACTTCGCTCAAAGTTTATGACCGTCGCATTTTTTCGCGAAACCATGCTCGTATCACTTACCATGGGCTAATACGTTGGGATTGGTCGGTATTTTGAATTTCCGAGATGGTGCATGAAAAACCGATCGAAACTCGACTCTGCTCGCAACTTCGCGAAAGTTTATGACCATTGCAATTTTTCGTGAAACCATGTTCGTATGACTTCCTTTGGTATAATACGTCGGGAATGGCCAATATTTTCAATTTCCAAGACAGTGCACGAAAAATCGATTGAAACTCGACCCTACGCGTGACTTCGCGCAAAGTTTATGGCCGTCACGTTTTTTCACGAAACCCTGCTCGTACGACTTCCCATCGGCTAATACGTCGGGAATGGCCCGTATTTTGAATTTTTGAGATGGTGCACGAAAAACCGATCGAAACTCGACTCTGCGTGCTACTTCGCGCAAATTTTATGACCATCGTGTTTTTTCATGAAATCATATTCATACAACTTCCCATGTGCTAATACGTCGGGAATGGCCAGTATTTTGAATTTCCGAGACAGTGCACGAAAAACCGATCGAAACTCGACTCTGCGCGCGACATCGCGCAAAGTTTTTGGTCGTCGTGTTTTTTCGTGAAACCAGGCTCGTACGAATTACCATGGGCTAATACATCGGGAATGGCAGTTATTTTGAATTTCCGAGACGTTGCACAAAAAACCGATCGAAACTAGACTCTGCGCGTGACTTCGCGCAAAGTTTATGACCGTCACGTTTTTTTGTGAAACCATGCTCGTATGACTTACCATGGACTAATACGTTGGGATTGGCCAGTATTTTGAATTTCCGAGACGATGCACAAAAAAACCGATCGAAACTCGACTCTGCGCGTGACTTTGCGCAAAGTTTATCACCATGCTCGTATAACTTACCATGGGCTAGTACGTTGGTATTGGCCAGTATTTTGAATTTCTGAGTCAGTGAACAAAAAACCGATCGAAACTCGACTCTGCTCGCAGTTTCGTGAAAGTTTATTACCATTGCATTTTTTCGTGAAACCATGTTAGTATGACTTCCCATAGTCTAATACGTCGGGAATGACCAATATTTTGAATTTCCAAGACAGTGTACGAAAAAACCGATTGAAACTTGACTCTGCGCGTGACTTCGCGCAAAGTTTATGGCCGTCACGGAAAGTTTACTGGCCATTCCCGACTATTAAACCATGTGAAGCCGTACGAGCACGGTTTCGAGAAAAAACGTGACGGACATAAACTTTGCGAGAAGTCACGCAGATTCGAGTTTCGATCGGTTTTTCGTGCACCATCTCGGAAATTCAAAATACAGGCCATCCCCGACTTATTAGCCCATGGGAAGTCGTACGAGCATGATTTCACAAAAAAAAACTCAACGGTCAAATATTTGCACGAAGTCGTGCTTAAATATTTCGTGCAACGTCTCAGAAATTCAAAATACTGGCCATTCCCGACATATTAGCTCGTGGAAGTCGTACGAGCATGGTTTCACGAAAAAATGTGACGGCCATAAACTTTGCGCGAAGTCACGCGCAGAGTCAAGTTTCAATCGGTTTTTCGTGCAGTGTCTTGGAAATTTAAAATATTGGCCATTCCCGACGTATTAGACCATGGGAAGTCATACTAACATGGTTTCACGAAAAAACGCAATGGTAATAAACTTTCACGAAGCTGCGAGCAGAGTCGAGTTTCGATCGGTTTTCTGTGCACAGACTAAAAAATTTAAAATACTAGCCAATCCCATCTCAACGTCGCCCATCGTAAGTCATACGAGCATGGTTTCACGAACAAAACGCGACGGTCATAAACTTTGCGGTGAGTCGAGTTTCGATCGATTTTACGTGCACCATCTCGAAAATTCAAAATACTGGCCATTACCGACGTATTAGCCCATGGTAAGTCGTACGAGCATGATTTCACGAAAAAATACGACGGTCATAAACTTTGCGCGATGTCGCACGCTGAGTCGAGTTTCGATCGGTTTTTCGTTCACCGTCTCGGAAATTCAAAATACTGGCCATTCCCGATGTATTAGCCTGTGAAGTCGTACGAGCATGGTTTCACGAAAAAACGTGACGGCCATAAACTTTGCGCGAAGTCACGCGCAGAGTCAAGTTTCAATAGGTTTTTCGTGCACTGTCTTGGAAATTCAAAATATTGGCCATTCTCGACGTATTAGACCATGGGAAGTCATACTAACATAGTTTCACGAAAAAACGCAATGGTAATAAACTTTCACGAAGCTATGAGCATAGTTTTTTTTTTGGTAAGTAAAGATAATGTATTTTGTAAAAGATTTGTACAAAGAAGCGGCTATGAGCAAAGTCGAGTTTTGATCGGTTTTTTGTGCACCGACTTGGAAATTCAAAATACTGGCCAATCCCAACGTATTAGCCCATCAAAAGTAATACGAGCATGGTTTCGCGAAAAAACGTGACGGTCATAAACTTTGCGCGAAGTCGCGCTCAGAGTCGAGTTTCGATCGGTTTTTTTGTGAACCGTCTCGGAAATTCAAAATACTGGCCAATCCCAACGTATTAGCCCATGGTAAGTCATACGAGCATGTTTTCACAAAAAAACGCAACGTTCATAAACTTTGCGTGCAGAGTCGAGTTTCGATCGGTTTTTTTGTGCACTTTCTCGAAAATTCAAAAATACTGGTCATTCCCGACGTATTAGCCTATAGGAAATCGTACGAGCATGGTTTCGCAAAAAAACTCGACGGTCATATACTTGCGTGAAGTCGTGCGCAGAGTCGAGTTTCGATCGGTTTTTCGTGCACTGTCTCAGAAATTCAAAATACTGGCCATTTCCGACGTATTAACCCATGGGAAGTCGTACGAGCATGGTTTCATGAAAAAATACGACGGTCATAAACTTTGCGTGCAGTCGCACGTAGATTCGAGTTTCGATCGGTTTTTCATGCACCATCTCAAAAATTCAAAATACTGGCCATTACCGATATATTAGGCCATGGTAAGTCGTCCGAGCATGGTTTCATGAAAAAATAGGACGGCCAAAAACTTTGCGCGAAGTCGCGTGCAGAATCGAGCTTTGATCGGTTTTTCGTGCTCCGTCTTTGAAATTGAAAATACTGGTCATTCCCAGCTTATTAGCCCATGGGAAGTCGTACGAATACGGTTCATGAAAAAACACGGTGGTCATAAAATTTGCACGAAGTTACACGCAAAGTCGAGTTTCAATTGGTTTTTCGTGCACCGTCTCAAAAATTCAAAATACTGGCCATTCCCGACGTATTTATTAGCCCATGAGAAGTCCTATGAGCATAGTTCCGTGAAAAAATGTGACGGTCATAAACTTTGAGTGAAGTCACGCGCAGATTCGAGTTTCGATCGGTTTTTCGTGCACCATCTCAGAAATTCAAAATAATGGCCATTCCCAACATATTAGCTCCATGGTAATTCGTATGAGCACGGTTTCATGAAAAAATGTGACGGTCATAAACTTTTCACGGAGTTGCGCCCAGAGTCAAGTTTCGATCAGTTTTTCATGTACCATTCTGGAAATTCAAAATACTGGCCATTCCCTACGTTTTAGCCCTGGTATGTTGTACGAGCATGGTTTCGCAAAAAAATTCGACGGTCATAAACTTTACGCAGAGTCAAGTTTCGATCGGTTTTTCGTGCACCATCTCAAAAATTCAAAATACTGGTCATTCCCATCTTATTAGCCCATGAGAAGTCGTATAAGCACGGTTTCGTGTAAAACTACGACAGTCATACTTTGCGCAAAGTCGCGTGCTTAGTCGAGTTTCGATCGGTTTTTCATGCACCATCTCGGAAATCCAAAATACTGGCCATTCCCAACGTATTAGCCCATGTGAAGTCGTACGAGCAAGATTTTGCAAAAAAACTCAACGGTCATATATTAGCACAAAGTTGTGTGCAGAGTCGAGTTTCGATCAGTTTTTCATGCACTGTCTCAGAAATTCAAAATACTAGCCATTCCCGACGTATTAGCCCATGGGAAGTCGTACGAGCACGGTTTCATGAAAAAATGCGATGGTCAAAAATTTGCACAAAGTTACGCGCAGATTCGAGTTTCGATCGGTTTTTTGTGCACCGTCTCAGAAACTCAAAAATACTGGTCATTCCCGACGAATTAGCCCATGGGAAGTCGTACGAGCATGGTTTCGCAAAAAAACTCGACGGTCATATACTTGCGCGAAATCGTGCGCAGAGTCGAGTTTCGATCGGTTTTTCGTGCACTATATTGGAAGTTCAAAATACTGGCCATTCCCAATGTATTAGCCCATGGGAAGTTGTACGAGCATGGTTTAATGAAAAAAACGTGGCGGTCATAAACTTTCCGCACAGTCGCACGCAGAGTCGAGTTTCGATCGATTTTTCGTGCACCATCTCAGAAATTCAAAATATTGGCCATTCCCGACGTATTAGCCCATGGGAAGTCGTACGAGCATGGTTTCACGAAAAAAGGTGACGGCCATAAACTTTGCGCGAAGTCACGCGCAGAGTCAAGTTTCAATCGGTTTTTCATGCACTGTCTTGGAAATTCAAAATATTGGCCATTCCCGACGTATTAGACCATTAGAAGTCATACTAACTTGGTTTCACGAAAAAACGCAATGGCAATAAACTTTCACGAAGCTGCGAGCAAAGTCGAGTTTCGATCGGTTTTTTGTGCAACGACTCAGAAATTCAAAATACTGGCCAATCCAAACGTATTAGCCCATGGTAAGTCTTACGAGCATGGTTTCGCAAAAAAATGCGACGGTCATAAACTTTGCACGAAGTTGCATGCAGAGTCGAGTTTCGATCGATTTTTCGTGCACCGTCTTAGAAATTTCTGAGACGGTGCACGAAAAACCGATTGAAACTCGACTCAGCGCGCGACTTGTGCAAATTTTATGGCCATCATTTTTGTCGTGAAACCATGCTCGTACAACTTCCCATGTGCTAATACGTTAGGAATGGCCAGTATTTTGAATTTTTGAGACGGTGCACGAAAAACTGATCGAAACTCGACCCTGGGTGCTACTTCGCGCAAATTTTATGATCGTCATTTTTTTTCATGAAATCGGATTCGTACAAATTCCCGTGTGCTCATACGTCGGGAATGGCCAGTATTTTGAATTTTTGAGACGGTGCATGGAAAACCGATCAAAACTCGCGCAAAGTTTATGACCATCCTATTTTTTCACGAAACCATGCTTGTATGACTTCCCATGGGCTAATAAGATGGGAATGACCAGTATTTTGAATTTCCGAGATGGTGCACGAAAAATTGATCGAAAGTCGACTCTGCGTAAAGTTTATGACCGTCGCGTTTTGTTCGTGAAACCATGCTCGTTTGACTTCCCATGGGCTAACACATTGGGATTGGCCATTATTTTGTATATCCGAGACAGTGCTCGAAAAACCGATCAAAACTCGACCCTGCGTACGACTTCCGGCAAATATATGACCGTTGACTTTTTTGTGAAATCATGCTCGTACGACTTCCCATGGGCTAATACGTCGAGAATGACCAGTATTTTGAATTTCCGAGACGGTGCACGAAAAATCGATCAAAACTCACGCAAAGTTTATTTATGACCGTCATATTTTTTCATGAAACCGTGCTTATACGACATCCCATGGCCTAATAAGACGGGAATGACCAGTATTTTGAATTTCTGAGACGGTGCACAAAAAAACCGATCGAAACTCGACTCTGCGCAAAGTTTATGACCATCGTGTTTTTTTCGTGAAACCATACTCGGATGACATACCATGGGCTAATACGTCGGGAATGGTCAGTATTTTGAATTTCCGAGACGGTGCACGTAAAACAGATCGAAATTCAACTCTGTGCGTGACTTCGCACAAATTTTATGACCGTCGCATTTTTTCGCGAAACCATGTTCGTACGACTTCGCATGGTCTAATACGTCGGGAATGGCCAATATTTTAAATTTCCAAGACAGTGCACGAGAAACCGATTGAAACTCGACTCTGCGCGTGACTTCGCGCAAAGTTTATTGCCGTCACATTTTTTCGTGAAACCATGCTCGGACGACTTCCCATGAGCTAATACGTCGGGAATGGCCCGTATTTTGAATTTCCGAGATGGTGCACAAAAAATTTATTGAAACTCGACTCAGCGCGTGACTTCGCGCAAAGTTTAAGACCATCGTATTTTGTTGTGAAACCGTGCTTGTATGACTTCCCATGGGCTAATAAGACGGGAATGACCAGTATTTTGAATTTCCAAGATTGTGCATGAAAAACCAATCGAAAGTCGACCATGCGTAAAGTTTTTGACCGTCACGTTTTGTTTGTGAAACCATGCTCGTACGACTTACCATGGGCTAATACGTCGGTAATGGCCAATATTTTGAATTTTCGAGATGGTGCAGGTAAAACCTATCAAAACTCGACTCTTTGCAAAGTTTATGACCGTCGCGTTTTGTTCATGAAACCATGCTCGTATGACTTACCATGGGCTAATACGTTGGGATTGGCCAGTATTTGAAATTTCCGAGTCGGTGCACAAAAAACCGATCGAAACTCGACTCTGCTCGCAGCTTCGTGAAAGTTTATTACCATTGTGTTTTTTCGTGAAATCATGTTAGTATGACTTCCCATGGTTTAATACGTCAGGAATGGCCAATATTTTGAATTTCCAAGACAGTGCACGAAAAATCGATACAAACTCGACTCTGCGCGTGACTTCGCGTAAATTTTATGGCTGTCAATTTTTTTCGTGAAACCATGCTCGTATCACTTTCCATGGGCTAATACGTTGGGATTGGCCAGTATTTTGAATTTCCGAGACGGTGCACGAAAAACCGATCGAAACTCGACTCTGCTCACAACTTCGCGAAAGTTTATGACCATTGCATTTTTTCGTGAAACCATGTTCGTATGACTTCCCATGGTCTAATACGTCGGAAATGGCCAATATTTTCAATTTCCAAGAAAGTACATGAAAAAATGATACTAACTCGACTCAGCGCGTGACTTCGCGCAAATTTTATGGTCGTCGTGTTTTTTTCGCGAAACCATGCTCGTACGACTTCCCATGGGCAGATACGTCAGGAATGGCATGTATTTTGAATTTCCGAGATGGTGCGCGAAAAATCGATCGAAACTCGACTCTGCGTGCTACTTCGCGCAAATTTTATGACCATCGTGTTTTTTAGTGAAATCGTATTCGTACAACTTCCCATGTGCTTGAAAAACGTCGGGAATGGCCACTATTTTGATTTTTTGAGACGGTGCTTGAAAAACTGATCGAAACTCGACTCTGCGTGCGACATCGCGCAAAGTTTTTGGCCGTCGTGTTTTTTCATGAAACCATGCTCGTACGACTTACCTTGGGCTAATACATCGGAAATGGCCGGTATTTTGAATTTCCGAGACGGTGCACAAAAAACTGATCGAAACTCGACTCTGCGAAGTTTATGACCGTCGTGTTTTTCGTGAAACCATGCGCGTATGACTTACCATGAGCTAATACGTTGGGATTGGCCAGTAATTTAAATTTTCGAGACGGTGCATAAAAAACCGATCGAATCTCGACTCTACGTGCGACTTCGCGCAAAGTTTATGACCGTCGCGTTTTTCGCGAAACCATGCTCGTATCACTTACCATGGGCAAATACGTTGGGATTGGTCGGTATTTTGAATTTCCGAGATGGCGCACAAAAAATCGATCGAAACTCGACTCTACTCGCAACTTCGCGAAAGTTTATGACCATTGCATTTTTTCATGAAACCATGTTCGTATGACTTCCCTTGGTCTAATACGTCGGGAATGGCCAATATTTTGATTTTCCAAGATAGTGCACGAAAAATCGATTGAAACTCGACTCTGTGCGTGGCTTCGCGAAAAGTTTATGGCCGTCACATTTTTTCGCGAAACCATGCTCGTACCACTTCCCATGGGCTAATACGTCGGGAATGGCCAGTATTTTGAATATCCGAGACGGTGCACGAAAAACTGATCGAAACTCGACACTGCGCGTGACTTCGCGCAAAGTTTATGACCGTCGCATTTTTTTTTTGTGAAATAGTGCTCGTACGACTTCCCATGGGCTAATACGTCGGGAATGGCCAGTATTTTGAATTTCCAAGATGGTGCACGTAAAACCGATCGAAACTCGACTCTGCGTGCGACTTATATGACCGTCGTGTTTTGTTCGTGAAACCATGCTCGTATGACTTACCATGGGCTAATACATTGGGATTGGCCAGTTTTTTGAATTTCCGAGTCGGTGCACAAAAAATCGATCGAGACTCGACTCTGCTCATAGTTGCTTCGCGAAAGTTTATTACCATTGCGTTTTTTCGTGAAATCATGTTAGTATGACTTCCCATGGTCTAATACGTCGGGAATGGCCAATATTTTGAATTTCCAAGACAGTGCACGAAAAACCAATTGAAACTTGACTCTGCGCGTGACTTCGCATAAAGTTTATGGCCGTCACGTTTTTTCGTGAAATCATGCTCGTACGACTTCACAGGCTAATACGTCGGGAATGGCCAGTATTTTGAATTTCCGAGACGGTGCAACGAAAAATCGATCGAAACTTGACTCAGCGTGCAACTCACCAAACTCATCGCGCTTCAACACATCCCACTATTCAGGACTCATTGCCTCAAGGTACGCAAAAATTTAAACATTTGCAAGCTGTGGATGAGGTGGATAAATATAGGAATAAAGGATTAAAGGGTAAAGATATTATGCGAGAGGACCATGCAAAATCAATGGATAAGAAACACGATGGTAGTGTCCTCCCAAAATCGCATGCTCTTCCTTCTATCTAGTATTGATGAAAATAATCTGTTGGAATGTTCGTGGACTTAATAAGACTGAGAAATGTCGGGAGCTCAATAGAATAATCCGATCTGCTGCATGTGATATTGTGATTCTTGTGGAAACAAAAATTAAAATTCATCGTGTTCGAGTTCAGAAGAATTTAATATGGCCTGAGGCAGAACTTTTTACTAATGATTCACAGGATACTTATGGTCGAATTTGGGTCTTATGGCATCCTAACCTTGTTATTGCTTGGTTTATTTCTGTGACTAATCAATTCATTCATCTTAAGGCAGAGAATAAACAGACTGGATGTCAATTCAATATTACCGGTATTTACGCATCTAACAGTATGTCTGACAGGAATGCTCTATGGCGTGATCTGGTTAGCATTGCAAATAGTTTTCCTACAGTACCTTGGATTGTTCTCGGTGACTTTAATACTATCAGATACACAAATGAGAAAGTGGGGGGTAGAGTGCTTTCCAAATGTCAGCTTCAACATTTTAATGATTGTATAGATACTGCTGCATTGACTGACATGAAATATATAGGTGATCGGTTCTCATGGAATAATCAAAGTGCTGCTGATAGAAAAATTATGGCTCGACTTGACAGATGTTTGATTAATCTGGAATGGTTAGCAGTTTTCTCAGATTCACTTCTTGAGTACAGTGCTAAGTTATTTTCGGATCACTCTATTCTGCATATACATGCAGATAAAGCACTACCCAGAGTCAAGAAACCTTTTAGATTTTTTAATATGTGGAGTTCTCACCCTAAGTTCCTCGAAGTTATTAAGTCAGCTTGGGACATTAATGTGTTTGGTTCTCCCCCTTACATCCTATGTCAAAAACTAAAAGCATGCAAAGCAGCACTTAAGGAGTGGAATTCAACTACATTTGGAAATATCACCAACAGGGTTCAGTTATGCAAGAAAGAACTTATGGCTGTGCAAAATGAGCTAAATCTTCAACCTCTGGATGCAAATCTTATATACAAAGAGAGGAGTATTCATCATGCCCGTCGCATTTTTTCGTGAAACCATGCTCATACCACTTCCCATGGGCTAATACGTCGGGAATGACCAGTATTTTGAATTTCCGAGACGGTGCACGAAAAAACCGATAAAAACTCACGAAAAGTTTATGACCGTCGTATTTTTTCACGAAATTGTGCTTCTACGGCATCCCGTGGGCTAATAAGACGGGAATGACCAGTATTTTGAATTTCTGGGACTATGCACGAAAAATCGATCGAAACTCGACTCTGCGCGCAACTTCGCACATAGTTTATGACCGTCGCATTTTTTCGCGAAATCATGCTCGTATCACTTACCATGGGCAAATACGTTGGGATTGGTCGGTATTTTGAATTTCCGAGATGGTGCACAAAAAATCGATTGAAACTCGACTCTGCTCGCAACTTCGCGAAAGTTTATGACCATTGCATTTTTTCGTGAAACCATGTTCGTATGACTTCCCATGGTCTAATACGTCGGGAATGGCCAATATTTTGAATTTCCAAGACAGTGCACGAAAAATCGATTGAAACTCGACTCTGCTCGTGACTTCGCGCAAAGTTTATGGCCATCATGTTTTTTCGCAAAATAATGCTCGTACGATTTCCCATGGGCTAATACGTCGGGAATGGCCCGTATTTTGAATTTTCGAGACGGTGCACGAAAAATCGATTGAAACTCCACTCTGCGTTCTACTTCGCGCAAATTTTATGACCATCATGTTTTTTCGTGAAATCGTATTCGTACAACTTCCCATGTGCTAATACGTCGGGAATGGCCAGTACTTTGAATTTCTGAGACAGTGCATGAATAACCGATCGAAACTCGACTCTGCGCGCGACATCGCGCAAAGTTTTTGGCCGTCGTGTTTTTTCGTGAAACCAAGCTCGTACATCAGGAATGGCTAGTATTTTGAATTTCTGAGACGGTGCACAAAAAACCGATTGAAACTCGACTCAGCGCGCGACTTCGAGCAAAGTTTATGACCGTCACGTTTTTTCGTGAAACCATGCTCGTATGACTTACCTCGGGCTAATACATTGGGATTGGCCAGTATTTTTAATTTCTGAGACGGTGTACAAAAAACCGGTCGAAACTCGACTCTGCACGCGACTTCGCGCAAAGTTTATGACCATCGTGTTTTTTCGCGAAACCATGCTCGTAGGACTTACCATTGGCTAATACGTTGGGATAGGCCAGTATTTTGAATTTTTGAGTCGGTCCACAAAAAACTAATCGAAACTCGACTCTGCACGCGACTTCGCGCAAAGATTATGACCATCGCATTTTTTCACGAAACCATGCTCGTATGACTTACCATGGGCTAATATGTTGGGATTGACCAGTATTTTGAATTTCCGAGTCGGTGCACAAAAAACCGATCTAAACTTGACTCTGCTCGCTGCTTCGTGAAAGTTTATTACCATTGCGTTTTTTCGTGAAACCATGTTAGTATGACTTCCCATGGTCTAATATGTCAGGAATGGCCAATATTTTGAATTTCCAAGATAGTGCATGAAAAACCGATTGAAACTCGACTCTGTGCATGACTTCGCGTAAAGTTTATGGCCGTCGCATTTTTTCGTGAAACCATGCTCGTACAACTTCCCATGGGCTAATACGTCGGGAATGGCCGGTATTTTGAATTTCTGAGATGGTACACGAAAAACTGATCAAAACTCACGTAAAGTTTATGACCGTCGTATTTTTTCACGAAACCGTGCTTGTACGACATCCCGTGGGCTAATAAGATGGGAATGACCAGTATTTTTATTTTCTGAGACGATGCACGAAAAATCGATCGAAACTCGACTCTACGCAATGTTTATGACCATCGTGTTTTTTAGTGAAACCATACTCGTATGACTTACCATAGGCTAATATGACGGGAATAGCCAGTATTTTGAATTTTCGAGACGGTGCACGTAAAACCGATCAAAACTCGACTCTGTGCGTGACTTCGCACAAAGTTTATGACCGTCGAGTTTTTTCGCGAAACCATGTTTGTATGACTTCCCATGGTCTAATACGTCGGGAATGACCAATATTTTGAATTTCCAAGACAATACACGAAAAACCGATTGAAACTTGACTCTGCGCGTGACTTCGCGCAAAGTTTATGGCCGGTGCGTTTTTTCACAAAACCATGCTCGTACGACTTCCCAAGCTAATTCGTTGGGAATGGCCCGTATTTTGAATTTCTGAGACGGTGCATGAAAATCCGATCGAAAGTCGACTCTGCGTAAAGTTTTTGACCGTCGCGTTTTGTTCGTGAAACCATGCTCGTATGACTTACCATGGGCTAATACGTCGGGAATGGACAGTATTTTGAATTTCTGAGATGGTGCACGTAAAACCGATCGAAACTCGACTCTGTGCGTGACTTTGCACAAAGTTTATGACCGTCACATTTTTTCGTGAAACCATGCTCGTATCACTTACCATGGCAATACCTTGGGATTGGCCAGTATTTTGAATTTCTAAGACGGTGCACGAAAAACCGATCGAAACTCGACTCTGCGCAATGTTTATGATCGTCACATTTTTCCAGGAAACCATGCTCGTACGACTTACCATGCATGAGCTAATACGTCGAGAATGGACAGTATTTTGAATTTCTGAGACGGTGCATGAAAAACCGATCGAAACTCGACTCAGCGCGCGACTTCGCCCAAAGTTTATGACCATCGTATTTTTTCGTGAAACCGTGCTTGTACGACTTTCCATGGGCTAATAAGACGAGAATGACCAGTATTTTCAATTTCCGAGACAGTGCACGAAAAATCGATCGAAACTCGAGTCTGCGTGCTACTTCGCGTAAAGTTTATGACCGTCGTATTTTCTCATGAAACCGTGCTTGTACGACTTCCCATGGGCAAATAAGACGGGAATGACAAGTATTTTGATTTTCGGAGACGGTGCACGGAAAACCGATCGAAACTCGACTCTGCACGCGACTTCGCGCAAAGTTTATGACCGTCGTATTTTTTTGTGAAACCGTGCTTGTACGACTTCCCGTGGGCTAATAAGATGGGAATTACCAGTATTTTGAATTTCCGAGACTGTGCATGAAAAACCGATCGAAACTCGACTCTGCGCAAAGTTTATGACCATCGTGTTTTTTCGTGAAACCATACTCGTACGACTTACCATGGGCTAATACGTCGGGAATTGCCAGTATTTTGAATTTTCGAGACTGTGCACGTAAAATCGATCGAAACTCGACTCTGCGCGCGACTTCGCACAAAGTTTATTACCGTCGCGTTTTTTCGCGAAACCAAGCTCGTATCACTTACCATGGGCTAATACGTTGGGATTGGCCAGTATTTTGAATTTCCGAGACGGTGCACGAAAAAACCGATCGAAACTCGACTCTGCTCGCAACTTCGCGAAAGTTTATGACCATTGTGTTTTTTCGTGAAACCATGTTTGTATGACTTCCCATGGTCTAATACGTCGGGAATGGCCAATATTTTGAATTTCCAAGACAGTGCATGAAAAACCGATTGAAACTCGACTCTGCGCGTGACTTCGCGCAATGTTTATGGCCGTTGCATTTTTTCGCGAAACCATGCTCGTACGACTTCCCATGGGCTAATACGTCGGGAATGACCCGTATTTTGAATTTTCGAGATGGTGCACGAAAAACCGATCGAAACTCGACTCACCGCGTGACTTCGCACAATGTTTATGACCATTATATTTTTTCGTGAAACCGTGCTTGTATGACTTCCCATGGGCTAACAAGACGGGAATGACCAGTATTTTGAATTTCTGAGACGATGCACGAAAAACCGATCGAAACTCGACTCTGCGCAAAGTTTATGATCGTCACATTTTTTCAGGAAACCATGCTCGTACGACTTACCATGGGCTAATACGTCGAGAATGGCCAGTATTTTGAATTTCGGGGACGGTGCACGTAAAACCAATCGAAACTCGACTCTGCGCGCGACTTCACGTAAACTTTATGACCATCGCATTTTTCGCAAAACCATGCTTGTATGACTTACCATGGGCTAATACATTGGGATTGGCCTGTATTTTTAATTTCTAAGACGGTGCACGAAAAACCGATCGAAACTCGATTCTGCTCGAAACTTCACGAAAGTTTATGACCATTGCGTTTTTTCGTGAAACCATGTTCGTATGACTTCCCATGGTCTAATACGTCGGGAATGGCCAATATTTTAAATTTCGAAGACAGTGCACGAAAAACTGATTGAAACTCGACTTTGCGCGTGACTTCGCGCAAAGTTGATGGCCATTCCATTTTTTCGCGAAACCGTGCTCGTATGGCTTCACATGGGCTAATACGTCGGGAATGGCCAGTATTTTAAATTTCTGAGACGATGCACGAAAAATTGATAGAAACTCGAATCTGCGTGCAACTTCGCGCAAAGTTTATGACCTTCACATTTTTTCGTGAAACTCGACTCTGCGTGCGATTCGTGCAAAGTATATGACCGTCTAGTTTTTTTACGAAACGTGCTCGTACGACTTCCCATGGGCTAATATGTCGGGAATGGCCAGAATTTTGAATTTTCGATACGGTGCAAGAAAAGAAGATCTAAACTCGAATCTGCACGCGACTTCGTGCAAAATTTATGACCATCGCATTTTTTCATGAAACTTGCTCGTACAATTTCCCATGGGCTAATACGTCGGGAATGGCCAGTATTTTGAATTTCTGAGATATTGCATGAAAAATCGATCGAAACTCCACTCTTCGCATGATTTTGCGCAAATATATGACCGTTGAGTTTTTTTTCGAAATCGTGCTCGTACAACATCCCATGGGCTAATACGTCGGGAATGGCCAGTATTTTGAATTTTCGAGACGGTTCACGAAAAACTGATCGAAACTCGACTCAGCATGTGACTTCGCGCAAAGTTTATCGCAGTCACGTTTTTTCGTGAAACCATGCCCGTACGACTTCCCATGGGCTAATACGTCGGGAATGGCCTGTATTTTGAATTTCCGAGATTGTTCACGAAAAACCGATCGAAACTCGACTCTGCGCAAGACTTCCGGTAAATATATGACCGTTGACTTTTTTTGCGAAATCGTGCTCGTACGACTTCCCATGGGCTAATGCGTCGGGAATGGCCAGTATTTTGAATTTTTTTGGTAAGTAAAGATAATATATTTTGTAAAAGATTTGTTCAAAGAAGCTTTGTCTACACAAGCCATAGACTAAAGCCTGAAGTCTCTTAGTGTAGTCGAGAAGATTGCACCCCACCTAAAGAAGGTGAAATGGGCACATTTCATCAAACTCATCTCCAAGAGTAGCACATGGAAGTTAATAAATAATAAAATGCAATAGCTAGACTGTTCTGGACTACTTGTGGATACATCACAAAATATAAGCTTTGCCCCATATAATATATTACAATCTTCATCATTATTATAGAGATTATTGACTAATGAAAAAATTGAATCTTGTGAAAATCCCTTTCTCTCTTCTTGTTAGGTGCTCTATATTCAATTCTTGCTCCATACATGATCGTGAGTCCTGAAGAATCTCCATCAGAATTTGAGCTTTGTTCATGTTGTGACACTCAGAAATTCTACCACACCTCTCCTTCCAAATCCACCAAATAGCACAACTGAATATAATTCTTGCTAGTTGTGTAAGAGGCCCCTTTCTTGAGAAGCTTTGCATAAGCATTTCTAATTCATGATGCAAGTTTGGCCGTGGTAGCCTTTGAAGATCAAATCGCTTCAAGATCTCCTTCCATATCCAAGATGAATAATCACAAGCAAAGTAGAGATGGTCAACACTTTCTTCCTTTTGCATAAACAAAGAGCACCGATTTACAATATAAATACCTCTTCGCTGCATATTTTCCATCGTAGGAAGTTTACCGAGAAGGGCCTGCCATGTACATAAGGAATGTCGCTGTGAGCATGGACTATCCCATGTCCAACTACTTGGGATCCACTTGTTGTTTCGTCGTCTAATTTGGTTCCATGCAGATGTAGCACTAAATTTACCATTATCATGAAGCCAAATAAGCATATATGAAGAGTTGTTCTTATTGGAATAGCCCTAATAGTCAGCCAAAGTAATAACATGTCAGGTGAGGTAGGGTTGGGAAGACACCATGTACCATTGTCAATGAATTCAGAAACCTTTCAGTCTTTGGGAGCCCCTAGATCCTGTCGTACTCTATCACCAAATATCTGAAATATACTCTTTCCATTCACCCAAGGATCATACCACATATTAATATTGGTTCAGAAGAGACCACATAAGAAATATTGTTACGTAGCCATCGCCTTGCCTTGAGAATTCCTTTACAAGCAGCAGAATGAGATATTTTTGCGGATGCTTCCCAGATTGATTCCTTGGTTAGGTACCTAGCAAAAACCCATTGTGACCATATCTCATAATTGTTTTACCAGACAAGCTTTATTCCAATCTCTAATATGTCGAAGATTCAGCCCCCCTTCATCCTTCGATTTGTAAATGTTGTCCCAATTATCATGTGCATTGCATTACCATCTATGCCATTCCAAAAGAAGTTCATAAGTAATTTATCAATATCATGGAGAAGCCCGGCAGGTAGAAGGAATGCATGAGTACAATAAATAGAATAAGAGATCAACAAAGATCGAATAAGTTCAAGTCGTCCAGCTTTAGAAAGAAGCCTATTTTTCCAAGAGGAAATTCTGTTCTTAATTTTTTGTAGGATAGGCTGACAGGAGACTTTGTTGATTCCAGTGGATATAAGTGGGAGACCCAAGTAAGGAACCGGTAAATTTCCTTCAGCAACTCCCAAAGTTTGAGCAATATGATCCTTATTGTCAATGCAAGCACCCACATATACTTTGCTCTTTGCATGGTTTAGCTTAAGACCAGGAACTATACCAAATTCATTAAGAATATCTGCCAGATTACTCACAGAAACTAGATCATCTCGAAGGAAGATAATAAGGTCATAAGCAAATGTTATGTGAGAGATATAAACAGAACCATAATATGGTACCTTAATTTTGCCATTGGAAACATCCTCTTATAACATACAACTGTGCCCTTCCATTCCAATGGTAAAAAGATAAGGAGATAGTGGATCGCCTTGCCGAATGCCATTCTTACTCCCGAAGAAGCCAATAGGTGAACCATTAAAGAGAATCAAAAATTTTGGAGTTTCCAAGCAACATTGAATCCATTTAACCCAGTGCTGAGGGAAGCCCATATTATGGAGCATCATGTAAATAAAATGCCTATTGACTGAGTCAAAGGCCTTTCATAAATCAGCTTTAAAACATATCTTTTTCCCTCTTGTTTTTGAGTGTAGATCCTTAACCAAATCATTAGCAAGCAGGACATTATGATGAATACTCCTCCCTTTAAGAAAAGTAGCCTGATTAGGACTAATGATCTTATTCATAACCTTTTATATTCTATCTGCCAGCAACTTAGAGATAACCTTATAAATAAAGTTGCACAGTGAAATACGACGATAGTTCTCCAATGAATCAGCTCCATCAATTTTAGGCACTAAAGAAATAAAAGTGCAATTCATTTCATTAAGAATATGACCTGAGGAGAAAAAAATGTCGACAAGTTTTTATGACATCGTTGCCCACAATAGACCATGCAATTTGATAAAACTCAGCTGGAAATCCGTCTGGACCAGGGCTTTTGTGATTCGGGGACTTAAAAACAACTTTCACAATTTCATCATCTGTTATTGGGGCATTAAGATGAGAGAGGGCTTCAGAATCAAGTCGTCTTGTAGGCCCAACATGAATACTATTAGGCTGCTGCTCCTGATTGAGTAAGGAATAAAAAAATTATTTGGTGTAATTTTTAACCTCATCCAAATCCTCAATGAGATTACCATCTATACCTTTGCATTTTTTGATGCGATTAGTAGCCCTTCTGGTAGCAATAGCAGCATAGAAAAACTTCGTATTAGAATCCCCTAGAGTATGCCAATGCTATCGTGACTTCTGTTTCAAAAAGCATTCCTCCTGGTTCAAAGCTTGCATAAAGTTATTTCTAGCAGCAGCCTCTTTGTATATAAGATTCGCATCCAGAGGTTGAAGATTTAGCTCGCTTTGCACTGCCAAAAGTTCTTTCTTGCATAACTGAACCCTATTGGTGATATTTCCAAATGTAGTTGAATTCCACTCCTTCATTGCTGCTTTGCATGCTTTTAGTTTTTGACATATGATGTAAGGGGGAGAACCAAACACATTAATGTCCCAAGCTGACTTAATAACTTCGAGGAACTTAGGGTGAGAACTCCACATATTAAAAAATCTAAAAGGTTTCTTGACTCTGGGTAGTGCTTTATCTGCATGTATATGCATAATAGAGTGATCCGAAAATAACTTAGCACCGTACTCAAGAAGTGAATCTGGGAAAACTGCTAACCATTCTTGATTAATCAAACATCTGTCAAGTCGAGCCATAATTTTTCTATCAGCAGCACTTTGATTATTCCATGAGAATCAATCACCTACATATTTCATGTCATTCAATGCAGCAGTATCTATACAATCATTAAAATGTTGAAGCTGACATTCGAAAAGCACTCTACCCCCCACTTTCTCATTTGTGTATCTGACAATATTAAAGTCACCAAGAACAATCCAAGGTACTGTAGGATAACTATTTGTAATGCTAACTAGATCACGCCATGGAGCATTCCTGTCAGATATACTGGTAGATGCGTAAATACCGGTAATATTGAATTGACATCCAGTCTGTTTATCCTCTGCCTTAAGATGAATGAATTGATTAGTAGCAGAAATAAACCAAGCAGTAACAAGGTTAGGATGCCATAAGACCCAAACTCGACCATAAGTATCCTGAGAATAATTAGTAAAAAGTTCTGCCTCAAGCCATATTAAATTCTTCTGAACTCCCGACATTTCTCAGTCTTATTAAGTCCATGAACATTCCAACAGATTATTTTCATTAATACTAGATAGAAGGAAGAGCATGCGATTTTGGGAGGACACTACCATCCTTTTTCTTATCCTTTGATTTTGCATGGTCCTCTCGCATAGTACCTTGAGGCAAGGAGTCCTGAATAGTGGGATGTGTCGAAGCGCGATGAGTTTGTTGAGTTGCAATGTCTTGGTTCACAAGAGGTTGTTGAAATGAAATTTCCTGATTATCTGAAGGAATGATTTGTGAAGGCGAGGTTGTTATTGGGGAGTGAGAACCATGGGAAGCTCCTGCAGTGAAAGTCTCTGATATAATAGGAAAAGATGAAAGTCCTGACTTGTCCTTTCTCTTGTTCGTGTCGCTGCCCCAACGAGTCAGAGTGCTCACTCATCTTCTCCGCCATCGTCACTATTGGCACTGGAGTAACAGTGCTTGGATTAGTGGTAGTGACCCCATGCTGTGGCTCTTGGCGTGGTCGGTAGACTTGTGTGATTATTTGTGAAGGCTGTTGGCAAGCACCATTTACATGTCCAAAAGATAGACAAACCTTGCATCATTGTGGCTTCCAAGAATATGAAACTTTCACATTTCGGGTGCTCCCATCAAGATCACGGTAAGAAACATCATTCGGTAGTTCCTCATCAGAAGAAACTATTACACAAGCTCTGGCAAATGTCAATCTCGTTTGCGAAGCTGTTGCCTTATCAATATACAATGGCTGTCCCAGGGTGCTGCAAAGCTTTGCAAAAAAACGACGACCCCAGAGATGTAGTGGAAGTCCATGGAAAGAAACTGATATTGGGATAGACTGTAGACTGTCTAACTCCAATCGCACATCAGGTGCCCAGCGTCGTAGTATCATTGGATGATCACGGATAGTCCAAAATCCTTTATGGACCCGTTGTAAATCTTCTTCAGAGTAAAGCCTGCATATAAAGAATCCGGTCTCCAACATATGAAGATCAAATGTTGATATTCCTCATCGAGTCCTGATGTATGAGGATAATGAAAAAAAGGATGTTCTTAGTCCAACAACGTAGCCCACAATTGCCATGGACCATGTCTCAATTAGTTCGTCAGAATCAATAGCCTCATACACTGCAATCTTCTGATCAACCTGTACTTCTGGAGCAAAAAAGTCCAGTCGAAGATCCGGACTACCCACTGGAGCCTTGAAGAGGCTACTCCAAGGCCGAGGATCTCGGGAAATAGGAGAAGGAGGTCGTGATCTCGATCGTGAACGACCTCGGGCCTGGTTCATTGAGGGACCATCCCGTCGAGAAGAAATCAGCGGTGGAACATCCTGGTGTGAAACCGGCCTAAGCTGCTGGGGAGGAACCAACGGTTGTTGGAGAGGAGCAACCCCCTCCCGCTGTGAAGTAACCAGCGGCTGAGGAGCAACCCTCTCCCGTTGTGACTGCTGGAGAGGGGCGTTCCGCTGTGAAGCTACCAGCGCAGGCCGCTGGGAAGAAGCCAGCGGAGGAGCATCCCGCTGGAACAGAGGATGCGAAGCAGAGTGCCGCATCTGGCCGCTCGCATCCATGGCATCGCTCGCCCTAGAGACCGCCAGCCGCCTAGGGGAGAGGAAGCCACCACCCTTCCCACACTAAGGTCACAGCCGTCGCCCTTTCCACGCCGATTGCAGAAGCAGCCGTCGCCCTTTCCACGCTGGAGATGCCGCAGGATCTTAGAGCGACAGTGAACCCAGCCCCAATCGTAGAGCAGCCTCCCGTTTCTCGCCCTAGAGTCCATCCCGCGCCTAGGGGAGAAGAGCCGCCGCCCTTCCACGCCTGAAATCGCCGATTCCCCGCCTGGATTCGTTGATCGCAGGAGCGACCGCCAGCCTTCCATGCTTGAATTCGCCGCGGAGCGATCGTAGAGGAGAAATCACCGAAGGGAGCAATCGCCCTCCGCTGCCCACTCTTCGTTAAGAGAAGAGGCTGTCGTCCCCAGCGCCGATTGCGAGCACAAGCGCAAGCCCCCAGTATTTTGAATTTCTGAGACGGTGCACGAAAAACCGATAAAAACTCACGCAAAGTTTATGACCGTCGTATTTTTTCATGAAACCGTGCTTGTACGACATCCCGTGGGCATATAAGACGGGAATGACCAGTATTTTGAATTTTCAAGACAGTGCACGAAAAACCGATCGAAACTCGACTCTGCGTAAAGTTTATGACCATCGTGTTTTTTCATGAAACCATACTCGTATGACTTACCATGGGCTAATACGTCGGGAATGTCCAGTATTTTGAATTTTCGAGACGGTGCAAGTAAAATCGATCGAAACTCGACTTTGTGTGTGACTTTGCAAAAAATTTATGACCGTCACATTTTTTCGCGAAACCATGTTCGTACGACTTCCCATGGTCTAATACGTCGGGAATGACCAATATTTTGAATTTTCAAGAAAGTGCATGAAAAAATGATTGAAACTCGACTTTGCGCGTGACTTCGCGCAAAGTTTATGGTCGTCGCGTTTTTTGCGAAACCATGCTCATACGACTTCCCATGAGCTAATACGTCAGGAATGGCCCGTATTTTAAATTTTCGAGACGGTGCACAAAAAACCGATCGAAACTCGACTCAGCGCGTGACTTCGTACGAAGTTTATGACCATCGTATTTTTTCGTGAAACCGTGCTTGTACTACTTCCCATGGGCTAATAAGACGGGAATGACCAGTATTTTGAATTTCTGAGATGGTGCACGAAAAACCGATCGAAAGTCGACCCTGCATAATGTTTTTGACCGTCGCGTTTTGTTCGTGAAACCATGCTCGTACGACTTACCATGGGCTAATACGTCGGTAATGGTCAGTATTTTGAATTTCCGAGATGATGCACGTAAAATCGATCGAAACTTGAATCTACGTAAAGTTTATGACCATCGCGTTTTGTTCGTGAAACCATGCTCGTATGACTTACCATGGGCTAATATGTTAGGATTGGCCAGTATTTTGAATTTCCGAGTTGGTGCACAAAAAACCGATCGAAACTCGACTCTGCTCGCAGCTTCGTGAAAATTTATTACCATTGTGTTTTTTCTTGAAACCATGTTAGTATGACTTCCCATGGTTTAATACGTCGGGAATGGCCAATATTTTGAATTTCCAAGACAGTGCACGAAAAACCGATTGAAACTTGACTCTGCGCGTGACATCGCGCAAAGTTTATGGCCGTCACGTTTTTTCGTGAAACAATGCTCGTACGACTTCCCATGGGCTAATACGTCGGGAATGGCCAGTATTCTGAATTTCCGAAATGGTGCACGAAAAACCGATCAATACTTGGCTTAGCACGCGACTTCGCGCAAAGTTTATGACCGTCGTATTTTTTCGTAAAACCGTGCTTGTACGACTTCCCGTGGGTTAATAAGACGGGAATGACCAGTATTTTGAATTTTTGGGACTGTGCACGAAAAACCGATCGAAACTCGGCTCTGCGCGAAGTTTATGACCATCGTGTTATTTCGTGAAACCATACTCGTATAACTTACCATGGGCTAATACGTTCGGAATGGCCAGTATTTTGAATTTCTGAGACGGAGCATGTAAAACCGATTAAACTAGACTCTGTGCGTGACTTCGCACATAGTATATGATCGTCATATTTTTTCGCGAAACCATGCTCGTATCACTTACCATGGACTAATACGTTGGGATTGGCCAGTATTTTAAATTTCCGAGACGGTGCATGAAAAATCGATCGAAACTCGACTCTGCTCGCGACTTCTCGAAACTCGACTCTGCTCGCATTTTTTCGTGAAACCTTGCTCGTATGACTTCCAATGGTCTAATACATCAGGAATGGCCAATATTTTGAATTTCCAAGACAGTGCATGAAAAACCGATTCATACTCGACTCTGCGCGCGACTTCGTGAAAATTTTATGGCCATCACGATTTTTCACGAAACCATGCTCGTACGACTTCCCATGGGCTAATACGTTGGGAATGACCCGTATTTTGAATTTCCGAGATGGTGCACGAAATACCGATCGAAACTCGACTCTGCGTGCTACTTCGCGCAAATTTTATGACCATCGTGTTTTTTCATGAAATCATATTCGTACAACTTCCCATGTGCTATTACGTCGGGAATGACCAGTATTTTGAATTTATGAGATGGTGCACGAAAAACCGATCGAAACATGACTTTGCGCGCGACATCGCGCAATGTTTTTGGCCGTCGTGTTTTTTCGTGAAACCAAGCTCGTACGACATACCATGGGCTAATACATCGGGAATGGTCGGTATTTTGAATTTCCAAGACGGTGCCCAAAAAATCGATCGAAACTCGACTCTATGAAGTTTATGACCGTCGCGTTTTTTTGTGAAACCATGTTAGTATGACTTCCCATTGTCTAATACGTCGGGAATGGCCAATATTTTGAATTTCCAAGATAGTGCACGAAAAACCGATTGAAACTCGATTTTGTACGTGACTTCGCGCAAAGTTTCTGGCCGTCGCATTTTTTCGCTAAACCATGCTCGTACGGCTTCCCATGGGCTAATACATCGGGAATGGCCAGTATATTGAATTTTCGAGACGGTGCACGAAAAACCGATCGAAACTCGATTCTGCTCGCAACTTTGCGAAAGTTTATGACCATTGCATTTTTTCGTGAAACCATGTTTGTATGACTTCCCAAGGTCTAATACATCGGGAATGGCCAATATTTTGAATTTCCAAGACAGTGCACGAAAAACCGATTGAAACTCGACTCTGCGCGTGACTTCACGCAAAGTTTATGGCCGTCGCATTTTTTCGCGAAACCAAGCTCGTACGACTTCCCATGGGCTAATACGTCGGGAATGGTCCATATTTTGAATTTCCAAGATAGTGCACAAAAAACCGATTGAAACTCGACTCTGTACGTGACTTCGCGCAAAGTTTATGGCCGTCGCATTTTTTCGCCAAACCATGCTCGTACGGCTTCCCATGGGCTAATACGTCGGGAATGGCCAGTATTTTGAATATCCGAGACGGTGCACGAAAAACTGATCGAAAGTCGACTCTGCACGCGACTTCGCGCAAAGTTTATGACCGTCGCATTTTTTCACGAAACCATGCTCGTATGACTTACCATGGGCCAATACGTTGGGATTGGCCAGTATTTTGAATTTCCGAGTCGTTGCACAAAAAACCGATCGAAACTTGACTCTGCTTGCAGCTTCGTGAAAGTTTATTACCATTGCGTTTTTTCGTGAAACCATGTTAGTATGACTTCTCATGGTCTAATACGTCGGGAATGACCAATATTTTGAATTTCCAAGACAGTGCACCAAAAACCGATTTAAACTTGACTCTGTGCGTGACTTCGCGCAAAGTTTATGGCCGTCACCTTTTTTCGTGAAACCATGCTCGTACGACTTCCCACGGGCTAATACGTTGGGAATGGCCAGTATTTTGAATTTCTGAGACGGTGCACGAAAAACCGATCGAATCTCGACTCAGCGCGTGACTTCGCGCAAAGTTTACGACCATCATATTTTTTCGTGAAACCGTGCTTGTACAAATTCTCATGGGCTAATAAGATGGGAATGATCAGTATTATGAATTTCCGAGATGGTGCACGAAAAACCGATCGAAAGTCGACTCTGCGTAAAGTTTTTGACCGTCGCGTTTTGTCAGTGAAACCATGCTCGTACGACTTACCATGGGCTAATACGTTGGTAATGGCTAGTATTTTGAATTTCTGAGACGGTGCACGAAAAACCGATCGAAACTCTTTTGTTGGTAAGTAAAGATAATGTATTTTGTAAATGATTTGTACAAAGAAGCTTTGTCTACACAAGCCATAAACTAAAGCCTGAAGTCTCTTAGTGTCGTCGAGAAGATTGCACGCCACCGAAAGAAGGTGAAATGGGCACACTTCATCAAACTCATCTCCAAGAGTAGCACAAGGAAGTTAATAAATAAAAAACCAAGCTCGTACGACTTCCCACGGGCTAATAGGTCGGGAATGGCCAGTATTTGGAATTTCTGAGACGGAGCAAGAAAAATCGATCGAAACATGACTCAGCGCGCGGCTTCGCGCAAAGTTTATGACCGTCGTATTTTTTCATGAAACCGTGCTTGTATGACTTCCCGTGGGTTAATAAGACGGGAATGACCAGTATTTTGAATTTTCGAGACTGTGCATGAAAAACCGATCGAAACTCGACTCTGCGCAAAGTTTATGACCATCATGTTTTTTCGTGAAACCATACTCGTACGACTTACCATGGGCTAATAGGTCGGGAATGGCTAGTATTTTGAATTTCTGAGACGGTGCACGTAAAACCGATCGAAACTCAACTCTGCACGCGACTTCACACAAAGTTTATGACCGTCACGTTTTTTCGTGAAACCATGCTCGTATCACTTACAATGGGCTAATACGTTTGGATTGGCCAGTATTTTGAATTTTCGAGACGGTGCACGAAAAATTGATTGAAACTCGACTCTGCTCGTGACTTCGCGCAAAGTTTATGGCCATCACGTTTTTTCGTGAAACCATGCTCGTACAACTTACAATGGGCTAATACGTTTGGAATGGCAAGTATTTTGAATTTTCGAGATGGTGCACAAAAAACCGATTGAAACTCGACTCTGCACGTGACTTCCCGTAAAGTTTATGACTGTCACATTTTTTCGTCAAACCATGCTCGTACAACTTACCATGGGCTAATACGTCGGGAATGGCTAGTATTTTGTATTTTCGAGACGGTGCACGTAAAACCGATCGAAACTTGACACTGCTCGCAACTTTGCGGAAGTTTATGACCATTTTGTTTTTTCGTGAAACCATGTTCGTATGACTTCTTATGGTCTAATACGTCGGGAATGACAAATATTTTCAACTTCAAAGATAGTGCATGAAAAACCGTTTGAAACTCGACTCTGCACGTGACTTCGCACAAAATTTATGGCCGTTGCGTTTTTTTGTGAAACCATGCTCGTACGAGTTACCACGGGCTAATACATCGAGAATGGCCAGTATTTTGAATTTTCGAGACGGTGCACGTAAAATCGATCGAAACTCGACTCTGCGCGCGACTTCACGTAAAGTTTATGACCGTCGCATTTTTTGCAAAACCATGCTCGTATGACTTACCATGGGCTAATATATTGGGATTGGCTAGTATTTTGAATTTCTAAGACGGTGCACAAAAAATCGATCGAAACTTGACTCTGCTCGCAACTTCGTGAAACCATTCTCGTATCACTTACCATGGGCTAATACGTTTTGATTGGCCAGTATTTTGAATTTTCAAGACGGTGCACGAAAAACTGATTAAAACCCGACTCTGCGCGTGACTTCGCGCAATGTTTATGGCCGTCACGATTTTTCGAGAAACCATGCTCGTACAACTTACAATGGACTAATAGGTCGGGAATGGCCAGTATTTTGAATTTCCGAGATGGTGCACGAAAAACTGATTGAAACTCGACTATGCGCGTGACTTCGCGCAAAGTTTATGACCGTAACATTTTTTCGTGAAACCATGCTCGTACAACTTACCATGGGCTAATACGTCTGGAATGGCCAGTATTTTGAATTTCCGAGACGTTGCACGTAAAACCGATCGAAACTCGACTCTGCTCGCAACTTTGCGAAAGTTTATGACCATTGCATTTTTTCGTGAAACCATGTTTGTATGACTTCCCATGGTCTAATACATCGGGAATGGCCAATATTTTGAATTTCCAAGACAGTGCACGAAAAACCGATTGAAACTTGACTCTGCGCGTGACTTCACGCAAAGTTTATGGCCGTCGCATTTATTCGCGAAACCATGCTCGTACGACTTCCCATGGGCTAAAACGTCAGGAATGGCCCATATTTTGAATTTTCGAGACGGTGCACGAAAAATCGATCGAATCTCGACTCAGCGCGCGACTTCGCACAAAGTTTCCGACCATCGTATTTTTTTGTGAAACCGTGCTTGTACAAATTCTCATGGGCTAATAAGATGGGAATGACCAGTATTCTGAATTTTCGAGATGGTGCACGAAATACCGATCGAAAGTCGACTCTGCGTAAAGTTTTTGACCGTCGCGTATTGTCAGTGAAACCATGCTCGTATGACTTACCATGGGCTAATACGTTGGTATTGGCCAGTATTTTCAATTTCTGAGTCGGTGCACAAAAAACCGATTGAAACTTGACTCTGCTCGTAGCTTCCTGAAAGTTTATTACCTTTGAATTTTTTCGTGAAATCATGTTAGTATGACTTCCCATTGTCTAATACGTCGGGAATGGCCAATATTTTGAATTTCCAAGATATTGCACGAAAAACCGATTGAAACTCGACTCTGCGCGTGACTTCACGCAAAGTTTATGGCCGTCGCATTTTTTCGCGAAACCAAGCTCGTACGACTTCCCATGGGCTAATACGTCGGGAATGGTCCATATTTTGAATTTCCAAGATAGTGCACGAAAAACCGATTGAAACTCGACTCTGTACGTGACTTCGCGCAAAGTTTATGGCCGTCGCATTTTTTCGCCAAACCATGCTCGTACGGCTTCCCATGGGCTAATACGTCGGGAATGGCCAGTATTTTGAATATCCGAGACGGTGCACGAAAAACTGATGGAAAGTCGACTCTGCACGCGACTTCACGCAAAGTTTATGACCGTCGCATTTTTTCACGAAACCATGCTCGTATGACTTACCATGGGCCAATACGTTGGGATTGGCCAGTATTTTGAATTTCCGAGTCGTTGCACAAAAACCGATCGAAACTTGACTCTGCTTGCAGCTTCGTGAAAGTTTATTACCATTGCGTTTTTTCGTGAAACCATGTTAGTATGACTTCTCATGGTCTAATACGTCGGGAATGACCAATATTTTGAATTTCCAAGACAGTGCACCAAAAACCGATTGAAACTTGACTCTGTGCGTGACTTCGCGCAAAGTTTATGGCCGTCACCTTTTTTCGTGAAACCATGCTCGTACGACTTCCCACGGGCTAATACGTTGGGAATGGCCAGTATTTTGAATTTCTGAGACGGTGCACGAAAAACTGATCGAATCTCGACTCTGCGCGTGACTTCGCGCAAAGTTTACGACCATCATATTTTTTCGTGAAACCGTGCTTGTACAAATTCTCATGGGCTAATAAGATGGGAATGATCAGTATTATGAATTTCCGAGATGGTGCACGAAAAACCGATCGAAAGTCGACTCTGCGTAAAGTTTTTGACCGTTGCGTTTTGTCAGTGAAACCATGCTCGTACGACTTACCATGGGCTAATACGTTGGTAATGGCTAGTATTTTCAATTTCTGAGACGGTGCACGAAAAACCGATCGAA
Organism: Ensete ventricosum; assembly: GCA_029747655.1. NCBI lineage: Eukaryota > Viridiplantae > Streptophyta > Magnoliopsida > Zingiberales > Musaceae > Ensete > Ensete ventricosum. Next base: position 42,816,948 of record JAQQAF010000003.1, read on the forward strand.
ACTCTTTTGTTGGTAAGTAAAGATAATGTATTTTGTAAATGATTTGTACAAAGAAGCTTTGTCTACACAAGCCATAAACTAAAGCCTGAAGTCTCTTAGTGTCGTCGAGAAGATTGCACGCCACCTAAAGAAGGTGAAATGGGCACACTTCATCAAACTCATCTCCAAGAGTAGCACAAGGAAGTTAATAAATAAAAAACCAAGCTCGTACGACTTCCCACGGGCTAATAGGTCGGGAATGGCCAGTATTTTGAATTTCTGAGACGGAGCAAGAAAAATCGATCGAAACATGACTCAGCGCGCGGCTTCGCGCAAAGTTTATGACCGTCGTATTTTTTCATGAAACCGTGCTTGTACGACTTCCCGTGGGTTAATAAGACGGGAATGACCAGTATTTTGAATTTTCGAGACAGTGCACGAAAAACCGATCGAAACTCGACTCTGCGCAAAGTTTATGACCATCATGTTTTTTCGTGAAACCATACTCGTACGACTTACCATGGGCTAATAGGTCGGGAATGGCTAGTATTTTGAATTTCTGAGACGGTGCACGTAAAACCGATCGAAACTCAACTCTGCACGCGACTTCACACAAAGTTTATGACCGTCACGTTTTTTCGCGAAACCATGCTCGTATCACTTACCATGGGCTAATACGTTTGGATTGGCCAGTATTTTGAATTTTCGAGACGGTGCACGAAAAATTGATTGAAACTCGACTCTGCTCGTGACTTCGCACAAAGTTTAAGGCCATCACGTTTTTTCGTGAAACCATGCTCGTACAACTTACAACGGGCTAATACGTTTGGAATGGCAAGTATTTTGAATTTTCGAGATGGAGCACAAAAAACCGATTGAAACTCGACTCTGCACGTGACTTCGCATAAAGTTTATGACTGTCACATTTTTTCGTCAAACCATGCTCGTACAACTTACCATGGGCTAATACGTCGGGAATGGCTAGTATTTTGTATTTTCGAGACGGTGCACGTAAAACCGATCGAAACTCGACTCTGCTCGCAACTTTGCGGAAGTTTATAACCATTGTGTTTTTTCGTGAAACCATGTTCGTATGACTTCTTATGGTCTAATACGTCGGGAATGACCAATATTTTCAACTTCCAAGATAGTGCATGAAAAACCGTTTGAAACTCGACTCTGCACGTGACTTCGCACAAAATTTATGGCCGTTGCGTTTTTTTGTGAAACCATGCTCGTACGAGTTACCACGGGCTAATACATCGAGAATGGCCAGTATTTTGAATTTTCGAGACGGTGCACGTAAAATCGATCGAAACTCGACTCTGCGCGCGACTTCACGTAAAGTTTATGACCGTCGCATTTTTTGCAAAACCATGCTCGTATGACTTACCGTGGGCTAATATATTGGGATTGGCTAGTATTTTGAATTTCTAAGACGGTGCACAAAAAATCGATCGAAACTCGACTCTGCTCGCAACTTCGTGAAACCATTCTCGTATCACTTACCATGGGCTAATACGTTTTGATTGGCCAGTATTTTGAATTTCCAAGACGGTGCACGAAAAACTGATTAAAACCCGACTCTGCGCGTGACTTCGCGCAATGTTTATGGCCGTCACGATTTTTCGTGAAACCATGCTCGTACAACTTACAATGGACTAATACGTCGGGAATGGCCAGTATTTTGAATTTCCGAGATGGTGAACGAAAAATCGATTGAAACTCGACTATGCGCGTGACTTCGCGCAAAGTTTATGACCGTAACATTTTTTCGTGAAACCATGCTCGTACAACTTACCATGGGCTAATACATCGGGAATGGCCAGTATTTTGAATTTCTGAGACGTTGCACGTAAAACCGATCGAAACTCGACTCTGCTCGCAACTTTGTGAAAGTTTATGACCATTGCATTTTTTCGTGAAACCATGTTTGTATGACTTCCCATGGTCTAATACATCGGGAATGACCAATATTTTGAATTTCCAAGACAGTGCACGAAAAACCGATTGAAACTTGACTCTGCGCGTGACTTCACGCAAAGTTTATGGCCGTCGCATTTTTTTCGCGAAACCATGCTCGTACGACTTCCCATGGGCTAAAACGTCGGGAATGGCCCATATTTTGTATTTTCGAGACGGTGCACGAAAAATCGATCGAATCTCGACTCAGCGCGCGACTTCGCACAAAGTTTACGACCATCGTATTTTTTTGTGAAACCGTGCTTGTACAAATTCTCATGGGCTAATAAGATGGGAATGACCGGTATTCTGAATTTCCGAGATGGTGCACGAAATACCGATCGAAAGTCGACTCTGCGTAAAGTTTTTGACCGTCGCGTTTTGTCAGTGAAACCATGCTCGTATGACTTACCATGGGCTAATACGTTGGTATTGGCCAGTATTTTCAATTTCTGAGTCGGTGCACAAAAAACCGATTGAAACTCGACTCTGCTCGTAGCTTCCTGAAAGTTTATTACCTTTGCATTTTTTCGTGAAACCATGTTAGTATGACTTCCCATTGTCTAATACGTCGGGAATGGCCAATATTTTGAATTTCCAAGATACTGCACGAAAAACCGATTGAAACTCGACTCTGTACGTGACTTCGCGCAAAGTTTATGGCCGTCGCATTTTTTCGCCAAACCATGCTCGAACGGCTTCCCATGGGCTAATACGTCGGGAATGACCAGTATTTTGAATATCCGAGACGGTGCACGAAAAACTGATCGAAACTCGACTCGGCACGCGACTTCGCTCAAAGTTTATGACCATCGTATTTTTTCACGAAACCATGCTCGTATGACTTACCATGGGCCAATACGTTGGGATTGGCCAGTATTTTGAATTTCCGAGTCGTTGCACAAAAAATCGATCGAAACTTGACTCTGCTTGCAGCTTCGTGAAAGTTTATTACCATTGCGTTTTTTCGTGAAACCATGTTAGTATGACTTCATATGGTCTAATACATCGGGAATGGCCAATATTTTGAATTTCCAAGACAGTGCACCAAAAACCGATTGAAACTTGACTCTGCGCGTGACATCACGCAAAGTTTATGGCCGTCGCATTTTTTCGCGAAACCATGCTCGTACGACTTCCCATGGGCTAATACGTCGGGAATGGCCCATATTTTGAATTTCCGAGACGGTGCACAAAAAATCGATTGAATCTCGACTCAGCGCGCGACTTCGCACAAAGTTTACGACCATCGTATTTTTTCATGAAACCGTGCTTGTACAAATTCTCAAGGGCTAATAAGATGGGAATGACCAGTATTATGAATTTCCGAGATGGTGCATGAAAAATCGATCGAAAGTCGACTCTGCGTAAAGTTTTTGATCGTCGCGTTTTGTCAGTGGAACCATGCTCTTACGACTTACCATGGGCTAATACGTTGGTAATGGCTAGTATTTTGAATTTCCGAGACGATGCATGAAAAACCGATCGAAACTCTTTTTTTTTTGTAAGTAAAGATAATGTATTTTGTAAAAGATTTGTACAAAGAAGCTTTGTCTACACAAGCCATAGACTAAACCCTGAAGTCTCTTAGTGTCGTCGAGAAGATTGCACGCCACCTAAAGAAGGTGAAATGGGCAAACTTCACGTAAAGTTTATGACCGTCGTATTTTTTGCAAAACCATGCTCGTATGACTTACCATGGGCTAATATATTGGGATTGGCTAGTATTTTGAATTTCTAAGACGGTGCACAAAAAATCGATCGAAACTCGACTCTGCTCGCAACTTCGTGAAAGTTTATGACCGTTGTGTTTGTTCGTGAAACCATGTTAGTATGACTTTCCACGGTTTAATATGTCGAGAATGGCCAATATTTTGAATTTCCGAGATGGTGCACAAAAAACCGATCGAAACTCGACTCTGCGCGTGACTTTGCGCAAAGTTTATGACGATCGTGTTTTTTCATGAAACCATTCTCGTATCACTTACCATGGGCTAATACGTTTTGATTGGCCAGTATTTTGAATTTCCAAGACGGTGCACGAAAAACTGATTAAAACCTCACTCTGCGCGTGACTTCGCGGAATGTTTATGGCCGTCACGATTTTTCGTGAAACCAAGCTCGTACAACTTACAATGGACTAATACGTCGGGAATGGCCAGTATTTTGAATTTCCGAGATGGTGCACGAAAAACCGATTGAAACTCGACTATGCGCGTGACTTCGCGCAAAGTTTATGACCGTAACGTTTTTTCGTGAAACCATGCTCGTACAACTTACCATGGGCTAATACGTCGGGAATGGCTAGTATTTTGAATTTCCGAGACGGTGCACGTAAAACCGATCGAAACTCGACTCTGCGTGCGACTTCGCACAAAGTTTATGACCGTCGCATTTTTTCGCAAAACCATGATCGTATCACTTACCATGAGCTAATACGTTGGGATTGGCCAGTATTTTGAATTTCCGAGACGGTGCACGAAAAACCGATCGAAACTCGACTCTGCTCGCAACTTTGTGAAAGTTTATGACCATTGCATTTTTTCGTGAAACCATGTTTGTATGACTTCCCATGGTCTAATATGTCGGGAATGGCCAATATTTTGAATTTCCAAGACAGTGCACGAAAAATCGATTGAAACTCGACTCTGCGCGTGACTTCGCGCAAAGTTTATGGCCGTCGCATTTTTTCGCGAAACCATGCTCGTACGACTTCCCATGGGCTAATATGTCGGGAATGGCCCATATTTTAAATTTTCGAGACGGTGCACGAAAAACCGATCGAAACTCGACTCAGCACGCGACTTAGCGCAAAGTTTATGACCATCGTATTTTTTCGTGAAACCGTGCTTGTACGACTTCCCGTGAGCTAATAAGACGGGAATGACCAGTATTTTGATTTTCCGGGACTGTGTGAGAAAAACCGATCGAAACTCGACTCTGTGCAAATTTATGACTATCGTGTTTTTTCGTGAAAGCATACTCGTACGACTTACCATGCCCTAATACATCGGGAATGGCCAGTATTTTAAATTTTCGAGACGGTGCACGTAAATCCGATCGAAACTCGACTCTCCGCGTGACTCCGCACAAAGTATATGACCGTCGCGTTTTTTCATGAAACCATGCTTGTATCACTTACCATGGGCTAAAACGTTGGATTTGGCCAGTATTTTGAATTTCCGAGACGGTGCACGAAAAACCGATCGAAACTCGACTCTGCTTGTAACTTCGCGAAAGTTTATGACCATTGCGTTTTTTCATGAATCCATGTTCGTATGACTTCCCATGGTCTAATACGTCGGGAATGGCAATATTTTGAATTTCCAAGACAGTGCACGAAAAATCGATTAGAACTCGACTCTGAGCGTGACTTCGCGCAAAGTTTATGCCCGTCGCATTTTTTCGCGAATCCTTGCTCGTACGACTTCCCATGGGCTAATACGTCGAGAATGGCCCGAATTTTGAATTTTTGAGACGGTGCACGAAAAATCGATCGAAACTCGACTCTGCGTGCTACTTCGCACAAATTTTATGACCATCGTGTTTTTTCGTGAAATCATATTCATACAACTTCCCATGTGCTAATACATCGGGAATGGCCTGTATTTTGAATTTCCGAGACGGTGCACGAAAAACCGATCCAAACTCGACTCTGCGCACGACATCGCAAAAGTTTTCGGCCGTCGTGTTTTTTCGTGAAACCATGCACGTACGACTAACCATGGGCTAATACAACGGGAATGGCTAGTATTTTGAATTTCCGAGACGGTGCACAAAAAATCGATCGAAACTCGACTCTGCGCGTGACTTCGCGCATAATTTATGACCGTCGCATTTTTTCGTGAAACCATGCTCGTATGACTTACCGTTGTCTAATACGTTGGGATTGGCCAGTATTTTGAATTTCCAAGATGGTGCATAAAAAACCGATCGAAACTCGACTCTGCGCGCGACTTCGCGCAAAGTTTATGACCGTCGCATTTTTTCGCGAAACCATTCTCGTATGACTTACCATGGACTAATACGTTAGGATTGGCCAGTATTTTCAATTTCCGAGTCGGTGCATAAAAGATCGATCGAAACATGACTCTGCTCGCAGCTTCGTGAAAGTTTATTACCATTGCGTTTTCTCGTGAAACCATGTTAGTATGACCTCCCTTGGTCTAATACGTCGGGAATGGCCAATATTTTGAATTTCCAAGATAGTGCACGAAAAACCGATTGAAACTAGACTCTATGCGTGACTTCGTGGACAGTTTATTGTCGTCGCATTTTTTCACGAAACCATGCTCGTACCACTTCCCATGGGCTAATACGTCAGTAATGGCCAATATTTTGAATATCCGAGACTGTGCATGAAAAACTGATCGAAACTCGACTCTGCGCGTGACTTCGCGCAAAGTTTATGACCGTCGCATTTTTTTGCGAAATCGTGCTCGTACGACTTCCCATGGGCTAATACGTCGGGAATGACCAGTATTTTGAATTTCTAAGACGGTGCATGAAAAATTGATCAAAACTCGCGCAAAGTTTATGACCGTCGTATTTTTCCACGAAACCATGCTTGTATGACATCGCGTGGGCTAATAAGACGGGAATGACCAGTATTTTGATTTTCCAAGACGGTGCACGAAAAACCGATCGAAACTCGACTCTGCACAGAGTTTATGACCGTCGTGTTTTTTCGTGAAACCATAATCGTACGACTTACAATGGGCTAATACGCCGGGAACGGCCAGTATTTTGAATTTCCGAGACGGTGCACGTAAAACCGATCGAAACTCGACTCTGCGCGTGACTTCGCACAAAGTTTATGGCCATCATGTTTTTTCACGAAACCATGCTCGTATCACTTACCATGGGCTAATACGTTGGGATTGGCTAGTATTTTGAATTTTCGAGACGGTGCATGAAAAACCAATCGAAACTTGACTCTGCTCGCAACTTCACGAAAATTTATGATCATTGCATTTTTTCGTGAAACCATGTTCGTATGACTTCCCATGGTCTAATACGTCGGGAATGGCCAATATTTTGAATTTCCAAGATAGTGCACGAAAAACCGATTGAAACTCAACTCGACTCTGCGCGTTACTTCGAGCAAAGTTTATGACCGTTGCATTTTTTTCGCGAAACTATGCTTGTACGACTTCCCATGGGCTAATACGTCGGGAATGGCCCGTATTTTGAATTTCTGAGACGGTGCACGAAAAACTGATCGAAACTCGACTCAGCACGCGACTTAGCGCAAAGTTTATGACCATCGTATTTTTTCGTGAAATCGTGCTTGTATGACTTCCCATGAGCTAATAAGACGGGAATGACCAGTATTTTGAATTTCTGGTACTGTGCAAGAAAAACCGATCGAAACTCGACTCTGCGCAAAGTTTATGACTATCGTGTTTTTTCGTGAAAAAATACTCGCACGACTTACCATGGCCTAATACATCGGGAATGGCCAGTATTTTGAATTTTCGAGACGGTGCACGTAAATCCAATCGAAACTCGACTCTCCGCGCACTCCGCATAAAGTATATGACCGTCGCGTTTTTTCATGAAACCATGCTTGTATCACTTACCATGGGCTAATACGTTGGATTTGGCCAGTATTTTGAATTTCCGAGACGGTGCACGAAAAACCGATCGAAACTCGACTATGCTTGCAACTTCGCGAAAGTTTATGACCATTGCGTTTTTTCGTGAAACCATGTTCGTATGACTTCTCATGTTCTAATACGTCGGGAATGGCCAATATTTTGAATTTCCAAGACAGTTCACGAAAAATCAATTGGAACTCGACTCTGCGCGTGACTTCGCGCAAAGTTTATGCCCGTCATATTTTTTCGCGAATCCTTGCTCGTACGACTTCCCATGGGCTAATACGTCGAGAATGGCCCGTATTTTGAATTTTCGAGACGGTGCACGAAAAATCGATTGAAACTCGACTCTGCGCGTGACTTCACGCATAGTTTATGACCGTCGCGTTTTTTCGTGAAACCATGCTCGTATGACTTACCATGGGCTAATACGTTGGGATTGGCCAGTATTTTGAATTTCCGAGACTGTGCATAAAAAACCGATCAAAACTCGACTCCGCGCATGACTTCGCGCAAAGTTTATTACCGTCATGTTTTTTAGCGAAACCATTATCGTATGACTTACCATGGACTAATACGTTGGGATTGGCCAGTATTTTTAATTTCCGAGTCGGTGCACAAAAAACCGATCGAAACATGACTCTACTCGCAGCTTCGTGAAAGTTTATTACCATTGCGTTTTTTCGTGAAACCATGTTAGTATGACTTCCCATGGTTGAATACGTTGGGAATGGCCAATATTTTGAATTTCCAAGATAGTGCACGAAAAACCGATTGAAACTCGACTTTGTGCGTGACTTCGCGTAAAGTTTATGCCGTCGCATTTTTTCACGAAACCATGCTCGTACCACTTCCCATGGGCTAATATGTCAGGAATGGCCAGTATTTTGAATATTCGAGATGGTGCATGTAACGCGCAAAGTTTATGACCGTCGTATTTTTTTGTGAAATCGTGCTCGTACGACTTCCCATGGGCTAATACGTCGGGAATGGCCAGCATTTTGAATTTCCAATATGGTGCATGAAAAATCGATCAAAACTCGCGCAAAGTTTTTGACCGTCGTATTTTTTCACGAAACCGTGCTTGTACGACATCCCGTGGGCTAATAAGACGGGTATGACCAGTGTTTTGATTTTCCGAGACGGTGCACGAAAAACCGATCGATACTCGACTCTGCGTAAAGTTTATGACCATCGTGTTTTTTCGTGAAACCATACTCGTACGACTTACCATGGGCTAATACGTCGGGAATAGCCCGTATTTTGAATTTCCAAGACGGTGCACGAAAAACCGATCGAAACTCGACTCAGCGCACGACTTCGCGCAAAGTTTATTTTATGACCATCGTATTTTTTCATGAAACCGTGCTTGTATGACTTCCCATGGGCTAATAAGATGGGAATGACCAGTATTTTAAATTTCCGAGATGGTGCATGAAAAATCCATCGAAAGTGGACTCTGCGTAAAGTTTTTGACTGTCGCGTTTTGTTCGTGAAACCATGCTAGTACGATTTACTATGGGCTAATACGTCGGAATGGCCAGTATTTTGAATTTTCGAGACGGTGGACGTAAAATCGATCGAAACTCGACTCTGCGTAAAGTTTATGATCGTCGCGTTTTGTTCGTGAAACCATGCTCGTATGACATACCAAGGGCTAATACGTTGGGATTGGCCAGTATTTTGAATTTCTGAGTCGGTGCACAAAAAATCGATCAAAACTCGACTTTGCTCGCAGCATCGTGAAATTTATTACCATTGCATTTTTTTCATGAAAACAAGTTAGTATGACTTCCCATGGTCTAATACGTCGGGAATGGCCAATATTTTGAATTTCCAAGACTGCACGAAAAATCGATTGAAACTTGACTCTGCGCGTGACTTTGCGCAAAGTTTATGGCCGTCACGTGTTTTCGTGAAACCATACTCGTATGAGACGGTGCACGTATTTTGAATGGCCAGTATTTTGAATTTTTGAGACGGTACACGAAAAACCGATCGAAACTCGACTCTGCGCAAAGTTTATGACCATCGTGTTTTTTCGTGAAACCATACTCGTATGACTTACCATGGGCTAATATATCGGGAATGGCCAGTATTTTGAATATACGAGACGGTGCACGAAAAACTGATCGAAACTCGACTCTGCGTAAAGTTTATGAGTGTTTTTTCGTGAAACCATACTCGTACGACTTACCATGGGCTAATAAACCATGCTCGTACGACTTCCCACGGGCTAATACGTCGGGAATGGCCAGTATTTTAAATTTCTGAGACGGTGCACGAAAAATCGATCGAAACTCGACTCAGCGCGCGACTTCGCGCACTTGTATGACTTCCCGGGGGCTAATAAGACGGGAATGACCAGTATTTTGAATTTCTGAGACTGTGCACGAAAAATCGATCGAAACTCGACTCAGCGCAAAGTTTATGACCATCGTGTTTTTTCGTGAAACCATACTCATATGACTTACCATGGGCTAATACGTCGGGAATGGCCAGTATTTTGAATTTCTGAGACGGTGCACGTAAAATCGTTCGAAACTCGACTCTGCGCGCGACATCGCACAAAGTTTATGACCGTCGCGTTTTTTCACGAAACCTTGCTCGTATCACTTACCATGGGCTAATACGTTGGGATTGGCCAGTATTTTGAATTTCCGAGACGGTGCACGAAAAACCGATCGAATCTCTTTTTTTTGGTAAGTAAAGATAATGTATTTTGTAAAAGATTTGTACAAAGAAGCTTTCTCTACACAAGCCATAGACTAAAGCCTGAAGTCTCTTAGTGTAGTCGAGAAGATTGCACCCCGCCTAAAGATGATGAAATGGGCACACTTCATCAAACTCATCTCCAAGAGTTGCACAAGGAAGTTAATAAATAATAACATGCAATAGCTAGACTGTTCTGGACTACATGTGGATACATCACAAAATATAAGCTTTGCCCCATATAAGACATTACAATCTTCATCATTATTCGAGTGATTATCGTCTAATGAAAAAATTGAATCATGTGAAAATCCCTTTCTCTCTTCTTGTTAGGTGCTCTATATTCAATTCTAGTTCCATGCATGATCATGAGTCCAGAAGAATCTCTATCAGAATTTGAGCTTTGTTCATGTTATGTCACTCAAAAATTCTGCCACACCTCTCCTTCCAATTCCACCAAATAGCACATCTGAATATAATTCTTGCTAGTTGTGTAAGAGGCCCTTTTCTTTAGAAGCTTTGCATAAGCATTTCTAATTCATGATGAAAGTTTGGTCGTGGTAGCCTTTGAAGATCAAATCGCTTCAAGATCTTCTTCCATATCTAAGATGAATAATCACAAGCAAAGTAGAGATGGTCAACACTTTCTTCCTTTTGCATACACAAAGAGCACCGATTTACAATATAAATACCTCTTCGCTGTATATTGTCCATCGTAGGAAGTTTGCCGAGAAGGGCCTGCCATGTATATAAGGAATGTCGCTGTGAGCATGGACTATCCCATGTCCAACTACTTGGGATCCACTTGTTGTTTCGTCGTCTAATTTGGTTCCATGCAGATGTAGCACTAAATTTACCATTATCATGAAGCCAAATAAGCATATCTGACGAGTTGTTCTTGATTGGAATAGCCCTAATAGTCGGCCAAAGTAATAACATGTCAGGGGAGGTAGGGTTGGGAAGACACCATGTACCATTGTTAATGAATTCAGAAACCTTCCAGTCTTTGGGAGCCCCCAGATCCTGTCGTACTCTATCACCAAATATCTGAAATATACTTTTCCCATTCACCCAAGGATCATACCACATATTAATATTTGTTCCAGAAGAAATCACATAAGAAATATTGTTACGTAGCCATCTCCTTGCCTTCAGAATTCCTTTCCAAGCAGCAGAATGAGATGTTTTTGCAGATACTTCCCAGATTGATTCCTTGGTTAGGTACCTAGCAAAACCCATTGTGACCATAAAGAAGACTTGTTTTGTAAAATATCCCATAATTGTTTTACCATACAAGCTTTATTCCACTCTCTAATATGTGGAAAATTCAGACCCCCTTCATCGTTCGGTTTGCAAATGTTGTCCCAATTCACCATGTGCATTGCCTTACCATCTGTGTCATTCCAAAAGAAGTTCATAAGTAATTTATCAATATCATGGAGAAGCCCGACAGGTAGAAGGAATGCATGAGACCAATAAATAGAATAAGAGATCAACACAGATTGAATAAGTTCAAGTCGTCCACGTTAGAAGGAAGCCTATTTTTACAAGAGAAAATTATGTTCTTAATTTTTTGTAGGATAAGCTGACAGGAGACTTTGTTGATTCCAGTGGATATAAGTGGGAGACCCAAGTAAGGAACCGGTAAATTTCCTTCTGCAACTCCCAATGTTTGAGCAATATGATCCTTATTGTCGATGCAAGCACCCACATATACTTTGCTCTTTGCATGGTTTAGCTTAAGACCAGAAACTATACCAAATTCATTAAGAATATCTGCCAGATTACTCACAGAAACTGGATCATCTCGAAGGAAGATAATAAGGTCGTCAGCAAATGTTATGTGAGAGATATAAACAGAACCATAATACGGTACCTTAATTTTCCCATTGGAAACAACCTCTTCTAACATACAACTGAGCCCTTCCATTGCAATGGTAAAAAGATAAGGAGATAGCGGATCACCTTGTCGAATGCCATTCTTACTCCTGAAGAAGCCAATAGGTGAACCATTAAAGAGAATAAATTTTTTTTGAGTTTCCAAGCAACATTGAATCCATTTAACCCAGTGCTGAGGGAAGCCCATATTATGGAGCATCATGTAAATAAAATGCCTATTGACTGAGTCAAAGGCCTTTCGTAAATCAGCTTTAAAACATATCTTTGTCCCTCTTGTTTTTGAGTGTAGATCCTTAACCAAATGATTAGCAAGCATGACATTATGATGGATACTCCTCCCTTTAATAAAAGCAGCTTGATTTGGACTAATGACCTTATTCATGACCTTTTGTAGTCTATCTGCCAGCAACTTCGAGATAACCTTATAAATAAAGTTGCATAGTGAAATAGGACGGTAGTTCTCCAATGAATCGGCTCCATCATTTTTAGGCACTAAAGAAATAAAAGTGCAATTCATTTCTTTAAGAATATGACTTGAGGAGAAAAAATGTCGACAAGCTTTTATGACATTGTTGCCTACAATAGACCATGCAATTTGATAAAACACAGCTGGAAATCCATCTCGACCAGGGCTTTTGTGCTTCGGGGACTTAAAAACAACTTTCACAATTTCATCATCCATTATTGGGGCATTAAGATGAGAGAGGGCTTCAGAATCAAGTCGTCTTGTAGGCCCAACATGAATACTATTAGGCTGCTGCTCCTGATTGAGTAAGGAATAAAAAAATTGCTTGGTGTAATTTTTAACCTCATCCAAATCCTCAATCAGAGTACCATCTATACTTTTGCATTTTTTGATGCGATTAGTAGCCCTTCTAGTAGCAATAGCAGCATAGAAAAACTTCGTATTAGAATTCCGTAGAGTAAGCCAATGCTATCGTGACTTCTATTTCAAAAAGCATTCCTCCTGCTTCAAAGCTTGCATAAAGTTATTTCTAGCAGCAGCCTCTTTGTATATAAGATTCGCATCCAGAGGTTGAAGATTTAGCTCGCTTTGCACAGGCATAAGTTCTTTCTTGCATAACTGAACCCTATTGGTGATATTTCCAAATGTAGTTGAATTCCACTTCTTAAGTGCTGCTTTGCATGCTTTTAGTTTTTGACATAGGATGTAAGGGGGAGAACCAAATACATTAATGTCCCAAGCTGACTTAATAACTTCGAGGAACTTAGGGTGAGAACTCCACATATTAAAAAATCTAAAAGGTTTCTTGACTCTGGGTAGTGCTTTATCTGCATGTATATGCATAATAGAGTGATCCGAAAATAACTTAGCACCGTACTCAAGAAGTGAATTTGGGAAAACAGCTAACCATTCCTGATTAATCAAACATCTGTCAAGTCGAGCCATAATTTTTCTATCAGCAGTACTTTGATTGTTCCATGAGAACCAATCACCTACAGATTTCATGTCAGTCAATGCAGCAGTATCTATACAATCATGAAAATGTTGAAGCTGACATTCGGAAAGCACTCTACCCCCCACTTTCTCATTTGTGTATCTGACTATATTAAAGTCACCGAGAACAACCCGAGGTACTGTAGGATAACTATTTGCAATGTTAACCAGATCACGCCATAGAGCATTCCAGTCAGACATACTATTAGATGCATAAATACCGGTAATATTGAATTGACATCCAGTCTGTTTATCCTCTGCCTTAAGATGAATGAATTGATTAGTAGCAGAAATAAACCAAGCAGTAACAAGGTTAGGATGCCATAAGACCCAAACTCGACCATAAGTATCCTGAGAATCATTAGTAAAAAGTTCTGCCGCAGGCCATATTAAATTCTTCTTAACTCGAACACGATGAGTTTTAATTTTTGTTTCCACAAGAATCACAATATCACATGCAGTAGATCAGATTATTCTATTGAGCTCCCGACATTTCTCAGTCTTATCAAGTCCACGAACATTCCAACATATTATTTTCATCAATACTAGATAGAAGGAAGAGCATGCGATTTTGGGAGGACACTACCATCCTTTTTCTTATCCTTTGATTTTACATGGTCCTCTAGCATAATATCTTTACCCTTTAATCCTTTATTCCTATATTTATCTACCTCATCCACAGCTTGTAAATGTTTAAACTTTTGCGTACCTTGAGACAAGGAGTCCTGAATAGCGGGATGTGTCGAAGAGCGATGAGTTTAGTGAGTTGCAATGTCTTTGTTCCCAAGAGGTTGTTGAAATGAAATTTCCTGATTATCTGAAGGAATGATTCATGACAGCGAGGTTGTTATTGGGGAGTGAGAACCATGGGAAGCTCCTGCAGTGAAAGTCTCTGATATAATAGGAAAAGATGAAAGTCCTGACTTGTCTTTCTCTTGTTCGTGTCGCTGCCCCAACGAGTCAGAGTGCTCATTCATCTTCTCCGCCATCATCACTGTTGGCACTGGAGTATCAGTGCTTGGTTTAGTGGTAGTGACCCCGTTCTGTGGCTCTTGGCGTGGTCGGTAGACCTGTGTGATTTTTTGTGAAGGCTGTTGGCAAGCACCATTTACATGTCCAAAAGATAGACAAACCTTGCATCGTTGTGGCTTCCAAGAATATGAGACTTTCACCTTTCGGGTGCTCCCATCAAGATCACGGTAAGAAACTTCATTCGGTAGTTCCTCATCAGAAGAAACCATTGCACAAGCTCTGGCAAAGATCAATCTCGTTTGCGAAGCTGTTGCCTTATCAATATACAATGGTTGTCCCAAGGTGCTGCAAAGCTTTGCAATAAAACGACGACCCTAGAGATGTAGTGGAAGTCCATGGAAAGAAAACCATATTGGGATAAACTGTAGATTGTCTAAATCCAATCTCGCATCAGGTGCCCAGCGTCGTAGTATCATTGGATGACCACGGATAGTCCAAAATCCTTCAAGGACCTGTTGTAAATCGTCTTCAGAATAAAGCTTGCATACAAAGAATCCGGTCTCCAACATATGAAGATCAAATGTTGATATTCCCCATCGAGTTCTGATATATGAGGATAATGGAAAAAAGGATGTTCTTAGTCCAACAACGTAGCCCACAATTGCCATGGACCATGTCTCAATTAGTTCGTCAGAATCAATAGCCTCATACACAGCAATCTTCTGATCAGCCTATACTTCTGGAGCAAAAAAGTCCAGTCGAAGATCCGGACTACCCACTGGAGCCTTGAAGAGGCTACTCCAAGGCCGAGGATCTCGGGAAATAAGAGCAGGAGGTCGTGATCTAGATCGTGAACGACCTCGAGCCTGGTTCATTGAAGGAGCATCCCGTCGAGAAGAAGAAATCAGCGGTGGAACATCCTGGTGTGAAACCGGCCTAAGCTGCTGGGGAGGAACCAGCGGCTGTTGGAGAGGAGCAACCCCCTCCCGCTGTGAAGTAACCAGCGGCTGAGGAGCAACCCTCTCCCGCTGTGACTGCTGGAGAGGGGCGTTCCGCTGTGAAGCAACCAGCGCAGGCCGCTGGGAAGAAGCCAGCGGAGGAGCATCCCGCTGGAACAGAGGATGCGAAGCAGAGTCGCTCGCATCCATGGCGTCGCTCGCCCTAGAGACCGCCAGCCGCCTAGGGGAGAGGAAGCCACCACCCTTCCCACACTAAGGTCGCAGCCATCGCCCTTTCCACGTCAATTGCAGAAGCAGTCGTCGCCCTTGGAGTTGCCGCAGGATCGCAGAGCGGTAGTGAACCCAGCCCCAATCGAAGCGCAGCCTCCACCGTTTCTCGCCCTAGAGTCCGTCCCGCGCCTAGGGGGGAAGAGCCGCCACCCTTCCACGCCTGAAATCGCCAATTCCTCGCCAGGAATCACTGATCGTAGGAGCGACCGCCGGCCTTCCATGCTTGAATTCACCGCGGAGCGATCGTAGAGGAGAAATCGCCCAAGGGAGCAATCGCCCTCCGCTGCCCACTCTTCGGTAAGAGATGAGGTTGCCGTCCCTAGCATCGATCGCAAGCGCAAGCGCAACAAGCCCAAGCAGAGCAGAGCACTCACGCATGCACGCAAGGGAACGCAGGCCCATTCCCCCCCCCCCCATTCCCAAGCATATCGAAAATTGACTCTGCTCGCAACTTCGCGAAAGTTTATGACCATTGCGTTTTTTCGTGAAACTATGTTCGTATGACTTCCCATGGTCTAATACGTCGGGAATGGCCAATAGTCGAGAAGATTGCACCCCACCTAAAGAACGTGAAATGGGCACACTTTATCAAACTCATCTCCAAGAGTAGCACAAGGAAGTTAATAAATAATAAAATGCAATAGCTAGACTGTTTTGGACTACTTGTGGATACATCACAAAATATATGCTTTGCCCCATATAATACATTACAATCTTCATCATTATTTGAGTGATTATTGACTAATGGAAAAATTGAATCTTGTGAAAATCTTGTTAGGTGCTTTATATTCAATTCTTGCTCCATACATGATCGTGAGTCCTGAAGACTCTCTATCATAATTTGGGCTTTGTTGATGTTGTGACACTCAAAAATTTTGCCACACCTCTCCTTCCAAATCCACCAAATAGCACATCTGAATATAATTCTTGCTAGTTGTGTAAGAGGCCCCTTTTTTGAGAAGCTTTGCATAAGCATTTCTAATTCACGATGCAAGTTTGGCCATGGTAGCCTTTGAAGATAAAATCGCTTCAAGATCTCCTTCCATATCCAAGATGAATAATCACAAGCAAAGTAGAGATGGTCAACACTTTCTTCCTTTTGCATACACAAAGAGCACCGATTTACAATATAAATACCTCTTCGCTGCATATTGTCCATCGTAGGAAGTTTGCCGAGAAGGGCCTGCCATGTACATAAGGAATGTCGCTGTGAGCATGGACTATCCCATGTCCAACTACTTGGGATCCACTTGTTGTTTTGTCGTATAATTTGGTTTCATGCAGATGTAGCACTAAATTTACCATTATCATGAAGCCAAATAAGCATATCTGAAGAGTTGTTCTTGATTGGATAGGCCTAATAGTCGGCCAAAGTAATAACATGTCAAGGGAGGTAGGGTTGGGAAGACACCATGTACCATTGTCAATGAATTCAGAACCCTTCCAGTCTTTGGGAGCCCCCAGATCCTGTCGTACTCTATCACCAAATATCTGAAATATACTTTTCCCATTCACCCAAGGATCATACCACATATTAATATTGGTTCTAGAAGAGATCACATAAGAAATATTGTTACGTAGCCATCGCCTTGCCTTCAGAATTTGTTTCCAAGCAGCAGAATGAGATATTTTTGCGAATGCTTCCCAGAGTGATTCCTTGGTTAGGTACCTTACAAAAACCTATTATGACCATAAGGAAGACTTGTTTTGTAAAATATCCCATAATTATTTTACCAGACAAGCTTTATTCCAATCTCTAATATGTCGAAGATCCAGCCCCCCTTTATCCTTCGGTTTTCAAATGTTGTCCCAATTCACCATGTGCATTGCCTTACCATCTGTGCCATTCCAAAAGAAGTTCATAAGTAATTTATCAATATCATGGAGAAGCCCGGCAGGTCGAAGGAATGCATGAGACCAATAAATAAAATAAGATATCAACACAGATCGAATAAGTTCAAGTCGTCCAGCTTTAGAAAGAAGCCTATTTTTCCAAGAGAAAATTCTGTTCTTAATTTTTTGTAGGATAGGCTGACAGGAGACTTTGTTGATTCCAGTGGATATAAGTGGGAGACCCAAGTAAGGAACCGGTAAATTTCCTTCAGCAACTCCCAAAGTTTGAGCAATATGATCCTTATTGTCAATGCAAGCACCCACATATACTTTGCTCTTTGCATGGTTTAGCTTAAGACTAGAAACTACACCAAATTCATTAAGAATATCTGCCAGATTACTCATAGAAACTGGATCATCTCGAAGGAAGATAATAAGGTCATCAGCAAATGTTATGTGAGAGATATAAACAGAACCATAATACGGTACCTTAATTTTGACATTGGAAACAGCCTCTTCTAACATACAACTGAGCCCTTCCATTACAATGGTAAAAAGATAAGGAGATAGCGGATCGCGTTGCCGAATGCCATTCTTACTCCCGAAGAAGCTAATAGGTGAACCATTAAAGAGAATAAAAAATTTTGGAGTTTCCAAGCAACATTGAATCCATTTAACCCAGTGCTGAGGGAATCCCATATTATGGAGCATCATTTAAATAAAATACCTATTGACTGAGTCAAAGTCCCTTCGTAAATCAGCTTTAAAACATATCTTTTTCCCTCTTGTTTTTGAGTGTAGATCCTTAACCAAATCATTAGCAAGCAGGACATTATGATGAATACTCATCCCTTTAAGAAAAGTAGCCTGATTAGGACTAATGACCTTATTCATAACCATTTGTAGTCTATCTGCCAGCAACTTAGAGATAACCTTATTAATAAAGTTACACGGTGAAATAGGACGGTAGTTCTCCAATGAATCAGCTCCATCATTTTTAGGCACTAAAGAAATAAAAGTGTAATTCATTTTCTTTAAGAATATGACCTGTGGAGAAAAAATGTCGACAAGCTTTTATGACATTGTTGCCTAAAATAGACCATGCAATTTGATAAAACTCAGCTGTAAATCCGTCTAGACCAGGGCTTTTGTGCTTCGGGGACTTAAAAATAACTTTCACAAATTCATCATCCGTTATTGGGGCATTAAGATGAGAGAGGGCTTTAGAATCAAGTCGTCTTGTATGCCCAACATGAATACTATTAGGCTGCTACTCCTGATTGAGTAAGGAATAAAAAAATTACTTGGTGTAAATTTTAACCTCATCCAAATCATCAATGAGATTACCATCTATACCTTTGCATTTTTTGATGCGAATAGTAGCCCTTCTGGTAGCAATAGCAGCATAGAAAAACTTCATATTAGAATCCCCTAGAGTAAGCCAATGCTGTCGTGACTTCTGTTTCAAAAAGCATTCCTCCTGCTTCAAAGCTTGCATAAAGTTATTTCTAGCAGCAGCCTCTTTGTATATAAGATTCGCATCCAGAGGTTGAAGATTTAGCTCGCTTTGCACTGCCATAAGTTCATTCTTGCATAACTGAACCCTGTTGGTGATATTTCCAAATGTAGTTGAATTCCACTCCTTAAGTGCTGCTTTGCATGCTTTTAGTTTTTGACATAGGATGTAATGGGGAGAACCAAACACATTAATGTCCCAAGCTGACTTAATAACTTCGAGGAACATAGGGTGAGAACTCCACATATTAACCAAACCATGCTCGTCCAACTTCCCATGTGCTAATACGTCGGGAATGGCCAGTATTTTGAATTTCCGAGATGGTTCACGAAAAACCGATCGAAACTCGACTCTGCGCACGACATCGCACAAAGTTTTTGGCCGTCGTGTTTTTTCGTGAAACCATGCTCGTACGACTTACCCTGGGCTAATACATCGGGAATGGCCAGTATTTTGAATTTTCGAGACGGTGTACAAAAAATCGATCGAAACTCGACTCTGCACGCGACTTCGAGGAAACTTTATTACCATCGTATTTTGTCGTGAAACCATGCTCGTATGACTTACCATGGGCTAATACGTTGGGATTGGCCAGTATTTTGAATTTCCGAGACGGTGCACAAAAAATCGATCGAAACTTGATTCTGCAGCGACTTCGCGCAAAGTTTATGACCGTCGCATTTTTTCGTGAAACCATGCTCGTACCACTTCCCATGGGCTAATACGTCGAGAAAGGCCAGTATTTTGAATATCCGAGATGGTGACCGAAAAACCGATCGAAACTCGACCTGCGCGTGACTTCGCACAATGTTTATGACCATCACATTTTTTTGCAAAATCGTGCTCGTACGACTTCCCATAGGCTAATACGTCGGGAATGGCGAGTATTTTGAATTTCTGAGACGGTGCATGAAAAACCGATCAAAACTCGTGCAATGTTTATGACCGTCGTATTTTTTCACGAAACCGTGCTTGTACGACATCCCGTGGGCTAATAAGACAGGAATGACCAGTATTTTGAATTTTTGAGACAGTGCACGAAAAACCGATCGAAACTCGACTCTGCGCAAAGTTTATGACCATCGTGTTTTTTCGTGAAACCATACTCATACGACTTACCATGGGCTAATACGTCGGGAATGGCTAGTATTTTGAATTTCTGAGACGGTGCACGTAAAATCGATCGAAACTCGACTCTGTGCGTGACTTCGCACAAAGTTTATGACCGTCGCATTTTTTCGTGAAACCATGTTCGGATGACTTCCCATGGTCTAATACGTCGGGAATGGCCAATATTTTGAATTTTCAAGACAGTGCACGAAAAACCGATTGAAACTCGACTCTGGGCGTGACTTCGCACAAAGTTTATGGGCGTCGCATTTTTTCACGAAACCATGCTCGTACTACTTCCCATGGGCTAATACATCAGGAATGGCCCATATTTTAAGTTTTCGAGACGGTGCACGAAAAACCAATCGAAACTCGACTCAGCGCGCGACTTCGCGCAAAGTTTATGACCATCATATTTTTTCGGGAAACCGTGCTTGTACGACTTCCCATGGGCTAATAAGACGGGAATGACCAGTATTTTGAATTTCCGAGACGGTGCACGAAAAACCGATTGAAAGTCGACTCTGCGTAAAGTTTTTGAATCTCGCGTTTTGTTCGTGAAACCATGCTCGTACGACTTACCATGGGCTAATACGTCGGTAATGGCCAGTATTTTGAATTTCCGAGACGGTGCATGTTAAACCGATCGAAATTCTTTTTTTTTGGTAAGTAAAGATAATGTTCTTTGTAAAAGATTTGTACGAAGAAGCTTTGTCTACGCAAGCCATAGACTAAAGCCTGAAGTCTCTTAGTGTAGTCGAGAAGATTGCACCCCACCTAAAGAAGGTGAAATGGGCACACTTTATCAAACTCATCTCCAAGAGTAGCACAAGGAAGTTAATAAATAATAAACCATGCTCGTACGACTTCCCGTCGGCTAATAAGACGGGAATGGCTAGTATTTTGAATTTTCGAGACTGTGCACGAAAAACCGATCGAAACTCGACTCTGCGCAAAGTTTATGACTATCGTGTTTTTTCGTAAAACCATACTCATACGACTTACCATGGGCTAATACGTCGGTAATGGCCAGTATTTTTAATTTCTGAGACAGTGCACGTAAAACCATTCGGACCTCGACTCTGCGCGCGACTTTGCACAAGGTTTATGACCGTCACATTTTTTCGTGAAACCATGCTCGTATCACTTACCATGGGCTAATACATTGGGATTGGCCAGTATTTTGAATTTTTAAGACGGTGCACGAAAAACCGATCGAAACTCGACTCTGCTTGCAACTTCGTGAAAGTTTATGACCATTGCATTTTTTCGTGAAACCATGTTCGTATGACTTCCCATGGTCTAATACGTCGTGAAACTGTGCTCGTACGGCTTCCCATGGGGTAATACATCGGGATTGGCCAGTATTTTAAATTTCTGAGACGATGCACGAAAAACTGATAGAAACTCAAATCTGCGTGCAAGTTCGCGCAAAGTTTATGACCTTCACTTTTTTCGTGAAACCATGCTCGTACGACTTACCATGGGCTAATACATCGGGAATGGCCAATATTTTGAATTTTTGGGATGGTGCACGAAAAAACGATCGAAACTCGACACTTCGCACGATTCGTGCAAAGTATATGACCGTCGAGTTTTTTTACGAAACCGTGCTCGTACGACTTCCCATGGGCTAATACGTCGGGAATGGCCAGTATTTTGAATTTCCGAGACGGTGCATGAAAAACTGATCGAAACTCGAATCTGCGCGCGACGTCGTGCAATGTTTATGACCGTCGCGTTTTTTCGTGAAACCGTGCTCGTACGACTTCCCATGGGCTAATACGTCGGGAATGGCTAGTATTTTGAATTTCTGAGACTGTGCTAGAAAAATCGATTGAAACTCGACTCTGCGCACGAATTCGCGCAAATATTTGACCATTGAGTTTTTTTGCGAAATCATGCTCGTACGACTTCCTATGGGCTAATACATTGGGAATGGCCAATATTTTGAATTTCTGAGACGGTGCACGAAAAAACCAATCGAAACTCGACAGCGCGCGACTTTGTGCAAAGTTTATGACCATCATATTTTTTCGTGAAATCGTGCTTGTACGACTTCTTATGGGCGAATAAGACGGGAATGCCCAATATTTTGAATTTTCGAGACGGTGCACGAAAAATCGATCGAAACTCGACTCTGCGCAAAGTTTATGACCATCGTGTTTTTTCGTGAAACCATACTCGTATGACTTACCATGGGCTAATACGTCGGGAATTGCCAGTATTTTGAATTTCCGAGATGGTGCACGTAAAATCGGTCGAAACTCGACTCTGCGCGTGACTTCACGCAAAGTTTATGGCCGTCGCGTTTATTTGTGAAACCGTGCTCGTACGACTTCCTATGGGCTATTACGTTGGGAATGGCCAGTATTTTGAATTTCCAAGATGGTAAACGAAATACCAATCGAAACTCGTCTCTACACACGACATCACGCAATGTTTATGACTATTGCATTTTTTTGAGAAACCGTGCTCGTATGACTTCCCTAGGGCTAATACGTCGGAAATGGCTAGTATTTTGAATTTTCGAGACGGTGCACGAAAAATCGATCGAAACTCGTCTCTGCGCGCGACTTCGTGCTAAGTTTATGACCATTGCATTTTTTGGTGAAATCGTGTTCGTATGACTTCCCATGGGCTAATACGTCGGGAATGGCCAATATTTTGAATTTCCAAAATGGTACATGAAAAACCGATCGAAACTTAACTCTGTGCGCAACTCCATGCAAAGTTTATGATCGTCACATTTTTTGTGAAACTGTGCTCGTACGATAAGACCATGGACTAATATGTTGGGGAATGGCCATTATTTTAAATTTCCGAGATGGTGCACGAAAAAGTGAACGAAACTTGAAACTGTGCTCGTACGACTCCCCATTGGCTAATACGTCGGGGAATGGCCACTATTTTGAATTTCCGTGATGGTGCACGAAAAACTGATCGAAACTTGAATCTGCGCATGACTTCGCGCTAAGTTTTTGACCGTTATGTTTTTTCATGAAACTGTGCTCGTACGACTTCCCATTAGCTAATACGTCGGGAATGGCCAGTATTTTGAATTTTCGAGATGGTGCACGAAAAACCAATCGAAACTTGACTCTGCGTGCTACTTCGTGCAAATTTTATAACCGTCATGTTTTCTCGTGAAACTGTATTCATACTACTTCCCATGAGCTAATACGAAGGGAATGTCCAGTATTTTGAATTTTTGAGACGGTCCATGAAAAATCGATCGAAACTCGACTCTACGCGCGACTTCGCGCAAAGTTTATAACCGTCGCGTTTTTTTGTGAAACCATGCTCGTACGACTTCCCATGGGCTAAGACGTCGGGAATGGCTAGTATTTTGAATTTTTGAGATAGTGCACGGAAAACCGATCGAAGCTCGACTCTGTGCACGACTTCGTGCAAACATATGACCGTTGAGTTTTTTTGCGAAATCGTGCTCGTACGACTTCCCATGGGCTAATACGTTAGGAATGGCCAGTATTTTGAATTTTCGAGACGGTGCATGAAAAACCGATCGTAACTCAACTCAGTGCGCGACTTCGCGCAAAGTTTATGACCGTCGCAATTTTTCATGAAACCATGCTTGTATGACTTCCCATGGGCTAATCATTCGGGAATGACCAGTATTTTGAATTTTCGAGACTGTGCATGAAAAATCGATCGAAACTCAACTCTGCGCAAAGTTTATGACCGTCGCATTTTTTTGCGAAACCATGCTCCCACGACTTACCATGGGCTAATATGTCGGGGAATGGCCATTATTTTGAATTTTCGAGATGGTGCACGAAAAATTGATCGAAACTTGAATCTGCGCATGACTTCGCGCAAAGTTTATGACCATCATGTTTTTCGTGAAACTTTGCTCGTACGACTTCCCTTTGGCTAATACGTCGAGAATGGCTAGTATTTTGAATTTCTGAGACAGTGCACGAAAAACCAATCGAAACTTGACTCTACGTGCAACTTCGTGCAAATTTTATGACCGTCATTTTTTTTCGTGAAACCGTATTCGTACGACTTTCCATGGGCTAATATGTCGGGAATGGCAAGTATTTTGAATTTTTGAGACGGTGCATGAAAAACTGATCGAAACTCAACTCTGCGTGCGACTTCGAGCAAAGTTTATGACCGTCATGTTTTTTCGTGAAACCGTGCTCGTACGACTTCCCATGGGCTAATACGTCGGGAATGGCTAGTATTTTGAATTTCTAAGACAGTGCACGAAAAACCGATCGAAACTCGACTCTACGCACGACTTCGCGCAAATATATGACCGTTGAGTTTTTTTACGAAATCGTGCTCGTACGACTTCCAATGGGCTAATACGTCAGGAATGGCCAGTATTTTGAATTTCCGAGACGGTGCATGAAAAACCGATCGTAACTCAACTCAGCACGCGACTTCGCGAAAATTTATGACCGTCGTATTTTTTCATGAAACCGTGCTTGTATGACTTCCCATGGGCTAATAAGATGGGAATGATCAGTATCTTGAATTTCCGAGACGGTGCACTAAAAATCGATCGAAACTCGACTCTTCGCGAAGTTTCTGACCGTCACTTTTTTCGCAAAACCATGCTCGTACGACTTACCATGGGAATGGCCAGTATTTTGAATTTCTGAGATGGTGCACGAAAAACCGATCGAAACTCGACTCTTTCCCATGGTCTAATACGTCGGGGATGGCCAATATTTTAAATTTTCAAGACAGTGAGTGAAAAACCATGCTCTGCACGAGACTTCCCACGGGCACACTTTATCAAACTCATCTCCAAGACAGAAGGTGAAATAGGCACACTTTATCAAACTCATCTCCAAGAGTAGCACAAGGAAGTTAATAAATAATAAACCATGATCGTACGACTTCCCACGGACTAATACGTCGGGAATGGCCAGTATTTTAAATTTTCGAGACGGTGCACAAAAAACTGATCGAAACTTGACTCTGCTCGTAGCTTCGTGAAAGTTTATTACCATTGCGTTTTTTCATAAAATGATGTTAGTATGACTTCCCATGGTCTAATACGTCGGGAATGGCCAATATTTTGAATTTCCAAGACAGTGCATGAAAACCGATTGAAACTTCACTCTGCGCATGACTTGGCGCAAAGTTTATGGCCGTCACGTTTTTTCACGAAACCATGCTCGTACGACTTCCCACGGGCTAATAAATCGGGAATGGCCAGTATTTTGAATTTCCGAGATGGTGCACGAAAAACTGATCGAAACTCGACTCTGCGTGCTACTTCGTGCAAATTTTATGACCGTCATGTTTTTTCGTGAAATCGTATTCGTACAACTTCCCAGGTGCTAATACGTTGGGAAACCGTGCTTGTACGACTTCTCGTGGGCTAAGAAGACGGGAATGACAAGTATTTTGAATTTTCGAGACGATGCACGAAAAACCGATCGAAACTCGACTCTACGCAAAGTTTATGACCATCGCATTTTTTTCGTGAAACCATGCTCGTATGACTTACCATTGGCTAATACGTCGAGAATGGCCAGTATTTCAAATTTCTGAGATGGTGCACGTAAAACCGATCGAAACTCGACCCTGCGCGCGAATACGCGTAAAGTTTATGACCGTCGTATTTTTTGCAAAACCATGCTCATATGACTTACCATGGGCTAATACGTTGGGATTGGCCAGTATTTTGAATTTCCAAGACGGTGCACGAAAAACCAATCGAAACTCGACTTTGCTCGCAACTTCGTGAAAGTTTTTGACCATTGCGTTTTTTCGTGAAACCATGTTCGTATGACTTCCCATGGTCTAATACGTCGGGAATGACCAATATTTTAAATTTCCAAGACAGTGCACGAAAAACTGATTGAAACTCGACTCTGAGCGTGACTTCGCGCAACGTTTATGGCAGTCGCATTTTTTGGCGAAACCATGCTCGTACGACTTCCCATCGGCTAATACGTCGGGAATGGCAAATATTTTGAATTTCCAAAATGGTATATGAAAAACTGATCGAAACTTGACTCTTGACGCAACTCTACGCAAAGTTTGTGACCGTCGCATTTTTTCGTGAAACCATGCTCGTACGACTTACCATGGGCTAAATATGTCGGGAATAGCTAGTATTTTGAATTTCCGAGACAGTGCACGAAAAACCAATTGAAACTCGAATCTGTGCGTGACTTCGCGCAAAGTTTATAACCGTCGTATTTTTTCTCGAAACCGTGCTCGTACGGCTTCCCATGGGCTAATACGTCTGGAATGGCCAGTATTTTAAATTTCCGAGATGATGCATGAAAAACCGATAGAAACTCGAATCTGCGCGCAACTTCGAGCAAAGTTTATGACCGTCGCATTTTTTCGTGAAACCATGCTCGTACGACTTACCTTGCGCTAATATGTCGGGAATGGCCAATATTTTCAATTTTTGGGATGGTGCACGAAAAAATGATCGAAACTTGACTCTGCGCGCGATTTGCGAAAAGTATATGACCATCGTGTTTTTTTGTGAAACCATACTCGTACGACTTCTGATGGGCTAATACATTGGGAATGGCTAGTATTTTAAATTTCTGATACGGTGCATGAAAAACCGATCGAAACTCGACTCTGTGTGCGACTTCGCGCAAAGTTTATGACAGTCACATTTTTTTGCGAAACCTAGCTCGTACTTCCCATGTGCTGCTGGGGACGGCAGTCTCTTCTCTTACTGAAGAGTGGGCAGCGGAGGGCGATTGCTCCCTTGGGTGATTTCTCCTCTACGATCGCTCTGCGGTGAATTCAAGCGTGGAAGGCCGGTGGTCGCTCCTGCGATCAATCTCTCCCCTAGGCGGCTGGCGGTCTCTAGGGCGAGCGACGCCATGGATGCGAGCAGCCAGATGCGGCACTCTGCTTCGCATCCTCTGTTCCAGCGGGATGCTCGTCCGCTGGCTTCTTCCCAGCAGCCTGCGCTGGTTGCTTCACAGCGGAATGCCCCTCTCTAGCAGTCACAGTGGAAGAGGGTTGCTCCTCAGCCGCTGGTTACTTCACAGCGGGAGGGGGTTGCTCCTCTCCAACAGCAACTGGTTCCTCCCCAGCAGCTTAGGCCGGTTTCACACCAGGATGTTCCACCGCTGATTTCTTCTCGACGGGATGCTCCTTCAATGAACCAGGCCCGAGGTCGTTCACGATCGAGATCACGACCTCCTGCTCCTATTTCCCGAGATCCTCGGCCTTGGAGTAGCCTCTTCAAGGCTCCAGTGGGTAGTCCGGATCTTCGACTGGACTTTTTTGCTCCAGAAGTACAAACTAATCAGAAGATTGCAGTGTATGAGGCTATTGATTCTGACGAACTAATCGAGACATGGTCCATGACAATTGTGGGCTACGTTGTTGGACTAAGAATATCTTTTTTTCCATTATCCTCATACATCAGGACTCGATGGGGTATATTAGCATTTGATCTTCATATGTTGGAGACCGGATTCTTTATATGTAGGCTTTACTCTGAAGAAGATTTACAACGGGTCCTTGAAGGATTTTGGACTATCCGTGGTCATCCAATGATACTATGACGCTGGGCACCTGATGTGCGATTGGAGTTAGACAGTCTACAGTCTATCCCAATATGGGTTTCTTTCCATGGACTTCCACTACATCTCTGGGGCCGTCGTTTTATTGCAAAGCTTTGCAGCACTCTGGGACAGCCATTGTATATTGATAAGGCAACAGCTTCGCAAACGAGATTGACCTTTGCCAGAGCTTGTGTAATGGTTTCTTCTGACGAGGAACTACCGAATGATGTTTCTTACCGTGATCTTGAAGGGAGCACCCGAAAGGTGAAAGTTTCATATTCTTGGAAGCCACAACGATGCAAGGTTTGTCTATCTTTTGGACATGTAGATGGTGCTTGCCAACAGCCATCACAAAAAATCACACAGGTCTACCGACCACGCCAAGAGTCACAGCATGGGGTCACTACCACTAATCCAAGCACCGATACTCCAGTGCCAACAGTGACGATGGCAGAGAAGATGAATGAGCACTTTGACTCGTTGGGGCAGCGACACGAACAAGAGAAAGACAAGTCAGAACTTTCATCTTTTCCTATTATATCGGAGACTTTCACTGCAGGAGCTTCCCATGGTTCTCACTCCCCAATAACAACCTCGCCTTCACGAATCATTCCTTCAGATAATCAGGAAATTTCATTTCAACAACCTCTTGTGACCCAAGACATTGCAACTCACCAAACTCATCGCGCTTCGACACATCCCACTATTCAGGACTCATTGCCTCAAGGTACGCAAAAATTTAAACATTTGCAAGCTGTGGATGAGGTGGATAAATATAGGAATAAAGGATTAAAGGGTAAAGATATTATGCGAGAGGACCATGCAAAATCAAAGGATAAGAAACACGATGGTAGTGTCCTCCCAAAATCGCATGCTCTTCCTTCTATCTAGTATTGATGAAAATAATCTGTTGGAATGTTCGTGGACTTAATAAGACTGAGAAATGTCGGGAGCTCAATAGAATAATCCGATCTGCTGCATGTGATAGTGTGATTCTTGTGGAAACAAAAATTAAAACTCATCGTGTTCGAGTTCAGAAGAATTTAATATGGCCTGAGGCAGAATTTTTTTCTAATGATTCACAGGATACTTATGGTCGAATTTGGGTCTTATGGCATCCTAACCTTGTTATTGCTTGGTTTATTTCTGTGACTAATCAATTCATTCATCTTAAGGCAGAGGATACACAGACTGGATGTCAATTCAATATTACCGGTATTTACGCATCTAACAGTATGTCTGACAGGAATGCTCTATGGCGTGATCTGGTTAGCATTTCAAATAGTTATCCTACAGTACCTTGGATTATTCTCGGTGACTTTAATACTATCAGATACACAAATGAGAAAGTGGGGGGTAGAGTGCTTTCCGAATGTCAGCTTCAACATTTTAATGATTGTATAGATACTGCTGCATTGACTGACATGAAATATATAGGTGATTGGTTCTCATGGAATAATCAAAGTGCTGCTGATAGAAAAATTATGGCTCGACTTGATAGATGTTTGATTAATCTGGAATGGTTAGCAGTTTTCCCAGATTCACTTCTTGAGTACGGTGCTAAGTTATTTTCGGATCACTCTATTATGCATATACATGCAGATAAAGCACTACCCAGAGTCAAGAAACCTTTTAGATTTTTTAATATGTGGAGTTCTCACCCTAAGTTCCTCGAAGTTATTAAGTCAGCTTGGGACATTTATGTGTTTGGTTCTCCACCTTACATCCTATGTCAAAAACTAAAAGCATGCAAAGCAGCACTTAAGGAGTGGAATTCAACTACATTTGGAAATATCACCAACAGGGTTCAGTTATGCAATAAAGAACTTATGGCTGTGCAAAGGGAGCTAAATCTTCAAGCCCCCAAATCCTGTCGTACTCTATAACCAAAGTTTATGACCATTGCGTTTTTTCGTGAAACTATGTTCGTATGACTTCCCATGGTCTAATACGTCGGGAATGGCCAATAGTCGAGAAGATTGCACCCCACCTAAAGAACGTGAAATGGGCACACTTTATCAAACTCATCTCCAAGAGTAGCACAAGGAAGTTAATAAATAATAAAATGCAATAGCTAGACTGTTTTGGATTACTTGTGGATACATCACAAAATATATGCTTTGCCCCATATAATACATTACAATCTTCATCATTATTTGAGTGATTATTGACTAATGGAAAAATTGAATCTTGTGAAAATCTCGTTCTCTCTTCTTGTTAGGTGCTTTATATTCAATTCTTGCTCCATACATGATCGTGAGTCCTGAAGACTCTCTATCATAATTTGGGCTTTGTTGATGTTGTGACACTCAAAAATTTTGCCACACCTCTCCTTCCAAATCCACCAAATAGCACATCTGAATATAATTCTTGCTAGTTGTGTAAGAGGCCCCTTTTTTGAGAAGCTTTGCATAAGCATTTCTAATTCACGATGCAAGTTTGGCCATGGTAGCCTTTGAAGATAAAATCGCTTCAAGATCTCCTTCCATATCCAAGATGAATAATCACAAGCAAAGTAGAGATGGTCAACACTTTCTTCCTTTTGCATACACAAAGAGCACCGATTTACAATATAAATACCTCTTCGCTGCATATTGTCCATCGTAGGAAGTTTGCCGAGAAGGGCCTGCCATGTACATAAGGAATGTCGCTGTGAGCATGGACTATCCCATGTCCAACTACTTGGGATCCACTTGTTGTTTTGTCGTATAATTTGGTTTCATGCAGATGTAGCACTAAATTTACCATTATCATGAAGCCAAATAAGCATATCTGAAGAGTTGTTCTTGATTGGATAGGCCTAATAGTCGGCCAAAGTAATAACATGTCAAGGGAGGTAGGGTTGGGAAGACACCATGTACCATTGTCAATGAATTCAGAACCCTTCCAGTCTTTGGGAGCCCCCAGATCCTGTCGTACTCTATCACCAAATATCTGAAATATACTTTTCCCATTCACCCAAGGATCATACCACATATTAATATTGGTTCTAGAAGAGATCACATAAGAAATATTGTTACGTAGCCATCGCCTTGCCTTCAGAATTTGTTTCCAAGCAGCAGAATGAGATATTTTTGCGGATGCTTCCCAGATTGATTCCTTGGTTAGGCACCTAGCAAAAACCCATTGTGACCATAAGGAAGACTTATTTTGTAAAATATCCCACAATTGTTTTACGTGACAAGCTTTATTCCAATCTCTAATATGTCGAAGATTCCGCCCCCCTTCATCCTTTGGTTTGCAAATGTTGCCCCAATTCATCATGTGCATTGCCTTACCATTTGTGTCATTCCAGAAAAAGTTCATAAGTAATTTATCAATATCGTGGAGAAGCCCGGCAGGTAGAAGGAATGCATGAGACCAATAAATAGAATAAGAGATCAACACAGATCGAATAAGTTCAAGTCGTCCAGCTTTAGAATGAAGCCTATTTTTCCAAGAGGAAATTCTATTCTTAATTTTTTGTAGGATAGGCTGACATGAGACTTTGTTGATTCCAGTGGATATAAGTGGGAGACCCAAGTAAGGAACCGGTAAATTTCCTTCAGCAACTCCCAATGTTTGAGCAATATGATCCTTATTGTCAATGCAAGCACCCACATATACTTTGCTCTTTGAATGGTTTAGCTTAAGACCAGAAACTATACCAAATTCATTAAGAATATCTGCCAGATTACTCACAGAAATTGGATCATCTCGAAGGAAGATAATAAGGTAATCAGCAAATGTTATGTGAGAGATATAAACAGAACCATAATATGGTACCTTAATTTTGCCATTGGAAACAGAACCATCACGTTTTTTCATGAAACCATGCTCGTATAACTTCCCATGGGTTAATACGTTGGGAATGACCAGTATTTTGAATTTTCGAGACGGTGCACGAATGACCGATCGAAACTCCACTTCTCGTGCGACTTCGCATCATTTATGACCATCGCATTTTTTCTCGAAACCATGCTCGTACCACTTCCCATGCGCTCATACTTTGGGATTGACAAGTTTTTTAATTTTCAAGACGGTGCACGAAGAACCGATAAAAACTTGACATCGCGCGCGACTTTGCGTAAATTTTATTACCATCGTGTTTTTTTCCCAAAACCGTGCTCGTACGACTTCCCATGGACAAACGTTTAGAATGTTCAGTATTTTTTATTTCTGAGATGGTGAACGAAAAATTGATTGAAACTCGAATTCGCGCACGACTTTGCGCAATGTTTATGACCGTCATGTTTTTTCGTGAAACCGTGCACCTAGGACTTCCCATGGACTAATACGTTGGGAATGGCTGCTGGTATTTTGAATTTCCGAGATGGTGCATAAAAAATCGATCGAAACTCGACTTCGCCAGTAACTTTGCGTAAAGTTTATGACCGTCACAATTTTTTACGAAACCGTGTTTGTACGACTTTCCATGGGCTAATACGTTGGGAATGGCTAGTATTTTGAATTTTCGAGTCGGTGCATGAAAAATCGATCGAAACTCGACTTCGCATGCGACTTTGCGCAAAGCTTATGAACATCATATTTTTTCATGAAACCGTGCTCGTATGACATCCCATGGGCTAACACGGTTGGAATGGCCAGTATTTTGAATTTCCGAGATGGTGCACGAAAAACCGATCGAAACTCGACTTCGCGTAAAGTTTATGACCATCACATTTTTTCGTGAAATCATCCTCGTACGACTTCTTATAGGCTAATACATTTGGAATGGTCAGTATTTTGAATTTCCAATACGATGCATGAAAAACTGATCGAAACTCGACTTCGCACGTGACTTTGCACAAAGTTTATGACCATCGTATTTTTTCATGAAACCATGCTCGTATGACTTTCCATGTGCAAATACATTGGGAATGGATAGTATTTTGAATTTCCTAGATGGTGCACGAAAAATCGATCGAAACTCGACTTCGCACACGACTTTGTGCAAAGGTTTTGACTGTTACATTTTTTCATGAAACCGTGCACGTATGACTTCCCATGGACTAATAGGTTGGGAATGGCTAGTATTTTTAATTTCCGAGACGGTGCACGAAAAATTGATCGAAAGTTGATCAGCGCGACATTGTGCAAAGTTTATGACCATCACGATTTTTCACGAAACCAAGCTCGTATGACTTCCCAAGGGCTTATACGTTGGGAATGGCCAGTATTTCGAATTTCCGAGATGGTGCATGAAAAACCGACCGAAACTTGACTTCGCGCGTGACTTTCTGGAATGTTTATGACCGTCATGTTTTTTCAGGAAACAGTGCTTGTACGACTTCCCATGGGCTAATACGTTAGGAATGGTAAGTATTTTGAATTTCCGAGGTGGTGCACGAAAAGCAGATCGAAATTCAACTTCACACAAGACTTTGTGCAAAGTTTATGACCGTCACGTTTTTTTGCGAAACAAGGCTCGTATGACTTATCATGGGCTAATACATTGGGAATGGCCAGTATTTTGAATTTCCGAGATGGTGCATGAAAAACCGATCGAAACTCGACTTCGCGCGTGACTTTGTGCAAAGTTTATGACCGTCAAGTTTTTTCACTAAACCGTGCTCGTACGACTTCCCATGGGCTAATACGTTGGGAATGGCTAGTATTTTTAATTTCTGATATGGTGCATGAAAAATCAATCGAAAGTCGACTTTGAGCGTGACTTTGCGCAAAGTTTATGACTGTCGTGTTTTTTCGCACAACCATGCATGTTCGACTTCCCATGGACTAATATGTCAGGAATGGTCAGTATTTTGAATTTCTGAGATGGTGCCCGAAAAACCGATTGAAACTCGACTTCACGCGTAACTTTGAACAAAGTTTACGACCGATCGAAACTCGACTTCACGCGTAACTTTGAACAAAGTCAATAAAATGCCTATTGACTGAGTCAAAGGCCTTTCGTAAATCAGCTTTAAAACAGATCTTTTTCCCTCTTGTTTTTGAGTGTAGATCCTTAACCAAATCATTAGCAAGCAGGACATTATGATGGATACTCCTCCCTTTAAGAAAAGCAGCCTGATTAGGACTAATGACCTTATTCATGACCTTTTGTAGTCTATCTGCCAGCAACTTAGAGATAACCTTATAAATAAAGTTGCACAGTGAAATAGGACGGTAGTTCTCCAATGAATCGGCTCCATCATTTTTAGGCACTAAAGAAATAAAAGTGTGATTCATTTCTTTAAGAATATGACCTGAGGAGAAAAAATGTCGACAAGCTTTTATGACATCGTTGCCTACAATAGACCATGCAATTTGATAAAACTCATCTGGAAATCCGTCTGGACTAGGGCTTTTGTGCTTCGGGGACTTAAAAATAACTTTCACAATTTCATCATCCGTTATTGGGGCATTAAGATGAGAGAGGGCTTCAGAATCAAGTCATCTTGTAGGCCCAACATGAATACTATTACGCTGCTGCTCCTGATTGAGTAAGGAATAAAAAATTGCTTGGTGTAATTTTTAACCTCATCCAAATCCTCAATGAGATTACCATCTATACCTTTGCATTTTTTGATGCGATTAGTAGCCCTCTGGTAGCAATAGCAGCATAGAAAAACTTCGTATTAGAATCCCCTAGAGTAAGCCAATGCTATCGTGACTTCTATTTCAAAAAGCATTCCTTCTTCTTCAAAGCTTGCATAAAGTTATTTCTAGCAGCATTCTCTTTGTATATAAGATTCGCATCCAGAGGTTGAAGATTTAGCTCGCTTTGCACGGCCATAAGTTCTTTCTTGCATAACTGAACCCTGTTGGTGATATTTCCAAATGTAGTTGAATTCCACTTCTTAAGTGCTGCTTTGCATGCTTTTAGTTTTTGACATAGGATGTAAGGGGGAGAACCAAATACATTAATGTCCCAAGCTGACTTAATAACTTCGAGGAACTTAGGGTGAGAACTCCACATATTAAAAAATCTAAAAGGTTTCTTGACTCTGGGTAGTGCTTTATCTGCATGTATATGCATAATAGAGTGATCCGAAAATAACTTAGCATCGTACTCAAGAAGTGAATCTGGGAAAACTGCTAACCATTCCAGATTAATCAAACATTTGTCAAGTCGAGCCATAATTTTTCTATCAGCAGCACTTTGATTATTCCATGAGAACCAATCACCTATATATTTCATGTCAGTCAATGCAGCAGTATCTATACAATCATTAAAATGTTGAAGCTGACATTCGGAAAGCACTCTACCCCCCACTTTCTCATTTGTGTATCTGATAGTATTAAAGTCACCGAGAATAATCCAAGGTACTGTAGGATAACTATTTGCAATGCTAACCAGATCATGCCATAGAGCATTCCTGTCAGACATACTGTTAGATGCGTAAATACCGGTAATATTGAATTGACATCCAGTCTGTGTATCCTCTGCCTTAAGATGAATGAATTGATTAGTCACAGAAATAAACCAAGCAATAACAAGGTTAGGATGCCATAAGACCCAAACCCGACCATAAGTATCCTGAGAATCATTAGTAAAAAGTTCTGCCTCAGGCCATATTAAATTCTTCTTAACTCGAACACGATGAGTTTTAATTTTTGTTTCCACAAGAATCACAATATCACATGCAGCAGATCGGATTATTCTATTGAGCTCCCGACATTTCTCAGTCTTATTAAGTCCACGAGCATTCCAACAGATTATTTTCATCAATACTAGATAGAAGGAAGAGCATGCGATTTTGGGAGGACACTACCGTCCTTTTTCTTATCCTTTGGTTTTGCATGGTCCTCTCGCATAATATCTTTACCCTTTAATCCTTTATTCCTATATTTATCCACCTCATCCACAGCTTGCAAATGTTTAAATTTTTGCATACCTTGAGGCTAGGAGTCCTGAATAGCGGGATGTGTCGAAGAGCGATGAGTTTGGTGAGTTGCAATGTCTTACGATCGAAACTTGTCTTCTTGCAAAGTTCATGACCATCATCTTTTTTTGCAAAATCATGCTCGTACGACTTCCCATGAGCTTGTATTTTGGGAATGGCCAGTATTTTGAATTTCCGGGATGGTGCATGAAAAACCGATCGAAAATTGACTTCGCACGTGACTTTGTGCAAAGTTTATGACCGTCACATTTTTTCGCGAAACCATGCTCGTACATCTTCTCGTGGGCTAATACGTTGTGAATGACCAGTATTTTGAATTTCCGAGATGGTGCATGAAAAATCGATCGAAATTCGACTTCGCACGTGACTTTGCGCAAAGTTTTTGACCATCACGTTTTTTCGTAAATCCATGCTCGTACGACTTCCCATGGACTTATACGTTGGGGATGGCCAGTATTTTTAATTTCTGAGACAGTGAACAAAAAACCAATCGAAACTTGAATTCATGCGCGACTTTGCGCAAAGTTTATGACTGTCACGTTTTTTCATGAAACCATGCACGTACGACTTCCCATGGGCTAATTGGTTGGGAATAGCTAGTATTTTGAATTTCTGAAATGGTACACGAAAGACAGATCGAAACTTAACTTCACGTGCGACTTTGTACAAAGTTTATGACCGTTACATTTTTTTACGAAACCTTGCTCGTACGACTTCCCATGGACTAATAAGTTGGGAATGGCCAGTATTTTGAATTTCCGAGATGGTGCACAAAAAACCGATCGAAACATAACATCACACATGACTTTGCGCAAAGTTTATGACCATCATATTTTTTCGTAAATCCATGCTCGTACGACTTCCCATGGACTAATACGTTGGGAATGGCCAGTATTTTTAATTTCCAAGACGGTGAACTTAAAACCGATCGAAACTTGACTTCGCACGCGACATTGCGCAAAGTTTATAACCGTCGTATTTTTTCGTGAAACCATGCTCGTACGACTTCCCGTGGGCTAATACATTTGGAATGTCCAGTATTTTAAATTTCCGAGATGGTGCATGAAAAATCGATCGAAACTCGACTTCGCGCGCGACTTTATGCAAAGTTTATGACCATCGCATTTTTTCACGAAACCATGCTCATACGACTTCCCATGAGCATGTACGTTTGGAATGGCCAGTATTTTGAATTTTTGAGATTGGCTAGTATTTTGAATTTCTAAGATAGTGCACTAAAAATAGATTGAAACATGACTTCGTGCGTGACTTTGCGGAAAGTTTATGACCATCGTGTTTTTTCGTGAAACTGTGCTCGTATGACTTCCCATGGACTAATATGTTAGTAATGGCTAGTATTTTTAATTTCTGAGACAGTACACGAAAAATCGATCGAAAGTCGACTTCGAGCCCGACTTTGCGCAAAGTTTATTACCATCGTATTTTTTCGTAAAACAATGCTCGTACGACTTCCCATGGACTAATACGTTGGGAATGGCCAGTATTTTGAATTTCTGAGATGGTACATGAAAAACCGATCGAAACTCGACATCGTGCGCAACTTTGTGCAAAGTACTACTGCCCATGGGCTAATACCTTTGGAATGGCAAGTATTTTGAATTTCCAAGCTAGTGCATGAAAAACCGATCGAAACTTGACTTTGTGCAAAGTTTATGACCATCACATTTTTTCGTGAAATCGTGCTCGTACAACCTCCCATGGACGTTTGGAATGGCCAGTATTTTGAATTTCTAAGACAATACTCTTCAGATATGCTTATTTGACTTCATGATAATGGTAAATTTAGTGCAACATCTGCATAGAACCAAATTAGACGACGAAACAACAAGTGGATCCCAAGTAGTTGGACATGGGATAGTCCATGATCACAGCGACATTCCTTATGTACATGGCAGGCCCTTCTCGGTAAACTTCCTACGATGAACAATATGCAGCGAAGAGGTATTTATATTGTAAATCAGTGCTCTTTGTGTATGCAAAAGGAAGAAAGTGTTGACCATCTCTACTTTGCTTATGATTATTCTTCTTGGATATGGAAGGAGATCTTGAAGCGATTTGATCTTCAAAGGCTACCATGGCCAAACTTGCATCATGAATTAGAAATGCTTATGCAAAGCTTCCCAAGAAAGTGGCCTCTTACACAACTAGCAACAATTATATTCAGATGTGCTATTTGGTGGATTTGGAAGGAGAGGTGTGGCAGAATTTTTGAGTGTCACAACATGAACAAAGCTCAAATTCTGATAGAGATTCTTCATGACTCACGATCATGTATGGAGCAAGAATTGAATATAGAGCACCTAACAAGAAGAGAGAAAGGAATTTTCACAAGATTTAATTTTTCTATTAGTCAATAATCTCTCGAATAATGATGAATATTGTAATGTATTTATTATATGGGGCAAAGCTTATATTTTGTGATATATCCACAAGTAGTCCAGAACAGTCTAGCTATTGTATTTTATTATTTATTAACTTCCTTGTGCTACTCTTGGAGATGAGTTTGATAAAGTGTGCCCATTTCGCCTTATTTAGGTGGGGTGCAATCTTCTCGACCACACTAAGAGACTTCAGGCTTTAGTCTATGGCTTGTGTAGACAAAGCTTCTTTGTACAAATCTTTTACAAAATATATTATCTTTACTTATCAAAAAAAAAAAATTTCTGAGACAGTGCACGAAAAACCGATCGAAACTCGACTTCGCATTTGACTTTGTGGAAAGTTTATGACTCGCATTTTTTTGCGAAACCATGCTCGTACGACTTCCCATGGGCTAATACGTTTGGAATGGCCAGTATTTTTAATTTTCGAGAGGGTGCATGAAAAATTGATAGAAACTCGACTTCACACGCGACATTGCGCAAAGATTATGACCATCATGTTTTTTCACGAAACCCTTCTCGTACGACTCCCCATGGGCTAGTACGTTGACCAGTATTTTGAATTTATGAGATAGTGCACTAAAAACTGATTGAAACATGACTTCGTGCGTGACTTTGCGTAAAGTTTATGACCGTCGTGTTTTTTCGTTAAACTGTGCTCGTATGACTTCCCATGGACTAATACGTTGGGAATGGCCAGTATTTTTAATTTCCGAGATAGTGCACGAAAAATCGATCGAAAGTCAACTTCGAGCACGACTTTGCGCAAAGTTTATGACCATCTCCCTAACAAGAAGAGAGAGAGATTTTCACAAGATTCAATTTTTCCATTAGATCATTCTGGACTACCTGTGAATACATCACTAAATATAAGCTTTGCCCCATATAATGAATACATTACAATCTTCATCATTATTCGAGGGACTAGCTATTGCATTTTATTATTTATTAACTTCCTTGTGCTACTCTTGGAGATAAGTTTGATGAAGTGTGCCCATTTCACCTTCTTTAGGTGCGGTGCAATCTTCTCGACCACACTAAGAGACTTCAGGCTTTAGTCGATGGCTTGTGTAGACAAAGCTTCTTTGTATAAACCTTTTACAAAATACATTATCTTTACTTACCAAAAAAAAGTTTATGACCATCTCATTTTTTTCACAAAACTGAGCTCGTACGACTTCCCATGGGCTACTACGTTGGGAATGGGCAGTATTTTGAATTTCTGAGATGGTGCACGAGAAATCGATCGAAACTCGACTTCGCACGCGACTTTGCGCAAAGTTTCTGACCACATTTTTTCGCGAAACCATGCTCGTGCGACTTCCCATGGGCTAAAACATTTGGAATGGCAAGTACTTTGAATTTCCGAGACAGTGTACGAAAAATCGATCGAAACTCGACTTCGCGCGCTACATTGCGCAAAGCTTATGACCGTCGCATTTTTTCCTGAAACCATGCTCGTACGACTTCCCATAGGCTAATACGTTTGGAATGGCCAGTATTTTGAATTTCCGAGAGGGTGCACGAAAAACTGATCGAAACTTGACTTCGTGCAAAGTTTATGACCGTCACGTTTTTTCATGAAACCTTGCTAGTATGACTTCACATGGGCTCATACGATTGGAATGACTAGTATTTTGAATTTCGAGACGGTGCATGAAAAACTGATCATAACTCGACTTCACACGCGACTTTATGTAAAGTTTATGACCATCACATTTTTTCACGAAACCATGCTCGTATAACTTCCCATGGGTTAATACGTTGGGAATGACCAGTATTTTGAATTTTCGAGACGGTGCACGAATGACCGATCGAAACTCGACTTCTCGTGCGACTTCGCAACATTTATGACCATCGTATTTTTTCGCGAAACCATGCTCGTACCACTTCCCATGCGCTAATACTTTGGGATTGATAAGTTTTTTAATTTTCAAGACAGTGCACGAAAAACCGATCAAAACTCGACATCGCGCGCGACTTTGCGTAAATTTTATTACCATCGTGTTTTTTTTGCAAAACCATGCTCGTACGACTTCCCATGGACAAACGTTTGGAATGTTCAGTATTTTTTATTTCTGAGATGGTGAACGAAAAACCGATTGAAACTCGAATTCGCGCACGACTTTGCGTAATGTTTATGACCGTCATGTTTTTTCGTGAAACCGTGCACCTAGGACTTCCCACGGACTAATACGTTGGTAATGGCTGCTGGTATTTTGAATCTTTGAGATGGTGCACGAAAAACCGATCGAAACTTGACTTCGTCGGTAACTTTGCGTAAAGTTTATGACCGTCGCAATTTGTTGCGAAACCGTGTTTGTACGACTTTCCATGGGCTAATACATTGGGAATGGCTAGTATTTTGAATTTCTGAGTCGGTGCATGAAAAATCGATCGAAACTCGACTTCGCATGCGACTTTGCGCAAAGCTTATGAACATCATATTTTTTCATGAAACCGTGCTCGTATGACATCCCATGGGCTAACACGGTTGGAATGGCCAGTATTTTGAATTTCCGAGATGGTGCACGAAAAACCAATCGAAACTCGACTTCGCGCAAAGTTTATGACCATCACATTTTTTCGTGAAATCATCCTCGTACGACTTCCTATAGGCTAATACATTTGGAATGGTCAGTATTTTGAATTTCCAATACGATGCATGAAAAACTGATCGAAACTCGACTTCGCACGTGACTTTGCACAAAGTTTATGACCGTCGTATTTTTTCGTGAAATCATGCTCGTACGACTTCCCATGTGCAAATACATTGGGAATGGCCAGTATTTTGAATTTCCGAGATGGTGCATGAAAAATCGATCGAAACTCGACTTCGCACACGACTTTGCGCAAAGGTTTTGACTGTCAAGTTTTTTCACGAAACCGTGCACGTATGACTTCCCATGGACTAATAGGTTGGGAATGGCTAGTATTTTTAATTTCTGAGACGATGCACGAAAAATCGATCGAAAGTCGATTAGCGCGACATTGTGCAAAGTTTATGACCATCACGATTTTTCACGAAACCATGCTCGTATGACTTATCATGGGCTAATACATTGGGAATGGCCAGTATTTTGAATTTCCGAGATGGTGCATGAAAAACCGATCGAAACTCGACTTCACGCGTGACTTTGTGCAAAGTTTATGACCGTCAAGTTTTTTCACTAAATCGTGCTCGTACGACTTCCCATGGGCTAATAGGTTGGGAATGACTAGTATTTTTAATTTCTGATATGGTGCATGAAAAATCGATCGAAAGTCGTCTTTGAGCGCGACTTTGCGTAAAGTTTATGACTGTCGTGTTTTTTCACACAACCATGCATGTTCGACTTCCCATGGACTAATATGTCAGGAATGGTCAGTATTTTGAATTTCTGAGATGGTGCCCGAAAAACCGATCGAAACTCGACTTCACGTGTAACTTTGAACAAAGTTTACGACCGTCGCATTTTTTGTCGAAACCATGCTCATACGACTTCCCATGGGCTAATACGTTTGGAATGGCCAGTTTTTTGAGTTTCCAAGATGTTGCACGAAAAATCGATCGAAACTCGACTTCACGTGTGACTTTATACAAATTTTATGAACGTCGCATTTTTTCACGAAACCCTTCTCGTACGACTTCCCATGGGCTAATATGTTGGGAATGGCCAGTATTTTGAATTTCTGAGACGGTGCACGAAAAACTGATCGAAATTCAACTTCGCGCAAGACTTTACGCAAAGTTTATGACCATCACATTTTTTCGCGAAACCACGCTCGTACGACTTCCCGTGGGCTAATACGTTTGGAATGGCATGTACTTTGAATTTCTGAGATGGTGCATGAAAAATCGATCGAAACTCGACTTCGCGAGTGACTTTCCGTAAAGTTTATGAATTTCTGAGAGGTTTTCATTAAAAATCGATCGAAACTCGACTTCGCATGTTTTCATTAAACCGTGCTCGTACGACTTCCCATAGGCTAATACGTTTCGAATGGCCAGCATTTTGAATTTCTGAGAGGTTGCACGAAAAACCGATCGAAACTCGACTTCGTGCAAAGTTTATGACCGTCACATTTTTTCGCGAAACCATGCTCGTACGACTTCCCATGGGCTAATACGATTGGAATGGCTAGTATTTTGAATTTCCAAGATGGTGCATGAAAAACCGATCGAAACTCGACTTCGCACGCGACCTTGCGCAAAGTTTATGACCGTCGCATTTTTTCGTGAAACCATGCTCATACGACTTCCTATGGGCTAATACAGTGGGAAATGACCACTATTTTGAATTTCCGAGATGGTGCACGAATGACCGATCGAAACTCGACTTCTCGCGCAACTTCATAAAGTTTATGACCATTGGTGCTCGCGGGTTTGCGTGAAAGGGAACGGGGGCAATGGACCAGCGTTCCCTTGCGTGCGTGCGTGAGTGCTCTGCTTGGGCTTGCGCTTGCGCTTGCGATCGGTGCTGGGGATGACAGCCGCTTCTCTTAACGAAGAGCGGGTAGCGGAGGGCGATTGCTCCCTTGGGTGATTTCTCCTCTACGATTGTTCCGTGGTGAATTCAAGCGTGGAAGGCCTGCAGTCGCTCCTGCGATCAGCGATTCCAGGCGGGGAATCGGCGATTTTAGGCGTGGAAGGGCGGCGGC
The DNA here is from genome assembly GCA_029747655.1 of Ensete ventricosum. NCBI lineage: Eukaryota > Viridiplantae > Streptophyta > Magnoliopsida > Zingiberales > Musaceae > Ensete > Ensete ventricosum. The sequence goes on from JAQQAF010000003.1 coordinate 42,859,623, forward strand.
TCTTCTCCCCAAGGCGCGGGATGGACTCTAGGGCGAGAAACGGTGGAGGCTGCGCTGCGATTGGGGCTGGGTTCACTGTCGCTCTGCGATCCTGCGGCAACTACAGCGTGGAAAGGGCGACGGCTGCATCTGCAATCGGCGTGGAAAGGGCGACGACTGCGACCTTAGTGTGGGAAGGGTGGTGGCTTCCTCTCCCCTAGGCGGCTGGCGGTCTCTAGGGCGAGCGACGCCATGGATGCGAGCGGCCAGATGCAGCACTCTGCTTCGCATCCTCTGTTCCAGCGGCATGCTCCTCCGTTGGCTTCTTGCCAACAGCCTGCGCTGGTTGCTTCACAGTGGAACGCCCCTCTCGCAAAGTCATGCACTTAAGACATTCCCAATGTATTAGCCCATGGGAAGTCGTATGAGTATGGTTTCGTGAAGAAACGTGACGGTCATAAACTTTGTGCAAAGTCGCTCACGAAGTAGAGTTCCGATCGGTTTTTCGTGCACCATCTCGGAAATTCAAAATACTAGTCATTCCCAATGTATTAGCACATGGGAAGTCGTACGAGCATGGTTTCGCGAAAAAATACGACGGTCATAAACTTTGTGCAAAGTCACGCGCGAAGTCTAGTTTCGATCGGTTTTTCGTGCACCATCTCAGAAATTCAAAATACTGGCCATTTTGAATGTATAAGCCTATGGGAAGTCGTACGAGGATGATTGAAAAAACATGATGGTCATAAACTTTTCGTGAAGTCGAGTGTCGATTGGTTTATCGTGCATCATCTCGGAAATTCAAAATACTGGTCATTCCAAACGTATTAGCCCATGGGAAGTTGTACGAGCACAATTTCATGAAAAAATACGACGTTCATAAGCTTTGCACATTGTCGCGTGCGAAGTCGAGTTTCGATCCATTTTTCGTGCGACATCTCAGAAATTGAAAATACTAGCCATTCCCAACGTATTAGCCCATGCAATGTCGAACGAACACAGATTTGAGAAAAATCACGACGGTCATAAACATTACTGAAAGTCCTGCTCGAAGTCGACTTTCGATCGATTTTGCATGCACCATCTTGGAAATTAAAAATACTAGCCATTGCCAACGTATTAGCAAATGGGAAGTTGTACGAGCATGGTTCCGTGAAAAAATGTGACGGTCTCTAGGGCGAGCGACGCCATGGATGCGAGCGGCCAGATGCAGCACTCTGCTTCGCATCCTCTGTTCCAGCGGCATGCTCCTCCGTTGGCTTCTTGCCAGCAGCCTGCGCTGGTTGCTTCACAATGGAACGCCCCTCTCGCAAAGTCGTGCACTTAAGACATTCCCAATGTATTTGCCCACGGGAAGTCGTATGAGTATGGTTTCGTGAAGAAACGTGACGGTCATAAACTTTGTGCAAAGTCGCTCACGAAGTGGAGTTTCGATCGGTTTTTCATGCACCATCTCGGAAATTAAAAATACTAGGCATTCCCAACGTATGAGCCCATAGGAAGTTGTAAGAGCATGGTTACACGAAAAAACATGATGGTCATAAAATTTGCACAAAGTCACGTGCGAAGTCGAGTTTCCATCGGTTTTTCGTGAACCGTCTCGGAAATTAAAAATACTGGCCATTCCCAAAGTATTAGCCCATGGGAAGTCGTGCGAGCACGATTTCGTGAAAAAACATGACGGTCATAAACTTTGCGTAAAGTCGCGCGCGATGTCAAGTTTCGATCGGTTTTTTGTTCACCATCTCAAAAATTAAAAATATTGGCCATTCCCAACGTATTAGTCCATGGGAAGTCGTATGAGCACGGTTTTGTGAAAAAACACTATGGTCATAAACTTTACGCAAAGTCGTGCGCGATGTCGAGTTTCGATCGATTTTTCGTGCACCATCTCTGAAATTCAAAATATTGGCCATTTCCAACGTATTAGCCCATGGGAAGTCATATGAGCACGGTTTTTCAAAAAAACACGACGGTCATAAACTTTGTGCAAAGTCGTGCACGATGTTAAATTTTGATTGGTTTTTCGTACACCATCTCGAAAATTCAAAATACTGGCCATTCCCAATGTATTAGCCCATGGGAAGTCGGACGAGCACGGTTTCACGAAAAAACGCCACGGTCATAATCTTTGCGCAAAGTCTTGAGCGAAGTTGAATTTCGATCGGTTTTTTGTGCACCGTCTCGGAAATTCAAAATACTGGCCATTCCCAAGGTATTAGCCCAGGGAAATCGTACGAGCATGGTTTCATGAAAAAAAGTGACGGTCATAAACTTTGCGCAAAGTCGTGCACGAAGTCGAGTTTCGATCATTTTTTCGTGCACAATCTCAAAAATTCAAAATACTATATATTTCGAAAGTATTAGCCCATGGGAAGTCGCACAAGCACGGTTTCGTGAAAAAATATGACTGTCATAACCTTTGCGCAAAGTAACGCGCGAAGTTGATTTCGATCGGTTTATCGTTCACCGTCTTGGAAATTAAAAATAATGGTCATTTCCAACATTTTAGTCCACGTGAAGTCGTACGAGTACAATTTTGTGAAAAAACACGACGGTCATAAACATTGCGCAAAGTCTCACGTGATGTCGAGTTTCGATCGCTTTTTAGTGCACCGTCTCAGAAATTAAAAATACTGGCCATTCCCAATGTATTAATTAGCCCATGAGAAGTGGTATGAGAATAGTTTTGTGAAAAAATGTGATGATAATAAACTTTGCGCAAAGTCATGCACAAAGTCGAGTTTCGATCGGTTTTTCGTTCACCATCTCGAAAATTAAAAATACTGCCCATTCCCAATGAATTAGTCCATGGGAGGTCGTACGAGCACGGTTTTGCGAAAAAAATGCGACATTCATAAACGTTGTGCAATGTCGCGCGCGAGGTCGAGTTTTGATCAATTTTTCGTGCACCATCTCGAAAATTCAAAATACTAGCCATTCCCAAAGTATTAGCCAATGGGAAGTCGTGCGAGCATGGTTGCACGAAAAAATGATACATTAATAAAAAACTTTGTGCAAAGTCTTGCACGAAGTCGAGTTTCGATTGGTTTTTCGTGCACCCTATCGGAAATTCAAAATGCTGGCCATTCCAATCGTATTAGCACATGAGAAGTCGTACGAGCACGGTTTCGTGAAAAAATGTGACGTTGATAAACTTTGCGCAATGTCGCGCGAGAAGTTGAGTTTTGATCGGTTTTTCATGCACCATCTTGGATATTCAAAATACTGGCCATTCCCAACATATTAGCGCATGGGATGTCGTATGAGCATGGATTCATGAAAAAATACGATGTCATAAACTTTACGTAAATTCACGCGTGAAGTGGAGTTTCGATCGATTTTTCTTGCACCGTCTAAATAATTCAAAATACTGGACATTCCCAACGTATTAGACCATAGGAATTTGTACGAGCACGTTTTTGCAAAAAAATGATACGGTCATAAACTTTGTGCAAAGTCTTGAACGAAGTTGAATTTTGATCAATTTTTCATGCACCGTCTCAGAAATGAAAATACTGGCCACTCCCATCGTATTAGCCCATAGGAAGTTGTACGAGCACGGTTTCACGAAAAAATGCGATGGTCATAAACTTTGCGCAAAGTCGAGTTTCGATTGGTTTTTTGTGCACCGTCTCAGAAATTCAAAATACTGGCCATTCCTAATTATTAGCCCATGGGAAGTCGTACGAGCATGGTTTCGTGAAAAAATATGACGGTCATAAACTTTGCTCAAAGTCACGCGCGAAGTCAAGTTTCGATCGGTTTTTCGTGCACTGTCTCGGAAATTCAAAATACTTTTTGGTAAGTAAAGATAATGTATTTTGTAAAAGATTTGTACAAAGAAGCTTTGTCTATACAAGCCATAGACTAAAGCCTGAAGTCTCTTAGTTTAGTCGAGAAGATTGCACCCCACCTAAAGAAGGTGAAATGGGCACACTTCATCAAACTCATCTCCAAGAGTAGCACAAGGAAGTTAATAAATAATAAAATGCAATAGCTAGACTGTTCTGGACTACTTGTGGATACACCACAAAATATAAGCTTTGCCCCATATAATACATTACAATCTTCATCATTATTCGAGTGATTATTGACTAATGAAAAAATTGAATCTTGTGAAAATCCCTTTCTCTCTTCTTGTTAGGTGCTCTATATTCATTTCTTGCTCCATGCATGATCGTGAGTCCTGAAGAATCTCTATCAGAATTTGAGCTTTGTTTATGTTGTGACACTCAAAAATTCTGCCACACCTCTCCTTCCAAATCCACCAAATAGCACATCTGAATATAATTCTTGCTAGTTGTGTAAGAGGCCCCTTTCTTGAGAAGCTTTGCATAAGCATTTCTAATTCATGATGCAAGTTTGGCCGTGGTAGCCTTTGAAGATCAAATCGCTTCAAGATCTCCTTCCATATCCAAGATGAATAATCACAAGGAAAGTAGAGGTGGTCAACACTTTCTTCCTTTTGCATACACAAAGAGCACCGATTTATAATATAAATACCTCTTCGTTGCATATTGTCCATCGTAGGAAGTTTGCCGAGAAGGGCCTGCCATGTACATAAGGAATGTCGCTGTGAGCATGGACTATCCCATGTCCAACTACTTGGGATCCACTTGTTGTTTCGTCGTCTAATTTGGTTCCATGCAGATGTAGCACTAAATTTACCATTATCAAGAAGCCAAATAAGCATATCTGAAGAGTTGTTCTTGATTGGAATAGCCCTAATAGTCGGCCAAAGTAATAACATGTCAGGGGAGGTAGGGTTGGGAAGACACCATGTACCATTGTTAATGAATTCAGAAACCTTCTAGTCTTTGGGAGCCCCCAGATCCTGTCGTACTCTATCACCAAATATCTGAAATATACTTTTCCCATTCATCCAAGGATCATACCACATATTAATATTGGTTCCAGAAGAAATCACATAAGAAATATTGTAACGTAGCCATCGCCTTGCCTTCAGAATTTCTTTCCAAGCAGCAGAATGATATGTTTTTGTAGATGCTTCCCAAATTGATTCCTTGGTTAGGTACCTAGCAAAAACCCATTGTGACCATAAGGAAGACTTATTTTGTAAAATATCCCATAATTGCTTTACCATACAAGCTTTATTCCAATCTCTAATATGTCAAAGATTCAGCCCCCCTTCATCCTTTGGTTTGCAAATGTTGTCCCAATTCACCATGTGCATTGCCTTACCATCTGTGTCATTCCAAAAGAAGTTCATAAGTAATTTATCAATATCATGGAGAAGCCCGGCAGGTAGAAGGAATGCATGAGACCAATAAATAGAATAAGAGATCAACACAGATCGAATAAGTTCAAGTCGTCCAGCTTTAGAAAGAAGCCTATTTTTCCAAGAGGAAATTCTGTTCTTAATTTTTTGTAGGATAGGCTGACAGGAGACTTTGTTGATTCTAGTGGATATAAGTGGGAGACCCAAGTAAGGAACCGGTAAATTTCCTTCAGCAACTCCCAATGTTTGAGCAATATGATCCTTATTGTCAATGCAAGCACCCACATATACTTTGCTCTTTGCATGGTTTAGCTTAAGACCAGAAACTATACCAAATTCATTAAGAATATCTGCACAGCCATAAGTTCTTTCTTGCATAACTGAACCCTGTTGGTGATATTTCCAAATGTAGTTGAATTCCACTTCTTAAGTGCTGCTTTGCATGCTTTTAGTTTTTGACATAGGATGTAAGGGGGAGAACCAAATACATTAATGCCCCAAGCTGACTTAATAACTTCGAGGAACTTAGGGTGAGAACTCCACATATTAAAAAATCTAAAAGGTTTCTTGACTCTGGGTAGTGCTTTATCTGCATGTATATGCATAATAGAGTGATCCGAAAATAACTTAGCACCATACTCAAGAAGTGAATCTGGGAAAACTCCTAACCATTCCTGATTAGTCAAACATCTGTCAAGTCGAGCCATAATTTTTCTATCAGTAGTACTTTGATTGTTCCATGAGAACCAATCACCTATAGATTTCATGTCAGTCAATGCAGCAGTATCTATACAATCATTAAAATGTTGAAGCTGACATTCGGAAAGCACTCTACCCCCACTTTCTTATTTGTGTATCTGACAGTATTAAAGTCACCGAGAGCAACCCAAGGTACTGTAGGATAACTATTTGCAATGCTAACCAGATCATGCCATAGAGCATTCCTGTCAGACATACTGTTAGATGCATAAATACCGGTAATATTGAATTGACATCCAGTCTGTTTATCCTCTGCCTAAAGATGAATGAATTGATTAGTAGCAGAAATAAACCAAGCAGTAACAAGGTTAGGATGCCATAAGACCCTAACTCGACCACAAGTATCCTGAGAATCATTAGTAAAAAGTTCTGCCTCAGGCCATATTAAATTCTTCTGAACTCGAACACGATGAGTTTTAATTTTTGTTTCCACAAGAATCACAATATCACATGCAGCAGATCAGATTATTCTATTGAGCTCCTGACATTTCTCAGTCTTATTAAGTCCACGAACATTCCAACAGATTATTTTCATCAATACTAGATAGAAGGAAGGGCATGCGATTTTGGGAGGACACTACCATCCTTTTTCTTATCCTTTGATTTTGCATGGTCCTCTCGCATAATATCTTTACCCTTTAATCCTTTATTCCTATATTTATCCACCTCATCCACAGCTTGCAAATGTTTAAATTTTTGCGTACCTTGAGGCAAGGAGTCCTGAATAGCGGGATGTATCGAAGAGCGATGAGTTTGGTGAGTTGCAATGTCTTGGTTCCCAAGAGGTTGTTGAAATGAAATTTCCTGATTATCTGAAGGAATGATTCATGAAGGCGAGGTTGTTATTGGGGAGTGAGAACCATGGGAAGCTCCTGCAGTGAAAGTCTCTGATATAATAGGAAAAGATGAAAGTCCTGACTTGTCTTTCTCTTGTTCGTGTCGCTGCCCCAACGAGTCAGAGTGCTGATTCATCTTCTCCGCCATCATCACTGTTGGCACTGGAGTATCAGTGCTTGGATTAGTGGTAGTGACCCCATTCTATGGCTCTTGGCGTGGTCGGTAGACCTGTGTGATTTTTTGTGAAGGCTATTGGCAAGCACCATTTACATGTCCAACAAATAGACAAACCTTGCATCGTTGTGGCTTCCAAGAATATGAGACTTTCACCTTTCGGGTGCTCCCATCAAGATCACGGTAAGAAACATCATTCGGTAGTTCCTCCCTCATCAGAGGAAACCATTACACAAGCTCTGGCAAAGGTCAATCTCGTTTGCGAAGCTGTTGCCTTATCAATATACAATGGTTGTCCCAGGGTGCTGCAAAGCTTTTCAATAAAACGATGACCCCAGAGATGTAGTGGAAGTCCATGGAAAGAAACCCATATTGGGATAGACTATAGGCTGTCTAACTCTAATCTCACATCAGGTGCCCAACGTCGTTGTATCATTGGATGACCACGGATAGTCCAAAATCCTTCAAGGACCCATTGTAAATCTTCTTCAGAATAAAGCCTGCATACAAAGAATCCGGTCTCCAACATATGAAGATCAAATGTTGATATTCCCCATCGAGTTCTGATGTATGAGGATAATGGAAAAAAGGATGTTCTTAATCCAACAACGTAGCCCACAATTGCCATGGACCATGTCTTAATTAGTTCGTCAGAATCAATAGCCTCATACACAGCAATCTTCTGATCAGCCTGTACTTCTGGGGCAAAAAAGTCCAATCGAAGATCCGGACTACCCACTGGAGTCTTGAAGAGGCTACTCCAAGGCCGAGGATCTCGGGAAATAGGAGCAGGAGGTCGTGATCTAGATCGTGAACGACCTCGTGCCTGGTTCATTGAAGGAGCATCCCGTCGAGAAGAAGAAATCAGCGGTGGAACATCTTGGTGTGAAACCGGCCTAAGCTGCTGGGGAAGAACCAGCGGCTGTTGGAGAGGAGCAACCCCCTCCCGCTGTGAAGTAACTAGCGGCTGAGGAGCAACCCTCTCCCGCTGTGACTTCTGGAGAGGGGCGTTCCGCTATGAAGCAACCAGCACAGGCCGCAGGGAAGAAGCCAGCGGAGGAGCATCCCGCTGGAACAGAGGATGCGAAGCAGAGTGCCGCGTCTGGCCGCTCGCATCCATGGCGTCGCTCACCCTAGAAACCGCCAGCTGCCTAGGGGAGAGGAAGCCACCACCCTTCCCACACTAAGGTCGCAGTCGTCGCCCTTTCCACGCCGATTGCAGAAGCAGCCGTCGCCCTTTCCACGCTGGAGTTGCCGCAGGATCGCAGAGCGGCAGTGAACCCAGCCCCAATCGCAGCGCAGCCTCCACCGTTTCTCGCCCTAAAAGTCCATCCCGCGCCTAGGGGAGAAGAGCCGTCGCCCTTCCACACCTGAAATCGCCGATTCCCCGCCTTGAATCGCTGATCGCAGGAGCGACCACCGGCCTTCCACGCTTGAATTCACCGCAGAGCGATCGTAGAGGAGAAATCGCCCAAGGGAGCAATCGCCCTCCGCTGCCCACTCTTCTGTGAAATTCAAAATACTGGCCATTCCCAAAGTACTAGCCCATGGGAAGTAGTATGAACAGAGTTTTGCGAAAAAATGCGACAGACATAAATTTTGTGCAAAGTCGCGCGCGAAGTCATGTTTCGATCGATTTTTCGTTCAACATCTCGGAAATTGAAAATACAGGCCATACCCAAAGTATTAGCCCATGGGAAGTCATACGAGAACGGTTTCGCGAAAAATGCGACGGTCATAATCTTTACACAAAATCTTGTGCGAAATCGGATTTCGATCGGTTTTTCGTGCACCATCTCGAAAATTCAAAATACTGGCCACTCCCATCATATTAGCCCATGGGAAGTCGTACGAGCACGGTTTCACGAAAAAATACGATGGTCATAAACTTTGCGTGAATTTGAATTTCGATCGATTTTTCATGCACCGTCTTGGAAATTCAAAATACTGGCCATTCCCAACATATTAACCCATGGGAAGTCGTACGAGCACGGATTCAGAAAAAAATGTGATGGTCATAAACTTTGCACGAAGTTGAATTTCGATCGGTTTTTCATGCACTATCTTATAAATTCAAAATACTAGTCATTTCCAATGTATTATCCCATGGGAAGTCGTACGAGCATGGTTCGTGAAAAAATACGACGGTCATAAACTTTGCGCAAAGTCTTGCTTGAAGTCGAATTTCGTTCGATTTTTCGTGCACCGTCTCGGAAATTCAAAATATTGGCCGTTTCCAATGTATTAGCCCATGAGAAGTCGTACAAGCACGGTTTTGCGAAAAAATATGATGGTTATAAACATTGCACAAAGTCATGCGCGATGTCGAGTTTCGATTGGTTTTTCGTGCACCATCTCGAAAATTCAAAATACTGGTCATTCCCAATGTAGCCCTTGGGAAGTCGTACGAGCATGGTTTCACGAAAAAATGCGACGGTAATAAACTTTGCGTAAAGTCTTACGTGATGTTGTATTTCGATCTGTTTTTCGTGCACCGTCTCGTAAATTCAAAATACTGGTCATTCCCAATATATTGGCCCATGCGAAGTCGTACGTGCTAGGTTTCACAAAAAATGCAACGTTCATAAACTTTGTGCAATGTCACGCTCGAAGTCGAGTTTCGATCCGTTTATGAACCTTGCACAAAGTCTTGCGTGAAGTTGAATTTCGATCCATTTTTCGTGCACCGTCTCAGAAATTTAAAATACTGGCCATTCCCAACATATTAGCCCATGGGAAGTCGTACATGAAGGGTTTTGCGAAAAAATGGAACGTTCATAAACTTTATGCAATGTCGCGCGTGATGTCGAGTTTCGATCGATTTTTCGTGCACTGTCTTGGAAATTCAAAATACTGGCCATTCCAAACGTATTAGCCCATGGGAAGTCGTACAAGGACAATTTTGCAAAAAAACATGATGGTCAAAAACTTTGCACGAAGTCAAGTTTCGATTGCTTTTTTGTGCACCATCTTGGATATTCAAAATACAGGTCATTCCCAACGTATTAGCCCATGGGAAGTAGTATGAGCACGGTTTCGCGAAAAAACTCGACGGTCAAAAACTTTACGCAACGCCTTGTGCGAAGTTGAATTTCGATCTATTTTTCATGCACCGTCTCGGAAATTCAAAATACTAGTCATTCCAAATATATTAGCCCATGGGAAGTCGTACAAGAAGGGTTTCACGAAAAAACGTGATGTTCATAAAATTTACGCAAAGTCGTGCGTGAAGTCGAGTTTCGATCGATTTTTATGCACCGTCTCGTAAATTCAAAATACTGGCCATTCCAAACATATTAGCCCATGGGATGTCGTACGAGCATGATTTCATGAAAAAATGTGATGGTCATAAACTTCGTGTGAAGTAGAATTTTGATCGACTTTACGTGCAACGACTTGGAAATTCAAAATACTGGCCATTCCAAACGTATTAGCTCATGGGAAGTCGTACGAGCACGGTTTCACAAAAAAATGTGACAGTCATAAAATTTGCGTAAAGTTACGTGCGAAGTCGAGTTTCGATCGGTTTCTCGTGCACCATCTCAGAAATTTAAAATACTAGCCATTCGCAATGTATTAGTCCATGGGAAGTCGTACGAACATGGTTTCGTGAAAAAACGTGACGGTCATAAACTTTGCGCAAAGTCACGCTCGAAGTCGACTTTCGATCAATTTTTCATGCATTGTTTCGAAAATTAAACATGCTAGCCATTCCCAACGTATTAGCGCATTGGAAGTCGTACGAGCATGGTTTCATGAAAAAACGTGATGTCATAAACTTTACACAAAGTCACGCGCGAAGTGGAGTTTTGATCGGTTTTTCATGCACTATCTCGAAAATTAAAAATACTGGCCATTCCCAATGTATTAGCCCATAGGAAGTCATATGAGCATGGTTTCACGAAAAAACGTGACAGTCATAAACTTGGCACAAAGTCGCGCATGAATTAGAGTTTCGATCTGTTTTTTGTGCATCCTCTCGTAAATTCAAAATACTAGCCATTCCAAACATATTAGCCCATGGGAAGTCGTACTAGCACGTTTTCACGAAAAAATGATACAGTCATAAACTTTGTGCAAAGTCTTGCGTGAAGTTGAATTTCGAACGTTTTTTCGTGCACCATCTTGGAAATTCAAAATACTGGCCATATCCAATGTATTAGCCATGGGAAGTCGTACGAGCACGGTTTCATGAAAAAACATGACGGTCATAAACTTTGCGCAAAGTCGCACACGAAGTCGAGTTTCGATCAGTTTTTCGTGCACCCGCTCGGAAATTCAAAATACTGGCCATTCCCAAAGTATTAGCCCATGGGAAGTCATACGAGCACGGTTTCACAAAAAAATGTGACGGTCATAAACTTTGCGCAAAGTCTTTTTTTTTATAAGTAAAGATTATATATTTTGTAAAAGATTTGTACAAAGAAGCTTTGTCTACACAAGCCATAGACTAAAGCCTGAAGTCTCTTAGTGTAGAAGTACTAGGATCCCATCACTAAAGCATCGGATCCCATTAGAACTCTGAAGTTAAGCGTGTCTGGGCGAGAGTAGTACTAGGATGGGTGACCCCCTGGGAAGTCCTCGTGTTGGGGTGTGATCATACCAAACTTTGCGCAAAGTCATGCGCGAAGTTGAGTTTCGATGGTTTTTCTTTCGTTCACCGTCTCCAAAGTCACGGGTGAAATCGATGGGAATGGTATTCTGAATTTCTGAGACGGTGCACGAAAAATCAATGAAACTCTACTTCGCACGCGACTTTACAGAAAGTTTATGATATGATGTTTTTTCATAAAATCGTGCTCGTACGACTTCCCATGGGCTAATACTTTGGGAATGGGCAGTATTTTGAATTTTCGAGTGGGTCCACGAAAAATTGATCGAAACTCAACTTCGCGCGTGACTTTGCGGAAAGATTATGACCGTCACGTTTTTTTCGTGAAACCGTGCTCGTACGACTTCCCATGGGATAATACATTGGTAATGACTAGTCTTTTGAATTTCCGAGATGGTGCATGAAAAACTGATCGAAACTTGACTTCGCATAATGTTTATGATCGTCACATTTTTTTGCAAAATCGTGCTCGTACGACTTCCCATGGGCTAATACATTGGGCATGGCCAGTATTTTGAATTTACGAGATGGTGTATGAAAAATCGATCGAAACTCGACTTCGTGCAAAGTTTATGACCGTCACGTTTTTTCACGAAACTCTGCCCGTACGACTTCCCAAGGGCTAATACATTGGGAATTGCCAGTATTTTGAATTTTCGTGATGGAGAACGAAAAACTTATCGAAACTCGATTTCGCACGCATAATTGCGCAAATTTTATGACCATCGCATTTTTTCACGAAACTCATGCTCATACGACTTCCCATGGGCTAATACTTTGGGAATGGCCAGTATTTTGAATTTCTGACACGGTGCATAAAAAACCGATCGAAACTTGACTTTGCGCGCGACGTTATGCAATGTTTATGACCGTCGTGTTTTTTCACGAAACTGTGCTCGTACGAGTTCCCATGGGCTACGTTGGGAATGACTAGTATTTTGAATTTCCGAGATGATGAACGAAAAATCGATCGAAACTCGACTTCGCGCGTGACTTTGCGCAAAGTTTATGACCGTCATATTTTTTCACAAAACTCTGTACATACGACTCCACATGGGCTAGTACTTTAGGAATGGCCAGTATTTTAAATTTCTGAAACGGTGCACGAAAAACCGATCGAAACTTGACTTCACGCGTGACTTTGGGCAAAGTTTATGACCGTCGCATTTTTTCTGGAAACCATGCTCATACAACTTCCCATGGGCTAATACATTGGGAATGGCCAGTATTTTGAATTTTCAAGACAATGCACGAAAAACCAATCGAAACTCGACTTTGCGTGTGACTTTGCGCAATGACCATCATATTTTTTCATGAAACCGTGCTCATACGACATCCCATGAGCTAATACGATGGGAGTAGCCAGTATTTTGAATTTTCGAGATGGTGCACGAAAAACCGATCGAAATTTGACTTCAAGCAAGACTTTGCGCAAAGTTTATGACCGTCGTATTTTTTCGCGAACCGTGCTCGTACGACTTCCCATGGGCTAATACATTGGAAATGACCAGTATTTTGAATTTCCGAGACGGTGCACGAAAAACCGATCGAAATTCAACTTCGTGCAAAGTTTGTGACCATCGCATTTTTTCGTGAATCCGTGCTCGAACGACTTCCCATGGGTTAGTACGTTGGGAATGGCCAGTATTTTGAATTTCCAAGACGGTGCATGAAAAACCGATCGAAATTCAACTTCCCACAAAGTTTGTGACCGTCGCATTTTTTCGCGAAACCGTGCTCGTACAACTTCTCATGGGCTAATACTTTGGGTATGGCCTGTATTTTCAACTTCCGAGATGGTGCATGAAAAATCGATCGAAATTTGACTTCGCACAAGACTTTGCGTAAAGTTTATGACCATCGCATTTTTCGCGAAACCATGCTCGTACGACTTCCCATGGGCTAATACTTTGGCTAAGGCCTATATTTTCAATTTCTGAGACGTAGAACGAAAAATCGATTGAAACTCGACTTTGCGCGCGACTTTGTGCAAAATTTATGACCGTCGTATTTTTTCCCAAAACTCAGTTCATACGACTTCACAAGGGCTAGTACTTTGGGAATGACCAGTATTTTGAATTTCGAAGACGGTCCATGAACAACCGATCGAAACTTAACTTCGCGCGTGACTTTGCGCAAAGTTTATGACCGTCACATTTTTTTAGGAAACCATGCTCGTACGACTTCCCATTAGGAATGGCCAGTATTTTGAATTTTCGAGACGATGCACGAAAAACCAATCGAAAGTCAACTTTGCATGTGACTTTGCACAAAGTTTATGACCATCACATTTTTTCGTGAAAGCGTGCTCGTACGACTTCCCATGAGCTAATACGATGGGAGTGGCCAATATTTTGAATTTCCGAGACGGTAAACGAAAAACCGATCGAAATTCAACTTTGCGTAAAGTTTATGATCGTCACGTTTTTTCACGAGATCATGCCCGTATGACTTCCCATGGGTTAATACGTTGGGAATGGCCAGTATTTTAAATTTCCGTGATGGTGCATGAAAAACCGATCGAAATTCGACTTCAGGCAAGACTTTGCGTAAAGTTTATGACCATCGCATTTTTTCGTGAACCGTGCTCGTACGACTTCCCATGGGCTAATACATTGGAAATGACCAGTATTTTGAATTTCCGAGACGGTGCACGAAAAACTGATCGAAATTTAACTTCGCGCAAAGTTTATGACCATCGCATTTTTTCGTGAAATCGTGCTCCTACGACTTCCCATGGGTTAGTACATTCAGAATGGCCAGTATTTTGAATTTCCAAGACGGTGCATGAAAAACTGATCGAAATTCTACTTCCCGAAAAGTTTATGACCGTCGCATTTTTTCACGAAACCGTACTCGTACGACTTCCCATGGGCTAATACTTTCAGTATGGCTTGTATTTTCAATTTCCGAGATTGTGCACGAAAAACCGATCAAAATTTGACTTTGCACAAGACTTTGCGCAAAGTTTATGACCGTCGCTTTTTTCGCGAAACCGTGCTCGTACGACTTCCCATGGGCTAACGTTGCGTATGGCCTGTATTGTCCATTTCTGAGACATTGAACGAAAAATCAATCGAAACTCGACTTTGCGCAAAATTTATGACCGTCATATTTTTTCGCAAAACTCTGTTCATACGACTTCAAATGGGCTAGTACTTTGGAAATGGCCAATTTTTTGAATTTCCGAGACGGTGAACGAAAAATCGATCGAAACTTGACTTCGCGCAAAGCTAATGACCGTCGTATTTTTTCACGAAACCATGCTTGTACGACTTCTCATGGGCTATTACGTTGGGAATGGCTTGTATTTTGAATTTCCAAGACGGTACATGAAAAACCGATCGAAATTCAACTTCACGCAAAGTTTATGACTGTCGCATTTTTTCTGGAAACCATGCTCATACGACTTCCCATGGGCTAATACTTTGGGAATGGCCAATATTTTGAATTTTCGAGACGGTGCACGAAAAACCAATCGAAACTCTCTTCGCGTGTGACTTTGCGCAATGACCATCACATTTTTTCATGAAACCGTGCTCGTACGACTTCCCATGAGCTAATTCGATAGGAGTAGCCAGTATTTTGAATTTCCGAGATGGTGCATGAAAAACCGATCGAAATTTGACTTCAAGCAAGACTTTGCGCAAAGTTTATGACCGTCGCATTTTTTCGCGAACCATGCTCGTAGGACTTCCCATGGGCTAATACATTGGAAATGACTAGTATTTTAAATTTCCGAGACGGTGCACAAAAAACCGATCGAAATTCAACTTCGTGCAAAGTTTGTGACCATCGTATTTTTTCGTGAAACCGTGCTCAAACGACTTCCCATGGGTTAGTACGTTGGGAATGGCCATTATTTTGAATTTCCAAGACGGTGCATGAAAAACTGATCGAAATTCAACTTCTCACAAAGTTTGTGACCGTCACATTTTTTCGCGAAACCGTGCTCGTACAACTTCCCATGGGCTAATACTTTGGGTATAGCCTGTATTTTCAATTTCCGAGATGGTGCACGAAAAACCAATTGAAATTTGACTTCGCACAAGACTTTGCGTAAAGTTTATGACCGTCGTATTTTTCACGAAACCGTGCTCGTAAGACTTCCCATGGGCTAATATTTTGGGTAAGGCCTGTATTTTCAATTTCTGAGACTTTGAACGAAAAATCGATTGAAACTCAACTTTGCGCGCGACTTTGTGCAAAATTTATGACCGTCGCATTTTTTCGCAAAACTCTGTTCATATGACTTCACATGGGCTAGTACTTTGGGAATGACCAGTATTTTGAATTTCCGAGACGGCGCATGAACAACTGATCGAAACTTGACTTCGCGCGTGACTTTGCGTAAAGTTTATGACCGTCGCATTTTTTTAGGAAACCATGCTCGTACAACTTCCCATTGGGAATGACCAGTATTTTGAATTTTCGAGACGATGCACGAAAAACCAATCGAAAGTCGACTTTGCGTGTGACTTTGCGCAGAGTTTATGACCATCACATTTTTTCGTAAAACCGTGCTCGTACGACTTCCCATGAGCTAATACGATGGGAGTGGCCAATATTTTGAATTTTCGTGACGGTGCACGAAAAACCGATCGAAATTCAACTTCGCGCAAAGTTTATGATCGTCACGTTTTTTCACGAGATCATGCTCGTATGACTTCCATGGGTTAATCCGTTGGGAATGGCCAGTATTTTGAATTTCCATGATGGTGCACGAAAAAACGATCGAAATTTGACTTCAAGCAAGACTTTGCGTAAAGTTTATGACCATCGCATTTTTTCGCGAACCGTGCTCGTACGACTTCCCATGCTAATACATTGGAAATGACCAGTATTTTGAATTTCCGACATGGTGCACGAAAAACTGATCGAAATTCAACTTCGCGCAAAGTTTATGACCATCGCATTTTTTCGTGAAACCATGCTCCTACGACTTCCCATGGGTTAGTACATTGGGAATGGCCAGTATTTTAAATTTCCAAGATGGTGCATGAAAAACCGATCGAAATTCTACTTCCCGCAAAGTTTATGACCGTTGCATTTTTTCGCGAAATCGTGCTCGTACGACTTCCCATGGGCTAATTGTAACATCCCTCGTTTGTGAAGAAATATAGTTTATGTTATTGGTAAGACTTAGTTATAAAAATTTGAGGACCTGTTTGTAAAATCCAAAGGACCTACTCGTAAATATGAATAATAGAAGGACTAAAGTGTAAAATTCACTACACAGCAAATCTCCAACGCCTCTACATAAAAATCTCCACCGCCTCTGCATCTCCACCGCCTCTTCATTCCTTAAGATGGCTGAGAAGACTTGAGTCGGTGAGGAAAAGAAAACAAAGAGGGAAGGAAGAGGAGGAAACAAACATTGATTTGGGGCTTAGGGTGTTGTTTGCTCAAAATCCATTCATTTTAGATCAAAGACAAGTGTTCTATCCTATTTCTTTTCCTTATTCTGACATTTTATCATTGTTGTTTTGCCTTGCATTCCAAAACAAATTGATGTAAAATCCGAAATCTGGTTTGTGGGTTCCAAAGCTTCCAAAACTTGAATCGGAAAATTGATTACAGTTCTGACCTTTCTGCCTTGTTCTGGCTCTAGATTACTGTACCGATTTCTGATTGTGGTGAAACTATGGTTGTAGGAATCTAGACTGAATGATCTTTCTTTTGACACTAGACTTGAAATATTTGGAGTTCGATAGCCTGATTAAACATTTGTTTCAAGTGGTACTAGGAAATCTGTAAAACAGAGTTTGCAGTTTTGATTACAGTTCTGACCTTTCTGCCTTGTTCTGGCTCTAGATTACTGTACTGATTTCTGATTGTGGCGAAACTATTGTTGTAGGAATCTAGACCGAATGATCTTTCTTTTGACACTAGACTTGAAATATTTAGAGTTCGATAGGCTGGTTAGGCATTTGTTTCAAGTAGTACTATGTAAGCAGTAAAAAATAGAGTTTTGTGTCTATTCTCACTTCATTCATGTGAAAGTTCAATTCATGCTAGAGTTCCCTCTTGAAGTGAGTTTTATACGATTGCTCTCACTTATTCCATGCTCTTAAGCGTTAGTTTATGTCCCACTGTATGATTCTGTATAGGCGCATGCATGTTTCGTTGTTTCGCATGTGCTTCCGATGCATACCAATTTCATTGTTCACACATCCTTTTGTACTCCGGTGTTTGTGGGATAATATGTACCTTTGCCCGAAATGGTAAAGGGAGTTATGCTTTGAGCCCGCGATGCTCTGTCGGCCCCTTCTGACTTCACCCAGACGTGGGTGGATAGAGCTCCTAGACGTGGGAGACTACTGTTCTGGTGGTCATTCAGAAATGGATGAATCACATTCTGTCTGTATCCCACTTCACCCTCTGTATTTTTGATATGATATCCAAGGTATTGCTTGTGAGTTAATTTATGTGCTTTGGATAAAACCAAGGATGGAATGTCCGTCATGTTTGTTCTGATTTATGAATCTACTGTTCCTTGTTTGTTTTCTGATACACTCTAAAACTTACACCTTTGACATGTTGATACTTGCTGAGCTTTGTAGCTCATTCCGTTGATGCTAATTTTTCAGATTAGCTTATCATACTGAAGCGTTTGAAACTAGGCGGAGGCAGTGGAAAGCTAGAAGGTTTTGGGCAAATCGTATAGCAGTTGATATGTTTTGATTGTATAAGAAATTCCTAATGTTTCATGACATGTGGTTGGTAGATGTTGAAGTGTGGATTTAAATACCTCTCATGTTTAGCATTTTGGAACGTCAAGTTAAACTTGTATAACAATATGGACATTGTGGTAGTTGTTACTTTTGTGATCAGATAGATTTTCACTCGTGTGGATTATGTTGTGGTTAGTGTTCAGTTAAGTTAGTTATGACTCACCAAGTGATGTGATGTATGATTATAAACTGCCCAAGTTTTTTTAGTATCCTCAAATGTTTGATTGGATCCTGGATAAATTATGCTGTGTCTAAAATTATCAATTTATGACATGGTCACACCTCTCGAAGGGGGGGCGTGACACTAATACTTTGGGTATGGCTTGTATTTTCAATTTCCGAGATGGTGCACGAAAAATCGATCAAAATTTGACTTCGTACAAGACTTTGAGCAAAGTTTATGACCGTCGTATTTTTCATGAATCTGTGCTCGTACGACTTCCCATGGGCTAATACATTGCGTATGGCCTGTATTGTCAATTTCTGATACGTTGAACGAAAAATTGATCGAAATTCGATTTTGCACAAAATTTATGACCGTCACATTTTTTCGCAAAACTCTGTTCATACTACTTCACATGGGCTAGTACTTTGGAAATGGCCTGTATTTTGAATTTGTGAGACGGTGCACGAAAAATCGATCGAAACTTGACTTCGCGCATGACTTTGCGCAAAGCTAATGACCGTCGCATTTTTTCATGAAACCATGCTCGTATGACTTCCTATGGACTAATACATTGGGAATGGCCAGTATTTTGAATTCTGAGACGGTGCACGAAAAACCAATCGAAACTCGACTTTGTGCGACTTTGTGCGACTTTGTGTGACTTTGCACAAAGTTTATGACCATCACATTTTTTCATGAAATCGTGCTCGTACGACTTCCCATGGGCTAATACGATGGGAGTGGCCAGTATTTTGAATTTTCGAGGCGGTGCATGAAAAACCGATCGAAATTCAACTTCGTGCAAAGTTTATGACCGTCACTTTTTTTCACGAAATCATGATCGTAAGACTTTCCATGGGCTAATACTTTGGGAATGGCCAGTATTTTGAATTTCTGTGACGGTGCACGAAAAACCAATCGAAATTCGACTTCAAGCAAGACTTTGCGCAAAGTTTATAACCGTCGCATTTTTACGCGAACCGTGCTCGTACGACTTTCCATGGGCTAATACATTAGAAATGACCAGTATTTTGAATTTCCGAGACGGTGCATGAAAAACCGATCGAAATTCAACTTCGCGCAAGACTTTGCGCAAAGTTTATGACCATCGTATTTTTTCGTGAAACCATGCTCGTACAACTTCCCATGGGCTAATACGTTGGGAATGGCCAGTATTTTGAATTTCCAAGACGATGAATGAAAAACCGATCGAAATTCAACTTCGTGCAAAGTTTATGACTGTCCAATTTTTTCGGAAACCGTGCTCGTACGACTTCCCATAGGTTATTATGTTGGGAATGACCAGTATTTTGAATTTCCTAGATGGTGCACGAAAAACCGATCGAAATTCGACTTCACACAAGACTTTGTGCAAAGTTTATGACCGTCACATTTTTCGGGAAACTGTGCTCGTACGACTTCTCATGGGCTAGTACTTTGGGTATGGCCTGTATTTTAAATTTTTGAGACGTTGAACGAAAAATGATCGAAACTCGACTTCGCTTGCGACATTTCGTGAAGTTTATGACCGTCGCATTTTTTAGCAAAACTATGCTCATACGACTTCTCATGGGCTAGTACTTTGGGAATGGCCAGTATTTTGAATTTCCGAGACGGTGCACGAAAAACCGATCGAAACTGGACTTCGTGCGTGACTTTGCGCTTAGCTAATGACCGTCGTATTTTTTCATGAAACCATGCTTGTACGACTTCCTAAGGACTAATACATTGGGAATGACTAGTTTTTTGAATTTCTGAGATGGTGCACGAAAAACCAATCTAAACTCGAATTTATGCGACTTTGCATAAAGTTTATGACCATCGCATTTTTTCGTGAAACCGTGCTCATACGACTTCCCATGGGCTAATACGATGTGAGTGGCCAGTATTTTGAATTTCCGAGATGGTGCATGAAAAACCGATCGAAATTCAACTTCGCGCAAAGTTTATGACCATCACGATTTTTCACGAGATCATGCTCGTACGACTTCCCATGGGTTAATATGATGGGAATGGCCAGTATTTTGAATTTCTGTGATGGTGCACGAAAAACCGATCAAAATTCGACTTCAAGCAAGACTTTGCGCAAAGTTTATGATCATCGCATTTTTTCGCAAACCGTGCTTGTACGACTTCCCATGGGCTAATACATTGGAAATGACCAGTATTTTGAATTTCGGAGACGGTGCACGAAAAACCGATCGAAATTCAACTTCCCACAAAGTTTATGACCATCAAATTTTTGAGTGTCACAACATGAACAAAGCTCAAATTCTGATAGAGATTCTTCAGGACTCACGATCATGTATGGACTCACGATCATGTATGGAGCAATAATCTCTCGAATAATGATGAAGATTGTACTGTATTATATGGAGCAAAGCTTATATTTTGTGATGTATCCACAAGTAGTCCTGAATAGTCTAGCTATTACATTTTATTATTTATTAACTTCATTGTGCTACTCTTGGAGATGAGTTTGCTAAAGTGTGCCCATTTCACCTTCTTTAGGTGGGGTGCAATCTTCTCGACTACCCTAAGAGACTTCAGGCTTTAGTCTATGGCTTGTGTAGTTAAAGCTTCTTTGTATAAATCTTTTACAAAATACATTATCTTTACGTACCAAAAAAAATGAAACCGTGCTCATACGACTTCCCATGGGTTAATACGTTGGGAATGACCAGTATTTTGAATTTCCAAGATGGTGCATGAAAAACCGATCGAAATTCAAATTCCCGCAAAGTTTATGACCGTCTTATTGAAAAACCGATCGAAATTCAACTTCCCGCAAAGTTTATGACCATCGTATTTTTTCGCGAAACCGTGCTCGTACGACTTCCCATGGGCTAATATGTTGTGAATGACCAGTATTTTGAATTTTCGAGATGGTGCACGGAAAATCGATCGAAATTTGACTTCGCATAAGACTTTGCGCAAAGTATATGACCGTCGCATTTTTCGGGAAACCGTGCTTCTACGACTTCTCAAGGGCTATTACTTTGGGTATGGCCTGTATTTTCAATTTCTGAGACGTTGAATGAAAAATCGATCGAAACAAGACTCCGCGCGCAACATTTCGCAGAGTTTATGGCCGTCGTATTTTTTTGCAAAACTGTGCTCATACGACTTCTCATGGGCTAGTACTTTGGGAATGGCCTGTATTTTGAATTTCTGAGATGGTGCATGAAAAACCGATCGATACTTGACTTTGCACAAAGTTTATGACCATCACATTTTTTCACGAAACCATGCACGTATGACATCCCATGGATACATTGGGATTGTCAGTATTTTGAATTTCCGAGATGGTGCATGAAAAACCAATCAAAACTCGACTTTGGTGGGACGTTGCGCCAAGTTTATGACCATCGCATTTTTTTCGTGAAACCGTGCTCGTACGACTTCCCATGGGCTAATACGATGGGAGGGGCCAGTATTTTCAATTTTTGAGATGGTGCACGAAAAACCAATCGAAATTCAACTTCGCGCAAAGTTTATGACCGTCACATTTTTTAATGAAATCTAGCTCGTACGACTTCCCATGGGCTTATACATTGGGAATGGCCAGTATTTTGATTTTCCGTGATGGTGCACAAAAAATCAATCGAAATTCGACTTCAAGCAAGACTTTGGGCAAAGTTTATGACCGTCGTATTTTTTCGCGAACCGTGCTCGTACGACTTCCCCTAGGCTAATACATTGAAAATGACCAGTATTTTGAATTTCTGAGACGATGCACGAAAAACTGATCAAAATTCAACGTCGCGCACGACTTTAAGCAAAGTTTATGACCATCACATTTTTTCGTGAAACAATGCTCCTACGACTTCCCAAGGGCTAATATGTTGGGAATGGCTAGTATTTTGAATTTCCGAGATGGTGCATGAAAAATCGATCGAAACTCGACTTCGCGTGCGACTTTGGGCACTGTTTATGACAGTCGTGTTTTTTCACTAAACCGTGCTCGTACGACATCCCATGGGCTAATACATTGGGTATGTCCTGTATTTTCAATTTCCGAGATGGTGCACGAAAAATCGATCGAAATTCGACTTCGCACAAGACTTTGCGCAAAGTTTATGACCGTCGCATTTTTCACGAAACCGCGCTTGTACGACTTCCCATGGGCTATTACTTTGGGTATGGCCTGTATTTTCAATTTCCGAGATGATGAATGAAAAATCGATCGAAATTTGACTTTTGCGTGCGACTTTACGCAAAATTTATGATCGTCGTATTTTTTCGCAAAATCTGTTCATACGACTTCACATGGGCTAGTACTTTGGTAATGGCCAGTATTTTGAATTTTCGAGACGGTACACGAAAAACCGATCGAAACTTTACTTCGCGCATGACTTTACGCAAAGCTAATGACCGTCGCATTTTTTCACGAAACCATGCTCGTACGACTTCCTATGGACTAATACATTGGGAATGACCAGTATTTTGAATTTCTGAGATGGTGCATGAAAAACCAATCGAAACTCGACTTTGTGCGACTTTGCGCAAAGTTTATGACCATCGCATTTTTTCATGAAACCATGCTCGTATGACTTCCCTTGGGCTAATACGTTGGGAATGGCCAATATTTTGAATTTCCAAGACGGTGCATGAAAAACCAATCGAAATTCAACTTCCCGCGAAGTTTTTGACCATCGCATTTTTTCATGAAACCGTGCTCGTACGACTTCCCATGGGCAAATACTTTGGGTATGGCCTGTATTTTCAATTTCCGAGACGGTGCACGAAAAACCGATCGAAATTCGACTTCGCGCAAAGTTTATGAAATCGTATTTTTTGCGAAACCGTGCTCATACGACTTCACCTGGGCTAATACTTTGGGTATAGCCTATATTTTCAATTTCTGAGACGTTGAATGAAAAATCGATCGAAACTCGACTTTGCGCGCGACTTTGCACAAAATTTATGACCGTCGTATTTTTTCGCAAAACTGTGTTCATTCGACTTCACATGGGCTAGTACTTTGTGAATGGCCATTATTTTGAATTTCTGAGACGGTGCACGAAAAATTGATTGAAACTTGACTTCGCGCGTGACTTTGCGCAAAGCTAATGACCGTTGCACTTTTTCACGAAACCATGCTCGTACGACTTCCTATGGACTAATAAATTGGGAATAGCCAGTATTTTAAATTTCTGAGACGGTGTATGAAAAAACCAATTGAAACTCAACTTTGTGTGACTTTGCGCAAAGTTTATGACCATCGCATTTTTTCGTGAAACCATGCTTGTACGACTTCCCATGGGCTAATACGATGGGAGTGGCCAGACTTTCGAATTTTCGAGACGATGCACGAAATACCGATCGAAATTCAACATCACCCAAAGTTTATGACCGTCAATTTTTTTCACGAAATCATGCTCGTTCGACTTGCCATGGGCTAATACGTTGGGAATGGCCAGTATTTTGAATTTCTGTGACGGTGCATGAAAAACCAATCAAAATTCAACTTCAAGCAAGACTTTGCGCAAAGTTTATAACCATCGCATTTTTTCGTGAACCATGCTCGTACGATTTCCCATGGGCTAATACATTGGAAATGACCAGTATTTTGAATTTCCCAGACGGTGCATGAAAAATCGATCGAAATTCAACTTCACGCAATACTTTACGCAAAGTTTATGACCATTGCATTTTTTTGTGAAATCGTGCTCGTACGACTTCCCATGGGCTAATACGTTGGGAATGGCCAGTATTTTGAATTTCCAAGACGGTGCATGAAAAACCGATCGAAATTCAACTTCGCACAAAGTTTATGACCGTCGTATTTTTTCGTGAAACCGTGCTCGTATGACTTCCCATGGGCTAATATGTTGGGAATGGCCGGTATTTTGAATTTTCGAGATGGTGCATTAAAAACCGATCGAAATTCGACTTCGCACAAGACTTTGCACAAAGTTTATGACCGTCGCATTTTTCAGGAAACTGTGCTGGAACGACTTCTCATGGGCTAATGCTTTGGGTATGGCCTGTATTTTCAATTTATGATACATTGAATGAAAAATCGATCGAAACTCGACTTCGCGCGCGACATTTTGAAAAGTTTATGGCTGTCGCATTTTTTTGCAAAACTGTGCTCAAACGACTTCTCAAGGGCTAGTACTTTGGGAATGGCCACTATTTTGAATTTCTGAGACGATGCACGAAAAACCGATCGATACTTGACTTTGGGTAAATTTTATGACCATCACATTTTTCACGAAACCAAGCATGTATGACATCCCATGTACATTGGGATTAGCTAGTATTTTGAATTTCCGAGACGGTGCACGAAAAACCAATCAAAACTCGACTTTGCGTGTGACTTTGCGCAAAGTTTATGACCATCGTTTTTTTTTCGTGAAACCATGCTCGTACGACTTTCCATGGGCTAATACGATGGGAGTGGCCAGTATTTTCGATTTTCAAGATGGTGCACGAAAAATCGATCGAAATTCAACTTCGCGTAAAGTTTATGATCGTCGCGTGTTTTCATGAAATCCTGCTCGTACGACTTCCCATGGGCTTATACATTGGGAATGGCCAGTATTTTGAATTTCCGTGAAGGTGCATGAAAAACCGATCGAAATTCGACTTCAAGCAAGACTTTGCGTAAAGTTTATGACCGTCGCATTATTTCGCGAACCCTGTTCGTATGACTTCCCATGGACTAATACATTGGAAATGACCAGTATTTTGAATTTCTGAGACGGTGCATGAAAAACCGATCGAAATTCCACTTTGCGCAATATTTTACGCAAAGTTTATGACCATCGCATTTTTTCATGAAACCGTGCTCATACGACTTCCAATGGGCTAATACGTTGGGAATGGCCAGTATTTTGAATTTCCAAGACGATGCATGAAAAACCGATCGAAATTCAACTTCGCACAAAGTTTATGACCGTCGTATTTATTCGCGAAACCGTGCTCATACGACTTCCCATGGGCTAATATGTTGGGAATGGCAAGTATTTTGAATTTCCGAGATGGTGCATGAAAAATCGATCGAAATTCGACTTCGCACAAGACTTTGCGCAAAGTTTATTACCGCTGCATTTTTCGGGAAACTGTGCTCGTACGACTTCTCATGGGCTAATGCTTTGGGTATAGCCTGTATTTTCAATTTCTGATACGTTGAATGAAAAATCGATCGAAACTCGACTTCGCGCGCGAAATTTTGAAAAGTTTATGGCCGTCGCATTTTTTTGCAAAACTGTGCACATACGACTTCTCATGGGCTAGTACTTTGGGAATGGCCACTATTTTGAATTTCTGCGACGATGCACGAAAAATCGATCGATACTTGACTTTGTGTAAAGTTTATGACCATCACATTTTTTCACGAAACCATGCACGTATGACATCCCATGGGCTAATACATTGGGATTGGCTAGTATTTTGAATTTCCGAGACGGTGCACGAAAAACCAATCAAAACTCGACTTTGCGTGTGACTTTGCGCAAAGTTTATGACCATCGCATTTTTTTCGTGAAACCATGCTCGTACGACTTTCCATGGGCTAATACGATGGGAGTGGCCAGTATTTTCGATTTTCAAGATGGTGCACGAAAAACCGATCGAAATTCAACTTCGCGCAAAGTTTATGACCGTCACGTGTTTTCATGAAATCCTGCTCATACGACTTCCCATGGGCTTATACATTGGGAATGGCTAGTATTTTGAATTTCCGTGATGGTGCATGAAAAACCGATCGAAATTCAACTTCAAGCAAGACTTAGCGCAAAGTTTATGACCGTCGCATTATTTCTCGAACCCTGCTCGTACGACTTCCCATTGGAAATGACCAGTATTTTGAATTTCTGAGACGGTGCATGAAAAATCGATCAAAATTCCACTTCGCGCAATATTTTACGCAAAGTTTATGACCATCACATTTTTTCGTGAAACCGTGCTCATACGACTTCCCATGGGCTAATACGTTGGGAATGGCCAGTATTTTGAATTTCCAAGACGGTGCATGAAAAACCGATCGAAATTCAACTTCGCACAAAGTTTATGACCGTCGTATTTTTTCGTGAAACCGTGCTCGTATGACTTCCCATGGGCTAATATGTTGGGAATGGCCGGTATTTTGAATTTTCGAGATGGTGCATTAAAAACCGATCGAAATTCGACTTCGCACAAGACTTTGCGCAAAGTTTATGACCGTCGCATTTTTCAGGAAACTGTGCTGGAACGACTTCTCATGGGCTAATGCTTTGGGTATGGCCTGTATTTTCAATTTATGATACATTGAATGAAAAATCGATCGAAACTCGACTTCGCGCGCGACATTTTGAAAAGTTTATGGCCGTCGCATTTTTTTGCAAAACTGTGCTCATACGACTTCTCAAGGGCTAGTACTTTGGGAATGGCCACTATTTTGAATTTCTGAGACGATGCACGAAAAACCGATCGATACTTGACTTTGGGTAAATTTTATGACCATCACATTTTTCACGAAACCAAGCATGTATGACATCCCATGTACATTGGGATTAGCTAGTATTTTGAATTTCCGAGACAGTGCACGAAAAACCAATCAAAACTCGACTTTGCGTGTGACTTTGCGCAAAGTTTATGACCATCGTTTTTTTTTCGTGAAACCATGCTCGTACGACTTTCCATGGGCTAATACGATGGGAGTGGCCAGTATTTTCGATTTTCAAGATGGTGCACGAAAAATCGATCGAAATTCAACTTCGCGTAAAGTTTATGATCGTCGCGTGTTTTCATGAAATCCTGCTCGTACGACTTCCCATGGGCTTATACATTGGGAATGGCCAGTATTTTGAATTTCCGTGAAGGTGCATGAAAAACCGATCGAAATTCGACTTCAAGCAAGACTTTGCGTAAAGTTTATGACCGTCGCATTATTTCGCGAACCCTGTTCGTATGACTTCCCATGGACTAATACATTGGAAATGACCAGTATTTTGAATTTCTGAGACGGTGCATGAAAAACCGATCGAAATTCCACTTTGCGCAATATTTTACGCAAAGTTTATGACCATCGCATTTTTTCATGAAACCGTGCTCATACGACTTCCAATGGGCTAATACGTTGGGAATGGCCAGTATTTTGAATTTCCAAGACGATGCATGAAAAACCGATCGAAATTCAACTTCGCACAAAGTTTATGACCGTCGTATTTATTCGCGAAACCGTGCTCATACGACTTCCCATGGGCTAATATGTTGGGAATGGCAAGTATTTTGAATTTCCGAGATGGTGCATGAAAAATCGATCGAAATTCGACTTCGCACAAGACTTTGCGCAAAGTTTATTACCGCTGCATTTTTCGGGAAACTGTGCTCGTACGACTTCTCATGGGCTAATGCTTTGGGTATAGCCTGTATTTTCAATTTCTGATACGTTGAATGAAAAATCGATCGAAACTCGACTTCGCGCGCGAAATTTTGAAAAGTTTATGGCCGTCGCATTTTTTTGCAAAACTGTGCACATACGACTTCTCATGGGCTAGTACTTTGGGAATGGCCACTATTTTGAATTTCTGCGACGATGCACGAAAAACCGATCGATACTTGACTTTGTGTAAAGTTTATGACCATCACATTTTTTCACGAAACCATGCACGTATGACATCCCATGGGCTAATACATTGGGATTGGCTAGTATTTTGAATTTCCGAGACGGTGCACGAAAAACCAATCAAAACTCGACTTTGCGTGTGACTTTGCGCAAAGTTTATGACCATCGCATTTTTTCGTGAAACCATGCTCGTACGACTTTCCATGGGCTAATACGATGGGAGTGGCCAGTATTTTCGATTTTCAAGATGGTGCACGAAAAACCGATCGAAATTCAACTTCGCGCAAAGTTTATGACCGTCACGTGTTTTCATGAAATCCTGCTCATACGACTTCCCATGGGCTTATACATTGGGAATGGATAGTATTTTGAATTTCCGTGATGGTGCATGAAAAACCGATCGAAATTCAACTTCAAGCAAGACTTAGCGCAAAGTTTATGACCGTCGCATTATTTCTCGAACCCTGCTCGTACGACTTCCCATTGGAAATGACCAGTATTTTGAATTTCTGAGACGGTGCATGAAAAATCGATCAAAATTCCACTTCGCGCAATATTTTACGCAAAGTTTATGACCATCACATTTTTTCGTGAAACCGTGCTCATACGACTTCCCATGGGCTAATACGTTGGGAATGGCCAGTATTTTGAATTTCCAAGACGGTGCATGAAAAACCGATCGATATTCAACTTCACACAAAGTTTATGACCGTCGTATTTTTTTGCGAAACCGTGCTCGTACGACTTCCCATGGGCTAATAGGTTGGGAATGGCAAGTATTTTGAATTTCCGAGATGGTGCATGAAAAATCGATCGAAATTCGACTTCGCACAAGACTTTGCGCAAAGTTTATTACCGTCGCATTTTTCGGGAAACTATGCTCGTATGACTTCTCATGGGCTAATGCTTTGGGTATGGCCTGTATTTTCAATTTCTGATACGTTGAATGAAAAATCAATCGAAACTCGACTTCGCGCGCGACATTTTGAAAAGTTTATGGCCGTCGCATTTTTTTGCAAAACTGTGCACATACGACTTCTCATGGGCTAGTACTTTGGGAATGGCCACTATTTTGAATTTCGGAGACGATGCACGAAAAACCGATCGATACTTGACTTTGTGTAAAGTTTATGACCATCACATTTTTTCACGAAACCATGCACGTATGACATCCCATGGGCTAATACATTGGGATTGGCTAGTATTTTGAATTTCCGAGACGGTGCACGAAAAACCAATCAAAACTCGACTTTGCGTGTGACTTTGCGCAAAGTTTATGACCATCGCATTTTTTCGTGAAACCATGCTCGTAGGACTTTCCATGGGCTAATACAATGGGAGTGGCCAGTATTTTCGATTTTCAAGATGGTGCACGAAAAACCGTTCGAAATTCAACTTCGCGCAAAGTTTATGACCGTCACGTGTTTTCATGAAATCCTGCTCGTACGACTTCCCATGGGCTTATACATTGGGATTGGCTAGTATTTTGAATTTTCGTGATGGTGCATGAAAAACCGATCGAAATTCGACTTCAAGCAAGACTTTGCGCAAAGTTTATGACCGTCGCATTATTTCGCGAACCCTGCTCGTACGACTTCCCATGGGCAAATACATTGGAAATGACCAGTATTCTGAATTTCTGAGACGGTGCATGAAAAACCGATCGAAATTCCACTTCGCGCAATATTTTACGCAAAGTTTATGACCATCGCATTTTTTTGTGAAACCGTGCTCATTCGACTTCCCATGGGCTAATACATAGGGAATGGCCAGTATTTTGAATTTCCAAGACGGTGCATGAAAAACCGATCGAAATTCAACTTCGCACAAAGTTTATGACCGTCGTATTTTTTCGCGAAACCGTGCTCGTACGACTTCCCATGGGCTAATATGTTGGGAATGGCAAGTATTTTGAATTTCCGAGATGGTGCATGAAAAATCGATCGAAATTCGACTTCGCACAAGACTTTGCACAAAGTTTATTACCGTCGCATTTTTCGGGAAACTGTGCTCGTACGACTTCTCATGGGCTAATGCTTTGGGTATGACCTGTATTTTCAATTTCTGATACGTTGAATGAAAAATCGATCGAAACTCGACTTCGCGCGCGACATTTTGAAAAGTTTATGGCCGTCGCTTTTTTTTTCAAAACAGTGCACATACGACTTCTCATGGGCTAGTACTTTGGGAATGGCCACTATTTTGAATTTCTACGACGATGCATGAAAAACCGATCGATACTAGACTTTGTGTAAAGTTTATGACCATCACATTTTTTCACGAAACCATGCACGTATGACATCCCATGTACATTGGGATTGGCTAGTATTTTGAATTTCCGAGACGGTGCACGAAAAACCAATCAAAACTCGACTTTGCGTGTGACTTTGCGTAAAGTTTATGACCATCGCATTTTTTCATGAAACCATGCTCGTACGACTTCCCATGGGTTAATGCGTTGGGAATGGCCAGTATTTTGAATTTCCAAGACGGTGCATGAAAAACCATCTCATTAAAACTTTTCATAAAGTTTATGACCATCACATTTTTTCACGAAACCATGCACATACGACATCCCATGGGCTAATACGTTAGGATTGACCAGTATTTTGAATTTCCAAGACAGTGCACGAAAAACCAATCGAAACTCAACTTTGCGTGTGACTTTGCGCAAAGTTTATGACCATCGCATTTTTTCGTGAAACCATGCTCGTACGGCTTCCCATAGGCTAATATGATGGGAGTGGCCAGTATTTTCAATTTTCGAGATGGTGCACGAAAAACCAATCGAAATTCAACTTCGTGCAAAGTTTCTGACCGTCACGTGTTTTCATGAAATCAAGCTCGTACGACTTCCCATGGGCTTATACGTTGGGAATGGCCAGTATTTTGAATTTTCGTGATGGTGCACGAAAAACCGATCGAAATTCAACTTCAAGCAAGACTTTGCGCAAAGTTTATGGCCGTCGCATTTTTTCGCGAACCGTGCTCGTACGACTTCCCATGGGACCAGTATTTTGAATTTCCGAGACGGTGCACAAAAAACTGATCGAAATTCAACTTCGCGCACGACTCTGCGCAAAGTTTATGACCATCGCATTTTTTCGTTAAACAATGCTCCTACGACTTTCCATGGGCTAATACGTTGGGAATGGCCAGTATTTTGAATTTCCAAGCCGGTGCATGAAAAATTGATCGAAACTCAACTTCGTGTGCGACTTTGGGCACTGTTTATGACGGTAGTGTTTTTTCACAAAACCGTGCTCGTATGACTTTCCATGGGCTAGTACATTGGGCATGGCCTGTATTTTGAATTTCCAATACGATGCACGAAAGACCGATCGAAACTCAACTTCACGCGTGACTTTGCGCAAAGTTTATGACCGTCGGATTTTTTCACAAAATCGTGCTCGTACAACTTCCCATGCGCTAAGACTTTGGGATTGGCCAGTATGTTTAATTTTTTAGACGTTGCACGAAAAACCGATCGAAACTCCACTTCGCCAGCGACTTTGCGCAAAGTCTATGACTATCGAGTTTTTTCGCAAAACCGTGCTCGTACGACTTCCCATGGTCTAATACGTTGGGAATGACCAATATTTTGAATTTTCGAGATGGTGCACAAAAAACTAATCGAAACTCGACTTCACGCAAAGTTTATGACCATCGTGATTTTTCACGAAACCTTGCTCGTACTACTTCCATGGGCTAATAAGTTGAGAATGGCTAGTATTTTGAATTTCCGAGACGGTGCATGAAAATCCGATCGAAACTCGACTTCGCGAGCGACTTTGTGCAAAGTTTATGACCATCATGTTTTTTTTGCGAAACCATGCTCGTACGACTTCCCATGGGCTAATACATTGGGAATAGCCAGTATTTTGAATTTCCGAGACGGTGCACGAATGACCGATCAAAACTCGAATTCTTGCGCAACTTTGTGCAAAGTTTATGACCGTTGTATTTTTTTGGGAAACCATGCTCGTACAACTTCCCATGCGCTAATACTTTGGGATTGGCACGTATTTTTAATTTTCGAGACAGTGCACGATAAATTGATCAAAACTTGACTTCGCGCGTGACTTTGCGGAAAGTATATGAACGTCACGTGTTTTCGCGAAACCATTCTCGTACGACTTCACATGGACTAATACGTTGGGAATGGCCAGTATTATGAATTTCTGAGATGGTGCACGAAAAACCGATCGAAACTGGACTTCACAAGCGACTTTGCGCAAAGTTTATGACTGTCTCATTTTTTCACGAAACAGTACTCGTACGACTTCCCATGGGCTAATACTTTGGCAATGGGCAGCATTTTGAATTTTCGAGACAGTGCACGAAAACAGATCGAAACTCAACTTCGCACGCGACATTGCGAAAAGTTTATGATCATCGTGTTTTTTCACGAAACCGTGCTCGTATGAGTTCCCATGGGCTAATACTTTGGGAATGGCCAGTATTTTGAATTTCCGAGATGGTGCACGAAAAACCGATCGAAACTCGACTTCGTGAGTTATTTTTTGTAAGTAAAGGTAATGTATTTTGTAAAAGGATTGTACAAAGAAGCTTTGTCTACACAAGCCATAGACTAAAGCCTGAAATCTCTTAATGTAGTCAAGAAGATTGCGTTTCCGAGATGGTGCATGAAAAACCGTTCGAAACTCGACTTCACACGCGACTTTGCGCAAATTTTATGACCGTCGTGTTTTTTTCGTGAAATTCTAGCCATTCCCAACTTATTAGTCAATGGGAAGTCGTACGAGCATGGTTTCGCAAAAAAACGTGACGGTCATAAACTTAGAGCAAAGTCACGCGCGAAGTCGAGTTTCGATATTGTTTTTTGTGCATCGTCTCAGAAATTCAAAATACTAGCCAGTCCCAACGTATTGGCCCATGGGAAGTCGTACGAGCATGTTTTCGCGAAAAAACACGACGGTCATAAACTTTACGTGAAGTCGCTCGCGAAGTTGTGTTTTGATCGGTTTTTCATGCACCATCTCGGAAATTCAAAATACTGACAATTCCCAACGTATTAGCCCATGGGAAGTCATACGAGCATGGTTTCGTGAAAAAATGTGACGGTCATAAACTTTGTGCAAAGTCACGCGCGAAGTTGAGTTTCGATCGGTTTTTCATGCACCATCTCGGAAATGCAAAATACTGGTCATTCCGAACATATTAGCGCATGGGAAGTCGTACGAGCATGGTTTCACGAAAAAATATGACGGTCATAAACTTTGTGCAAAGTCACGCGTGAAGTCGAGTTTCGATCGGTTTTTCATGCACCATCTCGAAAATTCAAAATACTGATCATTCCCAACGTATTAGCACATGGGAAGTCGTACGAGCATGGTTTCGTGAAAAAAGGTGACGTCATAAACTTTACGCAAAGTCACGCACGAAGTGGAGTTTCGATTGATTTTTCGTGCACCATCTTGAAAATTCAAAATACTTGTCATTCCCATTGTATTAGCCAATATGAAGTCGTAAAAGAATGCTTTCGTGAAAAAATGTGACGGTCATAAAATTTGCGCAAAGTCGAGTTTCGATCGATTTTTCATGCACCGTCTCAGTAATTCAAAATAGTGGCCATTCCCATAGTGTTAGCCCATGGGAAGTCATACGAGCACGGTTTCGTGAAAAAAATATGACGGTCATAAATAAACTTTGCACAAGTCATTCGCGAAGTCGAGTTTCGATCGGTTTTTCGTGCATCATCTTGGAAATTCAAAATACTGGCCATTCCCAACGTATTAGCCCATGAGAAGTTGTACGAGCACGGAAAAAACATGACAGTCATATACTTTACGCAAAGTCGCGCACAAAGTCGAGTTTCGATCGATTTTTCATGCACCATCTTGATAATTCAAAATACTGGCCATTCCCAAAGTATTAGCCCATGGGAAGTCATACGAGCATGGTTTCGTGAAAAAACATGATGGTCATAAACTTTGCGCAAAGTTGTGCACGAAGTCGAGTTTCAATCAATTTTTTGTGCACCATCTTGAAAATTCAAATTACTGGTCATTCCCAATGTATTAGCCCATGGGAAGTTGTACGAGAACGATTTCGAAAAAAACGTGATGGTCAGAAACTTTGTGCAGAGTTGCTCATGAAGTCTAGTTTCGATCGATTTTTCATGCACCGTCTCTGGGATTCAAAATCACGTTCATAAACCGTGACTTTACCATAAGTTTATGACCATCGCATTTTTTCGCGGAACCATGCTCATACGACTTCCCAATGACTAATAAGTTGGGAATGGCTAGTATTTCATGAAAAAAACACTACGGTCATAAAATATGCGCAAAGTTGCGCGTGAAGTCGAGTTTCGATCGATTTTATGTGCACCTTCTCAGAAATTCAAAATACTGACCATTCCCAAAGTATTAGCCCATAGGAAGTCGTAAGAGTATGGTTTTAAAAAAAAATGCGACGGTCATAAACATTGCACAAAGTCACGCTCGACGTCGAGTTTTGAGCGATTTTTCGTGCACCATCTCAAAAATTCAAAAATTGTCCATTCCCAATGTATTAGCCATGGGAAGTCGTGCGAGCATGGTTTTGCGAAATAATATGACGGTCATAAACATGGCGTAAAGTCAAGTTTCGATCGGTATTTCGTGCACCGTCTCGGAAATTCAAATAACGTCCATGGGAGACGATTGTGCAAAGTTTATGACCGTCGCATTTTTTCATGAAAACGTGCTCGAACAACTTATAATGGGCTAATACGTTGGGAATGGCCAGTATCTTGAATTTCCGAGACGGTGCACGAAAAACCTATCAAAACTCGACATCGTGCACAACTTTACGTTTATGATCATAGTGATTTTTTCGTAAAACCGTGCTCATACGACTTCCCATTGGCTAATACGTTGGGAACGGCCAGTATTTTTCATTTTCGAGACAGTGCACGCAAAACCGATCGAAACTTAACATCGCGCGCGACTTTGTGCAATGTTTATAACTATCATATTTTTCATAAATCAGTGCTCGTATGATTTCCCATGGACTAATACGTTGGGAATGGCCAGTATTTTTAATTTCCGAGATGGTGAATGAAAAATCGATCGAAACTTGACTTCGTGTGCGACTTTGCGCAAAGTTTATGACTGTCTCATTTTTTCATGAAACCGTACTCGTATGACTTCCCATGGGCTAATACTTTGGCAATGGGCAGCATTTTGAATTTTCGAGACAGTGCATGAAAACCGATCGAAACTCGACTTCGCACACGACATTGCGCAAAGTTTATGATCATCGTGTTTTTTCATGAAACTGTGCTCGTATGAGTTCCCATGGGCTAATACTTTGGGAATGACCAGTATTTTGAATTTTCGAGACGGAGCATGAAAAACCGATCGAAACTCGACTTCGTGAGTTTTTTTTTTGTAAATAAAGGTAATGTATTTTGTAAAAGGTTTGTACAAAAAAGCTTTGTCTACACAAGCCATAGACTAAAGCCTGAAATCTCTTAGTGTATTCGAGAGATTGCATTTCCGAGATGGTGCATGAAAAACCGATCGAAACTCGACTTCACACAAGACTTTGCGCAAATTTTATGACCGTTGTGTTTTTTTCATGAAATACTAGCTATTCCCAACTTATTACTCAATGGGAAGTCGTACGAGCATGGTTTCGCGAAAAAATGTGACGGCCATAAACTTAAGGTAAAGTCACGCGCGAAGTCGAGTTTCGAAATAGTTTTTCGTGCATCGTCTTAGAAATTCAAAATACTGGCCCATCCCAACGTATTGGCCCATGGGAAGTCGTATGAGCATGGTTTCGTGAAAAAACACGACGGTCATAAACTTTGCATGAAGTCGCTCGCGAAGTTGTGTTTTGATCGGTTTTTCATGCACCATCTCAGAAATTTAAAATACTGGCAATTCCCAATGTATTAGCCCATGGGAAGTCATACGAGCATGGTTTCATGAAAAAATATGACGGTCATAAACTTCGTGCAAAGTCACGCGTGAAGTCGAGTTTCGATCGATTTTTCATGCACCATCTCGGAAATGCAAAATACTGGTCATTCCTAACATATTAGCGCATGGGAAGTCGTACGAGCATGGTTTCACAAAAAAATATGACGGTCATAAACTTTGTGCAAAGTCACGCGCGAAGTCGAGTTTCGATCGATTTTTCATGCACCATTTCGGAAATTCAAAATACTGGTCATTCCCAACGTATTAGCGCATGGGAAGTCGTACGAGCATGGTTTCATGAAAAAAGGCGACGTCATAAACTTTACGCAAAGTCGCGCGCGAAGTAGAGTTTCGATCGGTTTTTCGTGCACCATCTCAGAAATTCAAAATACTGGCCATTCACATCGTATTAGCCCATATGAAGTCGTACAAGCATGGTTTCACAAAAAATGTGACGGTCATAAAATTTTCGCAAAGTCGAGTTTCGATCGATTTTTCGTGCACCGTCTCAGTAATTCAAAATAGTATTAGCCCATGGGAAGTCGTACGAGCACGGTTTGGTGAAAAAATACGACGGTCATAAATAAACTTTGCGCAAGTCATTCGTGAAGTCGAGTTTCGAGCGGTTTTTCGTGCATCATCTTGGAAATTGAAAATACTAGTCATTCCCAACGTATTAGCCCATGAGAAGTCGTACGAGCACAGAAAAAATATGACAATCATATACTTTGCGCAAAGTCACGCAGAAAATCGAGTTTCGATCGATTTTTCGTGCACCGTCTTGATAATTCAAAATACTCGCCATTCCCAAAGTATTAGCCCATGGGAAGTCATACGAGCATGGTTTCGTGAAAAAACATGATGGTCACAAACTTTGCGCAAAGTCACGCACGAAGTCGAGTTTCAATGTATTAGCCCATGGGAAGTCGTACGAGCACGATTTCGAAAAAAAATGTAATGGTCAGAAACTTTGCGTAAAGTCGCTCGCGAAGTTGAGTTTCGATCGATTTTTCATGCACCGTCTCTGGGATTCAAAATACTTGCCATTTCCAACGTATTATCCAATGGGAAGTCGGACGAGCACGGTTTCGCGAAAAAATGTGACGGTCATAAACTTTGTACAAAGTCATGCGCGAAGTCGAGTTTCGATAGATTTTTCATGCATCATCTCGAAAATTAAAAATACTGGCCATTCCCACTGTATTAGCCCATGGGAAGTCGTACAAGCACGATTTTGTGACAAAATGCAATGGTCATAAACTTTGTGTGAAGTCGAGTTTCGATCAGTTTTTCGTGCACTATCTCGGAAATTCAAAATACTAGTCTTTCCCAATGTATTAGTCCATGGGAAGTCATACAAGCACGGTTTCGTGAAAAAACGTGACGGTTATAAACTTTGCGCAAAGTCTTGCTCGAAGTCAAATTTCGATCGATTTTTCATGCACCATCACGGAAATTCAAAAATACTGGCCACTCCCAACGTATTAGTCCATGGAAAGTCGTACGAGCACGATTTTGCGAAAAAATGCGACGGTCATAAACTTTGCGCGAAGTCGAGTTTTGATCGGTCATAAACTGTGACGGTCATAAACTTTGCGCGAAGTTGAATTTCGATCAGTTTTTCGTGCACTGTCTCAAAAATTCAAAATATTGGCCACTCCCATCGTATTAGCCCATGGGAAGTAGTATGAGCATGGTTTCACGAAAAAATACGATGGTCATAAACTTTGTGCAAAGTCTTGTGCGAAGTTGAATTTCGATTATTTTTTCGTGCACCATCTCGGAAATTCAAAATACTGGTCATTTCCAATGTATTAGCGCATGGGAAGTCGTACGAGTATAGTTTCATAAAAAAATGAGACAGTCATAAACTTTGCACAAAGTCACTCGCGAAGTCGAGTTTCGATCAGTTTTTTGTACACCGTCTCGGAAATTCAAAATACTAGCCATTGCCAAAGTATTAGCCCATTGGAAGTCGTACGAGCATGGTTTCACGAAAAAACACGACGGGAATAAACTTTGTGCGAAGTTGAGTTTCGATCGGTTTTTCGTTCACCGTCTCGGAAATTAAAAATACTGGCCATTCCCAACGTTTTAGTCTATGGGAAGTCGTACGAGCACGGTTTCATTAAAAAATGAGATGGTCACAAACTTTGCACAAAGTCACGCGCGATGTCGAGTTTCGATCGATTTTTCGTGCACCGTCTCAAAAATTCAAAATACTGGTCATTCCCTACATATTAGCCCATGGGAAGTCATACGAGCATGGTTTCACGAAAAATTGTGATGATCGTAAACTTTACGTAAAGTTGCGCGCGATGTCGAGTTTTGATCGAATTTTCGTGCACTAAGAAATTCAAAATAATGGCCATTCCTAACGTATTAGCCTAGCCCATGGGAAGTTGTACGAGCACGGTTTCATGAAAAAACATTATGGTCAAAAACTTTACGGAAAGTCGCATGCGAAGTCGAGTTTCGATCGGTTTTTCATACACCGTCTCGGAAATTCAAAATACTGGCCATTGCCAAAGTATTAGCCCATTGGAAGTCGTACGAGCACGGTTTCATGAAAAAACACGACGGTCATAAACTTTGTGCAAAGTCGAGTTTCATTCAGTTTTTCGTTCACCGTCTCGGAAATTAAAAATACTGGCCATTCCCAACCTTTTAGTCCATGGGAAGTCGTACGAGCACAGTTTCGTTAAAAAATGAGATGGTCATAAACTTTGCTCAAAGTCACGTGCGATGTCGAGTTTCGATCGATTTTTCATGCACCATCTTGAAAATTCAAAATAGTAGCCATTCCCTATGTATTTGCCCGTGGGAAGTCATACGAGCTTGGTTTCATGAAAAAATGCGACGGTCGTAAACTTTAGGTAAAGTTGCGCGCGAAGTCGAGTTTCGATCGGTTTTT
The DNA here is from genome assembly GCA_029747655.1 of Ensete ventricosum. Classification (NCBI taxonomy): domain Eukaryota; kingdom Viridiplantae; phylum Streptophyta; class Magnoliopsida; order Zingiberales; family Musaceae; genus Ensete; species Ensete ventricosum. The sequence continues at coordinate 42,898,530 of JAQQAF010000003.1, forward strand.
CATGCACCGTCTCAGAAATTCAAAATACTGGCCGTTCCCAATGTTTTAGCCCAGGGAAGTCGTACGAGCATGGTTACGTGAAAAAATGCGACGGTCATAAACTTTGTGAAAGGTCTTGCGTGATGTCAAATTTTGATCAGTTTTTTGTGCACCGTCTCAGATATTCAAAATACTGGCCATTCACAACGTATTAGCCTCATGAGAAGTCGTATGAGCATGGTTTTGTGAAAAAACATGACAGTCATAAACTTTACGCATAGTCTTGCTCGAAGTTGAATTTCGATCGATTTTTCGTGCACCATCTCAGAAATTCAAAATACTGGCTATTCCCAATGTATTAATGCCCATGGGAAGTCGTACGAGTCTAGTTTCGTTAAAAAATGCGACGGTCATAAACTTTGCGCAAAGTCACGAGCGAAGTCAAGTTTCGATCGATTTTTCGTGCACCTTCTCTGAAATTCAAAATACTGGCAATTCCCAAAGTACTAGCCCATGAGAAGTTGTATGAGCACAGTTTTGCGAAAAAATGTGACGGTCATAAACCTTACTAAAAGTCGAGCTTCGGTCGATTTTTCATGCTCCATCTCAAAAATTCAAAATACTAGTCATTCCCAACGTATTAGTCCATGGGAAGTCGTACGAGCATGGTTTCGTTAAAAAAACACAACGGTCATAAACTTTGCGTAACGTCGTGCGCAAAGTCGAGTTTCGATTGGTTTTTCATGCACTGTCTCGGAAATTCAAAATACTGACCATTTCCAAAGTATTAGCCCATGGGAAGTCGTAAGAGCACAGTTTCGTGAAAAAATAAGACAGTCATAAACTTTGTGCAAAGTCACGAAGTCGAGTTTCGATCGATTTTTCATGCACCATCTTGGAAATTCAAAATACTGGCCATTCCCAAAGTATTAGCCCATGGGAACTCATACGAGCACGGTTTCGTGAAAAAACACGATGATCATAAATTTTGCGCAATGTCGCGTGCGAAATCGAGTTTCGATCTATTTTCGTGCACGGTATCGGAAACTCAAAATGCTGCCCATTGCCAAAGTATTAGCCCATGGGAAGTCGTACGAGTACGGTTTCATGAAAAAATGAGACAGTCATAAACTTTGTGCAAAGTCGCTCGCGAAGTCTAGTTTCGATCGGTTTTTCATGCACCATCTCGGAAATTCAAAATACTAGCCATTCCCAACGTATTAGTCCATGTGAAGTCATACGAGAATGGTTTCATGAACACAAGCGACATTCATATACTTTCCGCAAAGTCACTTGCGAAGTTAAGTTTTGATCGATTTATCGTGCACCATCTCAAAAATTAAAAATACTGGCCAATCCCAAAGTATATGGGAAGTTATACGAGCATGGTTTCGCGAAAAAACGTAACGGTCATAAACTTTGCACAAAGTTGCGCAAGAAGTCGAGTTTTGATCGATCATTCGTGCACCATCTCGGAAATTCAAAATACTGGCTATTCCCAACGTATTAGCCCATGGGAAGCCATACGAGCACGGTTTCGCGAAAAAAATGCGATGGCCATAAACATTGCACAAAGTCGCTCGCGAAGTCGAGTTTCGATCGGATTTTCATGCACCGTCTCGGAAATTCAAAATACTAGGCATTCCCAACTTATTAGTCATTCCCAACTTATTAGCCCATGGAAGGTAGTACAAGCAAGGTTTCACGAAAAATCACGATGGTCATAAACTTTGCGTGAAGTCGAGTTTTGATCAATTTTTTGTGCACCATCTCAAAAATTTAAAATACTGGCCATTCCAAACGTATTAGCCCATGCGAAGTCGTACGAGCACGGTTTTGCGAAAAAACCCGATGGTCATAGACTTTGCGCAAAGTTGCTCGCGAAGTCGAATTTCGATCGGTTTTTCGTGCAGCGTCTCAAAATTTAAAAATACTGGCCAATCCCAAAGTATTAGCGCATGGGAAGTTGTACGAGCACGATTTCGTGAAAAAATCCGACTGTCATAAACTTTGCGCAAAGTCACGCGTGAAGTAGAGTTTCGATCGGTTTTTCGTGCACTGTATTGGAAAATCAAAATACAGGCCATTCCCAATGTACTAGGTCAAGGAAAGTCATTCGAGCACAGTTTTGAGAAAAAACACGACCGTCATAAATAGTGCCCAAAGTCGCACACGAAGTCGAGTTCTGATCGATTTTTCATGCACCATCTCGAAAATTCAAAATATTGGCCATTCCCAACGTATTAGCCCATGGGAAGTCGTAGGAGCATTGTTTCACGAAAAAATGCGATGGTCATAAACTTTGCACAAAGTCGTGCGCGAAGTTAAATTTCGATCAGTTTTTCATGCACCGTCTCGAAAATTTAAAATACTGGTCATTTCCAATGTATTAGCCCATGGGAAGTCGTACGAGCACGGTTCACGAAAAAATGTGACGGTCATAAACTTTGCGTAAAGTCTTGCTTGAAGTCGAATTTCGATCGGTTTTTCGTGCACCATCACGGAAATTCAAAATACTGGCCATTCCCAACGTATAAGCCCATGGGAAGTCGTACGAGCATGATTTCATGAAAACACGTGACGGTCATAAACTTTGCGCGAAGTTGAATTTCGATCGATTTTTCGTGCACCATCTCGAAAATTGAAAATACTGGCCACTCCCATCGTATTAGCCCAAGGGAAGTCGTACGAGCACGGTTTCAAGAAAAAATGCGATGGTCAGAAACTTTGCGAAAGTCACACTCAAAGTCGAGTTTGGATTGATTTTTCGTGCACCGTCTCGAAAATTCAAAATACTGGCCAATCCCAATGTATTAGCCCATGGGATTTCGTACGTGCATGGTTTCGTGAAAAAATGTGATGGTCATAAACATTGCGCAATGTCACGCCCCCCCTTCGAGAGGTGTGACCATGTCATAAATTGATAATTTAGACACAACATAATTTATCCAGGATCCAATCAAACATTTGAGGATACTAAAAAACTGGGCAGTTTATAATCATACATCACATCACTTGGTGAGTCATAACTAACTCAACTGAACACTAACCACAACATAATCCACACGGGTGGAAATCTATCTGATCACAAAAGTAACAACTACCACAATGTCCATATTGTTATACAAGTTTAACTTGACGTTTCCAAAATGCTAAACATGAGAGGTATTTAAATCCACACTTCAACATCTACCAACAACATGTCATGAAACATTAGGAATTTCTTATATAATCAAAACATATCAACTGCTATACGATTTGGCCCAAAACCTTCTAGCTTTCCACTGCCTCCGTCTAGTTTCAAACGCTTCGGTATGATAGGCTAATCTGAAAAATTAGCATCAACGGAATGAGCTACAAAGCTCAGCAAGTATCAACATGTCAAAGGCGTAAGTTTTAGAGTGTATCAGAAAACAAACAAGGAACAGTAGATTCATAAATCAGAACAAACATGACGGACATTCAGTATCAACATGTCAAAGGTGTAAGTTTTAGAGTGTATCAGAAATCTAACAAGGAACAGTAGAATCATAAATCAGAACAAATATGACGGACAATCCATCCTTGGTTTTATCCAAAGCACAATACCTTGGATATCATATCAAAAATACAGAGGGTGAAGTGGGGTACAGACAGAATGTGATTCACCACCAGAACAGTAGTCGGATATCATATCAAAAATACAGAGGGTGAAGTGGGGTACAGACAGAATGTGATTCACCACCAGAACAGTAGTCGGATATCATATCAAAAATACAGAGGGTGAAGTGGGGTACAGACAGAATGTGATTCACCACCAGAACAGTAGTCGGATATCATATCAAAAATACAGAGGGTGAAGTGGGATACAGACAGAATGTGATTCATCCATTTCCGAATGACCACCAGAACAGTAGTCGAGCATCGCGGGCTCAAAACAGTAACTCCCTTTACCATTTCTGGCAAAGGTTCATATTATCCCACAAACACCGGAGTACAAAAGGATGTGTGAACAATGAAATTTGGTATGCATCGGAAGCACATGCGAAACAACGAAACATGCATGCGCCTATACAGAACCATACAGTGCGACATAAACTAACGCATAAGAGCATGAAATAAGTGAGAGCAATCATATAAAACTCAATTCAAGAGGGAACTCTAGCATGAATTGAACTTTCACATGAATGAAGTGAGAATAGACAAATTGGCAAAAGCTTTACTTTGGTAGGATTCAGGAGGCGTCTTGCATATATGATCAAATCAATCAATCAGGATTCAGGAGGGTAAAAACTCTGTTTTACAGCTTTCGTAGTACCATTTGAAACACATGTTTAATCAGGCTATCGAACTCCAAATCTTTCGAGTCTGGTGTCAAAAGAAAGCTCATTCAGTCTAGATTCCTATAAAATTAGTTTCACCGAATTCAGAAATCAGTACAGTAATCTAGAGCCAGAACAAGGCAGAAAGGTCAGAACTGGGTGAAAACTGCAAACTCTGTTTTACAGATTTCGTAGTACCACTTGAAACACATGTTTAATCAGGCTATCAAACTCCAAATCTTTCGAGTCTAGTGTCAAAAGAAAGATCATTCAGTCTAGATTCCTATAAAACTAGTTTCACCGAATTCAGAAATCAGTACAGTAATCTAGAACCAGAACAAGGCAGAAAGGTCAGAACTGGGTGAAAACTGCAAACTCTGTTTTACAGATTTCGTAGTACCACTTGGAACAAATGTTTAATTAAGCTATCGAACTCCAAATATGGTAAGGATAGGGTCCAAAGAAAGATCATTCAGTCTAGATTCCTATAAAACTAGTTTCACTGAAATCAGAAATCAGTACAGTAATCTAGAGCCAAAACAAGGCAGAAAGGTCAGAACTGGGTTCAATTTTGCTGATTCAAGTTTTGGAAGCTTTGGAACCACAAAATAGATTTCGGATTTTTTTACAGTAATTTGCAAGGCAAAACTACACTGATAAAGTATCAAAATAAGAAAAAGAAATAGGATAGAACACTTGCCTTTTAATGATTTTGATCCGAAGTCATAAGGCCCAAATTCTTCTTTCTTTTCTTTCTATGTTTTCTTTCATTCTCTCCTCCCTGTTTTCTTATCTTCTTTCCTCTCACAATTGCAGCTCGTGTAGAGCGTACAAGGGGTACATCACCTACTCGGTCCCTCTTCTTTCTCTCTTTTTCTTTCTCCTGCAATCGTAGCCTTCTTTTTCTTCTTCCTTCTTTCCTTCCTTCTTTGTTTCTTCTTCTTTCCCCAATAGCAGCCTTCTCTTCATTTCCCCGTTACTTTTCCTTTTCTATTCTTCCTTTCTTCTCTCCCAGCCGCAGACCTAGCTACAGCCTTCTCCCCCTTTCTTTCCCAGCCGCAGCTGCCATAGCTGCAGCCCTCTTCTTCCCTTTCTCTTCTCTTCTTCGCTCTTCCTCTTCTTCTGCCACCCAACTCACTGCATATCCTCTGTTTCCTCTGCAGAAAACAGAGGTGCAGCAACACATGCCGCAGCCTCCTTCCCCTCTTCTCCTTCTCTTCTCTTTTTCTCTCTTCCTCTTCTTCTTTCACCCAACTCACTGCACATCCTCTGTTTCCTCTTCAGAAAACAGAGGTGCAGCAACACATGCCGCAGCCTCCTTCCCCTCTTCTCCTTCTCTTCTCTTTTTCTCTCTTCCTCTTCTTCTTTCACCCAACTCACTGCACATCCTCTGTTTCCTCTGCAGAAAACAGAGGTGCAGCAACACATGCCGCAGCCTCCTTCCCCTCTTCTCCTTCTCTTTCTTCTCTCATATAAGCATAAATCAATTGAACTGCCCCTGTCCCCCTCCCTTGACTCTCAAAACTGGAAGAAATCGCCCCTCTTGCTTGTTCCGGAGCTTGCTCAATCGATAATGGTTTCATCTTTCTCTCCTATCTCTTAACAGTTGAGGAATCAAATACGGGGTTTCATATGCAATTTCAATTAAAGCGTAGAAAGAATTGTAGCATTTAGGCCACGGTAGCAAGTGTTCTTAAGGAGCTGTGTCTCAGGAAAAGAAAGAGTCGGTGGAGAAGAGGCGGTGGAGATTGGCTGTGTATTTTGCACTTTTGCATTTTAGTCCTTCTATTATAAATATTTACGAGTAGGTCCTTTGGATTTTACAAACAGGTCCTCAAATTTTTATAACTAAGTCTTAGCAATAACATAAACTATATTTCTTCTCAAACGAGGGATGTTACACGCAAAAGTCTTGCGCGAAGTTGAATTTCGATCGGTTTTTCATGCACCGTCTCGTAAATTCAAAATACTGGTCATTTCCAATGTATTAGCCCATGGGAAGTCGTACGAGCATGATTCATGAAAAAATGCGACGGTTATAAACTTTGCGCAAAGTCTGGCTTGAAGTCGAATTTCGATTGGTTTTTCATGCACCGTCACAGAAATTCAAAATATTGGTCATTCCCAACGTATTAGCCCATGGGAACTCGTACGAGCATGATTTCGTGAAAAAAAGTGACGGTCATAAACTTTGCGCGATGTTGAATTTTGATCGAATTTTCATGCACCGTCTCCGAAATTCAAAATACTGGCCACTCCCATCGTATTAGCCCATGGGAAGTTGTATGAGCACGGTTTCACAAAAAAAATACGATGGTCATAAACTTTGCGCAAAGTCGCACAAAGTCGAGTTTCGATTGGTTTTTAGTGCACCATCTCAGAAATTCAAAATATTGGCCATTCCCAATGTATTAGTCCATAGGAAGTCCTACGAGCACGGTTTCGTGAAAAAATGCGACGGTCATTAGCTTTGCGCAAAGTCACGCGCGAAGTCAAGTTTCGATCGATTTTTCGTGCACCGTCTCGAAAATTCGAAATACTGGCCATTCCCAAAGTACTAGCCCATGTGAAGTCGTATGAACAGAGTTTTGTGAAAAAAATGTGACGGTCATAAATTTTGCACAAAGTCGCGCGCAAAGTCGAGTTTCGATCGATTTTTCGTTCAACGTCTTGAAAATTGAAAATACAGGCCATACCCAAAGTATTAGCCCATGCGAAGTCGTACGAGCATGGTTTCGAGAAAAATGCGATGGTCATAAACTTTGCGCGAAGTCTTGTAAGAAGTCAAATTTCGATCGATTATTCGTGCACCATCTCAGAAATTGAAAATACAGGCCATACCCAACGTATTAGCCCATAGGAAGTTGTACGAGTATGGTTTCGTGAAAAAACGCGACGGTCATAAACTTTACGGGAAGTTGAATTTCGATCGATTTTTCATTCACCGGCTTGGAAATTCAAAATACTAGCCATTCCCAACGTATTAACAAATGGGAAGTCATACGAGCATGGTTTCCTGAAAAAATGCGACGGTCATAAACTTAGCGCAAAGTCACGCGCGAAGTCAAGTTTCGATCAATTTTTCATGCACCGTCTCGGAAATTCAAAATACTAGCCATTCTCAACGAAATAACCCATGGGAAGTCGTTCGAGCAGGGTTTCCTGAAAAATGCGATGGTCATAAACTTTGCGCAAAGTCACGCGCGAAGTCATGTTTCGAACGGTTTTTCATGCACCGTCTTGGAAATTTAAAATACTGGCCATCCCCTACGTATTATCCCATGGGAAGTTGAACGAGCACGATTTCACGAAAAAATGCGATGGCCATAAACTTTGCGCGATGTTGAATTTCGATCGGTTTTTCGTGCACCGTCTCGAAAATTAAAAATACTGTCATTTCCAATGAATTAGCTCATGGGAAGTCGTACGAGCACGGTTCGCGAAAAAATATGATGGTCATAAACTTTGAACAAAGTCTTGCTTGAAGTCGAATTTCGATCGGTTTTTCATGCACCATCACAAAAATTCAAAATACTGGCCATTCCTAACGTATTAACCCATGGGAAGTCGTACAACCATGATCTCGTGAAAAAACGTGACGGACATAAACTTTGTGCGAAGTTGAATTTCGATCAGTTTTTCGTGCACCGTCTCAAAAATTCAAAATATTGGCCACTCTCATCGTATTAGCCCATGGGAAGTCGTACGAGCACGGTTTCACGAAAAAATGCGATGGTCATAAACTTTGTGCAAAGTCGCACAAAGTCAAGTTTTGATTGGTTTTTCGTGCACCTTCTTAGAAATTCACAATATTGGCCACTCCCAATGTATTAGTCCATAGGAAGTCGTACGAGCATGGTTCCGTGAAAAAATACGATGGTCATTAGCTTTGCGCAAAGTCACGCGCGTAGTCAAGTTTCGATCGATTTTTCGTGCACCGTCTCGGAAATTCAAAATACTGGCCATTCCCAAAGTACTAGCCCATGTGAAGTCGTATGAACAAAGTTTTGTGAAAAAATGCGACGGTCATAAATTTTGCACAAAGTCGAGTTTCGATCGATTTTCGTTCAACGTCTCAGAAATTGAAAATACAGGCCATACCCCAAGTATTAGCCCATGGGAAGTCGTACGAGCACGGTTTCATGAAAAATGCGACGGTCATAAACTTTAAGCAAAGTCTTGTGCGAAGTCAAATTTCGATTGGTTTTTCGTGCACCATCTCAAAAATTGAAAATACAGGCCCTACCCAAAGTATTAGCCCATGGAATGTCGTACGAGCACGGTTTCACGAAAAAATGTGACAGTCATAAACTTTGCGGGAAGTTGAATTTCGATCGATTTTTCATGCAGTGTCTTGAAAATTCAAAATACCGGCCATTCCCAACGTATTAACCCATGGGAATTCGTTCGAGCACGGTTTCACGAAAAATGCGATGGTCATAAACTTTGCACGAAGTTGAATTTCGATCGGTTTTTCGTGCACCATCTCAAAAATTCAAAATTCTAGCCATTCCCAATGTATTAACCCATGGGATGTCGTACGTGCATGGCTTCGTGAAAAAATGTGACGGTCATAAATTTTGCGCAGAGTCAAGTATCGATCGGTTTTTCGTGTATCGTCTCAGAAATTCAAAATACTGGCCATTCCCAAAGTAGTAGCCCATGAGAAGTCGTATGAGCACAGTTTTGCAAAAAATAAGACAGCCATAAACTTTTTCGCTCATTTTTTCGTTCAACGTCTAAGAAATTAAAAATACAGGCCATACACAAAGTATTAGCCCTTGAGAAGTCGTATGAGCACGGTTTCCCGAAAAATGTGACGATCATAAACTTTGCGCAAAGTCTTGCGCGAAGTTGAATTTTGATAGGTTTTTCATGCATCGTCTCAGAAATTCAAAATACTGGTCATTTCCAATGTATTAGCCCACAGGAAGTCGTACGAGCACGGTTCACAAAAAAAAGCGACGGTTATAAACTTTGCGCAAAGTCTTCCTTGAAGTCGAATTTCGATTGGTTTTTCGTGCACCGTCATAGAAATTTAAAATACTGGCCATTCCCAACGTATTAGCCCATGGGAAGTCGTACGAGCATGATTTCATGAAAAAAAGTGACGGTCACAAACTTTTCGCGATGTTGAATTTCGATCGGTTTTTCATGCACCTTCTCGGAAATTCAAAATACTGGCCACTCCCATCGTATTAGCCCATGGGAAGTCGTACGAGAACGGTTTCACGAAAAAATGCGATGGTCATAAACTTTGCGCAAAGTCGCACAAAGTCGAATTTCGATTGGTTTTTCGTGCACCGACTCAGAAATTCAAAATACTGGCCATTCCCAATGTATTAGTCCATAGGAAGTCATACGAGCATGGTTTCGTGAAAAAATACGACGGTCATTAGCTTCGCGCGAAGTCACGCCCGAAGTCAAGTTTCGATCGATTTTTCGTGCACCGTCTCGGAAATTCAAAATACTGGCCATTCCCAAAATACTAGCCCATGTGAAGTCGTATGAATCGAGTTTTGCAAAAAAATGTGACGGTCATAAATTTTGTGTAAAGTCGCACGCAAAGTCGAGTTTCGATCGATTTTTCGTTTAACGTCTCGGAAATCAAAAACACAGGCCATACCCAAAGTATTAGCCCATGGGAAGTCGTACGAGCACGGTTTCGAGAAAAATGCGATGGTCATAAACTTTGGCAAAGTCTTGTGCCAAGTCAAATTTCGATTGATTATTCGTGCACCATCTCGGAAATGGAAAATACAGGCCATACCCAAAGTATTAGCCCATGGGAAGTCGTACGAGCACAGTTTCACAAAAATATACGACGGTCATAAACTTTGCACAAAGTCTTGTGCCAAGTCGAATTTCAATTGATTATTCGTGCACCATCTCCAAAATTGAAAATACAGGCCATACCCAAAGTATTAGCCCATGGGAAGTTGTACGAGCACGGTTTCACAAAAAAATACTGGCCATTCTCAACGTATTAACCCATCGGAAGTCGTACGAGCATGGTTTCCTAAAAAAATGTGACGGTCATAAACTTTGCGTAAAGTCACGCGCGAAGCCAAGTTTCGATCGGTTTTTCATGGACCGTCTTGGAAATTCGAAATACTAGCCATTCCCAACGTATTAACCCATGTGAAGTCATACGAGCACGATTTCACGAAAAAATGCGATGGTTATAAACTTTGTGCGAAGTTGAATTTCGATTGGGTTTTCGTGCACCATCTCGGAAATTCAAAATACTATCATTTCCAATGTATTAGCTCATGGGAAGTCGTACGAGCACGGCTCACAAAAAAATGCGATGGTCAAAAACTTTGAACAAAGTCTTGCTTGAAGTCGAATTTCGATCGGTTTTTCATGCACCATCACGAAAATTCAGAATACTGGCCATTCCCAACGTATTAACCCTTGGGAAGTCGTACAACCATGATCTCGTGAAAAAACGTGACGGACATAAACTTTGTGCGATGTTGAATTTCGATCAGTTTTTCGTGCACCGTCTCGAAAATTCAAAATATTGGCCACTCCCAACGTATTAGCCCATATGGGAAGTCGTACGAGCACGGTTTCACGAAAAAATACGATGGTCATTAACTTTGTGCAAAGTCGCACAAAGTCGAGTTTTGATTGGTTTTTCGTGCACCGTCTTAGAAATTCAAAAAAATGGCCATTCCAAATGTATTAGTCCATAGGAAGTCGTACGAGCATGGTTCCGTGAAAAAATACGACGGTCATTAGCTTTGCGTAAAGTCACGCACGAAGTCAATTTTTGATCGATTTTCGTGCACCAGCTCGGAAATTCAAAATACTGGCCCATGTGAAGTCGTATGAACAGAGTTTTGCGAAAAAATGCGACGGTTATAAATTTTGCGCAAAGTCGAGTTTCGATCGATTTTTCATTCAACGTCTCGGAAATTGAAAATATAGGCCGTACCCAAAGTATTAGACAATGGAAAGTCGTACGAGCACGGTTTTGCGAAAAATGCGACGGTCATAAACTTTGCGCAAAGTCTTATGCGAAGTCGAATTTCGATCGGTTTTTTGTGCACCATCTCGAAAATTGAAAATACAGTCCATACCCAAAGTATTAGCCCATGAGAAGTCGTACGAGCACGGTTTTGTGAAAAAACATGACCGTTATAAACAATGCCTAAAGTCGCACGCGAAGTCGAGTTTCGATCAATTTTTCATGCACCATCTCGAAAATTCAAAATACTGGCCATTCCCAACATATTAGCACATGGGAAGTCGTAGGAGCATTGTTTCACGAAAAAAATGCGATGGTCATAAACTTTGCGCAAAGTCGTGCGTGAAGTTGAATTTCGATCAGTTTTTCGTGCACTGTCTCAGAAATTTAAAATACTGGCCATTTTCAATGTATTAGCCCATGGGAAGTCGTACGAGTACTGTTCGCGAAAAAATGTGACGGTCACAAACTTTGCGTAAAGTCTTGCTTGAAGTCGAATTTCGATCGATTTTTCGTGCACCATCACGAAAATTCAAAATACTGGCCATTCCCAACGTATAAGCCCAAGGGAAGTCGTACAAGCATGATTACATGAAAAAATGTGATGGTCATAAACTTTACGCAAAGTCAAGTATCATTCGGTTTTTCGTGTATCGTCTTAGAAATTCAAAATACTGGCCATTCCCAAAGTACTAGCCAATGAAAAGTCGTATGAGCACAGTTTTGCAAAAAATAAGATGGCCATAAACTTAAAGAAATGTCGTGCACGAAGTCGAGTTTCGATCATTTTTTCGTTCAACGTCTCAGAAATTGAAAATACAGGCCATACCCAAAGTATTAGCCCTTGAGAAGTCGTACGAGCACGGTTTCCCGAAAAATGTGACGGTCATAAACTTTGCGCAAAGTCTTGCGCTAATTTGAATTTTGATCGGTTTTTCATGCACCGTCTCGGAAATTCAAAATACTGGTCATTTCCAATGTATTAGCCCATAGGAAGTCGTACGAGCAGGGTTCGTGAAAAAATGCGACGGTTATAAACTTTGCACAAAGTCTTGCTTGAAGTCGAATTTCGATTGGTTTTTCGTGCACCGTCACAGAAATTCAAAACACTGGGCATTCCCAACGTATTAGCCCATGGGAAGTCATGCGAGCATGATTTCATGAAAAAAAGTGACGATCACAAACTTTGCGCGATGTTGAATTTTGATCGGTTTTTCATGCACCATCTCGGAAATTCAAAATACCGGCCACTCCTATCTTATTAGCCCATGGGAAGTCGTACGAGCACGGTTTCACGAAAAAATGCGATGGTCATAAACTTTGCGCAAAGTCGCACAAAGTCGAATTTCGATTGGTTTTTCGTGCACTATCTCAGAAATTAAAAATACTGGCCATTCCCAATGTATTAGTCCATAGGAAGTCGTACGAGCATGGTTTCGTGAAAAAATACGACGGTCATTAGCTTTGTGCGAAGTCACGCCCGAAGTCAAGTTTCGATCGGTTTTTTGAAAAAATACGACGGTCATAAATTTTGCGCAAAATCATGCGCAAGTCGAGTTTCGATCGATTTTTCGTTCAACGTCTCGGAGATTGGAAATACAGGCCATACCCAAAGTATTAGCCCATGGGAAGTCGTACGAGCACGGTTTCGAGAAAAATGCGACCGTCATAAACTTTGCGCAAAGTCTTGTGCGAAGTCGAATTTCGATCGATTATTCGTGCACCATCTCGGAAATGGAAAATACAGGCCATACCCAAAGTATTAGCCCATGGGAAGTCGTACGAGCACGGTTTCACGAAAAAATTCTGGCCATTCTCAACGTATTATCCCATCGAAAGTCGTACGAGCATGGTTTCCTGAAAAAATACGACGGTCATAAACTTTGTGCAAAGTCACGCGCAAGTTTCGATCGATTTTTCATGCACCGTGTTGGAAATTCGAAATACTGGCCATTCCCAACGTATTAACCCTGTGAAGTCATACGAGCACGGTTTAACGAAAAAATGCGATGGTTATAAAATTTGCGCAAAGTTGAATTTTGATCGGGTTTTCGTGCACCGTCTCAGAAATTCAAAATACTGTCATTTCCAATGTATTAGCTCAAGGGAAGTCGTACGAGCACGGTTTGCGAAAAAATGTGATGGTCATAAACTTTGAACAAAGTCTTGCTTGAAGTCGAATTTCGATCGGTTTTCCGTGCACCATCACGAAAATTCAAAATACTTGCCATTCCCAACGTATTAACCCATGGGAAGTCGTACGAGCATGATCTCGTGAAAAAACATGAAGGTCATAAACTTTGCGCGATGTTGAATTTCGATCGGTTTTTCATGCACCGTCTTGGAAATTCAAAATACTGGCCACTCCCATCGTATTGGCCCATGGGAAGTTGTATGAGCACGATTTCACAAAAAAATACGATGGTCATAAACTTTGTGCAATGTCGCACAAAGTCGAGTTTCAATTGGTTTTTTGTGCACCGTCTCAGAAATTCAAAATACTGGCCATTCCCAATGTATTAGTCCATAGGAAGTCGTACGAGCATGGTTTCGTGAAAAAATGCGACGGTCATTATCTTTGCGCAAAGTCACTTGCGAAGTCAAGTTTTGATCGGTTTTTAGTGCACCGTCTCAGAAATTCGAAATACTGGCCATTCCCAAAGTACAAGCCCATGTGAAGTCGTTCGAACAGAGTTTGGCAAAAAAATACGACGGTCATAAATTTTGCGCAAAGTCGAATTTCTATCGGTTTTTTGTGCACCATCTCGGAAATTGAAAATACAGGCCATACCCAAAGTATTAACCCATGGGAAGTCGTATAAGCACAGTTTTGTGAAAAAACACGACCGTCATAAACAGTGCCCAAAGTCGCACCGAAGTCGAGTTTCGATCGATTTTCATGCACCGTCTCGGAAATTCAAATTACTGGCCAGTCCGAACGTATTAGCCCATGGGAAGTCGTAGGAGCATAGTCTCCTGAAAAATGTGATGGCCATAAACTTTGCGCAAAGTCGTGCGTGAAGGTGAATTTCGATCAATTTTTTGTGCACTGTCTCAGAAATTCAAAATACTAGTCATTTTCAATGTATTAGCCCATGGGAAGTCGTACAAGCATTGTTCGCGAAAAAATGCGACGGTCATAAACTTTGCGCAAAGTCTTGCTTAAAGTCAAATTTTGATCGGTTTTTCATGCACCATCACGGAAATTCATTCCCAAAGTACTAGCCCATGAGAAGTCGTATGAGCACAGTTTTACAAAAAAATGTGACGGCCATAAACTTTGCGAAATGTCACGCGCGAAGTCGTGTTTGGATCGAATTTTCCTTCAACATCTTAGAAACTGAAAATACAGGCCATACCCAAAGTATTAGCCCTTGGGAAGTCGTACGAGCACGGTTTCCCAAAAAATGCGACGGTCATAAACTTTGCGCAAAGTCTTGTGCGAAGTCGAATTTCGATCGGTTTTTTGTGCACCATCTCGGAAATTCAAAATACTGGACATTCCCAACATATTAGCCCATGGGAAGTCGTGCGAGCACGGTTTCACGAAAAAATGCGATAGTCATAAACTTTCATGAAATTCAAAATACTGGTCATTTCCAATGTATATGGGAAGTCGTACGAGCACGATTCACGAGAAAATGCGATGGTCATAAACTTTACGCAAAGTCTTGCTTGAAGTCGAATTTCGATCGATTTTTCGTGCACCATCATGGAAATTCACAATATTGGCCATTCCCAACGTATTAACCCATGAGAAGTCGTACGAGCATGATCTCGTGAGAAAACGTGACGGTCATAAACATTGCGCGAAGTTGAATTTCGACCAGTTTTTCATGCACCGTCTCGAAAATTAAAAATACTGGCCACTCCTATCGTATTAGCCCATGGGAAGTCGTACGAGCACGGTTTCACGAAAAAATACGATGGTCATAAACTTTGCGCAAAGTCGCACAAAGTTGAGTTTCGTGCACCATCTCAGAAATTCGAAATACTGGCCATCCCAATGTATTAGTCCATAGGAAGTCGTACGAGCATGGTTTCGTGAAAAAATACGATGGTCATTAGCTTTGCACAAAGTCACGCGCGAAGTCAAGTTTCGATCGATTTTTCATGTACCGTCTTGGAAATTCAAAATACTGGCTATTCCCAAACTATAGCCCATGTGAAGTCGTATGAACAGAGTTTTGCGAAAAAATACGACGGTCATAAATTTTGCGCAATGTCACGTGCAATGTCGAGTTTCGATCAATTTTTCGTTCAACGTTTCAAAAATTGAAAATACAGGTCATACCCAAAGTATTAGCCCATGGGAAGTCGTACGAGCACGGTTTCACGAAAAAATACGACGGTCATAAACATTACGGGAAGTCGAATTTCGATCAGTTTTTCATGCACCGTCTTGGAAATTCAAAATACTGGCCATTCCCAACGTATTAACCCATGGGAAGTCGATCGAGCACGGTTTTACGAAAAAATACGATGGTCATAAACTTTGCATGAAGTTGAATTTCGATTTGTTTTTTGTGCACCGTATCGGAAATTCAAAATACCTATCATTTCCAATGTATTAGCCCTTGGGAAGTCATACGGGCACGGTTCGTGAAAAAACGTAAAAAAACGGGCATGGTTTTTCGTGCACCATCACGGAAATTCAAAATACTGGCCATTCCCAACATATTAACCCATGGGAAGTCGTACGAGCATGATCTCGTGAAAAAATGAGACGGTCATAAACTTTGCGCGAAGTTGAATTTCGATCGGTTTTTCATGCACCATCTCAAAAATTCAAAATACTGGCCACTCCCATCGTATTAGCTCATGGGAAGTCGTACGAGCACGATTTCATGAAAAAATATGATGGTCATAAACTTTACGCAAAGTCACAAGCAAAGTCGAGTTTCGATCAATTTTTCGTGCACCGTCTTGAAAATTCAAAATACTAGCTCCCAATGGGAAGTCGTACGAGCATGGTTTCCTGAAAAATGTGAAGGTCATAAACTTTGCGCAAAGTCACGCGCGAAGTCAAGTGTCGATCATTTTTTCATGCACCGTCTCGAAAATTCAAAGTACTGGCCATTCCCAAAGTACTAGCCAATGTGAAGTCGTATGAATAGAGTTTTGTGAAAAATTGCGACGGTCATAAATTTTGCGCAATGTCGCGTGCAAAGTCGAGTTTCGATCAATTTTTCGTTCAACCTCTCGGAAATTGAAAATACAGGCCATACCCAATGTTTTAGCCTATGGGAAGTCGTACGAGCACGGTTTCGCGAGAAATGCGATGATCATAAACTTTGCGCAAAGTCTTGTTCGAAGTAGAATTTCGATCAGTTTTTCGTGCACCATCTCAAAAATTGAAAATACAGGCCATACCCAATGTTTTAGCCCATGGGAAGTCGTACGAGCACGGTTTTGTGAAAAAACATGACCGTCATAAACAATGCCCAAAGTCGCACGCGAAGTCGAGTTTCGATCGATTTTTCATTCACCGTCTCGAAAATTCAAAATACTGGCCATTCCCAATGTATTAGCCCATGGGAAGTCGTAAGAGAATTGTTTCACAAAAAAATGCGAAGGTCTTAAACTTTGCGCAAAGTCATGCGCGAAGTTGAATTTCGATCAGTTTTTTGTGCACCATCCCGGAAATTCAAAATACTGGTCATTTTCAGTGTATTAGCCCTTGAGAATTCATATGAGCACGGTTCATGAAAAAATGTGACGGTCATAAACTTTGCGCAAAGTCTTGCTTGAAGTCGAATTTCGATCGATTTTTCGTGCACCATCACGAAAATTCAAAATACTGGCCATTCCCAACGTATAAGCCCATGGGAAGTCGTACGAGCATGATTTCATGAAAAAACGTGACGGTCAGAAACTTTGCACGAAGTTGAATTTCGATTGGTTTTTCGTGCACCATCTCGAAAATTGAAAATACTGGCCACTCCCATCGTATTAGCCTATGGGAAGCCGTACGAGCACGGTTTCACGAAAAAATACGATGGTCATAAACTTTGCGCAAAGTCACACGCAAAGTTGAGTTTCGATTGGTTTTTCGTGCACCATCTTGGAAATTCAAAATACTGGTCAATCCTAACGTATTAGCCCATGGGATGTCGTATGTGCATGGATTCGTGAAAAAATGTGATGGTCATAAACTTTATGAAAAGTTTTAATGAGATGGTTTTTCATGCACCGTCTTGGAAATTCAAAATACTGGCCATTCCCAACGCATTAACCCATGGGAAGTCGTACGAGCATGGTTTCATGAAAAAAATGCAATGGTCATAAACTTTGCGCGAAGTTGAATTTCGATCGGTTTTTTGTGCACCGTCTCAGAAATTCAAAATACTAGTCATTTCTAATGTATTAGCCCATGGGAAGTCGTACGAGCACGGTTCACGAAAAAATATGACGCTTATAAACTTTACACAAAGTCTTGTTTGAAGTCGAATTTCGTTTGATTTTTCGTGCACCATCACGAAAATTCAAAATACTGGCCATTCCCAACGTATTAACCCAAGGGAAGTCGTACGAGCATGATCCCGTGAAAAAACGTGACGGTCATAAACTTTGCGCGAAGTTGAATTTCGATCGGTTTTTTATGCACCGTCTCAGAAATTCAAAATACTGATCACTCCCATCGTATTGCCCATGGGAAGTCGTACGAGCATAGTTTCATGAAAAAATACGACGGTCATAAACTTAATGCATGGTCGCACAAAGTCGAGTTTCGATTGGTTTTTCGTGCACCGTCTCAGAAATTCAAAATACTGGCCATTCTCATTGTATTAATCCATGGGAAGTCGTACGAGCATGGTTTCGTGAAAAAATGTGACGGTCATTAGCTTTGCGCAAAGTCACACGTGAAGTCAAGTTTCGATCGGTTTTTCGTGCACCGTCTCGGAAATTCAAAATACTGGTCATTCCCAAAGTACTAGCCCATGTGAAGTCATATGAATCAAGTTTTGCGAAAAATGCGACGATCATAAATTTTCCGCAAAGTCGCGCGCAAAGTCGAGTTTCGATCGATTTTTCGTTCAACGTCTCAAAAATTAAAAATACAGGCCATACCGAAAGTATTAGCCCATGGGAAGTCGTACGAGCACGGTTTCGAGAAAAATGCGACGGTCATAAACTTTGCGTATAGTCTTGTGTGAAGTCAAATTTCGATCAGTTTTCGTGCACCATCTCGGAAATTGAAAATACAGGCCACACCGAAAGTATTAGCCCATGCGAAGTCGTACGAGCACGGTTTCACGGAAAAATGTGACGGTCATAAACTTTGCGGGAAGTTGAATTTCGATCGGTTTTTCATGCACCGTCTTGGAAATTCAAAATACTGGCCATTTTCAATGTATCAACCCATGGGAAGTCGTACGAGCACGGTTTCACAAAAAAATGCGATGGTCATAAACTTTGCGTGAAGTTGAATTTCAATCGATCTTTCATGCACCGTCTCGGAAATTCAAAATACTGGTCATTTCCAATGTATTAGCCCATGGGAAGTCGTACGAGCACGGTTCACGAAAAATGCGATGGTCAGAAACTTTGCGCAAAGTCTTGCTTGAAGTCGAATTTCGATCAATTTTTTGTGCACCATCATGGAAATTCAAATTACTGGCCATTCCCACCGTATTAACCCATGGGAAGTCGTACGAGCATGATCTCGTGAAAAAACGTGACGGTCATAAACTTTGCGAGAAGTTGAATTTCGATCAGTTTTTCATGCACAGTCTCGAAAATTCAAAATACTGGCCACTCCCATCGTATTAGCTCATGAGAAGTCGTACGAGCACGGTTTCACGAAAAAATGCGATTGTCATAAACTTTGCGCAAAGTCACACGCAAAGTCGAGCTTCGATTGGTTTTTTGTGCACCGCCGTCTCGAAAATTCAAAATACTGGCCATTCCCAATGGGAAGTCATACGAGCATGGTTTCATGAAAAAATTCGATGGTCATAAACTTTGCACAAAGTGACGCGCGAAGTCAAGTTTCGATCGGTTTTTCAGGCATCATCTCGGATATTCAAAATACTGGCCATTCCCAAAGTACTAGCCCATGTGAAGTTGTATGAATAGAGTTTTGTGAAAAAATGCGACGGTCATAAATTTTACGCAAAGTCGCGTGCAAAGTCGAGTTTCGATAGATTTTTCATTCAACATCTCGAAAATTGAAAATACAGGCCATACATGGGAAGTCGTATGAGCACGGTTTCGCGAAAAATGCGACAGTCATAAACTTTGCGCAAAGTCATGTGCGAAGTCAAATTTCGATCGGTTTTTCATGCTCCATCTCGGAAATTGAAAATATAGGCCATACCCAAAGTATTAGCCCATGGGAAGTCGTACGAGCACGGTTTTGTGAAAAAACATGACCGTCATAAACAGTGCCCAAAGTCGCACGCGAAGTCGAGTTTCGATCGATTTTTCATGCACCGTCTCGAAAATTCAAAATACTGGCCAGTCCCAACGTATTAGCCCATGGGAAGTCGTAGGAGCATTGTTTCACAAAAAAATGCGATGGTCATAAACTTTGCGCAAAGTTGTGCGCGAAGTCGAATTTCGATCCGTTTTTAGTGCACCGTCTCGGAAATTCAAAATACTGGTCTTTTTCAATGTATTAGCCCATGGGAAGTCGTACGAGCACGGTTCGCAAAAAAATGCGATGATCATAAACTTTGCGCAAAGTCTTGCATGAAGTCGAATTTCAATCGATTTTTCGTGCACCATCGCAAAAATTCAAAATGCAGGCCATTCCCAACGTATAAGCCCATGGGAAGTTGTATGAGCATGATTTCATGAAAAAACGTGACGGTCATAAACTTTGCGCGAAGTTGAATTTCGATCGGTTTTTCGTGCACCATCTCGAAAATTGAAAATACTGGCCACTCCCATCGTATTAGCCCATGGGAAGTCGTACGAGCACGGTTTCCCGAAAAAATACGATGGTCATAAACTTTGCACAAAGTCACACGCAAAGTCGAGTTTCGATTGGTTTTTCGTGCACCGTCTCGAAAATTCAAAATACTAGCCAATCCCAATGTATTAGCCCCGTACGTGCATGGTTTCATAAAAAAATGTGATGGTCATAAACTTTGGGCAAAGTCAAGTATCGATCGGTTTTTCGTGCAACATTTCAGAAATTCAAAATATTGGCCATTCCCAAAGTACTAGCCCATGAGAAGTCGTATGAGCACAGTTTTACAAAAAAATGTGACGGCCATAAACTTTGCGAAATGTCACGCGCGAAGTCGAGTTTGGATCGATTTTTCCTTCAACATCTTAGAAACTGAAAATACAAGCCATACCCAAAGTATTAGCCCTTGGGAAGTCGTACGAGCACGGTTTCCCAAAAAATGTGACGGTCATAAACTTTGCGCAAAGTCTTGTGCGAAGTCGAATTTCGATCGGTTTTTTGTGCACCATCTCGGAAATTCAAAATACTGGACATTCCCAACATATTAGCCCATGGGAAGTCGTGCGAGCACGGTTTCACGAAAAAATGCGATAGTCATAAACTTTGCGGGAAGTTGAATTTTGATATGTTTTTCAATGAGACGGTCATAAACTTTGCGGGAAGTTGAATTTCGATCGATTTTTCTTTCATCGTCTTGGAAATTCAAAATACTGGCCATTCCCAACATATTAACCCATGGGAAGTCGTACGAGCATGGTTTCACGAAAAAATACAATGGTCATAAACTTTGCGAGAAGATGAATTTCGATCGGTTTTTTGTGCACCGTCTCGGAAATTCAAAATACTGGTCATTTCCAATGTATATGGGAAGTCGTAGGAGCACGATTCACGAGAAAATGCGATGGTCATAAACTTTACGCAAAGTCTTGCTTGAAGTCGAATTTCGATCGATTTTTCGTGCACCATCATGGAAATTCACAATATTGGCCATTCCCAACGTATTAACCTAGGAGAAGTCGTACGAGCATGATCTCGTGACAAAACGTGACGGTCATAAACATTGCGCGAAGTTGAATTTCGACCGGTTTTTCATGCACCATCTCGAAAATTAAAAATACTAGCCACTCCTATCGTATTAGCCCATGGGAAGTCGTACGAGCACGGTTTCACGAAAAAATACGATGGTCATAAACTTTGCGCAAAGTCGCACAAAGTTGAGTTTCGTGCACCATCTCAGAAATTCGAAATACTGGCCATCCCAATGTATTAGTCCATAGGAAGTCGTACGAGCATGGTTTCGTGAAAAAATGCGACGGTCATCAGCTTTGCACAAAGTCACACGCGAAGTCAAGTTTCGATCGATTTTTCATGTACCGTCTTGGAAATTCAAAATACTGGCTATTCCCAAACTATAGCCCATGTAAAGTCGTATGAACAGAGTTTTGCGAAAAAATGCGACGGTCATAAATTTTGCGCAATGTCACGTGCAAAGTCGAGTTTCGATCAATTTTTCGTTCAACGTCTCGAAAATTGAAAATACAGGCCATACCCAAAGAATTAGCCCATGGGAAGTCGTACGAGCACGGTTTCACGAAAAAATGCGACGGTCATAAACATTGCGGGAAGTCGAATTTCGATCAGTTTTTCATGCACCGTCTTGGAAATTCAAAATACTGGCCATTCCCAACGTATTAACCCATGGGAAGTCGATCGAGCACGGTTTTACGAAAAAATGCGATGGTCATAAACTTTGCACGAAGTTGAATTTCGATTAGTTTTTTGTGCACCGTATCGGAAATTCAAAATACCTGTCATTTCCAATGTATTAGCCCTTGGGAAGTCATACGGGCACGGTTCGTGAAAAAACGTGAAAAAACGGGCATGGTTTTTTGTGCACCATCCCGAAAATTCAAAATACTGGCCATTCCCAACATATTAACCCATGGGAAGTCGTACGAGCATGATCTCGTGAAAAAATGAGACGGTCATAAACTTTGCGCGAAGTTGAATTTCGATCGGTTTTTCATGCACCGTCTCAAAAATTCAAAATACTGGCCACTCCCATCGTATTAGCTCATGGGAAGTCGTACGAGCACGATTTCATGAAAAAATACGATGGTCATAAACTTTGCGCAAAGTCACAAGCAAAGTTGAGTTTCGATCGGTTTTTCGTGCACCGTCTTGAAAATTCAAAATACTAGCTCCCAATGGGAAGTCGTACGAGCATGGTTTCCTGAAAAATGTGACGGTCATAAACTTTGCACAAAGTCACGCGCGAAGTCAAGTGTCGATCGTTTTTTCATGCACCGTCTCGAAAATTCAAAATACTGGCCATTCCCAAAGTACTAGCCAATGTGAAGTCGTATGAATAGAGTTTTGTGAAAAATTGCGACGGTCATAAATTTTGCGCAATGTCGCGTGCAAAGTCGAGTTTTGATCAATTTTTCGTTCAACGTCTCGGAAATTGAAAATACAGGCCATACCCAATGTTTTAGCCCATGGGAAGTCGTACGAGCACGGTTTTGTGAAAAAACATGACCGTCATAAACAATGCCCAAAGTCGCACGCGAAGTCGAGTTTCGATCGATTTTTCATTCACCGTCTCGAAAATTTAAAATACTGGCCATTCCCAACGTATTAGCCCATGGGAAGTCGTAAGAGAATTGTTTGACGAAAAAATGCGAAGGTCATAAACTTTGCGCAAAGTCATGCGCGAAGTTGAATTTCGATCAGTTTTTTGTGCACCATCCCGGAAATTCAAAATACTGGTCATTTTCAGTGTATTAGCCCTTGAGAATTCATATGAGCACGGTTCATGAAAAAATGCGACGGTCATAAACTTTGCGCAAAGTCTTGCTTGAAGTCGAATTTCGATCGATTTTTCGTGCACCATCACGAAAATTCAAAATACTGGCCATTCCCAACGTATAAGCCCATGGGAAGTCGTACGAGCATGATTTCATGAAAAAACGTGACGGTCAGAAACTTTGCACGAAGTTGAATATCGATTGGTTTTTCATGCCCCATCTCAAAAATTAAAAATACTGGCCACTCCCATCGTATTAGCCTATGGGAAGCCGTAAGAGCACGGTTTCACGAAAAAATGTGATGGTCATAAACTTTGCGCAAAGTCACACGCAAAGTTGAGTTTCGATTGGTTTTTCGTGCACCGTCTTGGAAATTCAAAATACTGGTCAATCCTAACGTATTAGCCCATGGGATGTCGTATGTGCAAGGTTTCGTGAAAAAATGTGATGGTCATAAACTTTATGAAAAGTTTTAATGAGATGGTTTTTCATGCACCGTCTTGGAAATTCAAAATACTGGCCATTCCCAACGCATTAACCCATGGGAAGTCGTACGAGCATGGTTTCATGAAAAAAATGCAATGGTCATAAACTGTGCGCGAAGTTGAATTTCGATCGATTTTTTATGCACCGTCTAGGAAATTCAAAATACTAGTCATTTCCAATGTATGGCCATGGGAAGTCGTACGAGCACGGTTCACGAAAAAATATGACGGTCATAAACTTTACACAAAGTCTTGTTTGAAGTCGAATTTCATTCAATTTTTCGTGCACCATCACGAAAATTCAAAATACTGGCCATTCCCAACGTATTAACCCATGGGAAGTCGTACGAGCATGATCCCGTGAAAAAACGTGACGGTCATAAACTTTGCGCGAAGTTGAATTTCGATCGGTTTTTTATGCACCGTCTCAGAAATTCAAAATATTGATCACTCCCATCGTATTGCCCATGGGAAGTCGTACGAGCATAGTTTCATGAAAAAATGCGACGGTCATAAACTTTATGCACAGTCGAACAAAGTCGAGTTTCGATTGGTTTTTCGTGCACCGTCTCAGAAATTCAAAATACTGGCCATTCTCATTGTATTAATCCATGGGAAGTCGTACGAGCATGGTTTCATGAAAAAATGTGACGGTCATTAGCTTTGCGCAAAGTCACACTTGAAGTCAAGTTTCGATCGGTTTTTCGTGCACCGTCTCGGAAATTCAAAATACTGGTCATTCCCAAAGTACTAGCCCATGTGAAGTCATATGAATCGAGTTTTGCGAAAAATGCGACGATCATAAATTTTGCGCAAAGTCGCGCGCAAATTCGAGTTTCGATCGATTTTTCGTTCAACGTCTCAAAAATTAAAAATACAGGCCATACCGAAAGTATTAGCCCATGGGAAGTCGTACGAGCACGGTTTCGAGAAAAATGCGACGGTCATAAACTTTGCGTATAGTCTTGTGTGAAGTCAAATTTCGATCAGTTTTCGTGCACCATCTCGGAAATTGAAAATACAGGCCATACCGAAAGTATTAGCCCATGCGAAGTCGTACGAGCACGGTTTCACGGAAAAATGTGACGGTCATAAACTTTGCGGGAAGTTGAATTTCGATCGGTTTTTCATGCACCGTCTTGGAAATTCAAAATACTGGCCATTTTCAATGTATCAACCCATGGGAAGTCGTACGAGCACGGTTTCACAAAAAAATGCGATGGTCATAAACTTTGCGTGAAGTTGAATTTCAATCGATCTTTCATGCACCGTCTCGGAAATTCAAAATACTGGTCATTTCCAATGTATTAGCCCATGGGAAGTCGTACGAGCACGGTTCACGAAAAATGCGATGGTCATAAACTTTGCGCAAAGTCTTGCTTGAAGTCGAATTTCGATCAATTTTTTGTGCACCATCATGGAAATTCAAATTACTGGCCATTCCCACCGTATTAACCCATGGGAAGTCGTACGAGCATGATCTCGTGAAAAAACGTGACGGTCATAAACTTTGCGGGAAGTTGAATTTCGATCAGTTTTTCATGCACAGTCTCGAAAATTCAAAATACTGGCCACTCCCATCGTATTAGCTCATGAGAAGTCGTACGAGCACGGTTTCACGAAAAAATGCGATGGTCATAAACTTTGCGCAAAGTCACACGCAAAGTCGAGCTTCGATTGGTTTTTTGTGCACCGCCGTCTCGAAAATTCAAAATACTGGCCATTCCCAATGGGAAGTCATACGAGCATGGTTTCGTGAAAAAATTCGATGGTCATAAACTTTGCACAAAGTGACGCGCGAAGTCAAGTTTCGATCGGTTTTTCAGGCATCATCTCGGATATTCAAAATACTGGCCATTCCCAAAGTACTAGCCCATGTGAAGTTGTATGAATAGAGTTTTGTGAAAAAATGCGACGGTCATAAATTTTACGCAAAGTCGCGTGCAAAGTCGAGTTTCGATAGATTTTTCATTCAACATCTCGAAAATTGAAAATACAGGCCATACATGGGAAGTCGTATGAGCACGGTTTCGCGAAAAATGCGACAGTCATAAACTTTGCGCAAAGTCATGTGCGAAGTCAAATTTCGATCGGTTTTTCATGCTCCATCTCGGAAATTGAAAATATAGGCCATACCCAAAGTATTAGCCCATGGGAAGTCATACGAGCACGGTTTTGTGAAAAAACATGAACGTCATAAACAGTGCCCAAACTCGCACGCGAAGTCGAGTTTCGATCGATTTTTCATGCACCGTCTCGAAAATTCAAAATACTGGCCAGTCCCAACGTATTAGCCCATGGGAAGTCGTAGGAGCATTGTTTCACAAAAAAATGCGATGGTCATAAACTTTGCGCAAAGTTGTGCGCGAAGTCGAATTTCGATCCGTTTTTAGTGCATCGTCTCGGAAATTCAAAATACTGGTCTTTTTCAATGTATTAGCCCATGGGAAGTCGTACGAGCACGGTTCGCAAAAAAATGCGATGATCATAAACTTTGCGCAAAGTCTTGCATGAAGTCAAATTTCAATCGATTTTTCGTGCACCATCGCAAAAATTCAAAATGCAGGCCATTCCCGACGTATAAGCCCATGGGAAGTTGTATGAGCATGATTTCATGAAAAAACGTGACGGTCATAAACTTTGCGCGAAGTTGAATTTCGATCGGTTTTTCGTGCACCATCGCGAAAATTGAAAATACTGGCCACTCCCATCGTATTAGCCCATGGGAAGTCGTACGAGCACGGTTTTCCGAAAAAATACGATGGTCATAAACTTTGCGCAAAGTCACACGCAAAGTCGAGTTTCGATTGGTTTTTCGTACACCGTCTCGAAAATTCAAAATACTGGCCAATCCCAATGTATTAGCCCCGTACGTGCATGGTTTCATAAAAAAATGTGATGGTCATAAACTTTGGGCAAAGTCAAGTATCGATCGGTTTTTCGTGCAACGTATCAGAAATTCAAAATATTGGCCATTCCCAAAGTAGTAGCCCATGAGAAGTCATATGAGCACAGTTTTGCTAAAAAATGCGACGACCATAAACATTGCGAAATGTCACGCGCGAAGTCGAGTTTCGATCGATTTTTCGTTCAACGTCTCAGAAATTGAAAATACACGCCATACCCAAAGTATTATCCCATGAGAAGTCGTACGAGCACGGTTTCCTGAAAAATGTGACGGTCATAAACTTTGCACAAAGTCTTGTGCGAAGCCGAATTTCGATCGGTTTTTCGTGCACCATCTCGAAAATTCAAAATACTGGCCATTCCCAACATATTAGCCCATGGGAAGTCGTATGAGCATGGTTTCGCAAAAAAATGTGACAGTCATAAACTTTGCGCGAAGTTGAATTTCGATCGATTTTTCATGCACCTTCTTGGAAATTCAAAATACTAGCCATTCCCAACGTATTAGCCCATGGGAGGTCATACGAGCATGGTTTCACGAAAAAATGCGATGGTCATAAACTTTGCACAAAGTCTTGCGCGAAGTTGAATTTCGATCGATTTTTCATGCACCGTCTCGGAAATTCAAAATATTGGTCATTTCCAATGTATTAGCCCATGAGAAGTCGTACGAGCACGGTTCGCGAAAAAATACGATGGTCATTAACTTTGTGCAAAGTCGCACAAAGTCGAGTTTTGATTGGTTTTTCGTGCACCGTCTTAGAAATTCAAAAAAATGGCCATTCCAAATGTATTAGTCCATAGGAAGTCGTACGAGCATGGTTCCGTGAAAAAATACGACGGTCATTAGCTTTGCGTAAAGTCACGCACGAAGTCAATTTCTGATCGATTTTCGTGCACCAGCTCGGAAATTCAAAATACTGGCCCATGTGAAGTCGTATGAACAGAGTTTTGCGAAAAAATGCGACGGTTATAAATTTTGCGCAAAGTCGAGTTTCGATCGATTTTTCATTCAACGTCTCGGAAATTGAAAATATAGGCCGTACCCAAAGTATTAGACAATGGAAAGTCGTACGAGCACGGTTTTGCGAAAAATGCGACGGTCATAAACTTTGCGCAAAGTCTTATGCGAAGTCGAATTTCGATCGGTTTTTTGTGCACCATCTCGAAAATTGAAAATACAGTCCATACCCAAAGTATTAGCCCATGAGAAGTCGTACGAGCACGGTTTTGTGAAAAAACATGACCGTTATAAACAATACCTAAAGTCGCACGCGAAGTCGAGTTTCGATCAATTTTTCATGCACCATCTCGAAAATTCAAAATACTGGCCATTCCCAACATATTAGCACATGGGAAGTCGTAGGAGCATTGTTTCACGAAAAAAATGCGATGGTCATAAACTTTGCGCAAAGTCGTGCGTGAAGTTGAATTTCGATCAGTTTTTCGTGCACTGTCTCAGAAATTTAAAATACTGGCCATTTTCAATGTATTAGCCCATGGGAAGTCGTACGAGTACTGTTCGCGAAAAAATGTGACGGTCACAAACTTTGCGTAAAGTCTTGCTTGAAGTCGAATTTCGATCGATTTTTCGTGCACCATCACGAAAATTCAAAATACTGGCCATTCCCAATGTATAAGCCCAAGGGAAGTCGTACAAGCATGATTTCATGAAAAAATGTGATGGTCATAAACTTTACGCAAAGTCAAGTATCATTCGGTTTTTCGTGTATCGTCTTAGAAATTCAAAATACTGGCCATTCCCAAAGTACTAGCCAATGAAAAGTCGTATGAGCACAGTTTTGCAAAAAATAAGATGGCCATAAACTTAAAGAAATGTCGTGCACGAAGTCGAGTTTCGATCATTTTTTCGTTCAACGTCTCAGAAATTGAAAATACAGGCCATACCCAAAGTATTAGCCCTTGAGAAGTCGTACGAGCACGGTTTCCCGAAAAATGTGACGGTCATAAACTTTGCGCAAAGTCTTGCGCTAATTTGAATTTTGATCGGTTTTTCATGCACCGTCTCGGAAATTCAAAATACTGGTCATTTCCAATGTATTAGCCCATAGGAAGTCGTACGAGCAGGGTTCGTGAAAAAATGTGACGGTTATAAACTTTGCACAAAGTCTTGCTTGAAGTCGAATTTCGATTGGTTTTTCGTGCACCGTCACAGAAATTCAAAACACTGGGCATTCCCAACGTATTAGCCCATGGGAAGTCATGCGAGCATGATTTCATGAAAAAAAGTGACGATCACAAACTTTGCGCGATGTTGAATTTTGATCGGTTTTTCATGCACCATCTCGGAAATTCAAAATACCGGCCACTCCTATCTTATTAGCCCATGGGAAGTCGAACGAGCACGGTTTCACGAAAAAATGCGATGGTCATAAACTTTGCGCAAAGTCGCACAAAGTCGAATTTCGATTGGTTTTTCGTGCACTATCTCAGAAATTAAAAATACTGGCCATTCCCAATGTATTAGTCCATAGGAAGTCGTACGAGCATGGTTTCGTGAAAAAATACGACGGTCATTAGCTTTGTGCGAAGTCACGCCCGAAGTCAAGTTTCGATCGGTTTTTTGAAAAAATACGACGGTCATAAATTTTGCGCAAAATCATGCGCAAGTCGAGTTTCGATCGATTTTTCGTTCAACGTCTCGGAGATTGGAAATACAGGCCATACCCAAAGTATTAGCCCATGGGAAGTCGTACGAGCACGGTTTCGAGAAAAATGCGACCGTCATAAACTTTGCGCAAAGTCTTGTGCGAAGTCGAATTTCGATCGATTATTCGTGCACCATCTCGGAAATGGAAAATACAGGCCATACCCAAAGTATTAGCCCATGGGAAGTCGTACGATCACGGTTTCACGAAAAAATTCTGGCCATTCTCAACGTATTATCCCATCGAAAGTCGTACGAGCATGGTTTCCTGAAAAAATACGACGGTCTAAACTTTGTGCAAAGTCACGCGCAAGTTTCGATCGATTTTTCATGCACCGTGTTGGAAATTCGAAATACTGGCCATTCCCAACGTATTAACCCTGTGAAGTCATACGAGCACGGTTTAACGAAAAAATGCGATGGTTATAAAATTTGCGCAAAGTTGAATTTTGATCGGGTTTTCGTGCACCGTCTCAGAAATTCAAAATACTGTCATTTCCAATGTATTAGCTCAAGGGAAGTCGTACGAGCACGGTTTGCGAAAAAATGTGATGGTCATAAACTTTGAACAAAGTCTTGCTTGAAGTCGAATTTCGATCGGTTTTCCGTGCACCATCACGAAAATTCAAAATACTTGCCATTCCCAACGTATTAACCCATGGGAAGTCGTACGAGCATGATCTCGTGAAAAAACATGAAGGTCATAAACTTTGCGCGATGTTGAATTTCGATCGGTTTTT
Source organism: Ensete ventricosum (assembly GCA_029747655.1). Classification (NCBI taxonomy): domain Eukaryota; kingdom Viridiplantae; phylum Streptophyta; class Magnoliopsida; order Zingiberales; family Musaceae; genus Ensete; species Ensete ventricosum. The sequence continues at coordinate 42,928,310 of JAQQAF010000003.1, forward strand.
CATGCACCGTCTTGGAAATTCAAAATACTGGCCACTCCCATCGTATTGGCCCATGGGAAGTTGTATGAGCACGATTTCACAAAAAAATACGATGGTCATAAACTTTGTGCAATGTCGCACAAAGTCGAGTTTCAATTGGTTTTTTGTGCACCGTCTCAGAAATTCAAAATACTGGCCATTCCCAATGTATTAGTCCATAGGAAGTCGTACGAGCATGGTTTCGTGAAAAAATGCGACGGTCATTATCTTTGCGCAAAGTCACTTGCGAAGTCAAGTTTTGATCGGTTTTTAGTGCACCGTCTCAGAAATTCGAAATACTGGCCATTCCCAAAGTACTAGCCCATGTGAAGTCGTTTGAACAGAGTTTGGCAAAAAAATACGACGGTCATAAATTTTGCGCAAAGTCGAATTTCTATCGGTTTTTTGTGCACCATCTCGGAAATTGAAAATACAGGCCAAACCCAAAGTATTAACCCATGGGAAGTCGTATAAGCACAGTTTTGTGAAAAAACACGACCGTCATAAACAGTGCCCAAAGTCGCACCGAAGTCGAGTTTCGATCGATTTTCATGCACCGTCTCGGAAATTCAAATTACTGGCCATTTCGAACGTATTAGCCCATGGGAAGTCGTAGGAGCATAGTCTCTTGAAAAATGTGATGGCCATAAACTTTACGCAAAGTCGTGCGTGAAGGTGAATTTCGATCAATTTTTTGTGCACTGTCTCAGAAATTCAAAATACTAGTCATTTTCAATGTATTAGCCCATGGGAAGTCGTACAAGCATTGTTCGCGAAAAAATGCGACGGTCATAAACTTTGCGCAAAGTCTTGCTTAAAGTCAATTTTGATCGGTTTTTCATGCACCATCACGGAAATTCATTCCCAAAGTACTAGCCCATGAGAAGTCGTATGAGCACAGTTTTACAAAAAAATGTGACGGCCATAAACTTTGCGAAATGTCACGCGCGAAGTCGTGTTTGGATCGAATTTTCCTTCAACATCTTAGAAACTGAAAATACAGGCCATACCCAAAGTATTAGCCCTTGGGAAGTCGTACGAGCACGGTTTCCCAAAAAATGCGACGGTCATAAACTTTGCGCAAAGTCTTGTGCGAAGTCGAATTTCGATCGGTTTTTTGTGCACCATCTCGGAAATTCAAAATACTGGACATTCCCAACATATTAGCCCATGGGAAGTCGTGCGAGCACGGTTTCACGAAAAAATGCGATAGTCATAAACTTTCACGAAATTCAAAATACTAGTCATTTCCAATGTATATGGGAAGTCGTACGAGCACGATTCACGAGAAAATGCGATGGTCATAAACTTTACGCAAAGTCTTGCTTGAAGTCGAATTTCGATCGATTTTTCGTGCATTATCATGGAAATTCACAATATTGGCCATTCCCAACGTATTAACCCATGAGAAGTCGTACGAGCATGATCTCATGAGAAAACGTGACGGTCATAAACATTGCGCGAAGTTGAATTTCGACCAGTTTTTCATGCACCGTCTCGAAAATTAAAAATACTGGCCACTCCTATCGTATTAGCCCATGGCAAGTCGTACGAGCACGGTTTCACGAAAAAATACGATGGTCATAAACTTTGCGCAAAGTCGCACAAAGTTGAGTTTCGTGCACCATCTCAGAAATTCGAAATACTGGCCATCCCAATGTATTAGTCCATAGGAAGTCGTACGAGCATGGTTTCGTGAAAAAATACGATGGTCATTAGCTTTGCACAAAGTCACGCGCGAAGTCAAGTTTCGATCGATTTTTCATGTACCGTCTTGGAAATTCAAAATACTGGCTATTCCCAAACTATAGCCCATGTGAAGTCGTATGAACAGAGTTTTGCGAAAAAATGCGACGGTCATAAATTTTGCGCAATGTCACGTGCAATGTCGAGTTTCGATCAATTTTTCGTTCAACGTTTCAAAAATTGAAAATACAGGTCATACCCAAAGTATTAGCCCATGGGAAGTCGTACGAGCACGGTTTCACGAAAAAATACGACGGTCATAAACATTACGGGAAGTCGAATTTCGATCAGTTTTTCATGCACCGTCTTGGAAATTCAAAATACTGGCCATTCCCAACGTATTAACCCATGGGAAGTCGATCGAGCACGGTTTTACGAAAAAATACGATGGTCATAAACTTTGCATGAAGTTGAATTTCGATTAGTTTTTTGTGCACCGTATCGGAAATTCAAAATACCTGTCATTTCCAATGTATTAGCCCTTGGGAAGTCATACGGGCACGGTTCGTGAAAAAACGTAAAAAAACGGGCATGGTTTTTCGTGCACCATCACGGAAATTCAAAATACTGGCCATTCCCAACATATTAACCCATGGGAAGTCGTACGAGCATGATCTCGTGAAAAAATGAGACGGTCATAAACTTTGCGCGAAGTTGAATTTCGATCGGTTTTTCATGCACCATCTCAAAAATTCAAAATACTGGCCACTCCCATCGTATTAGCTCATGGGAAGTCGTACGAGCACGATTTCATGAAAAAATATGATGGTCATAAACTTTACGCAAAGTCACAAGCAAAGTCGAGTTTCGAGCAGTTTTTCGTGCACCGTCTTGAAAATTCAAAATACTAGCTCCCAATGGGAAGTCGTACGAGCATGGTTTCCTGAAAAATGTGAAGGTCATAAAATTTGCGCAAAGTCACGCGCGAAGTCAAGTGTCGATCATTTTTTCATGCACCGTCTCGAAAATTCAAAGTACTGGCCATTCCCAAAGTACTAGCCAATGTGAAGTCGTATGAATAGAGTTTTGTGAAAAATTGCGACGGTCATAAATTTTGCGCAATGTCGCGTGCAAAGTCGAGTTTCGATCAATTTTTCGTTCAACCTCTCGGAAATTGAAAATACAGGCCATACCCAATGTTTTAGCCTATGGGAAGTCGTACGAGCACGGTTTCGCGAGAAATGCGATGATCATAAACTTTGCGCAAAGTCTTGTTCGAAGTAGAATTTCGATCAGTTTTTCGTGCACCATCTCAGAAATTGAAAATACAGGCCATACCCAATGTTTTAGCCCATGGGAAGTCGTACGAGCACGGTTTTGTGAAAAAACATGACCGTCATAAACAATGCCCAAAGTCGCACGCGAAGTCGAGTTTCGATCGATTTTTCATTCATCGTCTCGAAAATTCAAAATACAGGCCATTCCCAATGTATTAGCCCATGGGAAGTCATAAGAGAATTGTTTCACAAAAAAATGCGAAGGTCTTAAACTTTGCGCAAAGTCATGCGCGAAGTTGAATTTCGATCAGTTTTTTGTGCACCATCCCGGAAATTCAAAATACTGGTCATTTTCAGTGTATTAGCCCTTGAGAATTCATATGAGCACGGTTCATGAAAAAATGTGACGGTCATAAACTTTGCGCAAAGTCTTGCTTGAAGTCGAATTTCGATCGATTTTTCGTGCACCATCACGAAAATTCAAAATACTGGCCATTCCCAACGTATAAGCCCATGGGAAGTCGTACGAGCATGATTTCATGAAAAAACGTGACGGTCAGAAACTTTGCACGAAGTTGAATTTCGATTGGTTTTTCGTGCACCATCTCGAAAATTGAAAATACTGGCCACTCCCATCGTATTAGCCTATGGGAAGCCGTACGAGCACGGTTTCACGAAAAAATACGATGGTCATAAACTTTGCGCAAAGTCACACGCAAAGTTGAGTTTCGATTGGTTTTTCGTGCACCATCTTGGAAATTCAAAATACTGGTCAATCCTAACGTATTAGCCCATGGGATGTCGTATGTGCATGGTTTCGTGAAAAAATGTGATGGTCATAAACTTTATGAAAAGTTTTAATGAGATGGTTTTTCATGCACCGTCTTGGAAATTCAAAATACTGGCCATTCCCAACGCATTAACCCATGGGAAGTCGTACGAGCATGGTTTCATGAAAAAAATGCAATGGTCATAAACTTTGCGCGAAGTTTAATTTCGATCGGTTTTTTGTGCACCGTCTCAGAAATTCAAAATACTAGTCATTTCTAATGTATTAGCCCATGGGAAGTCGTACGAGCACGGTTCACGAAAAAATATGACGCTTATAAACTTTACACAAAGTCTTGTTTGAAGTCGAATTTCGTTTGATTTTTCGTGCACCATCACGAAAATTCAAAATACTGGCCATTCCCAACGTATTAACCCAAGGGAAGTCATACGAGCATGATCCCGTGAAAAAACGTGACGGTCATAAACTTTGCGCGAAGTTGAATTTCGATCGGTTTTTTATGCACCGTCTCAGAAATTCAAAATACTGATTACTCCCATCGTATTGCCCATGGGAAGTCGTACGAGCATAGTTTCATGAAAAAATGCGACGGTCATAAACTTAATGCATGGTCGCACAAAGTCGAGTTTCGATTGGTTTTTCGTGCACCGTCTCAGAAATTCAAAATACTGGCCATTCTCATTGTATTAATCCATGGGAAGTCGTACGAGCATGGTTTCGTGAAAAAATGTGACGGTCATTAGCTTTGCGCAAAGTCACACGTGAAGTCAAGTTTCGATCGGTTTTTCGTGCACCGTCTCGGAAATTCAAAATACTGGTCATTCCCAAAGTACTAGCCCATGTGAAGTCATATGAATTGAGTTTTGCGAAAAATGCGACGATCATAAATTTTGCGCAAAGTCGCGCGCAAAGTCGAGTTTCGATCGATTTTTCGTTCAACGTCTCAAAAATTAAAAATACAGGCCATACCGAAAGTATTAGCCCATGGGAAGTCGTACGAGCACGGTTTCGAGAAAAATGCGACGGTCATAAACTTTGCGTATAGTCTTGTGTGAAGTCAAATTTCGATCAGTTTTCGTGCACCATCTCGGAAATTGAAAATACAGGCCACACCGAAAGTATTAGCCCATGCGAAGTCGTACGAGCACGGTTTCACGGAAAAATGTGACGGTCAAAAACATTGCGGGAAGTTGAATTTCGATCGGTTTTTCATGCACCGTCTTGGAAATTCAAAATACTGGCCATTTTCAATGTATCAACCCATGGGAAGTCGTACGAGCACGGTTTCACAAAAAAATGCGATGGTCATAAACTTTGCGTGAAGTTGAATTTCAATCGATCTTTCATGCACCGTCTCGGAAATTCAAAATACTGGTCATTTCCAATGTATTAGCCCATGGGAAGTTGTACGAGCACGGTTCACGAAAAATGCGATGGTCAGAAACTTTGCGCAAAGTCTTGCTTGAAGTCGAATTTCGATCAATTTTTTGTGCACCATCATGGAAATTCAAATTACTGGCCATTCCCACCGTATTAACCCATGGGAAGTCGTACGAGCATGATCTCGTGAAAAAACGTGACGGTCATAAACTTTGCGGGAAGTTGAATTTCGATCAGTTTTTCATGCACAGTCTCGAAAATTCAAAATACTGGCCACTCCCATCGTATTAGCTCATGAGAAGTCGTACGAGCACGGTTTCACGAAAAAAATGCGATGGTCATAAACTTTGCGCAAAGTCACACGCAAAGTCGAGCTTCGATTGGTTTTTTGTGCACCGCCGTCTCGAAAATTCAAAATACTGGCCATTCCCAATGGGAAGTCATACGAGCATGGTTTCGTGAAAAAATTCGATGGTCATAAACTTTGCACAAAGTGACGCGCGAAGTCAAGTTTCGATCGGTTTTTCAGGCATCATCTCGGATATTCAAAATACTGGCCATTCCCAAAGTACTAGCCCATGTGAAGTTGTATGAATAGAGTTTTGTGAAAAAATGCGACGGTCATAAATTTTACGCAAAGTCGCGTGCAAAGTCGAGTTTCGATAGATTTTTCATTCAACATCTCAAAAATTGAAAATACAGGCCATACATGGGAAGTCGTATGAGCACGGTTTCGCGAAAAATGCGACAGTCATAAACTTTGCGCAAAGTCATGTGCGAAGTCAAATTTCGATCGGTTTTTCATGCTCCATCTCGGAAATTGAAAATATAGGCCATACCCAAAGTATTAGCCCATGGGAAGTCGTACGAGCACAGTTTTGTGAAAAAACATGACCGTCATAAACAGTGCCCAAAGTCGCACGCGAAGTCGAGTTTCGATCGATTTTTCATGCACCGTCTCGAAAATTCAAAATACTGGCCAGTCCCAACGTATTAGCCCATGGGAAGTCGTAGGAGCATTGTTTCACAAAAAAATGCGATGGTCATAAACTTTGCGCAAAGTTGTGCGCGAAGTCGAATTTCGATCCGTTTTTAGTGCACCGTCTCGGAAATTCAAAATACTGGTCTTTTTCAATGTATTAGCCCATGGGAAGTCGTACGAGCACGGTTCGCAAAAAAATGCGATGATCATAAACTTTGCGCAAAGTCTTGCATGAAGTCAAATTTCAATCGATTTTTCGTGCACCATCGCAAAAATTCAAAATGCAGGCCATTCCCAACGTATAAGCCCTTGGGAAGTTGTATGAGCATGATTTCATGAAAAAACGTGACGGTCATAAACTTTGCGCGAAGTTGAATTTCGATCGGTTTTTCGTGCACCATCTCGAAAATTGAAAATACTGGCCACTCCCATCGTATTAGCCCATGGGAAGTCGTACGAGCACGGTTTCCCGAAAAAATACGATGGTCATAAACTTTGCGCAAAGTCACACGCAAAGTCGAGTTTCGATTGGTTTTTCGTGCACTGTCTCGAAAATTCAAAATACTGGCCAATCCCAATGTATTAGCCCCGTACGTGCATGGTTTCATAAAAAAATGTGATGGTCATAAACTTTGGGCAAAGTCAAGTATCGATCGGTTTTTCGTGCAACATTTCAGAAATTCAAAATATTGGCCATTCCCAAAGTACTAGCCCATGAGAAGTCGTATGAGCACAGTTTTACAAAAAAATGTGACGGCCATAAACTTTGCGAAATGTCACGCGCGAAGTCGAGCTTGGATCGATTTTTCCTTCAACATCTTAGAAACTGAAAATACAAGCCATACCCAAAGTATTAGCCCTTGGGAAGTCGTACGAGCACGGTTTCCCAAAAAATGTGACGGTCATAAACTTTGCGCAAAGTCTTGTGCGAAGTCGAATTTCGATCGGTTTTTTGTGCACCATCTCGGAAATTCAAAATACTGGACATTCCCAACATATTAGCCCATGGGAAGTCGTGCGAGCACGGTTTCACGAAAAAATGCGATAGTCATAAACTTTGCGGGAAGTTGAATTTTGATATGTTTTTCAATGAGACGGTCATAAACTTTGCGGGAAGTTGAATTTCGATCGATTTTTCTTTCATCGTCTTGGAAATTCAAAATACTGGCCATTCCCAACATATTAACCCATGGGAAGTCGTACGAGCATGGTTTCACGAAAAAATACAATGGTCATAAACTTTGCGAGGAGATGAATTTCGATCGGTTTTTTGTGCACCGTCTCGGAAATTCAAAATACTGGTCATTTCCAATGTATATGGGAAGTCGTAGGAGCACGATTCACGAGAAAATGCGATGGTCATAAACTTTACGCAAAGTCTTGCTTGAAGTCGAATTTCGATCGATTTTTTGTGCACCATCATGGAAATTCACAATATTGGCCATTCCCAACGTATTAACCTAGGAGAAGTCGTACGAGCATGATCTCGTGACAAAACGTGACGGTCATAAACATTGCGCGAAGTTGAATTTCGACCGGTTTTTCATGCACCATCTCGAAAATTAAAAATACTAGCCACTCCTATCGTATTAGCCCATGGGAAGTCGTACGAGCACGGTTTCACGAAAAAATACGATGGTCATAAACTTTGCGCAAAGTCGCACAAAGTTGAGTTTCGTGCACCATCTCAGAAATTCGAAATACTGGCCATCCCAATGTATTAGTCCAAAGGAAGTCGTACGAGCATGGTTTCGTGAAAAAATGCGACGGTCATCAGCTTTGCACAAAGTCACGCGCGAAGTCAAGTTTCGATCGATTTTTCATGTACCGTCTTGGAAATTCAAAATACTGGCTATTCCCAAACTATAGCCCATGTAAAGTCGTATGAACAGAGTTTTGCGAAAAAATGCGACGGTCATAAATTTTGCGCAATGTCACGTGCAAAGTCGAGTTTCGATCAATTTTTCGTTCAACGTCTCGAAAATTGAAAATACAGGCCATACCCAAAGAATTAGCCCATGGGAAGTCGTACGAGCACGGTTTCACGAAAAAATGCGACGGTCATAAACATTGCGGGAAGTCGAATTTCGATCAGTTTTTCATGCACCGTCTTGGAAATTCAAAATACTGGCCATTCCCAACGTATTAACCCATGGGAAGTCGATCGAGCACGGTTTTACGAAAAAATGCGATGGTCATAAACTTTGCACGAAGTTGAATTTCGATTAGTTTTTTGTGCACCGTATCGGAAATTCAAAATACCTGTCATTTCCAATGTATTAGCCCTTGGGAAGTCATACGGGCACGGTTCGTGAAAAAACGTGAAAAAACGGGCATGGTTTTTCGTGCACCATCACGAAAATTCAAAATACTGGCCATTCCCAACATATTAACCCATGGGAAGTCGTACGAGCATGATCTCGTGAAAAAATGAGACGGTCATAAACTTTGCGCGAAGTTGAATTTCGATCGGTTTTTCATGCACCGTCTCAAAAATTCAAAATACTGGCCACTCCCATCGTATTAGCTCATGGGAAGTCGTACGAGCACGATTTCATGAAAAAATACGATGGTCATAAACTTTGCGCAAAGTCACAAGCAAAGTTGAGTTTCGATCGGTTTTTCGTGCACCGTCTTGAAAATTCAAAATACTAGCTCCCAATGGGAAGTCGTACGAGCATGGTTTCCTGAAAAATGTGACGGTCATAAACTTTGCACAAAGTCACGCGCGAAGTCAAGTGTCGACCGTTTTTTCATGCACCGTCTCGAAAATTCAAAATACTGGCCATTCCCAAAGTACTAGCCAATGTGAAGTCGTATGAATAGAGTTTTGTGAAAAATTGCGACGGTCATAAATTTTGCCCAATGTCGCGTGCAAAGTCGAGTTTTGATCAATTTTTCGTTCAACGTCTCGGAAATTGAAAATACAGGCCATACCCAATGTTTTAGCCTATGGGAAGTCGTACGAGCACGGTTTCGCGAGAAATGCGATGATCATAAACTTTGCGCAAAGTCTTGTTCGAAGTAGAATTTCGATCAGTTTTTCGTGCACCATCTCAGAAATTGAAAATACAGGCCATACCCAATGTTTTAGCCCATGGGAAGTCGTACGAGCACGGTTTTGTGAAAAAACATGACCGTCATAAACAATGCCCAAAGTCGCACGCGAAGTCGAGTTTCGATCGATTTTTCATTCACCGTCTCGAAAATTTAAAATACTGGCCATTCCCAACGTATTAGCCCATGGGAAGTCGTAAGAGAATTGTTTCACGAAAAAATGCGAAGGTCATAAACTTTGCGCAAAGTCATGCGCGAAGTTGAATTTCGATCAGTTTTTTGTGCACCATCCCGGAAATTCAAAATACTGGTCATTTTCAGTGTATTAGCCCTTGAGAATTCATATGAGCACGGTTCATGAAAAAATGCGACGGTCATAAACTTTGCGCAAAGTCTTGCTTGAAGTCGAATTTCGATCGATTTTTCGTGCACCATCACGAAAATTCAAAATACTGGCCATTCCCAACGTATAAGCCCATGGGAAGTCGTACGAGCATGATTTCATGAAAAAACGTGACGGTCAGAAACTTTGCACGAAGTTGAATTTCGATTGGTTTTTCATGCACCATCTCAAAAATTAAAAATACTGGCCACTCCCATCGTATTAGCCTATGGGAAGCCGTACGAGCACGGTTTCACGAAAAAATGTGATGGTCATAAACTTTGCGCAAAGTCACACGCAAAGTTGAGTTTCGATTGGTTTTTCGTGCACCGTCTTGGAAATTCAAAATACTGGTCAATCCTAACGTATTAGCCCATGGGATGTCGTATGTGCAAGGTTTCGTGAAAAAATGTGATGGTCATAAACTTTATGAAAAGTTTTAATGAGATGGTTTTTCATGCACCGTCTTGGAAATTCAAAATACTGGCCATTCCCAACGCATTAACCCATGGGAAGTCGTACGAGCATGGTTTCATGAAAAAAATGCAATAGTCATAAACTTTGCGCGAAGTTGAATTTCGATCGATTTTTTATGCACCGTCTCGGAAATTCAAAATACTAGTCATTTCCAATGTATGGCCATGGGAAGTCGTACGAGCACGGTTCACGAAAAAATATGACGGTCATAAACTTTACACAAAGTCTTGTTTGAAGTCGAATTTCGTTCAATTTTTCGTGCACCATCACGAAAATTCAAAATACTGGCCATTCCCAACGTATTAACCCATGGGAAGTCGTACGAGCATGATCCCGTGAAAAAACGTGACGGTCATAAACTTTGCGCGAAGTTGAATTTCGATCGGTTTTTTATGCACCATCTCAGAAATTCAAAATATTGATCACTCCCATCGTATTGCCCATGGGAAGTCGTACGAGCATAGTTTCATGAAAAAATGCGACGGTCATAAACTTTATGCACAGTCGAACAAAGTCGAGTTTCGATTGGTTTTTCGTGCACCGTCTCAGAAATTCAAAATACTGGCCATTCTCATTGTATTAATCCATGGGAAGTCGTACGAGCATGGTTTCATGAAAAAATGTGACGGTCATTAGCTTTGCGCAAAGTCACACTTGAAGTCAAGTTTCGATCGGTTTTTCGTGCACCGTCTCGGAAATTCAAAATACTGGTCATTCCCAAAGTACTAGCCCATGTGAAGTCATATGAATCGAGTTTTGCGAAAAATGCGACGATCATAAATTTTGCGCAAAGTCGCGCGCAAATTCGAGTTTCGATCGATTTTTCGTTCAACGTCTCAAAAATTAAAAATACAGGCCATACCGAAAGTATTAGCCCATGGGAAGTCGTACGAGCACGGTTTCGAGAAAAATGCGACGGTCATAAACTTTGCGTATAGTCTTGTGTGAAGTCAAATTTCGATCAGTTTTCGTGCACCATCTCGGAAATTGAAAATACAGGCCATACCGAAAGTATTAGCCCATGCGAAGTCGTACGAGCACGGTTTCACGAAAAAATGTGACGGTCATAAACTTTGCGGGAAGTTGAATTTCGATCGGTTTTTCATGCACCGTCTTGGAAATTCAAAATACTGGCCATTTTCAATGTATCAACCCATGGGAAGTCGTACGAGCACGGTTTCACAAAAAAATGCGATGGTCATAAACTTTGCGTGAAGTTGAATTTCAATCGATCTTTCATGCACCGTCTCGGAAATTCAAAATACTGGTCATTTCCAATGTATTAGCCCATGGGAAGTCGTACGAGCACGGTTCACGAAAAATGCGATGGTCATAAACTTTGCGCAAAGTCTTGCTTGAAGTCGAATTTCGATCAATTTTTTGTGCACCATCATGGAAATTCAAATTACTGGCCATTCCCACCGTATTAACCCATGGGAAGTCGTACGAGCATGATCTCGTGAAAAAACGTGACGGTCATAAACTTTGCGGGAAGTTGAATTTCGATCAGTTTTTCATGCACAGTCTCGAAAATTCAAAATACTGGCCACTCCCATCGTATTAGCTCATGAGAAGTCGTACGAGCACGGTTTCACGAAAAAATGCGATGGTCATAAACTTTGCGCAAAGTCACACGCAAAGTCGAGCTTCGATTGGTTTTTTGTGCACCGCCATCTCGAAAATTCAAAATACTGGCCATTCCCAATGGGAAGTCATACGAGCATGGTTTCGTGAAAAAATTCGATGGTCATAAACTTTGCACAAAGTGACGCGCGAAGTCAAGTTTCGATCGGTTTTTCAGGCATCATCTCGGATATTCAAAATACTGGCCATTCCCAAAGTACTAGCCCATGTGAAGTTGTATGAATAGAGTTTTGTGAAAAAATGCGACGGTCATAAATTTTACGCAAAGTCGCGTGCAAAGTCGAGTTTCGATAGATTTTTCATTCAACATCTCGAAAATTGAAAATACAGGCCATACATGGGAAGTCGTATGAGCACGGTTTCGCGAAAAATGCGACAGTCATAAACTTTGCGCAAAGTCATGTGCGAAGTCAAATTTCGATCGGTTTTTCATGCTCCATCTCGGAAATTGAAAATATAGGCCATACCCAAAGTATTAGCCCATGGGAAGTCGTACGAGCACGGTTTTGTGAAAAAACATGACCGTCATAAACAGTGCCCAAACTCGCACGCGAAGTCGAGTTTCGATCGATTTTTCATGCACCGTCTCGAAAATTCAAAATACTGGCCAGTCCCAACGTATTAGCCCATGGGAAGTCGTAGGAGCATTGTTTCACAAAAAAATGCGATGGTCATAAACTTTGCGCAAAGTTGTGCGCGAAGTCGAATTTCGATCCGTTTTTAGTGCATCGTCTCGGAAATTCAAAATACTGGTCTTTTTCAATGTATTAGCCCATGGGAAGTCGTACGAGCACGGTTCGCAAAAAAATGCGATGATCATAAACTTTGCGCAAAGTCTTGCATGAAGTCAAATTTCAATCGATTTTTCGTGCACCATCGCAAAAATTCAAAATGCAGGCCATTCCCAACGTATAAGCCCATGGGAAGTTGTATGAGCATGATTTCATGAAAAAACGTGACGGTCATAAACTTTGCGCGAAGTTGAATTTCGATCGGTTTTTCGTGCACCATCTCGAAAATTGAAAATACTGGCCACTCCCATCGTATTAGCCCATGGGAAGTCGTACGAGCACGGTTTTCCGAAAAAATACGATGGTCATAAACTTTGCGCAAAGTCACACGCAAAGTCGAGTTTCGATTGGTTTTTCGTGCACCGTCTCGAAAATTCAAAATACTGGCCAATCCCAATGTATTAGCCCCGTACGTGCATGGTTTCATAAAAAAATGTGATGGTCATAAACTTTGGGCAAAGTCAAGTATCGATCGGTTTTTCGTGCAACATATCAGAAATTCAAAATATTGGCCATTCCCAAAGTAGTAGCCCATGAGAAGTCATATGAGCACAGTTTTGCTAAAAAATGCGACGACCATAAACATTGCGAAATGTCACGCGCGAAGTCGAGTTTCGATCGATTTTTCGTTCAACGTCTCAGAAATTGAAAATACACGCCATACCCAAAGTATTATCCCATGAGAAGTCGTACGAGCACGGTTTCCTGAAAAATGTGACGGTCATAAACTTTGCACAAAGTCTTGTGCGAAGCCGAATTTCGATCGGTTTTTCGTGCACCATCTCGAAAATTCAAAATACTGGCCATTCCCAACATATTAGCCCATGGGAAGTCGTATGAGCATGGTTTCGCAAAAAAATGTGACAGTCATAAACTTTGCGCGAAGTTGAATTTCGATCGATTTTTCATGCACCTTCTTGGAAATTCAAAATACTAGCCATTCCCAACGTATTAGCCCATGGGAGGTCATACGAGCATGGTTTCACGAAAAAATGCGATGGTCATAAACTTTGCACAAAGTCTTGCGCGAAGTTGAATTTCGATCGATTTTTCATGCACCGTCTCGGAAATTCAAAATACTGGTCATTTCCAATGTATTAGCCCATGAGAAGTCGTACGAGCACGGTTCGCGAAAAAATATGACGGTTATAAACTTTGTGCAAAGTCTTGCATGAAGTCGAATTTCGATTTGTTTTTCGTGCACCATCACAGAAATTCAAAATACTGGCCATTCCCAATGTATTAGCCCATGGGATGTCGTACGAGCATGATTTCATGAAAAAAAGTGATAGTAACATAAACTTTGCGCGAAGATGAATTTTGATCGATTTTTCGTGCACCGTCTCGGAAATTCAAAATACTGGCCACTCCCATCGTATTTGCCCATGGGAAGTCGTACGAGCACGATTTCATGAAAAAATGCGATGGTCATAAACTTTGCGAAAAGTCGCACAAAGACGAGTTTCGATTGGTTTTTCGTGCACCATCTCAGAAATTCAAAATGCTGGCCATTCCCAATGTATTAGTCCATAGGAAGTCGTACAAGCATGGTTTCTTGAAAAAATACGATAGTCATTAGCTTTGTGCAAAGTCACGCACGAAGTCAAGTTTCGATCGATTTTTCGTGCACCGTCTCGGAAATTCAAAATACAGGCCATTTCCAAAGTACTAGCCCATGTGAAGTCGTATGAATAGAGTTTTGTGAAAAAATACGATGGTCATAAATTTTACGTAAAGTCACACGCAATGTCGAGTTTCGATTGATTTTTCGTTCAACGTCTCAGAAATTGAAAATACAGGCCATACGCAAAGTATTAGCCCATGGGAAGTCGTACGAGCATGGTTTCACGAAAAAATGCGATGGTCATAAACATTGCGGGAAGTTGAATTTCGATCGATTTTTCATGCACCGTCTTGGAAATTCAAAATACCGGCCATTCCTAATGTATTAACCCATGGGAAGCCGTATGAGCATGGTTTCACGAAAAAATGTGATGGTCATAAACTTTGCACGAAGTTGAATTTCGATCGAATTTTCGTGCATCTCATAAATTCAAACTACTGGTCATTTCCAATATATTAGCTCATGGGAAGTCGTACGAGCATAGTTCGCGAAAAAATACGATGGTCATAAACTTTGCGCAAAGTCTTGCTTGAAGTCGAATTTCGATCGATTTTTCATGCACCATCACGGAAATTCGAAATACTGGCCATTCCCAATGTATTAACCCATGGGAAGTCGTACGAGCATGATCTCGTGAAAAAATGTGACAGTCATAAACTTTGCGCGAAGTTGAATTTCGATCGATTTTTTGTGCATCGTCTCAAAAATTCAAAATACCCTGCTCGTACGACTTCGCATGTGCAATATGTTGGGAACGGCCAGTATTTTGAATTTTTGAGATGGAGCACGAAAAATTGATTGAAACATGACTTCGTTCGTGACTTTGTGCAAAGTTTATGACCGTCACATTTTTTCACGAAACCGAGCTCATACGACTTCCCTTGGGCGACTACGTTGGGAATGGCCAGTATTTTAAATTTTTGAGATGGTGCATGAAAAACTGATCGAAACTCGACTTCGTGCGCGACTTTGCGCAAAGTTTATGACCGTCACATTTTTTCACGAAACCACGCTCGTACGACTTCCCATGGGCTAATACGTTTAGAATGGCATGTACTTTAAATTTCCAAGACGGTGCACAAAAAATCGATCGAAACTCGACTTCGCACGCGACTTTGCGCAAAGTTTATGACCGTCGTATTTTCCATGAAACCGTGCTCGTACAACTTCTCATAGGCTAATACGTTAGGAATGGCAGAATTTTGAATTTCTGAGAGGGTGCACGAAAAACCGATCGAAACTCGACTTCGTGCAAAGTTTATGACCGTCACATTTTTTTCGTGAAACCATGCTCGTACGACTTCCCATGGGCTAATATGATTGGAATGGCTAGTATTTTGAATTTCCGAGACGGTGCATGAAAAACCGATCGAAACTCAACTTCATGCACGACTTTGTGCTTAGTTTATGATCGTCACGTTTTTTCGTGAAACCATGCTCATACGACTTACCATGGGCTAATACGATGGGAAATGGCCACTATTTTGAATTTTCGAGCTGGTGCACGAATGACCGATCAAAACTCGACTTCTCGTGCAACTTAGCAAAGTTTATGACCATCACGTTTTTTCACAAAACCAAGCTCGTACGACGTCCCATGCGCTAATACTTTGGGATTGGCTAGTATTTTTAATTTTCAAGATGGTGCATGAAAAATCGATCGAAACTCGACATCGCACGTGACTTTGCGTAAAGTTTTTTACCATCACATTTTTTCGCAAAACCGTGCTCGTACGACTTCCCTTGGACTAATACATTGGGAATGGCCAGTATTTTTAATTTCTGAGACGGTGAACGAAAAACCGATCGAAACTCGACTTCGAGCGTGACTTTGCACAAAGTTTATGACCGTCACATTTTTTCACGAAACCGAGCTCGTATGACCTGTATTTTCAATTTTCTAGACGGTGCACGAAAACCCGATGAAACTCAACTTCGCGTGCGACATTGCACATAGTTTATGAACATCGCATTTTTTCACGAAACCCTGCTCGTACGACTTCCCATGGGCTAATACGTTGGGAACGGCTAGTATTCTGAATTTTCAAGATGGTGAATGAAAAACCAATCGAAACTCGACTTCACGCGCGACTTTGCTCAAAGTTTATGACCGTCGTGTTTTTTCGTGAAACCGTGCTCGTTCGACTTCCGATGGGAACTTTGGGAATGGCCAGCATTTTGAATTTCTGAGATAGTGCACGAAAACCCGATCGAAACCGACATTACACGCGACATTGCACAAATTTTATGAACGTCACAATTTTTCATGAAACCCTGCTCATACGACTTCCGATGGGCTAATACATTGGGAATGGCCAGTATTTTGAATTTCCGAGACGGTGAATGAAAAACCAATCGAAACTCGACTTAGCCCGTGACTTTGCTTAAAGTTTATAACGGTCATGTTTTTTCGTGAAACCGTGCTCGTTTGACTTCCCATGGGTACTTTGGGAATGGCAAGCATTTTGAATTTCAGAGATAGTGCACGAAAACCCGATCAAAACTTGACTTCGCATGAGACATTGCACAAAGTTTATGAACGTTGTATTTTTTCACGAAACCCTGCTCTTACGACTTCCCATGGGCTAATACATTTGGAATGGCCAGTATTTTGAATTTCCGAGATGGTGCACGAAAAACTGATTGAAACATGACTTTGTTCGTGACTTTGTGTAAAGTTTATGACCGTTGTGTTTTTTCATGAAACCGAGCTCATACGACTTCCCATGGGCTACTACGTTGGGAATGGCCAGTATTTGGAATTTTCGAGACGGTGCACGAAAAACCGATCAAAACTCGAATACGTTTGGAAGGGCATGTACTTTGAATTTCCGAGACAGTGCACGAAAAATCGATCGAAACTCGACTTCGCGCACGACTTTGCGCAAAGTTTGTGACCGTCGCATTTTTTCATAAAATCATGCTCGTACGACTTCCCATAAGCTAATACATTTGGAATGGCCAGTATTTTGAATTTCTGAGAGGGTGCACGAAAAACCGATCGATACTCGACTTTGTGCAAAGTTTATGACGGTCACATTTTTTTCGCAAAACCATGCTTGTACGACTTCCCATGGGCTAATACGATTGGAATGACTAGTATTTTGAATTTCCGAGATGGTGCATGAAAAACCGATCGAAACTCGACTTCGCGCGCGACTTTGCGCAAAGTTTATGACCGTCTCATTTTTTCATGAAACCATGCTCATACGACTTCCCATGGGCTAATACAATGGGAAATGGCCACTATTTTGAATTTTCGAGATGGTCCACGAATGACCAATCGAAACTTGACTTCTCGCGCAACTTCGTAAAGTTTATGACCATTGGTGCTCGTGGGTTTACGTGAAAGGGAATGGGGGGGAATGGGCCAGCGTTCCCTTGCGTGCGTGCATGAGTGCTATACTCTGCTTGGGCTTGCGCTTTCGCTTGCGATCGGCGCTGGGGACGGCAGCCTCTTCTCTTACCGAAGAGCGGGTAGCGGAGGGCGATTGCTCCCTTGGGCGATTTCTCCTCTACGATCGTTCCGTGGTGAATTCAAGCGTGGAAGGCCGGCAGTCGCTCCTGCGATCAGCGATTCCCGGTGGGGAATTGGAGATTTCAGGCGTGGAAGGGCGGCGGCTCTTCTCCCCAAGGCACGGGACGGACTGTAGGGCGAGAAACGGTGGAGGCTGCGCTGCGATTGGGGCTGGGTTCACTGCCACTCTGCGATCCTGCGGCAACTCCAGCGTGGAAAGGGCGATGACTGCATCTGCAATCGGCGTGGAAAGGGCGACAACTGCGACCTAAGTGTGGGAAGGGTGGTGGCTTCCTTTCCCCTAGGCGGCTGGGGGTCTCTAGGGCGAGCGACGCCATGGATGCGAGCGACCAGATGCGGCACTCTGCTTCGCATCCTCTGTTCCAGTGGCATGGTCCTCCGCTGGCTTCGTCCTAGCAGCCTGCGCTGGTTGCTTCAGAGTGGAACGCCCCTCTCCAGCAGTCACAGTGGGAGAGGGTTGCACCTCAGCCGCTGGTTACTTCACAGCGGGAGGGGGTTGCTCCTCTCCAACAGCCGCTGGTTCCTCTGCAGCAGAAATGTTGTTACGTAGCCATCTCCTTGCCTTCAGGATTCCTTTGTAAGCAGCAGAATGAGATGTTTTTGCTGATGCTTCCCAGATCGATTCCTTGGTTAGGTACCTAGCAAAAACCCATTGTGACCATAAGGAAGACTTGTTTTGTAAAATATCCCATAATTGTTTTACCAGACAAGATTTATTCCAATCTCTAATATGTCGAAGATTCAGCACCCCTCCATCCTTCGGTTTGCAAATGTTGCCCCAATTCACCATGTGCATTGCCTTACCATCTGTGCCATTCCAGAAGAAGTTCATAAGTAATTTATCAATATCATGGAGAAGCCCGGCAGGTAGAAGGAATGCATGAGACCAATAAATAGAATAAGAGATCAACACAGATCGAATAAGTTCAAGTCGTCCAGCTTTAGAAAGAAGCATATTTTTTCAAGAGAAAATTCTATTCTTAATTTTTTGTAGGATAGGCTGACAGGAGATTTTGTTGATTCCAGTGGATAAAAGTGGGAGACCTAAGTAAGGAACCGGTAAATTTCCTTCAGCAACTCCCAAAGTTTGAGCAATATGATCCTTATTGTCAATGCAAGCACCCACATATACTTGGCTCTTTGCATGGTTTAGCTTAAGACCAGAAACTATACCATTAAGAATATCTGCCAGATTACTCACAGAAACTGGATCATCTCGAATGAAGATAATAAGGTCGTCAGCAAATGTTATGTGAGAGATATAAACAGAACCATAATATGGTACCTTAATTTTGCCATTGGAAACTGCCTTTTCTAATATACAACTGAGCCCTTCCATTGTAATGGTAAAAAGATAAGGAGATAGTGGATCGACATGTCGAATGCCATTCTTACTCCCGAAGAAGCCAATAGGTGAACCATTAAAGAGAATTAAAAATTTTGGAGTATCCAAGCAACATTGAATCCATTTAACCGAGTGCTGAGGGAAGCCCATATTATGGAGCATCGTGTAAATAAAATGCATGTTGATTGAGTCAAAGGCCTTTCGTAAATCAGCTTTAAAACAGATCTTTTTCCCTCTTATTTTTGAGTGTAGATCCTTAACTAAATCATTAGCAAGCAGAACATTATGATGTATACTCCTCCCTTTAAGAAAAGTAGCCTGATTAGGACTAATGAACTTACTCATATCCTTTTGTAGTCTATCTGCCAGCACCTTAGAGATAACCTTATAAATAAAATTGCACAGTGAAATAGGATGGTAGTTCTCCAATGAATTAGCTCTATCATTCTTAGGCACTAAAGAAATAAAAGTGCAATTCATTTATTTAAGAATATGACCTGAGGAGAAAAAATGTCGATAAGCTTTTATGACATCGTTGCCTACAATAGACCATGCAATTTGATAAAACTCAACTGGAAATCCATCTGGACTAGGGCTTTTGTGCTTCGGGGACTTAAAAATAACTTCCACAATTTCATCATCCGTTATTGGTGAATTAAGATGAGAGAGGGCTTCAGAATCAAGTCGTCTTGTAGGCCCAACATGAATACTATTAGGCTGCTGCTCCTGATTGAGTAAGGAATAAAAAAATTACTTGGTGTAATTTTTAACCTCATCCAAATCCTCAATGAGATTACTATCTATACCTTTGTATTTTTTGATGCGATTAGTAGCCCTTCTGGTAGCAATAGCAGCATAGAAAAACTTTGTATTATAATCCCCTAGAGTAAGCCAATGCTATCGAGACTTATGTTTCAAAAAGCATTACTCTTGCTTCGAAGCTTGCATAAAGTTATTTCTAGCAGCAGCCTCATTATGGCCAAAAGCAGTAACAAGGTTAGGATGCCCTAATCCCTAAATTCGACCAAAAGCATCCTGAGAATCATTAGTAAAAAGTTTTGCCTCATGCCATATTAAATTCTTCTGAACTCGAACACGATGAGTTTTAATTTTTGTTTCCACAAGAATCACAATATCACATGCAGCAGATCGAATTATTCTATTAAGCTCCCGACATTTCTCAGACTTATTAAGTCCACGAACATTCCAACATATTATTTTTCATCAATACTAGATAGAGGAAGAGCATACGATTTTGGGAGGACATTACCATCCTTTTTCTTATCCTTTAATTTTGCATGGTCCTCTCGCATAATATCTTTACCCTTTAATCCTTTATTCCTATATTTATCCACCTCATCCACAACTTGCAAATGTTTAAATTTTTGCGTACCTTGAGGCAAGGAGTCATGAATAGCGGGATGTGTTGAAGCGCGATGAGTTTGGTGAGTTGCAATGTCTTGGTTCACAAGAGGTTGTTGAAATGAAATTTCCTGATTATCTGAAGGAATGATTCGTGAAGGCAATGTTGTTATTGGGGAGTGAGATCCATGGGAAGCTCCTGCAGTGGAAGTCTCTGATATAATAGGAAAAGATGAAAGTCCTGACTTGTCTTTCTCTTGTTCGTGTTGCTGCCCCAACGAGTCAGAGTGCTCATTCATCTTCTCCGCCATCGTCACTGTTGGCATTGGAGTATCAGTGCTTGGATTAGTGGTAGTGACCCCATGCTGAGGCTCTTGGCGTGGTCGGTAGACCTATGTGATTTTTTGTGAAGGCTGTTGGCAAGCACCATTTACATGTCCAAAAGATAGATTTCGTGCGTGACTTTGCGCAAAGTTTATGACCGTCATATTTTTTTATGAAACCGTGCTCGTATGACTTCCCATGGGTTAATACGTTGGTAATGCCCAATATTTTGAATTACTGAGATGGTGAACGAAAAAGTCGATCGAAACTCGATTTCGCGTGCGACATTGCACAAAGTTTATGACCATCGTGTTTTTTCGCAAAACTTTGCTAGTACCACTTCCCATGGACTAATACGTTGGAATGGCCAGTATTTTTATTTTTGAAGATGGTGCACGGAAAACCGATCGAAACTCGACTTCATGAAAAGTTTATGACCGTCGCATTTTTTTGTGAAACCATGCTCGTACGACTTCCTATGGGCTAATACGTTTGGAATGGCCAGTATTTTAAATTTTTGACACGGTGCACGAAAAACCGATTAAAATTCAACTTCATGCAAGATTTTACGTAAAGTTTATGATCGTCACATTTTTTCGTGAAACCATGCTCGTACGTCTTCCCATGGGCTAATACGAGGGGAATGGCCAGTATTTTAAACTTTTAAGATGGTACACGAAAGACAGATCGAAACTTGACTTCACGTGTGACTTTGCGCTGTGACCGTCACATTTTTTTTTGCAAAACCATGCTTGTACGACTTCCCATGGGCTCGTACGTTGGGAATGGCCAGTATTTTTAATTTTTGAAATGGTGAACTAAAAACCGATTGAAACTTGACTTCGCGTGCGACTTCGTGCAAAGTTTATGACCATCACATTTTTTCGTGAAACCATGCTGGTATGTCTTCCCATGGGCTAATACGTTTGGAATGGCCAGTATTTTGAATTTCTGAGACTATGCATGAAAAACCGATCGGAACATGACTTCGTGCAAAGTTTATGACCATCGTGTTTTTTTGAAAAATCGTGCTCGTACGACTTCCCATGAGCAAATACATATGGAATAGATAGTATTTTGAATTACCGAGACGGTGCATGAAAAACCAATCGAAACTTGACTTCACGTGCAACATTGCGCAAAGATTATGAGCATCGAGTTTTTTCGTAAAACCCTGCTCATACGACTTCCCATGTGCTAATACGCTGGGAATGGCCAGTATTTTGAATTTCCGAGATGGTGCACGAAAAACTGATTGAAACATGACTTCGTGCGTGACTTTGCGTGAAGTTTATGAACGTCGTGTTTTTTTGTGAAACCGTGCTCGTATGACTTCACATGGACAAATACGTTTGGAATGGCCAGTATTCTGAATTTTCGAGACTGTGCATGAAAAACCATTCGAAACTCGACTTTGTGCAAAGTTTATGACCTTCGCATTTTTTCACGGAATCATGCTCGTACGACTTCCCATGGGCTAATACATTTGTTTTTTTTTATAAGTAAAGATAATGTATTTTGTAAAAGGTTTGTACAAAGAAGCTTTGTCTACACAAGTCATACACTAAAGCCTGAAGTCTCTTAGTGTAGTCGAGAAGATTGCACCCCACTTAAAGAAGGTGAAATGGGCACACTTCATCAAACTCATCTCCAAGAGTAGCACAAGGAAGTTAATAAATAATAAAATGCAATAGCTAGACTGTTCTGGACTACTTGTGGATACATCACAAAATATAAGCTTTGCCCCATATAATACATTACAATCTTCATCATTATTCGAGAGATTATTGACTAATGGAAAAATTGAATCTTTTGAAAATCTCTTTCTCTCTTCTTGTTAGGTGCTCTATATTCAATTTCTTGCTCCATACGTGATCGTGAGTCGTGAAGAATCTCTATCAGAATTTGAGCTTTGTTCATGTTGTGACACTAAAAAATTCTGCCACACCTATCCTTCCAAATCCACCAAATAGCACATCTGAATATAATTCTTGCTAGTTGTGTAAGAGGCCCCTTTCTTGAGAAGCTTTGCATAAGCATTTCTAATTCATGATGCATGTTTTTTTGGTAAGTAAAGATAATATATTTTGTAAAAGGTTTGTACAAAGAAGCTTTGTCTACACAAGCCATAGACTAAAGCCTGAAGTCTGTTAATATAGTCGAGAAGATTGCACCCCACCTAAAGAAGGTGAAATGGGCACACTTCATCAAACTCATCTCCAAGAGTAGCACAAGGAAGTTAATAAATAATAAAATGCAATAGCTAGACTGTTCTGGACTACTTGTGGATACATCACAAAATATAAGCTTTGCCCCATATAATAACATTACAATCTTCATCATTATTCGAGAGATTATTAACTAAGGAAAAATTGAATCTTGTGAAAATCTCTTTCTCTCTTCTTGTTAGGTGCTCTATATTCAATTCTTGCTCCATATATGATCGTGAGTCCTGAAGAATCTCTATCAGAATTCGAGCTTTGTTCATGTTGTGACACTCAAAAATTCTGCCACACCTCTCCTTCCAAATCCACCAAATAGCACATCTGAATATAATTCTTGCTAGTTGTGTAAGAGGCCCCTTTCTTGAGAAGCTTTGCATAAGCATTTCTAATTCATGATGCAAGTTTGGCCGTGGTAGCCTTTGAAGATCAAATCGCTTCAAGATCTCCTTCCATATCCAAGATGAATAATCACAAGCAAAGTAGAGATGGTCAACACTTTCTTCCTTTTGCATACACAAAGAGCACCGATTTACAATATAAATACCTCTTCGCTGCATATTGTCCATCGTAGGAAGTTTGCCGAGAAGGGCCTGCCATGTACATAAGGAATGTCACTGTGAGCATGGACTATCCCATGTCCAACTACTTGGGATCCACTTGTTGTTTCGTCATCTAATTTGGTTCCATGCAGATATAGCACTAAATTTGCCATTATCATGAAGCCAAATAAGCATATCTGAAGAGTTGTTCTTGATTGGAATAGCCCTAATAGTCGGCCAAAATAATAACATGTCAGGGGAGGTAGGGTTGGGAAGACACCATGTACCATTGTCAATGAATTCAGAAACCTTCCAATCTTTGGGAGCCCCCAGATCCTGTCGTACTCAATCACCAAATATCTGAAATATACTTTTCTCATTAACCCAAGGATCATACCACATATTAATATTGGTTCCAGAAGAGATCACATAAGAAATGTTATTACGTAGCCATCGCCTTGCCTTCAGAATTCCTTTCCAAGCAGCAGAATGAGATGTTTTTGCGGATGCTTCCCAGATTGATTCCTTGGTTAGGTACCTAGCAAAAACCCATTGTGGCCAAAAGGAAGACTTGTTTTGTAAAATATCCCATAATTATTTTACCAGACATGCTTTATTCCAATCTCTATTATGTCGAAGATTCAGCCCCCCCTTCATCCTTTGGTTTGCAAATGTTTGCCTTACCATCTGTGCCATTCCAGAAGATGTTCATAAGTAATTTATCAATATCATGGAGAAGCCCGGCAGGTAGAAGGAATGCATGAGACCAATAAATAGAATAAGAGATCAACACAGATCGAATAATTTCAAGTCGTCCAGCTTTAGAAAAAAGCCTATTTTTCCAAGAGAAAATCTTGTTCTTAATTTTTTTGTAGGATAGGCTGACAGGAGACTTTGTTGGTTCCAGCGGATATAAGTGGGAGACCCAAGTAAGGAACCGATAAATTTCCTTCAGCAACTCCCAAAGTTTGAGCAATATGATCCTTATTGTAAATGCAAGCACCCACATATACTTTGCTCTTTGCATGGTTTAGCTTAAGACCAGAAACTATACCAAATTCATTAAGAATATCTGCCAGATTACTCACAGAAACTGGATCATCTCGAAGGAAGATAATAAGGTCGTCACCAAATGTTATGTGAGAGATATAACTAAAACCATAATATTGTACCTTAATTTTGCCATTGGAAATAGCCTCTTCTAACATACAACTGAGCCCTTCCGTTGCAATGGTAAAAAGATAAGGAGACAGTGGATCACCTTGTCGAATGCCATTCTTACTCCCGAAGAAGCTAATAAGTGAACCATTAAGGAGAATAAAAAATTTTGGAGTTTCCAAGCAACATTGAATCCATTTAACCCAGTGCTGAGGGAAGCCCATATTATGGAGCATCATGTAAATAAAATGCCTATTGACTGAGTCAAAGGCCTTTCATAAATCAGCTTTAAAACAGATCTTTTTCCCTCTTATTTTTGAGTGTAGATCCTTAACCAAATCATTAGCAAGCAGGACATTAAGATGAATACTCCTCCCTTTAAGAAAAGCAGCCTGATTAGGACTAATGATCTTATTCATAACCTTTTGTAGTCTATCTGCCAGCACCTTAGAGATAACCTTATAAATAAATTTACATAGTGAAATAGGACGTAGTTCTCCAATGAATCAGCTTCATCATTCTTAGGCACTAAAGAAATAAAAGTGCAATTCATTTCTTTATGAATATGACCTGAGGAGAAAAAATGTCGATAAGCTTTCATGACATCTTTGCCTACAATAGACCATGCAATTTGATAAAACTCAGCTGGAAATCCGTCTGGACCAGGGCTTTTGTGCTTCGGGGACTTAAAAATAACTTTCACAATTTTATCATTCGTTATTGGGGCATTAAGATGAGAGAGGGCTTCAGAAGGGCTAATACATTTGGAATGGCCAGTTTTTTGAATTACCGACACGGTGCACGAAAAATCGATCGAAACTTGACATCGCACATGACATTGCGCAAAGATTAGGACCATCATATTTTTTCGTGAAATCCTGCTCGTACGACTTCCCATGAGCTAAAACGTTGGGAATGACCAGTATTTTGAATTTTTGAGATGGTGCACGAAAAATCGATCGAAAGTCGACTTCGAGCGTGACTTTGCGCAAAGTTTATGACCATCGCATTTTTTCATGAAACCGAGCTCGTAAGACTTCCCATGGTCTAATACATTGGGAATGGCCAGTATTTTTAATTTTCAAGATGTTGCACGAAAAACCGATCGAAACATAACATCGCACGCGACTTTACGTAAAGTTTATGACCATCATGTTTTTTCGTAAATCCGTGCTCGTACGACTTCCCATGGACTAATACGTTGAGAATGGCGAGTATTTTTAATTTCCGAGATAGTGAACGAAAAACCGATCGAAACTTGACTTCGCGCATGACTTTGCACAAAGCTTATGACCGTCACATTTTTTCACGAAACCATGCTCGTACGACTTCCCATGGGATAATACGTTTAAAATGGCCAGTATTTTGAATTTCCGAGACTGTGCATGAAAAACCGATCGGAACTCGACTTCATGCAAAGTTTATGACCATAGCATTTTTTCGCAAAATCATGCTCGTACGACTTCCCATGGATACATTTGGAATGGCCAGTATTTTGAATTATCGAGATGGTGCACGAAAAACCGATCGAAACTCGACTTCGCGTGCGACATTGCGCAAAGATTATGACCAGCGAGTTTTTTCGTGAAACCCTGCTCGTAAGACTTCCCGTTTGCTAAAACGTTGTGAATGACCAGTATTTTGAATTTCTGAAATGGTGCATGAAAAACTGATTGAAACATGAATTAGTGCGTGACTTTGCACAAAGTTTATGATCGTCATGTTTTCTCGTCAAACCGTGCTCGTATGAATTCCCATAGACTAATACGTTGGGAATGGCCACTATTTTTAATTTTCGAGACGGTGCACGAAAAATCGATCGAAAGTTGACTTCGAGCGCGACTTTGCGCAATGTTTATGACCTTCGCATTTTTTATGAAACCGAGCTCGTACGACTTCCCATGGGCTACTACATTGGGAATGGCCAGTACTTTGAATTTCTAAGATGGTGCACGAAAAGCCGATCGAAACTTGACTTCGCGTGTGACTTTGCGCAATGTTTATGACCGTCGCATTTTTCCCGAAACCATGCTCGTACGACTTCCGAGAGTGTGCACGAAAAACCGATCGAAACTCGACTTCGTGCAAAGTTTTTGACCATCGTATTTTTTCACGAAACCATGCTCGTATGACTTCCCATGGGCTAATACGATTGGAATGGCTAGTATTTTGAATTTCCGAGACGATGCATGAAAAACCGATTGAAACTCGACTTCATGCGCGACGTTGCGCAAAGTTTATGACCATTACGTTTTTTCATGAAACCATCTCATATGACTTCCCATGGGCTAATACGATGGGAAATGGCCAGTATTTTGAATTTTCGAGACGGTGCACAAATGACCGATCAATACTCGACTTCTCGCACGACTTCGCAAAGTTTATGACCATCACTTTTTTTCACGAAACCATGCTCGAACAACTTCCCATGCGCTAATACTTTGGGATTGGCCAGTATTTTTAATTTTCAAGACGGTGCATGAAAAACCGATCGAAACTCGACATCGCACGCGACTTTGCATAAAGTTTATGACCGTCATGTTTTTTGGCAAAACCGTGCTCGTATGACTTCCCATAGACTAAGACGTTGGGAATGGCCAGTATTTTTAATTTATGAGACGGTGAACGAAAAATCGATCGAAACTCGACTTTGCGCGTGACTTTGCACAAAGTTTATGACCGTCATGTTTTTTCGTGAAACCATGCACATACGACTTCTCATGGGCTAATCCATTGGTAATGGCTGGTATTTTGAATTTTCAAGAGGGTGCATGAAAATCCGATCGAAACTCGACGTCGCACAAAGTTTACGACCATCGTATTTTTTCGTGAAACCATGCTCGTATAACTTCCCATGGGATAATACGTTGTAAATGGCTAGTATTTTAAATCTCAGAGATGGTGCACGGAAAACCAATCGAAACTCGACTTCGCGTAAAGTTTATGACCATCGCGTTTTTTTGCAAAACCGTGCTCACACGACTCTCATGAGCTAATACGTTGGGAATGGCCAGTATTTTGAATTTCTGAGATGGTGCACGAAAAATCGATCGAAACTCGACTTCGCGCGCGACTTTGCGCAAAGTTTATGACCATCGTGTTTTTTTGTGAAACCCTGCTCGTACGACTTCTCATAGGCTAATACTATGGGAATGGCCAGCATTTTGAATTACCAAAATGGTGCATGAAAAACCGATCGAAACTTGACTTTGCGCAAATTTTATGACCGTCGCGTTTTTTCGTGAAACCATGGTCAAACGACTTCCTATGGGCTAATAGGTTGGGAATGCCCAGCATTTTGATTTTTTGAGACAGTGCATGAAAAATCGATCGAAACTCCACTTCATGCGCGACTTTGCGTAAAGCTCATGACCGTCACGTTTTTTCATGAAACCATGCTCGTACGACTTCCCATGGTACGTTGGCAATGGCTAGTATTTTTAATTTCGAGATGGTGCATGCAAAATCGATTGAAAGTCGACTTTGAGCGTGACTTTTCGTAATGTTTATGACCGTAGCATTTTTTCCCAAAACCATGCTCGTACCACTTCCCATGGACTAATACGTTGGGAATGGCTAGTATTTTTAATTTCTGAGACGGTGCACGAAAAATCGATCAAAAGTCGACATTGAGCTCAACTTTGTGTAAAGTTTATGACCGTCACGTTTTTTCACGAAATCGAGCTCATACGGATTCCTACGGGCTAGTACGCTGGTAATGGCTAGTATTTCGAATTTTCGAGACGATGCATGAAAAATCGATCGAAACTCGACTTTGCACGCAAAAATGCGCAAAGCTTATGAACGTCGTATTTTTTCATGAAATCATGCTCGTACGCTTCCCATGGGCTAATACGTTTGGAATGGCTAGTATTTTGAATTTTCGAGACGGTGCACGATAAACTGATCGAAACTCGACTTTTTTTTTTTTTTGGTAAGTAAAGATAATGTGTTTTATAAAATATTTGTACAAAAAAGCTTTGTCTACCCAATCCATAGACTAAAGCCTGAAGTCTTTTAGTGTAGTATAGAAGATTGCACCCCACCTAAAGAAGGTGAAATGGGCATACTTCATCAAACTCATCTCCAAGAGTAGCACAAGGAAGTTAATAAATAATAAAATACAATAGCTAGACTGTTCTGGACTACTTGTGGATACATCACAAAATATAAGCTTTGCCCTATATAATAAATACATTACAATCTTCATCATTATTCGAGAGATTATTGACTAATGGAAAAATTGAATCTTGTGAAAATCCCTTTCTCTCTTCTTGTTAGGTGCTCTATATTGAATCTTGTGAAGATTCAGCCCCCTCTTCATCCTTTGGTTTGCAAATGTTGCCCCAATTCACCATGTGCATTGCCTTACCATCTGTGCCATTTCAGAAGAAGTTCATAAGTAATTTATCAATATCATGGAGAAGCCTGACAGGTAGAAGGAATGCATGAGACCAATAAATAGAATAAGAGATCAACACATATCGAATAAGTTCAAGTCGTCCAGCTTTAGAAAGAAGCCTATTTTTCCAAGAGGAAATTTTGTTCTTAATTTTTTGTAGGATAGGCTGACAGGAGACTTTGTTGATTCCAGTGGATATAAGTTGGAGACCCAAGTAAGGAACCGGTAAATTTCCTTCAGCAACTCCCAAAGTTTGAGCAATATGATCCTTATTGTCAATGCAAGCACCCACATATACTTTGCTCTTTGCATGGTTTAGCTTAAGACCAGAAACTATACCAAATTCATTAAGAATATCTGCCAGATTACTCACAAAAACTGGATCATCTCGAAGGAAGATAATAAGGTCGTCAACAAATGTTATGTGAGAGATATAAACAGAATCATAATATGGTATCTTAATTTTGCCATTGGAAACAGCCTCTTCTAACATACAACTGAGCCCTTCCATTGCAATGGTAAAAAGATAAGGAGATAGTGGATCGCCTTGCCGAACGCCATTCTTGCTCCCGAAGAAGCCAATAAGTGAACCATTAAAGAGAATAAAAAATTTTGCAGTTTCCAAGCAACATTGAATCCATTTAACCCAGTGCTGGGGGAAGCCTATATTATGGAGCATCATGTAAATAAAATGCCTATTGACTAAGTCAAAGGCCTTTCGTAAATCAGCTTTAAAACAGATATTTTTTCCTCTTATTTTTGAGTGTAGATCCTTAACCAAATCATTAGCAAGTAGGATATTATGGTGAATACTCATCCCTTTAAGAAAAGCAGTCTGATTAGGACTAATGACCTTATTCATAACCTTTTATAGTCTATCTGCCAGCACCTTAGAGATAACCTTATAATAAAGTTGCACAGTGAAATAGGACGGTAGTTCTCCAATGAATCAGCCCCATTTTTAGGCATTAAAGAAATAAAAGTGCAATTCATTTCTTTAAGAATATGACCTGAGAAGAAAAAATGTCGACAAGCTTTTATGACATCGTTGCCTACAATAGACCATGCAATTTGATAAAACTCAACTGGAAATCCGTCTGGACCAGGGCTTTTGTGCTTCGGGGACTTAAAAACAACTTTCACAATTTCATCATCCATTATCGGGGCATTAAGATGAGAGAGGGCTTAAGAATCAAGTCATCTTGTAGGACCAACATGAATACTATTTGGCTGCTGCTCCTGATTGAGTAAGGAAAAAAAAAATTGCTTGGTGTAATTTTTAACCTCATCCAAATCCTCAATGAGATTACCATCTAGACCTTTGCATTTTTTGATGCGATTAGTAGCCCTTCTGGTAGCAATAGCAGCATAGAAAAACTTCGTATTAGAATCCCCTAGAGTAAGCCAATGCTGTCGTGACTTTTGTTTCAAAAAGCATTCCTCCTGCTTTAAATCTTGCATAAAGTTATTTCTAGCAGCAGCCTCTTTGTATATAAGATTCACATCCAGAGGTTGAAGATTTAGCTCGCTTTGCACTGCCATAAGATCTTTCTTGCATAACTGAAGCACTGCCATAAGATCTTTCTTGCATAACTGAACCCTGTTGGTGATATTTCCAAATGTAGTTGAATTCCACTACTTAAGTGCTGCTTTGCATGCTTTTAGTTTTTGACATAGGATGTAAGGGGAGAACCAAACACATTAATGTCCCAAGTTGACTTAATAACTTTGAGGAACTTAGGGTGAGAACTCTGCATATTAAAAAATCTAAAAGGTTTCTTGACTCTGGGTAGTGCTTTATCTGCATGTATATGCATAATAGAGTGATCCGAAAATAATTTAGCACCGTACTCAAGAAGTGAATCTGGGAAAACTGCTAACCATTCCTGATTAATCAAACATCTGTCAAGTCGAGCCATAATTTTTCTGTCAGCAGCACTTTGATTATTCCATGAGAACCAATCACTTATAGATTTCATGTCAATCAATGCAGCAGTATCTATACAATCATTAAAATGTTGAAGCTAACATTCGGAAAGCACTCTACCCCCCACTTTCTCATTTGTGTATCTGACAGTATTAAAGTCACCGAGAATAATCCAAGGTACTATAGGATAACTATTTGCAATGCTAACCAGATCACGCCATAGAGCATTCCTGTTAGACATACTGTTAGATGCGTAAATATCGGTAATATTGAATTGACATCCAGTCTGTTTATCCTCTGCCTTAAGATGAATGAATTGATTAGTAGCAGAAATAAACCAAGCAGTAACAAGGTTAGGATGCCATAAGACCCAAACTCGACCATAAGTATCCTGAGAATCATTAGTAAAAAGTTCTGCCTCAGGCCATATTAAATTCTTCTGAACTCAAACACGATGAGTTTTAATTTTTGTTTCCACAAGAATCACAATATCATATGCAGCCGATCATATTATTCTATTGAGCTCCCAACATTTCTCAGTCTTATTAAGTCCACGAACATTCCAACAGATTATTTTCATCAATACTAGATAGAAGGAAGAGCATGCGATTTTGGGAGGACACTACCATCCTTTTTCTTATCCTTTGATTTTGCATTGTCCTCTCGTATAATATCTTTACCCTTTAATCCTTTATTCCTATATTTATCCACCTCATCCGCTACTTGCAAATGTTTAAATTTTTGCGTACCTTGAGGCAAGGAGTCCTAAATAGCGGGATGTGTCGAAGTGTGATGAGTTTGGTGAGTTGCAATGTCTTGGTTTACAAGAGGTTGTTGAAATGAAAATTTTTGATTATCTAAAGGAATGATTCGTGAAGGCGAGGTTGTTATTGGGGAGTGAGAACCATGGGAAGCTCCTGCAGTGAAAGTCTCTGATATAATAGAAAAAGATGAAAGTCCTGACTTGTCTTTCTCTTGTTCGTGTCGCTGCCCCAACGAGTCAGAGTGCTCATTCATCTTCTCCGCCATCGTCACTATTGGCGCTGGAGTATCAGTGCTTGGATTAGTGGTAGTGACCCCATGCTGTGGCTCTTGGCTTGGTCGGTAGACCTATGTGATTGTTTGTGAAGGCTGTTGGCAAGCACCATTTACATGTCCAAAAGATAGACAAACCTTGCATCGTTGTGGCTTCCAAGAATATGAAACTTTCACCTTTCGGGTGCTCCCATCAAGATCACGGTAAGAAACATCATTCGGTAGTTCCTCATCAGAAGAAACTATTACACAAGCTCTGGCAGAGGCCAATCTCGTTTGTGAAGCTGTTGCTTATCAATATACAATGGTTGTCCCAGGGTGCTGCAAAGCTTTGCAATAAAATGATGACCCCGGAGATGTAGTGGAAGTCCATGGAAAGAAACCCATATTGGGATAGACTGTAGATTGTCTAACTCCAATCGCACATCAGGTGCCCAGTGTCGTAGTATCATTGGATGACCACGGATAGTCCAAAATCCTTCAAGGACCCGTTGTAAATCTTCTTCAGAATAAAGCCTGCATATAAAGAATCCGGTCTCCAACATATGAAGATCAAATGTTGATATTCCCCATCGAGTCCTGATGTATGAGGATAATGGAAAAAATGATGTTCTTAGTCCAACAACGTAGCCCACAATTGCCATGGACCATGTCTTAATTAGTTCGTCAGAATCAATAGCCTCAAATACAACAATCTTCTGATCAGCCTGTACTTCTGGAGCAAAAAAGTCCAGTCGAAGATCCGGACTACCCACTGGAGCCTTAAAGAGGCTACTCCAAGGCCGAGGATCTTGGGAAATAGGAGCAGGAGGTTGTGATCTAGATCGTGAATGACCTCGGGCCTGGTTCATTGAAGGAGCATCCCGTCGAGAAGAAATCAACGGTGGAACATCCTGGTGTGAAACCGGCCTAAACTGTTGGGGAGGAACCAGTGGCTGTTTGAGAGGAGCAACCCCCTCCCGCTGTGAAGTAACCAGCGGCCGAGGAGCAACCCTCTCCCGCTATGACTGATGTAGAGGGGCATTCCGCTGTGAAGCTGCGAAGGAGAGTGCCGCATCTGGCCGCTCGCATCCATGGCGTCGCTTGCCCTAGAAACCGCCAACCGCCTAGGGGAGAGGAAGCCACCACCCTTCCCACACTAAGGTCATAGCCGTTGCCCTTTCCACGCTGGAGTTGCCGCAGGATCGCAGAGCGGCAGTGAACCCAGCCCCAATCACAGCGTAGCCTCCACCGTTTCTCGCCCTAGAGTCCATCCCGTGCCTAGGGGAGAAGAGCTACCACCCTTCCACGCCTGAAATCGTCGATTCCCTGCCTGGAATCGCTGATCGCAGGAGCGACCGCCGGCCTTCCACGCTTGAATTCACCGCGGAGCGATCGTAGAGGAGAAATCGCCCAAGGGAGCAATCGCCCTCCGCTGCCCACTCTTCGATAAGAGAAGAAGCTGCCATCCCCAACGCCGATCACAAGCGCAAGCGCAAGCCCAAGCAGAGTAGAGCACTCACGCATGCACGCAAGGGAACGCTGGCCCATTCCCCCCCATTCCCAAGCCCAAGCAGAGCAGATCGTCACCAAATGTTTCGATCGGTTTTTCGGATCAAAACTTGACTTCGCGCAAAGTTTATTACAATTGCGTTTTTTCATTTGGAATGGCCAGTATTTTGAGTTTCTGAGACGGTGCATGAAAAATTGATCGAAACTCGAGTTCGTGCGTGACTTTGCACAAAGTTTATAACCGTCGTATTTTTTCGTGAAACCATGCTCGTACGACTTTCCATGTGCTAATACATTGGGAATGAACAGTATTTTGAATTTCCAAGACGGTCATGAAGAACCGATCGAAACACGACTTCGCACACGACATTGCGCAATGGTTATGACCGTCACATTTTTTCACAAAACCATGCACGTACGACTTCCCATGGGCTAATACGCTGGGAATGGCCATTATTTTGAATTTCCAAGATGGTGCACGAAAAATAGATCGAAACTCGACTTCGTATGACTTCCCATGGGCTAACGCTGGGAGTGGCTGGTATTTCAAATTTTTGAGACAGTGCATGAAAAATCGATCGAAACTCAATTTCGCACGCAACAATGCCCAAAGCTTATGAACGTCATATTCTGTCATGAAATCGTGCTCGTACGACTTCCAATGGGCTAATACGTTTGGAATGGCCAGTATTTTGAATTTATGAGATAGTGCACGATAAACTGATCGAAACTTGACTTCGCGCAATGTTTATTACAATCGCGTTTTTTCATTTGGAATGGCCAGTATTTTGAATTTCCGAGATGGTGCACGAAAAACTGATCGAAACTCGAGTTCGCACGTGACTTTGCACAAAGTTTATGACCATCGTATTTTTTTGTGAAACCATGCTCGTATGACTTCCCATGTGCTAATACATTGGGAATGAACAGTATTTTGAATTTCCAAGATGGTGCACAAAAAACCGATCGAAACGCGACTTCGCTCACGACATTGCGCACTGGTTATGACCGTCACGTTTTTTCATGAAACCGTGCACGTACGACTTCCCATGGACTAATACGTTGGGATTGGCTAGTATTTTTAATTTTTGAGACGGTGCACGAAAAATCGATCGAAAGTCGACTTTGAGCGCAACTTTGTGTAAAGTTTATGACCGTCACAATTTTTCGTGAAACTGTGCTCGTTCGACTTCCCATGGGAACTTTGGGAATGGCCAACATTTTGAATTTCCAAGATGGTGCATGAAAACCCGATCGAAACTCGACTTCATGCGCTACATTGCACAAAGTTTATGAACGTCACATTTTTTTGCGAAACCCTGCTCGTATGACTTCCCGTGGGCAAATACGTTGGGAATGGCCAGTATTTTGAATTTTCGAGACGGTGAACAAAAAACCAATCGAAACTAGACTTCGCGCGCGACTTTGCTCAAACTTTATAACCGTCGTGTTTTTTCACGAAACCGTGCTTGTGTGCGACTTTGCGCAAATTTTATGACCGTCACATTTTTTTATGTAACCATACATTGGGAATGGCCTGTATTTTTAACTTCTGAGATGGTGCACAAAAATTTGATTGAAACTCTACTTCGCGCGCGACATCGCGTAAAGTTTATGAAATTCATGTTTTTTCACAAAATCGTGCTAGTATGACTTTCCATGGACTAATATGTTGGGAATGGTCAGTATTTTAAATTTTTAAGTCGGTGCAGGAAAAGTTTATGACATCACGTTTCCTAGTGAAACCATGCTCGCACGACCTCCTATGCGTTAATACATTGGGAATGGCCAATATTTTGAATTTCCGAGACGGTGCATGAAAACCGATCGAAACTTGACTTCACGCGCGACATTGCGTAAAATTTATGAACGTCATATTTTTTCGTGAAACCATGCTTGTACAACTTCCCATGCACTAATACATTGGGAATGACCAATATTTTGAATTTTTGAGACGTTGCACGAAAAACTGATCGAAACTCGACTTCACGCGCGACATTACGCAAAGTTGATGAACGTCGTATTCTTTCCCGAAACCATGCTCGTACGATTTCCCATGGACTAACACGTTAGGAATGGCCAATATTTTGAATTGCTAAGATGGTGCATGAAAAACAAATCGAAACTCGACTTCACGCAAAGTTTATTACTATCGCATTTTTTTGCGACACCTTTTTTGTATGACTTTCCACGAGCTAATATATTAGGAATGGCCAGTATTTTAAATTTCCGAGATGGCGCATGAAAAACTGATCGAAACTCGACTTTCGCATGCGACTTTGCGTAAAGTTTATGACCGTCACATTTTTTCGTGAAACCATACTCACACGATTTTGCATTGGCTAATACATTGGGAATGGCCAGTATTTTGAATTTCCGAGATGGTACATGAAAACTCGATCGAAACTCGTCTTTACGTGAAGTTTATGACCATCACATTTTTTTGTGAAACCGTGCTCGTACGACTTCCCATGTGCTAATACATTGGGAATGGTCAGTATTTTGAATTTTCGAGATGGTGAACAAAAACAAATCGAAACTCGACTTTGTGCGTGACTTTACGTAAAGTTTATGACCGTCGCATTTTTTGGAGAAACCATGCTCATACGACTTCCCATGGGATATTACTTTGGGAATGGCCAGTATTTTGAATTTCCGAGATGGTGCATTAAAAATCGATCAAAACTCGACTTCGCACGCGACTTTACCCAAAGTTTATGACTGTCGCATTTTTTTCATGAAACTGTGCTTGTACGACTTCGCATGCGACATTGCGCAAAGTTTACGACCGTTGTATTTTTTCACGAAACCGTGCTCGTACGACTTCCCTTGGGTTAATACATTGGGAATGGCCAGTATTTTCAATTTTCGAGACGGTGCATGAAAAACTGATCGAAACTCAACTTCGTGCATGACTTTGCGCAACGTTTATGACCGTCACGTTTTGTCGTGAAACCGTGCTCGTACGACTTCCATGGGCTAATACGTTGTGAATGGCCAGTATTTTGAATTTCTGAGACGGTGCATGAAAAACCATTCGAAACTCGACTTTGCGTGTGACTTTGTGCAAAGTTTATGACTATCTCATTTTTTCACGAAACCATGCACATACGACTTCCCATGGGCTAATACATTTGGAATGGCTAGTATTTTGAATTTACGAGATGGTGCACAAAAAATCGATCGAAACTCAACTTCGTGCGTGATTTTGCTTTTAGTTTATGACCGTCGTGTGTTTTCGAGAAAACGTGCTCGTACAACTTCCCCTAGCCTAATACTTTGGGAATGGCCAGTATTTTGAATTCCTGAGACAATGCATGAAAACTGATCGAAACTCGACTTCACGCGCGACTTTACGCAAATGTCCAGTATTTTGAATTTCTAAGACGGTGCATGAAAATCTGATCGAAAATTGACTTCTTGCGTGACTTTGCGGAAAGTTTATGACCATTGCATTTTTTCGTGAAACCATGCTCATACGACTTCCCATGGGCTAATACATTGGGAATGACCAGTATGTTGAATTTCCGAGACGATGCACGAAAATCAACCGAAACTCGACTTCTCGCATGTCATTGCACAATGTTTATGAATGTCATATTTTTTCGTGAAACCATACTCGTACGACTTCCCATGGGCTAATACGTTGGGAATGGCCAGAATTTTGAATTTCCAAGACGGTGCAGGAAAACCCAATCGAAATTTGACATCGCGCAAGACTTTGCGCAATGTTTTTGACCGTCACGTTTTTTCATGAAACCGTGCTCGTATGACTTCCCATGGGCTAATACGTTGGGAATAGCCAGTATTTTGAATTTTCGAGATGGTGCACAAAAAACCGATCGAAACTTGATAATGCGTAAAGTTTATAACTGTCATGTTTTCTCATCAAACCGTACTCGTATGACTTCCAATGGGCTAATACGTTTAGAATGGCCAGTATTTTGAATTTCCGAGATGGTGCTTGAAAACTCGATCAAAAGTCAACTTCGCGCGCGACTTTATGCATAGTTTATGACCGTCATATTTTTTCACGAAACCGTGCTCGTATGACTTCCCATGGGCTAATACGTTGGGAATAGGCAGTATTTTGAATTTTCGAGATGGTACACAAAAAATCGATCGAAACTCGACAACGCGTAAAGTTTATAACTGTCGTGTTTTCTCGTGAAATCGTACTCGTATGACTTCTAATGGGCTAATACGTTTGGAATGGCTAGTATTTTGAATTTCTGAGATGGTGCTTGAAAAATTGATTGGAACTCGACTTCGCGCGCGACTTTTCCCAAAGTTTATGACCGTAACATTTTTTCACTAAACCTTGCTCGTACGACTTCCCATGAGCTAATACAATGGGAATGACCAGTATTTTGAATTTCCAAGACTACCCAAAAAAATGATCGAAACTCGACTTCTCACGCGACCTTGTGGAAAGTTTATGAACGTTGCGTTTTTTCGAGAAACAATTATCATACAACTTCCCATGGGCTAATACATTGGGAATGACCAGTATGTTGAATTTCCAAGATGGTGCATGAAAAATCAATCGAAACTCGACTTCTAGCGTGACTTTGCATAAAGTTTATGACCGTCACGTTTTTTCATGAAACCATGCTCGTACGACTTCCCATGGGCTAATATGTTGGGAATGGCTAGTATTTTGAATTTTCGAGATGGTGCACGAAAAACCGATCGAAACTTGACTTCGCGCAAAGTTAATGACCGTCGCATTTTTTCGTGAAATCGTGCTCGTACGACTTCCCATGGGCTAACAACTTGGGAATGGCCAATTTTTTGAATTTTCGAGATGGTGCACGAAAAATCGATCGAAACTTGACTTCACACGTGACATTGCGCAATGTTTATGAACGTTGTATTCTTTTGCAAAACCATGCTCGTACGACTTCCCATGGGCTAATACGTTGGGAATGGCCAGTATTTTGAATTTCTGAGACAGTGCACGAAAAACCGATCGAAACTTGACTTCGCACATAGTTTATGACCATTGTGTTTTTCACAATTCGTGCTTTTACGACTTACCATGGGCTAGTATTTTGAATTTCCGAGATGGTGCACGAAAAACTAATCGAAACTCGACTTTCACACGTGACTTTGTGCAAAGTTTATGACCGTCACATTTTTTTACGAAACCATGTCCGTACGATTTCCCATGGGCTATTACGTTGGGAATGACCAGAATTTTGAATTTTCGAGATGGTGTAGGAAAATTCGATCGAAACTCGATTTCGCGCAAAGGTCCTTCATGTTTTTTCATGAAACCATGCTCGTATGACTTCCTATGGGCTAATACATTGGGAATAGCCAATATTTTGAATTTCTGAGATGATGCACGAAAAATCAATCGAAACTCGACGTCACACACGACATTGCGCAAAGTTTATGACCATCATGTTTTTTTACGAAACTGTGCTCGTATGATTCCCATGGGCTAATACATTGGGAATGGCCAGTGTTTTGAATTTTCGAGATGGTTCACGAAAAATCGATCGAAACTCGACTTTGCGCAATGTTTATGATCGTCATATTTTCTCGTGAAACCATGCTCGTACGACTTCCCATGGAGCCATACATTGAGAATGGCCAGTATTTTGAATATCCGAGATGGTGCACGAAAAACCGATCGAAACTTCACTTCACGTAAAGTTTCTGACCATCGCATTTTTTCACGGAACCGTGCTCGTATGACTTCCCTTGATACATTGGGAATGGCCAGTATTTTAAATTTTCGAGACGGTGCACGAAAAATTGATCGAAACTCGACTTCGTGCGTGACTTTACGCAATGTTTATGACCGTTGCATTTTTTTCGTGAAACCGTGCTCGTACCACTTCCTATGGGCTAATACGTTGGGAATGACCAGTATTTTAAATTTGCGAGACTGGACACAAAAAACTGATCGAAACTCGACTTCGCGCAATGTTTATGACCATTGTATTTTTTCACGAAATCGTGCTTGTACGACTTCCCACGGGCTTATACGATGGGAATGGCCAGTATTTTGAATTTTCGAGACGGTGTATGAAAAAGTTTATGACCGTCACATTTTTTCACGAAACCATGCTCGTACGACTTCCCAGGGGCTAATACGATGGAAATGGCCAGTATTTTAAATTTCCGAGACGGTGCATGAAAAATCGATCGAAACTCGACTTCGCACGTGAGTTTGCGCAAAGTTAATGACCGTAGCATTTTTTTAACGACAACGTGCTCGTATAACTTCCCATGGATTAATACGTTAGGAATGGCCAGTATTTTTAATTTCTGAGATGGTGCACGAAAAATCGATCGAAAGTCAACTTCGAGCGCAACTTTGCACAAAATTTTTTACCGTCACATTTTTTCACGAAACCGAGCTCGTACGACTTCCCATGGGCTACTACATTGGGAATGGCCAGTATTTTGAATTTTCGAGACAGTGCAAGAAAAACCGATCGAAACTCGACTTTCATGCGTGACTTTGCGCAAAGTTTATGACCGTCAGGTTTTTTCACAAATCCATGCTCGTATGTCTTCCCATGGGCTAATACTTTGTGAATGGCCAGTATTTTGAATTTTCGAGATGGTGCAAGAAAAACCAAACGAAATCGACTTCGAGCAAAGTGTATGATCATCGTATTTTTTCACGGAACCCTCGTAAGACCTCGCCCATGGGCTAATACTGAGATGGTGCATGAAAAACCGATCGAAACTCGACTTTGCGAGCGACATTGCGCAAAGTTTATGAACGTCGCACTTTTTCACGAAACCATGCTCATATGACTTCCCATGGGCTAATACGTTGGGAATGCTAGTATTTTGAATTTCTGAGATGGTGCATGAAAAATTGATCGAAAGTCAACTTCGAGCGTGACTTTGCGCAAAGTTTTTGACCATCACGTTTTTTGAAGAAACCGAGCTCGTACGACTTCCCATGGGCTAATACGTTGGGAATGGCCAGTATTTTGAATTTTTGAGACAATGCAAGAAAAACCGATAGAAACTCGACTTCCTGCATGACTTTATGTAAAGTTTATGACCGTCAGGTTTTTTCACGAATCCATGCTCGTACGACTTCCCATGTCCTAATACTTTGTGAATGGCTAGTATTTAGAATTTCTGAGATGGTGCAAGAAAAATCGATCAAAAATTGACTTCGAGCAATGTTTATGATCGTCATATTTTTTCACGAAACCGTGCTCGTAAGACCACTCCCCTGGGCTAATACTTTTGCAATGGTCAATATTTTAAATTTCTAAGATGGTGCACGAAAAACTGATCGAAACTCGACGTCACGAGCGACATTACGCAAAGTTTATGAACGTCACATTTTTTTGCGAAACCGTGCTCGTACGACTTCCCATGGGCTAATACATTGGGAATGGCCAGTATTTTGAATTTCTGAGATGGTGCATGAAAAATCGATCGAAAATCAACTTCGAGCGTGACTTTGCACAAAGTTTTTGACAATCGCATTTTCTCACGAAACCGAGCTCGTACGACTTTTCCCATGGGCTAATACGTTGGGAATGGCCAGTATTTTAAATTTCTGAGACTGTGCAAGAAAAATCGATCGAAACTCGACTTCATGCGTGACTTTGCACAAAGTTTATGACCGTCAGGTTTTTTCCCGAATCCATGCTCGTACGACTTCCCATGGGCTAGTACTTTGTGAATGGCTAGTATTTTGAATTTTTGAGGTGGTGCAAGAAAAACCGATCGAAAATTGACCTCGAGCAAAGTTTATGATCGTCGTATTTTTTCACGAAACCGTGCTCGTAAGACCTCTCCCATAGGCTAATACTTTTGCAATGGCCAATATTTTGAATTTCTGAGATGGTGCACGAAAAATCGATTGAAACTCGACTTCACGAGAGACATTGCGCAAAATTTATAAACGTCACATTTTTTCGTGAAACCGTGCTCATACGACTTCCCATGGGCTAATACATTGCAAATGGCCAGTATTTTGAATTTCTAAGATGGTGCATGAAAAACCGATCGAAACTCAACTTCGCGTGCGATATTATGCAAAGTTTATAATCGTCACATTTTTTCTCGAAACCGTGCTCGTACGACTTCCCATGGGCTAATACTTCGGGGAATGGCCAATATTTCGAATTTTTGAGACGGTGCATGAAAAACTGAACAAAACATGACTTCGCGCGTGACTTTACGCAAAGTTTTTGACCGTCGTGTTTTTTCATTAAACCATGCTCATACGACTTTCCATAGGCTAATACGTTGGGAATGACCAACGTTTCAAATTTCTGAGACGATGCATGAAAAAACCGATCGATACTCGACTTTGCACAAAGTTGACGACCGTCATATTTTTTCACGAAACTGTGGTCGTACGACTTCCCAAGGGCTAATACATTAGGAATTGCTAGTATTTTAAATTTCTGAGATAGTGCATGAAAAACCGATTAAAACTCGACTTCGGGTGCAACTTTGCATAATGTTTATGACCATCGCGTTTTTTCATGAAACCGTGCTCGTATGACGTCCCATGGGCTAATACGTTGGGAATGGCTAGTATTTTAAATTTTTGAGACGGTTCATGAAAAATCGATCGAAATTCAACTTTGCGCTCCACTTTTCGCAAGGTTTATGACCGTCACGTTTTTTCACAAAACCATGCTCATTGAGTTCTCATGGGCTAATACTTTGGGAATGGCCAGTATTTTGAATTTCCGAGAGGGTGCACAAAAAACTGATCGAAACTCCCGTGCGTCTTTGTGCAAAGTTTATGACCGTCGTGTTTTTTCGCGAAACCATGCTCGTACGACTTCCCATGGTCTAATACATTGAGAATGACCAGTATTTTGAATTTTCGAGATGGTGCACAAAAAACTGATCGAAACTCGACTTTCGCACGCGACTTTGCACAAAGTTCATGACCGTCGCATTTTTTCACGAAACCATGCTCATACGCTTTCCTACGGGCTAATACGTCGAGAATGGATAGTATTTTGAATTTCCGAGATGGTGCACGAAAAATCGATCAAAACTCGACTTCCCATAGGCTAGCTAATACATTGGGAATGGCCAATATTTTAAACTTTCGAGACGGTGCACGAAAAATCGATCGAAACTCGACTTCGCGCGTGACATTACGCAAAGTTTATGACCATCATATTTTTTTGTGAAACTATGCTCGTACTATTCCCATGGGCTAATACATTGAGAATGGCTAGTATTTTGAATTTTTGAGATGGTTCACAAAAAACCGACCAAAACTCAAGTTTGTGTGCAACTCAATGTTTATGACCGTCATATTTTTTCACGAAACCGTGCTCGTACGACTTCCCATGGCTAATACATTGGGAATGACCAGTATTTTGAATTTTCGAGATGGTGCACAAAAAACCGATCGAAACTCAACTTCGCGCAAAGTTTATGACCATCGTATTTTTTCTCGACACCATGCTCATACGTTTTCCCTTGGGTTAATACATTGGGAATGACCAGTATTTTAAATTTCTAAGACGGTGCATGAAAAACTGATCGAAACTCGACTTCGCACAAAGTTTATGAC
The DNA here is from genome assembly GCA_029747655.1 of Ensete ventricosum. NCBI lineage: Eukaryota > Viridiplantae > Streptophyta > Magnoliopsida > Zingiberales > Musaceae > Ensete > Ensete ventricosum. Next base: position 42,971,302 of record JAQQAF010000003.1, read on the forward strand.
CATCGCATTTTTTCGGAAAACCATGCTCGTAAGACTTCGCATGGGCTTATACGTTGGGAAAGGCCAATATTTTGAATTTTCGAGACGGTGCATGAAAAACAGTTTGAAACTCGACTTTGCGCGCGACATTGCGCAAAGTTAATGACCATCGTATTTTTTCACAAAACCATGCTCGTACGACTTCCCATGGGCTAATAAGTTGGGAATGGCCAGTATTTTGAATTTTTGAGATGGTGCATGAAATACCGATCGAAACTTGACTTCGCACGTGACTTTGTGCAAAGTTTATGATCGTCATGTTTTTTCGTGAAACCATGCTTGTACGACTTCCCTTGGACTAATACGTTGGGAATGTCCAGTATTTTTAATTTCGAAGACGGTGCACGAAAAATCGATCGAAAGTTAACTTCGAGCGTGACTTTACGCAAAGTTTATGACTGTCACGTTTTTTCGTGAAATCGAGCTCGTACGACTTCCCATGGGCTAATACATTGGGAATGGCCAGTATTTTGAATTCTCGAGACAATGCACGAAAAACTGATCGAAACTCGACTTCATGCGCGACTTCGCGTAAAGTTTATGACCGTCCAATTTTTTCACGAAACCATGCTCGTACGACCTCCCATGGGCTAATACTTTGTGAATGGCCAGTATTTTGAATTTTTGAGATGGTTTACGAAAAATCGATCGAAACTCAAATTTGTGTGCGACTTTATGCAAAGTTGATGACCATCGCATTTTTTCGACAAACCATGCTCGTATGACTTCCCATGGGCTAATACATTGGGAATGACCCGTATTTTGAATTTCTGAGACGGCGCACGAAAAACCGATCAAAACATGACTTCACGCGTGACTTTACGCAAAGTTTATGACCATCACATTTTTCAAGAAACTGTGCTCGTTTGACTTCCCATGGGCTAATACGTTGGGAGTGGCAAGTATTTTGAATTTCTGAGATGATGCATGAAAAACTGATCAAAACTCGACTTCCATGTGACTTTGCGTAAAGTTTATGACCGTGGCATTTTTTCGCGAAACCGTTCTCGTACGACTTCCTAAGGGCTATTACGTTGGGAATGGCCAGTATTTTGAATTTCCGAGATGGTGCATGAAAAATTGATTGAAAATCGACTTCGCACGTGACTTTGCGTAAAGTTTATGATCGTTGCATTTTTTCGTGAAATCGTGCTTGTACTACTTCCCTTGGACTAATACATTGGGAATGGCCAGTATTTTGAATTTCTGAGACGGTGCATGAAAAATCGATTGAAACTTGACTTCACGCAAAGTTTATGACCATCGCATTTTTCCGTGAAACCATGCTAGTACGACTTCCCATGGGCTTAAACGTTCGGAATGGCCAGTATTTTGAATTTATGAGATTGTGCACGAAAAATCAATCGAAACTCGACTTCGCGCGTGACTTTGCACAAAGTTTATGGCCGTCATGTTTCTTCGTGAAACCATACTCGTACGACTTCCCATGGGCTAATACAGTGGGAATGGCCATTATTTTGAATTTCTGAGACGGGGCACAAAAAATCGATCGAAAGTCGACTTCATGCACGACTTTGCACAAAGTTTATCACTGTCACATTTTTTCATGAAACTGTGCTCGTATGACTTCCCATGGGCTAATAGGTTGGGAATGGCTAGTGTTTTGAATTTTCGAGACGGTGCATAAAAAATCGATTGAAACTCGACTACGCACGTGACTTTGCGCGAAGTTTATCATCATCATGTTTTTTCGTGAAATTGTGCTCGTACGACTTCCCATGGGATAATAAATTGGGAATGGCCAGTATTTTGTATTTTCGAGACGGTGTCTGAAAAATCGATCGAAACTCAACTTCGCAAAAAGTTTATGACCGTCACGTTTTTTCGTGAAACAGTGTTTGTACGACTTCCCATGTGCTAATACATTGGGAATGACCTGTATTTTAAATTTCTGAGATGGTGCACGAAAAACTGTTCGAAACTTGACTTTCGCACGTGGTTTTGTGCAAAGTTTATGACAATCACATTTTTTCATGAAACCATGCTCGTATAATTTCCCAAGGGCTAGTACAATGGGAATGGCCAGTATTTTGAATTTTCGAGATGGTGCACGAAAAATCGATTGAAACTCGACTTTGCGCAAAGATTATGACCGTCGCCTTTTTTCGCGAAACCATGCTCGTACAACTTCCCATGGGCTAATACATTGGGAATTGTCAGTATTTTGAATTTCTGAGATGGTGAACGAAAAATGAATCAAAACTCGACTTCGCGCGTGACTTTGCGTAAAGTTTATGACCGTCACATTTTTTCGAGAAACCGTGCTCATACGACTTCCCATGGGCTGATACATTGGGAATGGCTCGTATTATGAATTTCCGAGAAGGTGCATGAAAAATTGATCAAAACTCGACTTTTCGCACGACTTCACGCAAAGTTTATGACCGTCACATTTTTTCATGAAACCGTGCTCGTACGACTTCCGAGACGGTGCACGAAAAACTAATAAAAACTCAACTTCACACAAAGTTTATGACCGTCACATTTTTTCACGAAACCGTGCTCATACGGCTTCCCATGGGCAAATACATTGGGAATTGCTAGAATTTTAAATTTCTGAGGTGGTGCACAAAAAATCGATATAAACTCGACTTCACGCTCGACTTTGCACAAAGTTTATGACTGTCGTATTTTTTCATGAAACTGTGCTCGTACCACACATCTCATGGGCTAATACATTGGGAATGGCTAGTATTTTGAATTTCCGAGACGGTACACGAAAAATCAATAAAAACTCCACTTCGCGTGCGAGTTTGCGTAAAGTTTATTACCGTCATATTTTTTCAAAAAACCGTGCTCGTACGACTTCTCATGGGATAAAATTTTGGAATGGCCAGTATTTTGAATTTCCCAGATGGTGCACGAAAAATCGATCGAAACTCGACTTCGCGTGCGACTTCGCGTGAAGTATATGACCGTCGTATTTTTTCATGAAACCTCGTATGACTTCCTATGGGCTAATACGTTGGGAATGACCAGTATTTTAAATTTCTGAGACGGTGCATGAAAAATCGATCGAAAGAGGACTTCACACGCGATATTGCGCAAAGTTTATGACCGTCGTGTATTTTCGTGAAACCATGCTCGTACGACTTCCCATGTGCTAATACTTTGGGAATGGCCAATATTTTGAATTTTTGGGATGGTGCACGAAAAACTGATCGAAACTCAACTTTTGCACGCGACTTTGTGCAGTTTTTATGACGTCGCATTTTTTCACGAAACCATACTCGTACGACTTCCCATGGGCTAATACGTTGAGAATGGTCAGTATTTTAAATTTCCGAGATGGTGCACGAGAAACTGATCGAAACTCGACTTCGCACGTGACATTGTGCAAAGTTTATGACCGTCATGTTTTTTCGTGAAACCGAGCTCGTACGATTCCCATGGGCTAAAACATTGGGAATGGCCAGTACTTTTAATTTTTGAGACGATTCATGAAAAACCGATCGAAACTTGACTTTACGCGCGGTATTGCATAATGTTTATGACCATCGCATTTTTTTGTAAAACCATTCTCGTATGACTTCCCGTGGGCTAATACATTGGGTGTGACCAGTATTTTGTATTTCCAAGGTGGTGCACGAAAAATCGATCGAAACCCGACTTCCCGCAACGTTTATGACCATCACATTTTTTAATGAAACCATGCTCGTACGAGTTCCCTAGGGCTAATACATTGGGAATGGCCAGTATATTAACTTTCCGAGACGATGCACGAAATATCGATCGTAACTCGACTTCGCGCGTGACTTTGCACATAGTTTATGACCATCGCATTTTTCGCAAAACCATGCTCGTACGACTTCCCATGGGATTATACATTCGGAATGGCCAGTATTTTGAATTTCCGAGACGATGCATGAAAAACCGATCGAACCTCGACTTCGCACGCGAGTTTACGTAAAGTTTATGACCATCGCATTTTTTTACAAAATCGTGCTCGTACGACTTCCCATGAGCTAATACGTTGGGAATGGCCAGTATTTTAAATTTCTGAGATGGTGCATGAAAAATCGATCAACACTCGACTTCACGCTTAACTTTGCGTAAAGTTTATGACCGTCACATTTGTTTGCGAAACCATGCTCGTACAATTTCCCATGGGATTATACATTGGGAATGGCTAGTATTTTGAATTTCTAAGATGGTGCACAAAAAACCGATTGAAACTCGACTTTGGGCAAAGTTTATGACCGTCACGTTTTTTCATGAAATCGTGCTCATACGACTTCCCGTGGGCACGGTATTTTGAATTTTGAATTGGGAATGACCAGTATTTTGAATTTTCACGACGGTGCATGAAAAATTGATCGAAACTCGACTTCACTCGTGACTTTGCGCAAAGTTTATGACCGTCGTGTGTTTTCATTAAACCGTGCTCGTATGACTTCCCATGAGCTAATACATTGAGAATGGCTAGTATTTTGAATTTCCGAGATGGTGCACGAAAAATCGATTAAAAGTCAACTTCGCGCAAGACTTTGCACAAAGTTTATGACCGTCACGTTTTTCGTGAAACCATGCTCGTACGACTTCCCAAGGGCTAATACGTTGGGAATAGCTTGTATTTTGAATTTTCGAGATGGTGCATGAAAAATCGAACCAATCGAAACTCGACTTCGCGCATGACATTCCATAAAGTTTATGACCGTTAGGCTTTTTCGTGAAACCTTGCTCGTACGACTTCCCATGGGCTAATACTTTGTGAATGGCTAGTATTTTGAATTTCCCAGACGGTGCACAAAAAACTGATCGAATCTCGACTTCGTACAAAGTTTATGACCGTCGCATTTTTTCGTGAAATCGTGCTCGTACGACTTCCCATAGGCTAATACATTTTGAATGACCAGTATTTGAATTTCCGAGACGTTACATGAAAAATCGATCGAAACACGACTTCGCGCACGACTTTGCGCAAAGTTTATGACCGTCGCATTTTTTAGCAAAACCATGCTCGGACAACTTCACATGGGCTTATACATTGGGAATGGCCAGTATTTTGAATTTTCGAGATGGTGCACGAAAAACCGATCGAAACTCGACTTCGCGCAAAGTTTATGACTATCGCATTTTTTCGTGAAACCATGCTCCTGGGACTTCACATGGGCTAATACAATCGGAATGGCCAGTATTTTGAATTTTCAAGATGGTGAACGAAAAACCAATTGAAACTCAACTTCGTGTGCTACTTTGCGCAAAGTTTATAACCATCGCATTTTTTACGAAACCGTTCTCGTATGACTTCCCATGGGCTAATACATTGGGAATGGCCAGTATTTTATATTTTCGAGATGGTGCACGAAAAATAGATCAAAAGTCGACTTCGCGCGTGACTTTATTCAAAGTTTATGATCATCGTGTTTTCTCACAAAATCATGCTCGTACGACTTCTCATGCGCTAATACTTTGGGAATGGCCAGTATTTTGAATTTCCAAGATGGTGCATGAAAAATCGATCGAAACTCGACTTCGCGCGTGACTTTGCCAAAAGTTTATGACCGTCGCATTTTTTTCGCGAAACCATGCTCGTATGACTTTCCTTCGGCTAGTACATTGGGAATGGCCAGTATTTTGAACTTTTGAGATGGTCAATGAAAAACTGATCGAAACTCGACTTTCGCACGCGACTTTGTGCAAAGTTTATGACTGTCACATTTTTTCGCGAAAACATGCTCGTACGACTTCCCATGGGATAATACGTTGGGAATGGCCAATATTTTGAACTTCCGAGATGGTGCACTAAAAATCGATCGAAACTCGACTTCATGCAAATTTAATGACCGTCGCGTTTTTTCATGAAATCATGCTCGTACAACTTTCCATGGGCTAATACATTGGGAATGGCCAATATTTTGAATTTTTGAGATGGTGCATGAAAAATCGATCGAAACTCGACATCGTGCGTGACATTGCACAAAGTTTATGACCGTCATATTTTTTCGCGAAACTGTGCTCGTACGATTCCCATGGGCTAATACACTGGGAATGACCAGTATTTTGAATTTTTGAGATGGTTCATGAAAAACTAATTGAAACTCTACTTTGCGTGCGACTTTGTGCAATGCTTATGATCGTCGTATTTTTTAGCGAAATCGTGCTCGTACGACTTCCCATGGGCTAATACATTGGGAGTGACCAATATTTTGAATTTCCGGGATGGCGCATGAAAAACCGATCGAAACTTGACTTCGCTCGAAGTTTATGACCGTCGTATTTTTTCATTAAACCATGCTCATACGACTTCGCATGGGATTATACATTGGGAATGGTTAGTATTTTGAATTTTCGAGGCGGTGCATGAAAAATTGATCGAACCTCGACTTCGCTCAAAGTTTATGGCCGTCGTATTTTTTTGTGAAACTATGCTTGTACGACGTCCCATGTGCAAATACGTTGGGAATGGCCAATATTTTAAATTTTCGAGACAGTGCATGAAAAATCGATCGAAACTCAACTTCGCGCGTGACTTTGCGCAAAGTTTATGATCGTCACATTTTTTTGCAAAACCTTGCTCGTACGACTTCCCATGGGATTATACATTGGGAATGGCCAGTATTTTGAATTTCCAAGATGGTGCACGAAAAACCGATTGAAACTCGACTTTGGGCAAAGTTAATGACCATCGCATTTTTTTGCGAAACCGTGCTCGTACGACTTCTCATGGGCTAATACATTGGGAATGGCCAGTATTTTAAATTTTTGAGATGGTGCATGAAAAACCGATCGAAACTCAACTTCGTGCAAAGTTTATGACTGTCGCATTTTTTGCGAAACCATGCTCGTACGACTTCACATGGGCTAATACATTGAGAATGGCCAGTATTTTGAATTTTTGAGATGGTGAACGAAAAACCAATTGAAACTCGACTTCGCGCGTGACTTTGCGCAAAGATTATGACTGTCACGTTTTTTCTTGAAACCGTGCTCGTACGACTTCCCGTTGGCTAATACGTTAGGAATGACTAGTATTTTAAATTTTACGAGATGGTGCATGAGAAACCGATCGAAACTCGACTTCGCGCATGACTTTGCACAATGTTTATGACCGTCTCATGTTTTCATGAAACCGTGACCATATGGCTTCCCATGGGCTAATAAATTGGGAATGGCCAGTATTTTGAATTTCTGAGATGGTGCACGAAAAATCGATCGAAACTCGACTTCACGCAAAGTTTATGACCATCACGTTTTTTTTGCAAAACCATGCTCGTACGACTTCACATGTGCTAATACATTGAGAATAGCCAGTATTTTGAATTTTTGAGATGGTGAACGAAAAATCAATTGAAACTCGACTTCGCGCGCGACTTTGCGCAAAGTTTATGATCGTCGTGTTTTTTCGTGAAATCGTGCTCGTATGACTTCTCATGGGCTAATACGTTGGGAATGGCCAGTATTTTGAATTTTCAAGACGGTGCACAAAAAACCGATCAAAACCCGACTTCGCGCGTGACTTTGCGCAAAGTTTATGACCGTCGTATTTTTTCATGAAACTGTGCTCGTATGACTTCCAATGGTATAATACATTGGGAATGGCCAGTATTTTGAATTTCTGAGACAGTGCATGAAAATCCGATCGAAACTCGACTTCGCACAAAGTTTATGACTGTTGCATTTTTTCGCGAAACCGAGCTCGTATGACTTCCCATGGGCTAATACATATGGGGTGGCCAGTATTTTGAATTTCCAAGACAGTGCATGAAAAACTGATCGAAAGTCAACTTTCGTGTGCGACTTTACGCAAAGTTTATGACCGTCACATTTTTTTGCGAAACCATGCTCGTACTTCACAAGGGCAAATACATTGAGAATGGCCAGTATTTTGAATTTTCGAGATGGTGAACGAAGAACCAATTGAAACTCGACTTCGCGCGTGACTTTGCGCAAAGTTCATGACCGTCGCATTTTTTGCGAAACCCTGCTCATACGATCCCATGGGCTAATACTTTGTGAATAGCCAGTATTTTGAATTTCCGAGATGGTGCATGAAAAACCAATCGAAACTCGACTTTGCGCGCGACTTTGTGCAAAGTTTATGACCGTCACCTTTTTTCACGAAACCGTTCTCGTACGAGTTCCCATGGGCTAATACGTTGGAAATGGCCAGTATTTTGAATTTCTGAGATAGTGCACGAAAAATCGTTCGAAACTCGACTTCATGCAAAGATAATGACCTTCACATTTTCTCATGAAACCATGCTCATACAACTTCCCATGCATGGGCTAATACATTGGGAATGATCAGTATTTTGAATTTCTGAGACGGTGCAAGAAAAACCGATCGAAACTCGACTTAGCGCGCGACATTGCACAAAGTTTGTGATCGTCATCTTTTTTTGTGAAACCGTGCTCATACGATTCCCATGCATACATTGGGAATGTCCAGTATTTTGAATTTTTGAGACGGCTCACGAAAAATCGATCGAAACTCGACTTTGCGCGAGACTTTGGCAAAGTTTATGACCAACACATTTTTTCATAAAACTGTGCTCGTATGACTTCCCATGGGCTAATACATTGGGAGTAACCAGTATTTTGAATTTTCGAGAAGGCGCACGAAAAATCGATTAAAACTCGACTTCGTGCAATGTTTATGACCATTGTATTTTTTCAGGAAACCATGCTCGTATGACTTCCCATGGGTAAATACATTGGGAATTGCTAGTATTTTAAATTTATGAGATGGTGCACGAAAAACTGATAGAAACTTGACTTCGCGCGCGACATTGCGCAAAGTTTATGACTGTCACGTTTTTTCAAAAATCATGCTCGTATGACTTCTCATGGGCTAATACTTTGGGAATGGTCAGTATTTTTAATTTCTGAGATGGTGCACGAAAAATCGATCGAAACTCGACTTCGTGCACAACGTTGCCCAAAGTTTATGACCGTCACATTTTTTCACAAAATCATGCTCGTACGACTTCCCATGGGCTAAGACGTTGGGAATGACCAGTATTTTGAATTTCTGAGATGGCGCACGAAAAATCGATCGAACCTCGACTTCGCACGTGACATTGCGCAATGTTTATGAACGTCGTCTTTTTGGCAAAATCGTGCTCGTACGACTTCCCATGAGCTAATACGTTGGCAATGGCCAGTATTTTAGATTTTCGAGACGGTGCACGAAAGAACGATCAAAACTCATCTTCGCGCGTGACTTTACGTAAAGTTTATGACCGTCACATTTTTTCGCGAAACCATGCTCGTACGACTTCCCATGGGATTATACGTTGGGAATGGCCAATATTTTGAATTTATGAGACGGTGCAGGAAAAATCGATCGAAACTCGACTTTACGTGCGACTTTGCTTAATGTTTATGATCGTCACGTGTTTTAATGAAACCGTGATCATATGACTTCCCATGGGCATTAGGAACGGCCAGTATTTTGAATTTCTGAGACGGTGCACGAAAAATCGATCGAAAGTCAACTTCACACGCGACTTTGCACAAAGTTTATGACCGTTGCATTTTTTTCGTGAAACTGTGCTCGTACGACTTCCCATGGGCTAATACGTTGGGAATGGCCAGTATTTTGAATTTCCGAGAACGTGCATGAAAAACCGATCGAAACACGACTTCGCACGCGACTTTACGCAAAATTTGTGATCATCATATTTTTTCGTGAAACCGTGCTCGTACGACAACCCATGGGATAATAATACATTAGGAATGACAAGTATTTTGAATTTCCAATACAGTGGGCGAAAAATCGATCGAAACTCGACTTCGCACAAAGTTTATGACCGTCGCATTTTTTCATGAAACCGTGCTATACTACTTCCCATAGGCTAGTACATATGGAGCGGCCAGTATTTTGAATTTTTGAGACGGTGCACGAAAAACTGATCGAAAAGTCATCTTTCGTGCGCAACATTGTGCATATTTTATGACCGTCTCATTTTTTCACGAAACCATGCTCGTACGACTTCTCACGGTCTAATACATTGGGAATGGCTAGTATTTTGAATTTTTGAGATGTTGCATGAAAAACCGATCGAAACTCATCTTCATGCAAAGTTTATGACCATCGCGGTTTTTTGTAAAACCATGCTCATACGACTTCACATTGGCTAATACATCGGGAATGGCCAGTATTTTGAATTTTCGAGATGGTGAACGAAAAACTAATTGAAACTCGACTTCGCGCGTGACTTTGCGCACAGTTTATGATCTTCGCTTTTTTTTGTGAAACTGTGCTCGTATGACTTCCCATGGGCTAATACTTTAGGAATGGCCAGTATTTTGAATTTCTGAGATGGTGCACGAAAAACCAATCAAAACTCGCCTTTGCGCCCGACTTTGTGCAAAGATTATGACCATCACGTTTTTTTCGCAAAACTGTGCTCGTATGCATTCTCATAGCTAATACTTTGGGAATGGCCAGTATTTTAAATTTTCGAGATGGTGCACGAAAACTGACTTCCAAGATGGTGCACAAAAAACCGATCGAAACTTAACTTCGCACAAAGTTTATGACCGTCGCATTTTTTCATGAAACTATGCTCGTACGACTTCCAATGGGCAAATACATTGGGAATTGCTAGTATTTTAAATTTCTGAGATGATGCACGAAAAACTGATAGAAACTTGACTTCGCGCACGACATTGCGTAAAGTTTATGACCGTCACATTTTTTCACGAAATCATGCTCGTACGACTTCTCATGGGCTAATACCTAGGGAATGGCCAGTATTTTGAATTTCCGAGATGGTGCATGAAAAATCGATCGAAACACGACTTCGCGCATAACGTTGCCCACAGTTTATGACCGTCACATTTTTTCACGAAATCATGCTCGTACGACTTCCCATGGGCTAAGACGTTGGGAATGACCAGTATTTTGAATTTCTGAGATGGTGCATGAAAAACCGATCGAAACTCGACTTCGTGTGCGACTTTACGCAATGTTTATGACCGTCACATTTTTTCACGAAACCGTGATCGTACCACTTCCCATGGACTAATATGTTGGGAATGGCCAGTATTTTTAATTTCTGAGACGGTGCATGAAAAATCGATCGAAAGTCGACTTCGAGCGCGACTTTGCGTAAAGTTTATGACTATCCTATTTTTTCGCGAAACCGAGCACATACGACTTCCCATGGGCTAATACGATGGGAATGCCCAATATTTTAAATTTTCGTGATGGTGCACGAAAAACCGATCGAAGCTCGACTTCGCGTGTGACTTTGTGCAAAGTTTATGACCGTCAGGCTTTTCCGTGAAACCATGCTGCTTGTACGACTTCCCATGGGCTAATACTTTATGAATGGCCAGTATTTTGAATTTCTGAGACGATGCATGAAAAATTGATCGAAAATTGACTTCGCACAAAGTTTAAGACCGTCGAAATTTTTCACGAAACCGTCCTCGTACAGCCTCCCATGGGCTAATATGTTTGGAATGGACAGTATTTTGAATTTCAAAGACGGTGCATGAAAAATCGATCGAAACTCGACATCGCACGCGATATTGTGTAAAGTTTATGAATGTCATGTTTTTCCGTGAAACCGTGCTCATACGGCTTCCCATGGGCTAATACTTTGGTAATGGCCAGTATTTTAAATTTCTAAGATGGTGCATGAAAAATCAATCGAAATTTAACTTTGCGTAAGTCTTTGCGCAATGTTTATGACCGTCGTGTTTTTTTGCGAAACCATGCTCGTATGACTTCCCATGGGCTAATACATTGGGAATGGCCAGTATTTTGAATTTCCGAGAAGGTGCACAAAAAACCAATCGAACTCGACTTCGCGCAAACTTTTTAACTGTCACATTTTTTCGTGAAACCATGCTTGTACGACTTCCCATGGGCTAATTCGTTGGCAATGGCCAGTATTTTGAATTTCCGAGATGGTGCTTGAAAAATCGATCGAAACTCGACTTCGCGCGTGACTTTATGCGATGTTTATGACCGTCGCATTTTTTCATACGACTTCCCATGAGCTAATATGTTGGGAATGGCTAGTATTTTGAATTTTCCGAGATGGTGCATGAAAAACCGATAGAAACTCGTCTTCTCGAGCGACATTGCGGAAAGTTTATTACTGTTGCATTTTTTCGTGAAACCATGCTCGTACGACTTCCCATGGGCTAACACATTGGGAATGGCAAGTATGTTGAATTTCTGAGATGATGCACGAAAAAACAATCGAAACTTGACTTCTCGCGTGACTTTGCACAAAGTTTATGACCGTCACGTTTTTTCGTGAAACTGTGCAAGTACGACTTCCCATGGCTAATACGTTGGGAATTACCAATTTTTTTAATTTCTGAGATGGTGCACAAAAAACCAATCAAAACTCGGCTTTGCGCAAAATTAATGACCATCGCGTTTTTCTGTGAAATCATGCTCGTATGACTTCCCATGGGCTAATCGATTGGGAATGGCCACTATTTTGAATTTCCGACATGATGCACTATAAACCGATCGAAACTCGACTTCGCACGTGATTTTGTGCAAAGTTTATGACCTTCATGTTTTTTTGTGAAACCGTGCTCGTACGACTTCCCATGGGCGATTACGGCCAGTATTTTGAATTTTCGAGACGGTTCACGAAAAACCAATCGAAACTCAACTTCACGCGTGACTTTGCGCAAAGTTGATGACTATCACGTTTCTTCGAGAAACCATGCTCGTATGACTTCCCATGGGCTAATAATTTCGGAATGGCCAGTATTTTGAATTTCCGAGATGGTGCATGAAAGACCGATCGAAACTCAACTTCTCATGCGACTTTATGCAAATTTTATGACCGTCGTATTTTTTCGCGAAACCGTTCTCGTACGACTTCCCATGGGCGAATACGATGGGAATGACCAATATTTTGAATTTCAGAGATGGTGCATGAAAAATCAATCGATACTCGACTTCGCGCGTGACTTTGTACAAAGTTTATGACCATCGTATTTTTTTGCGAAACCGTGCTCGTACGACTTCCCATGGGCATGTACATTGAGAATGGTCAGTATTTTGAATTTCCGAGACGGTGCATGATAAACCGATCAAAACTCGACTACGCATAAAGTTTATGACCATCATGTTTTTTTGCGAAACCGTGCTCGTACGACTTCCAATGGGCTTATACGTTGGGAATGGCCATCATTTTGAATTTTTGAGATGGTGCATGAAAAACTGATCGAAAGTCGACTTCGCGCGTGACTTTGTGCAAAGTTTATGACCGTCACATTTTTTCATGAAACCGTGCCCGTTCAACTTCCCATGGGCTAATACATTGGGAATGGGCAGTATTTTGAATTTTCGAGATGGTGCACGAAAAACTGATCGAAAGTCGACTTCGAGCGTGACTTTGCGTAATGTTTATGACCATAACGTTTTTTCGTGAAACCGAGCTCGTACGACTTCCCATGGGAAAATACATTTGGAATGGCCAGTATTTTGAATTTCTGAGATGATGCACGAAAGTTTGTGACCATCGTGTTTTTTCGTGAAACCATGCACCCATGGGCTAATACATTGGGAATGGCCAGTATTTTAAATTTTTGAGATGGTGCACGAAAAACCAATCGAAACTCCACATCGCGCGCGACATTGCGCAAAGTTTATGACCGTCATGTTTTTTTGAGAAACTGTGCTCGTATGACTTCCCATGGGCTAATACTTTGGGAATGACCAATATTTTGAATTTCCGAGACGGTGCATGAAAAACTGATCAAAACTTGACTTCGCACATGACTTGATGCAAAGTTTATGACCGTCACATTTTTTCAAGAACTGTGCTCGTACGACTTTCCATGGGCTAATACGTTGGGAATGGCCAGTATTTTAAATTTTCGAGATGGTGCACGAAAAATCGATCGAAACTCGACTTCGCACAAAGTTTATGACTGTCGCATTTTTTCGCGAAACCGTGCTCGTACGACTTCCCATGGGCTAATACATTGGGAATTGCCAGTATTTTAAATTTCTGAGATGGTGCATGAAAAACTGATCGAAACTCGACTTCGCATGCGACTTTGCGCAAAGTTTATGACCGTCGCATTTTTTCACGAAACCGTGCTCGTCCGACTTCCCATGGGCTAATACGTTGGGAATGGCTAGTATTTTGAATTTTCGAGAAGGTGCACGAAAAATTGATCGAAACTCGACTTCGTGTGCGACTTTGCGTAAAGTTTATGACCACCATGTTTTTCGTAAAATCATGCTTGTACAACTTCTCATGGGCTAATACTTTGGGAATGGCCAGTATTTTGAATTTTCGAGATGGTGCACAAAAAACTAATCGAAACTCGACTTCGCGCGTGGTTTTGTGCAAAGTTTATGACCTTCATGTTTTTTTGCGAAACCATGCTCGTATGACTTCGCATGGGCGATTATGGCCAGTATTTTGAATTTTTGAGACGGTTCATGAAAAATCGATCGAAACTCGACTTCACGCGCGAATTTGTGCGAAGTTAATGATTGTCGTGTTTCTTTGATAAACCATGCTCGTATGACTTCCCATGGGCTAATACGTTGGGAATGGCCAGTATTTTGAATTTCCGAGTTGGTGCACAAAAAATCGATTGAAACTCGACTTCTTACGCGACTTTGCACAAAGTTTATGACCGTCGCATTTTTTCGTGAAACCGTTCTCGTACGACTTCACATGGGCTAATACGACGGGAATGGCCAGTATTTTGAATTTCAGAGATGGTGCATGAAAAATAAATCGATACTCGACTTCGCACGTGACATTGCGCAAAGTTTATGACCGTCACATTTTTTCGTGAAATCGTGCTCGTACGACTTCCCATGGGCATGTACATTAAGAATGGTCAGTATTTTGAATTTCTGAGACAGTGCATGATAAACCGATCAAAACTCGACTATGCACAAAGTTTATGACCATCATGTTTTTTCGTGAAACCGTGCTTGTATGACTTCCAATGGGCTTATATGTTGGGAATGGCCATCATTTTGAATTTCCGAGATGGTGCACGAAAAACCGATCGAAAGTCGACTTCGCACGTGACTTTGTGCAAAGTTTATGACCGTCATATTTTTTCGTGAAACCGTGCTCGTACGATTCCCATGGGCTAATACATTGGGAATGGCCAGTATTTTGAATTTCCGAGATGGTACATGAAAAACTGATCGAAAGTCGACTTCGAGCGTGACTTTAGGTAATGTTTATGACCATCACATTTTTTCATGAATCCGTGCTCGTACGACTTCCCATGGGAAAATACATTAGGAATGGCCAGTATTTTGAATTTCTGAGACGGTGCACGAAAAACAGATCGAAACTCAACTTCGCACAAAGTTTGTGACCATCGCATTTCTTCGTGAAACTGTGCTTGTACGACTATCCATGGGCTAATACATTGGGAATGGCCAGTATTTTTAATTTTTGAGATGGTGCACAAAAAACTTATCGAAACTCAACTTTCGCACATGACTTTGTGTAAAGTTGATGACCGTCGTATTTTTTCGCGAAACCGTGCTCGTACAACTACCCATGGGATAATACATTGGGAATGGCCATAATTTTGAATTTTTGAGATGGTGCACGAAAAACCGATCGAAACTCGACTTCGCATAAAGTTTATGACCGTCGCGTTTTTTCACGAAATCATGCTTGTACAACTTCCCATGGGCAAATACATTGGGAATGACCAGTATTTCCAATTTCCGAGATAGTGCATGAAAAACTGATCGAAACTCGACTTTCGCACATGACGCGGCGTAAAGCTGAGGACCGTCACATTTTTTTGGAAACCGTGCTCGTACGATTTTCCATGGGCTAATACTTTAGCAATGGCCAGTATTTTGAATTTCTAAGATGATGCACGAAAAATCGATCGGAACTCGACTTTGCACAAAGTTTATGACCGTCGCATTTTTTCGTGAAACTATGCTCGTATGACTTCCCATAGGCTAATACAATGGGAATGGCTAGTATTTTAAATTTTTGAGATTGTGAACGAAAAACTAGTTGAAACTCGACTTCGCGTGCAACTTTTCACAAAGTTTATGACCGTCATGTTTTTGAGAAACCATGCTCGTACGACTTCCCTTGGGCTAATACTTTGGGAATGACTAGTATTTTAAATTTTTGAGACGGTGCAAGAAAAATCGGTCAAAACTTGACTTCGCGCGCGACTTTACATAAAGTTTATGACCATCACATTTTTCAAGAAACTGTGCTCGTACGACTTCCTATAGGCTAATACGTTGGGAATGGGCAGTATTTTGAATTGCACGAAAAATCGATCGCAACTTGACTTCGCACAAAGTTTATGACTGTAGCATTTTTTCACAAAACCGTGCTCGTACGACTTCCCATGGGCAAATACATTGGGAATAACCAGTATTTTAAATTTCTGAGATGGTGCCTGAAAATCGATCGAAACTCGACTTCGCACACGACTTTGCGCAACGTTTATGACCGTCGCATTTTTTCATGAAACCGTGCTCGTAAGACTTTCCATGGGTTAATACATTGGGAATGGCTAGTATTTTGAACTTCCGAGAAGGTGCACAAAAAATCGATTGAAACTCGACTTCGTGTGCGACTTTGCATAAAGTTTAGGATTGTCACATTTTTTCATGAAACCGTGCTTGTATGACTTCCCATGGGCTAATACATTGGGAATGGCTAGTATTTTAAATTTCTGAGATGGTCAACACTTTCTTCCTTTTGCATACACAAAGAGCACCGATTTACAATATAAATACCTCTTCGCTGCATATTGTCCATCGTAGGAAGTTTGCCGAGAAGGGCTTGCCATGTACATAAGGAATGTCGCTGTGAGCATGGACTATCCCATGTCCAACTACTTGGGATCCACTTGTTGTTTCGTCGGCTAATTTGGTTCCATGCAGATGTAGTGCTAAATTTGCCATTATCATGAAGCCAAATATCTAAAGAGTTGTTCTTGATTGGAATAGCCCTAATAGTCGGCCAAAGTAATAACATGTCAGGGGAGGTAGGGTTGGGAAGACACCATGTACCATTGTCAATGAATTCAGAAACCTTCCAATCTTTGGGAGCCCCCAGATCCTGTTGTACTCTATCACCAAATATCTGAAATATACTTTTCCCATTCCGGTCATACCACTTATTAATATTGGTTCTAGAAGAGATCACATAAGAAATATTGTTACATAGTCATCTCCTTACCTTCAGAATTCCTTTCCAAGCAACAGAATGAGATGTTTTTGCGGATGCTTCCCAGATTGATTCCTTGGTTAGGTACCTTGCAAAAACCCATTGTGACCATAAGGAAGACTTATTTTGTAAAATATCCCATAATTGTTTTACTAGACAAGCTTTATTCCAATCTTTAATATGTCGAAGATTCAGCCCCCCTTCATCCTTCGGTTTGTAAATGTTGCCCCAATTCACCATGTGCATTGCCTTACCATCTGTGCCATTCCAGAGAAAGTTCATAAACTTTGCGCAATGTCGTTCACGATGTCAAGTTTCGATCGGTTTTTTATGCACCATCTTGGAAATTTAAAAAACTAGCTATTTCCATCGTATTAGCCCATGCGAAGTCGTACGAGCATGGTTTCGTGAAAAAATGTGACGGTCATAAACTTTGCGTAAAGTTACGCACGAAGTCGAGTTTCGATTGATTTTTTATGCACCGTCTCGGAAATTCCAAATACTAGGCATTCCCAAAGTATTAGCCCATGGGAAGTCGTACGACCACGGTTTCGCGAAAAAATGCAACAGTCACAAACATTGCGCAAAGTCGCGCGTGATGTCGAGTTTCGATTGGTTTTTTGTTCACATCTCAGAAATTAAAAATACTGGCCATTCCCAATGTATTAGTCCATGGGAAGTCGTACGAGCATGGTTTTGCAAAAAAATGCAATGGTCATAATGTTTGCACAATGTCGCGCGTGATGTCGAGTTTCGATCAGTTTTTTGTTCACCGTCTCATAAATTAAAAATACTGGTCATTCCCAAAGTATCAACCCATAGGAAGTCATATGAGCACAGTTTCGCAAAAAATGTGATTTTCATAAACTTTGCGCGATGTTGAGTTTCGATCGATTTTTCGGGCACCATCTCAGAAATTCAAAATACTAGTCATTCCCAACATATTAGCCCATGGGAAGTCGTACGGGCACGGTTTCGCGAAAAAATGCCACAGTCATAAACTTTGCGCAAAGTCTTACGCGAAGTCGAGTTTCGATCAGTTTTTCATGCACCATCTTGGAAATTCAAAATACTGGCCATTCCAAACGTATTAGCCCATGGAAAGTCGTACGAGCACGATGTCACGAAAAAATGCGAGGGTCATAAACTTTGCACGAAGTCGAGTTTCGATTGGTTTTTCGTGCACCCTCTCGGAAATTCAAAATACTTGCCATTCCAAACAAATTAGCCCATGGGAAGTCGTACGAGCATGGTTTTACGAAAAAATGATACAGTGAATAGACATTTTATTTACATGATGCTCCATAATATGGGCTTCCTCAACACTGGGTTAAATGGATTCAATGTTGCTTGGAAACTCCAAAATTTTTTATTCTCTTTAATGGTTCACCTATTGGCTTCTTCGGGAATAAGAATGGCATTCGGCAAGGTGATCCACTATCTCCTTATCTTTTTACCACTAAAATGGAAGGGCTCAGTTGTATATTAGAAGAGGCTGTTTCTAATGGCAAAATTAAGGTACCATATTATGGTTCTGTTTATATCTCTCACATAATATTTGCTGACGACCTTATTATCTTCCTTCGAGATGATCCAGTTTCTGTGAGTAATCTGGCATATATTCTTAATGAATTTGGTATAGTTTCTGGTCTTAAGCAAAGACCATGCAAAGAGCAAGGTATATGTGGGTGCTTGCATTGACAATAAAGACCATATTGCTCAAACTTTGGGAGTTGCTGAAGGAAATTTACCGGTTCCTTACTTGGGTCTCCCACTTATATCCACTGGAATCAACAAAGTCTCCTATCAACCTATCCTACAAAAAATTAAGAACAGAATTTCCTCTTGGAAAAATAGGCTTCTTTCTAAAGCTGGGCGACTTGAACTTATTCGGTCTGTGTTGATCTCTTATTCTATTTATTGGTCTCATGCATTCCTTCTACCTGCCGGGCTTCTCCACGATATTGATAAATTACTTATGAACTTTTTCTGGAATGACACAGATGGTAAGGCAATGCACATGATGAATTGGGACAACATTTGCAAACCGAAGGATGAAGGGGGGCTGAATCATCGACATATTAGAGATTGGAATAAAGCTTGTCAGGTAAAACAATTGTGGGATATTTTACAAAATAAGTCTTCCGTATGGTCACAATGGGTTTTTGCTAGGTGCCTAACCAAGGAATCAATCTGGGAAGCATCCGCAAAAACATCTCATTCTGCTGTTTAAAAAGGAATCCTGAAGGCAAGGAGATGGCTACGTAACAACATTTCTTATGTGATCTCTTCTGGAACCAATATTAATATGTGGTATGACCCTTGGGTGAATGGGAAGAGTATATTTCAGATCTTTGGTTATAGAGTACGACAGGATTTGGGGGCTCCCAAAGATTGGAAGGTTTCTGAATTCATTGACAATGGTACATGGTTTCTTCCCAACCCTACCTCCCCTGACATGTTATCACTTTGGCCGACTATTAGGGCTATTCCAATCAAGAACAACTCTTTAGATATTTGGCTTCATGATAATGGCAAATTTAGTGCTACATCTGCATGGAACCAAATTAGACAACGAAACAACAAGTGGATCCCAAGTAGTTGGACATGGGATAGTCCATGCTCACAGCGACGTTCCTTATGTACATGGCAGGCCCTTCTCGGTAAACTTACTATGATGGACAATATGTAGCGAAGAGGTATTTATATTGTAAATCGGTGCTCGTTGTGTATGCAAAAGGAAGAAAGTGTTGACCATCTCTACTTTGCTTATGATTATTCTTCTTGAATATGGAAGGAGATCTTGAAGCGATTTGATCTTCAAAGGCTATCATGGCCAAACTTGCATCATGAATTTGAAATGCTTATGCAAAACTTCTCAAGAAAGGGGCCTCTTATACAACTAGCAAGAATTATATTCAGATGTGCTATTTGGTGGATTTGGAAGGAGAGGTGTGGCAGAATTTTTTAGTGTCACAATGTATTAGCCCATGGGAAGTCGTACGAGCACGATTCCGTGAAAAAATGCGAAGGTCATAAACTTTGGACGAAGTCAAGTTTTGAATGATTTTTCATGCACAGTCTCGAAAATTCAAAATACTGGCCATTCCAAACGTATTTGTCTATGTGAAGTCATCCTAGCACGGTTTCACAAAAAAACACGACGGTCATAAGCTTTGCGCAAAGTCACGCACGAAGTCATGTTTCAATAAATTTTTCGTGCACCATCTCGGAAATTCAAAATACTGGCCATTCCCAACGTATTAGCACATGGGAAGTCGTATGAGCAGGGTTTCGCAAAAAAACTCGTTGGTCATAATCTTTGCGCAATGTTACACGCGAAGTCGAGTTTCGATTGGTTTTTCGTGCACCGTCTCAGTAATTCAAAATACTATCTATGCCATATGTATTTGCCCATGGGAAGTCGTACGAGCACAATTTTTCAAAAAAATACGATGGTCATAAACTTTGCACGAAGTCGTGTTCTGATTGGTTTTTCATGCAGTCTCGAAAATTCAAAATACTGGCCATTCCAAACATATTAGCCCATGGGAAGACATACGAGCATGGTTCCACGAAAAAATGTGACGGTCCTAAACTTTGCACAAAGTCGCACATGAAGTCAAGTTTCAATCGGTTTTTCGTTCACCGTTCCAAAAATTAAAAATACTGGCCATTCCCAACGTATGAGCCGATGGGAAGTCGTACAAGCATGGTTTTGCAAAAAAAAATGGGACGGTCATAGCGCAAAGTCACATGTGAAGTCGAGTTTCGATCTGTCTTTCGTGTACCATCTCAAAAATTCAAAATACTGGCCATTCCCAACGTATTAGCCCATAGGAAGACATACGAGCATGGTTTCACGAAAAAATGTGACGGTCATAAACTTTCCGTAAAATCTTGCACCAAGTTGAATTTTAATCGATTTTTCGTGCACCATGTCAAAAATTCAAAATACTAGTCATTCCAAACATATTTAGCCCATAGGAAGTCGTACGAGCATGGTTTCACAAAAAAATGTGACGGTCATAAACATTTCATGACGTCGAGTTTCGATCGGTTTTCCGTGCACCATCTCCGAAAATAAAAATACTGGCCATTCCAACGTATTAGTCCGTGGGAAGTGGTACTAGCATAGTTTCGCGAAAAAACACAATGGTCATAAACTTTGTGCAATGTCGCACGCGAAATCGAGTTTCGATCGACTTTTTCGTTCACCATCTCAGTAATTCAAAATACTGGGCATTACCAACATATTAGCCTATGGGAAGTCGTATGAGCACGGTTTCACAAAAAAATGCGACGGTCATAAACTTTGCGCAAAGTCACGCACGAAATCTATCTTTTGGACATGTAAATGGTGCTTGCCAACAGCCTTCACAAAAAATCACACAGGTCTACCGATCACGCCAAGAGCCTCAGCATGGGGTCACTACCACTAATCCAAGCACTGATACTCCAGTGCCAACAGTGACGATGGCGGAGAAGATGAATGAGCACTCTGACTCGTTGGGGCAGCGACACGAACAAGAGAAAGACAAGTTAGGACTTTCATCTTTTCCTATTATATCAGAGACTTCCACTGTAGGAGCTTCCCATGGTTCTCACTCCCCAATAACAACCTTGCCTTCACGAATCATTCCTTCAGATAATCAGGAAATTTCATTTCAACAACCTCTTGTGAACCAAGACATTGCAACTCACCAAACTCATCGCGCTTCAACACATCCCGCTATTCATGACTCCATGCCTCAAGGTACGTAAAAATTTAAACATTTGCAAGCTGTGGATGAGGTGGATAAATATAGGAATAAAGGATTAAAGGGTAAAGATATTATGCGAGAGGACCATGCAAAATCAAAGGATAAGAAAAAGGATGGTAATGTCCTCCCAAAATCGTATGCTCTTCCTCTATCTAGTATTGATAAAAAAATAATATGTTGGAATGTTCGTGGACTTAATAAGACTGAGAAATGTCGGGAGCTTAATAGAATAATTCGATCTGCTGCATGTGATATTGTGATTCTTGTGGAAACTCATCGTGTTCGAGTTCAGAAGAATTTAATATGGCCTGAGGCAAAACTTTTTACTAATGATTCTCAGGATGCTTATGGTCGAGTTTGGGTCTTAGGGCATCCTAACCTTTTCTG
Source organism: Ensete ventricosum (assembly GCA_029747655.1). Lineage (NCBI taxonomy): Eukaryota > Viridiplantae > Streptophyta > Magnoliopsida > Zingiberales > Musaceae > Ensete > Ensete ventricosum. The sequence goes on from JAQQAF010000003.1 coordinate 42,993,638, forward strand.
CTGCTAATCAATTCATTCATCTTAAGGCAGAGGATAAACAGACCGGATGTCAATTCAATATAATGTAGGGGGTGTAGCAATCAATGTTGCATACTTCGAAAACTGATTAACTACCATGAGTCTCAATCCAAGTCCCCCTACTGCGGGCAAGTTTGATATGAAGTCTAAGGAAATGATCTCCCATGGCCTCTCTGGTACGGGCAGCGGCTCCAAAAGTCCCATTGGCTTCTGCTGCTCTAGCTTGTCCTACTAACAAGTAAGGCAAGTTCAAACATATTCCTCCACATTTGTCCCCATTTTCGACTAATAGAATGCCCTCTCCACGAGAGCCATTGTTCGGTGGATACCTGGATGTCCAGCCCAAAGGGAATCGTGACACTCTTTCAGGAGTTCACGCCTCAGGTTATCCGCTCGTGGAACATAAACTCTATTCCCCTTGGTATAAATGAGTCCCTCCTGGACCCAAAATCATCGTGCCTTGCCCTCTTTGATGAGTTGCATCAGAGTTACTATCTGAGGATCTCGGTACAGTCTATCCCTAATCCTGGAAAGGAAGTTGGAGTGCAATTGACTTGCTTGGCCTCCGCCCTCTAACTGTATAGCATCTATTAGCTCCACTTTCTGACTCAATGCATTAGCCACAATGTTTGCTTTTCCGGGTTTATACTTTATTACCATGTCGAACTCAGCCAAGAAGTCCTGCCATCGTGCTTGCTTTGGAGAGAGTTTCTTTTGAGTTTGGAAGTAACTCAATACAACATTGTATGTACTTAGCACGAAATGTGCTCCTAAAATATAGTGTCGCCACACTAGTAGACAATGGATCACCGCTGTCATCTCCTTCTCATGCACAGGATATCGCTGCTCGGTCTCGTTGAGCTTGCGACTCTCGTAGGCCACTGGATGACCCTCTTGCATAAGAACTCCCCCAATAGCAAAGTCAGAAGCATCTGTATGGACTTAAAAAGACTTCTCATAGTATGATAATCTGAGTACAGGTTCCTCCAACACAACAGTCTTTAGGTTTTAAAATGTCGCCTCACATTTATCCGACCATCTCCAGGACTGCTCCTTTAGTAACTCCATCAACAGAGCTGCGTGCTTCGAATATCCAGCTATAAAGCACCGATAATAGTTGACGAACCCAAGGAAGGATCTCAACTCTCGCACCTTCTTTAGCGTTTGCCAGTCCGCCACAGCTTGCATCTTAGACTTGTCCATTCGAATGAAACCATTACCGATTCGATGCCTCAAGAATAAAATCTCTATTTGGGCGAATGAGCACTTTTCCCTCTTTACGAACAAGGTGTTCTCCCTGAGAACTTTGAAAATTATTCGGAGGTGTCTAACATGCTCCTCAAGTGTTTGGCTATAGACGATGATATCGTCTAAGTAGACGACCACAAACTTGTCCAGATACTCCTTGAATAGTTGGTTCATGAGAGTGCAGAATATGACCAAAGCATTGGTTAAGCCGAAAGGCATCATCAAGAACTTGAATGCTCCATACCTGATCACACAAGTAGTCTTTGCCTCATCACCTTCTGCAATGCGCACCTACCAATACCCTGAACGAAGGTCGAGTTTGGAGAAGTACTTTGCCTTGCCCAATTGATCGAACAAGTCCGTGATGAGCGGGATAGGGTACTTGTTCTTCACTGTCATCTTGTTGAGGGCTTGATAATCAATGCATAATCAAAGACTCCCATCTTGTTTCTTCTAGAAGAGGACTGGAGCTCTAAAAGGTGCTTTTGAACTACGGATGAGACCACCGCTTAGTAGTTCATCCAGCTACTTCCTCAGTTCTGCCAACTCTGGGGGGGCCATGCAGTATGGTGGTCTCGCTGGAGGCTTAACTCCCAGCTCTAGCTCAATCCGATGATCCACACCTCTGCGTAGTGGTAGAGTTCTCGGTAACTCTATTGGCATCACATCTGAGAACTCCTTCAGGATGTTCGCCACAGCAGCAGGTTCCTGAATGGCCTCCCCTCTAGCTTCATAGCAGCTACAGAGGTTGATTCATGTTTTTGTACCCCTTTCTTCAATTGTAAAGCCGATATTTGTTGTAGGTCCTTGGTTCCTCCTCGAGAAACTGGAACCACGTAGGGATCGTCGCCTCCCATTAGACATAGGAAGTTCAGGAATGGCATTGGCACCAAATTCGTCGCGTGCATGAACTCCATTCCGAGAATCACTTGGAAGTCGTCCAGTGGCACCGCCATCAAGTTTGTGCTCCCGCTCCATGTTCCGATCTTGATGGGAATCCCCTTTGCTCATCCGGAGATCCACTTGGCCTCCGAGTTCACCGCCTTCATACGACTTGGGCTCTTATCTAAGATTAATCTCAGTCTCTTAGCTTCACGATCGGCAACAAAATTATAGGTAGCGCCCGTGTCCACCATTGCACGGGTTATTCAGCCATTATTAAGCTTGATGTCCACATACATCAACTCGCTGCTTCCTGCTTTCAGTGGCTTTGTCTTTGTGTTCTCCCCCACTTGACCCCGCAACGCATTCAACAAATGCATTGCTACCATCCTGGGTCCTTACAACGCCTCACTATCGTTACTGGATTCAAAACTGCTCGAACTAAGGGTGATAGTTGTACCCTTGTCTGCCTTACATGGCTGTATCGATGCAGTTAAAGCATTGAGTGCCTATTTTTGTGGGCACTCCCTTATCATGTGTGGTCCTCCACACAAGAAGCATTCACTAGACTTTGGAACTTTACCTTTTGAACTCAGTCCTTTATGGGAATTCTTCTTCTTTTGTTTGCCCCCAGACTCATTCGTTCGAAAGTATTTAGTTGGGTGATTTCCTGAAGATTGTTTCTTCTTTCTCGAATCCTCTGAAGAAACAAAGTCAGTTAGCCTTTCCATGGTCGCAATTGCCCCGACTACATCGGTGACATTCCTCCAATGTAGTTCTTGTTGTGCCCATGGCTTCAAGCCATCGAGGAAACTAAATAGCTTGTCTTTCTTAGACATATCATATATATCCAGCATCAGTGCTGAAAATTGTTTCACATAGTCTCGGATTGTTGTACTTTGGTGGAGTTGTCTTAGTTTCCTTCTTGCGACAAACTCTGTGTTCTCGATCAAAAACTGAGTTCTCAACTCTCGCTTCAAGTCTCCCCATGTATCCACTCGACATCGACCTTGCTGGATCTATTCCCAACGGGTTCACCACTAATGTTTTGCATCCCCACTCAGGTACATTGTTGCTTAGCAACTTTGGTCTCTTCAGAATCGAGCCTTGTAGCACGAAAATATTGTTCCATGTTGAACAAGAAAATTTCAAGCTCTTTGGCATCTCTAGCACCTCCATAGCATTGTGGCTCCGGTCGGTGCCCTGATGTTTTGTGGTGGCGCAGCACGGGTGATATTCCCTCCTGCATCAAGAGTCCTTGTTAACACCATCACCTTAGTTATGAATTCCGCCACAACTTCGTGTAGATGTCGTACGGAATCTTTGGTGTCCTCTGTCAGTTGATCAATCAGGGATTCAACTTTCTCGATCTGAGATTCAGCTTCTTCTAGCGATACTCCAAGTAGCCTTTGCTGCCTTGGTAGAGTTCCTCCACGCTCGCTTCAAGAACATCAAAGCAGGTCTCCGTCATTATAAGTCTCTATTTGTGGCTCTTTTTCCCAGTTTGTGCTCCAGATGATGCCTCCTCCAAATTCACGCTCGTCTTGTTCACTGTCACGCTCCTTATAAGTGGCTCCAATAGTTTACGAGCGAGTTTACACTAGCAGCCCACCTGCGGTTGCTTGGAGCAAGGGTCCGGCTTGCCCCATCTTGCTCGATTCACCATAATATTTCACCATGGTGAGATTGCAAATCATCTTCATTGTTCATATGAATTGCTTGCCTTCTCTTATACTACACTGTCACGGACTTAACTGAATTTGCCTAAGTCATGCGGCACCCTCGCGGCACTCTCGAAGACTTAGTTGAAATTACCTAAGTCGTAAGCCAACTTGCCCACTATTCCGGACTTAGCTGGGATTGCCTAAGTCATGAAACACCCAAAGTATTATCTGTCCATAAAGAGTCAACCCTCTTACAACCTCTTAAGGTCCCGTAGGACCTGCAACGAAGAAGTTGATTAGTTTAGAAATGAGCGACGGACAAGTCCCGATGTCTCGCAAAGCGGAAAGCTATACAAGCAATTTGTCGAACACCTTGAGGGCACAAAGAAAAGAGAGAAAGAGAGTGAAATAAGACTTTAGAGGGTTGTAAGAATGGTCACAAGTCTACAAACGATGGTTCCCAAGGTATCAGATGCAAGACAAGTTCAATTGCTGATGAACGCCTATGCCCGACATATACCCAGAACCCCATCCAACCCGGTGCCACCCGGGGGTTCCAAGGTGCTGAAATGGTTGACATTTCACACCACTCAGAAAGGGTATCGTGGCACACGAAAAAAACCTAAAAACAGGGTTGTTTTGGCTCCGCGCAGCAAGCGATCGTTCTGTAGCCTTCAACACTACTTTTGCTCACATTTCTTAGGTAAAAACACATAAACTCAAGTCAAAACAAGCTGCCAAACATATGTACAAATAAGAACAAGTGACGAACGGTTCATCGAGCGAAGATGTTGCGGTTGAGCGACGACCGTTCGTGACATTGCGGCCTGGCCACGGGCGGCAGCCCCTTGCGGGCTAGCCGCAGCCGGTCATGCCCGTGGGCGGCTGCTGCCCCTGCGGGTGGCTACCCTTTGCTGAGGGCTTGGCCGCAGCCGGCTGCCCCTTTGCAGTGGGGCCTTGGCTGCATCGAACAGTGCCCGCGGGCGGCCGCCCTTGGAGGGGGCCTAGCTGCAGTCGGTCACCCCTTTACAGGGGGGGCCTTGGCTGCAGCCGGCCGCCCCCTTGCAGATGGTTGGGCCATGCCGTGCTGTCCCTCCTCCTCGTTGCCTTCATTGTAAAAACGCAGCAAGAATGCGTAGAACGATTCTACGCGATTCAATCTCATCACACGTAGTTTATAACCAATCTTTCGTATGAAAACCTTGGCTCTGATACCACTATTGGGAAACCTTAGAGGGTGCATCACATGTGCAGCAGAAATCAAAATAAAAATCGATTTCCCACACAGATTAAATCATCGTGCAAAAGATTAGGGTCGTGAGAAAAACATAAAAATCGATAAAACCGCGATGTGAGGGAGATTGATTTTACCTAGGGAGATTGTATATCCCTGAATTCCAGATCCAGATGGAGAAGATGAAGGAAGTCAAACATCCTCCTCTCTAGCGGTATCCACACGATGGATCTCTGCAGTGAAACTCCTCCAATCTGATCTCGCAACTCTTGCTCAGAGGGAGGGAGGAGAATAGGAGGTGGTGGCTAAAGCTGTAGCCTATCAACCATGAGTCTCCCATCCTATTTATAGAGAGCCACCAAAAACCCTCGGACTTCTAAATTAGTGGGTATTGGATCTCCATCCAATAACCCACTAACCTTGCATTATTGGATCTCTATCCAATAATCTCCTTAGGCCTATAATTGGGCCTTAGTCAAGGAGTCCATCAACATAGGGTCTCATCTAATGAGAATAGGGGCTAATGGATCTCCATCCAATCCTCTATTCACTGAAGCATCCACCATATGTGTGTGACCCTCTAGGCCTGATATCGAGCTAGCCGTGAGTCACTCCCATCAGAACTCCTTCTGATATAGTGAATTATTATCCCTATAATAATTCACTCGACTCATCGACTATGGACGTACTAGGCCACTATGCCATAGTCCCCAAACGGTACAGGGGGGATCAAATCCATCGGACTTGTCTGTCCATAGTTACCATGTATCTATAATCCCTCATCCAAATAATATCCCAGAGACCGTATATTGGATATGGTACTATCAGGTCACATACGGAATCAGTTTGTCTTGCTGTATTAGGATTCTACTGGAGAACTCCTCTCTCAATCCGAATGACCCTGACTAGGGATTTATCTGAGCAAGCACATATGGGATATTCCTCTCGTGATACTGAGAGTGGATGATCCTCTATTAACACGCAATTGCCTTCGTAAGGTTGGGTATCGATCCCGATAACCAGCTGTACTAGATTTGGAACTTTCCAAACCTGTAAGTCTGGCGTCAAGGAAAGGAGTACTCATAAAAGATATCCTTGGTGTCTAAAGTCTAAGGACCAGATACACAACTGGGAATATGAAATCGCTATTTGACATTAGGTATCATTAACCATATAGCATTCCATAAGCGGATCAATCAGTGAACTCATTCTCCAATGAGCACCTATACTATATCCTTAGTGTCTCTACATAAGTGGCTATGAGACCAACCGCCTCCATCATATGGACAGGTATATAGTACATCAATCTGTCCGGTTATCTCAATGTCCCTCTTGAGTAACCTATGACCGGGATTATTTAGGATCTGTGTTTAAAGGTAAATCGATCTCATTATCGTGATCTCATCACGATCGGATTCCCATTGCACAGAACCAAGGACATCATAATATATATGCAACAAATAATATAATGTGAGAATATACCAATATTAATCATAAGCAAAAAGATTACACAGTGTGTCACACGTGCCATCACTCACGTGATTGACTTGCAGGGCACCTATAACTAGCATATATTGGACATGGTACCATCACTCACGTGATCTCATCACGATCTGACTCTCATTGCACAGAACTAAGGACATCATAATATATATGTAACACATAATATGAGAATATGCTAATATTAATCGTAAGCAAAAAAATCATACAGCGTGTGATTTGCTTGCAGGGCACCTGTAACCAGCACTAGGTACCTGAACAGACTCAAACTTTGGAATGGTACTTGAGATAGGTTCTCCAACCTTAACTCTTTGTCACTCCCACTATTTCCATCAAGAATGTATTCCTTCTCAAGAAACACAATTCTCTTAGCAAGAAAGACCTTTTGGTCCTCGGGATACCCATAAGTTTCCTTGAGGTATCCCACGAACATACATCGTTCCATCCTTGGTTCTAACTTATCGGGGTTATATCTTCTAACGTGGGTAGGACAACCCCAAATCTTAACCACCTTAAGATCTGGCTTCCTTCCTTTCAATATCTCATATGGAGTAGACACTACAGACTTCGATGGAAATCATCAACTCTGCAAGCATACACCCTAATAGCAAAGAGCTACGATACATATGGAATGGAAATTGATACCCTCCAACGAATTGAAACAAGATGGATCGTTCAATATTGAAGTAAGAGGAACTATTCTAATCACTTTATGAAAGAGAAAAATAATAAAAGATTAGAACAACACTTTAATTCCCATAAACGTCACAAACTAAAAAAGTTTGATAAGTTAAAAAGGAAACTAAAGATTTAGGGTTTTTTAACACCACAAGTAGAAAATCTTAATAAGTTCCAAAGTTCATGCAAGAACTTAAAAATAAATACTCACCGGTGTTGGAAGATGATTATATTTCTCTAAGCTATTTTTTACAAAGAGGGTCAGTCTTGTTTATATAGAGCAAGGCAAAGTACAAAGAGAATGAATCAATTAAATATATAAATAATATTCATATTCCCAATTCATGAATGCAGATCATTCAAGAATTCTATCTTGAAAAATCTAAAATAAAATTATCTACAATTCCAAATTTGGTCCACCATGACTGAATCATGGATTAAATTTTGTATCAAAGGCTTGACTTTCTCTTCATGGTATGGACTTATCTAAATTACGTTGACCTTTTTTGCCCTTCTTGCATCCATAGAACTTTGACCAAATCTTGACCAGCTTGTTCCTTTCAAATGTCTTCCAATGAATAAGTTATGGCTTCTTTCATCCTTTTAGCTTTCGCTCTTATTATCGGTCCTTCAGAAATAACAAAAGGGTCCTTGGCAGATTTGTTAAGTCCTTGGCAGACTTAACAAAAGGCTCTTGTTAAGGTAAGTTACGGTCTCTATGGCGTATCCCTAGAATGAGATGAGTAGGTCAGTGAAACTCATCATGGACCACACCATGTTTAACAGCGTGTGATTCCTCCTTTTTGATACACCATTGAGCTGAGGTGTATAAGGAGGTGTCCACTGGGACAGAATCCCATTGTCCTTGAGGAAATGGGTGAACTCTGTACTCAAGTACTCTCCTACTCGATCTGATCAAATAGTCTTAATACTCTTTTCAATCTGGTTCTCTACTTCATTCTTCTATTCCCTGCATTTCTCAAAGGTCTCGAACTTGTACTTCATTAAGTACACGTGTCCATACCTAGAGAAATCATCAGTGAATGTAATGAAGTATGAGTAACCACCTATAGTCTGAGTCGACATGGGACCACATACATCACTATGTACGAGTTCCAATAACTCAATGGCTCTCTCTCCAGTTCCACTAAAAGGAGAGTTGGTCATCTTCCCATGAAGGCATGGTTCGCAAGTTGCATATAACTCATAGTCAAGTGGATCTAAGTATCTATCTTTCAACAACTTTTAAATCATTCCCTCATGTATCTGACCTAGCCTACAATGCCATAGGTGTATGCATTGTTCACCGTCCGAGAGGTCCACTCAGTCGGGAAGCTCCAACCCTGGCGGCAGGAAATAAAGAAGAAACATGATTTCCAGCCTTTGTTGCTGGAAGGCACACCGCTCACACGGAATCCACTGCGAGCAGCTAAGTAATACCCAGCTTGCCCTCGACTTAGCCAGAAGCAAGCCATAAACAACTCTTAGGTAGCCCTTATACCCGACATATAACACTCCCACAAGAAAGCTACCAGATACTGCCATGAGTTGGGTGCCATCTGGAAGGGAGAAATCCTCCACTATTTGAGGCACACCTCGACCGCAGGATACAGCGGGAATCTCAATCCCGCCTCAAGGGCGTCGGTCGATAGACCGAAGCCACATGTAAAAGCATCATAAGGATGCTCCCCCAACAGAGGGACATGGAGTTCATACTCCGGAGGAATGACATAGTTCTTCCTCACCCCGACCAACCGACAAGTTGTCACGGTCGAGTCTACATTAAAAAAAGATCGCATCGCCGCCAAGGTGTCAGCGGTCCTAGAGTTGCCTAGAGCACTAGATGACGGGATGACAACCACTGACACAGAATCCTCGGAGGGACGACTGAAAATCCTAGACCTATGGACTCGGAGTGGGAGGAGGCAGAAGACATCCGACCTACTCGAGAAATCATTGGGGGAACAAGGGAGGGGATGAAGGTCGATGACGTTTGTGTAGTTGGCACCAGAGATGATGAAGAAAGAAGATGTGCATAGAGTAAGAGAAGGCTGCGGAATAATAAGGGAAGGGGAACTAATACCTAGCCCCAACGCCCATTGGTGCTTCGCCTTCCCCAAAAAAAGGTGGGATGGCTCATCATGACACCTTGTATTCCACGCCTGATGAGTTACCATGCGGGACATGCGGCACCCCGCGAGTGATTCTGATTGACAAACAAATATTTCTCAATCCAAGGAGAATATCCATAACTATCTACAAGCGAGCTCATAGCCTTGCCCAAGGGCTTTCAGTCTCGACCATCTACAAGCGAGCTCTCAGCCTCGCCCAAGGGCTTTCAGTCTCGACTATCTACAAGCGAGTCCTCAGCCTCACCTAAGGGCTTTCAGTCCTGACCATCTACAAGCGAGCTCTCAGCCTCCCCCAAGGGCTTTCAGTCCCGACCATCTACAGGCGAGCTCTCAGCCTCACCCAAGGGCTTTCAGCCCCGATGATCTACAAGCGAGTCCTCAACCTCGCCCAAGGGCTTTCAATCCCAACCATCTATAAGCGAGCTCTCAGCTTCGCCAAGGGTTTTCAGTCTCGACCATCTACAAGCAAGCTCTTTGCTTCACCCAAGGGCTTTTAGTCCCGACCATCTACAAGCGAGCTCTCAGTCTTGCCCAAGGGCTTTCAGTACCGACCATCTACAAGCAAGTCCTCAGCCTCACCTAAGGGCTTTCAGTCTCGACCATCTACAAGCGAGCTCTCAGCCTCGCCCAAGGGCTTTCAGTTCCGACCATCTACAAGCAAGCTCTCAGCCTCACCCAAGCAAGGGCTTTCAGTACCGACCATCTACAAGTGAGCTCTCAGTCTCGCCCAAGGGCTTTTAGTCCGGACCATTTACAAGCGAGCTCTCAACCTCGTCCATGGGCTTTTAGTCCCAACCATCTACAAGCGAGCTCTCAATCTCACCCAAGGGCTTTCAATCCCGACCATCTACAAGCTAATTCTCAGCCTCGCCTAAGGGCTTTCAGTCTTGACCATCTACAAGTGAGTCCTCAGCCTCGCCCAAGGGCTTTCAGTCCCTACCATTTACAAGCGAGTCCTCAGCCTTGCCTAAGGGCTTAAATTTTTGACCATCTACAAGCGAGCTCTCGACCTCACCCAAGAGCTTCTAGTCCTGACACTTGACAAACGAGACATCGAGCTCGTCTGAAGGCTCTCAGACCCGACTACTCATAACATGGCACTCGCCCTCACCCGACTAGTCATAATACGGGCCAACCGAGGTGACACAACCTCAGATGCATATAAATCCCTCCATCATATGAATCCCGTGCCTGAAGGATCCTCCCCTTCACCTTATAGAAGACCTTAACGGAGCCTCCTTCTCGAGGGGGGGGGGGGGGGGGGGGGGGTGGGGAGGAGGGAGAGAATGATATGGATGATAGTGGTCCCCCTTCCGAACTGGATGATGTGGCCCAAGGCCAACCAACATGGAAGGATAGAGCCGGATGACCAATTCTTCAGACCCCGTCCTCTGGCACACACGAGCAACGTGTCACAAATGAGCAGACAAACCTGAGTGAGGTCTAGCAGCATCAGATACCGTGCAGTCACCATCAGGTCTGATAAGAACCAGAGGGAACCACATAATAGAGTAGAAGCAACATGCAGCTGGCAGCACGAGTAGCCGCCAGCACTGCCGGCGACATTAAATGGGTTGGCAAAAAATGCCAGAGGAATGATGGGGCCAAGACTTGACTGGACGACGATATACAGGTATAAAAGTGGCACCCCAAGGGCCCCTCAGAAAAAAGAGAGAAAGGTACTCTAACTCTCCCTCTCTACTTCAATCAGAAAAAAGGAGAAGAAGCTCTGGCGCCCAAGTTGAGGATGCTGAACCTCACTCTTTGGATCAACCCTAACTTGATCGTCGAAGGGACATCCCCAGGAACCCACCACTTGAGAGGTCTTATCTTGTAGGAACAACCCAGTGAGGTTAGAAAGACCCGTATCAAAGTCACAACTGGGGCATCCACATATGCTAACCTCGGATTGCCAGCGTGGAGCACCACTTGTGCTCGCAACTCGAACCCCGTTGTGCAGATCCACTGGACGCGGTGAAGGACTCACAACAGAAGGAGAAGAGAGGAAGGAAGGTGTGGCATGTGTTGCTGCACCTCTATTTCCTGCACGAGGAAACAAAGGAAGTGCAGTGCGCCGGGGAAGAGAAGGGAAGAAGAGGAGGAGAAGAGAAGAAGAAGAAGAGAAAGAGGAGAAAAAGGGAAACGAATAGTAGCTACGGCAAGGAAAGAAGAAGAGGAAAAGAAGAAGGGGAAAGAAGAAGAGGAAGGAAGAAAGAAGAGAAAGGGAAGAAGGGGTTACGGTTGTGGCCGCTACGGCTGAAAGAGAAGGGAAGGAGAGGAAGGAGAAGAGGGAGAAGAGAGGAAAGGAGGTGGAAAAAGAAGGAGAAGGCTACAGCTGGGAGAAAAGAAAGAAAAGAAGAATAGAAGGGAAAAGTAGAAGGGGAAAAGAAGAGGAGGTTGTTGCTAGGGGAAAGAAGAAGAAGAAGAAGAAGAAAAGAAGGAAGGAAGGAAGAAGAGGAAGATGGCTGCGATTGCAGCAGTGGGAGAAAGAAGGAGAGAAGGAAGAGGGGTTGAGCAGGTGATTGTGCCCCTCATAGTTCTACACGAGTTATAATTATGAAGGAAGAAAGAAGATAAGTAAACAGGGAAAAGAGAATGAAAGGAAGCAAAGAAAGAAAAGAAAGAGAAGAATTTGGGCTTAATGATTTCATATCAAAATTATTGGAAGGCAAGTTTCCAACCCTTTCGTATTACCATCCTACTTTTATCTTGATATGATCGATTGAATTGTTATAACCTAACAAGTTTCTTATCTTTTTTATTGTCATCTCAATCTTTGCTTTCATCTTGTTATGATAAATTGTGTTATTATAATTTTGCAAGTGTCTCAATCCTTTCATATTGGCATTTCAATCTTTGTATTCATCTTGATATGATTCAATTAAATTGTTACAACCTTTCAATTGGTATCTTTCCTTCTTGGGTGTCAAGAATTGAGTCTAGTTTCGAGATTTTAACTTTTGTTCACTGAATTGCTTATAACTTCATGTTGGAAACTCCGATTTATGCAAAATATATTTTATGAGAAACTAGACTTGCATATCTTTCTATTACCCATCCTGAGTAATTTGGAGTATAATTGATTATCTAAATATTTCATGCTATATGCCTCTTAAATTATGTTGGAATCATGTGTTTGTTGATCTTTGTCTATTCTTGTTTATCTTTTAGAAATGGATTCTTCTTCAATTGAGCTTTGAACTCTTAACTTTTATTTCTTGCCTATTTGAATGCTCTATGTGAAAATTTATATTTACATCTTATTATTTCATATTGGCACATATATTTTTCATTGTTCCGTATGTACTTCCGATATATGTCCATTTTATTGCACCTGTCCCTTTATACTCTGGTGTTTGTGGGATATTATGGACCTTTGCCAGAAATGGTAAAGGGTATGTTATGCTAGTAGCCCGTGATGCTATACCATGTTATGCTTGGAGCCTGTGATGCTCTTTTATGTTTGGTGGTCAGATGGACCATATTATGTTTGTGATCCCACTTCACCATCTATATTTTTGATATGTTATCAGATCATATTATGTCTATGATCCAATTAAAACCCTTTCCTCAATCGAGCCTTACATTATTGCTTTGAATTCTTGTGCACTCCTGTTATTTATTTTTTACCTATCCGAATGCAAATTATTAATGTTTATGTTGACATCGTATTGCTTCATATTGGCGCATGTATATTTTATTGTTCCGCATGTGCTTTCAACATATGTCACTTTTATTGCTCATGTCCTTTTGTACTCCGGTGTTTGTGGGATATTATGGACCTTTACTAGAAATAGTAAAGGGTATTGTGTTCAGAGCCAGCTTTGCTCTTGTCGGCCACTATGACTTCACTCAGACGTGGGTGGATGGAGCTCCCAGAAGTGGGAGACTTATGTTTGGTGATTATTTAGCGATGGATGATCCACATTATACTTATGGTCCCACTTCACCCTCTATATTTTTGATATGATATCCAAAGCATTGCTTTTGAGTTATTTGTGCGCTTTGGATAAGAATGAAATGAATGTTATGTCTAATATGATATTGAGTTTCTGTTCCTCATTTGTTCACTTGATAAGCTTTGAGATTATCTATTCATCATTGATATGCTTCGCAATATGTTTACGTCTTTGATATGCTCCGAAATGTTCCTTTTGCCATTGTTATATTCCGACACGTTTCAATTGCTATTGATATGTTCCAAAACATTTCACATTTCATTAATATGTTCCAAAATGTTCCATTGGCTATTGATATATTCTAAAAGGTCTTATGTGCCTTGATATGCTCCGAAATACCTCTTAAGTCATTGATATGCATCAATTACTCTATATTCCATTTGTTATGAACTAAATATGTTTTGAATAAAATGACATTTGAACTTCTGTATCTAATGAGTTAATATCCATGAATTCGTGTATCTCTGCTTTGTATCTTGATACTAGCTTATTTGAATGCAATTTGCTCTTGTCTTGGATTTATTAAATGCTTGTTGAGCTTTCTAGCTCACTCTTTTGTTATCAAATCTTTCAGGTCAGCTTGACACTCATTGAATGTTAAGATTGTGTTAAGGTAGTTACGAGCTATACAAAGTATGGATAAGTATTATCGGATGATATATCATAGTTTTTGTATAAGTATATTTTGTATGTAATGAAATATTATCGATGAATTTAATTGATGTATCATGTAAAAGTTTTAAATGACCTTTTCCATTTGGAGTTATTTTTGAATATTGAGTTTTGTCTACGATAAAGTGAATTTATGATAAACGGTTGTTTTGGTGATTGTATAGGTTCCTTCGCTGATGAATTATAAGTGTGGTTAATATCTGTTAAGTTGGCTTTGGGTTTCATAAATGTTTGAGTTATGCGATGTATGATTATAAATTGCATATGTTTTATAATGTGAATTTTGAAAGTTTGAATGTTTCTCGATGTCCTCAGATGTTTGATTGGATCCTGGATTGGAATTGATGATTATAATATTATAGATTTTATGATAGGGTCACACCTCCTAAATACGAATATTTGGGGGGCGTGACAATGCATAGGGAATTATGACATTAAGTACTTTACATCTACTAATTAACCCCTTTAGTGTATTCCTTGGTCATGAAGAAAAGTATCTTGAAATAACTTTAACTTTGTCCAAGGAAAATACTTATAAGCTATCATATTTGAGTGGGCTGGCTTAAAGACTCTAAAATATTATAGTGGATTGTCGAGAATACCATAGGATCAGTAAGATCCATAAGTGTTGATTGTTGCTAATTAGACACTCCCATGTCATTGACAATAGACTTTATTGATTCCAATGGATATGAGTGGGAGACCCAGGTAAGGAACTAGTAAACTTCCCTTAGTAACCCCAAAAGTTTGATCAATATGGTTCTTATTTTCAATGCAAGCACCTACATAGACTTTGCTCTTTGCATGGTTTAGCGTAAGACCATAAACTATACTAAATTCATCAAGGACAACTGCTAGATTTCTTATAAAAATTAAATCATCCCAAAGGAAGATAATAAGGTCATCATCAAATGTTATGTGGGATATATGAACGGAACTAGAATGGGATACCTTAATTTTACCATTAGAAACTGTCTCTTTCAACACACAACTGAGCCCTTCCATTGCAATTGTAAAGAGATAAGGAGATAGTGGATCTCCTTGCTGGATATCATTTTTACTCCCAAAGAAACCAATATGTAAACCACTAAAGAGAACCAAAAATTTTGGAGTTTCCAAGCAACATTGAATCCAATTAACCCAGTGATGAGAGAAGTCCATTGGAGCATCTTGTAAATAAAATATCTATTAAGTGAATCAAAGGCTTTTCATTAGTTTTAAAATAAATTTTCTTTCCTCTCATTTTAGAGTGTAGATCCTTAACCAAATCATTAGCAAGAAGGACGACATTATGGTGAATACTCATCCCTTTAAGAAAAGTAGGTTGATTAGGACTAATGACCTTGTTCATAACCTTTTGCATTCTATCTGCCAACACCTTGGAGATGACCTTGTGAATAAAGTTGCACAGTGAAATGGGTTGATAGTTTTATAATGAATTAGCTCTAGCATTCTTCAGAACTAAAGAAATCAAAATGCAATTCATTTCTTTAAGGATACAACCTGAAGAGACACTAATGATATAGTACTGTTGCTTATTGGAGAATGAGTTCACTAATTGATTTGCTTATGGAATGATGTATGATTAATGATACTAAATATCAGACAGTGATTCCATAGTCTAAGTTGTGTGTTTCGTACTTAAACTTGATATACTAAGGATGTCTTGTATGAGTACTCCTTTCTTTGACGCCGGACTTATAGGTTTAGAAAGTTCCAGATCTGGTTCAACCGGTTATCGGGATTGGTAGCCAACCTTACGAAGGCAATTGAGTATCAATTGTTGGTTACAAGTGACCTAATAACCAACCACGTGAGTGATGACAAGTGTGACATGCTACGTGATCTTTTTGCTTATCATTATTATTGACATATTCTCACATTATATTATTTATTATATATATATATATATATATATATATATATATATATATATATATATATTATCCTTGGTTCTGTGTAATGGGAATTAGATCGTGATAAGATCACGATAATGAGATCAATTCACCTTTAAACACATATCCTAAATAATTTTGGTTATAGGTTATTCAAGAGGGACATCGAGATAACCGGACATATCGGTGCAGTATACACTCATCCATATGATGGAGGCAACTGGTCTCATAGCCACTTGTGTAGAGATACTAAGGATATAGTACAGGTGCTCATTGGCGAATGAGTTTAGTAATTGATTCGATTATGGAATGTCATATGATTAATGATACCTAATATCAGACAGTGATTCTAAAGTCCTAGTTATGTGTCTAGTCCTTAGACTTAAGACACTAAGGATGCCTTGTTTGAGTACTCCTTTTTTTGACACCAGACTTATAGGTTTGGAAAGTTTCAAATCTAGTACAGCTGGTTATTAGGATTGGTAGCCAACCTTACGAAGGCATTAAGTGTCAATAAAGGATCACTCACTCTCGGTATCGCGATAGAAATATCTAATATGTGTTTGTTCAGACAAATCCCTAGCCAGGGTCATTCAGATTGAGAGAGGTGTTCTCCAAGAGAATCTGATTAGAGCAAGGCTTAGACGGATTTTATATGTGACCTGACAGTACTATGTCTAATATACAGTCTCTGAGATATTAGTTGAATGAGGGATTGTAGATACACGGTAACTGTAGACAGATAGGTCTGATGGATTTGATCCCCTTGTGCCGTTTGGGGACTATGGCGTAGTGGCCTAGTACGTCCATAGTCGATGAGTCAAGTGAATTATTATAGAGATAATAATTTACTATATCAGAAGGAGTTCTGATAAGAGCGACTCATGGCTAGCTCAGTATCGGGCCGAGAGGGTCACACACATATGGTGGATGCTTTAGCGAATAGAGGATTGGATGGAGATCCAATTAGCCCCTATTCTCATTAGATGGGACTCTACATTGATGAGCTTCTTGCATGAGGCCCAATTAGAGGCTAAAGGGGATTATTGGATAGAGATCCAGTAATGCAAGGTTAGTGTGTAATTGGATAGAGATCCAATACCCACTAAGGTAGGACCCCTAGGATTTTTGGTTACTCTCTGTAAATAGGAGGGGAAACACATAGTTGATAGGTTGCATCTTTGGCCACTCCCTCCTATTCTCATCCCTACCTCTGCGTAAGAGTTACGAGACCTGAGATTGCGATTAGAGGACTCTTGACCTCCTTCATATTCTCTATCCAGATTTAGAAAATAGGGATCTCCCTAGGTTAAACAATCTCTCTCACGTTGTAGTTTTTTGGTTTGCGGCTTTCTCGCGACTCAATCTTTTGCACGACGATTTGATCTACGTAGGAAATATGTTTTGTTTTGATCTTCCGCTGCGTATGTAATGCTCCCGCTGAGGTTTCCTAACAGTATCAATAAAGGATCGTCCACTCTTAGTTTCGTGAGAGGAATATCCCATATGTGCTTGCTCAGACAAATCTCTAGCTAGGGTCATTAAGATTGGGAAAGGAGTTCTCTTAGATAATCCTATTAGAGTGAGTCTAGATGCATTCTGTATATGATCTGATAGTACCATGTCCAATATACGGTCTCTGGAATATTAATTAGATGATGAACTATAGATAAATGGTAACTATGGACAGACAGGTCCAATGGATTTGATCCCCTCGTACCGTTTGGAGACTATAGCGTAGCGACCTAGTATGTCCATAGTCGATGAGATGAATGAATTATTATAGTGATAATAATTCATATATCAGAAGGAGTTCTGTTGCGAGTGACTCACAGCCAGCTCGATATCGGGCTTTGAGGGTCACACACATATGGTGGATGCTTCAGTGAATAGAGGATTGGATAGAGATCAAATTCATCCCTATTCTCATTAGATGAGACCCTGCACTAATGAGCTCCTTGCATGAGGCCCAATTATTGGCCAAAGTGGATTATTGGATAAAGATCCAATAATGCAAGGTTAGTGGGTAATTTGATGGAGATCAATACCCAGTAAGGCATGACCTTTAAGATTTTTGGTGGCTCTCTATAAATAGGAGGGGAGGCACATAGATGATAGGTTGCAGCTTTAGCCACCCCCTGCTATTCTCCTTGTTAGGATTAATTGGCACTAAGGGGGGGTGGGGGGGGGGGGGGGGGGGTTTGAATTATTGCAATCTAAGATTTTTCTTTCTTAAAGCAAAAGATTTTTTAATAAGATAGAATAGGAAATCCAAAGCTTTTCATTTTTAATAAAACAAGTGAGTGATCAAAAGTAAGAAGCCGAAAAGATAATCACGTTTGAGGAAAAGAACTTATCAGCTTGCTTTCAAGGAGTTTAGTTAAGTTGGAAGTATCAATTCAACAACATTCAAGCAATGCAAGTTTGAAACACTTATAATTTTATAGTGGTTTGATGCCAATGGCCTACGTCCACTTTCGAGTCATCCTTCTTGAGGCCCATTGGCATCCACTACCAGTCTTTTTTGAGTGAAGATCAAACCCTTACACTTGAGCTTACAAGGGAGACTAGATTTACAACTCTAAGCTCTCTCCCTTACCCCTTTTCTTTTTCTTACAATTCTCACACAATATTTTCTCAAAATATAATCCTCCAAAATTATTGTTCTGAATGTAAGAAAACTTGGGGTATTTATAAGCCCCAAATTGGTTTTAAAACTAGAGCCAAAATCTAACCGTATCCGAAAAATTCGGGTACGAGCGATTTACCCGCTGTCAGCAGTTGGCCGTAGCCCAGATTCTGTGGTACGGGCGGTTCACCCGCCACCTGAGCGGTTTACCCATCGAAAGCTACTGCCCGTCGCCCGAATTTGGTGTACACATACAATGATAACATACTTGATACGAGGCTAAACCAATGGGAAAGCAAGAAGTTCTTGGGCTAAATGTTCATTTGACAATATGTTATCATTGTATGTGTACACCTTGGGTCTAAAGTAAAGTTGTAGACATATTTTAAAGAGGGATAAGTATGTAATGGTTTTAAAACTACCCTCTTGTTTAGGATCTTGAATGTTAAACTTGTTGTATAATATATGAAGTGGTGATATATGATTATTTTTCAATGTCATATGGATTTTATCGCATTAGTAGACCTTATGAATGTAGATTGTATTTAGCTACGTTGGTTTTGGATCAGTTTTATGATTCATTAAGAGAATGTGAAGAGTTTATAATCTGCATAGGTTTCTATGAAAGTGATTGAATGACTTTGCATGTTATTCTTAGTATCCTCAAATGATTTGACACGGGAGTGTCTAATTTTTCACAATTTTTAACCCAGCCCACTCAATTTACAGCTCATGAGCATATTCCTTGAACAAAGTACGACTATTTCAAGATGTCTTTCTTCATGACCAAGGAATGCATAAAGGGGTTAGTTGGCAGATGTGAAGCATTTAAAGTTAGTTGGCAGATGTGAAGCATTTAAAGTTAGTTGGCAGATGTGAAGCATTTAATGTTATAGTTCCCTATGCAGGGATGTTTCATGCTCTAGTACTTATTTTGATATTCTAGGGTTGAAAACAACTTTTGGATAGTTGACTGGATTTGCAGAAGCTCTTTAGAGTCTCTAAAACTCTGTATCTCTTGGATGCATCCTTAAGTGGTGAGTCTTTTGATTTTAGTTCTGTATCCCTGTTTAATTTCTTTGAGGTGGTAAACTTTCTCTATCCTCATTTCTTTCTAAAATCCATTCCTCTTTCTCCCTTCACGGTATCAGTTTGGTATCAGAGCTTAAGGCTAGAGATCATGGCAAGGCGGAATGAAAAAGATACAGTTGGTGAAGGTAGTGGCCATGAAGATGACGTTGAATCCATGAAGTTGTAAATAAAAAGTTGGTTACATAGTCTACAAGAAAAAAAATAAAATTATCGAAGAACTTCGGAACAAAAATAATCACCATGAAAATGTTGGACAAATGTATGATTCTGATAATGATTCACCATCTTACCCAAGGGAGTTTCAAAGATTTCAGACAAGACGTAAAGACCGAGATGAATGACAGAACAAATACAACACAGGTTGGATATTCCGGAGTTTGAAGGAAAAATCAATATTGACGACTTTATTGATTGGCTTAATACGGTGAAAAGAATTTTTGATTTTCATGAACCACCAGAACAAAAGAAGGTAAAGCTCATGGCACTAAAGCTTAGAAGAAATACATCTTTTTGGTGGGAAAATCTGAAGAAGCAAAGAGAACGTGAGGGAAAGAGTAAAATCATATCATGGGAGAAAATAAAAAGGAAGCTGAAAAGAAAATACTTACATGACAAATATAAGCAAGAAATCTTTCTGAAAATCCATGATTTTAAGTAAAAAAATCTTAGTGTGTAAGAGTACACAGCAGAGTTCGACAATCTTATGTTAACAGGAGAGCTTATGGAATCAGAAGAACAGACCATTGCAAGATACCTTGGAGGTCTAAAATATGAGATTGCCAAAGTCGTTCATCTCCAACCGTATTAGACTTTAAATGATGTGAGAAAGCTAGCTTTAAAAGTGGAGAAACAATAAAAGTTTGAAAAGGATTCTCGATATGGAGTGAAAGATAGCTATACGAGAGGAGAAAATTCTAAGCCTACTCTGCAAAGCAAAGTAGTACCGAAAGGGCAAGAGAAGAGTGAAGGATCAATCAACAGCAAACTACCTTACCACCTAAGTCTTCTACACCTAATGGTCGAAAATGCTGCAAGTGTCATGGTTTTGGGCATATTGTTTCAGACTGTCCAAATCGGAGGATTGTTATATTAGTTGAAGAACATAGTGACAAAGAAGGAAATGAAGCCAATGACGAAAAAAAATCTAATGATGATGAGGAAGAGGTTACTTATGCTGATCGTGGTTTATCTATTGTGTTACAACATAGCTTACAAGTATCTTATGTGGCTGAGAATGAAAGTTGGGTGAGAAAGAATGTGTTTCATACTAAATATATCTCTAATGGCAAGGTGTGCTTGGTGATCATTGATAGTGGCAGATTTGAGAATGTTGTATCTTTCAAGATGGTGCAGAAGCTAAAGTTGGAGACAATCCTTCATCCACATCCTTACCAATTATGTTGGCTACAAAAGGAAAACGACATCAAAGTAACTAAAAGATGTTTAGTTCAATTTTCTATTGGCAAGTACTGCAAAGATGAAGTATGGTGTGATGTTGCTCCTATGGATGCTTGTCATTTATTATTGGGTAGACCTTGGACTTATGATAGGAGGGTATTGTATAATGACTATAAACATACCTATTCTTTTAAGGTGAATGAAAAGAAGATTATTTTAGCTCCATTACAACCTTATGAAATCAATGCACCTAAGAAGAAAGCTAGTGCTTTTATGTCCTATGGTGAATGTAAGGGTGAATTGGAAAGGGGTAGTGATATTTTTGGCTCTAGTAGTCGTAGAAGAGAATAAACATCACAATGAGCCACCGACAAACATGAAACCAATCCTAGAGGAGTTTCAAGACATTACACTAGAAGAGATTTCATATGGTCTTCCACCATTAAGAGACATCCAACATCATATTAGTCTTATTCCGGGGGCTAACCTACCTAACAAGGAAGCTTATAGAATGAGTCCCAATGAGCATAAAGAACTTCAAAGGCAAGCAGATGAATTAGTGAAAAAGGGATTGATTCGGGAAAGTATGAGTCCTTGTGCTGTTCCAGCCTTGTTGGTGCCTAAGAAAGATGGTTCTTGGAGAATGTGTGTGGATAGTCATGCCATCAACAAAATCACTATTGACTATTGTTTTCCCATTCCAAGGTTAGATGATTTACTTGATCAATTATATGGTGCTTCTATTTTCTCTAAAATTAACTTGAGGAGTGGCTATCACCAAATAAGAATGAGGCCTGGAGATGAGTGGAAAACAGCATTTAAAACTAGAGAAGGTTTGTATAAATGGTTTGTTATGCCATTTGGGTTATCTAATGCTCCTAGTACTTTCATGAGATTTATGAATAATATACTTAAGGCAGCCAAGAGATTTGAATCGGAAGGCAGCAGCGACGATGGAGGAAGAAGAGGACAGCAGCAACGTCGGCTGCGGCTGTATTGTGACTTCATGGTTGCAAGTGGCGTCGGTTGCAGCAAGGGTGCGGGTGTGATAGGAGGAAGATGGGCAGTGGTGTGCATGACTATTGCGAAGGAGGGCAGTAGTGGTATGGAGTGAGAGATGGCTATTGTCATGTTCAATTTGTTGCTGGCCGCGATCAAGATAGTTGGCAACAACCGATTGTTGCGGGCTACGATGTAAATAGATTACAGCGAAAGATCGCTGCTAGTAGCTTTTTGCCGCAAGGATCACTGCTAGCTGCGATCAAGGAGGATGGAAGCGAGAGGTCATTGTTGACAGTGTTGTGTAGTGAAAGATGCGTGCTGCGATTGAAGGGATAGGGGAGATTGGGTGGCTGAAAGGTTGGTAGATCGAAGGCTACAGTTTTTTGGGGCTGATTTTGTGGCAGTTTTGGGTGCAGTTAGGGGCTGCGGTTTTGTGGAGTTTTGGCTACGATTTGGTGTGGTTTTAGGGCTATGATAGTAGTGGATAAAGGTTAGAAAAAGGGATTTTGGATCTGGGATAGATGACAGCAAAGGTAGGTGGATCGATAAGGAAAGTTGGATGAAAAGGTAAGTGGATTGGTAAGGAAGGTTGGATGCAGTTTAGGGCTTATTTGGGTGGCTATTTGGCAGATTCTTCAACGTAAAATTCTAGCACTGTGTGACAAAGAATTGTAGCACTATAATTCTGGTTTCATAAATAATTTTTCCTAGAGATCAATCTTAGATGAAAGCTAAGAAGATCTATGAAATTGTGTAAAAGTTTTGGCCAAAAAGAATAAGCAAAAGTTTGGTTTCAAGAGGCTAACAATCAGAAGGTAGATTCTTCGTTGTAAAATTTCAGCACTACGTGATAAAGAATTACAGCACTATAAGTCCAGATCCAGAAAGAGTTTTTTCCATAGATTAGTCTTAGATAAAAGCTAAGACGATATATGAATTTGTGTAAAAGTTTCAACCAAAAAGGAAGCAATAATGATAACATTTGCGATGGTAGAGTTTTGGAGCAAAGAAACTTTAGAAAAACTTCTCCCACATATAAGATAAAGGAATAGTAGTAGCAAGAGGCATGGGTTTTGAAGTTTTTACCGAATCTCTGATGTTGACGCAGAGGACGACAGCAGATTGATGGATCTACGGCTTGGTGGGTGACGGTGGATGAAGGTGACATCAAAAGCAATTATAGGAATTGTTTGAAAGATGAAGGCGGCAGAGATGACTACAGGACAGTAGGAACACTGCTCTGATACCAGATGATAGAACCATAGAAGGAGCTCTATAGATTTTGATCTTTGAGGGGATCAACCCTTGGACACTATAGGGGTTCCTCCCTCCTAGTAGTCAGTCATATGGCTGAATTATAGATTAATCTTGCTTGATAAAAAGAGATTGAGGCTACATGCTTATATAGGGCTCCAAACCCTAGCCATAGGGGGGTGCTTCATAAGTGAATTCTCCCTTTTGCCCCTCCTATAGCTACAATGCATAAATAAAGGGGGTGCTAGCCTAAGTGGCTGCACAAGCCATGCCCCTTTGCTAGAAACCCTAGCCGACTAACCCAGTGAAGAGGGTAATGGCCAGAAGCCCTAAGGCCCGAAAATAAATCCTAGCCACACTTCTTTATATGATAGAATTGACTAAGTGAGGTTTTATTACAATCTCACAGGGTACTTATTAATTACTTCTTAGATGATTAGGACTATTAGAAAAAGACTTGTACCTCATTTGTTCCAACTACATGATAATGACTAAATCAACCATATTGAATGTTGAGAACATCCCATAATCTTCAGATAGCTTGGTCTCACAAGTATTCTTGTCAATTCTCTTAAGCATATTGTTGGACCATCAATCTTTGGTTTTAATTTCATAAGTTTGTCTAATGGTAACCCCTCCTTCCTTGGATAAATCCAGATCAAATCACATGTATTAAACTCCTTATGCTTTCGGTGTTTGTCGGCAGCTTGCTTGTACATCTTATTTTGATTTTTAGTGATTGCTTTAACTTTCTCAAGTAACTTCTTTATCTGCTTAGTTCTCTCATCGGCAATTTTACTTAATTGCTTAGTTATAAAATGAGTAACTAAATCTAAATGATCTATAAGATTGGCCCTTAGAATAAGATTAATGTGATACTAGTTGTCTCTCAAAAGTGGAAGGTTATGTAGGATCTTTTCTAGTACAATATTTTGGAACTCCTCTAGGATTGTTTCATGATTGCTGGTGGCTTCTTATATTGTTCATTCTCATCTAAATCTGACGGATCTATAGGATTGGCCCTCGGAATAAGATCAACGTGATGCTGATTTTCCATCAAAGGTGGAAGGTTTTGTGGGATCTCTTCTGATACAACATCTTAGAACTCCTTCATGATTGGTTTCATGATTGCTGGTAACTCCTCTACCACTACTAGAGCCAAAACATGATCACCCCTTTCTAATTCACCCCTTGCATTCACCGTAGGACATAAAAAATAAATCATGATCAACATAAGTAACATCTTCCTCATCATCATCATATTTTAGTTTATTATTAGTTTTATTTTCTTCTCCATCACTATATTCTTCAACAAATGTAACAATCCTCTTATTTGGACAATGTGAAGCAATATGCCCAAGACCATCACATTGGAATCATTTTTGGTCACTTGGTATAGGCGAATTAGGTGGTTGTTTATTGCCAGTTGAGCTTTCACCCTTATCTTGCACTTTCAATACCACTTTGCTTTGAAGAGTAGGCTTAAAATTTTCTTCCTTCGGATAATCATCTTTCGACTCATATCGAGAACCTTTTTCATATATTTTGAGAAAGATCTCTTGCATATAGTTGTCAAGTAATATTTTCTTTTCAACTCTCTTTTTATTTTCTCCCAAGTCACGATCTTACTCTTTCTCTCACATTCTCTTTGCTTCTTTAAGCTTTTCCATAAAAAGATGCATTCCTTCTGAGTTTGAGTGCCACAAGCTTTACTTTCTTTTGTTCTTGCAGTTAATAAAAATTAAATATATTTTTTACCATATTAAGCACATCAATAAAGTCATCAACATTGATTCTACCTTCAAACTCCAGAATATCCAACTTTAAGTTGTATTTATTCTGCCACTCATCTTGGTCTTTACACCTCACTTGAAATCTTTCAAATTCTCTTGGGTAAAGAGGTGTATGTATCATCATCAGAACTAAACTTTTGGACATAATTTTTATGCTGATTATTTTTACTATGAAGTTCTTCAATAATTTCATTTTTTTCTTGAAGACTATGTAGTAATCTTTGTAGCTGCAACCTCAAGGATTCAACCTCATCTTCATGGCCACTATCTTTACTAGCTATATCATTACCATTTCTCATTGTCATGATCTCTGGCTTTTAGCTCTGATACTAAACTGATATCGGGGAAAGGAGAAAGAGGAATAAAATTCAAAAAAGAGAAAAAAAGAGAAAACTAATAGTCGAGTTTTAGAAAAGAAACAAATTAAGGATATAACTTGCATAAAAAGTTCACCACCAAGATTAATGTCACAGGAGGATATAGAAAATTCATCACCTTAAGAAAATTAAACAAGAATATAGAACTGAATTAAAAGACTCATCACTCAAAGAAACATCCAAGAGATATAAAGTTTTATAGAGAATAAAAAGAGTTTCTGCTAATACAAATCAAGTTATTCAAAAAACTCCTTTCTAACCCTAAAATACCAAAATAAGTATTAGTGCATGAAACAACCCTTCATGTATAGGGAACTACAAAATTAAGTGCTTTACATCTACTAACTAACCCCTTTAATGTATTTCTTGGTTATGAAGAAAAGCATCTTTAACTAACCCCTTTAACTTTCTACCTTCCAAACTACCATTTAATGAAGCAGCTTTAACTTTCTCTAGTTAAAATGCTTATGAGATGTCTTATTTGAGAGGTGTAGATAAAATGCTATGAGACAAGTATCATGAGTTGTAGAGAATATCATAGTATCAATAATATTTACTTTCTAACCCTAAAATACCAAAATAAGTATTAGTGCATGAAACAACCCTTCATGTATAGGGAACTACAAAATTAAGTGCTTTACATCTACTAACTAACCCCTTTAATGCATTTCTTGGTTATGAAGAAAAGCATCTTTAACTAACCCCTTTAACTTTCTACCTTCCAAACTACCATTTAATGAAGCAGCTTTAACTTTCTCTAGTTAAAATGCTTATGAGATGTCTTATTTGAGAGGTGTAGATAAAATGCTATGAGACAAGTATCATGAGTTGTAGAGAATATCATAGTATCAATAATATTTACTTAAGCTGACTGTAGCAAAGTAGTCACTCCCATGTCAATCTCGCATGGTTGAAAAGACTTGTCCTTAAGTCCTCATTTGTTTCAGCCACATGATAAGGACTAAAATCAACCATATTGAATGTTGAGAATACCTCATAATCTTCAGGTAGCTCGATCTCACAAGCATTCTTAACAATTCTCTTAAGCATATTGAATGAACCATCATTATTTGGTTTTAAGTTCTCAAATTTGTCTAGTGGTAACCTCTCATTCCTTAGATAAATCCATATAAAGTCACCTGTATTAAACTCCTTATGCTTTATGTGCTTGTTAGCAACTTGCATGTACGTCTAATTTTGATTTTCAATAATTGTTTTAACTTTTTCATGCAACTTCTTTACCTGCTTAGCCCTCTCATCAGCAATTTTACTTAATTGCTTAGTTGTAGAATGAGAAACCAAATCCAAAGGATCTATAGGATTGCCCTCGAAATAAGATCAATGTGATGCTGGTTGTCTCTTAAAGATGGAAGGTTATGTGGGATTCCTTTCGATACAACATCTTGGAACTCATTCAGGATTCGTTTCATGATTGCTGGTGGCTCATCGTGTTATTCATTCTCCTCTACTACTAGAGCCAAAACACGATCACCCCTTTATAATTTATTATAAGACATAAAAGATAAACCATGATGAACATAAATAACCTCATCCTCATAATCATTATATTTTGGTTCGTCATTGGCTTCATTTTATTCTCTATCACTATATTCTTCAACAAATATAACAATCCTCTTATTTGGATAATTTGAAGCAATATGCCCAAAACCATGACACTCGAAGTATTTTTAGCCACTTGATGTAGATGAATTTAGGTGGTTGTTTACTACCAGTTGATCTTTCACCATTATCTTACACTTTGACACCATTTTGCTTTGGAGAGTAGGCTTAGAATTTTCTCCTTTCGTATAATCATCTTTCGACTCGTATCGAGAACCCTATTCATAGATTTTGAGAAAGATCTATTGCCTATAGTTGTCAAGTAAATATTTTCTTTTCACCTCCCTTTTCATTTTCTCCCATATCACGATCTTACTCTTCCCCTCACAGTCTCTTTGCTTCTTTAGGTTTTCCCATAAAAAAGATACATTCCTTCTGAGTTTAAGTGCGACAAGCTTTACTTTCTTTTGTTCTGACAGTTCCTGAAAATCGAATATTCTTTCCATCGTATTAAGCCAATCAATAAAGTTATCAATATTGATTCTACCTTCAAACTCCAGAATGTTCAACTTTGGGTTGTATTTGTTCTGCCACTCATCTTGGTCTCTACGCCTTGCTTGAAATCTTCCAAACTCCCTTGGATAAGGAGGTGTATCATCATCATAACCAAACTTTTACGTATCATTTTCATGCTGATTGTTTATACTCCAAAGTTCTTCTATGATTTTATTTTTTTTGTAGATTGTGTAGCAATTTTTGTAGCTGCAACCTTAAGGATTCAACATTATCTTCATGGCTACTACACCAACTACTTCTTTTCTATTTTTCATTGTCATGATCTTTAGCCTTTAGCTCTGATATCAAACTAATACCAAGGAAAGAAGAAAGAGGAATGAAATTAAAAAAAGAGAGAGAAACTGAAATTCAAGTTATAGAAAAGAAACAAACTCAAGATAGAACTTGCATAAAATAGATAAAAGATTTACCATCAAGTTTAATGTTACAAGAGGATACAGAAAATTCACCACCTCAAGAAAATTAAATAAGAATACAGAACTGAATCAAAAGACTCATCACTCAAGGAAACATCCAAAAGATACAGAGTTTTAGAGAGACTCCAAAGAGCTTTTGCTAATATAAATCAGATTCTAAAACTTACTTTCTAATCCTAAAATACCAAAATAAATACTAGTGTATGAAACAACCCTTCATGCATAGGGAACTATAAAATTAAGTGATTTACATCCGCTAACTAACTCCTTTAATATATTTCTTGGTCATGAAGATGAATATCTTGAAATAACTTTGACTTTTTACCTTCTAAACCACCTATTAATAAAGCAGCTTTAACTTTCTTTAGTGAAAATGCTGATGAACTGTCATATTTGAGAGGTTTATATAGGAAACTATGAGACAAGCATTGTGAGTTGAATACCATGGGATTAACAAGATTTACTTAAGCTGACTGTAGCAAGGTAGGTACTCTTGTGTCATTTGATGATCTTAAAAGTTTTATCTGATAGTGTTATTTAAAAATAATTAATAATTTTCTATATTTTAAGTTTATGATATTAATATTATTATTATCATTTAGTATATGTGACTATGTTAGTGATCTACATTGGAAGTGCAAACCTGTGAAAGGAGCTAATGCCCATCATACAATGGAGCTACTTATGAACATAGTCTAGCAGATTATATATCAAGTATAGTCCCTCGTAGTATTTTATCATACTATTTCTTGGACACATATATGAATGAATGAATGAATATAAATAAATGATTATAATTATTTATATATCCCTACCAAAGGTAGATAAAGCGATTCTCTTTGGAGATTAACATGCCATTAAATGTAGATAAAGCGATTCTCTTTGGAGATTAACATGCCATTAAATGTAATGGTTAAATGATTCTTCCATTCATTATTGGGAGGAACGCGTCCCACATGGGCTGGTGAGAGATATAACTCCATCATCTATTGAAAGTGCGATATTGGTTGCCTCTAGTCACTGTTGGGAAGAATCCATTTTATAGAGTATGACTCTCCATCTACTATTGAGAGAATGCATAATCGGGTGTGATGTATGCATTTGTTATCTGAGTATTATGTATATGTTACATTTGAGTGTTGTATGATTTTATTTATTACATAAGAATTATCATTATTTTTTTGATTTATTAGTTTTATAATAAATCGATATATTATCATTTTATATTAAATTATTAAATTTATATATTTCATGAATATTAAAATTATTTTTATAATTTTTTCAAAGTTTTTACTATCATATACTATTGCTGATATATTTTATCTTATATTTATTTTCAAATTAATTTATTATTTTATAATAGATTTGAGACTTAGTTGAATAGATTTTTTCGTTGGTTAGAAAATAATCAAATTCGATGATTAAAAATATTTTTAAATTATAAAAAATAAATAATGATTTATTATTTTATAAATCTGAAATATGACAACTAGAGTTGGGAGAGTGTCAAGGCTATCATGAACACTATGGGTCGACCAATAAAGATCAATGAACACTCCTTGAAGATCGAGCGGGGAGGTATGTGTTGAGATTGATCTCACCATACCTCTGTTGCAATGTGTTTGGATTTGCAATCAGCAAACCGGTTTCTTCCAGCCCTACTCATACGAGAACCTACCCACTGTGTGCATCCGGTGTAGGCATGTCGGTCATCGCCTGAGCGGATGTCCCTCTTCTTCTCCGGTGAGGAGCAGTGGGGAGGAAGCAAGGTCGGATGCTAAGGATACCCCTTCCTCTTCCACTGTGCACCGACGAAGGGAGACTACCGGACGAGGACGCGTCCGTCCTGGGGCCGTGGATTATTAGGTTCCAGCGACGCATGCATCCGCATCGATAGCAAACATTGGCGATGGGGGCGAAGGGGGCCTTACGTTCCCATGGTCTGCCTGCGTCTTCACGTGCAGATATCGTGCCTGCCACAACTGGCGATGTACGTGGGAAGCATGTGTTACAGTATTCAACCGTTACGAATTCCTCGGTCTTCTCTATGTAGGGTCGGTGGAGGAATCATACAGCTTTTATAGTGTTGGTGGCCCGAGCCGGTACAGGGTATGCCTGTTGCACCGGTGCAGCTAAACCAGGGTCTGCTGAAGGTGACGAAGGGTCTGGTGCTGCTGTCAACGTAGCCAACTCGTGTGCAGCTAATGTAGCCAAGTCGAATGCAGACCGTGTTGGGCAGATGGCCCAGATTCAGCCCATAATGGGCTTTAGTGAAGCCCACAGCCCAGAACCTCACTTATATTAACCTAAAACCTAGATTAGGTGGCTAGGGTTGAGATTAAGAGAGCAGCGGCGGCTGAAAATGTGGGAGAGAAAAAGCAGACTGCAGATTGACAGTAGAGGCCAGAAAATAAGAGATCTAGGAAAGGGAAGAAGACAAGGGCAGGAAAAGACTATTCTCAATCATTCATATCTCAGGTTAGATCAGTTTGCAGTGGATTTTTACTGTGATCTCTTGGGAAGGTTCTGGATATTGTGCTTAGGATTATAGTCCTTGTATCCCTGAGATTCTCTTATGGCTATTGCTTTGGGCTTGGGCAAGAAGTCTGAGATCTGTATATTCATTATTTTGATAGTGGATTTTCTCTGGCTTGTCACGTGGTTTTTACCCTTCGAGTTGAAGGGGTTTTCCACGTAAATCTTGGTGTTCATCTGATTGTGATTTATGTTTCATTCCGCTGTGTGTGACGGTCTGCTAGTATTTGTTCATATACAAAGTTGATTCCTGTTTTATTCCCATCAACTGGTATCAGAGCAGGGTTTTGATGGTATTTAATCTTTTGTCTCTGAACATGGAGGCCGGTAATATTTCTCGCATGATTAGTTTAAACGGAAACAATTGGATGATATGGAAATCAAGAATGGAAGATCTCTTGTATTGCAAAGATTTGTATGGACCTTTGCAAGGAGATAGTGCAAAGCCCACATCTATGATAGATGATGAGTGGAAGAGGTTAGATCGAAACACAGTTGGCTTTATTCGACAATGGCTAGATGATAGTGTCTTTCACCATGTTTCTACTGAATGTTCTGCATACTCTCTTTGGAAAAAGTTAGAAGGTCTTTATGAAAGAAAAACGGCTGGCAACAAAGCTTTTCTGATCAGAAAACTTGTGAACTTGAAATATAAAGAGGGTACTTCTATTCCTGAGCATTTAAATGAAATGCAGAGTATTACTAACCAGTTATCCTCTATGAAAATGTCTCTTGATGATGAGTTGCAGGCATTGTTACTTCTCAGTTCTTTGCCAGAAAGTTGAGAGACACTAGTGGTTTCTCTTAGTAATTCGGCACCAGATGGTATTGTCACCATGAGTCAAGTAACAAGCAGTTTGTTGAATGAGGAGTTAAGGAGAAAGAATTCATCAACTTCTCAAATTGATTCACAAGCACTTGTCTCAGAGAACAGAGGAAGGTCAAAGTCAAATGATAGAAGTGGTTCACGTGTGGGTAGAAGCAAGTCAAGGTCAAGGAAAGATATTGTTTGCTACAATTGTGGTGAGAAAGGACATTACAAGAATCAGTGCAAGCAACCTAAGAAGAACAAGAAAAGGGGGAAAGAAGTGGAGCATACAGAGTCAAAAGAGAATCATAGTTACAGTACAAGGTAGTGATTATTTGCTACTTACAGGTCTGAAAATTTTGGTGTTGTCAAGATGGGCAACTATGGCACAGCAAACATCATTGGCATGGGAGATATCCATATAAAGACCAACCTTGATTGCAAGTTGGTACTTAAGGATGTGAGGCATGTGATTGACTTAAGACTGAATTTAATTTCAGTTGGAAGGCTGGACGATGAAGACTTTGATGTCAGATTTCATAAAGGGCAGTGGAAGCTCAGTAAGGGTTCTCTTATTGTAGCTAATGGGAAGAAATGTCATACATTGTATAGATTCCAGCCTAAAGCTTGTGGTGAGCAGTTGAATGCTACAGAGAAAGACTCCAGTATAGAGTTGTGGCATAGGCGACTAGGACACATGAGCGAGAAGGGGCTGCAAGAACTTTCCAAAAGAGAGGTATTGCCATACCTCAGAGGTACACGTTTGAACCCTTGTATTGATTGTTTGGCTGGTAAACAACATAGAGTTTCCTTTGTTAGTCCTGCCTTATCTAGAAAAATGCATGCCTTGGACCGTGTCTATACAGATGTGTGTGGTCCTTTGAGGACAAAAACTCCTGGTGGATCTGTTAATGTTCCTAGTATCAGTGGTGCACTTTATTTTGTTACTTTTATAGATGACTTTTCCAGGAAAGTTTGGGCCTATGCTTTGAAGACTAAAGATCAGGTTATTAATGTCTTCAAAGAGTTTCATGCCAGAGTTGAAAGGGAGACAGAAAGACAATTGAAATGTATAAGATCAGATAATGGTGGTGAGTACACAGGATTGTTTAATGATTATTGCAGGTCACATGACATCCAGCATGAGTTGGCAGTCCCTGGTACGCCTCAGCATAATGCAATTGCAGAGAGGATGAACCGCACCATCATGGAAAAGATCAGATGTATGCTTTCACAGGCCAAGCTACCCAAAAGGTTTTGGGATGAGGCTTTGAGGACTACAGTTGATGTAATCAACTTATCACCATGTACAGCTCTAGATGGTGATGTTGCAGAGCATGTATGGTCAGGGAAAGATATCTCCTATAGGCATTTAAGAGTGTTTGGTTGTCGTGCATTTGCACATGTTCCAAACAATGAAAGGTCCAAGCTGGATGGTAAGACAAAAGAGTGTATTTTTCTTGGTTACTCACATGATCAGTTTGGTTACAGGCTTTGGGATCCAGAAAAGCAGAAGGTGTTCAGAAGCAGAGATGTTGTTTTATTTGAGGATCAAACCATTGAGGATTTGAAGAAGGAGGCACCAGCTAAGACTTCTACAGAGGGATTTATAGATTGTGACCCAGTTATTCCTCCAGTATATCAGGGTGATGGGGGAGATATGCAGGAAGATGGTGCAGAGCTAGATGTTGATCTACCTGCAGGACATGTTGAGCAAGAAGAAGAAAGAGAGCAAGTTCCCACAGAACCTCAGTTAAGAAGATCTTCTAGACAACGTCAACCTTCCAGAAGATACTCTACAGATGAGTATGTGATGCTTACTGATGCAGGAGAACCAGAGAGTTACCAGGAAGCAGTTGAAAGTGAGCAGAAAAAGAAGTGGTTTATTGCTATGCAGGAAGAGATGGATTCTCTGCAGAAGAACCACACATATGATTTGGTGCAACTACCAGAGAGAAGTAAGGCCTTGAAGAACAAGTGGGTTTTCAGGTTGAAGACTCAAGAATATTGTTCTCAACCAAAGTATAAAGCTAGATTGGTTGTGAAAGGCTTTGGTCAAAAGAAATGTATTGACTTTGAAGAAATTTATTCTCCTGTTGTTAAAATGTCTTCTATCCGTGTTGCTCTTGGTATTGCTGCTAACCTAGACTTGGAGATTGAACAGTTAGATGTGAAAACAACTTTCCTTCATGGTGATTTGGAGGAGGAAATTTATATGGAGCAACCAGAAGGCTTCAAAGTCAAAGGTAAAGAAAATCTTGTTTGCAAGTTGAAGAAGAGCTTGTATGGGCTGAAGCAAGCTCCAAGACAGTGGTATAAAAAGTTTGATTCATTTATGATTGAAAATAAATATAAAAGAATAGCTTCGATCATTGTGTGTACATCAAACGGTTTGGTGAGGATTTTATTATTCTCTTACTTTATGTTGATGATATGCTTATCCTCGGAAAAGATATGTCTATGATTGACAGGTTGAAGAAGGACCTGAGTGAATCTTTTGCAATGAAGGACATGGGGCCAGCAAAGCAAATACTGGGCATGCAGATTTCTCGTGACAGAAGAAAGAGAAAGATTTGGTTGTCACAGGAGAAATACATTGAGAAGGTATTGGATAGGTTCAGTATGAGTAATGCAAAGCCAGTTGGTTCTCCTCTTGCAGGTCACTTCAAGTTGTGCTCAGAGCAGTGTCCGTCAAGTGATGAGGAGAAGGAGAAAATACAAAAGGTTCCTTATGCTTCATCAGTTGGAAGTTTAATGTACGCAATGGTATGTACGAGGTCGGACATCATATATGCAGTGGGTGTTACTAGTAGATTTCTTGCAAATCCAGGTAAAGAGCATTGGGCAGCAGTGAAGTGGATTTTTAGATATCTCAGAGGAAGTTCTAAAGTTTGTTTAAGCTTTGGAGGTGGACCACCTGTATTGACAGGTTACACAGATGCAGATATGGCAAGAGATATTGACAAAAGGAAGTCCACATCAGGTTTTGTACTTACTTTTGCAGGGGGAGCTGTGTCATGGCAGTCCAGATTGCAAAGGTGTATTGCACTCTCCACCACAGAGACAGAATATATTGCTGCTACAGAGGTTTGCAAAGAAATGTTATGGATGAAAGAATTCTTACAAGAATTGGGACTGAAACAGGAAAATTATGTGGTGTATTGTGACAGCCAGAGTGTCATCCATTTATGCAATAACCCAATATTTCATTCCAAATCAAAGCATATAGATGTCAGATATCATTGGATCAGAAATGTGCTTGAAGAGAAGCAGTTACAGCTTCAGAAAATTCACACAGATGATAATGGGGCAGACATGTTGACAAAGTCTTTACCGAAAGAGAGACAGGGGATGTGCCGACAGTTGGTCGACATGGCTTTACATTGAGGAGTCATGAGACAGCCTCCCTGATGGGCTGAAGGGGGAGGTTGTTGGGCAGATGGCCCAGATTCAGCCCATAATGGGCTTTAGTGAAGCCCACAGCCCAGAACCTCACTTATATTAACCTAAAACCTAGATTAGGTGGCTAGGGTTGAGATTAAGAGAGCAGCGGCGGCTGAAAACGTGGGAGAGAAAAAGCAGACTGCAGATTGACAGTAGAGGCCAGAAAATAAGAGATCTAAGAAAGGGAAGAAGACAAGGGCAGGAAAAGACTATTCTCAATCATTCATATCTCAGGTTAGATCAGTTTGCAGTGGATTTTTACTGTGATCTCTTGGGAAGGTTCTGGATATTGTGCTTAGGATTATAGTCCTTGTATCCCTGAGATTCTCTTGTGGCTATTGCTTTGGGCTTGGGCAAGAAGTCTGAGATCTGTATATTCATTATTTTGATAGTGGATTTTCTCTGGCTTGTCCCGTGGTTTTTACCCTTCGAGTTGAAGGGGTTTTCCACGTAAATCTTGGTGTTCATCTGATTGTGATTTCTATTTCATTCCGCTGTGTGTGACGGTCTGCTAGTATTTGTTTATATACAAAGTTGATTCCTGTTTTATTCCCATCAGACCGGAGTGCAGCAAATCCAACTGACGCTGGTGCAACCCAACTTGCTCTGTCCCTGGCGACCGACGGAGAACGCCACCGCTGCTGGGGGTGATACGCCCGCAAATCTGGCCCGCGATAGCATTGAGGCGGCCTGCGAGGGCCTACCTGCCGTCGCTGTGCCTTCCCCGTCGCCTCCCTTCACAGAACCTTTACAAGGCACGGGAGAACAGGGGGAGGTGGCGATCATAGATCGGTTGGCATCCTTGGGCCAGGGAGATGAGGTGCTATCCCCAGCGGCACAGGCGATGCGATCTTTGGCGTAGGTTCACTTGGAGCCGCACACGGAGGAAGTGGATAGATCCGCCAGATTCGAGACCCTTGTAGCCTCGGTCCAGCCCATTCTGGCCGCCTTCTCATGCTCTTCCCGTTCTACCTTCTCTCAGGTGGTTGAAGTGGATGATGAACTCACTGGAGGTCCATCAGAGAGTAGATCGGGCAGACCAGCAGAGAAGGCCAGTGTGAAGGCCGGTAGATCGGAAAGGCGTAGGGGCCGTGGGTGCAAATAACAGTATCTGCTATGGGCTTTTAATTTTCATTGGCTTTCACTAAGAATTTTGTAGGGTTTGCATCACAAGCCAATTAAGGATCAGTATCATTTTGTAGTCAGATGTAATTTGGTCTTTTTCGAGGGACATTTGAATACATATATTATTTATAGACAATCATAATAAATCTTAAGATTCCTATTTTAGTGGGTATTGGATATTTATTCAATTACTCACTCCTCGTGGATGATTGGATCTCAATCCAATAATCTCAATTGGCTTCTAATTGACATCTTGCAAATCAATATTGGGTCTTATCTAATAAGAATAGAGCTTACTTAGATAACTCATATCCAATCCTCTACTCGCTACAATAATCGACCATATGTGTATGACTCTTTAGGCCCAATACTGAGGTGACCATGAGTTTCACGTGTTAGAACTCATTTTGACTCAATAAATTATTATCTCAAAACAATTCACTTAACTCAACGACTATGGACGTACTATACCACTGCACTATAATCCTCAGACGGTACCGGGGATCTACTCAATCGGACATGTCTGTCCTTAGTTATCGTATATCTATAGTCCCTCATCCACATAATATCCCAAAGATCATAAATTGGACACGATACTGTCAGGCCACATACGGAATTCGTCCAAGTTCTGCTCTAATTGGATTCTCCTGGAGAACTTATCTCTCTATTTCTCTTACGATGTCAAGAGTGAATGATCCTCTAGTGACACTTAATTGCCATCGTAATGTTGATTACTAATCCAGATAATCGATTGTACCAAATTTAGAATTTTTAAATTTGTATGTCCGATATCAAAGAAAGAAGTACTCAAATAAGACATCCTTAGTGTCTCAAGTCTAAGGACCAGGCACAATTGAAATTACGGAATCACTATCTGACATTAGGTTTCATTAACCATACAACATTTCGTAAGTGAATCAATCAGTGAACTCATTCTCCAATAAGCACCTGTACTATACCCTCAGTGTCCCACATGAGCGGTTATGAGATCAGCCACCTCTATCATATGGACGGGTATATAGTAAGTACACTGGCTTATCTAGTTATTTCGATGTCCTTCTTAAGTAACTTATGACTAGAATTATTCAAGATCTGTGTTTAAAGTTAAATTGATCTCATTAAGATCTGATTCCCATTGCAAGGAACCAAAGATATCACAATATATATACAACAGATAATTATAATATGAGAATATACCAATAACAATAATAATGCAAAGAAACTGTGTAGTGTGTGTGTCACACATGCCATCACTCATGTGATTGGCTTACAGGGCACTTGTAACCAACATCTCTCACTTGACCTAAAATCAATCACCTACATGTTTCATCCTCATCAGACCCCTGTGATGCTTAAAGATAATTCGAGCCAACTACTTTGTTAGTGGATCTGTAATATTACCGTCGGATGAAACTCTTTTCGTTGCTACATCTTTACAGGCTATGATATCTCTAATCAGCTGGAACCTCCTCAGAACAATTTTGATGAGAACTGGGTTCCCTTGCTAGAGATATCGTCCTATTGGTGTCGCTATATATGAGAATCGGCTCCTCACTACTAGGTATGACTCTTAAATTCGTGATAAACTTCTTCATCCACACCCGTTTCCTTTGTTGCTTCTACCGTAGTAATATACTTTGCCTTTGTGATCGAGTCAGCAATAGTTTCTTACTTGGAACTCTTCTAGCATACTACTTCTCCATTTAGGCTGAATACATACCTTGAGTTTGACTTGCTATCATCAATGTCAGACTAGAAACCGAGTTCGTGTAGCCCTCAACCTGAAGGCTACCTTCTCCATATACTAGTAAAATATCCATAGTCCTTCTCAAGTACTTAAAGATATACTTTACTATTGGTTACAGGTGCTCTGCAAGCCAATCACGTGAGTGGTGACAAATGTGACACGTTGCATGATCTTTTTGCTTATTATTATTATTAGTATATTCTAACATTATATTATTTGTTGCATATATATATTGTGATGACCTTGGTTCTGAACAATAGGAATCAGATCGTGATGAGATCACGATAATGAAACCAATTCACTTTTAAACACAAATTCTAAATACTCTCGGTCATAGGTTACTCGAGAAGGACATCGAGATAACCAAACATACTAGTGTACTTTGTATACCCATCCATATGATGGAGGTGACTGGTCTCATAGCCACTTGTGTCGAGACGCTAAGGATACAATATAAGTGCTCATTAGAAAACAAGTTCACTAATTGATCCACTTATGGAATGTTATATGGTTAATAATACATAATGTCACACAACGATTCCGTAGTCCCAGTTGTGTATCTAGTCCTTAGACTTGAGACACCAATGATGCCTTGTTTGAGTACTCATTTCTTTGATGCCAAACTTACAGATTTGAAAAGTTCCAGATTTGATATAGCCGATTATCGAGATTAGTAGCCAACCTTATGTAGAAGATTGAGTATCAACAAAGGATTATCCACTCTCGGTATCACGAGAGGAATATCTCATATGTGCTTACTCAAATAAATCCATAGCCAGGGTTATTCGGTTGAGAGAGGAGTTCTTCGAGAGAATCCGATTAGAGCAAAACTGGATGGATTCCATATGTGGCCTGATAATACCATATCCAATATAAAGTCCCTAAGATTTGGATGAGGGACTATAGATACATGGTAACTGTGGACAGACAGGTCCGATAGATTCATTCCCTTTGTACCGTCTGGGAACTTGTTAGAACCCTAGCGAATTCTAAGCTTGAGGGTGATCACAATAGGGGATCAGCCTCCTAGGAACTCTATAGGGGTTCCCTCCTCTAAATTACTGCTCAAATGCTGCAGAAAATACTCTTCTATTCATAATAAAAAGTGAAGGATTACAAGACTATTTATAGGCCTTCTAACCATAATTCCTAAGAGGACTCCTACTCTCAATCAACTCCTAAAGCAACTCCTAATGCATCTCTAAGTCTAACTTCCAACCAGCCCATCTAGGGGTGACTACCATAAAAGTGGGGGTTATTCAACCTTCCTTTACTAATAATGGGCATAATTAGCAACAAGGGATTATTCAACCTTCCCTTACTGATAATGGCATATTGAGTAAGGCACCTGACCATGCTTCACTGCTAATTGAATTTTCTACTCTAAGTTAACCTCTTCTTAACTAACCCCTCTTTAACTAGGATAAGGTGTGACTAATTAGGGTAACAAGCATCATACTCTTTCTTTAAAATATCTTCCTCCCATCTAATCCTAACCTTACAGGCCTCCTTACTTCTTTATTAGGGGTCGGCTAGATAGGATTTATATGAATGCCCTTAGGATTTATATATTTGTCCTCTTTAATGAAACTAAATTAGGACTCCCCTAGCTAGAGTCCTAAAAGATCCGTCATCTTCAAATTGGCCTTGTCCTCGAGGCTGGTGCTTCATGAATTCTGGAAATTTGATTTTTAAATCGTCATAGTTCTCCTAAGTGACCTCTTCTTCTAGAAGGTTCGCCCACTATATTAGCACTTTAGTAGTTGGTCATCGTCATCGTATCACGATCATTCGGTCAATAATGGCACTCGGCTGAGTCTGAAGCTTTCCTTGGATAGTCAAATTAGGTGAATATCTTTGAATTATCTCATTTTATCCTAATTTGAGCTTTAAGCACGACAAATGGAAGATTGGATGGATTCGGGAGTCGGCAGGTAAGTCCAATCTATATGCTACTACCTCGATGCGCTCTATAAACTGGTAGGGTTCATAGAACCAAAGTGAAAGCTTCATGGATGCTCTGGTCTGGACCGATGTTTGTTTATATGATTGGAGCCATAGAAATACCCAATCTCCTACTACAAATTCTCTTTTGCCTTTATGTTGATCATATTGTTGTTTCATCCTTGCTTGAGCTA
The DNA here is from genome assembly GCA_029747655.1 of Ensete ventricosum. Lineage (NCBI taxonomy): Eukaryota > Viridiplantae > Streptophyta > Magnoliopsida > Zingiberales > Musaceae > Ensete > Ensete ventricosum. The sequence goes on from JAQQAF010000003.1 coordinate 43,033,414, forward strand.
TAATAAGATTTTCTTTTAATAACTTCAATATTTTGTCTCTGTCCTATAGTTCCTTATCTACTTGTTCTACCTTAGAGGTGCCCAATACATATTTTGGGATTACAGGAGGAGGTCGACCATACATGGCCTCATAGGGTGTAATTTTCATGGATGAATGATAAGTTGTATTATATCACCACTCGGCCCAAGGGAGCCACTTTGTCCACTCTTTTGGCCAGTCACTGGCGAAGTATTTGAGGTATGTCTCTAAACATCTGTTCACCACTTCAGTCTGGCCATTAGTTTATGAGTGATATGCTATACACATCTTCAATTTAGTTCCCTACATCTGAAATAATTCTATCCAAAATTTGCTCATGAAGACCCTATCACGATCACTTACAATAGATCTCGGCATCCCATGTAATTTTATAATATTTTCTATAAAGATTTGGGCAATGCTGGAAGCAGTGTAGGGATTACGAACTGCACAAAAGTGAACATACTTTTAAGACGATCAACAACAACAAGAATTGTCCCTTTTCCTTATGATAAGGGCAGCCCTTTGATAAAGTCCATTGATATATCGGTCCATATTGAGTCTGGGATGGGTAAAGGTTGCAGCTTTCCGGGGCTTGCCACTATTTCACCTTTATGTCGTTAGCACGTATCATATTGTGCCACAAATTTAGCAATAATATTTTTCATCCCTTCCTAATAAAAATTTTACTTAATTCTCTTATAGGTTCTAAGGAACTCGGAATGCCTGGTCGCGGGTGTGGAATGCATCCCTTGAAGGATGGTCTTTATGCAACTAGAATTTGGCATAAGCACAATGCGTCCTTTATAGTATAGGTCTTTTGAGTCCCAACTATAGTGAGCCACGGAACTTGGTTCTTCCTCCAATTTCTTTATGATCTTACTGGTTCCTAGATCATCTTACTATTCTCTCCTAATGTCCTCAAGGAAGTTGCTAGTCGGAAGTGAAACGACCGAAAATTCAGCTTGCTTGGGTAGTCATGAAAGCGCATCTACAATAACATTTTCTTTTCCCTTTTTATAAATTATTTCATAATCATATCCAAGATGCTTTGTTACAAAAATTTCATAGAAAGAAATAACAACAATAGGTTTGGCAAAATAAAAAATCACGAAGAAGTATGACAATAGATTTTTACGTCTAAAGTGTAGCAGTTTGGATGTAAGAGATCAATAGGTTATCTTGATAATTTTTTGATGAAACCAAAGGGAGATCTGATAAGAAGTTTTAAAGCTATGATAAAAATTCTGTAGAGATTTGATCAGTAAAAACACAATAGCAAATCAAATAGTCTAGGGTGTGCGATTGAAAATTTGTGACGTAACTTTCGTCGTAAAGATAGAAACTTTGCAATGAAAAGTTTATGCAGCAAATAAGAATGATTTTTTTTATATTTTTTGAATAGCGATAACTAAATTGCAGTAGCAGTAAGGTAGGAAACCAAAACCTGATGCAATTCACAGGGATATCATAGGATGATCTACGGTAGTGGAGATGACAACGGAATTTGATGACAACCTTTAAGCAATTGTGGGAATTGCTTTGGATGGCTATGGGGGGCTGATGGATGGCTGTACAAGGGCAGTGAGATGCCAAGAACGCTGCTCTGATACCAAGTGTTAGAACCCTAGCAAATTCTAAGCTTGGGGGTGATCACTATAGGGGATCGGCCTCCTAGGAACTCTATAGGGGTTCACTCCTTCAAATTACTGCTCAAGGCTACAGAAAATACTCTTCTATTTATGATAAAAAATAGAGGATTACAAGGCTATTTATAGGCCTTCTAACCCTAATTCCTAAGAGAACTCCTACTTCAAGACTCCTACTCTCAATCAACTCCTAAAGCAACTCCCAATGCATCTCTAAGTCTAACATCCAACTAGCCCATCTAGGGGTGGCTGGTTTCTTATTGTTTAATTTTTTTACTCTAACTTAACCCCTTCTCAACCAAACCCTCTTTAACTAGGATAAGGGGTGGCTAATTAGGGTAACATGCATCCTACTTTTTTTTTTAAATATCTTCCTCCCATCTAATCCTAACCTAGCCGACCTCCTTACTTCTTTATTAGGGGCTAGATAGGATTTACATGAATGCCCTCAGGATTTACATATTTGCCCTCTTTAATGAAACTAAATTAGGACTCCTCTAGCTAGAGTCATAATAGAGCTATGACACAGTGACCTAGTACGTCTATAGTCGATGAGTAGAGTGAATTATTATGAGAATAATAATTCACTATATCAGGAGTGTTAGAACCCTTGCAGATTCTAAGCTTGGGGTGATCTCTATAGGGGATCGGCCTCCTTGGAACTCTATAGGGGTTCCTCCCTCCTAGGATTTCTACCCAATAGTTGAAAATAATATTGGTCTATTGATGATGAGAAGTGGCTGATTACAAGGCTATTTATAGGGCTTCTAAACCCTAACTCATATTAGGATTCCAACTTAAGACTCATACTCCTAACAACTCTAACTCCAACTCTAAGAAGCAACTCCTACTTCTAACAACTCCAACTCTTAATTTTATTCTTATTCCACTCTAGAGAGAGTCCAAGCTAAGTGGGACTCTCCCTCTCTTACCCTAGCCGACCTCTCTTAAGAGGAGGCGACGGCTAGGAGACTCTCATCCCATAGCCAACCACTTCTTTACTAGAGGGTGGTGGCTAGATTATGGTTTATTACATTCTTGACTCAATTGACTCTGACCCGTATCCATCTTCGACTCCTAAACTGACTCCAGATCAGTCGAACCCTAACCCTACTAGGATTTGGGTTGATTTATTATAATAAACTCAAATCTTCTCCTTGCTGACCTAATGTCAGGTCTAGGTTAGCCAACAAGACATAATCTAAGGACTTGACTTAATCGACTAAGACCTGACTCAGCTAGGGTCCTAACAGACCCACCATCTTCAAATCAGTCTTGTCCTCAAAACCGAGCTCCACATCTCCAAGTCCTAATCTGCAACTCCTCATGAGGCTCCCTCGTGGCTCTTATAGTAGGCGCATCCTGCTCCTATGGTCCAGCATCAATAGTTGTGACTGGACGATGATATGTCACGATCCTACGATCCCATGCAATCATCAGCTAAACCTAAGCCTTCTCATCAACTTTAGTGTTGAGTGGATAAATCTGGGCTGAGTCATCCTCTCTAAATTTTCATTTGCAGTGAGATTCCTAGATGATCAATTACAATTTTGAATTAGTGTGCCAATCCGATCCACAAATTATGGCTCCAATGCGATCTCCAATTTTATAGGGTCCAAAGAAACTGGGAGATCACTTTTGGGAGGCTCGAATCTTCATAAATTCCTGCTGGTAGGGATAAAAATGAAGGAAGACTCGATCTTTAATAGCAAACTTCCTTCTACTTTGGTGTTTGTCGGGCAGTTGTTTCTTTCTTGCGCGGGCTAACATGTGATTGTTCTTTAATGGTAGTCAGACTTTCGTTTATGATGGTGGTTGCCCTTTAGTAGAGTCCATGGTAAGGTGAGCCCGATCTGAGTTTGGAGGGAGTAGAAGCTATAATTTTTTAGGACTTAATTTTATCTCCTCTTTGTGTTGTTATCTTGTATCATCCAAACCACAAATTCAGCATTAGTCAGCATTTCCTCGTCATAAATTGATAGCTACAGGTGGCAAAGGGAGAGGGCTTTGCTGATGTAGGCTAGGGGTCAGCCATCTTGTATGTGGATAACATAAATTCTAGCTCCCGATGTGTCAATCACAAACACTTTATCGAAGTCAGGTAAAGCTAGCACCAGCAAAGAGTAGGGGCTGCAACTTGGCCGGACGACCCCTGTTTCAAGCATCTCTTCTTCAATTATCTCTATTTCAGCTTTCTGGAGATGAGGATATTGACATGACTGAGTGTTTGCTGCTAGTTTGCCCGAGAGAATCAGAATTCCATGGTCATACTGGCGGGTAGAAAGTAGGTTGCGTGGTTCGACGAAAATGTCTAAAAATTCTGTAAGTAATTGGAGAAGGTTTGGGTCTTCAATTTTTATTGGCTCCCCCATAGAATACTGCTGAAGCTACATCAGGAAGCCACTGTTCACTTTGTTCAAAACTTTCTTCGTTTGTTGCATGCAAATCGTCATTACGTCGCTTCCGCATTTCCCACATAGGATCTCCTGTTTCTCATGGCTGAAAAATTTCATGATAAATTTGAAAAAATTTTAGGGACCATCACCTAGCATAATCAGCCATTTGATATCAAGCACAACCTCATAATCATCAAAAGGAAGTAGAAAGAAATCAGCAAGTATCTCTTGGTCTTACCGTAATAATTTCATCCGCGAGCGTTTTTGGTCATACTTCAAAATTTGGCTGTCGGCAACCTCAATGTCAAACTTGCTGTAATCTTCATTTTGGAGCATCAACTAGGCAACAACCTTGATGTTTATAAAGTTGTTGGTGCTTCCTAGTCTTGATGAGGACGGTGATGGGCTATGACTTAAGATATTCTTCAACTTTTGCTGCTTGCGGGTTCGTTTGGCCGGCTAAAGCGTGAGTCATACAATCGACCGACTAGGGATCTTCCTTGTGTTCTCCTCCTTAGGTCCCTGGACCTCTTCTTTAGATTCTTCAATAGGTTTTATTATGGAAAGCTTTCATTTTTCGTAGTCATGGTTGCAGCTCCAAAGTTTGTCACAATACCAACAAAGTCCCTTTACTGATCTATCGTGTAGCTCTTCTAATGTCAATTTTTTTAGTAGCGAAGGATGGTTAGGGGTAGAGGGAGGTTTATATATTGTTGGTCTAGGAGTGGTTCTCATCCTCCGAGCATTTTGGTTGAGTCGTTCCTCTTGGATTCGGGGGAAAGTGATTACGGTCGTCACATTTTGAGGTTGCTGCGCTTTAACCTCTCATTTAATTTTCGGCTTGAATCCTTCGATGAACATCCCTGATAATTATCTGTCAGACCAATCATGAGCAATGTAAGATAATTCCTCAAACCTGGTTTGGTATTCTTGGATAGTGGAGGTTTGTCGGATCTTGGCAAGTTGTTTGTTGATATTCTCGTACTTGGTCGGCCCAAAGTGGTTCAGCAGCGCCTTCTTGAATTGTATTCATATCAGAATTTCATAGGTGTATTCAAGCCAATTATACCATCGTATAGCATATCTTTTGAGGTGGTTGACAGTGGTGTCCACCATTAAATCCTCCAGTGTTTGGTAATCATGGAAGTAATGTTTGACGCATGAAATCTATCTTATTAGGTCTCCTTCTTCCCATATAGGGAAGTCCACCTTCATACATGGCTGCATCATATCAGTGGCTCATACTTTCTTTTTGGGAGGCCTCTCTAAACTTGCACTTTGTTGGAATTTTGTTGGGCTCGAAGATCAGCCCAATCTGAATTCGACAAATAAGGTACACAATCTGTCCTCCATGCGTGATTCCAGCCATGATTCAAGCGGCTCCAACTTGGCTCTAAATATATCTCCTGATGACATGATATAAAACTCCAAATTTGTTGTGATAAGATCATTCTCTTGCTATTGAATCACTGGTATGTATTGGTTGGGTGGATTGGTGTCCGAAAAGGGTAGATGGCTTAAGGCAAAAGGCTGCAGTAGGCTATTGTTTGCTGCAGTTGCTACTAGGGCTATGGTTTGGAGCTGCTGTAGGGTCTGTAAGAGGGGTTTGGTGATAAAGGTTTAGGGTTAGAGAGGTGGCTTAGGGTTGCTATTGATGGTAGCAACCAGTTTGGTACGATTGGTGGCTGTAAAGGGTAAGGATCAGTGGAAGATTTGGTGGTTGCGGAAGACTGTTGTTTGGGCTACGATTTGGGTTAACTACAGATTCTAGAAATAGGTTATGATGGTTGCATCTTAAGGCTAGAGGGTGGGTTAGGATTGCTGTTGATGGTAACAACCAGTTTGGTAGGGATTGGTGGCCAAAAGGGTGATGGATCAAAGTTGCGGTTTAAGGTATTGTTAGGGCTATGATTTTCTAGGGGATGTTAGGGTTGGCTATAGATTATGAAAATAGGCTATGATGGTTGCATCTTAAGGCTAGAGGGTTGCCCTAAATATGACGTGGGTGGCAACAACAATTTCGGTAAGGATCAGATATAAGTGCAGCAAAAAACACTTAAAGGGAATGTTATAGAATTCTATGTCGATAGGCTGCGATAGATTGCTGCTTTGGACTGCGGTTTTGGGTGTTGTTTGAGTTTTGGAAATAGGTTGTGATGATAGTGTCTTAAGGCTAGAGGGGTGCCCTAAAGAAGACGTGGTTGGTGGTAGCAAGATTGGTAGGATTTTGGGGGTTTGGGAAAAGAAGAACGACAAAGGTATATTAGTAAAATTTTCTGTCGAGAAAATTTTAGCAGTATAGATGTAATTTTTTCCAACAGCATCAACGAGACTCTGATACCAAGTGTCAAAACCCTTGCGGACTCTAAGCTTGGGGTGATCTCTATAGGGGATCAACCTCCTTGGAACTCTATAGGGGTTCCTCCCTCATTGATTTTCTGCACATAGGCTGAAAAATAATTGATCTATTGATGATAGCTAAAGTTTAAGGTTAGAGAAATGGTTTAGGGTTATTATTAATGACAGCAAAGGATTTGGTAGAGATCGGGTGTGGATGCAACAAGTAGTACCAAAGTAGTGCAGTAGAATTTTTTATCGAAGGGGGTGCTGTTGATACTACTGTTTGGGGCTGTTATAGAAGCTATAGGGGGGGTGGGGGGGAAGGGGGAGGGGTGGTGGGGGTTGGTGATAGAGGTTTAGGGTTAGAGGGGTGGCTTAGAGTTGCTATTGATGGCTACAACCAGTTTGGTAGGAGTGGTGGTTGCGGTGGGTAAGGATCAGTGGAAGGTTCGGTGGCTACGAAAGACCATAGTTTGGGTTTCCCACGGGTTCTAGAAATATATTATGATGGATGCGTCATAAGGCTAGAGGGGTGCCCTCAATATGATGTGATTGGTGGCAGAAAAATTGGTAGGGTTTTGGTGGGTTGTGAGAAGAAGAACGATAAAAGGTACAACATCAAAATTTTTTATCAAAAAATTTCAGTAGGGAAGATGCTTTTTTTTTTCCATTAGTCCTTGACAAGGATTTGAGTTAAACTCAAGGGGAATCCACCGATAAGGGAAAGGTAATATTTTAAAAAATTCATGGAAGAATATAACATCAAAGAATTTGGCAAGATCAAGGAAAACGAGAAGGTGCTGCAACAAAATTTTACGTCTAAAATTTCAGTAGTAAAGACGTAAAATTTCCAGCAGTTTGTGATAAGGATTTGAGTAAATCAGACTCTCTCCAGGGCACACTCAATTGACTTTGACTCATATCCAACCCCGACTTCTAATCAAACTCCAGTTCAGCCGAATCCTAATCCTACTAGGATCTGGGCTGATTTATTACAGTGGACTCAAATCTTCTCCTACCTAATCTAATGTCAGGTCTAGGTTGGCTAATAAGACCTAATCTAAGGACTTAACTCAATTGACTAGGACCCGACTCAACTAGGGTCCTATTACACCCACCCTCTTCAAATCAGCCCTATCCTCGAGGCTGAGGCTCCATGATCTCCGGGTCCAAGTTTGTAGTTCTCCTTAAAGCTTCATTGTGGTATCTATGATAGGTTCATTGTGGTCCGACGGTTTAACATTGTCTTGTATCTCTCCATCAGGGGTAGTAGTATCTAGACGGTGGTGCATCATGATCCTATAATAATTAGCTAAACTTGAACCTCCTCATTAGTTGGGATGTTAGGTGGATGGATCTGGATTGAGTTATCCTCTCTAAACTTCCATTTGTAATGAGATACTTGGAGGATCAATTGTATTTTTGAATTGATGCACCGATCAGATCCATAAGTCACGGCTCTACTGTGATCTCTAATTTTGCAAGGGCCAAAGTAGCAGGGGGACCACTTCCTTGAGACTCGAATTTCCTGCTGGTAGGGCTGGAGATGAACAAAAACTCGATCTTCATTAGCAATCTTTCTTCTACTCCGGTATTTATTGGGGGGTTGTTTCTTTCTTACATGGGCTGCCACTTGATTGTTCTTTAGTAACATAGCCTTTTTTTTGGAATAATGGCTGCCCTTTGATAAGGTCCCTGATGGTGTGTCCATTCTGAGTTAGAGGTGGATAGGAATTGTAATTTAAAAAAGCCTATTTTTATCTCTCCTTCATGCTATTAACTTGTATCATGCCAAACTTCAAATTCAGTAGCAATTAGTATCTCTTTACATATCAGAAGCATCGTGTGAAGTGTAGGAAGAGCCTCAGTGCATGTTAAGGGTCGGCCATGTTGCATGTGGATAACATAAACTCTAGCTCCCGATGCGTTAAGCACAAACACTTTGTCGAGGTCGGGTAAAGCTAGCACCGGTGAAGAGTAGGAACTATAACTTGGCCGGATGACCCCTGTTTCAAGCATCTCATTTTCAATCCTCTTTAATTTATCTTTCTGGAGTTGAGGATTAGGATTTGGCTGAGTGTTTTTTGGTGATTCGCTCAGAAGAATCAGAATTTGATGATCATGCAGTTGGGTAGGAGGTAGGCTACGCGGTTTGGCGAAGACATCTGAAAATTCAGCAAGCAATTAGAGAAGGTTTTGTTGAATCTCAGATTTTAATGATGAAATCAATTTATGAGTGTTTAATCTAACATGTGTGTATTAGAGGAAGTATTGCAGGTCTAACTGCGATAGAGAAATTTAGTTACTACTAGATGTTGGGCCAAGATCAAGCCTGGGCATCGGGCCAAGGTTCGGATGATGTAGTGGGACCTCGTCGAGAGTTTGCTAGGAGTTCACAGAAGGGATCATGAAGCTCGCTGGGAACAGGCAGGGAGATCGCCAGAAGAAGACCGTAAGACTCACCGCAAGAATGCCGGAGGTTGCCGGAATTGTAGGAGTTAGGTCATTGTTTAGCTTGATGGTCATTATGGTTGTAATAATTGAGTCATAGTTAGGGATTGAGTCCTAATTAAGTTTAATTTGGAAGAAATCTAAACAACTCAATGAGGCAATCGGGTCCACTATGTGGTTGGATTGAGCTCAGGTCGCGCTCAGTTAGTTGACCAGAGAATTGGAACTTAAGGTTCAAGTCAGAATTCGAAACATAGAGGGAACCACTTTTTAAAAAATTACGATGATTGAACTATCGGTGAGCGGTGGTTGTACTGCTATCGCCTAGGTTTTCAGGTAGTTGACGGTGGTTGAACCGCCCAGGTCGTTAGCTAAACCGCCCATACCCTATTTTTAGGATATTTTCGACGGCTGCACTACTGGCGTCGACGGGTGAACCACTCGTACCCGGATTTTTCGGATACATTTAAATTTTGGCTTCAAATTTTGAAGCCATTTGGGGCCTATAAATATCCTAAGTTTTCTTGTATTCTATACAACAATTTCTAGGATTAAAATTTTATGAAAAACTTGTGTGAATTGTAAGAAAAAGAAAAAGGGAAGGGAGTGAGCTTAGAGTTAAAAGAATTCTTGTAAAGAGTCTCCCTTGTAAGCTCATGTTGTAAAGGTTTGATCTTCATACTAAAGAAATCAATAGTGAACGCTGGTGTGCCTTAAGGAGGAGGACTCGGGAACTGGACGTAGGCCAAGGTTAAGGCTAAACCACTATAAATTTTAAGTATTCCTTACTTGCTACATTTACTACTTACAATTGTCCATAATTAGAAAAGCAAGAGCACCATCTTTCGATTATATTTTTAAAATATCTACTTACTCACCTTTAAGTATAAGATATGCTTCTGATTTACGATTTTGCTCCAAATGAAAAGTTTTTGTTAAAACGTCGATTTACACTTGCACTAATTCACCCTCCTCCCCCCCCCCCTCTTAGTGCCAATTGATCATAACAATTGGTATCATAGCAAGGTTACTTACTAATTGGATTAACACTCACTTGAGTAAATGACTTATTTTGGCATGAATGAGGGACATTCTATTTCACATCATCCCATGTTCAATAGGACAGATTACACATATTGGAAGACAAGAATGTATATTTTTCTCATTTCTTTAGACCTTGATTTATGGAACATTATAGAGAATAGATTTAAAAAATATTCTAAATTAACGAATGAGTGGAATGATTTAGAAAGGAAGAATTTTTCTTTGAATGAATGAATGCCTTATTTTATGCTCTTGACAAAAATGAGTTTAATCCTATTTCCATTTATGAATCATCTTTTGATATTTGGCACATGAGGAGACTAGTAGAGTAAAATAATCTAAGATTAATATTTTAGTTTATAATTATGAGTTATTTTAAATGAAACCAAATGAGTCCATTGGAGACATATACACCCATTTCATAGATGTCGTCAATGACCTTAAAGCACTTGAAAAATATTTTTTGAATTTTGAACTTGTGAGTTAAATTTTAAGATCTCTACCTAAAAATTAGGATCATAAAGTAACCGCTATACAAGAGGCCAAAGATTTAAATAACTTACCTCTTAAAGAACTTATTGGCTCACTCATGACATATGAGCTGAACTGTAAAGCTCATGATGAGCTTGATGAACCCATTCCAAAGAACAGGAAGGATGTAGCACTTCGAATGATAAATAACTCCTTGAGTGAAACCTCGAGTGATAAGGACTATGATATTGCACTATTATCAAGAAAGTTTAAAAATTTATGAAGAAGAATAAAAACTATAAAAACAAAATAGAACCGAAGAGGGATAATGTCATATGCTATGAATGCAAAAAATTGGGATATTTCAAAAATAATGTCCTCAATTGAAGAAGAAGCCGACACATAATAAGAAATCACTTTCGGTCACTTGGGATGATTCAAGCTCTTCAGATGAAGAAGACCACTCCAAAGAAGAAGTTGGTAACTATGCCCGAATGGCGATCCAAGCTGAGGTTAGTGATTCATTAAGCATTTCTCTTTCAGAGTTATTAAATTATTCCATGATTTGTTTGATGAGTTTAAAAAATTTAGCATATCTTTTAAGTTGCTTAAGAATGATCATGATTTGTTAATTAGTAGACTTGACAAAATGCATGATTCATTAGTATCACATAACTCATGTTCTAAATGTGAGATGCTAGATAACATTAAAGAATAAAATATCATGCTTAAGACAACGTTAGAAAATTTTAAAATTAGAAATAAATCCTTAAATATGATCGTTGCCAATAAGGGTTATATTAACAAAAGAAATGGTATAGGCTTTATTGGTAACATTCAACAAAAGCCAACCATGTTTGTTAAAGGACCTACTTTAAGTGTGCCACCGAAAATTAAATGTAAATTTTGTGGAAAATTAGTACGTAATGCAAACAAGTGTCTATTTAGAAAATATAGTCGACGCCAATTAGTTTAGGCTCCCAAGGGAACTTTATACAACAAAAACTAATTAGAAAAGAGAGATAAAATTCTTTATGAAGGATCAATGTAAAATAAGTACTTAAATAAAAAATATCTTTCTTGTAGGTTTGTCTCCAAACTAAAGCTATGAGCATCAAGTGGTATCTTGATAATGGATGCTCAAGGCACATGACCGGAGATTCAACTTATTTTTCTAAGCTCACTATCTTAAGTGAAGGAGTTGTTGTCACTTTCAGAGACAATAATGATAAAAATTATTGGAAACGGAACTATAGGTAACATATAAAACCTCTTGATTGAAGATGTGTTGTTAGTTGATGGCTTGAAATATAATTTGATTAGTATTAGCCAATTATGTGATAAATGATATGTGATTAAATTTTAATCTAATACTTGCATAATTGAATTGTCACACAAAAATAAATCTTTGATTGCCTTAAGAAATAACAATGTGTACACCATAGATATTAAAATTTTTTATGATGAAACTTATTTTTCAGCTTTAAATGATAATGCTTGGACTTGACATAAGAGACTAGGTCATGCTAGCAGAAAACTTTTAAACCAAATTTTTACCAAAGATCTAGTAAGAGGATTACATTATCTTAAGTTTATCAAAGATAAAGTATGCGATACTTGTTAATTAGGAAAATAAATAAAGAGTAGCTTTAAGTTGAAAAATCAAATAAGCACCTCAATTGATTCATATGGATCTATTTGGACCAATTCACATTACAAGTTTAGGTTGTAGCAAATATACATTTGTTATAGTGGATGATTTTAGTATATATACTTGGACCCATTTCTTGACACATAAAAGTGATACATTTAAATATTTTATAAAATTTTATAAAATTATTCAAAATGAAAAAGGATGTATGATTTCTTCAATACGTAGTGATCATGATGGAGAATTTCAAAATAATGATTTTTAAAATTTTTATGAGTAAGTATATTCATAATTTTTCTACTCCACGAAATCCACAATAAAATGGAGTAGTAGAAAGAAAAAATAGGAGCTTACAAGAAATAGCTAGAACAATATTGAACGAACATAGTCTACTAAAATATTTTTGGGCTGAAGTTGTTAATACAGTATGCTATATTTTAAATAGGGTTCTTGTAAGACCATTACTCACTAAAACTCCTTATGAATTGTGGAATGGTAAAAAACCTAATATTTCTTATTTTAAAATATTTAGTTATAAATATTTTATTTTCAATGAGAAGGATGCCTTAGAAAAATTTGATGCAAAATTCGATGAAGACATTTTCTAGGTTATTTTTCTATTTCAAAAGCTTATCGTGTTTTTAATAAAAGAACATTAGTAATAGAAGAATCCATTCATGTTATTTTTAATGAGTTATTCAAATTTAAGAAGATCGATTTTGATAATGAAATTGATCTTGGTACTTTGAATTTAAATGATAATACTCCTAAAAGTAATTTAGATGAATCTACTTCCAAATCCTTACCTAAGAAATGGAAGTATGTGAATGATCATCCTAAGGAGCTTATAATAGGAGAAACATCAAAAGGAGTTCAAACTCGATCTTTTTTTAGAAATTTTTGTGCAAATGTCGTATTTCTTTCTCAAATCGAGCCAAAGTGCATTGATAAGGCCCTATAAGATGATTCTTGGGTTAATACAATGCATGAAGAGCTTAATCAATTTGAGATAAATGATGTTTGGGAGCTTGTTCTTAGACCTAATAATCGTTTAGTGATTGGTACTAAATGGGTCTTTAGAAATAAGCAAGATAAAAATGGTATTGTGGTTAGAAACAAGACTAGATTAGTGCCCAAAGCTTTCAACCAAGAAGAAGGAATCGATTATTATGAAACCTTCACTCCCGTGGCTAGACTTGAAGCTATAAGGATGCTCCTTGCCTTTGCATCTTTTAAAAATTTTAAGTTATTTCAAATGGTTATTAAAAGTGATTTTCTAAATGGTTTCATTTTTAAAGAAATGTATATTGAACAACTCCTGGTTTTGATAATAATATTCTTCCTAATCATATTTTCAAACTTACAAAAGCTCTTTATGGATTAAAATAAGTCTTTAGGGCTTGGTATGAAAGACTTAGTTCTTTTCTTATTTTAAATAAATTTTCTAAAGGTAAGGTTGATACCATATTATTTTTTAAGTATTTTGAAAATAATTTTTTGGTTATTCAAATTTATGTTGATGATGTTATTTTTGGATCTATAAATGAATCTTTATGGGAGTCTTTTGCTAAAGAAATGAGCCAAGAATTTGAAATGAGCCTAATGGGTGAGTTAACATTCTTCTTAGGAGTGCAAATAAAATAAAATAGATGATGATATCTTTATTAGTCAAACTAAATACACCTTGAACATGATAAAACAGTGTGGGATGGAAAATGCTAAAACATTAAACACTCCCATGAACATATCTACAAAGTTGGACTTAGACAATGGCAGAGAAAACTTTGATAAAAAACCTATAGAGGAACGATAGGAAGTTTATTGTATTTAACTGCTACTAGGTTGGATATCATGTTTAGTGTTGGATTGTGTGTAAGATTTCAATCTAATCCTAAACTCTCTCATTTGAAAGCAGTTTAACAGATCTTTATATACTTAAAAGGAACCTCATAACTAGGATTATGGTATCCAAAACTAAAGAACTTTGTCTTGGTGGATACAGTATAGATAGAAATAGTACTACCGGGACATGTCAATATTTAGGACATGCACTTGTTTCTTGAACTTCCAAGAAATAAAATTTAGTAGCTTTATCTATTGCATAAGCAGAATACATTATAGCTAGTGCATGTTTTGCCCAAGTCATTTAGATGAAAAACACATTAGAAGATTACATAATGAAATTAAAAAATATTCCTATAAAATGTGATAACATAAGTGCTATATATTTAACCAAAAATTATATTCAATATTCAAGAACCAAATATATTGACATTAGACATCATTTTATAAGGGATCATGTAAATTATCAAGATATCTCCTTGGAATTTATTGACATTAAGCATCAATTAGCAGATATTTTTATAAAACCTTTAAATGAAGAACAATTTGATTTTGTTAGAAGAGAATTTGGAATGCTAAATCATGAAAATATATGAATTGATTTCATGATATTAAGTTTTTTTGTGAACATGCCTTGAAAACTCTCTCCATTTTTTTTATCTTACTATTCACCAAAATGGGAGAAAATTTACATAAAATTGATGTTTTACTTATATATTTGCTACCTTTACTTGAAATCACATGAGATGATTTTAAATACATGAGTAGCTCCTAAATTGTTGAATCTTCTTAAAATTTTGAGCTTATCTTCTAAAGTTCTTTTTCAAAATTCGCATCTATAAAATTGATAGCTCTTCTTAATGATGTTTTACAACTTCTTCCTTATTGTCTTTCCTTCTTTTTCACAAGAAGAAGAAAATTCTTTATGGCTCATATTGTATTTTACAAAGGGAGAGCAAAGATTAATGTGTTTTAAAATCCTTAGCCTACATTTCACCTTTTTATTGATGAAAAAGGGGAATAAATTATTGATGACTTATGTAACAAGGGCATTTCTCTTTGTTTATTGATAAACAAAAGAAAAAAATAGTTAATAACTTAAGGGGAGATTTTTAATTTTTTTAAAATTCATAAAAATCCTTGATGAGTTGATGACTTGATAATTTAAAAGTAAATTTTCGTTGATGTATGAGTGTTTCATTGCAATCTTTGAAATATTAATTGTTTCATGATACTTGAATTCAAGAGTATGTGGTTCTTTTGAATTTAAGTTTTTATTATTATGGCATGGATTTAGGGGGAGTAAGGTTTAACTCCCGTCATCAATTGATTGTCATTATCAAAAAGGAAGAATCAATTGATGAGTATTTAATCTAACATATATGTGTTAGAGGAAGTATTACAGCTCTAATTACAACAGAGGAATTTAGTTATAGCCAGATATTGGGCTAGGATCAAGCTTACGCATCGGGCCAAGGTTCAGATGATGCAGTGGGACATCACCAGGAGTTCGCTAGGAGTTCGCCGAAGTGATTGGGAAGCTCGCTAGGAACACGCTGGGAGATCGCCGGAATAAGACTGTAAGACTCACTGTAAGAATATCGGAGGCTGTCAGATTGACATGAGTTAGGTCATTGTTTAGTTTGGTGGTCATTATGATTGTAATAATTGAGTTGTAGTTAAGGATTGAGTATTAATTGAGTTTGATTTGGAAGAAATCCAAATCAACTCAAAGAGGCAACCGGGGCTGCTATGGGGTTGGATTAAGCTCAGGTCGAGCTCAATTAATGGACCAGAGAATTGGTCAACTTAAGGTTCAAGTCAGAATTTGAAAAGTAAAGGGAACCACTTTTCTGAAAATTTCGACTATTGAACCATCGGTGAGTGATGGTTGTACCACTGCCGCCTAGGTTTTTAGGCAGCTGACGGTGGCCAAACTGCTTAGGTTGGTGGCTAAAACACCCATACCCTATTTTCAGGGTGCTTCAGTGGTTGCACTGTCGACGCAAACGAGTGAATCGGTCGTACCTAGATTTTTCGGATATGTTTGAATTTTGGCTCCAACTTTTGAAGCTATTTGGGGCCTATAAATATCCCAAGTTTTCTTACATTCTATACAATAATTTCTGGGATTAAAATTCCATGAAAAACTTATGTAAATTGTAAGAAAACAAAATGGGAAAGGAAGTGAGGTTAGAGTTGAAAAAATTATTGTGAAGAGTCTCCCTTGTAAACTTATGTTGTAAGGGTTTGATCTTTACCCTAAATAGATCAATAGTAGACACCGGTGTGCCTCAAGGAGGAGGACTCGGGAAGTGGACTACCACAGACTTAGCTAGTTTTGCCTATGTTATGCGGCACCCTTACATGTCCGTCCGCAAAGGTCAGTCTCCTCGAAACCTCCTATGGTCCCTTAGGACCTACAAAAGAGAAAACATGTTAGAGGAAGCATTTTTCATGGGATCAACAAGCAACCACTTCAGAAAATACTTTATATAACTAATACAAATTACAACCATGGACTTTACAAGCTCTGAATGGTTACACATAAAGGATCAAGGTCTATTACAGACCAAAGTCCCCACAAGTGCCTGCATGACATAACTCCTATTTACAAGTCGAAATCGACCACAAAAGCTAACTAAACTAGGGTTGCCATGCCTACTGCAAGTCCGCTAATCGCTGTATAAAGAATGTACAAAAATTGAAGGACACAGACAAACATGAGTATTACATCAATATTTTTATTTGTGATATTCTCCCCCACTTATTTCTTCGACTTCCTCGTTGAAATCATTGTAGGTGTTGCATCTCCTCATATTTTGCTAGATCTTAAATCTTCTGCTTTGGCTGAACATGTCTCTTGGCTCCCTAGCTACTCTCTGCCACTGTTGTTGAGTTGTCAAATTTTGATCCGCCATGCTGCTTCAACTTACCAATGACTGACTCTGGTGTGGGGTCGGCTGAGTTGTGTTGATCCTCTTTGACTCTTATGGATCCTTCTGATGAAGGAAAAGACATTCCTTGTTATGAGCCAGTTTTACAATAGTCTCATGTTTGCTTGAATTGGATGGATGCTTGTTGGAGCTTTAACGAGCATCGCCTCACAGACTTTAGAGTTTTTGAGGTCTTTCCTACTAAATTGGCCCATCAATTCTTCTTTAATATAGTTGTTACTTCCAAGTAGGTTCGCATCACTTCCGCTTTTGATTAGCATTATGTGGGGAAATGAAGCAGACAATATACTCTTAGTAGTATTAATCACTATTGGTGAGGAGTTGACAACTTGTCTTCTATTATATTTCTTTGAAGGGTCCTAAAACTTGTGCAAAGCTCCTTTGCTTAGATAAATAGGAGAATAAGGGTACTTAGTTTCGTCCATTCCCTTTGAGTTGAGAAGGCAATATTACTTGATTTCGCCTACTTCCCCGAGATAAGAGAACTAGGGTACTTAGTTTCACACATTCTCTTGAGTTGAGAAGGCAAAGGTTACTTGATTTTGATTGCCTCCTCGAGGTTGTACTTCATGCATTGAGCTAGTTACTAGCATTTTGCCTGCTCTTTGCTCACACTTCTGAAGTACTCAAACTGTTTGCACTCCTTGCATTGAGTTAGCTATTGTAATTCGCCTTCATACTACCATCGAACTTCTGGAATGCAAGAAGTTTTGCCCAAAAAGAGCAAAATTTTACCCCAACTTGGAGTCCCCTAATTTGGAGTAAGTCTTTTGATAGTTCTGGTTGCCTCTAGGATTGTACCATCTTCTCCATCATCTTTGCCGCTTACTCCTTTGAGTAGAAAAGGTACAACACCACGTATTGCCTACTTGGTTTCTTAGTCGAGTACTCCTGCGTCAACCCGAAGTCCCTCACTTTCAGATATCTTGATGAGAAATCAATTGACATTGGCCTTATAAAGTTCCATGGCCTTTGCCCTTCCACCCTGTCTTGGTACTTGGAGTTTGCCTCTGTATTCTCCACCTCCTCAACCCCTTTTATGATCAATGCTTTCCCTCTATGCGAGCAAGGGATCGATGACTCCATGGAAGTCCCGCCTCTGTGGTACCATGGCGCTACCAAGCCCATGGCCCTACTATCTGTTGCATTGCACTTATGTCTCTTTCTTCGTGATCGGTAGATCCACCTCTGTGACACTGTGGCACTCCTTCGAGTCCACCTCCTTTCTGACCGACGCTTTGCACTTGGGTAGCTGAGCTCCTCTAGACTCATCGTCACTTCCTCGCCCCTTTCGACCACTTACTTCAACACCTCTATGTTTCTCTAAGTAGCTTCCCTTGGTTATTGGAAAAATAGATTATAACTCTCATACATAGCCTCCATTATCTTGTTGCAAAGCTCGTGCCGATTTTATTCTCCTTAGCTTCCTTAGTAGCAACGTTCGCTTACTCGACCTTATCCTCTGACTTGCCGGGCTCCCTTAAGCGAATATAAGCACTGGAGCAGTCCAACCCTCCAGCCATTCCGATCATACCTCTGTATGATCAAGTCCCTCCATGGGACTCACTAGTACTTATAATCTGACTTCTCCCTTGGTGGTAAACAACCGCCATATGCTGATGACCAAAGCTTTCATCCAATATAAGATTCGATGCACACATACGGAAGATCCGCCTTTGCGTTACCATGACATTCACTCATTGAATTCATAGTCCTTCTTGTCGTTGTGTTGTTTATCGAAGTGAAGCTCCCAATAGCTCCTAATCATACCTCTACATGATTATGTCCCTCATGGGACATCTCCGTATGTGTTGTATTACCGTAAACTTGTTGGTTACAAGTGACATGCAAGCCAATCACATGAGTGATGACACGTATGACACGATATGTGATCTTTTTGCTTATGATTAATATTGGCATATTCTCACATTATCTGTTACATATATATTATGATGTCCTTGGTTCTGTGCAATATAAGTCGGATCGTGATGAGATCACGATAATGAGATCGATTCACCTTTAAACACAGATCCTAAATAATCCCGATCATAGGTTACTCAAGAGGGACATTGAGATAGCCGGACAGATCAGTGTACTATATACCCGTCCATATGATGGAGAGGTGCTCATTAGAGAATGAGTTCACTGATTGATCCACTTATGAAATACTGTATGGTTAATGATTCCTAATGTTAGATAGTGATTCCATAGTCCCAGTTGTGTATATGGTCCTTAGACTTGAGACACCAAGGATGTCTTATATGAGTACACTTTTCTTTGACACTAGACTTACAGGTTTGGAAAGCTCCAGATCTGGTACAGTTGGTTATCGGGATTGGTAGCAAACCTTACGATGGCAATTGAGTGTCAATAGAGGATCATCCACTCTCGGTATCACGAGAGGAATATCTCATATGTGCTTGGTCAGACAAATCCTTGGCCACGATCATTCAGATTGAGAGAGGAGTTCTCCGGTAGAATCCGATTAGAGCAAGATAAATTAATTCCGTATGTGACCAGACAATATCATGTCCAATATACGATCTCTAGGATATTATTTGGATGAGAGATTATAGATACATGGTAACTGTGGACAGACAGGTACGATGGATTTAATTTCCCCTGTACCGTTTGGGGACTATGGCATAGTGGCCTAATACATCGATAGTCGATGAGTCGAGTGAATTATTATGGGGATAATAATTTACTATATCAGAAGTAGTTCTGATGGGAGTAACTTACGGCCAGCTCGGTATCGAGCCTAGAGGGTCATATACATATGGTGGATGCTTCAGTGAATAGAGGATTGAATGAAGATCTAATTAGCCCCTATTCTCATTAGATGAGACCCTATGCTCATGGGATCCTTGATTAAGGCCCAATTAGAGGCCTAAGGAGATTATTGGATAGAGATCCAATAATGTAAGGTCAGTGGGTAATTGGATGGAGATCCAATATCCACTAAGGTAGGAGCCCTAGGGCTTTTGGTGGCTCTCTATAAATAGGAGGGGAGACTTATGGTTGATAGGCTACAGCTTTAGCCACCACCTCCTATTCTCCTCCCTCCATCTGAGCAAGAGTTGCGAGATCAGATTGGAGGAGTTTCGCTACAGAAATCCATCGTGTGGATACCGCTAGAGAGGAGGATGCTTGACCTCCTTCATCTTCTCTATCCAGATCTGAAATACAGGGATATACGATATCCCTGGGTAAAATCAATCTCTCTCACATCATGATTTTATCGATTTTTGTATTTTTCTTTCGACCCTAATCTTTTGCACGACGATTTGATCTTCGTGGAAAACCAATTTTTTGTTTGATTTTCGCTGTGCATGTGATGCACCCGTTGAGGTTTCCCAACAGTGGTATAAAAGCGAAGGTTTTTGTGTGAAAAATTGGTTTTAAACTACGTGTGATGAGATTGTATCCCGTAGAATTGTTTTACGTGTTCTTGCTGCGTTTCGCAGTGAAGGCAGCGAGGAGGAGGGGCGGCTAGCCCACGGCCAGCCTCCATGAAGGGCCGGCCACCCACGGCCAGGCCGCGGCCAAGGCCAGCACGTAAGGGGCAACTGCCCGCAGGGGCTACAGCCCACAAGGGCGGCGCCTGCGGGCACGGCGAGCTACGACCAGCCCGCAAGGGCGGCAGCCGCCCGCAGCGCAGCGCCGGCAAAGGGGCAGGCTGTCGAGCGACGCACGCAAGTGGCGACTGCCCGCGGCGCGCCTGCAAAGGGGGCGACCGCTCGCGGCCAGCCCTACCGCTTGCGTAGGGGCGGCGACGACAGCGGCGCAGAGGGCGACAAGGAGAGGGCTAGGCCATCCTTTTGAGAAAAGGTTGATCCTGCCCTTCTAAATTTCAAAAATTCTGAGGACTATCCTCATGTATAGAATTCCAAAAATATCCTCAATAATTTTGGAAATTCCGAGGACTATCATCTCATCCAGAATTATGAAAATACCCTCAATAATTTTAGAAATTTTGAGGATTGTCCTCACATCTAGAATTATGAAAATGCCCTTGATAATTCTGAAAATTCTGAGCATGTCTTGATTTCTAAAAAAATAATTAATTAAATAGTTTAATTAATTATTATATATATCAAGTAATCCTACATATGATGTGATGTACATGTGATGTATAATATGGATGGATGATCATGAGTCATGTGTTGTGATGTGTGTAATTATGATTATTATTATTATTGGGGCTTGCGAGCCTGTGTGCTTGTAATTATTTGTAATTACATGGAGAGGCGCAGTAGGAGCGTGGAGGTGATAGCGGGACCCATGATGCCGTGGTGGGAGATTACGACGCATGGTGATGCGACGATCTGACCGAATCGATAATGACGAGATCAACAATCACGGGGCATGGAGATGCGCCAATGCACACATAGATCATATTATGAGTGATTAGGCTCATTGGCTCGGGCTTAATCATATTAGGTGATGGCTCATGATCATCCGGTGTGGCTTGCATATGTCATGTGTTATACACCTACTAGATATAAGTATATATATATTTGCATGTGATGTAGATATATATGAAATATGTATATGTGTGACATGACATATTAGGAGACCGATACAAAATAAAAATCCCTCCTACGATAATATTAAGTCGGTAAGCGTGAGGCAATAAGATTGACCCATGTGGCCTTCTATCGTTATAGGAAGAAATTGAATCACGACATATGTTGAGTTGGTCAAGTCCCTTGAGGCTCACCTATCTACATAATTGAATTCTTACCTACGACATAGAGATGTCGTCGGTAACCTAAGGACATGGTATGCTTGGCCGAGTCCCTCGAGGGCATATCATCAAATTAGACTCATCTTGTAACGATGGTGATGACTTAACTGAATATCATGGCTGGTCGAGTCCCTCGAGACTATGATGATTCAGAGGCCGAACGTGACGGGAATCACAAGGAGTTGTGATTGGCAAGAGTTTCCTACCTTTTGGCTTAGTGTAATTGGTCGAGTCCTTTGAGGTTGCACTAAGACGCCCATTGGATCCCGATCCCCACTAGGAGCCTACCGGAGACTTCCATTTCACGTGTCGAGGGTGTCATGTGATTCGCTAAGAAAATAGTGAGAGTACATTAAGATAGAAGTCCATATCTTCATTAGTATTTTATGTAAAATCTGTATGTTATTTAATTTATGCTATATCTTGCTTGTCGCTTGCAAAACCCCTACATGGCATCTTGATGCCAACCGTCTTATTGGTCCAAAAATTTCATAATTTAAGAATTGTTCCCACGGAAGAGAAAATCGTATATGTCCTTAACATGATTGTGCCCACGTTGGAGGAAAGGATAAGCGAGGAGGAGATCACTCGCTTTGTGAAGTATATAGATAGTCCTAGAGGATAACCTGTATGTTGATCTTATGTTTCAGTCCCTACCAGATTCCTTTTCATTGTTCACTATTAACTTTAATATGAACAAATTTGAGGTGACTCTACTTGAGCTCCTCAATATGTTGAGGGGAGCTGAGAGTACCAGCAAGAAAGAGAAGTCAGTTCTCTATATTGGTGAGACCAATAGGAAAAGGAAGGCTAGTAAGACCCTTAAGAAGGGCAAGGGCAAAGAAAGACCCGGTAAGACAAATGTTGTCTAGAAAGACCTGGCAAAGGACAAAGGGCAATGCTTCCATTACGGCCAAGACGGGCTTTGGAAGATGAACTGTAAGGACTACCTTGTAGAGAAGGCGAAACAGAAGCTTAGAGAAGCTTAAGGTATATTCATGATCAGTCTCTACTTGTCATATTTCCATGATAACACATGGGTATTGGATACCGGGAGTGTTTATCATATCTACAATTCGTTGCAGGTTCTGGCATGACCTAGGAGATTGGCTAGAGGTGAGATGAACCTCAAGATGGGTAATAGAGCAAGAGTTGTTGTTGGAGAGGTCACCATACATCTGTCTGGTGGAGCTATTAGTACTTGAGAATGACTAAGGATCTTTTACTGGTATATGGAGGAGGTAGCCTCTAGGTAGAGGGCTACACAGACTCGAGTTTTCAGTCTGACATTGATAATAGCAAGTCGAACTCGGGGTATATTTTCACTCTAAATAGAGGAGTAGTAAGCTGGCAGAGTTCCAAGCAAGATACTACTATTGACTCGACCACAGAGGTAGAGTACATTGCTGTAGCAAAAGCAATAAATGAAGGGGTATTGATAAATAAGTTCATTACGGATTTATGAGTCGTATTGAGAAATGTAGAGTCGATTCCCATATAGTGTGACAACAATAGGGCGATAGATCTAACAAGGGAACCCAAGTTTCATCATAATTATTTTGAGGTGGTTTCACCTAATAAGAGAGATCATAGCCCATAAAGATATAGCTATAGAAAGAGTTTTATCCGAATATAATATTATTTGAGCATCCTAAGGGTCTGATGGGGATCGCATAGGTGATTGACTTTAGGTCAAGTGAGGGATTGTTGGTTACAAGTATGCTATGCTATGTATCAAGCCTGATATATCACATGCTTTAAGTGTTACGAGTAGGTATCAAGCAGATTCAGGTTTGGAATACTAGAAGGTAGTAAAGTGCATCCTTAAGTACTTGAGAATGACTAAGGATCTTTTACTGGTATATGGAGGAGGTAGCCTCTAGGTAGAGGGCTACACAGACTCGAGTTTTCAGTCTGACATTGATAATAGCAAGTCGAACTCGGGGTATATTTTCACTCTAAATAGAGGAGTAGTAAGCTGGCAGAGTTCCAAGCAAGATACTACTATTGACTCGACCACAGAGGTAGAGTACATTGCTGTAGCAAAAGCAATAAATGAAGGGGTATTGATAAATAAGTTCATTACGGATTTATGAGTCGTATTGAGAAATGTAGAGTCGATTCCCATATAGTGTGACAACAATAGGGCGATAGATCTAACAAGGGAACCCAAGTTTCATCATAATTATTTTGAGGTGGTTTCACCTAATAAGAGAGATCATAGCCCATAAAGATATAGCTATAGAAAGAATTTTATCCGAATATAATATTATTTGAGCATCCTAAGGGTCTGATGGGGATCGCATAGATGATTGACTTTAGGTCAAGTGGGGGATTGTTGGTTACAAGTGTCTGAATACTAGTTCGGCTCTGATACCAAATGTCACGACCCGAGTTGATGAGATAACTATCCTGATAGCTTCAGTTTTGGCCCAACCACTGGCCAAAATACTCAAGCCGAGAGTTAATAATAATACACTCATCAACCCTTATAAGGCATTCGTATGTTCCCATATTTCTAATGTGGGACTAAGGGGTGTTACATATAAATATAAGTTTTCTTACATTCTATATAATAATTTTGGGAATTATATCCTGTGAAAAAAATTATGCGTGAATTGTAAGAAAAAGAAAACGGGAAGAGAGTGAGCTTAGAGTTAGAAAAATTCTTGAAGTCTCCCTTGTAATCTCATGTTGTAAGGGTTTGGTCTTCACCTAAAGAAGATCGATAGTGGACGACGGTGTGCCTCAAGGAGGAGGACTCAGGAGTAGACGTCGGTCGATTGGTGTCGAACCACTATAATTGTGAGTGTTTTTACTTGTTGCATTTACTACTTGCAATTGTCGAGTTCTTAAACGTTTTGAACTAAATACCAATAGATGCTTCCAATTTTTACTTACTCTTTGAAAGATAAGTTTCAAGTCAAGAACTTCCCTTCGACATTGCTTATCTTTTTATTCGGATTTGCTTACTCCTTCTTAAGTCATTTTTAAGCAAGAAAATTAATATTTTCTTTGAATCATTCACTTGTTACGAAAAGCTTCGGGAAGGGAAGAGTGAAAGTTTATAGTGTTGGAGTTAGGAATGCAGGTTTTAGTTAAAGAAGTAAGGCTTCATGCTATTGGTTTAGACTGAGTTCTTTGCCATTTGTTACTAGTTGAGAGCGTTGGACTGCGTGCTCCATCCTTATTCTTCTACTGATGGGTGGGATTTTCTATCTTGCTTAAAGAGAAAAGTTTTTTTTTTGTTAAAATGAGAATTTACACTTGCACTAATTTACCCCCCCCCCCCCCCCTCTCTCTTAGTGCTAATTGATCCTAACAATTAGTATCAGAGCAAGATAGTTACTCATTAGATTAACACCTACTTGAGTAAATGACTTATTTTGGCATGAATAAGGGGCATTCCATCTCACGTCCTCCCATTTTTAATTGGATGGATTACATGTATCGGAAGATAACGATGCATTTTTTTATCTCTTTGGACCTTGACTTATGGAATATTGTTGAGAATAGATTTAAAAAAACTTCCAATCCAATGAATGAGTGGAATGATTTGGAAAGGAAGAGTTTTTTCTTGAATGTAAAGGCTATGAATGCCTTACTTTATACTCTTGATAAGAATGAGTTTAATCATGTTTCCATTTGTAAATCAGCTTTTGATATTTGGCACACATTAGAAATCACACACGAGGGAACTAGTAGAGTAAAAGAATATAAGATTAACATTTTAGTTCATAACTATGAATTATTTTGAATGAACCAAGTGAGTCCATTGGAGATATATACACCCGTTTCACGGATATCGTCAATGGCCTTAAAGCACTTGAAAAATATTTTTAAAATTTTGAATTTATGAGTAAAATTTTAAGATCTTTACCTAAAAATTGGGATCCTAAAGTAACCGCTATTGAAGAGGACAAAGATTTAAATAGCTTGCTTCTTAAAGAACTCATTGGCTCTCTTATGATATATGTGTTGAATCTCGGATTTTGATGATAAAATCAATTGCTGAATTATTGATCTAACATATGTTGTTAGAGTTGATTGATGCAAGACTAATTACGATTGAAAGATTATTACAATTAGGATTGGCCAAGGTCAAGTCCATGCATCGGGCCGAGGTTCGGATGATGTGTTGGGAACTCATCAGGAGTGCGCCAGAAGCTTGTCGAGGGTTTCGGGAGCTTGCCCGAATGACACAAGAGAGTTTGCCAAAAGAAGATTGAGACTCGCCAGAAGATTATCGGGGGTCGCCGAAAAGCTTATTGGGAGTTAAGATGGTCTTGTAATGGATGTATTGGCCATTATGATTGTATTTAATTAAGTCTTATTTAGCATCATACAGAATTAACCATGACGGGATGAGTTACAGATCAGAGATGAACCGAGGATCAAGCTTAGGCATCACGTCAAGGATTGGACGATGCGGTGGGAGCTCACCAGGTGTTCGCTAGGACTTGGCCAAAGGTATCAGGAAGTTCGCTAGGAACACGCCGGGAGACCGCTGGAGGAAGACCGTGAGACTCACCGCTGGAGAAGCTGGAGGTTGCCGGTTTGCATGAGTAAGGTCATTAAGCTTGGTGGTCATGTTTTGATTATAATTTTAAGTTATAAGTTAAGATTGAGTCTTAAATGAGTATGATTTGGATGAAATCTAAATCAACTCAATGAGGCAATCGGGTCCACTATAGGGTTTGATTGAGCTCAGGTTGAGCCCAATCAGTTGATCAAAGAGTTGGTTAACATCAGGTTCAAGACAGAATTAGAAAAGCGGAGGGAAACACTTTTCTGGAGATTCCAACGAGTAAACCGCTAGTGAGCAACGGCTTGACCGCCCATACCATAGAAATAGGGTGGTAGCGAGCAGCTGCCAGCGGGTAAACCGCCTAGGATAGGCGGGTAAAAACCTACCCAGGTCAGCAGGTAAACTGCCCATACCCAATTTTGTTGGGGAAGTTTGATTTTTGGCTCCAAAAATCTGAAGCCACTTGCGGCCTACAAATACCTCAAGTTTTCTTGCACTCCATAAACAATAATTTGAGGGAAAAATTATGTTCAAAACTTATGTGGATTGTAAAAAAAAGGAAAGGGGTAAATGAGTGATCAAAGAGTTGTAAATCTTGTCTCTCTTGTACGCTCAAGTGTAAGGGTTTGGTCTTCACCTAAAGAAGATCGGTAGTGGATGTTGGTGTCTCAAGAAGGAGGACTTGGGAGTGGATGTAGGTCGTTGGTGCCGAACCACTATAAAACTTGTGAGTTCTTTTCCTTGCTTTCATTGCTTGTGAATTTTGTATTGACGCTTCCAATTGAATTCACTCTTTGGAAGTAAAGTTTTCACATCAAGAACTTCCCTTCAACATTGCTAATCTTTTAGGTTTGCTTATTAACTTAGCAATTTTCTCACTTGTTTTACTTGAATGAAATGCTTCAGATTTTCTATCTTGCTTTAAGCGAAAAGCATTTGTTTAAAATGAAAAACTTACACTTGCACTAATTCACCCTCCCTCTTAGTGCCAATTGATCCTACATTAGATAAAAATAAATTTAATCAGGTTTCTAATTATGATTCAGCTTTTGATATATGGCATGCATTAGAAATGATATATGAAAGCACAACTAAATCAAGTAAATCATTAAATAAAATAATCTATAAAAATAAACTTGAATAACACCTTACAAAGAATATGAAGGATTGTGAACTAAGAATGACATATGACTCATCGAATAAAATCTCAAGTGATGAGAACCTTGGACATGAACTTTTGACAAATGAATCAGAAAATTAATGAACTTGAACCTTAAAAATAATCTAAAGATGGACAAAACCTCTTGCTATGAATGTAAGAAGCTGAGGAATTCCAAAGATCAAATGCTCAACTAAGAAGTGGAGAATCTTGCTCTTATGGCCATCGACGATGAGGTTAGTAATTCATTAAGCAATTCTTTTTTTGAATTATTAAATATACTGCATGATTTGTTTGATGAATTTAGAAAACTTAGTAAATCCTTTAATTTGCTTAAACATGAACATGATTTATTAGTTGGTAAAGTTGATGAAATGCATGAGTTATTAGCATCACATAATCCTAATTCTAAACGTGAAACGCTAGACAACTTTAAAGAATAAAATATCATACTTAAGACAATGTTAGAAAATTTTAAAATTAGAAATAAATCCTTGAATATGATCCTTGCCAATAAGGGTCATATTAATAGAAGAAATGATATAGGCTTTGTTGGTAACATTCAACAAAAGCCAACCATGTTTGTGAAAGGACCTACATTAAATTTACCAACGAAAAATAAATATAATTTTTATGGTAGATTAGGATATAAAGCCTATAAATGCCAATTTAAAAATTATAGTCCACATAAATTAATTTAGGTTCCTAAAGTAACCATAAACAACCTTAAGTCATTAGAGAAAATAAGAAGAACATATCATGAAGGACCCAAACTCAAATGAAAATCTATATCAAAACCTTCCAATAATATAAAGTTACCTCCTAACAAGGCTAGAAGCACTAAGTTATGTTTTGAAAGAAGATGCTCAAGGCACATGACTTGAGATATAAGATGTATTAGAAGCGGGATCTTCAGTCATTATACAATTATTAAAATTAAAATTATGAAAATTTTAAAACTCACTAGCCAAAGTAATAATAAGAAAATTATTAAAATTAAAATTATTGACAATGAATCTTTTGATGGTTCATCATTATACAATTAATATTGATGATGCATAACTAGAGTATACAAGTACGAAAATAAACTAGAACCAAAGAACCTTATTGATTGAAAAATATGTTAAAATTTATATGAATGAGATTTTGATGATGATTGAATAATAGATTCAAAATCATTAGCTTGGATGTTAGTTTAAATGTAAAGACTATTGTTAATGTTAGGATCAATTGACACTAAGAGGGGGGGGGGGGGGGGGGGGGGGATGCATTAGTAAAAGTGTAAATTTAGTTTAGATGAAAACTTTTCAATTAAACCAAGATAGGAAATCTGAAGCTTTTCGTTCTTAGTGAAATGAGTGAGTGATTGAAGAAAGTTGTTAAGTAGACCAGAAAGATAATCAACGTTTGAAGGAAAGAACTTATCGTGGAAACTTTGCTTTCTAGGAGTTAAGTTAAATTAGAAGCGCCAATAAAAAAATATATAAGCAATGAAAGCAAGAAAACACTTATAATTTTTATAGTGGTTTGACGCCAACAGCCTATGTTTGCTCCCGAGTCCTCCTTCTCGAGGTACGCCGGCGTCCACTACCGATCATCTTTGGGTGAAGACCAAACCTTTACACTTTACTTACAAGGGAGATAAGATTACACTCTTTGATCACTTCCTTGTCTCTTTTCTTTTTCTTACAATTCTCATACAATATTTTCTCATAATATAATCCTCAAGAATTATAGTTTGGAATGTAAGAAAACATGGGGTATTTATAGGCCCCAAGTGGCTTCAAATTTTTGGAGCAAAAAATTAAACATACCTAAAAAAATCAGGTACGAGCGGTTTACCCGTCGACTTGGGTGGCTCAACTGCCCGAACACCAGGGTACGGGCGGTTTACCCATTGGTCCTGAGCGGGTCAACCGTCGAAAGAACCTAGATTCCTAGGTACGGATGGTTCAACTGCCCAGCCTGGGCGGGGCAGTCGCCTGAAAGCCTAGGTGGTGGCGATACACCCACCGCTCATTGGTGGTTTACCTGTTAAAATTTTCACAAAAGTGGTTCCCTCCGCTTTTCAAATTTCGGCTTTAACCATCAGTTGACCATTCCCTTGGTCAACTAATTGAGCTCAACCAAACCCTATAATGGACCCGGTTGCCTTATTGAGTTGATTTGGATTTCATCCAAATATAACTCAATTAGGACTCAATTCCTAACTACGACTCAATGATAACAACACTTAATGACTAACAAACTAAACCAAGACCTAACTCTCGCCAATCCGATAGCCTCTAGCATTCTTGCGGTGAGTCTTCCGGTCTTCTTGCGGCGATCTCTCGGCATGTTCCCAGTGAGTTTCCCGATCCCTTCGGTGAATCTCCTAGCGAACTTCGGCGAGATCCCACTACATCGTCTGAACCCCGGCCCGATGCTCAAGCTTGATCTTGGCCCATCATCTGGTTGTAACTCCATTACTCCTATCATAGTTAGTCCTGCACGATATTAATTATGACTTAATTAAATACATTTATAATTACCGAACATTCATTACAAGACCATCCTAACTCCCGACAAGCTTTTCGACTACCCCCGATAATCTTTCGGCAAGTCTCGGTCTTCTTCTAGTGAACTTCCTTGTGCCATCCTAGCAAACTTCTGATACCCTCGGCGAGCTCCCAACGCACTTCTGGCGAGTTCCCAACCGCATCAACCTGATGCATGGACTTGACCTTGGCCAATCGTGATTGTAATGATCTTTCTGTCATAATTAATCATATATCAATCAATTTCTAACAATCCACGTTAGATCAATAACCCATCAATTGATTTTATCATTAAAATCTGAGATTCAACAATTAAATGGTTCAAATATTGATAAAGTCTTTGAAATAATTGATTTAAATATTACATTGATTGAAATGTTATGATTGAATGATTGTGTTGAATGATAAAATTTTAGCATAGAATAATATAGAAAAGGGAGAGAAAAATCATGCTTCATTGTCTAGTATTTTTATAAATTAAAAACATATTTAATGAGACTAAAATGAGCATGTAACTCAAAACACTAAGTCTAGAAATTATTGGAATTAAAATAAATCAAAGTTTTTGTTTGAAAATATTTTATTCGAATGATCTTGATAAAATTTCATTTTTGACTTTAAAATGACATTACAATCTTGAAATAAATTTCAAAAGAAGGACAATTATTCTTGAATGAATTTTTATTCTATTAATCCTTCAACAAGAGACAAAATAATACTATTATTGTTGTCTCTTAAACTACAAAAATGGATTAGAGAACTTTAGCTATTGAAAAACAATCTATGATGCCTTCATTGAATTATTCGAAAAGTAATTTTTTATGATGATTTTGGATAAGTTTTTAAATGATTTTATTTTAAAAAGAGATTGATGAATCTATCCAATGTTATTGATATTTTTGATGATTTTATCATGATCTTGACAAGTTAAAAAATTGTAACATAAAATCTTTACATAAATCAAGTTCGTTTGAAGAAGTTTATAAATGAATCATAAGTTTATATTTTTGAAACAATAACATGAATCTAAACAATGATCTTGATGATTTGAAATCACATATATAAGTTGAGATCCAATATTTCCATATCTTATTTTACAAAATCATACTTGTAACTTTATAATTTTCATGTATTAAGATTTTGTTTACAACATTGATCTCCTAAAATTTTTATTATATAAGAGGCGATTTATTAAATTAAATCATGTTTTTAATATTCATGAATGTTTTTTATATTAATATCCTTTTTGACATGATTTATTTTAAAACTCATGAATGACATAACTTATCACCAAAATTAGTATTTCTTAAATTTATGATAAGTTAAAAATTGAAAGAGATTTGTATTATCATGAATATTCCCTTAATTTCTTGACTTGACTTTTACATTATGAGAATCACGTTATTGATCTCTATGATTTTCTCTTTTTAAGAAAAAGAAGATTTATGATCTTAACAATTATAATTATTTTTTATCAAGATCATTCTCCTTTTTTATTAAAAGAAATTATCTTGAATTGAGATTATCCCCTAAGACTCATATTTATTATTTACAAAAAAGGAGAAAGAAACTTATTAAATGAAATCATGTCTTTTGATATTCAAAAATTTAAGTTTATCTTTAATGATATGATCTTCTTATACTTTTTAGCGTAAATTTAAATATGGATGAAAAGAAATTATGCGATCATATTTCATGACAATGACCAAAAAGGAAAAATAAAATTATCAATATAATTAGAAGAAATTTGGATATAATAACTTTAAATGAGGAACAAGTGCTTAGAAGAAAATTAAAACTTTCTAAATGCATGCAAAATATTGGATTTACAATTTGAGCTTAATCTACTATCATGTTTTCTTTTGGAATTCATGATGATTATTATCAAAATCTACATGAGATATGATTTACTTGATTTGCTACATTACTTGAAATTTGCATAAGATAAATTAAATTGTATGGGTAGCTCTTGATTTTTTTTTTGATTTTGGAATAGACATCTATAAAATTTACATCTATAAAATTGAGTATTTTTATGATGTTTTTCATTTCTCTACCTTGATTCTACCTTCTTATTCACATAAAGTAGAGAAAGGAAATCACTAGTATTTCAAGAGATCAATAAGACTATCAATATCATTTTGAATCTCTTGAAAGTGATTTTTATGATTTTGAAATTGAATAAGTTCTTTACCTATATCGTGATTTTGATTTTTTAGAATTATAACTTGAAATCTTTTATGAATCAAAATCTTTTGTTATGTACTCTCGTATTATTTAAAAGGAGATTTTTATATAAATCATGAACTTGATAACTTAATATTTCTTATGAATGAATCAAGAGATTTTAATTGTTTCTCTTATGATTTGTCTCTTGATATACAATTTCTCTTCATTAATTGTATATCTCATCACTATGTTAATTTTTCTTGATATATTTCATGTGATGATTTGAAAAATGATGTAATAAGAGAAGTTTTACACTATTGTAACCATCCCTTTTTTTTTACAATGACAAAGGGGGAGCAAAACTTGTTCGCTTGCATGATATAAGCTAGCTTGAACATTGCAAATGAAGCAAAAATTTGCTAACTTACACTTCTCAAAAGAGAAAAAGAACTCACTAGCTTGCATGTTATAAAATGATGAAAAATTTGCTAAATTGCTAAGCTTTCATATATCAAAAACTTGCTAATTGCACTTCTCCTTTTTGTTGATGACAAAGAGGGAGAAGGTATAAGGATATGAAATTATGTATGATGATCATGCATGTAATGATGATTTTAAAAATCTACATAAAGATAATGATTTGTTATTGTTCGACGGTATTTGCTACATTTTCTTAAAATTTACATGAAAAAGATTTATAGAGCTCATATTCAAAATTATATATATAAGATTGAGGTTGAGACCTAGAAATGCTAAATCATGAAAATATATAAATTGTTAATATAGATTTCATGAAATGAAGTATTTTTATGATAATATTTTTAAAAAGTTTCTCCATGATTTTATCTTATTGTTTTAAAAAAAGGAGAAAAATTGCATGAAGATGTGCCATATTTAAAATTTACAAGAGATAATTTTTGATATTAAGATATGACTTTTGCTACTTTTGAAATACATAAGTAGTCTTTAAATCTCTTGAATTTTAAGCTCATCTTAATATTACTTTTAAAATTTATTAAGAGCTCTTCTATATAATGAAACGATTCAATAACACCTCCCTTATTTCTCTCCTTATTAATCATGAAGGGGAAGAAAATTTTATAATACATATAATAAGGGGGAGTAATGTCATCATGTGCTTTGAAATTATTAGCTATACATTTCACTTTTTTGTTGATGACAAAGGGGAAGAAATATACATTGATGACACATGATATTGTTGAAATATATTGATATCTTCTTGATATGGATATGAATTAATATATCTTGGATATGGATATGAGTACATAATTCTTTTTACTCATGATTTGATGACGATGCAAATTTATGTTGAAATTTACATTGAATGTTGATTGCTTGAATTTAAGAGTGTGTGTTTCTCTTAACTAAGTGACATGGATTTAGGGGGAGTTAGAATAAACTTCTATCATCAATTGATTGTCATCATAAAAAAGGGGGAGATTATTGAATCTCGGATTTTGATGATGAAATTATTTGATGGGTTATTGATCTAATATATGTTGTTAGAGTTGATTGATATAGGATTAATTATGACAGAAAGATTATTACAATCAGGATTGGCCAAGGTCAAGTTAATACATCGGGCCGGGGTTCGGACGATGCGGTTGGGAACTCACCAGCAGTGCATCGGAAGCCGCCCATACCCTGAAAATAGGGCAACGACAAGCAGCTGCCGACGGGTAAACCACCCATACCCTAGAAACTGGGTAGCTGAACCACACTGGACAGGCAGGTAAACCACCCATACCTAGTTTTCGGGCAGCTGACGACTGGTAAACCACCCAGGTCAGCGGGTAAACCGCCCATACCCAATTTTTTCGAGTAAGTTTGATTTTTGGCTCAAAAAATCTGAAGACACTTGGGGCCTATAAATATCCCAAGTTTTCTTGCACTCCATACACAATAATTTAAGGGGAAAATTCTATGAAAAACTTGTATGGATTGTAAGAAAATGGAAAGGGGTAAGGGAGTGATCAAAAAGTTATAAATTTGGTCTCCCTTATATGCTTAACTATAAGGGTTTGGTCTTCACCCAAAGAAGATCGGTAGTGAACGCCGGTGTACCTTAAGAAGGAGGACTCGGGAGCGAACGTAGGCCATTAGTGCCGAACCACTATAAAACTTGTGAGTTCTTTCGTTGCTTTCATTGCTTCGAATTTTGTATTGACACTTCCAATTGAATTCACTCTTTGAAAGTAAAGTTTTCACATCAAGCATTTCCCTTTAACGTTGCTAATCTTTCGGGTTTGCTTATTAACTTAGCAATTTCTTACTTGTTTTACTTAAACGAAAAGCTTCGGATTTCCTATCTTGCTTTAAACAAAAAGCTTTTGTTTAAAATGAAAACTTGCACTAGCATTAAACTTTTAAACTAAATTTCTACCAAGGAACTAGTAAGAGGCTTATCTAATCTTAAGTTTATTAAAAATAAAGTATGTGACACTTGTCAATTAGGAAAACAAATAAAGAGTAGTTTTAAGTTGAAAAATCAAATAAACACTTCTAGGCCACTTCAAGTGATCCATATGAATTTATTTTGACCAATTGACATTGGTGGTAGTAAATATGTATTTGTTATAATGGATGATTTTAGTAGATATACTTAGATCTATTTCTTGACACATAAAAGTGATACATTTAAACATTTTACAAAATTTTATAAAATTGTTCAAAATGAAAAAGGATGTATGATTTCTTCAATACGAAATAATCATGGTGGAGAATTCTAAAATAATAATTTTTAAAATTTTTATGATTCGAATGGGTATATCTATAATTTCTCTACTCCACGGAATCTACAATAAAATGGGGTAGTAGAAAGAAAAAATAGGAGCTTACAATAAATGGCTAGAACAATGTTGAACGAACATAGTCTACCCAAATATTTTTGGGTCGAAGCTGTTAATATGACATGCTATGTTTTAAATAGGGTTCTTGTAAGACTATTACTCACTAAAACTCTTTATGAATTATGGAATGGTAAAAAATCTAATATTTCTTATTTTAAAATATTTGGTTGTAAATATTTTATTTTAAATAAAAAGTATGCTTTAGGTAAATTTGATGCAAAATCTGATGAAGGCATTTTATAGGTTATTCTTCTATTTCAAAAGCTTATCGTGTTTTTAATAAAAGAACATTAGTAATAGAAGAATCCATTCATGTTATTTTTAATGAGTTTTTTAAATTTAAGAAGATTAATTTTGATGATGAAGTTGATCTTAGTAACTTGAATTTAAATGATGATACTCCTAAAAATAACTTGGCTGAATCTACTTCCAAATTCTTACCCAAGAAATAAAAGTATGTGAATGATTATCTAAGGAGCTTATAATAGGAGAAACATCAAAAGGAATTCAAATTCAGTCTTCTTTTAGAAATTTTTATGTGAATGCCACATTTTTTTCTCAAATCGAGCCAAAGTGCATTGATGAGGCCCTAAGAGATGATTCTTAGGTTAATGTAATGCATGAAGAGCTTAATCAATTTGAGAGAAATGAGGTATGGGGGCTTGTTCCTAACCTAATGACCATTTAGTGATTGATACTAAATGGTTCTTTAGAAACAAGCAAGATGAAAATGGTATCATGGTTAAAAATAAGGCTAGATTAGTGGCCAAATGTTTCAACTAAGAAGAATGAATCGATTATGATGAATTCTTCGCTCCCATGGCTAGACTTGAAGCCAAAAGGATGCTCCTTACCTTTGCATTTTTTAAAAATTTTAAGTTATTTCAAATGGATGTTAAAAGTAATTTTTTAAATGGTTTTATTTCCGAAGAAGTGTATATTGAACAACCCCCATGTTTTGAAAATAATCTCTTCAAAAGCTCTTTATGGATTAAAACAAGCTTCTCGGGCTTGGTATGAAAGACTTAATTCTTTTCTTATTTCAAATAAATTTTCTAAAGGCAAGATTGATACCACATTATTTTTTAAGTACTTTGAAAATGATCTTCTTATTATTCAAATTTATGTTGATGATATCATTTTTGGATCTACAAATGAATCTTTATGTGAGTCTTTTACTAAAGAAATGAGCCAAGAGTTTGAAATGAGTCTAATGGGTGAGTTAACATTCTTCTTAGGATTACAAATAAAATAACTAGATGATGATATCTTTATTAGTCAAACTAAATACACATTGAACTTGATAAAACGGTTTGGGATGAAAAATGCTAAAGCATTAAACACTCTCATTAGCACATCTACAAAGTTGGACTTAGACAATGAAGGAGAAAACTTTGATAAAAAAACTTATAGAGGAATGATATGAAGTTTATTATATTTAACTACTACTAGATCAGATATCATGTTTAGTGTTGGATTGTGTACAAGGTTTCAATCTAATCTTAAACTCTCTCATTTGAAAGTAGTCAAACGAATCTTTAGATACTTAAAAGGAACATCTAAACTAGGATTATGGTATCCAAAATTAAAGAATTTTGACTTGATTGCTTATTCAGATGCTGATTTTGGAGGATGTAGAATAGATAGAAAGAGTACTATCGGGACATGTCAATTTTTAGGGCATGCACTTGTTTCTTGGACTTCCAAGAAACAAAATTCAGTAGCTTTATCTACTGTGGAAGTAGAATTAATTGCAGTTACTACATATTATGCCCAAGTCATTTGGATGAAAAACACACTAGAAGATTACAAAATAAAATTAAAAAAATTTCTATAAAATGTGATAATACAAGTGTTATATGCTTAACTAAAAATCTTATCCAACATTCAAGAACCAAACATATTGACATTAGACATCATTTTATAAGGGATCATATAAAGTATTAAGATATCTCCTTGAAATTTATTGACACTAAGCATCAATTAGCAAATATTTTTACAAAACCTTTAAATGAAGAATAATTTAATTTTCTTAGAAGATAACTTGGAAAGCTAAATCATGAAAATATATGAATTGCTAATCTATATTTCATAATATTAAATTTCTGTGATAATGTTTTTATAAAACTATCTTATTGTTCACATGAAATTATCTTATTGTTCACGTAAAGATGTTTATCTTATTATTCACAAAAGGGGAGAAAATTTGTCTGATGTTTTGCTACTTTACAGATTTATTTGCTATGCTTGCTTGAAATTATGGTTAATGATACCTATTATCAGACAACGATTCTATAGTCCCAGTTGTATATCTGGTCTTTGAGACACCAAAGATACCTTGTATGAGTACTCCTTTCTTTGAGGCTAGAGTTACAAGTCTGAAAAATTCTAAATTTAGTACAACCGGTTGTCGGAATTGGTAGCTAACTATACGAAGGTAATTAAGTGTCAACAAAGGATCATCCACCCTTGGTATCATGAGAGAAATTTCTCAAATGTGCTTACTCAGATAAATCCCTAGCTATGGTCATTCGAATTGAGAGAGGAGTTCTTTGGGAGAATTTGGTTAAAGCGAGACTCGAATGGATTTCGTATGTGGCATGATAGTAACTGTGGACAGACATGTCCGAGATTCTCTTATACCTTCTAGAGACTATGGCATAGTGGCATAATACGTCCATAATCGATGAGTGAATTATTATGGGGATACTAATTCACTATATCAGAAGGAGTTCTGATAGGAGCGACTTACGGCCAGCTTCATATCGGGCCTAGAGGGTCACACACATATGATAGATGCTTTAGCGAATATAGGATTGGATAAAGATCCAATTGGCCTTTATTCTCATTAGATGAGACCCTACACTGATGGACTCCTTGTATGAGGCCCAATTAGAAGCCAAAGAAGATTATTATATAAGAATTTAATAATCTAATGTTAGTGGGTAATTGGATGGAGATCTAATACCTACTAAGGTAAGATACACTAGGGTTTTGGTGGCTCTCTATAAATAGGAGGTAGGGGCATCACATAGATGATAGACTACAACTTTGGCTATCTCTCTATTCTCCTCCTCTCCCTCACCTTGTCAGCTGACCAGCCCCTCTCAGGCGTGAGAGGGTAGCGAAGAAGATAGTGGATCTTCTTCCAACTTCATTGCGAGAAGCTGCGTAAGAGTTACGAGACTTGAGGCTGCGATTAGAGGAGCATCGCTGCAGCGATCCATCTTTATGGATATCGCAAGAGAGGAGGACACTTGACCTCCTTCATCATCTCCATCTGGATCTGAAAAAATAGGGATATATGATCTCCCTAGGTAAACATGTAATATCCCTCATTTTTAAAATATTTGTAATGATCTATTTTAAATTATTAATGAGGATTTGTTTAATAATAGATTATTTGTAAGAACCTATTTATAAATATAAAAATTTATTTAAAAGCTTATTGCTAGGGACCTAAATATAAAACTTAAAAGTTTGATATGAATTATGTAAGATTCACATTAAGTTATAAAAAAAATGGTGATGACATGTCATTACCTAGTTTAAAATGGTGTCACTTATGCAGGTCGCATAGGTGACACATAAGCACATGCTTGCCACCTAACAACCCATATATTAGCTTACACAATTAACAATAAGAGAAGAAAGGGATTTGGCTACAACATAAACTTGAGAAGAAGAAGAAGAAGAAGAAGAAGAAGAAGAAGAAGAAGAAGAAGAAGTTGGAATCTGGAATATTTTTGAGACTATGACCTATATGCGTTATTCAAGTTGTAACTTTCTATACAGATCTCTGCTTTAGACAAATCTTACTTCCTTCAAAATAGATTCATAGATCTTTTTTTAAAATAATGTTTGAAGAATTTGGAGTTCATTTGCTAGCTCAAACATTTATTTCAATTGAGCTTATGAAATCTGTAAAATAGAATCTGTAGCTTCTGACCTTTCATCATTGGATTACTTATATCTCCCTGTTGGAGTCTCTGATTCATGTAAAACTTAATTTATTTAAAAATAAACTCATAGATCTTTCATTTGATACTAGGATTGAAAGATTTGGAGTCCAAATAACTATTAAAATTTCTATTTTGTTAGACCTTATGGATTTTATAAAATATGGATCATAATTCCTAACCTTTGGCTACCAAATCATCTATAACTTTTTGTAGAGACTTCTAATTTAATATACACTTTTTAAGTAATTTGGAGTTTATTTGATTGTTCAAAATAACTTTGAGATGTGCCTTCTGAATTCTAGCAGAATAGTGATTGTATCAGTTTTGCCTATTCTTACTTCATCCATTTCAAAACTGAATTCTTTGATGCTCTTACCTTTGATTTCCTTATATATTTGAACATATTATGTATTGATTAATATTATATCATATTATTTTATTTAGGCATATGCATGATTTATTATTCTGCATGTGCTTCCGATATATACCACTTCACCCTCTATGTCTTTGATATGATATCGAAAGCATTGCTTATGAGTTTGTTTCTGTGCTTTGGATAAGAATATTTGAGCTTCTGTTACTTAATTATTCATTTGATAAGCTTTGAGATTATTCATACACCATTGATATGTTCCAAAGTGTCCTATGCATCTTTGATATGCTCTGAAACGTTTCGTATTCCCAATGATATGTTTTGAAATGTCCTATGTGTCTTTGATATGCTCCGAATCATTTCACATTCCTTTGATATGTTCCAAAACACTTTATACATATTTGATATGCTCCGAAATATTTTGTATTCCCACTGATATGTTCTAAAAACATTTTCTATGTCTTTGACATGCTCCTAAATGTTTCGAATGCCATTGTTATATTTTAAAATATTTTATTTGCTATTGATATATTTTAAAATATTTTATACGCCATTGATATGTTATAAAATGTCCTATGCATCTTTGATATGCTCTGAAATGTCCTATGCATGTTTGATATGCTCCGAAATATTTCGTATTCTCATTGATATGCTTCAAAATATTTTGTTTGCCATTGATATGCTACTTAACATTCTTACGCTTTTGATATGCTCCAAATCATTTCACATTCTGTTGATATGCTCTGAGTTATTTTATATGGCATTGATATATTCTGATATATTTCACACCAATGATATGCTCCAACGACTCTTCCTCTATTATTATGATCAAAGTATGTTTTGAATGAAATGATTTGTGATTATGTATCTTATAAGATGCTATCTATGGATTCTTATACCTTTGCCTTGCTATCTGATATCAAGTTTCTTTTGAAAACTATCATTTTTATCTTGGATATATTAGTCATTTGC
Organism: Ensete ventricosum; assembly: GCA_029747655.1. Lineage (NCBI taxonomy): Eukaryota > Viridiplantae > Streptophyta > Magnoliopsida > Zingiberales > Musaceae > Ensete > Ensete ventricosum. Next base: position 43,073,554 of record JAQQAF010000003.1, read on the forward strand.
TGAGCTCTATATGCTCACTTTGTTGCTATATAAATTTTATAGGTTAGATTGTCACTTATAGAAAAAGTTAGAACTAGGCTGAGATAGTGGAAAGCTATGTAGATTTTGGGCAAGTCTTGTTTGAAAATATTGTATAAGAATATTTTGTATGTAATGAAATATTATAGATAAATATGAACTGATGTATCTTGTAAAAAGGTTATAATACCTCTTAGTTTAAAATATTTGAATATTAAGTTTTACAATCATATGAAGTGATGGAAAATGGTTGGTTTTGCATTTGTATAGATTTCTTAGACTGATGGTTTTATAAGTGTGGTTAATATTTTTGGTTAAGTTAACTTTGAGTGTTGTAGATTGATTATCGAGTGATGTGGTGTAAGATTTATGAACTGCACAGGTTCTATGAATGGATGTGAATGATCTTTAAATATTTTTTAGTGTCTTAAAATATTAGTTTGGATCTTGGGTTCGGATTGTCGATGAATTTTAATATATTTTTGGTTTGTCTTAAAATATTAGTTTGTCTTAAAATATTTTTGGTTAAGTTAACTTATATATCTCATATATCTTTCAGGAGGGTGTTGAAACTTGTATGCTAGGTACCTGAACTGACTTGGACTCTGAAATAATGCTTGAGCTAGGTTCTTCAACCTCGCTCAACTCTATCTCACTCCCAATATTTCCACCAAAAATGTGTTCTTTCTTAAGGAACATAGCTCTCTTGGCAACATAGACCTTCTGGTCCTCGGGATGATAGAAATAATACCCCAAAATCTCCTTAGGGTATCCCATAAACATACATTGTTCCATCCTTGATTTTGACCTGTCAGGGTTGTGTCTTCTAACGTAGGCAGGATGGCCCCAAATCTTAACCACCTTAAGATTGGGCTTATTTCCTTTGCATATCTCATATGGTGTAGACACTACCAACTTTGATGAAACTCTGTTTAGAAGGTAAGCTGCAATCTCTAGGGCGTATTCCCATAATGAGATGGGTAGGTCATCAAAACTCATAATGGATAGCTCCATATGTAACATATTATTCCTCCTTTCTAATACACCATTGAGCTGAGGTATATAAGGAGGTGTCCACTGGGATAGAATCTCATTGTCTCTAAGGAAATATGTGAGCTTCATACTTAAGTATTCTCCTCCTCGATCTGGTCAAGAAGTCTTAAACTCATTCCAATCTGGTTCTCTACTCATTATTATATTCTCTGAATTTCTCAAAGACCACGGACTTGTACTTCAACAAGTACACGTGTCTATATCTAGAGAAATCATTAGCAAATGTAATGAAGTATGAGTAACCACCTATAGCCTGAGTCGACATGGGTCCACAAACATCACTATGTATGAGTTTTAATAATGTAGTGGCTCTCTCTCCAATTCTACTAAAAGGAGAGTTGGCCATTTCCAATGAAAGCAAGGTTCATAAGTTGCATATGATTTATAGTCAAATTGATCTAAGTATTCATCTTTTAATAACTTTTGAATCCTTCTCTCATGTATATGACTAGCCTACAATATCATAGGTATGCATTGTTCACCTCATCTCTTTTCTTCTTAGATGTATTTATATTAATAATGTGTGGAGAAGTATCTAAACACATATAAGCCATTTATCAAGGTCCCTCTAGTGATGATCTCATCATATATAATTATTAAATAACTATTATTCTCTAAAACTAATTTATATCTATTAGTTGTTAAATAAGATATACAAATAATATTTTTAAAAATAGAGGAAATAAAATAGCATGCATCCAATGCATTGATAGCTACACTAGGTAGATACAGGGTGACCTCCTTAACGGCAACTGCAGCAAATCTTACTCCATTACCCATCTTGAGGTCCATCTCGCCTCTAGCCAATATCATATATCTTGCTAGAATCTACAAATTACAGATATAATAAGCACTCCCGGTATCCAATATACATGTATTATTATAAAAATCTAACAAGTGGAGACTGATCATGAATATACCTGAAGCTTCTCCAAGCTTCTATTTCACTTTGTCTGCAAGGTAATCCTTATAGTTCCTCTTTTAGTGTCATTTTTGCTATATGGAAGCATTGTCATTTGTCCTTTATCGAGTCTTTTTTTGCAACCTTTGCCTTGCCCTATCTTTCTTTGACCTTGCCCTTCTTGAGGATCTTATTGGCCTTTATTTTATTCTTAGTCTAACCAATTTAGAGAATTGGCTTCTCTTATTTGATGGCACTCTTAGCTTCCTTCAACATATTGAGGAGCTCAGGGAGAGTCACCTCAAACTTGCTAATGTTAAAATTCATGATAAAGTGAGAAAATGATTCTAGAGGGACTGAAGTATAAGATCAACGCATAAGTTATCCTCTAGCACAATTCCTAACACTATTAGTTTCTCGATCCACTTTATCATCTTTAGGACATGGTTCTCAATCAATGCCCATTCCATTATTCTAGCTTGAAAGAGTCTCTTGGATATCTCATATCTTTGAGTTTTTCTCTATTTCTCAAACAGCTAGCAGAGATAAAGAATGACAGAATCTGCATCCATGCTCTCATGTTGCCTCTATAACTTAGCAGTCATGGAGACCAACATGTAATATTTTGCTAATGTGGAATCATTATATACTTAACATAACGAGCGATCTCATCCTTGCTTGCCCTTTATTTTGGCGTGGACTTAATTGTATCAAGGACATATGTGATTTTCTCCGTCATGAGAACAATTCTCAAATTATGGAGCCAATCCGTGTAGTTAGGGCCAATGAGGCGGTTGGCATCAAGTATACCACATAAGGGGTTTGTGAGCGATATATTTCCAATAAACAAGATATAGCATAAATAAATAACATGTAGATTTTATGAAAAAACTAATTAAGATATTGATTTCTATCTTAATATACTAATATTATTTTCCTAGCGAATCATGCAACACACTCGACATGTAAGACAAAAATCTCCGACTGACTTCTAGTGGGGATCGGGATCCAATCGACGTCTTTGTGTAACCTCGAGTGACTAGACCAATTACACTAAGCCCGAAAGGTAGATAACTCTTGGCAATCACAACTCCTTATGATTCCCGTCATGTTTGGCCTCCGTAGTATCATCATAGTCTCGACTACTTGATCAACCATGAAGTTCAATTAAGTCATCACAATCGTTACAAGATGAGTCTGATTCGGTGATATGCTCTCGAGTGATTCGACAAAGCATACCATGTCCTCAGGTCATCTGTGACATCTCTATATCGTAGGCAAGATCTCAATCACGTAGATAGGTGAGCCTCCGGTGACTCGACCAACTCAACTTATGTCATGATTCAATTTCTTATAACGATAGAAGGCCACGTGGATTAATCTATTTTCCTCACGTTTACCGACTTAATATTATTGTAAGAGGGGTTTTTATTTTGTTTCGATCTCCTAATATATCGTGCCACAGACATACATATTTAATATATATCGACATCGCAAGCATATATATATATATAGTAGTTTTATAACATATATCACATATGCAAGCAACACTGTATGATCATGAGCCGTCAACTAATATGATTAAGCCCGAGCCAATGGGCCTAATCACTCACAATAGGATCTACGTTTGCATCGACGCATCTCCATGCCCTGTGATCATTGATCTTATCATCATCGGTACCGTCAGATCCTCGCCGTATCACCATGCATCGTGATCTCCCGCCATGGTATTGTGGATCGTGTTGTCACCTCCATGCTCCCACCGCACCTCTCCATATAATTATAAAATAATCATAAGCACGTAGGCTCACCAATAAACGAGAAAAACAAAGGCTCACAGGCATCAATAATAATAATCATATGTACACACATCATATCACATGGCTCATGGTCATCCATCTACATCATATATCACATGTACACAACACATCATATATAGGATTACTAGATATATAATAATTAATTAAACTTTTTAATTAATTATTTTTAAAAATTTTAGGATACCCTACCATAGGGTTCCTAAAATGGCAGCTTTGGACTCCTTGTGCGGCTAGGAGACCCAAGCCACTAGGACTCCTCTTGTGGCTAGGAATCCTTATCCCTAAGGAAACCTTGGGAGGTTAGGATGCCCTATCTCCAAGGATCTCCCTTGCAACTCTCTACATGGCTACAATCTGCCATGGGTGGCCAGCACATCTTGGCCACCCAAAACACCCCTTGCGGCTAGGAGTCCCTAGCTGCAAGGTTACCTTTGACGGCCAGAAAACCCTAACAGCCAAGGTTGCTCATGCAGCCATGACTTTTGGTTGTTTGTGCGGCTACTTCCATGGCCGAGAGCTTACAGCCTTTGGCCAGGCCGAGAGCAACATCCTTGCTCTCGACCATGGCTACATGCAGCCTTTGGCCATGCCGTAGGGTAGCAACAGTTGCTACCAACAATTTTGACATCAAAGAACCTGAAAATATCTCTCTACAACACCTTTTTACAATGAGAAAAAGTGTTGTCTAGATCTGATTAACCATGAAAAATCACTATAAGGTACTCAAAAAATAATTTACGCGTATCAATCTCATCACACGTAGTCTAAAACTAATCTTTCGCACGAACAACCTTGGCTCTAATACCATTGTTGGGAAACAAGCAAGAGAATCATATGCACAGTGGAAGATCAAAACAAAATAGGTTTCCCACGCAGATCAAATCGTAGTGCAAAATATTGGATCGCTAGAAAAACTATAAAAATAAAAAAACTACATCATGTGTGATATTGTTTACCTAAGGTGATTTTTCCAGATCCAGATAGAGTGGATGAAGAAGGTCAAGTGTCCTCCTCTCTAGCGATATCCATACAAGATTGCGGTAGTGATACTCCTCCAATCACAGCCCCAAGTCTCGCAACTCTTGTGCAGCTTCTCACAACAAATTTGGAAGATCCTCTATCTTCTTGGTTGCCCTCTCAAGCCTGAGAGGGGCTGGTCGGCTAAGAATGTGAGGGAGAGGAGGAGAATAGGAGGGGGCAACCAAAGGTGCAGCCTATCATCTATGTGTCGCCCCTATCTCTTATTTATAAAGAGCCACTAAAACCCAAGTGCATCCTGCCTTAGTGGGTATTAGATCTCCATCTAATTACCACTAACATTGGATTATTGAATTGTATCCAATAATCTCCTTTGGCCTCTAATTGGGCCTCATGCAAGGAGCCCATCAGTTTAGGGTCTCATGTAATGAGAACATAGGCTAATTGGATCTTTATCCAATCCTCTATTCGCTGAAGCATCCACCATATGTGTGTGACCGTCTAGTCCCAATATGAGTTGGCCATGAGTCACACCCATCAGAACTCCTTTTGATATAGTGAATTATTATCCCTATAATAATTCACTTGACTCTTCGACTATGGACGTACTAGGCCACTGTGCCAAAGACCCTATACATTAAAGAGGAATCGAATCCATTAGACTTGTCTATCCACAGTTACTATGTATTTATAGTCTCTCATCCCACTAATATCCCAAAGATCATACATTAGACATGGTACTGTCAAGCCACATACGGAATCAATCCGAGTCTTGCTCTAATCGGATTCTTCTGGAGAACCCCATCTTTCTAAATCTGAATGACCCTGGCCAGGGATTTGTCTGAGCAAGCACATATGGGATATTACTCTCGTGATACCGAGAGTGGATGATCCTTTATTCACTCAATTGCCTTCGTATGTTAGACTACCAATCTTGATAACTGATTGTACCATATTTAAAACTTTCCAAACCAGTAAGTCTGGCGTCAAAGAAAGGAGTACACATACAAGGCATCCTTAGCGTCTCATGTCTAAAGACCAAATACACAACTGAGACTACGAAATCACTGTCTGACTTAGGTATCAATCAGGGAACTCATTCTCCAATGAGCACCTATACAGTATCCTTAGTGTCTCCACATAAGTGGATGCGATCAGTCACCTCCATCACATGAACGGGTATATAGTACACCGATCTGTCTGGTTATCTCGATGTCCCTCTCAAGTAACCTATGACCAAGATTATTTAGGATTTGTGTTTAAAAGCTAATTAGTCTTATTATCATGATCTTATCTGATAAGACCCTAATAGGGTCGGGTCTATTGATTCACAATAAATTTAAGTTGAGTTATATTGGTTTGTCAGTTGGAGTTAGTTATGGGCCGGGTGAGCCCAATCGATTCAGTTATGAGTGGTTGGAGTTAGTATTATCTTCAATTATGGTGGAGTCAGTTATTATTTTCAATTAGGAGTTTATTTGATTTCTATCAGTAAGTTAATAGTCCAAGTTTAATGGGACTCTGAGTCCAAGTCTAGAGGGACTCTTAGCAGAGCCCTATAAATAATGGTGTAAACTCTTTTATCAATCAATAAATAAAGAAGTATGTGTTTTAGCCAATAGGCAAAACCCTAAAAGGGTCGATGCCCTATAGAGATCAAGGAGGCAGATCCCCTCGAAGTGATCAAGGAGGCCCGATCCCCTCGAAGAGATCATTTATCCCTCTTTTTCATCTCCTTCCACGATAAAATCCTATGGGGTTCTATCAATTGTTATCAGAGCATCGATAGAAATCTTTGGGGTTCTATCAATTAGTATTAGAGCATCGATAGAAACCTTTGGGGTTCTATCATTTGGTATCAAAGTAACGTTCTTATGCACTTTTTACTATCGTTCATCATCCACACCATCATTGCCATCATCGTCATTGTCGCCATCTTCCATATCTTCACTGTAGTAATCATAAAAAAAATGAAAAAGAGAGAAGAAAAAGGAAAAGATTAAAGCCGGTAGCATCATATTGCTAAAAGGACTATTGTCGGCCACCTTTGTTCCTCCGCTCCTCTACAGCAACCGCTGCCCTCAACGCCTTCACCACCCTGCTGCCTTCCTCTCCTCCCTGTCACTACCGCTGGCCACCATCTTACTCTCCTCCTCTACTAGCAGCATCGCCTTTGCTGCCAGCCCTCGCCGCTATCGCCAGCGTTGACCCTACTGCCACCAGCATCGACCCCGCTGCTTGCTGCTACTGCCTCCTTTGCATTCCCCCTACTCCAACAACTACTACCCAGCAATAACATTCTTGCTAGCCCTCATCGCTAGTATCGCTGCCCAGTCATGTCGTCACCGCCCTCTCCTAAAGCCTCCTCTACTTCCTGCGACATCCGACCCCATCATCTGCTTGTAGCACACCTTGTTGGCCGTCATTGTCCCTCCTCGGCCATTGCTCCACCCAATTGTCATTGCTGCCCTCTTTCTTCCCCTGCTCTCCACGGTAATTTTCCAGTCATCATAAGTGCCGACCTGTAACGAACAGACGTCGCTCAACCGTAACATCTTCACTCCGTGAACCGTTCGTTGCTTTTTCTTGCTTGTACATATGTTTGGCATCTTGTTTTGCCTTGAGTTTATGTGTTTTTACCTAAGAAATGTGAGCGAAAGTAGTGTAGAAGGCTGCAGAACGGTCATTCGCTGCACAGAGCCAAAACAATCCTGTTTTTGGGTCTTTTTCGTGTGCCACGACAACCTTTCTGAGCGATGCAAAATGTCAGCCATTTCAGCACCTTGGAAACCCCCGGGTGGCACCGGGCTAGATGGGGCTCTGGGTATATGTCGGGCGTAGTCGTTCATCAATAATTGAACTTGTCTTGCGTCCGATGCCTTGGGAACCGTCGTTTGCAGACATGCGACCGTTCCTACAACCCTCCAAAGTCCTATTTCGCTCTTTCTCTCTTTTCTCAGCTGCACTCAAGGTGTTCGACAAATTGCTTGTATAGCTTTCCACTTTGCGAGACGTCGGGACGTGTCCGTCGCTCGCTTCTAAACTAATCAACTTCTTCTTTGCAGGTCCTACGGGACCTTAAGAGGTTGTAAGAGGGCTGACCCTATGCGGACAGATAACGCTTTGGGCGTTTTCATGACTTAGGCAATCCCAGCTAAGTCCAGAACAGTGGGCAAGGTTGCTTCACGACTTAGGTAAGTTCAGCTATATCTTCGGGAGGGCCGCAAGGGTGCCGCACAACTTAGGCAAATTCAGCTAAGCCCGTGACAGTGTGGTATCAGAGCAGGCAAGCAATTCATACGAACATCGAAGAAGATTTGTAATTTCGCCATGGTGAGACATCGTGGTGAATCGAGCAAGATGGGGCAAGCGGGACCCTTGCTCCAAGCAGCCGCAGGTGGGCTGCAAGTGCAAACTCGCTCATAAACACTAGAGCTGCTTATGAGGAGCGCGGCAGTGAACAAGACGAGCATGAAGTTGGGTATTCTCCTCGAGGGGAGGAGGCACCATCTGGAGCGCCAACCGGGAAGAAGGGCCATATAGAGAGACTTACAATATCGGAAACCCGCCTCGATGTTCTTGAAGCGAGCGTGGAGGAACTCTACCAAGGCCGAGGAAGGCTACTTGGGGTAGAGAGCTCGCAAGAAGAAGCTGAAACTCGGATCGAGATTGTTGAATCCCTGATTGATCAACTGATAGAGGACACCAAAGATTTCGTATGACATCTACATGAAGTTATGGCGGAACTCACGGCTAAGGTGATGGTGTTAACAAGGACTCTTGATGCGGGAGGGAACAACACCCGCGCTGCGCCACCACAACACTTCAGAGCATCGGAGCCGCAGTGTTACAGAGGTGCTAGGGATGCCAAAGAGCTTGAAAATTTCTTGTTCGACATGGAACAATATTTTCGTGCTACAGGGCTCGATTCTGAAGAAACCAAAGTTGCGATAGCAACAATGTATCTGAATGGGAATGCAAAACTTTGGTGGCGAACCCGTTGGGAAGAGATCCAACAAGGCCGATGTCGAGTGGATACATGGGGAGACTTGAAGCGAGAGTTGAGAACTCAGTTCTTGCCTGAGAACACAGAGTTTGTCGCAAGAAGGAAACTGAGACAACTCCGCCAGAGTACAACAATCCGAGACTATGTGAAACAATTTTCAGCACTGATGCTGGATATTCGGGACATGTCTGAGAAAGACAAGCTATTTAGCTTCCTCAATGGCTTGAAGCCATGAGCACAACAAGAACTATATCGGAGGAATGTCACCGACGTAGTCGGAGCAATTGCAGCCGCGGAAAGGCTGACTGACTTTGTTTCTTCGGAGGATTCGAGAAAGAAGAAACACTCTTCGGGAAATCGCCCATCTAAATACTCTCGAGCGAAGGAGTCTGGGGGCTACCAAAAGAAGAAGAATTTTCACAAGGGACCGGGCTCAAGAGGTAGAGTCTCCAAGTCTAGTGGATGCTTCTTGTGTGGAGGACCACACAAAGTGAGAGAGTGCCCACAAAAACAGGCACTCAATGCTTTAACAACATCGGTTCTATCCCGTAAGTCAGACAAGGGCAAAGCTATCGCCCTTAGTTTGAGCAGTTCTGACTCTAGTAGCGACAGTGAGGCGTCGCAAGGACCCAGGATGAGAGCAATGCATTTGTTGAATGCGTTGCGGGGTCAAGTGGGGGAGAACACAAAGGCAAAGCCACTGAAGGTAGGAAACAACAAGTTGATGTATGTGGACATCAAGCTTAATGGCCAAACAACCTGTGCAATGGTGGACACGGGCGTGACCCACAATTTTATTGCCGATCGTGAAGCTAAGCGACTGGGATTACTCTTGGAGAAGAGCCCAAGTCGTATGAAGGCGGTGAATTCGGAGGCCAAGCGGATCTCCGGACAAGCGAAAGGGATCCCCATCAAGATCGGGACATGGAGCGGGAGCACAAACTTGATGGCAGTGCCACTAGACGACTTCCAAGTGATTCTCGGAATGGAGTTTATGCACGCAGTGAAGTTGGTGCCAATACCATTCCTGAACTTCTTGTGTCTAATGGGAGGTGATGATCCCTGCATGGTTCTAGTTTCTCGGGGAGGAACCAAGGACCTACAACAAATATCGACTTTACAATTGAAGAAAGGGGTACGAAAAGGTGAATCAACCTTTGTAGCGGCTAGGATGCTAGAGACACATGATGGGGAAGTCATTCAGGAACCTGCTGTTGTGGCGAACATCCTGAAGGAGTTCTCGGATGTGATGCCAATAGAGTTGCCGAGAACTCTACCACCACGTAGAGGCATGGATCATCGGATTGAGCTAGAGCCGGGAATTAAGCCTCCAGCGAGACCACCATACCGCATGGCCCCTCCAGAGTTGGCGGAATTGAGGAAGCAGTTAGATGAACTGGTCAGCGGTGGTCTCATTCGTAGTTCCAAAGCACCTTTCGGAGCTCCAGTCCTCTTTCAGAAGAAGCAAGATGGGAGTCTCCGATTATGCATCGATTATCGAGCCCTTAACAAGATGACGGTGAAGAACAAGTACCCTATCCCGCTCATCGCGGACTTGTTCGATCAATTGGGCAAGGCAAAGTACTTCTCCAAACTCGACCTTCGGTCGGGGTATTGGCAGGTGCGCATTGCAGAAGGTGATGAGGCAAAGACTACCTGTGTGACCAGGTATGGAGCATTCGAGTTCTTGGTGATGCCTTTCGGCTTAACCAATGCTCCGGCCACATTCTGCACTCTAATGAACCAGCTGTTCAAGGAGTATTTGGACAAGTTTGTGGTCGTCTACTTAGACAATATCGTCGTCTATAGCCAAACACTTGAGGAGCATGTTAGACACCTCCGAACAATTTTTAAAGTTCTCAGGGAGAACACGTTGTTCGTGAAGAGGGAAAAGTGCTATTTCGCCCAAACGGAGATTTTATTCTTGGGGCATCGAGTCGGCCATGGTTCCATCCGAATGGACCAGTCTAAGGTGCAAGCTGTGGCGGACCGACGAACACCAAAGAAGGTGCCAGAGTTGAGATCCTTCCTTGGGTTCGTCAACTATTATCGGCGCTTCATAGCTGGGTATTCGAAGCGCGCAGCTCCGTTGACGGAGTTGCTAAAGAAGGAGCAGTCCTGGAGATGGTCGGACAAATGTGAGGTGGCATTTCAAGACCTAAAGACTGCTGTGTTGGAGGAACCTGTACTCAGATTGCCGAACTATGGAAAGTCTTTTGAAGTCCATACAGATGCTTCTGATTTTGCTATTATAAGAGTTCTTATGCAGGAAGGTCATCCGGTGGCCTATGAGAGTCGTAAGCTCAACGAGACCGAGCGGCGATATCCTATGCATGAGAAGGAGATGACAACGGTGGTCCATTGTCTACGAGTGTGGCGACACTACCTTCTGGGAGCACCATTTGTGCTAAGGACAGACAATGTCGCATTGAGTTACTTCCAAACTCAAAAGAAACTCTCCCCAAAGCAAGCATGATGACAGGACTTCTTGACTGAGTTCGACATGGTAATGGAGTACAAGCCCGGAAAAGCAAATGTCGTGGCCGATGCATTGATCCATAAAGTAGAGCTAGTGAATGCTATATAGTTGGAGGGCGGAGGCCAAGCAAGTCAATTGCGCTCCAACTTCCTTTCCAGGATCAGGGATGGACTGCACCGAGATCCTCAAGCAGTAACTCTGATGCAACTCATCAAAGAGGGCAAGGCACGACGATTTTGGGTCCAAGAGGGACTCATCTATACAAAGGGGAACAGAGTTTATGTTCCGCGAGCGGATAACTTGAGGCATGAACTCCTGAAAAAGTGTCACGATTCCCTTTGGGCTGGATATTCGGGTATCCACCGAACAATGGCTCTCGTGGAGAGGGCCTTCTATTGGTCGAAAATGGGGACAGATGTGAAGGAATATGTTTGAACATGCCTTACTTGTCAACAGGACAAGGTAGAGCAGCAGAAGCCAGTGGGACTTTTGGAGCCGCTGCCCGTACCAGAAAGGCCTTGGGAGAGCATTTCCTTGGACTTCATATCAAGCTTGCCCGCAGTAGGGGGACTTGGATCGATACTCGTGGTAGTTGATCGATTTTCGAAGTATGCAACATTTATTGCTGCACCCCTACATTGCTTAGCGGAGGAGGCGGCTAAGTTGATGATGAAGAATGTGGTGAAGTTTTGGGGAGTCCCACACAATATCATTAGTGATCGAGATTCTCGGTTCTTGGGACGATTCTGGACCGAGTTGTTCAAGTTGTTGGGATCTAAGTTATACTTCTCCACAAGCCTCCACCCCCAAACGGATGGCCAAACAGAAAGAATCAACTCGCTCTTGGAGCGATATCTGCGGCACTACGTAAGTGCCAACCAACGAGATTGGGTGAAGCTGTTGGACATAGCCCAATTCTCCTATGACTTGCAGCGGAGCTCTGCATCCAACAAGAGCCCATTTGAGATTATTACGGGACAACAGCCATCAACTCCTCACACCATGGTTATTGGTTATACAGGGAGTAGCCCATCAGCCTATCACTTTGCAAAGGAATGGCATCGCAATGCAGATATTGCGCGGGCTTACTTGGAGAAGGCGGCCAAGAAGATGAAAAAGTGGGCAGACTTGGGGAGGCGACCACAAGAGTTTAAAGTGGGCGACATGGTGTTGGTGAAGCTCCAACCAGCATCACTCCAGTTCTTTAGGCACAGAGTACACAAAGGATTGGTGCACAAATATGAAGGGCCTTTCCCAATCATCAGCAGGGTAAGCAATGTCTCATACAAGTTGTAACTGCCTGCATGGTTCAGAATTCATAACGTCTTTTATGCGAGCAACTTGAAAGCCTACCACTCAGATCCGCAAGATGATTCTCGAAATGTTCCAACTCGACTACCCACCACCAGAGCCTCTTACGAGAAGCGAGTTGAAACTATTCTAGCGGATCGCAAGATAAAGCTACCCAATGGAGCACAACAAATTGAGTACTTGGTGAAGTGGCAAAAGCTTCCTCAAACAGAAGCCAGTTGGGAGCCAGATGATGCCCTCCGACATGAAGAAGTTCGCGTCAAAGCCTACCAACAAGCGTCGACGAGGGCGTCGACAGTTTAAGTGGGGGAGAATGTCACGAATGGACATCGCTCAACCGCAACATCTTCACTCCGTGAACCGTTCGTTGCTTTTTCTTGCTTGTACATATGTTTGGCAGCTTGTTTTGCCTTGAGTTTATGTGTTTTTACCTAAGAAATGTGAGCGAAAGTAGTGTAGAAGGCTGCAGAACGGTCGTTCGCTGCACAGAGCCAAAACAGCCCAAAACAGCCCTGCTTTTGGGTCTTTTTCGTGTACCACGGCAACCTTTTTGAGCAGTGCGAAATGTCAGCCATTTCAGCACCTTGGAACCCCCCCGGGTGGCACCGGGCTGGATGGGGCTCTGGGTATATGTCGAGCGTAGTCGTTCATCAGCAATTGAACTTGTCTTGCGTATGATACCTTGGGAACCGTCGTTTGCGGACTTGCTACCGTTCCTACAACCCTCCAAAGTCCTATTTTGCTCTTTCTCTCTTTTCTCAGCTGCACACAAGGTGTTCGACAAATTGCTTGTATAGCTTTCCGCTTTACAAGACGCCGGGACGTGTCCGTCGCTCGCTTCTAAACTAATCAACTTCTTTGCAGGTCCTACGGGACCTTAAGAGGTTGTAAGAGGGCTGACCCTGTGCGGACAGATAACACTTTGGGCGTTTCATGACTTAGGCAATCCCAGCTAAGTCCAGAACAATGGGCAAGGTTGCTTCATGACTTAGGCAAGTTCAGCTAAGTCTTCGGGAGGGCCGCAAGGGTGCCGCACGGCTTAGGCAAATTTAGCTAAGCCCATGACAGACCGTAGCCACTACCCTCCTCCTCTCCTCTACTGCAGTCCTCCCCTATCTCTGCTATCGCCCGCTCTTGCTTCCTCCTCTGCTACCGCTCCAACTGCCCCTTCTTCCTCCCCTGCTTCAGCAGCCGCCCCAAATGCCAAAGCGCCTGCTGCTCTTCCCTACTACTGCCCACCACCGCTAGTTGCACCGTTGCCCTTCCTTGCCATCGCTAATTCCGCTATTCCTCTACTACACCCCATGCTATTGCCTTCCTCCTGTGCCTCCCCTGCCCCACATCAACCGCAGCCATCACTCCATCAGAGATCATCGACGCTGCCAGCCGTGCACAGTAGCATCGCTACCCCTCCCTACCATCTCTGCCTTCTCCTCAATCGTAGCCACAGCCGCACCCTCCTGTGTAGTAGTCTCTACCCTCAACCCACAACACTCTCACCCCATGCAACAACAAAAATAGGGCAGCAACCTCCTTTCATCATGATTTCTTCAACCTGCCTCAAAACAGTGCCCCCTCCTACCGTCTCCTCGGTTGCCATCCTTCACCTACCTTTGTAGGTGAACTCTTGGAAGATTACAGAACTTGTCAGGAACTTGTCATCACCACTAGTCCCGCAACCATAGGTAGGAATAGAAGATTACAGACCTGCACTTCTACGCAATGCCGATCAATAACTCATTGGAAGCATAATTTGATGCTTTCAAAGCCCACATAGAGAATAGACTAAAAAAAGTTTATTAGAGAATCTCAACAAATCTCAGCATGATGAAAGTTTCAGTCTCAAAGGGAATAAATCTGAAAAATATGATTAAGGGTAAGACACTGGATACCCATGTAAGGAGTTTCTCAAATGGAAAGATGGAGACCCAATCGGTTGGATCTCTTGTACTGAAAAGTTCTTTCATTTTCACAGGACTCCGAGGAATCCATAATGGAGATAGCTTCCACTTAACTCAAAGGTGATGCGATCTAATGCTATGATTTGTATGAGACCTATCACGGAGTCCCTTCATAGGGACAGTTCAAGAGAAAGCTCCTAATTCGCTTCATACCATCAGAGTATAAGAACATTAATGGACAGCTGTTAGGACTCTAGCTAAATTGGGTCCTAGTCAATTGAGTCGAGTCCTTAGATTGGGCCTTGTTAGTCAACCTAGACCTGACATTAGGTTAGCTAGGAGGAAATTTAAGTCCATTGTAATAAATCAGCCCAATCCTAGTAGGGTTAGGATTCGGCGGAACTGGAGTTTGGTTAGGAGTTAGAGTTGGATACTAGTCAGAGTCAACTGAGTCATAAATGTAACAAACCCTAATCTAGCTGCCATCCCCTAGTAAAGAAGTGGTTGGCTAAGGTTAGGGATGAGTCCTTATGGGATGGGAGTCTCCTAGCCGCCTCCTCCTTTTAAAAGAGGACAACCAGGGCAAGAGGGGGAGAGTTCCACTTAGCTTGGACTCTCTCTATGTTGGAATAAGAATAATGTTAGGAGTTGAGACCCCTATACCTATCGGACACATTAAGTTTAGGAGTTAGCTAGGGGTTAGGAGTTGAGGGGAAGAGGAGTCTTCGTTGGAGTGGGAGATTCACTAGGAGTTGGAGTCTTCCATTAGGGAGGAGTCTTCATGAAGTATGAGTCATATTAGGAGTTAGGGTTTATAAGACCTATAAATAGTATGTATTCAACCCTCTTTTCATAATCAATAGATCAATATTATTTTCAACCATTGAATAGAAATCCTAGGAGGGAGGAACCCCTATAGAGTTCCATGGAGGTCGATCTCCTATAGGGATCACCCCAAGCTTAGAATCCGTAAGGATTCTAACACTTGATATCAGAGTAGCATTCTTGGTGTGTCACTACCCTCCACAACCAACCATCATCCTTCCCATGCAATTCTTGCAATTGCTTAGATCGTCATCGAATTTCGTTGTCATCTCCACTACCGCAGATCATCTTTTGATCTCCCCACGAATTGCAACAGGTTCTGGTTTCCTTCCTTACTACTACCGTAATTTAGTTATCATTCATCCAAAAAAACAAAAGAATTATTCCTATCTCGCTGCATAAACTCTTCGTCACAAAGTTTCCATCTTTACGATAAAAGTTACGCTGCAGAATTCAACCGCATACCACTACCAGTCTTGATCTTGCTGTAGTGATTTTTCTGTCCAATCTTCCATAAGTTTTTTCATCAACTTTGGCACTCTTTAACAGTAGATTTTCTTTTAGTTCCATCAAAAAATTATCAAGATAAACTGCTGCACTTTAGATGTAAAAATATGCTATAGTACCTTCCCGTGATCTTTGATCTTGTCGAATCATTTGGTGTTCTTTTCTTCCACGAATTTTTTGATGGCATTATATCTCCCTTACCAATGGATTCCCCTTGAGTTTTACTCAAATCCTTGTTGTGAATTGCTGGGAAAAAAATTGCATCTATCCTACTAAAAATTTTTGACGTAAAATTCTACTACTGCCATATTTTTCGGTGTTTCTTGCTGCATACACGCCTGATCTTGACCCAACTTATTGCTGCCATTATTCTTATCCATCTCACTATTATCTTCATGGGTTTTTTGCTGTCATAATCCTCTAAATCATTGCTAGATCTTTCGTTGCAAAATTGTTGTTCTCGATAAAAAATTCTGCAGCAACATCTTTGGCACTTCTTGTTACAGCCATACCAAACTGGTTGCTGCATCCCATAGCAACCTTAAACCATCTTCCTAACCTTACACCACAATCCCCAAACCCTCCTTATAGCCTGCATAGTATCCTTAAACCACAGCATCAACTACACCTTTGACAGCAGCCTATTGACGTAGAATTCTATACTACCTTTCAGTGTTTTCTGTTGCACCCATATCTGATCCTTACTAAAATTATTGCTGCCACCCACATCACCCTTAAGGCACCCTTCTAGCCTTAAGACATAGCCATCATAACCTATTTCCATAGTCTACAGCCAACCCTAACAGCCCCCAAAAAATCGTAATCCAAACAACACCCTAAACTGCAATCTTGATCCATCACCCTCTTGGCCACCAATCCCCACCAAATCTATTGCTGTCATCAACAGCAACTCAAAACCATTCCTCTAACATTAAACCTTAGCCATCATACCCCCTATATGACCCGTACTATAGCTCCAAACCACTGTCCCAACAGCAATAAAAAATAGCAACCTTTCAGCCCCAAACCCTATCAACGGACAACTCACAAATATCAATGGACAACTCACAAAGATCCGACAAACCTCCACGATCTAAGAATTCCAGACTAGGCTTGAGAAATTATCTTACCTCACTCGTTATTAGTCTAACAAATAATTATTAGGGATGCTCATCGAAGGATTCAAGCCAAAAATTAAAGGAGAAGTTAAAGTGCGGTAGCCCCACACCATTACGGTCATAATCTCTTTCGACCGAATCCAAGAGGAATGGCTCAACCAAGATGCTCAAAGAATGAGAACCACTCCTAGATTAGCAATATATAAACCTCCAGCACCCCCTACTCCCAGCCGTCCTTCACTGCCAAAGAAATTAACGCGAGAAGAACTTTGAGACAGATCGTCAAAGGGCCTTTGTTGGCATTGCGACGAACAATGGAGCCATGATCATCGTTGCAAAAAGGGATGACTTCTACTAATTAAGCCTATTGAAGACATGGAGGAGGAGGTCCAAGAACATGAGGAGGAGGTTATGGAGGAAGAACAATAGCCGACCGATTCTACGATGCATGCTCTTGCCGGCTACGCAAACCCGTAGACGATGAAAGTGGGAGGACTTCTTAAATAACAACTAGTCACCATTCTCATTGACACCGGGAGCACCAACAACTTTATGAATAGTAATGTTGCTACCCAATTGATGCTCTAAAATGAAGATTGTAGCAGGGGATGTTGAGATTGCCGATGGTCAAATTTTAAAGTACTCACAGGTGAAATTATTTCTATAAGGCCAAAGGATCATTGCTGATATTTTCCTCCTCCCTTTTGATGATTATGAGGCCATGCTCAACACCAAATGGATGACTATGTTAGCTTATGTTCCCTAGAATTTTTTAAATTTATAATAAAATTTTTCAGCCATGAGAAATAGGAGATCCTACGTGGGAAACGCGAGAGCAATGTAATGATGATTTCAACGCAACAAATAAAGAACGTATTGCACAAAGTGAATAGCAACTTTCTAATGCAACTCCAATAGCAACATATAAGGGAGCCAACAAAAATTAAAGACTCAAACCTTCTCCAATTACTTGCTGAATTTTTAAAGACTCAAACCTACCTCCTACCCGACGGTATGATCATCGATTTCTGATTCTTCCAGGCAAACCACCAGTAAACACTCAGCCATATTATTATTGTCACATCTAAAAAGATGAAGTAGAGAGGATTGAAAAAGAGATGCTTGAAACAAGAGTCATTCGGCCAAGTTGCAGCCCTTACTCTTCATTAGTGGTAGCTTTACTTGGCATTGACAAAGTGTTTATGATTGACACACCGAAAGCCAGAATTTGTGTTATCCTCATGCAAGATGGCCGACCTCTAGCCTACATCAGCAAAGCCCTCTCTCCATATCACCTAAAGCTATTAATCTATGATGAGAAAATGCTAACTATTGCTGAATTTATGGCTTGACATGATACATGACAATGGCACAAAGGGGAGATGAAAATAAGTCCTGAAAAATTACAAGTAAAATTACAACTTCCACTCCCTCCAAACACAGATCGGGATCACACTACCATGGACTCTACTAGAGGGCAGCGATAATCTCTGAGGAAAGACTGGCTACCATTAAATAACAATCACACGCCAACCCATGCAAGAAAAAAACAACCGCCCGACAAATGTTGGAGTAGAAGGAAGTTTGCTATTGAAGATCGAGTATTCCTTCATCTTCAGCCCTACCAGCAAGAATCTATGAAGACTCAAGCTTCACAGAAGTGGTCTCCCAGATTCTTTGGACCTTACAAAATTGGAGATTACATTAGAGCCATAACTTATGGATCAGATCTGTGCAATATCTCAAAATTACAACTGATCCTCCAAGAATCTCATTGCAAAAGAAAGTTTAGAGAGGATGACTCAGCCCAAATCTATCCACCCAACACCCAAGCTGATGAGGAAGCTCAAATTCAGCTAATGATCGCGTGGGATCACAGGATCGTGACACATCATCGTCCAGTCACTACTGATGATGCTAGACTTCAAGAGCAGGATGCGCCTACTACATGGGCCATGAGAGAGCCTCATGAAGAGCTACAGATCAGGACCCGAAGACATGAAGCTCAGCCTTAAGGACAAGGCTGATTTGAAGAGGGTGGGTCTGTTAGGACCCTAGCTGAGTTGGGCCCTAGTCGATTGAGTCGAGTCTTTAAATTGGGCTTTGTTAGCCAACCTAGACCTGACATTAGGTTAGCTATGAGGAGATTTGAGCCTATTGTAATAAATTAGCCCAAATCCTAGTAGAGTTAGGATTCGACGAAATTGGAGTCTGGTTAAGAGTCAGAGTTGGATACGTGTCAGAGTTAATTGAGTCATGAATGTAATAAACCTTAATCTAGCCACCACCCCCTAGTAAAGAAGTAGTTGGCTAGGGTTAAGGAGGAGTCCTTATGGGATGGGAGTCTCCTAGTCGCCTCCTCCTCTTAAGAGAGGTCCGCTAGGGCAAGAGGCGGAGAGTTCCACTTAGCTTGGACTCTCTCTATGTTGGATTAAGAATAATATTAGGAGTTTGAGACCCCTATAGCCGCCTAGTTAGCTAAGGGTTAGGAGTTAAGGGGAAGAGGAGTCTTAGTTTGAATAGGAGATTCACTAATAGTTGGAGTCTTCCATTAGAGAGGAGTCTAACAGAAGTATGAGTCCTATAAGGAGTTAGGGTTTAGAAGCTCTATAAATAACATGTATTCATTCCTCTTTTCATCATAGATAGATCAATTGAGCATAAATCCTAGAAGGGGGGAACCCCTATAGAGTTCCAAGAAGATCGATCCCCCATGGAGAACACCACAAGCTTAAAATCCATAAGGGTTTTAACAACAATTTGCCAAAATTTGCTAGACTTTTATAGTACAGGAGTACCAGAGCATATTTGAGCGCTTGTTAAACCAAACCCGAGATTGGTCTGAGATACAATTGGTGAGAAAATTTATTGAGGGACTTAATCCCACGATTCGGTGCAAAGTTAAAGCTCGCCATCCCCGAACCATAATAGTAGCCATATCATTCGTCAACATGCATGAAGGAAAAATCAATATGAATACTCGCCGAAACAAAAGCTTCGATATACAGGACTTTAAAGTGGTCAACATAGACAATCGCAAACAAGAAAAGCTTTTGACGGTTGAGCCAGCTAAAGAAGAAACAAAAGCTGATAATGTGGAGCCCGGTTATGAAGGCTATGACAAACTTCTGACGATTGAACTAGCTAAGGAATAATAAAAAATTATAAATATGGAGTCCGATCAGGAAGGTTGTGTTAAATTCGAAGACAAGATTGCTAATGAGTGAATCCTAATTTGTGATAATAGGTGCTCAAAGGTAAAACAACAACTTGTCAATTTCTTTTTTATGCCCAAGGAAGACTTCGAAGTGGCGATCCTCAAAAGAAGATATGGTACCACCACTAGCCATCATATGAAAAGGGGTCCTTAGAAGACTATAATGACTACTACACTAGACGATCAACCTATTCCTTACACCAAGTGGAGACCCTATTTGATTGATCAAAGGGTTATGATGCGTGGCAAATATCCTGGACCGAAGTACTCCCAAAATTTGATGTTGCTCAGCCTTGAGGATAAGGCTAAAGAGGGCATCTAATAGGACCCTAACAAAGCCGGGTCCATCGATTCATAATAAATTAAAGTTGTGACATGTTGGTCTATCAGTCGGAGTCTGTTATAGATTGGATGAGTCCAATCGAGTCAATTATGAGTTGGGTAGAGTTGATTATTATCTTCAATTAGGGTAGAGTCGATTATTATATTCAGTTAGTAGTTTAATTGATTTCTATCAGTTAGTTAAGGGTCTAAGTTTAGTGGGCCTCTAAATCCAAGCCTAGAGAGACTCTTGGCAGAGACCTATAAATAATGGTGTAAACTCTTTTATCAATCAATTAATGAAGAAGTATGTGTTATAGCCAATAGATAAAACCCTAGGAGGGTTGATCCCCTATAGAGATCAAGAAGGCAAATCCCTTCGAACTGATCATGGAGGCCAAATCCCCTTAAAAAGATCATTTATCCCTCTTTTCCATCTTCATCCACGATAGAATCTTATGGGGTTATATCAATTGGTATCAGAGCATCGATAAAAACCTTTGGGAAACTATCACTTGCTATCAGAGCAACGTTCTTATGCACTTTCGCTACTATCGTTCATCATCCATATCGTCGTCGCCATCATTGCCGTCGTTGTCATCTTCCATACGATCAGCACTCCTAGTATCCTTGAGGTCCATCTCGCCTCTTGTCAATTTCTTAGGTCTTGCCAGAACCTACAACGAATTGCAAATATGATAAGCACTCCCGGTATCTTTGAAGGCCTCAGACTTTTACTTCATCAAGTACACGTTGCTAGTTACAGGTGCCCTACAAGCCAATCATGTGAGTGATGACACGTGTGACATGCTGCACGATCTTTTTGCTTATGATTATTATTGATATATTCTTACATAATATTATCTATTGTATATACATAGTGATATCCTTGGTTTTGTGCAATAGGAATCAGATTGTGAAGATATCATGATAATGATATCGATTCGCCTTTAAACATAAAGCCTAAATAATCTCGATCATAGGTTACTCGATAGGGACATCGAGATAACCAGATAGATCAGTGATAATATACCTGTCCATATGATGGATGCGGTTGGTCTCACAACCACTTGTGTGGGGACACTCAGGATATAGTACAAGTGCTTATTGGAGAATAAGTTTACCGATTGATCCGCTTACAAAAGATTATATAGTTAATGATATCCAATACATATGTGTTATCATGAAATTCTGACAAATGTAGACTGATCATGAATATACCTTAAGCTTCTCCAAGCTTCTGTTTTGCCTTGTCTACAAGGTAGTCTTTATAGTTTCTCTTTTAGTGCCCATCTTTGCTGTAATGAAAGCATTATCCTTTGTCCTTTGTCAGGTCTTTCTTGGCAACCTTTACCTTGCCCGGTCTTTCTTTGCCCTTGCCCTTCGTAAGCGTCTTATTGGCCTTCCTTTTCTTCTTGGTCTCACTAATATAGAGAACTGACTTCTGTTTCATACTGGCACTCTCAGCTTCCCTCAATATATTGAAGAGCTCAGGGAGAATCACTTTAAACTTACTCATATTAAAATTCATGATGAAGTGAGAAAAGAATTCTGGGAGGGACTGAAGTATAAGATCAATACACATGTTATCCTCTAGGACTATTCCTAATACTATATTTAGGATATAGTTATCAACTGATGTACCTTCTGTCATCCTAGCTTAAAAGAGTCTCTTGGATATCTCATATCTTTTAGTTCATCCTTGTTTCTCAAATAGTTGGCGGAGATGAAGAATGACAGAATCTACATCCATGCTCCCATATTGCCTCGGTAACTCAGGAGTCATGGAGACCAACATGTAACATTTTGTCAATGTGGAATCATTTATATACTTCACATATCGAGCGATCTCATCCATGTTTGTCCTTTTTTCTAGCGTGGGCATAATTGTATCAAGGACATATGCGATTTTCTTCGTCGTAAGAATAATTCCCAAATTACGGAGTCAATCTATGTAGTTAGGACCAGTGAGGCAGTTGGCATTAAGTATGCCATGCAGGGGGTTTGCGAGTGACATGTTTATGACAAACAAGATATAACACAAATTAATAACATACAGATTTTACAAAAAAACTAATTAAGATATGGACTTCTATCTTATTGTACTCCCACTATTTTCTTAGCGAATCATGCGACACCCTCGACACGTGAGACGAAAGTCTTTGGTAGACTTCTAGTAGCGATCGGGATTCAATCGATGTCTTTGTGTAATCTCGAGTGACTCGACCAATTACACTAAGCCCGAAAGGTAGACAACTCTTGTCAATCACAACTCATTGTGATTCCTATCATGTTTAGCCTCCAAATCATCATGGTCTTAACTGCTCGACCAACCATGAAGTTTAATTAAGTCATTACCATTATTACAAGATGAGTATGATTCGGTGATATGCTCTTGAGTGACTCGACAAAACATACCATGCCCTTAGGTCATCGGTGACATCTCTATGCCATAAGCAAGATCTCGATCACGTAGATATGTGAGCCTCGACACATAATAAAATCTTTTGTTATGTGTTCTCGTATTATTTAAAAGGAGATTTTTATACAAATCATGAACTTGATAACTTAATATTTATTATGAATGAATCAAGAAATTTTATTTGTTTCTCTTATGATTTGTCTCTTGATAGTCACAATTTGTCTTCATGAATTATACATCTCATCACTATGTTAATTTTTCTTGATATATTTCATATGATGACTTGAAAATGATGTATTGGAAAAGGTTTTACAGTATTATAATCATCCCTTCTTTTTGACAATAACAATGGAGGAGCAAAACTTGTTAGCTTGCATGATGTAAAATTACTAGCTTGGACATTGCAAAGTAAGCAAAAATTTGTTAGCTTGTACTTCTCAAAAGAGAAGAAAAAACTCATTAGCTTGCATGTTCTAAATGATGAAAAATTTGCTAAATTGCTAAGCTTTCATATATAAAAAACTTGCTATTGCACTTCTCCTTTTTGTTGATGACAAAGAGGGAGAATGTAAAATGATGTGAAATCATGTATGATGATCATGCATGTAATGATGATTTTGAAAATCTACATGAAGATAATGATTTGTTATTGTTTGGATTTATTTACTACATTTTCTTAAAATTTACATGAGAAAGAATTATTGAGCTCATATTCAAAATTTTATATATACAAGATTGAGATTGAGACCT
Organism: Ensete ventricosum; assembly: GCA_029747655.1. Lineage (NCBI taxonomy): Eukaryota > Viridiplantae > Streptophyta > Magnoliopsida > Zingiberales > Musaceae > Ensete > Ensete ventricosum. Next base: position 43,097,181 of record JAQQAF010000003.1, read on the forward strand.
AGAAAGGCTAAATCATAAAAATATTTAAATTACTAATATAGATTTCATTAAATGAAGATTTTTTGTGATAACATTTTTAAAAACTTTCTCCATGATTTTATCTTATTGTTTAAAAAAAAAGGAGAAAAATTGCTTGAAGATGTGCCACATTTGAAATTTACAAGAAATAATTTTTGATATCAAGAGATGACTTTTACTACATTTGAAATACATAAATAGTCTTTAAATCTCTTAAACTTTTGAGCTCATCTTAGTATTACTTTTAAAATTTATTAAGAGCTCTTCTCTATAATGTAATGATTCAAAAACACATCCCTTATTTCTCTCCTTATTTATTAATCATAAAGGGGACGAAAATTTTATAATGCATATATAATATGAGGGGGTAATGTCATCATGTGCTTTAAAATTTATTAGTTATACATTTCAACTTTTTATTGATAAGGGGGAGAAATATACATTGATGACACATGATATTAATTGATGAATACATTATGACACATGATATTGTTGAAATATATGGATATCTTGATATGGATATGGATTGATATATATTGGCTATGGATATGGATTGATATATCTTGGATACAGATAGAAGTGCATAATTCTTTTTACTTATGATTTGATGACTTGATGTAAATTTGTGTTGAAATTTATGTTAAATATTGATTGCTTGAATTTAAGAGTGTGTTTCTCTTAAATTTAAGTGGCATAGATTTAATGGGAGTTAGGATTAACTCCTATCATCAATTGATTGTCATCATAAAAAAGGAGAGAATTATTGAGTCTCAAATTTTGATGATGAAATCAATTGATGGGTTATTGATCTAACATGTATTGTTAGAGTTAATTGATGCAGGATTAATTATGACAGAAAGATTATTACAATCAGGATTGGCCAAGGTCAAGTCCATGCATCGGGCTGGGGTTCAGACGATGTGGTTGGGAACTCGCCAGGAGTGCATCGGGAGCTTGCCAAAATAGCGCGAGGGAGTTCGCCTGATGAAGATCGAGACTCACCGGAAGATTGTCGGGGGTAGCCAAAAAGCTTGTCGGGAGTTGGGATGGTCTTGTAATGGATGTATTAGCCATTATGATTATATTTAATTAAGTCATATTGAAGCACCGTGCAGGTTTAACCATAACGGGATGAGTTACAGATCAGACATGAACTCAGGATCAAACTTAGGCATTAGGCCAAGGATTGGATGATACGGTGGGACCTCGTTGGGTGTTCGCTAGGACTTTGCCGAAGGTATCGAGAAGATCGCTAGGAATACGCCGGGAGATCACCAGAGGAAGACCGTGAGACTCACCGCTGGAGAAGCCGAAGGTTACCGGTTTGCAGGAGTAAGGTCATTAAGCTTGGTGAGTATGTAATTTTAAGTCATAGGTTAAGATTGAGTCTTAAATGAGTGTGATTTGAATGGAATCCAAGTCAACTCAAAGATATAATCGGGTTCACTATGGATTAAGCTCAGATTGAGCTCAATAGTTGACCAAAGAGTTGGTCAACATCAGTTTCAAGCCGGAATTCGAAAAGTGGAGGGAACCACTTTTCCGAAGATTCTGGCAGGTAAACCGCTGGTGAGAAGCGGTTGGACCGTCCGTACCTTGGAAACAGGGTGGCGGCCAACGACTGACGGTGGGTAAACCACCCCAGGACCAGCGAGTAAACCGTTTGTACCTGGATTTTTCGGGTGAGTTTAATTTTTGGCTTAAAAAACCTGAAGTCACTTGGGGTCTATAAATACCACAAGTTTTCTTACATTCCAGACAACAAGTTTAGGGGAAAATTTCTATGCAAAACTTATGTGGATTGTAAGAAAAAGGAAAGGAGTAAGGGAGTGATCAAAGAGTTATAAATCTTGTCTCCCTTGTAAGCTCAAGTGTAAGGGTTTGATCTTCACCCAAAGAAGATCAGCAGTGGACATTGGTGTGCCTCAGGAAGGAGGACTCGTGAGTGGACATAGGCCGTTGGTGCCTAACCACTATAAAACTTGTGAGTTCTTTCCTTACTTTCATTGCTTACGAATTTTGTATTGATGCTTCCGATTGAATTCACTCTTTGAAAGTAAAGTTTTTACATCAAACATTTCCCTTTAACATTGCTAATCTTTTGGGTTTGTTTATTAACTTAGCAATTTTCTCACTTGTCTTACTTGAACGAAAAGCTTTGGATCTCCTATCTTGCCTTAAGCAAAAAGTTTTTGTTTAAAATGAAAAACTTACACTTGCACTAATTCAACCCTCCCCCCCCCCCCGCCCCCCCCCTCTTTTAGTGCCAATTGATCCTAACAGGTGGCAGCAAGTTTGGTAGGATTTGATGGTTTACGAGAAGAAGAACAAGTAAAAGGTATAGCGGCAGAACTTTTTGTCAAAAAGATTTCAGCAGTATATATGTAATTTTTTCTAGTAGTTCATAACAAAGATTTGAGTAGAACTCAATGATAATCCACTAATAAGGAAATGGTAATGTCATTGAAAAATTCATGGGAGAATACAGCAGCAAAAATTTTGGCAAAACTAAGGAATATGAGAAGGTGCTATGGTAGATTTTTACATCTAAAGTGCAACAGTTTAGACGTAAAAGATCAGCGGTTTGTATCAGCAATTTTTGCACGAAACCCAAAGGAAATCCACTAATAGGGAGTGCCAAAGATGTTGTAAAAAACTCATGGAAGATAGGGCAGCAAAATAGTGGCAGCAAGATCAAAACAGGGCAGTAGTATGCGATTGAATTCTGATGTAATTTACAGCAAGATTGAATGGGTGATCTGCGGTAGTGGTGATGACGGCGGAGTCGATGATGATAACAACAATTATGGGAATTGCTCGGGAGATGGATGAAGATGATGGGCGACTATAGAAGGGCAGCGAAGCTCCAAGGAATGTTGCTCTAATACTAAGTGGTAGAACCCCTATGGATTCTAAGCTTATGGTTGATTTCTATAGGGGATCGACCTCTTGGAACTCTATAGGGGTTCCCTCCTCCAAGGTATTCAGCACAATGGCTGAAAGAAATTTGATCTATTGATGATAAAATAGTAGTGGCTACATGGTTTATATAGGGACTCAAAGCCTTAACTCCTAATAGGACTCTTTTTTTAATTAAACCAAGACTCCTTTTCCCCTCAACTCCTAACCACTAGCCCACTAGTCGGTCAGTGACTATAGGGTACTATTCAATCAAGGGGAGAGAGTCCTAGCTAAATGGGACTCTCCCACCCTACCCTAGCTGACCTCTCCAAAGAGGAGGGGGTGTCTAGAAGACTCCCTCTTCATATGGACTCTTCCCTAATGGAAGACTCCAACTCCTAATCAAAGTGAAAACTCCAACCTCAAAACCTAGCCGCCTCCTCTCAATCTTGGCAGACTTCCCCTCATCAAGGTGGGCGGTCAATTAGGTTGATTACAAGCTTGACTTGGTTAACTCCAACCCAAATCTATCTCTGACTCCTAACCCGACTCCAGTTTAGCCAAATCCTAACCCTACTAGGATTTGGGGTGACTTATTACAATGGACTCAAATCTCCCCCTAGCCGACCTAATGTTAGGTCTATGTTGGTCAACAAGCCCTAATCTAAGCACTCGACTCAATCGCCTAGGACCTGACTCAGCTAGGGCCCTAACACCAAGCTCCAAGGATCTATCTTGCAACCCTCTCCATGGCTGCAATCTGCCATGGGCGGCCAACACATCTTGGCTACCCAAAACAACCCTTGTAGCTACGAGTCCCTAGTTGTAGGGTTACCTCCAATGGCCAGGAAACCCTAGCTGCCAAGGTTGCCCATGTAGCAAGGACTCTTGGCTACATGGGAGGCTACTGCCATGGCCGAGAGCATCTTGCAGCCTTTGGCCAGGCCGAGAGCAACATCCTTACTCTCGGCCAAGGCTGTAAGCAGCCTTTGGCCATACCACAGGGCAACAATAGTTGCTGCCCTCTTCCCCTTTCTTTGTGCCAACAATTTTGACATCAAAGAACCTTAAAACAACTCTCCATAGCACCTTTTTATATTTAGAAAAAGCATTGTCCAGATCTAATTAACCATGAAAAATCGTAGCAACGTACGCAGAAAATAATTTACGTGTATCAATCTCATCACATGCAAATTAAAATCAATCTTTCGTACGAACAACCTTGGCTCTGATACCACTATTAGGAAACCAAGTAAGAGCATCACATGCATAGTGGAAGATCAAAATAAAATAGGTTTCCCACGTAGATCAAATCATCGTGCAAAAAATTGAATCATGAGAAAAATCGTAAAATAAAAAACTGCATCATGTGTGAGATTATTTACCTAGGGAGATTGTATATCCCTATTTTTTCAGACCCAGATAGAGAGGATGGGGGAGGTCAAGTGCCTCCTTTCTAGCGATATCCACATGATGGATCACTAGAGCAATACTCCTCCAATCGTAGCCCTAAGTCTCGTAACTCTTGTGTAGCTTCTCGTAATGAACTTGAAAGAACATCTTCTATCTTCTTCGCTGTCCTATCACACCTAAGAGGGGCTGATCAGTTGAGAAGGTGAGGGAGAGGAGGAGAATATGAGGGGGTGGCTAAAGGTGCAACCTATCATCTATGTTGCGGCCCCTACCTCCAATTTTATAGAGAGTCACCAAAACCCTAGTGCATCTTGCATTAGTGGGTATTCGATCTCCATCCAATTACTCACTAACCTTGATTTATAGATCTCTATCCAATAATCTTCTTTGGCCTCTAATTGGGTCTCATGCAAAGAGCCGATCAGTGTAGGGTTCATCTAATGAGAACATAGGCTAATTAGATCTATATCAAATCATCTATTTGCGAAAGCATCCACCATATGTGTGTAACCCTCTAGGCCCGATACCGAGCTGGTCATGAGTTGCACCCGACAGAACTCCTTTTGATATATTGAAATATTATCCCCATAATAATTTACTCGACTCATCGACTATGGACATACTATGACACTATGACATAATCCCCATATGGTATAGGAGATTAAATCTACCAGACTTGTCTGTCATAGTTACCATGTATCTATAGTCCCTCATCCAACTAATATCTCAGAGACTGTATATTGGATATAGTACTATCAGGTCACATATGGAATCCATCCAAGTCTCGTTCTGATCAGATTTTCTCAAAAAACTTCTTCTCTCTCAATCCGAATGACTCTAGCCAGGAATTTTTCTGAGTAAGCATATATGAGATATTCCTCTCATGATACGAGAGTGGATGATGACACTCAACCTTCGTATGGTTAGCTACCAATCCCGATAACCGGTTGTATTAGATCTAGAACTTTCCAGACTTGTAAGTCTGGCGTCAAAGAAAGGAGTACTCATACAAGGCATCCTTGGTGTCTCAAGTCTAAGGACCAGATACACAACTGGAACTATGAAATCACTGTCTGATATTAGGTATCATTAACCATATAGTGTTCCGTAAGCAGATCAATCAGTGAACTCATTCTCCATTGAGCACATGTATTGTATCCCACCTCAAAATTATAGTTGATCCTCTAAGTATTATCCCACCTCAAATGAAAATTTAAAGACGATGACTCAACTCAAGTTCTTCCAACTGACACCCAAGCTGATGAGGAGCTGAAGACCCGGTTCCCTGAGTTCATGGAACTTTAGTCTTGTGGACAAGGCTGATTTTAAGATGGCGGGTTTGATAGGACTCTAGTAGGATTGAGTCCTAATCTTCCTAAAAGTAGTCAATAAAACCCTGCTATATTATAATAAAGACACTCCTATCTTATAAAGGAGTATGACTAGGGTTTAGATTAGCCTTTAGGGCTTAGTAGTCGCCACCCCCCCTTACTGGGCAAGTCGGCTATGGTTTCCCCCTGCTTAGGTTGGCTATAGAGCCAACCTAACCGTCCTTTATTCCTATTAAGATAGCATGGCTATAGGAGCGGTAAAAATATAATTCCACTTAGATAAGTGCCCTCTTTTAAACAAGCAATTATTAATTTTATTTCAGCCTTGTGCAGAATCTAGGAGGAAGGAACCCCTATAGCGTTCCAAGGGTTGATCCCCCTCAAGGATTAAAATCTATAGAGCTCTATCTGGGGTTCTATCATGCTATCTCAAAAGAAGCAAAAATTTTGCTTAACCTCATATTTTTTTTAAAAAAAAACATGTTAACTTGCATGATATAAAATTGCTAGCTTGAACATTACAATGGAAGTAAAATTTGCTAGCTTGCACTTCTCAAAAGAGAAGAAAGAACTCACTAGCTTGCATGTTCTAAAGTGATGAAAAATTTGCTAAATTGCTAGGCTTTCATATATCAAAAACTTGCTAATTACACTTCTCCTTTTTATTGATGACAAAGGGGGAGAAGATATGATGATTTGAAATCATGTATGATGATAATGCTTGTTGATTTTAAAAATATTCATGATGATTTGGAATAAGAATCATGATTTTATTATGATGATATGATATATTGCATATGATGTGATTAAAATAATTTCAACTTAAACTTTTGAGCTCATTTTAATATTTTTTTAAAATTTATTAAGAGCTCTTCTTAACGATACATTCACAACTCCTTCCTTGTTTCTCTCCTTATTAATCATGAAGATGAAGAAAATTTTATAATGCGTATTCTATTTTACTAAGGGAGAGTAATGTCATCATGTGCTTTGAAATTATTAGCTATACATTTCACCTTTTTGTTGCTGACAAAGGGAGAGAAATATATATCGATGACACATGATATTAATAATATACATTGATGACACATGATATTGATGATATACTTGGATATCTTGGATATTGATACACAATTCTTTTTAAAATTCATGATTTGATGACTTGATGCAAATTCTTATTGAAATTTACTTGGAATATGATTTATTTCGTGATACTTGAATTCAAGAGGGCGTGGTTCTCTTAAATTTAAGCTTTCTTTATTAAGACATAGATTTAGGAGAAGTTAGGATTAACTCCTATCATCAATTGATTGTCATAATAAAAAAAGGCGAGATTATTAAATCTCATATTTTGATGATGAAATCAATTGATGATTATTTAATCTAACAAGATTGTTAGAGTTGATTGACGTAGGATTAACTATGATAGAGAGAATTAGAGGTTTGGCCAGAGTCAAGCCGAGTATCGGGTCGAGGTTCGGACGATAAGGTTGGGAACTCGCTTGGAGTGCGTCGGGAGCTCGCCGAGGGTATCCGAAGCTTGTCAGGATGGCACAAGAGAGTTCGCCAGAAGATTACCGAGACTCGTCAGAAGATTGTCGGGGGTAGTCGAAAGGCTTACCGGGAGTTGAGAAGGTCTTGAAGTAGATTTATAGCCATTTTGATTGTAATTAATCAAGTTTTAGTCAGCATCATGCACGTTTAACCGTGATGGTGAAAAGAAGTTATAGATCAAAAGTGGACCCAGGATCAAGCTTAGGTATCAGGCCAAGGATTGGACGATATGGTGGGATCTCATTGTGAGTTCACTAGGACTTCACCGAATGTATCGGGAAGATCGTTAGGAACACACCGGGAGATGGCTGAAGGAAGACAAGGGAGTGCCTAAGTTGCTAAAATCAAATCATATGAAAATTGTTGATCCTATGGTATTCCCCACAGTCTACTATAATATTTCAGAGTTTTTAACCCAGCCCACAAAAAAATGATAACTCATGAGCATATTCCTTAGACAAAGTTAAAGCTATTTCAAGATGTCTTTCTTCATGACCAATGAATGCATTAAATGGGTTAGTTGCTAGATGGAAAGCACTTAATTTTGTAGTTCCTTATGCATAAAGGGTTGTTTCATATACTAGTACTTATTTTGGTGTTTTAGGATTAGAAAAAAAGAGTTTAGCAACTGATTTGTTTTGGCTGAAGCTCTCTGGAGTCTCTAAAACTCTATATCTCTTAGATCCGTCCTTGAGTGGTGAGTCTTTTGATCTAGTTCTGTATCCTTATTTAATTTTTTTGAGGTGGTAAATTTTTTTATATCCTCTTACATCATTAAACTTGGTAGTAAACTTTTTATCCATTTTACACAAGTTCTATTATGAATTTGTTCATTTTCTACAAATCGTCTTTCGAGTTTCTTGTTTCTTTCTGAATTCTATTCATCTTTCTCCCTTCCCGTTATCAGTTTGGTGTCAGAGCTGAAGGTTAAAGATCATGATAAGGCATAATGAAAAAGTAGTGAGTGATGGTAGTGACAATGAAGATGATGTTGAATCCTTAAGGTTGCAGCTACAAAGAGTGCTACACAGTATACATGAAAAAAATGAAATCATTAAAGAACTTCAGAGTAAAAATAATCATCATAAACATGATATCCAAAAGTTTGATTATGTTACTAATACACCTCATTACCCAAGGGAGTTGGGAAGAATTTAGTTAAGGCGCAGAGATGAGTGGCAGAACAAATACAACCCAAAGTTGGACATTCTGGAGTTTGAAGGTGGTATCAATGTTGATGACTTTATTGATTGGCTTAATATGGTGGAAAGAATATTTGATTTTTATAAATCACTAGAACCAAAGAAGATAAAGCTTGTAGCACTAAAACTCAGAAGGAATGAATTATTTTGGTGAAAAAATCTGAAAAAGCAAAGAGAACGTGATGGGAAGAGCAAGATTGTGACATGGGAGAAAATGAAAAGAAAATTAAAAAGAAAATACTTACTTGACAATTATAGGCAAGAAATCTTTCTGAAAATCTCTGATATTAAACAAAGAGATCTTAGTATGAAGAGGCAGCAAAAGTTTGAAAGGGCTTCTCAATACGGTGTGAAAGATTGTTATACGAGAAGAGAAAATTTTAAGTCTACTCTCCAAAGCAAAGTAGTATTGAAGATAGAAGACAAGGGTGAGGAATCATATGGTTTTGGGCATATTACTTTAGATATTTCAAATACAAGAATAATTACATTTGTTGAAGAATATAGTGATGAAAAAGAAAGAAATGAGGCCAGTGACGAACCAGAATATGATCATTATGAGGAAGAGCTTACTTATACTGATCATTGTTTGTCTTTTATTTTCTATAGTGAATGTAAGGATGAATTAGAAAGGGATTATTATGTTTTGGCTCTGATAGAGGTGAATGAACAACACAATGAGCCACCAGCAATGATGAAACCAATAATGTAGGAGTTCCAAGATGTTGTGCCAAAAGAGATTCTATATAAACTTCCACCTTTAAGAGATGTCTGACATCATGATGATCTTATTCCTAAGGCAGATCCAACAGCTCATTTGGCTTTAGTTACATATTCTGTAACTATAAAAATTAGTGGAGATATTGATAAGGGGGCTAAATAGATAAAGACGTTACATTAGAAAGTTAAAGTAACCATTGAAATGCAATTTGAGAGATATATAAAAGCTACCAACAAATATAGAAAGCATATGGAGTTTAATACGTGTGATTTGATTTGGATTTATCTAAGAAAGGAGAGGTTATCACCGGACAAGTTTAGAAAAATGAAACCAAGGACTAAAGATTCGATCAATAAACTTAAAAGAATTCATGAAAATGCTTATGGGATCAAGCTACCTGAAGATTATGGTTTGTCATCAATATTTAAGATTGCTGATTTAAATTATTATCATGGTGACAAAATAAATGAAGACTTGAGGACAAGTCTTTTTCAACCAGGGGAGATTGACACTAGAGTGATTAAGTTGTTAAAATAATATCATTTGTAAATTATCGATTCTATGGTATTCCCCAAACTCTACTATAATATTCCAGAGTTTTTAATCCAGCCCATTAAAAAATGACAGCTCATGAGCATATTCCTTGGATAAAGTTAAAGTTATTTCAAGATACATTTCTTCGTGACCAAGAAAAGCATTAAATTGGTTAGTTGGTAGATGGAAAGCACTTAATTTTATAGTTCTCTATGCATGAAGGGTTGTTTCATGCACTAGTACTTATTTTGGTGTTTTAGGATTAGAAAAAAAGTTTAGCAACTGATTGTATTGGTCGAAGCTCTCTGGAGTCTCTAAAACTCTATATCTCTTTGATGCGTCCTTGAGTAGTGAGTCTTTTGATCTAGTTCTATATTCTTGTTTAATTTTCTTGAGGTGGTGAATTTTCTGTATCCTCTTATGACTTTAAACCTGGTGGTGAGCTATATTTATCGATTTTATGCAAGTTATGTTCTGAGTTTATGCATTTTCTATAATTCGACTTTCGATCTTTCTTTTTTCTCGAATTTCATTCCTCGTTCTCTCTTCTCGGTATCAGTTTGGTATCATAGCTGAAGGCTAAAGATCATGGCAAGGCAAAATGAAAAAGATACAGTTGGTGAAGGTAGTGGCCATGAAGATGATGTTGAATCCTTAAAGTTGCGGCTACAAAGTTTGTTATATAGTCTACAAGAAAAAAATAAAATTATTAAAGAACTTCGAAACAAAAATAATCAGCATGAAAATGTCAGCCAAATTTATGGTTCTAATGATGATATGTCATCTTACCCAAGGGGGTTTCAACGATTTCAATCAAGGCATAGAGACCAAGATAAATGGTAGAACAAATACAACCCAAGAATGGATAGGTAGTATCAATGTTGATAACTTTATTGATTGGCTTAATATGGTGGAAAGAATATTCAATTTTTATGAACCACCATAACAAAAGAAGGTAAAGTTTGTGGCACTAAAACTCAGAAGGAATGCATTATTTTGGTGGGAAAATATGTTGAAGCAAAGAGAATGTGATGGGAAGAGCAAGATCGTAACATAGAAGAAAATAAAAAGAGAATTAAAAAAAAAATACTTTCCTAACAATTATAGAGCATAAATCTTTTTGAAAAGCTCTGATATTAAACAAAGAGATTTTAGTATGAAGAGGCAGCAAAAGTTTGAAAGGGGTTCTCAATACGGTGCGAAAGATTATTATACGAGAAGAGAAAATTTCAAGTCTACTCTCCAAAGCAAAGTAGCGTTGAAGATACAAGATAAAGGTGACGGATCATATGGTTTTGGGCATATTGCTTTAGATAGTCCAAATAGGAAGATCGTTACAATTGTTGAAGAACATAGTGATGGAGAAGGAAATGAGGCCAGTGACGAACCAAAATATGATGATTATGAGGAAGAGGTTACTTATACCGATCATTGTTTATCTTTTATTTCCTATAGTGAATACAAGGATGAATTAGAAAGGCATGATCATGTTTTGGCTCTGATAGAGATGAATGAACAACAACATAAGGAGCCACTAGCAATGATGAAACCAATAATGGAGGAGTTCCAAGATGTTATGCCAAGAGAAATCCCACATAAACTTCCACCTTTGAGAGATGTCCGATATCATGATTATCTTATTCCTAAGGCAAATCCAACAGCTCATTTGGCTTTAGTTACTCATTCTATAACTATGCAAATTAGTGGAGATGTTGACAAGGGGGGGCTAAACAGATAAAGACGTTGCATGAGAAAATTAAAGCAACTATTGAAATGCAAAATGAGAGATACATAAAAGCTACCAACAAATACATAAAGCATATAGAGTTTAATACGTGTGATTTGATCTGGATTTATCTAAAAAAGGAGATGTTACCACAAGACAAATTTGGAAAAATGAAACCAAAGGCTGAAGATCTGATCAATAAACTTAAAAGAATTCACGAAAATGATTGTGGGATCAAGCTACCTAAAGATTATGGTTTGTCATCAATATTCAAAATGGCTGATTTAAGTCCTTATCATGGTGACGGAACAAATTAAGACTTGAGGATAAGTCTTTGGTAGGGAAGTTAGCACGTGCAAGTGATTTGGTAGGGAAGTTAGCACGTGCAAGCTCATGCTGATGTAGATATGGATGATAACCTATGGGTAATTTTGTGTAAAGAAATTTTAGACATGTTATGCTAATTTTGAATATTTTAGGTTCAAAATTTTCTATTTAGTTAAATGATATATAATTTTGTATATGCATCAAAATTATTATGTATAAGGGAAATACTGTCGCTTTGTTTAGAAATTTATATACTTAAAATTTTAAATTTGTATAACTTTTATTGTATTCATATCAATTTGTATAACTTTTATTGTATTCATATCAATAATAGTAGTAATAATGTAAATGAAAGAGATATGACATCCCACCTTAATTCGGCATGTACAATATGTATGGAACTAAGAGTGGGGTGCGAATAATTTTTATTTGATCATCCTCTCCGATGAAATAATCTATTAACTTTTGAAAGAGGAGGATATGTTAAATTATATATTAAAAAATAATTTATTTATATCTTTAAACTAAGGAATCTTGTATCCTGGTTATTAATCTTATTTTGGAAATAAGGGTTCGTCTGGCATAGAGCAAACACTCTCTGAGTAAGATGATTTTGGAAGGCCAAGAATGACTGATCTGACCTCTCATTTAATGGGGTTAGTGAGCTTTTTTATCTCTAGGCATACAAAACAATGGCTTGTACGATAAACTGCAAATACGTACAAAATTCTTTTTGTAAGACAAGTCATATTAAAAATTGTCTGAAAAGACCTGCAAATTGTTGGAGTAAACTTGATGTAGATGTTGGTTACGATACCTCCTCAGGTAAGCGAGGTATTGGACTTGCATTCTAAGCTAGTGAGATTTTTTTATTTTGGGCAGGTTGTAGATCTACAGAGGACACCACAGCAGGCTACAACGAAGCTTTAACTATCAAGCAAGGTTCACAAATGCAATCTAAGAGGGACAACACAACTTCCTACGTGATTACCAACTGAATCAGGATAATTAGGCTATTATCTCAGCACTACGTGATTACCATCTGATCATCACACATCAACGTTAAGTGGCTATCATATCAGTGTCACATGACGATCATTTTTATGTCATATGGTTGTTACTTCAATATTACATGATATCACATGATTATTACACGTATTCAACATATAATTAATTTATGATCGATACCTCAATAATTATTTTTTTTAATCATCAGTCATCAAAATAATCGTTCAACAAAACCCACTATAAAAGGCCTCGTTCATGTATGCTCCTAGGAAGAATATCTTTTTAATATTATTTAAGTCATTGAGTGAATCTCCTAAACTTAGAAATAACTGAGAATTTAGATAGTTATTTATGCAAAATATCCCCCAACACACTTCTGCAAGATTCGATAGAGTTCAATCTCCTCGGCATCACATTAGTTAGGTACTTCAGGATGGTGTCTATCAATATCAACCTAGGAAGGCTGTTGCATCCTCCTGCTTGTGGCAGGTTGGGCATTCAGATCACTAAAGTTGACCATTTTTTGCTTAGGGTGGATCAATCAAAGATGTAGCCTATCAATTATGTATCATTTTTATCTTTTATTTACAGATAGTTATCAAAAATCCTAGAGATCCTGTCTTAGTGGGTATTATATCTCCATCCAATTACCTACTAATCTTGGATTATTGGATCTCTATCTAATAATCTCAAATATATTGAATTTTATATTTTGATGATGAAATCAATTGATGGGTTATTGATCTAACATGGATTGTTAGAAATTGATTGATGTAGGATTAATTACGATAGAAAGATTATTACAATCACGATTGGCCAAGGTCAAGTCCATGCATCGGATCGATGCGGTTGGGAACTCGTCAAGAGTACATCGGGAGCTCGCCGAGGGTTTCGGGAGTTTGTTAGGATGACGCAAGAGAGTTCGCTAGAAGAAGATCGAGGCTCCCCAGAAGATTATCGGGGGTACCCGAAAAGCTTGCCGGGAGTTGGGATGGTCTTGTAATGGATGTTTGACAATTATAATTATATTTAATTAAGTGATAATTAGTATTGTGTAGGTCTAACTATGATAGGAGCAATGAAGTTACAACTAGATGATGGGCCAAGATCAAGCTTGGGCATCGAGTCGGGTTCGGATGAAGTACTGAGATCTCATCGAAGTTCGCCGAAGGGATCGGGAAGCTCACTGGGAACATGTCAGGAGATCACCGAAAGAAGACTGGAAGACTCGCTGCAAGAATACCAGAGGTTGCCGGATTGGCGAGAGTTAGGCCTTAATTATTTTAATTGGTCATTAATTACTATAATCATTGAGTCATAATGATCATTAAGTATTGTAATCATTATAATCATTAAGTACAGTAAGTATTTGGATTTGGAAGGAATCCAAATCAACTCAATAAGACAATCGGGTCCACTATTAGGATTTGATTGAGCTCAGGTTGAGCTCATTTGGTTGACTAGAGGGTTGGTCAACATCAGGTTCAAGCCGGAATTTGAAAAGTGGAGGGAACCTCTTTTCCAGAAATTTCGATGGGTAAACCATCAGTGAGCAATTGGGTACTATCACCGCCAGGTTTTCTAACGGTTGACGGCGACTGACCCGCCCAGGCTGGGCTGTTAAACCGCTCGTACCCAAGAATCTGGGTACTTTGAGCGGTTGACCCGCCCAAGGCTGATAGGTAAACCGCTCAAACCCTGGTGTTCGGGCGACTGAGCCACCCAGGTCGACTGGTAAGCCGCTCGTACCCAGTTTTTCTGGGTATGTTTGATTTTTTACTATGATTTCTAAAACCACTTGGGGTTTACAAATACCCCAAGTATTCTTACATTCACAATAACTCTTTTTCGACAATTAAATTCTGTGAAAAATAAATTATGTATGATTTATAAGAAAAAGAAAAGGAAAGTGAGTGGTGATCTTAGAGTTAGAAATTTTCTCAAGTCTCTCTTGTAAGCAAAGGGTGAGGGTTTGATCTTCACCCAAAGAAGATTGGTAATGGATGCCGGCGTGCCTTAAGAAGAAGGACTCGGGAGTGGACATAGGCCTTTGACGTCAAACTACTATAAAAATTATGAGTGCTTCTTTGCTTTCAATTACTTACATATTCTTGTATTAATGCTTCTTATTTAACTCCTTTCCTTCAAACGTTGCTTATCTTTCCGGTTTTCTTATTAAATTAGTAACTTTCTTTTAATCACTCACTCATTTCACTAACAATGAAAAGCTTTGGATTTTCTATCTTAGTTTAATCAAAAAGTTTTCATCTAGCCTAAAATTTACATTTGCACTAATACACCCTCCCCCCCCCCCCCTCTTAGTGCTAATTGATCCTAACAATTGGTATCAGAGCCTCAATTTTTCTCATTTGCTTTAACACCCAAGACAAATGGCTCTTATTGGCTTTCAAGATAGCTTTTCTATTATTCGTCCTCCCATATTCAATGGAATAGACTACACTTATTGGAAAACTTGGATGAGAGTTTTCTTGCTTTCTTTATACCTTGATTTATGGACTATTGTTGAAAACAGATTTGAAAAGTCTTCTCTTCCAATGAACAATTGGAATGATTTGGAGAAGACTTTTTCTTTAAATGCAAAGGATATAAATGTCTTGCTTTGTGCCCTTGATAAAATTTGATCGGGTTTCTTATTTTGATTCAGCTTTTGATATATGGCATGCATTAGGAATAATATATGAAAGCACACTTAATATAAATGAATTATTAAATAAAAATACTTCTAAAAATAAACAAGAAGAACACCTTCCGAAGAATCAGAAGGAATGTGAATCGAGAAGAACACATGACTCCTCAAGTGAAATCTCGAGTGATGAGAACCTTAAACTTTTGACAAATGAACCAAAAAATTAACGAACTTGAACCTTACAAATAATATAAAGATGGATAAAATCTCTTGCTATGAATGCAAGAAGCCAAGGAGCTCCAAAGATGAAGTAAACAAGTAAGTAGTGGAGAACCTCACTCTTATGGCTATTGAAGATGAGGTTAGTGAGTCTTTAAATATTTTTTTCTGAATTATTAAACATATTTCATGACCTATTTGATGAGTTTCGAAAACTTAGTAAATCATTTAAACTACTTAAGAATGATCACGAATTGCTAGTTAGTAGACTTGACGAAATGCATGACTCACTAGTATCACACAACAACGCTCTAAATGTAAGATACTAGATAGTGTTAAAGAAGAAAACATCATGCTTAAATCAATACTAGAAAATTTTCAAATAGGGAACAAATCCCTAAATATGATCCTTTCCAATAAGTGTCATATTAATAGTAGAAATGACATAGGCTTTGTTGGTAATGTTCAACAAAAGCCAACCATCTTTACAAAAGGACCTACATTAAATTTGCCATCTAAAAATAAATATAATTTTTATGGTAGATTAAGACATAAAGTCTATAAATATCTATTTAAATATTATAGTCCTTGTAAATTAATTTGAGTTCCTAAAGGAACCATAAACAATCTTATACCATTAGAGAAAATGGGAAGAACATGTCATGAAGGACCCAATGTTAAATGGGTACCTAAATCAAAACCTCTCATAATATAAAGTTATTTCCTAACAAGGCTAGGAGCAATAAAAATTATTTGAAAGTAGATGCTCAAGTCATATTACTTGAGATCTAACACTCCTTCAAGCGTACTAGTTTAAGTAGTAATAAAAAATTATTAGAATTAAAATTATTGATAATAAATCTTTTAATGGTTTATCATTATACAATTAATATTAATGATGCATATATAGAGGATACAAGTATGAAAATGAATTAGAACCAAAGAACCTTCGTTATTGAAGAACATATTTTAAGTAAATGCTAAAATCATTGGCTTGTTTAAATGTAAATACTATTGTTAAATGGTTCAAAAATTGACAAAGTCTATGAAATGATTGATTTAAATGATTGAAATGCTATGATTGAATAATCGTGTTGAATGATATAATTTTAGCATAAAATAATATAGAGAAGGGAGAGAAAAATCATGCTTCATTGTCAAGTATTTTTATAAATTAAAAATATATTTAATGAGAATGAAATGAGGATGGTAACTCACTACACTAAGTCCAAAAATCATTGGATTTAAAGTAAATCAAAGCTTTTGTTTGAAAATATTTTTGCAATGATCATAATAAATTTCTTTTTTGAATTTAAATGCCAATGCATTCTTGAAATAAAGTTCAAAAGAAGGATAATTCTTCTTGAAAGAATATTTACCCCATGAATCCTTCAACAAAGATAAAATGATACATTTATTGTTGAATCTATTTAACTACAAAAATAAATAGAAAACTTTAGCTATTTTCTTTTGGAAAACTATCTATGATGATTTTATTGAAATTTTTTGAAAAGTTATTTTTGATAAGTTTTCAAATAATTTTATTTTAAAAAGAGATTAATGAATCATTTATATTATTTTTATGACTCTCTTGAACTATGAAAGTGATTTTGATGATTTGATTATTTGAATTTGAATAAAATATTATCATGATTTTGGTAAGTTTAGAAAATGAAACTTTAAAATCTTCTTATGAATCATATTCTTGAAAACTTGAAGTTTCATATATATAAATCAAGATCTTCTACTTTTTTCATTCTTAAAATTAACTCATGATCTTGATATCTATAATATGATATATTTATTAGATGAAGACTCTTCTTTGTTCTCTTATGGTTCTATTTTATCATCTAAGAAGAAATTTATTAAATTAAATCATGTCTTTAATATTTATGAATGTCTTTTGATATTAATATTTATCTTGAAATGATTTATTTTAAAACTCATGAATGACATAACTTATCACCAAAACTAGTATTTCTTCAATTTATGATAAGTTAAAAATTGAAAGAGATTTATATTATAATGAATATTCTCTTAATTTCTTGACTTGACTTATATGTCATAGGAATCACGTTATTGATCTCTATAATTTTCTCTTTTTAATAAAATATGATTTATAATCTTAACAATATCAATTGAAATTATTATCAAGATCATTCTTTTTTATTAAAAAGATTTATCTTGGATGAATTGAGATTATCCCCTAAGACTCATTTTATTATTCATAAAAAAAAGGGGAAAGAAACTTATTAAACGAAATTATGTCTTTTGATATTAAAAAAATTTGATTTTATCTTTAATGACATGATTTTCTTGTACTTTTTAGCGTAATTTTAATATGAATGCTAAGAAGAAATTATGCCATCATATTTCTTTCTTGACAATAACAAGAAAAGGGAAAGATAAAATTATTAATATGATTAGAAGTAAATTGGATATGATAACCTTGAATGAGAAATAATTGATTAGAAGAAAATTTAGAATTTTCTAAATGCATGCAAAATACATGATTTACAATTTGAGCTTGATCTACTATACCTTCTTATGAAATTTTTAATGCTTTTTTATTAAAATT
Organism: Ensete ventricosum; assembly: GCA_029747655.1. Classification (NCBI taxonomy): domain Eukaryota; kingdom Viridiplantae; phylum Streptophyta; class Magnoliopsida; order Zingiberales; family Musaceae; genus Ensete; species Ensete ventricosum. The sequence goes on from JAQQAF010000003.1 coordinate 43,115,360, forward strand.
TATAATAGATGATTTTTTGCTATACTTGAAATTACATGAAATGATTTTAAATGCATGAGTAGCTCTTAAACTTTTGAATCTCCTTGAATATCTTGAAGTTTTGAGCTTAATTTCAAAATTCACATCTATAAAATTTACATCTTTAAAATTGAGTATTTTTGGGATATGATATTTTTTATTTCTCTACCTTAATTCTACCTTCTTGCTCACACATGTGAAGAAAGGAAATCACTAGCATTTCAAGAGACTAATAATTCTATTAATTACATTTTGAGTCTCTTGAAAGTGATTTTAATGATTTTAAAATTGAATGAGTAATTTATCTATATCGTGGTTTTGATTTCTTAGAATTATAACTTGAAATCTTTTATGAATCAAAATCTTTTGTTATGTATCTTCATATTATTTAAAAGGAGATTTTTATATAAATCATGAACTTGACAACTTAAGATTTCTTATGGATAAATCAAGAGATTTTATTTGTTTATCCTATGACTTGTCTCTTGATATTCATAATTTTTTTCATAAATTGAATATCTCATCACCATGTTAATTTTGCTTGATATATTTCATATGATGATTAGTATATTTCTTGATTTATTTCTTGAAAAATTATGTAATGGGAAAAGTTTTACATTATTCTAACCATCCCTTATTTTTGACAATGATAATGGGGGAGCAAAACTTGTTAGCTTATAAAATTGCTAGCTTGAACAATGCAAAGGAAGCAAATAATTTGCTAGCTTGCACTTCTCAAAATAGAAGAATGAATTCACTAGCTTTCATATGTCAAAAACTTGCTAATTGCACTTCGCCTTTTGTTGATGACAAAAAGGGAGAAGATATAATGATGTAAAATCATGTATGATGATCATGCATGTAATGATGATAATCTATATAAAGATAATGATTTGTTATTGTTTGGATTTATTTGCTATATTTTCATGAAATTTACATGAGAAAAATTTGTTGAACTCATATTCAAAATTTTAAATATACAAGATTGAGGTTGAGATATAGAAATATTAAATCATGAAAATATATAAATTACTAATATAGATTTCATGAAATGAAGCTTTTTTGTGATAACATTTGTTTTTTAAACTTTCTCCATGATTTTATCTTATTATTTTCTAAAAAAAATTGCATGAAGATGTGCCACATTTGGAATTTTCAAGAGATAATTTTTTATATCAAGAGATGACTTTTGCTACATTTGAAATACATAAGTAATATTTAAATGTCTTGAAATTTTGAGCTCATCTTAGTATTGCTTTTAAAATTTATTAAGAGATCTTCTCTATGATGAAATGATTCAACAACATCTCCCTTATTTCTCTCCTTATTAAAGGGGAAGAAAATTTTATAATGCATATACTAAGGGGGAGTAATGTCATCTTGTGTTTTGAAATTATTAGCTATATTTTACCTTTTTGTTGATGACAAAGGGGGAGAAATATATATTGATGACACATGATGAATACATTGATGACATATGATCTTGTTGAAATACATGGATATCTTAGATAAGGACATGAATAGGACATCTTGGATATAGATGCTTAATTCCTTTTACTTGTGATTTGATGACTTTATACAAAATTTATGTTAAAATTTGCATAAAATATTGATTGCTTGAATTTAAGAGTGTGTGATTCTATTAAATTTAAGTGGCATAGATCTAGGGGGAGTTAGGATTAACTCCTGTCATCAATTGATTGTCATCATAAAAAAGGGGGAGATTGTTGAATCTTAAATTTTGATGATGAAATCAATTGATGGGTTATTGATCTAACATGGGTTGTTAGAAATTAATTGATGTAGGATTAATTACGACAGAAATATTATTACAATTACGCAAGGTCAAGTCCATACATCGAGCCGATGCGGTTGGGAACTCGTCACGAGTGCATCGGGAGCTCGCTGAGGGTTTCGGGAGTTTGCCAGGATGGCGCAAGGGATTCGCTAGAAGAAGACCAAGACTCGCTGGAAGATTATCGTGGGTAGCCCAAAAGCTTGCTGGGAGTTGGGATGGTCTTGTAATATATGTTTGACAATTATGATTGTATTTAATTAAGTCGTAATTAGCATTGTGCAAGTCTAACTATCATAGGAGCAATGAAGTTACAACCAGATGATGGGCCAAGATCAAGCTTGGGCATCAGGTCGGGTTCGGACGATGCAGTGGGATCTCGCTGAAGTTCGCTAGGAGATTCGCCGAAGGGATCGGGAAGCTCGCTGGGAACATGCCAAGAGATCGCCAGAAGAAGACCAGAAGACTCACCGCAAGAATGTCGGAGGCTGCTGGATTGGCGGGAATTAGCTCTTGATTATCTTGATTGGTCATTAAGTGTTGTAATCATTGAGTCATAATTAGGGTTTGAGTCCAAATTGAGTTAGATTTGGAAGGAATCCAAATCAACTTAATAAGGCAACTGGGTCCACTATTGGGGTTTGATTGAGCTCAGGTTGAGCTCAATTGGTTGACCAGAGGGTTGGTCAACATCAGGTTCAAGCTGAAATTCGAAAAGTGGAGGGAACCACATTTCCAGAAATTACAACGGGTAAACCGTCGATGAGCGGTGGGTGTACCGCCACCGCCCAAGTTTTCGGGCGGCTGACGGTGGCTAACCCATCCAGGCTAGGCAGTTGAACCGCCCGTGCCCAGGAATCTAGATACTTTGAGTGGTTGACTCACTCAGGGTCGGTGGTAAACCGCCCGTATCCTAGTGTTCGGGGGGTTGAGCTGCCCAAGTCGACGGGTAAACTGCCCGTACCTGATTTTTCTAGGTATGTTTAATTTTTGGCTCCAATTTCTAAAGCTACTTGGGGTTTATAAATACTCCAAGTATTCTTGCATTCACAACAACTCTTTTTGGGCAATTAAATTCTGTAATGAAGAAATTATGTGTGATTTTTAAGAAAAAAAAAGGAAAGGGAGTGATATTAGAGTTAGAAATTTTCTCAAGTTTCCCTTGTAAGCAAAGTGTAAGGGTTTGATCTTCACCCAAAGAAGATTGGTAGTGGACGCTGATGTGCCTCAAGAAGGAGGACTCGGGAGTGGACGTAGGCCTTTGACGCTGAACCACTATTAAAATTATGAGTGCTTCTTTACTTTCGATTGCTTATATATTCTTGTATTAATGCTTCCGATTTAACTCAAATCCTTGAAAGCAAAGTTTTCACGATAAGTTCTTTCATTCAAATGTTGTTTATCTTTCTGGTTTGCTCATTAACTTAGTAACTTTCTTTCAAGCACTCACTTGTTTCACTAAGAATGAAAAGCTTCAGATTTTCTATCTTGGTTTAATAAAAAAGTTTTCATCTAAATCTAAAATTTACATTTGTACTAATTCAACCCCTTATGCAGGGAGCCCATCAATGTTAGGTCTCATCCAATGAGAACATGAGCTAATTGGATAACTCATATATAATCATATATTCACTGAAGCATCCACCATATATGTGTGACCCTTTAGGCCTAATATCAAGCTGGCCATGAGTCCTTCCTATCAGAACTCCATCTAACCCTATGAATTGTTATCTTATAACAATTCACTGGACTCATAGACTATGGACATACTAGGCCACTACGCCATAATCCATAGATGGTATAGAGGATCTTATCTATTTGACCTGTCTATCCTTAGTATTGTGTTTCTATAGTCCCTCATTCATCTAATATCTCAGACCGTATATTAGGTATAGTACTGTCAGACTATTAGGAAACTAAGCGGGAGCATCACATGTGCAGCGAAAATAGAAACAAAATAGGTTTCTCGTGCATATCAAATCATCGGGCAAAAGATTGGGTCATTAGAAAACCATAATAAAATAAAAAAACCATATCGTGTGAGAGATTATTTACCTAGGGAGATCGTATATCCCTATTTTTTCATATCCGGATAAAGAGGATGGAAGGAGGTCAAGCGTCCTCTCTAGCGGTATCCACACGATGGATCGCTGCAGCGATACTTCTCCAATAGTAATCCCAGGTCTTGTAACTCTTGCGTAGAGAGAGCGAGGAGAATAGGAGGAGGTAGCCAAAGATGCAGCCTATTAACTATGTGCCTCTCCTCCTATTTATAGAGAGCCACCAAAACCCTATGGGTCTTGCCTTAGTGGGTATTGAATCTCTATCCAATTAACCACTAACCTTGCATTATTGGATCTTTATCCAATAATCTTCTTTGGTCTCTAATTATGCCTCATGCATGGAGCTTATCAGTGTATGATCTCATCTAATGTAGAAAATGGGCCAATTGGATCTCTATCCAATCCTTTATTCGCTGAAGCATCGACCATATGTGTGTCTCTTTATGCTATCGAGCTGATCATGAGTCACTCCCATCAGAACTCCTTCTGATATATTAAATTATTATCTCCATAATAATTCAATCAAGTCATCGAATATGAACGTACATGCCACTACGCGATAGTCCCTAAACAGTATAGGGACGTGGGACTATCAGGCATGTCTGTCCATAATTATTGTGTATCTATAGTCCCTCATCTAACTAATATCCTAGAGATCATATATTAGACGTGGGACTATCAGGCCATATACCGAATCTATCTGAGTCTCGCTATAATCGAATTCTCCTAAAGAACTCTTCTCTCAATCCAAATGACTCTGGCTAGAGATTTATTGGAGCAAGCACACATGAGATATTCCTCTCAAGATACAAAGAGTGGATGATCCTTTATTGACACTCAATTACCTTCGTAGGGTTGACTACCAATCCTGATAACTGGTTGTACCAGATCTGAAACTTTCCAAACCTGTAAGTCCGACGTCAAAGAAAGGAGTACTCAAACAAAGTATCCTTGGTGTCTCAAGCCTAAGGATCAGACATACAATTAGGACTATGTAATCACTATATGACATTAGGTATCATTAATCATATAACATTCTATAAGCGGATCAATTAGTGAACTCATTCTCCAATAAACACCTGTACTATATCTTCAGTGTCTTCGCACAAGTGGTTATAAGACTAGCCACCTCCATCATATGGACGGATATATAGTACACCGGTCTATCTGATTATCTCGATGTCCCTCTCGAGTAACCTATGATTGGGTTTATTTAGGATCTGTGTTTAAAGATGAATCGATCTCATTAACGTGATTTCATCACGATCCAATTCCCATTGCATAGAACCAAGGACATCATAATATTTATATACAATAGATAATATAATATAAAAATATGTCAATAATAATCATAATAAAAAAGATTGCGTAGCATATCACACGTGCCATCATTCACGTGATTGGCTTACAGGGCACCTGTAACCAGCACAGACCACATACGAAATCTATCTATTGCTCTAATCGGATTCTCCCGGAGAACTTTCTCAATATGTATGACCTCAATCGAGGATTTGTCCGAATGATAGTACATAAGATATTTTTCTCACAATACCAAGAGTGGATGATATTCTACACTCAATTATCTTCATAAGGTTGGCTACCAATCCCGATAACTTATACTAGATTTGAAACTTTCCAAACCTGTAAGTACGGAGCTAAAGAAAGGAGTACTCAAATAAGACATCCTTGGTGTCTCAAGTAAGGACCAAGCACACAACTGAGACAACAGAATCGCTGTCTGACTATAGGTATCATTAACCATCTAGCATTCCATAAGAGAATCAATCAGTGAACTCATTTTCTAATGACACCTACACTATATCTTTAATGTCTCAACACAAGTGGCTATGAGACCAGCTGCCTCCATTAAATGAATGGGTATACAGTACACCACTCTATCTAATTGTCTCGATATCCCTCTCAAGCAACCTATGATAAGGATTATTTTTGATCTGTGTTTAAAGACGAATCAGTCTCATTATCATAATCTCATCATGATTTGATTCCTATTACATAGAACCAAAGACATCACAATATATGTATTCAACCTATAATATAATGTGAGAATATTGGCTTGTAGGACACTTGTAACCAGCAATCTCCTACTTGATATAAAGCTAATCAGATATGTGCCTGATCCCCATTAGACCCATGTGACACTCAAATATAGTTTGAGCCAATGACATTATCAAGGGATTTGTAATGTTATCTTCGGATGAAACTCTTTCCGTTGTTATATCTTCCTGGGCTATGATCTCTCTGATTAAGTGGAATCTTCTCAAAATATGCTTAGACTTCTGATGAGACATGAGTTCTTTTGCTTGAGCGATTGATGTTATTATCATAGTATATGGGAATCAGCTCCACATTGCTCGATACAACTCCCAAATCCCTTATGAACTTCATTCATGCCCCTTCCTTTGTTGTCTCTACTACAACAATGTATTTGGCCTTTGTAGTTGAGTCAGCAGAAGTGTCTTAGAACTCTTTCAACTTAATATCCTCCATTCAAGGTGAAAATATATACCTAGTTCAACTAATGTTGGACTAGAAACTTGAGTTCATGTAGCCCTCAATCTGAAGGCTACCTTCTCCATATGCCAGTAAAAGATAGTTCTTCTCAAATACTTAAGGATACATTTTACTACCTTTTAGTGTTCCAAACCTAGATCACTTGATACATATTGTGACTAAGAGCATGTGCTATATCAAGCTTGGTACATAGCATAACATACATGATAAACCCTATCATTGAGACATAGGGTATCATATCCATGTTTTTCCTTTCTTCAGCAGTATTTGAGGACATACTCATAGAAAGTAATATTCTATATTTCATCGGTCTGAGACCTCTCTTGGAATTCTCTATGCTAAACTTTTTGATAATGAAGTCTATGTACCTAGACTGGGACAAGCTAAGCATCCTCTTGGATCTAATTTCTATAGATTCGGATCCCCAAAATATATGATACTTCCCCTAAGTCCTTTATGGAGAAATTTCTAGATAACTAAGACTTTACCGTGGAGAGCATTTATACATCATTCCCAATAATTAGGATGTCATCTACATACAATACCAATAAGGTAATAGAGCTTCCACTAATCTTTTTGTACACAAAAGGCTCATCTTCGTTCTTAACAAAGTCATAAGATCTGATCGCCTCATCAAATCTTATGTTCTAACTTCATTAAACTTGCTTCAGTCCATAAATGGATCTGAGCAACCTGCATACTTTATCTGGACTCTCTCTAGATTCGAATCTCACTGGTTGTGTCATATACACTTATTCCCTGATATTGCTATTGAGGAATGTGATTTTCAAATCCATTTACCAGATCTCACAATCATAATATGCTACAATAGTCAAAAGAGTTTTGATGGACTTTAGCATGGCTATAGGTAAGAAGGTTCTGTCACAGTCAACTCCTTGCATTTGACGATATCCTCTAGCCGTCAGCCTTGACTTATAGGTTTCCATCTTTTCATTTACTCAAATCTTCTTTTTAAAGATCCATTTGCAGTCGATGGGTATGATACCCTCAGGTGCATCAAAAAGGTTGCAAACCTTGTTTGAGTACATGTAATATATCTCAGAATTCATGGCTTCTTATCACTTCCCAGAGTCTATACTCATAATAGCTTCCTCGTAGGTCTGAGGATCAACATTCTGAGAGTCATCTTCATTGATATGTCTCACATAAATTTTAGAAGGGTGAGATACTCTACTAGATCTATACAAAATTGGAACTTGTGTGCTAGGTACCTAAATAAACTCAGACTCTAGAACGATGTTTGAGCTTGGTTCTCCAACCTCGCTCAACTCTATCTCATTCCCACTGTTTCCACCATGAATATGTTCATTCTCAAGAAACACAACTCTCTTGGTAATAAAGACCTTCTATCTCTTTGGGATAATAGAAATAATACTCCAAAGTCTCCTTGAGGTATCTTATAAACATGCACCGTTCCATCCTTGATTTCAACTTATTGGGGTTATGTCTTTTAACATGGGCAGAATAGCCCCAAATTTAACCACCTTAAGATCAGACTTCTTTCCTTTCCATATCTCATATGGTGTAGACACTATCGACTTTGATGATACTTTATTCAGAAGGTAAGCTACGGTCTCTAGGGCATATCCTCAGAATAAGACAAGTAGGTCAGTGAAACTTATTATGGACTGCACCATATCTAACAGTATGTGATTTCTCCTTTTTGATATACCATTGAGTTTAGGTGTATAAGGAGGTGTCCACTTGAATAAAATCCCATGGTCCCTAAGAAAATAGGTAAACTCTGTACTCAAGTACTCTGCTCCTCGATCTGATCAAAGAGTCCTAATACTCTTTCCAATATGATTCTCTACTTCATCCTTATATTCGCTGAATTTCTTAAAGGTCTCAGACTTGTACTTTATTAAGTATATGTGTCCATACCTAGAGAAATTGTTAGTGGATGTAATAAAGTATGAGTAATAACCTATAGCCTGAATCAACATGGGACCGCATACATCACTATTTATAAGTTATAGTAGCTTAGTGACTCTCTCTAGTTCCAATAAATGGATAGTTGGTCATCTTTCTATGAAGACAATGTTCACAAGTTACATACAATTCATAGTTAAATGGATCTAAGTATCCATCTTTTAGTAACCTTTGAATCATTCTCTTTTGGATATAACCTAGCCTACAATGTCACAGATATGTATTGTTCGCCTCATCTCATTTCCTCTTAGACATATTTACATTCATAATATGTGAAGAGATATCTAACATGTATCATTCTCTTATGGATATGACCTAGCCTACAATGCCACAGGTATGTATTGTTCACCTTATCTCGTTTCCTCTTAGACATATTTACATTCGTATCATGGTCCCTTTAGTGATGATCTCATCATCCAAAATTATTGAATAATTATTATCCTCAAAAACTAATTTATATCCACTAATTATCAAATAAGAAATGAAAATAATATTTTTGATAATAGAATGAACAAAATAGCATGCATCCATTGCAATGATGGCTCTACTAGGCAGATGTAGGGTGACCTCTCTAACATCAAATGTAGCAACTCTTGCTCTATTGCCCATCTTGAGGTCCATCTCGCCTCTAGCCAATTTTCTAGGTTTTGCCCGAACCTACAACGTATTGCAGATATATGCATAATTTCAATGTAATTCTCAAACATCATTATAAACATCATAAGTTAAAACATCATTATAATATGTCTACATCATCTAAGTACAGCATACTTCTCCTTGTTTAACATAGTTACCACATCATCAAACAATTACCATTACTTCTCCCCCTTTATCATCAACAAAAATATACAAGCTACTATTTCTTTCTCCCCCTTTGTCATTATAAAAAAGAAGAGAAGAATATCATGGTATCATGGTACTACTTCTCTTTGTTTATATCTTTGTGTCAATTGTACAACTACTTTGAAATCACATTAAGGTTAGTAATATTGAAGATAAGTTGAAGTTATGAGAGGTCAATTGATGATGGGGTACATAAGTCATGAATACAAAAGAGTCATATGAAATAAATCTCACACTAAGAAATCAAGAAAATGATTCATTGGGATGAATCTCCTCTTTAGTAAAAATAAAGAATTCTAGGAGAACAAATAGTAAAAGATCTTGATTCATATAAAATAAATCTCAAGTTATAAATATCGATAAGTCAAGTAAAAGAACATGATTTGTTTAGAAAAGTTTCTCTTTAGTTAAAGGAAGAATCATATTAAAAGAATTAGTAAGATATCATATATTTGAAAGACTCAACATGCCTAATTATCTTCTAATAGAATTAAATTTTTCTTCACTTAGTAGTTTAGTAAAGATATCTACTAGCTGATGTTTTGCATCATTAGACTCTAAGGATATGTAATGATTACTTATATGGTCCCTAATAAAATGATGTCTAATGTCAATATATTTTATTCGTAAATGTTGAATATGATTTTTTGACAAACATATTGCATTGGTATTGTCACACTTTATAGGAATATTTTTCAAGCAAAGTCCATAATCTTTTAAAGTATTTTTCATCCATATAACCTATACACAATATACAACTGCTGCAATATATTCAACTCTAACTGTAGATAAAATGACAGAGTTTTGCTTTTTGGAAGACTAAGAAACAAGTGCATGACCTAGGAACTGACAAGTTTTAGAGGTATTTTTCTATCCATATACATCCTGTAAAGTCAACATCAACATAAGGAATCAAATCAAAATTTTCAGACTTTGGATATATAATTCTAGATTAGGAGTTCCTTCTAAGGAACTGACAGTTTCTTTTAACTGCTTTATAATAAGATTATTTAGAATTAGACTGAAACCTTACACAATGCCCAACACTAAACATTATATTAGGTCTAGTTGTAATAAGATATAATAAACTTCCTATTATATCTCTATAAGTCTTTTGATCAAAACATTCTTATTCATTGTCCAAATTTAATTTTGTAGAGATGCTCATTAGTGTGTTAATAGCCTTAGCACTATCCATATGAAATTATTTTAATAGATCCAAATTATACTTAGTTTGACTAATAAAAATTTCATCATATAGTTGCTTGATTTATAATCCTAAGAAAACTATCAATTCACTCATCAAACTTATTTCAAATTATTGGCTTAGACTCTTGGCAACTGATTCACATTCACATAAAGATTTATTTGTAGAACAACAAATAATGTCATCAATATAAATTTGATAATAAGAAAATTATTTTTAAAATATTTAATAAAAAGTGTAGTAGACCTTGCCTTTTGAAAATTATTCTGAATAAGAAAGTATGTATCCTTAGGTAGGATTTCTTTCGAAGTTGATGTTGTTAGAACCCCGCAGGATTCTAGGGGTGGTTTTGATCTCTATAGGGATCAACCCTCCTTGGAACTCTATAGGGGTTCCTCCCTCCTTGGTAATCAGCCACAATGGCTTAAAAGATGATCTATTGCTTTATGAAAAGGGGGTGGCTACAAGTGCTTATATAGGGCTCAAAATCCTAATTCTAAAGGAATAAATACTCTAACTCCTAGTGAAACTCCTACTCCAAAATCCTAACCAACCTTCCCTAATAGGAGGGGGCGGCGGCTAGAAGACTCCTACTCCATGAAAACTCCTCCCTAATCCTAGCTGACCTTTTCAAATAAGGTGGGTGGCGGTTGATTTAGGATTTATTACATGCCTCAGGGTTTTATTGATATCATAACTTAGTGAACCTAGGACCCGACCCAGCTAGGGTCCTAACAGACCCACCCTCTATAAATTAACCTTGTTCTCGAGGTTGAGGCTCCATGAACTTTGAGAATCTGATCTTCAAATCTTCATAGAGCTCCCACGTGGCATCTTAAACGGGTAGACTTGTCTATTGTACCAGCACCTTAGTAGTCATACGTCGTCGACGCATCATGATCCATCAATATTGCCTTCGATTGGATTTAGATCTCTCCATAGGCGGTAGTGTCCGGTAGGCGACTCTCGACCACCTCATTCTCTCCAAGCTTGAGCTTTAGACATGATATATGGAAAACTAAATGGATCTTGGAGTCTACAGGTAGGTCCAGCTTGTATGTCACTGCTCTAATGCGCTCTATAATTTGGTAGGGCCCGTAAAAGCAGGGTGATAGCTTTATGGATCCTCTGGTGTTAGTGAATGTCTACTTATATGGCTGGAGCCGAAGGAGGACCCAATCTCCCATTGAGAACTCTTTCGCTTTTGTGCATGTTGTACTGCTGCTTCATCCTTGCTTGGGCTATTAAGAGATTATCCTTTAAAAATTATAGAGTTTTATCCCTATCCATGAGTTCCCTATCTACCTGATCTACTTTAGATGAGCAGATTATATATTTTGGGATTCAGCCATACACGACTTCAAAATGAGTATATTTCGTTGAGGAATGTTAGGTTGTGTTATACCACCACTCGGCCCAAGGGAGCCACCTCGACCACTCTTTTGGCCAGTCAGTCCATGGTGAAGCATATGAGGTAGGTCTCTAAGCATCTATTTACCACTTCAGTCAGACCATTGGTCTGTGAGTGGTATGTTATGCTTATCTTTAATTTGGTGCCCTATAACTAAAAGAGTTATGTCCAAAATTTGTTGGTGAATACCCTTTCACGATCTCACAATAGATCTAGGCATCTCATATAGTTTTATAATATTATTCATAAAGATCCGAACAATGCTAGTAGCGGTGTAAGGGTTACGGATGACACAAAAGTGAGCATATTTGGTGAGCTGATCGACCACAACGAGGATTAGACCTTTTCCTTGGGATGAGCACAACCATTCGATGAAGTCCATTGAGATATCAGTCTATACTAAGTCTAGGACAGTGTTAGGATCCCAATTGAGTCGTGTCCTAGTTGATTGAGTTAAGCCCTTATATTGGGCCTTATTGGCAAACCTAGGCCTGACATTAGGTCGACTAGGGGGAGATTTGAGTCAATTATAATAAATCAACCCAAATCCTAGTAGGGTTAGGATTCGGCTAAAGTGGAGTTGGAGTTGGATTTGGGTCGGAGTCATCTAAGTCAAGCTTGTAATCAACTCAATGGGTCACCCACCTTGATGAGGGGAAGTCGGCTAGGGTTAAAGAAAGGAGGAGCTTTACTTAGATGAGACTTTCTCTAGGGTTAGTTAAGAGTTAGATTAGGAGTTGGAGTCTTGGTTAAGTAGGAATCTTGGTTTAGTTAAAGTAGGAGTCTTGGTTTAGTTGAAATAGGAGTCCTATTAGGAATTAGGGTTTGAAGACTCTATATAAAGCATGCAACTACCACTTCTTTTGCCAAGCAATAGATCAATCTTTTTCAGCCATTGTGATCGACTACCAAGGAGGGAGGAACCCCTATAGAATTCCAAGGATGGTTGAACCCCAAGCTTAGAATCCACAAGGGTTCTATCACTTGGTATCAAAGCAGTGTTCATGACACCTCGCTGCCCTTCCATAGCCGCCACTATCTTCATCCACAATCTCCCAAGCACATATAATCCCCAATAAAATGATGTCTAATGTTAATATGGTTTGTTCATGAATATTGAGTAGGATCCTTTGCAAGCATATTGCATTGATATTGTCACACTTTATAGAGATGTTTTTCAAGTAAAGGTCATAATTATCTAAAGTATTTTTCATCCATATTACCAGTACAATATGCACCTACCACAACTTATTCAGCTTTGGCTATAGATAAAGTGATAACATTTTACTTCTGGGAAGACCAAGAAACAAGTGCATGACCTAAGAACTAGCAAGTTTCAGAGGTACTTTTTATATCTATTCTATATCCTACATAGTGGACATCAGTATAAGTAGTCTAATCAAAATTTTTAGACTTTGGATACAATAATCCTAGATTATGAGTTCTTTTTAAGTATCTAAAATTTATTTTAAATACTTTATAATGAGATTATTTAGGATTTGAATGAAACCTTACACAAAGCCTAATACTAAACATTATATTAGGTCTAGTTGCAGTAAGATATAATAAATTACCTACCATACCTTTTTAAGTCTTTTGATCAAAGCATTCTCTTTTATTGTCTATATTTAATTTTATAGAGATGCTTATTAGAGTGTTAATAGCCTCTGAATTATCTATATTAAACCATCTTAATAGATCCAAAGTATACTTAGTTTGACTAATAATAATTTCATCATATAGTTAGTTACTTGATTTGTTATCCTAAGAAAAATATCAATTCACTCATTAAACTAATTTCAAATTCTTGGCTCATACTCTTGACAAATGATTCATATAAAGATTCATTTGTAAAACTGAAAATAATATTATCAACATAAATTTAAACAATAAGAAAATTATTTTTAAAATGTTTAATAAATAGGATAGCATCGACCTTACCTTTTAAAAAATTATTCAAAATAAGAAATGAACTAAGTCTCTCAAACCAAGCCTTAGGGGCTCGCTTAAATCCATAGAGAGCCTTAGATAATTTACAAACATGGTTCAAAAATATATTATTTTAAAATCCGGATGGTTGCTCAACAAAAACTTCTTCAAAAATAAAACTATTAAGAAAAGTACTTTTGACATCCATTTGAAATAATTTAAAATTTTTAAAACATATATAGGCAAAGAGTATCCTTATAACTTTAAGTCTACCCCAAGAAGCAAAGGCCTTATAATACCTTCTTCTTGGTTGAAACATTTGGCCACTAATCTAGCCTTTTTTTGAACCATGACATATTGTTTCTCTTGCTTATTCCTAAAGACCCATTTAGTATTAATCATAAGATAATCACAAAGTCTAGGAACAAGCGTCGAAACTTTATTTCTTTCAAATTGATTTAATTTTTCATGTATTGCTGAGACCCATGAATCATCTTTGAGAGTATCATCAATGCATTTAGGTTTAGTTTGGTATAAAAAGACAACATTTGTAATAATATTTTTTAACAAAGAACAAGTTTGAATACTTTTTTATATATCTCTAATAATTAGCACCTTAGGATGTGCGTCTACATATTTCCAGTCGTTTGGTAAGGTTTTTTTGGAAATAGATGTATCCAAGTTGCTTTAGAGAGGAGAATTTTCATTCAAATTCAATTTACCAAATTCAAAATCACCATCAAAATTATTTTTCTTAACTTCGAGTGATTTATTAAAAATAATGTGGATAGATTCCTCAATAACCAAAGTTCTTTTATTGAAAACTCGATAAGCTTCAGAAACAGAGGAATATCTAAGAAAAATGCTTTCATCATATTTTGCATTAAATTTTCCTAAGGCAACCTTTTCATTTAAAATAAAACATTTTCAACCAAAAACATTAAAATACAAAATATTGGGTCTTTTATAGTTCCACGATTCATAAGGAGTTTTAGATGGTAGAGGTCTTATGCGAACTTTGTTCATGATATAGCATGTCATATTAATGGCTACAGTCCAAAAGTATTTGGGCAGACTGTGTTCATTAATCATTATTCATGCCATCTCTTGTAAACTCCTATTCTTTCTCTCAACAACTCCATTTTCTTTTGGATTTTTTGGAGTAGAAAAATTATGATCAAACCCATTTGAATCATGAAAATTCTTGAAAATCAAGATATTTAAATTCATCACCATGATCGCTATGGATAGAAGAATTTATAAAACCTTTTCATTTTGAATTTATTTGCAAAACTTGGTAACATATTTAAAATAATCATTTTTATATGCCAAGAAGTATGTCCAAGTATATCTACTATAATCATTAATAATCATGAAAGCATATTTAATATCTCCTAGACTTGTGGTATCAATAGGTCCAAATAAATCCATATAAATTAATTGTAATGGTCTAGAGGTGCTCACTTGATTTTTAGGTTTAAAGCTACTCTTTATTTGTGTTTCTAATTAACATACATCACAAACTTTACCTCTAACAAATTTAATTCTAGAAATTCCTCTTAGAAGTTCTTTAGTTCTGATTTATGAGATCAAATTTATATTGCATGACCTAATATCCTATACCAAAGCTATGCATCATCATTTAAAATCAAAAAATAAGTTTCGTCATGAAAATCATCAAGATCAATAGTATAAACGTCATTGTTCCTTAAGGCAATCATAGATTTATTCTTATTTGGTATATCTATAATTTAAGAATTAGATTCAAATTTAATATAATATCCCTTATCACATAATTGACTAATGCTTAGTAAGTTATGTTTTAAACCATCGATTAAAAGAACACTTTCAATCAAAAGATTCAATTTGTAACCAATATTTTCAATGCCAATGATCTTTCCTTTATTGTTGTCTTCAAAAGTAATGAATCCTCTGTCTTGGCTAATGAACTTTGAGAAATATATTGGATCTCCGGTCATGTGCCTTAAGGATTCACTATCAAGATACCATCTTTTGCTTCTAGCTCTTGTTTGGAGACATACTTATAAGAAAGAAGGGTTTACTTTAGGTACCTATTTAACTTTGGGTCGTTCATGGTTAGATATACCTTTCTTGACTTTTGGCATCCAATCATTTATAGTTTCCATAGGAACCAAACTAATTTATGAGAATCAAATTTTTTAAGAGAGTATATATAAACATAGTGACCAAATTTTTCACAAAAATTACGTTTAACTTTAGGAGGAATATGTAGTGTGGGTCATTTTATAAATTTTGTTGGCTTTTGATATATGTTACCACTCATGAAGTCAATTCCTTCTTTTCTTGATACACATCTTTGATATTCAATGATATCATATTCAATGACTTGTTTTCAATTTTAAAATTTTCTAATGTTTGTTGTAAGAATACATTTTCTTTTATAAGTGATTCTAACTCTTCACATTTAGAATAAGATGTTGACATATAGCAGTCATGCTTATTTTTCAATTCATCAAATTCATTATAGAGAGATACATGATCCTTGTTTAGCAATTTATATTTCTTACTAACTTTTTGAAGTTCATCATACAAGTCATGAAATGCATCAAGTAATTTATCATAAGATAAAGATATTTTGAGAGAGTCAAATACCTCGTCGTTGAAGGGTATCAAAGAGTAGTTTGCCACTTCATCTTCATTGATTTGCTTTTCATCTTCTGATGCACTTGATTTATCCCATGTTATCTTGAATACATTGTTCTTCTTTTGGGTTAGCAGCTTCTTCTTCAGTTGTGGACACTCATTTTTAAAGTGTCCTGGCTTTTTACATTCATAACATATGATTACATCTTTATTAGGTTTATTTTTATTTTTACCTTCTCGTCTAATAGAATTAGTTTTGTTTCTTCTCATGAACTTTTTGAATCTTCTTATAAGGAGTGCAATGTCTTCATCATCAATTGAGCTTTCACTTGAGTAGTCTTTTTTGGTTTTAAATGCAACACCCTTCATGTTCTATGGAAGGTTTTCCTCTTATTCATCATGAGATTTGCAGGTCATTTTATAGGTTATTAAAGATCCTATGAGTCTTTAAGTAAAAATTTGTTCAACTCCTTTGCTTCTTGGATAGCCATTACCTTTGGATCCTAGCTCTTGGAAAATATCTTAAAATCTTACTTATTAATTCAATTTTAATATAGCTTTTACTAAGAGCTTTTAAACCATTCATAATATCCGTAAAGCGGGTGTACATGTCATCAGTGGTTTCACTATGCTTCATTTTAAATAATTCATAATAATGTACCAAAAGAATAATTTTATATTTATTTACTCTACTTGTGCTTTCATGAGTAACTTCAACTATGTGCCAAATATCATGTATAGTGTCACAAGTAGAAATATGATTATACTCATTTTTGTCTAAAGCACAAATTAAAGCATTCATAGCTTTATCATTTAATTAAAACATTTTCTTTTTAAGTTCATTCCATTCATTCATCAGTTTTAAGAATTCTTAAAAACCAACTTTAATGATGTTCCCTAGATCAAAATCTAAAGAAAGCAAGAAAATTTGCATTCGTGTTTTCTAATATGTGTAGTCTGTCTAATTGAACATAGGAGGATGAGTGACGGAGTGAGCCTCTTGGTTGCTCGAAAAAGCCATAGATCTCTCTTGGGTGTTAATTCAACTTAGAGAACCAAGCTTTGATACCAATTGTTAGGATCATAATGGCACTAAGGGGAGTGGAAATAGGGGGAGGGGTGTATTAGTGCTATAGCAAATTTAATTTATTTTAAAAGTTTGATCAATAAATCCATAACAAAAATATAATTTGAAAAAGAGCGAGTAAGGGTTGTGAGTAAGTAAATCAAGGCAAGAGAAAGAGTGCAAACCAATTTATAGTGGTTCAGTCATCCCGACCTATGTCCACTCTTGGTTCCTCTTCCCTCAAAGTCACCGGCTTTCACTATTGATCTTCCTTCCAATGGACGAAGATTAGCTACCCTTGTTACAACTCTTCTCATTTCAATAGTTTTAGGAGAGAACCTCCCCACTCACTCTTTGACAAGAGACCTCACACCTCCTACAACTGAGAATCACTTCTAAACTCGAGGAGGACGAGACTCAAGCAATGCTCAAAGAGAGCTACAACCCTTTCCAACTTCACAACTTATTTCTTGCTCCAATCCAAGCCTTGGTAGGGGTATTTATAGCCCTAAATGGCTTTAAAATGGAGCCAAAAAATTTAAATCACTGAAAATTTTGGGATTTGAATGATCCTGCAATCCTAATTTTTTATGCTGTAATTTCAAACTTTCGGGCGATACTACCACCATAAAATTTGAATTCTCGATGGTACTACTGCCACCCTAGGTGGTTACATCACTTACAAAGGTGTACCTATCAGCTACGCTAACAGGTACAAAAATAGTGCTTGTCGATTGTCTAGGTGGTACCACTACCTGGGCCTAGTGGTACGATTGCCCAAGCTTACTCAAGGCCATTGATTTGGCCTCCTAATGAGCACAACTCGGTCCTGGTTTAAGCCCAATAGGTTTCTCGATAAGTTGACATAGTTTTAACCCAATACCAACTCAATTTGACACCAAAAGACCTCGATCAAGACATAAATAATCCAACTACATTTCTGGCATAATCACGAAGCTTTCAACACATTGTCTAGCATTCTGTCATGTCATCCTATTATCTTTCATTTCATTCGAACCTCTGGTGCATCTCCTTTCCTTTGACATATTGCCCGATCAATCGACATGTTAACATTCTCATAATATCTGATATTTTGGTGCAATGTCTGATCCTTCTGATTGAAGTCCAATCTTTAGCATGATACTTATTCGGCCCAACGTATAATTCTCCTACTTCGATAATTTGCTCTTCGATGGTTTGAGTCTATGAGGAAAGTTTTTCCTGCGCCACTTATCTTAAGAACATATTAGTCCATAAACTCATCAATTGATTTCATCATCAAAATCCATGATTCAATTTTTGACATGATACTTATTTTCAACATAATACTTATTTGGCCCAACATATGATTCTCTTACTTCGATGATTTTCCCTTCAATGGTTCTAGCCTGTGATTAAAGTTTTTCCTGCGTCACTTATCTCAGGAACATATTAGTCTATAAACTCATCAATTGATTTCGTCATCAAAATTCAAGATTCAACACTAAGTGTAATATCCTTCCTATTCTTTGGAAGGTTTTTCTTTTGTTCATTGTGTGGTTTACAAACCATTTCATAGGTCATTAAAGGTCCTAAGAGTTTTTCCAGATGAAGGTTATTCAAGTCTTTTGCTTCTTGAATTGCAATTAATTTTAGATCCCAACTTTTAGGAAGGGATCTTAAAATCTTATTTACTAATTAAAGATTAATATAACTTTTATTAAGAGCTTTTAAACTATTAAGAACATCCAAAATATGGGTGTACATGTCACTAATGATTTCGCTTGGCTTTATTTTAAATAGTTCATAACTATGTAATAAAAGATTAATTTTAGGTTCTTTAACTCTACTTGTGTCTTTATGAGTAACTTCATGCATATGCCAAATATCACAAGTGGAAACATGATTAAACTCATTTTTATCTAAAGCACAAAATAAAACTTTCATGGCTTTAGCATTTAAAATTGTTTTCTTTTTAAATTATTTCATTCATTCATCAGTTTATAAGATTTTTAAAAACCAACTTCAATGACATTCCATAGATCAAAATCCATAGGAAGCAAGAAAATCCATATACGTGTTTTTCAATATATAATTTGTCCCATTGAACATAAGAGGATGATTGTTGGAGTGATCCTATTGGCTGCCTCAAAAAATATTAGATCTCTCTTGGGTATCAATCCAACTAAGAGAACCAAACTTTGAAACCAATTGTTAGGATTGTAATAATACTAAGAGGGGGAGGGGTGAATTAG
Source organism: Ensete ventricosum (assembly GCA_029747655.1). Taxonomy (NCBI): domain Eukaryota; kingdom Viridiplantae; phylum Streptophyta; class Magnoliopsida; order Zingiberales; family Musaceae; genus Ensete; species Ensete ventricosum. Next base: position 43,135,036 of record JAQQAF010000003.1, read on the forward strand.
TGCTATAGCAAATTTAATTGATTTTAAAAGTTTGATCGATAAATGTGTATCAAAAATACGATTAGCAAAACGGCGAGTAAGGGTTGCGGGTAGAAAAATCAGTATACAATAATAAATCAAGGTAATAGAAAGAATGCAAATCGATTTATAGTAGTTCGGTCATCCTAACCTATTCCACTTCTTATTCATCTTCCCTCGAGGCCATCAGCTTTTAGTATTGATCTTCTTTCTAACGGGCAAAGATCAGTTATCCTTATTATAACTCTTTTTCTGTCAATAGGCTTAGGAGAGAACCTCCACACTCACTCTTTGATAGGAGACCTCACACCTCCTGCAACTGAGAATCACTCCTAAACTCCGGGAGGAGGAAGAGACTCAACCAATGCTTAAAGAGAGTTACAACCCTTACAAGCTTCGCCACTTGGTTCTTGCTCTAGTCAAAGTCTTGGTGGGCATATTTACAGCCTCAAATGGCTTCAAAATGAAGCCAAAAAATTGAAATCGTAAAATATTTTAAGATTTAGATGATCTTGCAACCATAACTTTCGATGCTGCAATTTCATACTTTCGGGCGATACTACCTGTTAGGATCATAATAGCAGTAAGGGGGATGGGGGTGAATTAGTGCTATGACCAAACGAATCTAATTTCAAAAATTTGATCGTGGTTTTAAAATCCATATCAAAAGTGCATTTAACTAAAAGTGTAAGCAAGAGTAGTGAGTAAGTAAATCAATATGCAATGACAAAGCAACGACAAGAGAAAGCAAACTGATTGATAGTGGTTTGATGATCTTCTCGATCTATGTCTACTCTCGATTCCTCTTCTCTAGGGGCTACTGGCTTTCACTACCGATCTTATGTTTAGTGAGCAAATATCAACTACCCTTGTTACACCCTTCTCCTTGTACTAGGCTCAGGAGAGAACTGTTATACTAATTCTTTTATAGAAGACCTCACACCACCTTAGAATAACCTCTAAACTCAAGGAGGAAGAGACTCAACCACTTTCAAAAGAGTTTACACACTTTAATTCAAAAGATTTCATTCTTGTTCACCCTTGCATCAAGCAAGCATGAGTGGGATATTTATAGACCCCTAATGGCCTTAGAAATAGAGTCAAAAAATTAAATCTTCAAGTTGGGGTACTAGCGATACCACCACTGCCACTAGGTGGTATTATAATCGATAAAGCCCAGGAATCTGGGCTCTAGCAATACCTCCATTGGCCTAGGCGATACCAACGCCACTTGGGTAGTACCACCATTGATCAAGGGCGGCCATGGGCAGTACTACCATTGAAAGTCTCAAAAAAGAATAAAATAGTGCTTTTCGATTGTCTAGATGGTACCATCGCCTGGGCCAGGTGGTACCACCACTAGGCTTGCTTCAGGTCACCAAATTAGCCTTTTAATAGGCCTAATTCAGTCCTGATTCAGATCCAATGGGCTCCTAATTAAGTTAGCATGGTTTCGACCCAATACCAACTTAATTTAACTCCAAACAACCTCAATCAAGATGTAACCTTTCAATCACATATCTAGTATAATCATGAATTAATCAGCATGTTGTCCAGCATTTCGACATATCATATGATCATCTAGTACTTCGCCATACCTCCACATGATCAAGTCCCTCACGGGACTTGTCCTATGTGTGTTGTATTACTTCAAACTATTCCATCATGATCCGTTGCATTAATGTCGCCTCCTCGTGACATTTCTATTGCATTCAGATTCTCATGGGATGAACTCAGACTACGCTTGTGTGGCCTCAGCCAACACATCATAGGTCCTTCACCACCTCTGATTGTATTCGCTCCTTTGACAATTGATCTTGGTCCACTCATTCTCGGATCATACCTTGATGAAGAATCACTCTAGGATAATCTGTTGCCTAGTAGCTCTCGAAGTCTATAGACTTAACTGAAATTGGTGCACTATTGTTTGAATCATGGGCCTCTATCCCCTACTAGCACAATCCTGGGCCTCTATCCCCTACCGCTTTTTTCATAATAACTCAAATGACATCATTGTGGCATATTCTTCAAAAGTACCCGCCTTTGCATCCTCTTGCCCTATGATAAGGCCTTATGGTCCCAACTTTACCTTTGTAAGTTAAGTCATCTTAGCCCCTCCGTCAAATGCTTCTTTGAGATACAGTGCATGTGCCACGAAGCTCCCTTCGTCTTTGGTACCATGCAAGATAAGTCAGCTCCATCAGAATGAAGAACCCATGGAACGACATGATCCAGCTCTACAAGAGTTCATATCCTTGATATCTGTCAAAGGAAAGCTTCGTGTCTCTACTTCATGTTCTTCTTCTAGGTCGACTCCCTTCATGCGGCTTGGACACTTCACTGAGTGCTACCAAAGTTGCTCCATCCCTTGATCTGCATTGAGTTGATGGTGGTTCTCGTGCCCACCATTCTACGGGTCAGCCCTCTATTGAGTCTAATTTTCATATAGACTCTAAGTGTGCCTTCGTTTGATGTTGAAATGGGTTGCTCCCCCACTTAATCTCACAATCATCCATCGATGCATTATCACATGCGAGATCATGTGACCACACGCATGGTCCAATGAGCTTTATAGAGTTATTGTCTTGAGATACTCCTTTTCAACATGTGCAGTCTACTGCACATGATTCTTCCTCTGGAAAACTAAGACTTATCCCTCTTAGATATTTGTCATGTTGGAGCAACTTTTCTCTTTGTATCATTCTCTCTAGAAGTTTCGAAGATCACTATCCCCTTGGACTACTCCATCTTGCTAAATAAACTATGCATCGTTCTACCCCCGCAAACACACTTGTTAGATTGTGACTCTTCGCTAATACAGCCCCCGCTGCACCCTCAAGGCCTAACAACATGTCAAACTTGGTACACATTTTAGCCTCCTATGGACGTATCCTTCCCATGTAGAAAAGAAAGTTTCAGTACTCCATGGCATTGAGTTTTGATCACCTTGGGATGGTCGGACACTCCATCGTCCGCATACAAGTTATTGCATAAGTACTAAATTCTTTGAGTTAGTAATTTTCCTCGCCTCTGTAAGCTTTACACAATTCTTTTAGTCGCTGCATCCCACTTTGCATGGTCTCATCCTTTACTAAGCACCCCGCTTGCCTTGAGCACTATCAAGTTTGGTTGCCAACGTCAAGCCATATCTCAAATTCAACCATCCCAACTAATGATCTTCTTCCACGGGTGAAGATCAAAACCCCTTAAACTTTTCTCCTTTTCATAAGTTCAGGAGAGGAACCTTTCTATTTTTTTTTCTATCTTTCCTTAGACTCACTTTACACTTTGAAACACTCAAGGGAAGCTCTCAAATTTTATAGAATTTTAATCAAGATTATCACCACTTTTCTTGTACTTTCTTATCACACTCTTGTTTTGCCATGAATACTTAGGATATTTATAGCCTCAATTGACTTCAAAAAAATGGAGTCAAAATTTAACCTTTAAAAAAAAAAAAAAATCGGGTACTAGCGGTACTACCGTCGACATCAACGGTACCACCGGCAGTAATAGCCCGAAAACTTGCACGATGGTGGTACTACCATCGCTTGGGGTGGTACCACCGCCAATAGTTGGTGTACCACCATCACCCTTCGATGGTACTACCATTGGAAATCTCAAAAATAGTACTTTTCCATACTATTTTATACCCGAGGTATACCTCTTGTTGACCCCCTTTCTAGGTCAACAAAATGAGCTCAACCATGAGCTCAAGTCTAACGTCTAACTCAAATTGGAGTCGGTTGCCTCACATTAAGTTAATTTAGATTTCTTCAAATCTAACTTAATTAGGACTCAATTATGATGCTAACTATGACACACTATACAATTACAATCATTCTTGTTTGGCATGTCAATTGATATTCTGAACTCTTGGTGAACTTCCCTGCGAGTCTCTTGATCATCTTCCAGTGAACTCCCGAGGTTCTCCCACTGCATTGTCCGAACCCCAACTCGATGCCCAAATTGAACTCTGGCCCAACATTTTATTGTATTACATTTTTACCAATATAGTTAATCTTGCATCACTTTCTTTAACACATAAGTTAGATCATAAAACCCATGAATTGATTTCATTATCAAAATTCAAGATTCAACATTCTATACATGACCCCGACTCCTAGGACTATCTCGATAGAATAAAGGGCCTATCTGATGGGTATAGCAAGACATCTACCAAAAGAACATCTACCAAGATTGTCATTACTAAATTTATATACAACCCTACATTGTGAACTCAATTGATCAAACAATAAAAGAGGAAATTCTAGAAAAGATTAGAGTCCTACCTGCCAAAGTAGACACTAACCTGAGGGCTACACTTTGGCATGAAGACCCGATGGTTGCTCCTCAATCGAGCCTATGCACTTCGGAGTCATGCACCTCGGCCGAGCCTATGTGCTCCCAAGCCATACACCTCAACATGAAGACCCGAGGGCAGCACCACAATCGAGCCTATGCACTCCCAAGTATGCACCTTGGCATGAAGACCCAAGGGTTGCACATCGGCCAAGCCTATGCGCTCCTGAGCCATGCACCTTGGCAAGAAGACCTACGGTATGCACCTCGAAGGAGTGGAGTTAGAAATGACTTGCTCTTGAGTCGTGCACCTCGGCACAAAGACTCGAGGACTACACTTCAGTCGAGCCTATGTGCTCCCGAGCTGTGCACTTTGGCATGAAGACATGAGAGTAACACCTCCGCCGAGCCTATGTGGTCTCGAGCAGTGCACCTTGGCACGAAGACCCGAGGGCTACACCTTGACCGAGCCTATGTGATCCCGAGCCATGCACCTTGGCATGAAGATATGAGGGTTGCATGTTGGTAGAGTGTAGTTAAAAAAGATTCACTCCCGAGCCATGCACCTCATCATAAAGATTCAAGGGCTATACCTCGGCAGAGTAGAGTTAAAAAGGACTCACTCCCTAGTTGTGCACCTCAGCATGAAGAACTGAGGGCTATACCTTGGCAGAGCTTATGGGCACAAGTCGTGCACCTCAGCATGAAGACTTGAGGGCTATACCTTGGTAGAGTGGAGTTAAAAAGGAAAAGAACAAAAATAAATAAAACCATTTTCTAAACAAAATAGCATCAGATCATCGGAAGATGACCGGGAGAATAACTCAAAATCTCATCAAGAAGGGGTGAGATGTTCTCACCTTGGGGAACTCCAATATCCCCACCCACATAGATCCTGGCTCACAGGTGAAGGAACTCTTGTGAACTTCTCTCTAGCAGAAGTCTACATGATGGACGACAATGGTGACACTCCTTCTCGCTGTAGATTCTCTCTCCTCATGACGGTGCTCCATTATGCCGTAGGGCGACAATAACAAAAGCAAGGAAGGGCCTGGTCCTTCTTGCTCTCCTCTTACACAAGGGAGGATGGGCGAGAGATGGAGAGGAGATTGGAGACCGATGGCTCCAAAGAGTCTAGACCATGACTCCAAAGAGTCTAGACCATGACTCTTAGAGAACTACTCCCATTTTTAGAGAGCCCCTTTAGGCAACCCTAATGGATCTTTATGTAAAGGCTTAATAGGTATTAGATCCCCATCCAATAGTCACTCTAAGCCCCATGCTTCATTGGGTCTTACCTAACAGATCCACTAAAATGCTAAAGGAGGCTTATTGGATATCTCATATCCAATCTTCTATTCGTCGCATGGTCCACCTTATGTGTGTGACCTTCTAGGCCTAATACCGAGCTAGTCGTGAGTTACACCTATCAGAACCCCCTTCTAACTCAGAACTCCTTAACACTCAATGAATTATTATCCCCATAATAATTCACTTAACTTATCGACTATGGAAGTACTATGCTACTATGCTATAGTCCTTAAATGGTATAGGGGGATCTAATCCATTAGACTTATATGCCCTCAGTTACCGTATATCTACAGTCCCTCTTTCATCTAATATCCCAAAGATCATATATTGGGCATGGTGCTACCATGCCCATATGGAATCCATCCGAGTCTCACTCTTATCGGATTCTCCCGAAGAACTTTTCTCTCATTTCGTTCTATCCGAGTCTCACTCTTATTGGACTCTCCCAAAGAACTCATTCTCTATCAATCTGATCAACCTTGGCCAAAGATATGCTTGAGTGAGAATATATAGGATATTTCTCTTATAATCTAAGAGTGATTGATTTTTTATTGACACATAATTACCTTCGTAAGGTTAGTGTCATTCCCAATGATTATTTGTATTAGACCTAAAACTTCCAAACGTATAAGTCTAGTATCAAAGAATGATGTACTCAAATAAGTCATCCTTAGTGTCTCAAGTCCAAGGACTAAATATACAACTAGGACTATGGAATAATTATCTGACGAGATATTATTAACCATCTAGCATTCTATAAGTGGATTATTTAGTGAACTCATTCTCTAGTGAGCACCTACGCTATATCCCTAGTGTCCCCACACAAGCAGCTACGAGACCAGCTGCCTCCATTATATAGACGAATATATAGTACATCAGTCTGTCCGATTATCGTGATATCCTTCTTGAGTAACCTATGATCATATATATTTAGGATCTATGTTTAAAGAGAATTGGTCTCATTATTATGATCTATGTTTACAGGACATCACAATATATATTCATCATACAATATAGGGTAAGAAAATATCACTATTAACCAATAGAGATTGTATGTAATTACAAGCGCCATCACTCATCATATTGGCTTGCATGACACCTATAACTAGAAATCTCCCACTTAACCTAAAGCTAATCACCTGCATGCCTGATCCCCATCATACCTCGGTGACGCTCAAAGATAATATGAGACAACATCTTTGTTAGTGGATCTGTAATGTTATCCTCAAACAGAACTCTTTCTACTTCTATATCAGCATGGGTAATGGTCTATCTAATTAAATGAAACTTATTCAGAACATGCTTAGACTTCTAATGAAACTTAAGTTCTTTTACTTGAGCAATCACCTTATAATTATCATAATATAAGAGAATCAACACCTCACTTCCCGGCATGACTCCTAGATCTGCAATGAATATATTCATCTAGACTGCTACTTATGTCGTACAAATATACTCTGCCTCGGTGGTTGAGTCAACAGTAGTGTCTTTCTTGAAACTCTTTCAACTTACTACTCTTCCATTCAGGGTAAACACACACTCTGAGTTTAACTTACTGTAATTGACTTTAGACTAGAAACTTGAGTCTATGTAACCCTACCTTGAGGCTACTTCCTCCAAACACTAATAAGATATCCTTAGTCCTCTTAAAGCACTTAAGGATAAAATTTACTACCTTCTAGTGTTTTAAACCTAGATCCACCTGATACATGCTCATAATACTTAGAGCATACATTGTATTAGGCCTGGTACATAATATAGCATATATGATAGGCCCAATCATAGAGGTATAGGGTATCATATCTATGTTTGCCTTTTCTTTAAGAGTCTTCGGGGACATACTCCTAAAAATTATATTTTATATCTTATTGGTATGAGACCTCTCTTGAAATTTTCTTTGCTAAACCTTTTGACAATAATATCTATATACCTAGATTTGAACAAACCAAGTATCCTCTTAGATTTATCTCTATTGATCTGAATCCCCAAACCAAGTATCCTTAGGTCCTTCATAGGAAGTTTCTAGATAACCAAGTCTTAATCATGGAGAGCATTCCTATATCATTCATAATTATTAGGATGTCATCCATATACAACACTAAGAAGGTAATAATGCTCCACTAACCTTTCTGTACACACAAGGCTCATCTTCATTCTTAATGAAGACATAGGATCTGATCACTACATCAAATCTTATGTTTTAACTTTGAGAAGCTTACTTTAGTCGATAGATGAACTTAAGCAATCAACACACATTATATGGACTTTCCTTGGACACAAATCCCTCAAGTTGTATCATATACACGTCATCTTCGAGGTTGGCCTTGAGGAATATAATTTTCACATCCATATACCATACCTCATAGTCAAAGTGTACCGCAATAGGTGGATTTCAGTATGGCCATGGGTGAGAAGGTTTCATCATAGTCAATACATTACCTTTGACAATGCCCTTTAGCCACTAGCCTTGCCTTATAGGTCTCTACCTTTCCAATTACTATAATCTTTTTCTTAAAGAGTCAATTTAAACCAATGGATACAATACCCTTAGGTGGATCAACTATGTTCTAAATCTTATTAGAGGACATTAAATCCATCTCAAAATTGATGACATTTTGCCACTTCCAAGAGTCTATGTTCGTAATTTCCTCTTCATAGGTATGAGGATTAATATCCTCAATGTCATCTCCCTTGATATGTCCCACATATCTCTTAGGAGGGATGAAAACTATATTAGATCTATGCAAAGTCGAAATATGTATGCTAGGTATCTGAATAAACTCTTCTTGTGGAATGGTGTTTGAGCTAGGCTCTCCAACATTGCTCAACTCTATCATGCTCCCACTATTTCTACCAAGAATGTGTTCCTTTTTAAGGAACATCACTCTCTTTGCAATAAAGCCTTTTTGTCCGCAAGGTTATAGAAATAATACCCACAAGTCTTCTTAGGCATCCCACGAACTTATACTGCTTCGTCCTTGATTCTAACTTATTGAGGTCATATCTTCTAACTGGATAGGGCAGTCCTAAATCTTAACAATCTTAAGATTGAGCTTCTTCCCTTTCCCATATGTCTCATATGGTGTAGATATTACCATATTAAATGGAATTCTATTCAGAAGGTAAGCTGTAAACTCTAGGGCGTATCCCTAGAAAGATATAGATAGGTCGACGAAACTCATCATGGATCGCACCATGAACAAAAGTATGTAGCTCCTCCTTTCTAATATACTATTAAGTTGAGGTGTTTAAGGAGGAGTCCATTGGGATAGGATCTTATGGTCCTTGAGAAATTGGGTGAACTCGATACTCAAGTACTCTCTCCTCGATCTGATCGAAGAGTTTTGATACTCTTTCCAATCTAGTTTTTTACCTCATTCTTGTATTTCCTTAATTTCTCAAAGACTTCAGACTTGCACTTTATTAAATACATATGTCAATATCTAGAGAAATAATAATTGAAAGTAATGAAGTGTGAATAATCACCTCTGGCCTGAGTTGACATAGGACCACATACATTAGTATGTATGAGTTCTAGCAACTTAGTTGCTCTCTCTTTAATTCCACTAAATGGATAGTTGGTCAATTTCACTTGAAGGCAAGGCTTACATGTTACATATGATTCATAATAAAATGGATCTAAGTATCTATCATTTAACAACCTTTAAGTTCTACCCTCGTAGATATGATCGAGCTTATAATGTCAAAGGTATACGTCATTCACCACATCTTGCTTCCTCTTAGACACACCAACATTCATGACTTGTGGACCAAGATCTATCATAACTAAACTATTATTTAAGGATCCCCTATTGATGATCTCATCATCCAAAATAAGTGAACAAACATTATTATCAAAAATAAACTTGTATCCATTGTTTGTCAAACAAGAAATAGAAATGATATTTCTGAAGATCAAAGGAACAAAGTAGCATGAATCCAATATAATCATAGCTCCACCAGGCAAATACAGGGTGACCTCACCAATGGCAACAATAGCAACCTTTGCATCATTTTCCATCTTGAGATCCATCTTGCCTCTCCCCAATCTTCTAGATCGTATCATAACTTGTAACGAATTGTAGATATAAGATGCACTACTGATATCTAATACCCATACATTATCATAACTTTTTGACAAATGAAGATCAATTATGAATATACCTAAAGCTTTTTCAAGCTTTCGTTTCACCTTTTCTGCAAAGTATTCCTTGTAAATCATCTTTTAGTGCTTGTCTTTTCCATAATGGAAGCAATAGCCTTTGTCCTTCACTGGGTCCTTTTTAGCAATATTTGCATTACCACCTTACTCTTGCCCTTCTTAAGTGACTTCTTTAGCTTCCTTTTTATTTTGGTCTCATCAACATGGAGAATTGGCTTCTCCTTCTTGATGAAGCTGTCAGTCCCCCTCAACAAATTTAGGAGCTCGGGGAGAGTCACCTCAAACTTGTTCATACTAAAATTTATTATGAATTGAGAAAAGAAATATAGGAGGGACTGAAATATGAGATCTACATAGGTTATCCTCTATGACCAATCCTAGACCTGTGAGCTTCTTAATCCACTCAATCATTTTAAGGATATAGTTCTGAACCGATGCCCCCTCAGCCATCCCTTTACATAAGAGACACTTGGATATCTCATATCACTAAGTCCTTCCCTCTTCCTCAAACAATTTACGAAGATAAAGGAGGATAGATGTAGTATATGTCCTTTCATGCTGCCTTTACAACTCGAGAGTCATAGAGGCCCACATGAAACACTGAGCTAGATCATCTTTATACTTCATGTATTGAGCAATCTCTTCCTCACTCACCCTTTCCCTTGGCTCGGGCATTATCTCATCAAGGATATACATGATTTTTTCCACTATGAGAATAATTCTTAGATTATAGAACCAATCTGTATAGTTTGGATCAGTGACATGGTTGACATCAAGTATGTCATGTAAGGGGTTTGCATGCAATATTTTTTCTTAAAAATAAAGATGTAGAAAATTAATAACATACAGACTTTTGAATTTTTAAAAAATTAAGATATAAACTTTTATCTCAAGAAGCTCCTACTATTTTCTCATGAAACACATGACTCCCTCTAGCATATGAATCAAAAATCTCTGACAAATTTCTAGTGGGGATCATGATACAATTGGTGTCTTAGCATAACCTTGAGAGACTCGACCAATCATACTAAGTCCAAAGGGTATACAATTCTTGCCAATCATAACTCCTTATGATTTTCATCTTATTTGGCCTCTAATTCGGGTATGGGTGGTACAACCATCATCACCGACAATACTACCACCAAAAGCACCCTGAAAATAAAGTGGTAGCAGTACAACCGACGACTAGGACGATATGACCACCGACCTGGGCAATACATCTATTGCCCACTAGTGGTACTACCACTGGAAATCCCAAAAAAGTGTTCTCTATACTTTTCTATTCCTAACTTATACCTTCAGTTGACCCCTTTCCAGGTCAACCAAATGAGGTAAACCAGAGCTCAACTAAAACCCAAACGTGAACCCGATTTGTCTCACTTGAGTTAATTTGGATTCATTCCAAACTTAATTCGATTAGGACTCTACACCAAACTGATGCTAACTACGATATACTAAGGCATACAAATATAATCAACTTGACCAACGTGTCAAGAGACCTTCCCAACTCCCGATGATATTCCCGGTAACCTCCGACTAACTCTCGACGAGTCTCGGCCATCTTTTGGCGAACCCACGGTGCATCCTTGGTAAGTTCCTGATCACCTTCGGCAAGCTCCTGGTGAACTCCCAGCAAACCCTAGATCCTTCCATGAGTTTTCGGTGAACTTCCGGTAAGCCCTCGATACCTTCGGCGAGCTTCTGGCGATCTTCCGACGAGTTCCCACTACATCGTGTGAACCCTGGCTCGATGCTCGAACTTAACTCTGGCCCAACTCCTTATTGTATTGCGTCATAGTTAATCCTGCATCATTCATCTCTAACATACATATTAGATCAACAAACCCATCAATTGATTTCATCATCAAAATCTGAGATTCAACAATCTCCCCCTTTTTGATGATGACAACCAATTGATGATGGGAGTTAACCTTAACTTCTTCTATGTAAATGCCATAGGATAAAACAAACTTAAATTTAAAAGAACCCAACACTTTTGAATTCAAGCAGGATACCATTCATAAATATTTTAAAATTTTAAAAACATTCATCCATACCACAATTTTCCCTTTTAATTCATCAACCATCAATATATCAAATATTTTCAAGACATACATTCATACATTATGAAACAACATTAATTTCAAACTATTTTTCCTTTTAAGTCATCAACCATCAATATATCAAAGATTTTCAAAACATATATCCATTCATCATTAAACAATATTAATTTTAAATTCATAAATCAATTTTAAATTCTCCCACTTAAGTCATTAATCATTAATTCTCCCCATTAAGTCATCAATCATTTCTCCCTCTTTGTAATCAATAATAAGGGGAAATGCCCATGTTATCATTTTTCAATAATATTCTACATTTGTCCTCAATATATCATTTCTCCCCTTTTGTCATCAACAAAAAGGTGAAATGTTGAGCAAATAATTTCAAGATAAATGTTCAACATATTTCAAGTTTCTTCCAATTTATTATCAATAATATGAGAAGTATTGATTACATATCAAAACATTCAATATATGAAAAATTTATTTCGTAGCTCCCCCTTAGTAAATAGGATGAATGGTATAATTTTCTCATGGGGATGGGGATGGGGATGGGGATGTGGTTATAGTGTCAAAGATCAAAAAATTTAGTATGACGGAAATCATCAACTCAATAACCATACACCCCAATAGCTAAAGAGCTATGATACATAGAGAATGCAAATTGACACCCTCCAATGAATTGAAACAAGATGGATCATTCAAGATTGAAGTAAGAGAAACTATTCTAATCAATTTATCAAAGAGAAAAATAATAAAAAATTAGAATATCACTTTGATTCCCATAAATGCCACAAACTAAAAAAGTTTGATAAGTTAAAAAGGAAAGAAAAAATTTAGGGTTTTTGAATGCCACAAGCAGAAAAACTTAATAAAATTTGAAGTTCATGAAATAACTTAAAAATAAACACTCACCAGTATTGGAAGATGATTATATTTCTCTAAGTTGTTCTTTACAAAGAGGGTCAGTCTTGTTTATATAGAGCAAGACAAAGTACAAAGAAAATGAACCAATTAAATATATTAAATTACATTCATATTCTCAATTCATGAATGTCGATCATTCATGAATTCTGTCTTGAAAAATCAAAAATAAAATTATCTATAATTCCAAATTTGGTCCACCATGGCTGAATCACCTTTATTCTTCAAAATATAGATTAAATTTTATAATTCCTTCAAGGCTGGACTTTCTCTTGATGGTATGGACTTATTTGAATCACGTTGACCTTTTTTGGCTCATCTTGTATCCATAGAATTTGACCAAATCTTGACCAGCTTGTTCCTTCCAAATGTCTTCCAATGAACAAGTTATGGCTTCTTTCATCTTTTTAGCTTTCGCTCTTATTATCTGTCATTCATGAATAACAAAAGGATTCTTGACAGATTTATGATCAACTAATTGGGTCATATCATAGTATCCAAAAAATATTAAGTAGGGAGTGATAAATTCGAAAGCATTCATAAAGGATATAAAAGATTCATGAATCAAAATAATTTTTTAGAGATGATATAAAAGAGATCTCATCTCAAGCATCATAAAAGTTCATATCACATATTTTTCTTTTGTAAATATTCATTAAGATTCATGATTCGAAATAATCCTTGAGAAAAAATATCTCATCACAAAAAAACTTTGAATCTCATTCAAAAAAGAGCTAAAAAAGAACCAATAAATCCAAGAAGAATTAAGATCTACTCATGCAATTAAATTCATCTTATGTAAATATTTATTCCATCAAAGATTTGATTAGATAAAAAGTTCATGAATCACATGATGTGAAACTATCTCATACATCCGGAAGATTTGAAATCATCTTATGTAAATTTTGAGAAGAATCTCAATTTACAAAAGCAGGAATATAATATAAATATATACGTTTGAAGAATTTAAACTTAACTCATACAAGTTCAAAGAAAAAGCTCATTTTGTAAAAAATAAAAATATGATGACAACTCATGCGTTAGAATCATTTCAAATTTTCTTATAATCAAATTGTTCCTCGTCTAGTAGCTTTGTTGTTAAGATATCAATTTTCTCTCTCTTTGTGATTATTAAAAAGAAATATGATGGTATAATTTTTCTTTTACATTCATATTCTAATTACACCCAAAAGTAAAAGGGGATCATGTCATTAAAAAATCTAATCTTTAAGTACCAAAAGACATGATTTAATAAATTTGCCCCTTCTTTTTTATTTGTGAATTTCAACATAAGTAATCAAGAAATCTTTTGTATTTAAAATTCTAAGAAAAATAGAAATCAATTTATGCAAATCTCATGTATTTAAAATTCCTAATTTATTAAGCAAATCGCTCCTCATCCAACATTAAAAGGTTTTTCATAATCAAAATATTTAATTTCGTTATTGCAAAATATCACATTTGTCTCCTCCTTGGTCATTGTCAAAGCAAAAGTTAAAATACAATAATACAAAATTAATTTTAAGATCATAACGAATAGTTTGAAAAATATCAAGGTTATAGAATATATCTTTCATGAATATAAGAGAGTCATAAATCATGATATGAAAGATATCAATTCATGAATATTAAAGGTCATGATTCAATTTGACATCTTTTTTTCTCTTAGAAAAAAATGAGATCAATTTTGTAAGCAAAATCTTAATTTATGAAAAAAAATCAAGTTATAAATATCAATAAATTAAGATCATGATTTTACAAAATAAAATATGGAAATACAGGATCTTAATTTATGTATAAATGATTTCAAATCATCAAGATCATTATTTATAAAAACAAATTCATGTTATAGTTCCAAAAAGATAAACTTATGATTCATTTGTAAAATTCTCTTTAATAAAGGGAAGGAATCTTAGTAAATGATCTTGGTTTATATAAAGATCTCTAATTATTATTTTCAAGATTTTAAGCAAATGATATGGACAATAACCTTTTTAAATTTAAATAATCAAATTATTTTTCTAGTTTAAGAGATTCAACAATAATGATATCATTTTATCTCTTGTTGAAAGGTTGATAGGATTAAAATATTTTCAAGAATAATTATCCTCATTTTTAGTTATTTCTTGTGATTTGTTTCAAGAATGCTTTCCAAATCAATGAATTATCATTTAAGACCGAAAATCAAATTTTAATGTTGAAGAAATCATCAAAGTCATTACTATAACACATCAAAATAATAAAACATCTTTAAGACAAAAATTTAACCTATCTCAATATCAACATTTAAATGAGTCTTACTCTTTACACAGTGTATAGTGTATGAAGTTGACAAACTCATTTTTACATTTTTATTTATTTTTTGTTCAAATTCAAAAGTGATTTATCATTCAATTATATAACCTTCTTTAGGTCAACATATACCCATTTAATATTTCAATCATTCACACTAATAATTTTTAACCTATCATCAAAATCTTTTTTTTTCATAAATTTCAACTTAGATAATTTTATATTAAAAGTAACTAAAGTGTCTTTGTTCTAATTTTAGCATGCTCTAGCTATACATCATCAAGATTAATTATATAATTATGAATTATTTTTAATAAAAATATTTTTTATAATCGAAACAAAGATTATTAAGTTTAAACCATCTTGATTCAAATTTCTTTTCCTTATTTTTGTCATTTTGGCTAGAGAGCTTGATAAGTGAGTTAGATCTTAAGTCATATGGCTTGAGCATCCATTATCAAGATATCATTCCTTTTTGCTCCTAGCCTTGTTAGGAGGCAACTCTACAAGATGTGGGGTTTTGGTTTAGGTACCCATTTTCTGAATGAACACTTATAAGCTATATACCATAATCTACCACAAAAGTTGCATGTAATTTTAGATGAAGAGTTTAAAGTGGGTCCTTTAATGAAGATAATTGGCTTTTGTTGACGATTGTCCCCAAAGCCTATACCTTCTTTCTTATCATCATGACCCTTATTTGCAAGGATCATGTTTAGGGATTTATTCCCTATTTTAAACTTTCTAAAGTTTGTTTTAACATCATATTTCCCTTTTGAAGTTATTCTAATGTTTCACAATTAGAGCAAGAATTATGTGATGGTGATGCATCATACATTTCTTCAAGTTTACTTGTTAGAATCAATTTGGTATTAAGAGGGGGGCCGGGGGTGAATTAGTGCAAGTATAAGTTTTTCGACTAAAAAAAATATTCTAGCTTTAAGAAAAATAGGAAGATCCAAAGCTTGTTGTTCAAATCAAACAAGTGAATGATAAGAAGATTGCTAAGTTACTTGCTTACTAATTACTTAAGAAAGAGCAAGGAAATCCGATAAGAAACGTTGTTAGTGAAATGTTTGCTTTCAAAGAGTAAACAAGATTAAAAGTGTTAACAAGCAAAGCAAAAGATGAACTCACATTATTTTTAGTTGTTCGGCACCAACGACCTACGCCTACTCCCGAGTCCTCCTTCTTGAGGCACACCGACGTTCACTACCGATCTTCTTTGGCTTTGGGTGAAGATCAAACCCTTATACTTTGCTTATAAGGGAGACAAGATTAAACTCTTTGATCACTCCCTTACCCCTTTTCTTTTTTCTTACAATCCTCACACAATATTTTTCAGAATATAATCCCTAAAAATTATTATATAGAATGCAAGAAAACTTGGGGTATTTATAGGCCCCAAGTGGTTTCATAGTTTTGGAGCCAAAAATCAAAGATACCCAGAAAAATCAGGTAGGGTGATTTACTCGCAAACCTGGGCGACTTAGCTACCCAAACACTGGGGTACGGGCAGTTTACCCACCGGTCCTAGGCAGGTCAACCATCGAAAGTACCCATATTCCTAGGTACGGGCAGTTCAACTGCCCAGTCTGAGCGGGTCAGTCGCGGTCAGCCACCCGAAAGCCTAGGCGGCGGCGGTACACCCGTCGCTCACCGACGGTTTACCTATTAGAATTTTCACAAAAGTGGTTCCCTACACTTTTCGAATTTCGGCTTGACAATTCCCTTGGTCAACTAATTGAGCTCAACCTGAGCTCGACCAAACCCTATAGTGGACCCAGTTGCCTTATTGAGTTGATTTGGATTTCATCCAAATCTAACTCAATTAGGACTCAATTCCTAACTACGACTCAATGATTATAACACTTAATGACCAACAAGCTAAATCAAGACCTAACTCCCGCCAATTCGGTAGCCTCCAGCATTCTTGCGGTGAGTCTTATGTTCTTCTTTCGATAATCTCCCGACATGTTCCCAGCGAGCTTCCCGATCCCTTCGATAAATCTCCTAGCGAACTCCGACAAGATCACACTACATTGTCCGAACCCTAGCCCGATGCTCAAGCTTGATCTTGGCTCATCATCTGGTTGTAATTCCATTGCTCCTGTCATAGTTAGTCCTGCACGATGCTAATTATGACATAATTAAATATAATCATAATTGCCAAATATCCATTACAAGATCATCCTAACTCCCGGCAGGCTTTTCGGCTACCGCCGATAATCTTCCGGTGAGTCTCGATATTCTTCTGGCGAACTCCGTTGTGCCATCCTAGAAAACTCCCAATACCCTTGGCGAGCTCTCGACGTACTCCTGGCAAGTTCCCAACTGCATCGACCCAATACATGGACTTGACCCTAGCCAATCCTAACTGTAATAATCATTCTGTCATAATTAATCATACATCAATCAATTCTAACAATCATGTTAGATCAATAACTCATCAATTGATTTTATCATCAAAATTTGAGATTCAATAATCTCCCCCTTTTTTATGATGACAATCAATTGATGACACGAGTTAATCATAACTCCCCCTAAATCCATGCAACTTAAATTTAAGACACTATTAAATTTAAGCAATCAATATTTTATGTAAATTTCAACATAAATTTGCATCAAGTTAATAAATCATAAATTTCATCAAGTCATCAAATCATAATAAGAATTATGCACTCATATCCATATCTAAGATATTCAATCCATATCTGTATCCATATCGTGTGTTATCTATGTATATCATCAATATCATGAGTCATCAAACAATATCATGTGTCATCAATGTATATTTCTCCCTCTCTGTCATCAACAAAAAGGTGAAATATATGGCTAAGGATTTTAAGGCACATGAGTCTTTGGTCTCCCTTTATAAAATACGACATGAGTCATAAATAATTTTCTTCCTCTTGTGAAAAAGAAGGAAAGAAAATAAAGGAGTTGTAAAACATCATTGAGAAGAGCTCTTAATAAATTTCAAAAAGAATATTAAGATTAGCTCAAAAGTACAAATTGAAACTATTTTAACCACATCATATGCAATACATCATATTATAAAATTATGATTATTATTCCAAATCATCATGTATATTTTCAAAAATCAACATGCATTATCATCATACATGATTTCACATCATCATATCTTCTCCCCCTTTGTCATCAACAAAAAGGAGAAGTGCAAGTAGCAAGTTTTTGATATATGAGAGCTTAGCAATTTAGCAAAATTTTCATCACTTTAGAAAATGCAAGCTAGTAAGTTCTTTATTCTCTTTTGAGAAATGCAAGCTAGCAAATTTTTGTTTCCTTTGCAATATTCAAGCTAGCAATTTACATCATGCAAACAAACAAGTTTTGCTCCCCCTTTGTCATTATCAAAAAGAAGAGATAGTGCAAAACTTTTCTCATTACATCAATTTTCAAATCATCACATGAAACATATCAAGAAAAATTAACATAGTGATGAGATGTACAATTCATGAAGACAAATTGTGACTATCAAGAGACAAATTATAAGAGAAACAAATAAAATAAAATCACTTGATTAATTCATAAGAAATCTCAAGTTGTCAAGTTCATGATTTGTATAAAAATTTCCTTTCAAATAATATGAGAACACATAACAAAATATTTTGATTCATAAAAGATTTCAAGTTGTAATTCCAAGAAATCAAAATCACGATATAAGTAAATCATTCATTCAATTTCAAAATCATCAAAATCAGTTTCAAGAGATTCAAAATATAATTAATAGACTTATTAGTCTCTTGAAATGCTAGTGATTTCCTTTCTCTACTTTGTGTGAGCAAGAAGGTAGAATCAAGGTAGAGAAATGAAAAATGTCATATCACAATGATGCTCAATTTTAAAGATATAAATTTTATAGATGTGAATTTTAAAATTAACCTCAAAACTTTAAGATATTCAAGGTGATTCAAAAGTTTAAGAGCTACTCATGTATTTAAAATTATCTTATGTAATTTCAAGTATAGTAAAAAAATCCTTTATTGTAAATTTTGATAAAAAGCAACAAGAATTTTATAAGAAGACATGATAGTAGATCAAGCTCAAATTATAAATTAAGTATTTTGCATGCATTTAGAAAGTCATATTCTTCTAAGCAATTGTTCCTCATTCAATGTTATCATATCCAAATTTACTTTAATAATTTTATCTCTCCCCTTTTTTTTGTCAATGTCAAGAAAGAAATATGATGGCATAATTTCTTCTTAGCATTCATATTCAAATTACGCCAAAAATTACAAGGAGATCATGTCATTAAAGATAAAATCAAATTTTTGAATATCAAAAGACATGATTTCATTTAATATGTTTTTCCTCCTTTTTTTGTGAATAATAAAAATGAGTCTTAGAAGATAATCTCAATAAAAATTCTTTTTTAATAAAAAAAATGATATTGATAAAATTTTTAATTATTATTGTTAAGATTATAAATCTCCTTTTTATTAAAAAGAAAAAATTATAAAGATCAATAACGTGATTCCCATAACGTAAAAGTCAAGTCAAGAAATTAAGGGAATATTCATGATAATACAAATCTCTTTCAATTTTCAACTTATCACAAATTTAAGAAATACTAATTTTGGTGATAAGTTATGTCATTCATGAGTTTTAAAATAAATCATGTCAAGATAAATATTGATATCAAAAGACATTCATGAATATTAAAGACATGATTTAATTTAATAAATCTCTTCTTAGATGATAAAATAGAACCATAAGAGAACAAAGAAGTGTCTTCATCTCATAAAGATATTATATTATAGATATCAATATCATGAGTTAATTTTAAGGAAGAAAAAAGTAGAAGATTTTGATTTATATATATGAAACTTCAAGTTTTCAAGAATATGATCCATAAGAAGATTTTCAAGTTTTATTTTCTAAACTTACTAGAATTATGATAATAATTTATTCAAGTTCAAATCATCAAATCGTCAAAATCACTTTCATAGTTCAAGAGAGTCATAAAAATAACATAATTGATTCATTAATATCTTTTTAAAATAAAATCAATTGAAAACTTATCCAAAATCATCATCAAAAATTACTTTTCAAAAAATTTTAATAAAGTCATCATAGATTATTTTCCAAAAGAAAATAGCTAAAATTTTTATTTATTTTTGTAGTTAAAGAGATTCAACAATAAATGTATCATTTATCTTTGTTGAAGGATTCATGGGATAAATATTCTTTCAAGAAGAATTATCCTTCTTTTAAAATTTATTTCAAGAATGCATTGGCATTTAAAGTCAAAAACAAAATTTCATTATTGTCATTACAAAAATATTTTCAATCAAAAGCTTTGATTAATTTTAAATCTAATGATTTTTGCATGTTGGAAGATTCTATCATGTTATCAAGAAGTTTTTCTTTTAAAGAAAGATGATTTCATATTTAATTTTTAGGTTCAAGAACAACATAAATCATCAACACAAGTTAATACACATCAATACAATAATAATCATCAAAATCTTTTTTTCATACATATGACTTTTATTTAAGTTAACTATACTTTTTTCTTTCTAATTCTAGCATGCTCTAGCTATACATCATCAAGATTAATTATATAATGATGAACTATTTTAAATAAAAGGATTTGTTATAATAGAAACAAGGATCATTAAGCTTCAAACATCTTAATTCAAATAATTTTTTTTTGTTATTGTTACATAGGCTAGTGAGCTTTGAAAGAGTATTTTATCTCAAGTGTTGAACATCTACTTTCAAAATATTACTTAGTTTTTCTAGCTTTGTTAGGAGGTAACTTTATATTATGGGAGGTTTTGATTTAGGTACCAACTTGAGTTTAGGTCCTTCATGATATGTTTTTCCCATTTTTTCTAATGGCATAAGATTGTTTATGGTTCCATTAGGAACCCAAACTAACTTGTGAGGACTATAATTTTTAAATGGACATTTGTAAGCCATATTTCCTAATTTTTCACAAAAATTATACTTGACTTTTGATGATAAATGTAAGTTAAGTCCTTTAACAAAAATTGTTGGCTTTTGTTGAGTATTACCAACAAAGCCTATATCATTTCTTGTATTAATATGACCCTTATTGGCAATGATCATATTCAAGGATTTACTATCAATTTCAAAATTTTCTAATGTTGTCTTAATCATGATATTTCTTCTTTAATGTTGTCTAGCATTTCATATTTAGAACTAAGATTATGTGATGCCAATAACTCATTATTTCATCAACTTTACCAACTAACAAATCATGTTCATTTTTAAGCAACTTAAAAGATTTGCTAAGTTTTCTAAACTCATCAAACAAATCATGGAACATGTTTAATAATTCTGAAAAATAAATGCTTAATGAATCACTAACCTCATTGTCGATGGCCATAAGAGTAAGGTTCTCCACTTCTTGGTTGTGCATTTCATCTTTAAAGATGCTTGGCTTCTTACGTTCATAGCAAGAGGTTTTATCCATCTTTAGATTATTTTTAAGGTTCAAGTTCATCAATTTTTCTGGTTTATTTGTCAAAAGTTCAAGGTCTTCATCACTCTTTATCACTCGAGGAGTCATGTGTTCTTCTCAGTTCATATTCCTTCCGGTTCTTAGAAAGATATTCTTCTTGTTCATTGTTAGAAGTATTTTCATTTAATGATTTATTTATATTAAGTGTGCTTTCATATGTTATTTCTAATGCATGCCATATATCAAAAGTCGAATCAAAACAAGAAACCTGATCAAATTTATTTTTATCTAAGGCGCAAAATAAGACATTCATAGCCTTGACATTTAAAGAGAAAGTCTTCTTCTCCAAATTATTCCAATTGTTCATTGGAAGAGAAGACATTTCAAATTTATTTTCAATAATAGTCCATAAATCAAGGTCTAAAGAGATAAGAATAATTTATATCTGAGTCTTCCAATATGTGTAATCTGTCCCATTGAATATGGGAGGACGTGAGATAGAATGTCCCTCATTCATGCCAAAATAAGCCATTTAATTAAGTGGGTGTTAATCCAATGAATAGTTACCTTGCTCTGATACTAATTGTTAGGATCAATTTGGCACTAAGAGGGGGGGAGTGAATTAGTGCAAGTGTAAGTTTTCCATTTAAAAAAAAAATTGTTTCGACGTTAAGAAAAATAGGAAGATCTAAAGCTTGTTGTTCAAATAAAGCAAGTGAATGATAAGAAGATTGTTAAGTTACTTGCTTACTAATTACTTAAGAAAGAGCAAGGAAATTCGATAAGAAACGTCGTAAGTGAAATGTTTGCTTTCAAAGAGTAAACAAGATTGGAAGCGTTAGTAAGCAAAGCATAAGATGAACTCACAATTTGTATAGTGGTTCGGCACCAACGGCCTACGTCCACTCCTGAGTCCTCCTTCTTGAGGCACACCAGCGTCCACTACATATTTTCTTTGGGTGAAGACTAAACCCTTATGCTTTGCTTATAAGCAGACAAAATTACACTCTTTGATTACTCCCTTACCTCTTTTCTTTTTTTTACAATTCTCACATAATATTTTTTCAGAATATAAACCCCAAAAATTGTTGTATAGAATGTAGGAAAACTTGGGGTATTTAGAGGACCCAAGTAGTCTCAGATTTTTAGAGCCAAAAATCAAACACACCTGAAAAAACTAGGTACGAGCGGTTTACTCGCCGACCAGGGCTGCTCAGCCACCCGAACACTAGGGTACGGGTGGTTTATCTACCAATCCTGGGAGGGTTAACCACCGAAAGTACCCAGATTCCTGGGTGAGTTAGCCACCATCAGCCGCTTGAAAGCCTGGGCGGTGGCGGTACACCCGCCACTCACTCACGGTTTACCCGCTAGAATTTTTGCAAGAGTGGTTCCCTCCACTTTTCAAATTTCGATTTAAACCATCAGTTGACCATTCCTTGGTTAACAAATTGAGCTCAACCAAACCCTATAGTGGACCCAGTTGCCTTATTGAGTTGATTTGGATTTCATCCAAATCTAACTCAACTCAATGATTACAACACTTAGTGACCAACAAGCTAAATCAAGACCTAACTCCCACCAATCCAGCAGCCTCCAGTATTCTTGCGACGAGTCCTATGGTCTTCTTCCGACAATCTCTCGACATGTTCCCAGTGAGCTTCCTGATCCCTTCGGTGAATCTCCTAGCGAACTCCGGTGAGATCCCACTACATCGTCCGAACTCCGGGCCGATGCTCAAGCTTGATCTTGGCCCATCATCTAGTTGTAACTTCATTGCTCCTGTCATAGTTAGTCCTGTATGATGCTAAGTATGATTTAATTAAATACAATCATAGTTGCCAAATATCCATACAAGACCATCCTAACTCCCGACAAGTTTTTCAGCTACCCCCGATAATCTTCCAACGAGTCTCGATCTTCTTCTGGCGAACTCCTTTATGTCATCCTGGCAATCTCCCGATACCCTCGGCAAGCTCCCGACGCACTCCTGGCGAGTTCCCAACCCCATCGATCCGATGCATGCACTTGACCTTGGCCAATCTTAATTTTAATAATCATTCTATCATAATTAATCATGCATCAATCAATTCTAATAATCCTATTAGATAAATAACTCATCAATTGATTTCATCATCAAAATATGAGATTCAACATTACTAACTAATGATGTATGCTCTTTCTTAAGTAGCTTATAGGATTTGCTAATCATTCTAAATTCATCATAAAGCTCATGAAAAATATTTGATAATTTATCAAAAGTAAATGAGACATTGGAGGAATCACTTACCTCATTGTTGATGGCCATAAGTGTGAGATTCTCTACTTTTTTATCGTGCTCTTCATCTTCGGAGCACCTTGGCTTCTTGCTTTCGTTGCAAGAGGTTTTGTCCAATTTAAGTTCATTTTTATGGTCTTTGTTTATTAGTTTATCTGATTTGTTTGTCGAAGGTTCAAATTTCTCATTACTCAAGGTTTTACTCGAGGAGTCATATATTATTCCCAGTTCTATTTCCTTCCTATTCTTTGGAAGGTATAGTTCTTCTATTCTTAGTTCACAAACCTTCATATTCTTTGGAATGTTTTGTTCATGTGTTCTCAAAGTATTTTCCTTCTTGTTCTCTCGAATGTGTTCTTCAAGTGCATTTTTATATATCATTTCATTTAACGATTCATTTAATTTAGTTGTGCTTTCATATGTGATTTTTAATGTATGTCATACATATATCAAAAGTCGAATCATAAGAAGAAACCCGATCAAACTCATTTTTGTTTAAAGCACAAAATAAAGCATTCATTGCATTTGCATTAAAAGAGAAAGCCTTCTTTTCCAAATTATTCTATTTATTCATTGGTTTGGAAGACTTTTCAAAACCATTCTCAATGATATGCAATAAATCAAAATCTTTAAAGATCAAAAAAATATGCATTCTTATTTTTAATATGTGTAATATGTCCTATTGAAATAGAATGTCCCTCGTTTATACCAAACGTAGCCATTTACTCATTTGGGTGTTAGTCCAATGAGTAGAACATCGCTCTGAAATCTTGGTTTAAAGAAAACTTTAGTTCGCAGCAAAATAAAAAATCGAAAGTGTTTCGTTCAAGTTGAGTGAGCAATAAAATTATTGAACGAAGCTAAGTTATGATCTTGCTAGAGGAAAGCTCGAATAAGAACATGTAAAATCAAAAAGCAAAGTTAAGAGATGCTCACAATTTATAGTGGTTCGGCCACAACTTGTCCTACGTCCACTTTCTGAGTTCCCTTAGTCGAGGCCCGTCGGTGTCCACTACTGATCTTCTTCGGGTGATGTACACTTCTCACTCTCTCCTTTTCGAAGATTCAGGAGAGGAACCTTACTTACAATTCACAAGGGAGATTCCCAAGACTTTACAAGGATTACAACACTTTTCGCTCGCTCCCTTACCCCCTTTGTTTTCTTTTCACACTTTTAGCACACTTTTTTTCAGTTTTCTTGCCCAATTTTCTTCTGCTCAATGCAAGAAGATTTGGGGTATTAATATACCCCAATTGGCTTCAGAAAATGGAGCCAAAAATTTAAATATATCTAAAAAATCTAAGTATGAGCGTTATAACTATCGTCGCTGGTTGTACTATCACCAAAAGCACCTTGAAAACAAGGTGGCAGTGGTACAACGACTTAGGCGGTATGACCGTCGACCTATGTAGTACAACTATTGCCCACTGGTGGTACTACCGCTAGGAATCACGAAAAAGTATTTTCTACACTTTTCTATTCCTGACTTAT
This sequence comes from Ensete ventricosum, assembly GCA_029747655.1. Lineage (NCBI taxonomy): Eukaryota > Viridiplantae > Streptophyta > Magnoliopsida > Zingiberales > Musaceae > Ensete > Ensete ventricosum. The sequence goes on from JAQQAF010000003.1 coordinate 43,160,332, forward strand.
ACCTTCAGTTGACCCATTTCCATGTCAACCAAATGAGCTCAACTGGAGCTCAACCCAGACCCAAACGTGGACCCAGTTTGTCTCACTTAAGTTAATTTAGATTTCTTCCAAACTTAACGCGATTAGGACTCTACACTAAACTGATGCTAACTACGACATACAAATGCATACAAATACAATCAATTTGACTAACGTGTCAAGAGACCTTCCCAACTCCCGGTGATCTTCCTGGTAACCTCTAGTGAACTCCCGGCAAGGCTCGGTTATCTTCTGTCGAACCCCCGGCATATCCTCGATAAGCTCCTGATCACCTTCGCCGAGCTCTGGGTGAACTCCCAGCAAGCCCCTAATACCTTTGATGAGCTTTTAGCGAACTCCCTGTAAGCCCCCGATACCTTCAGTGAGCTTCCGACGATCTCCCAGCAAGTTTCCACTACATCATCTGAACCCTGACCCGATGCCTGAACTTAACTCTAGCATAGCACCTGATTATATTACCTTATCGTAGTTAATCATGTATCATTCATCTCTAACACATGTTAGATCAACAAACCCATCAATTGATTTCATTATCAAAATCTAAGATTCAACAAAACCTCCTTAGAATAACCTCTAAACTCAAGGAGAAAGAGACTCAAACATTATTTAATAGTTTACAACATTTCAATTCTCATGTTTTCATTCTTGTTCACTCTTGAATAAAAAAAACATGAATGAGGTATTTATAGACCCCAAAAGGCTTCAAAAATAGAGCCAATAATTTAAATCTCAGTTTCAGGGTACTAGCGATACTACCATCGACGCCAAACGATACTACCATCAAACAAAACTTAAGATTCTAGGCTCTGGTGGTACCACCATTAGCCTAGATGGTACCCCCACCACTTGGGCCGTACCACCACTAGCCATGGGCAGTACTACCATCGGAAGTCCTGAAAAAGTATAAAATAGTACTTTTCAACTCTTTGAGTAGTACCATTGTTTGGACCTAGCGGTACCACCACCTAGGCCTACTCAAGGTCATCGAATTGGCCTTCCAACAATCCCAATTCGGCCTTGGTTCATGCCTAATGAGCTCTTAATGAAGTTGGCATAGTTTCGATCTAATACCAACTCAATTTGATTTGAAGTGACCACGATCAAGACTTAACCACTCGAATTACAATTATGAAACCTTCAGCATGTTGTCCAGCATTCCAACATATCATATGCTCATTTGGTACTTCGTCTAAACCTTTGGTGCATCATCTTTTCCTTCGGTATATTGCTTGATCTATCAACATGTTAATTTCTCACAACATTCAATCTTTTAGTACAATACCTGATTCATCCGATATGATGCCCAAACTCATGACACGAAGTCCATCATACGGTATGTTAACCAATCCTCTGGCCCAACGTCCAATCTTTGACATGATGTTTTTCTGGGCCGAACATCTAATTTTTCTTCTTTGACAATTTGTCATTTGATGGTTCGAGTCCATGATCAAAGTTTTTCCTGCATCAAGTATCTTAAAAGCATATTAGTCCATAAATTTATTAATTTATTTTATCATCAAAATTTGGGATTCAACAATCTCCCCATTTTATAGAGTTTTAACTAAACTCCCCCTGTCTATATGCTATTTTAAAATATTAGAATGAACTCAAATTCAAAAAATAAAAACATTTCAATGCTACTATTTGAATTTAGCTCAAAATAATTTTAATCAAAAATCATAATGATTTTCAATAGTAATCATTGCAAGAATAATATGCATAATTTTAGTTAATAATCATATTATATCCATAGTTAGAATGTCAAAATAGTTACACATCTCAAACAAATATCATAAGTTAATAATATAACATGTATAAGAGTGCAACATAGTTGCTACGTTATCAAAATGTTATTATTACTTCTCACCCTTTGTCATCATAAAAAAGAAGAGACGGATATCATGTTATCATGGTACCACTTCTCTTCATTCAATTTGTCAATTATAAAACTACTTTGATATCACATGTAGTTATTAATATCGAAGATAAGTTTAGGTCATTAGAGGTCAGTTAATGATGGGGTATATAAATTACGAATGCAAAAGAGTCATATGAAATAAATCTCATATTAAGAAATTAAGATAATGATTCATTGGGATGAATCTCTTATTTACTAAAAGAAAGAATTATAAGAGAACAAATAGTAAAAGATCTTGATTCATATAAAATAAATCTCAAGTTATAAATATCGAGAAGTTAAGTAAACGATCATGATTTATTTGAAAAAAATATCTTTCTCAATCATTGGCGAAAAGAAAGAATTATAGGAGAATAAATATAAAATAAATATCAATTCTTTAATATCGAGAAGTCAAATGAAAGATTATGATTCGTTTGAAAAAATTTCCTCTATAGTAAAAGAAAAAAATATATGAGAAGAATTAGTAAGATATCATATATTTGAAAGATTTAACATGCCTAATTCTCTTCTAATAATATTGAATTAATTTTCATTCAATGGTTTAGTAAAAAGATCTACTAATTGATATTTTATGTTAAATAAAATCTAAAGATTTATCATGATTGTTAACATGATCTCTAATAAAATTATGTATAATATCAATGTATTTAGTTCTAGATATTGAATAGGGTTCTTTGTAAAATAAATTGCACTAGTATTATCACATTTTATAAGGATATTTTTCAAGTGAAGTCTATAATCTTCCAAAGTATTCTTCATTCAAATTACATATGCATAGGATTCACCTGTCACTATATATTTAGCCTCAGCTATAGATAATGTGAAAGAATTTTATTTCTTGGAAGATAAGAAACAAGTGCATAACCTAGGAAGTGACATGTTCTATTGGTACTTTTTCTATACATCCTGCAAATTTAGTATCAAAATTTTTAGATTTTGGATACCAAAATCCTAGATCGGGACTAAAATCTTGCATAAAACCTAACACTAAATATTATATCAAGTCTAATTGTAGTAAGATATAATAAGGTACCTATAGTACCGCTACAAGTCTTTTGATCAAAATTCATTTCATTATCTATATCTAATTTGGTAGAAATGCTCATCGGTGTGTTAATGACCTTTGTACTATCTATGTGAAATATTTTTTATAGATCCAAAGTATACTTAGTTTGATTAATAAAAGTTCCACTGTTTAGTTGCTTAATTTATAATCCTAATAAAAATATTAATTCACCTATCAAAAAAAATCTGATTTGAAAAAGTTTGGATGAGAATATAAATCGAAAATGAATTTAACTTGAAATTGTGAATAAAAGTAGTGAGTAAAGTAAATCAATTAATAACAAGGATAAGCAAGAAAGAAAATGCAAACTGATTTATAGGGTTCAGTCGTCCCGACCTACGTCCACTCTCGATTCCTTTTTTCTTGAGGCCACCAGCTTTCACTATCGATCTTTTTTCCAACGGACGAAGATCAACTACCCTTATTACAACCCTTCTCCTTTTACCAGGCTTAGGAGAGAATTTTTATAAACTGTTTCACACATGACCTTACACCTCCTTAGAATAACTGATAAACTCAAGGAGGAAGAGACTCCAACACTTTTAAAATTTTACAACCCTTAAACCTCAAAAATTCTTTCTCTTTTAACCATTTTTTATATTTATTCTTGCTTTATCAAGCAAGAATGAGTGGGGTACTTATAAACCCCCAATGACTTCAAAATTGGAGCTAAAATTTTAGATCCTTGATTTTTTATGGTACCGACGGTACCACCAGCAGCACCCAGCGGTACTACCACCGAATAGAGCTCGAGAATCTAGGCTCTAATAGTACTATCATCAGTCAAGGTGGTACCAATGCCACTAGCGGTTACCACTACTAGGCAAGTGGCAATACCACCACTAGAATGCTAAAAAATGTATAAATAGCATTTTCTAATAGTCTAGGTAGTACCACTGCCCAAGTCAACTCTAGGTCACCGAATTGGCCTTTCATCTAGCCCAACTCAGTTCTAGTTTAGGCCCAACGAGCTCCAAATCAAGTTGGCATGATTTTGATCCAATGTCAGCTTAATTTAACTCGATCAAAACCTAACTACTTTAATTATAATCATGAAGTACAGTCCATAATTTCGATGTGTCATTTGATCATCCGACACTTCGTCCAAACCTTTGACATATCTTCCGACCCAATGCCTGAACTCATGGCACGAAGTCTATCCTATTGCACATCGATCAATCCTCTTGCTCGATGTCTAATCTTTGATATGATGATTTTCGGCCTAAAGTCTACTTCGATAAATTGCCCTCCGATGGTTTAAATCCATGATTAAAGTTTTTTTGCATTACTTATCTTGAAAGCATATTAGTTCATAAATTTATTAATTGATTTTATCATTAAAATCTAGGATTCAACGATCTCTCCCTTTTTTAGAATGACAACCAATTGATGATGGAGTTTTAATTAACTCCCTTTGTCTATATGCTATAATGAACTTGAATTTTTAAAGAAAAATGATAACCTTTCAACTTTTTGAATTTAAGTCAAAATAACTTTAATCATAAATCATAATAACTTTCAATAGTGATTATTACAAGAATTATATGCATAATTTCACACTATATCCATACATCTCAAACAAATATCATAAGTTGATATCATCAATTACAATATGCATATGAGTGTTATGTCATCAAAAATTTACTATTGCTTCTCTCCCTTTGTCATCAACAAAAATAAGAAAAAGAAATAAGTAAGCCACTACTTTTTTCTCCCCCTTTGTCATTATCAAAAGGAAGACAATGATATTATTTTATCATGATGCTACTTCTCTTCATTTATATCAATGTGCCAATGAAGGATACTAATACAAAGAAGTCATATGACATAAATCTCACATCATTCTTGTATTTAAAATCAAGAAAATGAGAGGAATCTCCTCTTGTATTTATGTATTTAAAAGATTCATGTATTTAAAAGATGGAATGAGGAAAAAAATGAGAGGAATCATGATTCATGTATTTAAAAGATTCATATGACATAAATATCACATCATAAATAGCAAGAAATCAAGATAATGATCCATTGAGATGAATCTCCTCTTTAGTAAAAGGAAAGAATGAGAAAATTCATGATTCATATATTTAAAGGATTCAATATGCCTAATTCTCTTCTAATAAAATTGAATTGTTCCTCATTCAATGGTTTAGTAAAAATATATGCTAATTGATGTTTTGTGACAATAAAATATAATGATATATCATGATTGCTACTATGATACCTAATAAAATATTCTCTAATATCAGTGTGTTTAGTCCTATAGTATTGATAGGGTTCTTTGTTAAACAAATTACACTTGTATTATCATATTTTATAAGAATATTTTTTTCGTAAAGTGCATAATCTTCCAAGGTACTATTCATCCATATTACTTGTGCACAATATGCACCTGCCGCTATATATTTAGCCTTAGTTGTGGATAATACGATAGAGTTTTGCTTCTTAGAATACCAAGAAAAGGTGCATGACCTAAGAATTGACATATTATGAATATACTTTTTCTAATTATGTATCTTGCAAAGTCCGGATCTACATATGCAATCAAATCAAAATTTTTAAATTTTGAATGTCATAATCCTAGATTTGGAGTTCCTTTTAAGTATCTAAAAATTCTTTTAACTGCTCTATAATGTGATGGTTTGGTATTTGACTGAAACCTTGCACAAAGTCCAACACTAAACATTATATCATGTCTAATTGTAGCAAGATAAAACAAGCTCCTAATTATACCTCTATAAGTCTTTTGATCAAAGCATTCTCCTTTCTTGTCTATGTCTAATTTGGTAGAAATGCTCATGGGTATATTAATGGCCTTAGCATTATCCATGTGAAATTATTTTAGTAAATCAAAAGCATACTTAGTTTGACTAATAAAAATTTCATCATTTAGTTGCTTAATTTGTAATCCCAAGGAAAATGTCAAGTCACCCATCAAAGTCATTTTAAATTCCTTGTTCATACATTTGGCAAATGATTCACATAAAAATTCATTAGTAGAAAAAAAATAATATCATCAACATAAATTTGAATAATATAAAAATTATTTTAAAAATATTTAATAAATAATATAGTATCCACTTGCCTTCCAAAAAATTATTTTGAATAAGAAAATAGCTAAGTCTCTCATACCAAGCCCTGGGGGCTTGCTTCATCACAATATAATCACTAGGTCTAGGAACAAGCATCTAAACCTTATTTCTTTCAAATTGATTGAATTTTTCATGCATTGCCAAGACCCATGAGTCATATTTAAGAGGATCGTCAACGCATTTAAGTTCAATTTGAGATAAAAAGATAGCATTTACATAAATATTTTAAGTGAAGAATGAGTTTGAATGTGTATCTTCAATGATTAACTCCTTAGAATAAGCATCTACATATTTTTATTCCTTGGGTAAGGTATTTTAGAAGTAGATTTATCCAAGTTGCTTTGGGGAGGAGAATTTTCATTCGAACTCAAAATATCAAACTCAAAATTATCATTAAAATCATTTTTCTTAACTTCAGGAAACTCATTAAAAATAGCATGAATAGATTCCTCAATATTTCTTTTATTAAAAACTCATAAAGCCTTAGAAATAGAGGAATATCTAAAAAAATATTTTTATCAAATTTTGCATCAAATTTTTCTAAGGCATCCTTTTTATTTAAAATAAAATATTTATATTTAAAAACTTTAAAATATTAAATTTTGGGTCTTTTAGTATTTCATAATTCATAAGGTGTTTTGCATAGTAGAGGTCTTATGAGAACCTTATTCATGACATAGCATATTGTATTAATAGCTTCGGCCCAAAAGTATTTATGGAGGCTCTATTCATTATGGTTCTTGTCATCTCTTGTAAACTCCTATTCTCTCTTAACAACTCCATTTGTTATGGATTTCTTGAAGTAGGGAAATTATAGTTATACCCATTGGAATCGCAAAATTCTTAATATTTACCATCATGATCATTATGAATAGAAGAAATCATAAAACCTTTTTTATTTTCAACTTATTTGTAAAACTTCATAAAACATTTAAAATAATCACTTTTATGTGCCAAGAAGCACGTCCAAGTAAATCTACTATAATCATCAATAATCACAAAAGCATATTTACTAAGTCTTAGACTTGTGAAATCCATTGGTCCAAATAAATCTATTTCAATCAATTGTAATGGTCTAGAGATGCTCACTTGATTTTTAGGTTGAAAGTTATTCTTTATTTGTTTTCCTAGTTGACATGCACCATAAATTTTATCTTTGACAAATTTAATTCTACATATTCCTCTTCCAAGTTCTTTAGTTCCTATTTGTAAGATTAATTTCTTACTTGCTTGGCCTAATCTTCTGTGCGAAAGTAATGCATCATTATTTAAACCTGGAAAATAAGTTTCGTCATGAAAATCATCAAGATCAATAGTATAAACGTTATTGTTCATTAAGGCAATCATAAATTTATTTTTATGTGGCATGTCTATAATGCAAGCATTGGATTCAAATTTGATATTATATCCCTTATCACACAATTAACTAATGCTTAGTAAGTTATGTTTTAAACCATCTACTAATAAAATATCTTCAATCAATATATTTAATTTGTTATCAATATTTTAAATATCGATAATATTTCCTTTGTTGTTGTCTTCGAATGTGACATACCCTCCATCTCAGCTAGTGAGCTTTACAAATTATGTTAGATCTCAAGTCATGTGTCTTGAGCATCCACTATCAAGATACTATCTTTGGCTCCTAGATCTTATTTGGAGACATTCATACAAAAAAGAGGAGATTATTTTAGGTACCCATTTAACTTTAGGTCCTTCATAGTCAGATCTACCTCTCTTGACTTTTGGCATTAAGTTATTGGTGGTTCCTTTAGGAACTCAAAGTAATTTATGAGAGCTATATTTTTTAAAAGAGCAAGTATAAGCATAATGACCAAATCTTCCACAAAAGTTACATTTATCTTTAGGGGGATATGTAGTGTGGATCCTTTTATAAATCTAGTTGGCTTTTGTTGAGTATTACTACTTACAATACTGATTCTTTCATTTTTATTGATACAACCTTAGTTAGTAAGAATCATGTTCAATGATTTGTTTCCAATTTTAAACTTTTTCTAAAGTTTGTTGTAATAACACATTATCTTTTTTAAGTGAATCTAACTTTTCATATTTAGTGCAAGATGTTAACATACAATTGTCATGCTTATTTTTTAATTTATCAAATTCATTATAGAAAGATACATGATTATTTTTTAGCAATTTATATTTCTTACTAACTTTTTTAAGCTCATCAAACAAATCATGAAATGCATTATGTAATTTATCATAAGAAAAAGATGTTTTGGGTGAGTCACGTACCTCATCGTTAATGGCCATCAATGCATAGTTTGCCACTTCGTATTTGCTCTTTGTCCTCTAATGCACTTAATTCATCCCAAGTTGCCTTGAATGCTTTCTTCTTTTTTGGGGTTGATAACTTATTCTTCAGTTGTGGACACTCATATTTTAAGTGCTCTGACTTCTTACATTCATAACATATTATAGTATCCTTTTTAGGTTCATTTTTATTTGTAAGTTTTGTTCCTTTTCATGAATTCTTTAAGTCTTCTTATAAGAAGTACAATGTCATCATCATCATTATCACTTGAGTTTTTACTCGAGAAATCTTCTTTGGTTCTCAATGCAATATCCTTCCTGTTCTTTAGAAGGTTTTCCGCTTATTAATCATGTGTTTTACAAGTCATTCATAGGTCATTAACGATCCTGTGAGTTCTTCAAGAGGAAAATTGTTAAGTCTTTTGCTTCTTAGATAGTCGTTACTTTTGGATCCCAACATTTTGGAAGATATCTTAAAATTTTATTTACCAATTCAAGATTAGTATAGCATTTACCAGGAGCTTTTAAACTATTGATATCATCAATAAAATGAGCGTACATGTCACCAATAGTTTTGCTTGGCTTCATTTTAAACAGTTCATATTTATGTACCAAGAGACTGATTTTTTATTCTTTTACTCTACTTATTTCTTCATGAGTAACTTCTAGTGTGGGTGCTAAAGGTTATGTGCAGCATCACAAGTAGAAACATGAATAAACTCATTTCTATACAAAGCACAAAATAAAGCATTCAAAGTTTTAGCGTTTAAGGAAACCCTTTGAAGCAGGCAATCTGAAAGCACTCTACCCCCCACTTTTTTATTTTTTTATTTTTTATTTGGTAAGTAAAAGTAAATGTATTAGGTATAAAATTCGTACAAAATAGCTTTGTCTACATAGGCCGTAGAATAAAGCTTGAAGTCTCTTAGAGCAGTGGAAAAGATTGCTCCCCGCCTCAAAAAGGTGGAATGGGCTCACTTCACCTGACACATCTCCAAGAGTAGCCAAACGAAAATGTAGTCATGCCTATAGATGTTCTAGACTATGACGTCATACTACAGTTAACAAATAATAAAATGTAATGTCTAGATATTCTCGAACTACATGTGAATACATCGTATTATTAAAGGATTTCACCATTAAATACATTTCATTCTTCATCATCATTTCTAAGATCATTAACTAATGATAAAATTAAATATGATGAAGATCCCTTTCTCTCTTCTTGTTAAGTGCTCCGTATTTAGTTCCGAACAGTATTAAAGTCATTGAGAACAATCCAAGATACTTTAGGATAATCATTTGCAATGCTAATCAGATCACTCCATAGAGCATTTCTATCATGCATAATGTAAGAACCATAAATACTAGTAATATTGAATTGACATCCATTATGTTTGTCCTCTGTCTTAAGATGAATAAATTATTCAGTAGTAGAAGTAAACTAAGTACTAATAAAGTTAGAATGTCATAAGACCCATACTCTACCAAAAATGTCATGAGAATCATTGGTAAAATACCATACTAAGTTCTTTTGAACACGAATATGATAAGTTTTAATTTTTGTTTCCACAAGAATAACAATATCACATGTAGTATATCATATTATTCTATTGAGCTCCCTATATTTTCTAGGCTTATTAAGTCCATAAATATTCCAACAAATTATCTTCATCAAAAAGAAAGATAGGCAAGAAAGGAAGTTAGAGATTCTTCCTAGATAGAAGGAAGAACTTGCGACTTAGGAAGGATATTACCATCCTTTTCTTATCATTAGATTTTGCATGTTTATTTCTATATTTATCCACCTCATCCATAGCTTGCAAATGTTTAAATTTTAGAGTACATTGAGTTAAGAAGTCCTAGATGGCGGGTTATGTTGGAGTGCAACGAGTTTGGTGAGGTGCAATGTCCTGGTTGGCGAGATTTGTTAGGACATGAGGTTGTTGAGATGCAATTTCATGGTCAGCTAGAAGAATGGGTCTTGAAGGTGAGGTTGTTGTTGGGGTGCGAGTACCATGGGAAACTCCGGTTGTGGAAGGCTCTGACACAATAGGAAGAGATGAAAGTCCTAACTTATCCTTCACCTGTCCCTGTTGCTACCCTAGCAAGTCTGAGTGCTCCCTCATCTTCTCCACCACCATCATTGTTGGTACTGGAGAAGACTTGCCTTGGGCGTCAGTGCTAGGAATAGCAGTAGCGATGCCATGCTGAGGCTCTTGACGTGACCGATAGACCTGTGATTTTTTTTCGAGATTGCTGGCAAGCATCATTTGCATGACTAAGATAGGCAAACCCTACATCAATCACTATGACTTCCAAGAATATGAAACATGCACCTTTCGGGTGTTCCCATCAAAATCATGATAAAAAACCTCATAGGTAGATTCTGATTAGAAGAAACCATTACACAGGTTCGTGTGAAAGTTAATCTCATTGGCATAATTATTATCTTATCGATATATAATGGCTTTCCTCGGGTTCTGCATAGCTTTATAATAAAATAACGACTCCAAAGATGCAGCGGAAGACTATGAAAGGATACTCGTAAAGGAACAAACTGGATAAACTATCTAACTCTAACCGAACGTCAGGGGCCCAATGTCATAGAATCATTGGATGGTCGTGGATAGTCCATAATCCTTCACTGACCCATTGTAAATCTCCTTTAGAGTAGAGTTTGCACACAAAAAAACCATTTTTCAACATATGAAGATCAAATGCCGATGTACCCCATCGAGTCTTGATGAATGAGGATAGTAGCAAAAAAGATGTTTGGAGACTGATCACGTAGCCCATAAGCTCCATGGACCACATCTCCATCAGCTCTTCGGAATCTGCAATCTATACATAGTAACCTTCTGATCAGCCTGGACTTCTAGAGCAAAGAAATCCAATCGAAGATCCAGACTTCCAACCAGAGCCTTGAAGTTTCTATTCCAAGGCCGAGGATCTCCGAATATTGTAACTGGAGGTCATGATCGAGAGCGTGACTGACCACTAGGCTGGTTCGTTAGAGGAGCATCCTACCAGGGAGAAGGTAGCAGAGGAGCAGCTTGAGAGGCAAGGGTAGAGTGCCTCGTCGTCGAGCCCCTTGCCTCTAGGGTGGGGAGAGCCTGCTGCCACCATCTCTCGCCCTAGGGACCATCGTCGCCTGAGGGAGAAATAATTGAGAGACCGTCGCTCACCCTATGGAGAAGTAGCCACAACCATAGACAAAGTAGCCATCACCACAAAAGTTTGCCTTATAGAGAAGCAACCATCGTCTTAAGGAGAAGCAACCACCACCCTTCCCTCACCTTAGGGAGAAACTATCAATGCCCTAGCATCGATCGCAGTCGGCCCTCCAATCGCCACCATTCTTTTGGTAAGGAAGCTGTTGTCCCTAGCATCGATCGCAATCGTGAGCACTAGGGAGGACGTGAGGCTTGAGGGAAGAGGCATTTCCTTCACCTTTCGAAGGACATGAAGCCTAGGGAGAAGCGCCCAAGTGAGAAGCATGTCACCCTTCACAGCTGCCGAGCCAAGTAGCTTTGGCTTGTTTCTTTACAATTGCAATGGAAGGACTCAGTTGTATGTTAGAAGATGTAGTTTTTAATGACAGGATTAAGGTACCCCATAATAGTTCCACTCATATATCACACATAACATTTATTAATGACCTTATTATCTTCCTTCAGGATGATCTTGCTTCTGTGAGAAATTTAGCTGTTGTCCTCAATGAATTTGGTATAGTTTCTAGTCTTAAGCTAAATCATGTGAAGAGCAAAGTCTATATGTGTGCTTGTATTGAAGATAAGGACTATATTGCTCAAATATTAAGGATTAACAAGGGAAGTTTACCAATTCCTTACCTGGGTCTCCCACTCATATACACTGGCATCAACAAAATCCACTATCAGCCTATTTTGTAAAAAATTAAGAACAAAATTTTCTCTTGAAAAAATAGACTTCTTTCTAAAGTAGGATAACTTGAACATATTCGATTTGTGTTGATCTTTTACTCTATTTATTAGTCTTTCTACCTATTAGGCTTCTCTAAGATATTGAAAGATTACTTATGAACTTCTTCTGAAATGACACAGATGATAAGGCAATGCATCAGACAACGTTTGTAAATTAGGACAGCATTTGTAAACCAGGGGGACGGAATCTAAGAAATATTAGAGATTGAAATAAAGCTTATTTGGTAAAACAATTGTGAGATACTTCACAAAACAAATCTTCTTTATGGTCACAATAGGTTTATGCTTGGTACCTATCAAAGGAATCAATCCGGGTAGCTTTAGCAAAAACATATCACTCTATTGCTTAGAAAGGAGTTTTAAAGGCAAGAAATTGGCAAATCAACAACATTTCTTATGTGATCTCTTTTGGAATAAACACTAATATGTGGTACGACCCTTGGGTGAATGGAAAAACCATATTTCAATTATTTGGTGATACACTATGATAGGATCTAGGGCTTCTCAAATATTGTAAAGTTTCTGAATTCATTAGCAATGGTACATGGTGTTTTCCCAACCCTACCTCCCCTGAAATGTTATCACTTTAGCCAACTATTACAATTATTCCAATCAGGAATTACACTTTAGATATACTTATTTGGCTTATGATAATGGTAAATTTTGTGTTGCATCTATATGGAACCAGATTAGGCAAAGGAACAACAAGTGGATCCCAAGCAATTGGAAATAGGATAGACTACGCTCACAGAGACATTCCTTATGCACATGGAAGGCCCTTCTTAACAAACTACTTGCGATGGACAATATGAAGCAAAGAGGTATTTATCTTGTAAAGCAGTGCTCTCTTTTTTATGCAAAAGGAAGAAAGTATTGATCATCTCTATTTTGCCTATGGCTACGCTAATTGGATATGGAAGGAGATCTTGAAGCGATTTGAACTCAATAGGCTATCACGGTCAAGCTTGCATCACGAATTTGAAATGCTCATGCAAAAGTTCTCAAGAAAGGGTCCTCTTACACAATTGGCAAAGGTTACTTTCATATGTGCTATTTAGTATATTTGGAAGGAGATGTATGGCAAAATTGAGTGTTACAACACAAACAAAGCTTAACTTCTGATATAGATTCTTAGAGACTCACGATCGTGTATGGAGAAGGAACTGAACATAGAGCACTTAACAAGAAGAGATAAAGGAGTCTTCAGCAGATTCAATTTTACCATTAGTTAATGATCTCAGGAATGATATGAAAAATGAGATATATGCAGTGGTGAAATGCGTTAATAATGTGATGTATTCACGAGCAGTCCAGGAATGTCTAGACATTACATTTTATTATTTGTTGACTGCAGTATAGGGTCATAGTCTACAACATGTATAGGCAGGACTACATTTTTATTTGGCTACTCATGGACATGAGTCAGGTGGAGTGAGCCCATTCCACCTTTTTGAGGTGGGGTGCAATCTTCTCGACTGCTCTAAGTGACTTTAAGCTTTAGTCTATGGCCTATGTATACAAAGCTATTTTGTATAAACTTTATACGTAATGCATTTGCTTTTACTTAAAAAAAGGAGTATTCTTATGGCTTCAAGTCTTGCCATAGAAGCATATATTTTTTCGTAATCGATACATTTTTCTTGTTTGAAACATTTGGCCACTAATATAGCCTTGTTACGAACCAAGATACCTTGTTCTTCGTATTTATTCCTAAAGACCCATTTAGTACTAATCACAAAATGATAACAAGGTCTAGGAACAAGCATCATTGATTCCTTGTTCATTGTGTAACTTTATTTATAATATCATCTCCAAGGTGCTGGCAGATATAATGCAAAAGTTTATGAACAAGTTCATTAGTCCTAGTCAAGTGGCTTTCATTAAAGGGAGGAGTAGACACCAAACATCCTTCTTTCTAATGACTTGGTAATGAATCTGCACTGAAAACCAAGAGGAAAGAAAATCTATTTTAAAGCTGATTTACAAAAAGCCTTTGATTCAGTTAATAGGTATTTTATCTACAAGATACTCCTTAGTATGGGCTTCCCTCAACATTGGGTTAATTGGATTCAATGCTGCTTGAAAACTGCATAATTTTTAGTTCTCTTTAATGGTTTACCTATTAATTTTTTTGGGAGCAAGAATGGCCATCCAACAGGGAGATCCACTATCTCCTTATCTCTTTATAATTGTAATAAAATGACTCAGTTGTATGTTAGAAGAGGCAGTTTCTAATGGCAAGATTAAGGTACCCCATATTGGTTCCGTTCATATATCCCACATAACGTCTGTTGACGACCTTATTATCTTCCTTCAGGATCATGCTTCTATGAGGAATCTAGTAGTTGTTCTCAATAAATTTGGTAAAGTTTCTGGTCTTAAGCTAAATCATGCGAAGAGTAAAGTCTATGTGGGTGCTTGCATTGAAGATAAGGATTATATTGCTCAAACTTTAACGGTTAGTGAGGGAAGTTTACCACCTGGGTCTCCCACTCATATCCACTAGCATCAACAAAACCCACTATCAACCTATCCTGCAAAGAATAAAGAATAGAATTTTCTCTTGGAAAAATAGACTTTTTTCTAAAGCAGGACAACTTAGACTTATTCGATCTATGTTGATCTCTTACTCTATTTATTGGTCTCATGCATTTCTTCTATCTATTGGGCTTCTCAAAGATATTAAAAGATTACTTATAAACTTCTTATGGAATAGCACGAATGGTCAGACAATACATATGGTAAATTTGGGTAACATTTGCAAATCGAAGGATGAAGGGGGGCTAAATCTAAGAAATATTAGGGATTGGAATAATGCTTGTTTGGTAAAATAATTGGGAATGTTTTGCAAAATAAATCTTCCTATGGTCACAATAGGTTTCTGCTAGGTACCTATCAAAGGAATTAATCTAGGTAGCTTCAGCAAAACATATCATAATTGTTAGGATCAAAGCGGCACTAAGAGGGGGGATGAATTAGTGCTGATGAAAAATCTACGTCGATTTAAAAATTTTGCTCAATGAAAATAAAAAATGTGTTTAAGTGTATAGATATTTGTAATAATGCAAGCAAAGATAATATATAGTTAAATAATAGAGCAATAAAGTTAAAGAGCAAAGAAAAGGAAGTAAACCGAATTTATAGTGATTCGGTTTCGTGACCTATGTCCACTTCCCGATTCCTCCTCTATTGAGGCCACCGGGATTCCTCCTCTATTGAGGCCACCGGCTTCCACTATTGATCTTCATTTAATGGGTGAAGATCAACTACCCTCTTGCAACTCTATTCTCCTTTTATAGGTTTAGGAGATAACTTTTACAAGACTTAAAGCTCTCCCTTAAATAAGAAACTACACAAGACGAAATGAGGAGAAGCTCTTAATTACAACAGTATTTTCACAAGATTTTTACTCTTAATTGCTTGCATACCTCAGGCAAGAAAGGGTGAGGTATTTATAGGTCCCAAATGGCTTCAAAAGTGAAGCCAAAAATTAATTTTTAAGTGATCCCGAGGTGCTAGCCATGAAGACTACGTTTTCGGCGGTTCAGCCACCTAACACAGTCTAGGAGACTGTGTTCTCGGCGGTTCAGCCACTTGACAGTTTGGGAGACTATGTTTGGGTGGTTCAACTGCCCAGTCTAGGCGGTTCAACCGCCTGACACACCTTCGAAAATTGTGTCATCTTGGAGATCGTGTCTTCAAAGACCGTGCCTTATTTGACCTTGGGTACTGAAATGACTTTTATAATGAGTCCAAATCAGTCCCAATTAAGGCCTAATGGTCTCTTAATTGAGTTAGTAAAACTAACTCTCATTATGATGTTAACTACGATACTCAATGTACAATCTTCATTATCTAATCGTCTCTTCGGTAAACTCCCGGCATCTTTTCGATGAACCCTCGGCGAGCTCCCGATTTCCTTCGATGATCTCCCAATGAACTTCCAGCATTCTTCTAGTGAACTCTCGGCGAGCGCCCAATAACCTGTCGGTGAACTCCTGATGAACTTCCCGACAAACTTCTGGTGAGTTCTCGACGAGCTCACGATAATATCGTCTGAACCTTGACCGACCTCTGGCGAACTCTCAGCAAGCTCCTATTATGTCATCCGAACCTTGGGCTGATGCTCGAACTTGACTATAGCCCAACATCTGATTGTAATGCCCTTTATTATAGTAGCTAATCCTGTATCATTTTCTTTAACATACAAGTTAGATCATAAAAACCATCAATTGATTTCATCATCAAAATTTGAGATTCAACTATCTCTCCCTTTTTGATGATGACAAGCAATTGATGATATAAGTTAACCTTAACTCCCCTTATGTATATGTCATAGGATCAATACAACAAACTCGAATTCAAAAGAATCCATCACTTTGAATTCAAGTATAGTATTTTTATAATTTAACCATTCATGATACCATACATAATAAAATTTTCAAAGCATTCTTTTTCTTGGTATCACATGATAAATAATTTCAATTGATACGTTTCACATAATAAATATTTTAAACATTTACTTTATGTCAAAAATCATGATACCATACATGATAAAAATTTTAGAGTAATCATCTTCTTTATGTCATATAAACATTTCAAAGATTTCAAAATATACATTTCTCTTACATCATCAATTATATCATTTCTCCCCTTTTGTGATCAACAAAAAGGAGAAATATTCAATATAACTTTTTAAGATAATTGTTCAAAACAAATGTTCATTATATGATAAAATTTCAAACACAACATTTATCATATGTCATTAATCATGTCGTTTCTCCCCCTTCGTTATAAAAAATAAGAAATATTCATAGTATATTTGAATATTGAGTGTTCAATACATATGTCAATATATTTATCATAAATATTCATTACACAAAGAAAGAAATCTAGTCCATTTCTCCCCCTTAATAAAATGAGAAGAAATATTAGAATATAGTTTAATCCATTTCGTATCAAATTGCTTTCGTGTCAAAGATCCAAAAATCAAGTGTCTAAAAATAAAATAATTTATTAAGAGGGGGATACATATTCATCAATCTAATAATTATTTTGAAGGAGATATCAAAAAGCCGAGAATTCTAAGAAGACTATAAGAGCTATCTCAAGTACTCAAATCATGCATTTGAATGGTTTAACATTCCTAACTCTCTTTTAATAAAGTCAGATTGTTCTTCATTTAATGGCTTGATGAAGATGTTAGCCAATTGATGATTAGTATCAATAAATTTTAAAGATATATTATGATTATTTATATGATCTCTAATAAAGTGATGTCTAATGTCAATATGTTTAGTTCTTGAGTATTGAATGAGATTTTTAGTTAAACATATTGCACTAGTATTATCGTATTTGATAGGAATATTTTTCAAGTGAATTTCATATCTTCTAAAGTATTTTTCATCCAAATGACTTGTGCACAACATGCACTAGCTGCTATATACTCAACTTCGACGGTAGATAATGCAACCAAATTTTGTTTCTTAGAAGACCAAGAAACAAGAGTATGTCCTAATAATTGACATATTTCGATTGTACTTTTTCTATCTATTCTAACCTCCAAATAGGATTGGATTGAAATCTTACATACAATTTAACACTAAACATTATGTCCGATCTAATAGCAATTAAATACAATATACTACCTATCATTCCTCTATATGTTTTTTATCAAAGTTTTCACTTTCGTTATCCAAGTCTAATTTTGTAGTACTCATGGGTGTGTTTATGGTGACAAATCTAAGGTATACTTAGTTTAACTTATAAAGATTCCATCATTTAATTATTTTATTTGTAATCCTAAGAAAAATATTAATTCACCCGTTAGGCTCATTTCAAATTCTTGGCTCATACTCTTGGCAAAAGTTTCACTTAAGGATTTATTTGTTGAACCAAAAATAATATCATCAATATAAATTTGAATAACTAGAAAATTATTTTCAAAATACTTAAAAAATAATATAGAATCAACCTTGCTTTTCAAAAAATTATTTGAAATAAGAAAAGAGCTAAGTCTTTCATACCAAGCCCTAGAGGCTTGTTTCAATCCATAAAGAGCTTTAGATAGTTTATAAACATAATTCAAAAAAAGATCATTTTTAAAACCGGGGGGTTGTTCACCATCAACTTGTTCGGAAATAGAACAATTAAGAAAAGCACTTTTTACATCCATTTGAAATAACTTAAAATTATTAAAAGAGGCAAAGGCAAGGAGCTTCCTTATGGCTTCAAGTCTAGCCAAAGGAGTGAAGGTCTCTTCATAATCAATCCCTTCTTCTTGGTTGAAACCCTTGTCCACTAATCTAGCCTAGCCTTGTTTCTAACCATTTTTATCTTCCTTGTTTCTAAAGACCCATTTAGTACTAATCACTAAATGATCACTAGGTCTAGGACAAGCTCCTACACCTCATTTCTTTCAAATTGGTTTAACTTTTCATACATTAAAATAATCCAAGAATCAACTTTTAGGGCTTCTTCAATGTATTTTGGTTCAATTTGAGATAAATATGTAGCGTTAGCACAAAAATTCTTAAATAATGAATAAGTTTGAACACCTTTTGATGTATCTCTGATAGGACTCCAGCAAGGTTGAGTCCTAATCATCTTGATAGTAGTCAATAAAAATCCTGTTAGATTGTAATAAAGTCACTCCTATCTTATAAAGGAGTATGGCTAGGGTTTAGATTAGCTCTTAGAGCTTAATAGCCACCACCCCCCATACTAGGTTGGTCGGCTAGGGTTTCCCCCTGCTTAAGTCAGCTATAGAGTCACCTTAGCCGCCCCTTGTTCCTATTAAGGCAGGTCAGCTATAGGAGGGGTAAAGGAATAATTTTACTTTGACAAGCACCCTCTTAGGCTAGGGTTTTGCTCCCTATTTAAAGATGTAGCTACCCCCCTCTTGAAGCAAGCAATCATCTATTTTATTTCAGCCTTGTGCTGAGTTTAGGAGGGAGGAACCCCTACAGCGTTCCAAGGGTTGATCCCCCTCAAGGGTCAAAATCTATAGAGCTCTTTCTGGGGTTCTATCATCTAGTATCAGAGCCATGTTCATGCTACCCTGTAGCTATCATCCACGCCTCTATCTTTCAAGTAATTCCCATAATTACTTTTGACGTCGCCCACCAAGCCGCAGATATATCTATCTGCTGTCGCCCCTTGCATGATATGAAAAATTGGTATATTTTTATCATCCACGCCTCTTCACTACTGCAAGATTCCTTACTTTACACGTTGAAGATTTTTTCCAAATTTTATCTGCTACAAATTTTGTTCGTCACAAACGTTATCGTTGTTGCGAAGGCGAAACGCTGCAGAAATTTTTAGCCGCCTTTTCACCTCTTGAAACTGATTTATTTCTTCTCCTTTCTAGCCGAAATTTTTACATAATTCTAAGAATCAACTTGGCTTTCATCTGGGATTAATATTTGGAAAAAAACTCCTTCTGGAACTAGTTTTCTTGTGCAATCTTTCACCATCACATAGTGTTGGAATTTTACGATGAAGGATCTGCGTGTCTTTTGCCCTATTTTCCTACTGTTATGCTGCTAAAATTTTATCAAACTTTTTACTGGTATTAATAACATCTAAACCAAGGGTTTTTACATAATTTTCTTGAACTTTACTTAGGAATTTACATCGAGAAGTCATCGTTTCTCTGACGTAAAATCGGTTCGGCAGGACAGTACATCGTAGCACTTTTTTTCACTGAATTCTATCAGATTTGAGTGTTATTTTTTATGGGATTTTGGACTCTCTTTTCCTCATCTCAAAACCTTACCATCCTCACCAAAAAACCTACCCAAACCTTACCCTAAACTGAACCTAAACAACCACCCAAATCAGCCCTAAATTGCAGCCTACTCCTATCTAAACTGATTCACCTTCCAACTGGGCACCCCCTTCTCCAAAATTCTCATGCCACTAACTTGACAATAGAAAAAAGACCATAATATTACAAATCTAGAGGCATATACTATGGCATCAGAGAAGGCTATCGATGCAAAGCCTGAAGCCTTTCCCTTTTGATATCATCGACAATCTGTAGTTCCATTGGATCCCTATGAATAATCTTCCTCCTCCATTTTGTCTTCCTTAGATCCAAACTCTCTAGTTACTTCTCTTCTGTAGTTTCCCTCTTTTCCTCTCCTCCGGCTCCTCCCTCCCAGTGTCTTTATCTTCACCACGCCAAGGTACTTCTATTATCCCTTCGTCTGCCTCCACCAGTACTAACCCACAACCCTTACCTCCTAGCCATAATGTCACCTCTCGGCATCCTATACAAACTCATTCCAGGTGTGGTATCTTTAAACCTCATCGAGTTCTAGATTTGCATGTTAGCATCGAACCCTCTTTCGACTCTGTTGAAACTACTTCCTTCTCTCAGGCTCAGAAATATCCTCATTGGCGTAAAGCCATGTGTGAGGAGTATGATGCCCTTCTTCACAATGCTACTTGGACTCTCACTCCTCCTCTCTCCACATAAAATATTATCGGGTGCAAATGGGTTTTTCGAATTAAGCGAAATCCTGATGGTTCTATTGCTCGGTATAAGGCACGTCTTGTGGCCAAAGGATTTCATCAACGACCTGGCATTGACTTCACTGAGACATTTAGTCTTGTTGTCAAACCTACTACCATTCGACTTCTTCTGAGTCTGGTAATATCGAAAGGCTGGTGCTTACGTCAATTAGATGTTAACAATGTCTTTCTACAAGGAACCCTCACTGAAGATGTTTTTATGGAACAACCTCCAGGCTTTATACATCCTCAATATCTACAGCATGTTTGTAAACTTAAAAAGGCCATCTATGGACTTCGTCAGGCTCCACGAGCGTGGTATACTGAACTTGGTCTCTACTTATCTTCAATTGGCTTCATCAACTCTAAGATAGAGGAGTGGGAGCACCATCTATCTCCTCGTCTATGTGGATGATATTATTATCACAGGTGATAACTCAACGGAGGTTCAGGCATTTATTATGCAATTGGCAATCGCTTCTCCCTCAAAGATCTTGGTACCTTGCATTACTTTCTCGGTGTTGAGGCTACATTTACATCTTCTGGTCTCTTTCTTTCACAACGGAAGTATATTCATGATTTACTATTGAAGACAAACATACAAGACGCTAAAGCAATCTCCACTCCTCTATCTCCAAGTACATCGTTGCATCTCTATGATGGTAGTCCTGTCACAGATCCTACTCTATATCGACAGGGTAGTTGGCTCCTTACAATATCTAACACTCACTCGTCCCGATGTCTCCTTTCCGGTTAATAAATTGTCTCAATTTATGCATCAACCATCTACTTTGCATTGGATTGCTGTCAAACGCATTTTGCGTTATCTCAAAGGGACTATTGATCATGGTATTTTTCTTCGTAAGAATTCTCCCTCTCAACTTCATGCCTTTGCTGATGCGGATTGGGCCGATAACGTTGATGATAGAACCTCTACATCTGGGTATATTGTATTCCTTAGTGCTAATCCGATAAGCTGGAGCTCTAAAAAGCAAAAGATGATTGCTAGATCTACTATTGAGGCTGAATATCGGGCTGTTGCCGCTGCTGCTGCTGAACTTAATTGGATTAGCCACTTGCTTCAGGAACTTCAAATCTATTTTGCTTCTATGCCTGTTATTTACTGTGATAACATCAGAGCCACTTATCTTTGTGCAAATCCAGTCTTTCACTCCCGCATGAAGCACGTTGCTATCGACTTTCACTTTGTTCGGGATCAAGTAGCCCGCAAACAGCTCCGTGTCTCTCATGTCCACATAGCTGACCAACTGGCCGACTCCCTCACGAAGTCTCTAGCACGTAAACTGTTTTTCTTCCATCGATCCAAGATTGGCGTCCTTGACAGGAGCTCGATCTTGCGGGGGCATGTTAACTGTAACAAATTTCCCTAATCGAACGAGAGTATCTCGTTCATCAATTGAGAAAAATTTGTCTCTTATCAATGTATAAATAGATGTTGAAACCTCAATAACTAACAAGTGTGCTTTTATTTTTCCAATTCAATTTCAACATGAAAGGAATCTGAGGGTGCCCTAACCATTTTGCTTAGTTAAAGACTTCTTGCTTCATTTAACAAGAGAGAAGGCCGACCGACTCTATGTATTTCCTTGCTCGATGCGAGTAATTGCCTTGTTTAAAAGTGCCCATGGGACTTGAAAGAGAACTTTTGGACCCAGTTCAGTCACCCGAGGGCTAGGGATTTTTTTCCAGGTGGAATTCAACCTAGGATCCGAGATTCTCTTTACATCTACGTGATGAGATGCCGGCCCGAGTTCGTGAGGAGATGGGACTAGAATACGCCTCCTTTGGGAATAGTCGATCGGTTGTTAAAGTTCCATCACATAGTATAAATAATAGTACAAGGCAAGCCATTTCTATTAGACATTTCAGAGGCGGCTACTATTGAATCCAAGTTAATATGCCTATCTTATTAGTAGGCCTTCCTGCACTCAAAACGAATGGGCCGTAACAGTGAGGATAAGCTATTGGTCGGAGAGAAAAAAACATTGGGAGTACATATTAAATGAAAGGGAACATCAAGAGAGGAGAGAGTTGGGATGGGACAAAGAATAGGAAGAGAATTCCCAATTAGATTAGCATTTGAGGCCGATTCATGTGGGATTGATGGACAGAAGGAAGTGAGATAGCTTTCTTTTCGGATTTTTCATTTTAGGTATCAATTCTTGTAGCATTGATGCCTAGAATACGCTCTCTCTCTTTTGTTTGATAGAAATCAAAGAATCTGCTATTTGAAGGTTAACTTGATCTAGATGCATATCGTTTGCACTTTATGGGAGAACATTTTTTATTCCTTTCAATTTCAATAAATAAGAGGAGGTGGTCAAGACCTTAGGTAGCTCGATGCATCTAGTATCGGTATTGCTATAAGAGGTGACAAAAGGATGTTGGCCTTCGCATTTGAAGTGGGAAGGGTACCCCATAGAGATCAACCAGAGATCCATCTCGCTAGCCAGTCTATCCAACAGCATACTTATTGTTCATCTTTGGTATTCTGCAAGCTTCTGGAGCATGTCGCCTCGTATTTCATCTTATTAAGTATAATAATATAAGTAATATATATGTCTCGCTTAAATGTCTCTATATATGTCTCGTTTATCTGTCTCGTTGGGTGGGGGTGATCGTTAGTCTTCATTGACATGATAACTTAACCCCCAAAAACCTCCTATATACCTTACTTACCTTGTCTTCTTTCATTGAAAAAAGGTATGTGCACTTAGTCCCAGAAACATAGAGCGGATTCTTTGCATCGAGACTCACACATTAGACTAGTTACATAAGTTACTTGTCCTATTGCGACTGGACTTGAGAACCTCCCTTGCAAGATCCGTTGGTTGTTCTTTTGCTATTGGTTGTTCCATTGCTTCCTTCCTTCTATGATCTATGATTTCAAGCTCGCTAACGCCGTTGTTTGTTACTAGTCATCTCTTAACCCTTTACCCACCCTTACACCTTAATGAAACTCGGTAAGGCTGACTCTCGTCGGGGTAATGTATATATTTCTTTTCTCTTATTTGATTCCAGTTTATTTTATCTTATTCCAGTTGGAGGGTGTGCTTGCTGTGCCTATTCATAACTTCAATTATAGGTATGCATCAATGAGAACTTCAAGCTTAAGGCAGTGTTGTTTATTCAATTCTATACTATATGCTACTTCAATTCCATTCTTAAATCAATTCGGGCTGCCTCAAAGAAACTCTACTGATTCACTTACCGTTTACTTTAGGGCTGACTTTAGCCTAAGCATTCAATTCTATATTTCTGCAGCTATAGGATAGGATCAAAGTCACAACAAAGAAAATCATAATATACTGTGCTTTTGAGCTGAACTGTCACTGAACTGCTTTGCAACATTTAATCTAGTCGAGCGTGTATACGTCTAATAATGGATTTTTTTATATCTTTTGCACATGGGGCATATAATATATGTCAAGACAGAGCTAACCTTTTTCATTGAACTGACAGCAACTCTCTCAACTGAACACTTACAGTAGACTTTCACCCGATACACTTTCCTAGCACTGCTCTTCCTCTTTAAGAACCAAAAATAGGCGCATCCCTCACTACACTACTTTGAGCAGCTACAACGGGAGGAAAAGAATAGGTTTCGTTTAGAGCCTATAGGTGTTACCAACCACTACACTACTCTACTCGGGAAAGCTTCAATAATCTATATATTTTTGAGTACTTTAACCCGACAAGCAACGATAGGCGAAACAATAAATAAAAAGTAAGTGTTAGCCACTTGATTTGGTAATCTTATCTTCTATCTAAACCAGCAAGGGAACCATAAAGTGAAAAAGCAGGATACATATCATCAGCGGGAAGGGAGGGAGAGTTTGGGACAGGAGTCTAATAAAGATTAGATGCTATATCTGAAGTAGTTAGGTGGTATTAAGGAATAGTATAAAGTAGAGTTTGTATAAAAAGTAAGATCTCTCAAAAAGTGCCTTACGTGGACCAGTCACCAGTCACGGTTGAAAAACAGACTACAAAATCCGCGATACAAACAGGAAAGGTTTCATTCGATTTCTGTAATCGATTCTTCCTTAAGTGGAGGAGGTCAGGCAAGATGCAAAATTGTCTTAACATAAGCTGCTGCTTCATATTCGACACCTGGGAGATAGGCGGGAGAGAGAGATTCATGATTCTCAAATTTTTGTTGAATCTACTGATACTGTAGTCTCAAAGTTATCCTAAGATGTTATTTCGTCTGACCCTCTAGACCTAGCCTGTACGAATCTTTAAAGAGAATAATATCTATTGCACCCATGAGGTGAAAGAATATCTACTGCACCAGGTAAAGAGAAAAGTAAATACACTCCTTCTCTTATTCCCACTCCATCCATATCTTTATACAGCATATTCTACCGATCCCGTATCTTTTATTGTTCCTACTACAGATATAGATACAGCTCCTTGTACTTGTGATATTACTTATAATCGATATCTTAGCTGCTTGTTGTATGAGTTGCTTGTCGCACCTTCTGTTCTGTTGGGATGGGGCGCCAACCGGAGTATTTAATGGAGAAAGCCTTGCCAACAATTTAGAATCAGATACAGCGCGGGTAGTTAGAGAATACCCAGGTCAACACATGTGAGAGTTCAGTCTCTCGGTTAAGGTGCAAGCATAAAGTAAGTTCGGATGTAGATAGAAGAGAGGTTCAGTTTGTTGGAATTAAATTTATTTGATTATATTAATTTTATCATAAAAAAATTATTATATCAAGAAAAAATATTTATAAAATTATAAGTTAAATTGGTTATTAATTTTTGAAAGAATTTATTGAAAGAGTTTGTAAAATTTATTCTCATTACATAAATGTAATATATCTTTAGGAATTATATAAACCTCATAATGAAAAATATAAAGTTTGTAAAATTATAAATATTGAGAAAAATAAGAAGAATTAGTCTTATCCTACTATTCCTTAGTTTGGTAACTCTATCCCTTCTTCCTATCCACTTCAACAATTGGTATAAGAGCTATGGCTTCATCCCCAAGCACCTTTCAACTCCAAATTTCTAGATTGACAAAAAAATAATTATGACATATGTTGCATCCAAATGAAGGTTCTTCTAGGCTCCCAAGATGTATGAGAGTTTGTAGAAGATAGATTTGTTGAACCAAGTCCAGCAGAAGAAGGAGCAATGAATGTAAAAGCAAAAGAGCAACTCAAAGATAGAAGAAAGAAGGAGAAAAATGTCTTATTCATGATCTACCAAGGGCTTGATGATACAATGTTTGAGATTATTGCTCTAGCAAATACTTCAAAAGAGACTTGAAAAATGCTTCAAAAAGTATTTGATGGTGTTGACAAGGTAAAAAACCTCTGTCTATAAGTTTTACGAGTTGATTTTAAAAAATTATAACAATGTACTTCTGAAACTATTCCTGATTATGTCACAAAAGTTATTTATATTATCATCAAATGAGAAGAAATGGTGAACAAATAAGTGATCAAAGAGTGATTGAAAAGATACTGAGATCACTAGATTCAAATTTTGATTTTATTGTTGTTGCGATTGAAGAGTCTAAAGATTTGGAAGAAATATCTTTAGAACAACTTATGGGTTCCCTACAAGTTTATGAACAAAGGATTATAAAAAGAGCAGAAGATAAAACTGTAGAACAAGCACTACATACCAAGCTTACTCTTGAAAATAAAGATTAATCAAATTTTCAAAGAGGAAGAGGTCATGGACAAAGAGGAAGATGTGGCAGAAATCAGACCTATCAAGAATCTCTAAACAATGAAGGAGGCGAAGAAAATTCTAGCTAAAGAGGCCAAGATTATGGTCGAGGACGTGGCCGAGGCCATGGATGTGGTAGAAATTCTAAAAGGTCTGAAATATAATGCTATGTTTGCAAAAGGTATGAGCACTACTCCTTTGAATGTTACTATAATCCTAACAATCAAGGTGATAAAGGTAAATTTTGTTGAAAAAGAAGAGAAGAATGAAAACCAAGTTTTACTAATGACTTATAATAATTTGAAGGAAGATCAGTATATGACATGGTATCTAGATACAGGAGCTTCAAATCACATGTGTGGCATTAAAGAATTATTTTCAGAAATAGATACAAGTTATTCTGGGAATATTACATTTGGTGATCTGTCTCAAAGACCAATAAGAGGCAAAGGTCAAATTATTCTTGAACTCAATAATGACAAATAATTATGCATTTCAGATGTTTATTATGTGCCTGAAAAATAATATTATTAGCTTGGGACAATTACTTAAAAAAGGTTATAACATTAAGATGAAAGATATAACTCTTTCAATTTATGATAAGAATAAGACATTAATCTCATATGTGAAAATGGCAAAGAATAGAATGTTTCCTCTACATTTATACATTTTTGATCGGTCAAATTATTTTAAGACGGATATTGAGGATATTTCTATATTATGACATCTTAGATATGTACACTTAAATTTTGAGGCTTTAAAACTTCTAAAGAAGTTTAATATGGTGACAAGAATATCAAGAATTGATCGCCCATCAAAATTATGTAAAATATGTGTTATGGGTAAGCAAGAAAAAAAGTCTTTCAAAATTAGCAGAATAAAAAGAGCATGGCATCGACTTGATATAGTACACTCGGATATTTATAGCCCTATCAGCCCAGTATCAATTGGAGGATACAAGTATTTTCTTGCCTTCACTGATGATCATAGTGGCAAAACTTGGGTCTATATGTTAAAGGAAAAGAAAGAAGTGTTAAACAAATTCAAAGAATTTAAAGACTTGATTGAAATATAAAGTGATTGAAAGATTTAAAGTTTACGAACATATAGAGATGATGAATATATATCAAATTAATTTGGAAGTTTTTGTAGAAATAATAAAATATTACATCAATTTACTATGTCATACACACCTCAACAAAATGATGTTTCAGAAAGGAAAAATAGGACTATACTTAATATAGTCTGATGCATGTTAAAGGAAAGAAAGATTCCTAAAGAATTTTGGGGGGATGCTATTGCTTGTGTAGTTTATTTGCTTAACAGGTTTCCAACAAGGTAAATTGGTAATTCTACACCAGAAGAAGTATGGAGCCTGCAGAAACCAAGAGTTGATCATTTAAGAATTTTTGGAAGTGTTGCATTTGCTAAGATACTAGAAAAAAAAAGAACAAAACTTGAAGATAAAAGTCAGAAATATATTTTATTAGGTTATGTTGAGAATCCCACTGGTTACAAACTCTACAATCCTATCACAAATAAAGTTATAACGTCCAGAGATATTGAGTTTGATAAATAACAGATTTGAGATTGGAAAAATAATGAACAACATAAAAAAGTTATATCATTAGAAGAGGTTGATATAATACAAGTAAGCACGAAAGAAGCTTTACCAGAATCATCACCGAGATCAATTAGATCACATGATTCAAGAAGTCATATTATAAGAAGGACAAAATCGATTCAGGAGCTATATGGTGTGACTCGAAGAATTGATACTAACAATGATGAACTTTCTTTATTTTGCCTTTTTGCAGGATATGATCCATTAACTTTTGAAGAAACTTGTAAAGAAGAAAAATGAAGATAAGTTATGAAGGAGGAGATTAATGCTATAAGCACAAATGATACATAGGAGCTTACTACACTTCCAGAAAACCACCAAGCGATCGGTGTTAAGCGGATCTTCAAAAGAAAAAAGAAATGCACAAGAAAATGTGGAGAAATATACAGCACGATTAATCACAAAAGGATATAAACAATAATATGGGATTGACTATAAAGAAGTATTTACACCAATTACTCGATTGGAGATAGTAAGATTGCTTATTTCCCTAACAATTCAAATGAAATAGAAAATTTTACAAATGAATATAAAATCAGCATTTCTTAATGGAGTTCTTAAACAAGAGGTATATGTTTAACAACCTCTTGGTTTTATCATTTATGAATAAGAAGACAAAGTATATAAGTTAAACAGAGCTCTTTATGGGCTTAAACAAGCCCCACAAGTATGAAATTCTCAGATAGATGCTTATTTTATTCAAAATAATTTTTCTAAATATCCACATGAACATGCTCTCTATACAAAATC
Organism: Ensete ventricosum; assembly: GCA_029747655.1. Classification (NCBI taxonomy): domain Eukaryota; kingdom Viridiplantae; phylum Streptophyta; class Magnoliopsida; order Zingiberales; family Musaceae; genus Ensete; species Ensete ventricosum. The sequence goes on from JAQQAF010000003.1 coordinate 43,189,295, forward strand.
TAACATTGATGGAGATATCATGTTTGTATGTATGTAGATGATTTAATATTTACAGGTAATAGTAACTCCATGATTAAAGATTTTAAGCACTCTATGAAGAAGGAGTTTGAGATGATCGACTTGGGCTTAATGATTTATTTCCTTGGTATCGAAATTATATAAAACAATGAAGAAAATTTTATCTCATAAGGAAATGACGCAAAGAAGGTTTTAAAGAAATTTTCCGTGGAAGATTATTATCCTACAGATACACCTATTGAATATGACACCAAAGTTGACTAAAGAAGGCGAAGGAACAATTGAGCATGGAATATTCTATTCATCATCAAAAGGACTGGATCTTATTGTATATAGTGATAGTGATTGGGCTGGAAGCTATGATGATCGAAAGAGTATAATTGGATTTATATTTTATTTTGGTGGCACTACATTTACTTGGTCTTCAAAAAAATAACATATAGTTGCTCTATCAAGTTATGGAGCAGAATATATAACAGCATCTTCTTATTTTTGTTATACAATATGACTAAGAAGACTATTTTAAGAACTTCATATGTCACAGGAGAAGTCAACAAAAGTTTATGTTGATAATAAATCAGTTATTGACTTAGCCAAGAATCTAGTCTACCATGAAAGATCAAAACATATTGATACAAGATTTCATTTGATAAGAACTCATGTCAAAAATAAAGAAGTTGAGCTACATCATGTCAAGACAAGTGAACAAGTGACCGACATATTTACAAAACCTCTCAAATTTGAAATATTTTAACAACTTCGAAGGAAACTTGACATGTTGGGCTGAACAAGTTTAAGGGGGGAGAATGTTAGAATTAAATTTGTTCAATTATCATGAAGAGATTAATTTCATCAGAAGAAATGTTCATTTCATCAAGAGAAAATATTTATAGAAAGACAAGTCAAATTGGCTATTAATTTTTGAAAGGGTTTATTGAAAGAGAGAGAATCATTCTCATTACATAAATGTAATGTATTTTTTAGGACAATATAAAACTCATATATTGGATCATAAAAAATATAAAGTTTATAAAATTATAAAAATATTGAGAGAAATATAAAAGATTAGGCTTCTCCAATTCTTTCTTAGTATGATAATTTTATTTCTTCTTACTCTCCACTTCGATACAGTTCAGATAATTGACCGAGCCCAAGTAAAGGTCTCGCCAGACTTATAAGTACTTAAGCAAGAGCAGAAGTAAAATAAAGATTCTTTCTGACTTTGTGTGTTTCATTCTGCTGTGGATGCAAAAGAGCAGGAATTTCTTTTTATCTGTTCGAATCTTGAATTCAGAATGCTTAGTTAGCTCTGCCCACGCAACTATCAAATTAAGTATGAAGGAACCATAATGAGTATTTCATTAATATAGAAAAAGAGTGATAAATGAGATTCTTTACAAGTATAGTTCAAGTGCGAAAGGAGGCAGTCATTGGTTCTGTTGTAGAAAAAGGAAGTAAGCTACAAGTGGTTCTTTGGCTTCTGCGCTCGACACTTACATGGCGAGAGCAGCTTTTATAAGGTTCACTGACGCCATGAACACAGGACTTGACGCATCCCTTTCAATTCTACCGACACAGTGCAGACACTATAAGAAAACATAGGATAACGTTGACTTTCTCATTATAGGATATAGGAGAAAATTAGCCAAGCAACTATCTTATTTAGTGCATTGATTTAAATTTTCTAATTAGAAATATAGATGTACTGAATGTAGTAGAGTATTCTTGAATGCTTGTCATAGTCGTAGGTGGAAGCTCTATCCCTGCACTATAAATTCAGTATCAAATATAGTAGCTATGTCTATATGATCTCGCCCTTAGGTGACTTCACTATAATCGAAAACTTAACTATAAATCGAATCTAGAAATATATGATAATAGATAAGAAAATAAATATATGATAATAGATAAGGAATTTAGGAAAAGAAAAGATAAGAGTGAAAGCAAAGAGCAGAAGGCCGAGAAAGGGAATAAAGAGTGAGTGCAAGGGGGTAACTTGTTTAGATAGTGATAAGGGACATTTTGGTCGGCTGAATATTAGTGCAGCCCGTAGGCGCATGAGGAATTGTCCGCTTTGAGTATATCCATACGATTTTGCCCTTTGTGGAGACTAAGAGCTCCAAAAGCCATTGGTTCTGTTGTAGAAAAAGGAAGTAACCTACAAGTGGTTCTTTGGCTTATGCGCTCGACTCTTATATGGCGAGAGCAGCTTTTTATAAGGTTCGCTGACGGCATGAACACAGAACTTGACGCATCCCTTTCAATTCTACCGGCACAGTGCAAACACTGTATAAGAAAATATAGGATAACGTTGACTTTCTCATTATAGGATATAGGAGAAATCTAGCCAAGCAACTACCTTATTTAGTGCATTGATTTAAGTTTTCGAATTGGAAATATAGGTGTAGTGAATGCAGTAGGGTATCCTTGAATGCTTGTCATAGTCATAGGTGGAAGCTTCGTCACTGCACTATAAATTCAGTATCAAATATAGTAGCTATGTCTATATGATCTCGCCCTTAGGTGACTTCACTATAATCGAATACTTAACTATAAATCGAATCTAAAAATATATGATAATAGATAAGGAATTTAGGAAAAGAAAAGATAAGAATGAAAGCAAAGAGGAGAAGGCCGAGAAAGGGAATAAAGAGTGAGTGCAAGGGGGTAGGTGACTTCACTATAATCGAATACTTAACTATAAATCGAATCTAAAAATATATGATAATAGATAAGGAATTTAGGAAAAGAAAAGATAAGTGTGAAAGCAAAGAGCAGAAGGCCGAGAAAGGGAATAAAGAGTGAGTGCAAGGGGGTAACTTGTTTAGATAGTGATAAGGGACATTTTGGTCGGCTGAATATTAGTGCAGCCCGTAGGCACATGAGGAATTATCCGCTTTGAGTATATCCATACGATTTTGCCCTTTGTGGAGACTAAGAGCTCCAAAAGCCATTGGTTCTGTTGTAGAAAAAGGAAGTAACCTACAAGTGGTTCTTTGGCTTATGCGCTCGACTCTTATATGGCGAGAGCAGCTTTTTATAAGGTTCGCTGACGCCATGAACACAGAACTTGACGCATCCCTTTCAATTCTACCGACACAGTGCAGACACTATATAAGAAAACATAGGATAACGTTGACTTTCTCATTATAGGATATAGGAGAAAACTAGCCAAGCAACTACCTTATTTAGTGCATTGATTTAAGTTTTTGAATTGGAAATATAGGTGTAGTGAATGCAGTAGGGTATCCTTGAATGCTTGTCGTAGTCATAGGTGGAAGCTTCGTCACTGCACTATAAATTCAGTATCAAATATAGTAGCTATGTCTATATGATCTCGCCCTTAGGTGACTTCACTATAATCGAATACTTAACTATAAATCGAATCTAAAAATATATGATAATAGATAAGGAATTTAGGAAAAGAAAAGATAAGAGTGAAAGCAAAGAGCAGAAGGCCGAGAAAGGGAATAAAGAGTGAGTGCAAGGGGGTCCAGCCCGTAGGCGCACGAGAAATTATTTGCTTTGAGCATACCCATACGATTTTGCACTTTGTGGAGACTAAGAGCTCCAAAAAATAATTTTGAGAATAAGAGAGGCTGGTGGACTTATGAGCCCTTAGCTTCCCTACTTCTCAACCAATATGGGACTAAAGATAACCTTATCAGATAGAGTAAAGAGTCAACGTAGAGTAAAGAGTCAATGTGAAATAAAAAATCAACAATCAGAGAGAAACGTCAACAAACTGCTTTGCTTCCAGACTCAGGTCAGACTCGTTTTCAAAATAAAAGGATCAAGATATGAAGTGAGAAGTGAAGTTTCAACTAGAGTTCGTTCGGAAAAAGAACTATCAAAAGAACCAAAAAGTGCTTCTACAAGTGGGAAGTCGACTTGATCATAAGAGGAATCAACAGTGTGAGTATCAAGTCCAGTTTTCATAGTAGTGTTAGGAGTTATCTTTATTCTCAGTAGCTCTGTGCTTGCAATAAACAATTCTTTACTTCAAACAGTTAGATTAATGCTTGATCAAGAACCTAAGCAATCATATCTTCTACTTATGCACGAGAAAGATGAAATTCAAGATTTGTTGATGGCTCGACTCAGTGTTAGTATCAATGACTGCCTGCGCTAAGGGAGTGAGTTACGGATTGACCTAACTGCGATAGATGTCAATAAGGTGGTCTTTTACTTGCGCTTACCCTACGGAGTCGACGTGCCAATTGAAATTGAATTCTGCGATTGAGAAGGAGAGTGAAATGAAAATAAATGAGTTGACTCGGCCCAAGCAACAAGTCTAGCACAAAGTAAAGTTACGTAGAAACAAACTAATTGAAAGTTTAGGGTGCTATTGAAGGAGGTGATTGTGCTTGTGTCTAAGGCTTACTTGTAGCTCTTTGTTGACTAGAGAGATTTGATGCTCATCAGATTAATAAGCAGTGCGCCGAAAGAAGATTTAGTGCCAATTAAGTAAGGAAATGGATTTGTTAGGAAAAACGTTTGAATATGAAATAATATATTTTCATCTTTGTACTTTTGTGTATCAAAATATTTTTTTACTAAAATTATCAAATTATTATCAAAAACATATATTAACCGGAACAAATGCAGTAAAGTAATAAATCATCCATCAAATGGGATACTAGGTTTTTAACGTGAAAAACCTAATGCGTAAAAAACTATGGGACCATAGTCCATTTAAACTTTCATTATCACCAATAATGATAATAGGTTTACAATGAAACTTCTCTAGAATAACTAGAGGATCACAATAACATCAAGAACATATATCTTGGTTCACCAATGACATAGCATCATCAATATTGATGGATCTCACAAAAGGAAAATACACATACTCACTAAATTGATATATCAGAAAACTATCATAGAGAGGATAAACCATATATTTGCAAGCTCTACTCTAAAGAAGATTTACAACGGGTCCTGGAAGGATTTTGGACTATCCGTGGTCATCCAATGATCCTATGACGTTGGGCACCTGATGTGCAATTGGAGTTAAACAGTCTACAGTCTATCCCAATATGGGTTTCTTTTCATGGACTTCCGCTATATCTTTGGGGTCGTCATTGTATATTGATAAGGCAACAGCTTCGCAAACAAGATTGACTTTTGCCAGAGCATGTATAATGGTTTCTTCTGATAAGGAGCTATCGAATGAAGTTTTTTATCATGATCTTGATGGGAGCACCCGAAAGGTGAAAGTTTCATATTCTTGGAAGCCATAACGATGCAAGGTTTGTCTATCTTTTGGACATACAAATGGTGCTTGTCAGCAGCCTTCACAAAAAATCACACAGGTCTACCGACCATGTCAAGAGCCTTAGCATAGGGTCGCTACCACTATTCCGAGCACTGATATCCAGTGCCAACAGTGATGATGGTGGAGAAGATGAATGAGCACTCTGACTCGTTGGGGCAACGACACGAACAAGAGAAAGACAAGTCAGAACTTTCATCTTTTCCTATTATATCAGAGACTTCCACTGCAGGAGCTTCCCATGGTTCTAACTCCCCAATAACGACCTCGCCTTCATGAATCATTTCTTCAGATAATCAGGAAATTGTATCTCAACTACCTCTTGTGAACCAAGACATTGCACCTCACCAACCTCATCACGCTTCGACACATCCCGCAGGACTCCTTGCCTCAAGGTACGTAAAAATTTAAACATTTACAAGCTGTGGATGAGGTGGATAAATATATAAATAAAGGATTAAAGGGTAAAGATATTATGTGAGAGGACCATGCAAAATCAAAGGATACAAAAAAGGATGGTAATGTCCTCCCAAAGTCGCATGCTCTTCCTTCTATCTAGTATTAATAAAAATAATCTATTGGAATGTTCGTGGACTTAATAAGCCTGAGAAGTGTCAGGAGCTCAATAGAATAATCTGATCTGCTGTATGTGATATTATATTCTTGTGGAAACAAAAATTAAAACTCATCGTGCTCGAGTTCAGAAGAATTTAATATGGCTTGAGGTAGAACTTTTTACTTATGATTCTCAGGATACTTATGGTCAAGTTTGGGTCTTATGGCATCCTAATTTTGTTACTGCTTGGTTTATTTCTGCTACTAATCAATTCATTCATCTTAAGACAAAGGATAAACAGACTGGATGTCAATTCAATATTACCGCTATTTACACTTCTAACAGTATGTTTGACAGGAATGCTCTATGGCGTGATCTGGTTAGCATTACAAATAGTTATCCTACAGTACCTTGGATTATTCTCAGTGACTTTAATATTGTCAGATACACAAATGAGAAAGTGGGGGGTAGAGTGCTTTCTGAATGTTAGCTTCAAAGTTTTAATGATTGTATAGATACTATTGCATTGACTGATATGAAATCGTAGGTGATTGGTTCTCATGGGATAATCAAAGTGTCGTTGACAGAAAAATTATGGCTTGACTTGACAGATATTTGATTAATCAGGAATGGTTAACAGTTTTTCCAGATTCACTTCTTGAGTACGGTGCTAAGTTATTTTTGGATCACTCTATTATGCATATACACGCAGATAAAGTAATACCCAGCAACAAGAAACCTTTTAGATTTTTTAATATGTGGAGTACTCACCCTCAGTTCCTCGAAGTTATCAAGTCAGCTTGGAACATTAATGTGTTTGGTTCTTCCCCTTACATCCTATGTCAAAAACTAAAAGCATGCAAAGCAGTACTTAAGAAGTGGAATTCAACTACATTTGAAAATATCACCAACAAGGATCATTTATGCAAGAAAGAACTTATGACAGTGCAAAGCGAGCTAAATCTTCAACATCTAGATGTGAATCTTATATACAAAGAGGCTGCCGCTAGAAATAACTTTATGCAAACTGTGAAGCAGGAGGAATGCTTTTTGAAATAGAAGTCTCGATAGCATTGGCTTACTCTAGGGGATTCCAATACTAAGTTTTTCTATGCTACAATTGCTACCATAAGGGCTACTAATCGTATCAAAAAATACAAAGGTATAGATGGTAATCTTATTGAGGATTTGGATGAGGTTAAAAATTACACCAAGTAATTTTTTTATTCCTTACTCAATCAGGAGGAGCCGCCTAATAGTATTCATGTTGGGCCCACAAGATGACTTGATTCTGAAGCTCTCTCTCTCTTCTTAATGCCCCAATAACAGATGATGAAATTATGAGAGTTGTTTTTAAGACTCCGAAGCACAAAAGCCCTGGTCTAGATAGATTTCCAGCTAAGTTTTATCAAATTGCATGGTCTATTATAGGCAATAATGTCATAAAAACTTGTCGACATTTTTTCTCCTCAGGTCATATCCTTAAAGAAATGAATTACACTTTTATTTCTTTAGTGCCCAAGAATGGAGCTGATTCATTTGAGAATTATCGTCCTATTTCACTGTGTAACTTTATTTATAAGGTTATCTCTAAGTTACTAGAGATAGACTACAAAAGGTTATGAACAAGATCATCAGTCCTAATCAGGCTATTTTTCTTAAAGGGAGGAGTATTCATCATAATGTCCTTCTGGCTAATGATTTGGTTAAGGATCTGCACTCAAAAATAAGAGGAAAAAAGATTTGTTTTAAAGTTGATTTACGAAAGGTCTTTGACTCAGTCAATAAGCATTTTATTTACACGATGCACCATAAAATGGGCTTCCCTCAACACTGGGTTAAATGGATTCAATGTTGCTTGGAAACTCCAAAATTTTCGGTTCTCTTCAATGGTTCACCTATTAGCTTCTTCGGGAGTAAGAATAACATTCGGCAAGGTGATCCATTATATCCTTATCTTTTTACCATGTTATCACTTTGGCCGACTATTAGGGCTATTCTGATCAAGAATAACTCTTCAGATTTGCTTATTTGGCTTCATGATAATGATAAATTTAGTGCTACATCTGCATGGAACCAACTTAGATAACAAAACAAGCAGTGGATCCCAAGTAGTTGGACATTGGATAGACCATGCTCACAGCGACATTCCTTATGTACATGGCAGGCTCTTCTTGGTAAACTTCCTACGATGGACAATATACAGTGAAGAGGTATTTATATTATAAAAAGATGCTCTTTGTGTTTGTAAAATGAAGAAAGTGTTGACTATATCTATTTTACTTATGATTATTCTTCCTAGATATGGAAGGAGATCTTAAAGCGATTTGATTTTCAAAGGCTACCACAGCCAAACTTGCATCGTGAGTTAGAAATGCTTTTGTAAAACTTCTCAAGAAAGGGGCCTCTTACACAACTAGCAGAATTTTTGAGTGTCACAACACGAACAAAGCTCAAATTATGATAGAGATTCTTCAGGACTCACGATCATGTATCGAGCAAGAATTGAACATAGAGCACCTAACAAGAAGAGAGAAAGGGATTTTCACAAGATTCAATTTTTTCATTAGTCAATAATCTCTAGAATAATGATAAAGATTGTAATGTATTATGTGGGGCAAAGCTTATATTTTGTGATGTTTCCATAAGTAGTCTAGGACGGTCTAGATATTATATTTTATTATTTATTGCCACCTTGTGCTACTCTCGAAAATGAGTTTGATGAAGTGTGTTGATTCCACCTTTTTTAGGTGGGGTGCAATCTTCTCAACTACATTAAGAGACTTCAGGTTTTAGTCTATGGCTTGTGTAGACAAAGCTACTTTGAACAAAACCTTATACATAATACATTATCTTTACTTACCAAAAAAAGGATAAACCATATATTAGTACTGTTAGGATTATAGATCTGGTTACAAAGATTCTTCATATAAAATTTGGATCAAAACTGATAAAGTTTTATCATTCAGTCCTCTTGCTAAAACTTTCTCTATCTCTCTCTTTTCTTTCTCTCTTCTCCATATTGTACAATTTCACTTTTTCGTCGCCGCATCCAAAACCTACGCTGCCACCTCTTAGATTAGGTTTTCCTCTATTTTCACTTTTCTTTCTTTTTGGGCTAAATGCCCAAATATCAAGTCCAAGCCCACCTATGGGTTGGACCTAGCAATTTTCCCCTTCTAGCAATGCCCAAATATCCTGCTCTCCATCTACATGCTTCAAGTTTCTCTTTAGGCAAAGACTTTGTCAACATATCTGAACCATTCTTATTGGTATGTACCTTTCTAAGTATAATTCTTTCATCTCAAGCACATCACAAATCTAGTGGTATCTTATATCAATATGCTTGGATCTAGAATGATATGTTGAGTTATTGGAGAGGTGGATGGTACTCTAACTATCACAATAAATAATGTATCCTTCCTGTTTCAAATCTAATTCCTGTAGAAATTTTTTCATATATAAAACTTCTTTACAAGCTTTACTAATTGTTATATATTCTACTTCTGTGGTCTATAGAGCAACATAATTATGTAACTTAGACTACCAAGAGACTGCTCCCCCTTGCAAAAGTCATCAAGAACCCTGAAATAGATTTCCTGGAATCAGTATCACTAGCCATATCTGCATCTGTGTAACCCTCTAACATAGGTTTACCAATGCCAAAATATAAACACAACCTGGTAGTACCACTTAGATATCTTAAGATCCATTTTACTGCTGCTCAATGTTCCTTACCATGATTAGAGAGAAATTGGTTGACAACTCTAACTGCATAAGCTAAATCTAACCTAGTGCAAACCATAGCATACATCAAACTACCTACTGCTGATGTAAGACACTTTGGATATTTCTTTTTTTTCTTTCTCACTTGTAGGATATTATTTCCAACTCAGCTTGAAATGAACTACAAGTGGAGAACAAACTGTTTTGACTTTATTCATATTGAATCTTTCAAGAATCTTTTCAATGTAGGCCTCTTGAGATAACTAAATATTTCTATTCTTTCTATCACGAAGAATCTTGATGCCAAGAATTTGTCTCGTCGATCCTAAGTCTTTCATAGCAAAAGACTTAGTTCCCTCTTAAGCTTTTCAATTTTACCAACATCATGACCAACAATTAGCATATCATCAACATATAATAGGAGAATAATGAAATCATCATCTGAAAATTTCTGTGTAAACACACAATGGTCAGATGTGATTTTATTGTACCATTGGCTCATAATAAAGAAATCAAACTTCTTGTACCACTGTCTAAGTGCCTGTTTGAGTCCATATAAGCTTTTATTAAGCTGACACACTAAATTTTCTTTTCCTTTGACTTTGAAACATTTTGGTTGCTCCATATAAATTTCTTCTTCTAAGTCACCATGTAAAAATGGAGTTTTCACATCAAGTCATTTAACTTATAAATTCAAACGGGCGACCAAACCAATAATAACTCCGATAGAGGATATTTTCACCATAGGAGAAAATATTTCTTCAAAGGCAATACCCTTTTTCTGATTGAATCATTTCACAATTAATCGTGCCTTATATCTTTATTGTGAGCTATTATTTTCAGTCTTCAATTTATAAACTCATTTATTCTTGAGAGCTTTCTTCCCTATAGGTAACTTTACCAAGTCATAGGTATGGTTCTCAATCAAGGATCTCATCTCTTCTTGCATGGTTTTAACCTACTCATTCTTATGCTCATGTAGAATAGCTTCTTAGTAAGTTTCTCATGTATAAGATATCTTATAGATGATCTTCGCTCTCGGATAGATCTTCTCAGTGGAACCTCATCTGGTGGTGGAGGTGTTTACTCAGTTTGTTCAGTTAGGTCAACTTCATCAACTGTAGGAGTATTATCACTAACATTCTCACTACCATCTTCTTGTTCATCTCCCTCATGATCATGAACTATAGGTGGAGGAATTTGGTTCAAACTCCAAGGAGTATCAACATAGGTTTTTGCTTCTCAACATTATCACCATCTTCAAATAATTGGTCTTCAAGAAACACATCTCTGCTTCTAATAATCTTCTTGTTTATTGGATCTCATAATCTGTACTCAAACTCTTCATGACCATATCTCAAGAAAATACATGCTTTTGCCTTATTATCAAGCTTGGACCTCTTATCTTTAGGAATATGAATAAATATTTTACACCCAAAGACTCTCAAATGATTATAAGATATATCTTTCTCTTTCTATACTCTCTCTGGAACATCACCATTCAGAGGAACTGATGGAGAAATGTTTATCATATCAACTGTAATTCACATAGCCTCCCCCAAAAAGACTTAGGTAACTTGGCATAGGAAAACAATACACCTAATCCTTTCTTTAATGGTTCTGCTCATCCTTTCTACCACACCGTTTTGCTGAGGAGTTTTAGGAACTGTCTTCTCAAGCCTGATACCATAAACCTATAATAATTCTTAAAAGGACCCTTGTACTCACCACCATTATCTGCTCGAACACACTTTAGTTTTCTTCCTGTTTCCCTTTCAATACTAGCATGAAACTCTTTGAAAGCATCGAGTACCTAGTCTTTAGATTTCAAAGCAAAAGCCCAAACTTTTCTAAAATGGTCATCAATAAAAGTAACAAAATAAAAAACACCTCCAAGAGTTCTACTTTGCATAGTATAGACATTAGTATGAATTAAGTCAATTATATTTAATCTTCTAGATAATGGATAAGTATGAAAGATAACTTTATGTGTTTTTCCATCTAAGTAATGATCATAATATTTAATAGATGTACCTTGCAACTTTGGTAAGAACTGCTTTCTAGCAAGAGTTTGAGGTTCTTTTTCGACCAAGCCTTTTATGTCAAAGATCTATACTTTCATCTTCTGATTGCATTAATCTCTCCTTTATTTAGCTTAGCCTCTATGACATAAAAAGAGTTCTGCTTCTTTCCTCCCGCCACAATCAGAGAACCTTTAGTGAGTTTTCATTTGTTTTTACCAAAATAGTACATAAATCCCTCATCATCAAGTTTCCCTGTAAATATCAAGTTAAGACGAATATCTGGAACATGTCTTACATCTTTGAGTATCAATTTGCTCCTAATACTGGTCTTCAAGCAAATATCTCTGATACCCATAATCTTAGATATATCATTGTTTCCCATTTTGATATTACCAAAATTACTAGTAGTGTAAGACCTGAAGAAATCACTATGAGAAGCAGTGATTACAAGATTTAAGAGATGTACCTTGCAACTTTGGTAAGAACTATTTTATAGCAAGAGTTTAAAGTCCATTCTCGCTTATATGACCAAGTCTTTTATACCAAAGATCTATACTTTCATCCTTTGGATTGCATTAATCTCTTCTTTGAGTAGCTTAGCTTCCATAACATAAAAGGAGTACTGCTTCTTTCCTCTCGCCATAACGAGAGAACCTTTAGTGAGCTTTCATGTGCTTTCAGCAAAATAGTGCATAAACCCCTCATCATCAAGTTTTCCTGTAGATATCAAGTTTAGACAAATATCTGGGATATGTCTTACATATTTAAGTATCAATTTGCTCCCAATATTGGTTTATAAACAAATATCTTCAATACCCATAATCTTATATGTACCATTGTTTCCCATTTTGACATTGCCAAAATCACCAGGAGTGTAAGATATGAAGAAATCACTATGAGAAGTAACATGAAAAGAAACACTAGAGTCAATTACCCAATTACCATCTTAAGCTGCAAGATTGACACATCTATCATCACAAATAATAACAATATCACCTTCAACAGCAACTGTATTAGTCTCTTTCTCATTTTTTTTTCTTCATTTTGTTCTCTTTACCAGAACCTACACTCTTTTTTCATATGACCTGGCTTGTTGCAGTGGAAACACTTGATATCTCATTTAGACTTAGATCTTCTTCTATAACCATGTGGATCTCTGCTATGACTTTTTTCACGTCGTTCTTATTTTTCAATAGCAAGTGCACCTAAAGAAGATTCTCCTTGTTCTTTCCTTCTAGCATCTTCATTTAGGAAACTGTCTTTAACCATATCTATAGTTAGAGTTCCCTCTAGCATGGAGTTAGAAATTATCATCACATATATTTTCCAACTTTCTAGTAAAGAGCTGAGGAGTAACAATCATTGCATCTCATCATCTATATTTATTTTCATAGTAACCAGCTTATTTACAAGACTCTGAAATACACTTATATGCTCAATAATATTACTACCATCTTTATACTTTAAATTGACAAGCCTTCTGAGGAGAGAAATTATGTTTCTCATTGTCTTCTTTGTAAAGAGATTTTCTAACCTCTGCTAAACAACATCAGCTATGGTTTCATTAGAAATATGCTCATGCAAATTTATATCCATCTATCTTCTAATATCGACAATAGCTTTTCTATGTTGTACCTCTCATTCTTCATCATCCATAGTAGAAGGTTCTACTTTAACTTTGATGGGCTTATACATATCTTTGAAATAAAGCAAATCTTCTATCACCCGTCTTCAAGTGGAATAGTTTGATAAGTTCAATTTAATCATACCATATGACTCTTCCATTTCAATCACACAAGAAAAATTACACCAAATAACCTGTGCTTTGATACCACTTGTTGGGAAAAATTATTGAATGCGGAATAACACTTTTCTCTCTTTGTGTATCAAAATGTGTTTCTCATCAAAATTACTAAGTTGTTACCAAAAATAAATATTAACCAGAACAAGATACATAATAAAGTAATTAATCATCCACCAAGTGGAATACTAGATTTTTAACATGGAAAACCTAATGTGAAAAAAATCATGGGACCGTAGTCCACTTAAACTTCCACTATCACCAATAACGATAATAAGTTTAAAATGAAACTTCTCTAGAATAACTAGAGGGTCACAATGACATTAAGAATATATATCTTGGTTCACCAATGGCATAGGATCATGAACATTGATGGATCTCACAAAAGAAAAATATCCAAACTCACTAAATGGATATATCAGAAAACCATCATAGAGAGGATAAACCATAGATCAGTATCGTTAGGATTGTAGATCTGGTCAAAACTGATGAAGTTTTACTGTTCGTTCCTCTTGCTAAAGATTTTTCTCTCTCTTTTCTTTTTCTCTTCTCCTTGCTGTGCAGTTTCACGTTTCCGCCGCCGCATCCAAAAGCTACGCTGGCACTCTTAGATTAGGTTTTCCTCTCCTTTAACTTTTCTTTAGTCCAAGCCCACCTATGGGCTAGACCCAATAGGATTCAATTCTTGGAGTTTTGTTTCCTTTCTTAGAGCAACAGATGAAGCAGAAGCAAGGTCACAAATAGAAGAATTTGCTAGGATGATAAGATTTTTAGTACAGGCTTGCGCTTAAGGGCATAATACGTTTGAAGCGTTAGTGGTTTGAGTTGAATCGTATTAATTAATAAATGAAACCGGAGAAGAGGCAGTCTCAAGTCAGAGGTCAGCTACAAGCGGTTCTAGTCTGGAAGTGGGGTTGAAGTTTGTTGGGGTCATCCCGCAACGTGGGATGATGAGTCAGTTCAGTGAGGTTACTCGTGTGCGCAAGCTCGTTTCTATGGCCTAGCAACGTGCCAAGTCGGTCCCGATCCTCGATCTGTCATGGACAAATATGTAAACAATGTGTTCGATGAAATGCTTATATTTGTCTGTATCTTTTGATTTTTCTACATTCTTTGTACAGTAAGTACTTGGCAGCCCTAGTTTAGTTATCTTTTATGGTCGATTTCAGCTTATAAATACGAGTGTGTCTTGTAAGCACTTATGGGGACCTCGATCTATAATAGACCCTTATCCTTTGTGTGTAACCGTTCAGAACTTGTAATGTCCATGAGTGTAATTTGTGTTGGCTTTATAAAGTATTTGCTTGAGCAGTTGCTTGTGGATCCCATTAGAATTGCTTCTTCTAGTCTGTTTTCTATTTTGTAAGTCCTTAGGGACCCTAGGAGATATCGGGGAAGGCTGACCTTTGCGGACGAACACGTATGGGTGCCGCAGACTTAGGCAAAATTAACTAAGCCCGTGATATTATGGTATTAGAGCAGGACAAGCACATACAGAAATACTCACCATACAAACGTGGGGGACTTAACTGAGTTATGTGGAGGACAGCCAGCACGCGTAACCATTTGGGGGGAAACGGATATTGAGATGTAGAGAAAGGAGTTACTCATATGAGCAGGCATCCAGGTTTGGACATTTAGAGGAATAGTCAACCCTTTGCATGAGAGGCACCACGAGGACAAACAAGCAAAGAAGAATGTGTAGCGCACAAAGATTGGGATGGTTGAGTTTGAGCTACAGCTCGACGTTGGCAACCAAACTTGACAATGCTCAAGGCAAGCAGTGCGCTTGGTGAAAGATGAGATTGTGCAAAGTCGAAGATGTTACGTAATGACCGAAAGAATTGTACAAAGCTCACATAGGTGAGAGAAATTGCTACCTCGAAGGATTCGATACTTATACAATGGCTTGTACACGGACGACAGAGTGTTCGTTGCCATCCCGAGGCGCGATCAGAACTCGGCGCTATAGAGTATCAGAACTTTCTCTTAGGCATAGAAAGGATACGTCCATAGGCGGCTGAAGTGTGCAACAAGTTCAGCATGTTGCTAGACCTTGAAGGGTGCAGTAGGGACTGTATTGGAGAAGAGTCACAATCTAGCAAGTGCATTTGCGGGGCAGAACAAGACACTAGTTGTTCAGCAAGACGGAGTAGTCTAAAGGGGATGGTGGTCTTCGAAACTTCTAGTGGAAAGAATGCAAAGAGGAAAGTTACTCCAACAGGACAGATATCCAGGAGGGATAAGTTCTAGTTCTCTAGAGGGAGAATCATATGCAACGGACCGCACATATTGAGGAAGAGTTCCTCAAGGCAATATCTCCACAAAGCTCAACGGACTGAGCGAGTGACGAGGAGTTGTCACATGATCTCGAATGAGGTAATGCATTGGTGGATGCATTTCGAGATCGAGTGGGGGAGCAATCCAAGGCAATATCATATGAAGGCACACTTAGAGTCGATGTGAAAATTGAACTCAACGGAGGGCTGACTCATGGAATGGTGGACGCGAGAGCCACTATTAACTCAATGCAAATCGAGGAGCAGAGCGACTTGGGTGGAACTTAGTGAAGTATTCAAGCCGCATAAAGGGAGTCAACATAAAAGATGAAACATGGAGCGGAGGCATGGAGCTTTCCTTGGACAGAGGTCAAGGGCATGAACTCTTATAGAGTCAAGAGTGAGATTATGTTGTTCCATGGGTTCTTCATTCTGATACAGCAGACTTATCTTGCATGGTGCCAAAGACAAAAGGAGTTTCGAGATACATGCACCTTACCTCGGAGATGCATTTGACGAAGTAACTAAAGGTGATTCAACTTACAGAGGCGAAGTTGGGATCAAGAGACCTTAGCATCGAGCAAGAGGATATAGAGGCGAGTACTCTTGAAGAATATGCCATAGTGTTGCCATTCGAGTTTTCAGGAACAAGTGGTGCATAGCGGAGATTGTGCTAGTAGGGGATAAAGACCCAGGATCCAAACAATGGTGCACCAATTCTAGCAAAGTCAGGGGACTTCAGGAGCTACTAAGCAACGGACTTTCCTAGAGCTATGGTTCGTCCAAGTGTGACCTAAGAGTGGGTGGACGAAGGTGAATTGCCAAGGGAGCGAATCAAAAATATTGGAGATGGCGGAGGCCCTACGATGTGTTAGCAGAGGCCACACATAGAGAAGTCATAGTCTGAGTTCATTACATGAGAATCTGTATACAATTGAGATATCACCAAGAGGCGACATGGTGTAGTGGATCGTGGTGGAATAGTTCGTGGCAATGCAACACATGCAAACATGTCCTGTGAGAGACATGATCATGTGGAGGTATGATCAGGAGCTATTGGGAGCTCCACTTTAGTGTACGACACAACAAGAAGAAGGGCTATGGATTCAAGGAGTGAATACCATGGTACCATTGAGGTAGATCTTCGTGTGTGCATTGGATGAAAGCATTAGTCATCAGCATATGGGGGCTATATACCACCGAGGAAGAAGTCCAATTGTAAGTACCAGTGAGTCCCATGGAGGGGAACGTGATCATATGAATGATCATGAGCTCCATGTTGGTGAACAATGCAACGGCAGAAAGGGCTATGGATTCAAGGAGTGAATATCATGGTACCACAGAGGCGGGTCTTCCATGTGTGCGCATCGAAGCTTGCATTAGATGAAAGTCTTGGTCATCAGCATATGGGGGCTATGTACCACCGAGAGAGAAGTCAGATTGTAAGTACCCCCATGGAGGGGACTTGATCATACAAAGGTATGATCGGAGCGACTGGAAAGTTGGACTACTTCAGTACTCACATTCGTTTAAGGGAGCCCGGCAAGTCAGAGGACAAGGTCGAGTAAGCGAACGTTGCTACCAAGGAAGCTAAGGAGAACAGAATTGGCGCGAGCCATGCAACAAGATGGCGGAGGCCATGCAAGAGAGTTGTAGTCTGTCCTTCCATCGACCAAGGAGAACTACTATGAGGACAAAGTGGTGTTGAAGCACGTGGTCGAAAGGGGCGAGGAAGCAACGATGAGTCCGGAGGGGCTCAACTACCCAAAAAGCAAAGTGTCGGTTAGAAAGGAGGTGGACTCGGAAGAGCGTCACAGTACCGCAGAGGCAGATCTACTGATCTCGAAGGAAGGGACACATATTCAAGGCAACGGATAGAAGGGCCATGGGCTTGGCAGTGCCATGGTACCGCAGAGGCGGGACTTCCGTGGAGTCATCAATCTCTTGCTTTCATGGAGGGAGAGCATTAGTCGTAAAAGGGGTCGAGGAGGTGGAGAATGCAGAGGCAAACTCCAAGTACCAAGACAGGGCGAAAGGGCAGAGGCCAAGGAACATCATAAGACCAGTGTAGACGGGCTTGTCATCAAGATAGTCAAAAATGAGGGACTTCGGGTTGATGCAGTAGTACTCGACCAAAGAACGAAGTAGGCAGTACACAGTGCTATACCTTTTCTACTCAGAGGAGTAGGTGACAAAGATGATGGAGAAGACGATATAATCCCAGAGGTGACCAGAACTATCAAAGACTTACTCCAAGTTGGAGGATTCCAAGTTAGGGTAAACTTTTTGCTTTTCTCGGGTAAAACTTCTTACATTCCAGAAGTTCAATGGCAGTAAAAAGGCGAATCACAGTAGCTAAGTCAACGTAAGGAGTGCAAATACTTCAAGTGCTTCAGAAGTGTGAGCAAAGAGCGGACGAATATTAGTAACTAATTCAATGCATGAAGTATAAACTCGAGGAGGCAGGCGAAATCAAGTAACCTTTGCCTTCTCAACTCAAGAGAATGGGCGAAACTGAGTACTCCAATTCTCTTTACTCGAGGAGGCGAGCGAAGCTAAGTAACCTTGCTTTCTCAACTCCTAAGAAAATGGGTGAAGTCGAGTATCCCAGTTCTCTTACTTATCTAGCAGAGTAGCTTTGCATAAGTTCAGTGACTCTTCGAAGAAAGCTTATAGAAGACAATAGTTGTCAAATCCTCCCCATTGGTGATCAGTACCACTGAGAGTAGATTGTCTGCTTCATTTTCTAATTGAATGCTAATCGAAAGCGGGAGTGATGTGAACCTACTTGGAAGTGACAATTAAAAGTGGAAGAAGGCTCAATGGGCAAATATTGTGGAGGCAATGCTCATTAAAGTTCCAACAAGCATCCATCTAATTCAAGCAACATGAGTATACTACGATACTAGCATATAATATGGCAAGTCTTTTCCTTCATCAGAAGGATCCGCGAGAGTTAACAAGGATCAGCATAACTCAACCAACCCCATACCAGAGTCAGTCATTGGTGAGTTGAAGTAGCATGGCAGATCAGAGTTCGACTACTCAACAATAGCGGTAAAGAACAGTTGGGAGCCGAAGGGGCATGTTGTAGCCAAAGTAGAAGATTGAAGATTCAGCAAAATATGAGGAGATGAAGCGTCTACAGTGGCTTCGATGAGGACATCGAAGGAATAAATGAGAGAGAATGTCACTGACAAAAATGTAAACAATGTGTTACCTGAAATGCTCATGTTTGTCCGTGTCCTTTGGTTTTTGTAAATTCTTTATACAGCAAGTAGTGGGCTCGAAGTAGACTTGACAGCCCTAGTTTGGTTATCTTTTATGGCCGGTTTTGGCTTGTAAATACGAGTGTGTCTTATAAGTACTTATGGGGACCTCGGTCGATAATGGACCATTATCCTTTGTGTGCAACCTTTCAGAACTTATAATGTCCATGGGTGTAATTTGTATTGGCTTTATAAAGTATTTGCTTGAGCAGTTGCTTGTAGATCCCGTTGGAATTGCTTCTTCTTGCCCATTTTCTCTTTTATAAGTCTTAAGGGACCCTAGGAGATCTCGGGGAAGGCTGACCTTTGCGGACGGACACGAATGGGTGCCGCATGGCTTAGGCAAAATCAGCTAAGCTTGTGACAGGTCAGCCCCTCCCTCCGTAAGAGGACGGTACGTCCCCTCTGTAAGAAGACCTTGGTCAAGCTGTTGGTGCTTGGCCAAGTCCCTCCGACGATCAAGTCAGGGGTCGGGATGATTGAATGGTGGTGTTTAGACTGAGTTTTTCCTCCCGTAGACCAGCGGTGGTCTGAAGGTATTTATACTTGCATAGGCGAGCTCGTTGTACACGGGACACGTCATTGCTATAGTACTTGGCATGCCGCTAGCCACCTGCTGTCAGGAACACTGTTGGCTGGTTGGCTCGACACGTCTGTTTTGTCATGCTGCCCACCGTCCACTATTAGGGGTGCTGTAGGCTGACCCCAGGACTTCCAATTGATCCTACCGAGACTAGGTTGGCATCTGACGTGTGCCCAACATGACTGAATTGTGACGTAGCCGAGATAGAGGTGTGGTGTTCTGACGTTGAAGGATCGATCATTATTATCCCCATGAAAGCTGAAGTAAGAAGTTGACTCTTCAGCTAATACGGTATGAGCTTGAGTAGAGTCTAATAGTTTAGTTGTTGTGTAGTTGTATAAAGAAGGGAGGTTTACTTAAGCGATTAGGGGCTAAATAAGGGTTGTATAGTAACCGTCGTCCTTGCTAGATGTACCAAATTAACAAGTATCAGTCGATTGCACAGGAATGTATTTTCTCGCATAAACAAAGGATCTTGGCGCAGAAGTAGAAATCAATGGAACTGACCCTGATCCTTATATAGTAGACTACACACGAACCATCTTTTCCTAGCACAGCAGATGATCATTTACTTTCAGACCAAGACTCGCTTGCGTTGACTTCTACTTAAGATCCAGCATCTTATTCAGATCTTGTCTCTAATACAACTAATGCTTTAGTCTCCAACCCTGCTTCTTGACCGCATCCTTCTTATTCTGTTGAAACCTAACTTCTGTCCCGACTCCTGGCTGCTAAACTAACTAAGGCACACAACTCGCTAAGCTAAGAAACTTTGGCGAACTGAACTCAATAAGCACCGAGGCGGAATCTCTCTATACTTAAAACACTCGAAGGAAGTATACTTGTAGACTACACTGGCACTAGGCGAACATCACTCTACTGAAAGAGACAGATGCAGATACGCTTGAGCTTGAAGTTAAGACTGAAGGCAGGCATTACTCTGATCAAACAAAAAAGACTGAAGGCATCCATGTCATGAGACTCTAAAGAAGGAATGAATATACTTACCGTCGCTCATAGGTGCACTCCATTCACAGCTTGAGGGGTAAGTCAAGGCAAGAACTAATTAATCACAAATAAACTATAACAGCTTGTAGGAGGTTTTATGGGTGATTTTCCATAAGATGAGTTTCCCTAGGTTAAAGTTAACAAAAGAATATACTTTATGTGTTTGTCCTTCAACGGATCCTTTTTCTACTCTATCCTCCGATCTTTCAACTTATTCTTTTCTCTTGAAACTCATTATCCAGCTTCAGATCTTTAAACTGACATAAATGTTATATCGACTCCAACTCATGAACTTTCTGAATCGTAAACTAGATACCGTATTGCATCAGATCCATATTAAAATCCATATGCAAATCCGGACTTTCGAACAGTTAATGATCCAGATCCTTATTCATATCTTTTTCCTGCAGATTATTTGGATTCGACAGAATGTGTAAGGTAAAGAGTAAGTCCGGTACCCGAAGAAAGTAGGCCGGTCCGATCCAAACCCCTGGAACCAGAAATCTATTAGTGAAATTAGTGCAAGATGCGCTTTTGCTAAGGAGAATGCCAACCCTCTTTAAGCTTAAGCGGGCTATTAAGAAATAACTTAGTCTGAATAGTAAGTAAAGAAGTTTCGTTCTTATTCTATCTGTTGGACTATCCTTTTCTGGAACTATTTTAGTGACTGGGTTAGGAAACCCTTTGAATCTATATCCAAAGGACTAAGGATTCAATCCTACCTGCTTCTTCGCTTATCACATGGCCCTTTCTCATAGAAGA
This sequence comes from Ensete ventricosum, assembly GCA_029747655.1. NCBI lineage: Eukaryota > Viridiplantae > Streptophyta > Magnoliopsida > Zingiberales > Musaceae > Ensete > Ensete ventricosum. The sequence continues at coordinate 43,210,596 of JAQQAF010000003.1, forward strand.
CAGTGAGCGACATATGAATCCGTTAAAATCATTCCATTCATTCCGGTTTCCCCTCTGATTCGATGAGTCCCGGATCCTCTTTTATCCCCCAGCTATTCACTAGATAACTAGGAGTTTAAAGAATGACATGTCATCTTCGCTTACTGTTTTCATTCACAGCTGCCTAAAATATCATCCTCGCTTGCTATTCTCATTCATAGTTACCCATGAGTTAACGGTCGATTCAACAATAGCAAAAGACCAAGAACCTTATCTAATCATTAAAAATAATAATTATGTAAATTATTATGTAAAAAAAATTTTATGTTAGGATTTAAAATAAAAAAATACTAGATATGTTTACGATGCGTACTTTTAGATGCCATCTGAATAGATCCAATTAGATCTTCAAAAACATCGCATACGGATCTGAATATCATCGAGATGTCGATCTACAAGGAGAACTAGAATAGATCTAGGCCCCTTCTCCTCTTTTTCTATCCTTTCACAGGACCACTGTTATTGATGACATTTAGGGAGATTGAGAGAATAACCATAATCTCTTTCAAGAAATATTATGTAGCGTATTGTGGCTCACGCACACACCACACCACGCTTAGGTTTAGAGGAGGTCCTGTCTTTCTACAAGCGAGAGCAGAGGGTCTAGGGTAAGCTATTAGGAGAGTTCCTTCCATTAAGGACATCCCCTAAAATATCCTAATATAATATGAACTTTATTTAATATAACTAATATATTTTATCATAATCTAATTAATCTATAATATATCTTATTCAATTATAAAGGGCCACATAATCTCATATTCTCCTACTTGGCCCATTAATTGATAAGATATAAAAGATATCCAAAATCAAAATAAACAAAACAAAATTTATTTGAAAACAATTTTATATAATTAGAGTTTGAAATTTTTGAAAAGCATTTTATACATGATCATGATTTTAAAAATAAGTCAATAAGTCCAATAAGCATAGTAATACTATATTCAGTCCAACTATCAATATGAGTCATAGTGGTTGTATGTTATCAATATCACACATCCTTCTATGTACTACAATACTGTTAGTCTTTCCTTATATAGTCTATAATGACCCCTGTAATTTATCTTATCAAGACAATCATGTTTCTTGCATTCAACCATAATATGCATAAACATAAACACAGATAGGATAGCATAAATAAATAACTTTAATTATGAAAAAGAAATATCAATAATAGCATCCACTTAAACATGCATCATCATATCCTTTATGGCTTGCTCACAGGCTTCATTCCAAGAACATGTTCTTTAAATATTTTACACTATAAAGCTTTAGTAAATGGATCAGTAATCATCATAGTGGTGCTCAAATTTTCAATTAACACTTATTATTTGTGGACCCTTTCTCTAACTGCCAAGTACTTTATCTCAATGTGCTTGAACCACTAGAGTACTTACCATTCTTAGAGAAGAAAACTACTGCAGTATATTATCACAAAATATCTTCAGCGGCTTGGTAATTGAGTCGACCACACCAAATCCTGAGATAAAATTTTACAACCATAAAACTTGATTTGTAGTCTCAATGCATACCACAAATTTAGCTTCCATCGTAGATGAGGTAATAAATAATTATTTTATACTTTTCCAAGAAATTACCCTACTAGCCAATATAAACACAAATCCTGAAGTGGATTTCCTACTATCGACATAATTTACAAAATCAGCATCTGAATACCCTGTTACTTCAAGATGATCTGATTTCTTATATGTGAGCATATAATCTTTTGTTTCTTACAAATATCTCATTACTTTCTTTGCAGCTTTCCAATATTTTATTCCTAGGTTACTCTGGTTGTTATCTACCCAGCATTGCAACTGCAAAACCGATATCTGGCCTTGTACAGGTTTAAGCATATAATAGACTTCTAATTGTGCACCCATAAAGAATATTCTTCATTTGATTCCTTTCTAAATCATTTTTCGGGTACTGGTTTTAGCTAAATTTTTCACCTCTAGTAATAGGTGTATCATTGACTTTGCAAAGCTACATATTAAACCTCTCCAAGATATGATTAATATAATATTTCTGAGATAGTCCTAACAAATATTAAGATCTGTCTCTGAATATCTCAATATCAATAACATATGATGCCTCATTCATATCAACCATCTTAAAGTTCTTGTTGAGAAATATTTTGGTTTCGTGCAACAAACTAAGATCCCTACTAGCAAGCAATATATCATCCACATATAGAACCAATATAATAAACTTACTCCCACTAACCTTCAGATACACACACTGATCAACAGTGTTTTCCTTAAATCCAAAGGAAGTAATGGTATCAAGATCACTATTGGCAAGCAATATATCATCCACATATATAACTAATATAATAAACTTACTCCCACTAACCTTCAGATATATACACTGATCAACAGTGTTTTCTTTAAATCTGAAGGAAGTAATGGTATCATGAAACTTTATATATCATTATCTAGAAGCTTGTTTAAGACCATAAATATATTTCTTAAGTTTACAAACCCAACTTTCTTTTCCCTTTCTATGAATCTTTCAAGTTGTTTCATATAGATTTTTCTCATTTAGATCCTCATTCAGAAATGATATTTTCACATCCATATGATATAACTTAAGATCATAATGAGCTACTAATGTCATGATGATTCTCAATGAGTCCTTTCGAGAAACTAGAGAAAAGGTCTCATGGTAGTCAATGCCTTCTTTCTGAGAAAAACCTTTGGCCACAAGTCTAGCTTTATATCATTCGATATTGCCCACTGAATCACGTTTAGTTTTAAAGACCCATTTACAACTGACTCTTTTATAATTATTGGGCAATTTAACGAGTTCCCAGATACCATTCTGGTCCATTGATTTTAACTCCTCTTTCATTGCATCATACCATTTTTCAGAATCATTACTTTCTATGGCTTGTGAAAATGATAAGGGGTCTCTTTTCATTCCTATATCAAAATCTAATTCTTGCATATATACCACATAATAATCAGAAATGATATGTTTCCTTTTCTTTTGAGATCTTCTCAAATCTGTCAATTGTGATTGTTCGACAAGACTATCAGTAGCAACATCAACATCATGTGAGAATTAACATCAATGTTATTTTATTGTTCACCCTCATCAATTCTCTTATTGATTTGAGGAACAATAATTTCTCGAATATGGGATAATACAGGAGAAATAGCCTGAATCTCCTTAATATCAAAATTAATCCTTTGAGACTTTTAACTCTTAGGGCAATAAAATCTATATCCCTTGGATCTTTTTGGGTTATCAATAAAATATCCAGAAATTATTCTTGGATTCAATTTCTTTTCATGTAGATTGAATACTCTTATCTTTGCAGGAGACCCCTAAATATGTAAATGTCTCAAACTGGGTTTCCTACCAGTCCATAACTCAAATGGAGTTGATGAAACTGACTTACTAGGAACCATGTTCAGGATATACATAGCTGTCTTAAGAGCATCACCCTATATTGACTTAAGTACAGAAGAATATCTCATCATGCTCCTAACCATATCCTTAAGAGTACGATTTCGTCTATCAGCAACATCGTTCTGCTGTGACATACTTAGTAATGCATATTGAGCACAAATACTCCACTGTTCTAAGAATCTATCAAAAGGACCAATATTCTGATCGGATTCATTATATCTATCATAAAATTCATCACCCCTGTTAGATCTAACAATTTTAACTTTTATATGTAATTGTCTCTCGACCTTATTTATATGTACACTTCAAGAATGTCAACAGCCTGAGACTTTTCATGTATTAGATAAACATAGCCATATTTGGACATGTCATCTAAAATGTGATGAAATACCTTTCTCCACTAAAACAAGGAATATGGAGTGGTCCGTAGATATCAGTATGAATAATTTCAAGAAGTTCTTTACTTATTGTGGCATTTTTCTTTGTATGCTTAGTTTGATTTCTTTTAATGCAATCTATGCAAATATCAAGATCAGTGAAGTCTAAATTTTCAAAATATTATCATTCACTTATCTTTCAATTCTTTCATTTGAGATATGCCCCAAACGTCTATGCCACAATATAGAAGATCTTTTATTATTGGAATTACGTTTTATTCCACTACTTGATTGCAGGGTTAATAATGTATTTATAAACTCAAGATTCAAATTAATTCTGTACAAACCATCACACAGAATTCCAGAACCAACTTTTATTTAATCATAAAATATGTTGAGTAAACCATTACCAAAAGAAACATAATATCCTAACTCATCAATTTTAGATAGAGAATTAAATTTCTAGAAATTATAGAAACAAAACATGTGTCTTTAAGATCCATCAGATAACCCATCTCTAGGCTTAAGCGATAAGTCCCCACTGATATCACTTTTGCTTTGAGATAATTTTCCATAATTATGAATCTTTCATATTCTTTTAGTTTTCAAATTGAAAGGAATCCCTACATATTATTAGTAACATGAATTGAAGCGCCAGAATCAATCCACCAAGTATTAGAAGGAACTTATGCATGTTTGATTCAAAATATACAAATGTTGAGTTTATACCTTTTTTCCGAACCAAGTCCTATGTTTAATGCAGTCCTTCTTTACATGTCATTTCTTGCCACAAAAGAAGCATTTTACTGAAATAGCTTTCTTTTCAATAGTTTGTCTAACATTTCTAGACCCGATAAATTTCTTTGATGGATAATACTTTAATTTTCTTTTCTTGTTACTAACTCCTTGAGTAGTTGTCAGTACATTATATGAACTTTTCTGTCTTAATCTTAATTCTTCCTGAACACACATACTAGTTAACTCATTCAAGTCTCACTTATCCTTATTTATATTATAGTAAATCTTGAATGGGCCAAACTGAGAATGAAGAGAATTAAGAATGAATTGTACAAGGAAATATTCATCAACATTCATTCCCAACACCTTAAGTTTTACAAATTTGTCAGCCATATTGAGGATGTGATCCTGAATTCCTCGAGTACTATCATACTGAGCTGTAGTCAGTTCTTTCATTAATGTGTCAACCAATGACTTATCAGTAAATTTAAATTTGTCTCAATAACCCTTAAATATTCACGTGCGCTAGTTGCAACCGGTAATAAAGTCTTTATATTATTTACAATTGTCATCCTTATAAACATTAAACTGAGCCTATCAGATTTTTCCCAAGCCTTCATTTCATTGACTTGTTCTATAGTACTTTTATCAGTTAATTGTACGGGCTTTTCAACAAGTAATGTCAAATCAAGATCTAATATGCCCAATGTAAATTACACATGCTCTAACCATTCTGAATAATTTGATCCAAAGAGTATAGGGACACTAGAAGCATGAGAATATATGGATGGGAATACCACTGCAGAATATAAAATAATATTAATGCTTTGAGTTTGCCAAAATATGATGAAATATTGATATCATTAATATTTAACCTTTGGATAAAAATATTGACATATCTAGTGTTCACTTATGATCATTTATGGAGGACTGGTACCATTCATGTAGAATAGTCTTGCTACCTTTGGGTATACAATTCTAAACTACAAGGATATCCAAAACGGTATCATCCTAGCCCATCACATAATTATTTGAAATAGATTATCCTTTGAGATTATCTAAATCTCCTAATTATGCATGTAATTTTGAATGTTATTTCCTTAATGTCATTGAGGATTTGTTCCTTAATGTAATTTTATAAGTCATTAATCTAGTCCACTTTGGTAACTATAATATCAATGCAGTAATGTAAAATATAAATTAAATTATCCTATGAATGATAAGACTTTAATTATATTTCATATCCTATAAGCCTACCATCCCAGGCTACTTTGGTAACTACCGATCAGGCATAATTTAAGGAGATGAATTACAAATAATATTCAACAAGTTCATTTCAACTAATTTATGCTGAAATAGTTCAATAATAGAATAACAACCATAATAATTATTGAACACTTAATCAGCGGAAAAAAACTCATATGATAACTGTAATCATGATAATACATAAATCATACCTTCATGTGAAAAATAAATATCATTTCATAATTACTTACATTTACATATGAATAACTGAATAAATATCCAAGAAACAATAATTAGATTTAAACATGTAATTAATAATTCATATGAGAAAACTATAAAGAAATAATAATTTATATTTTTTTAATTAAACTAATTAATTTTATTTAATTGGAGAAGCCCATAAGTCCAATTAAATAAATTGATCAAATAACAAAAATTGATCTAGATCCATTAATTCTAATTTGATCAAAATAAAATATAATTAATGAATAATCAAATTATAATCATGATTAAATTTTATTAGATTATATATTGATCAATTTCATAATTAAGAAAATAAACCATAATTTTTAATTTTATATTGGTAGAACTGTAAATCTAAAAGAATATAAAAAAATTATAGAATTTATAAAGGACATAAATGTTATAGGATTAATAAAACACAAAAAGCAAAAACTGTAAATAATCATATTCGGTCGAAGGATAAAACTATAATTTCGATTAAATGGCAAAATTGTAATTTTAATAGAATGGTAAAACTATGATTTCTACTAATGGGTAAAACTGTAATTTCAACCGAATAGCAAAACCGTGATTTCAACATAATAGCAAAACTGTAATTTTCTTTTCATTTGAAGAAAAGCCCTAATCCTAATTTCTTCCCCTCTTGTCGTCGTCGCTTGTGCGGTCGCCAGCACGCTGCTGTGGCCTGCGTAGTCGCTAGCGCACGGCTACGGCCTCTGCCAACCGTTGGGATACGACCACCTCTTGATGCGGTTGCAGTCAGTCGCTTGTAGCAAACCCGCGCGCGGTCGCCGCTTGATGTGGCTGCCGCCTACGCACAATCGACCTGACCCATGGCTTGGGTCGTCGGCAGCGTGGTTGTCGTTGCTGCCTGTGCGCACACTCGATGTTGCCGCAGGCAAATCCGACCAAAATACAACGAGATTGCTGCGTCTTTTCCACGATGCACAACAACCATCAAGATCGTTCGCAAGCAAACGATTAAACGTAACAGATAGGAATACAGATCAATCAAATATTCAGATCTACGCATCATAAACTAAAATAATATATCTAATATTTTTTATCTAAAAAACCTATGCTCTAATACCAATTGTAAGCATAAAAATAATAATTATGTAAACTATTATGCGGAAAAAAATTTATGCCAAGATTTGAAATAAAAAATACTAGATCTGTTTACGATGCATACCTTTAGATGCTATCTGAATAAATCCAATTAGATCTTCAAGAACACCGCCTACGGATCTGAATATCACCGAGATGTCGATCTACAAGGAGAACTAGAATAGATCTAGATTCATTCATCTCTTCGTATCCTTTCACATAACCACTATTATTGATGGTATTTGGGGAGATTGAGAGAATAATCGTAATCTTTCTCAAGAACTATTCTGTAGCATATTGCGTCTCACGCACACACCATACCACGCTTAGGTTTAAAGAAGATCATGTCTTTTTATAGGCGAGAACAGATGATCTAAGGTAAATTATTAGGAGAATTCCTTCCATCAAAAATATCCTCTAAAATATCTCAATATAATATAAATTTTATTTAATATTAACTAATATCTTTTATCATAATCTAATTAATCCATAATATATCTTATTCAATTATAAAAAATAAATTATAAATTATTAAAGAATCACATAATCTCACACGACTATCACCCCACCCTCGAGTCCCGAGCAGGTAGCAATTGAATCTCCCCTGCTTTCGTTACTATCTGCCATCACTGTCTATTCCGACAACGTTCCAAGCTGTAACGGAATCGCCTTTATTTTCTCTATTTCAGCTTCCGGTCCTACTTCGTAAGGAAGTTGAGTTTAGTCCATTCTTTCTTCCTTAGCTGGCACAACATAAAAGTAACTTACTTACATTACCATAGCAAATACTCTCCTTTGCTTTCCCATTGATTTTCTTCCCTTTCCTCCCTTAAAGCTTAATATTTCTCTTTCATCAGCGAACAAGAAAGCACAGTGGGTAGGATGCACTGACACGACTCCACCTATTGAATGGAGAGAGGGCATCTTACTAAGTGGGGATTCTGGCTTTACGTATTCCATGTTGATTTGAATCTATCGAAATGGCTAATAAAAAGAAATCTTTGGGCTATCCTCACTGGTATCCGTGATCTAATACTGTGTATTTAGGGATATAAAGCGCTCTGGTACCTGTGAGACTGGACTTGAAAACTGTGCCGGGTAAGATGAAAACCGATGGATGTGTTTACGGCCACTAAGCTATGGCTATTCTTTTTTCAATTGGGGGAAGAGCTTTTTCATTTTGTTTCAAAATTTAAGTAAAAGGGTCCGAATGGGTTGTTAGAGTCAAATCTGGTGCCTGCCCAGTGGGTACGGTCTGCCCCGTCATTACTGGTGGAAACTACTGGTTCAGGCCCTTGTGCGCTAGTTCACCCGTGGTCGTCTCGGGACGAAGTCGGTGCTCGGCTAGATGGATGGAACCCTTGTACCCCGTCGCGGGGTTGGCTACTGGAGTGGCGGAGTTCAGGTCAGGAGGAGACACCTCAGGTCGGGTCGGGAGCCGGCTCCTGCAAAGAGGTCGGGTCGGGTAAGTTCTCGACGTGACCCCTCCGACGATCAAATTAGTTTGGTGGTTGATTTTTCTCTCCCCCTGCCCCGTAGAGGTGCAGGAGCTTATATAGTGGGTGTTGTAGGTCATCCGTACCTGGCAACCTTGCTACCCTTGTGGCTTACCATGCCGTCGTACACTTCCAACACGCCCATCGTCCTTGCGGTGAGGCATGCGTCTGCAGGTAAGGGTGTCGACCTTACCTGTGTCAGGTCGACCGTACGACCGCTGGGGATTCGACCTTACCTGTGCCAGGTCGGCCGTACGACCGCTGGCGCCCCCATACTTGCATCCGACCAGCTTCCCGCGTCGGGTCGGCCACGTCGACGGGCCAGTTGTCCGAGGGCGCTAGGATGTGACAGCCAGGTCATACTTCTCACCCCCCCCCCCCCCCCCCCCCCCGGGAAGACCTTCTCGAGGTGCCCGATGAGGGTGCTGAAGATGAGGTCTTGTGCTTAGCTGCTGACCTGTGGTGGCTCTGAACTAGTCCCGAGTGGGAGCTCAGGGACCGATCAGACCAAGCGGGAGCTCAGGAACTTGAATGGTGCAGGGGCTGATCCGACCGAGTAGGAGCTCGGGAGCTTGAATGGCGCAAGAGCTGATCTGACCGGGCAGGAGCTCGGGAATTGGAATGGCGTCGGAGCTGATCCGATTGAGCAAGAGCTCAAGAATTTGAATGGTGCAAGAGTTGATCCGACCGAGCATGAGCTCGGGAATTGGAATGGCACAGGAGCTGATCCGACCGAGTAAGAACTCGGGAATTTGAATGGCGCAGGAGCTGATCCGACTGAGCATGAGCTCAGGAATTGGAATGGCGTAGGAGCTGATCCGACCGAGCAAGAGCTCGGGAATTTGAACGGCACAGGAGCTTATCCGACCGAGTAAGAACTTGAGAATTTGAATGGCGCAAGAGCTAATCCGACTGAGCATGAGCTCGGGAATTTGAGTGGCGCAGGCACTAATCTGACCGAGCAAGAGCTCGGGAATTTGAATGCGCAGGAGCTGATCCAACCGAGCATATAAGCTCGGGAATTTGAATTTAGGATTTTGCCAAGGGGGTGAACTCGAGCACAAATCCTGGGATTTGGCCGAGAGCCGAGAAGGTGAACTCGGGCACAAATCCTGGGATTTGGCCGAGAGGGTGAACTCGAGCGCAAACCCGGGATTTGGCCGAGAGCTGAGAAGGTGAACTCGGGCACAAATCCTGGGATTTGGCCGAGAGGGTGAACTCGGGCGCAAATCCTGGGATTTGGCCGAGAGCCGACAAGGTAAACTCGAGCACAAATCTTGGGATTTGGCCGAGAGGGTGAACTCGGGCGCAAATCTTGAGATTTGGCTGAGAGCCGAGAAGGTGAACTCGGGCATAAATCCTGGGATTTGGCCGAGAGGGTGAACTCGGGCACAAATGCTGGGATTTGGCCGAGAGCCGAGAAGGTGAACTCGGACACAAATCCTGGGATTTGGCTGAAAGGGTGAACTCGGTCACAAATCCTGGGATTTGGCCGAGAGGGTGAACTCGGGTGCCCTCGCCCTTATCTTATGAACCCTCTCTTTTATTTATTTATTGTTACTATTATGTTATATATATATATTATTATTATTATATATATATATATTTGTCCTCCACTTAGGGTTTCGATCGGAGTAATGGCGCATTTAATGCGCTGGGTGGCTTTTGGGGTGGTGGCGCTTCGTCTTGCCTCGGGAAGCTGAAACGACTCCCCTGGGCGCTATAAGTTCGATGTGGCTAGGCTGAGACCTCACTTGTTCATTTGGCCCCTTCCCTGCTTCTATCTCGGACTTTCCTAGCCATCCATCGCCCCTTCAGTCGGTAGCCATTTTTGAACAGGTCGGGATGACCTCCTCGGACTCCTCGAGTAGTGTCAGGGTCGTTTCTCCCCCGAGGTCGAGGGAGACGAGTCGGTGTGATCCCGAGGTCGGTTCCTCGGGAGTGTCTTCTAGGCCCCCGTCGCTTGTCGACGCGAGGGTTCTGAGGGATCTGGAGGTCATGAAGTCAGATCATGACCTAGATACAGTGGTGATCGAGGGGTCACTTGCCGTGATTAGGGAGCGGTATAGCATCCCGGTCGAATATGGGCTGCATGTTCCGCAGCCTGGGCAGCGCCCCTATAGTTTGGACGCTCCCGGCATGTGCATCTCGGTGGATGCTCTGGAGGCCGGTCTCCGGTTTCCTCTACATCCACTCATCGAGGTGGTGGAGGGTCTCTCCCAGCCAGGTAGCGCCCAACTCGTGGCGCTACCTTGTCATCTTCTTGGGCGAGTGTCGAGGGATCGGGATTATCCCGACTTGGGACTTGTTCATGGCGTGCTTTCACCTTTGTAAGAGTCGGGGTGGTTACTACCTCACCACCCGGGTTGGTTTTCGAGTCAGCGGGGCACCACCTTCCAATAACAAAGGTTGGAAGTCCCGCTACCTTTATGATAGTGGTCCAGTTTGGGGGTTTAGGCTCGACTGGTCGGCACACCCGATCGGCAACGCCTCCCCGTACTTATCCGAGGAGGAAACCATCCTGGTCGGCTGACTGAAGGGGATTCTTTCCTCTTCACGTGCGATCAAGGAGATGGCCGAGCTTTGGCTCGTCGAGACGGGTCTCAGCCCGGCCTCTAGGGGTACTATTATTTTACTCTACTGTAGCCTTTCTAACTGCCCACTAACCAGTCAGTTGGGATGCAGATTGGATTGATCTCGGGGAGCTTCGCGGGATGCCTAAGGTGGCAAGCAGCAAGGTCCCTCCGACCCGCCCCACCGCCCGAGATGTCGGTGCTTCTCCTGCGAGGGAAGCCCTAAAGGCTTCGTTGAAGAGGCCAGTTGTCTCACCGACAGAGCAGGCTGAGGATGCGGTGAGGCGCCATAAGAAGGTCAAAGTACTGACGAGGAGTCACAAGTCCCGTCCCGGCGAGGGGGAGTCTCGCTCCCGATCCAAAGGCAAGGAGCCAACGGCGCCGTCGGAGGAGCCCGAGGTGCCCGCCGAGTCCGAGGAGGGGGGCGCTTCACCAGCCCACAAGCGTCCAAGGTCGATGAAGGGCCTTTTTAAAATAAAGGTGCATAAGGGCGACGCAGGCTATTATGCCTTGCTAATGTCCGACCTGGGGCATCAAGACCCCGAGAAGGAGATGAAGGCCAGATGGAAGGGGCTGAAGAACTCGATGAAGGTGTGGAATAACTCATCGACAGCGGAGGAGTTCGAGAGAGGACTTCTCCACCCCCAACTGGTGCGAGAGCTCTACACGCTCCCCTCGGAAGTCTTGATGGCCCGAGCCGCCAAGGAGATCAAGTTTTCCCTTTACCGAGCTTCTAACAGTTGCTTTTTCGTGTAGAGCCAACACTTCCAAATGACACTTTTTGACAGAGTCCATGACGCGGGTCGGCTAATCACGTTCATGGACTACCGGATCAAGCAACTACAAGAAGAGCTTGACACTCTAAAATCCAAAGGGGGTCCAGAGGCCGTCGCCAAGGTCGAGGACCGCGCGTCCGAGCTACGAGAGGAGCTCGAGAAGACCAAGAGGGAGAGAGGCGAAGAGCTCCTTAGGCGCGAGGCCTTGGAGAAGGAACTACACGAGGTTCGGAGCCACCTAGGCGACGCCCAACGGTTGCTGAAGGAGGCGCGAGTTAGGGCTCGGAAGATGGACGATGAGCTGCTGCAGGCCGTGAAGGACCTGGAGAGCTCCCGAGCCTAGCTGCCTAGGCAATCGGTCATCCAGTACAAGGAGTCTCTTGGCTTCAAAGAAGGCCTGAAGAGGATGGGTCGGGTGACGTACGAGTATGGGTACCGGGTAGCGTTAGCCCACTTCCGCGCCCGACATCCAAACGCCGAAGTTGAAGAAGACCCATTCACCATCCATCCCGAGGACGACCTGGTGCTGATGGAGAGGTAGCAGGCCTTTGACGACTCGGTCCCACCCGAGCCCTAACTTGTAATTTTCCTTTTCAAATTGTAATCCGGGTGGGGAAAAGCCTCATTTTTGTTCCTGACATCTCTTGTACTTACTTTTAATCAATACAAGTCGGGTCATTTTACTGATTATATGTAAAACTTCCGTAAGTTTGTGATGTGTCAAGTTCTCAGCAACACTCGCCCCTCCATTGTTGCCATCGTATGTCCCATCTCGGATAACGTCGATGACTCGGTATGGGCCCTCCCAGTTTGGGGCCAGCTTGCCGTGGGACAGAGTCGGGTCACTGACCTCAGTCTTCCGAAGCACCAGGTCGCCCATCTCAACATGTCGAGGGTGTACTCGACGGTTGTACAGCTTGGTGACGGCCCTTCTATAGGCTAATGCTCGGAGATGGGCGTCGGCTCGCTTTTCCTCTAGTAGGTCGAGGTTCTCATGGAGCTGTTGGTTGGACTCCTCGTCACGCTGGGTTTGGACTCGGAAGGTCGGGAAAACCACCTCGGGAGGTAGCACGGCCCCGGTCCCGAACGCCAGGCTATAGGGGGACTCCCCCGTCGGGGTTATCGGAGTCGTCCGTGACGCCCGGAGAATACTCGAGAGTTCCTCTACCCAGGAGGTCGTGGCACTGGAAATCCTTTTCTTCAGCCCTTCAAGGATGGTTCGGTTCGTCACCTTGGCTAGCCCATTGGCTTGGGGGTGGGCAACCGAGCTAAACTTCAATTGGAAGCGATAGCTTTGACAAAACGTTTTGAACTTCGTATTATTGAACTACGTACCATTGTCTGTGATAATGACCCTTGGGAGGCCAAACCTGGTTATGATGTTCCTCCACACGAATCCTTCGACTTGCTTCTCGGTGATGGAGGCCAATGGCTCGACCTCGAGCCATTTGGTGAAATAGTCGACTCCGACTATTAAGAACCTTCTTTGCCCCGAGACCGGGGGGAAGGGGCCGAGGAGGTCCATTCCCCACTGGGTGAAGGGCCAGGCACAGTTAGCAGTTGTTAGCGGTACCATCGGTTGATGTTGGAAGGGCGTGCTTCTGGCATGGCTCACAGCTCCGGACATAAGTCTGGGCATCCTTACGTAGGGTGGGCCAGTAGTAGCCTTGCCTGAGGACCTTGTATGCCAAGGTGCGAGCCCCGACATGGTCTCCAGATATTCCTTCGTGGACCTCGGCTAGGGTGGTGCGCGCCTCAATCGGGTTCAGACAGCGAAGCAGGGGTCGGCTGAAGCCTCGCTGATAGAGGCGACCATCAATGATACAGTACCACGACTCCGTCCTTCTGATTCTCCGGGCAGCCGCTTTATCCTGGGGGAGGGTTCCTGTTTGTTTGAAGAGAAGGATCTCGTTGATCCAACCTCCGTCTTCCTCATCAACAGCTAGCATTGTCGAATTGACGGAGGGCCCGATGGTTCTCACCATTGTTCCGGACGACATGTCGGTCACGCAGGAGGAGGCTAGTCTGGCCAAGGCATCCACCTGCGCGTTCTCGTTGCGAGGTACCTTGGTGATGGTGCACCTCCGAAATCGACCCGCCATCCGTCACGCCTCGGCTAGGTACTTGATCATTGCTGCTTCTCGGGTCTCGAACTCTCCGTTGACTTGGCTTGCGACGAGCTGGGAATCAGTGAATATTTCAATGTCCTCCGCTCCCAGCTCGGCTGCGACCTTCAGACCGAACAGGAGCGCCTCATATTCTACTTCGTTTTTCGTGGCTCTGAACCCTAACCGCAGCACATGTTCGTAGGTGTGGCCGGAAGGGTCCTTGAGCACCATGCCGACGCCTCCTCTTTCTGAGTTGGCGGAGCCGTCGATATGTAGTATCCATCTGTGGTTCGGGTTCGCCGAGATTGCCAGGGGTGTGAGTTCCGAGAGGAAGTCCATGAGCACTTGGCCTTTGATCACCTTTCTTGGCTCGTACACGATATCGAACTCTCCTAACTCTACCGACCACTTGAGCATCACCTTGATAGGATGTATTTGGAAGTACGACCTCAGTTTCCTGGATGCCAGGATCAGAGCCAAGGCCATTCTCTCTATGGGGGGATAACGAAGCTCAGGTCCTGCTAGGACATGACTGGTGTAGTAGATCGGCTTTTCCCCAGCTTTGTTGAGTGTCACCAAGACCGAGCTAACTGCCAGGTCGGTTGCAACGAGGTACAAGCCGAGAGGCTCCCCGTCCTTTACCGATGCTAGCTGTGGTAGGTTTTCGATGTGGCTCTTGAGTTGGCAGAATTATTCTTCGCATTCGGGAGTCCACCTGAAGTCCTTTGCCGACTTTAGCACTCGGAAGAAAGTAGAGCTCTTGTTCCTGGCTCGGGAGATAAAGCGGCTCAGGGCCGCTACTCTCCCGGTGAGTTGTTGGATCTCTTTTATAGTCCTGGGGGGCTGCATTTCCTGTATCACCTTTATCTTGTCATGATTGACGTCTATCCACCGCTTATGCACTATGAAGCTGAGGAACTTCCCGGATGTGATGCCGAAGGTATATTTTGTTGGGTTGAGATGCATCTTGTATCTTCTTAGCGTGCGGAACGTTTCCGCTAGGTCGGAAAGGCAGTTTGCCGGCTCTTGACTATCATGTCGTCTACGTAAATCTCCATGTTCCTTCCGACCTGGTCCTTGAACATGCGATTTACTAGCCGCTGGTAAGTTGCACCAGCATTTTTCAGCCCGAACGACATCACCTTATAACAATAGGTGTCGTTATGAGTGATGAAGGCTGTGTTTTTTTTATCTCTCGGGGCCATCTGGATTTGGTTGTACCCCGAGAAGGCATCCATGAAGGAGAGCAGCTGATGCCCCGACGTTGCATCCACTAGTTGGTCGATGCGGGGAAGCGGGTAGCAGTCCTTCGGGCAAGCTCGATTGAGATCGGTATAATCAACGCACATCCGCCATTTTCCATTAGCTTTCTTGACAAGTACAACATTGGATAACCAGGTCGGATACTTTACTTCCTCGACAAGCTTTGCATCCAACAGACGAGTGATCTCGTCTTCTATAGCCTTCTGTCGGTCTGGAGAGAATTTGTGCGGACGTTGCTTCACGGGTCGGGCGTCGAGGGAGATGTTCAGGTAATGCTGGGTGACCTCCGGGTCGACCCCTGGCATATCATTAAGGGACCATGCGAAGACATCGTCGTTCTTCCGCAGGAAGTCTATCAGTTGAACTTGCTGGCTCTCCGTGAGTCCCGACTCGACCTTCACCAGCTTGTCCGGGCGGCTCGGATCAAGTGGCAGTTTCAGAATTTTTTCCGTCGAGTGGGGGTCTCTGGCGTTATCCTCTGGGTCTTGAGGCATAGTACCGACCAGTTCAGTCCTCGGCTTCTTAGACAACGTTGTTGCCGTTAAGTAGCACTGCCTGGATTCTCTTAGGTCACTCCTGACCTCGCCAACCCCTACTCGGGTCGGGAACTTCAAGATCCGGTGGTAGGTGGAAACGACTGCCCTTAGCCAGTTGAGGGGCAGGCGGCCGATGATGGTGTTGTATGCCGATGGGAGCTTGACCACCATAAAAGACACCATCAAAGTCTTCGACTTTGGTTCTCCCCCGAACGTGATCGGGATTGTAGTTACCCCCAAGGGAGAGACGGAATCCCCGGTGAACCCTGTCAAGGTAGATGTTAGAGCGACGAGATCCCGGTCAGTTAACCCCAATCTTTGAAAGGCGTCGAAATACAAAATGTCGATCGAACTTCCCGTGTCGATCATGACCCTCTTAACGTAGGCGTTGGTCATGTGGATTGAGATCACTAGCGCATCATCGTGGGATGGGTGCTCCTCGCCTCCCGACCTAAACGTAATGTCAAGGTCTTCGTGATGCAGTGGCCTCTTCCCGACCTCGGATCGCGCGTAGGCTTTTCGCACCGAGGAGCTGTTGCCGCTTGAGGCCGACCCGTCGAAGATGACGTCGATTTGCTTCTCGATCGGGCCCTGAGATTGGGGAGACGTGTCTCGGGGGGGCCGGCCGTCAGGGAGAGAGGATTGTTCGCGGACATATCGCCGTAGGTGCTCGCATCGGATAAGGTCTTCAATTTGGTACTGCAGGTCGCGACATTCCTCGGTGTCGTGTCCGTATTTCCTATGAAAGCGGCAATACCTTCTTTTGTCGCATCGCTCGGGGTGCGACTTCATCGGACTTGGGGCCTTTAAGATCTCTGTTCGGGTTGAATTGAGGGGGATCGGGGGGGATCTGGCTGGGAACAAGCCCGACCTGTCTTCCCTTCTCTTGGGAGGTGGCACTGGATGTCCACGGGACTGTTCCCCCACGGGGGCGCTTTGTCTCATCCCGCTTGTTGGCTATTAGCGTCTCGGTCGCCATGTACTAGTGTGCCCGTTGCAGCATCTCGGGCAGAGTCGTCGATGGTTGCTCGATCAGCGACCAGAAGAACCTTGACGGTCTCAGCCCTGTCAAGAATGCTTGGATGGCTAGGGATAGATGGAGGTCAGGGATTCCCTGGATCTGTAATGTGAACCATCCCACAAACTGGGAGAGGGGCTCGTCGCTCCCTTGGGCCATTCCCAGGAGGGAGGCCGTGGTTGGTTTCGGGTGTGCACTCGCCAAAAAGTTTAGCTCGAACTCTCTTGCCAGCAAATCAAACGAAGGTATAGACGTGGGTTTGAGACGAGAATACCAAACTCTGGCCGACCCTCTAAGGGTGGTCGGGAAGGCCCGACACATCAGCGCGTCCGAGGTATCGTAAAGGGCCCTTTGGGCGCCGAATGTGGCGATGTGCTCTGTCGGGTCGGGAGCCTGAAGGTGGCCGGGAGCCTGAAGGTGGCCGGGAGCGGCTTGGCCTGTATCACGGGAGTGAATGGGGAACCGCCTTTAGAGCTTTCCCTAACCTCCTCTCTTGATTTGAGGACTTCCTTCTGGACTTCGTCGAGCCGCTGATGAACTCGGCGAACTTGCTCTCTTAGAGAATCAGCGGTGTCGATTGATAAAGTGTCGAAGTCAGGCTCGGTCGGTACCGGATTGTAGGAGCGACTTTGTGATCGGGCTGGCGTCAGGGTCGGGGAAGCTGCACGGGCTTCGACGACCTGAGGCTGTGGCGGCTCTACCTCGGGCGGGACTCCCCGGTTTGGGGCTGCTGGTGACTCCGTTTGCGGGGGTGCCACCGGGGGAGCCGATTGGTGAGCTGTCGAATGCACGAGCTGGGGCAGGTACGGGACTATGGTCTGTACCATTCCCGCTAATTCTTGGACTTGGCTGGTGAGGCCGAGGAAAGCCTCGACCGTGACCATGAATGACGCGGGGTTAGATGCGGGTGAAGGGAACCCTCGGTCGGTCATCATCCTCCAAAAGCGGTTGGGAGTCGGCACGGCTACCGCAGCCTCCTTGGTTGGTCGAGGGTGGTCAGGTTCCGGGTGGTGCCCCGCACCCGAGTTCCCAAACGGGCGTTCTTGTGACATGGGCCCTCCTTCTAGCGCCAAAATGTTAGAGCCAAATCTGGTGCCGGCCCAATGGGTCCGGTCTACCCCGTCGCCGCTGGTGGGAACTGCTGGTTCAGGTCCTTGTGCGCTAGTTCACCCGTAGTCGTCTCGGGACGGAGTCGATGCTCGGCTAGATGGATGGATCCCTCGTACCCCGTCACGGGAGTTGGCTGCTGGAGTGGCGGAGTTCAGGTCAGGAGGAGGCACCTTAGGTCGGGTCGGGAGCTGGCTCCTGCAAAGAGGTCGGGTCGGATAAGTTCCCAATGTGACCCCTCCGACGATCATGTTAGTTTGGTGGTTGATTTTTCTCTCCCCTTGCCCTGTAGAGGTGCAGGAGCTTATGTAGTGAGTGTTGTAGGTCATCCGTAACTGGCAACCTTCCTGCCCTTGTGGCTTACTATGCCGTCGTACACTTCCACCACGCTCGCCGTCCTTGCGGTGAGGCATGCGTCTTTCCTTCATGCACAGATCTAGCTTAAGCTTCCCCACTTATAGCTATCGGTAAAGAACTGGTGCTAGTGAAATATCTAATACTATGGGTGCTAGTGAAATATCTAGTAATAGTAATATATGTATGTCTATCTGTATGAAATGCTGTCTGTGCTTTTTAGGCCTCTGCAATCCATCTTTTGAACTCCTAAAGAAAAGAAAGGTCCAAGAAAAGAAGTGATTTTTCCATATATTACTAAAGATGAGTCACTCTAAGCCATATTCCATCCTTAGCCTAACATGAAATAAAAGCCTAATGCTTCCTTAGTTTCTAACCATTGGGAACTAACTCTTATATTCCTTGTAATTATTATATTTATCTTTTGGTTAGGGAGAGAGCTACCGTTGAACCAATATCTATCTTTTTTTCATTTGGTCTCGTTACGTCTCTTTCCTTTGTCCTTTTTTTGTATTCTTTTATTACCCTGATAGTTTCTTTGGATTCTTATTCTTCGGCTCCGACCATCATCCAACTTAGGGGTAATTTATGACCCTATCTTTTTCTTGGTCACCTGATTCCTTTCCTTATTACTTTTATTTATTGCTGCCTCTAGTACTTCTAAAAACATGGTATTAAAAAAATAAGGGCAAAGAAAGAGACTATATGGTTCCGAAAACTCCTAGCCCTGATAGGCTCCTGACACTTTCACGAATGCCAGTTTCATATTATGGGACCAGAATTCAATTTATTTAAAAGACTGGACGAAGCACGCTTTGGCTAGTCAAAACTTTTCGTGTGTTGATACGTGGAACCATCAATTTCATAGGATAAATTATTAGAATAGTTTCTTCCATCAAGAAGTACCCACCAATATTTCACTCCCTCTCCCCCTTATACCCTGAAACTAGGACTTACACATAACTCATACCTTTCAAGGATGAAAATACGTCAGAGAAAAAATAATGGATAGGTATGTCAAAACCCTCGTATAGACACTGTGTCTCACCAACAAGGAAATTGGCTGCTATCTAGCTATTCTCAGCTATAGAACTTGAATGGCTGTCTAACTTATAAGTAGTATATCTAATTCTAGCTATAGAGAAGTTAGAGATCAAAATCGTCCTAAGCTGAGCGGATCTTGTTTCAAAGCAGCTTTCTTAGCAGAACTTTCCAGATAAAGTGAAATCACGTGTAGTTGATCAGTTACAACAGATCTATTGTGTTGGTCTTAGTATGAAAAGACAAACAGTTTACCGATCAATCTAGATAAGCTATCGAGAATAGATACTATAAAGATCTAATCTATAACCTTTCCCCCATCCCTTTCGAGCATTCCTTTATGTAGAAACATTGAAATTGTTAAACTTGCATATATGCCATTTGTTTATATATTCTCCCTGTCTATTCAGGAAGTTCGGGCTCAGTTACTGTCCGTTCATTCCACCTCTGCCCTACTGCATTGCGCTTGCGAAAGAAAGACAAGAGGAAATTGTCAGTTGCTTTATCAGCTCTGGTAAAGGCAAAATAAGCTTTGGTTTGATTTATCAATAAAATAAAGAAAATGCATCCCATGCCATGGTTCTTGTTTGCCTATCCACGGTTGGTCTTCAACTATTAGTTTAGTTGCCGCTGCCAAGTGCTTGAGAATGAGTACGAGTAGGAGGTGTGTGTGATCTTAGCAATTGAATCGAGCAAGCAGTTTGTGAATGATATCTTAGCCTTATGTTTTGGACCTACAGCAGGTCTAATAGTCGATGAGAGGAAAGTCGTTTTATGGTTGAAAAGAATTGAATACCTATAAGCCAAGCCAATTGAAGTAGTAACCGATGCTAGAAAGGCAACTGATTCCCTAGTCGGTGTTCGAGAATCTATAGACTCCCCAGAAGCTGTTAAAGTAATCTGACTCGAAAATACCATTTCTTTTTCACTGACACCTACCTACCTGCTTGTAAAGAATATCCTCATTAGCCGGGCTAGACACCTAGAGAAGTTAATAAATATGATCTTATTGAATCAGCTGCTCTATTTTCTGACTTTTAAGGGGGCTGCTGTTCATGTCGATTCTGAATGCTTTATGTTTTCTTTCCTAAATATTCACAAGCTTTATATTATTATATGATAACTTTTTGATTCGATCTTTGAACAGATGACCTAGATTCAGTTTATAATAGGTTTTAGTGAAGTTCACAGTCTAGAACTTCACTTATATTAACCTAAAACTCAGATTAGGTGGTTAGGGTTGAGATTAAGAGAACAACGACGACTAAAAATATGAGAGAGAGAAAGTAGATTGCAGATTGATTGACAGTAGAGGCCAGAAAATAAGAGATCTAGGAAAGAGAAGAAGACAAGGACAAGAAAATACTATTCTCAATCATTCATATCTCAGGTTAGATCAGTTTGTAGTGGATTCTTACTGTGATCTCTTGGGAAGGTTTTGGATATTGTGTTTGATATTATAGTCCTTGTATCCCTGTGATTCTCTTGTGGCTACTATTTGAGCTTGGGTAAGAAGCCTTGAGATCTGTATATTCATTATTTTGATAGTGGATTTTCTCTGACTCGTCCCGTGATTTTTTACCCTTCGAGTTGAGGGGGTTTTCTATGTATATCTTAGTGTTCATCTAATTATGATTTCTTTTTTATTCTGCTGCGTATGACGGCCTGCTAGTATTTGTTCATATACAAAGTTTATTTCTATTTTATCCCCATCAACTAGTATCAGAGCAGGGTTTTGGTGGCATTTAATCTTTTGTACTTGAACATAGAGTCCGATAATATTTCTCGCATGATTAGTTTAAACGGGAACAATTGGATGATATGGAAACCAAGAATGGAAGATCTCTTGTATTACAAAGATTTGTATGAACATTTACAAGGGGATAGTGCAAAGCCCACAACTATGCCAGATGATAAGTGAAAGAGGTTAAATCAAAAAAATGTTCGCTTTATTCGTTAGTGGCTTGATGATAGTGTCTTTCATCATGTTTCTACTGAAAGTTTTGCTTACTCTCTTTGAAAAAAGTTAGAAGGTCTTTATGAAAGAAAAACAATTGGCAATAAAGCTTTTCTGATTAGAAAACTTGTGAACTTGAAATATAAAGAGGGTACTTCTATTCCTGAGTATTTGAATAAAATGTAGAGTATTACTAACCAGTTATCCTCTATGAAAATGTCTCTTGATGATGAGTTGCAGGCATTGTTACTTCTCAGTTCTTTGCTAGAAAGTTGGGAGACACTAGTGATTTCCCTCAGTAATTCTGCACTAGATGGTATTGTCACCATGAGTTAAGTAACAAGCAGTTTGTTGAATGAGGAGTTGAGGAAAAAGAATTCAGCTATTTCTCAGATTAATTCACACGCACTTGTCTCAGAGAATAGAGGAAGGTCAAAGTCAAAGGATAAAAGTGGTTCACGCATAGGTAAAAGCAAGTCAAGATGAAAGAAAGATATTATTTGCTGCAATTATGGTGAGAAAGGACATTACAAGAATCAATGCAAGCAACCTAAGAAGAACAAGAAACAAGGAAAAGAAGTGGAGCATACAGATTCTAAAGAGATTATCACAACTACAATGTAAGGTAGTGATTATTTGATTTTATCTACTTCTGATGATATTTTTTCTTGTGTGTGTCAGGATCTTGAGTGGATAATTGACATAGGTGCTTCTTATCATGCTACACCATGGAGAGAGTTCTTTGCTACTTATAGGTATGAAAATTTTGGTGTTGTCAAGATGGACAACTATAGCACAATAGACATCATTAGCACGGGAGATATTCATATAAAGACCAACAATTACTGCAAGTTGGTGCTTATGTAAGACATGTGGTTGACTTAAGACTGAATTTAATTTCTGTTGGAAGGTTGGATGATAAAGACTTTGATATCAGATTTCACAAAGGGCAGTGGAAGCTCAGTAAGGGTCTCTTATTGTAGCTAAAGGGAAGAAATATTATACATTGTACAGATTGCAGGCTAAAGCTTATGGTGAGCAGTTGAATGCTACAGAGAAAGACTTCAGCATAAAGTTGTGGCATAGGCGACTGAGACACATTAGCGAGAAATGGCTGCAAGAACTTTCCAAGAGAGAGGTATTACCAGACCTCAGAGGTACACTTTTGAACCCTTATATTGATTGTTTGGCTGGTAAACAATAAAGAGTTTCCTTTGTTAGTCCTGCTTTATTTAGAAAAATGCATGTCTTGGACCATGTCTATACAGATGTGTGTGGTCCTTTGAGGATAAAAACTCCTAGTGGATCTGTTAATATTCCTAGTATCAGTGGTGCACTTTATTTTATCACTTTTATAGATGACTTTTCCAAGAAAGTTTGGGCATATGCTTTGAAGACCAAAGATCAGGTTATTAATGTATTCAAGGAGTTTCATGCTAGAGTTGAAAGGGAGATAGAAAGGTAATTGAAATGCATAAAATTAGATAATGGTGGTGAGTACACAGGATTATTTAATGATTATTACAGGTCAAATGACATCCAACATGAGTTGACAGTTCCTGGTATGTCTCAGTATAATGTAATTGCAGAGAGGATAAACTACACCATCATGAAAAAGATCAGATGTATGCTTTCACAGGCCAAGCTACCTAAAAGGTTTTGGGATGAGGCTTTGAGGACTGCAATTGATGTAATCAACTTATCACCATGTACAACTTTAGATGGTGATTTTACAGAGCATGTATGGTCAGGAAAATATATCTCATATAGGCATTTAAGAGTGTTTGGTTGTCGTACATTTGCACATGTTCCAGACAATGAGAGGTCCAAGCTGGATGGTAAGTCAAAAGAGTGTATTTTCCTTAGTTACTCACATGATCAATTTGGTTATAGGCTTTGGGATCCAGAAAAGCAGAAGGTGTTCAGAAGCAGAGATGTTATCTTCTTTGAGGATTAAACCATTAAGGATTTGAAGAATGAGGCACCAGCTAAGACTTCTACAGAGAGATTTGTAGACTATGACCCAGTTATTCCTCCAGTATATCAGGGTGATAGGGGAGATGTACAGGAAGATGGTGCAGAGCTAGATGTTGATCTACCTGCAGGACATGTTGAGCAGGAAGAAGAAAGATAGCAAGTTCCTATAGAATCTCAGTTAAGAAGATCTTCTAGACCACGTAAACCTTCTAGAAGATACTCTACAGATGAGTATGTGATGCTTACTGATACAAGTGAACCAGAGAGTTACCAGGAAGCAGTTGAAAGTGAGCAGAAAAAGAAGTGATTTATTGCTATGCAGGAAGAGATAGATTCTCTGCATAAGAACCACACATATGATTTGGTGCAACTACCAGAGGGAAGTAAAGCCTTGAAGAACAAGTGGGTTTTTAGGTTGAAGACTCAAGAATATTATTTTTAACCAAAGTATAATGCTAGATTGGTTGTGAAAGACTTTGGTCAAAAGAAAAGTATTGACTTTGAAGAGATTTTTTTTCTCCTATTGTTAAAATATCTTCTATCCATGTTGCTCTTGGTATTGCTGCTAACCTAGACTCAGAGATTGAGTAGTTAGATGTGAAAATAACTTTTCTTCATGGTGATTTAGAGGAGGAAATTTATATGGAGCAACCAGAAGGCTTCAAAGTCAAAGGTAAAGAAAATCTTGTCTGTAAGTTGAAAAAGAGCTTGTATAGGTTGAAGCAAGCTCCAAGACAATGGTATAAAAAGTTTGATTCATTTATGATTGAAAATAAATACAAAGGAACAACGTTAGATTATTGTGTGTATATTAAACGGTTTAGTGAGGATTTTATTATTCTCTTACTTTATGTTGATGATATGCTTATCCTTAGGAAAGATATGTCTATGATTAACAGGTTGAAGAAGGAACTGAGTGAGTCTTTTGCAATGAAGGACATGGGGCCAGCAAAATAAATATTGGGCATGCAGATTTCTCGTGACAAAAGAAAGAGGAAGATTTGGTTATCACAGGAGAAATATATTGAGAATGTATTAGACAGGTTCAGTATGAGTAATGCAAAGCCAGTTGGTTCTCCTCTTGCAGGTCACTTCAAATTGTGCTTATAGCAGAGTCTGTCAAGTGATGAGGAGAAGGAGAAAATGCAAAAGGTTCCTTATGCTTCAGTAGTTGGAAGTTTAACGTACGCGATGGTATGTACGAGGCCGAACATCACATATGCAGTGGGTGTTGATAGTAGATTTCTTACAAATCCAGGCAAAGAGTACTGGGCAGTAGTGAAGTAGATTTTTAGATATCTCAGAGGAAGTTCTAAAATTTGTTTAAGTTTTGGAGGTGGACCACCTGTGTTGACAAGTTACACAGATGCAGATATAACAAGAGATATTGACACAAGAAAGTCCACATCATGTTTTGTACTTATTTTTGTAGGGGGAGCTGTGTCATGACATTCCAGATTACAAAGGTGTATTGCTCTCTCCACCATAGAAGTATAATATATTATTGCTATAGAGGTTTGCAAAGAAATATTATGGATGAAATGATTCTTACAAGAATTGGGGCTGAAATAGAAAAACTATGTGGTGTATTGTGATAGTCAGAGTGTCATTCATTTATGCAAGAACCCAACATTTCATTCCAAGTCAAAGCATATAGATGTCAAATATCACTAGATCATAAATGTGCTTGAAAAGAAGCAGTTACAGTTTTAGAAAATTCACACAGATGATAATGGGACAAACATGTTGACAAAGACTTTATCGAAAGAGATACAAGAGATGTGCCGACAGCTGGTCGGCATGGCTTCACATTGAGGAGTCATGAGACAGCCTCCCTTATGGGCTGAAGGGAGAGGTTGTTGGGTAGATATCCCAGATTCAGCCCATAATTGGCTTTAGTGAAGTTCACAGCCCAGAACTTCACTTATATTAACCTAAAACCTAGATTAGGTGGCTATGGTTGAGATTAAGAGGACAGCGACAGCTGAAAACGTGATAGAGAGAAAGTAGACTGCAGTTTGACAGTAGAGGCCAGAAAAAAAGAGATCTAGGAAACAGAAAAAGACAAGAACAAGAAAAGACTATTCTTAATCATTCATATCTTAGGTTAGATCAGTTTGCAGTGGATTCTTACTATGATATCTTGGGAAGGTTTTGGATATTGTGTTTGGTATTATAGTCCTTGTATCCATGTGATTCTCTTGTGGCTATTGCTTGGGCTTGGGCAAGAAGCTTTGAGATCTGTATATTCATTATATTGATAGTGGATTTTCTCTAGCTTGTCCCGTGATTTTTACCCTTCGAGTTGAGAGGATTTTTCATGTAAATCTTGGGTGATAGGGGAGATGTACAGGAAGATGGTGCAGAGCTAGATGTTGATCTACCTGCAGGACATGTTGAGCAGGAAGAAGAAAGATAGCAAGTTCCTATAGAATCTCAGTTAAGAAGATCTTCTAGACCACGTAAACCTTCTAAAAGATACTCTACAGATGAGTATGTGATGCTTACTGATACAAGTGAACCAGAGAGTTACCAGGAAGCAGTTGAAAGTGAGCAGAAAAAGAAGTGATTTATTGCTATGCAGGAAGAGATAGATTCTCTGCATAAGAACCACACATATGATTTGGTGCAACTACCAGAGGGAAGTAAAGCCTTGAAGAACAAGTGGGTTTTCAGGTTGAAGACTCAAGAATATTATTTTTAACCAAAGTATAATGCTAGATTGGTTGTGAAAGACTTTGGTCAAAAGAAAAGTATTGACTTTGAAGAGATTTTTTTTCTCCTGTTGTTAAAATATCTTCTATCCATGTTGCTCTTGGTATTGCTGCTAACCTAGACTTAGAGATTGAGCAGTTAGATATGAAAATAACTTTTCTTCATGGTGATTTAGAGGAGGAAATTTATATTGAGCAACCAGAAGGCTTCAAAGTCAAAGGTAAAGAAAATCTTGTCTGTAAGTTGAAAAAGAGCTTGTATAGGTTGAAGCAAGCTCCAAGACAGTGGTATAAAAAGTTTGATTCATTTATGATTGAAAATGAATACAAAGGAACAACGTTAGATTATTGTGTGTATATTAAACGGTTTAGTGAGGATTTTATTATTCTCTTACTTTATGTTGATGATATGCTTATCCTTAGGAAAGATATGTCTATGATTAACAGGTTGAAGAAGGAACTGAGTGAGTCTTTTGCAATGAAGGACATGGGGCCAGCAAAATAAATATTGGGCATGCAGATTTCTCGTGACAAAAGAAAGAGGAAGATTTGGTTATCACAGGAGAAATATATTGAGAATGTATTAGACAGGTTCAGTATGAGTAATGCAAAGCCAGGTGGTTCTCCTCTTGCAGGTCACTTCAAATTGTGCTCATAGCAGAGTCCGTCAAGTGATGAGGAGAAGGAGAAAATGCAAAAGGTTCCTTATGCTTCAGTAGTTGGAAGTTTAACGTACGCGATGGTATGTACGAGGCCGAACATCGCATATGCAGTGGGTGTTGATAGTAGATTTCTTACAAATCCAGGCAAAGAGTACTGGGCAGTAGTGAAGTAGATTTTTAGATATCTCAGAGGAAGTTCTAAAATTTGTTTAAGTTTTGGAGGTGGACCACCTGTGTTGACAAGTTACACAGATGCAGATATAACAAGAGATATTGACACAAGAAAGTCCACATCATGTTTTGTACTTATTTTTGTAGGGGGAGCTGTGTCATGACATTCCAGATTACAAAGGTGTATTGCTCTCTCCACCATAGAAGTATAATATATTATTGCTATAGAGGTTTGCAAAGAAATATTATGGATGAAATGATTCTTACAAGAATTGGGGCTGAAATAGAAAAACTATGTGGTGTATTGTGATAGTCAGAGTGTCATTCATTTATGCAAGAACCCAACATTTCATTCCAAGTCAAAGCATATAGATGTCAAATATCACTAGATCAGAAATGTGCTTGAAAAGAAGCAGTGACAGTTTTAGAAAATTCACACAGATGATAATGGGACAGACATGTTGACAAAGACTTTATCGAAAAAGATACAGGAGATGTGCCGACAGCTGGTCGGCATGGCTTCACATTGAGGAGTCATGAGACAGCCTCCCTTATTGGCTGAAGGGAGAGGTTGTTGGGTAGATATCCCAGATTCAGCCCATAATGGGCTTTAGTGAAGTCCACAGCCCAGAACTTCACTTATATTAACCTAAAACCTAGATTAGGTGGCTATGGTTGAGATTAAGAGGACAGCGACAGCTGAAAACGTGATAGAGAGAAAGTAGACTGCAGTTTGACAGTAGAGGCCAGAAAAAAAGAGATCTAGGAAAGAGAAAAAGACAACAACAAGAAAAGACTATTCTTAATCATTCATATCTCAGGTTAGATCAGTTTGCAGTGGATTCTTACTGTGATATCTTGGGAAGGTTTTGGATATTGTGTTTGGTATTATAGTCCTTGTATCCATGTGATTCTCTTGTGGCTATTGCTTGGGCTTGGGCAAGAAGCTTTGAGATCTGTATATTCATTATATTGATAGTGGATTTTCTCTAGCTTGTCCCGTGATTTTTACCCTTCGAGTTGAGAGGATTTTTCATGTAAATCTTGGTGTTCATCTGATTGTGATTTCTGTTTGATTCCGCTGTGTATGACGGTCTGCTAGTATTTGTTCATATACAAAATTTATTCTCGTTTTATCCCTATCAATAATGAAAGATATATTATAATGATAAAAGAAAGTTAAAATTAGAATGAAAAAATCCATATTATATTAAACCATATTATATGAAATTATAATGATAAAAGAAAGAAGGAAGAAGAAGTCAATTATAATGATAAAAGAAAGAAGATATATGCTGCTACTAAGGACTAGTGATATCAAAGACAGTCTTTGTGTACTTGGTCAAATAATGGACTCATAGTAGTGCTAGTGGTAATAATAACTCATGTAGTAGTGCTAGTGAGTGGTATAGTCGTTATGTGGTAGTTGAGACTTAGAGCCTCACTATTAAAGCTATAGAATTACACCGGCTCTACTAGTTGCCTTTGCTATCAAGCAATATCATTCTATGGAAGCCTCCAACATGGCCCCAGAAAGAAATAGTATGCTAACACACACCCCTTCTCCTTAGCCTACCAAACAAAGTATGATGATCGTAATAAGCGTCTTTGCCCTTTGAAGTCAACCTGCTAATTAGATATTATTCAGCTACCCCGGATAAAGAGAGAGGGCAGAATCAAACTCATTAGTATAAATAGAAGAATGAGTTTATGGACGAGTAGCACATCTACTAATCAAACTCAAACAAGAGAAAGGGAATTGACCCAATGCTGGCAATAATGACATTAGGAGTACGGGAATATGGTTAGTAGAACATAGCCGTCATATGGGAATTGAAGACAGGAACGTAAGAGTCAAACTCATTAGCCCCCTGGTAGAGGTAGACTAACAACTAGGCATTGGAGAAAGGAATCTAAGGCTGATAGGCAAGTCGAGAATACTCTAAATCAAAGGCAAGAATAAAAGTAAGGGCAGCTTTAGATGGTGAGTAGATGGCAAGACTCAGTTTTAGATGGTGAGTAGATGGCAAGACTCAGTTTGTAGACAGGGAATCGAACGAACTAGTAGAAGACCTAAGCTCCATCTAGTATAAGATTGAGTCAAATCATAGGTAATAGAACCAAACCAAATAGTATAAGAGAAGAAGCAAATTGAGAATAGGGAATTGAACTAATAGGAGCAAAGATCGAACTAGTGCTTGAAAGAATGTAACAAGGGAAAAAAAAATCTCGCTCAGTAGGGCATCGCTTAGGTATGATCTCTAGCTGTGCATTAAGATAGAGTATCTGTATAGGTATAGATAACAAGGCTGAAATACTTACAAAAAGGCTTATGTTCTAAACTCCCTCTTCCTCTACTGAACTCAACCTTACCTTACTGCTTGTTGGTCTGTTACTACTTCCTCTCCTACTTAAACAAAGAATAAAGACCATAGCCGGGTGTAGCTGTATTAGAATGTGACTGCTGCCCATAAGGCTATGCGACTACCTAACATAAGACTCTCATGGGGGGCCGCTACACTCTTTCGATTTCAAAATAACTATTGTTATTCTCTTTTCTATATGTTTTTCTATTTGCTTGCTATATCAACACAACTGCTATACTTTTCTTGTGAACGGTAGATCAGTTGCCCTTACCTCCGAGAACAGTTGCTTGCCCGTGCGTGTCATCGTCCGCGATCAATGCACTAAACTACCACTATGGGAATGACACACTACCTTTGCAGCACTACCTTATTTATTAGAATATCCTAATCTTATTTATTATCATATCATAATGAAATGTCAGTAAACCAGCCTTATCTAGTAGCTACATCCCCAGCCTTCTTATCTACCCCAAAAGCCAACCCTTATTCTTATATCCTTATTCTATCCTATTCGTATTCTTGTTATCACCGGCGAATCTTTGTGCATGCCCTCATTAATAAGATAAAAGATCCGGATCAATAACTAGAGAATGGTAGCTAGTAAAAAAATAGTTCTGCAGTCAATAAAGTAAGGACAGGTTTAGATGGTAGTAGCCATGGAATGAAAGACGGGCTGGGTGGATTTGGAAGCGGTGGTGCTAGCATGGGTTTAGAGCTATGGTCTTGTCAGCACCTATATTATAATAAGATAAAATAGTCAAATGAACTAATACATAATTCAAGCCGAGCGAGCAAGCTAACAACACTAGCAAGTCTGACTTTTAGGCAAGCGCAGCATACTTAGATAGGGGAGTTGGGGGTGCCATAATGAGAGTTGGGAGTTTGTTGGTGAGTTCAATTTTGTGTTTTATAGTTTCATGTAGTTATTTGCCTGCTACCTGTGATTCAAAGGCGTAGTAGTTCCTTCCCGGTTGTAGTATTATTAGTAGTAGTTCCATCCATGAGGGTAGTAGCTAAGGCCCTAGTTCCAAGTTCTCATATTAGAAGTAGAAGCACGGGTTCAATTGCTAGTTCCGAGTTGAGTTCTTATCAATAGAATTCCTGGTTGAGGGTTTGATTACTGACTTCCCACCCGGCGAGGTTGATTACTGTCCTTAGAGGTAAGCCTGAGTTGATAGTTATCATATTACAAGTAGTAGTTGGCATCCTTAGCTACAGTAAAGAAGGAATGAAATACAAGTGGGAAAGGTATACTTTAAATGGATAGGTAGGCTCGTAGTAAAGAGAGGTAGGCTCGATCTAAGAAGCAGGCTCGATCTAAGAAGCAAGATGTGAGGTAGCTAGGTCAAAGAATGAGAAGTGGGATAGTCAGATTTGTATTAAGGAGGCGTAGGATGAAAAGCACGAGTAGGTGTTTGTAGGCAGGGTGGGTGCTAAGCTACTGACTAAGACTAATAAGTAGTCGTTGGACTCTTGTAAGGTAGTGTTTCCTTGTGGTTGGGGTAGTGTTTCAATCTGATAGTAAGATAAGAGGCCTAGGTCTAAGCTCAATAGTGAAATACATATTTAAGTGTAAGTGCGCCAGACTCTAACTCAAAGGTAGGGCATAGAAGGAACAAGTATAAGTTTGTTATACAAATTGAAGGGTGGGGTTTTTGCTTTTGATTATATTAATTGGTATTTCGATTCTATTCCTTTGTAATATGATATAGCATCTCCGGAAGCTATAGTCTTGTTGTCAGCTATTTCAGTCTCCTTAGTAAAAATTGTGCATTCTACTATTATTACAAGAGAATAGTAAGGATGAGGAACAAGCTCAGCGAATAGGTAGCAAGTTTGATGGACTGGGTTGTTGGTTTCATATATCCCTATTCCACTCTTGTCAATAGTAGTTCCATCGCTTGTTTATTACGCCTACCTTTCTTATATTCCTTTCTTTTCTTCTGATTTTGGAGTTGTTTTCCTGCTTATCAGTTGCACTCTTTCTAGTAGTGGGTTCAGTCCAAGAAGCAATAGTCGGATCAGATCCCTACACTATGCCCCCACTTGCCAAGACTGACTTTCCTCGCTATAGGTCCGCTTTTCCTACTTTATTGAATCCTGAATTCTTATTCAATTGACTTATATTGATATGTATTGATATGACAAGCCACACCTATTTCTTTCCAGTAGCAAATACAAGAATTCCATTCAAGAGTAAGTCTCTTGTGCCCTTGTTTGTATCCGACCATATAGTAGCCAATATCATAATTGCCCTAAGCGGTAAAAGAATGAACCTATGAGGACACCAATTGTATACCTTGAATTCTGAAAACTGACTGCACCGACTCTTTCGTGAATTCATTCTACGCTCCCGGCTACCGAGCCTTTTCCCAATAATAAAGAATCTGATTAGTGACAAACAAACTGACTTTCTTATCTCTGGTCCTGCATCTTTGTTGGGAAACCTACAGCGGGTGCATCACATGCGTAGCGAAAATCAAAACAAAAACTAATTTTCCACGCAGATCAAATCATCATGCAAAAGATTGGTGTCACGAGAAAATAAAAAACTGCGATGTGTGAGAGTTTGATTTTACGTAGGGAGATCGTATATCCCTGTATTCCAGATCCGAATGGAGAAGATGAAGGAGGTCAAGCGTCCTCCTCTCTAGCGGTATCCACACGATGGATCTCTGCAGTGAAACTCCTCTCTGATCTTGTAACTCTTGCTCAGAGGGAGGGAGGAGAATAGGAGGTGGTGGCTAAAGCTGCAGCCTATCAACTCTGAGTCTCCCCTCCTATTTATAGAGAGCCACCAAAACCCTAGGGCTCCTTCCTTAGTGGGTATTGGATCTCTATCTAATAACCTACTAACCTTGTATTATTGGATCTCTATCCAATAATCTCCTTAGGCCTATGATTGAGCCTTAATCAAGGAGCTCATCAACATAGGGTCTCATCAAATGAGAATATGAGCTAATTGGATCTTCATTCAATCATCTATTAGCTGAAGGATTCACCATATGTGTGTGACCCTCTAGGCCCGATACCGAGCTGGCCGTGAGTCACTCCCATCAGAACTCGTTCTGATATAGTGAATTATTATCCTCATAATAATTCACTCGACTCATTGACTATGGACGTATTAGGCCACTACGTCATAGTCCCCAGACGGTACAGAGGGGATCAAATCCATCGGACCTGTCTGTCCACAGTTACCATGTATCTATAATCCCTCATCCAAATAATATCCCAGAGATTGTATATTGGACATGGTTCTGTCAGGTCACATACGGAATCAGTTTGTCTTACTCTAATCGGATTCTATCGGAGAACTCCTTCTCTCTCAATCCGAATGACCCTGGCCAGGGATTTATCTAAGCAAGCACATATGAGATATTTCTCTCATAATATTGAGAGTGTATGATCCTCTATTGACACTCAATTGCCTTCAAAAGGTTGGATACCAATCTCGATAACCAGTTGTACCAGATTTGGAGCTTTCCAAACCTATAAGTCTGGCATCAAAGAAAGGAGTACTCATACAAGGTATCCTTGGTGTCTCAAGTCTAAGGACCAGATACACAACTGGGACTATAGAATCACTGTCTAACATTATGTATCATTAACCATACAACATTCCATAAGCGAATCAATCAGTGAACTCATTCTCCAATAAGCACCTATATTATATCCTTAGTGTCTCCACACAAGTGGCCACGAGACCAACGGATTTGTCAACGGCTTTATTAGTGGATCTGCAATGTTATCTTCGGATAGAACTATTTCCATTGCTATATCTTTTCGGGTCATGATCGCTCTATTCAGATGGAACCTCCACAGAACAATTCTGATGAGACTTGGGTTCCCTTGCTAGAGTTATCGCTCTATCGCTGTCACAATATATGGGTGTCAGCTCTACGCTGCTTGGTATGACTCTCAAATCCTTGATGAACTTCTTCATCCATATCTCTTCGTCTTACTACTTCTACTACAATAATGTATTCCACCTCTATGGTCGAGTCAACAATAGTATCTTGCTTGGAACTCTTCCAGCTTACTGCTCCTCCATTCATGGTGAAAATATACTCTGAATTTGACTTGCTATCATCAATGTCAGACTGAAAACTTGAGTCTGTGTAGCCCTCAACCTGGAGGCTACCTCCCCCATATACTAGTAAAGGATCCTTAGTCCTTCTCAAGTACTTAAGGATACACTTTACTGCCTTCCAGTGTTCTAAACTTGGATCTGCCTAATACTTGCTCGTGACACTCAGAGCATGTGTTATATCAAGTCTAGTACATAGCATAGCATACATGATAGATCCTTTCACTAATGCATAAGGTATCTTATCCATGTCTGTCCTTTCTTCAGGAGTCTTTGGGGACATACTTTTAGAAAGTGATATTCCATGTCTCATCGGTATGAGACCTCTCTTGAAATTTTTTATGCCAAACCTTCTGACAATAGAGTCTATGTACCTAGATTGGGACAAGCCAAGCATCCTTTTGGATCTATCTCTATAGATCCGGATCCCCAAAATATAGGATGCTTCCCCTAAGTCTTTCATGGAGAAGCTTCTAGATAGCCAAGCATTTACTGTGGAGAGCATTCATACATCATTTCCAATGATTAGGATGTCATCCACATATAGCACCAAGAAGCTGATAGCACTTCCACTTACCTTCCTGTATACACAAGGCTCATCTTCATTCTTAACGAAGTCATAAGATCTGATCACCTCATCAAATCTTATGTTCCAACTTCGGAAGCTTGCTTTAATCCATAAATGGATCTAAGCAACTTGCTTATTCTTATATTCCTTGAATTTCTCGAGGGCCTTAGATTTGTACTTCATTAAGTACACGTGTCCATACTTAGAGAAATCATCAGTGAATGTAATGAAGTATGAGTAACCACCTATAACCTGAGTCGACATGGGACCATATACATCACTATGTATGAGTTCTAATAACTCGGTGGCTCTCTCTCCGGTTCCACTAAAAGGAGAGTTTGTCATCTTCCCATGAAGACAAGGTTCACAAGTTGCATGTCTCATAATCAAATGGATCTAAGTATCTATCTTTCAGTATATTATTAAGATTTTTGATCTCACCGATATGGTTTTAATCCTGTGTATATTCATTGATTCCTATCCGTACTAGTTCATTCCTCTACTTAGTAGTTGGACTCTTGTTATCACTAGTTATATTCTGGTTATCAGTCAGCATATTCTTACTTTAGAGTTTAAGCTCGCAGAACGCCATTAAGGAATGAAAAGTTATAGCTCGAAATTGACAACTAAAGGCATAGTTGGATTTGTTAGTTACAGGTACCCTGCAAGCCAATCACGTGAGTGATGGCAAGTGTGACATGCTGTGTAATCTTTTTACTTATGATTAATAATGACATATTCTCACATTATATTATTTGTTATATATATATTATGATGTCCTTAGTTATGTGCAATGGGGATCGTGATGAGATAACGATAATGAGATCGATTCACCTTTAAATACATATCCTAAATAATCCCGGTCATCGGTTACTCAAGAGGGATATTGAGATAACCGGATATATCAGTGTACTATATACCCGTCCATATGATGGAGGCGGCTGGTCTCATAGCCACTTGTGTGGAGACACTAAAGATATAGTACAAGTGCTCATTGGAGAATGAGTTCACTGATTGATCCGCTTATGGAATGTTGTATGGTTAATGATACCTAATGTCAGACAGCGATTCCATAGTCCCAGTTGTGTATCTGGTCCTTAGACTTGAGACACCAAGGATGCCTCATTGTATGAGTTACTGCTTTCTTTGACGCCAGACTTATAGATTTTGAAAGCTTCAGATCTGGTACAGGTGGTTATCGAGATTGGTAACCAACCTTAGGCAATTGAGTGTCAATAGAGGATCATCCACTCTCGGTATCATGAGAGGAATATCTCATATGTGCTTAGACAAATCCCTGACCAGGGTCATTCGGATTGATAGAGAATGAGTTATCTGGTAGAATCCGATTAGAGCAAGATAAACTGATTTCATAGAATACAGTCTTTGGGATATTATTTGGATGAGAGATTATAGATACATGGTAACTGTGGATAGACAGGTCCGATGGATTTGATCCCCCCTATATCGTCTGGGGACTATGGAGTAGTGGCCTAGTACGTCCATAGTCGATGAGTCGAGTGAATTATTATGGGATAATAATTCACTATATTAGAAAGAGTTCTGATGGGAGTGACTCATGGCTAGCTCGGTATCGGGCCTAGAGGGTCACACACATGTGGTGGATGCTTCAACGAATAGAGGATTGGATGAAGATCCAATTAGCCCCTATTCTCATTAGATGAGACCTATGTTGATGAGCTCCTTGCTTAAGACCCAATTATAGGCCTAAGGAGATTATTGGATAGAGATCCAATAATGTAAGGTTAGTGGGTTATTGGATGGAGATCCAATACCCATTAAAGAAGGAGCCCTAGGGTTTTGGTGGCTCTCTATAAATAGGAGGGGAGACTTAGGATTGATAGGCTACAACTTTGGCCACCACCTCCTATTCTCCTCCCTCACTCTGCGCAAGAGTTGTGAGACTAGATTGGAGGAGTTTCACTGCAAAGATCCATCGCGTGGATACCGCTAGAGAGGAGGACGCTTGACCTCTTTCATCTTCTCCATCCGGACCAGGAATACAGGAATATACGATCTCCCTAAGTAAAATCAATCTCTCTCACATCACAGTTTTATCGGTGTTTATATTTTTCTCGCGACCCCAATCTTTTGCACGACGATTTGATCTGCATGGGAAATAAGTTTTTATTTTGATTTCCACTGAGCATGTGATGCACCCGTTGTAGGTTTCCCAACAGTGATATCAGAGCTAAGGTTTTCATGTGAAAGATTGATTTTAAACTGCGTGTGATGAGATTGAATCGCGTAGAATCGTTCTATGCGTTCTTGCTGCATTTTTGCAGCGAAGGAAGCCCTTGCAAGGGGCAGCTGGGCATGGCCACGGCCAGCCCCCTTGCAGGGGCGGCCGATTGCAGCTAAGGCCACCCTGCAAAGGGGCGACCGACTGCTGCAAGGCCCCCTGCAAAGGGGCTATCGTCTGCTGCCAAGGCTAGCCCGCAAGGGGGCGGCACCCGCCCGTGGTCGGCTTCAGCGCAGGACCCGCAAGGGGTGATAGCCGCCTGCGGCCATGTCGCAGGGGCTGCTGCAAATAGTTTGCGGATGGTCGATTGCGGGTTCGGCACCCGCAGGAGGGCAGCCTGCGGGCAGAGACATCTCTCGCAAGGGCGGCAGCTTGCAGGGGCGATGCCCGTGGAGGTGCCGACCGCAGGGGTGGCCGCCCCTTGGCAGAGTGGCTGCCGGTGGGCAAGGGCAGTTGCCGCCTGCACTAGGGCAACAGCGGCGACGTCGGCGCAGTGAGGGTGAAGGAGGGCTAGGGCAACATTTTTAAAAAGATGGTTATGTCCCTCAGCGTTTGGGAAATTATAGCTCTGTCCTTGTATATAGAATTCTGAAAATACCGTCAACAATTCTAAAAATTTCGAGGAATGTCCTCTCATCCATAATATTAAAAATTTCGAGCATATCCTAATTTCTAGATAAATAATTAATTAAATAGTTTAATAAAATTATTATATATATCTAGTAATCCTACATATGATGTGATGTACATGTGATGTGGATGGATGATCATGAGCCATGTGTTGTGATGTGTGTAATTGTGATTATTATTATTATTAGGGCCTGCGAGGCTACGTTTTTCTCGTTTATTTTTGGGCCTGTGTGCCTGTGATTATTTGTAATTACATGGAGAGGCACAGCGGGAGCGTGGATGTTACAGCGGGACCCACGATGTCGTGGTGGGAGATCACGACGCATGGTGATGCGATGATCCGACGGAACCGATGATGACGAGATCAACAATCACAGGGCATGGAGATGCGCTAATGCACACATAGACTCTATTGTGAGTGATTAGGCCCATTGGCTCGGGCTTAATCATATTAGGTGACGGCTCATGATAATCCGGTGTGGCTTGCATATGTGATGTGTTATACATCTACTAGATATATGTATATATATATTTACATGAGATGTAGATATATATTAAATATGTATGTGTGTGACAC
This sequence comes from Ensete ventricosum, assembly GCA_029747655.1. Lineage (NCBI taxonomy): Eukaryota > Viridiplantae > Streptophyta > Magnoliopsida > Zingiberales > Musaceae > Ensete > Ensete ventricosum. The sequence continues at coordinate 43,248,009 of JAQQAF010000003.1, forward strand.
GACATATTAGGAGATCGATACGAAACAAAAACCCCTCCTACGATAATATTAAGTCGGTAAGCATGAGGAAATAAGATTGACCCACGTGGCCTTCCATCATTATAGGAAGAAATTGAATCACGACATAGGTCGAGTTGGTCAAGTCCCTCAAGGCTCACCTATCTACGTGATCGAGTTCTTGCCTACGACATAGAGATGTCACCGGTGACCTGAGGACATGGTGTGCTTGGTCGAGTCCCTCGAGGGCATATCATTAAATCAGACTTATCTTGTAACGATGGTGATGACTTAACTGAACGTTATGGTTGGTCGAGTCCCTCGAGACCATGATGATTTGAAAGTCGAACGTGACGGAAATCATAAGGAGTTGTGATTGGCAAGAGTTGCCTACCTTTTAGGCTTAGTGTAATTGGTCGAGTCCCTCGAGGTTGCACTAAGATGCCAATTGGAACCCGATCCCCACTGGGAGTCTGCCAGAGACTTCCGTCTCATGTGTCGAGGGTGTCGCATGATTCGCTAAGAAAATAGTGAGAATACAATAAGATAGAAGTCTATATCTTAATTAGTATTTTCTACGAAATCTGCATATTTATTTTTGCTATATCTTGTTTTGTCATAAACATGTCGCTAACAAACTCCTTAGGTGGCATACTTGATGTCAACCGCCTCACTGATCCAAACTATATAGATTGATTCTACAATTTGAGAATTGTTCTCACGACGGAGAAAATATCATACGTCCTTGATACAATCGTGCCCACGCCGGAAGAAGGGGCAAGCGAGGATGAGATCGCTCGCTATGTGAAGTATATAGATGATTCCACATTAGCAAAATGTTACATGTTGCCCTCCATGACTCCTGAGTTACAAAGACAACATAAGAGCATGGATGCAGATTCTATTCTTCTTCATATTCGCCAACTGTTTGAGAAACAGGGAAGAACTCAAAGATATGAGATATCTAAGAAACTCTTCCAAGCTAGGATGACAGAAGGGACATCGGTTGAGAACAATGTCCTAAGGATGATAGAGTGGATCGAGAAACTCACAGGTTTGGGAATAGTCCTAGAGGATAACCTGTGCGTTGATCTTATATTTCAGTCCCTACCAGATTCTTTTTCTCACTTCATCATGAATTTTAACATGAGCAAGTTTGAGGTAACTCTCCCTGAGCTCCTCAATATGTTTAGGGAAGATAAGAGTGCCATAAAAAAGGAGAAGTCAGTTCCCTATATTGGTGAGACCAAAAAGAAAAGGAAGGCCAGCAAGACCCTTAAGAAGGGCAAGGGAAAAGAAAGACCAGGTAAGGCAAAGGTTGCCAAGAAATACCCGACAAAGGACAAACAATAATGCTTCCACTATGGCCTAGATGGACATTGAAAAAGGAACTGTAAGGACTACCTTACAGAGAAGGCGAGATAGAATCTTGAAGAAGCTTCAGGTATATTCATGATCAGTCTCCACTTGTCAGATTTTCATGATAACACATGGGTATTAGATACCGGGAGTGTTTATAATATCTGTAATTCGTTGCAAGTTCTGGCAAGACCTAGGAGATTGGCTAGATGCGAGATTGACCTTAAGATGGGCAATGGAGCAAGAGTTACTGTAGTTGCTGTTGGAGAGGTCACCCTACATCTGCTTGGTGGAGCTATTATTGCATTAGATGCATGCTATTTTGTTCCCTCTATCATCAAAAATATTATTTCTATCTCTTGTTTGACAATTAATGGATATAAATTAGTTTTTGAGAATAATAGTTATTCAATAATAATGGATGATAAGATTATCATTAGAGGGACCCTAATAAATGACTTATATGTGCTAAACACTTCTCCACATATCATGAATATAAATATGTCTAAGAGGAAAAGAGATGAGGTGAATAATACGTACCTATAACATTGTAGGCTAGGTCATATACATGAGTGAAGGATTCAAAAGTTGTTGAAAGATGGATACTTAGATCCATTTGACTATGAGACATATGCAACTTATGAACCTTGCCTTCGTGGGAAGATGTCCAACTCTCTTTTTAGTGGAACTGGAGAGAGCCCCACCGAGTTATTGGAACTCATATATAGTGATGTATGTGGTCATATGTCGACTCAAGCTATAGGTGGTTACTCATACTTCATTACATTCACTGATTATTTCTCTAGGTATGGACACGTGTACTTAATGAAGTACAAATCTGAGGCCTTCGAGAAATTCAGGGAATATAAGAATGAGGTAGAGAACCAAATTATAAAGAGTATTAAGACTCTTCGATCAAATCGAGGAGGAGAGTACTTGAGTATGAAGTTCACCCATTTCCTCAGGGACAATGAGATTCTATCCCACTGGACACCTTCTTATACACCTCAGCTCAATGGTGTATCAGAAAGGAGGAATCGCACGCTGTTAGACATGGTGCGATCCATGATGAGTTTCACTGACCTACCCGTCTCATTCTGGGTAGTGTCTACACCATATGAGATATGGAAAGGAAAGAAGCCCGATCTTAATATTGTTAAGATTTGGGGATGTCCTGCCCACGTTAGAAGACACAACCCCGATAAGTTGGAATCAAGGACAGAATGGTGCACATTCGTAGGATACCCAAAGGAAACTTGTGGGTATTATTTCTATCATCCCGAGGACTGAAATGTCTTTGTTGCCAAGAGAGTTGTGTTCCTTGAGAAGGAACATATTCTTGGTGGAAACAGTGGGAGAGAGATAGAATTGAGCAAGGTTGGAGAACCTAGCTCAAACACCATTCCAGAGCCCGAGTCTGTTCAGGTACCTAACACACAAATTCCAAATGTACGTAGGTATAGTAGAGTATCTCACCCTCCTGAAAGATATGTGGGACATATCAGTGGAGATGACGCTTAAGATGTTAATCATCAGACCTACGAGGAGGCTATTGTGAGTATAGACTCCGGGAAGTGGCAAGAAGCCATGAATCTTGAGATAGATTCAATTTACTCTAACAAGGTTTGGAACCTTGTGGATGCACCTGAGGGTATTGTACCCATCGGCTGCAAATGGATCTTCAAGAAGAAGATCGGAGTGGATAGAAAGGTAGAGACCTATAAAGCAAGGCTGGTAGCTAAAGGATATCGTCAAAGACAATGAGTTGACTATGACAAAACCTTTTCTCCTATAGCCTTGCTTAAGTCCATTAGAATTATTTTGGTCATTGCAGCACACTATGACTATGAGATCTGACAGATGGATGTCAAAATAGCATTCCTCAATGGCAACCTCGAGAAAGAGGTGTATATGATACAACCAGAGGGATTCATATCCAAAGAGAGTCCAGATAAAGTGTGCAGGTTGCTTAGATCTATTTATGGATTGAAGCAAGCTTCCCGAAGTTGGAACATAAGATTTGAAGAGGTGATCAGATCTTATGACTTCGTTAAGAACGAAGATGAGCCTTGTGTATACAGGAAGGTAAGTGAAAGTGCTATCAGCTTCTTGGTGCTATATGTGGATGACATCTTAATTATTGGGAATGATGTAGGAATGCTCTCCACAGTAAAAGCTTGGCTATCTAGAAACTTCTCCATGAAAAACTTAAGGGAAGCATCCTATATTTTGGGGATCCAAATCTATAGAGATATATCCAAAAAGATACTTGGCTTGTCCCAATCTAGGTATATAGACTCCATTGTCAAAAGGTTTGACATAGAAAATTTCAAGAGGTCTCATACCGATGAGACATGGAATATCACTTTCTAGGAGTATGTCCCCAAAGACTCCTAAATAAAGGACAGACATGGATAATATATCTTATGCCTCAGCGATAGGATCTATGTCTGTCAAGAGATCGATTCATATTTAAACACATATCCTAAATAATCTCGGTCATAGGTTACTCAAGAGGGACATTGAGATAACCAGATAGATCGGTGTACTATATACTCGTCCATATGATGGAGGCGGCTGGTCTCATAGCCACTTATGTGGAGACACTAAGGATATAGTACGGTGCTCATTGGAGAATAAGTTCACTGATTGATCCGCTTATGGAATATTATATGGTTAATGATACCTAATGTCAGACAGCGATTCCATAATCCCAGTTATGTATCTAGTCCTTAGACTTGAGACACTAAGGATGCCTTGTATGAGTACTCCTTTCTTTGACGCCAGACTTACAGGTTTGAAAAGCTCCATATCTGGTACAACTGGTTATCGGGATTCGTAACCAACCTTACGAAGGCAATTGAGTGTCAATAGAGGATCATCCACTCTCGGTATTATGAGAGAAATATCTCATATATGCTTATTTAGACAAATCTCTAGCTAGGGTCATTCGGATTGACAGAGAAGGAGTTCTCTTGTAGAATTCGATTAGAGCAAGATAAACTGATTTCGTATGTGACCTGACAGTACCATATCCAATATACGGTCTCTGGGATATTATTTGGATGAGGGATTATAGATACATGGTAACTGTGGACAGACAGGTCCAATGGATTTGATCCCCCCTGTACCATCTGGGGACTATGGCATAGTGGCATCCATAGTCGATGAGTCGAGTGAATTATTATGGGGATAATAATTCACTATATTAGAAAGAGTTCTGATGGGAGTGACTCACGACCAGCTCAGTATCGGGCCTAGAGGGTCACACATATGGTGGAATGCTTCAGCGAATAGAGGATTGGATGAAGATTCAATTAGCCCCTATTCTCATTAGATAAGACCCTATGTCGATAGACTCCTTGATTAATGCCCAATTATAGGCCTAATGAGATTATTGGATAAAGATCCAATAATGCAAGATTAGTGGGTTATTGGATGGAGATCCAATACCCACTAAGGAAGGAGCCCTAGGGTTTTGGTGGCTCTTTATAAATAGGAGGGGAGACTCAGGATTGATAGGCTACAACTTTGGCCACCACCTCCTATTCTCCTCCCTCCCTCTGTGCAAGAGTTGCAAGATTAGATTGGAGGAGTTTCGCTGCAGAGATCCATCTTATAGATACCGCTAGAGAGGAGGACGCTTGACCTCCTTCATCTTCTCTATCCAGATCTGGAATACAGGGATATATGATCTCCCTAGGTAAAATCAATCTATCTCACATTGCGGTTTTATCAATTTTTGTGTTTTTCTCGTGACCCCAATCTTTTGCACGATGATTTGATCTACGTGGGAAATTGATTTTTGTTTTGATTTCCGCTGCGCATGTGATGCACCCGCTGTAGGTTTCCCAACACATACCTAAAGAAATCATCAGTGAATGTATGAAGTATGAGTAACCACCTATAGCCTGAGTCGACATGGGACCACATACATCACTATTTATGAGTTCCAATAACTCGGTGGCTCTCTCTCCAGTTTCACTAAAGGGAGAGTTGGTCATCTTCCCACGAAAGCAAGGTTCGCAAGTTGCATATGTCTCATAGTCAAATGGATCTAAGTATCTATCTTTCAACAACTTTTGAGCCTACAACGTCATAGGTATGCATTATTCACCTCATCTCTTTTCCTCTTAGATATATTTATATTCATGATACATGGAGAAGTGTTTAACACATATAAGCTATTTATTAGGGTCCCTCTAGTAATGATCTTATCATCCATTATTATTAAATAAATATTATTCATAAAAACTAATTTATATCCATTAATTATCAAACAGGAGATAGAAATAATATTTTTGATGATAGAGGGAACAAAATAGCATGCATCTAATGCAATAATAGCTCCACCAAGTAGATGTAGGGTGACATCTCCAATAGCAACTGCAGCAACTCTTGCTCCATTGCCCATCTTGAGGTCCATCTCGCCTCTAGCCAATCCTAGGTCTTGCCAGAACCTGCAACGAGTTGAAGATATGATAAACACTCCCGGTATCCAATACCTATGTGTTATCATGAGAATATGACAAGTGGAGACTGATCATGAATATACATGAAGCTTCTCCAAGCTTCTGTCTCGCTTTCTCTACAAGATAGTCCTTACAGTTCCTCTTCCAATATGCGTCTTGGCCACAGTTGAAACATTGTCCTTTGTCCTTTACTGGGTATTTCTTGGCAACCTTTGTCTTACCTGGTCTATCTTTTCCCTTGCCCTTCTTAAGGGTCTTGCTAGCCTTCCTTTTCTTTTTGGTCTCACCAATATAGAGAACTGGCTTCTCCATTCTGATGCCACTCTCAGCTTCCCTAAACATATTGAGGAGCTCAGGGAGAGTTACCTCAAACTTGCTCATGTTAAAATTCATGATGAAGTGAGAAAAGAAATCTGGTAGGGATTGAAGCATAAGATCAACGCACAGGTTATCCTCTAGGACTATTCCTAGACCTGTGAGTTTCTCGATCCACTCTATCATCTTTAGGACATGGTTCTCAACCGATGTCTTTTCTGTCATCTTAGCTTGGAAGAGTTTCTTAGATATCTCATATCTTTGAGTTCTTCCCTGTTTCTCAAACACTTGGCGGAGATGAAGAAGAATAGAATCTGCATCCATGCTCTCATGTTGCCTTTGTAACTCAGGAGTCATGGAGGCCAACATGTAACATTTTGGTAACATGGAATCATCTATGTACTTCACATAGCGAGCGATCTCATTCTCGCTTGCCCCTTCTTCCGGCGTGGGCACGATTGGATGTATGCGATTTTCTTCGCCGTGAGAACAATTCTCAAATTACGGAGCCAATCTGTATAGTTTGGACCAGTGAGGCGGTTGGCATCAAGTATGTCACATAGGGGGTTTGTTTGTGACATGTTTCTGACAAAACAAGATATAGCAAAAATAAATAACATGCAGATTTCATAGAAAATACTAATTAAGATATGGACTTCTATCTTAATGTACTCCCACTATTTTCTTAATGAATCACGTGACACCCTCGACAGGTGAAATGGAAGTCTCCGACAGACTCCCAATGAGGATCGGGATCCAATTGGCATCTTAGTGCAACCTCGAGGGACTCGACCAATTACACTAAGCCCAAAAGATAGGCAACTCTTGTCAATCCCAACTCCTTGTGATTCTCGTCACGTTCGGCCTCTGAATCATCATGGTCTCGAGGGACTCGACCAACTATAACGTTCAGTTAAGTCATCATCATCATTACAAGATGAGTCTGATTCAATGATATACCCTCGAGGGACTCGACCAAGCATACTATGTCCTCAGGTCACCGGTAACATATCTATGTCGTAGGTAAGAACTCGATCACGTAGATAGGTGAGCCTCGAGGGACTCGACCAACTCGACCTCTGTCGTGATTCAATTTCTTCCTATAACGATGGAAGGCCACGTGGGTCAATCTTATTACCTTATGCTTTCCGACTTAATATTATCATAGGAGGGGTTTTTGTTTCATATTGATCTCCTAATATGTCGTGTCACACACATACATATTTAATATATATCGACATCGTATGTAAATATATATATATATATATATATATACATATATCTAGTATGTGTATAACACATCACATATTCAAGCCACACCGGATGATCATGAGCCGTCACCTAATATGATTAAGCTCGAGCCAATGGGCCTAATCACTCACAATAGAATCTATATGTGCATTAGCGCATCTCCATGCCTTGGGATTGTTGATCTCGTCATCATCGGTTCCGTCGGATCATCGCATCACCATGCATCATGATTTCCCACCACGGCATCGTGGGTTCCGCTGTAACCTCCACGCTCCCGCTGCGCCTCTCCATGTAATTACAAATAATCACAAGCACGCAGACCCAACAATAAACGAGAAAAATGTAGGCTCGCAGGCCCCAATAATAATAATAATCATAATTACACACATCACAACACATGGCTCATGATCATCCATCCACATCATACATCACATCATATGTAGGATTACTAGATATATATAATAATTAATTAAACTATTTAATTAATTATTTTTCTAAAAATCAGGATATGCTCAAAAATTTTAAAATTATCAAGGGTATTTTCATAATTCTAGATGAGATGATAGTCCTCGAAATTTTTAAAATTATTGAGGGTATTTTCAGAATTCTGTACACAAGGATAGAGCTAGAATTTCCTAAATGCTGAGGGGGCATAATCATCTTTTTATGAAAAAGTTGCCATAGCCCTCCTTCACCCTCACTGCGCCGCCGTCGCCGCTGCTGCCCCTATGCAGGTCGCGGCTGCCCTTGCCCACCGGCAGCCACTCTGCCAAGGGGCAGCCACCCCTGCGACCGGCACCTCCACGGGCGTCGCCCTTGCAGGCGGCAGCCCTTGCGGGCGATGCCTCTGCCCGTAGGCTGCCTTCCTACGGGCGTCGAACCTGCAGTCGGTCGCCCCATGTCGGCTGGCCGTGGGCGGCCATTTGCATACCATTGGCAACACCCCCTACGGCGTGGCAGCGGGCGGCTGCCGCCCCTTGCGGACATCGCGCTACAGCCGACCATACTCGGGCGGCTGCCCCTACGGTCTGGTCGCTGGCAGGCACTGCCCCCTTGCGAGCTGGCCCTGGCCGTAGCTGACCGCCCCTTTGCATGGGGCCTTGCCATAGCAGACCGCCCCTTGTAGGCGGGCCTTGGCTGTAGTCAGTCGCCCCTGAAGGGGGCTGGCCGTGGCCATGCCCGACTGCCCCTTGCAAGGGCTTCTTTAGCTGCGAAAATATAGCAAGAACGTGTAGACCGATTCTACGCAATTCAATCTCATCATACGAAGTTTAAAACCAATCTTTCGCACGAAAATCATGTCTCTGATACCACTATTGGGAAACCTACAGCGGGTGCATCATATGCGCAGCGGAAATCAAAACAAAAACTGGTTTCCCACGCAGATCAAATCGTCATGCAAAAGATTAGGGTCGCGAGAAAAACCGTAAAAACCGAAAAGCTGCGATGTGTGAGATACTTATTTTACCTAGGGAGATCGTATATCCCTGTATTCCAGATCTGGATGGAGAAGATGAAGGAGGTTAAGCGTCCTCCCCTCTAGCGGTATCCACACGATGGATCTCTGCAGTGAAACTCCTCCTTTCTTATCTTGCAACTCTTGCTCAGAGGGAGGGAGGAGAATAGAAGGTGGTGGCTAAAGCTACAGCCAATCAACCCTGAGTCTCCACTCCTATTTATAGAGAGCCACCAAAACCCTAGGGCTCCTTCTTTAGTGGGTATTGGATCTTCATCCAATAACCCACTAATCTTGCATTATTGGATCTCTATCCAATAATATCCTTAGACCTATAATTGGACCTTAGTCAAGGAGCCCATCAACATAGGGTCTCATCTAATGAGAATAGGGGCTAATTGGATCTTCATCCAGTCTTCTATTCGCTGAAGCATCCACCATTTGTGTGTGACCCTCTAGGCCCGATATCGAGCTGGCTGTGAGTCACTCCCATCAGAACTCCTTCTGATATAGTGAATTATTATCCCCATAATAATTCACTCGACTCATCAACTATGGACGTACTAGGCCACTACGTCATAGTCCCCATATGGTACAGTAGGGATCAAATCCATCGGACATGTCTGTCCATAGTTACCATGTATCTATAATCCCTCATCCAAATAATATCTCAGAGACTGTATATTGGATATGGTACTATCAGGTCACATACAGAATCAGTTTATCTTGCTCTAATCGGATTCTACCAGAGAACTCCTCTCTCAATCCGAATGACCCTAACAAGGGATTTGTCTAAGCAAACACATATGAGATATTCCTCTCGTGATACCGAGAGTGGATGATCCTCTATTAACACTCAATTATCTTTGTAAGGTTGGCTACCAATCCTGATAACCAGTTGTACCAGATCTAGAGCTTTCCAAACATGTATGTCTAGCATCAAAGAAAGGAGTACTCATACAAGCCATCCTTAGTGTCTCAAGTCTAAGGACCAGATACACAACTGGGACTATGGAATCGCTGTCTGATATTAGGTATCATTAACCATACAACATTCCATAAGCGGATCAATCAGTGAACTCATTCTCCAATGAGCACATGTACTATATCCTTAGTGTCTCCACACAAGTGGCTATGAGACCAACCGCCTCCATCATATGGACGGGTATATAGTACAATGATCTATCCGGTTATCTCAATGTCCCTCTTGAGTAACCTATGACCGAGATTATTTAGGATCTATGTTTAAAGGTGAATCGATCTCATTATTATGATCTCATTATGATCCGATTCTCATTGCACAGAACTAAGGACATCACAATATATATGTAATAAATAATATAATGTGTGAATATGCCAATATTAATCATAAGCAAAAAGATCACACAGCATGTCACACGTGCCATCACTCACGTGATTGACTTGTTGGGCACCTGTAACCAACAACCTTACCCTCCATTACTATGTTTTAGTTTGATAATTGACTCTGTCATTCTCGCTTCTATCTTTAATTCCCTTAAGTGTAATACCGATACGACCCTTAGTACATGGCTATTGCATTAAGTGCACAACTACAATTAGTCTGATAGCTCTTTATTTTATTCTTACTTTAGAACACCTGGGTTTAGTCTCCCTTCCCCGGTTCTAAACTAAGAAATAGATTCTACAGCTGTAACACCATAAACACACTCGCTCTTAACTTAGAGGTCTTCCTTTGCTTGCTCTTATTCTTTGTATTCAGACTTGAAATAGGTGTTCCCTTTGCACCCTAAAGACTATAAAAAGAGGCCTTCTTCGGCATAGTCTACTTTATCCGAGCCGAGTTCTAGTTCTATTTTTGCGTACTAAGAGAGAGAATTGGGCCCATCCCTTGTTTGTATTCAAAGTAAGCCAGCCCCTGTATTCAAAGTAAGGATACCTGTCTGTCTTGGGAGCACCTGTGTTCTCTACATGAGCTATAAAACTAGTAGTAGCGGTAAGAGGCTAGAGCATCTAATAATATAATAATAGTTGTAATCGTAAGAATGGAACTGGAACATACAGGTAACAACTGCACCTAACGAATCAAACTAGTGCTTGACGCAATCAAACTCATAAGTACAAGACCCAGGCTAGCAATACCTTAACTAGTACATGCAGGGCTGATATCACTAATAATAGAATCGAACCACTGTCAAAAAGTATAGATGTATTGACGTATTAGAATCAAATATGGATCTCCAACTCGAAATATGGAGAATTCAAACCAGGCATATAGGAATCAAAACCTTATTTGCTACCATATAAGTAAGAATGGAGCAGCCCATACAAATAAACTCAAACGTAAAACACAAGAATAAAAGAGAGGAAATCAAGAATGAAATGGGCAATTTAGAGAATGGTCTTATGGGGTTAGTAAGGCTAGCTTATTGGGGGAGTTTACTAAGAATTGGTCTCAAGGGCCCTAAATGGGAAAGTAAGAGTGACTCCGGAACTACAGAACGTTCTCTGCGTGCGTCGTACTGCGAACTTGTTGTGAATGGACACCTTCCCCTAATCAGATGAATGAAACTCGCAACTAAGAATAGATGATACCACTAGAGGAATGAAGGATGTGTGGAGTAGTTTAAGAATCAGTGACCAGAAAGAATAGAAGCAAGGTATAACATACTTGGGGATAGGAAAGGGAGAATGAGATATAAAGATAGCAAGAGCTGGAGTTGGGAGTGAAGGTTCTAGTTAAAGAAGTAGGCCTGGGCTTATTATTGGAATTCTGATTAGCAGTAGGGTAGTTCCTACAGTTATTAGCTGGCTGCGTTGTATCCTATCCGTATTATAGCTTTTTTGTTTAAGTCATTAGTTCGATCCTCTGTGTTCAAGTTGAAGTAGTAGAGTGACTTGTTGGATTAACCTTGATTCTCGTATTCTCCTGTACCATTCTATTCTATATTATGAGATACAGTATATGAAGGTGAACTGTTTCACTCTAATCATTAGTAGCTTGACTCTATTCTGACTTATCAGTTGCATTCCGGGAATCCCTAGTTATGAGTTGGAGTCCTCTGCCTATTGGTCAAATTCTTATGGGTACTGGTTTGGTTCTTGTTATTGCTGGTCAATTTCTATACCCCTAGTTTCTTTCTTGTTAGTATTACTTCGAACCTAATTAACGTTAGTATTTATTAGCCTAGTAGTCAGGTCTTGTTAGTAGTAGTTCTCATTCCGACTAGTGGAAGTTTGAGCCTTAAAAGCACCAGTAAAAGCATAAGAGTGACTATTTGATTTATTACTTTAATGATATCTTCTTTTCCTATAATACTAGTAATTAATTAGTCTTATCAGCAATTCTCCTAATTTCACTAGCGGCAAACAGGCTTTCACTATTCCCTACAAGAATCGACAACTATGTTAATAGATCTAACTAGAGGATGGAACGACCCCATACTATTATAGAATGGAAATTGGGGCGCCTAATCATAGTCTTACTTTTGAGTTAAAGAATCTAGAGCTGCTAATATAGACTAGAAAGGCCCCTACAACACATAGATGGAAACAATCATGATAAGAACCCCACTAACTAGCGGGCAATCCGATACCCAAAGAAAGAATTCAACTCAAAGCTGAGTCTTTAAGTACCAACTGCTATTCCCACTATTGTACCTCGCTCCTGCTCTACCCTGGTTTGAATACGTTACAACCTAACTCAAAATTCACCTAGTACTGACAAGCCTGCTCCTAATGGTATCGAACCTTGCTTCTTAGCTGCAAACTACCTCTTTTCGCTTTCGTTCTTTAGCTCCATTATCTGGTTCTACTACTCGTTAGCTGCGTTCCTCTCTTAGGCTTATTAGTTGCGTTTGGGCTTGTAAGTTGGAGTACGCCTATCTTGCCTTTCACTCTGCTGCTACTTTCTTATAGCCTAACATTATTGTCTTGCATCCTATGCTTTGAGTTGAAGCCACTAAGAGTAACTACTAAAAACGGCAAGAATAAAAAACACATAAATCGTTTTATATTTGTTATTGTTACTGATGTCTTAGAGGATCGAACTTACTACTATCTGAATTTAACCAATGCTTCCGAGCCTAGCTATCTACTCTTACGCTCCTAAGACGGTGACTAGTACTTCTTGTTGGGGAAGGAGGAGCAAGGAAACGATAAAATAGAATACTATGATCCAATTAACGAAAACGCTTTCAATCAAGAAAACGACATAGTATTAAACAGGAGGTAAAAGAACAAGAACACTTACAAGATTATCTCCAAATGCACAAAATTTCTTCTCTTCACACACTCTCTACTCTCTTACTTCATTCTCTAAGGTCCTATTTATATGACATAATAATAACTACCTCACACCACTTTCTTCATCCCACTATCTCACCCATGATTAATAACTACCCCCCACTAACTCTTAAACTACCTCCACAACTCCTAAACATGAGCCACTACTTCTAAACATGTTAACTACCTATGTAACTACCATGAATCAATTCTCAACACTCCCCCTTGATTCATAGTTACATACACCAATTTGAGACATAAAATAAATATGCTTCTTAACGGGAAGCGACTTGGTGAGAATGTCTGCAACTTGTTCATCTGTGCCATAAATATTTCATGTTATGGCTCCATTTGCTACAAACCGAGTCTTATGCTTTTGGATATTTTCATCTGTATTATACTTTGTTTTGAACACCCATTTCGATCCAAAAGCTTTCTTTTCTTTCGGTTAATCCATTAGCTACCAGATTTCATTCTTCTTTATTGACTTGATTTTCTCCTTCATTGCTTTTCGATATTCCTCAATTGCTTCTTCAAAACTTATAGGATCTGAAATAGATAAAGCAAATGTTGAATCATAAATCTCTGTTAGTGATCTAAACCTTCCTGGAGGGGTTTCATCTGAGGAATCATTTGCTGAATTTGAACTGCTACTGGGTGAGGTTGACGTTGATCTTGTTGGAGCAGGATCTGACACTTGATTTAGTGGAGTAACTAGTTCTACTGGAACACGAATTTGTGCATCACCTTCATTAATCTCCCAATTCCAACTTGCCCTTTCATCAAATACAACATTTCTGTTAATAATAACTTTGCCACTTACTAGATTATATAATCGATATGCTTTGGATTATGCAGAATATCCAATTAAGATGTATTTTTCTGATTTTTCATCAAGCTTATGATGATTTTGTGAATTTACCAAAGCATAAGCAATACAACAAAAAATTCTTAGATGACTTACAGTTGGCTTTATACCATACCAAGCTTCAAAAGGAGTTCGATTCATAACAGCCTTTGTCGGTGAAATATTCAACAAATAAACTGCTGTTGCAACTGCTTCTGCCCAAAACTGATTCGGAAGATGCTTTCCTTTAAGTAAACTTCTTGTCATTTCGACAACACTTCGATACTTATGTTCAGCTACACCATTTTGCTCCGGTGTATATGGTGTTGTCAATTCCCTGTAAATACCATTTTCTTCATAAAAGGAATTAAACTCATTAGACATAAATTCACCACCTCTATCTGTCCGAAGTGTCTTTATGCATTTACCACTTTGCCTTTCTATAAGTGCCTTGAATTTTTGAAAGTTATCAAATGCTTCATATTTCAATTCCAGAAAATATACCCAACTCATGCGGCTATAATCATCAATAAATAACAGAAAATATCGACTTCCCCCAAATGATTTTGTATTCATAGGTCCACATAAGTCAGCATGAATTAATTCAAGATAATTAGATACTCTCCATGCTTTTCCAACAGGAAATAATTTTTTATTTTGTTTGCCATAAATACATCCTTCACATACATCAAGTGTATTAATTTTAGGCAATCCATAAACCATTTCTTTATGATTTAACAACTTTAAACCTTTAATGTTAAGGTGTCCATATCTCAAATGTCATAAATTTGTCTCATTCTTTTGATTTGCAACAAGAGCATGTTTCTCAATATTTGAAACATCAATTGGAAACATCTTATTTTACGTCATGCAAACATTTGCTATAATCAAACCATATTTCTTATCTTTAATAGTGCATGAACCATTATCAAATATAACTGAATATCCAATATCTATCAATTGTCCAACACTCAACAAGTTATGTGATAAGCTAGGAACATAGAAAATATTATCAAGGTGTTTTACCTTCCCTTTATTTGTCTTCACCTTAATTGTTCATTTTCCTTCTACTTGGATTTGCTTGCTATCTCCAAGTTTAACTTTCAACTTGTGAGTTTCATCAATATCTCTAAATATTGATCTTATGCCTAACATATGATTAGAACATCCACTATCCAAAAGCCAAATGTCATTTGAGATATAATTAACTTGTGAATGAGTCATAAACAACTTACTATTATCTTCATTTTCTTCCACATAGCTTGCTTGCTTTTCTCTTTTCCAGCAATCTGCCTTCATATAACCAAACTTCTTACAATAGTGACATTGAATTCTACTCTTGTAGTTTTTCTGATCATAGTTTGATTGTCTTTCATCATGCCCATCAAAGTGTCATCTTCCTCTTCCTCTTCCATTTCCTCTACCACGAAATCCTCCTCTGCCACGTCCTCTTCCTGTTGCTTTTTTGTCTTCTTTTGAAGTAGAAGACTCCCCTTAACCTGAAATGCTTTTTCTTCATTTTTTTCAAGTGACCTGTTCAACCTTGCTTCATGTGCTTGCAAGGAACCCATTAGTTTATCAAATGAATAAGTAGATAAGTCCTTTGACTCTTCAATTACCGCAACAACATGATCAAATTTCAGAGTTAAACTTCTCAAAACTTTTACAACAATTATTTGATCATGTAGATGTTCACCATAGGATTTCATTTGACTAACAATTTCAGTCACTCGAGAAAGAAAATCTTGCACTGATTCATTACTTTTCATAAACAAAATTTCAAACTCACGGCGAAGGGTTTGAAGTTTTACCATGATCACCCTCGATGAGCCTTGAAATTCATTTTGAAGTATCAGCCAAGCTTGTCTTGAGGTTGTCGCTGCTGCAATTCTTGAGAAGATTGTCTCATGCACAGCTTGTTGAATAAATAACAATGCCTTTGAGTCCTTCTTTATATTCTCCCTCAGCCTGGTTTCTTCATCTGGATCTGCATATTCATTCTCTATCAAGTCCCAAAGATCCTGAGACTTGAATAAAGTCTTCATCTTGATACTCCAAAATTCATAGGATTTGCCCGAGAAGATGGGAATAAGGGGTTGAGACATAGAATTGTCATTAAAAGCCATAATGCCTAGTTCAGATTGAAACAAGGCTCTGATACCACAAATGTTGGGGAAGAAGGAGCAAAGAAATGATAAAATAGAATACTACGATCCAATTAACGAAAACGCTTTCAATCAAGAAAACGACGTAGTATTAAACAGGAGGTAAAAGAACAAGAACACTTACAAGATTATCTCCAAATGCACAAAATTTTTTCTCTTCACACACTCTCTGCTCTCTTACTTCATTCTCTAAGGTCCTATTTATAGGACATAATAATAACTACCTCACACCATTTTCTTCATCCCACTATCTCACCCATGATTAATAACTACCACCCACTAACTCTTAAACTACCTCCACAACTCCTAAACATGAGCCACTACTTCTAAACATGTTAACTACCTATGTAACTACCATGAATCAATTCTCAACACTTCTAATCCTCTAGACGCCTATAAGGACTTAGACAGTGTCTTATAAGACAATAGCTATCGACCAGGGAACCACAACCCACTACTAAAGACTTTATCCACTTGTTTTCAAACTGATACTGCTAGGGAATAAAGGATACATGGGTGATCTAGCATAATTGAGCAAGCAGCTGAGAATATGCTACCGCCCTACAATACTCTATCTTAGAATAAAGAAATCAACTAGTACTAACAAAGCCCGAGCCAATACCGTCACAATACTTAATACTTATAATCAAGAAGCCAACCACTGCTTCTAAGGCGGATAACTACTACTGATAGGAGTCCAACTCAAAAGTAAGAATACACTAATTGCTGGCAAGAATATAACTACTAGTGGAAGGAATGAACTGGTACCTAACATTAAATAATAAGCCATGTCACTGGAAGAATGATTTGTTGTATCCAAAGAATGAGTGGGGATATGAGATCAGGAGTCGACAGGCTGGAACTAACTCTTAAGGAGATGAGTTTTTGAATAGGAGTTAGGCGTGGCAGGGTAGGGTCGGAGGTAGGATTAGAGGGCAGGGTAGATAGGTTCCCCACAGGAGTAAGAACTCAATCCTTTTCTATAAGAAGAGGTGTAAGGGTTCAGTTCGGTGCTGTAGTTTTTAGAGTTTGATTCCCGCTAGTACTGATTTACATTCCTGTTAATCTTGTAAGCACTTGTTCAATTCTTCTTGTTGAAGTAACTATGGGGTGTTGCTAGTTATTTGTTGATGGAAGTAATAAGGCTTAGCATGTACCTAGATAAGTAGATAAGTAAGGTTCTAACTTGAGTGTAAGAATATGGGTAAGCTAAAGAATTCTAGTCGATTAAGTAAGCCAGCCTCTCAGTGAGTAGTTTATTCACAAGTAAGTAGCGACAGACCTATAGTTGGTAGTTGATTTCCCCATCAGTGGTTATTAACATTAGTCCCAATCTATCCAGGTAGTGTTTCAATTTGATAGTGATTAGGCTCATTCTGATATCAGTATTGGTATCCTTACTATACATATTAATATGAGAAATCAGAAGAATTAATATGAAATTAATGAGCTTAAGGCCTTGAATAAAGCAAAGATATAGAGATTGGTAGCAAGGCAGGGCGCAGGCTCGCAAGCATTATAGGCGCTTAGTGTTGAGCTAGCAAATAGTAGATAAAGAGTAGGCCTGTTTGCTAGTAGCCCTATTCTTGTTAGTGATGGTACTGCTATAAATGAGTAAACGATCCATAGAGAACGCAGCTCAAATAATTAGTCCACGACAGCTCTCGTAGGTGATAGGTGCTCCTCAAAGGTTTAGTTGTTTTACTTGAAGAGCGGGTTCGTTCCCCAATAGTCATAGTCGTTATGTGCATCAATCACGGATGAAGATATGGTCTTCAATAAAGCACCGGTAGGATAGCTCAGTTGAGGTAAAGGTATGAGCAACTAGTCTAGGAAGGTATGGACAACAATAAAGTCAAGGCCGATAAGGTCGCAGATTCTTTTCTCTAAGGCACATTCTGTTGATTAGGGGTTTGGTCGACGTTTTGATTTGCTTGTTTGTTCATTAAAATATGTTATATAAATGGTATTTATATTGATACTACCTATTGTACTATTAATACAAGCAATATAGGCAGGGTGACTTCGTTCTTGTGCTTATGGGTCAATTACTACCTATGTGTTTTTCCCTTAGAGCTCTGAGGGGTATGACTACTTTTGAGCTTTATTCCTTTGAGTAAGGTCGCTTTTGTTTTATCCGTACGAGGGTAATTCTGTTTTTTAGAATAGATAAGCTTACTTAACACTGGAATACAAGATATCAATAAAGTAGAAAAGACATGACCCTTTTTCACTGCATTTCCTTAAGCGGAAGAGCGGAGCGGCTAGTAATATCAGTAGAAACAGTCCAAGCTTCGTGTTCTAGTATTGTCAGTAGTAGCTGAGCTCTTCCTTAATAGTAGTTATCTTATTAGTAATAGTAGAATTGCTATAATAAAACACATGCTAGTAGAAGTTAATGGAACCTCCGAATCAGTAGTGGGAGGGTTGCTTTACGTAGTTGCTCGGTGGCGAAGATAGGGGAAATACAGATTGGAGTTAAGGATTCTTAGAATTCCCAGGAGAGTTTGGGTTCGGGATTTTTTATTATACTAGTAGTTGTCTGTTGGCACTAGTTCCAATCTCATCAGTAGTGTTTTCACCTTAGTTACTTCTTTATTCCTTGGCTCTTTCTTTAATTTAGTAGTTACTTGTCTCTATGACTTACACTAGATCCTTTCCTAAAGTCAAGAGAATAAGAGGATCAATTAGGTGCCTATAAGGGTGTGTAAAGGAAGCAAACCAAAACAGTAGAGTAGTGAAAGCCCTCCTGGTTGAAGTAGGGTTCCGTTCTTGCTTGTTAGCAGTGGTGGTATGATCAGTAGTGGTACAATCTAGGACATCTAGTAATAGAGTAATCAGATACTTATGAGTAAGGATACATCGGTAGGCATGTAAGAATAAAAGAAGGGAGAGGCAGACCTATACACAGGGAAAGTTCGGATTGGAAGACTACCTCGTCTACCCGGGTTGGAAAGAAAGAAGTGAGATCAGTAGTGGGAGGCTCGTTGCGCGATAGGGAGTTAAACACCTGCCTATTAGGTTTAAATGTCCCTACTCTCATTCTTATTCAATGAGGAAGGAGTCTATTGACGGGATATAGTGTATACAAAGAATAGAATAAAACTAGCGAAAACAAGAATCTCACTTTTACCAAATAGTAAGAGAACTCAATCAATGCCCACAGGACTTTAACCGAAAACCGGGGATTCAACTGTTACTGATGAGACTTGCAAGTAACTACTACAAACAGACAGCAGCCATAGCTTCTACTACCCTAACTCGATATAGGGAATTGGGCTCCTAATTCCTCATTAATAGGAACTAGAATGGTGCTAATAAGCCTCGAACAATGGGCAAACAATCAAACTCAGTGGAAAAAGAATGTAATTGGTACTGTACTGATACGACCTTATAACCTAGACTTCCCTAACTATCCTAAAGTCTTACTTTCCAGCTAAAACTCCTATTTCTCATTCCCTGGTACAAGCTAATACGTTTGACTCTCCTTTAGTTAGGTTTGATTCCTCTGCTAAATAGAATTGAACTAGTGCTAACAAGGCTTCCTCACCTTCTCACCATCACATAATCCAATCTCTTAAGTAAGAATACACCTATACTAATAGTCAGAATCAACCTAGGGCATACAAGAGGACATATAAGATTGGAAAGTTTCAATCCAAAGAATGGGACTAAGGCCTCAGATAATCAATATAGTGATAGCAGTAATGAAAAGGGAAATAGGGGAATTCAACTAAAAAAGAAGAATCACTACCATAAGTAAAAGAATGCACTAGTAGGGCGAGCAATCAAACTAATAAGTGGAGGACTTCCACTCAAAACTCATACTTTTACTTACTACTATCTGAATGAGAACTACTGCAGATAGAACTGCTGGATCGAACACTGCCCAATATGACTGTAACTAACTACTAACAATGAGAATTCCACTTAGTAACCCGAGCCTTACTTACTTGGCTACCAACCTTACTTTATACTGTATCTCAGCCTACCCCTATTAGCTATCAAACTATACTAACTCCAATACCACTTAAACTATACTAGAAATAAGAACAGAACTGGGAATACAAGATATAGGTAGTAAGTACCGACTTTGAACTAATGCTAACATGACTTCAATAATGACACCGTAATTCAACTGGTACTATTAGATTGAAAATATCACATCCATCTTATAATAAGGAGTTGACCTTTTACTTGCTTTTTTCACTCTTAGTTTACTTGCTTTTAGGCTTACTTTGCTTGATTTCAATTCTTTCATGCTTATTTCAATCTTTGGCTCTTTAATGACTTCCTTCAAGAATGGAGCTACTGATCTCATTCTTACTATCCCACCTATCAAGTCTTACTATGCACCTATAACTACTGTCTCTATTTCTAGGTTTGCTCTTAGGCTCCTTACTCATATTATGTGTTTCAATTATGAGTATGTCAGTACCAACTCTAAAACAGGCATGGCACTGCTACTTCTAATACGGTAACTTGGAACTGGGACTTTCGCTATTGGCCTCAACGCCTATTCCCTTGTTCGAGTCTGCTTCTCCTGGCATCAAATCTTACCTCTGATCTAAACCTTACTTTCCCGCCATCAAACCTACTACTAAATTGAACTACTAATAGAAAGAGTGCTACCAATGTCAATAGGACTTCCCCTACCAACTGGGACTTCACCTGGAAACTCATAATCGTATCAATACTAATGTGAATCCAAATACTACTGATAATAATGAAAACGCATCAACTACCAAGTGGGGAAGAGGGAATTCCATTCAAAACTAAGAATGATTGTTTGGGTGTGGGAGTCAGAGAGCAACTCTCAACTAGTAATTAACCCGATGCTAGTAAGAATAAACCCGAATATGAATAATATAAATACTACTATACTAATGATCAAACATAGAATAAAGAATAAATGCTCAGTGACTAAGACAAAAATCCATAAAGTAAGATTTGAACTAAGAATAGGCAATAGGCTTGCTAAGAGTACTTAGAAGGATACTCGTCCTTAAGGGAATTAAACAAAGAAGTCAGTCCACCACCACTTGCTACTTATTTATTAAGTCTCTTAATCTCCCCGGGGAGCTAGTCTGTATAGCAGCATACACGAGCAGTCTTGCTTTACTTATTACTAAACTTGAGTTCGACTCCACTGCTCCTTATCGAAGTCAGCTACTCTTTTGCTTTAAACCTACTACTACTGAACTCACATCCTTATATTTGTCATTTCAAACCTCTACCTCTATTTCTTATGCCTGTTCATTGCATCCTTGCTATCAAACTAGCATTCCCAACTTGCAAACTGACATTACTTTATCTTAGCCCGTCCCTCCTTCCTTGTTCTCTGACTCTTTACTCTTCCTTTCCTGGCTCTAACTCTTGCACTTACTTCTTTCATTATGTATTGTAACCCTTTTAGTCTACGGTTACTTTCTTGCAATCTTTAATCGAGTGTGAGTGAGTCTACCTTCTCCTTGCCTTAAGTAATAGATGACTAACTAGAATACTAGGCATAGTAATGAAAACATAAGTATAGTAATGAAAACATAACTAAGTAATTCAATCACTTGGTCCCACCAGAATTGCACTAGTAATAATCCCACCAGAATTGCACTAGTAATAATCGGAATGGGAATAGGAGTACATAGATCAGGGCAAAGAATAAGAGACGGAAGTTATAGGTTGGTTTTAAGGTTAGGGCAAGAGAGGTTTAGGCTTACTATGGTCTTGTACTTACGAGTCGGATTCTGGCTTTGTTTATTACAATTACAATTACATAAGTATTGGTTTGATTCTATGCTTGTATGCACTATATCATATATTCCAAATATAAGTAAATAAACTATATCATATGATATAAATATAAGTGAATAAGCAACAATAAGCAATAAAAGAATAATAGAGAGTATAGTAAGAGCGATAAAAGGATAATAAAGAATGACAAAGGATAAGTCCGCTTAGGCACCAGCATTGTAACCAACCTCAATAGTAATGGAATTAAGGTACGGTCTAATGCACCTAACAATAGAATAAAGAGTAAACAATAGAATAAAGAATATAAGGGCCTCCCACAGCTTATTCTTGTCAGCGGGGGTTGTTGTGTCAGTTACTTGTCTGGTAACGATGGTTCAAATCCTCTTTTTGGGGATTTGGCGTAAAAACACTAGTTCGGTTCCAAGTTCTTTTGGTTTATTACTGCCAGTACTACACTGGAAAAATTCCTTATTTCCTTTTCTATCCTCATAGAAGTAGTTGAATAATACTTCTTGAAATCGTATCCCGGATTCCTCTTTTTAGAGTTTTCTTATTATTATATGGATTACTACTCATTCCTTTAGTACTAGATGCATTGGCTCGATCATACCATAACCCAGCCTATTGACTCTAACACATCTATTCCATTGACTCTCACTTTGATTATGACTTCTCATATAGTGCCCCAGCAGGGAAAGTCTTCTCCGGTAGTAGTCAATTCTTATAAGTAGCAGCATCAGTTTAGGAGGTAGGCTAAGAAACAAGATCTACAGCCTTGGAGTTGGGAGTCAAAGAATTAGATATAGCATTGATAGACCGGGAGATAGGGTAGTAAGAATAGGAGTCGGGCCAGTAAGACTGTTTGACCATAGTTGGATTCCTACTAGTATGTATTTTGATTCTTCTGGTTGTCGGCTTAGTTTGTTTGCCTGCCGCTCCACTCTTTTCTGTAAATCAATACTGGGATCCATTCTGTAGTCCTCCATTAATCTTCTACTAGCTCTATTGTTATTGTAGTGTATACTGGCATCTTGCCTGCTTGGCTAGTGACTTGTCGCAGAATAAGAGTTCTTGCTTTGTCAACTCACTCCTCTCCTGTTACTTACTTCGTGCCTTGTTACTTTGAATCTATATTGACCCCAGAAAAGGACTTATAGCTTCAAAACCAGTACTTGATTCTTACCTTCCTTCATCCTACATTCTAGCCTCTTCTCCAGTTCCTATAAGTCTAATCCTTATCCTTATCCTACTGATTATTTCTCTCTGACCTAAACTTGAATTGCTTCATAAGACCTTTTATCCCTAAGATTCAATAAGAACAGAAAGAGACTATGCACGAGCTAGAGCACCACCCTATACGGTGTCTTCTACTTCCCTCGTAACATCACTTCCTCTTGACTTCAAAACAAACTCCTGCTCTAGCATTCGATTCCACTCATTTAACTAGCAAGAAACTAGTATTCAGACTTGACACCGGCAACAAAGCTTCTTCTCGCAACACATGGATTTACTTACCGCTTCAGTAGCACAAGAATAAATATTGAAATATAGAATGAAATAGGAGCATCGGAGACGGGAATTGCACTAGCCTTACCACACTGGAATTGACTACTGTCCTTAAGTCTTTGTTTCTTTACTTTATCGGAGTTTGTCCCTACCATTTCCATACTTATTACTTCAATCAATGCCTATGTTTGGCTCTGACACTCCTTTATCTATGGTGAGTTATAGTATCATACTTACTTATTGGATTCTTGTAGCTAGCTCTTAAATTCCCATTGTTTGAGAGTTAGCCCAACAACCGAGCTTTTCTCTTTAACTGTCGCTAACTCCCCTAGGACTTGAATGATTATCCCTACACAAGGATTAGTTGTATTGGCTAAAGTTTAGTTGATAGTGACTTGATTCTTTATTTCGAGGTTGGTTCTTATTATGTCTCTTAGTTATGCCTCTTAGCGTCCTTACCACGTGTGCTCCCACTTTATCTTATTATAATACATGTTCTTTTCATCCCTGCTTGTCAACTACCTTATTGCATGAAGTATTGCTCCCTGCCTTGTTACTCCTTGATCCCGGACTTACTTTTGACCGTCTATCGTTCCCACACTACCTACTTGCATCATGTATTGATGCTTTAGTTTATTCCTTCCTATTTGAAAGCATTGGATTTCTATCTGCTACGGGAGCACTTTCAGTGTTTTGACTCGACCCTTACTATATGGGATTGTATAATAGAAGATGCACTTGCTGCTCCCCCCTAGTAATGAGGGAAGAAATTGAAGTTTCAAATAGCACTTGAGTTGACTTATCTTTCTCCGATACTTTTGACTTTATTCTTCCCCGACTCGAATCAAGTGAATAACTCTGTGTACTTGTGAGAATCAAGTGAATAAATCTGTGAATAACGCTTAAACAATAAGCATTATTAGCGTAATGGAACAAACAACAGAAAATGCATACTAATGTAATGTAACGGTTGCGAGTGAGTTCTATGAGTTGTGCATTAGAGAACTGCAAGCAACGACTCTCTCCCTCTCTCGCTTTAGTAAGGAAGCAAAGAAGTGATGCTAGGTCAGCTAACGTGACTTGGACTCTTTTTTTTTTTTTGGGGCGGGGGGGGAAAGCAGGTCTGATGGCTTCTTTTCTCGTCTCGCTTCCAAGAGCCGAGGCGAATTTTCTACTTTTGATCACATAATGGGCACGCAGCAGCATCACAAATTCCCATAGAAGCCAATCCGTCAGGGTCGGCGGCGGTGCAAAAGCTTCCCACGGCAAGTAGTAGCTTCAAAAGAAGGCAGAGAGTTTGATTCTTTACTCTTTGTCTTTCTATAAGGGGACTGACTAGCTTGCTTGCAGTCTTGTCTTATTTAGGCTGTATCTAATATATGTTATTGTATTATTGCAATGGCCTCAGGCGAGCCTAGAGCCAGAAGAGCTTCCAAAATACATCGAACTATATCAATTCCTTACCTGTTATTTTTCTCATAAAACGTCTGCTTGTTGGGTTTTGCAGTTCGGTTACTTGATTCAAAGAAAAGAGCCACGCTAATTTATTACTTCAGCCAAGCACAAGTTTTTTCATAGTCTGGTTTGGGGCTTTCGTAGATACTTTTCTTTATTATTCTCTGGGCCTTTTTTGAAGTCTATAGTTCTGATTCTGACACCAATAATCAATCCAGGAGCTAGTTCTGCTCCTGACACTATGATCCATAAAGAACGAATTGGTCAATTATATCAATACCATCAACAAATATGAACTCAAAGTAAAAACAAACTATCATTCTTATCCCTATATTGGAATGGGTCACTGTCGTTCTACGCCGAATTCTCTATACTAGAATAGGCCAATGCCATTCTGTGCCGAACCCGAGTCGTCTCTTGGCTTAACTTCATGAATCTTAGACTAGAGCGGAGGATTCTTTCTTTGAAGGACATAAAGAAGGGTCATAGGTTAGTGTGTGCTTAGGGTTCGAGAAGTAAACAAGCAAGACGTTGTGCTAATTAATAGGAGTTTCTCACCTTTTCTTTTGCCATTCGATACCCGAGAGAGGACGGATGGTACGGTACCTTTGCAAGCCCTTTCTACTATATTTACATTGCTAATACCTATTTTTCTATATTGGATATCTAAATGGTTCATGGGCTGGAATGCATGAGTTGGTTACTTCCTCATAGTCTAGTAATAAAGCCTACTACAGCCTTATTTTCTCCTACTTGACTCTACATTTATTTGTTGGTTACTCCACGATAGAGGGCTTCCCCTGGCATTTTAGAGTGTGGAAATCCCTACACTAATAGAGATTTGTTTCTTCGCTATCCGATTAGGAAGAATAAAAGTGGATTGGCCGTTCAGTCGTTAATCTGTTTTAGAAAGAGATAGAGAGAGAGAGAGAGAGAGAAAGAGAGAGGAAGAGGAAGGGCTTGCTTTATTTAACTTAGATTCCTTAAGGTGGGTGGGGAAAAAAAGGAACAAAATGGTTGAGGTATTAATAATATACAGTAAAGACAGGGAGGAAAGCGAGGAGCAGAAGGCTAATTGGTACGAGCGACAGAGTAGGAGTTGAACCGACGGGTGGGTCTAAGGCTCTAATTGAACCTAAAGAATAAAAGGCATGCCAGCCAGGTTGCAACCAAAGAAATGGTTGGTAGGCTAATAAGAAATAGTGAAAATCTTGCTAGTAGCTGGCGGTATAAGTCTCATGAGATACTGTTAAGAAAGAATGAAGGTAAGGAACGTAGGAGTTCGGGTAGTGTTGTTAGTATTTGTGAGTTAGGAGGACTGGTTTTGGTTCTTTTACTTACCTATTTGATTCTATTACTTAACCCAATACTTTTGTTAGTTGTTTGGGCACCATTGTAGTCTTGTTTAGACAGTAGCCAATCCCGTGTTATGGGTCAATTCTGGCTATGTCCACCCAGGAATAATAGTCTTATGATTCATCATCTAAGAGTTAAAAGAAAGATGGGAATACTGGAAAGGAGTACAGAATGCAAGAAGAAGGGAGAAAGTAAGCCTAAAAGCAAGAAGAGGGAAGGCATACTATATATAGTAGACAGTAAATTAAGCCTAACAATCAAGCTAAAGAAATCAAGTCAGCAAGCTAAGGTTCCAGATCAGTAGCCCTAGAATCCAAGTTAGGGCAGTAAGGCTCTTCGGCATTAATTAGCTTCTTTAGTTAACAAGAGCGGTTTAGATTCAGTAGCGAAAGTCTGTTTGTCAGTATATAGATTCCCACTAGCACCGGTTGAGTTCTTCGCTCCTCGGTTCATTCCTCGAGTTACTTGTTTGATTCTTCCCTTACTGCTTTCAACTCCTCTTTCTTAATCTACTGATCCCTTCTCTAATTCTTATAACTACTCTTTTCATTCTCTTCCTTCTTCTGTTGTTGATTCTTCTAAGCATTGTTTTGATTCTTTCTATCAGTAGTTGTCTTGTTAGCACTAGTTCCATTCTACATTACAAGAGAAGGTATTGGTAGCGCATAGTTTAGTTTGATAGACACAATAGTAAGAATGAGATCAAGTGAGGGCAGTTTGAAATAAGGTCGAGGCCCCATCTATAGAATTGTGGAGCTAGCTAGCTACAAGAACCAAAGACGAGAGTTTTCGTTTGGCAGTTATCAGTATAAGAATAAAGGGTGAGCTGAAGAATACTACAAGTAAGGAAAGAAAGATTGATCACCAGGGTAGTTAGCATCAAAGCAAGACGGGGAAGTCCAATAGGTGAGTTATGTAGTTGAAGAACTAGAGAGCTGTTGTAGTAGTCTTGTCGGTTAGTATTTGCTTCTTACTAGCACGGGTTGCTTCTTATTGGCATTGGTTCTATTCTACGCACATCAGTCTCATTCCGGATATCGTGTTGTGAATTCCAAGTTTCAAGGTCTGGTCTCATTGTGCACTGTTGAATTCCCCTGCTCAGGTTGACTCTGCTACTTGACAATGAATTCTGACTTTTGTCTTTGATTCCATAGTTGGTTAGTCATAGTTGCTAGTCTGATCGATGTCCAGCTAACTTTGTTTATCGGTGTTTCTTCTTATAAGTAATAGGTGCGTTCCCTATTCCGAAACTATAGTCTTCTAAGGCACCTGCTCAATCTTTCTATTGATTTGATCATCTTTTTTTGTTTTGTATTGTAGGCCAGCACACTTACTTCCGTCTTCAATTCTTGATATATTTGGCGAGCTCCAATTGTTGGTTTCTTCAGTAGGGGAACACGATCCAATTAACAGTGTAACTATGATAGCAGTGTAATTATTTATGACTTAAGAGTAGGATTCCCGGGTTCAATATCCTTTATTTCGATTTGTAATATAGAAAATGGTACTTACTATGGGATCGTACACCCTAGCTCTGATACTGCTGAGTAAGATTCTTTGTTCTTTGGTTCATCCCATTAATAGTGGTTTCTTCTTTAAGTGCAATAAGTCCATTCTTTTTATCAATGGTTGTTTCCCCAGTTATGAGAACAAGTCTTATCGGATAGTAGCTCATCCTTATGCTGACCCCTATTAGTCTATTTATTACTGGTGCCTACTATTATTAGTATTAGAGTGGAGGAGCTCTGTTGTAAAGCAAGTGAAGTAAAACTCTCCCTTGGGCTTAAAGCAGTAGAGCAAGTTTCCAGTTCAGTAGTAAATGGCAGTAAAGCAAGTCTTGTCGAGTAGCCAGTAATTCTCCATTCTTGTATTGATTCTACTTGTATGGGATTCTATCTATTCTTGTATTGATTCTGCTAGTAGTAGTAGTTGTCTTAGGTGCTGAACAGCTAACCTGTATTATAACTATCTGGCATCAGTATCAGTTTAAAAGAAAGAAGAGGTAGACTCATATGTCGTGTAGAGAAGTAAGGATCCGCATCCCTTAGTTCAAGTATGCAAGTACAGGTAGTCAGCCCTGGAATCAGTAGTTAGAGAATTCAAGTTAGCATAGTGGAAATCAAAGACGAGTAGCAGACTTATAAGCAGTAGAGCGAGTAACTCACGACCGCGCAACGTGTTCAATTTACGCTGCACTAGTTCGCTGACGCACCAGCGAACACAACAGTAATAATAATAATAATAATAATAATAATAATAATAATAATAATAATAATAATAATAATATACTAGTTGTTTCTTATTACAGTTAAGCTTTTAGGTCTTGTCTATCGCAGTTAAGCTTTAGGTCTTGTCTGCTTGGCTGGTCGTTGCTCGGCGGTCAATCGTGTCTTGGTGGCTCTTGGGCATTAGTTAAAGGATATCCAGATCATCGTTGTGGTCAAAGAAAGAATATAATGCAACTATCGAGCTAAGGTCTTGTTCTTAGAGTTTTTCTTCTTGTATTATTGGTAGTAGTATTTGCTTGGTGGATCTGACTCAGTAGATAAAGAACTCAAGTAAGCCAAGGCAACTTTTAAGTCAGTAGTGAAGGTCTGTTTTCTAGTATTTGGCTTCCTTGGTATGAGTTACAGTATGAGAAGCACTGTTTTCATTACTTTTATTACTAGTGTAATGGGATTCTTCTTTTCTGTATGGGGCGCTATATCATAAGAAATATATAAGTAAATAAAGTAAGAATAAGAGCAAGCATAGTGAGAGTTGAGATCTAGGGGGACGGGCTTAGAAATAGTATAGAAGAGAGCAGCTAAAGAATATAAGGCAGCGGTGCGAGGTTAAGAGAAAGGAAAGCGAGGTTCGGGTTCAGCAAGAGAAGTCTAAGTTCCGAGTCGAGTTCTTTTTAGCATTAGTTCAAAGATGATACTGCCTATCTGTATCCTATCCATAGCTCCATTCTGATTAGCATTAGCGGAGGAGTCGTACTTCAACTAAGTAAGGGAGGTTGCCCTAGTTAGTAGACACAAACAGGAAAGACATAGTGAGTGTTCCGAGCTGAAGAATAAACGTCAGTGGCTAAAGAATACAAGTATGGAGTTGTGGAATTGCTAGTGGCTTGTTGAAGTCCTGTTAGCGCCAGTTCCCTTCTTAAACACTGAGTACTTAATTTGACTTGTGAGGTTCATTCTTTGGGGGGGGGGGGGGGGGGGGCTATTACTTCTTATACTCCTTATTCCTAATTTGCCTGCTCATTTTTATATCTTATTTCAATAGTCTATTTCAATAGTATAGTACTCGTCGGGTTTTCACTCTGCACTACAGTTTCTCAATTCTGTGGGTGAAGTTTCATTCGGAAATTACTTATCTATTATCCTATATTAATAAAATCACTTATTTATTTACTTAATATTTAGAATACGACCTAGCGTGTACAGGAATAGAATCAAACTAAGCAGTATCAGAATAGAGGTACGCACGATACAGCACCAGTCCTACTCCTTACTCTCACTCTGCTACTAATGAGTAGAATAGAAGGAAAACAAGTCCAAGAATGAAGTGGGCAAGCTAGGATACCTATAATGCTAATCTTACATTAAAGAAATAATTGCACTAGGCAGCCAAAGAACATAACCCAGGCTACCAATAGTACTTACTAATAAGGACACACCTAATGTTCTCAAGCCTTACTCTTAAGCTGCTAATCTCAAATCTTACTTTCAAACTTCAGTGCCTAGCTTTAAAACTTTATTTCCTTACTTTCGCTCTTAGCAGTTGTGTAGGGAGCTGGGGAAGAATGCACCCGTAGGGGCGTCGATGAACTCTTGGGCAAGGATACCGGACAAAGCATACTAATGATAATAATACAGATGATGATAATAAGTAATGACAATAATAAGGCTTGAACTGGAATTTAGGAATGTTAAGGCGCATAAGAGATTATAAATAGGGCATGGAGGGCTTCAACTCAATACACCAGATCGGAATCGGGACTGAAAGAAAGCAGTCTCATACCAACTCCTCTTTGTAACGTGCAATAGTATTTGGTATTATTTTGTTGGGGTTGAAAGAACCAGCTAGTAACTTACTTCATAATTAAAGATAGGAGCGGTGGGCTAACGAGTAAGTCTGAGTTCCTCCTTATTAGTTGTAGTCGGCTTCTCATCAGTACTGGTATGATTAAGTGTCCTTCGGGAGAGTCTTGTCAGTAGTAACCCAATTCCTTAGTTGTGAGCTATAGCCCTGTTAGCATTAGTTTGTTTAAAAGTGAGTAGTGACTTGGCCTAGCTACTTTACTTGTCTAGTAGTTGCTTGGTGCCCTCAAATAAGTGGTTGGTTTCCTAGCGAGTAGATGGACATACTAAACCTATCAATACATAATGAAGTTAAGTAAGGACAAGCTCATAGGCATATTAGTTACAGAAAGCAAGCAAGGGGTGTTGGTTAGAAAGTGAGGCAAGAGAGACTTAAGGTCCCCCGGGCAGTCAAGAGTGAGAGGCGAGAGAGGTAGTTTGAAAGAGGTGAACTTACATAATGAAAGTATAAATTCAAACAATAAGAGACAGTAGGGGGGGTCAGGCTAAGATACGTCCCCAAAGCAGTGACAGGATCTGGATCTGTGTTTAAAGAATAGAAGTCGGTAGCTCATTTCTAACTTGCAGTAGCAATAGCGTTAGTTCAATTCGTTAGGGGCACTGTTACACTCTCGCAAGGACTATAGTGTGATTCCTTCTTATAAGAAAAAGAATGAAATGATTGTTTTTGTCAGGAAACAGAGCTTCGCAGGAGGAGTCGACCGGCGGCTGCGGATGTGGTTAGCAACGGTAGAATCGACAACGACGATAGCGAGCGACCTAGAAGATATGTTGCCGCGGTTGGGAAGCAGGGGAAGGATCAATCTTGGTTGGGAAGGAACATCGAGGGTCGCGGTTGAAGGAGAGGCTTGGCTGTGGCCAGTGTCTTCTATGGCGAACCCATCGTTCTCCTCGGATGAGGCGTCGACGAAGATGGTGGAGCGATGCGAGCACTATGGTTTCTTCGAAAACTCCGCAAAACGTAGCCTCTACTCAAGCGCTACCGAGACCTCTGGCTCAAGGAGAGGCCCACGATCTGGAAAGTTGCGATGGGCGCTGCGTCTTCTGGGGTTGGGAAGAGCCACGACACGGTTGACAACGAGAGGCTTGCGCCGGTGGTTCGACAGGCGACAGACAGAGGGGGATTATTTTTGTCACACAGAACCCCTGTCGATGCTTAATGAACGATCGATCGGTGACTGCGGCTTCGCAGTAGAGGAATCAACGGGCGATGACCCTATTGATGCTCTGATACCATATTGAAAGTGAATTGGAAAAATAAAAAACACACTTGTTATTGAGGTTTCAACATCTATTTATA
Source organism: Ensete ventricosum (assembly GCA_029747655.1). Classification (NCBI taxonomy): domain Eukaryota; kingdom Viridiplantae; phylum Streptophyta; class Magnoliopsida; order Zingiberales; family Musaceae; genus Ensete; species Ensete ventricosum. Next base: position 43,279,590 of record JAQQAF010000003.1, read on the forward strand.
CAGAGATAATAGATAGATTTTCCTCAACTGATGAACGAGATAATTTCGTTTAATTAGGGAGATTTGTTACAGCTAACAGCTTGATGCCTAATGTACTTTTTTTTATCTGGAGCCGGGAAATCAACTACTAATGGAAAGACCGAAAGCACTACTCTTTAAGGATGAACTAGTACACCGAAGCATCTAATACAACTCTGTGGTCGCCAACTGGAAATACAGAATTTAGGAATAGGATCCAAATGTGAAATATCTCTAATAAGGTAGTAAGTGACTAAGCCAACAAGTCAGAATGCTACTGGGAAGGCCAACTAAAAAAGTTAACTCATGTAAGTAAGAATGATAACGCACCCAACAGAAGGGAATTGAAATTAAATCATTAATATATAAGAATGGAACACTGGACAAACAGACTCGAACCAATAGCTACTAGCTTGACACTGCCTTCTTTCGCTCTTAACTTCCTTACTGAAACCTCGCTTTTATTAGTTAGTAGGGCCTGCCTGCCTCCCTCTTCGACTTATGTTCTTACTGTCCTTACTTTCCAACTTAACTACTCCTATAAGAAAGAACCTTGCTTTACTTGACCTTAGCCTATATCCCTTTGTTTTGATTTTGACTACTATTACTCAGCCTAGGTCTAAACCCTATCCTATGCCTTACATGCCTATCTATGTACGAGGTTAACTCTTCTACTCTTGCCTTAATTCCTTGGCCTCGACTCCTCGTTAAAGGTCTTGTTAACCAGATCGGGTGGTTAGTCCGAAACTCTTTAGCTGCACTCTTAGGCTACGGCCCTTTAGCCTTAGATAACGAACAACATAAGACGAATAGTAGTATTGGTATGATCAATAGTATATATAGTATTGGTATGATCTAGGTTATTATCATACTTAGGTTAGTGAGCACCAGCACTTAATCCACTAGCATCACAAATTGGTATTGATAGTAAAAGAATGGGCTTGCCCCCAAGAAAGCAGAACGGAACTCCATAACACAGGAACGACCACGGCAATACAGAATTAATCTAAGGAAAAAGGGACCGCAACTCATTAGTCAAAGAATTAGTAAGCCCGCCAAGAGGTAATAAATAATTAAGCTCAAAGGTAGAGGACCCACCAAACAAAGAAGCTAGTCTGAAAACCTTAAATCTAAAATCTTACTTTACTGTCCCGCGGCCTGTGCACTCCGGATCTCAATGCCTATGTTAGTTGAAGTTCTACTTTTCTTTCTCTCGGGCTTCCTTTCCTTAGTTACTTATCCTTTTCTTAGTGACTTATTTTATTTAGAATATCTATGGCATGGGTCACTATCCCTAGTATCGGTACTTATTAGTCTTATTGGCTTGTTCAAATAAGATAGTATATTAACATTACTTATATTATTCCACTATGACCTGCATAACTGAACACTGCAATCAGAATCAAGAGAATAAGTAGAAGAACCAACCTCGAAAAAAGGGAAAACAACTGGTAACTCTACTCCTTTAACTCGGAACTCAGCCCTTATATCCTATCTATCGGATCGAAAGCTAGGAAAGGAATACTAAAACACAAAAGTAAGAAGCAAAGTCAGTAGTTACATAATGCAAACAAGGATAGTACGATCATAGGCAGTAAAACGATACTTAAAAGCAAGAAGTAGAAAAAGGGAATTCAGACTTAGGTGTCAGCGTGGGAGAGTTTCCTAGTGTAATCAATAAGAATGCAACAGTGAGGGAGGTGCTTTGGTCCTCAACTAAAGCTGAGGCATTGAAGGGACAAGTAAAGGAACTAAGCTAACTAGTAGAAGTATTAGAGTGACTAGTGTAAGTTTGAACTACTTATTTAATAAATGAAAACTTACAAACAATACTAAAAGCAAAGAGCAGTAGAATTAAAGTAAACAACGACAGGCGCATAAAAAAGTAAAGCAAAGACTTGAATAATACCAATAGCAATTGCACCACTGCTAGTAATACCTTAACCAATAACCGAGAATTCAACCGATACTAACTAGAAACGAACTATGAGCAAAACAGCCTTACCGTATCGTATTTGACTCTGTAGTTACTGATGTTAAGATTAATTCAATTAGTTAGGATTGATTTAATTAGTTAGGATGAAACAAAATAAATAATATATCTAAATTAGTTTAGATGAAGATGAATTTGCTAAGATACGATAAATTTTATGGTATTTTAAAATATTTATATTCTATCCTTTAATCAATATAAATAGGTGTTTTTGGTTCATTCCAAAGCACTACAGATTGAAAGTACTCATAGTTATCTTTACTAGTTTCTTCTATTTTTCCTTGAAGTTCTACAGAAAAGCTAACAACTGATTTATATCCTTTCTTTTTTAGGGTTCAACTCAAGCTACTATGATCGATTGCTAGCCTGCTCCATGCCTTATCTAATTCCTCCAATCCATATTAGGGCACCAAGCAACTAATATCTAATTCCTCTAATCCATATTAGGGCCACCAAGCAACTAATATCACTCTGTAGCTTCTTCCGTGCTTAGTCTTACTTTAATGCCTATAAGATTTACTTTGCAGCTTCAGCCCTATTAGCAGTAGTAATCCATGCTTAACTCAATTCCTATGCTTCTCTTAATAGTATGCTCTTACGCGCTTTTTTAAACTGAACCCAATGCCCTAATGCTTGCAGTTCACTTGGCTTAGTCTACCGATCCATGCTTACTTCCCTGCCTGGCATTCTTTGTTCTTATATTCATTATTAAGTTGACTTATGTGCTTTCATATGCTATCTTTGCCGATAATCTATATTCTTTACTAGAGTTCTCTGTTGCTGATAATCCATATTCTTTACTAGAGTTTTGATTACTATAGTAAGCAATAAGTACCAGCTTTGCACTACTAAGCGTAATAGGTGAATAAACTAAGTAAAAGAATATGATACAGAAAAAGGGGAATGAAATTCAGTAGCTACTACTGAATGAAATCAAGTAGAGGTAGACCAATATGTTTTGTTCTTTATTAGAGTTGTGTTTACCTGTCAATAGTAGCTCAATTCCTTATTCCAAGTTAAAATAATATTGGCATTAAGTTGCCTTATTAGTAGTGGGTTGAGTCTTGTTAGCCCTTCTTTCATTCGTGGATGATGGACTTAAATGCTAGTGGGGTAGCACATGAGACTAATAGGAAGTAAGCCTATCATTAATATAGAATAAAGTCCCAAATCGTTAAATAATCAGCTGCCAAATCGTGAAACTATTAGTCTCATTATTGTTATGCTTGGATTATCCGTTAGATTATTTACTACTATTAGTTAAACTATTATCAAAATAACGGTCAGTAGTTGAGTTTAAAGTATCAATTGGAAACAGATATTTTAGGGTATAAACAAGGCAAAGGACCAACCTATTATTCCCTCTACCCCCGACAATCTTCTGGCGAGTCTTGATCTTCTTCCGGCAAACTCCCTTGTGCTATCTTAGCAAGCTCCTGATACCGTCGGCGAGCTTCTGACGCACTATAGACGAGTTTCCAACTACATCATCCGAACCCCGACCTGATGCCTAGACTTGACTTTGGCCGAACCTCTGATTGTAATCTTCTCTTTGTTGTAGTTAATCATATATCAATCAACTCTAACATCATTATTAGATCAAACACTCATCAATTGATTTCATCATCAAAATATGAGATTCAACAATCTCCCCCTTTTTGATGATGACAATCAATTGATGACAGAAGTTAATTCTAACTCCCCCCTAAATGATCCATGCCTTAATAAAGAAAGCTTAAATTCAAGAGAACCACACCCTCTTGAATTCAAGTATCACAAAATAAATCATATTCCGAGCAAATTTCAATAAGAATTTACATCAAGTCGAATCATGAATTTCAAAAAGAATTATGCATCCATATTCAATATATCCAAGTATATCATCAATATAATATGTCATCATTGTCCATTTCTCCCACTTTGTCATCAACAAAAAGGTGAAATGTATAGCTAATAATTTTAAATCACATGATAACATTACTCCCCTTTAGTAAAATAGAATATGCATTATAAAATTTTATTTTCCTTCGTGATTAATAAGGAGAGAAACAAGGAAGGAGCTATGAAAGTATTATTAAGAAGAGCTCTTAATAAATTTCTAAAAGAATATTAAGATGAGCTCAAAAGTCCAAGAGATTTAAAAACTACTTATGTATTTAAATATAGCAAAAATCATCTATTGATACAAAAAATCATCTCTTGTAAATTTCAAATGTAGTAATTCAACATCTTCATGCAATTTTCTCCTCTTTTTTGTAAACAATAAAAACATGAAAAAAGTTTTCAAAAACATTATCACAAAAAGCTTAATCTCATGAAATCTAGATTAGCAATTCATATATTTTCATGATTTAGCATTATTAACTCTTAACCACAATCTTGTAGATATAAAATTTTAAAATAAAATTTCTAATATGAGCTCAACATCATTCTCATGTAAATTTTAAGAAAATATAGCAAATAAATCTGAAAAATAATAAATCATTATCTTCATGTAGATTTTCTCTCCTTTTTGTAAAAAAAAGGTGGAATCAAGGAGGGAGAAGTGAAAAACATTATATCACAAAAATACTCAATTTTATAGATGTAAACTCTGAAATCCAAAATAAAGAGGTACCCATGCAATTTAATTTATCTTATGCAAATTTCAAGTAAGGTAGCATACCAAGCAAATCATACATTTTATGTGCAAATTGTAATAAGAAGTGCAATTTATAAAGTCCAAGAAATCAAAAGAAAAATATTAAATCAAGCTCAAATTTTGAATTACGCATTTTGCATGTATTTAAAAAATTTTAAATTCTAAATTTTCTTCTAAGTAAATTATTTCTCATTCAATATTATCATATCCAATTTGCTTCTAATCATATTGATAATTTTATTTCTCATTTTTTGTCATTATCAAGAAAGAAATATAATTACATAATTTTTTCTTAACATCTATATTCAGATTACGCCCAAAAGTACAAGAATATAATGTTATAAAATTAAATCTTTAAGTACCAAAATACATGATTTAAATTAACAAATTTACCCCTCCTTTTTGTTTGTTAATTTTAACATAAATAATCAAAAAATCTTATGTATTCAAAATTTTAAGTAAAATAGAAATCCAATCATGCAAATCTTATGTATTTAATATCCCTAATTTTTTTTTAACAAATCTCTCCTTATCCAATGAAGGTCTTTCATAATCAAAATATTTAATTTCATTATTACAAAAATATCACTTCTGTCTCCCCCTTAGTGATTGTCAAAGTAACAATTAAAATACAATAGCATCAAATTTTAAGATAATAACTTTGTAAAATGAGATTTGAAAATATAGGATCTCAATTTACATATGTGATTTCAAATCATCAAGATTATTGTTTAGATTCATAGTTTCAAATAGATAAACTTATAATTCATTTATAAACTTATTTAAACAAACTTGATTTATGTAAAGATTTCAAGTTTCATTTTCTAAATTTTACCAAAAATCATGATAATAACTTATTCAAGTTCAAATCATCAAATCATCAAAATCACTTTCATAGTTCAAGAGATTCATAAAATATAACATAATCGATTTATTAATCTCTTTTTAAAAAATTTATAAGGTCGAGAAATTTTCAGAAAAAATATAATCAAATTTTATTTCATACAAGCATGTCTTTATCTTTTAAGCCAAATAAAAACATGTATCATTATTTAAAATAAAAAACATTTATTATGGTAAAGATCAATAAGTCATAAATCACAAAGATCATCATGCATAATATAAACTCATTAAGCATAATCACTATGCATCATTAAATCATCAAACATGATTTTACTGAACATAAAGTTGTTGAATCTTATATTTTGATAATGAAATCAAGTGATGAGTTATTGATCTAACGTGGATTGTTAGAAATTGATTGATGTAGAATTAATTATGGTAGAAAGATTATTACAATCACAATTGGCCGAGGTCAAGTCCATGCATCGAGTTGATGCGGTTGGGAACGCGCTAGGAGTGCGTCGGGAGCTAGCCGAGGTTATTGGGAGTTTGCCAGGATGGCGCAATGAAGTTCGCCAAAAGAAAACTGAGACTCGCAAGAAGATTGTCGAGGGTAGCCGAAAAGCTTACCGTGAGTTATGAATTGATTGATCTAACATGGATTGTTAGAAATTAATTGATGCGGGATTAATTATGGTAGAAAGATTATTACAATCACGATTGGCCAAGGTCAAGTCCATACATCGAGTTGATGCGGTTGGGAACTCGCTAGGAGTGCATCGGGAGCTCGCCGATAGTATTGGGAGTTTGCTAGGATGGCACAACGAAATTCACCAAAAGAAGACCGAGACTCGCTAGAAGATTATCGCGGGTAGCCGAAAAGCTTGCTGGGAGTTAGGATGGTTTTGTAATGGATGTTTGGAAATTATGATTATATTTAATTAAATTATAATTAGCATCGTACAGGTCTAACTATGACAGGAGCAATGAAGTTACAATTATATAATGGGCCAAGATCAAACTTAGGCATCGGGCTGGGTTTGGACGATGTAGTAGGACCTCGCCGGGAGTTCACTAGGAGATTCGCCGAAGTGTCACGGGCTTAGCTAATTTTGCCTAAGTTGTGCGGCACCTATGCATGTCCATCCGCAAAGGTCAGCCTTCCCCGAGATCTCCTAGAGTCCCTTAGACTTACAAAAGAGAAAATAGGCCAGATGAATCAATTCCAACGGGATCCACAAGCAACTGCTCAAGCAAACACTTTATAAAGCCAGATATAAATTACACCCATGGACATTACAAACTCAGAGAGGTTGCACACAAAGGATAATGGTCCATTATAGATCGAAGTCCCCACAAGTGCTTACAAGACATACTCATATTTACAAGCCAAGATCGGCAACAAAGCAAACCAAACTGGGCTGCTAAGCCTACTGCAAGCCCGCTACTTGCTGTACAAGGTATGTACACAAACCGAAGTACACAGACAAACATGAGCATTTCATCGAACACCTTATTTACATTGTTGTCCGTGACATTCTCCCCCACTTATTCCTTCGACGTCCTCGTCGAAGCCACTGTAGACGCTACATCGCCTCACATTTTGCTGAATCTTTAATCTTCTGCTTTGGCTGCAACACGCCCCCTTTGGCTCCCAACCACTCTCTGCCGCTATTGTTGAGTAGTCGAACTCTGATCCGCCATGCTGCTTCAACTCACCAATGACTGAGTCTAGTGTGAGGTTGGCTGAGTTGTGCTGATCCTTGTTGGTTCTCGTGGATCCTTCTGATTAAGGAAAAGACCTTCCTTATTATGCACCAGTATCACAGTATACTCATGTTGCTTGAACTAGGTGGATGCCTGTCGGAACTTTGACGAGCATCGCCTTGTAACATTAAGGTTTTTGAGGTCCTTCCTCCATAATGTTTGTCTATTGATCCTTATTCCACGTTTAGTTGTCACTTTCGAGTAGGTTCGCATCACTCCCGCTTTCAATTGGCATTCAATTAGGAAATGAAGCGGACAATCTACTCTCGGTAGTATTGATCATCAATGGTGAGGATTTGATAACTATTATCTTCCATAAGCTTTCTCTGAAGGATCACTGAACTTATGCATAGCTCCTCTGCTGGATAAGTAAGAGAACTAGGATACTCAACTTCACCTATTCTCTTAGTAGTTGAGAATGCAAGGTTACTTGGCTTCACTCACCTCCTCGAGTTAAGAGAATTGGGCTACTCAGTTTTGCCCATTCTCTTGAGTTGAGAAGGCAAAGGTTACTCGATTTTGCCTACCTCCTCGAGTTTGTACTTCATGCATTGAGCTGGTTACTAACATTCACCCACTCTTTGTTCACACTTCTAAAGCACTAGAAGTGTTTGCACTCCTTACGTTGAGTTAGCTACTATGATTCACCTTCCCACTGCCATTGAACTCCTGGAATGCAAGAAGTTTTGCCAGAAAAGAGCAAAAGGTTTACCCCAACTTGGAGTCTCCCAACTTGGAGTAAGTCTTTAATAGTTCTGGTCGCCTCGAGAATTGTACCGTCTTCTCCATCACCTTTACCGCCTACTTCTCTGAGTAGAAAAGGTATAGTATCGCGTACCGCCTACTTTGTTCCTTAGTCAAGTACTCCTACATCAACCCAAGGTCCGTCACTTTCGGCTATCTTGATGAGAAGCTCATCGACACTAGTCTTCTGAAGTTCCTTGGCCTCTACTTAGAGTTTGTCTTTGCATTCTCCACCTCCTCGGCCCCTTTTACGACTAATGCTCTCCCTCCATGAGAGCAAGGGATCGATGATTCCACGGAAGTCCCACCTCTATGGTACCATGGTGCTGCCAAGCCCATAGCCCTACTATCCATTGCCTTGCATCTGCGTCTCTTCCTTCGCAATCGGTAGATCTACCTCTGCGGCACTGTGGTGCTCCTCCGAGTCCACCTCCTTTTTAACCGAAGCTTTATTTTTGGGTAGCTGAGCCCCACTGGACTCGTCGTTGCTTCCTCGCCCCTTTCGACCACCTACTTCAATACTATTGTGTCCTCCTAGCAGTTCTTCTTGGTCGATGGAAAGATAGACTGTAACTTTCATGCATGGCCTCCGCTATCTTGTTACAGGGCTCGCGCCAATTCTGTTCTCCTTAGCTTCCTTGGTAGCAACGTTCGCTTACTCGGCCTTGCCTTTGACTTGTCGGGCTCTCTTAAGCGAATATGAGCATTGAAGTAGTCCAACTCTCCAGTTGCTCTGATCATACCTTTGTATAATCAGGTCCCCTCCATGGGACTCACTAGTACTTGCAATCTGACTACTCCCTCAGTGGTACACAACCCCCATATGATGACGACCAAGGCTTTCATCTGATGCAAGCTTCGATGCATACACACGGAAGACCAGCCTCTGCGGTACCGTGGCATTCACTCCTTGAATCCACAGCCCTTCTTGCCGTTGTTCATCAAAATGAAGCTCCCAGTAGCTCCTGATCATTCACATGATCACGTCCCCCTCCATGGGACTCATTAGTACTTGCACTTAGACTTCTTCCTCGGTGGTATACAACCCCCATATGCTGATGACTAAGGCTTTCACCCAATGCATGCTTCGATGCACACACGAAGACCCGCCTCTGCGGTACCATGGCATTCACTCCTTGAATCTATAGCCCTTCTTCTTGTTGTGTCATACACCAAACTAGAGCTCCCAGTAACTCCTGATCATACCTCCGCATGATCTTGTCCCTCACGGGACACGATCGCTTGCGTTGCATTATCACGAACTATTCTACCACGATCCGCTGCACCATGTCGCCTCTTGGTGACATCTTAATTATATACAGATTCTCGTGTGATGAACTCGGACTACGACTTCTCCATGTGTGGCCTCTGCCAACACATCATAGGGCCTTTGCCATCTCCAATTTTTGGTTCACTCCCTTGGTAATTCACCTTCGTCCCCCCCACTCTTGGGTCACACCCAGATGAAGTATAGCTCTAGGACAGTCCGTTGCTTAGTATATTCTAAAGTCCCCTGACTTCACTAGAGTTGGTGCACCATTGTCTAGATCCTGGGCCTCTATCCCCTACCAGCAAAGCACAATCTCTGCTATGCACCATTTATTCTCGATAACTCGAATGGCAACACTGTGGTATATTCTTCAAGAGTACCGTCTCTGCGTCCTCTTGCCCCGTGCTAAGGTATCCTGATCCTAACTTTGCCTTCGCAAGTTGAATTACCTCGAAGCTCTCTTTATCTTTGGCACCATGCAAGATAGGTCCGCCCCATCAGAATGAAGAACCCATGGAACGACATGATCCCACTCTTGCCTCTACAAGAGTTCATGCCCTTGACCTCTGTCCAAGGAAAGCTCCGTGCCTCCGATCCATGTTCTATCTTCTATATCGTCTCTCTTCATGCGGCTTGGATACTTCACCAAGTTCCACCCAAGTCGCTTTGCTCCTTGATTTGCATTGAGTTGATAGTGGCCCTCACGTCTACCATTCCACAGGTCAACCCTCCGTTGAGTTCGATTTTCACATAGACTCTAAGTGTGCCTTCATATGATGTTGCCTTGGATTGCTCCCCCACTTGATCTTGAAATGCATCCACCAATGCATTACCTCATTCGAGATCATGTGACAACTCCACGCCACTCGTTCGGTCCATTGAACTTTGTGAAGATATAGCCTTGAGGAACTCTTCCTCAATATGTGCAGTCCGTTGCACATGATTCTCTCTCTAGAGAACTAGGACTTATCCCTCCTGGATATCTGTCTTGCTGGAGCAATTTTCCTCTTTACATACTTCCCACTAGAAGTTTCGGAGACCACCATCCCCTTTGGACTACTCCGTCTTGCTGAATAACTTGTGTCTTATTTTGCCCCCGTAAATGCACTTATTACACATTTTAGCCGCCTACGGACATATCCTTTCCATGTCGAAGAGAAAGTTCTGATGCCCCATGACACTGAGTTCTGATAGCACCTTAGGATGGCCACAAACACTTCGTCGTCTGTGTACAAGCCCTTGCATGAGTTCGGAATCCTTCGAGTTAGTAATTTCCCTCACCTCTGTGAGCTTTGCACAACTCTTTCGGTCGTTATGCAACACCTCCCACCTTGCACAGTCTCATCTTTCACCAAGCACCCCACTTGTCTTGAGCACTGTCAAGTTAGGTTGCCAACGTTGAGCTATAGCTCAAACTCAATAATCCCAATCTTTGTGCGCTACATATTTTTCTTCACTTGCTTGTCCTCGTGGTGCCTCTCGCGCAAAGGGTTAGCCATTCCTCTGAATGCCAAACCTGGATGCCCGCTCCTCTGAGCGACTGCTTTCCCTACATCTCAATGTCCGTTTCCCCCAAACGGTTGCTCGTGCTGGCTGTCCTCCACACAGCCCAACTAGGTCCCCCACGTTTGTATGATAAGTATTTTTGCTTGTGCTTGTCCCGCTCTGATACCACACTATCACAGGCTTAACTGATTTTGCCTAAGCCGTACGACACCTATGCGTGTCCGTCCGTAAAGGTCCGCCTTCCTTAAGGTCTCCTAAAATCCCTTAGACTTACAAAAGAGAAAACGAGCCAGAGGAAGCAATTCCAACGGGATCCACAAGCAACTGTTCAAGCAAACACTTTATAAAGCCAGATACAAATTACACCCATGGATATTATAAACTCAGAGAGGTTGCACATAAAGGATAATGGTCCATTACAGACCAAAGTCCCCATAAGTACTTACAAGACACACTCGTATTTACAAGCCAAGATCGACCACAAAGCAAACCAAATTAGGGCTGCTAAGCCTACTGCAAGTCCGCTACTTGCTGTACAAGATATGTACATAAACCAAAGTACATGGACAAACTGCAATAATGTTGTTGTCCGTGACAGAAGGGATCAGGAAGCTCGCTGGGAGCACGTCGGGAGATCACCAGAAGAAGACCAGATGACTTACTGCAAGAATGTTGGAGGTTACCGGATTGGCGAAAGTTGGGTCTTAGTTTAAGCTTGTGATCTTTAAGCATTGAAATCGTTGAGTCGTAGTTAGAAGTAAGTCCTAATTGAGTTAGATTTGGATGAAATCCAAATCAACTTAATAAGGCAACTATTGAATCTCGGATTTTGATGATGAAATCAATTGGTGAGTTTTATAATCTAACTTGTATGTTAGAGAAAATGATGCAGGATTAACTGTGATAGTAAAGGGCAGTACAATCAGATGTTGCACCAGAGGTTAGCCAAGGTTCAGATGATATTGTCGGGAGCTCACCGTGAACTCACCAGAAGTTTGCCAGGAAGTTCGTCAACAGGTTATCGAGAACTCACCAGGAAGTTCACCGGAAGAATGCTGGAAGTTTGTTGGGAGTTCACCGAAAGAAAACAGGAGCTCGTCAGGGATTCATCGGAAAGATGCTGGGAGTTCGTCGAAGAGACGATCGGACAACGAACATTGTACGTTGAGTGTCGTAGTTAGCAACATAATGAGAGTTAGTTTTACTAACTTGATTAAGAGGCCATTAAGCCTTAATTGGGGCTGATTTGGAGTTATCATAAAAGTCATTTAAGTAACCCAAGGTCAGATGAGACACGGTCTTCGAAGACACGGTCTCCAAGATGACACAATCTTCGAAGATGTGTCAGGCGGTTGAACTGCCTAGACTGGGCGATTGAACCGCCCAAACATAGTCTCCCAAACTGTCAAGCGATTGAACCGCCTAGACACAGTCTCCCATTGTCAAGTGACTGAACCACCCAGAACACAGTCTTCCAAACTGTGTCAGGCGGTTTAACCGCCCAGAACATAGTGTCAGGTGGTTGAACCGCCCAGAACACAGTGTTCGAGAGTAGCATCTTGGGAACACTTAAAAATTAATTTTTGGCTCCACTTTTGAAGCTATTTGGGGCCTATAAATACCCCCTCATTCTTCCTGGTAAAAGACAAGCAATCAAGAGTAAAAACCTTATGAAAACACTATTGTAATTGAGAGCTTTCTCCTTATTTCGTCTTGTGTAGTTTTTTATTTAAGAGAAAGCTTAGAGACTTGTAAAGGTTATCTCCTAAACCTGTGAAAGGAGAATAGAGTTGTAAGAGGGTAGTTGATCTTCACCCAATGAAGAAAGATCTATAGTGGAAGCCGATGACCTCAACGGAGGAGGAATCAGGAGTGGACGTAGATCACAAGATCGAACCACTATAAAATCAGTTTGCTTCTTCTTCTTTGCTCTTTATGTTAATTGCTTAATTGTCTACTACCTTTGCTTGCACTCTTATACATATCTCTACACTTAAATGTATTTTCGATACGATTTTTATTGAGCGAATATTGAAATTGACGTGAAATTTTTATAAGCACTAATTCACCCCCTCCCCCTCCTCCTTTAAGTACCGCTTTGATCCTAACAATTGGTATTAGAGCTACGTTTTCTTTATCTGGCTTAAAATCTAAGAGAGATGGCTTTTGTTGGTAATCAAGCGGGACTTTCTATCACTCATCCTATCATGTTCACCGGACGGATTACACATATTGGAAAACTCGAATGAGAATTTTTCTACTTTCTATGGATTTTAAATTATGGCAAATTGTTGAAAGTGATTTTGAAAAGTCTTCCAAACTGATGAACGAATGGAATGATTCGGAAAAGAAGACTTTTCTCTTTGAATGCTAAACCGATGAACACTTTATTTTGTGCTCTTGATAAAAATAAATTTAATCGGGTTTCTATATGTGAAACTGCGCATGAAATTTGGCACACACTCGAAGTTACACATGAAGGCACTAGTCGAGTCAAAGAGTCAAATTAATCTTTTGGTGCATAACTATGAGTTGTTCCGCATAAAACCAAGTGAGACCATAGGAGACATGTACACCCGTTTTACAGATGTCGTCAATGGTCTAAAAGCGCTTGGTAAAAGTTTTTCTAATTTTGAACTTGTTAACAAAAATATTAAGATCCATTCCTAAAAGTTGGGATCCTTAAGTAACGGCAATACAAGAAGCAAATGATCTAAATAATTTTCTGCTTGAAGAACTAATTAGATCTTTGATGACTTATGAAATGACATATATAGCACATGATGAATTCGAGAATAATCTTTCATAGAATAGGAAGGACATAACACTTAGAACCAAGGACCACTTGGGAGAAAACTCAAGTGACGATGATGATGATGAGGACTTCGCACTTCTTACAACAAAATTTAAGAATTCTTAAAAATGTCTAAAACAAGACAAGATGCAAAGAACAAAAGTGAACTAAAAAAGGACTCAATAATATGTTACGAATGTAAGAAGCCGAGACACTTCAAATATGAATGTTCCTAAGTGAATAAGAAGTAACCAAAGAAGAAGAAGGTGCTCAATGCTACTTGGGACGACTTAAGTTCATCCGAAGACAAAGAGCCAACTAACAAGGAAGAAGTTACAAATTATGTTTTAATGGCATTTGGTAACGAGGTAAGTAATCTAAACGAATCTTCTTTATCTTATCATGAATTATATAATATATTTAATGACATGTTAGATGATCTTAAATTAGTTAGTAATAAGTATAAATTGTTAAAGAAAGATCATCATGCTTCACTTGCTAGTAAGTTTGAAAATTAAAAAAAAGAGTATGATGAACATAGGATAGTTCCTTTCACTAAGTGTGAAGAATTAGATATACTTAAGAAAGAAAATATTTCATTACAAGAAATATTAGAAAATTTTAAAATAGGTTACAAATCCTTAAACATGATTCTGGCTAATAAGGGTCATGTTGATAGAAAGGAACGAATTGACTTTGTGAGAAACACTCAACAAAAGCCAACCATCTTCGTTAAGGGACCTACATTATATGTTTCACCTATAAATAAATATAATTTTTTTGGAAGAATTGGACACTATGCTTATAAATATTTAGTTAAAAAGCATAGTCCATATAAATTAATTTGGATTTCTAAAGGACCATAAACAACTTGACGCCATTAGTAAAATTAGGTAAAATTTTTCATGAGAGATCCAAAGGCAAATGAGTACTTAAACCAAACCCTCTTTCTTGTAAGTATGTCCCTAAACAAATGCTAGAAGCACTAAATGATACATTGATAATGGATGCTCAAGGCATATGACCGGAGATCCAACTCATTTCTCTAAGCTTACTAGCCTAAATGAAGGATTTGTCACCTTCGGAGACAACAACAAGGAAAAAATCATTAGAAAAGGAACTATAGGTAACAAATCAAACCTCTTGACTGAAGATGTATTATTAGTTGATGGTTTGAAACATAATATACTAAGCATTAGTCAATTATGTAATAAAGGATATATTATCAAATTTGAATCTAATGTTTGTATAATTAAAATATCACACAAAAATAGTTCTATGATTGCCTTAAGAAGCAATAATGTGTATACTATTGACATTGATAATTTTTGTAATCAAATATGTTTTTCGACCTTAAATGATGATGCATGGATTTGGCATAGGAGACTAGGACATGTTAGCATGAAACTATTAAACTAAATCTCAACTAAAAATCTAGTAAGAGGAATGCATAACATCAAATTTGTAAAAGATAAAGTTTTTGATGCATGTCAACTAGGAAAATAAATAAAAAGTAGTTTCAAATTAAAAAAATCAAATAAGCACCTCTAGGCCACTACAATCAATCCATTTGGATTTATTTAGACCAATTGATACTACAAGCTTAGGAGATAGCAAATATGTGTTTGTTATTGTAGACGATTATAGTAGATTCACTTGGACCTATTTCTTGGTACACAAAAGTGATTCTTTTAAATATTTTCAAATTTTTGTAAACTTGTTCAAAACGAAAAGGGTTTTATAATTTCATCTATATGTAGTGATCATGGTAGTGAGTTTAAAAATCATGATTTTTAGAATTTTTGTGACTCAATTGGGTATAATTATAATTTCTCTACTCTTAGAAATCCACAACAAAATGGAGTAGCGTAAAGAAAAAATAGGAGCTTACAAGAAATGGCTAGAACCATGTTAAACGAACATAGCCTACCCAAATATTTTTCGGCCGAAGTCGTTAACACGACATGTTATGTCATGAATAGGGTTCTCGTAAGATCATTACTCTCCAAAACTCCTTACGAATTGTAAAAATAATAAAAAACACCTAATATTTCATATTTCAAAGTATTTGGTTATAAATATTTTATTTTGATGAAAAAGATGCCTTAGGAAAGTTCGATGCAAAATCCGATGAAGGCATATTTCTTGGTTATTCCTCAATTTCAAAAGCTAATCGTGTCTTTAATAAAAGAACTCTTGTAATTGAGGAATCCATCCATATTGTTTTTTATGAGGTTCCCAATTTAAAGAAAATTGACTTTGATGATGATTTTGATTTTGATAATTTAAATTTGAATGATAAATCTCATCTCCAAAATAATTTGGATTCATCTACTTCCAAGGAATCCTTACTCAAGGAATGAAAGTATATAGATGCTCATCCTAAGGAGTTAATAATGGGAGATACATCAAAAGGTGTTCAAACTCATTCATCATTTAAGAATTTTTGTGCTAACGTCACATTTTTATCTCAAATTTAACCAAAATGTATTGAGGAAGCCCTAAAAGATGATTTTTGAGTTATTTCAATGCATGAAGAGTTAAATAAATTCGAGAGAAATGAAGTGTGAGAGCGTGTTCCTAGACCTAATGATCATTTAGTGATAGGTACTAAATGAGTTTTTAGAAATAAGCAAGATGAAAATAGTATCGTGGTTAGAAACAAGGCTAGATTAGTTGCCAAGGGTTTCAACCAAGAAAAAAGGATCGATTATAAAGAGACCTTCACTCCTGTAGCTAGACTTGAAGCCATAAGGATGCTCCTTGTCTTTGTATTTTTTAAGAATTTTAAATTATTTCAAATGGATGTCAAAAGTATTTTTCTCAATGGTTTTATTTCCGAAGAATTTTATGTTGAACAACCCCCCGATTTTAAAAATGATATTTTTTGAATCATGTTTTTAAATTATCTAAAACTCTTTATGGATTGAAATAAGCCCCTAGAGCTTGGTATGAAAGACTTAGCTCTTTCCTTATTTCAAATAATTTTTTGAAAGACAAGGTTGGTACCACATTATTTTTTAAGCATTTTAAAAATAATTTTATAATTATTTAAATTTATATTGACGATATTATTTTTGGTTCAATAAATGAATCCTTATGTGAATCTTTTGCCAAGAGTATGAGCCAAGAATTTGAAATGAGCCTAATGAGTAAATTAATATTTTTCTTAGGCTTACAAATAAAATAATTAAATAATGGTATCTTCATAAGTCAAACTAAGTATACATTAGATTTGTCAAAACATTTTAGTATGGATAATGCTAAGGCCATTAACACACCCATGAGCACCTCTATAAAATTAGACTTTGAAATGAGCCTAATGAGTAAATTAATATTTTTCTTAGGCTTACAAATAAAATAATTAAATAATGGTATCTTCATAAGTCAAACTAAGTATACATTAGGTTTGTCAAAACATTTTAGTATGGATAATGCTAAGGCCATTAACACACCCATGAGCACCTCTACAAAATTAGACTTGGATAATAAAGGTGAAAATTTTAATCAAAAAATATATAGAGGAATGATATGCAGTTTATTATATTTTACTGCTACTAGACCGGACATAGTGTTAGATTATGTGCAAGATTTCAATCCAATCCTAAAGCTTCTCATTTTAAGGCAGTTAAACAAATATTTAGATATTTAAAAGGAGCTTATAATTTAGGATTATGGTATTCTAAGTCTAAAAACTTTGATTTGCTTAGTTATGCGGATGCCGATTTTAGAGGTTGTAGAATAGATATGAAGAGTACAACCGGAACATGCCAATTCTTAGGACATGCTCTTGTTCTTGGTCTTCCAAGAAATAAAATTTGGTTGCATTATCTACAAACGAAGCTGAGTATATAGCAGCTGGTGCATGCTGTGCATAAGTCATTTGGATGAAAAACACCTTAGAAGATAATGGAATTCACTTGAAAAATATTCCTATCAAATGCAATAATACTAGTGCAATATGTCTAACTAAAAATCTCATTCAACACTCAAGAACTAAACATATTGACATTAGGCATCACTTTATTAGAGATCATATAAATAATCATAATATATCTTTGGAGTTTATTGATACTAAGCATCAATTGGGTGATATTTTCACCAAGCCATTAAATGAAGACCAATTTGACTTTCTTAGAAGAGAGTTGTGAATGTTAAACTATTCAAATGCATGATTTGCTATTTTTTGACTTCTTGAGCTTTTACTTGAAATTTACATGAGATAATCTTTGAATACATGAGTAGCTCTTATAATCTTCTTGACTTTTCTTGACTTTTGAGCTATCTTTCAATATTTTGATTCTTGGATTCATGAATATGTATCCCCCCTCTTAATAATTTATTTTATTTTGGGATACTTGGTTTTAGATCTTTGACACTCCTTCCCCTTCTTCTTCTTCTTCTTCTTCTTCTTCTTCTTCTTCTTCTTCTTCTTCTTCTTCTTCTTCTTCTTCTATTTTATTTAAGAAGGGAAAGAAAACAATTTGATACGAAATAGATTAAACTCTATTTTTTTTTTACTAAAGGGGAGAATGGACTAGATTTCTTTATTTGTGTAATAAATATTTATGATAAATGTGTTGACATATGTATTGAACACTTAGTATTCAAATGTGTGGTGAATATTTTTCCTTTTTGATAACAAGGAGAAATGGCATGATTGATGACATATGATAAATGTTGTGTTTGAAATTTTATCATATAATGAACATTTGTTTTGAACAATTATTTAGAAAAGTTATGATGACAAAAGGGGGAGAGATAGTATATTGATGACAAATGATAAATGGTATGTTTGAATATTTTTGATAAATATTTAAAAATAATAAATATTTAAATGATAGATATTTATGATAAATGTTCAAATATGAACTGAGCATTTCTTCATTTTGTTAATGACAAAGGGGGAGAAATGATATAATTCATGATATATGAGAGATATTTTAATATCTTTGAAATAGTTGAAATGAAATGCTATATCATAATTGATGACATGGTTACAATGATTGAAATTTTTAATGTGATACCAAGAAAATGAATCTCTAAAATTTTTATTTATCATGTATGATTACATTGTGAAAATTGTCAAAATGCTTGGATTCAAAAGTGATAGGTTCTTTTAAATTCAAGTTTGTTATATTTATCCTATGGCATATACATAGGGGGAGTTAAGGTTAACTCCGTCATCGATTTGTTATCATCATCAAAAAGGGAGAGATTGTTGAATCTTGGATTTTGATGATGAAATCAATTGATGGGTTTTATAATCTAACTTGTGTGTTAGAGAAAATGATACAAGATTAACTGTGATAGTAAAGGGCAGTACAATCAGATTACGCCGGAGGTCAGCAGAGGTTCGGATGATGTTGTTGGGAGCTCGTCGAGAACTCAACAGAAGTTTGCCGGGAAGTTCATCGGAGTTCGTCGACAGGTTATCGAGAACTCACCGGGAAGTTCACTGGAAGAATACTGGAAGTTCGTTGGAGTTCACCAAAAGAAATCAGGAGCTCGCCGGGGGTTCACCAGAAAGATGCTGGGAGTTCATCGAAGAGACGATCAGACAACGAACATTGTATGTTGATTATCGTAGTTAGCATTGTAATGAGAGTTAGTTTAAGTAACTCGATTAAGAGACCATTAAGCCTTATTTGGGGTTGGTTTGGACTTATTATAAAAGTCATTTCAGTAATCCAAGGTCAGATGAGACACAGTCTTCGAAGACACGATCTTCGAAGACACGGTCTCCAATATAACACAGTCTTTGAAGGTGTGTCAGGTGGTTGAACCGCCTAGACTGAGCGGTTGAACCGCCTAGACACAGTCTCCCAGACTGTCAGGCAACTGAACCACCCGGAACACAGTCTCCCAGACTGTGTCAGGCAGCTGAACCGCCCAGAACACAATCTCCCAAACTGTGTCAAGCGGCTGAACCGCTCAGAATACAGTGTTTGAGACTAGCATATCGGGAACACTTAAAAATTGATTTTTGGCTCTACTTTTGAAGCCATTTGGGGCCTATAAACACCCCACTGATTCTTGCTAGTAAAAGGCAAGCAATCAAGAGCAAAACCCTTGTGAAAACCTAATGTAATTGAGATCTTTCTCCTCATTTCGTCTTATATAGTTTTTTATTTAAAAGAGAGCTTAGAGACTTGCAAAGGCCATCCCCCAAAACCTGTAAAAGGAAAATAGAGTTGTAAGATGGTGGTTGATCTTCACCCATTAAAGCAGATCTATAGTGGAAGCGGGTGACCTCAACGGAGGAATCAGGAGTGGACGTAGGTCACAAGATCGAACCACTATAAAATCGGTTTGCTTCCTCTTCTTTGCTCTATATATTAATTGCTTAATTGTCTACTAATTTTGCTTGCACTCTTACGCACATCTCTACACTTAAACGTATTTCTGATATGATTTTTATTAAGCAAATATTTAAATCGACGTGAAATTTTTATAAGTACTAATTCACCCACACCCCCTATTGCCGCTTTGATCCTAACATCAATCGGGTCCACTATTGGGGTTTGATTGAGCTGAGGTTGAGCTTAATTGGTTGACCAGAGGGTTAGTCAATATCAGGTTCAAGCCGAAATTCGAAAGTGGAGGAAACTATTTTTACAAAAATTTCGACGGGTAACCGCTGGTGAGCAGCAGGTGTACCGTCGTCGCCTAGGCTTTCGGGCAACTGACAACGGTTGACCCACCCAGGTTGGGCAGTTGAACCACCCGTACCCAGGAATCTGGGTACTTTTGGCGATTGACCCACCTAGGGCCCACGAGTAAATCGCCCGTACCTTAGTGTTTGGGCGGTTGAGCCGCCTAAGTCGGTGGGTAAACCGCCCATACTTGACTTTTTCGGGTATATTTGATTTTTAGCTCTAATTTCTGAAGTCATTTAGGGTCTATAAATACCTCAAGTTTTCTTACATTCTACATAATAATTTTTGGGGATTATATTTTGAGAAAATATTATGTGAGAATTGTAAGAAAAAGAAAAGGGGTAAGAGAGTGATTAAAGAGCGTAATCTTGTCTCCCTTGTAAGCAAAGTGCAAGGGGGTCTTCACCCAAAGAAGATCGGTAGTGGACGTTAGTGTGCCTCAAGAAGGAGGACTCGGGAGTGGACGTAAGTCGTTGGCGCCAAACCACTATAAAAATTGTGAGTGTTTCCTTGCGTTCATTGCTTACATATTTTTGTATTGACGCTTTTGATTTAACTCAACTCCTTGAAAGCAAAGTTTCCACGATAAGTTCTTTCCTTCAAATGTTGCTTATCTTTCCGGTCTATCTAGCAACTTTCTTTCAATCACTCACTCATTTCACTAAGAACGAAAAGCTTTGGATTTTATATCTTGGTTTAATTAAAAAGTTTTTTATCTAAACTAAAAATTTACACTTTCACTAATTCACCCCCCCCCCCCCCCCCCCCCCCCCCCTAGTATTATTTTTCTTATCTCTTTGGACCTTGATCTATGGAGTATTGTTGAGAATGGATTTGAAAAATCTTCCTAGCCAATGAATGAACTAAATAATTTGGAAAGGAAGAATTTTTCTTTAAATGCCAAGTCTATGAATGCCTTATTTTATGCTCTTGATAAGAATGAGTTTAATCATGTTTTCGTTTGCGAATTGGCCTTTGATATTTGGCACACTCTAGAAATTACACACGAGGGGACTAGTAGAGTAAAAGAATTCAAGATAAATATTTTAGTTCATAACTATGAGTTGTTTTAAATGAAACTAAGTGAGTCCATTGGAGACATGTGCACCCATTTCATGAATGTCGTCAATGACCTAAAAGCACTTGAAAAATATTTTTTGAATTAGTTAGTAAGATTTTGAAATCTTTACCTAAAAATTGGGATCCTAAAGTAACCGCTATTCCAGAGGCCAAAGACTTAAATAACTTACCTCTTGAAGAATTGATTAGCTCTCTTATGACATATGAACTAAATTGTAAAGCTAATGATGAGCTTGATGAACCCCTTCCAAAGAACAGAAAGGAGGTAGCACTTCGAACAACAAATAACTCCTCGAGTGAAGCCTCGAGTGATGAGAACATGATATTGCTTTGTTATCAAGAAAATTTAAAAAATTTATAAAAAGGAACAAGAACTATAAAAATTAAAAAAACCGAAGAAGAACGATGTCATTTGCTATGAATGCAAAAAACTGAGACATTTCAAGAATGAATGTCTTCATTTAAAGAAGAAGCCAACACTAAAAAAGAAATCTCTTTCGGCTACTTGGGATGAATCGAGCTCTTTGGATGAGGAAGACAACTCCAAACAAGAAGTGATTAACTATACCTTAATGGTGATCGAAATTGAAGTTAGTGAGCCTTCAATTTTTTTAGAATTATTAAATATGTTTCATGATTTATTAAATGAGTTTAGAAAACTTAGCAAGTTTTTTAAATTGTTTAAAGTTGTTCATGATTTGTTAGTTAAAAGACTTGATGATATGTATGATTCATTAGTTTCACATAAATCATATTATAAATGTGATTTGCTAGATAATGTTAAAGAAGAGAATATCATGCTTAAAACCACACTAGAAAATTTTAAAATAGGGAACAAATCCCTAAATACAAATAATGGTCATATTAATAGAAAAAAAAGGCATAGGCTTTATTGGTAATGTCCAACGAAAGCCAATCATGTTTGTAAAAGGACCTACATTAAATTTGTCACCTAAAAACAAATATAATTTTTGTGGTAGATTAGGATATAAAGCCTACAAATGTCTATTTAAAAATTATAGTTCATATAAATTAATCTGGGTTCCTAAAGGAATCATAAATAACCTTAAGCCATTAGAAGAAAATGAAAATAACATACCACGAAGGACCCAAACTCAAATAGGTACCTAAATCAAAACCTCACATAATATAAAGTTGCATCATAACAAGGCTAGGAGCACTAAGTAATGTTTTGAAAGTAGATGCTCAAGACACATGACTTGAGATCTAGTACTCTTTTAAAGTTCACTAGCCGAAGTAAATAACAAGAATAATTATTAAAAATAAAATTATTGGTAATGAATCTTAAAGATGATTTATTTTTATAATTAATCTTGATTGCTTTCAATGATGCATAATTTTTGCATAGCTAGAGCATGCTAGAATTAGAAAGAAGAAAGTTAGCTATCTTAAATAAAAGTCATATGTATGAAAGAATGATTTTGATGATGATTAATGTATTAATTTGTGTGCTTGAATTTATGTACATTGTCTTGAGATTAAATGACCAAAAATTAAATTTAAACTTAAAGGTCATATACAAATCATTTTTCTTTAAAGGACAAACTTCTTGATAACATGATAGAATGTTCCAATAATAAAAATCATTGGATTTGAAATGAATCGAAGCCTTTGTTTGAAAATATTTTATTATAATGATCTTGATGAAAATTTATTTTTTGGACTTTAAATGATGTTGCATTCTAGAAATAAATTTTAAAAGAAGAACAATTATTCATGAAAGAATTTTTTTTATCCCATGAATCCTTCAACAAGATAAAATAATACTATTATTATTGAATCTCTTAAACTACAAAAATGGATTAGAGAACTTTAGCTATTGAAAAATAATCTATGATGCTTTCATTGAATTTTTTGAAAAGCGAATTTTGATGATGATTTTGAATAAGTTTTCAAATGATTTTATTTTAAAAAGAGATTAATGAATCAATTATGTTATTTTTATGACTCTCTTAAACTATGAAAGTGATTTGTGATTTGATGATTTGAACTTAAATAAATTATTATCATGATTTTGGCAAGTTTAGAAAATAAAACTTAAAAATCTTCTATTTTATCATCTAAGAATAGATTTATTAAATTAAATCATGTCTTTAATATTCATGAATGTCTTTTGATATCAATACTTATCTTGACATGATTTATTTTAAAACTCATGAATGACATAACTTATCATCAAAATTAGTATTTCTTAAATTTGTGATAAGTTAAAAATTGAAAGAGATTTGTATTATCATGAATATTTTCTTAATTTCTTGACTTAACTTATATGTTATGAGAATAACGTTATTTGATCTCTATAATTTTCTCTTTTAAAGAAAAATATGATTTATGATCTTAACAATATTAATTAAAATTATTATCAAGATCATTCTTCTTTATTAAAAAGATTTATCTTGGATGAATTGAGATTATCCCCTAAGACTCATTTTATTATTCACAAAAAAAGGGGAAAGAAACTTATTAAACGAAATCATGTCTTTTGATATTCAAAAATTTGATTTTATCTTTAATGACATGATCTCCTTATACTTTCTGGCGTAGTTTGAATATGAATGCTAAGAAGAAATTATGCCATCATATTTTTTTTTGACAATGACAAAAAAAAGGGGGGGAGGGATAAAATTATTAATATGATTAGAAGTAAATTTGGATATGATAACATTGAATGAGGAACAATTGCTTAGAAGAAAATTAGGACTTTCTAAATGTATGCAAAATACTTGATTTACAATTTGAGCTTGATCTACTATCATGCATTCTTATGAAATTCTTGATGTTTTTATCAAAATTTATAATAAATAATTTTTTTCTATACTTGAAATTACATGAGATAATTTTAAATACATAAGTAACTCTTAAACTTTTGAATCTCCTTGAATATCTTGAAGTTTTGAGCTTAATTTCAATATTCACATCTATAAAATTTACATCTTTAAAATTGAGCATTCTTGTGATATGATATTTTTCATTTCTCTACCTTGATTCTACCTTTTTGCTCATATAAAGTGGAGAAAGGAAATCACTAGCATTTCAAGAGACTAATAAATCTATTAATTATATTTTGAATCTCTTCAAAGTGATTTTGAAATTGAATTAGTGATTTACCTATATCGTGGTTTTGATTTCTTGGAATTATAACTAGAAATATTTTATGAATTAAAATCTTTTGTTATGTGTCTTCATATTATTTAAAAGAAGATTTTTATACAAATCATGAACTTGACAACTTAAGATTTTTATGGATAAATCAAGAGATTTTATTTGTTTCTCCTATGACTTATCTCTTGATATTCATAATTTTTTTCATAAATTGAATATCTCATCACCATATTAAATTTTCTTGATATATTTCATGTGATGATTGATATATTTCTTGATTTATTTCTTGAAAAGTGATGTAATGAGAAAAGTTTTGTACTATTCTAACCATCCCTTCTTTTTGACAATGACAAAGGGGGAGCAAAACTTGTTAGCTTATAAAATTGCTAGCTTCAACAATGCAAATGAAGCAAATATTTGCTAGCTTGCACTTCTCAAAAGAGAAGAATAAATTCACTAGCTTGCATGTTCTAAAGTAATGAAAAATTTGTTAAATTGCTAAGCATTCATATATCAAAAACTTACTACTTGCACTTCTCTTTTTGTTGATGACAAAGAGGGAGAAGATATAATGATGTGAAATCATGTATGATGATCATGTATGTAATGATGATTTTAAAAATCTACATAAAGAGAAAATTTTGTTGAGCTCATATTTGAAATTATATATATATATAAGATTGAGGTTGAGACCTAGAAATTTTAAATTATGAAAATATATAAATTGCTAATATAGATTTCATGAAATGAGGTCTTTTTGTGATAATATTTTTTTTTTGAAAACTTTCTCTATGATATTATCTTATTGTTCTTATAAAAAGGGAGAAAAAAATCTGCATGAAGATGATTTGAAATTTACAAGAGATAATTTTTGATATCAAGAGATAACTTTTGTTACATTTGAAATATATAAATAATCTTTAAATCGCTTAAGCTTTTGAGCTCATCTTAGTATTGCTTTTAAAATTTATTAAGAGCTCTTCTCTATGATGAAATGATTCAACAACACCTCCCTTATTTCTCTCCTTATTAAAGGGGAAGAAAATTTTATAATGCATATACTAAGGGGGAGTAATGCCATCCTGTGCTTTGAAATTATTAGCTATATTTTACCTTTTTGTTGATGATAAAGGGGGAGAAATATATATTGTTGACACATGATGAATACATTGATGACACATGATCTTGTTGAAATATATAATATCTTAAATAAGGATATAGATTGGTCATCTTGGATATGGATATGAGTGCATAATTCTTATTATGATTTGATGACTTGATGAAATTCATGATTTGATAACTTGATACAAATTTATATTGAAATTTACATAAAATATTGATTGCTTGAGTTTAAGAGTGTGTGATTCTCTTAAATTTATGTGGTATGGATTTAGGGGGAGTTAGGATTAACTCTTATCATCAATTGATTGTCATCATCAAAAAGGGGGGATTGTTGAATCTTAGATTTTGATGATGAAATTAATTGATAGGTTATTGATCTAACATGGATTGTTAGAAATTGATTGATGCATGATTAATTATGATAGAAAGATTATTGCAACCACAATTGGCCAAGGTCAAGTCCATGCATCGAGTTGATGCGGTTGGAAACTCGCTATGAGTGCATCAGGAGCTTATTGAGGGTATCAAAAGTTTGATAGGATGGCGTAAGGGAGTTCACTAGAAGAAGACCGAGACTCACCGGAAGATTACTGGGGGTAGTCGAAAAGCTTGCCAGGAGTTAGGGTGGTATTGTAATGGATGTTTGGCAATTATGATTGTATTTAATTAAGTCATAATTAACATCGTACAGGTCTAACTATGACAGGAGTAATGAAGTTACAACCAGATAATAGGCCAAGATTAAGCTTAGGCATCGGCCAGGTTTGGATGACGTAGTGGGACCTCGCCGGGAGTTCACCGAAGGGATTAGGAAGCTCGCTGGGAGCACGCCGGGAGATCACCGGAAGAAGATCGGATAACTTGTCACAAGAATGCTGGATGTTGCCGGATTGGTGGAAATTGGGTCTTAGTTTAAGCTTATGATCTTTAAACATTGTAATTGTTGAGTCGCAGTTAGAAGTGAGTCCTAATTGAGTTGGATTTGGATGAAATCTAAATCAACTCAATAAGGCAATCAGGTCCACTATTGGGGTTTGATTGAGCTCAAGTTGAGCTCAATTGGTTGATTAGAGGGTTAGTCAACATCAGGTTCAAGCTAGAACCACTTTTATAAAAATTTTGACGGGTAAACCGTTGGTGAGCGGTGGGTGTACCGCCGCCCCAGGCTTTCGGGCGGCTGACAACGACTGACCAGCCCAGGCTGGATGATTGAACTGCCCGTACTTAGGAATCTAGGTACTTTCGATGGTTGACCCGCCTAGGGCCGACGGGGAAACCGACCGTACCATGGTGTTCAGGCGGCTGACTAGGTTTTCCAAGAATGTTTGGTTTTTTGCTATAATTTTTGAAGTCATTTGTGGTCTATAAATACTCCAAGTTTTCTTGCATTCTACACAATAATTTTTCGGGATTATATTTTGAGAAAATATTGTGTGAGAATTATAAGAAAAAAAAAGGGATAAGGGAGTGATCAAAGAGTGTAATCTTGTCTCCCTTGTAAGCAAAGTGTAAGGGTTTGGTCTTCACCCAAAGAAAATCGGTAGTGGATGCCGGTGCGACTCAAGAAAAAGGACTCAGGAGTGGACGTAGGCTATTGGCACCGAACCACTATAACAATTGTGAGTGTTTCCTTGCTTTCATTGCTTACATATTTTTGTATTGACGCTTCCGATTTAACTCAACTCCTTGAAAGCAAAGTTTCTATGATAAGTTCTTGTTGGGAAACCTCAGCAGGAGTATCACATGCGCGACAAAAATCAAAACAAAAAATTGGTTTCCCACGTAAATTGAATCGTCGTGCAAAAGCTTGGGGTCACGAGAAAACTACAAAAATAAAAAAACTGCGATGCATGAGAGATTGATTTTACATAGGGAGATCGTATATCTCTATATTCTAGATTCAGATGGAGAGGATAAAGAAAGTAAGCGTCTTCCTCTCTAGCGGTATCCACACAATAGATCTCTGTAGCAAAACTCCTCCAATTTGATTTCGCAACTCTTGTGCAGAGGAATGGAGGAGAATAGGAAGGGGAGGCCAAAGCTACAGCCTATCAACTATGAGTCTCCCCTCCTATTTATAGAGAGCTACCAATAACCTTAGGTCTCCTGCCTTAGTGGGTGTTAGATATCCATTTAATAATCGATTAATCTTATATTATTGGATCTTTATCCAATAATCTCCTTAGGCCTCTAATCGGGCCTTAAGAAAGAGCCCATCAGCATAGGGTCTAATCTAATAAGAATACGAGCTAATTGGATCTCTATCCAATCCTCTATTCACTGAAGTATCCACCATATGTGTATGACCCTCTAGGCCCGATACCGAGCTGGTCGTGAGTCGCTCCCATCATAACTTCTTCTGATATAGTGAATTATTATCCCTATAATAATTCACTCGACTCATCGACTATGGATGTACTAGGCCATTACGCCATAGTCTCAAGACGGTATAAGGAGGATCGAATCAATCAGACCTGTCCGTCCATAGTTACCGTGTATCTATAATCCCTCATCCAACTAATATCTCAGAGACCGTATATTGGACATGATACTATCAGGTCACATATAGAATCAGTTTGTCTTGCTCTTATCAAATTCTACCGGAGAACTCTTTCTCTCTCAATTTGAATGATCCCGGCTAGAGATTTGTCTGAGCAAGCACATATGGGATATTCCTCTCATGATACCGAGAGTGGATGATCCTTTATTGACACTCAATTACTTTCGTAAGGTTGGCTACCAATCCCAATAACAAGTTATACAAGATCTAAAATTTTCCAAACATGTAGCGTCAAAGAAATGAATACTCATACAAGGGATCCTTGGTGTCTCAAGTCAATGGACCAGATACACAAATGGGACTATGGAATCATTGTCTAACATTAGGTATCATCAACTATACAATATTCCATAAGCAGATCAATCAGTGAACTCATTCTCCAATGAGCACCTATACTATCCTTTGTGTCTCTACATAAGTGGCATGAGACCAGCCGCCTCCATCATATAGATGGGTGTATAGTAAGTACACTGGTTTATCCGATTATCTCGATGTCCCTCTCGAGTAACCTATGACCGGGATTATCTAGAATATGTGTTTAAAGGTGAATCAATCTCATTATTGTGATCTTATCATGATTCGATTCTCATTGCACAGAACCAAGGACATCACAATATATATGCTACAGACAATATAACGTGAGAATATGCCAATATTAATCATAAGCAAAAAGATCACGCAGTGTGTTACACATGTCATCACTCATGTGATTGGCTTGTAGGGCACCTATAACTAACAATCTCCCACTTGACCTAAAGCCAATCACCTATGTATCTGATCTCCATCAAACCCTTGTGATGCTCATATAATCTGAGCCAACGACTTCGTCAATGGATTTACAATGTTATCCTCGGATGAAACTCTTTTCGTTGCTATATCTTTATGGGTTATGATCTCTCTAATTAAGTGAAATCTCCTCAGAACAATTCTGATGAGACCTGGGTTCCCTTGCTAGAGCTATCGCCCTATCGCTGTCGTTGTATGTGGGAATCAGCTTCACGCTACTCGGAATGATTCCTAAATCCCTGATAAACTCCTTCATCCACATCCTTTCTTTTGCTGCTTCTGCTACAGCAATGTATTCTGCTTCTATGGTCGAGTCAGCAATAGTATCTTAATTGAAACTCTTCCAGCTTACTGCTCCTTCATTGAAGGTGAAAATATACCTTGAGTTTACCATACTATCATCAATATTGGATTGTAAACTCGAGTCTATGTAGCCCTTAACCTGGAGGCTACTTCTCCATATACTAGTAAAAGATCCTTAGTCCTTCTCAAGTACTTAAGGATATACTTTACTACCTTCCAGTGTTCTAAACCTGAATTTACTTGATACCTGCTTGTGACACTCAGAGCATATGCTATATCAAGCCTGGTACATAGCATAACATACATGATAGACCCTATCGCTAAGGCATAAGGTATCTTATCCATGTTTGCCCTTTCTTCAGGAGTCTTTGGGGACTCCTTAAGTCTTTCATAGAAAAGTTTCTAGATAGCTAAGTCTTTACTCTGGAGAGTATTCCTATATCATTCCGGATGATTAGGATGTCATCCACGTACAATATTAAGAAGGTGATAGTACTCCCACTTACTTTCCTATACATACAAGGCTCATCTTTATTCTTAACAAAGTCATAAGATCTGAACGTCTCATCAAATCTTATGTTCCAACTTCGGGAAGCTTGCTGTAGTCCATCAATGGACTTGAGCAACCATACACTTTATCTGGACTCTCTCTAGATATGGATCCCTCTAGCTGTATCATATACACCTCCTCCTCTAGGTTTCCATTGAGGAATATCGTTTTGACATCCATCTATCTCATAGTCATAGTGTGCTATAATGGCTAAAAGATACTAATGGATTTAAGCATGACTATCGGTGAAAATGTTTCGTCATAGTCAACTCCTTGTCTTTGACGATATCCTTTAGCTACTAGCATTGCCTTATAGGTCTCCACATTTTCATCTACTCTGATCTTCTTTTTGAAGATCCATTTGCAGCCGATGGGTATGATACCCTCAGGTGCATCCACAAGGTTCCAAACTTTATTAGAGTACATGTAATCCATCTCAAAATTCATGGCTTCTTACCACTTTCTGGAGTCTATACTCATAATAGCCTCCTCGTAGGTCTGAGGATCAACATCCTTAGAGTCCTATCCACTGATATGTCCCACATATCTTTTAGGAGGGTGAGATACATTGCTAGACTTTTGTAAAGTTGGAATTTATGTGTTACGTACCTGAACAGACTCGGGCTCTGGAATGGTGCTTGAGCTAGGTTCTCCAACCTCGCTCAATTCTATCTCACTCCCACTATTTCCACCAAGAATGTGTTCCTTATCAAGGAATACAACTCTCTTGGCAACAAAGACCTTCCGGTCATCAGGATGATAGAAATAATACCCCAAAGTCTCCTTAAGATATCCAACGAATATACCATTCCATCCTTGATTTCAACTTGTTGGAGTTGTGTCTTTTAACGTGGGCATGATAGCCGCAAATCTTAACCACCTTAAAATCAGGCTTCTTTCCTGTGTAGACACTACCAACTTTGATGGAACTCTGTCCAGAAGGTAAGTTACGGTCTCTAGGGTGTACCCTTAGAATGGGATGGGTAGGTTGGCAAAACTCATCATGGATCGCGCCATGTCTAATAGTATGCGATTCCTCCTTTATAATACACCATTGAGCTGAGGTGTATAAGGAGGTGTCTATTGAGATAGAATCTCATTATCACTGAGGAAATGGGTGAACTTTGTACTCAAGTACTCTCCTTATCGATCTGATCAAAGAGTCTTAATACTCTTTCTAATTTAGTTCTCCATTTCATTCTTATATTCCCTTAATTTCTCAAAAGCCTCAGATTTGTACTTCATTAAGTACACGTGTCTATACCTAGAGAAATTATCAGTTAATATAATGAAGTATAAGTAACCACCTATAGCCTAAGTCGACGTGGGACCATATACATCACTATTTATGAGTTCCAATAACTCAGTGGCTCTCTCTCCAATTCCATTAAAAAGAGAGTTGATCATCTTCCCACGAAAGCAAGGTTCATAAGTTGCATATGACTCATAGTTAAATGAATCTAAGTATCCATCTTTCAATAACTTTTAAATCATTCCCTCATGTATATGACTTAGCCTACAATGTCATAGGTATGCATTATTCATCTCATCTATTTTTCTCTTAGATATATTTATATTCATGATATGTGGAGAAGTGTCTAACATATATAAGCCATTTATAAGGGTCCATTTAGTGATGATCTCATCATCCATAATTATTGAACAACTATTGTTCTCAAAAACTAATTTATATCCGCTAATTATCAAACAAGAGATGGAAATAATACTTTTGATAATGGAAGGGATAAAACAGCATGCATCTAATGCAATAATAGCTCCACCAAGTAGATCTAGGATGACCTCCCCAACAGCAATTGTAGCAACTCTTGCTTCATTACACATCTTGAGGTCCATCTCACCTCTGGCCAATCTCCTAGGTCTTGTTAGAACCTGCAACGAATTACAGATATGATAAGCACTCCCGATATCCAATACTCATGTGTTATCATAAAAATCTGACAAGTGGAGACTGATCATGAATATACCTGAAGTTTCACCAAGCTTCTGTTTCACCTTATCTGCAAGGTAGTCCTTACAGTTCCTCTTTCAATGTTTATCTTGGTCGTAGTAGAAGCACTATCATTTGTCCTTTGTCGGGTCTTTCTTAGCAACCTTTGCCTTACCCGGTCTTTCTTTACTCTTGCCCTTCTTAAGGGTCTTGTTGGCCTTCTTTTTCTTTTTGGTCTCACAAATATAGAGAACTAGCTTCTCCTTTTTTATGACACTCTCAGCTTCCCTCAACATATTGAGAAGCTTAGAGAGAGTCATCTCAAACTTACTCATGTTAAAAATCATAATGAAGTGAGAAAAGAAATCTGGTAGGGACTGAAGTATAAGATCAATGCGTAGGTTATCCTCTAGGACTATTCTTAGACCTGTGAGTTTCTCGAACCACTCTATCATCTTTAGGACATGGTTCTCAACCGATGTTCGTTCTGTCATCTTGGCTTAGAAGAGTCTCTTAGATATCTCATATCTTTGAGTTCTTCCCTATTTCTCAAACAGTTAGTGGAGATGAAGAATGATAAAATCTGTCATGCTCTAATGTTGCCTCTGTACCTCAAGAGTCATGGAGGCCAACATGTAACATTTTACGAACATGGAATCATCTATATACTTGACATAGCAAGTGATCTCATCCTCGCTTGCCCCTTCTTCCAGCGTGGGCATAATTGTATGAAGGATGTATACGATTTTCTCCGCAACGAGAATAATTCTCAAATTTCAGAGCCAATCCATGTAGTTTGGACCAGTGAGGCGATTGACATCAAGTATGTCATGCAAGGGTATACAAGCGACATGTTTCTAACAAAATAAGATATAGCAAAAATAAATAATATGTAGATTTTGTAGAAAATACTAATTAAGATATGGACTTATATCTTAATATACTCCCACTATTTTCCTAGCAAATCACGCGACACCCTTGATCCAATTAGATTTTGTAGATTTTGCATGAGATGAAAGTCTCTAACAGACTCCTAATGGGGATCGGGATCCAATTAGCGTCTTAGTGCAATCTCGAGGGACTCAACCAATTACACTAAGCCCAAAAGGTAGGCAACTTTTGCCAATCACAACTCCTTGTGATTCCCGTCACGTTTGGCCTCCAAATCATCATGGTCTCGAAGGACTCGACCAACCATGATATTCAATTAAGTTATCATCATCGCTACAAGATGAGTCTGATTTGATGATATACTCTCGAGGGAATCGACCAAGCATATCATGTCCTCAGGTCACCGGTGACATCTCTATATCGTAGGCAATAACTCGATCACATAGATAGGTGAGCCTCGAGGGACTCGACTAACTTAACCTATGTTGTGATTTAATTTCTTCCTATAACGATGGAAGACCATGTGGGCCAATCTTATTGTCTCACACTTACTAACTTAATATTATCGTAGGAGGGGTTTTTGTTTCGTATCGGTCTCCTAATATATCGTTTCACATATATACATATTTAATATATATCTACATCGCATGCAAATATATATATATATATATATATATATATATATATATATATATACACATATATCTAGTAGGCGTATAACACATCACATATGCAAGCCACACCGCATGGTCATGAGATGTCACTTAATATGATTAAGCCCGAGATAAGCCTAATCACTTACAATAGGATCTATGTGTGCATCAGCACATCTCCATGCCCTGTGATTGTTGATCTCGTCATTATCGGTTCCGTCAGATCGTCGCATCACCATACGTCGTGATCTCCCGCCACGACATCGTGATCTCCCGCCACGGAATCGTGAGTCCCATTGTCACCTCCACGCTCCCGTTGCGCCTCTCCATGTAATTACAAATAATCATAATCACACAGACTCGACAATAAACGAGAAAAATAAAGGCTCGTAGGCCCCAATAATAATAATTATAATTACACACATGACAACACATGGCTCATGATCATCCATCCACATCATACATCACATGTACATCACATCATATGTAGGATTACTAGATATATATAATTAGGACATGCTCAAAATTTTTAGAATTATCAAGGGCAGTTTCATAATTCTGGATGAGAGTACAGTCCTCAAAATTTCCAGTATTGTTAAGGGTATTTTTAGAATTATAGAAGGAAGGACTGTCCTCAGAATTTTTAGAATTATTGAGGGCATAATCATCTTTTTCTCAAAAGATGCCCTAGCCCTCCTTGCCTTCACTACGCCGCCGCCGCCCCTACGTCGGCGGCGGCGGTCCCTTGCGACTAGCAGTCGCCCTACCAAGGGGCGGCCACCCTTGCGGTCGGTGCCGTCGCACCTATTGGCCGCTGTCGGTTGGCCCTTACAGGCTGGTCGCCCCTTACGAGCGTGTCGCGGGCAGTCGCCTTTTGTAAGTGCCTGCCCCGATATAAGGCCTTGGCTGTAGCCGACCGCCCCTGCAAGGGCGCTGGCCGTGGCCTACCACCCCTACAAGGGGTGTGGCCGTGGTCGGTCGCCCATGTAGTGGGCCTAGCCATGGCTGGCCGCCCCCTTTCCTCGTTTTCTTCATTGCGAAAACACAATAAGAATGCGTAGAACGAGACTACGTGGTTCAATCTCATCACACAGTTTAAAAACCAATCTTTCGCACAAAAGCCTTGGGTCTGATACCACTATTGGAAAACCTCAGCGGGAGCATCACATGTGCAGTGAAAATCAAAACAAAAAACTGATTTCCAACGTAGATCAAATCATCGTGCAAAAGATTGGAGTCACGAGAAA
Organism: Ensete ventricosum; assembly: GCA_029747655.1. Lineage (NCBI taxonomy): Eukaryota > Viridiplantae > Streptophyta > Magnoliopsida > Zingiberales > Musaceae > Ensete > Ensete ventricosum. The sequence goes on from JAQQAF010000003.1 coordinate 43,314,088, forward strand.
ACTATAAAAACTGAAAAACCGCGATGCATAAAAGATTGATTTTACATAGGGAGATCGTATATTACTGTATTCCAGATCCGGATGGAGAGAATAAAGGAAGTCAAGTGTCTTCCTTTCTAGCGGTATCTACACGATGGATCTGTGCAGCAAAACTCTTCCAATCTGATCTCACAACTCTTGCGCTAAGGGAGGGAGGAGAATAGGAGGGGGAGGCGAAAGCTGATAGGCGAATAGGAGGGGAAGGCCAAAGCTGCAGCCTATCAATCATGAGTCTCCCCTCTTATTTATAGAGAGCCACCAAAAATCCTAGGGCTCCTGTCTTAATGGGTATTGTATCTTCATCCAATAACCCACTAATCTTGCGTTATTGGATCTCTATCCAGTAATCTCCTTAGGCCTCTAATTGGGCCTTAAGCAAGGATCCCATCAGCATTGGGTCTCATCTAATGAGAACAGGGGCTAATTGGATCTCCATCCAATCCTCTATTCGCTGAAGCATCCACCATATGTGTGTGACCCTCTAGGTCCGATACTGAGCTGGTCGTGAGTCGCTCTCATCAGAACTCCTTCTGATATAGTGAATTATTATCCCCATAATAATTCACTCGACTCATCGACTATGGACGTACTAGGTCACTACGTGATAATCCTAAGAAGGTACAGAGGGAATCGAATCCATCGGACCTGTCTATCCACAGTTATCATATATCTATAATCCCTCATCCAACTAATACTCAGAGGTCGTATATTGGATATGGTGCTGTTAGGTCACATACAAAATCAGTTTGTCTTACTCTAATTGGATTCTACCAGAGAACTTTTTCTCTCTCAATCTGAATGACCCTGGCCAGGGATTTGTCTGAGCAAGCACATACGAGATATTCCTCTCACGATACGAAAGTAGATGCTCTTTTATTGACACTCAATTGCCTTCGTAAGGTTAGCTACCAATCCTGATAACCAGTTGTACCAGATCTAGAACTTTCCAAACCTGTAAATCTAGCATCAAAGAAATTAATACTCATACAAGGCATCCTTGGTGTCAAGTCAAAGGACCAGATACACAACTGAGACTATGGAATCATTGTTTGACATTAGGTATCATCAACCATACAACATTCCATAAGCAGATCAATCAGTGAACTCATTCTCCAATGAGCACCTGTACTATATCATTAGTGTCTCCACATAAGTGGTTATAAGACCAGCCGCCTCCATCATATGGATAGGTATATAATACATCGGTCTGTTCGGTTATCTCGATGTCCCTCTCGAGTCACCTATGAGCAAGATTATCTAGGATTTGTGTTTAAAGATGAATCGATCTCATTATCGTGATCTCATCACGATCCGATTGCCATTGCACAGAACCAAGGACATCATAATATATATGCTACAGACAATATAATGTGAGAATATGCCAATATTAATCATAAGCGAAAAGATCGTGCAGTGTGTCATACGTGTCATCACTCGCGTGATTGGCTTGTAGGACACCTGTAACTAGCAGTTCTTTCCTTCAAAAGTTGCTTATCTTTCCGGTCTACTTAGCAAATTTCTTTCAATCACTCACTCGTTTCACTAAGAACGAAAAGCTTCGAAGTTTCTATCTTGGTTTAATCGAAAAGTTTTCATCTAAACTAAAAATTTATACTTGCACTAATTAAGCCCCCCTCTTAGTGCCTATCGATCCTAACAAAGGCATCTTCAATCAAAAGCAATACGAAAATTATCAAGATATACATTATTATTTCTTAGAAGCATACATATGATTTATCTTAAGCATTAGATTTAAGTCTAACATTTTGTTACTTTATCATAAATCATGCAATTTTCATGATCAATATAATTTTTCAAAATCACTAGAAAGAAAAGCATGAATCCCTTTTATTATTATTTTTTAATTTATTTATGTTGCATTTAAAATACTAACTTAAAAATAACTCATGAATACATTAAGTAATTTCAAAATAAAGCAAAGGGGTTTGGTTACCTCGTTGTCGAAGTACGTTAAGGAGTAGTTTGCCACCTTGCCTTCATTGGTTTGTTTTTTATCTTTGGATAAACTTAATTCGTCCTAAGCCATCTTGAGTGTTTTCTTCTTCTTTTGTAGCTTCTTCTTTTTAGGATCATTTTTATTCTTTGATTCTTGTTTTAAGAGTTTTTTAAGCTTTATAGGTAAGAGTTCAAAGTCATCATCACTTGAGCTTTCGCTTGAGTGGTCTTCATTTGTTCTAAATGCCAAATCCTTCATGTTCTTTGGAAGGTTGTTCTCATGTTAATAGAGTTTAGCATGTGCCTTGCATATCATTTAATAGGTCATTAATGATCCTTTATGTTCTTCAAGTGGAAACTTGTTTAAGTCTTTTGCCTATTGTATTGCAGTTACTTTAGGATCCCAATTTTTAGTAGGAGAATATAAAACTTTATTAACAAGTTCAAGATTTGAAAAATATTTACTAAGTGCTTTTAAACCATTGATGACATCCGTAAAATGGGTGTACATGTCTCCAATGGTTTCATTTGGTTTCATACTAAACAATTCAAAATCATGCATTAAAAGATTTATCTTAGAATCTTTTACTCTAATAGTGCCTTTGTGTGTGGTTTCAAGTGTGTGTCATATATCGAAAATAGTTTCGCAAGTAGAAATTCGATTAAATTCATTTTTGTCTAAGGCTCAAAACAAGACATTCATAGCCTTGGTATTGAAAGAGAAAGTCTTCTAATCCAAATCATTCCAATCATTCATTGGATGAGAAGACCTTTCAAATCCACTTTTGACAATATTCCATAACTCAAGGTTCAAGGAAAGTAAGAAAACTCTTATCCGAGTTTTTCAATAAGTGTAGTATGTCCCATTGAACATGGGAGGACGAACGATAGAAAAGCCCTCTTGAAAGCCCAAAAGAGCCATTTCTTCCTTGTCAACTGTCGTCGCCTGATCTACATCAAGTGGTTAACCGTCACTCCTATTCACCGGTGAAGAACTCCTCGGCAGCAGCGACAACCATCCACGGCAAGCAAGACCAAGTGTGGTGGCGCTCCAGGAATGATCACAAAATTCACTTCCTTTAACTCTTTCTTTTGCCAACAAAACTGCTCCCAGGCCGCATCGTCATCCCACCAAGATCTGCTCGCCCAACACCTCCTTCAACAACGATCTCATATCTATGAATCTAAGACCTCGAGAGGCAAAGAAGAATACCTCAATCCATGGCAACAATTGTTGCGATCCTTGTCGCACACAATGGCCATCCCCTCGTCCGCCGGCACCTGTTATAGCTACCTCGTCATCTGACGCACTACAACCCACATCAAAGCACATCGAGGTGATGTCGCTCTAGTATTGACGCTCCTACCCTTCATGTTAGAAAATTGAAACAAAAAAAATTATTTCTAAATCACTTTAATAGAAACACAATTAAATGAATGTCGAAACTTAAATTATGTATCTCTAGTCATTATTGTTCAAAACTTCAACAATAATTTTTCTAATATTTTGATACTTTTTGGCTCATAATTCTCACTTTAGATGATGTAGAAAATCCTTCAACTTGAGATTGAGCCAAGAGACCAAAACACACATATATATAGGTGTTCTCCCATCAAGAACATTTATTACCATCAATTCGTAATGTTCAAGAATTAATTCAATATCAAAATATTTAGATCATAATTAATAATTTTAATTGTCATGAATGGAGAAATTTTACAATAATCATGACTGAAATATTTAAACCATAATCAATAAAAATATTAATGATAATAAATAAAAAAATTAATTAAAAAATAATTATATTCTCTCACTTGGTCCATACGTTTAACTTAATGATTTGAATTAATCTTATCGAATAATATTCTTAAGAAATAAATACATGAATCATAGCGATAAGTCCTCTTAGAGCGAGTATTATCTTCCATGTATCACAATGTATTTGGTTTATTAAAAATTAATCTTATTATGGTAACATCACTTAATGAATAAACATGATGTTTATTTTTAGTTCATACAAATATATTTTCTCAAATTAATATGCACATGAATATGAGAAAATATCACATAATATAAGAGTTTCAATACAATTACAAAGTAGAACCAAGTCTCATTTTCTCCACATGATTCTTGAATTTCAGAGGTGGCATGCCTTTAGTCAAAGGATCAGTAATCATCAATTCAGTGCTAATATGCTTAATGTTCACTTTCTTTCCATTTACACGTTCTCTTATGGCTAAAATACTTAATGTCGACTTCCACTTTTATTGTTCTTAGCCATAAAGATGGTAGTTAAATTATCATAGAAAATTCTTAATGACCTAGAAATAGAATCTATTATTCTAAGCCCAGAACTGAAACTCTTAAGCTATACACCATGTGAAGTAGCCTTAAAACAGGAGATAAACTCAACTTACATGATAGAAGTAACAGTCAAAGTCAACTTGACACTTCTCCAAGAAATAGCTTCATTAGCTATTATGAAAATATATCCTGATGTTGATTTACGAGAATTAACATACACAACAAAGTCTAAATCTGAGTAGCCAATCACATCTAGTTTATTTGTCTATCTATACATAAGCATGTAATTTTTGGTTCCTTGAAGATACCTCATCACCTTCTTTGCAGCTCTCCAATGGTCCATACTTGGATTACTCTGATATCGTCCGAGTATCTCCACAGCAAATGCTATATCAGGTCTAGTACATATCTGAGCATACATAAGGCGTGCTATGGTAGAAGTATATAAGATATTTTTCAATGACATAAGATGCTTCACCCATATCCTTCATATTAAAGTTTCTAGAAAGGAATTATTTTAACTCATGTAGCAAACCCTTATCATTGGTTGCAAGCAAAATCATATCTACGAATAAAACAAGAAAACATATTTTACTCTCACTGACCTTCTGGTATATACATTGATCTATGAAATTTTCAACAAATCTGTCAAACCCCCCGAATTATCGCATTCGAAAGGGGTGACCCTGAAAAAAAACTTTCATTCTTTATCAATCACAATCAAACTTTACAATCGAGAATATTATAATAATCATAATCCAATCTAGGATCCAAACTAATATTTGAGGATATCGATAAATATTTAAACTTCAAATTCACATATATAAAACTTGTATAGTTTATAATCATACATCACATCACTCAGACATTTATGAAACCCAAAGCTAACTTAACAAATAGTAATCACACTTATAATTCGTTAGCAAGAGAACCTATATAATCACATAACCAACCATTTATCATAAATTCACTTCATCATAAACTAACCTTAATATTCCAAAATAACTCCAAACGTGAGAGGTCATTTAAATTTTTTACATGATAGATATATCAATGAAATTCATTGATAATATTTTATTACGTAAAAATATACTTATACAAAAACTATAACGATATCAGTCGATAAAACTTGCCCAAAATCTGAATAATTCTTCACTACCTTAGTTTAATCTTAACAGTTCAATGAGTGTCAAGCAAACCTGAAAATTTTTTATAACAAAGGAGTGAGCTGCAAAGCTCAACAAGCATTTAATATATCCAAGACAAGAGCGGATGGCTTCAAATAAGCATCAAGATACAAAGTATAGATAAAAGAATTCATGGATATTAACTCATTAGATACAGAAGTTCAAATGTCATTTCATTCAAAACATATTTAGTTCATAAAAAATAGAATATAGAGTTATTGGAGCATATCAATGACATAAGAGGTATTTCAGAGTATATCAAAGACACATAGGACATTTCGAAACATATCATTGGCAAATGAAATATTTCAGAACATATCAATAACATAAGGAACATTTCAGAGCATGTCAAAGACGTAAATATGTTTTGAAGCAAATCAATGGTGTATAAATAATCTCAAAGTTTATCAAGAGAACAAATAAGGAACATAAGCTCAAATATTATATTAGACCTAATATTCATTTCATTCTTATCCAAAAAATAATGCTTTGGATATCATATAAAAAACATAGAGGATAAAGTGGGATTATAAACATAATATGGTTCATTCATCTCTGAATAACCACCAAACATAAGTCTCCCACATTTGGGAACTCCATCCACCCATGTCTGAGTAAAGCCATAGGGGGCCGACAGAGCATCGCAAGCTATGAGCATAACTCCCTTTATTATTTTTGACAAAGGTTCACATTATCCCACAAATACCAGAGTACAAAAGGATATGAGTAATAAAAGTGGCATATATCAGAAGTATATGCGGAACAACAAGATATACATATGCCAAATATGTAACAATATGATGAACACAAAAACATTCACAATATGCATTCAGATAGACAAGGAATAAAGAACAAGAGTACACAAGAATTCTAAGTAATAATGTAAGGCTCAATTGAAGAAATGACTTTAGCTAGATCATGTATAGAATATGATCCGATATAATATCAATAGATGGCGAAGTGTGATCATAAATATAATATGGTCCATCCATTTCTGAATGACCACCGAACATAATAGAGCATCGCAGGCTCTATGCATAACACCCTTTACCACATCTGGTAAAGGTCTATAATATCCCACAAACACTAGAGTAAAAAAGGACATGTGAACAATAAATTAACATATATCAGAAGTATATGCAGAACAACGAAATATACATGTGCCAAATATGTGATAATATAATGAATACAGAAATATTCATAATATGCATTTAGATAGGTAAGAAATAAAGAACAAAAGTACATAAAAATTCAAAGTAATAATGTTAGGCTCAATTAAAGAAAAGACTTTAGCTGGATTATAGATATAATATGATCTAATATCATATCAATAACATATATGGTGAAGTGGGATCATAAACATAATATGGTCCATCCATTTCTAAATGACCACTAAATATAGTAGACTGTCACGGGCTCTAAGCATAACTCCCTTTACCATTTCTAGCAAAGGTTCATATTATCCCATAAATACTAGAGTACAAAAGGACATGAGAAATAAAAATGACATATATCGGAAGCACATGTAGAACAATAAATCATGCATGGGCTTATACGAAATAATATGATCCATCCATTTCTAAATGACCACTGAGCATAGTAGACTATCACGGGCTCTAAGCATAACTTCCTTTACCATTTCTAGCAAAGGTTCACATTATCCCATAAATACCAGAGTACAAAAGGATATGAGAAATAAAAATGACATATATCAGAAGCACATGTAGAACAATGAATCATGCATGGGCTTATACAAAATAATATGATGTAATATCGATTAATACATAATATATTCAAATATGTGAGAAATCAAGGACAAGAGAATCAAAGAATTAAATTTTGAAATGGATGAAGCAAGAATAGGTAAAATTGATATAATCACTATTATGGCAAAATTCAGGAGGCACATTTCATAAATTCTTTGAATAATCAAATATACTCCAAAATACTCAATCATAGTATCAAAAGAAAGAACTATAAGTCTAATTTCTATGAATCAAGTTTTATATAAATCAGAGACTCCAATAGGGAGATATGTAATTTAGTGATGAAAGGTCATAAGTTATAAACTCTATTTTACATATTTTATATGTTTAGTTGAAATAAAAGTTTGGGCTAGAAAATAAACTCCAAGATTTTCAAATTTGGTTTCAAAAGAAATATTTTAAATCTATTTTTGAATAAACTAGGTTTTATCCAAATCAGAGGTCTATACTGAAAGTTACGACTTGAATAAGGCAAGCAGGTCATAGTCTAAAAAATATTCTAGATTCAAACTTTTGCTACCAACAAAGATATTTTGGATTGATTTGTTCTGAATTTTTCTCATGATTAAGGCAAAAACAAAGATAAATCCTAGTAGAAATTGGATAGAATACTTGCTTTCCAAGATTTTGATACCAAATATGTGGATTTGTTCAAAATCCCTAAACCCCCAAATCTATTCTTCTCCTCGTCTTCCTTCTCTTCTTCTTCTTCTTCTTCTTCTTCTTCTTCTTCTTCTTCTTCTTCTTCTTCTTCTTCTTCTCTCTCTTTTTTTTTCTCTCACTCTTATCCACCGACTCAAGTTCCTTAAGGGAGAAGGAAGAGAGGTAGAGGTGGTGGGATTTATTATTTTGTATATTTTGCACTTTAGTTCTTGTATTATTAATAATATTTATGATTATATCATTTAGTTTTACAAACAAGTCTTCAAATTTTATAACTAGGTCTTATAAACACTCAAAATAGATTTATTACATTTGGTATTATTATTATTATTATTATTATTATTATTATTATTATTATTATTAAATAAGGGATGTTACACCCCTTAAATAAAAATTTAGTCATCTAAATTTGTTATATCTCAATCAATGAATATATAAGCTTTCTTCATTTTCTCCTCCAACTCCCAAGGTGTTTCATCCATAGAATGATGTCTCTTAGTCACTTTAACTAGAGGAATGATCTGATTCCTTAGGAACTTTACTTTCTATCAATAATCTCAATATGCTCTTCTACACAAGACAAGCTCATTTGATCATAATCGACATCAAAGTTGATGATATAAGAGGGATCTGATATATATTTTTATTCTCTATTACATTTGTTAGTACTTCCTACTTAAAGCTGCCGCTTCCACTCTCTTTAGATCAACAGTGATGCATTTGCCTGAAATCACATGGCCTAATCCGACAACTTCATTTATCCAAAACTTACATTTGCTAAACTTTATATAGAGTTTCTTTTCTCTAAGATTCATTTCTAAATATCTTGATCCTTAGGGATGCATACTCTATTCCCTAAATTCTCAATAGATCATCCTTTGAAACTTAAAATTTTGACTTCAATCCCTTTTTTTCTTCTACTTCATTCCTCAAGTAAACTAAATGTGGATCTCATCATTGTCCTCCTTCTTGATCTTTAATTGATAATAACCTGACCTCAGATCAATCTTGAAGAATACTCGTGCACCCTGCAATTCAAACAAATCATCAATTCTAGTAAAGAATACTTTTTTTTATCACCTGATTCAACTATCCATAATTAATTCAAAATCTCAATATTCCATCCTTTTTTCTTAAATAATGATACTAGAGCAAGCCATGGTGAGATGTTGGGTCAAATGAAAATCTTTCAACTAGTTCTTACAGTTGGTTCTTTAATTCAACTAACTCGAGTGGTGTCATTCGAAAGAGAGGCTTAAATATTTAGGTTATCTCAAGGGCCAACTCAACAACAATATCACCCTCTCTGTCTGGAGGTGATCCGAGAAAATCATCCAAGAACACATCAAAGAACTCTCCAATCACAGGAATTTCATTTAGATTAGTTTCTTGATCTGAGTGCTCCTTTGTATATACAAGATAGTAAAAACAATCCTTCTATATAAGGCAATCTATCTGAAGTGCTGATATTAAACAAGGAGGTAAATCATGTCGAATACTCTCAAGATAAAAGATAGGCTGATCTAATACACAAAAAAGTGATCATTTTTTTGTATCTATACTGGTATGATAAGAATGTAGTCAATCCATGCCAAGTATGATATCAAAACCTCGAATATCTAAGAGAATCAAATCAATAAAAAGTTTGTATTCTCTGATAGAAATCAAACAAGATGACCAGATCAAGTTCTATTGTCAAAGAATCTCTAATAGGTTTAGTCATATATAGCATATAACCCAGTGGTCTAGGTCAAATACACAAATGATAATCAAAATATTATCAACAGAAGATCAATTAGTACCAGAGTCAAACAAAACTTTTACATTTTAATTAGGAACATGAATGATACTTTTGACTACGGATTTACAAGCTCTAAAATCTTGTTCAATGATAGCTTACACTCCGCCATATGTTGATGATCTTTCTTCTTATTTAATGGGTAATCTTTTTCTTTATGATCTAATTTCTTGCAAGCAAAATAGGCTCAAGTCACCCGAAATATTTACTTATTTCATAATTTAATCCACATATTGCATGACTGAGTTCTTAGTGGTGACTTTCATTTCCCAAATCTGGATGTATTGACTTTCTTGTCATCACTTTATGATCCTCTAATATTCTTGTTTGTAAATTTATCTTTGCTATTCCTACCCTTGATCTCTAGAGATTCTCTATAGTGTTTTCTGCTAGTGCATAACTTCTACTCCCAACCTAAAGGTGGCAGAATCTTTTAACTATTATGGCAATTTATGACATCAAATATTTTCTTCATTCGTATCATCCATTGTTCTGCCACCATTAGATCATAATTACCCCTGAAACATAAAGAACTAAGCCCTTTAAATTATTCTACTTTTGATTAATTCTGTTTGACATTCTCAATTAATCCTTTTATTCCACTCAATTTTATAAAGCTAAAGACCAGATTTCATCGTCATCCTAGGCTCCTAAAAGACTTCAAGAAAATTTTCACCAATCATCATATAATTTACTAAACCTCAATATATTCTATATATCAACATATCAAACATCTCAATAATCCTCAAACCTTGCTCTCATACTACCTGTGTCACCCATTGTCGCATTCGAGAGGGGTGACCCTATTATAAATTGAGAATATTATATTTATCACAATCCAATCCAGGATCTAAACAAACATTTGAAGACATCAAGAAACATTCGAGGACAATTGAGAACATTCGAGGACATCAAAATTTACATCTATAAAACCTGTGCAGTTTATAATCATGCATCACATTACTTAAACAATTATGAAACCCAAAGCCAACTTAACAAATAGTAATCACACTAATAATTCATTAACAAGAGAACCTATATAATCATATAACGAACCATTTACCACAAATTCACTTCATCATAAACTAAACTTAACATTCCAAAATAACTCCAAACGTGAGAGGTCATTTAAAGCTTTTACACGATACATCAATTAAATTCATCGATAATATTTCATTGCATAAAAATATACTTATACAAAAACTACAATGATATCAGCCAATAGAACTTGCCCAAAATCTGAATAACTCTCCACTGCCTCAGCTCAATCTTAACAGTTCAATGAGTGTGAAGCTAACCTGAAAAATTTTGATAATAAAAGAGTGAGCTACAAAGCTCAGCAAGCATTTAATATATCCAAGATAAGAGCGGATGACTTCAAATAAGCTTGGTATCAAGAAAAAAGTAGAGATACAAGAATTCATGGATATCAACTCATTAGATACAGAAGTTCAAATGTCATTTCATTCAAAATATATTTAGTTTATAACAAATAAAATACAGAGTAATTGAAACATATCGATGACGTAAGAGGTATTTCAGGGCATATCAAAGGCACATAGGATATTTCAGAACATATCGATGATAAATGAAATATTTCGGAACATATCAATGACATAAGTAAAATTATTTCAGAGTATGTCAATGACGTTAATATGTTTCGAAGCATATCAATGGTATATGAATAATCTTAATGCTTATCAAGAGAACAAATAAGGAACAAAAGCTCAAATATCATATCAGACCTAACATTCATTTCATTCTTATCCAAAGCATATATATAAACTTAAAAGTAATGCTTTTGATATCATATCAAAAACATGGTGAAGTGTGATCATAAACATAGTATGATTCATCCATCTCTAAATGACTACCAAACATAAGTCTCTCAATCTGGGGCTCCATCCACCCACGTTTGAGTGAAGTCATAGGGGGCCGGCAGAGCATCGCGGGCTCTAAGCATAACTCTCATTACCATTTTTGGCAAATATTCACATTATCCCACAAATACAAGAGTACAAAAGGACATGAACAATAAACATATATCGGAAGCACATGCGGAACAATGAGATATACATATACCAAATATATAATAATATGATGAATACAAAAACATTCACAACATGCATTTAGATAGGCAAGGAATAAAGAATAAGAGTACACAAGAATTTAAAGCAATAATATAAGGCTCAATTGAAGAAAGAACTTTAACTAGATCATAGATAGAATATGATCTAATATCATATCAAAAACATAGATGGTGAAGTGGGATCATAAACACAATCTGGTCCACCCATTTCTGAATGACCATCGAACATAGTAGAGCATTGCAAGCTCTAAGCATAACACCATTTACCATTTCTAATAAAGGTCCATAATATCCCACGAACACCAATGTACAAAAGGATATGTGAATAATAAATCATCATATATCAAAAGCATATGCGGAACAATGAAATATACATGTGCCAAATATGTAACAATATGATAAATATAAAAACATTCACAATATGCATTCAGATAGGTAAGGAATAAAGAATAAGAGTACATATTAATTTAAAGCAATAATGTAAGACTCAATTAAAGAAAGGACTTTAGCTAGATCACAAATAGAATATGACCTAATATCATATAAAAAATATAGATGGTGAAGTGGGATCATAAACATAATATGGTACATCCATTTCTGAATAACCACCAAACATAGTAGAGCATCACTAGGCTCGAAGCATAACTCCCTTTACCATTTCTAGTAACGATTCACATTATCCCATAAACACCAGAGTATATAAGGACATGAGCAATAAAAATAATATATATAATAATATGATGTAATATCACTTAATACATAATATATTCAAATATATGAGAAATCAAGGATAAGAGCATCAAAGAATTAAATTTTGAAATGGTTAAAGCAAGAATAGGCAAAATTGATACGATCCATATTCTGACAGAATTTAAGAGGCACATTGCATAAATTATTTGGACAATAATTTTACATATTTTATATGTTCAATTGAAATAAAAGTTTGGTCTAGCAAATAAACTCTAAAATTATCAAACATTATTTTAAAAGAAAGATCTATAAATCTGTTTTGGAATAAACTATGTTTTATCTAAATCAGAGATCTGCACTGAAAGTTATGACTTAAACAAGACAGGCAGGTCATAGTCTCAAAAATATTCCAGATTCAAACTTTTGCTACCAACAAAAGAGATTTCAGATTGTAAGGCTGGATTTGTTCCAAAATTTTCTCATTATCATGGTAAAAATAAAGATAAATTTTAGTAAAAAAGGATAGAATACTTACCTTTCAAGATTTTGATACCAAATGTATGGATTTGATGAAAATCCCTAAACCCCCAAATCTTTTCTTCTTCTCTTCCTTCTCTTCTTCTTCTTCTCCTTCACTCATTTTTTTTTCTTTCACTCTTATCCACTAACTCAGGTTACTTAAGAGAGAAGTAAGAGAGGTATAAGCGGCGGGATTTGTTGTTTTGTGTATTTTACACTTTAGTCCTTTTATTATTAATATTTATGATTAGATCCTTTATTTTTACAAAAAGGTCCTCAAATTTTACAACTAGGTCTTATAAACACTCAAAATAGATTTCTTACATTTGATTTTATTATTATTATTATTATTATTATTATTATTATTATTATTATTATTATTATTATTATTATTATTATTATTATTATTATTATTTTATAATTCAGAAATGAGGGATGTTACACTCTCCCCCCTTAAATAAAAATTTAGTCTAAATTTATTATCTCAATCAATGAACATGTAATCATTATTCATTTTCTTCTCTAACTCCCAAGTTGTTTCATCCATAGAATGATGTCTCTTAGTCACTTTAACTAGAGGAATGATTTGATTCCTTAGGAACTTTACTTTCTTATCAATAATCTCAATAGGCTCTTCTACATAAGATAAGCTCATTTTGATCACAATCAACATCATAGTTGATGATATAAGAGGGATCTGATATATACTTCTAATATATATTGCATTTGTTAGTACTTCCTACTTAACTGTCGCTTCCACTCTCTTTGGATCAACAAGGATGCATTTCCCAGAAATCACATGGCCTAATGCGACAACTTTATTATCCAAAACTCATATTTGCTAAACTTTGTATAGAGTTTCTTTTCTCTAAGATTCATTTCTCAATATTTGGATCCTTAGGGATGCATACTCTATTCCCTAAATTCTCAATAGACCATCCTTTGAAACTTAAAATTTGAACTTCAATCCCTTTTTTTACTTCATTCCTTAAGAAAACTAAATATGGATCTCATCATTGTCCTCCTTGATCTTTAATTGATAATAACTCGATCTCATATCAATCTCGAAGAATACTCGTGCACCCTACAATTCAAACAAATCATCAATTCTAGTAAAGGATACTTTTTTTATCACCTGATTCAACTATCCACAATTAATTCAAAATTTCAATATTCCATCTTTTTTTCATAAATAATGATACTAGAGCATCCTATGGTGAGATGTTAGGCCGAATGAAAACCTTATCAAATAGTTCTTATAGTTGCTCCTTTAATTCCACTAACTCAAGTGGTGTCATTCAAAAGGGAGACTTAAATATTTATGTTATCTTAAGGACCAAATCAATAACCATGTCACCCTCTTTGTCTGGAGGTGATCCAGGAAAATCATCCAGGAACGCATCAAGGAACTCTCCAATCACAAGAATTTCATTTAGATTAGTTTCTTTATCTGAGTGCTCCTTTACATATACAAGATAATAAAAACAATCCTTCTATATAAGGCAATCCATCTGAAGTGCTGATATTATACAAGGAGTTGAACAATGTTGGATACTCTCAAAATAAAAAATGGGTTGATCTAGTACATAAAAAGTGATCATTTTTTTATAATAATCTATACTGGCATGATAGGAATGTAGTTAATCGATGCCTAGTATAATATCATAACCTCGAATCTCTAAGAGAATCAAATCAATAAGAAGTTTGTATTCTCTAATAGAAATCAAACAAGATGACCAGATCAAGTTTTATTATCAAAGAATCCCCAATAGGCATAGTCATATATAGCATATAACCCAGTGGTCTAGGTCAAATGCACAAATGATAATCAAAATATTATCAACATAAGATCAATTAGTACCAGAGTCAAACAAAACTTTAATATTTCAATTAGGAACATAAATCATACCTTTGACCACTGATTTAAAAGCTCTAAAATCTTGTTCAGTGATAGCTTAACTCTGACATACGTCGATGAACTAGGAGGCAGTTTTCTTCTTATTTAATGGGCAATTTTTTTCTTTATGATCTAATTTCCTACAAGCAAAATAGGCTCTAGTCACCCAAAAATACTTATTTATTTCATAATTTAATCCACATATTGCGTAACTGAGTTCTCAGTGGTGACTTTCATATCCCAAATCTAAATGTATTGACTTTCTTGTCATCACTTCTTATTCATTTCCTCTCATATTCTTGTTGATAAATTTATCTTTGCTATTCCTGCTCTTGATCTCTAGAGATTCTCTATATTGTTTTCGGCTAGTGCATAGCTTCTTCTTCCAACCTAAAGGTGGTAGAATCTTTTGAATATTAGGGCAATTTATAACATCAAATATTTTCTTCATTCGCATCATCTATTGTTCTACCACCATTAGATCATATTTACCCCTGAAACATAAAGAACTAAGCCTTTTAAATTATTCTACTTTTGATTAATTATGATTTGACATTCTTAATCAATCTTTTCATTCTACTCAATTTTATAAAGCAAGAGACCAGATTTCGTCATCAACCTAGGCTCCTAAAAGACTTCAAGAAATTTTTTATCAATCATCATATAATCTACTAGACCTCAATATATTATTTATATCAATATATCAAATATCTCAAAAATCCTCAAACTATGCTCTGATACCACCTTTGTCATACCCTCTGAATTATCGCATTCGAGTGGGTGACCCTTTCATAAATTGAGAATATCATAATCATCAAAATTCAATCTAGGGTCTAAACTAACATTTAAAGATATCGAGAAACATTCGAACTTCAAAATTCACATCTATAAAACTTGTATAGTTTATAATCATACATCACATTACTCAGACATTTATGAAACCCAAAGCTAACTTAACAAATAGTAATCACACTTATAATTCATTAGCAAGAGAACCTATATAATCACATAACCAAGCTTTTATCGATAACATTTCATTGCATAAAAATATACTTATACAAAAATTACAATGATCAACCGATAAAACGTACCCAAAATCGGAATAACTCTTCACTGCCTTAGCTCAATCTTAACAGTTCAATGAGTGTCAAGCTAACCTGAAAAATTTTGATAACAAAGGAGTGACATACAAAACTCAGCAAGCATTTAATATATCCAAGATAAGAGCAAATGGATTCAAATAACCATGGCATCAAGATACAAAGCAGAGATACAAGAATTCATAGATATCAACTCGTTAGATACATAAGTTTAAATGCCACTTCATTCAAAATATATTTAGTTCATAATAAAATGGTATACAGAGTAATTAGAGCATATCAATGATGTAAGAGATATTTCGGAGCATATCAAAGGCACATAGGATATTTCAGAATATACCAATGACAAATGAAATATTTCATAACATATCAATGGCATAAGGAACATTTCGGAGCATATCAAAGACATAAATATGTTTTGAAGCATATCAATGGTGTATGAATAATCTCAAAGTTTATCAAGAGAACAAATATAGAACAGAAGCTCAAATATCATATCAGACCAAACATTCATTTCATTCTTATCCAAAGCACATATATAAACTCAAATGCAATGCTTTAGATATCATATCAAAAACATAAAGGGTGAAGTGAGATCATAAACATAATATGGTTCACTATCTCTGAATGACCACCAAACATAAGTCTCCCATATTTGGGAGCTCAACCACTCACATTTGAATGAAGTTATAGGGGACCGACAAAGCATCACGGGGTCTAAGCATAATTTCCTTTACCATTTCTAGTAAAGATTCATATTATCCTACAAACACTAGAGTACAAAAGGACATGAGTAATAAAAGTGGCATATATCGAAAGCATATGCAAAACAACAAGATATATATGTACCAAATATGTAATTCATAATATGCATTAAAATAGGCAAGGAATAAAGAATGAGAGTACACAAGAATTCAAAGCAATAATGTAAGGCTTAATTGAAGAAAGAACTTTGCTAGATCACAGATAGAATATAATCTGATATCATATCAAAAACATAGATGGTGAAGTGAGATCATAAAAATAATATGGTCCATCCATTTCTGAATGACCATCAAACATAGTAGAGGATCACAGGCTCTAAGCATAACACCCTTTACCATTTCTAGCAAATGTCCATAATATCCTACCAACACCAAAGTACAAAAGGCATGTGAACAATAAATTGACAAATATCGGAAGCACAAGCTAATCAACGGAATATACATGTGCCAAATATGTAACAATACAATGAATATAAAAATATTCACAATATGGAGATAGGTAAGGAATAAAGAACAAGAGTACATAAGAATTAAAAGCAATAATGTAAGGCTCAATTAAAGAAATGACTTTAGATGGATCACAAATAGAATATGATCCAATATCATATTAAAAATATAGATAGTGAAGTGGGATCATAAACATAATATGGTCCATCCATTTCTGAATAACCAGTTAATATAGTAGAGCATCATGGGCTCTAAGCAACTTCCTTTATAATTTCAGGTAAAGGTTCACATTATCCCACAAACACTAGAGTACAAAAGAATGAGTAATAACAATAGCATATATCGAAAGCACATGCGGAACAATAAATTATGCACGCACCTATATGGAATAATATGATGCAACATTAATATATTCAGATATGTTAGAAATCAAGGACAAGAGCATCAAAGAATTAAATTTTGAAATGGATGAAGTAAGAATAGATAAAATTGATACGATCCCTATTTTGGCAAAATTTAGGAGGCACATTGTATAAATTATCTGAACAATCAAATATGCTCCAAAATACTCAAAAATTATATCTTTAGAAAGCTAAATCAATCTACTTTCAGATAAAATAAGTTTCTAGTGAATTGAAGGTTTCTACAAAAAGTTACAGATGATTTGGCAACCAAAGGTTAGGAATTATGGTCCCTGTTTTGCAGAATCCATAAGGTCTATCAAAATAGAAATTTAAACAATCATTTAGACTCCAAATATTTTAATATTGGTATCAAAAGAAAATTCTATAAGTCTAATTTCTAATAGATCATGTTTTACGTAAAAGGGAGATATAGGCAATTTAGTTATGAAAGATCAGAAGCTATAAACTATATTTTACAGATTTCATATGTTCAGTTTTAATAAAGGTTTGGGCTGACAAATAAACTCCAAATTTTTCAAATTTGGTTTCAAAAGAAATATCTATAAATCTATTTTTGAATAAACTATGTTTTATCCAAATCAGAGCTCTATATTGAAATTTATGACTTAAAAAAGGTAGGCAGGTCATAGTCTCAAAAATATTCTAGATTCAAATTTTTACAACCAACAAAAGATATTTCGGATTGCAAGGCTGGATTTGTTCCAAATTTTTCTCATAATCAAGGCAAAACAAAGATAAATTCCAGTAAAAAAGTATATAATACTTGTCTTTCAAGATTTTGATACCAAATATGTAGATTTGATCAAAATCTTGAAACCCCCAAATCTATTCTTCTTCCTTCTCTTCTTCTTCTCCTTCTCTCTTTTATCTTTCTTCCACTCTTATCCACCGATTCAGGTTTCTTAAGGGGGAAGGAAGAGAGGTAGGGGCGATGGGATTTGTTGTTTTATGTATTTTACACTTTAGTCCTTGTATTATTAATATTTATAATTAGGTCCTTTGGTTTTACAAATAGGTCCTCAAATTTTATAACTAGGTCTTATAAACACTCAAAACAGATTTCTTACATTTGATTTTTTATTTATTATTATTATTATTATTATTTAGAAATGAGAGATGTTATAAAATCTGAATAAAGAAATTACTTCATGAAATTTAAAATACCATTGACGGGAGACTTATTTTAAATCGTATATAGATTTCTTATGCTTACAAACCAAGTCATCACCAACACAAGAGGAGAAACCGTTAGGTTATTTCATATAAACCTCCTCCTCTAGATCTCCATTAAGAAACATTATTTTCATATCTATTTGTTGCAACTCAAGGTCAAAATGAGCAACTAATGCCAAAATGATACGAAGAGAATCTTTCTTAGATACAAGAGAGAATGTCTCTGTATAATCAATTCTCTCTTTTTGAGTAAATCCTTTTGCAACAAGTCTTGTCATGTATCTCTCAATGTTGTAAAACAAATCTTTCTTGGTCTTGAAGATCCATTTACAGCTAATGGTCTTTATCCCATTAGGCAACTCTACAAGATCCCAGACTCCATTGCTCTTCATGGAATTCATCTTCTCCTTCATGACATCATACCACAAGTTTGACTCTTTATAACTTATGGCCTGTGAAAAGGTTCTGGATCATTTTCGGCTCCAATATTATAATCAGATTCTTGTAGATATATAATATAATCACTAGGAATTGCTTATCTTTTATTTCTGTTAGATCTTCTTAATGTTGTATGAACGTCTCCATAGAAACCTTGTGGTTCAACTTGTTGTTCAGGAGCTTGTTGTAATTCATGAATTGTTTGATCTATTAGAATACTATCAGTAACTTGTGGAATCTGTATGATTAGTTGTTCAACACTAGTTTGAACTTAAGGAGTGCTATGAGTTATAATCAATCTATCATTCGATGTGGAAGGTTGAGTTCCTATATAATCATGTGCAGAAACTATGTTCCTGAACTGATCGCTCCCACTGGCCATGTTATCCTCACGAAACTTAGCATTTCTTGATTCCACAATCCTAGTTGTATGAGATGGACAATAAAACCTATAACCTTTGGACTTTTCGACATATGCAATAAAATACCCACTAATAGTCATTGGGTCTAGTTTCTTCTCTTGTGGATTATATATCCTAATCTCAAACAGATATCCCCAAATGAGCATATGTCGCAAACTCGGTTTCCAACCTTTTCATAATTCAAATGGTGTCATTGGGACAACCTTGGTTGGAACTCGGTTTAATATATACATAGTCGTCTTTAGTGCTTCAGTATATAAGAATTTAGGAAGATTTGAGTTGCTAAGCATACTCTGCACCATATCCAATAATGTTCGATTTCTTCTTTCTGCAACACCATTATGGTCTGGAGAATTAGGCATAGTGTATTAGGCAACAATCTCATGTTCTTAAAGAAACTTAGTAGAAGGACCAGATGCTTGTTTATTCTCAATATATCTACCGTAATATTCTCTACCTCTATCTGATCTCACAATTCTATTTTGCTTGCCACATTGGTTCTCAACTTCAACCATAAAAACTTTGAAGGCATCCAATGCTTCATTTTTGTTATGAAGCAAATAGATATACGTGAGTAATCATCTATAAATGAGATGAAGTATTTCTGACAATTTGTGTCCATGTCTGGACAACATATATCCGTATGAATGATTTCTAATATGTCTGAACTCCTATTAGCACATTTCTTGGACTTATTGGTCTGTTTTCCCTTAATACAGTCGAACAAGTCTTAAAATCAAAAAAATTAAGAGTACTAAGTACTCTATCATTAACTAATTTTTTAATTCTCTCTATGGAGATATGTCCTAATCTCTGGTGTGATAAGATAGAAGAGTTTTCATTAATATTACACCTTTTAGTACCAACATAAACATGCACAGAACTATGAGTGTTTTCATTTTGTAAGAGAATTCGATAAAGACCATCAGACAATTCCCAACACAATCAGATTTATATAATAAACTAAATGATATGTTTTGAAAATTAAAAGAATATCCAAATGGTATGAGTCTAGAAACATAAATCAAGTTATGTGAGAAACTTAGCACATAAAAGATCCTTTCCAATTCCAAAACAAAGCCACTACTCAAGGTTAAAATGCATGTTCCAATTCCCTCCACATGTGAGCCCATCTTATTGCTTGATAAGATGCTTTGCTCACTTCCCACTAGCTTCCTTAGGTTTTGCATACCCTGCACATAGTTTATAATATGAATTATTGATTCAAAATCAATCCACTATGTGTTAATATTAACAATAACCATATTAGATTCATAACAAACGAATGAGGTTGGTTTACCTTTCTTTTCAAGCCATTGTTGGAATTTCATGCATTCGTTCTTAATGTGTCCCTTTTTTATAAAAGAAACACTTTGCTTCTTTCTTGATATGAGCTTGGGGTGGTATTCTACCATTTCCCTACTGGTTGGCTTGATTTTTCTCAGTTTTATTCTTCTTGCAAGTGGTTACTACCAATGTACTCTCACCTAGCTCCACCACTAGTCTCTCTTCTTCTTGAACACACATAGTTATTAATTTATTAATTGATCATTTATCCTTATGTGTGTTGTATGAAATCTTAAAAGGTCCATATTGATGTAGAAGAGTGTTCAGAATGTAGTGCACTACATCAACATCAAGTTTCTTAGGTTGAGCCATAATATCTCGTATTTGTATTATATGCTCACGCACACCTTTTTATGTTGATGAGTTTAAGGGATAAATTTTTTATTATTATTAAAGTACTTGCTAATGTCTTATCCGAAGTGGCAAACTGCTCGTTAATGGCCTTTAGCAAGTCTCAAACATTATTATAATGGTCAACAGAACCACGTATGCCAATAGTTAGTTTAGTCTTAATAAAAATCACACTAAGCTGATTGGATCGCTCTCATCGCTCATATAGCGCGACCTCAGTTGGAGTACTAGTATTTGTGACTATAGGTGATTCATCCTTTCTGATAGCATAATCAATATCCATCCACCCTAAATGGAGGAGAATTATATCCTTCCATATCTTATAGTTATCACCCTTAAGTTCAGGAATATCACATCGGATATCAGAGAAATTGATAAGTTAAGAAAATACATAAAACCCAAAATGATTATGTCAGGATTTGAGGCTTAATAATCTAAATTGCATGTTTTACCAATATAAAATATACTAAAATAAATAAAACTCATGACATAAAAATTACTTATGGGCTAAATTTTTAATTCAAATAGATTCAAATGATCTTTATGATAAAACTATCAAATTATTACTAATTCATAATTCTTGTGAGTAAATTATGAAAATAATTTGATATTTTATCCTGATTAATTATGTAAATATAATAAAAGATCCTGTGGGATAATAATTATTATATTAAATATAATCAATCTTGTATTATGTGTAATTCCTTATTTGCTCCTTATTTTAACTTTATATATAATTTTAATTAATTAAAAATGTTGAATCATAAGCATTTTGAATATAGAATCTTAATTTAATATATACTCATAAGCATTTTGAATAATTATGTTGACTCATAATTATTTTAACTTTATATATAATTTTAATTAATTAAAGATGTTAGCTAATCCCTAATTAATTAAGATTATATGGATCATTAGACATTTTGAATATAGAATCTTGATTCATAAGCATGAATTAAAATAATAAAATATTCATACAGAATATGAGCATTATCAATAACGGATATTTTCATTTAAAAAATATTAAAAATCTAATATCTTCATGATTTGGAATATCAAATGAATCAAAAGTTTCAAAGAGAAATCGAAATCAAGCCTTATCCACAGTATAAAAATGAAAACCCTTTTTTAAAAAAATAAATCAAGGCAGAGGTTAATTGCGGCTTTGATACCAAATGTTAGAAAATTGAAACAAAAAGTGTGTTTCTAAATCACTTTAATATAAACATAATTAAATGAATGTGAAAACTTAAATTAAGTACCTCCAGTCATTGTTGTCCAAAACTTTAACAATGATTTCTTTGGTATTTTGGTACTTCTCGGTTCATAATTTTTACTTTAGATGGTGTAGAAAATCCTTCAACTTGAGATTAAGCCAAAGGACCAAAACACACGTAGGTGTTCTCCCATCAAGAACGTTTATTACCATCAATTCGTAACGTTCAAGAATTAATTCAAGATCAAAATATTTGGAACATAATTAAAAATTTTAATTGTCATGAATGAGGAAATTTAACAATAACCGTTACATTCAAATTGAATAAAAACTAAAATATTTAAACCATAATCAATAAAAATATTAATGACAATAAATAAAAATTTTAATTAAAAAATAGTTACATTTCGTTCCTTGTGTAGCATCCAAATTCAGCAACTGAGTTCGAGGAGACCTACTTCGACTGATCCTACGTCGGCTTGGGCTTCCTCCTCTGCCTCGGCCCACCTCCACGATGCTTATATGCATCAACACTTTCTCCCTGTTCACTACTATCTTTGCTTCTCGTTGATAGTGCCCCAAGCAACTCTATCCCTTTTCAATTATACAAAGGTGTCAACTATGCATCGTAGTGTCTAATTTTATAATCTTCTATTTGGATATGATTTATTAGGCTGCGTCGGCACCTCTCTCCATTGTCCACCAATGATAATCAATATCCCAAGAGCACCCAGTATAGTACCAAATTCGGATCACAAACTATCGTTATGCCAAGATCGTCTCATCCTCCAAGCAATACAAATCTTAGTCACTAGATCCTTCGACCCACTTATATCTTCGTGTGACATTATTATCGAAGCATGGTGCAAATTGTAAACTACCTTAGTAAGTTGTTCGCATATGCGCATGCTCAGTCTTTTATCCAGGCTCATGAAAATAAAACAAGAGGGAAGTACTATTATCAATTATTTAAAAAATATAAAAGTTATCATCGATGACTTAGCTTTGATAGGTCATTTCCTAGTGATGAAAAAGTCATTGTACACACCCTTAATGGCTCAAGAGACGAGTACAAAGAATTAGTAGTAGCAATATAGGCACATGACTCATCGGTGTCCTCCGAAGAACTCTACGATAAGTTGACTGAGTATGAGCCGTATTTGAAGCGCGAGGACAAATTGTGAGGACCAACTATCATAGCCCAAGTCAATCAAAAATTCAAGAGGAAGAGCAACCAATATAATAATATTCTCAACAAATGTATGGCTAAGATGCCCCCTGAACATATCGGTACCAAATGAATCTCCCCTCATCCACAATCGGTTGGTTATAGATACCCTGCAAGTCAATCACATGAGTGATGACATATGTAACATGTTGCACAGTCTTTTTACATTATTATTATTGACATATGCAAACATTATATTATCTGTTACATATTTATATTGTGATGTTCTTGGTTCTGTGCAATGGTAATCAGATTGTGATGAGATCATGATAATGAGATTGATTTACCTTTAAATAAGGTACCTAAATAATTTCGATCATAGGTTATTCGAGAGAAACATCGAGATAACCGGATAGATCGGTGTACTATATACCTATTCATATAATGAAGGTGATTGGTCTCATAACCACTCGTGTGGGGATAGTAAGGGTATAATATAAGTGCTCAATATAAGTGCTCATTAGAGAATGAGTTCACTGATTGATCTGTT
The DNA here is from genome assembly GCA_029747655.1 of Ensete ventricosum. Lineage (NCBI taxonomy): Eukaryota > Viridiplantae > Streptophyta > Magnoliopsida > Zingiberales > Musaceae > Ensete > Ensete ventricosum. The sequence goes on from JAQQAF010000003.1 coordinate 43,338,398, forward strand.
TACAGAATGCTAGATGGTAAATGATACCTAACATCAAACAGTGATTCTGTAGTCTCAATTGTGTATTTTGTCCTTATGGAAAACCCATTGAGAGCATCACATGCGTAGTGGAAGAAAGAAAAAAAATATATGTTTCCCACATATATTAAGTCGTCGTGTAAAGATTGGTGTGCGAAAAACCCACAAAATCAAAAACTGCAATGTGTGAGCGATTCCGTAGTCTTAATTGTGTATTTAGTCTTTATGGAAAACCTAGTGGGAGCATCACATGCGCAGCGGAAGAAAGAAAATAAAATAGGTTTCTCATATATATCAAGTCATCGTGCAAAGATTAGTGTACGAAAAACTCGCAAAACCAAAAATTATGATACATGAGATATTGATTACCTAGGGAGATCGTATATCCCTAAAATTTCAAATCCAGATAAAGAGGATGAAGAAGGTCAAAGGTCCTCTTCTCTAATGGTATCCATACGATGGATCGTTCCAACAATGCTCCTCCAATCGTAGTCCAAAACTCGCAACTCTTGCGCACCTTCACACAGCACTCGTGGAAGAGAATCACCTATCTTCTTTGCTGCCCCTCACAGTAGGGAACAGTTAGTCAACTGAGAAGATGAGGGAGGGAGGAGAATAGGAGGAGGCAACCAAAGGTGTATTGGATCTCTATCCAATTACTCACACCTTTTGGATTATTGGATCTCTATCTAATAATTTCAATTGGCTTCTAAATGGGCCTCATGTAAGGAATTCATCAATGTTAGGTCTCATCCAATAAGAACAGGGGCTAATTGGATAACTCATATCCAATTCTCTACTCGTTAGAACGTTCACCATATATGTGTGACCCTCTAGGACCAATATCGAGCTGGCCATGAGTCCTACCTATCAGAAATCTTTTAGACTCAGTGAATTATCCCATAACAATTCACTCGACCATGGACGTAATAGGCCACTACGTCATAGTCCCCATACGTTACAGGGGATCTAATCCATTGGACTTGTTTATCATCAGTTACCATGTATCTATAGTCCCTCATCCATATAATATCCTAGAGACTATATATTAGGCATTGTACTATCAGGCCCCATATGGAATCTGTCCGAGTCTCGCTCTAATCAGATTCTCCTTGAGAACTCCTCTCTCAACTCGAATGACCTCGATCGATAATTTGTCTAAGCGATAACACGGGATATTCCTCTTACGATACCGAGAATAGATTATCCTGAACCACTTAAGCCCTTATGGTTTACTCGTGTCTAAAATAACCCATATACTTTCAAAAACGTAAGATATATGCCCCTCTCATCAAGTCTGAGTTAATAGACATAAAGTCTACTTCTGTGGTATGTTGACTCATAATAAGCTATTAATATATTGATATATATAATTTAAGTTTAAAAATAATATCTATTTTAGCATTTGTGATTTTAGTCATCGACAACTTAAGCATTTATGGTTTTACTCGTATCTAAAATAATTTTTACATTTTAAAAAACGTAGCATATAAGCCCCTACTTTCAAGTCTGAATCAACAAATATTAGAGTAAGCTTTCGTAGCATACTGACTTATAATAAATAATTAATATAATAATATATAATTTAAATAAAAATTAAGACCACTATCAATAGTGAAAGGATGCATCATCGTGAAAGCGACCACCAGTAGTAGCACCAAGCCACTACTGGTTAGTATAGTAGGGCGTCGTACGCATGCAGTCTCTCCCATGCTGGCGATAAGTTTAGGAGCTTCCAGTCCTGCCTTAGGTGGATGTGCGTCAACCAGTCCGACGCTAGGTATGCAATAGTCTCTTGGTCCCGCTTCCTCCTAGGTGTTTTCGTCCTCACCATCTCCTATTTCGTCCTCTCCTATGACTCCACCCATCGTGCCTACGATATGGTGGTCTAGCTGTCCCTCACCTTCGCCTCCGGCCTACCTTACCTCTATCTCTCCGCCTTTATTCGCCACTACAGCCTCCACCACTTTCTCTTCCTCAAACTTTTTTTAAACTTAAATTATATATATCATTATATTAATAATTTATTATGAGTCAGCATATCACGTAAACCGACTCTAATATTTGTTAACTCATACTTGATGAGAGGGACTTATATGTTACGCTTTTAAAGATATAAGAGTTATTTTAGACACAAGCAAAAATCATAAGGGCTTAAATAATGAAAAACCAAAACCACAAAATTAAAAATAATCTTTTTAAAAAATTTTAAATTACATGTGTCAGCATGTAATATATTATATTAATAGTTTATTATGAGTCAACATGTCAAGTATACTCTAACGTATGTTAATTCAGACTTAACGAGTATTTTTAAAAATATATTAGTTATTTTAGATACAGTAAACTATATGATTAAATTATATAATCATTCAAGTGGTCTTCATTAAAGTACTCAAATCAGGCACTTTTTATTTGATTTTTGGTTTTCAAAATTTTAGTTTAACTCTGGATGTCTGTTAAATCAAAGGACTCATATCAAACTTTAAACAAAATTATATAATATAACTACGAGCGCACACAAACATACTCCTAAGATAAAGTAGCATAAGAACCATAGTACTTATAATGTAACTCATCTAAACCTAAATTATCTCTTGCAACGTATTTGATATGATGTTGACTCATAGTTTGAGAATAGAGCAACAACCTATTGGACCTTATTGATATGGGAGTATCTAATTTATTATAATCAATTTATATAAATCTTGTTGATCCTATGATATTCTTTATAGTCCATAATATTGTCTCATAGTCTTTAACCCAGTCAACTCAGATATGATAGCTTGTAAGTGCATTCCTTAAATAAAATTAAAGTCATTTTAAGGTGTTTTGCTTCATGACCAAAGAATGAATTCAAGAAATTAGTTACCAGTTGTAAAGTACTTAATTTCGTAGTTCTCAATGCATGAATAGTTGTTGCTAATACTTATTTTGGTATTTTCAGTTGTGAATTACTTAATTTCGTAGTTGGATGCATGAATGATTGTTTCATGCACTAATACCTATTTTGATGTTTTAAGATTAAAAATAAGTTTAAAATTTAATTGATATTGACAGAAGTTCATCTGAAGTTCTCTCTTAACATATGAATATTTTGTTTTCAATTCTGTATCCTTATTTAATATCCTTGGAATGATGAATTTTTTATATTTTTTTATGATTTTAAATTTGGTGATAAATTAATTATTGATTTTATGTAAGTTTTATCTTGAATTTATTTCTTTTCAGTCTAAAAAAATTTATTCCAACAAATATAATTTGACTGTAGATTTTTTTTAATTTTATTTTTTTTCTTCTTTTTCACGTATCACTTAGAGTGAACCCTTTGAACGAGGGATGTATGATAGTTGACCACAATTAATACAAAGCTAAGCCATTTGTTGGCGAAATTTCTCCTCCAAGAATTGTTCCTCTTTTAAGTTTATGTCAAATCCTCATTGATGTATGTGGAAAATGGTCAGCTACTAGTGGCACCAACATTTGCCCCATAAACTTTGGCTTCTGGCATGGAGGAGTTGCATCTCACATAAACATTATGTTACGCCTTTTATAAATATTGGACAATGCACTAACATTTTGATCAATCTAACTAACCCATTGTTCTTGTTAGATTGAGACACCTCAAAAGAGCGAGGGCATTTGTTAAATTTGTCCCCCTTTTTTGGTGTCTCAATCATTTTAACAAATTCACCTTATTGAGAGGTTAAAAACGCAAACTTGCGAGATGAGAATTCATAACAGAAAGAGAAGAAAAGTTCAGAATTCAATATAGAAGATGTATGCACACATGCGATCAGTATGTGTTGAAGTCTATACTCTCTCCTCTTCAGTTTGGCAATTCCATCTCTACTCCTATAGGCTATAGTAGTGAGATGGGTAATGCATAAGTTGAATTCAGGTGAGAATCAATGTAGAACATGGCAATGATAAGGTGATTCTTCTCTTCTGATTCACTTAATGTTGCATATGATCATAATAAGGTGATTGTGTGTGCAGAGGCCATGATTTCAATTTATAAATGGATCCTCCAATTAACATGTATCTGGGAATCTCATCACTGAGGAAAGACCTACACAACTAGTAAACAGTGCAGAGGCCATGATTTCAACTTTAAATGGATCCTCCAATTAATATGTATCTGGGAATCTCATCACCGAGGAAAGACCTACAACTAGTACACATTTCTCACGAGCTGCAATATCCAACAGAGATTATGAGCTCAAAAGTTTATATTAGACATTCAAAGAAGTAATCAACATAACTAAATCGAGGAGATGAGATATAAATTTCTGAGACTTCTACACTGCATACAGGTAAACCGCCTAGTGAGGAGGCAAAATCTTGAAAAGGTGAAACTGAATTATCCATAAAACATGAGTAACCAGTCACACGTCTCAGCAAGAGATCTACTTGTCTGATTGTATTCTCTTGTCATGGATAGGAAGAGGAATAGCCATCTGGGCCTCGTGTGGATGGTCTGGTCCTTTGTATACCTTCAGGTGAGTGAAAAGAGTTCTTCCAAGCTGCAAAAAAGCAACAGAATTCGATGGCCACATCAGATGAGCAAAAAAACCACAATGCATCTGGATAGATTCTTGATTAAAACTTTGAACTTCTGGCATTGTTGGACAATCTTGTTGATAAACTTGACATCTTAGAAAGAAGTTCTCAAGTGATTACTAAAACAGTATTTTCTCCTTGGATATTTCCTTGGGTTAGCAGATTATATACACAGTCAAAAGGAAAGATATCAATCATTGTGGTAATTGTCTGGTGGGCGTGGATAATGTAAGACATATTTGAGGAAAATAAGAAATCACAGGAAAAGGATTAAACAACTGACTAAAAATAGTCGGAACATTATAAACAAGATAATGTCACTTGAAACAAGGTGTGTTTGTGGAGGTCCCTAGCACTCTGAGATTAAGTAATGTTGCTGTAAACAATGGAGATACTAACTCTTACCCTTCCTTTTGGAAGCATGCCACGCACAGCGTGTTCAATAATTCTTTCAGGAATTCTCTGTTGAAGCTGATCAAAAGTTTCCACCTTCATACCACCTGGCCTTCCTGAATGCCTCCTGTAAAGTTTTTGGGTCCTCTTTTTACCAGAGATTGCAACCTTTTCTGCATTCACCTATTTAAGGTACAATGTAAAATGTTTAAGTAACAGAGAAGCAAATAAAGAAGAAGTTAATGAAATGGGAGATGCCAGTAACATCATCCATTAAGCTCCAACTTGGTGCAAGGTAGAAACAACTAATACAGTAAATTTGTATTACATCACTGGGCTAAAAGAGCATGATGTCCAAACCAATTTGATATTGCTTGGTCATGTTGAGTTTTTGTTTTTTAGGATGTCCACAGTCGAATTCTTAGTATAGCTAATGAATGGTATATCTCATGCATTTACTAGTAGTGGGTTCCCATTCTGATTAGTTAGTTTCCAACACCAATCCAAATTAATTTCAACAAAATTATTGAAGAAAAGTTCGTTGTTTCTCTTTAAAAGAATATCAAGTCAGCTGAATGCAGATAAAACCAGATGAAAGCCCAAGTAGGCAATTTGTAACTTCAGAAGAAAAATTTAGGACGCCCACCAGTCTGAATAACAGAATGTAGTTTTCAAGTTGATCAATAAGATGAATAGAACTCTTCAAAAACATTATAGAGGCATTCTAGCAGAACCTTGGCAAAATTTTCCACTTCATGAGATGACGGAGCTCTTATGAGAGAAATCAAATAGAAGTCAGAGTTTGTGCACAGCAAGAAGTCAAACTACAGGGAGAACTTCTTAACATATAATAAATAGTTTTTAGGACAAATTATATACCCCAAAACTCAAAGTTAAAGCTTATTGGATCAATAAGATACTTTAAAAGGGATATTCTGAAAAACAGACTCAACTCAATAAAAATTGCACAGAACATATCCATAATGAAACACAAAAGATTTCAGCCTATCCTGCCACAACTCCTCATTAGACTTTGAAGTTTGCAATTTGACACTCTACTAATATAAAGCCAAATGTGGGGCAACCTTAGCAAATCAACCATAATTAATAGAAACCTACATCTTAGAGCTTGAAATATCTGCCAACAAGAAGTAAAACAAAACAAACAAAACAAAGATGAACATGCTTCCAAGGTTTTATTAAGCTCCAAAGATCGAAAGAAATATATAAAATTCTTGTACACTAAATGGAATAGCAGTTCATATCATGTATCCGAAATTCCTACAGGAAGCTGCCATGTTAATCATACACTTGATTAGAAGAAAAAGTTGTTACCACACTGGAGTACAAATTTAACCTGTAATCTTCAGGTGATTTCTCATTAGGATGTGGTGTAAACAATAAATGCTTTATAACAAACTTTCATTAAAAATTGTGGAGCTTAGTTTCGAATATGATGTACCAATTGGCATTGTGAATTCAAAAGGAGATAAAATTAAAAACAGTTGGATTCATAATACATACCACAATCACATAAGCCCCCATGTCAACGCTAGGAGTATATGTTGCACGATTTTTTCCTCTGATATGTATTGCGATAGTTGATGCTAGCCTGCCTAGGATTTTGTCTGTTGCATCAACTATATACCATGTTTTTTCTGTTGAAATATGATCTGCAGCCTTTGGATACCAAGTTTTGTTCCAAATATCCTGACAAACAGAGCATATATCTTGTATTACAATCATGAAATACATAAAATAAGAGTAAAACGGCATGCAGAATATGTACAATAATACTTTAAGTGGAAAAACAACATTCACTGACTTACCTATATATAAGTATAGAATTTATGATCAAAATGAAAAGTGAAACCAAGAATTTAACTCATTGAAACAATTCAAGGAAACTTGCTTTCTATGCCTTTCATTAATCCCTTTCTTATTATTATTAGAAAACGATGACATAAATAAGTCAAGATTTGGTTACCGGTGGAAAGGATTTCCTGACTTGATTTTCTTTCTCATTGTTCATGCAAAAAATCCCGGGAGACATAGAAATAGTCAAAAGATATCCGAGGAAATGTTAAAGCATCAAAATATAGCCAGCAATAACAGAGGAATGGGGTCAAACTGAGATGACAATTACTATATCCTGTTTATGATCTATCTAGGCAATCCTTCATGACATGGCATGATAACTAGACAAATATAGAACAAAGTACTTAAAAACCAAAGAAAATTATAAAATAAATTATTGTATCTCAATGATGTAAGCAACAACGAGCTTAAACTACTGGAACAAACAAACTCCAAAAAGGTTCCTAAAAGAGAATTGGGATTTCTTCAATTTAATACATATGCTCAGAATTTCACTCAAAATAATAGACGTAGTGCTTCAATCATTCAAGTGAACTTTCAGGAAAAGTCTAGCTGTAAGAGAAAAGCAATAAAGAGATGATAGATTTAAAAAAGAAAAAGCCCACAATTTTCAAAACAAACTTGCTCAATACTTATGTTAAACAATAAGGTGTCAACAAGACTATTTCATAGTACTGGGTCTGCTCTATTGTGTGTTTCAATGACCATCATAATATTTGGACACTTTTCGGTTCCTTGAATTTATAAATACATTAAGTGAGCTTCACAGTTCATAGCACCATTTCTTTTTTTTGGCTTTCTATGTGTGCTTGTGCGCTCTTAATCCCTCTGATAATTGTTTCTTGATATCAGCATAGGTACAAATATGCTGATGCTCATGGCTTCCCTATCAGTCCCCTTAGTTAACAATCGCCCTTACCTTTCCTATGGAGTTCTGGCCTCAAATATCCAAAATCAAATTTATATTGAATACTTAATCAACTGATCTAGTCCAAATGTATAAACATTTGGACCAGATCAAATGTGAAATTGTATAACTCTAAACAGAAATCTATAGTTACCGAGATGCACACTGAATTATCCATTGCCAAAGCTAGTGCTCACATATTTTACCATCCCCGTACGAATGCTAACAACTGGTCCACGACAGATCAAATTATTCAGTGTCAAATAAACTTTTTCTACCACAACATCGACCTAAAAACATCCAGATCAACCTTATAATATTCAATTCTCTTTTTGATTATTTTGTCTTTTCGTTCTTTCGGACTGCTCCTATAGCTGATGCTTTGTGTTTTTTATCTGCATTTCACGAACACAAACAGAGTCAAAGTTTTCTTTTTTTTCTTCCAAAGAGTTCAACTCCACCTGAATCCTTATTCAGAAAAAAAAAATTTGTTCTATGGATCATTCGAAACTGATTCCTTCAACTCCTAGAGGTATCGCCTCTTAAAGGGGTTCAACCTTAAGATTTTCCAACAATCACATAGAACAAAAGAAGGCCAGCCAAGTGAATGAGGTTCCCGCAAAAACAGCCAAGTTAAAGGGGTCGATATACGCAGAAGCCATCACCCACAAATTCAACAAATAGGACAAAAACAAACAATTTACACCGCAATGCAAACTTATTAGAAGAAACACGGGTATTATTTACGAGAAATTGGAAGAATCAGAATAGGGGTCGTAGGAGAGAGAGAGAGAGAGTACGGGTCCATTGATCTCGGATTCCTCGAACATCCATCGCTGCTCTCTGGGGACGACCGCGAGCCTCTGCTGCTGCTCCTTCTGTTGGCAGTGGATACGAAGGTAACGCCTCGAAGGGATGGAAGCGACCCCAAGCGAGGGTTTGGCGACGGCGGCCGGGAATTTCGAGAAACCGAGGAAGAAGGTTCTGGGGAGGACGGTGGCGGGGCGGGGGCAAGAGGAGGACGAGGCGGGGTTGCTCGGAGAGCGGCCGACCGAGAGGGAGGCGGAAGCCGGGATCGTCGCTGCCATTGCTGCAGGCGAATTGGTGGAAGAAACGGGAGCTATGCAGTGGCCCCCTAGAGGGAGGGATAAGATAACAGCTCTTTCTAGTTCGTAGGCCAGTGCGTTGAGCCGAGTCTAAACTCGGACTCACTATTTTCGCGATTTTTGTTGGACCCAATCAACCAAACGGACGTGAACCAAATTGATTAACCGGTTCGATCAATTTGGTTACACGCTGAGAGATCAATGAACTAATAGGACCAGAGGAGTGTCTTCGTGATTGGCGAAAGTGCTGGAGACCACAGAAAAACCTGAGCAGAGAGGCGGGTAAGTCTTGAATGAGTGGCGGAATTTTTTTTAAGCTTTATTTGGCATGCAAAACGCCACGTAGCGAGCACGTCGAGTCCAACGGCGCCTCCCTCGGCTGCTCCCTCCCTATTATAAGCCCTCCGGGCCGAATCGACGCAATCATCACCGTCCCTGATGTCCTCCAGCGACGAGAACCCGCGGCCAGCACCTGTGGCGGGCGTGGACGGCCCTACGCCGCCCGGGAAACCGATAAAGGTGGAGCGGGAAGCTGATCGACGAGGGCGCGCAGATGCTGCAGTCCAAGAAGCCGGTGTCGCAGATGAAGCAGCACCTGTGCAGCTTCGCGTTCTACTCCCACGACCTGGGCCGCCAGATCGAGGCCCACCACTACGCCGCCAGCATTAACCAGGACGTCCTCCAGTGCGCCGTTTACGACTCCGACGCCCCCTCCGCCCACCTCATCGGTAAAAGAAGACGAATACCATCGGCTACGGACGAAAAGCTTTCGTGGAGTAATTGTTCCCATTGCAGGAGTCGAGTACATCCGTTTCCGATAGGATCTTTGAGATGCTGCCGGCAGGGGAGCAGAAGCTGTGGCACTCCCACGCATACGAGGTTAAGTCGGGGGTGTTGATACCCCCCGGAATGCCGGAGGTGATGCAAAGGCAGGAGCTGAAGGGGCTGGCGAAGACGTACGGTAAGTTCTGGTGCACGTGGCAGGTGGACCGCGGCGACCGCCTTCCCCTGGGCGCGCCGGCGCTGATGATGTCGCCCCAGGAGGTTCAGATGGCCATGGCAGAGCCGGAACTGGTGAAGAGCCGAGACGACAAGTACAAGGTGTCGAGCGAGGGGATCAAGGAGTCGAGGAAGGAGATGGCGGAACCGCTGCGGGTCAACCCCAACGCCGATTACTGGAGGCTGAATGGGAAGGGCTTCGCGGTGGACGTGGTGCAGAAGGACATGAAGGCCCCTGCACTCGGCTCTCTCTAAATAAATATTTTTTTTATCTTATTTATTTTTCACTTGAAATAAATTTGTGAAAATTCTTTGGCATAATTGAGGTATCAGAGACAATCAATTACGATATATGCTTGTATTTTGATTGATTTCTAGACCAGTAGAAATACAGATTGTTGCATGAAAAAGCTGACAATGAGTAGCAGTTTATGCTGTACAAAAACAAATGCAAAATAAAGGATGCTCTTAGTATCAAGATAATTCTGTCGGGGTGAAGACAATCGAAGTTTCAGTGACTGGAGAACCGGTCAAAATCAATCCATTGGAACGTAATGCGCGACCGTTGGAGGGGGAGAGAGGAAAGGAAGAATGCATCTGAACATACTACGAATGATGGTATGGGAACGTAATGCGGGAGACGGGAAAGGAAGAGTCCATCCGAGCATGCTAAAGAGGACGAAAGAACAAGAGGAAGAAAAAAACACAACGAAGAAAGAAGAAGAGGAAGGAAGAAGGAATAAGAAGAGGAAAAAAAAAGGGAGAACGAAGAGTCAGTGAGGAGGAGGAAGAGATGGCAGTATACCACTGTCTTACCCTAAGTAAAAAAGAAAAAGAAAGAGTATGTATATATAAAAACCAGACCAGTTTGTTGGTCTGATTTGATCTGATCCGTGTATCAATCAATGCTCAAACCAGTAAATGCTGATTGAACTATATCAAACCGATGGATTTAGCAAACCTTAAAGACAACAAAGGTAGTCCCATAATTTGTCAAAACTCAAGTCCACTTAATTGAGCACAAACAGTTGATTTTTTGCGTTCAATCTCTCAACGAAACTTGAGGCAAATAACTCTCAGAATTGCTTTTGCTGATAACTCAACTTTGTCTCCCAGAGTTGATGATGCGACACATGACAACCATCAACGCTTATGGCACCTTCTTGAGTGTACTAGTCGACAATCATTGATTGATCAGGTTTGACAAACCCATGCATCATTGGAGTTTCTGCAGGTGAAGGTGAAATGGGTTCTCTCACCATGTACTGAAACCTCGACTCAATTTAGGCATGGGAGAACCTCCACCGGAGAGAATGGCAGCAGTGGAAGATAAAGCTGAAAAGTTCACTAAGTTTGAGCTTGTGTTACTGTCGCCTTTAATTCTGAATAAAGAATGAAGCAACTTTGCATTCAGAAGATGTTCCCAAAATAAAGGTTCAGTTCATGGAAGATATATGCCTGAATGAGAATTGAGATACCATTGCTGGACAAGGATGCGCGTTTAAACCGTTAGTTGGAAACAGATGGCTATCGATGCTGATAGATCAAGTCTTGTAAGGTCTGCAGTTTGTTTATGACCCTGAAGGATATCATCTAATACTCTCTCTTTCATGTGTTATCTGTCTTTCTATCTCCCCCCTTCCTCGGCCTCCAAAGACCACACGATTGCCATCTCCTCTTCGTCGGGTCATCTCCTACCACTATGCAGCCTGCTCTCTCTAATACTCCGTCTCCTTCATCTTCTCCTCTTCTACTCCAATTCCTTTCATCTTCGTTTTTCTTTTTTCTTCTATTGTGGATGTAACTGACCTAACCTTGATATTGGTACATCCAAAAAACCGGTCTAGCCACCAACCGTTATGGACACTGGATATGAAATCTTCGCCAATTCAACATATAACTATGATAACTGTTCTTCTTGATAATAAAATTACAAGTGCGCCAAAAGATACAAGGAATATAAACTTTAAATGTTCTGGATTTACCAGCTCTAAGTTTTGTGCAGTTGCAACACAGAGATTACCTGTATTTCTTGTTGCATCAAATTCATTGCTCAACTTAAATGTGAGACATGAAACTGTTATGGTATCCATTTTTTGCACTGATAGAGACACAATCACCATGTCAAACAAGGAAATATTAACATCACAGAAACAAATAGGAAGAACACAAGAAACAGGTGGAAACTATAAGGACATAATGTCAACTCATCATACCGTAAGTTTGTTGCCCCAACTGACCTCTTCAACTTGAGCAGCAGACCTAGTACTGAGTCAGAGTCATCGGAAAAGTGACTAGCCTGTAAAAGCGTGCCATCTCCACCAAAAGTGATTACAAGATCCACATTACTAATTGGATGGCACAAACTACTGAAGATCACCGGTTTCCAATCAATAAATTTGCGTGGCCCGACAGAAGTTGATTGTATCCTTATGCACCACACCTTCTGTCTGTCATTCAGAATACTTCCAATCTGCAAGGCATCCCAGAGGAGTCAATATCAAGTTAATGCAAAGCAACATCAGCAAGAATATCAAGCAACATCATAAAAACAAATTTAAACCATGAGAGCAGATGGTGAACATCATACAGTTTTCCATTAAGACAAGGAAATATCAAACTGAACAATCAAACCTCTTTTTTGGGGAAGAAAATAAGCAATTGAGAAATACAACTTTTTGTCCTTTGACTTGTATGCTCACAATATTTATCATGAAAATCGATCACCTTCAATTAATTCAGAGGTTGTAGAAAATCTTCGCTGCATATCATATATAACAAGATCATGCAAACATACATTATTAATCAAAATTCTTTTTCAAGATGGCGTAGAAAGTTCATATGCACACATTGCAGATTATTACTCACAAAATCCCTCCAAAATAAATCCTTACATGTTTGTTTTTAAATGAGAAAAACCTAAGGTGAACCAGTAAACAATGAAGTTGCATATTACCAACTTTTTTTGGGTTTCAATACTTGAATACCATAGCTACAAAGACACTATCAAGATGAGATCAAGCTTCATTCATGTGGAGAATCTACAGTCACAAAGATAAGACACATAAGATTCAGTTGAGGTGAGTATTTGAGTTCCTTCAAATGGAGTGGACAATTTCTAGCACAATAGGAAAATTTAAGGACACAGCCCATATATGCCAACCTTGATTCCTCATGAAGAACACAGAGCAAGAATAAGATAAAAAACATTTGCAATTCCAATATCACCCCAAACTAATACCAAAGTATGAGAGGCTTAGATAAACTAATTCATCACAAAAACACAATCCTTTAGAGTTACCAAGTTGCAGGACATTTCATCACATCTTAAATTACATGTACATGCAGTGTGAACTAAGCATAACACCAAATGTTACAACATGAGCAATGCAAATTTATCATAACGCAAGCCAGAAACAGAATCCAGCATCTGCATCCCATTAAGATCATAATTTTGGCTCAAGTGATTTTACTCAATTGTCCATCTTCAACAAGTTAGGGTCATCAATCATCAGTTCTCCCTTCACAACACATACACTAGGTAAGACTTCAACCATCCAATTCATTTCCTCCTCTCTTTACTATTAAACCAGAGGCCATCTTTGACCTTAAAAAAAATCCTAAAAGATAAAACAAAAACAGGGAATTGCAAATGAGGGACACTTGTACAGACCTCAGAACAATGAAGATAGTATTATTTTCACAAATGCCATAATATTTGTTTGAGCTACATTGCCAAACAAAGTTTGGATCAGTTAATGGCCATATTAAGCGGATAACCTGTTCATCCTAGATCTTTAGAAACTATCAATTGAATCACTACAGGACATCAGAAAAGGTACATTTGAATCACTTGATGACTGTATTAAGTGGACAACTTATTCATCGTCATATTCTTAGCAACAATCAACTGATTCAGCACCGAGCATTAGAATATCTCACGTCATGAACATCGACATCCGACTAAATTTCTTGCAACACATGCACAGTGAAAGAAGAGAAAAGTAAAAGGATCACCTTAGGGTTGAGGGCAGGGGGAGGAGAGGAGGAGGTACACTGACTGGGGGCAGACCTAGACAGGTGGACGCCGAGGGGATTCGACAGGAGCAGGACTCTGCGCCTCGTCGTGACTGGGGGAGCGAGCGGCGGCGGTGGTGTGACCGAACCGCAAATAAAAGTGGTCGGCTTCGGGTAATTGGGTCTTCTTTTGGTAGCTGCCGGATCCGAACCCGATGAACCCATCGTGTTGCAACTGAATCGAGCTCCATCGAAGTCATAAACTCTATATTTATTTGAAGCCCAAATTAACGATCGGATTTGGAATCAAGCAAACGTCATTCTCGATGTTATCCAATGGGGTACGTAATTTTATGTTCCAGAAGTTGGAATCTCATGCGGTACAAAATTATTAACACGTAGTGGCTGCTCTCTAGGGGTTATTCTTCTACATTGACTTGGTCTGGGAAGACGTGCTCAACTAAGATTGCCAAATTCAATGTGGTAAATAGTCAGAAAGGAAAATTAGACCAAATCGAAATAACGCGTCGGAAATGTGAGAACCCTTTTTTTTATTTTTTCTTGTTACAAAAATTTAAGTAGAGAGCTAATGATTTTCGTATTTGATAAGGATAATAATGGCTCCTCCTAAATCGGTCGATGTGGCTTGGACAAGCCCGACGTAGAGCGAGACCGACTGACTTGACACGTGATGTGCCTCCTGTCACCCATGAACAACGCACCATAATAGGGGGAAGAAGTCTGATGCACAATATCATCAGGCGCCGCGCAATCTCTATTAAATCTTGTGGGTCAAAAAAGATCGCACAGGAGCAGGGTAGGAACCACTCGCAATATGCCCGTCCGCAGTACGGACAGCCGCCGATGGTGCCTGCAGCATTAAACACCCTAGTAGAGGATACTGCAAAGACGAATGGGAAAGGTACAATCGATCATCGATAAACAAGCATAAAAGCCACCCCTTTGTGGCTCTCAAGGGACTCTTCCCACTCTCACAATACATGTAAAAAGAATGCTCTGTTGTATCGCCATCATAGCATAGTTAATTAATAACTTATTATTTGGATTGGTTTTCTTTATCCAATGAGCTTGAGTCATCCCAATTTGTCGAAGTACTTTCTTCTTGTGTGGCACCTTTTCTTCAATTAAGGATATTTATTTTTTAGATGTCCTGATTTTTTGCATTTATAGCATATAACATTGTTCTTGTTCTTGTTCGGTTCATTTTTATTTTTATAATTTTATTTTTTCATAAATTTTTAAAACTTTCTAGACAATAGTGCAATATCATGGTCCTCATCACTCGAGGTTTTACTCGAGGAGTCATTTGTCGTTCGAAATGCTACATCCTTCTTGTTCTTTGGAAGGAGTTCATCAAGCTCTTCATGAACTTTACAATTTAATTCATATGTCATCAATGATCTAATGAATTCTTCAAGAGGTAAGTTATTTAAATCTTTGGTCTCTTGTATAACAGTTACTTTAGGATCCCAATTTTTAGAAAAATATCTTAAAATTTTACTAACAAGTTCAAAATTCAAAAAATATTTTTTTAAGAAATTTAAGTCCATTGATGACATCTGTTAAACGGGTATACATATCTCCAATAGACTCATTTAGTTTTATTCTAAACAACTCATAATTATGAACTAAAATATTAATCTTAGATTATTTTATTCTACTAGTCCCCTTGTGTGTGAATTTTAGTGTGTGTCAAATATCAAAAATCGATTCACAAACAGAAACACGATTAAACTCATTTTTGTCAAGAGCACAAAACACGACATTCATAGCCTTTGCATTCAAAGAAAAATTATTCCTTTCCAAATCATTCATTTCGTTTATTGGTTGAAAGATTTTTTAAGGCCATTCTCTACAATATGCCAGAAATCAAGATCCATGAAAATCAAGAAAATATACATTCTAGTTTTCTAATAAGTGTAATTTATCCCATTGAACATGGGATGACCTGAAATAGAATGCTCCTCATTCATGCCAAATAAAGTCATTACTCAAGTGGGTATTAATCCAATGAGTAAGAACCTTGCTATTATACCAATTGTTAGGATCAATTGACATTAAGGAGTGTGTGGGGTGTGGAATTAATGCAAGTATAAAATCCCATTTTAACGAAAACATTTCGTTTGAAGCGAGATAAGAAAATCGGAAGCTTTTTGTTCAAGTAGAGCAAGTGAGTAATTCAATCTTATAGAAAAAATACTAAGTTTCTTGCTTAAAGATGGCTCAAGAAGGAACAAGCAAATCCAAATAATAAGATAAGAGATGACGTAAAGGAAGTGCTTGACTTGGAAACCTTGCTTTCAAAAAGTAAATAAAATCGGAAGCGTCTTTTGGTATTTTTGTTGAACACAATTAAGAAATAGATTTAAGAGAGAGAGTCGTAAGGATGATAATCATATTTTTCAATTAACTGATTAGGAGCAATAGAAAGTAGTAAATAAGATAAGTAAAGAGAATTCACAATTTATAGCGGTTCGGCCTCAACCTTGGCCAACGTTCACTTCCCGAGTCCTCCTTGAGGCACACCAGCGTCCACTACTAATCTCCTTTGGGTGAAGACCGAACCCTTACAACTTGAGCTTACAAGGGAGACTTTTTATAAGAATTTTATAACTCTTAGCTCACTCCCTTCTCCTTTTCTTTTTCTTACAATTCACACAAGTTTTTCACATAATTTTAATCTAAAAAAATTATTATATAAAATATAATAAAACTTGGGGTATTTATAGTCCCCAAATGGCTTCAAAATTTGGAGCCAAAATTCAAACATATCCAAAAAAAATCTGGGTACAGGTGGTACAACCACCGAGAGCTTCCCTGAATCCAAGGTACGGGCGGTTCAATCGCCATCAACCGCCCGAAATCTAGGATACAAGCGATTCAACCTCTTTGAGTTGATTTAGATTCCTTTCAAATCACACTCAATTCGGACTCAAACTTAACTTACGACTTCAGAATTACAACCATACATGATCACCAAGCTTAATTAATGACCTCACTCCCACAATCCGATAACCTCCGGTATTCCATGTGGTGAGTCTTATGGTCTTCCTCTGGTGATCTCCCGGCATGTTCCTAGCGATCTTCCCGATACCTTCGGCGAAGTCCTAGCGAACTCCCATCAAGCTCCCACCGCATCGTCCAAACATTGGCGCGATGCCTAAGCTTGATACTGGGTCCATGTTTGGTCTGTAACTCCTTTTCACCATTGTGGTTAAACTTGTATCACTTCCTCTAATAACACATGTTAGATTAAACACTCATCAATTATTTTTATCATCAAAATCTGAGATTCAATAATATTTACTGATGATTTCTCTATGGACACGTGTACTTGATGAATTACATGTCCAAGGCCTTTGAAAAATTAAGAGAATATAGAAATGAGGTATAGAACTAGATTGGAAAGAGTATTAAGACTCGTCGATCAGATCGAGGAGGAGAATACTTGAGTACGGAGTTGACTCATTTCCTCAGGGACAATAGGATTTTATCCCAATGGACACCTCCTTATAAACCTTAGCTCAGAATCATATGTTGTTAGACATGGTGTGGTCTATTATGAGTTTCACTGACCTACCCGTCTTATTCTGGGGATACGCCCTTGAGACCATAGCTTATATTCTAAACATAGTTTCATCAAAGTCAATAATGTCTACACCATATAAGATATAGAAAGGAAAGAAGTCTGATCTTAAAGTGGTTAAGATTTGGGAGTATCATGCCCATGTTAGAAGACACAACCCCAACAAGTTGGAATCAATGATGGAACGATGCACATTCGTGGGATTATTTTTATCATCCGGAGGATTAGAATATCTTTGTTGTCAAGAGAGCTATGTTCCTTGAAAATGAACATATTCTTGGTAGAAATAGTGGGAGCGAGGTTGAAGAACTTAGCTCAAGCATCATTCCAAGTCCGAGTCAAGGTACCTAGCACACAAGTTCCAACTTGCATAGGTCTAAAAAACATCTCACCCTCCTGAAAGATATGTAGGATATATCAATAGAGAGGAGGACTCTTAGGGTGTTGATCCTTAGACCTACGAGGAGGCTATTATGAGTATAGACTCCAGGAAGTGACAAGAAGTCATGACTTATGATATGGATTCTATGTACTTCAATAAGGTTTGGAACCTTGTGGATGCACCTGAGGGTGTCGTACTCAACGACTGCAAATGGATCTTCAAGAAGAAGATCTGAGTGGCTAGAAAGGTGGAGACCTATAAGACAAGGTTGGTAGCTAAAGGATATCGTCAAAGATAAGGAATTGACTATGACGAAACCTTTTTGCCTATAGCCATGCTTAAATCCATCATAATTCTTTTGGCTATTGCAATACACTATGACTATGAGATCTGTCAGATGGATGTGAAAACAACATTCCTCAATGGCAACCTCGAGGAGGAGTTGCATATGATATAGCCAAAGGGATTCATATCCAGAGAGAGTCCAGATAAAGTGTGCAGGTTGCTCAGGTCTATTTATGGATTGAAGCAAGCTTCTCGAATTTAGAACATAAGATTTGATGAGGTGATAAAATCTTATGACTTCATTAAGAATGAAGATGAGCCTTGTATGTACATGTAGGTAAATGAGAGCTCTATCACCTTCTTGGTACTATATGTGGATGACATCCTAATCATTAGGAATGATATAGGAATGCTCCATAGTAAAGGCTTGGCTATCCAGAAACTTCTCCATAAAGGATTTAGGGGAAACATCCAATATTTTGGGGATTCGATAGAGATAGATTAAGAGGATGCTTGGCTTATCCAAATCCAAGTACATAAACTCCATCGTCAAACAGTTTAGCATAGAGAATTCAAAGAGAGGTCGCATACCGATAAGATATGAAATATCACTTTCTAGGAGTATTTCCCAAAGACTTCTGAAGAAAGGGCAGACATGGATATGATACCCTATGCCTCAACGATAGGGTCTATCATGTATGTTATGCTATATACCAGACCTGATATGGTATATGCTTTGAGTGTCATGAGTAGGTATCAAGTGGATCTAGGTTTGGAACACTGAAAGGCAGTAAAATGTATCCTTAAGTACTTGAGAAGGACTAAGGATCTTTTACTGGTACATGAAGAAAGTAGCCTCCAAGTTTAGGGTTACACGGACTCGAGTTTCGAGTCCAACATTGATGATAGCAAATCAAACTCATGATATATTTTTACCCTAAATGGAGGAGCAGTAAGCTGGAAGGGTTTCAAACAAGATACTATTACTGACTTGACCACAGAGGCGGAGTACATTGCTGCATTAGAAGCAACAAATGAAGGGGTATGGATGAAGACGTTCATCAGATATTTGAGAGTCGTACCTTGCAATATAGAGTCGATTTCCATATACTGCGATAATAATAAGGGCGATCACTCAAGCGATGGAACCCAGGTCTCATCAGAAGTCTAAGCATATTCTAAAGAGGTTTTATCTGATTAGAGAGATCATAGCCTATAATGATATAGCAATGGAAAGAGTTTTCTCCAAAGATAACATTACAGATTCACTGATGAAGCCACTAGCTCAGATTATATTTGAGCATTATAAGGGTTTGATGTGGATCAGACACATAAGTGATTGGCTTAAGGTCAAATGGGAGATTGCTGGTTATAGGTGCCTTGTAATCCAATCATATGAGTGATGGCACGTGTGATACACTTATGATTATTATTGACACATTCTCATATTATATTATATATTGCATATATATATTGTGATGTCCTTGGTTTTGTGCAATGAGAATCAGATCATGATGATATCACGATAATGAGACTGGTTCGCCTTTAAACACAGATCCTATATAATCTCGGTCATAAGTTACTCGAGAGCAGCATCGAGATAACCGGATAGTCTATTGTACTGTATATCCATCCATATAATAGAGGCAGCTGGTCTCATATGTTAAATCTCATATTTTGATAATGAGATCAATTGGTGAGTGTTTATCTAACATGTGTTTTAGAGGAAAAATTACAAGTCTAGCTATGATAGGAGCAATGGAGTTACAACCAGATGATGGGCCAAGATCAAGCTTGGGCATCAGGCTAGGTTCGGACAATGCGGTGGAACCTTGTCAGGAGTTCGCTAGGAGGTTCGCCGAAGGGATTGGGAAGCTCGCTGAGAACATACCAGGAGATCGCCAGAAGAAGACTATAGGACTCATCGCAAGAATGCCAGAGGCTATCTGATTAGATGGGAGTTAGGTCTTGTTTAAGCTTATTGGTCATTGAATATGGTAATCATTGAGTCGTAGTTAGGATTTAAGTCCTAATTGAGTTGGATTTGGAAGAAATCCAAATCAACTCAATGAGGCAACCGAGTCTACTATGGGGTTTGATTGAGCTCGAGTTGAGCCTAATCAGTTGACTAAAGAGTTGGTCAACATAAGGTTCAAGACGGAATTAGAAAAGTGGAGGGAACCACTTTTCTGGAGATTCCGACAGGTAAATCGTCGGTGAGCGATGGTTGGATCGTCCGTACCCTTGAAATAGGGCGACGGCCAATAGTTATCAGCGGGTAAACCGCCCGTACCCTAGAAACTGGGCGATTGAACCACCCAGGATAAGCGGGTAAACGGCCCGTATGTTAGAACCCTTGCAGATTCTAAGCTTAGAGTGATCTATATAGGGGATCGACCTCCTTGGAACTCTATAGGGTTTACTCCCTCCTTGGTACTTAAGTCATTGGCTAAAAAAAGATTGATCTATTCATGATAAAAGGTGGATGATTGCAAGGCTATTTATAGGCCTTCAATCCCTAATTCCTAAGAGGACTTCTACTTCAAAACTCCTACCCTCAACTAACTCCTAAAGCAACTTGTAATGCAACTCTAAGTCCAACCATCGACTGGTCTATCTAGTCGTGGTCGGTTACTTTATTGTTTCGTAAACCTACTTTCATTTAACCCCTCCTCAACCAACCACTCTTTAACTAGGATAAGGGGTGATTAATTAAGGTAGCATGCATCTTACTCTCCCCTCAAATATCTTCCTCAACTAATCCTAACATAGCTAAATTAGGACTCTCCTAGCTAGAGTCCTAATAGACCCACCCTTTTCAAGCCAGCCTCGTCCTCAAGGCTGAGGCTTCATGAACTTTGGGTCTTGATCTGTAATTCTCCATGAAGCTTCCTTGTGGAATCTACGGTAAGCGCACTGCGGTCCGATTGTCCAGCATTATCTTGTATCTCTCCATCAGGGGTAGTAGTATTTGGATAATGGTGCATCACGATCCTACGATACCATGCGATCATCAGCTGAACTTGAACCTCCTCATCAGTTGGGATATCGGGTGGATAGATCTGGCTTGAGTCATTCTTTTTAAACTTTCATTTGTGATGAGATACTTGGAGGATCAATTATATTTTTAAATTGATGTACTGATCTGATCCATAAGTCACGATTCCATTATGATTCCTAATTTTGTAAGGGCCAAAGTAGCAGGGGGACCACTTCCTTGAGGCTCGAATTTTCTGCTGGTAGGGTCGGAGATGAAGGGAAACTCGATATTCAACAATAAACTTTCTTCTGCTCCGGTATTTATTGTGTGAATGTTCTATCTTACATAGACAACCACTTGATTGTTCTTTAATAGTAACCGAGTCTTATTTTAGAATAATTGCTGCCCTTTGATAAGGTCCCTGGTGGTGTGAGCCCATTCTGAGTCCGAGGAGGTTACGAGCTGTAATTTTACTGAGCCTATTTCCATCTCTCCTTTGTGATGTTGTCCTGTATCATGTTAAACTTCAAATTCAGTAGCAATTAGTATCCCGTTACAAATCAAAAGTATCATGTAAAATGTAGGGAGAGCCTCGGTGTATATTAGGAGTCGGCCATCTTGCATGAGGGTGGTGTTGATCCCAATTCCTGATATGTTTGCTCCAATTGTGAACGCATTGCTACGATCAGGTAATGCTAGCACTGATGTAGACAACATCGTGGATGTGTGGATTCCATGCTTGTACTATCGCTGGACGGACTCAATCTTCTTGTGGTCATGGGCCATGGATCGATGGTCATCTTCATGGAAGACTTTGAGCATTATGGTCCGCTCCTTTAAGAAGTCATGGAAGTAGCCTGAGATCTGGGAGCCCTGCTTCAGAAGCCATAGCTTGTTCTACTGGATGTGGCACTTCAGGGAGAGTTTATACCTACAGACAAAGAGGCAAAGCTTTTGGAGATAAAGTGTGGTTACAATGGAAGGTCATGGTTGAATGATCTATGTCTCCTGCATCTCCTAGATGATCCTTTTAGTTTCGGCCCTCTGAGGATGTGAACAACAATATAGCCGAATATGTGCTAGTGGTTCCTCCTGCAAGATCAACATATGAAGATCGTATAGCCTGGTAGGAAGTAGTCGACTCGATTCGGTGGAGGTGCCTGAAATTTTAGCAATCTTCTGCAAGCGCTGTGGCGAGATTGTCATTACTTTGCTCTCATGTTTCTCACATACTTGTTCTCCCTTGCCATTCATAAGATTGTTGGTGAGGATGGCGACAAGTTGATGCTTAAAGGATTCTTCAACTTTTGGTGCTTGCGGGTTCACATGGCCAGATGAGTCGTGCAATCGGTCGGCTGTGGGTCCTCCTTCGTGTTCTCCTCCTCAGGTTCCTAGACCTCTTCTTCATATTCTTCAATAGATTTTATCATGGAAAGCTTCCCCTTTTTGCAGTGATGGTTGCGACTCCAAAGTTTATTGCAATGCCAACAAAGGCCCTTCGCCGATCTATCGTGAAGTTCTTCTCTCATCAATTTTTTTGTCAGTGAAGAATGGCTGGGAGTAGAGGGAGGTTTATATGCTACTGGTCTAAGAGTGGTTCTCATCCTCCGAGCATCTTAGTTCAGTCGTTCCTCTTGGATTCAGGCGAAAGAGATTGTGATGTTCACGGTGGGGGGCTACTGCATTTTAACCTCTCCTTTAAGTTTTAGCTTGAGTCCTTCAATGAACATCCCTAATAATTGTATGTTAGACCAATCATGAGCAACATAAGATAATTCCTCAAACCTGGTCTAGTATTCTTAGATCGTGGAAGTTTGTCGAATCTTGGCAAGTTGTCTATTGATATTCTCATTCTTAGTCAGCCCAAAGTGGTTCAGCAGTGCATACTTGAATTGTTTTCACGTCGGAGCCCCATGGTTGTATTTAAGCCAATTGTATCATCGTATAGCATCTCCTTCAAGGTGGATGATAGTGGTGTCCATCATAGAATTCTTCGGTGTTTGGTGATGACGGAAGTAACATTTAGCATATGAAATCCATCCCGTTGGGTCTCCTTCTTCCCATCGAGGGAAGTCCACCCTCATACATGGCTACCTCATATCAGTGGCTCGTACTTCCTTTTTGAGAGGCCTTTTTGAACTTGCACTTTGCTGGAATTTTGTTGGGCTCGGAGATCGGCCCAATCCGAATTCGAAGAATAAGGCACGCAATCTGTCCTCCACACGTGATTCAAACGCATTCAACTTGGCATTGATTGAACCTTGAGATGCCATTGCGTGTGCCTCCAAATCTGAGATGTCAACATCCTTCTCCTATTGTTGGGTCAGTGATATGAAATTATTGGGTGGATTGATGGCTGAAAGAGGTGGTGGATCAAGGGTAGATAACTACGGTTTGGGGCTGAAAGGTTGCTATTTTTGGTTGCTACTAGGGCTATAATTTAGGGCTGCTATAGGGGCTGTAAGGAGGGTTTAGTGATAGAGGTTTAGGGTTAGAGGGGTGGCTTAGGTTTGCTGTTGATGGCAGCAACGGTTTGGTAAGGTTCAGTGGCTGCGGAAGATAAGGATCGGTGGAAGGTTCGGTGGCTACTAAAGACTATTGTTTGGACTGCAGTTTTTGCTACGGTTTGGGTTGGCTATGGATTCTAAAAATAGGTTATGATAGCTATGTCTTAAGGCTAGTGGGGTACTCTAAAGATGATGTGGATGGTAGCAACAATTTTGGAAAGGATTAAATATGGGTGCAGACAAAAATACCGAAAGGTAGTGCTACAGAATTCTGCTTCGATAGGCTACAATAGGTCGCTATTTTGGGCTATGGGTTTGGGTTCTGGAAATAGGTTATAATGGTTGTATCTTAAGGCTAAAGGGATGCCCTAAAGAGTCTTAGGTGGTGGTATAGCAACATAATTGGGTTTCGGTGGGTTAAGGAGAAGAAGAAAGACAAATGTGCAGCAACATATTTTTCATCAAAAAAATTTCAACAATGAAGACGTAATTTTTTTCAAAAATTCTTAATTAAAATTCAAGTGAAACTGAAGGGCAATCTATTGGTAAGGGAGAAATAATATCATAAAAAATTTCATGGAAAGAAATGCCAGAAAAGCTTTCGGCAAAATCAAAGATTACGAGAAGGTGCTATGGCAGAATTTTTTCATCAAAAGATTTCAGTAGTATAGACAAAATTTTTTGCAGCAGTTCATAACAAGGAATCGAGTAAAACTCAATGGGAATCCACTGGCATGGGAAAGATAATGCTGTTAAAAAGTTTGTGAAAAATTATGACAGTAAAAGATTTGTCAAGAATAAAGATTGCAGAAGGTGCTACGATAAAAAATTTTCATCGAAAGATTTCAGCAGTATAAACAAAATTTTTTCCAGCATTTCAAAAGAAGGATTTTAGTAAAACTCAAAGAAGATCTGCTGGTAAGGGAATGGTAATGTTGATAAAAATTTTGTAGGAGGAAATAATAGCAAGAGGTTTGGCAAAATCAAAGATCAAGAAGAAGTACGACAACATATTTTTAGGTCTAAACTGCAGTAGTTTGGACGTAAAAGATGATTAGGTTATCTTGATGATTTTTTGACAAAACTAAAGGTCCAAGGATAGGAAGTTATAAAGCCATGGCAGAAATTTTATAGAAATTTGATCAGTGAAAACACAGCAGCAAATCAAACAGTAAGGGGTGTGCAGCTAGAATTCTGCAACATAACTTTCATCGTAAAGATAGAAACTTTACGACGAAAAGTTTATGCAGCAATATGGGAATAATTGTTTTGGGTTTTTGGATTAAAGATAACTAAATTGTAGCAGTAATAAGGTAAAAAACCAGAACATGTTACAATTCACGGGGAGATCAAAGGATAATCTGCGATAGTGGAGATGACGACGGAGTTTGGTAACGATCTTCTAGAAATTGTGGGAATTGCTTTGGACAGCTGTGGCGGGTTGATGGATGGCTGTGAAAGGGCAGCGAGATGTCAAGAAAGCTGCTCTAATACTAAGTGTTAGAACCCTTGTGGAGTCTAAGCTTGGAGTGTTCTTTATAGGGGATCAGCCTCCTTGGAACTCTATAGGGGTTCATCCATCCCTCCTTGATACTCAAGCCATTGGCTAAAGAAAGATCGATTTATTCATGATAAAAAAAGTGGATGATCATAAGGCTATTTATAGGCCTTCAATCCCTAATTCCTAATAAGACTCATACCCTCAACCAACTCCTAAAGCAACTTCTAATGCAACTCTAAGTCCAACCACCGACCGGTCCATCTAGGGATGGCCGATTACTTTATTGTTTCATAATCCTATTCTAATTTAACTCCTCCTCAACCAACCCCTCTTTAACTAGGATAAGGGGTGGTTAATTAAGGTAACATGCATCTTACTCTCCCCTCAAATATCTTCCTCAACTAATCATAACCTAGCCGGCCTCCTTACTTTCCTTAATAGGAGTCGATTAGATCGGATTTACATGAATGCCCCTTAGATTTTACATGATTGCCCTCTTTCATAAAACTAAATTAGGACCCCCCTGGCTAGAGTCCTAACATCGTACCTAGTTTCTAGGCGGCTAACGACGGGTAAACCTCCGATATCTGATTTTTCTAGGTAAGTTTGATTTTTGGCTCCAAAAATCTGAAGCTACTTGGGGCCTATAAATACCCTAAGTTTTCTTGTACTCCATACAATAATTTTGGGAATTACATTCTATGATAAAATTGTGTAATTTGTAAGAAAAAGAACAGCGAAAAGGAGAGAGCTTAGAGTTAGAAAATTCTCAAGTTTCCCTTGTAAGCTCAAGTGTAAGGGTTTAGTCTTCACCCAAAGAAGATCGGTAGTGGACGCTGGTGTGCCTCAAGAAGGAGGACTCGAGAGTGGACGTAGGTCGTTGGTGCATAAAAATTATGAGTTCTTTCCTTCCTTTCATTGCTTACGAATTTTGTATTGACGCCTCCGATTGAATTCACTATTTGAAAGTAAAGTTTTCACATCAAGCACTTCCCTTCAACGTTGCTAATCTTTCGGGTTTGCTTATTAACTTAGTAATTTTCTCACTTGTTTTACTTGAACGAAAAGCTTCGGATTTCCTATCTTGCTTTAAGAAAAAAGCTTTTGTTTAAAATGAAAAACTTACACTTGCACTAGTTCAATCCCTCCCCCCTCCTCTTAGTGCCAATTGATCTTAACAATTGGTATCAAAGTAATGTACTTACTCTTTGGATTAACACCCACTTAAGTATAAGGCTTGTTTAGCATGAATGAGGGATATTCCATCTCACGTCCTCCCATGTTCAGTGGGACAAATTACGTATATTAGAAGACAAGGAGTATATTTTTCTTATCTCTTTGGACCTTGATCTACGGAGTATTGTTGAGAATGTATTTGAAAAATCTTTCAAGCCAATGAATGAGCTAAATGATTTGGAAAGGAAGAATTTTTCTTTAAATGCAAAGGCTATGAATGTCTTGTTTTGAGCTCTTGATAGGAATGAGTTTAACCGTGTTTCCGTTTACGAATCGGCCCTTGATATTTGGCACACTTTAGAAATCACACACGAGGGGAGTAGAGTAAAATAATCTAAGATAAATATTTTAGTTCATAACTATGAGTTGTTTCAAATAAAACCAAGTGAGTCCATTGGAGATATGTACACCCGTTTAACGGATGTCGTCAATGGCTTAAAAGCTCTTGGAAAATATTTTTCTGAGTTTTGAATTAGTTAGTAAAATTTTGAAATCTTTACCTAAAAATTGAGATCCTAAAGTAACTGCTATTCAAGAGGCCAAAGACATAAAATAACTTACCTCCTGAAGAACTGATTGGCTCACTTATGACATATGAACTGAATTGTAAAGCTCATGATGAGCTTGATAAACCCCTTCCAAAGAACAGGAAGGATATAGCACTTCGGACAACAAATGACTCCTCAAGTGAACAGGAAGGATATAGCACTTCCAGATCTCATTAAATCTTATGTTCCAACTTTGGGAAGCTTGCTTCAGTCAATAAATATACCTTAGCAACCTGCACACCTTATCTGGACTCTCTCTGGATACAAATCCTTCTGGTTGTATCATATACACCTCCTCTTTGAGGTTGCCATTGAGGAAATTGATTTTCATATCCATCTACCATATCTCATAGTCATAGTGTGTTGTAATAGTCAAAAAAATTTTGATGGATTTTAGCATAGCTACATGTGAAAAAGTCTCATCATAATCAACTCCTTACCATTGCTGATGTATTTTGGCCACCAGCCTTATCTTATAGGTCTCCACATTTCCATCTACTTTAATTTTATTCTTAAAGATTCATTTGCAGCCAATAGGTACGATACCCTCAAGTGCATCCACAAAGTTCTAAACCTTATTAGAGTACATGAAATTCATCTTAGAATTCATGGCTTCTTGCCACTTCCGGGAGTCTATACTCATAATAGCCTCCACGTAGGTATGAGGATCAACATCCTAAGAGTCCTCTCCACTGATATATCTCACATATCTTTCAGGAGGGTGAGATACTTTGCTAGACCTACATAAATTTGAAACTTGTGTGCTAGGTACCTGAATAGACTCGGACTCTCGAATAGTGCTTGAGCTAGGTTCTCCAACCTCGCTCAACTCTATCTCACTCCTATTATTTCCTCTAAGAATGTGTTCCTTCCCAAGGAACACAACTCTCTTGGTAATAAAGACATTCTGGTCCTCGGGTTGATAGAAATAATACCCCAAAGTCTCCTTAGGGTATCCCACAAATGTGTACTGTTTCATCCTTGATTCCAACTTATCGAGGTTGTCTTTTAACATGGGTAGGACAGTCTCATATTTAACCACCTTAAGATCGACTTCTTTCCTTTCTATATCTCATAGACACTATTGACTTTGATATAACTATGTTCAGAAGGTAAGCGGCGGTCTTCAAGGTGTATCCCTAGAATGAGACGGGTAGGTTAGCAAAACTCATCATGGTCTGCACCATATCTAATAATGTGTGATTCCACCTTTCTGATACACTATTAAACTGAGGTGTATAAGGAGGTGCCCACTAGGATAGAATCTCATTGTCCTTGAGGAAATGGGTGAACTTTGTACTCATGTACTCTCCTCCTCGATATGATCAAATAGTCTTAATACTCTTTTCAATCTATTTCTGTACTTTATTCTTATATTTTCTATATTTCTTAAAGGCCTCGAACTTATACTTTATCAAGTACATGTGTCTATACTGGGAGAAATCATCAGCTAATGTAATAAAATATGAGTAATTGCATATAGCCTGAGTCGATATGGAACCACAAACATCACTATATATGAGTTCTAGTAGCTCAATGGCTCTCTCTCTAGTTCTACTAAAAGGAGGGTCTGTTATCTTTATTACGAAGACAAGTTCACATGTTGCATAGACTCATAGTCAAATGGATCTAAGTATCAATTTTTCAGTAATATTTGAATCCTTACCTCATAGATATGACATAGCCTACAATGTCATAGGTATGCATTGTTCACCTTATCTCATTTTCTCTTTGATATATTTACATTTATGATATGTGAAAAAGTGTCTAACATATATAAGCTATTTATCAAAGTCACTCTAGCGATGATCTCATCATCCAGAATTATTAAACTATTGTTCTCAAAAGTTAATTTATATCCACTAATTGTCAAACAAAAATGAAAATAATATTTTTTGATAATAGAGGAAATAAAATAGCATGCATCCAATGTAATGATAGCTCCACCAAGCACATGTAGGGTGACCTCCCCAAATGACAACTACAACAACTCTTGCTCTATTGCTCATCTTGAGGTCTATCTCACCTTTAGCTAATCTCCTAGGTCTTGTCGGAACCTATAATGAATTACATATATAAAAGGCACTCTCGTTATCCAATACGTATATGTTATTATGAAAATCTAGCAAGTGGAGACTGATCATGAATGTATCTGAAGCTTCTTCAAGGTAATCCTTACAATTCCTCTTCTAGTGTCTGTCTTTGCCATAATGGAAGCATTGTCCTTTGTCCTTTGTCGGGTCTCTCTTAGCAACCTTTGTCTTACTCGGTCTTTCTTTGCCCTTGCCCTTCTTAAGGGTCTTACTAGCCTTCCTTTTTTTTCTTGGTCTCACCAATATAGAGAACTAACTTCTCTTTCTTGATGGCACTCTCAGCTTCCCTCAATATATTTAGGAGTTCAGGGAGAGTCACATCAAAATTGCTCATGTTAGAATTCATGATGAAGTGAGAAAGGAATCTAGCATGAACTGAAGTATAAGATCAATGTACAGGTTATCCTCTAGGACTATTCCTAAAGCTGTGAGTCTCTCGATCCACTCTATCATCATCAGGATATGGTTCTAAACCGATGCCCCTTATGTCATCCAAGCTAGGAAGAGACTCTTGGATATCTCATATCTTTGAGTTCTTTCCTGTTATTCAAATAGTTGATGAAGTTGAAGAATGATGAAATTGACATATATGCTCTCATGTTGCCTTTGTAACTCAGGAGTCATGCATATATAGCATTTTGCCAAAGTAAAATTTTCTATATACTTCACATAGCGAGCGATGTCATCCTCGCTTGCCCCTTCTTATGGTGTGGACACTACCGTATCAAGGATATACACGATTTTCTTAGCCATGAGAACAGTTCTCAAATTATGGAGCCAATCAGTGTAGTTTAAACCAATGAGGCGGTTGGCATCAAGTGTGTCACGTAGGGGGTTTGCGAGTGACATGTTTATGACAAACAAGATATATCATAAATAAATAACATGCAGATTTTATTGAAAAACTAATTGAGATATGGACATCTATCTTAATTTACTCCCACTAATTTTTCTTGCGAATCACACGACACCCTAGACAAATGGAAGTCTCCGGCAGGCTACTAGTGGGGATCGGGATCCAATCGACATCTTAGTGTAACCTTTAGCGACTCGATCAATTATACTAAGCCCACAAAGGTAGGTAACTCTTATCAATCATAACTCATTGTGATTCCCAATATGGGATATATTAGGAAACTTCAACGGGTGCATCACATGCGCAACGAAAATCAAAACAAAAACTAGTTTCTCACGCATATTAAATTATCGTGTAAAAGATTGGGGTCACGAGAAAAATTGTAAAAATTGAAAAACCACGATATATGAGAGATTGATTTTACCTAGGTAGATCGTATATCCTTGTATTCCAAATCCGGATGGAGAAGATGAAGGAGGTCAAACCTCCTCCTCTCTAGTGGTATCCACACGATAGATCTCTGTAGCAAAACTCCTCCAATCTGATCTCGTAACTCTTGCGCAAAGCGAGGGAGGAGAATAGGAGGCGGAGGCTAAAGCTGCAACCTACCAACCATGAGTCTTCCCTCCTATTTATAGAGAGTCACAAAAAAATCCTAGGGCTCCTTCATTAGTGGGTATTGGATCTTCATCCAATTACCCATTAACCTTGCATTATTGGATCTCTATCCAATAATCTCCTTAGGCCTCTAATTTGGCCTTAATCAAGGAGCTCATCAGCATAAGATCTCATCTAATAAGAATAGGGGCTAATTGGATCTTCATCCAATCCTCTATTCGCTGAAGCATCCACCATATATGTGTGACCCGATACCGAGCTAGCTGTAAGTCATTCCCATCAGAACTCCTTCTGATATGGTGAATTATTATCCTTATAATAATTCACTCCACTCATCGACTATGGATGTACTAGGCCACTACACCATAGTCCCCAAACGGTACAGGGGGATCGAATCCATCGAACCTATCTGTCCATAGTTACCATGTATCTATAATCCTTCATCCAACTAATATCCCAGAGACCGTATATTGGACATAGTACTACTGTCAGGTCGCATACGGAATCCGTCATAGTCTCGCTCTAATCGGATTCTCCTGGAGAACTCTTTCTCTCTCAATCTGAATGACCCTGGCCAAGGATTTGTTTGAGCAAGCATATATGGGATATTTCTCTCGTGATATTGAGAGTAAATGATCCTCTATTAACACTCAATTACCTTCGTAAGGTTGGCTACCAATCCCGATAACCAACTGTACCATATCTGGAACTTTCCAAACCTATAAGTCTGGTGTCAAAGAAAAGAGTACTTATCATACAAGACATCCTTAGTGTCTCAAGTCTAAGGACCTGATATATAACTGGGACTATGAAATCGCTGTCTGACATTAAGTATCACTAACCATACAACATTACATAAGCGGATCAATTAGTGAACTCATTCTCCAATGAGCACATGTACTATATCCTTAGTGTCTCCACACAAGGGGCTATGAGACCAGTCGCCTCCATCATATGGACGGGTATATAGTACACCAGTTTGTCCGGTTATCTCGATGTCTCTCTCGAGTAACCTACTACCGAGATTATTTAGGATCTATGTTTAAAGGTGAATCGATCTTATTATCGTGATCTCATCACAATCTGATTCTCATTGCATAGAACCAAAGACATCACAGTATATATGCTTCATATAATATAATGTGAGAATATGCTAATATTAATCATAAGTAAAAAGATTACGCAGTGTGTCACACGTGTCATCACTCACGTGATTGGCTTATAGGGCACCTGTAACTAGTATGATACTCTTCTATTGGGTTCCCAATATGGCAGGAGTCCCCTGCAACTAGGAGTCACTGGCCATAGGGAAACCATGGGAGGCCAAGAAACCCTAGCCCTCAAGAAACTCCTTTTTTGCAGCCATCTCATGGCTGTAATCTACCATGGGTAGCCAGCAAACCCTAACCACTCAAACAGCCCCTTGCGGTTAGGAAACCCTAGCCATAGGGTTACCTCTAGCGGTTAGGAAACCCTAACCGCCAAGGTCCCCATGTAGCCACCACTCTTCGCTGCACGGAGGCTGCTTCCATGGTCAAGAGCAACAACCTTGCTCTCGACCAAGGCTGCAAGTAGCCTTTGCCCATGTCGTACGGAAGTAATTTATACGTATCAATTTTTACCCTTTCCCCTTCTTAGAAATTATTAGAAGTAAATTATTACTTCTAATAATTTAGACAATTGCCCATGTCGTACGGAAGTAAATTATTACCCTTTCCCCCTTCTTAGAAACTTAGAACATCTCTCGATAGCACCTCTTTATAGCGAGAAAAGGTGATGTCCAGATCTGATTAACCACAAAAAATTGGAACAAGAAAATAATTTATACGTATCAATTTTATCACACGCAGTTTAAAACCAATCTTTTGCACGAACAATCTTGGCTTTGATACTACTACTAGGAAACCAAGTGGGAGCATCATAGTGGAAGATCAAAACAAAATCTAATTTCCTATATAGATCAAATTATCATGCAAAGATTAGTGCGCGAAAAATTATAAAATAAAAAACTGCAACAACATATGAGAGATTGTTTACCTAGGGAGATCGTGTATCCCTGAATTTTTAGATTCAGATGGAGAGAATGAAGGAGGTCAATTGTCATCCTCTTTAGCAATATCCACACGATGGATCGCTGTAGCTATACTCCTCCAATCGTAGCCTCAAATCTTACAACTCTTGTGCAACTTCTCGTAACGAACGTAGAAGAAAATCCTCTATCTTCTTTGATGCACTCTTGCACCAGAATGGGGCTGGTTAGCTGAGAAGATGAGGGAGAGGAGGAAAATAGGAGAGAGCGGCCAAAAGTGCAGCCTATCACATAAGAGTCACCCCTGCCTCCTATTTATAGAGAGCCACCAAAAACCTTAGGGATCTTGCCTTAGTGGATATTAGATCTCTATTCAATTACTCACTAACCTTGGATTATTAGATTTCTATCTAATAATCTCCTTTGGCCTCTAATTGGGCCTCATACAAATAGCCCATCAATGTCGGGTCTTATCTAATAAGAAAAGGGGCTAATTGGATAACTCATTTCCAATCTTCTATTCGCTAAAGCATCCACCATATGTGTGTGACCCTCTGAGCCCAATACCGAGCTGACCGTAAGTTCTATCTATTAAAACTCTTTCCAACTCAGTGAATTTTTATCACATAATAATTCACTCAACTTATCGACTATGGATGTACTAGGCCACTACGCCTAGTCCCTAAAGGGTATAGGGGATCTTATCTATTGGACATGTCTATCATTAGTTACTATATATCTAAAATCCCTCATACATCTAATATTCCAGAGATCATATATCGGGCATTGTACTATCATGCCACATACGAAATCTGTCTAAGTCTCACTCTAATTAGATTCTCTCGGAGAACTCCTACTTTCACATTCCAACTAACCTTATCAGGGATTTATTTGAGCTAGAGCATATGAGATATTCCTCTCATGATATCGAGAGTGGATGATCCTTATCGAGACTTAATAATAGCCTTCGTAAGGTTGACTACCAATACTGATAACCGGCTATGCCAGATCTGAAACTTTTCAGAACTATAAATTTGGCGTCAAAGAAAGAAGTACTCAACCTAGACATTCTTAATGTCTCAAGTATAAGGACTAGACACACAACTAGGACTACAGAGTTGTTATCTTACATTAGGTATTATTACCCATACAGCATTCCGTAAGTGGATCAATCAATGAACTCATTCCCCAAGGAGCACTTGTACTGTATCCATAGTGTCTCAACATAAGTGGCTATGAGACCAAACCGCCTCCATCATATGGACATGTATACAATACACTGGTCTGTCTGGTTGTCTCGATGTCCCTCTCGAGTAATCTATGATCGAAATTATTTAGGATTTGTGTTTAAAAGCGAAGCGGTTTAATTATCATAATATCATCATGATTTGATTTCTATTATATAAAACCAAGCATATCACAATATATATATATATATATATATATATATATTCAATAGATAATGTAATGTGAGAATATGTCAATAATAATAATACAAAAAAACTATGCAGTGTGTCATACATGTCATCACTCACATAATTGGCTTGTAGGGCACCTGTAACTAGCACTTGGTATAAAAGATAAAGATATTCTTTTAAAAAATAAATCACATCAATTGAAATAACTAAAAAGTGAAAAGTTTTTCTTTGAAAATTTCTCAATCAAGTTTTCAATAAGAGATAAAGTGAAGAATCTATTCATGATATTTTTGAAGCTTTTGAACTATAAAAGTGATTTTGATGATTTAAATTTGAATGAGATTTTATTTCCTAACCAAATCATGAACTTTCCCTTAATTTCTTAAGGTATCTTTTATGGGAATTTTTTAACTTCTATGACTAAAGAGAAGAATTATGATCTTATAACTTGAGATTTTATAAAAATCAATCGTTCACTATGATTCTTTCATTTTATTAATAAAAATTATCAAAATGAATCATAATTTATCTTTTTGATCTTTCGAAATTATAACTTCAATTTTTTATGAACCATGTTCTTGTTGACTTGAAATTTATTATATATGAATCAAGATCTTTTATTTGTTCTCTTATGTCTCTTTTTGCAACTTAATATAGAGAAGTTTTTATCCTAATCATGATCTTGACTTCTCAATATTTATAACTTGATAATTTTTTTTATGAATTAAGATTTTGCTTACTATTTGATCTCCTAAGATTTCTTTTTATTATATAAGAGGAGATTTGTCAAATTGAATCATGACTTTTGGTATTCACGATTTGATATTAATATCCTTCATGTCATGATTTATTTAAAGCTCCCTTGTATTCATGAATTGTATACCCAATCACTAAATTGATATCTCTTGATACCCTTCATAACATGACTTTTATTATACAAATTAATTTGTATTTATGGTTAAAGCATTGATGAAAAAGAAAAATTGTACCATCATATTCTTTTTGATAATACTAAAGAGGGAGATAAAATTGCTATCTAGTAACAAAGACATTGATGAGGGACAAATTGATTAGAAGATAATTAGATATGTTAAATATTCCAAATGCATGAGTTGCTATCGTATTTTTCAGATTTCTCATTTTGAGTTTCTTTTTAAAATTAACATGAGATGATTTTGAATCTTATGAATGCACGACCTCTTGAACTCCAAGTAGAATTGTGAGCTTTGATCTTGCAAATTGATTTTACATCATTCCTTCCTCTTGAAATTTATAAAAGAAGAAATATGATTCATGAATCTTTTGTCTACTTGATTTTTTATGTGATGCTTTCAAATGAATCATCTCTCTTAATATTTGATTCTTGGATTTTTTGGGTATACTCGATCCTTTATGTGATGATTTCAAATGAATCCTCATATTTTATCTTTGATCTTTGATTCTTAGACTCTTGGGTATACTTGACTCCTCCCTTCTTCTTCTTCTTCTATTTTTTAACAAAGCCAGAGAAAGAAATTTGATGTGGGACTTATGATTTGACTTTTTATGCAATAAAAAAATTCCTCCCTTCCTCTTCTTATTTTTACGAAGGGAGAGAAAGAAACTTCTACTTTACATGGTCAAAATGTGTAAATATTTCTCCTTTTTGTTGATGACAAAGGGGGAGAAATGACATGTTGATGACATATGATAAATATTTGGTTTCAAATTTTTATCATGTATGTTATGCCTACCAAAAATGATTGAAAATTCACATATATGTTGAACACTTCTCCTTTCTGTTGATGACAAAGGGGAAGAAATGGTATGTTGATGATGTTTGGTTTGAAATTTTTATCATGTGATAACAAAATGATGAATATTTGTTTTGAAATTTTATCATGTATGGTATGCCCGAAATAATATTACTCTTGGGATCATGGTGATGAATGGTTAAATGGTTAAGAATTTTGATGTTTTAGTTTTATGCATGCAATGCCCAAAGTAATCTTGATTAGTTGTTGGTATCATGCATGAAGTAATGTTGAAATATTTTAAAATTGTGCATGTTATGATTTGAAACTATGAGGATGTACAATGTATAAAATGACATATTGCACAATAGTAAAAAATGCTATCTTGAATTCAAAGGTGATTATTTCTTTAGAATTCAAGTTTGCCCTATTTCAAATATAGCATATAGATAGGGGGAGTTAAGGTTAACTCGGTCATCAATTGGTTGTCATTATCAAAAAGGGCGATATTATCGAATCTTGGATTTTGATGATGAAATCAATTGATGGATTTATGATCTAACCTAGGTGTTGGAGTCAATTGATGGATTTTGATGATGAAAAGTTAAAACAATTAAAGAAGAATATGATGTTGGGCCGGAGTCAAAATCGGACATCGGGCTGAAAGAATCGAGGATATGTCGAAGCTTCGAATGATGTGATGGGGGCTCGTCAGGACTTCGTCGAAGGTTTGCAAGAGTTCACCGATAGGTTGTTGGGAGCTCACTGGGAGTTCATCGAAGGTTTTCGAGAGTTCATCGGGAGCTGATCTAGAGCTCATCGAGAGTTCAGCGGGAGTTCACCGAAAGATTGATTGACGTGTCGGACAACAAAAATTGGTTGTAATTGTGTTTGTCTTTAAATGTTATAGTTAGGGTTTTAATTAGAGTTAATTTTAGAGAAATCCTACTACTCAATTAGGGGTCAATCTGGTCCAATTAAGGCTTCATTTGAACTCATGATAGAGCACATTTCATGGACTTAGGAGGAGGTCAAAATGAGGTACAATTTAGGTACAAAATAGTACTAAAAGAGTATTATCCAGGTTACCTGCACGGTGGTACCATCGGTGGTCAGTGGTAATATCGCCCAGACGGCGTAGTACCATCATCGCCCAGAATCCTAGGGTGCTTTTGGTGGTGGTATCGTCGGTTCTGGTGGTAGTACCGCCCATACCTTGAAATCTCAGGATTTTTAATTTTTTGCTCCAATTTTTGAAGCCAATTAGGGTTTATAAATACCCCAAGTATTCCTACTTTGTAGAACAAGAAAGTGAAGAAAAAATTTAGTAAAATTATGTTGAATTTGCTTGAGAGCTTCCCTTTTTCTTTCAAATGTAAAGTGTGTTAAGGGAACGGTTGAAAGAGTTATAAAGGTTAATCTCCTAAATCTAAGAAAAGGAGAGTTGTAAATGTTGTTCTCCTAATTATGTGAAAAGGAGAAATGTGTGTAAGAGGTAGTTGATATTCGCCCTTGAAAGAAGATCATTAATGAACACCGGTTAGCCTCGAGCTGGAGTCAAGATCGGACATTAGGCCTGAAGAATCTGATGTTAGGCTAGAGTCAAGATCGGGCATCGGATCGAAAGAATCAGAGATATGTCGAAGCTTCGGACAATGTGACGGGAGCTCGCTGGACGTTTACCTCGAAATCTCGAGGTGTTTGATTTTTTGCTCCAATTTTTGAAGCCAATTAGGGTCTATAAATACCCCAAGTATTCTTGCTTAGGAAAGCAAGAAAGTGAAGGAAAAACTTGATAAAATACCTATTGAATTTGGTTGAGAGCTTCCCTTTTTCTTTCAAGTGTAAAGTGTATTAAGGGAAGGGTTGAAAGAGTTGTAAAGGTTGATCTCCTAAGCTTGAGAAAAGGAGAGTTGTAAGGGTTATTCTCCTAAGCTTATGAAAATGATAAAGGTGCGTAAGGAGTATTTGATCTTCGTCCTTGAAAAAAGAAGTGGACACCAGTTGGGCTTGAGTGAAGAGGGATCAGGAGTGGATGTAGGTCAGGTGGACCAAACCATTATAAAATATGTGAGTATCATTATTGCTTTTCTTTACTATTGTTTTCGAATTTGATTGCTCTTAACTAGTTCTAAGAAAAGCACGAGCATCTTTATTCAGTTTTTCTTTACTATTGCCCTCGAACTTAACAGCTCTTAACTACTTCCAAGAAAAGCACTTCTGATTTTGGTTTTTTTCTTGAGCGAAAATTCTTCAAACCAAGTATTTATTACTTGCATTAATTCACTCCCCGTAACTAGATCCCAACAGCACTTATCAGAACTCTTTCTGACTCAAAACTCCTTCTGACTCAATGAATTATTATCTAATAACAATTCACTCAACTCATCGACTATAGATATACTAGGCCACTATGTCATAGTTCCCAAACGGTACATGGAGATCTAATCAATTGGGCATATATGTCCTCAATTACCATGTATCTATAGTCCTTCATCCATCTAATATCCCTGAGATCATATATTAGGCATGGTACTGTCAGGCCTCATACGAAATTCATCTGAGTCTCGATCTAATATGATTCTCCCGGATAACTCCTCTCAATCTAAACGACTTTGGCTAGGGATTTGCTTAAGTGATAGCACACAAGATATTTCTCTTATGATACCGAGAGTGGATGATCCTCTATTAACACTCAATTACCTTGATAAGATTGGCTACCAATCCTGATAACCGATTGTACTAAATCTGGAACTTCCAAACTTGTAAGTCCGGCATCAAACAAGGTCTCCTTAGTGTATTAAGTCAAAAGACTAGACACACAACTGAAACTATGGAATCACTGTCTGACATCAAGTATCATTAATCATCCAGCATTCTATAAGTGGATCAATTAGTGAACTCATTCTCTAATGAGCACATGTATTGTACCCTTAGTGTCCTCACACGAGCAACTTTGAGACCAACTGCCTCCATCAAATGGACATGTATACAATACATCGTTCTGTCTAGTTATCTCGATGTCCCTCTCGAGTAACCTATGATTAGAATTATTGGGAATATATGTTTAAAGGTAAATCGATCTCATTATCATGATCTCATCATGATCTGATTCTTATTGCACAGATTGAATGACATCATAATATATATATATATATATATATATATATATTCAACAAACAATATATAGTATGATAAAATACCAATAACAATAATAATACAAAAAGACTGTGTAGCATATCACATGTGTCATCACTCACGTGATTGGTTTGCAGGGCACTTATAACCAACAATCTCCAACTTGACCTAAATTCAATCACCTATGTGTCTGATCCCTATCAGACCCCTGTGATGCTCAAAGACAATTGAGATAGCAGTTTTGTTAATGAATTTGCAATGTTATCTTCATATAGAACTATTTCATATACTACATTTTATGGGATCTCTCTGATTAGGTGGAAATTCCTCAGAACGTGCTTGGATTTCTGAAGTGACTTTGGTTCTTTTGCTTTAGTAATCGCCCTATTGTTATCATAATATAAAGGAATCAGCTCCTCACTGCTCGGGACGACTCCCAAATTTGTAATGAACTTATTCATCCTGACTCCCTCCATTGCTGCTTCTACCGCAGCAATGTACTACACCTCTACGGTCGAGTCAATAGTAGTATCTTACTTAGAACTCTTCTATCTTACTGCTCCTCTATTTAGGGTGAAGATATTCTCCGAATTTGACTTGTTATCTTAACATCAGACTGGAAACTCGAGATTATGTAGCTCTCAACCTAGAGGCTACCTCCTACATATACTAGTAAAAGATTCTTAGTCCTTCTCGAGTAATTAAGGATGCACTTTATTGCCTTCCAATATTCCAAACCTGGATCCGCTTTATACATGCTCGTGACACTCAGAGCATATGTTATATCATGCCTAGTATATAGCATAACATACATGATAGACTCTATTTCTGAGGCATAGGGTATCTTATCCATGTTTGTTATCTCTTTAGGAGTTGTTGGGGATATACTCCTAGAAAGTGATATTTCATGTTTCATCAATATGAGACATTTCTTGAAATTTTTCATACTAACCTTTTGACAATGGAGTCTATATACATGGACTAGGACAAGCTAAGCATCCTCTCGGATCTATCTCTATATATCTAAATCCCAAAATATAGGATGCTTCCCCCAAGCCTTAATGGAGAAGTTTCTAGATAGCCAAGCTTTAACTGTGAAGAGCATTCATTGGGGTATCCCACGAACTTGCACCTCTCCGTTCTTGATTCCAGCTTATTGGGGTTGTGTCTTCCAACATGGGCGAGGCAGCCTCAAATCTTAATAACCTTAAGATCAAGCTTCTTTCCTTTCTATATCTCATATGATGTAGACACTATCGACCTAGATAGAACTCTATTCAGAAGGTAAGCTGCAGTCTCCATAACATATCCCTAGAATGAGACAAGTAGATCAAAGAAACTTATCATAGATCACATCATGTCTAACAGTGTACGATTTCTCATTTCTAATACACCATTGAGCTGAAGTGTATAATAAGGTATCCATTGGAATAAAATCTTATGATCCCTAAGGAAATGGGTGAACTTTATACTCAGGTACTCTCATCCTCGATTTAATCGAAGAGTCTTAATACTCTTTCCAGTCTGATTTTCTACTTCATTCATATATTTTTCTGAATTTCTCGAAGGTCTCGGACTTATATTTCATCAAATACATATGTCTAAACCTGAAGAAATCATTAGTAAACATAATGAAGTGGGAGTAACCACTTCGCTATGTATGAGTTCACACACATTGCTTTGTATAAGTTCCAATAACTTAATCTCTCTAGTTCCACACATATCACTATGTTTCAACAGATAAGTCTACACATATTGCTATGTATGAGTTCCAATAACTCAATCTCTTTAGTTCCACACACATCGCTATGTTTCAACGAAGGCGAGGTTCACAAGTTGCATATGACTCATAGTCGAATGGACTAAGTATCTATCTTTCAGCAACTTTTGAATCATTCCCTCATTGATATGACATAGCCTACAATGTCATAAATTATGCATTATTCATCTTATCTTGTTTTCTTTTGGGCATATTTATATTCATGATGTGTGGAGCAATATTTAGCACATATAAACCATTATACAATGTTCCTCTGGGAATAATCTTTTCATCCAAGATTAATAAAAAAACTATTATTCTCATAAACTAATTTATACCTTATAATTATTAAACATGAAATGAAGATAATGTTTTTAATTATAGAAGGAAGATAATGTTTTTAATGATAGAAGAAACATAATAACAACAAACAGTGCTTGTAAAGAAGCTTGGAGATCTCTACAAGGTACTCTTTGTAGTTCCTTAGATATTAAATTACAAAGGGATATAGAAAATTCTTCACCTTAAGGATATTAAATAAAGATACATAACTGAATAAGACTCACCATTCAAGAAAGTGTCTAAGAGATACAGAGTTTTAGAAAAAACTCCAAATGGGCTTCTACCAATACAAATTAGATTCTAACCCTAAAACATCAAAATATGTACTAATGCATGACCCTTCATGAATAGGGGGAACTACAAAATTAAGTAACTAACCCATTTAATGCATTCATTGATCATGAAGAAAAGCACATTGAAATAACTTTAATTTTCTACCTTCCAAACCCCCTATTATTGAAGTAGCTTTAACTTTCTCTAGTGAAAATGCTCATGAGTTGTCATATTTGGGTGGGCTGGGTTCAAGGTTATAAGACAACATTGTGGACTATAGAGAATACCATAAGATTAGTAAGATCCACAAAATCATATTGTAGCAATTAGGCACTCCCGTGTTATTGGGCCTCATGCAGAGAATCCATTAGTGATGAGCCTCATCTAATTAAACATGAGCTTATTTGATAACTCATATTCAATCATCTATTCGTCACAATATCCACCATATGTGTATGACCCTCCAGGCCTTAATACCGAGCTAATCGTGAGTTACACCTATCAGAACTCTTTCTATTGGGAAACCACGAAAGAGCATCATATACGTAGTGAAAAATCAAAACAAAACATGTTTTTCATTTTATCAAATTATCGTGCAAAGATTGGTGTGCAGAATAATACAAAAGCTGAAAAACTACGATGCATGAGAGATTGATTTATCTCGGAAGATCGTATATCCCTAAAATTTCAGATCTAAATATAGAGGATGAAGAAGGTCAAATGTCTTCCTCTCTAGCAGTATCCACACGATGAATCATTGCAGCGATGCTCCTCCAATCGTAGCCCAAATACCCACAACTCCTACGCACCTTCTCACAACGAACGTGGAAGATCTCATATTTTCTTCGTTACCTCATCTTAGTAGGGAAGGTTGATCGAATGAGAAAATGAGGGAGGGGGGAAAATATAAGGGGACAACAAAAGGTGCTAGTTTGTAATACCCCTTATTCTTAAAAATTACGTAATGATCTATTTTGAGATCCTTAGTAATAATTTAATTATAAATATAAAGATCTATTTATAGTATATAAGGATCTAATTGTATAATATCAATTCTTTATAAGATCTAAGAATCAATTTGTAAATCTTGAGGATCTAACTATAAATATAATTTTTTTGAAGAATAAAAAGTTTCAAAATAGAGAATAAAAAGGAAAATGTGCTATTCTTATCCACCTTCCACCACCTTCTTAATGCCTCTATTTACCGAGGATATTTACCGAGAAAAACATAAGAAAGGTGGCTGCGATTTTGGGAAGAGAGGGGAGGAGAAAGAAAGGAGGAAGAGAGGAAGAAGAAGAAGAAGGGAAGAAGGAAGAGATGTGTCGAAGGTGGAGAAACGAAAGAGAGGAAGAAGAAGAGGAGGAAGAAGGGGCTGCAGGTAGAAGAGAAGAAGAAGAAGGGAAGAATAGGAGAAGAGAAAAAGAAGAAGAAGAAGAAGAAGAGAAGGAGGCTGCGGCATGTGTTGCTACACCTCTGTTTTCTACAAAGGAAACAGAGGATGTGCAGTGAGTTGGGGAAGAGAAGGGAAGAAGAGAAGAAGAGGAAGAAGAGAATGAAGAGAAAGGGGTGGCTGCGGCTGTGGCTGCAGTTTGGCAGCTGCGGTAGGGAAAGAAGAAGTGGAAGGAAGTGGAAAAGAAAGGAAAGAAGGAAGGAAGAAAGGGGGCAACACCTCTGTTCCCTGCACGAGGAAACAGAGGAGGTGCTGTGCGATGGAGAAGAGAAGGGAATAAGAGGAGAAGAGAAAGAAGAAAAAGAGGGAAAGAAGAAGAGGAAAGAAGAGCAAGGAAAGAATGGGTTGCAGCTGTGGCAGCTGTGGTTGGGAAAGAAAAAGAGGAAGGAAGAGGAATAAGAGAAGAGAAAGGAGAAGGCTGCAGCTAGGGCTGCGGCTGGGAGAGAAGAAAGGAAGAATTAGAAGGGGCAAAGTAGAAGGGGAAAAGAAGATAAGGCTGTTCTACATGAGCTATAATTATGAAGGAAGAAGAGAAAAATAACTGTGATGGCAACAGCAGAAAACGAGAGA
This sequence comes from Ensete ventricosum, assembly GCA_029747655.1. Lineage (NCBI taxonomy): Eukaryota > Viridiplantae > Streptophyta > Magnoliopsida > Zingiberales > Musaceae > Ensete > Ensete ventricosum. The sequence goes on from JAQQAF010000003.1 coordinate 43,381,607, forward strand.
AGCAAGAGGATTGAGTAGGTGATTGTGCCCCTTAAACGTTCTACATAAGCTATAATTATGAAGGAATAAAGAAGATAAGGAAATAAAAAAAAAGAGAATGAAAGAAAGCAAAGAAAGAAAAGAAGAGAAGAATTGGGCTTAATGACTCTGGATCAAAATCCTTGAAAGGCAAGTGTCCTAAACTTGCTTTTATCTTATTATTAATCAACTTAATTGATATAACCTTGTAAGTATTCTGATCCTTGCTTCTATTTTTGTTTTTATCTTATTATGATCAACTGAATCATTATAACCTTACAAGTGTCCTAATCTTTTCGTATTGGCATCTCAATCTTTATATTCATCTTAATATGATAAATTGGATTGTTATAACCTTGTAAGTATTCCAATCCTTTCTTATTGGCATCTTAATCTTTATATCATCTTGATATGATTCAATTGATTATTACAACATTGCAATTGGTATCTTTCCTACTTGGATGTAAAGATTTAAGTCTAGTTTTGATATTTTGACTTTTGTTCACTAAATTGCTTATAACTTCATGTTGGAAACTTCAATTTATATAAAATCTATTTCATGAGAAACTAGACTCGTATATCTTTCTGTTCTTACCCATCTTGAGTAATTTGGAGCATAATTGATTATCTAAATATTTAATAGTATATGTCTCTTAAATTTTGTTGGAATCATGTATTTGTGGATCTTTGTCTATTCTTGTTTATCTTTTGGAAATAGATTATTCTTTAATGGAGCTTTGAACTCTTAACTTTTATTCCTTGCCTATCCAAATGCTCTATATGAAAGTTTATGTTTACATCTTATTGTTTCATATTGGAACAAGTATTTTTCATTGTTCCATATGTGCTTCTAATATACGCTCATTTTATTGCACATGTCCTTTTGTATCCGATGTTTGTTGGATATTATGGACCTTTGTCAGAAATGGTAAAGGGTATATTATGCTTGGAGTTTGAGATGCTCTACTATGTTTGGTGGTCATCCAGAAATAGATTGGACCATATTATGTTTATGATCCCACTTCACTATCTATGTTTTTGATATGTTATCAGATCATATTATGTCTACGATCCAATTAAATCCTTTTCTTCAATTGAGCCTTACATTATTGCTTTGAATTCTTATGCACTCATGTTCTTTATTCTTTGCCTATCCGAATGTAAATTGTGAATGTTTATATTGACATCGTATTGCTTCATATTGGCATATGTATATTTTATTGTTCCGTATGTGCTTCCAATATTATGGACCTTTGCCAGAAATGGTAAAGGGTATGTTATGCTTAAAACCTTTGATGCTATACTATATTTGGTGGTCATCCAGAAATAGATTGGGCTATATTATGTTTGTGATCCCACTTCACCATCTATGTTTTTTATATGTTAACGGATCATATTCTGGCTATGATCCAATTAAAGCCCTTTCTTCAATTGAGCATTCATTATATTATTACTTTGAATTCTTATGCACTCCTGTTCTTTATTCTTTACCTATTCGAATGTAAATTATGAATGTTTATGTTGACATCGTATTGTTTCATATTTTATTGTTCCGCATGTGCTTCGATATATGTCACTTTTATTGCGCATGTCTTTTTGTACTCCGATGCTTGTGGGATATTATGGATCTTTGCTAGAAATGGTAAAAGGTATTGTGTTCAGAGCTAACTATACTCTTGTCAGCCCCTATGACTTCACTCAGACGTGTGTAGATGGAGCTTCAAAATGTGAGAGACTTATGTTTGGTAGTCATTCAACGATAGATGATCCACATTATGTTTATGGTCCCACGTCACTATCTATGTTTTTCTTATATGATATCCAAATCATTGCTTTTGAGTTATATATGCGCTTTAGATAAGAATAAAATGAATGTTATGACTTATATGATATTGAGCTTCTATTCCTTATTTGTTCACTTGATAAGCTTTGAGATTATCCATTTACCATTGATATGCTTCGCAATATGTTTACATCTTTGACATGCTTCGAAATGTTCCATATGCCATTGATATATTTTTAAACACCATATATGCCTTGATATGCTCCGAAATACCTCTTACGTCATAGATATGCTCCAATTACTCTATATTTTATTTGTTATGAACTAAATATGTTTCAAATGAATGACATTTGAAATTCTATATCTAATGAGTTTATATCCATGAATTCTTGTATCTTTGCTTTATATTTTGATATCATGCTTATTTGAAGTCATCCGCTCTTGTCTTGGATATCTTAAACGCTTGCTAAGCTTTGTAGCTAACTCCTTTGTTATCAAAATTATTTTCAGGTTAGCTTGACACTCATTGAACTGCTAAAATTGAGCTGAGGCAGTGAAGAGCTATACAGATTTTGTGTAAGTATTATCCGATGATATATTGTAATTTTTGTATAAGTATACTTTGTATATAATGAAATGTTGTTGGTGAATTTGATTGATGTATCATATAAAAGCTTTAAATAACCTCTCACGATTTGGAGTTATTTTGGAATGTTAAGATTAATCTACAATGAAGTAAAATTATGGTAAATGGTAGGTTTTACGATTGTATAGGTTCTGTTGCTGATGAATTATAAGTATGGTTAATATTTATTAAGTTGGCTTTGGTTTCATAAATTATTGAGTGATGTAATATATGATTATAAACTGTATAGGATTTTATACATGAAATTTGAAGTTTTGAATATTTCTCAATATCCTCAAATGTTAGTTTGAATCCCAAATTAAATTTTGATGATTACAATATTCTCGATTTATGATAAGGTCACCCCTTCTCGAATGCGAATATAATTCGGGAGGGTGTGACATAGTTACAGGTGCCCTACAAGCTAATCATGTGAGTGATGACACGTGTGACACACTGTGCGATATTTTTGCATATGATAATTATTGGTATATTCTCATATTATATTATTTATTGATTAAATATATTATGATGTGGTGGAAATCATCAACTCAACAATCATATACCCCAATAGCTAAAGAGCTATGGTACATATGAAATACAAATTGACATCCTCTAACGAATTGAAACAAGATTGACGTAAGAGGAACTATTATAATCACTTTATCAAAGAAAAAAATGATACAACATTAGAATAGCACTTTGATTTCTTTAAACATCACAAACACAAAAGTTCGATATGTTAAAAGGGCAAAGATTTAGGGTTTTTGAATTCCACAAGCAGAAAAGCTCGATAAGTTTCAAAGTTCATATAAGAACATAAAAACCAAACACTCACCGGTGTTGGAAGATGATTATATTTCTCTAAGGTGTTGTTTACAAAGTGAGTCATCATTGTTTATATAGAGCAAGACAAAGTATAAAGAGAATTAACCAATTAAATGTATTAAATAATATTCATATTCTCAATTCATGAATGTAGACCATTCATGAATTTTGCCTTGAAAAATCCAAAATAAAATTATCCACAATTTTAAATATGGTCTACCATGGCTGAATGATCTTTATTCTAAAAAAATAGATTAAATTTCATAAGTCCTTCAAGGCTGGACTTTCTCTTCATGGTATGGACTTATCTAAATTACGTTGACCTTTTTTTGCTCTTCTTGCATCCATAGAACTTTGACTAAATCTTAACCAGGTTGTTCTTCTAAATGTCTTCCAATGAACAAGTTATGGCTTCTTTCATCTTCTTAGCTTTAGCTCTTGTTATCGGTCCTTTATGAATAACAAAAGGGTCCTTGGCAGATTTATAATCAACTAATTGGGTCATATCATTCCCTCTTTCCTCGAAAAGATTCGTCCTCGAATTAGTACATTCATTACCTACATCAAACAAAGATAGATCAGAAACATTGAAGGTTGCACTAATATTGCCATACTCACATGGTCGTTCTAGCTTGTATGCATTATCATTGATTCATTGAAGGACTCATAATTGACCATCTCCACTTGACATTAGTTTAGACTTCCCTTGGCTAGAAAATTTATTCCTTCCTCGAGTGTAGTCAAACCCAATCACTGGGTTCAAATACTACTTGCTTTCGGCCTTTGTTATGTTGTTTCTCATATGGTAAAGTTCTCTTTTCAATTTTTGTTCGGACTCTTTCATGTAATGCTTTGACAAAATCAGATTTTTGCTTACCATCTAAATTAGCCGTTTCCAAAGGTAATGGTAGCAAATCTATAGGAGTTAATGGATTGAATCCGTACACAACTTCAAATGGGGAATGGTTTATTGTAGTATGCACACTTCTGTTATAAGCAAACTCGACATGTGGCAAACATTCCTTCCAATTCTTCAAATTCCTTTGAATTATGGCCTTAAAGGCGTTGATAAAGTTTTATTTTCTACCTCCGTTTGTCCATTTGTTTGTGGATGACATGTGGTTGAATACAAGAATCTTATACCCAATTTGCTCTAAATTGTTTTCTGGCTAAGGAATTTCACATCTCTATCACTCATAATTGTCCTTGAAATTTCATGTAATCTCACAATTTCTTCGATAAACAACCCAACAACATGTGTTGCATCATCTGTTTTGTGGTATGGGATGAAATGTGTCATCTTGCTAAACCTATCAACAACAACAAAAATAGAATCTCTCCTTCCTTTTGACCTAGGTAAACCCAAAATAAAGTCCATGGATATATTAACCCAAGGTTCACTAGGTAGAGAAAGAGGAGTATACAAGCCATGAGGCATTACTTCAGATTTAGCTTATTTACTAGTAATGCAATTCTCACACAATCTCTCAACATCTAGTTTCATGTGTGGCAAAAAAAATGATCATTTAACACATCTAAAGTTTTTCTAATCCCAAAATGCCCATTAAACCTCCACTATGTGTCTCTCTCACAAGTAATTCTCTCGTTAAATATTGAGGAATACATAACTTATTTTCTTTGAAAAGAAAACCATCATGCTTGAAAAAATTGTCAAAACCCCCTTTCTCACATGCCTCATAAACATTAGCAAAATCATTATTAGAATTATATAAATCTTTAATATACTCAAAACCCAATAATTTGGCATCAAGTTTAGAAATTAGAGCATACCTTCTAGAAAGAGTATTGACAATTACATTTTTATTAACTTGTTTGTACTTGATGATGTATGGAAAGGATTCAATAAACTCTACCTATGCCTGCGACTTATCTTTCCTTATCCTTTGAGATATTTCAAGAACTCATGATCGGTATGTATAATGAATTTCTTGTACCAAAGATAGTGCTTCCATGTCACTAACACTCTTGCCAAAGCGTAAAACTCATTGTCATATGTCGGGTAGTTAAGATTTGCTCCACTTAGTTTCTCACTAAAGAACACAATGGGTTTGCCTTCTTGCATTAAGACTCCTCCAATTCCTATCTCACTCGCATCACACTCAATCTCAAAAGTTTTAGCAAAGTTAGGTAAAACAAACAAATGTGTCGAACTAAGTTTGTCTTTAAAAAAATTAAAAGCAACATCTTGTTCATTACCCTACCTAAATCCCATATTTTTTTTATGCATTCGGTTAATGATGCATCATTTGTAGAAAAATCTTTAATGAATCTTCTATAAAAGCTAGCAATACCATAAAAACTTCTAACATCACTAACACTAGTGGGTTTTGGCCATTCCCTAATTATTTTTACTTTTTCTTGATAAACATATATTCCTTTATCATTAATAACATAACTAAGAAAAGTAATTTCATTAGTGCAGAAAGTGCACTTCTTTATATTAGCATATAACTTGTTTCTTAAGCATATCAAAAATATCTTTTAAATGTATTACATGCTCATCCAAACTTTTGTTATACACAAGTATATCATCAAAATAAATGATGATGAACTTTTCAATTTAAGCATGCAAAATATGGTTCATCAATCTCATGAAAGTACCAGATGAGTTAGTTAAGCCAAAAGGCATCACCAACCATTCATATAAATCATATTTAGTTCTGAAAGCAGCTTTCCATTCATCAGCCTTATGCATTCTTATTTGATTATATCTAGATTTCAAATCAATTTTTGAAAACACACAAGAACCATGCAATTCACCCAACATGTCATTTAACCTAGGAATAGGATATCTATTACTGAATGACCACCAAACATAAGTCTCCCACATCTGGGAGCTCCATCCACCCACATTTGAGTGAAGTTATTAAGGGCCCGGCAGAGTATCGCGAGCTCTAAGCATAACTCCCTTTACTATTTCTGATAAAGGTTCACATTATCATACAAACACCAGAGTATAAAAGGACATGAGTAACAGAAGTCGCATATATCAAAATCACATGCCGAAAAATGAAATATACATGTGCCAATATGAAGCAATATGATGTCAACATAAACATTCACAATTTGCATTCAGACAGGCAAAGAATAAGGAACAGGTGTGCATAAGAATTCAAAGTAATAATGTAAAGCTCAATTGAAGAAAGAGCTTTAATTGGATCATATACAGAATATGATCCGATAACATATCAAAAACATAGATAGTAAAGTGGGATCATAAACATAATATGATCCATCCATTTCTGAATGACCATCAAACATAGTAGAGCATCACAGACTCCAAGCATAACATGCCCTTTGTCATTTCTAACAAAGGTCCATAATATACATCCTACAAACACCAGAGTACAAAAGGACATGTGCAATAAAATAGGCATATATCGGAAGCACATGCGGAACAATGAAAATATATATACCAATATAAAATAATAAGATATAAACATAAACTTTTACATAATACATTCGGATAGACAAGGAATAAAAGTTAAGAGTTCAAAGCTAAATCGAAGAAAAATCCATTTCCAAAAGATAAATAAGAATATGCAAAGATCAACAAACACATGATTCCAACAAAATTTAAGAGGCATATTGCATGAAATATTTAGATAATCAATTGTGCTCCAAATTACTAAAGATGGGTAAGAACCAAAAGATATGTGAGTCTAGATTCTCATGAAATAGGTTTTACATAAATCGGAGTTTCCAACATGAAGCTATAAGTAATTTAGTGAACAAAAGTCAGAATCTCGAAACTAGACTCAATTTTTTACATCGAAGCAGGAAAGATACCAATTGCGAGGTTGTAACAATTCAATTGATCATAATAAGATAAAAGCAAAGATATGGCATTGCAAAGTTATAACAATTCAATTGATTATATCAAGATGAAAACAAAGATATGATACATGCAAGGTTATAACAGTTCAATTGATCATATCAAGATACAAGCAAAGACTGGATGACAATAAGAAAGGATCGAAACACTGGCAAGATTATAATAGCACAATTTATCATAATAAGATGAAAGCAAAGATTGAGATGACAATAAAAAAAGGATTGGAAACTTACCTTTCAATGATTTTGATCCAAAGTCCTTAAGCCCAAATTCTTTTGTTTCTTTCTTTTCTTTGCTTTCTTCCATTCTCTTCTCTCTGTTTTCTTATCTTCTTTCTTCCTTCACGATGGTAGCTCATGCAGAATGTATGAGAGGCACAATCACCTACTCAACCCCTCTTTATTCTCTCCTTTTCTTTTTCCCACTAGTGTAATCGCAACCCTCTTTCTCTTCCTTCCTTCCTTTTTTCTTATTCTTTCACCCGGCAGCAGCTTCCTCTTCTTTTCCCCTTCTATTCTTCTTTTTTTCTCTCCCAGCCATAACCCTAGCTGCAGCCTTCTCCCTTTTTTTTTTTCTCCTCCTTTCCTCTCTTCTCCCTCTTCTCCTTCCTCTCTTCTTCTTCTCTTCTTCTTATTCTTTCCTATTCTTCTTTCCCAACCGCAACTGCCACATCTGCAGCCCCTTCTTCCCTTTCTCTTCTTTCTCTTCTCTTCTTCCTTTTCCTTCCTCTTCTTCTTCCCCCTTCTTCTTTCCCAGCCGCAACTACCATAGCTACAACCCCTTCTTTTCTCTTCTTTCTCTTCTTCTCCTATTCTCTTCTTCTTTCCCCCTTTCTCTTCTTTCTCTTCTCCTCTTCTTCCCTTCTCTTTCCCATCACACAACACCTCCTCTGTTTTCCCGTGCAGGGAACAAAGGTGTTGTTGTTGATGGCTCTGCAATCAGCACACATTCTCCAAGATCCATCTTTTTTTGGCACCAACAAAATAGGAACTACACATGCACTCATGTGCACTCGAACATAATACTTTTTCATAAGCTCACTTATTTGCTTTTCGATTTCCTTGGTCTCTTTAAGGTTGCATCTATATGCCAGCTTATTTGGCATGCTTGCACCGGGATGAAATCTATTTGATGCTCAATTCCTCTAATTGGTGGCAAACTATTTGGAATTTCTTTGAGAAAGAAATCCTCATTTTCCTACAAAAGATCAACAATAACACTAGGTAAATTTTTGTTAATTTCGTTAGATGCAATCAAAATATCCTTGTACATAAGTATAAGTATGGGCTGCCTCATGGTTAAGGTTTTTTTATATCACTCATTTTGGTATAAACATTTATTTATATTTCGCTCAGGTCTTCCTTGTTTTCTCTCCCCTTGTGTTTCCCAACATTTGTTTTTGCCACTCAGCTCACATTTTTCTTTTTTTCTATCTTTTTTGCTCCCTCCCTATAGTTTAGTTAATGAAGATTCAAGCTCCTCATACTGTTGTTTTATGTGCATTTCGTCTTCAAAAATGGTCTTTGGAGGCAAAGGTCCTAGTTGATATTTTTGTCCATCTATGATCAAGGAATAATGATTCTTGAACCCATCATGTGTTATCCTTCAATCATATTGTCATGGACTCCCTAAGAATATGTGACCAGCATACATAGGTACCACATCACACTAAACTTCATCCTTATATGAGAAAAAAACTAACACTTGCTGATTTACCTTCACCACACCATTATCATTCAACCATTGTAACTTGTAAGGTTTTGGATGTTTGATAGTAGGTAATTTCAGTTTCTCTGCGAGCAAGGTAGTTGTTACATTTGTACAACTTCTACTATCAACAATCATATTATACAACTTGTTAGCAATCAAACAATGAGTTTGAAACTGATTCTCACGTTGTTCACCATGTTCATCATTTTTATTTTACAAACTAAGTGTGTGTTAAACAACTAAAATTTTACCTTTAGCATACTCTACATCACTAGCATCCTCTAACGATGGAGGGTCATCATCATCCTCTTTCTCACTTTTAGATTCACCAATCTAATCCTTCATGATCATAACTCTCTTATTAGGATATTCATGTGGCACGTGTCCATGCCCAAGGCACTTAAAACACTTAATGCCTCTAGTTTGATTCAGTTGATTCTCACCTTTACCCTTGTTGCCTAATTCATTTTTACCTTTAGTTTCACCAATTTTAGGCTTAACAATGGGATTATCATCCTTTTTACTCCAATTCGATTTCCAAGAAGAAGAAGAAACCGAATAAGGTTTTGAATCATACCTTGTGTCTTTTCTTTTGAGTTGCCTCTCAATCTTCATGGCCATATTTATCATGTCCTCAATCTCCACATAGTGTTGCAAATTCTGTTTTTGATAATGGAACACCATTATAGGTGCATTTAACATGTATTTCTTTATTCCATTCCTTCCGATCCTCATACCACTCGGGGAATTGGAATAATAACATACGTCCAATATTTTTAGCTATTATCAATGAAGGCAATACAATGTTTTTTCTAAAAAAAGATTGGGTTATCAGCAACAAACCTCTTATTGCTTGAGTAAATGTAACGCTATCCCAAATTTCTGATATTGTTATCCGTTCATCTTCCTCTTTTTTTTTCTCCTCATCTTTTTTTTTCCCAGTGTTTGTCTCTTCCTATTCCTCCTCAAAGTTGGAAGTTTGGGATTCTGGGTTTCCCCCCACGAAATTCCTAATGCAACTCCACAAGATCAGCAATGTTCTTATTTAATCCACTCAAGAATCAAGTTGTGGTGGCCTTACGGTCTTCCTCCACATTAGCCCTTATCATGGTTATCTTCATCTCCTTGTGATATTCCTCAACAGTCATGGAACCTTGTGACATAGTTTGTAGCCATTGATGCAAACCCCTATAGTAATGGCTAGCGACAAATCTCCTCAAAATATGTTTCATCTCCAACCAAGTCTCTACAGGTCTTTCACCATTTCTACGTTTATCTTTACACAATTAATCTCACCAAACAATAGCATAATCACAAAATTCAATAGCGGCTACTTTTACCCCTTTTTTTTTGGAGTACTTGTGGCATTCAAGGATCAACTCCACTTTTCGTTCCCACTCCAAAATAGGCATATGAATTATTCTTCCCTTGAAAAGAAGGAATTTTTATTTCAATGTTGCCAATGTTTCTGTCCAAATCATCTAAATGTCTTCTCCTAGTTTATCGCCTAGGATCAACTTCTTGAACAATTAGAGTAACTTGGTCATCATCCATGTCTTCTACTCCATCATATTCATCATTGACAAAGGTTAGTTATCTCCCACGTCGTGGTCCTCCTTGTAATCTATTAATTGCATCATCATGTATTTCTAGATGATCTCTTATATTTTCTATTATTTTGAATATATGTTCAAGTTATTGTTGCAGTACTTGAACCAAAATATCATTTGATGTAGAACTATTTTTTTTCTTTAGACATGTTAAAACCTGCAAAACAAAATTAGAGCAACCTCAGCAATACTCTCTCAAGTGTCTCACTCAAGATTTAGCTTTTTCCGATACCGATCTCACCACTCTTGTCTTTTACCTCTCTTGTTTTATTTTTTGGGTTCTTAGATGAACTAAGGTACCTAAATAAACAATTCACATTATGACAATTCAAGGATAGTAAAATTGGGTCGGCATAAAAGCAAAAAAAAAAAAAGACCAATTTAAAGGTGTATGTATTACACTTCGATCATTCAAGAATTAGAATTGAAATATCAAATGAACATAAAAGAAAATTTTGGAATAAAGAGAGATTTGCAAATCAGAATAAGAATTAAATGAATAAGATTGAATTATGTACTTTACAATAATTTCTTAAATCCATAATTCTAATCTTTTCTCTTTTTTACCTTTGATTTTTTTTCTCCTTTTTATTTTTCTCTCTTTTTTTTTGTCCTTTGATTTTCTCTCTTTTTTTGACTTTCTGATTTTTCTTTTCTTTTCTTTTATATCATAAATTATGGATAAACAAAGAAGAAGAATAAGAGCACAACAATGAAGGACGAACAACAATTATAGCTATGATGCTGAAGAGAAAAGAAAAAGCTAAAATATAGCAAATAAATGGATATTCAAACCTCAAACTTGAGCCGAGCTCTAATACCAAATGGTGAAAATCATTAACTCAGTAACCATATACCCTAATAGCTAAAGAGCTACGATACATATGGAATGTAAATTGATACTCTCCAACGAATTGAAACAAGACACATCGTTCAAGATTGAAGTAAAAGGAACTATTCTAATTATTTTATTAAAAAAATTGATAAAAAGATTAGAACAACACTTTGATTCCACTAAATGTCACAGACTAAAAGGTTTGATAAGTTAAAAGGAAAAGTAAAGATTTAGGGTTTTTGAACGTCACAAGCAGAAAAGATCAATAATTTTTAAAGTTCATGTAAGAACTTAAAAATAAAACACACACTGGTGTTGGAATATGATTATATTTCTCTAGGATGTTGTTTACAAAGAGAGTCGGCCTTGTTTATATAAAGCAAAGCAAAGTATAAAGAAAATGAACCAATTAAATATATTAAATAACATTCATATTCTCAATTCATGAATGCTGACCATTCATGAATTCTGCCTTAAAAAATCCAAAATAAAATTATCCACAATTCCAAATATGGTCCACAATAGCTGAATGGACTTTATTCTTCAAAAAATGGATTAAATTTTATAATTCCTTCAAGACTGGACTTTCTTTTCATGGTATGGACTTATTTGAATCATGTTAACATTTTTTGGCTCTTCTTGCAACCATAGAAATTTAACCAAATCTTGACCAGCTTGTTCCTTCCAAATGTCTTCCAATGAATAAGTTATGACTTATTTCATCTTTTTAGCTTTAGCTCTTGTAATCGGTCCTTCATAAATAACAAAAGGATCCTTGGTAGATTTATGATCAACTACTTGGGTCATATCATGATGTCCTTCGTTTTGTGCAATGAAAATTAGATCATGATAAGATCACAATAATGAGACCAATTCGCCTTTGCATATAGATCCTAAATTATCCTAATCATAGGCTACTCGAGAGGGATATCAAAATAATCGGACAGATCGGTGTACTATATAGTTATCCATATCATGGAGGCTGCTAGTCTCATAGCCACTTTTGTGGTAACACTAAGGGTAGAGTACAGGTGCTCATTAGAGAATGAGTTCACTAACTGATCTATTTATAAAATACTGAATAGTTAATGGTACCTATCATTAGATAGCGATTCTGTAGTCTTAGTTTTATGTCTGGTCCTTAGACTTGAGACACCAAGAATGCTTATTTGAGTACTCTTTTGTTTGACGTCGGACTTACAGGTTTAAAAAGTTTGAGACCTGGTACAACCAATTATCCGGAATGGTAGCTAATCTTACGAAGGAAATTGAGTGTCAATAGAGAATCATTTACTCTCGGTATCGTGAGAAGAATGTCTCATGTGTTATCGCTCGAACAAATCATCGGTCGGGGTCAATTGGATTAAGAGGGGAATTCTTCGGGAGAATCCGATTAGAGTGAGACTCGGATGAATTCCGTATAAAGTCTAACAGCACCATGCCCAATATATTATCTTTGTGATATTAGATGGATGAGAGATTATAGATACATGATAATTGAGGACAACAGATCCAATATATAACATCCCCTATATTGTTTAGGGACTAGGTGTTAGGAAACCTTAGCAGGTGCATCACATGCGCAGCGGAAATCAAAACAAAAATCGGTATCCCATGCAGATCAAATCGTCATGCAAAAGATTGGGGTCGCGAGAAAAATTATAAAAATCGAAAAAATCGTGATGTGTGAGAGATTGATTTTACCTAGGGAGATTGTATATCCTTGTATTCCAGATCTGGATGGAGTAGATGAAGAAGGTCAAGCGTTCTCCTCTATAGTGGTATCCACACGATTGATCTCTGCAACGAAATTCCTCTAATCTGATCTTGTAACTTTTGCTTAGAGGGAAGGACGATAATAGGAGGTGGTGGCTAAAGCTACAGCCTATCAACCATGAGTCTTCCCTCCTATTTATATAGAGTCACCAAAACCCTAGGGCTCCTTCCTTAGTGGGTATTAGATCTCCATCCAATAACCCACTAACCTTGCATTATTGGATCTCTATCCAATAATCTCCTTAGGCCTATAATTGGGTCTTAATCAAGGAGCTCATCTACATAGGATATCATCTAATGAGAATAGAGGCTAATTAAAACTTCATCCAATCCTTTATTCGTTGAAGCATCCACCATATGCGTGTGACCCTCTAGGCCCAATACCGAGCTGGCCATGAGACACTCCTATCAGAACTCCTTCTGATATAGTGAATTATTATCCCCATAATAATTCACTCAACTTATCGACTATAGACGTACTAGGCCACTGCGCCATAATCCCCAAACGGTACAGGGGGATCAAATCCATCAGACTTGTCTGTCCACAGTTACTATGTATCTATAATCCCTTATCGAAATAATATCCCAGAGACCGTATATTAGACATGGTACTGTTAGGTCACATACAGAATTAGTTTGTCTTGCTCTATTCGGATTGTATCGGAGAACTCCTTCTCTCTCAATCCGAATGACTCTGGCCAGAGATTTGTCTGAGCAATCACATATGGGATATTCCTCTCGCGATATTAAGAGTTGATGATCATCTATTTACACTCAATTGACTACCAATCTCAATAACCAACTGTACCAGATCTGGAACTTTCCAAACTTATAAGTCTGGAGTCAAATAAAGGAATACTCATACAAGGCATCCTTGGTGTCTCAAGTCTAAGGACCAGATACACAACCGAGACTATGGAATCGATGTTTGACATTAGGTATCATTAACCATACAACATTCCATAAGCGGATCAATCAGTGAACTCATTCTCTAATGAGCACCTGTACTATATCCTTGGTGTCTCCACACAAGTGGCTATGAGACCAATCGCTTCCATCATATGGACGGGTATATAGTACACCGATCTATCCGGTTATCTCAATGTCCCTCTTAAGTAACCTATGACCAGGATTATTTAGGATCTGTGTTTAAAGGTGAATCTATCTCATTATTGTGATCTCATCACGATCTGATTCATATTACATAGAACCAAGGACATTATAATATATTCTGTTGTCGCAGTATATGAGAATTGGTTCTACACTGCTTGGTATGACTCCCAAATCTTTGATGAACTTCTTCATCCATACCCCTTTGTCTTACTGCTTCTACTACATCAATATATTCTGTCTCTGTGGTCGAGTCAGTAGTAGTATCTTGCTTGGAACTCTTCCAGCTTACTGCTCCTCTATTCATGGTGAAAACATACCCTGAATTTGACTTGCTATCATTAATGTTGGACTAAAAACTCGAGTCTGTGTAGCCCTCAACCTGAAGGCTACCTCCTCCATATACTAGTAAAAGATCCTTAGTCATTCTCAAGTACTTAAGGATACTGCCTTCCAGTGTTCTAAACCTGGGTCTGCCTGATACCTGCTCATGACACTTAGAGCATGTGCTATATCAGGCCTAGTACATAGCATCGTATACATGATAGATCCTATCACTAAGGCATAAGGTATCTTATCCATGTCTGTTCTTTCTTTAGGAGTCTTTAGGAACATACTCCTACAAAGTGATATTTCATATCTCATCGGTATGAGACCTCTCTTAGAATTTTTCATGCCAAATCTTTTGATAATGTAGTCTATATAGCTAGACTGGGACAAGTCAAACATCCTTTTAGATCTATCTCTATAGATCTGGATCCCCAAAATATATGATGTTTCCCCTAAGTCTTTTATCAAGAAGTTTCTAGATATCCAAGCCTTTACTGTGGAGAAAATTTCTACATCATTCTCAATGATTAGGATGTCATCCACATATAGCACCAAGAAGGTGATAGCACTTTCACTTACCTTCATGTACACACAAGGCTCATCTTTGTTCTTAACGAAGTCATAAGATCTGATCACCTCATCAAATCTTGTGTTCCAACTTCGGGAAGCTTACTTCAATCCATAAATATATCTAAGCAACCTGCACACTTTATCTGGACTCTCTTTGGATACGAATCCCTCTGGTTATATCATATACACCTCTTCCTCGAGGTTCCATTGAGGAATGTCATTTTGACATTCATCTGCCAGATCTCATAGTCATAGTATGCTGCAATGGCCAAAATAATTCTAATAGACTTAAGCATGGCTACAGGTGAAAATGTTTCATCATAGTCAACTCCTTGTCTTTGACGATATCCTTTAGCTACCAGCCTTGTTTTATAGGTCTCTACCTTTTCATCCACTCCGATCTTCTTCTTGAAGATCCATTTGCAGCCGATGGGTACAATACCCTCAGGTACATCCACAAGGTTCCAAACATTGTTAGAGTACATGGAATCCATCTCAGAATTCATGGCTTCTTACCACTTCTCGGAGTCTATACTCATAATAGCCGCCTCGTAGGTCTGAGGATTAACATCCTGAGAGTCATCTCCACTGATATGTTCCACATATCTTTCACGAGGGTGAGATACTCTACTAGATCTACGTAAATTTAAAATTTGTGTATTAGGTACTTGAAGAGACTCGGGCTCTGGAATGGTGTTTGAGCTAGGTTCTTCAACCTCGCTCAATTCTATCTCACTCTCACTGTTTCTACCAATAATATGTTCCTTCTCAAGGAACACAGATCTCTTGGCAACAAAGACCTTTCAGTCCTCGGGATGATAGAAATAATACCAAATTTTCTTTGGGTATCCCATGAATGTGCATCATTCTGTCATTGATTCCAACTTATTGGGGTTGTGTCTTCTAACGTGAGTAGGACAGTCCCAAATCTTAACAATTTTAAGATCAGACTTCTTTCTTTTTCATATCTTATATGGTGTAGATACTACCGACTTTGATGGAACTATGTTCAGAAGGTAAGCTGCAGTCTCTAGGGCGTACCCTCAGAATAAGACGGGTAGGTCAGCAAAACTCATCATGGATCGCACCATGTCTAACACCGTGCGTTCCTCCTTGCTGATACATTATTGAGCTAAGGTGTATAAGGAGGTGTCCACTAGGATAGAATCTCATTGTCCCTAAGGAAATGAGTGAACTCCATACTCAAGTACTCTCCTCCTCAATCTGATCGAAGAGTCTTAATACTCTTTCCAATTTGGTTCTCTACCTCATTCTTATATTCCTTGAATTTCTCGAAGGCCTCAGATTTGTATTTCATTAAGTACACGTGTCCATATCTAGATAAATCATCAGTGAATATAATAAAGTATGAGTAACCACCTATAGCTTGAGTTGACATGGGACCACATACATCACTATGTATAAGTTTCAATAACTCGGTGGCTCTCTCTCCAGTTCCACTAAAAGGAGAGGTGGTTATCTTCCCACGATGGCAAGGTTCACAAGTTGCATATGTCTCATAGTCAAATGGATCTAAGTAACTCTTGCTTCATTACCCATCTTGAGGTCCATCTCATCTCTAGCCAATCTCCTAGGTCTTGCGAGAACCTGCAACGAATTACAGATATGATAAACACTCCCGATATTCAATACCCATGTGTTATCATGAAAATTTGACAAGTGGAGACTAATCATGAATATACTTGAAGCTTCTCCAAGCTTCTGTCTCGCCTTTTCTGCAAGGTAGTCCTTACAGTTCCTCTTCCAATGTTCGTCTTGGCCATAGTGGAAGCATCGTCCTTTGTCCTTTGCCGGGTATTTCTTGGCAACCTTTGCCTTACCTGGTCTTTCTTTTCCCTTATCCTTCTTAAGGGTCTTGCTGGCCTTCCTTTTCTTTTTGGTCTCACCAATATAGAGAATTGGTTTCTCCTTTTTGATGGCACTCTCAGCTTCCTTCAACATATTGAGGAGCTCACTCTATCATCGCATAGGTAGGGACTGAAGTATAAGATCAACGCATGATGAAGTGATGAAGTGAGAAAAGAAATCTGGAAGGGACTGAAGTATAAGATCAACACATAGGTTATTCTCTAGGACTATTCCCAGACTTGTGAGTTTCTCGTTCCACTCTATCATCTTTAGGACATGGTTCTCAAGCAAAATTCATGTGGTCGCCCCTCCCCCCACAGGCAGCACCTACTTTCGTTGCCAATCGTTGTAACAAGCACGTAGAACAGTTCTACACGATTCAATCTCATCACACACAGTTTAAAACCAAATTTTCGCATGAAAACCTTGCTCTGATACCGCTATTGGGAAGCCTCAGCGGGTGCATTACATGCGCAGCGGAAATCAAAACAAAAATCGGTTTTTCATTTAAATCAAATCATCGTGCAAAAGATTGGGGTTATGAGAAAAATCATAAAAACTAAAAAATCACGATGTGTAAGAGATTGATTTTACCTAGGGAGATTGTATATCCTTGTATTCCAAATTCGGATGGAGTAGATGAAGGAGGTCAAGCGTCTCTCTAGCGGTATCCACATGATGGATCTCTGCAGCAAAACTCCTCCAATTTGATCTTGTAACTCTTGCTAAGAGGGAAGGAGGAGAATAAGAGGTGGTGGCTAAAGCTACAGCCTATCAACCATGAGTCTCCCCTCCTATTTATAGAGAGCCACCAAAAACCTAGGGCTCATTCCTTAGTGGGTATTGGATCTCCATCCAATAACCCACTAACCTTGCATTATTGGATCTCTATCTAATAATCTCCTTAGGCCTATAATTAGGCCTTAATCAAGGAGCCCATCAATATAGGGTCTCATCTAATGAGAATAGGGGCTAATTGAATCTTCATCCAATTCTCTATTCGCTGAAGCATTCACCATATGTGTGTGACCCTCTAGGCCTGATACCGAGCTGGCCGTAAGTCACTCCCATCAGAACTCCTTATGATATAGTGAATTATTATCCCCATAATAATTCACTCGACTCATCAACTATGAACGTACTAGGCCACTATGACATAGTCTCCACACAGTACAGGGGGGATCAAATCCATCGGACTTGTCTGTCATCAGTTACCATGTATCTATAATCCCTCATCCAAATAATATCCCAGAGACCGTATATTAGACATAGTACTACTGTCAGGTCATATACGAAATCAGTTTGTCTTGCTCTATTCGGATTCTACCGGAGAACTCCTCTCTCAATTCGAATGACCCTGGCCAGGGATTTGTCTTAGCAAGCATATATGAGATATTCCTCTCGTGATACCAAGAGTGGATGATCCTCTATTGACACTCAATTACCTTTGTAAGATTGGCTACCAATCCCCATAACCAACTATACTAGATCTGGAACTTTCTAAACCTGTAAGTCTGGCGTCAAAGAAAGGAGTACTCATACAAGACATCCTTGGTGTCTCAAGTCTGAGGACCAGATACACAACTAGGACTATGGAATCACTATCTAACATTAGGTATCATTAACCATATAACATTCCATAAGCGGATCAATCAGTAAACTCATTCTCTAATGAGCACATGTACTATATCCTTAGTGTCTCCACACAAGTGGCTATGAGACCAGCCGCCTCCATCATATGGATGGGTATATAGTACACCGATCTATTCGATTATCTCAATGTCCCTCTTGAGTAACCTATGACCGAGATTATTTAGGATCTGTATTTAAAGGTGAATCGATCTGATTGTCGTGATCTCATCACGATCCGATTCTCATTACACAGAACCAAGGACATCACAATATATATGTAATAAATAATATAATGTGAGAATTTGCCAATATTAATCATAAGCAAAAAGATCACATGACGTGTCACATGTGCCATCACTCACGTGATTGGCTTGCAGGGCACCTGTAACTAGCACTATGGTGCAGTGGCATAATATGTTCATAGTCGATTAATCAAGTGAATTATTATGTGATAATAATTCAATTAGTCAGAAGGAGTTTTGACAAGTAGGGTCACACACATATGATGGATATTTCAACAAGTAAAAAATTGGATATGAGTTATCTAATTAGCCCGTATTCTCATTGGTTGAGACCCAACATTGATAGCCCCCCTTGCATGAGGCCCAATTTGTGATTAATTGAGATTATTGGATAGAGATCCAATAATCCAATATTAGCGGTAAATTGGATGAAGATCAAAACCTATTAAGGTAGGATCTACTAGGGTTTTTAGTAGCTCTCTATAAATATGAGGCAGGGGCAACACATTAGTGATAGATTGTACCTTTGGTCGCTCCCTCCTATTCTCCTCCCTCCCTCTGCACAAGAGTTATGAGATTTAGGTTACAATTAGAGTAGCATCGCTGCAATGATCTATCGTGCGGGTACTGCTAGAGAGGAGACGTTTGACCTTCTTCATCCTCTCTTTCTGAATCTAGATTCTCAGGGATATACGATTTTCCTAGGTAATCAATCTCTCATGTATTGTAGTTTTTATCTTTGTAGATTTTTTATGTACCAATCTTTGCACGAGATTTGATATACATGGGAAACCTATTTTGTTTTCTTCCGCTGTGCATGTGATGCTCTCCCATTGGGTTTCCCAACAAAAGGTGTAGTCTATCACTATTATGTCACCCCTGCCTCCTATTCATAGAGACCACCAAAAACACTAATGGATTCTACCTTAGTGGGTATTGGATCTACATCCAATTACCCACTCATCTTGGATTATTGAATCTCTATCTAATAATCTCAATTGCCTCTAATTGGTGTTAGAAAATCAAGCAGGCGCATCACATACATAGTGGAAGATCAAAACAAAATCATTGTCTTAGGTAGATCAAAATCGTCGTACAAAAGATTGGTGCGACAAAAATAAAAAAACTGCATTATGTGTGAGATTATTTACCTAGGGAGATAATATATCCCTGTTTCTCTAAATTTGGATGGAGAAGATGAAGGAGGTCAAATGTCCTCCTCTCTAGTGGTATCCACACAATGGATCGTTGTAGCGATACTCCTCCCATCGCAGTCTCAAGTCTCGTAACTCTTGTGCAGATGCTCGCAACGAACTTGGAAGAAGATCCTCTATCTTCTTCGCTGCCCTCTTACGCTTGAGAGGGGCTGACCAGCTGAGAAGGTGAGGGAGAGGAGGAGAATAGGAGGGGGCGGCCAAGGGTGCAGCCTATCACCTATTTGTGTTGCCCCTCCTATTTATAGAGAGCTACCTATAAAAACCCTAAGGGATCATAACTTAATGGGCATTGGATCTCCATCCGATTATCCGCTAATCTTGGATTATTGGATCTCGATTCAATAATCTTCTTTGGCCTCTAATTGGGCCTCGTACAAGGAGCCCATTAATGTAAGGTATAATCTGATGAGAACATGGGCTAATTGGATAACTCATATCTAATCCTTTATACACTGAAGCATCCAACATATGTGTGTAATCCTCTAGGCCTGATACTGAGCTGGCAATGAGTCACTCCCATCAGAACTCCTTCTGATATAGTGAATTATTATCCCTATAATAATTTACTTGACTCATTAACTATGGACGTACCATGCTACTACGCCATCGTCCCGAGACGGTACAGGAGGATCAAATCTATCGAACCTATTTGTCCACAGTTACTGTATATATTTAATCCCTCATTCATCTCATATCCCAGAGACCATATATTGGACATGGTACTGTCAGACCACATACGAAATCTCTCCGAGTCTCACTCTAATCAGATTCTCTCTGAGAACTCCTTCTCTCTCAATCTGAATAATCATGGCCAGAGATTTGTTTAAGCAAGCACACATAGATATTCCTCTCATGATACCAAGAGTGATATTATCTTTGTCAGTTGGCTACTAATCATGATAACTGATTGTACCAGATCTAGAACTTTCTAAACCTATAAGTCCAATGTCAAAGAAATGAGTACTCAAACAAGTCATCATTGGTGTCTCAAGTCGAAGGGCCAAATACACAAACGAGACTACGAAATCACCGTTTGACATTAGACATCATTAACTATACAATATTTCATAAGCGGATCAATCGGTAAACTCATTCTCCAATGAGCACTTGTACTGTATCCTTAGTGTCCCCACACAAGTGTCTATGAGACCAGCTGCCTCCATCATATAGACGAATATACAGTATACCGATCTGTCTGGTTATCTCGATGTCCCTCTCGAGTAACTTATGATCGAAATTATTTGGGACCTATATTTAAAGGCGAATCAATCTTATTATCGTGATATCATCACGATCTGATTCTTATTGCACAAAACCAATGACATCACAATATATATATATACAACATATAATATAATGTGATGATGTGCCACTAATAATAATTAGTAAAAAATATCACCTAACATGTCATATCTGCTATCACTAATGTGATTAGCTTATAGGGCACCTATAACCAGCAATTGAGCCTCATGAAAGAGCCCATCAATGTTGGATCTTACCCAATGAGAACATAGGCTAACTAGATAAATCATATTCAATCCTCTACTCGTTGAAACATCTACCATACATGTGTGACCCTCTAGGCCTAATATCGAGTTAGTAGTGAGTTCCTCCTATCAAAACTCCTTCTAACTCAGTAAATTATTATCTCATAATGAGTCACTCAACTTATTGACTATGGATGTACTAAGCCACGACACCATAGTTCCAAAACGGTATATTGGATCAAATCCATTAGACTTGTTTGTCCTTAGTTACCGTGTATCTATGGTCCCTCATCTATCTAATATTTTAAAGACTATATATTAAGCATTATACTGTCAAACCACATACGAAATATGTTCGAGTCATTCTCTCTTAATCCAAACGACCCTGGCTAGTAATTTGCCTAAGCAATAGCACACATATATTCCTATAGACCCTCTATCTAATTATCCACTCCTATTGGATTATTAGATCTCTATCCAATAATCTCAATTGACCTCTCATTGGGCTTTATGCAAGGAGCCCTTTAATGTTGAGTCTCATCCAATGAGAACATAAGCTAATTGGATAAGTCATATTCAATCCTCTACTCATTGAAACATTCACCATATGTATGTGACTCTCTAGGCCTAATACCGAGCTGACCGTGAGTTCCTCATATCAAAACTCTTTTTGACTTAGTAATTTGTTATCCTTTAACAATTCACTCAACTCATCGAATATGGGCGTACTAAGCCATTGCGCTATAGTCCATAGACAATACACCGATCTGTTTGGTTATCTCGATTTCTCGAGTAATCTATGATCGAGATTATTTGAGATCTGTGTTTAAAGGTGAACCAGTTTCATTATCGTGATTTTATCCTCATCTGATTCTGATTGCACAGATCTAAGAACATCATAATATATCTATTAGTAGCAAACAATATATAGTATGAGAAAATATAATCATAATATTAATGTAAAAAGGTAATAATATAGTATGTCACATGTGCAATTAATTACGTGATTGACTTATAGGGTACTTGTAACTAATAGTTCATGACCAAAGCCACAAGTGCTAAAATGAATTATACTTTAACTTAAATTATATATATCATTATATTGATGATTTATTGTGAGTCGGTATTTCACATAGGCAAACTCTAACATCTATTAACTCACAATTGAAGGGAGGGGCTTATATATTATATTTTTAAAAATGTATGGATTACTTTAGGCACGAGTAAACCACTGAGCCTAAGTGGTATATAACCAAAATTACAGGGGCTAAAATAGACCTTAATCATATTTTTAATAGGCCTACATAAATTTACTTATATGGACAAATGCATATGGTGTGATTAGCTATTGAGCTATTTTAAAAATTATGATAAATAAAGAGGAAAGAACGTCCTTTTAAAAATATAAAATGTTAGAGGGATTTTTTTATTTTTTAATTAATTCATATCAATCATCATCAATAAAATATTTTTTAATGAGTAAATATCAAAGATGGAATTATGTTCAGAATCATATGATAATCTCTTGAAACTTTTAAAAACTAAGCTAATCAATATATGTTAGGAAACCCTAGATCGTATGTGAAACTAGTTTCCTAAATAGATTACATCAGATTGTCTTCTGAAGACCGAGATCATAAAACTCAAAAATCATAAAACCACGTAGAGAAGTGAGACGTTCTCATATAGGAAAAATCGTAGAGCCTGGTCCATGGATGAAGGAGCTCTTATGAACTCCTCTCTAGCGGTGATCCACATAGCGAATGGTAACAATGACACACCTCTTTGCATAGCAGGTTCTCTCCTTGTCGTGCACCACCACGTAGCAACAAAAAAGTAGGGGTTGGCCTTTCTTGTTGTCCTCTTGCGCAACAGGGAGGCTCAAAATTAAGGGAAGATAGGGAGGAGGAGATAGGAGGTTGGTGGCTATAGGGGTCTAGCCTGTGACCCTTTGAACCCCTCTCCTAGTATAGAGAGTCTTTTGTGACACGAGAATGCTTAATTTGCTACAATTAGCTCGTGTTGATCTTATTGATCCTATGATATCCTCTACAGTCCATAACATTTTCTCATAGCTTTTAACCCAACCCACTTAAATATAACAACTTATAAGGATATTTCTTGGACAAAGTTAAAGTTGTTTCAATATGTTTTTTTTCATGACCAAGGAATGCATTAAAGAGGTTAGTTACTACCTGCAAAGTACTTAATTTTATAATTTCCTATGCATAAAAGGGTTGTTTCATGCACTAGTACTTATTTTGGTATTTTAGGGTTAGAAAGAAGTTTAGAATCTGATTGGTATTGGTAGAATCTCACTTGGAATTCTCTCTGAAACTCTGTATCTCTTTGACACTTCCTTGAGTAGTGAGTCTTTTATTTTAAGTTATGTATCCTTGTTTAATATCATTAGGGTGGTAAATTTTTTATGTCCCTTTGTGATCTTAAACTTGATGGTGAACTATTTATCAATTTTATGTAATTTGTATCTTGAATTTATTTCTTTAAATAAAAAAAACTTATTATAGCAAATGTAACTCGATTATACCTAATAGATCATTCTTATATATTGAATCTCCATCCAATTACCCTTGGCTTAATATATTTTTGATCCATATCCAATACCCTCTCTAAGCTCTATTGGTTTCACCCAATGGATCCATTAACACAGGGGTTTATTGGATATCTCATATCGAATTTTCTATTTATCGCATTGTCCATTAAGCTGGTCATGAGTTACACCTGTCATAATCCCTTTTGATTTAATAAATTATTATTTCTATAATAATTTACTCAATTCATCCACTATTGAATTACTAGACCACTAAGCTATAGTCCACATAAGGTATAGAAGGATATAATCCATTAGACATATTTGCCCTCAATTACCATGTATCTATATTTCCTCATCCATCTAACATTCCAAAGACCGTATACTGGACATAGTGCTATTAGGCCTACACGAAATCTATCCAAGTCTTACTCTTAATGGATTCTCCCGGATAAATTTTTCTCTCTCAATTCGAGTCTCACTCTTAGTAAATACTCTCAATCCGATCGACCTTGGCCAATGAGTTACCTAAGTGAGAGTACATGATATTTCTCTTATAATAATGAGAGTGGATGATAATTTATTAACACCCAATTGCTTTCACAAGGTTAGTTGCTATTTTCAATTACCGTTTGTACTAAATTTGGAACTTCTGAACCTATAAATCTAGTATCAAAGAACAGAATATTCATATAAGATATCCTTAGTGTCTAAAGGCCATGAACCAAATACATAATTAGGATTATAGAATCGCTGTCTAACGATGAGGTATCATTAATAATCTAGCATTCCATAAGCATATCATTCAATGAACTCATTCTCTAATGAGCATCTATAGTATATCTCTACTGTTCCCACACAAGCAACTATGAGACTAATTGTCTTTATTATATGGACAGATACATAATACTCTATCTATTCAGTTACCTTGATGTCTTTCTCAAGTAATCTATAACTAAAAATATTTAAGATTTATGATTAAAAAAATTAATCTTATTATTATGATCTTATCATGATCTAATTCTTATTGCACAGACTTAAGAACATCACAATATATTCAACATCCAATATAAAATAATAATAATAATAATAATAATAATGATAATAATAATAAATATAAAAAATTATATAATATATTATATATAAATATTATGTGACATATTTAATTAATAATTTAATTTTTATTAAATAGATGAATATATCATCATTAAATTAATATTTTAAGATAATAACATAAAACTAATATATCAGCGTACAGCGCGGCGACCCCGCCGTTCTCGCTCGAGGTGAAACCGTGTTGCCTACCAGTCGTGGCAGGTGACCCCCTCGAAACGTCGTGCCATCGACTCAACGCGCAAAGATGAAACTTTTATTTACGGGTAATGAACCTCTTGCTTCCTGTTCATGTTATTTTTGTCTTGCCTCAACGGCCTTTCTCCCTCTCAAACTCGCGTTTCACACGGCATACAAATATATCTCTCTCTCTCTCTCAAACGCGCGTTCAACACGGCAGACCAATCTCTCTCTCTCTCTCTCGTCTTCTTGAATCCTGATCCCATCTGCCGTTCGCTGGTGATCTCGCTCCGGGTTGAAATCCCTCGATCCCGAAGAAGGTCGTCGCAGCCCGCGGCGCGGTTCTCCCTCGGTAAGCAGTCGTCTCTCGCCCCGGAGCGCGACGATGACCGGTCGGCCGAGGTTCGCCTATCCGGCGGCCCCGCCGAGAAGGCAACGCAGGTTCCCGAGGAGATAGGATCCGGCATCCGCCTCATGTTCCTGGCCAACGAGGGTGACCTGGACGGAATCAAGGAAGTTCTGGGGTCGGGCGCCGACGTCAACTTCAGGGACATCGATGGGCGCACCGCCTTGCACGTCGCCGCGTGCCAGGGTTTCGCTGACATCGCCCAGTTGCTGCTTCGGATGGGGGCTGAGGCCGATCCCGAGGACCGGTGGGGCAGCACGGTATGCGTTGGTTAATTTGCCGATGATTCTTGCGAAAAAAAGATTCGTTCTATCCAAATGGTTCTTGACACCGGTGAAAGATATTCGGGTTGTTAATTCTTGAAGGAAATACTCCTTCCCATTCTTGTGAAAGCGATTCGTTCTTTCCGGGTGTTTCTAGATTCTTATGGAGAAAAGACTCGTTCCTTTCCTTTGTTTTTTTCTGCCGCTTCTGATACTTTCCGTTTTCATGTGGTTTCATACGTATTGCTTGATTAATGTTTTGCAGTTTTTTCTTTAAAATGAAAAAGGGAAGCGATCATGTAGTTTAGAGGTCGATACGAATAATTTTCTTGGCTTACGTCTAAAATAGCTTTGGCTAGTTTAATTGACTCAGATTATAATTGGCTGAGCTGAATTTGTCAAGATATTCGAAGGAAAAAAAAGGGGGCAAAGTTAAAAAACCAGCAAAATAATTGATGTTTCCTTTTTATTATGTAATTTCATTTCAGACTTTCATTGGTCAATTTCCCACTGAATCTCTCCTGAAAGTTGGAAATCTGGTTTCCCTGTTCAGCTTTGAATTTCATTAGAACATGGGGAATGTGTCCTAAATAATGTTTGATGTTCGTGTTGGCCATTTTTCCTAAACAGAATAGAAATAGTTAGAATTTTTAGATTTTTAAAGGATGACTTTGATTATTCTATCAAGAAGTTTTGGCTAATAGGAAACAAACAAGCTCAAGTTATAACCTGTAGTCAGTTTCTTCTTTCCTTGCCAATCATACTAAGATGGTTTGAGGGATTTTTTATATCATTGTAATTCTTGATCTCTGCATGCTTGTCACATCTAGATTCAATTTAATAAGCACTTCTTTGTATCTTTCTTTAATTAATGAATCAGATTAATTTGTTTTTTCTTAAAATGTAACAGGGTGGAGTCTTCTTAGGACATCATAGTAGTGACAAACTCTAGATCTGTATTCCATTTTGGTTTGCTACTTACTATTTCTCTACAAAGAAGTTCTTCCTGCTGTATCATCTTCAAGATTCTAGTATAATTTTTTGTTTCAGATTATTTTATTGAGTTAAAAAATTGTTTATAATGCAGAGTCTGTAAAGTTTGTTATATTCTTTTTACTCTGTTAGTGAATGTTCTCTCTTCAATTTGACAGAAAGAATGAACCTCAGTTATCTTTAATTCATTGAACATCATCATTTTTTTTATTTCGAGCGCAAGAAGTTGGTTTTAGAAACTACAGGGGAGGCTTACATATATCTTTATCCCATTGAGATTTGTTCATAGCAATCTCTGTAGATAAATTAAGAGTCCTTTCTAATTGTTTCTATTCAAGTATTTTCTTACGTTTTCTTCCCTTTATCTAGTACCTCCAGTTTGAATTTGTTAACCTTGCCTTATCCGCATATTCGAAATTTCTTTTTGAATATATATTAACCATATTAGAATTTTCTTTTTATTGTTTTCTTAAACCTTTCACAAAAACAATTGTTCATAATTCTATCTCTTTAGCTGACACCACATATTAATTTCAATATTGCTATCTGGTACTAATTGATGGAAATCATCAAATTAGTAACTATACACCCTAATAGCTCAAGAGCTACGATACATATGAAATGCAAATTGACAACCTCCAACGAATTGAAATAAGACAGATCGTTTAAGATTGAAGTAAGAGGAACTATTCTAATCACTTTATCAAAGAAAAAAATGATAAATGATTAGAACAATACTTTGATTCCCCTAAACGCCACAAACTAGAAAGTTTGATAAGTTAGAAGGAAAAGCAAATATTTAGGGTTTTTGAACGCCACAAGCAAAAAAGCTCGATAAGTTTCAAAGTTCATGCAAGAACTTAAAAACAAAACACTCACCGGTGTTGGAAGATGATTATATTATTCCAAGTTCTTTACAAAGGGAGTCAGTCTTATTTATATAGAGTAAGGGAAAGTATAAAGAGAATGAACCAATTATATACGTTAAATAACATTCATATTTCCAATTCATGAATGTAGACCATTCATGAATTCTGCTTTGGAAAACCCAAAATAAAATTGTCCACAATTCCAAATCTGGTCCACCATGGCTGAATGGTCTTTATTCTTCAAAAATGGATTAAATTTCGTTGTTCTCTCAAGTTCGGACTTTCTCTTCATGGTATGGACTTATCTGAATCACGTTGACCTTTTTTGGCACTTCTTGCATCCATAGAACCTTGACCAAATCTTGACCAGTTTGTTCTTTCCAAATGCCTTACAATGAACAAGTTATGACTTCTTTCATCCTTTTAGCTTTAACTCTTGTTATCGATCCTCCATGAATAACAAAAGAGTCCTTGGTAGATTTATGATCAACTAGTTGGTTCATATCATTCCCCTTTTCCTTAAAAGGATTCATCCTCGAATCAACGCCTTTATTACCTATATCAAACAAAGATAAATTAGAGACATTGAAGGTTGCACTAATATTGTCATACTCACCTAGTAGTTCTAGCTTGTATGCATTGTCATTGATTCTTTGAAAGACTCGAAATGGACCATCTCCTCTTGGCATTAGTTTAGACTTCCTTTGGTTAAGAAATCTTTCCTTCCTCAAGTGTATCTAAACCCAATCATTGGGTTCAAATTCTACTTGCTTTCGGCCTTTGTTTTGTTGTTTATCATATTGTAGAGTTTTCTTTTTAATTTGTGTCCGGACTCTTTCATGCAATGCCTTGACAAAATCAGCTTTTTGCTTACCATCCAAATTAGCCTTTTTCAAAGGTAACAGTAGCAAATCCATAGGAGTTAATAGATTGAACCAGTACACAACTTCAAATAGGGAATGGTTTGTTGTAGTATGCACACTTCTGTTATAAGAAAACTCGACATGTGGCAACCATTCCTCCCAATTCTTCAAATTCTTTTGAATTATGACCCTCAAATGTGTTGATAAAGTTCTATTTACTACCTTCGTTTGTCCATCTGTTTGTGGATGAATACAATAACCTTGTACCCAACTTGTTCCAAATTGTTTTCTAAAAGTGGCTGAGGAACTTCGCATCTCTATCACTCACAATTGTCCTTGGTATTCCATGTAATCTCATAATTTCTTTGAAGAACAACCCTGCAATAAGTGTTGCATCATTTGTTCTGTGGCAAGGAATGAAATGTGCCATCTTGCTAAACCAATCAACAACAACAAAAATAGAATCTCTCCCTCCTCTTGACCTAGGTAAACCTAAAACAAAGTCCATGGATATATCAACTCAAGGCTCACTAGGTATAGAAAGAGGAGTATACAACTCATGAGACATTACTTTAAATTTAGCTTGTTTACAAGTAATGCATTTCTCACACAATCTCTCAACATCTCTTTTTATGTGTGGCAAAAAAAAATGATCATTTAACATATCTGAAGTTTTTCTGATCCCAAAATGCCCCATTAAACCTCCACTATGTGCCTCTCTCACAAGTTTCGAATATTGAGGAATACACAACTTGTTTTCTTTGAAAATAAAATCATCATGCTTGAAAAAATTATCAAAACCCCTTTTCTCACATGCCCCATAAACATTAGCAAAACTATGGACAGAATTATATAAATCTTTAATATACTCAAAACCTAATAATTTTGCATCAAGTTTAGAAATTAGAACATGCCTTCTAGAAAGAGTATCGACAACTACATTTTCCTTACCTTGTTTGTACTTGATGATGTATGGAAAGGATTCAATAAACTCCACCCATTTTTGCCTATGACTTAGCATATCTTGTCCATTGAGATATTTCAAATACTCATGATCGGTATGTATAATGAATTCCTTGTACCAAGGATAGTGCTGCTATGTCTCTAACACTCTTACCAAAGCATAAAACTCCTTGTCATATGTCAGGTAGTTAAGACTTGCTCCACTTGGCTTCTCACTAAAGAATGCAATGGGTCTGCCTTCTTGCATTAAGACTCCTCTAATTCCTATTCCACTCGCATCACACTCGCTCTTAAAAGTTTTAACAAAATTAGTTAAAGCAAGCAAAGATGTTGAACTAAATTTGTCTTTAAGCAAACTTAAAAGCATCATCTTGTTCTTTACCCCACCTAAATTCCATAGTCTTTTTGATGCATTCAGTTAATGGTGCAACAATTGTAGAAAAATCCTTAATGAATCTTCTATAAAAGCTAGTAAGACCATGAAAACTTCTAACATCGCTAACACTAGTGGGTTTTGGCCATTCCCTAATTATGTTCACTTTTTCTTGATCAGCATGTATTCTTTTATCATTAACAACATAACCAAGAAAAGTAATTTCATTAGTGCAGAAAGTGCATTTCTTTATATTAACATATAACTTTTCTTTCTTAAGCACATTAAAAACAGCTTTTAAATGTGTTACATGCTCATCCAAACTTTTGTTATACACAAGTATATCATCAAAATAAACGACGACAAACTTTTCAATGTAAGCACGCAAAACATGGTTCATCAATCTCATGAAAGTACTAGGTGCGTTAGTTAGGCCAAAAGGCATTACCAACCATTCATATAAACCATGTTTAGTCTTGAATGCAGTTTTCCATTCATCACCCTCATGCATTCTTACTTGATGATATCCAGATTTCAAATCAATTTTTGAAAACACACAAGAACCATGCAATTCATCTAACATGTTATTTAACCTAGGAATAGGATGTCAATACTTTACCGTGATTTTGTTGATGGCTATGCAATCAGCACACACAAGTATATAATTTTTGAAAACACTTTACCGTGATTTTGTTACATGCTCATCTAAACTTTTGCTGACACAAGTATATAATCAAACTAAATCATGACAAACTTTCCAATGTAAACACGCAAAACATGGTTCATCAATCTCATGAAAGTGCTAGGTGTGTTAGTTAAGCGAAAAGGCATCACAAACCATTCATATAAACCATGTTTAGTTTTGAAAGCGGCTTTCATTCAACACCCTCATGCATTCTTATTTGATGATATCTAGATCAAGGTTTGACATACTGGTCCATACCGGCGTACCGAGATTATCTCGGTATAGTATTCGGTATTGGGCGGTACATAATAATATAATTATAATATAATATTATATTATATAATATATTAAACATAAACAAATAAAAAGTTGTTTATACCTCGATCCTTCTCCCCGCACGAGGAGAAGGAATTGCCTGCTAGCGATTCTTCGCTCGCGGGCGTTCTGCCTCCCCGCGCGAGGAGATGGAATCGCCTGTCGGCGATTCTTCGACTTCGGGCGGCGAATCTCGCGGGTGGCCCGCGATCGACGGACGGTGCGGGGAACTGGTGAAGGTATGTTTCTCCTCTTCTTCTCCTTCTTCTTCTACCTCTTCTTCTTCTTTTTCTTATTTCTCCCTTAATCGACTGCTGATGGTCGAAATCGACCGTCGACGACCGAAATCGATCGCCGATGGTTGAAATCGATCGTCGACGACCGAAATCG
Source organism: Ensete ventricosum (assembly GCA_029747655.1). Classification (NCBI taxonomy): domain Eukaryota; kingdom Viridiplantae; phylum Streptophyta; class Magnoliopsida; order Zingiberales; family Musaceae; genus Ensete; species Ensete ventricosum. Next base: position 43,413,069 of record JAQQAF010000003.1, read on the forward strand.
ACCGCCGATGATCGAAATCGACCTCTGACGGTCGATTTCGACGGTATTGCCCAGTAGCAGGCGGTCCGCGTATCGGTAACCTGGCGGACCGATATGTTCCGCCCGTACAGGGCGGTACATATCGAAATTGCAAACCTTGATCTAGATTTCAAATCAATTTTTGAAAACACATAAGAACCATGCAATTCATCTAACATGTCATCTAGCTTAGGAATAGGATGTAGCTACTTTACCTTTATTTTGTTGATGGCTTTGCTATCAGCACACATTCTCCAAGATCCATATTTTTTGGCACCAACAAAACAGGAACTGCACATGGACTCATGCTTTCTCGCACATAACCCTTTTCCATAAGCTCACTTGCTTTTGGATTTCCTTGGTCTCTTCGGGGTTGCATCTATATGTTGGCTTGTTTGGTATCCTTGCACCCAGAATGAAATCTATTTGATGCTCAATTCCTTTAATTGGTGGTAAACCATTTGGAACTTCTTCAGGAAAGAGTCCTCATTTTTTTGCAAAAGATCAACAATAACACTAGGCAAATTTTTGTTAATTTCATTAGATGTAATCAAAATATCCTTGTACATAAAGTACAAGTATGGGTTGCCTCATAGTTAAGGCTTTCTTTACATCACTCATTTTGGCATAAGCACTTATTTTTCTCTCGCTCAGGTCTTCCTTGTTTTCTCTCCCCTTGTGATTCCCAACACTCTCATTTTTACCACTTAACTCATATTTTTCTTTTTTTTCTCTTTCTTGCTCCCTCCCCAAAGTTTTGGTTAATGAAGATTCAAGCTCCTCATACTGTTTTTTATGCGTATTTGGTCTTAAAAAATGGTCTTTGGAGGCAAAGGTATAAGTTGATATTTCTGTCCATCCATGATAAAAAATAACGATTCTTGAACCCATCATATGTTACCCTTAGATCATATTGTCATGGTTTCCCCAACAATATGTGACCAGCATATATAGATACCACATCACACAAAACTTTCATCCTTATATCTACCAATTGAAAAAGACACTAACACTTACCGATTTACCTTCACCACACCACTATTATTCAACCATTATAACTTGTAAGGTTTTGAATGTTTGATAGTAGGTAATTTTAGTTTCTCCATGAGCAAGGTACTTGCCACATTTGTACAACTTCCACTATCAACAATGAGTGTGAAACAAATTCTCACGTTGTTCACTATGTTTATCATTTTTATTTTGCAAACTAAGTTTGCGTTGAACAACTAGAATTTCATCTTTAGCATACTCTACATCACCAGCATCCTCTAATGATTGAGAGTCATCATCATCCTCTCTCTCACTTTCAGATTCCACAATCCTATCCTTCATGATCATAACTCTCTTATTAGGACATTTCACGTGCCACGTGTCCATGCCCAAGACACTTAAAACACTTAAGTGCCTCTAGTTTGATTAGGTTGATTCTCACCTCTAACCTTGTTGCCTAATTAATTTTTGCCTTTAGTTTCACCGATTTTAGGCTTAATAATGGGTTTATCATCCTTTTACCCAAATTCGATCTCCAAGAAGAAGAAACCGAATAAGATTTTGAATCATATCTTGTGCTTTTTCTTTTGAGTTGTCTCTCAATCTTCATGGCCACATTTTCCATGTCCTCTATCTCCATATAGTGTTGCAACTCCACAAGATTAACAATGTTCTCGTTTAATCCACTCAAGAATCGAGTCATGGTGGCCTCACCGTCTTCCTCACATTAGCCCTTATCATGGTTATCTCCATCTCCTTGCGATATTCCTCAACACTCATGAAACCTTGTGTCAAAGTTTGCAGCCGTGGACGTAAATCCCTATAGTAATAATGGTTAGGGACAAATCTCCTCCTCAGTATTTGTTTCATCTTCAACCAAGTCTCTACGGGCCTTTCATCATTTCCACGTCTGTCTTTACATAATTGATCCCACCAAACAATAGCATAATAACAAAATTCAATAGCGGCTAATTTTACCTTTTTTTTCTTCGGAGTAGTTATGACATTCAAAGATCAACTTCACTTTTCGTTCCCATTCCAAATAGGATCTGGATTATTCTTCCCTTGAAAAGAAGGAATTTTCATTCTGATGCTGCCAATGTTTCTGTCCTCACCATTAAAACGTCCTCTCCTAGTTTGTCTCCTGGGATTAACATCTTGAGCAATTAAAGTAACTTGGTCATCATCTATGTCTTCTACGCCATGATATTCATCATTGACAAAGGTTGATTGTCTCGCATGTCATGGTCCTCCTTGTAATCTATTAATTGCATCATCATGCCTTTCTAGATGATCTCTTACATTTTTCATTATTTTGAATATACGTTCAAATTGTTGTTGCATTGTTTGAACCAAAAGATCATTTGATGAAGAAATCACTTCTTTTTCTTTAGACATGTTAAAACCTGAAAAACAAAATTAGAACAACCTCAACAATACTCTCTCAAGAGTCTTACTCAAGATTTGGCTTTTCTCGATACTAATCTCACCACTCTTGCCTCTTACCTCTTTTGTTTTGTTCTTTGGGTTTTTAGATGAACTAAGGTACCTAAACTAAGGTTTGCCGTGTTGCCCTGTACCGCCCAGTACATACCGGTCCGATAGGGTACCGGTACACGGACTATCCCATACCGGGCAGTATAAATTTAATATATAATACAATATAATATAAATATATATTAAAAATTAGGAAAAAAACAAGGCATCGCCTCGTCTCGTGGGAGAGATGAGATAGTGCCTCGTGTTCCTGCGTGGGATGGCGAGGCATCGCCTCGTCTTCTAGTGCGGCGACCAGGGCAAGGCGCTGCCTTATCTTCCCGCGCGGGGATAAGGGCGAGGCGTCGCATCATCTTTCCGCACGAGGACGAGGCAACGCCTCGTTCTCCTGCTGGAAGACAAGGCGTCGCCTTGTCTTCCAACTTAAGGATGAGGCACCGCCTAGTCTTCCCGTGCAGGTACGAGGCAACGCCTCGTTCTCTCGTTAGAAGATGAGGCATCGCCTCGTCTTCCAGCTCGGGGACGAGGCAACTCCTCATCTTCCCGCGGGGACGAGGTGCCGCCTCGTTTCTCTTGCGAGGTGAGGCTATGCCTCATTTTTTTATTATATATATATTATATTATATTATATTTAATATCATATTATATAATATTATATTATTTTTATATTATATTTTAATGTACCGAGCAGTATGCACTGTGCGTACTGCTCAATACCGGGTACCATACCATACCGATCAAATATCGGTATGCTGGTACAGACCGATACGACAAACCTTGACCTAAACAAACAATCCAGATTATGTCAATTCAAGGATAGTGAAATTGGGTAGGTCTAAAAGCAAACAAAAGGTAGGCCAATTTAAAGGTGTATGTATTACACTTCGATCATAATCAAGGATTGAAATATCAAATGAACAATTTTTTTTTTCTAGAATGAAGAAAGATTTCCAAACCCGAACAAGAATTTAAATAAACAAGATTAAATTCTGTAATTTGCAAGAATTTCTTGAATCCGTAATTTGATCTTGTTTTTGGACCTTTGATTTTCTCTCTTTCTTTTACCTTTGATTTTCTCTCTTTTTTTTCTTTTGTCCTTTGCTTTTCTCTCTCTCTTTTTTTTTGACTTTCTGATTTTTTTCTTTCATTTTCTTTTCTTTTCTTTTCTTTTTATACTATAAATTGCGGATAAACAAAAAAGAACAGTAAGAGCACAACAATGAAGCTGAAGGAAGAATAGCAATTATAGCTATGATGCTGATGAGAAAAGGAAAAGCTAAAAGATATCAAATAAATGGATACACAAACCTCATATTTGAGCTGAGCTATGATATTTCGTCTTTTCTTTTCTTTCGTTTTCTTTTCTTTTCTTTTTCTCTCTTTTTTTTAACCTTTTATTTTGTCTTTCTCTATTGTCTTTTGTCCTTTGATTTTCTCTTTCTCTCTCTCTTGTTTTTTTGACTTTCTAATTTTCTTTTCTTTTTATACTATAAATTGAGGAAAGAACAGTAATAACACAAGAAGCGCAGTAATGAGTTTGAAGGAAGAACCACAATTATAGATATAGTGCTAAATGAAGGAGAAGAAGAGAAAAGGGAAATCTAAAAGACACAAAATAAATGGATACACAAACCTCAAACTTGAGCCGAGCTCTGATATCAAATGATGGAAATCATCAACTTAGCAACCATACACCACAATAGCTAAAGAGCTATGATACATATGAAATGCAAATTGACACTCTCCAACGAATTGAAACAAGACGGATCGTTCAAGATTGAAGTAAGAGGAACTATTCTAATCACTTTATTAAAGAAAAAAATGATAAATGATTATAACAACACTTTAATTCCACTAAACGCCACCAGCTAAAAAATTTGATAAGTTAAAAAGAAAAGCAAAAATTTAGGGTCTTTGAATGTCATAAGCAGAAAAGCTCGATAAGTTCCAAAGTTTATGCAAGAACTTAAACAGAACACTCATCGTTGTTGGAAGATGATTATATTTTTTTCAAGCTCTTTACAAAGGGAGTCAGTCTTGTTTATATAGTGCAAGACAAAACAAGGTTTGACTTACCGGTCCGTACCGGTGTACCGACATATTATTATTACCGGTATGGTACCGATACTGGGCGATATGCACAGTGCGTACCACCCGATATATTAAAATATAATATAATATTTTATAATATATTATTATATAATATAATATTAATATATTAAATATATTTAAAAAAGAAAAGAAAAGGGGCCGATGTCACTAATGATCTTTCTCCCCGCGCGGGAGACGTTCTGTCTCCACGCGCGGGAGAAAAAGCGGGCGAGGGCGCTCGCCCGGCGATGGTGCGCGGGCGAGGGTGGCGACGTTGTACGGGCGAGGATGACGCTTTCTTCTTCTCCTCTTCTTTTTTCTTCTTTTCCTCTTCCTCTTCTTCTTCTTCTTCCTTTTTTCTCCCTCAATCGACTCGATTTCTCCCTAAATAGACCGTCGACGGCCGAAATTATCGCCTGGTAGCTGGCGGTTCGCGTACCAGCAACTTGGCGGATCAGTATGTATCGCCCGTATCGGGCGGTACAGGTCGAAATTGCAAACCTTGAGAAAAGTACAAAGGGAATGAACCAATTAAATACATTAAATAACATTCATATTCCCAATTCGTGAATGCAGACAATTCATGAATTTTGCTTTGAAATACCCAAAATAAAATTTCCCACAATTCCAAATATGTTCTACCATTGCTGAATGGTCTTTATTATTCGAAAATGGATTAAATTTCGTTATTCTCTCAAGGCTAGACTTTCTCTTCATGGTATGGGCTTATCTGAATCACGTTGATCTTTTTTGGCTCTTCTTGCATCTATAGAACCTTGACCAAATCTTGACCAGCTTGATCATTCCAAATGCTTACAATGAACAAGTTATGACATTTTTTAGCTTTAGCTCTTGTTATCAGTCCTCCATGAATAACAAAAGGGTCCTTGGCAGATTTATGATCAACTAGTTGGGTCATATCACTAACTGTGGTGTGACCTTTTTCTTCACCTGACTACTCAATACTCTAAATCTTTAAAGCATAGCTGACCTTAGAGCTATCTTTTCTAGTTTTGTTGTCTACGAGGCAATTAGTTGAGCAATATATTTTGCTGTCCCTACCCGTTTTAATGGTTCAATCACCTCGTTGAATAATAGATCCAATAGTAATCCCTACCTCCCCATTCTTTGTTTCTTGATCTATCAACTATATCTTTGCTTTCCTAGTTACATTACAAAAATTGCATATATGTTGTAGTTAAAGTTCCATTTCATATGTTTAGTCATATTTTTACTTAACCTGATACATCAAATTCATAAAATTTATCTCTGTTAGTTTTAATTCCAAGTTATCTATCTAATCATCAACAATATAGTGTCATCAATAATAATACATACTATGAAACTTCATCTGTTATGTCCAATAACTTTTCTGTTATGAGTGCAATTAGATAAGAAACGAAGGCAATCATACAAGTTGGGTAGCAACTTGATTGGTTTTGTGCTAATAGCTCCATCACAAGTACTTTCAGTAATATCACCAAAGTAAGTCATTTAGGTAAGTGGTGCCAGAAGAGGTAGAGGTTCTATCTAAGAAATCTTTACTAGAAATAATAAGAAATGATTGTTGGTGCTTATGTTTATTAGTGATATTGCCCTAACCTTTCAACGGCAGAAAAAGAACCCATGTAGTTGACCCTAAATAGTTTTGACTGCACATTTATTGTTATTATCTATACATTATAGTAATTCTTTAAAGTCATTTTTCCTTTTTCATTGCAAGTGTCGCTAGGAATTGTGTTGTAGGTCATTCCTAGGCTAAGATATCTCATGCAAGTTTTTCCCTAGCTAAATAAATACCTTGTGCAAGTTTATATCCCTTGTATTTTTCATTAAATTGACACTACATCAATTTCTGTAGGTTATCATCTTTATTCAATCACCTTGTTGAAGGTTTTTTAACGTGTTTTAACCATGGAAATATGAATATCGTCCTTGTTATCATATAAGATATTGAAAATGTTTTTTGCCCTTCAATCATTTTTTTAATGTTTAATCTCTTAATGTTTTATAAGCTAGCTTGTAAAGTGACTCTTAATCTGCTAAGCACTTTCTAGGTCTATCACTCTTATATAATCTAGAGGTGCCAAAAAAAAAAAAGCATTCACCATATGTAAGTACTTGTGAGGAATGGTGATGTTTAACCAATACAATATGTTTTAGCACAATTATTAAATAAGTAGATCTTATCAACATCAGATCAAATGTTGTTTATTTTCTATAAGATACACCATTGTTTGCTGTCAAATAGACGACATTTACTATTTACCTTTTAAAAGAATCCATGGATCTATGGGGTATTTCTTACATTTGTTTTCTTCAGATATATTTCCTTATTACTTTATCATTAACAGCCACTTGCAGATGCAATACACTACAATAACAATGAAGTTATTAGGCTTTTGGAGAAGAATGGTGCCAGAGTTCGGGTATGTCATGCAAGTTTGGATTATGTTATTTTCCATGATAAGCTGTTGTCTAATATTCATTCTTGTTTCTTTGTGCCTTATTTAGGTTGCTCCCATGCATGTCAAGAATGTTCGCGAAGTCCCTGAATATGAGATTGATCCGAGTGAGCTTGATTTCACAAACAGTGTTGACATAACAAAAGTACTTACACTTTTATTTGTCCTTTGCAACTACAAGAATTAATGGTCTTAACTTTTAACAAAATCCCTGATGGTTGTCATTTTCTTTTTCTTGTTCTTACTCATGAACTTCAAAGCAACAATGTTCTGTCTTTTTAGCTTGTTTTCTCAATTAGAATTTATTTTATTGCATGGAGAAGAAGAAAAATCCAAGTATAACACTTAGATGAGGACTTCTTTTTTGATCAACTAGCTACCATTAATGATAACAACAGAACCAGTCCAAAAAAACCTGGAAATAAAAAAGTCTATTCTATTACTGTTAGAAGGTGGTGCAGCATCTTGGTTAGCTCCATTCTCTCCAAAATTGGCTAGCAGATTCTTTAAGAAAGGTTTCTCCACTTCTATGCTTACTAGAATTGGGCTGCTTACTCATTTCCAATGCTGGCTTGGCCACTATTTCCTTCTGGAAAACCACATAGGAATACTCTATGCTGGATCAGACTCTTGTACTTAAGTCTGTTGGATTGACACATTGAGGGTCACCAAGCTGTTTCTGAGCCGAGTCATGTTATACTGACTCTTGTTTGTACTTGTTTTTATGTTCATGAAGACCAATCTAGAAGATAGGTTTGACTATCTTGGAAGCTCACAGGAGGTCTGTAGTTGGCTGACAACTGACACAGATGAAAATATTGCTTCTTTTATAAGAAGATCCTTATCAATAAAAAAAAAGAAGACATATCAGAGGATAGTACAATCAAATGATGCTAATAAGCAATTAGTTGTTTATTATCTAATAAGACGAACACATTCTACCTTTTTGTGCAAGCTACTCATCTTTTGGAGATCCATATTTAGTTGTGTTGTAGTAATTGAAGATGAACTGGGGTACTTCGTAAAATATTGGTCTTAAATTTCAAATATCCTTCTATTATTATTCTGATTTAGAATGGATTAATCACCTATCTGAATTAGATACAGTAATTCTTAATACTTGATGGTGTATATACAGTGGTGTTTATTTGGTTTACTCAGTGGTGTTTATTTGGTTTACTCAGTGGTGTTTATTTGGTTCAATTAGAAAACAGTGGTGTTTATTTGGTTTACTCAGTCCAACTAGGAAACGAAAAAGGGCTTGGCTTCTAATTGCTTTGTTGAGAAATCAAGTTGGGATGATTTCTTATGTTTGAACCAAGGTTCACTTTACCGGTCCGTACTGACATACCGAGTTTATCTTGGTACGGTACGGTACCCGGTATCGAGATATACGCACTTGGTATATAATATAATATAACATTAATTTAATATAATATATATTAAAAAAACAAAAACAACATTGCCTCACCTCGCGGGAGAATGACGCTGCAAGAGAACAAGGCGACGCCTTATTCTTGTACGGGGAGAAGAGGCAACGCCTCGTTCTCTCGCTGGAAGACGAGGCGTTGCCTCGTCCTGCGCAGGGAGACGAGGTGTCGCCTTGTTCCTGCGGGGAGACTCCAGTTTCGACGGTACCGCCCGGGAGTGGGCGGTCTGCGTATCGGTATCCCGTCACATCGGTATGTACCGCCCGGTATAGCTCGAAACGGAAAACCTTGGTTTGAAGTTTGAACCAAGGTTTGCAATTTCGACCTGTACCGCTTGGTACGGGCGGTACATACCGGTCCGTCAAGTTGCCGGTACGTGGACTGTCCGCTACTGGATGGTTTTGCCAAAAATCGACCGTCGGTGGTCGATTTTGGTCATTGGCGACCGATTGAAGGGAGAAATCGACCGCCAACGGTCGATTGAGGGAGAAATCGACCATCGGCGGTTGATTGAGCGAGAAAAAGGGAAGAAGAAGAGGAAAAGTAGAAAAAAAGAAAAGAAGAGAGGAAGAATACCTAGCGCCCGTGCGCCGTTGCCGCCCGCGCGCCGTCGCGGCCCCGCAGTGCTTTTTCTCTCGCGCGGGGAGAAAGATCGAGGCGACGTCGCCCCTTTTCTCTTTTTTTTTAATATTTCAATATATTTAATATTATATTATAAATATTTATATTATATTTTAATATACCGGGTGGTATGCTACTGGTATCGTATTGGTATCGAGATAAACTCGGTACACCGGTATAGACCGGTAAGTCAAACCTTGGTTTGAACTACGATTAATTAGCTTAAAATCTTGTGATTGAGATATTTTTATTATTATTATTTTTAGGTTGAAATTGTGCTGAGCATATACATAGGAATTAAACAAATGAGCTTTTATAAGTTCACAGATTATTTTCTAAATCTTTAATTTTGCATCATCTAGTGTTTTTAAGAGGCGCTTGGGCGAGGCAAGACCCTAGCGACTTGTAACACCTTGGGTCGAGGCAAAAGGTCTTGTAACACCTTGGGCCGAGGCATTTCAATAAAGCGCCACTCAAGCACGCGCTTGAACCTAAGCATTGGGCAACTTGGGTGTGCGCCATGGCCAGGTTGATCGCGGTCAGCTTGGACGAATTAAGTTGGTCCAATCGAACCAACTAAAATCACTTAACCTAACGACCACCACCCAATCCCCCCCCCCCTCCCACCCAAAAGTGAAACCCTATCTCTTGTCTACTACCTTTGTCTACCATTGGTTTCCACCTCCCCCATACCTTCCTCCATAGTTTTTGTCAGTTACTTCTCCATCTGCTCAGTCCTCTCTTCCTCATTTTATAGGTAAACAATACATTGATATGAAAACACTGCTTCGAACATAACAGTTGTTAAAAAAACCTGCTTAGCACCCACATCAAATTTCACCCCTTTTGAGACCACTGCTTAGAACATTACAATATACTGTAGGTAGGAATATCACATCACATCTTCTCTTATTTCCTGTAAAACCGCACCCTGATAGGATTTTTATTTGTTGCAATTTGTTGTATTTTTTTATTTTTGCATTCATATTTATCAATCGGAATATATATTTTTAAAATTTTTATATTTGGGAGTGCGTCACTCGGGCAGGCATCTAAGCAAGCGCTAGAGCATTTTGGGACCTTGGTGCCTTTTGGCGTCTATGATATCGGGGAAAGGAGAAAGGAATGAAATTCGAAAAAAAAAATCGATAATCGAGTTATATCTTCTAGAATATGTCTTTTTAGATTGAAAAGAAACAAACTCAAGATAGAACTTGTATAAAATCGACAAATAGTTCACCACCAAGTTCAAAATCACAAAGGGATATAAAGAATTCACCACCTGAAGGATATTAAATAAGGATACAGAACTGAAAACAAAAGACTCACCACCCAAGGAAGTGTGCAAGAGATACAAAGTTTTAAAGAGAACTCCAACTGAGCTTCTTCTAATACAAATAAGATTCTAAACTTCTTTCTAATTTTAAAATAACAAAATAAGTACTAGTGCATGAAAATACCCTTTATGTATAGGGAACTACGGAATTAAATGCTTTGCTGCTGGTAATTAACCCCTTTAATCAATTCCTTGATCATGAAAAAAAATACCTTAAAACAACTTTAACTTTCTACCTTCCAAACCACCTATTAATGGAGCAGCTTTAACATTCTCTAGTGAAAATGCTCATAAGCTGATATATTTGAGAGGTTTGGATTAATGGCTTTGAGATAAAGAATATGAGCTGTAGAGAATACCATAGGTTTAACAAGATTTACTTGAGCTGACAATTGTAAATTAGGCACTCCCATGTCAATCTCCCCTGGTTGAAAAAGACTTGTCCTCAAGTCCTTATTTGTTCCATCAACATAATAAGGACTTAAATCAGCTACATTGAATGTTGAGAACACCCTATAAATCTATCTTCAGGTAGCTCGATCTCACAAGCATTCTTGTCAATTCTCTTAAGTATATTGAATAAACCATCAACATTTGGTTTTAATTTTTCAAATTTGTTTGGTGGTAACCTCTTTTTCCTTAGCTAAATCCAGAGCAAGTCACCTGTATTAAACTCCACATGCTTTCTGTGTTTGTTGGAAACTTGTATGTACCTCTCATTTTGCTTTTCAATGATTACTTTAACTTTCTCATGCAACTTCTTTATCTGCTTAGCCCTCTTATCTGCATTTTTACTAAATTATTTAGTTGTGAAATGAGGAACTAAATACAAAGGATCTGTAGGATTAGCCCCCGGAATAAGATCAATGTGATACTGGATGTCTCTCAAAGATGGAAGGCTATGTGGAATCTTTTCTGGTACAACATCTTGAAACTCCTCCAGGATTGGTTTCATGTTTGCTGGTGGCTTCTTGTGATGTTTATTCTCCTCTACCACTACTAGAGTCAAAACATGACCACCCCTTTCTAATTCACCCTTAAAATAATCTTTGGTGCATTGATTTCATAAGGTTGTAATAGAGCTAAAATAATTTTTTTTTCACTCACCTTAAAAGAATAAGTATGTTTGTCGCTATTATACAACACCCTCCTATCATAATGCCAAGGTCTACCTAACAGCAAATGACAAGCACCTATAGGAGCTATATTACACCATACTTCATCTTTATAATACTTGCCAATAAAAAGCGGCACTAAACATCTTTTAGTTACCTTAATATCTTTTTTTTTGCAGCCAGCATAATTGGTAAGGATACGGATGAGCGATTGTGTCCAACTTTAGCTTTTGCACTATCTCCAAAGATACCATATCTCAAAGCTGCCACTATTAATGGTTACCAAGCACACCTTGCCATGAGAAGTGCATTTGGTATAAAACATATTCTCTCTCACCCAACTTTCTTCCTCAGCCACATAGGATACTTGTAAGCTATGTTGCAACACAATAGACAAACCATGATCAGCATAAGTAACATCTTCCTCATCATCATCATATTTTGGTTCGTTGTTAGCTTCATTTCTTTCTATATCACTATGTTCTTCAACGAATGTAACAATCCTCATATTTAGATAATCTGAAGTAATATGCCCAAAACCATGACATGTGAAGTATTTTCGGCCACTTGGTGTAGAAGAATTAGGTGGTTGTTTGCTATCAGCTGATCCTTCACCCTTGTCTTTCACCTTCAACACTACTTTGCTTTGGAGAGTAGGCTTGAAATTTTCTCCTCTTGTATAGCCATCTTCGCCCTGTATCGAGAACCCTTTTCAAACTTTTGCTGCTTCTCTACTTTAAAGCTAGCTTACTCACATCATTTAAAGACCAATATGGCAGGAGTTGAACCATTTTGACAATCTCATATTCAGACCTTCTAAGTATCTTTCAATGGTTTGTTCTTCTAGTTTCGCAAGCTCTTGTTTTAACATAAGATTGTCGAACTCTGCTGTGTAGTCCTTCGCACTAAGATCCTTTTGCTTAAAATCATAGATTTTGAGATAAATCTCTTGCATATAGTTGTCAGGTAAGTATTTTTTTCAACTCCCTTTTCATTTTCTCTTATGTCACAATCCCATTCTCCCCTTCACGTTCTCTTTGCTTCTTCACAGCGTTTTAAATAGGCGCTCGGGCGCTCGCCTAAGCGCCCGGGCGAGGCGCGGCCCGCCTCAATCTATACCCAAGCGACGCGCTTCAATGAGGCGCCGCCTGGGCGCTCGCCCGAGCCCAGGCGACGGGCGATTTGGGCGAGCGCCCGGTTTAATACAGTCGATCGAACCAGGCTTTTAGCTCTGATTCGGTCGGTTGCGTTAGTTGATTCAATCGAACCAACTAACGCAATTATATATTTCCCGTTAACCCTAATCGGGATTAGTATCTCGCCACTATCGTATTTGGTGCCGCTGTCGTTGTCGCTGTCTTCGCCATCTCGCTGCTGCTGTCTTCGTCGCCGTCGCTGTCGCTGTCGCTTGGATTAGCATCTCACCGTTGCCGTATTTGGTGCTGTTGTCGTTGCCACTGTCTTCGCCGCCTCGCTATTGCTGTCTTCGCCGCCGTCGCTGTCGCTTGGATTACGTCGTTGACACCAGGCTTTCTCTTCGTCGTCGTTCGCTGCAGCTCGCCGCCGTCTCTGCTGCCGCTTGTCGCCGTCGCTGCTACTCCTCTTGCGGTCAGGTCAGCTCGTTATCTATACTGTTAACAGTATATTAACACTTAACAGTATACTGTTAAGTTGATTAATTATTATAACTAATTATTAACAATATCTTATATTGTTAACAGTATAATAGTATACTGTTAATATACTGTTAACACTTAACAATATATTAACAGTATACTGTATATAATATACTATATAATGTATATTAAATATTAATAGTATACTGTTAATGAACTGTTAACAGTATACTGTTAATATACTGTTAACAGTGTAATGTATATTAAATATTAACAGTATAGTATGACATTTTTATTTAAATAATTATATTTATTAATTATATTTATATTTTTAAATATTTTGGCGCCTCGGGCGTTTTGGGCCCTGGCGCCTTTTGGCGCCTAGTGCTTTTTTAATCACTGCTTCTTCAGATTTTCTCACAAAAAAGATGCATACCTTCTGAGTTTGAGTGCCACAAGCGTTACCTTTTTTTGTTCTAGTGGTTCATGAAAATCGAATATTCTTTCACCATACTAAGCCAATCAATAAAGTCATCAACATTGATTTTACCTTCAAACTCTGAAACTTTGTGTTGTATTTGTTCTGCCAGTCGCCTTGGTCTCTACGCCTTGCCTAAAATCTTCCCAACTCCCTTAGGTGAGGTGTATCATCATAAGAACCAAACTTTTGGGCATCATTTTCATGTTGATTATTTCTATTCCGAAGTTGTTCAATGATTTCAATTTTCTCTTATAGATTGTGTGGCAATCTTTATAGCTGCAACCTCAAGGATTCAACATCATCTTCATGGCCACTACCTTCACTAACTACTTTTCCATTCTGCCTAACATGATCTCTAGCCTTTAGCTTGATACCAAACTGATACCACGGAAATGAGAAAGAGAAATGAAATTCGAAAAAAGTAAATCGATAGTCGAGTTATATTTGCTGGAATATATCTTTTTGGATTGAAAAAAACAAACTCAAGATAGAACTTGCATAAAATTGATAAATAGTTCACCATCGAGTTTAAAATCACAAAAGGATACAGAAAATTCACCACCCAAGGATACTAAATAAGGATATAAAACTAAAAACAAAAGACTCACCGTTCAAGGAAGTGTCCAAGAGATACAAAGTTTTAGAGAGAACTCCAAATGAGCTTCTACCAATACAAATCATATTTTAAACTTCTTTCTTACCCTAAAATATCAAAATAAGTACTAGTGTATGAAACATCCCTTCATGCATAGGGAATTACGAAATTAAGTGCCTTACAGTTGGTAACTAACATCTTTAATGTATTCCTTGGTCGTGAAGAAAAGCACCTTGAAACAACCTATTAATGAAACAATTTTAACATTCTCTGGTGAAAATGCTCATGAGCTGACATATTTGAAAGGTTTGGGTTAAAGGCTATGAGACAAGTATTGTGAGTTGTAGAGAATACCACAAGATCAACAAGATTTACTTCAGCTGACTGTAGCAAATTAGATACTCCCGTGTCAGTCTAACACTTTCAAAAATATTGCCACCCTCATTTAGTCTCTTGTTCTCTTATTTTTAAACAGTGATTTAAATAGCGCTGGGCGCCAAAAGGCACCAGGGTCCGAAAACACCTGAGGCGCTAGGTGCTCGCCCAAGCGCTTGCTCAAGCGAAGCGAGATTCTAAAATAAAAATATATATAATATAATTAATAAATATATAAAAAATATAAAAATATAAAAAATATTTAGTACACTGTTAACACTCGAGAAGTCTGCTTAGGAAGACAATAGGGTTACACCAGATTTTTTAGTGTTCTCTACTGTTAACTTAGTGTTAACAGTATACTGTTAACACTAAGTTAATAGTACATTGTTAACACTAAGTTAATAGTACACTGTTAACCAAGGTTTTTCTTAACAAGTGGTAAGGCCCGTACTGCCCGGTACATACCGGTCCGGCAACTGACCGGTACGCGGACCGGCCGTTATCGGGCGGTACCGCTAAAATTGGTCGTCGGCGGTCGATTTCGACCGTCGGTAGTCGATTTCGGTCGTTGGTGGTCGATTAAGGGAGAAATCGACCGTTGGCGGTCGATTAAGGTAGAAAAAGGGAAGAGGAAGAAGAAGAAGAAGAAGAAGAGGAAAATAAGAAAGAAGAAGAAGAGGAGAAGAAGAAATACCTCGCCCGCGTGCCCTCGTCGCCCGCGGGTCGCCTGCCAGCCCTCGCCGCCCGCAGGCGACTTTTCTCCCCGTGCGGGGAGAGAGATCGAGGCAACGTCGCCCCTTTATTTGATTTTTTAATATATTTAATATTTTAATATAATATAATATAATATTATATTATAAAAATATTTATTAAACAGGGCTATATGCACTGCTCGGTACCTGTACCATATTGGTACCAACAACATGTCGGTACTCCGGTACGGATCGGTACGTAAAACCTTGCTGTTAACAATAAGTTAACAGTAGAGACGAGGCGAGGCGCTGACCAAGAGCGAAAGCTGTGATAGGCCCCTAGGGTTCTATCGTGGAGGAATAGGGTGGAAAAGGGGGATAAACGATCTCTTCGAGGGGATCGGGCCTCCTAGATCAGTTCGAGGGGATCTGCCTTCTTGATCACTTCGAGGGGATCTGCCTCCTAGGGTTTTTACCTATTGGCTAAAGCTAAGATTCTTCATTCCTTGATTGTGGAAAAGAGTTTTCAACCTTATTTATAAGGCTTTACCAAGAGTCTCACTTATAAGGCAGTGGCTGAGGCGGCGCTAGCCGGCGGCAGAGGTGGCGGCGGCTTGCGTGGGGAAGGACAGCGACGGCCGGTGGGAGGAGGCTGTGGCTGGGGCGGCGCTGGCCAGCGGCAGGAGCAAGGGAGGAAGGTGTGGGGGGAAGGTGCGCGGGTGGAGCAGCGACAGTGGTGGAAATGCAGAGGAAGGAAGAGATGGCCGACGGGTGAGGTGGCCGAGGGAGAGGGTAGCGGCGATGGCTGTGCTTGGCAAGCGACAGGTAGGTGGGGAAGAAGGGGGAAGGTGCGGGGAGCCCCTTCCTCTTCTTCTCTTTTCTTTCTCCCCGAGATCTGTGTCTTCTTTTCCCTCTTTTTTTTTCTCTCTTTTTTTTTACAGCAAGATGGTAGATATGACGACGATGGCGGCAGCGACGACGATGGCGGCGCGACGACAATGACGAGAGAAGCGACCGCGGAATCACAACAGGAACGCTGAGGATCGCTGCTCTGATACTAGTTGATAGGCCCCTAGGGTTCTAACGTGGAGGAATAGGGTGGAAAAGGGGGATAAACGATCTCTTCGAGGGGATCGGGCCTCCTAGATCACTTCGAGGGGATCTGCCTCCTTGATCACTTCGAGGGGATCTGCCTCCTTGATCCCTTCGAGGGGATCTGCCTCCTAGGGTTTCTGCCTATTGGCTAAAACTAAGATTCTTCATTCCTTGATTGTGGAAAAGAGTTTTCAACCTTATTTATAAGGCTTTACCAAGAATCTCATTAATCTTTGACTCTTGATAAACTCCTAACTGAAAATAATAACGGACTCCATCCTAACTGAAGATAAAAACCACTCAATCTACTCATAACCGACTCGATAAGATTCACCCGACCCATAACTGACTCTGGCTAACATGACTCAACCTGAATAAATGGACCTGACTTAGCTAGGGTCCTAACAAGCTGGTAACGGAGAGTAGTAGAAACGAGGTGACGAGCTGACCTGATCGAGAGCGAGAGGAGCGGCAGCGACAGCGACGGCGGCGAAGAGCAGCGATGACGGTGAAGACCAGCGACTGCAGTGACGGCGGCAAAGAGAAGCAACAGTAGCAAGGTGGCGAAGAGCAGCAACGGCGCCGAAGATAGTGGCACCTGCGCTCGGGCGAGCGCTCAGGCGGCGCCTCTTTGAAGTGCGCCGCCTGGAGATCTAGTGAGGAGCTCTGGCCTCGCCTTGCCTCGCCCGAGCGCTTAGGCGAGCGCTCGAGTGCCTATTTAAATTACTATTTTTAAATCAATGATCAACTTCACTATTGAAAAGGAGAAAATGGTCCTCTTTCTCTTCCAGTTGCATGGTAGAGCAGCTGATATCAGCTGAGCTCATGGCTTAGGATTGCCTTTCCAATGGTTAAGTGGTCTGTCTCCTATTTCACTCTGCAAGTCCCTTGTCCCTCACTTCCTTTTTCTCTTTCTCAGTCACTTGTCACCTGCTGTTGCTCCTATTTTGCTGAGAATTCTGATGGCTGTTCCTACATGGGTGATTGGCAGATCTGAATTATAGGACCTGCTCAATGTCTATCGCATGCAAGAAGACGGTGAACCTTGTATTCATGAGGCTTTGTAGGATGCTTTGGTGATGTATGAAAATTCCTAAACAGAAAACCAATTAGACTTGTAGAACTGCAGTACCACCAAAATAAAATTTTGTGTGGGTTGATTGCAACTAATTGGATTGATCTTGGATGCACAGTTACAGGTTAGGTTTAAGTCTAAAAGTTCCTAGGTCACTATCTGACGTAGACCTGACCTATTCCAGCTATTCTGAAACCAAAATTTTCATGTCTCATATTGATTACTTATGTTGGTGTCTTCTATGATCTTTTCATCTTGACAGTGTCAAGAAAGCAGTTTTTGTTGCAATTTGATTGCAAGGTGAGAATTAATCTGTTAGAAAGAGTTGAAGGCAGCTTCGATACTATCGTATGAACTCGAAAGTTGAAACATCATTTATTATGGTAAAACAATCATTAATAAATTTTCTTATGTTACTGATCAATGAGCAGAGGATAATGACCTTTGTTGATCACTGAGAAGCTGTTTCACAACATATAAGTGCAATGATGCCTGATTCAAGTTAGCCTAAGCAACCATCTACTTGAAGAGATCAATTATTAGCTTATTCCTATTACACCATAAATTTGTTTTGGTAAAATTGGCCTTCTCATGGGAAATGTGTGAACTAGATAAAGCCCAAGATGTTGATTACAGAAGTGTTTCTTTTTTATTTTTGTTCTGGTTTGGCTAATACTTTTCATCATGAGATTCACATTTACATTGCATAATGGTCATGCTGGGTAATGATTCTGATGAAATTAAGAACTATTCTGAATTTTGAAATGAGCGAGGATATGTGATGAAATATGTTGGACTATTAAAATCATTTGACATATTAGGCTAACTATCTGTTAGTCGAGTCATTGCTATTCCTGTTCCTTAAGTTGCATGCACAACTTAATTATGCTACCTATGTTTCTCGATCCTATCAAACCTAGTCAAGGCTGTTCTAACATAAAGATAGCTCCACTATCCTGTCTTAAAACTTCACAATATTTGTTTTGGTGATATGGTGAAATGTATTTCTTTAAGCATGGAAAAGAATTTAACTTTTGTTAAATTTAAATGACCACTTCAATAATTTGATATTTTTCTTTGTTCAGAGGTGATTTAGAGATAGATCCACTGTGTGTTTTCTGTATTTAAAATTCACAAAAATGATTTGGTGATATGGTTTTCCTATTGTTAAATTGCCACTAGTGTCATTCCAGATAAATTATGTGCAGAGACAAAGTGGATGCTCTTTACTGCTCCTCTTTGATTCCAATATCTCATTTGACTTTTGGTACTCTTAATAGAAAAATTATTTCTGCATTCACATGTCTGGATATTGACCAAATACACTTATACACAGTTCTTTTCATAATCATCATTAAAGTGCCTCCACACTAAACATAATACATATATATGATTCTGTTTGAGTTAGCATTTTGTCAGTTTCTAATACCATAATATGCCTGCTAACCCTTATTTGTATAAATTTTCTTTAGATTCTGTATTTTAAGTTTCAGCTAGATTGTATAAATCTTCATTTGTGAACCTTAATTTTTAGGGAACATTTCGGGTGGTGACATGGCATGGAATTCAAGTTGCTGTTAAAAGGTTTAATGAAGATATAATTGCTGATGAGGATAAAGTGTGGGTTGGTCCTGTTATCTATATGTTTGTGGTTGTCTCATATGTTGATATTCACTTGGTGTATTGTTTTTCTTTCTTATCTTTAATTTTGAATTTTAATGTCATTTTTAAATTTTCCTCTCTGTTCTGCAGAAGAGCATTTAGGAATGAGCTGGCATTGCTTCAGCAGATACGACATCCTAATGTAGTCCAATTCTTGGGAGCTGTTACTCAGAGTAGTCCGATGATGATTGTTACAGAATATTTGCCAAAGGTTCTATTTGTAATTTGGATGAATATTTTGATTACTACCTGAATTTAAGATTTAAATATCAGTCTGATATTAGTTTTAGTGACCTATTGGATTAGTACACTATCTTTATAGCAGATGATCTGGTTAGGTGTCATTGGATAAAACAATAATAATAAAATACATAGTATCTATAAAAGACATAGAAGCATAGTATCTATAAAAGACAGAAGGAGAAGAGGAAGGCACAATGGAGGAAGAAAAAGGAAGAGGAAGGAAGGAGCAATGGAGGAAGAAGAGGAAGTAGCGGAGGAGAAGGAAGAAGGAAGAGTAGGAGGAGGAGAGAGAGTGTACAGGGAGATAGATGATGACGAATGACAGCAGTGACGAACGGCAATGGTGCCGCGAGAAGAGGGCAACAGTGAGAATAGGGCTCACATTTGCAAGCTCTAATACTCTAATAGCTGTTTTACTTTTTTTAATACTGAGTTGGACAGGACCACCCAAAACAGGGGCGGTTTGCATACTGGTCCAATCCTGGACAGGTATGTACCATCCATTTTGTGCTGTTTTGGGTGGTAGTGCAGTCCTTGCAGAGTACTACACTAGTACCAAGCTATATGTTTTCAATACTGTTACTTCGACCAGTTTGTATCCATCAGTTGATGCTGGTCCAATCGAGATTAATTCCTTGTTTGAAAAAATCTGCAAACTTTTAGCTTACTTTGCTTATTGTTTGTGAAGCTTGTTTTTATTTTGTTCTGATATAACTACCCATGGATTAAACTGGAATTGTTCAGAGCAGTCTCTCAAATTTCTCATTAGATTATTCTGCTAAGTAGTAGGATATGACATGTTGTTAGTAACTTGGTCTTATTAGAAAGAGAGAGATCAACAAAAAGTAAAATAAAGGAAAAGAAGCAGAAAGAATCCAGGCAATGCTAGTGGTGGTTGAGTAGGGTTCTGATGCCCATTGAATTCAGAATGCAACTTAGATGTTTGGTTTTTCCATATAGGTTTCAATCCAAATATTGTTATGTTCTTCATGATAAGTTTTCTTTTTGTTTTTTTGTGAGTCTTCCTTTGCTACCTTTTCTTTTGTGCACAATTTAAATTTTGGTATCCTCATATTTATCAAAATATGCGCCATTCCATCACCTTGAGATGTGATTTTATAATATTTAGTTATTTTGGTATTTAGGGTGATCTTCGTGCTTTTTTGAAGAGGGAAGGAGCTCAAACCCCATCATCAGCAGTCCGTTATGCACTTGACATAGCTAGGTTGGGTCACATTTTGTCATTTGTGTTCTCTTGCTTTGTTCGCATTTATGCAGGAACAAGAGATTGAACATTACACGTTAAATTGTCTCTTTTTTTTTAACTTGGAGCATTTGTTTCATAGTTGGCTTAGTTTTTGTCATTGAGATGAACTTTATTTACTACGGGATCACATATTATTCCCTCTCCTTTTAAATTTTCAGATTTTAACTGCATCAAACGCAGTATGGAGTAATCTTTCTTTTGGGCAAGTTTGTCTTTTTGCAATTTTGCTAGGCCTAGAATTTGGAAGTCACTTATGAAAAGATGTTGACAATGATTATAAGGCGTCAAGTCTCATTGGAGCTTTTTTTATTTTTATTTTCTTAATTTGAACACTTATTTTAATAATCCTCAAGCATAATTTGACTCTTATTTCAACTAACATGCTAGAGGAATGAACTATTTGCATGAGCACAAACCAGAAGCCATCATTCACCGTGATCTTGAGCCTTCGTAAGTGACTTGGTCAATTTTTTTTACTTGTTTCACATTCTCTCTTGGTATTATGATTGTCAACCTGGAAACTTAGAATTTTTCAAACAATCATTACTTTCCTTATCGCGAGACAACAGAAACATCTTGCTAGACAATACTGGACATCTGAAAGTTGCGGATTTTGGTGTTAGCAAGTTGTTAAAAGTGGCAAAACCTGCAAGAGAGGATAGGCCATTGACATGTCTAGATGCCTGTAAGTCTAGAATCATTAACTTCTGTATTTACTTATTCGATAAATTGTACTCTGTACTTGTTACATGAAGGTATGCATTTTTTATTGTACTCAATGGCATGTTTGCTTTCTTCTCCATGAGCTTTGTCCAATCTGGTGCTTTTTCATAGTTTAGAACAAGAATTGACTTACTGGTCCGTACCGGTATGCTGACATTTTATTGGTACCGGTATGGTACCATACCGGATGGTACATATAATGCGTACTGCCCAATATATTAAAAAATAATAAAATATAATATAATATTATATAATATTAAAAATGTTAAATATCTTAAAAAATCAGGCAACGTTGCCTCTATCTTTCTCCCCATGTGGGGAGACGTTTCGTCTCCTCGCCCGGGAGAAAAATCGCCTGCACCCACAGCGCGCGGGCGACCTGTGGGCGGTGACGGGGCGCGGGCGACCTGCAGGCGGCGACGGTAGTGGTTCTGTTTCTTCTCCTCTTCTTCTTCTTCCCTTTTTCTCCGATCTCCCTCAATCGACCGCCGACGGTCGATTCTCCCTCAATCGACCGTCGACAACCGAAATCAATCGCCGATGGTCGATTTTTGGTGGTACCATCTGGTAGCTGGCGGTCTGCGTACCGGTAAACTGACGGACCGGTATGTACCGCCCGAATCGGGCGGTACAGCTCGAAATTTCAAACCTTCGTTTAAAATTTTGCCTTATTAAGCTTATTGTTCCTATATCAAAACCATGGATATTAATATTAGAGATGGACATGACACAAATATGCGACTTGGTAAATCTTACAAAAAGAGACAAAATGTGTACATGACAATTAAAGCATATACATTGTTCAAAATATTTAGATGAGGTTTTTTTTTTTAGATAACTTTAATTTAAAACTTATTGGTGGCGATAATTTGAATGATTATTTAGAGAGTAACATGAATTTAAATCAGTTCTTGGGGTTTCAGATATGGGGAGATGAACGAAGGTGTTGCTGTTTTATAATTTGCTACCATTCGATCTTATAATTGGTTATACTCCATGAAAAGATACAATATTTTATTACTTCAGGCAAAAGCTTGACTAATCATCATAGGTTGATGGTTTCAATCAAGGTCCGTCAAAACCGTACTATACTAGATTATCGAGCTCAGCTTGGTACGGTATGGTACGGTACGTCAGTGTCGAGCGGTACGCCAAAGCATATCGCTCGATACATATATATATATAATAATAATAATAAATAATAATAATATTAAAAAATAAAAGAAAAGGGCGACGCTGCCTCGTTCCTTCTCCCCATACGGGGTGACATTTTTTCTCCTTGCGTGGGGAGAAGAAACGTCTTCTCCTTGAGAAGCCCGCGCGGGGAGATGAAATCTCCCTACGAAGTCTCAGCGAGAAACCTATGCGTCGCGCATTGTTTTCTTCTCCCCACGATCGTCGAAGATTGTCACGCCCCCCTGAATTATATCATAAATCGAGAGATATGACCATGTCATAAATCGATAATATTATCAACAACATAGTCCATCCAGGATCCAGACAATCATTTGAGAATACTAAGAATAACATGCAGAGTCATTCAATCACTTTCATAGAAACCTGTGCAGATTATAATCTCTTAATATTCTCTTAAGGAATCACAAACCAATCCAAAACCAATACGGCTAAATATAATCCACATTCATAAAGTCCACCAATGCGATAAAATCCATATGACTTTGGAAAAACAACCATACACCACCACTTCATATATTATACAACAAGTTTAACATTTAAATCCCAAACAAGAGGGTAGTTTTAAAAACATTACATAATTATCCCTCTTCAAAATATGTCTACAACTTTACTTTAGACCCAAGGTGTACATATATAATGATAACATATTGTCAAATGAACATTTAGCCCAAGAACTTCTTGCTTTCCCATTGCATTAGCCCGTTTCAAGAGCTAACCTGAAGAAATTAGATAGCAACAGAGTGAGCTAAGAAGTCCAGCAAGTATCAAACAGGTTCAAAGCAAGGAAAGATGTTTTCAAGTTGAACCTGATATAAGAGTGCAAGGTAGGGAATATATAAGTCTTCACATATAGTATCAAATCAGATTCTCAACTACAAGTTTCATCTTGTTCGAAGCATACATGAATCCGTATCAATTTAGGAAGGTATTTGGAGTATATATGGCAATCAAAAGCATTTTGGTATATATCAATGACATTTAAAGTTGTTAGGGGCATATCAATAATACATGAAATACTTTGGAACATGTCAAAGGAGAAAATATAAAACTTAAACTCGTATGTCACATTTGAAGTTGAATGAATATCATAGGCATAAGTATGTCAAGCAACATATCAATGGCAAACGAAATAATTTGGAGCCTATCAATGAGAATACAAAATATTTCGGAGCATATCAAGGAGGTATAGGATATTTTTGAAAGTATATCAATGGTGTATGAATATTCTCAAAAGCGTATCAAAAGAACAAGTAACGAACAGGAGCTCAGATATCATTCAGACATAACATTCATTTCATTCTTATCCAAAGCACACAAATAACTCAAAAACAATACTTTGGATATCATATCAACAACATAGAGGGCGAAGTGGGACCATAAACATAATGTGGAATGTCCATCGCTGAATGACCACCAAACATAAGTCTCCTATATCTAGGAGCTCCATCCACCCACGTCTGAGTGAAGTCATAGGGGGCCGGCAGAGCACGCGGGCTCTAAGCATAACTCCCTTTACCATTTCTGGCAAAGGTTCACATTGTCCCACAAACACGGAGTACAAAAGGACATGAGCAATAAATTTGGCATATATCGGAAGAACATGCGGAACAATAAATCATACATGTGCCTAAACAGAATAATAGAATATAACATCGATTAATACATAACATATTCTGATATGTAAGGAAGTCAAGGACAAGAGCATTAGAGATTTCAGTTTTGAAATGGAAGAAACAAGTATATGCAGAATTGATACAATCCCTATTCCGGCTGAATTCTGAAGGCAAAATACCAAGTTATTTAGATGATCAAACATGCTCCAAATTACTCAAGAAAGGTGTTATTGAAAAGATAAACCAATCTAGTTTCATACGAAACAAGTTTCATACAAATTGAAGGTGTCTACAAAGAGTTATTGATGATTTTGCAACCAAAGGTCTGAAATCACAGTCTATGTTTTGCAGAATTCATATGGTCCATCAAAATGGGGTTTTGACAGTCATTTCAACTCCAAATCATTCAATCTTAGGTTCAACATAAAGGTCTGAAAGCCTATGTTCTAACAAATTAAGTTTAACATAAATCAAGAACTCTAACACGAAGATATAAGCAATATAGTGATGAAAGGTCTTGAGATACAGATTCCTGTTTTACAGATTTCGTATACTCAATTGAAGTAAACGTTTGGGCTAGCAAATGAACTCCAAATTCTTCAAACTCAAGTTCAAAAGAAAGATATTTGAATCTATTTTTTAAAAACTAAGTTTTGTCTAAATCCGAGGTCTGTACTAAATGTTACAGCAAGAATAAGACAGATACAGATTCATACTTAGGCAGCCAACAAAAGATTTCGGATTAGTTTCAGAATTTTCTTCATAAATCAAGCAAAAATAAAGATAAATTTCTGTAGAAGAAAGATAGAACACTTGCCTTTGAATATTTTAGTCCCAAAGGTGTGGATTAGATCACAATCTCAAAATCCCCAAATTTCTTCTTCTTCTTTTCTTCTCTTCTTCCTCTTATTATTATTCTTCTTCTTCTTCTCAAGTTCACGTTGCAGCCAAAACACCCCTTTTTTTCTCTAATTGTTAATTGTTTAAGCTAACATATGTGTTAATAGGTGGCAAACATGCATGCAATGTACTTATGTGTCACCCATGCACATGCACAAGTGGCACTACTTTAAACAAGGTAGTGACACATGTCCTCACCATGTTTTTTTTTTAACTTAATGTGAGTCTTTTATAATTTATTTTATATTTTTTTTAAGATTCACACTTAGGTCCTTAGCAATTAACTTTCAATATAAAATTATTTAATCAAGAGAATTAATAAACAAATCCTTAAATTTTACAAATGAGTCATCATAAATAATTTAAAATATATCATTATAAATATTTCAGAAATGAGGGATATTACAAAGATTCTCCACGCAAAGCGTCGAGAAGCCCGTCGACGACGGATCGGGATTGGGAGAGTAGCACTGGATCTCCAGGTTCTCCTTTTTATTCTCCCTCTTCTTCTTTCTCCCTTGGCTGATACCGCTGGAAATTGGCTGCCGACGTTCGAAATCGACCGTTATCGCCCGACAGCAGCCGACGACGGTCGAAATTGATTGTTATCGACTGATTTTAGGTGGTAACGGGGTAGAAACAGCCCTAATCGATATCGGTCAGTGGGTGGACTGGTACGTACTGCCCGTATCGGGCGTTATGGTTCGAAACATCGAACCTTGGTTTCAATTGTATGTTACAAGAAATTGAAGACTAATAGTAGTTATACTACAACTAGATTGTGGAGTCATAAAGTTAATACTGCAACATTGGTGACAAGCATGATGGAGTAAGATAAGGTTTGGAATTCGAACGGGGACAATACTAATATTATGGAAAATTTGATGGCCATTGTGATAGGGATCATTACAAAGGTGATTCTTGAGGTCTCTTATGACAGAGGGGTAATTTGAAACACTAGTTGTGGTTATGTGGTTATGTTGACATGGGTAGATGAACATCTGACAGAATGTTAGCATCTCAGCAACACATGGCCGACATTGCCGCAACCTGTGGTTGGTACTTTGAGTCCTGATAGGTGGATATTGACTCTCAACGGGTGGATTATGAAGTGAGCCCGTGATTCTCGGATTGAGTGCACTTGCCACTTACAATCGAATAAGTCACAAATCTATAACTTTACCTTTGATTATCTTGGCGATAATTTAATTCCCTACATCAGACTATAAAAAGCCCTAGGTATGCTATCGCCATAAAGCACATCAGATCACCTCAGATTAACTCTTGTTTTATCGGGTCCTTCGAATCCTTTCCTAACTTAAACATTGGAGGTGCTATGTTGGGCACATCTTCGGCACAGTTTTGTAGGACCTAGGCGAGTGGATTCGGCGCTCTTCCAAGTCCTACCAGCTGGCAACATTCTCAGAAAAAGGGTCACGGTTGGATCTGAATCACTTTCCAAGTTAGATAATCAGAATATGTCGTAATAGTTTGTTGTTAGAAGGAGGGATTTTCCTAGAATGTCTTAAGAGAATCGCATCGCACCTTCTCAAGCTAACTAGGAGGGCATGAATATCCTGAATCCTTAATCGTGATCTCAACATCCCCTTTCAAATGCTCAATCCCTCGGCAGGTCATCCTCTCGTTACTCTTTAAACAAATCCCCTCTAATCAAACATCATGGTTCCAATTAGATGCCTTCAGTAACCTGACTCAAAGTCAACACCATCCGCTCCCCTTGTAGCTCCAAGTATTATGGGTGAATCACAGCTACCCCCAACATGAAGCTCTAAAAAGAGTTCTATCTCCACCTCCACTTGAGCCTACTCGAGAGCTACCAAGGGATTTAAAAGTGTATTCTATTGGACTTCCCCTAAAAGTTTGAGAACACCTTGTCGAGATAGATCAATAACTTGAAACATGTAAAGAGAAATCCCCACACCCGATTCTCAGTTCCCTTTTATTTAAGGTATTTGGGAGGAGCTGATTTATTCAGGCTTTCGCCTCCCAACATCGGAGACCTACTATGGGAAATCAAACTCATTAAAGAACATCATGACATTTGTCACTCACATAACCCTTTACGAGACAATTAATGAGCTGAGGTGTCGATCCATCCCGACCACTCAAGGAGGCAACCAGGGAATGGTTTACTAAATTGGCCCCCGAGCCAACTTCAGCATTCAACCAACTGGCAACATAGTTCGAGCTCAATTTTATTGATTCAAACTCCCAAAGAAGCTAGCTACCTCACTCTTGGTCGTCTAACAAGAAGATGGGAGTCCCTAGCTAAAGACACCAAAAGATTCAATGAAAAGGTTTAGATGGTCTCATATCCTAACCCATTTGTCCTCATCAACGCTTATATCAACGAACTTCGATTGTCCCATTTTGTTGAGTCGATAGTCGCCAAGCAATCGACCACCTATTCTAAACTACTACGAGAGGCAAATTAACTCATTGTAGCAAAATCCTTGATAAGCTAGGAAAAAGAAAGGATGAAGAAAAGAAATTGGCTAAGGAGTGTTCCTCGTGGCCATCTTATAATAATCGACCTTGCAATGATAAGACTGATAGGACATCTAGCCCCTCAATAGTTCACTCCCATAAACATCTCTCACACTAAGGTTTTTATGTAAATAAAAGAGAAGGGACTTCTTTGAGCTTGTCTATCATTGAGGGAATTGTTAGAGAGAAGGGATAAGTCAAAGCACTATAGATTTCATGGGGATCATGGCCATGATACAAAAGACTATTATGACCTAATGTAATAGATTAAAGAACTTATTCGCAAAGGTTCGTTTAATTGATTCCTCCTGAGATACAGGAGACATCCCCTTCTCACATGTTCCCATTAAGCACCCGATGGATGTAATTGTTGGAGGTCCAATCTCAAGTGGAGATAGCAATGTCGCTCCAAGGACATGCTTAGGAGACTCACAGACTTTAGAGAAGAGGAAGTCGAACATCTCGACCTAAAGCATGATGATGCACTAGTTTTGTCACTTCAGACTATGGATGCCCTAGTCAAAAGGATCCTGATTGATACAGGAAGCTCAAAATCGACATTCTTTATCTCGAAGCTTCCTAGAAGATCGGATTAATAATGAAGGATCTTCAACCTATCTCCTTAACTCTCGCTAGATTCACTAAAGATTCTATCACATTTGGATCAGGGACCTACTCTAAGATGGTGAAGACAAAGATTTTAGTCATCGATATCAGGGTTTTCAAAACCGAATCGTATCACCCGGTACGGATGATACGTATCGGTCCGCCAGCAGACCGCCCACTACCGGGTGGTACCATTAATCGAGGTTGTTTTCGCCCCATTACTGCCCGAAACACGTCGGTAACGGTCGATTTCGACCGTCGCTGCCCGCTATCGGGTGGTATCAACCTGGTTGCGGTGAGGGAGAAGGAAAATGAAAGAGAAACAGGGTGAAGAAGAGGGAGCACCTCACGTCCCGATCAGGCACCACCCTCCCTCGACGATCCCGTTCCAGCGTCACCCCATCCCTCGTCGAACGTCGCAGATGAGGAGAAGCCTCGGTGACATTGCCTCATTTTCAATTTTTTTTATGTCTTCTGATCGTCTGAGGTGATGAGTAGAAGAGGAGGGGGATGTCACCTCGACAGTGACGTCACCTCCTTTTTAATTTTTATTTATATAAAATATATATTAATATATATAGATACACATAAATAAATAAATAAATATAAATAATAAATAAATATATATATATACCTCTCGATACACATATTGTATCGTATCGAGTAGACTCGGTATAGTTCAAAATTAAGAACCCTAGTCGACATACCATATACCTATGATGCAATCATCGAGCTTCAAACCCTCAATCGACTTTGGCCTATCATATCCACTTACCACATGACATTGAAATTTTTAACTAAAGTCGGAGAATTAAAAAGTGATCCTTGGAAATCATGTTAGTGCTACCTTACCTCGGTCACTTTCTCGAGGAAGGCCATCTTATTTATATAGCAAATAGTCCAAGGGATCGAACTACTCAAGCACCTCGCATAGAAGCAAGGAAGCCCCTCATCAAAGTCTCGTTGGATTCAAACACATTAAACTAAATTAACAAAGTGGGTTCGACACTTTTGGAAAAGAGGAAGAATAAGTTGGTATTAACTTATAAGTCTTCACATGGTTTCCAAGTGACATGCTTGGTATTGACCACAATATGGCACAATATTGGCTCAACATTGAACCCCATCACCAACCTATCCGACAGAAGCCACGACACTTCGCCCTTGATCAATAGTCAACAATTGTGGAAGTAGTACATGAACAGCTAGATGCTGACTTCATCCATGAGGTCTATTATCAAGAATGACTCGCCATTGTAGTTATCGTAATAAAAACAATAGCAAATGGAGTATGTGCATTAATTATGCGGACCTCAATAAAGCTTGTCTGATACCAACTGGTTGACTCCACAAACGACCACTAGCTGTTTACCTTTATAGATGCTTTTAGGATATACCCAAATCAAGATGACATTAAAAGATGGAGAGCACACTTCATTTATCATTGATAGAGGCCTCTACTATTATAAAGTCATACCCTTTAGATTGAAAAACATCGGCGTCACTTATCAAAGAATGGTCAATCAGATGTTCAAGTACTAGATCAGGAGAAATATGAAGGTCTACATACATTATATGTTTGTTAAAAGCATAGCATCTGACACCCACTTGCAAGACTTTGAGGAAGCACTCACCACCATCAAGAATTTTCAAATGTGGTTAAATCCCTCCAAGTGCACCTTCAGTGTCAGGTTTTGGAAGATTTTGCGAGTTCATGATTCACCACAGAGGAATCGACATCAACCCAGAGAAAGTTAAGGCCATACTAGACATGAAGCCTCCTACTTTCATAAAAAAAGTTCAACAACTCATTGGTCGAATAACTACCTTAAGTCGCTTCCGTTCTAGGATCATCGATAGTTGGCTCCGTTGCTTTCAAACTTTGAAGCGGCTAAAAGCGTTTCAATGGACCGATTAATGCCAGGTAGCCTTGGAGCAACTAAAGGAACACCTAAGCTTTGTACTCGAGTTCTCGAGCTCACAACCAAGTGAGGAGTGTACCTCTTACCTTTCGGTGACTCCTTCGGTTATTAGTTCAGTACTGATTCGAGAAGAAAGGTTGACGCAAAGGCCTTAGGCTAGTATGCTGAGAAATACTACCCCACCTTCGAGAAATTGGTGTATGCTTTGATCCTAATTGCTAAGAAGTTGCACCCCTACTTCTAATCTCATCATATCATCATAATGATCGATCAACCATTACGATAAGTACTCTCTAAGCTTGATGCCTTCTATCGACTCTTTAAGAGGTCAGTCGAACTGAGTGAGTTTGGCATTTCCTATCGGCGTTGGACCACTATAGAACCCCAAGTGTTATTAGGTTTTGTCACTAAAATGACTTGCTCCGAGAGCTCGAATGTCAATATCAAACCATGACTTCCCTACATCAACAGATCAACTATGACTATACATAGGGGGTTAGGCTTGATACTACAAAGCCCAAAGGGTGGAACATTGTACTCCCTTCGTTTTGTCTTTAAAGTTACTAAACATTGGCCTGTAGCTTAGTAAAATTCTTTCTTCCAATTTAGAAGCCTACAAAGATTCACAATTGGTGGTAAATCAGGTCTACGGTGAATATGAAGTTTGAGATCCCATTGATATTGGGATAATGAGAAATGAAATTTGAAAGGCTGATAGTTGTATTTGCTGGAAACATTTTCGGAATGGAGACAAATGGATTCACCAAGTTTAAAATCACAAAGGGATACAAAAATTGATCACCCTAAGGATAATTAAACAAGGATTCAAAACTTAAAAATGACTCATCACTCATGGAAATATCCAAGAGATATAAAGATTAAACCTACCACTCTTTAGTAAACTAAAGAGATTTGGAGTTAAAAGAGAGAACTTAATGAGTTTCTGCAAATACAATCATATTCTTTTTTTTTGCTTTTGAACTCTAAAACATCAAAATAAATAAATATTAGTACATGAAAGAACCTCCATGCATAGGGAACTATGAATTTTATTGCTTTTCTACTGATATCTAAGTCCTTTAATGTATTTTTTGGTCATGAAGATAAGTTGAATTAACTCTTCCGTTAAAAATCGACTAAGTTCAACGAATCTGCCCACCAGAACATTTATTAATGAAATAGCCTTAACTTTCTCTAGGGAAATGCTTTTGACTTGTTTTAAAATAGGTTGGAAAGTTAGGAGTCTGAGCTTTTCAACTTTTAAAGGCACGCCCCTTAACTCCTTAATAACTAATTCGGGCTATTCAATCAAGTTGGGTTATCTACTAGTTTGGAAAATAGGCTTGTAACTCATTTGGCTTATAGGCTATCATAATATTTGAGAGGTCTAGATTAAGGTTGGCAATGTAGGCTGTAGAGAATACCATAGGATTAGTAAGATTTACATGAGCCGATTGTCGCGAATTAGGCACTCTTGTGTTAATCTTCCATGGTTGAAAAAGACTTACTCTCAAGTCCTCATTTGTTTCATCAACATGATAAGGACTAATCAACCACATTGAATGTTGGGGACACTCCATAATCTCCAGGTAGCTCGATCTCATAAGAATTCTTGCCAATTCTCTTAAGCACCTTGAATGGGCCATACCTTTGGTTTCAATTTTCCAAATTTGTTTGTTGGAAACCTCTCCTTAGATGAATCCAGACTAAATAACCCTCATTAAACTCCACATGCTTTTTGTGTTTGTTGACAGCTTACATGTACCTCTCATTTTACTTCTCAACGGTTGCTTTAACACTCTCATACAACTTCTTTATCTGTTTGCCTCTCTCATCAGCATCTCTACTAAATTGTTTAGTTGTAGAATGAGGAACTAAGGCCAAAGATCCAATAGGATTAGCACTATAAACAACCTCAAAAGGACTCTTACCAATGCTATGATGCATGGAACGATTGTAGGCAAACTCAATTTGTGGAAAAGTGAGATTCCATTGCTTGATGTTCTTACTAATATAGCTTCTAAGCAAGTTTCCTAAGCTTCTGTTCGTTACCTCCTTTTGCCCATCAGTTTGTGGATGATGAGAGCTACTGAAATTTAGAGATGTACCTAACTTTCTCCATAGATTTTTTTTAAAAATGACTAATAAATTTTCAGCATTGATCAGACACCATAGTTCTTGGAATATCATACAATTTCACAATCTCCTTGAAGTACAAATCAGCAACATGAGATGCATTATTTGATTTATTGTAGGGAATAAAGTGAGACATATTCGAGAATCTGTCAACAACGACCATGATAAAATCCTTGTTCCTTTGAGTTCTTGGCAGTCGCAAAACGATATCAATACTCACATCCTCCCATGGAGCACTATACAATTGATCAAGTAAATCATCTAACCTTGGAATGAGAAAACAATAATCAATTGTGATTTTGTTGATGACACGACTGTCCATACACATTCTCCAAGAACTATCATTCTTAGGCACCAAAAAGGTTAGAATCGCACAAGGGCTCATGCTCTCTTGAACCAGCCCCTTTTCCACTAATTCATCCATTTGCTTTTGAAGTTCTTCATGCTTCTTGGGGCTCATTCTGTAGGCTATCTTATTAGGTAGTACAGCCCTTGGAGCAGTGATTTAAAAAGCGCTAGGCGCCAGGGTCCCAAAACGCCTAAGGCGCTAGGCGCTCGCCCAAGTGGTCGCCCGAGTGAAATGAGGTGCTAAAGTTAAAAAAAAAAATAATATAATTAATAAATATATAAAAAATATATAGTACAGTGTTAACAATAAGTTAATAGTACACTATTAACACTAAATTAACAGTACATTGTTAACAAAGTTAACACTACATTGTTAACAAAGTTAACACTACATTGTTAACAAAGTTAACAGTACATTGTTAACATTAAGTTAACAGTAGAGATGAGTAGAGACGAGGCGAGGCACTGATCGAGAGCAAAAGCTGCTTATTGAGAGTAGCGGCAGCGAAGAGCAGTAGAAATGAAGCGGCGAGCTGACTTGACAGAGAGCGAGAGGAGCGACAGCGACGGCGGCGAAGAGCAGCGACGACAGTGAAGACCAACGACTACAGTGACGACGACGAAGAGAAGCGACAACAGCGACGGTGGCAAAGAGCAACGACGGCGGCGAAGACAACAGCAGTGGCAGCGAATGAGGCAACGACAACAGCGAGATGTTGGCGACGCACCCAATTCGAGATGAGAAGATTAGGGTTGACTCAAGAAATATATATTGCTGCGATAGTTGGTTTGATTGAACCAACTAACACGAACGAAGTCGCCTGGTTTAACCTGGGCGCTTGCCCAAAGCACCCGACGCCTGGGCTTGGCCGAGCGCCCAGGCGGCGCCTCTTTGAAGCATGTCGCCTGGAGTTTGAGCGAGGCGCTCAAGCCTCGCCTTGTCCGAGCGCTTAGTCGAGCGCCCGAGTGTCTTTTTAAATCGTTGGCCTGGAGTAAGATCAATATGATGTTGGATGTCTCTCAAAGGTGGAAGGCCATGTGAAATCTCCTCTGGTATAACATCTTGAAGCTCCTCCAGGATTGGTTTCATGATTGCTGGTGGCTCCTTGTGTTGTTCATTTTCCTCTACTACTATTAGAGCCAAAACATCACTACCGCTTTCTAATTCACCCATGTATTCACCACAGGACATAAGAGTACTAACCAAGGTTCACTGTACCGGTCCATGCTGGCGTATTGAGTTTATTTCGATACGATTGGATACCCGATAGTATGCACAGTGCATACCTCTCGGTATAATATAATATAATATATTATATAATATAATATTAATATAATATATGTTAAAAATAAAAACAGCGTCACCTCGCGGGAGAACGACGCCTCGTTCTCCCGCTGGAAGATGAGGCGATGTCTCATTCCCGTGCGGGAAGACGAGGTGTCGCCTAGTTCTCGCGCGGGGAGACGTCGATCTCGACGGTATCGCCTGGTAGCGGGCTGACCGCATATCGGTATCCTGTCGCACTGATACGTACCACCCATATTAGGCGGCACAGATCGAAACGAAAAGCAATATATATTTCTTTTCGTTCACCTTTGATCGAAACGAAAACCACCAAACGGGCATAACTTTCTTCTTTGGTGGACTGGTTTCAGAAGGTTGTATTAGAGCTAAAACAATCTTCTTTTCGTTCACCTTAAAAGAATATGTATGTTTGTAGCCATCATACAATACCCTCCTATCATAATATCAAAGGTCTACCTAATAGCAAATGACAAGTATCCATAGGAGCAACATTACACCATACTTCATCTTTATAATTCTAGCTAATTGAAAACGAAACTAAACATCTTTAGTTACCTTGATGTCATTCTTTTTTTGCAGCTAACATAATTGGTAAGGATGTGGATGAGGGATTTTGTCCAACTTTAGCTTCTGCACTATCTCTAAAGATACCATATTCTCGAAGCTGTCACTATCAATGACCACCAAACCAAGGTTTTCCATACCAATCTGTACCGCCTGTACCGGGCGGTACCACCAAAATTGACCGTCAGTGATCGATTTCGACTTGTCGGTGGTCGATATAGGGAGCAATCGATCGTCGACGGTTGATTGAGGGTGAAAAAGGGAAGAAGAAGAAGAAGAGGAAAAGAAGAAAGAAGAAAGAAGAAAGAAGAGAAGAAAGAATACCTCGCAACGTCCTCGCTCGCACGTCGTCGTCGCCCTCGCCCGTGGGTCACCCGCGAGCCGTCGTTGCCCTCGCTCGTGATTTTTCTACCGTACGTGGAGAAAGATCGAGGTGACGTCGCCCCCTTTTTTCTTTTTTAATATATTTAATATTTAATATAATATAATATAATATAATATTATATTTTAATACATTGGGCGGTATGCACTTTGCATACCGTCTGGTACCAGTATTGTACTGGTACCGACAATATGTCGGTACACCGGTACGGACCGATAAGTAAAACCTTGTGCCAAACACACCTTGCCATGATAAGTGCATTTGGTGTGAAACACATTCTTTCTCATCTAACTTTTATCCTTAGCCATAAAGGACACTTTTAAGTTAAGTTATACCATAATAGACAAACCATGATCAACATAAGTAACATCTTCCTCATCATCATATTCTGGTTTGTTGTTAGCTTCATCTCTTCTCCATCACTATGATCTTCAACCAAAGTAACAATCCTCCTATTTGGACAATCTAAAGTAATATACCTAAAATCATGACATTTGAAGCATTTTCGGTTACTTGGTGTAGAAGAATTAGTTACTTGTTTATTGCCAGCCGATCCTTCACCCTTATCTTGCACCTTTGACACCATCTTGCTTTGGAGAGTAGGCTTGGAATTTCTTCCTCTCGTATAACCATCTTTTGACCTATATTGAGAATCCTTTTCAAACTTTTGTTGCTTCTCTACTTTTAAAACTGACTTACACTTATCATTCAAAGACCAATATAGCTAGAGTTGAATCACTTTGGCAATCTCATATTTTAGACTTCCTGAGTATCTTGTACTGGTTTGCTCTTTAGGTTCCATAAGTTCTTCTTTTAACATGAGATTATCGAACTTTGCTGTGTACTCCACACATAGATCTTTTGCTTGAAATCATAGATTTTGAGAAAGATCTCTTGCCTATAGTTGTCAAGCAAATATTTCCTCTTCAACTCCATTTTCATTTTCTCCTATATCATGATCTTACTTTTCCTCTCATGTTCTATTTGCTTCTTTAGGTTTTCCTACCAAAAAAAATGTATTCCTTCTAAATTTAAGTATCCTAAGCTTTACCTTCTTTTGTTCTGATGGTTTATGAAACTCAAACATTCTTTTCACCATATTAAGCTAATTAATAAAGTCATCAACATTGATTTTACCTTCAAACTTAGGAATACCCAACTTCGGATTGTATTTGTCCTGCCACTCGTCTTGGTCTCTATACCTTGCTCAATATCATTCCAACTCCCTTGGGTGAGGAGGTGTATCATCATTAAAACCAAACTCTTGGGTATCATTTTCATGCTGGTTGTTTCTTCTTCGAAGTTCTTCAATGGTTTCATTCCTTTCTTATAGATTATGTAGCAATCTTTGTAGCTGCAACCTCAAGAACTCATGGCCACTACCTTCACCAATTACATCTTTTTCATTCCTCTTTGTCATGATCTCTAGCCTTTAGCTCTGATATTAAACTGATATCGGGATAATGAGGAATGAAATTTGAAACGTTGATTGTTGTATTTGCTGGAAACACTTCTGGAATATAGATAAGTAGATACACCAAGTTTAAAATCACAAAATGATATAGAAACTCATTACATTAAGGATAATTAAATGATACATAACTTAAAAATGACTCACCACTCAAAGAAATATCCAAGAGATACAGAGAGTAAACTCACAACTCTATGGTAAATCGAAGAGATACAAAGTTATAAGAGAGAACTAAAAGAGTTTCTGCAAATACTATCAGACTTTTTTTTTTTGGCTTTCTAACTCTAAGATACCGAAATAAATATTAGTGCATGAAACAACCCTCCATAGGGCATTACGAAATTTATTGCTTTGCTGCTGATATCTAAGCCCTTTAATCCATTCGTTGGTAATGAAGATAAGTTGAATTAACTCTTCTTTTGAAAATCGACCAAGTTCAACGAATCTGCCAACCAGAACATCTATTAATGAAACAACCTTAACTTTCTCTAAGGAAATGCTTTTTACTTGTTCTAAAATAGGTTAGAAAGTTAAGAGCATGATCTTTTAAACTTAAAATGACACACCCCTTAACTATTTATAGTCAATTAAGTTGGGCCATCTGCAGGTTTGGAAAATAGGCTTACAACTCATTTGGCTTATTGCCTGTCATATTTGAGAGGTCTGGATTAAAAGCTAACCATAGGATCAACAAGATTTATATGAGCTAATTGTAGCAAATTAAGCACTCTCGTATCACTCGGCATGGCAAAATACTTAGCTAAGGCTAAATGGCTTATAGCCAACCTTGTATCCTTCCACAGGTGGACAATATGAAGGCCGATGCCCTTCCAAAGCTAGCATCAGGAGCTCTTCCCACACATGGGAAAATAATGATCGAGATCCTAAAAGGAGTATTGACAATAAAGAAGTCTTAGGAACAACTACTGAATCTATGTGGATGAATTGACAGCCATCTCCCTCCCGGTTTGTGACCTCTTGGAAGACATCAGGAAGGAGTGGCAAGGCGATCTGGAGACCCAAGGGATTATCAAGAAATTGGAGAACCCTGGTTCAGTTGCACACTACAGCTGAGACTTGAAAGATCTGCGATACAAGGGCCAATTGTTTTGGTGCCTCACTCCCTTTGCCAAACCGCCATCCTACAGGAGTTGCACTCATCACCTACGACTGGACATTCAATATTTCTTCAGACCTACAAAAGAATTCGCCCAAATTTTTTATTGGAAAGGCATGAAGAAGATCATTGCAGAATTTGTGGCTCGATGCGACACATGCCAGCGGCATAAAGGAGAGACGGTAGCAAGTCCAGGAAAATTGCAGCCCTTACTCATATCAGACTCAGCTTGGACCAACATCTCTATGGGTTTCATCGAAGGGTTGCTATCATCTCATGGGAAAGGTACCATCCTTGTTGTTGTTGATTGCCTTATGAACTACACCCACTTTTGTGCTGTATGAAATCCTTACACTAACGCCAGCTTTGCCCATATTTTTGTGGAGAATATAGCTAAATTGCATGAGATACCTCGCTCTATTGTAAGTAATCGTGACAGGGTTTTCACCAGTAAGTTTTGGACGGAGCTTTTTTAATTACAGGGCACACAATTGAAGATGAGCACAACCTATCATCCCCAAATCGACGGCCAAACAGAGGTGATGAACAGGTGCTTGGAGAATTACCACAGATGTTTCACTAGTGACAGGCCGAAGGAGTGGACTAAATGGCTTCCCTCGGCCGAATGGTGGTACAACACAACATATCATTCATCTACTAAATGTACACTGTTTGAAGCTGTTTATTGCCGGCCTCCTCCAGCAATCATCAAATATGTGGCCGACACATCAAAAGTGGATCAGGTAGACAGAGAATTGATTGATAGGGATAAAATTTTGTAGCTATTGAAGGACAACCTCACGGTAGCCCAAGTAAGAATGAAACAACAGGCTGACAAACACAGAAGCGAAAGGGAGTTTGCTGTTGGAGATTGGGTCTTCCTTCGCCTTTAGCTCTACAAGCAAACATCCATAAAGACTCGGACCTCAATGAAGTTGTCTCCCCGCTTCTTCGGACCCTACAAAATTTTGGAGCGCATTGGAGCCGTGGCTTACAAATTGGACTTACCCGCAGACTCCAAAATACATCCGGTCTTCGACGTGTTCTGCCTCAAATTGAAGCTAGGAGAAGATGAATCAACTCAAAGCCAACTACCCGACATCAGCTCAAAGCCAACTATCCGACATCTCTACTAATGGAGAGGTCCATGTTCAGCCGAAGGCCATATTGGATGGCAGGATCGTGATGCGTCGCAGACGCCCTTCAACTGAAGTATTGGTATAATGGACCAATTTGCCTACTGAGGATGCTACCTGAGAGTCCTATGAAGACTGACTGATTTGAAGAGGGTGGGTCGACTCATAGTCTACTGAGTCAAGTCCGCTGATTGGGCCCTGTTGGCCGGCCTAGACTAGACATCTAGTCGGCTTAGATTTGGTTTGAATAAACGGGCCCAAATCCTAGTTGGAGTTGGATTCGGAGTAGGAGTCCTAGTAGTAGGACTTTTATTCCCAGTAGGACTCTTAGTTGGAGTCCAAGGTCAGGCATCTCTTCATAGAACCCTATAAATAAGCATGTAATTCTTCTTTTCGTAGCCAATGAAAGATTGATTCTTGTTTTCAGCCTTGTGGCCGAAACCCTAGGAGGGCCGATCCCCTATAGAGATCGATTATCCTTAATAGATACCTTTGAGTTCCTATCACTTTGATTAGAGTCATTAGACTATAATTCATAATACAACAATAAATGAACTTAAAAAAAGAAAATTAGACTTTAAAGAGTAATACAAGAAAAATCATAATCCAACAACTAATTGTAAGCTGTGAATTACCTATTGGCCGTAGTTGTCCCTAAAATTAAGATAAACACAATAATGATAAGAGAAACACATCAAATTGGCCCTAATTAGTTCTAAATATGCTGTGATTAGGCATAATTATTCTTAAATTGACCCTAAAGATAAGGTAGTGACCCTAATTGGCCCTAAATGATAAGACACTAGTATCCTTGACATGCTGTAATATTGCCCCTAAATTGACCTTAAAAGTAAGGTAATGACCCTAGTTGGCTCTAAATTATAAAGAATGACATTAATTAATCTTAAAATGTTGTGTATGCCTAATTATTCTTCAATTGATTGTAAAATTAAGGTAATGGACCTAATTGGTACTAATTTATAAAGAATGATACTGATTACCATTAAGTAGCTATAATTAGGAAAAATAGCTCTAATCAAGAGCAATACACTAATCCCACTTAACAAGCTTTGATTAAGCCTAATTACCCTAAATTACCTCTAAAATTAAGGCAATGGCCCTACATCATAAAGAATGACATTAATCACCCTTAACATGTTGTGGTTAGGCTTTAGTATCCAAATTAGCCCTAAAAGTAAGGTGAGACTCTAATTGACCCTATATTATGAAGGATGACACTAATCAGCATTAAATAGTTATAATTAGGAAAAGTATCTATAATAAGAGAACTACACTAATTAACCATAATTACTCTTACAAAGATACTAATAAAAATATAATTATTGTTAAAATCTAACTACCTATACAGATCTTCCACCAAATGACATGTTTGACCACTTGAATTCTTCGAATTGAAGCTCTAATTACTAATGCTTAATTGAGAAAGATAATAAGAAAGAGTAAGCGAGTGAGAAACCGAGGGGGAAAGGGAGTGAGATATGATTGTTGCCGAATAAAACATGTTCATAACCAAGGTTTGCAATTTCGACCTGTACCGCTCGGTACAAGCGGTACATACCGGTCCGTCAGGTTACCGGTACGTAGACCGCCCGCTATCGGGCGGTTCCGTCAAAAATCGACCGTCGATTGAGGAAGAAAAAGGGAAGAAGAGGAAAAGGAAAAAAAAAAGAAGAGGGGAAGAAAGAATACCTCACCAGCGTCGTCCTCGCCCACCTGCCGTCGCCGCCCACGGGTCGCCTGCGCGCCGCTTTGTCTCCCACGCGAGGAGACGGAGCATCTCCCCGCGCGAGGAGACAGATCGAGGCGACGTCGCCCCCCTTTTCTTTTTCTTTTTTTTAATATTTTAATATTTTTAATATTATATTATAAAATATATTATATTATATTT
The DNA here is from genome assembly GCA_029747655.1 of Ensete ventricosum. Taxonomy (NCBI): domain Eukaryota; kingdom Viridiplantae; phylum Streptophyta; class Magnoliopsida; order Zingiberales; family Musaceae; genus Ensete; species Ensete ventricosum. Next base: position 43,453,574 of record JAQQAF010000003.1, read on the forward strand.
TAATACCCCGGGTGGTATGCATTGTGCATAGCGCCTGGTACGGGTCCCGTACCGGTACCGACAATATGTCGGTATACCGGTACGGACCGGTAAGTAAAACCTTGTTCATAACTCAAATTTCATTCGTATCGCTCGAGATATAGGGTGGAACAGAAGGTACACCCTTGTTTGCCATATGTTGCATGATATCGTGCTGTTTTGGGTAAATTGTTGGGAAGGATCATATGTTATCATTGAAGAAGTCTAACTTGGGACTTAGCAACTCCAGGCATTAGAAGGTTCGAACATTCCAAGGATTTGCAATGTAATATATCAAAAGGCTTTGTATCCACTAGAAGGAAAAGCTTTTACACTATACTCAGGAATCCTTGACATTGCAAAAGAGGATTTTTTTAGGACAAAAGGAAATTAAAAAGAGAAATTTACTATATGAGGGGTTGACTACACAGACGTTGGAGCAACAACAGTTGAGTTGGTATCGGCAATCGAGGGAACTAATTTAGCATCAACGGTTAGGGCAAGTGACTCGACATCAATGACTAAGGTGGTTTCGATCATGCTCAGGTCTCTTAATGGCCCGAGTGATCCTATTGTGTTCGGTGTTCTTGTTCTCTAACGACTATCTTTGGGGTGAGGACTACTCCCTCCTCTGGGAGCCTTACCACCTCGTCAGTTGGTGCCCCTTTTATTTTACTGGGTTTAACCTCACCACCTATTGTAGGAGCAACTGAAGACTCATCATGGTAATTGAATTAATTATTCCCGACAAAAGGAACTTGATTGTTTGTAGGGTGCCTATCATTAGGTCCTCGGGCAAGGGTCGCTCGAGGTGGTCGAAGTGCACCCGAGAGATCGCCAAGAGATACCCGAAGTTAGAGTTTTACTCCAATTGAGTAAACCCACTAGCGAATCTAATAGACACCTTGGACTTAGCCACCCCTTCGACCTTAAACTCTTGGCGAAGAGTCTCCTCGCCTTACAATTGCTCCTATAGTCCTTCATTGTCTTCTGAAGGGTAGGGACCTTTGCTTGTGTCGTCTTTGTTGCCTCAGTGGACTTGTCCCATTGCTCGTGAGCCTCACTGTCTCTTGTTGTATAGCTTCCACCCGCTCTTGAATGCATCACACTACCTCGCTCGCTCATACTACTCCACCTCAATAACCTAAACCTCAAGTTGCTCCACCCGCTCGTATTGGAAGGTGGCTTTATTCTCAACCTTGACGGTCTTCCACTCCACTCATTTAAAATAGTACCACTTCAGAAAGGAAAAATTCAAATATTAAGCCAGTGACGCAAGATTAAGCTTCACTTCAATGAGCCATTACTCACCCATCTGTTGCTTTATTCTCAACCTTTTGCTTTGTCTCGAGCCACCCTAAAAGTTGCCAATGATGGTGGGCTCGCTTGGGGCATGTGCAATTTGACAAAATTATGCCTCGTTTGACCCTTCCAACTTTAGGGGGGCATTGGCAAATTTTAGGGTGGCTCGAGACAAAGCAAAAGGCCACACCTTCCTCGACAACGAAGGAGGTGAAGGGATTAACAACATGCTTGAACTCGATTTGAGGTCAGAAGGCAAAGAAGATGAACTGGAAGACATCTCAGACATTCTACTGATCTTTTGTAAGAAATTTTAAGTTTTAATGCGTTGAGTTTTGAAGGCTTGGATGCTCCAAATATAGATGAAAATGTAAGGAGAATAAATGAAGAACCCTATTTAGGTCGAATAACCCTGGGGGATGACCCCCACCTGACCATGTGATTATTCGACAGTTAGCTTGGATCAACATCATGGCATCACCTTATTTAAGGAAGATGATCCGCTATAAAAATCACGATCTCTCTGAATCCCTGGGGAATGCCCCCACCTATAAATGTTGATTAATTGGTTTTTTAGCAAAAAAAGGTAGGGAGACCTGACTTTACCAGAAAACTGGATGCAACAATACATATCGAGATTTGAAAAATGCCTGAAAATAGCTGAAAAATAAAAAAATTTATCAGTTAATGCAAGTCTTGTACCAAATGCATAAGTCGATTTACTTTGGTCCACATTGTCATAGGTGATCATCGTGCACTCATAACACCTTCATAAATGGATTGTTCATTACATTTTTTTTGTACAATAGCTTTTGTTTATGATTTGCTTGGTTTTTGGATGTTTTCCCTTGTTTTTGTAAGCAAGGCTGCACAATGATTGCTCATCGAACATGACAGAAAGGGGTTAAAACAACCTTATTTTCATGTGTCTCAATTAGCAGCCTTCGCTATGGACAAAGAAGCGTGGAACAATGTTCTAGGAAGGCTATGTTTTGAAAGAATTCATACTCAACGTTATCATATTATACAAAGTCATTTGATGTCTACATATATTCTGTTAGGATCAATTGAGGAGGGGGGGGGGGGCTGGGTGAATTAGTGCAAATGTAAATTTTAGGTTTAGATGAAAACTTTTCGATTAAACCAAGATAAGAAATCCGAAGCTTTTCATTCTTAGTGAAACGAATAAGTGATTAAAAGAAAGTTGCTAAGTTAATGAGCAAACCAGAAAGATAAGCAACGTTTGAAGGAAATAACTTATCATGAAAACTTTGCTTTTAAGGAGTTGAGTTAAATCAGAAGCATTAATACAAGAATATGTAAGCAATTAAAAGCAAAGAAGCACTCACAATTTTTATAGTGGTTCGGCGTCAAAGGCCTACGTCTACTCCCGAGTCCTCCTTCTTGAGGCACACCGGCGTCCATTACCAATCTTCTTTGGGTGAAGATCAAACCCTTATATTTTGCTTACAAGGGAGACTTGAGAAAAATTTTAACTCTAAGATCACTCCTTTTCCTTTTCTTTTTTTTACAAATCACACACAATTTCTTTTTCACATAATTTAATTGCCCAAAAAGAGTTGTTGTGAATGCAAGAATACTTGGGGTATTTATAGACCCCAAGTGGCTTCAGAAATTGGAGCCAAAAATCAAACATACCTAGAAAAACTAGGTACGGGCGATTTACCCGCCGACCTGGGCGGTTCAGTCGCCCGAACACCAAGGTACGGGCAGTTTACCCGTCGACCCTAGGCGGGTCAACCGCTCAAAGTACCCAGATTCCTGGGTACGGGCGGTTCAACCGCCCAGCCTGGGCGAGTCAGCCGTAGTCAGCTGCCGGAAAACCTAGGTGGCGGCAGCGGTACACAGCCACTCTCCTACGATTTTCCTGTCGGAATTTCCGCAAAAGTGGTTCCCTCCACTTTTCCAATTCGGCTTAAACCTGATGTTAACCAACCCTCTGGTCAACCAATTGAGTGAGCTGAATCAAACCCCAAGTGGACCCGATTGTCTTATTGAGTTGATTTGGATTTTATCCAAATCCAACTCAATTAGAACTCAATTCGTAATTATGACTCAATGATTACAACACTTAATGACCAACAAGCTAAACAAGACCTAACTCCCGCCAATCCAACAGCCTCCGGCATTCTTGTGGCAAGTCTTCCGGCGATCTCCCGGCGTGTTCCTAGCGAGCTTTCTGATCCCTTCGGCGAATCTCCTAGCGAACTCCTGGCGAGATCCCACTACATCGTCTGAACCCCGACCCGATGCTCAAGCTTGATCTTGGCCCATCATTTGGTTGTAAATCCATTGCTTTTGTCATAGTTAGTCCTGCACGATGCCAATTACGACATAATTAAATACAATCATAATTGCCAAACATCTATTACAAGAGTATCCTAACTCCCGGCAAGCTTTTCGGCTACCCCCAATAATCTTCCGGCGAGTCTCAGTCTTCTTCTGGCGAACTCCCTTGTGTCACCTGGCAAACTCCTGATACCCTCGGTGAGCTCCCGACGCACTCCTAGCGAGTTCCCAACCGCATCGACCCGATGCATGGACGTGACCTTGGCCAATCGTGATTGTAATAATCTTTCTGTCGTAATTAATCCTGCATCAATCAATTCTAACAATCCTGTTAGATCAATAACCCATAAATTGATTTCATTATTAAAATCCGAGATTCAACACATTCTTCATACTATTGGAGTGCTATTGCACAAGTCACCAGGTGGCCTATGAGAGTCGTAAGCTCAGTCAGACTATGTGATAGGTGCTCATGCACGAAAATGAGATGACGCTGGTGGTTCACTGCTTATGAGTGTGGAGACACACTACCTTCTCGGGATATGATTTATGCTGATGTGAACACCATCTCATTGAGTTACTTTCAAGCTTCAAAGAAGCTCTCTCCAAAGCAAGCACGATAGCATGACTTCTTGGTTGAATTTAATATGGTGATGGAGTATGAGCAAGCGTCATTTTTGATGCTTTAAGCAGAAAGGTGGATTTGATGAATGTAGTGCTTCCAAACTTCTACCCAAGATTAGGGGTGGACTGTACAATGACCCATAGCCAACAATCAAAGAAAAAGCATGATGATTTTGAATCTAGGATGGCTACACAAAAGGAAACAAAAGTTTATGTTCGAAGGTTGAATAATTTGAGAAGAAAACTCTTGAGAGAGTGTCATAATTCCTTTTAGGTGAGACATACAATACATAAACCTTTGGCTCTTGTGGAGAGGGCCTTCTACTGATAAAAAATGAGCATTGATGTGGAGGACTATGTTCAGACTTATCTCACATGCCAACTAGACAAGGTAAAGTAATAGAAGCCAATGGATCTTTTAGTACCATAGAGGCAATGGGATATTATTGGACTTCATATCGAGCTTGCCAATAGTATAGAGACTTGGATTGATACTAGTGGTGGGCTTGTCAATTGCTTTGACAGTCGATTAAGCGATCTAGACTTATGGGTTGTGGCTTGTCTTTTTACTTCTTAAAATCTTTATTTTCTCCTTACCTTCTAAGTTTTTGTTGAATTACTTGAGAGCTGTGATTTTGAGTGAGACACTAGGACTTGTACATGCCTCATTTTGTAAACTAATCAACTTTCTCTTTTGTGTGAGGTTGCACTTGTTGACTCTTTGCGGACCAATATCATAAGGGTGCCTCATGTTAGTTTATTCCAGTTAAGTCCATACAACATGCCACTAAGTTGTTGGACCAATAATATTGCCCCTACCAAGCATTATCAGGTGCTATTGCAAACTTTCGATAAATGTATAAAAATACTATAGACATCAAGGAGTTAATATACTATATATATATGCAGTACTTTAGAATTAATATTTTAATGGTACAAGAGTTCTAATAAGTTTGAAGTGCCTGATAAGGTAAGGTAGTGTGCAGCAAGTGTCAGAATCTGACAGAGACATTACACAGGCACGTTAAGCATTTTGAAGTGTCTTTGTTTCACACTATTTTAGTGGAGCAAACATTCTACAAGATTTACTGCAAACATAGAGGACAAGGATTGAGAATTGTGTTTGTTTTCGAATCATAAAAAGGATATCAAGGGAAAAGGAGTTTGCTATTGACTTTTGTGCATGATAGTTTATTTGTTAATAAGTGCATAACTGAATTTTAATGTGATAAGTTCTTTTATCATTTATCTCATTTAGCACTTCTCTATGAACAGGCAGGTATGTAGCTCCTGAAGTCTTTCGTAATGAAGAATATGATACAAAAGTGGATGTTTTTGCATTTTCTTTGATTCTGCAAGAGGTAAATTTTATTTTTTTTCGCAAACCATCATAAAGTTATTTGACTTTAGATCTTTACTCAAAAAGAAGTATGCTACTTAGTTATAGCTACTTTTTTAATTTCTTTTCAGTACTTCAAATCAGGAACTCATGCTTACTTCATGGATGTATATTGTGCATGACTACCATGAACAAATGCAGAGTGTCCTTGCTGCTCAAGTGGACAGCCATGTTAGAAGCATCTATTTTACACACCTTAGTAACTTGATAAAGAGACATTACGTGTAGCCCATAGCCCAGATTTCTTAATAGCACGTATATGGTGTGACTGGGTTGCTTGACTTGAGCATTGAGAAGCCAACACAGAGTGGCCCTTGCATTTAGTAATTGGTTTGGAGCAGTAGATACATGTCGTGGTATTAAGAAGATTGGAGGAGAGAGCAAAGGCGAAGAAGGTGACGATGTGTCCCACACCCTAAGGGCCTCAGGGTGACAATGTGTGTGTGTGTGAGAGAGAGAGAGAGAGACAGAGACAGAGAGTGTGTCTGTGCGTGTGTTCCATTAGCTTCAGAAAAGTAAAATTTAGCGAATATATTCTGATTTCCTATGGGATCTGGTCCATGCCAAAGATGAGCTATCCCAGGTATAAAAAGTCACAAGTCTCAACTGTTTTGAGCTAACTACATAGATCTGTTTTAGCAATTCAAGTCTGTTGAAACAATATAAGTAGTCAAACAATGAGTTATCAAATCCTTTCTTATATTTTCTAATAACGGTTTCTTACGTCTTACTTCTCCTCACACTGCTGGTTTGATCACCTTTCTTGTTTGGTGCATCATGGGTTTCCTTTGGACATGTTTAACTAAGATTAAATAGTTACCCTTGTTTTATCTTCAGTTAGAAGTATCAGGATAATTCCTCTCAATTTTAACCATCCGAGTGCTATCTTTTCTAACGTTTTCATCCTATGTAATAATAAATCCAAAAATATCAAATATTTTTAGAATTTGAAATCTCTTCCCCACTTATACTTGATAAGTTTATGTATCAATTTTATGTAATCTAAAACTGCCTAATTTGACTTTATGACTCAAGTTTAGAATTTATACTAAATTAAATTATGTCACTCAAGAAAATTTATCATAATATAAATCATGGTGTGAAAGTCTAATTTCTGCTCGACTTCGGTTACATCTTTGATCTGAGAAATCTGATTTTTGTATCTTGAATTTCTGGGACAAAGTTCACATTGTTACCATTGTATAATTTATGCAGCTTGTATTGTGGAGAAAAAACATAAACTTAGTGGAACACACTAAATATAAACTCTTCATTGGTTTTCTCCAGATGATTGAAGGCTGTCCACCTTTCTGTTATATGCAAGATGCTGATGTTCCTAAAGCATACGCATCCAACGAAAGGCCCCCTTTTAGAACACAAAAGCTATATGCACATGGATTAAAAGAGTAAGACTTGTCTTAAAATCCTTTTATTTGTGTACTTTGACTTGTTTTGCTTTTCATTGCTGGTTCCTCAACACTTCTTTAGCTTTTGGTCTTCCTATGTTGTCACAATCTCACTGAACATGATAAAGGATACATTTGATATCTATGGCAAAATCTTCCGACATGGTAGTTTATTCCAAGGTTCTCCTTATTGAGCGGTAAGGCCTCGTACTGTGCAGTACGTACTGGTCCACCAGCTGATCGGTATGCAGACCGCTTGCTACTGGGCGGTACTGTCGAAATCGATCGTCGACGGTCGATTTTGACCATCAGCAGTCGATTTCGACCGTCAGCGATCGATTGAGGGAGAAATAAGAAAAAGGAGAAGAAGAAGAAGAAGAAGAGCAGAACATACCTTCACCTGTTCCCCGCGTCGTCCGTCGCCCGTGGGCCGCCCACGGGATTCGTCGCTCGCGGGTGAAGAATCGCAGGCGGGCGATTGCTTCTCCCCACGGAGGGGAAAAGGATCAAGGCGACGTCGCCAACTTTTTATTTGTTTAACATATAATATAATATAATTTTATATTATATTATATTTATACCGAGCGGTATGCACTATGCGTACCGCCCAATAGCAGGTATCGTACCATACCGAGATAATCTCGGTACGTCGGTATGGACCGGTATGACTAACCTTGGTTTATTCAATGAATAATTTGTCAAATTTGAGCCTAATTTCTGTTTCTCATTCTTGAATGAAACGAGATACTGTACACAAACATTGGGCAAAACTGTGTAGGCCTTGCAGCATGAACATGGTGATAAGGGTAAGCTCAAGAGGTTCTAGACTCTAGATTTGGGTTGCATAATTATCAGTTTCTGAGATAGTTTATAAAACATGAGGCACCAGGAAAGCATGTTTAGTCATCAGGAAAATAAAATCTTTGGTACATAAAATGCACAACTAAGATGAACATGGAAGTTCCAGTTGGTTGTTGGTTCCTTTCTATGCGGACTCTCCAAATAATATTAGTTGCTTGGCTTCATATGGCAGCAGATTTAGATAGTTGAGAACTGAAAGAGCTATTTGGCAGGGAAATGGTGCTAGGGGACAAGGGGCTGGACATGGGCTGATGGATCGGATAGTTAATGTTTGGAAAGGGACAAAAGGAGTGAATATTTGGACAGAGCTTTGCACAATGAGCCACAATGTTCATCTTATAGATCTCATTTTTTCTGAAAGGCCATGAAAGCGTGAGGAGATTGGTTCGAAAGATAACTTAGTATTTAGACTTACTTCAAGTGGCTTACTACATGAAAGAAACAGATGGTCTCTCACCACTCACTCTGTTCATCAAATACTCAAATTTACCACACCCTTTCATCAATGCTCAAGCTTACCATCCCCATTATATTTTGTAGCCGCCCAGTGATATAAAGGAAAAGTCGAAAACAAACATGTGTTTAAATAAAATATCTTAACCTATGTTCTTGTCTGAAAAAAATTGGTTGTGTTCAGATTGTATAAAGTTCTTTCTTCAGAGGAAAGCTCTCTCATTCTCAATGTTGTTAACTTTGAATTTAGATTTTATTTTTCTAGTAAAAAAATTTCAACCAGACATGCAAATTGATACTTACTGTTAAATTAGAGACCACTTTCTGTAGAGCTTAGTTGCATTCTCTTTTCTGATGTTATTCAACTTGTGTTTGCTTTCTTGCATGTCAGGGTGCCTGACATATCCATCATGCTTTTTTGTAGGTTGATTGAGCAATGCTGGAGTCAAGACCCTGCTGAAAGACCAACATTTAATGAAATCATTGATAAGTTGTCCATTATTCTAAACAAAATTGGTCATAGACGACGATGGAAGGTATATCTTGGAGTTCCTAGATTGTTACTGATGCAATTTTATTAGCTGCAGCTTTTGCATAATGTAGAATGGTTGGTGCTATTTCCTCCCATAACATAAAATATTTTTCTTCTTTAGAGAAGACAATGAGATTTCATGGTTTATATTGTTCTTTTAATTTCTGAGTTTTTTAAATTGAATTTTGTGGACAACATAATTCCTTTCTCTTAGAGAAAACTTGTTAATGAATATCTGCAGTTTGTTGCTGTCAGCTTTATCTTTCCTTTTGGGTTTCAAAATGTTGTCAATATTCCAAGGCCTCACTTATGTCCAACATAAATGTGACATGTTCGATGGTTCTTGTTACCTATTACATATGACACAGTATGTTATGAGTTATTTAGCAAATAGGTAAAGATCTTTTGAAACACTTTAGTAGTTTTCTGGATACACGAACAATCGGTGGATATTTAGTTTCTGAGTTGCAGATAATGGATGAGTAAATCTATTCATGTGAATCTAGGCACTACAATTTTTTTAATTCTGATACAATGTGTGCATATCCTTCTTCTAAGTGTGAAGGTAGTGCAGCGATAATTTGATGCTCCCATGAGACCACCAAGCAGAATTAGACAAAAGTTGCATACTTGGCCTTCCTGAGTGATGACACTACAGCTAAAGGAACAAAGGGGTATTTTCTTGATATGATCAATCTTAATTTCTGTTTTATTTATTTAGTAAAGCCAACAAGGTGAAGTTGAACCAATTTTGTTCTTAATTTGTATAATGGCAGTATTAGCAGTGATGAATTTGGATACTCATCATCTTTCTAAAGTTGCCAAAAAACATTCTGTTTCTTGATTGTTGTGACAGAAAGGGTTGGACATGGTTGTTTTCTGGATAGTTGCAAAAAATAAAATATAATATAATTACTCAGATTAGCTGCCCATTTTATTAGAAAATATACCATACAATTTTAGTTCTCTCTGGTATTGGCTGACAATCAGATGGATATAATTTGTTTACCTTTCATTCGATTAGCTGTCAACTGGGAGTGTGGCACCCCGAACTCCCCTGTTGAATCAATGTTTTAAAAATTTTCAAATTTGATATTATCAGGTGGGATTTTTAAATTGTTGCCGGAATTTGGAGTTCTGGAAAAAAGATGGCTCAAGTTCTAGCAGCCACTCATCTCATTCCTCCGGGTCAAATTTCTGAATGAAGATTGAGTGCTTATTTGATTCGATATCACATTACTGATATATTATGAAGTGTACAGCCATATCCACTGGATAAGGATCCATACAAAAGATGTTGATATACGAGTAGGTCGTTTTGTTTATGATGGTTGCTGCAAATCTTCTATTTAGAATTGTATTCCTCAACACCATAAAGAGCAATGTCTTGCTTCCACAAAGGTGATTGGTTACTCTTGGTAAGAGTTGTGGAGTCAATACTTTGTATATGCCCAAGACTGATGCCTTGTTTTGTGCATTTTAGATGGTGGAAGTGTTGTTAAAAACCACACTAAGCATGAAAGGTTTCTGTTTTTGGTTTGAATTTGTAAACGGAATTTATCTAAGGTTTTACTTCAGGAAATAGATGATCATCAACTTAGAATTTTCAGTTGGGAATTCATGATGAAACATATGCCGAACGGATTATTAGGACTGAGTTAGCTTCTTGAGATCTTCGGACAGATACTTTGCACTTGTGTTGTTGATTATATATTCCCCGTTGTTTGAGCAGAGTACTTTGCACTTGTGTTGTTGATTATATATTCCCCTTTGTTTGAGCAGAGGGGCAAACATGAGCGGAGACAACTTTGTAAGTGTCATTGTTGCTTTACAAGTTTGTTAAGCTATGTAAATGAATATTTAAAAAAGGGTTAAGGTTCATTTTAGCTTTGTAGTTTTGGTCATGAACTACTTATATTCTTATGGTTTAATCATATCTAAAATAATTTTTATATTTTTAAAAATATAATATATAAGCTTCTCTTTTTAAGTCAAAGTTACCGGTCGTTAAAATCTACTTACGTTGCATGTTGACTTATATTTTAAAAAACATAATATATAAGCTATTCTCGTCAAATTTGAGTCAAGAGACATTCGAGTTTACTTATATAACATGTTGGCTTAAAATAAAATTATTTATATAATAATATATGTGCATCGATCAGTCCAATACTTGTCACACAATTGTTTCTTGGTTTCTCTTTCTCCTTCATTCTCATCATCTCTCACTTCATCCTCTCTTGTGCCTCCGCTCACGCTAATGATGTGGTGGTTCATCTTTCCCTCACCTTTACCTTTGGCTTCTCTTCATTTTTGTCCACTAGGTCTCTAGCGCTTCCTCTTTCTCGATAAGATGGATTTTTTTTTAAATTTAAATTATATATGTTATTATATTGATTATTTATTGTGAGTTAGAATGTCAGATAAAGTAGACTTTAAAGTCTATTAACTCAAACGTGACAGGAAAGCTGATTATATGTCTCGTTTTAAAATATATAAAAGTTATTTTAGACACGAGCAAAATCATAAAGGCTTATGTGATCTATGATCAAAACTATAGAGGTTAAAATGAATATTTTTTAAAAAAATTATATTATATGTATTATTAAAGTTAATGGTTTCTTGTGAGTCAATATATTACATAAGTAATTTCTAACGTCTGTTAACTCAGACTTAATGTGAGGGGTTTATATATAATATTTTTAAAATATAAGGTTTATTTTAGACATGAGTAAACCATGAGGATTTAAGTGATCCATGATCAAAATTATAAGGGTTAAAATGAATCTTAATTCCAAAAAAAAGATAAAATTTTTTATTGTTTTGGTTTGGAAGCAAGTGCGAACTCATTCAGATAATTCTTACTTGTGGAAATTAAACAAAATGAATTCAGTCCCAAGATTTTATTTTACCCGCTTCTGTTGATAGTATTTAGCATTGTGACTTTTGGTAAAACATTTCCTCTATGCCATTTTTTAGCAAGTTCAACTTTACTTGCGGTAAGATACACTTCAAATTACTTGCATTTTAAAAAGAGAGATTGCGTGTGTATATAATCTTTATTATTCTCAAAAGACACGGAAATAATCTTGTTTGAGTAACAAAAATCAACAAGGAAATCTGATGGAGCACATGATAAATATTTTGATTTGGTTAGCAATGATCCTAGAAACTCAAGGTTTTAACAAAGAGTATAATACCATATTGGATTCCTACATCTTCTCTCACGTACAAAGTGGATTAGACTTGGCACATAAAAGTAAACTCAGATGATAGTGTCATTTTTTAATTAAACAATTTAAAATAGAAAAATAGATTTAGAATTCGAACTGATGACATGTTATGATACTACGATCAATATTTTGATTATATTATCAGTAACGCCAAAAGGCTTAAGTTTTTACGAAAGATCTTAATATAATACATATTTGGTTCTAAAATGCTGTGTTGTTTTTATTCAACTATTTGTGTCCAGAACTATTTGAATGAGTTACACTATTTTTGACTGAAAAACTACTTCGTTTCTAAAATTTTGAAAGAAAAATATTTGAAAACTTGAGTTACACACTTTTCTGGGTTCCATGCAAAAAACAGTAGCCCTGTTTATAAATAGCATAACTCTCGTTGAAAATACTTATAAAGACCTTAATAATCACTTTTAAATTTTTGGGCTTTTAAAATATGTAATTTTATTTATTTCAGTCCTAAAAAATGTCATTTTTAAAATTTTGTCTAATAAGGTGAAATGACAATCACTCTGGACTAAAAACCACTTAAATATTATCAAAGAAGGTATTCTAAAATTTTAAGAAAAATATTTCTGAAGACTTGAGTTACAATATTTGTGGATGGAGTTATATTTGTTTTTGAAATTCTATTCAAAAAATAGTATAACGGCATTGAAAAAAAGTATAACTCACCATTCAATTTCTTTAAAAATTTTCAAAATTTAGAACACTTTGGAATCGGACTAAATGACCTTTTTCTCTATTTTTAAGCCTTGAAAATAGTTATTTTTTTATTTATTTTGGTTCTTAAAACTTGAAAACTAGGTCATTCTTTAAAATTTGCCCAATTTAAGATAAATTTACAATCATTTTGGGAAAAGATCACTTGAATATTATCAGATAATTTTTTAAATTACTTTAAAAAAAACTATAGGCATGAGTTGCACTATTTTTGAGAGCTTATTCAAAAGTAGTGTGATCCCATTAAAGAAAGTACATCTCTCCTATTTTTTTTAATTCATAGATTTCTTAAAATTTTGGGAATGACTTGCAAATACCTAAATGATTAATTTTCTACTTTAAATATTTTTAGAATAGATATTTATTTATTTCAGTACTTAAAAGCTTGTAACTATATTATTTTTTTAATTTTACACTAGGTGAATTTACGGCCATCTTAGGTCAAAACAACTTGAATATTATAAACAAAAAATTATTTTATAAAATTTTAAAGAAACCCAACTTTGGAGATATGAGTTATACAATTTTTTAATGGAGTTACAGTGTGTAGAATATCAAATTTTGATGATGAAATTAATTGATGAATTTATGAACATGCTTTTAAGATAGGTGACGTAGGATAAACTTTAATCATGGACTTGAACCATCATAGGGTAAATTGTCAAAGAAGGAAAATCAGATGTTGGCCTGGAGTTGTATCATGTCAGAAATTGGATGTCGAGCCAGAGGATTGGTCGACGTGTCGAAGGATGGATTTCGTGCCATGAGTACAAGCATCGGGCCGGAAGGATTGGGTATTGTGTCAAAAGATCAATGTTGTCAGAAGTTAATATGCCGATAGATCGAGCGATACACCGAAGGAAAGAATGATGCACCGGAGGTTCGAACGAAGTGCCAGATGAACAAATGAATGTTGGAATGCTGGACAACATTCTAAAGGCTTTGTAATTATAATTAAAGTGGTTAAGTTTTTATTGTGGCTGTTTTGAGTCAAATTGAGTTGGTATTGAGCTAAAATCATGCCAACTTAATTAGGAGCTCATTGGGCCAGAACCAGGGCTGAATTAGGCTTGATGGAAGGGTAATTCAATGACCTGAAATAGGCCTTGTAGTGGTACTACCCAAAGAAAGAGCCGGAAAGCACTTCTATGCTTTTTCGGGTATTCTAGCGATGGTACTACTCCTTATCGACGGTGGTACCACCCATGATGATTGTAACACCTAGGCCTATGGTAGTTCTGCCAGAGCCTAGATTCTCGGGCTCTGTTCGATGGTAGTATCGCCTGACATCGATTCAATGATGGCACCGCCGGTACCCTAAAGACTCGAGGATTTAAAATTTTAGCTCCATTTTTGAATTCTTTGAGGGTCTATAAATACCCCACTCATGCTTCTTGATGTAAGTGTGAACAAAAGGAAATAAAAAGAATCATTGAGGTTAAAAGTGTTGTAAACTTTTGAAAATATTTGAGTCTCTTTCTCGAGTTTAGCGGTTATTCTAAGGAGGTGTGAGGTTTTATGTAAAAGAGTTTGTGTAAAGATTCTCTCATGAGTCTATTAAAAGGAGAAGGGTTGTAACAAGGGTAGTTGATATTCGTCCGTTGGAAAAAAGATCGATAGTAAAAGCTGGTGACATCGAGATAAGAGGAATCGAGAGCGGACGTAGGTCAAGATGACTGAACCACTATAAATTAGTTTGTATTTTCTTTCTTTCTTTTCCTCATCATTACCTACTAATTTACTTACTCATCACTCTTATTAATACTTTTAAGTTAGACATATTTTTGTTTTAACTTTTTTGAATCATAACCTTCTTGCGATAGCAATAATTCATGCCCCCCTCGTTAGTGGCATTACGATTCTAACTTTTTTGAATCATAACCTTCTTGCGATAGCAATAATTCATGCCCCCCCCCCGTTAGTGGCATTACGATTCTAACTTTTTTGAATCATAACCTTCTTGCGATAGTAATAATTCATGCCCCCCCCCCCCCCCGTTAGTGGCATTACGATTCTAATAGTTAGTATTAGAGCCAAATTCTCTCAATTGGATTAACACCCAAGTGAGATTTAATGATTTTTTCTAGCAATAACAGGGTCACTCTATCACTTGTTCTCCTATGTTCAATGGGACGAACTACATTGATTGGAAAACACGAATGAGAATTTTCTTGATTTTTATGGATTTTGATTTGTGAAACGTCATTGAATGTGATTTAAAAAAAAAATTCTATTCTGATGAATGAATGTAATGATTTTGAGAAAAAATATTTTCCTTAATGCTAAAGCTACGAATGCTTTATTTTATGTTTTTAGATAAAAATAAGTTTAATTGTGTTTCTACTTGTGATAATACTACACATGATATTTGGCATAGACTTGAAGTTATGAACTGTTTAAATGAAGATAAGCAAAACCATTGGTGACATATACATCCATTTTACGGATGTTGTTAATGGTTTAAAAGTTCTTGATAAATGCTATACTAACCTTGAATTGGTAAATAAGATTTTAATTAAGAATCTCTTTCAAAAAGTTGGGATCTAAAAGTAACGACTATCCAAGAAGTAAAGGACTTGAACAATTTTCATCTTGAAGAACTCATAAGATCTTTAGTGACCAACGAAATGACTTCAAAGCACAAGATAAATAAGAGAAAAACCTTCCAAAGAACAGGAAGAATATTACACTTAGAACCAAAGAGGACTACTTAAGTGAAAGCTCAAGTGATGATGATGATGACATAGAACGCCTTACAAGAAGACTTAAATATTCATGAAAATGAATAAAACTAATTATACAAGATAAGAATATAAGAATAAAAGTGAATCTAAAATGGATACAATAATATGTTATAAATGCAAAAGGCTTGGGCAATTCAGAAAAAAGTGTCAACAACTTAAAAAGAAGTTGCCAACCCAAAAGAAGAAGATAGAAACAAATCATTAGAAATGATTCTTACTAAACAAGGTTGTAGATTTAGAAAAGAAGATACTGGATTCACAAGTAATGGTATACATCAAAAGCTAACTAGATTTGTAAAAGGATCCACACTATATATTCCCCCAAAGTTAAATATAATTTATGTAGAAGATTTGGTCTATGCTTATACATGCTCTTTTAAAAAATTTAGCTCTAATAAATTAGTTTGGGTTCCTAAATAAATTATAAATGATTTGACGCTAAAAGTCAAGAAAGGTAGATCTAACCATGAAAGATCCAAAGTTAAATTGGTACATAGAGAAAACCTCTCTTTCTTGTAGGTACGTCTTCATCAAGAGCAAGGAGCAAAAGATGGTATCTTGCTAGTGGATGCTCAAGGTACATAACCGGATATCTAACATAATTTTTAAAGCTCACTAATCAAAACGAAGGATATGCCACCTTTAGAGACAACAATAAATGAAAGATTATTAACATTTGAAAAATTGGTAATAAATTAAATCTTTTGATTAAAGATGTTCTATTAGTAGATGATTTAAAACATAACTTATTAAGCATTAGTTAATTGTGTGATAAGGGATAATATTAAATTTAAATTTAATGCTTGCTTCATAGAAATACCAAATAAGAATAATCTTATTATTACTTTAAGAAACGATTATATTTATACTTATACTATTGATCTTGATAATTTTTATGATGAAACTTGCTTTTAAGTTTTAAACAATGATGCATGGCTTTGGCATAGGAGATTAGGACATGCAAATACGAAATTAATCTCACAAATTGGAACTAATAAAAACTTTCTGAAGGTAAAAAAAATGATTTTGATTATGATTTTTAAATTTTATTTGAATGAGATTTCTCCTCGCTAAGGCAACTTGGATATATCTACATCCAAAAAAACCTTACCCAAGGAATGGAAGTATATATATGCATATCCTAAGGAGCTTGGAGATATATCAAAAGGTATTCAAACTCATTCTTCACTTAAAAATATTTATGTAAATACTATCTTTTTATCTCAAATTGAACCTAAATGCATTGATGATGCCCTTAAAGATGACTCATGGGTCTTGGCAATACATGAAGAATTAAATTAATTTGAAAGAAATAGGATTTGGATACTTGTTCGTAGACCTAGTGATCATATTGTGATTGACACTAAATGAGTATTTATGAATAAGCAAGATGAACAAGGTCTCATGGTTCAAAACAAGACTCAATTAGTGGCCAAATATTTTAACTAAGAAGAATGTATAGACTATGAAGAAATCTTCGCTCCTATGGTAAGACTTGAAGCTATAAGGATACTCCTTGCCTATGTTTGTTTTTTAGAAAATAAGTTATTTCAAATGGATGTCAAAAGTACATCTCTTACTTGTTTTATTTTTGAAGAAGTTTTTGTTAAGTAAACACTCGTATTTGAAAATGATCTTTTTTCAAACCATGTTTACAAATTATTAAAGGCTGTCTATGGGTTGAAGCAAGCCCCTAGGGTTTGGTATGAGAGGCTTAGCTCTTTTGTTATTCAAAATAATTTTTTTAAAGGTAAGGTCGATACCATATTATTTATTAAATATTTTAAAAATAATTTTCTTATCATTCAAATTTACATTGATGATATTATTTTTAGTTCTACAAATGAATCTTTATATGAATCATTTGCCAAGAGTATGACCTAAGAATTCGAAATAATTTTAATGGGCAAATTGATATTTTTCTTAGGATTGTAAATTAAGCAACTAAATGATAAAACTTTTATTAGTCAAACTAGGTATATTTTGGATCTATTAAAAAGATTTCACATGGATAATACAAAGGCCATTAATACACCGATGAGCATTTCTACTAAATTAAACATGGACAATGAAGAAGAATGCTTTAATCAAAAGACTTATAGAGGTATGATAAGGAGCTTATTATATCTCACTGTAACTAGACCTGATATTAAGTTTAGTGTTGGACTTTATGCAAGATTTCAGTCAAATCCTAAAGAATCTGATTATAAAGTGGTTAGAAGAATTTTTAGATACTTAAAAGGAACTCCAAATCTAGGATTATGATATCCAAAATCTGAAAATTTTGATTTGATTGCATATACTGATGTCAACTTTGCAGGATGCAGAATAGATAGAAAAAACTACCTCGGGAACATATCAATTCCTAAGTCATCTACATGTTTCTTAGTCTTCCAAGAAGCAAAACTCTGTTACATTATCTACAACCAAGGCTGAATATGCACAAGTAATTTGGACGAAGAGTACTTTGGAAAATTATGAAATTTACTTGAAAAATATTCCTATAAAATGTGATAATATAATTATAATTTATTTAAAAAGAACCATATTCAATACTCTAGGACTAAACACATTGATATTAGATATTATTTTATTAAGAATCATGTTAGCAATCATGATATATCTTTAGATTTTATTGACACAAAATATTAATTAGTAGATATTTTACTAAAACATTAAATTAGGAACAATTCGATTTTATTAGAAGAGAATTAGGCATACTAAATCTTTCAAATACATGAATATGTTGAATCTCATATTTTGATGATGAAATCAATTAATGAATTTATGATCTAACCCATGTGTTGAGAAAAGTTATGCAAGACTAACTACGATTATGAGAAGGCAAAAATAATTAAAGAAGTATCTGACGTTGGACAAGAGTCAAAGATCTGGCATCGGGTCGAAAGAATCGGGAATACGCTAAAGCTTTGGACGATGCGACGAGAGCTCGTCGGAAGGTTATCGGGAGCTTATCGAGAGTTCGTCGGAAGGTTGTTGGGAGTTCGGCGAAAGTTCAAATGAGCAAATTAACGTGCTAAACAATGAAGATTGCTTGCTTGTAATTGTTTGTCTTAATTATCATAGTTAGGGTCTTAATTTGAGTTAGTTTAGAGAAATCCTACTAACTCGATTAGGGGCCAACTGGCATCCAATTAAGAGCTGATTTGAGCTCATTAGAGAACTCATTTCAATGACCTGGAAGGAGGTACAGCAAGGTCAAATGAAGATACATCTCAAGTATAAAAAGTACTTTTTAAAAAACTTGGGCGGTGGTACCATCATCTGTCGATGGTGGTACCACTAGTCGACGGTAGTACCGCCAATTCTGTGTAGTGGTACTATCGATACCAGTGATGGTACCTCCCGTACCCTGAAATTTTGAGGTATTTGATTTTTTTGTTCTAATTTTTAAAGCCAATTGGGGTCTATAAATACCCCAAGTATTTTGCTTGGGATAGTAAGAAAGTGAACGAAAAACTTATAAAATTTTTGTTGAATTTGTTTGAGAGTTTCCCTCCTCTTTTCTAAGAGTAAATTCTATTCAAGGGAGGGTTGGAAAAGTGTAAAGGTTATCTCCTAAACCTGAGAAAAGGAGAAAATGTGTCAAGGGTAGTTGATATTCACCATTGAAGGAAGATCGTTAATGGACACCGGTGGCCTCAACGAAGGAGGAATGAGGAGTGGAGTAGATCACGTGGACCGAACCACTATAAAAATCCTATGAGCATCTCTATTCAGTTTTTTCTTTACTATTGCTTTTAACTAGTTCTAAGTCAAAGCACTTCCAATATAAGTTTTTCTGTGAATGAAAATATTTTTAAACCGAGGTTTTTCACTTAAAACTAATTCACTCCCTCGCCCCCTCCTCTTAGTGCCAACTCGATTCTAATAGTTGGTATGAGAGTCATGTTCACTCAATTGGATTAACACCCAAGTGAGTTTAATGGTTTTTCTAGCATTAACTAGGGACACTACTCTATTATACGTCCTCCTATGTTCAATGGGCGAACTATACCTTTTGGAAAACTAGAATGAGAATTTTTTTATTTCTATGGGTTTTGAGTTATAGGACATTATTGAAAATGACTTTCAGAAGTTCTCAAATCTAATGAACTATTGGAATGATTATGAAAGAAAAATATTTTCTTTGAATGCCAAAGCTATAAATACTTTGTTTTGTGCCTTGGATAAAAATAAATTTAACTGTGTATCTATATGTGATTCTGCATATGATATATAGCACACATTAGAGGTCACACATGAAGACACAAGTAGAGTAAAAGAATCAAAAGTTAATCTCTTAGTATATAATTATGAATTATTTAAAATGAAGCCAAGTGAAACTATTAGTGACATGTATACTTGATTTACGGATGTCATTAATGGTTTGAAATCTCTTAGTAAATCTTATACTAATCTTGAACTTGTAAATAAAATTTTAAGATCTTTACCTAAAAGTTGGGACCAAAAGTAATTGTTATACAAGAGGCTAAAGATTTGAACAATTTACCTCTCGAAGAACTTATAGGGTCTTTGGTGGCCTATGAAATTACTTGCAAAGCTCATGATGAACAAGAAGAACACATTCCAAATAATATGAAGGATATTGCACTAAGAATAAATGAAGACTCATCAAGTGAAAGTTCGAGTGATGAGGACAATGACATTGCACTTCTAACAAGAGGACTCAAGAAATTCATGAAAAAAATAAAAGTCATAAAAATAAAAATGAACCAAAAAGGGACATTATAATTTGTTATGAATGCAAGAAGCTAAGACATTTTAAAAATGAGCGCCCATAATTGAAGAAGTTGCCAACTCCAAACAAAAAGAAGACTTCCAATGCAACTTGGGATGATTTAAGCTCATCAGATGATGAAGAGCACACCAAAGAAGAAGTGGCTAACTATGTGCTCATGGCTATCAGTGATGAGGTAATTGACTCACCCAAAGCTTCTCTTCTTTTACGTTTGGTGAATTACTTAATGCTTTTAATAAATTGTGGGAATGAGGAGTCTTCTTTTGTTCTCTTTTACTTAAGCTTCTTTTACTTAATGCTTTTCATGAATTGTAGGAGTGAGTTTAAAAAGATTAGTAAAACTTATAATCACTTAAAAAGAATCATTCATTACTTACTAGTAAATTTGAAACTTTGCATGAAGCATCAATATCATATACTTCTTACTCTAAATGTGAAAAACTAGATACAATAAAAATGAAAAATGTTATATTACAACAAACCTTAGAAAAGTTTAAAATAAGTAATAAATCCTTAAACATGATCCTTGCTAATAAGGGTCATGTTTATAGAAGGAAAGATATTGGCTTTGTGGATAATACTCGACAAAAGTCAACAATCTTCGTTAAAGGACCCACATTATATTTTTCAATCGAAAATAAATATAATTTTTGTGGTAGACTAGGATATTTTGCCTATAGTTGCTCATTTAAAAGGTATAGTCCACACAAGTTAGTTTAAGTTCCTAAAGGAACCATAAACAACTCAATGCTTTTAGTAAAATTAGGAAAATCTATTTATGAGGGACCCAAAGTCAAATGGGTACCAAAACCAAAACCCCCTTTCTTGTAGATATATCTTCAAACAAAGGCTAAGAGCACAAAATGATACTTGATAGTGGAGGCTCAAGGCACATGATCGGAGATCCAATACATTTCTGTAAGCTCACTAGCCTAGACAAAAGATTTATCACATTCGAAGATAACAACAAGGGAAAAATCATTAGGAAAGGAACAATAGGTAACAAATAAAACCTCTTGATTGAAGATGTGTTATTAGTATATAGTTTAAAACATAATCTACTAAGCATTAGTCAATTGTGTGATAAAGGATACATCATCAAATTTAAATCTAATGCTTATATAATTGAAATATAACACAAAAATAAATCTATTATTACCTTAAAAGTAATAATGTATATACTATTGATATTGGTGATTTTTGTAATGAAACTATTTTTCGGCCTTAAACAATGATGCTTGACTTTGGCATAGGAGACTAGGTCATGCTAGCATGAAACTAGTAACTCAAATTTCACTCAAATTTCAACTAAAGATCTAGCAAAATGATTGCTTAGCATCATGTTTATCAAAGATAAAGTTTGTGATGCATGTCAAATAGGAAAACGAATAAAAAGTAATTTTAAATTAAAAATCAAATAAGCACCTCTAGACTACTATAATTGATCCATATGGATTTATTTGGTCCAATTAATATAACAAGTTTAGGAGGTAGAAAATATGCTTTTATAATTGTATATGATTATATAGATACATTTAGACTTACTTCTTGGCAAACAAAATTGATTGATTTAAATATTTTTCAAAATTTTGTAAACTTGTTCAAAACGAAAAAGGTTTTATGATTTCATCTATACATAGTGATCACAGTGGTGAGTTTCAAAACTATGATTTTTAAAATTTTTGTGAGTCAAATGGGTATAATCATAATTTCTCTACTCTGAGAAATTCACAACAAAATATAGTAACTGAAAGAAAAATATGAGCTTACAAGAAATGACAAGAACCATGTTAAATAAACATAGCCTACCAAAATATTTTTAGGTCGAAGCCATAAACATGACATGCTATGTCATGAATAGGGTTCTACTAAGATCATTATTTTCTAAAACTCTTTATGAATTATGGAATAACTAAAAACCTAACATTTCATATTTTAAATTTTTTTATTGTAAATGTTTTATTTTAAATGAAAAAGATGACTTATGAAAGTTTAATGTAAAATCCGATGAAGGCATATTTCTTGGTTATTCCTTAAGTTTAAAAGCTTATCGTGTTTTTAGTAAAAGAACACTAACTAGTCATTGAGGAATCTATACATATCGTTTTTAATGAGGTTTTCAAATTAAAAAAAGTTGATTTTGATGTTGATTTTGATTTTGGCACTTTAAATTTAAATGAAAATTCTCCACTCAAAAGCAACTTGGATGAATTTACTTCCAAATCTTTAAGGAATGGAAGTATGTTAATGCTCATTCTAAGGAGCTAATAATTGGAGATATATCAAAAGGGGTTCAAACTCGTTCATCTTTTATAAAAAATTATGCTAATACCGTATTTCTATCTCAAATCGAAGTAAAATGCATTGACAAGACCCTAAAAGATGATTCTTGACTTGTGGCAATGCATGAGAAGTTAAATTAATTTGAGAGAAATAAGGTGTAGAAGCTTGTTCCTAGACCTAGTGACCATTTAATAATTTGTACTAAATGGTTCTTTAGAAACAAACAAGATAAAAATGGTATTGTGGTTTAAAACAAGGCTAGATTAATGGTCAAATGTTTCAACTAAGAAGAATGAATCGATTATGAAGAAACCTTCGCTCCCGTGCAAGACTTAAAGCCATAAGGATGCTCCTTGCCTTTGCTTCCTTTAAAAATTTTAAGTTATTTCAAATGGACTTCAAAAGTGCTTTTCTTAATGGCTTAAAGCTATAAACTTCGAAGAAGTTTATGTTTAACAACCACCCGATTTTGAAAATGATCTATTTCTAAGTCACGTTTTTAAATTATCCAAGGCTCTTTATAATTTGAAACAAGCCCCTAGGACTTGGTTTGAGAGACTTAGTTCTTTTCTTATTCAAAATAATATTTTGGAAGGTAAGGTCGATACCACATTATTTATTAAGCATTTTTAAAATAATTTTTTATTATTCAAATTTATATGGATGATATTTTTTTGGTTATTCTAATGAATCCTTATGTAAATATTTCACTAAACGTATGAGCCAAGAGTTTGAAATAAGCTTAATGAGTTAATTAACCTTTTTCTTAGGACTACCTTTTTCTTAGGACTACAGATCAAACAATTAAATGATGATATGTCAAAGGAAAGGATATCACGCCATAGTTTCAGATGAAGTGTTGGATAATCAGATGACATGTCAAAATGTTGGACAATATGTTGAAAGTTTCATGATCGGGTTAGATATGTAATAGTAAATAAAAAGTGAGAAAATAATAATAATAATAATAATAAACAAAAAGACTATGCGTGCCATTACTCATGTGATTGGAATGTAGGGCATTTGTAACTAGCAATCTCTCACCTGACCTAAAGCCAATCAATCATCTACGTGTCTAATCCCTATCAGACCCCTATGACACTCAGAGGTAATTTGAGACAGTAGTTTCGTCAGTGGATCTATAATATTATCTTCAAGTGGAACTATTTCCAATGCTACATCACCACGGGCTATGATCTCTTTGATCAAGTGGAACCTCCTCATAAGTGCTTGGACTTCTGATGAGACCTGGGTTCCTTCACATGAACAATCGTCCCATTATTGTCGTTATATATGAGAATCAGCTCCTCGCTGCCTAGTACAATAATAGGAACTCTTGGGTTTTTATCAAAGAGGAAGAGGGAATAAGCGATCACTATAAGGAATCGACCCTCCTAGGGTTTTGGCCAACAGTATGAAATTAAAAGTCTTTCATTGATTGAATAAAAAGAAATAGTTACAATCATATTTATAGAGACTATTAGTTGAATCTAACTCCTACTAGGACTCATAATCAAATAGACTCCAATTCCTACTATGACTCCTAATCAAATAGACTCCAACTCTTATTATGACTCTTAATCAAATAAACTCCAACTCCTACTTGGTCTTCTAATCAAATTAATTGATTTCATTAGACCAACCAACATGACTTAATAAAGAACATAACTCAATAGATGAGGACCCAACCCTGTTAGGGTCCTATCAGACCCCTCTTCAAATCAGCCTTGCCCTCAAGACTAAACATCAACGAACTCCGGGTATTTCACTTGTGTGCTTCGTAGGACTCCCATGTAGCATCTTTAGGATGTAAATTAACCCATTGCACCAACACTTCGGTCATAGGATGTCTCTAGCACATCACAATCCGGTAGTCCAGTATAGCCTCCGGTAGAACCTGAACTTCTCCATCAGTAGAGATGTCGAGTAAATGACTCTATGCTATCTCATCTTCTCCCAGCTTCAACTTGAGGCAAGAAATATAAAAAACTAGTGTATCTTCGAACTGGCTGGGAGATCCAAACGATAGGCGATGGTTCCAATGTGCTCTAATATTTTATAAGGCCCAAAAAAATGAGGAGACAACTTTATAGAGGATCAAGTTTTTAAGGAGGTTTGTTTGTATGGCTGAAGACGAAGGAAAACCCAATATCCTATAGCAAATTCTCTTTCATTAGGTGTTTGTTAGCTTGTTGCTTCATCCTTTCTTGTGCGGCTGTGAGATTGTACTTCAATAGCTATAAAATTTTATCTCTATCAATGATTTCCTTATCAACTTGATCCACCTTTGATGAACCAGCCACCTACTTTGTAATTGCAGGAGGGGGTTGACCATAGACTGCTTCAAATTGTGTGCTTTTGATGGAAGAGTGATAGGTTGTGTTAGACCACTATTCTATCTAAGTCATTTAGTCCATTCTTTCGACCTATCATTAGTGAGACACCGAAAGTAATTTTCCAGGCACTTGTTCATCACTTTGTTTTGTCCATCAGTCTATGGATGATAAGCAATACTTATCTTCAGTTGTATACCCCGCAATTGGAAGAGCTCCATCCAAATATATTAGTGAAGACCTTATCACAGTCACTAACAATAGACCGGGGAATTCCATGGAGTTTTGCTATGTTTTCTACAAAAACTCGGGCAATGCTTGCAGTAGTGTAGGGATTTCTTACAGTATAAAAGTAAGCATATTTCGTGAGACGGTCTATGGCCACAAAAATAGCACCTTTTTCTTATGAGGATGGAAGAAGCCCTTCGATAAAATCCATGAAGATATCGATCCGAGTTGCATCCGGAATAGGTAGAGGTTGGAGCATCGCTGGACTTGCTACAATTTCTCCTTTGTGGCGTTGGCAGATGTCACATCGAGCAACAAACTCTCCAATAATCTTTTTCATACCCCTCCAGTAAAGAAGTTGGCGAACACGTTTGTAAGTGCGGGGAATCTAGAGTGTCCAGCTGTGGGTGATGAGTGAAGCTTCTTCAAGATTGCGGCCTGACAAGGGAAATGGGGTACCACTATGATTTGACCTTTATACCGCAGATCTTTCAAGGCCCAACTTTAATGTGGAATAGAGCCAAGAGTTGTCTACCCTCCCGAATTATATCACAATTGAGAGGTGTGACCATGTCATAAATCGATAATTTTATAATCATCACAATCCATCCAGGATCCAATCAAATATTTGAGGACATCGAGAAAACATTCATACTTCAAAATTCACATATATAAAACCTGTGCAATTTATAGTCATATATCGCATCACTCAAACATTTATGAAACTCAAAACTAACTTAGCAGATATTAACCACACTTATGATTCATCAACAAAAGAATCTATACAATCACCAAACTAACCATTTACCCCAAATTTACTTCATCGTAAACAACATCCAGCATTCCAAATTAACTCCAAACGTAAGAGGTCATTTAAAACCTTTACATGATACATCAATCAATGTCATTGACCATATTTCATTACATACAAGATATACTTATACAACAATTATGATATATCATCCAATAATATTTGCTCATAATCTGTATAACTCTCTACTGCCTCAGCTCAATCTTAATATTCAATGAGTGTCAAGCTGACCTGAAAGATTTGATAACAAAGGAGTGAGCTAAAAAGCCCAGCAAGCATTTAACAAATCCAAGACAAGAGCGGATGGTTTCAAATAAGCATGTATCAAGATATAAAGCAGATATACAAGAATTCATGGATATCATCTCATTAGATATAGAAGTTCAAATGTCATTTCATTCAAAACATATTTGGTTCATACAAATGAAATACAGAGTAATTGGAGCATATCAATAACGTAAGAGGTATTTCGGAATATATCAAAGGTACATAGAATATTTCAGAACATATCAATGACAAATGAAATATTTCGGAATCATAACAATGACATAAGGAAACATTTAAGAGCATGTCAAAGATGTAAACATATTGTGAAGTATGTCAATGGTAATGGTTAATCTCAAAGCTTATCAAGTGAACAATTAAGTAACAGAAGCTCAATATCATATCAGACACAACATTCATTCATTCTTATCCAAAGCATAGAAACAAACTCATAAGCAATGCTCTAGATATCATATCAATGACATAGATGGTAAAGTGAGATCACAAACAGAATGTGGATCATCCATCGTTGAATGACCACCAAACATAAGTCTTCCATGTCTGGGAGCTCCATCCACCCACGTCTGAGTGAAGTCAGTGGGGCCAGCAAGAGCATAGCTGGCTCTGAACACAATACCCTTTACCATTTTCGGTATGTCACGACGACCCCCCCCCCCCAAATTAAATCACATTTGAGAGGTGTGACATTGTCTTAAAAATATATTATTGCAATCAATCACAAATCATCCAGGATTCAATCAAACCTTTGAGGATATTGAGAAAATATTCATACTTCAAAATTTACATATATAAAATTTGTATAATTTATAATCATACATCGCATCACTCAAACATTTATGAAACTTAAAACCAACTTAACATATATTAACCACACTTATGATTCATCAATAAAGAATTTATGTAATCACCAAACCAACCATTTACCTCAAATTCACTTCATCGTAGATAACACTCAGCATTCCAAAATAACTCCAAACATAAGAGGTCATTTAAAATTTTTACATGATACATCAATCAAATTTGTCGACAACATTTCATTATACACAAAATACTTATACAAAAACCACAATAGATCATTTGATAATACTTGCCAATAATCTGTATAGCTCTCCACTGCCTCAGCACAATCTTAACATTCAATTAGTGTCAAGCTGACCTGAAAGATTTTGATAACAAAGGAGTGAGCTAAAAAGCTCAGCAAGCGTTTAACAAATCCAAGATAAGAGCGAATGACATTCAAACAAACTGGTATCAAGATACAAGCAGAGATACAAGAATTTATGGATAACAACTCATTAGATACAAGAGTTCAAATGTCATTTCATTTAAAATATATTTCATTCACAACAAACGGAATACAGAGTAATTGGAGCATATTAATAACGTAAGAGGTATTTCAGAACATATCAAAGGCATATAGGACATTTCGGAGAGTATCAATGGCAAATGGAACATTTCAGAACATGTCATTGGCAAATGAAACATTTTGAATATATCATTGCAGGGTGAAATATTTCGGAACATATCATTAGCAATTGAAACATTTCAGAATATAACAATAACATATAGAATATTTCGAAGCATATATTACGAAGCATATCAATGGTGAATGGATAATCTCAAAGATTATCAAGTGAACAAATGAGGAACATAAGCTCAATATCATATCAAACATAACATTCATTTCATTCTTATCCAAAGCACACAAATAACTAAAAAATAATGTTTTGGATATCATATCAAAGACAAAGAGGGTGAAGTGGGACCATAAGCATAATGTGAAACATCCATCAGTGAATGACCACCAAACATAAGTCTCCCACGTTTGGGAGCTCCATCCACCCATGTCTGAGTGAAGTCAATGGGGCCGACAAGAGCATAGCTGGCTCCGAACACAATTTTCTGGTTGTTACTATTTTCTGGTAAAATACCCTTTACTATTTTCTGGTAAAGGTCCAAAAAATATCCCACAAACATCAGAGTACAAAAGGACATGAGTAATAAAAGTGGCATATCTCGAAAGCATATGCGGAACAATGAAATATACATGTTCCAACATGAAGTAAGTACGGTGCCAACATAAACATTCATAATTTACATTCAGATAGACAAAGCATAAAGAATAGGAGTGCATAAGAATTTAGAACAATAATGTAAGGCTCAATTGAAGAAAGAGTTTTAATTGGATCATAGACAGAATATGATCTGATGCCATATAAAAAAAAACATAGATGGTGAAGTGAGATTATAAACATAATGTGGTTCATCCGACCACTAAACATAATAGAGCATCATAGGCTCCCAACATAACATACCCTTTATCATTTCTGGCAAAGGTCCAGAAAGTATCCCACAAACACTGGAGTACAAAAGGACAAGTGCAATAAAATGGGCATGTATTGGAAGCACATACGGAATAATAATGAAAAATACATGTGCCAATATGAAACAATAAGATGTAAACATAAACTTTCACATAAGGATTCAGAATGGGTAAGGAATAAGAGTTAAGAGTTCAAAGCTCAATTGAAGAATGATTTATTTCTAAAAGATAAACAAGAATAAGCAAAAATCAACAAACACATGATTCCAATAGAATTTAAGAGTCATATAGCATGAAATATTTAAACAATCAATTATGCTCCAAATTACTCAAGATCATATGGATAGAAGGGTATGCAAGTCTAGTTTCTCATGAAATAGATTTTTACATAAATCAGAGTTTTCAACATGAAGTTATGAGTTAAGCGAACAAAAGTCAGAATCTCGAAACTAGACTCAAGTCTTTACATCCAAGTAGAAAAGATACCAATTGCAAGGTTGCAATAATCAATCGATCATATCAAGATAAAAGTAGGATGGTAATACAGAATGGTATGAACACTTGCAAGGTTATAACAATTCAATTGATTATAATAAGATAGAAGCAATGCTAGGACACTTATCTTTTAATGATTTTGATATGAAGTCATAAGATCCAAATTCTTCTTTCGTTTCTTTCTTTGCTCTTCTCCCTATTTTTTTTTATCTTCTTTCTTCATTCATAATGACAACTCGTGGAGACCATATGAGAGGCACAATCATCTGCTCTCAATCCCTCTTCCATCTCTCTTTTTTAGTCTCCCATTGATACAATAATAGACGTCTTTCTCTTTTTCCTTAGTTTTCTTCTTTCTTCTTCTCCTTTCCTTCCCTGGCAACAACCTCCTTTCCTTCCCCAGCAACAACCTCCTCTTTTCCTCTTCTACTTTTCCCCTTCTATTCTTCTTTTCTTCTCTCCTAGGCAGCCCTTCCTGCAGACTTGTCCCCTTTTTTTTTCCTCCTCCTTCCCTCTTTTCTTCTTTTCTCTTCTCTCCCACCTTCTTCTTTCCCAGCCGCAGCTGCCATAGCTGCAGCCCCTTCTTCCCTTTCTCTTCTTTCTCTTCTTCTCTTATTCCTCTTCCTTCCTCTTCTTCTTTCCCCTTCTTTCCCAACCACAGCTGCCACAGCTGCAACCACTTCTTCCCTTTTTCTTCTTCTTTTCTTCACCGTTCCTCTTCTTCTTTCCCCTTCTTCTTTCCCTCTTCTTCTTCCCCTTCCGCAGCTGCTACTGCTGCAGCCACAACCGCAGCCACCCCTTGCTATTGTTTCCCCTTTTTCTCCTCTTTCTCTTCTTATTCTTCTCTTCTCCTCCTCTTCTTCTTCTCTTCCCCGACGCACTGCACTTCCTCTGTTTCCTCGTGCAGTAAACAGAAGTGCATCAACACATGCCGCAGCCTCCTTCCTCTCTTCTCCTTCTTCCCTCTCTTTCCCCTCTTCTCTTCTTTCCTTTCTTCTCTTCTTCCTCTTCCTTCCTCTTCTTCTCTTATTCTTTTCTTCCAGCTGCAGCCCCTTCTTTTCTTCTTCTCCTTCTCTTCTTCTCTGTTTCTTCTTTTTCTTTCCCTTCTCTTCTAGCTGCAGTCCTGGCCGCAGCCTCCTTTCTCCTTTCTTCTTCACTCTATTCTTCTTCTCTTCCTCTCTTCCTCCTTTCCTTCTCCTCGACTTCTCTTCCCCAAAAACGCAGCCACCTCTCCTCATGTTTCCCTTCTTCTTCTTCCCCTCTTCTTCCCTAATCCTCCCCTTTTCTTCTCTCCTTTCCTTCTCCTCCACTTCTCTTCCCCAAAAACCCAGCCACCTCTCCTCATGTTTCCCTTCTTCTTCTTCCCCTCTTCTTCCCTAATCCTCTCATTTTTCTTCTTCTCATTTCCTTCTTCTAGAACGCAGCCACCTCACTTCTATTTTCCTAAAACATAGGTGGTGGAGGGGATAAGAATCGCTCTTCTATTTTTTTTTATAACTTTACAGTTCAATTCTAGAAAGATTTATATTTATAATTAAGTCCTCAAAATTTATAATTAGGTCTTTACATAATTTTCAAGAATGAGGGATATTACAGGAGTCTTCTCCAACCTCCTCATAATCTCCTCGGTTTCTAAGTCATTTGCCCATTTCAAAAAGTCACTACTAATTTGACATGTTCAGGAAGGCAAGAAAGGACCTCTACAACTAAGTTATCTTTTTATTTCTTATAAATAATTTCATAATTAAATCTCAGCAATTTGGTTATCCATTTTTCCTGCTCTGGGAAAGAAATCTTCTACTCCACAAAGTACTTCAAGCTCTTATGGTCTATACGTATCTGAAATCGTCGACCGATCAGGTAAGGTCTCCACTTTATGACGACATGCACAATAGCTAGCATCTCTTTATCATAGATTAAAAATTTCAGATGGGAAGGGAAGAGGTCTTTGCTAGTGTAAGCTAATGGTCGACCTTTAAATTCAATTACAAATAGCTTGTTGAAGTCGAGTAGGGCAAGTACCCGGGGTAGTGATCATTGTAGCCTTTAAGAAGTTGAAAGCTTTTGTTACCTCATCGGACCACTTGAATATATCCCTCTTTAGAAATGTCGTCAATGGGGCACTGATCTTGCCATAGTCCCTTACAAACTTTTGGTTGTAGCCAGTGAGTTTCAAGAATCCTTGTAAGGCCTTAATTGCTGTGGGTAGTGGCCAATGCTTCATCACTTGAATTTTTGAGGGGTCGAATGCAACACCTTCTCGAGAGATTATATGTCCAAAATATTCGACTTTTGTCTATATAAAGCTGCACTTTGATTTCTTGACAAAAATGTAGTGCTCACGAAGTACCATTTATTCAGTTGGTAAGTGTGATAAATGACTTTCGAAGGAAAAACTATATGTTAGAATATCATTAAAGAAAACCATAACAAACTTATGAAGATAAGCAAAGAATATGTCATTCATCAACCTCTGGAAATTGGATGGTGCATTGGTCAGGCCGAAAGGTATTACCAGGAATTCATAGTGCTTGTTATGTGTTTTTAATGATGTCATCTTCATGTACTTGTATCTGGTGATAGCCTGGCCGTAGGTCCAATTTAGTGAAGATCTGGGCTTCTTCTAATTCATCGAGTAATTCATCCTCCACTGGAATAGGGTACTTGTTCTTGATTATGATGTTGTTGAGTGCTCGGTAATCTACATTTCACCTTATAATTCTGGTCTCAAGCATTTCACTGACGATTTTCTCCATTTCAGCCTTTTGAAAGTGAGGATACCAATAAGGTCAGACATTCATTGGAGCTCTCCCAAGTAGGACAGGGATCCGATGATCATGGAGCCAAATGGGTGGGTGCCCTTGTGGTTCTGAAAACACATATGAACTCACTGATTAGAGATAGGACATCAGAATTTTGATTGAGTACCATCAGTTCCTCTTCTACGATCTGTAATTGTACGAAAAAGATAGTGTCTCTTTTGGAGCACTCTCTCCATCCGCTGGCTGGTGACGGTGGTGATCTTGCCTCTGCGCTTCCCTCTTAGAACCACCTGTTTCCCATTAATAAGAAACTTCATGATAAACTTAGAGAAGTTCCAAGAAACATCACCTAGAGTTATCAACCACTCAATACTGAGCACTACTTCATAATCTTTAAACGGTAGCAAAAAGAAGTCCACAATTACTTCCTGCCCTTGCATAATCAATTTGACCTTTGAACATTTTTTGGTGCAAGTTAAAATTCGTCCGTCAGTCACCTAGGATTATCAACTACTCAATGCCAAGCACTACTTCATAATCTTTTAAGGGTAGCAAAAAGAAGTCCATAATTACTTCGTGCCCTTGCATAATCAATTTGACCCTTCAGCATTTTTTGTTACAAGTTAAAATTCATCTGTCACCAATTTTTACCTCAAATTTGTCATACTTCTCAATTCGATAAGCTAATTGGGCAACAACCTTCTTATCTATAAAATCATTAGTGCTTCATGTATTGATCAGAATTGTGACCGGTTGGCGATTCAAGAACCCTCCGACCTTCATTGTTTGCGGGTTAGCATAGTCAGCTAGCGCATGTACAATGCTGGTGATCGGTTCTGCCTCTTCTTTCATATCCTCATCTTCAAAGCTTAGATCCATCTCTTTGGCTTATGGTTCCTCTTTAATAGGTTCAATCATTAGGAACTTTCCTTGCATGTAGCGGTGATCTCTACTCCCGTCGGCGAGTGACGGTTGGACCGCTCATACCATAGAATTCGGGCGACGGGCAACAACTTTCGATAGGTAAACCGCCCAAGTGGCAAGTGAATGGCCCGTACCACAGAATCTGGGCAGAGGCCAGCTGCTGACGGCGGGTAAACCGTCCGTACCCAGATTTTTCGGATATGGTTGGATTTTGGCTTCGATTTTGAAGCCAATTTAGGGCCTATAAATATCCCAAGTTTTTTTACATTTAGGACAACACTTTTTGGGGATTATATTCTGAAAAAATATTGTGTGAGAATTATAAGAAAAAGAAAAGGGGTAAGGGAGAGAGCTTAGAGTTGTAAATCTAGTCTCCCTTGTAAGCTCAAGTGTAAGGGTTTGATTTTCACCCAAAGAAGATTGGTAGTGGATGTCGGTGTGCCTCAAGAAGGAGGACTTGGAAGTGGACGTAGGCCGTTGGCGTCGAACCACCATAAAATTGTAAGTGTTTCATACTTGTATTGCTTGAATGTTGTTGAATTGATGCTTCTAACTTAACTTCTTGAAAGCAAGATGATAAGTTCTTTTCCTCAAACGTGATTATATTTTCGGCTTCCTTAACAACTTATTTTTAATCCTTCACTTATTTTATTAAAAATGAAAAACTTCGGATTTCCTTTTCTATCTTATTCGAAAAGCTTTTGCTTTAGAAAGAAATTTTTTAGCTTGCACTAATTCACCCCCTTCCCGTAGCCGCCCCCCCCCCCCCCCCCCCCCCCCCCCCCCCCTTCCTCTCCTTCTCTTAGTGCCAATTGATCCTAACAACTTATTGTTGCGGAGAGCATGGCAATATGATTGAAGGGTAGCACATGATGGGTTCAAGAGTCATTATTCTTTGATCATGGATGGATAAAAATATCAACTTGGACCTTTGCCTCCAAAGACCATTTTTGAAGACCAGATGCGCATAAAATAACAGTATGAGGAGCTTGAATCTTCATTAACCAAAACTTTGGGTAGGGAGCAAGAAAGAGAGAAAAAAAATGTGAGTTAAGTGGTAAAAATAAGAGTGTTGGGAAACACAAGGGGAGAGAAAACAAGGAAGACTTGAGCGAAATAAAAATGAGTGCATATGCCAAAATGAATAATGTAAAGCAAGCCTTAACCATAAGGCAACCCATACTTGTACTTATGTACAAGGACATTTTGATTGCGTCTAACAAAATTAACAAAAATTTGCCTAGTGTTATTGTTGATCTTTTGTAGGAAAATGAGAATCCCTTTCTCGAAGAAGTTCCAAATGGTTTGCCACCAATTACAGGAATTGAGCATCAAATAGATTTCATTTCGGTTCCAAACATACCAAACAAGCCAGCATATAGATGCAATCCCGAAGAGACCAAGGAAATCCAAAAGCAAGTAAGTGAGCTTATGAAAAAGGGTTATGTGCAAGAAAGCATGAGTCCATGTGTAGTTCCTGTTTTGTTGGTGCCAAAAAAAGATGGATCTTAGAGAATGTGTGTTGATTGCAGAGCCATCAACAAAATCACGGTAAAGTATCGACATCCTATTTCTAGGTTAGATGACATTTTGGATGAATTGCATGGTTCTTGTGTATTTTCAAAAATTAATTGAAATATGGATATCATCAAATAAGAATGCATGAGGGTGATGAATGGAAAATTACTTTTAAAACTAAATATGGTTTATATGAATGGTTGGTGATGCCTTTTGGCCTAACTAACGAACTTAATACTTTCATAAGATTGGCAAACAATGTTTTGTGTGTTTACATTGGAAAGTTTGTTGTCATTTATTTTGATGATATACTTGTGTATAACAAAAGTTTGGATAAGCATGTAATACATTTAAAAGCTATTTTTGATATGCTTAAGAAAGAAAAATTATATGCTAATCTAAAGAAATACACTTTCTGCACTAATGAAATTATTTTTCTTGGTTATGTTATTAAGGATAAAGAAATACATGTTGAAGTTGTGTACTAAAGAAATGTACTTTCTACACTAATGAAATAGTTTTTGTATAAGTCAGAGTTCGATGCAAAAAGTTATGATAAGAATAAAGCATAAAAGTTAGAATGATCATATTCCTTAGGATATTTTCTTTCTTATCAATAATCTTAGCGGGCTTTTCCAAACAAGGCAAGTCCTTATCAAGTGACTAACATATCCAATCTCATCAAATGACTAACATATCCAAGGCAAGGGATGATAGTTTCCAAACAAACTTGATATCAAATTACAAAGCAAGAGTATAAGAATTCATAGATACCATCTTATTAGATACAAAATCATAAATCATTTCATTCAAAACATACTTAAATCATAACAATATATGAATAGTAATTAGAGCATATTAGTGGCATGAAATATCTCGGAACATATCAATGTCATATGCAACAACCTGGAGCAAATCAATGGCATGTGAAATATTTTGGAGCACGTCAATAGTATATGAAATATTTTGAAGCATATCAAAGGTGTAATATGTTTTGGAGCATATCAATGATATATGAATATTTTGGAGCATATAAATGATATATGAATATTTTGGAGCATATCAAAGGCATAAACATGTTTCAAAGTTTCTCAATGGTATATGAAATATTTCGAAGCATATCAAAGGCGTAAATATGTTTTAGAACATATTAAAGGTATATGAAAAATTTTGGAGCATATCAAGTGTGTGAACATGTTTCGGAGTATACCAATAGTATATGAAATATTTCAGAGCATATCAAAGGCATCAATATGTTTCAGAGCATATCAAAGTATATGAAATATTTCAAATCATACCAAGGGCGTGAACATGTTTCGGAGTATATCAATGGTACATGATATTTCGAAGCATATAAAAGGTATAATCATGTTTTAGAGTATATTAATAATATATAAAATATTTCAGAGCATATCAAAGGCGTAAATATATTTCGGAGCATATTAAAGGTATATGAAATATTTTGTACCATATCAAGGGCGTGAACATGTTTCGAAGTATATCAATGGTATACGAAAAATTTTAGGAGCAAATCAATGGCGTCAATATATTTTAAAGTATATCAAAGGTATATATATGAAATATTTCGGAGCATATCAAATGCGTAAACATGTTTCAAAGTATATCAAGGATATATGAAATATTCCAAGATAAATCAAAGGTATACATGTTTTGGAGTACATCAATGGTATATGAAATATTTTGGAGAATATCAAAGGTGTAAATATGTTTTAGAGCATATCAAAAGTATATGAAATATTTTAGAGCATATCAAGATCATGAAGATGTTTCGAAGTATATCATGGTATATGAAAAATTTTGGAGCATATCAAAGGTGTCAATATGTTTTGAAGCATATCAAAGGTATATGAAATATTTCAAAGCATATCATTGGCGTGAAATATTTCGGAGCATATTAAAGATATATGAATTATTCGAAGGCAAGTCAAAGGTATAAATATGTTTTGAAGCATGGTATATTAAAGATTTCGGAGCATATCAAAGGCATAAACATGTTTCAGAGCACATCAATATTATATGAAAGATTTCAAAGCATATCAAAGGTATAAATATGTTTCATAGCATATCAATAGTATATAAAAGATTTCATAATATATCAAAGGCATAAACATACTTTGGAGTATATCAATAGTAGGCGTCAATATGTTTCAGAGCATATCAAAGGAATATGAAATATTTCAGAGCATATCAAGGGCGTGAACATGTTTCGGAGCATATCAAGGATATATGAAATATTCAAAGGTAAATCAAAGGCATAAATAGGTTTCAGAGTATATCAATGGTATATGAAATATTTCAGAATATATCAAAGGCATAAATATGTTTCGATATCAAAGGTATTTTGAATATTTTGGAGCATATCAAGGGCATGAATATGTTTTTCAGAGCATATCAAGGATATATGAAATATTCCAAGGCAAATCAAAAGCGTAAACATGTTATGTAATATATCAATGGTGTATAAATCATTTCAAAACTTATCAAATAACAAACAAGAAGAAGAAGCTCAAATGTCATATCTGACATCACATTCATTTCATTTTTGTCCAAAGCACGCATATAAACTCATAAGCACATGCTTTGGATATCATATCAAAAACATAAATGATAAAGTAAGATCACTAATAGAATATGATCCATCTATTTCTGGATGACCATTAGACAGAAGTCTTCCTCGTCTGATAGCTCTATCCACCCACGTCTGGATAAGTCATAGGGGACCAACAGAGCATCACGGGCTCTATGCATAACTCCCTTTACCATTTCTGGCAAAGGTTCATATTATCTCACAAATTCAAGAGTGCAAAAAGGATATTGTGAACAATAACATGGCACATATTGGAAGCACTTGCAGAACAACAAAATGTACATGTGCCAATATAAAATAACACAATGCAACATAAAGTTTTCATAACATATTCAACTATACAAATAATTTAAGGACAAGAGCATACAAGAATTTAAAATAATAATATAAGGCTCGAATGAAGAAAGAACTTTAGTTGAAATCAATTTTCAAAAAGATGATACAAGAATAGGTAACATCGACAAAAGCTCGATTCTGGTAGAATTTGAGATGTATATTACATGAATTATTAGGACAACCAATTATACTCAAAATTACTCAAGAATTATATCATTAGAAAGCTAAATCAATATGCTTTCAGATAAAATAAGTTTCATATAAATTATATATTCTAACAAAGAGTTACAAATGATTTGGTAACCAAAGGTTAAAGAACAAAATCTCTATTTTGTAGAATAGAGATGACTGGGTAAGTATTTGTGTTCTAAATCTTTCAATCTAGGTATCCAAAGAAAGATCTATAAGTCTAATTTCTAAGAAAATAGGCTTTACCATAATTAGAATTTTAAATAGATAGTTACATGGAATTTATATCTAGAGGTCAGAGATTGCAAAGTCTATTTTACAAATTCTTCATGGTCCATTGAAACAAGAGTTTAGACAAGCATATAAAATCTAAAATTTTTAATTCTGATTTCAAAAGAAAGATTTATGAAATCTACTTTCGGATGAAATAGTTTTTGCTGAAATCAGAGTTAGGTGCAAAAAGTTATGATAAGAATAAAGTAGAAAGATCAAAATTTCTAGATCCATATATGTATAGCTAAATGAGAGAGATATCATGTTCTAAGCTATATATCTTTCAAAATCATATCAAACTGAGATAAAACCAAGGATTAAGACAACTGTAGGATGGGGTTAGAACACTTGTCTTATAAACATTTGATTTCTATATATGAGGAATTGATCTAAAATGTCAAACCAAAGCAAAACTTCTTTTCTAACTTCAATTCCTTTTCTCTTCTCATTCTCAACGTTGGTTATGTAGAAATTTTTTCTCAGTTTTAGGTAAGTTCTATCCTTTTGTTTTTCTTCTAAATTACTTAGGTTTGGCTAATATAAGGATTGCAAGGTGTCAAGCATATATGAGAGAAGCTTAAGTGTCACCGATGCAACAAGCACAAGTGGCAGCATCCTTAGGCTAGCTAGTGAGACATGTCTTTCTCTTTTTTTTTAACTTAATGTGAATCTTTCATAATTCATATCAAATTTCTATGATTCACATTTAGGTCCCTAGCAATAAGCTTTCACTATAAAATTATCATCTAACACAATGCACAATTTTTTTTTATTTTGTGGTTTTTTACATACCAATCATCGCACGACGATTTGACCAATATAGGAGACTTTTTTTTTTCACTATGCATGTGATGCTTCTGATAAGGTTTCCCAACAATGGTATCAAAGCTAGGTTGATCGTGCAATGATTGGCTTATAAACTCGTGTATTATTAGAATCATATAGATTATTTTCTACATAGCTTACAACGATTTTGTCATAGTTTTTAGATCTGGATAGTACATTTTCTCAATATTGACATGTGTGTTAGATTGATGATTTGATGTCAAAATTATTGATGCAAAATGTAGGTGAAAGGGCAATAACTATTACTACCTTGCAGATTGGCTGAGAGCATGTTTTGATGCTCTCTGCCCGACCAAAAACCACTATAGCTGAGAGCAGAACATGGTGCTCTCAGCCATGGCTGAGCATTCCATACAACCAAGGAGTCATGGATGCATGGGGGACCCTTGGCGGTTAGGGTTTCCTAGTCGTAGGAGGTAACCCTACGACTAGGGACTCCTAGCCGCAAGGGGCAGCATGGTGGCCAAGGTTTACTGGCTGCCCATGGCAGATTATAACCAAGGTTGTTGGCTATAAGGAACACCTTGGGAGACAGGATTTCCTAGTCACCCAAGGTTGCCCTATTGTCACGAACTTAACTGGTTTTGCCCAAGTAGCATGGAACCATCACATATCCATCAACAAATGTTAGTCTCCTCGAAACCTCTTATAGTCCCTTACGATCTATAAAAGAGAAAACGGATTAGAGAAAGAAATTCTCACGGGATCCACAAGCAACCACTTTAGTAAACACTTTATATAGCCAGTGTAAATTACAAACATGGACTTTACAAACTCTGAACAATGCACACAAAGGATCAAGGTTCATTACAGATCGAAGTTTTAACAAGTGTCCATATGACACAACTCTCATTTATAAGCCAAAATTGGCTATAAAAGTTAACCAAACTAGGGCTACCAAGCTTACTGCTAACCTGCAACTTGCTGTACAAAGTATGAATAAAATCCAAAAGATACGGACATACATGAACATTACATTGAATACCCTCTTTATATTTTTGTTCGTGACATTCTCTCTTACTTATTCCTTCGACATCCTCGACGAAGTTGCAACAGACACT
Source organism: Ensete ventricosum (assembly GCA_029747655.1). Classification (NCBI taxonomy): domain Eukaryota; kingdom Viridiplantae; phylum Streptophyta; class Magnoliopsida; order Zingiberales; family Musaceae; genus Ensete; species Ensete ventricosum. Next base: position 43,493,228 of record JAQQAF010000003.1, read on the forward strand.
GCATCTCCTCGCTTTTTACTGAATCTTCAATCTTCTTCTCTGGTTGCAACACGCCTCTTGGCTCCCAATTGCTCTCTGCCACTGTTATTGAGTAGTCGAACTTTAATCCGTCATGCTGCTTCAACTTATCAATAAATAACTCTGGTGTAGGGTCCGTTGAGTTATGTTGATCCTTGTTGATTCCTGTAGATCTTCCTAATAGACAAAAAGACCTTCTTTATTTTGCGCTAGTATCTTTTCCCACTTAAACTGGGTGGATGCTTGTTGGAGCTTTAACGAGCATCACCTTAAAGGTTCACATCACTTCTGCTTTCGATTGACATTATGCTGGAAAATAAAGCAGACAATCTACACTTAGTAGCACCAATCACCATTGGTGAGGATTTGATAATTGTTGTCTTCCACTAAGTTTCTCTGAAGGGTCTTTGAACTTATGCAGAGCTCCTCAACTAGATAAATAGGAGAACTATGGTACTCAGTTTCGCTCATTCTCTTGAGTTGAGAAGGCAAAGGTTACTTGATTTTGGCTACCTCCTTAAGATTGTACTGCATTCATTAAGCTAGTTACTAGTTTTTGCCCACACTTTGCTCATACCTCTGAAGCACCCGAAGTGTTTGCTCTCCTTAAGTTAAGTTAGCTACTATGATTCGTCTTCTCTCTCTACCATTGAACTTTCGGGATGCAAGAAGTTCTATCTAAAAAGAGTAAAATTTTACCCCAACTTGGAGCAAATCTTTGATAGTTATGGTCACCTTTGGGATTATACTATCTTCTCTATCATCTTTGTCGCATACTCCTTTAAGCAAAAAAGGTACAACATCACATACTGCTTATTTTGTTCCTTGGTCGAGCACATTTGTATCAATCCGAAGTCCCCCACTTTTGGATATCTTGATGAGAAGCTCATTGACACATGTCTTATGAAGTTCTTTGGCATCTGTCCTTCAGCCTTATCCTGGTACTTGGAGTTTGCCTCTGCATTCTCCACCTCCTCAGCCCAAGTTGAGAAGGCAAATGTTACTTGATTTTGCCTACCTCCTTAAGATTGTACTGCATTCATTAAGCTAGTTACTAGTTTTCGCCCACACTTTGCTTACACCTCTGAAGCACCCGAAGTGTTTGCTCTCCTTAAGTTAAGTTAGCTACTAGGATTCGCCTTCTCTCTACCATTGAACTTTTAGGATGCAAGAAGTTTTATCTAAAAAGAGTAAAATTTCACCCCAACTTGGAGCAAATCTTTGATAGTTATGGTCACCTTTGGGATTATACTATCTTCTCTATCATCTTTGTCGCCTACTCCTTTAAGCAAAAAAGGTACAACATCACATACTGCTTATTTTGTTCCTTGGTCGAGCACACTTGTATCAACCCGAAGTCCCCCACTTTTGGATATCTTGATGAGAAGCTCATTGACACATGTCTTATGAAGTTCTTTGGCCTCTGGCCTTTAGCCTTATCCTGCCTGGTACTTGGAGTTTGTCTCTGCATTCTCCACCTCCTTAGCCCCTTTCATGACCAACGCTCTCCCTCCATGAGAGCAATGGATCAGTGACTCCATGAAAGTCCTAGCTTTGTGGTACCATGGTGCTGTAAAGCCCATGTACAACTATCTGTTGCCTCGCATCTATGTCCCTTTTTCGTGATCGACAGATCTGCCTCTACAGCACCATGACACTTATTCGAGTCTACCTCCTTTATGACCAACGCTTTGTTTTTGGGTAGCTGAGCTTCTCTAGACTCGTCATTGCTTCTTCATCCCTTTTGACCACCTGCTTCAACACCCCTATGTTCTCTGAGCAATTTTTCTTAGTTGATGGAAAGACAGACTGCAACTCTCATGTATGGCCTCCACCATCCTATTGAAGGGCTCACGTTGATTCTATTCTCCTTAGCTTCCTTGGTAGTAACATTCGCTTACTTGGCCTTGTCCTTTGACTTGCTAGGCTCTCTTAAGCGAATAGTCCAACTCTCCAACCACTCTGATTATACCTCTATATGATTAAGTCTCCCCCATGGGACGCATTGGTACTTGCACTCGAAATTCTCCCTCAATGGTTGTCACGCCCCCCGAATTATATCACATTTGAGAGGTATAACCATGTCATAAATCGATAATTTTATAATTATCATAATCCATCCAGGATCTAATCAAACATTTGAGGATATTTTTTTAGAACAATAGTTGTTCAATAATTATGGATGATGAGATCATCACTAGAGGGACCCTTGTAAATGGCTTATATGTGTTAGACATTTCTCCACACATCATAAATATAAATATATCTATGAGGAAAAGAGATGAGGTGAATAATGCAAACCTATGACATTATAGGCTAGGTCATATACATAGGGAAGGATTCAAAAGTTGCTAAAAGATGGATATTTAGATCCATTTGACTATGAGTCATATGTAACTTGCGAACCTTGCCTTCGTGGGAAGATGACCAACTCTCCTTTCAGTGGAATTGGAGAGAGAGTCACCGAGTTATTGGAACTCATACATAGTGATGTATGTGGTCCCATGTCAACTCAGGCTATATGTGGTTACTCATACTTTATTACATTCGTTGATGATTTCTCTAGGTATGGACTCGTGTACTTAATGAAGTACAAATCTGAGGCTTTTGAGAAATTTAGAGAATATAAGAATGAGGTAGAGAACCAAATTAGAAAGAGTATTAAGACTCTTCGATCATATTGAGGAGGAGAGTACTTGAGTATAGAGTTCACTCATTTCCTCAGGGACAATGAGATTCTATCCCAGTGGACACCTCCTTATACACCTCAGCTCAATGGCGCATCAGAAAGGAGGAATCGCATGCTGTTAGACATGGTGCGGTCTATGATGAGTTTCGCTGACCTACCCATCTCATTTTGGGTGTACGCCCTAGAGACTATAGCTTACCTTATGAATAGAGTTCTATCAAAGTCAGTAGTGTCTACACCATATAAGATATGGAAAGGAAAGAAGCTCGATCTTAAGATTGTTAAGATTTGGGGCAGTCCTGCCCACATTAGAAGATATAACCTCGACAAGTTGGAATCAAGGATGGAACAATGCATATTCGTGGGATACCCTAAGGAGACTTTGGGGTATTATTTCTATCATCCCGAAGACCGAAAGGTCTTTATTGCCAAGAAAGCTATTTTCCTTGAGAAGGAACACATTCTTGGTGGAAACAGTGGGAGTGATATAGAATTGAATGAGATTGGAGAACCTAGCTCAAGCATCATTCCAGAGCCCGAGTCTGTTCAGGTACCTAACACACAAATTCTAATTTTATATAGGTCTAGTAGAGTATTTCACTCTCCTGAAAGATATGTGGGACATATCAGCGAAGATGACGCTCATGATATTGATCCTCAGACCTACGAGGAGGCTATTATGAGTATAGACTCCGGGAAGTGGCAAGAAGCCATGAATTTTGAGATGGATTCCATATACTCTAACAAGGTTTGGAACCTTGTGGATGCACTTGAGGGTATTGTACACATTAGCTGCAAATGGATCTTCAAGAAGAATATCGGAGTGGATGGAAAGGTAGAGACTTATAAAGCAAGGCTGGTTGCTAAAGGATATTGTCAAAGATAAGGAGTTGACTATGACGAAACCTTTTCACCTGTAACCATGCTTAAATCCATTAGAATTATTTTGGCCATTGCAGCACACCATGACTGTGAGATCTGACAGATGGATATCAAAACGGTATTTGTCAATGGCAACCTCGAGGTGGAGGTATATACAATACAGCCAGAGGGATTCGTATCCAAAGAGAGTCCAGATAAAGTGTGCAAGTAGCTTAGATCAATTTATGGATTAAAGCAAGCTTCCCAAAGTTGGAACATAAGATTTGATGAGGTGATAAGATCTTATACTTCGTTAAGAACGAAGATGAGCCTTGTGTGTACATGAAGGTAAGTAGAAGCGCTATCACCTTCTTGGTGCTATATGTGGATGACATCTTAATCATTGGGAATGATGTAGGAATGCTCTCCATAGTAAAGGCTTGGCTATCTAGAAACTTCTCCATGAAAGACTTAGGGGAAACATCCTATATTTTGGGGATCCGGATCTATAGAGATAGATCCAAAAGGATGCTTGGCTTCTCCCAGTCTAGGTACATAGACTCCATTGTCAAAAGGTTTGGCATGAAAATTTAAGAGAAGTCTCATACCGATGAGACATGGAATATCACTTTCTAGGAGTATGTCCCCAAAGACTCCTAAAGAAATGGCAGACATGTATAAGATACCTTATGCCTCAACGATAGGGTATATCATATATGCAATGCTATTGTACTAGGCCTGATATAACATATGCTCTAAGTGTCATGAGCAAGTATCAGGCAGATCCAGGTTTAGAACACTGGAAGGCAGTAAAGTGTATCCTTAAGCACTTGAGAAGGACTAAGGATCTTTTACTGGTATATGGAGGAGGTAGCCTCCAGGTTGAGAGCTACACAGACTCAAGTTTTCAGTCTGACATTGATGATAGTAAGTCAAATTTAGGATTTATTTTCACCCTGAATGGAGGAGCAGTAAGCTAGAAGAGTTCCAAGCAAGATACTGCTACTGACTCGACCAAAGAGGCAAAATACATTGCTACAGCAGAAGCAGCAAAGGAAGGGGTTTGGATGAAGAAGTTCATCAAAAATTTGGGAGTCGTACCAAGTAGCGTGGAACCAATTCCCATATACTACGACAACAATGGGACGATAGCTCAAGCGAAGGAACCTAGGTCTCATCAGAAGTCTAAGTATGTACTGAGGAGGTTCCATCTGATAAGAGAGATCATACATAGCCCGTAGAGATATAGCAATCGAAAGAGTTCCATCCAAAGATAACATTGCAGATCCACTAACGATGCCGCTGGCTCAGATTGTATTTGAGCGTCACAGGGGTCTGATGGGGATCAGACACATATGTGATTGGCTTTAGGTCAAGTGGGAGATTGCTAGTTACATATGCCCTGCAAGCCAATCACGTGAGTGATGGCACGTGTGATACACTACATAATTATTTTTGCTTATGATTAATATTGATATGTTCTCAAATTATATTATTTGTTGCATATATATTGTGATGTCCTTGGTTCTATGCAATGGGAATCGGATCATGATGAGATCATGACAATGAGATCGATTCACCTTTAAACATAAATCCTAAATAATCCCGGTCATAGGTTACTTAAGAGGGACATTGAGATAATCAGACAGATTGGTGTACTATATACCCGTCTATATGATGGAGGCGGTTGGTCTCATAGCCACTTATGTGGAGATACTAAGGATATAGTACATGTGCTCATTGGAGAATGAGTTCACTAATTGATCCACTAATGAAATATTGTACGATTAATAATACCTAATGTTACACAGAGATTCCATAGTCTCAGTTGTGTATCTAGTCCTTAAACTTAAGACACTAAATATGCTTTGTAAGAGTACTCTTTTCTTTGACATCAGACTTACAGGTTTGGAAAGCTCTAGATCTGGTACAGTTGGTTATCGAGATTAGTAGCCAACCTTACGAATGTAATTGAGTGTCAATAGAGGATCATCCACTCTCGGTATCACGAGAGGAATATCTCATATGTGCTTGCTCAGACAAATCCTTGGCTAGGGTCATTCGAATTGAGAGAGGAGTTCTCTGGTAGAATCCGATTAGAGCAAGATAAACTAATTCCGTATGTGACTTGATAGTACCAACATTCAATATACAGTCTTTGAGATATTATTTGGATGAGAGATTAAAGATATATTATAACTATGGATAGACAGGTCCGATGGATTTGATACCCCCTGTACCGTCGAAGGATATCCACTCTCGGTATCACGAGATGAATATCTCATATGTGCTTGCTCAGACAAATCCCTGGCCAGGGTCATTCGAATTGAGAGAGGAGTTCTCTGGTAGAATCCGATTAGAGCAAGATAAACTGATTCCGTATGTGACTTGATAGTACCAACATTCAATATACGATCTCTAGGATATTATTTGGATAAGGGATTAAAGATATATTATAACTATGGACAGACAGGTCCGATGGATTTGATCCCCCCTGTACCGTCTGGGGACTATGGCGCAGTGGCCTAGTACGTCCATAGTCGATGAGTCGAGTGAATTATTATGGGGATAATAATTCATTCACTATATCAGAAGGAGTTCTGATAGGAGTGACTCATGACCAGCTCGGTATCGGGCCTAGAGGGTCATACATATATGGTAGATGCTTCAGCGAATAGAAGATTGGATGAAAATCCAATTAGCCCCTATTCTCATTAAGATGAGACCCTATACTGATGGGCTCCTTGCTTAAGGCCCAATTATAGGCCTAAGGAGATTATTGGATAGAGATCCAATAATACAAGGTTAGTGGGTTATTGGATGGAGATCTAATACCCACTAAGGTCAGAGCCCTAGGGTTTTTGGTGGCTCTCTATATATAGGAGGGGTGACTCATGGTTGACAGGCTGCAGCTTTAGCCACCACCTCCTATTCTCCTCCCTCCCTCTGAGTAAGAGTTGCAAGATAAGATTGGAAGACTTTCCCTGTAGAGATCCATCGTGTGGATACCGCTAGAGAGGAGGATGCTTGACCTCCTTCATCTTCTCCATCCGGATATGGAATACAGGGAGATACGATCTCCCTAGGTATAATCAATCTTTCACATATCATGATTTTTTCGATTTTTGTGGTTTTTCTCGCGACCCCAGTCTTTTGCACGGCGATTTGATCTATGTGGGAAACCGATTTTTGTTTTGATTTTCGCTGCGTATGTGATGCACCCATTGTGGTTTCCCAACAGAAAGGGGATAGGCAACATGAGGATAGTGAAGAAGAAAGGACAATGATGACCCTCCTCTTCTCCTTTCTCCCTCTTCTTCTGAACTGACCACCCCTCTCCCTAGTGCGCAAGGACAATGAAGAAGAAATGAGTTCTTCTTCCACACTTGTTACATGATGGTGCACAAAAGACTATGAAGAAGGTGTGCAAAACCTACTAGGTTTTGTGCTATGATTGGAGGGGCATCGCTGCATCGATCCACCATGTGGATACCGCTATAGAGGAGGACATCTAACCTCCTTCATCCTCTCCTTTTAGGTTTGGATTTTTAGGGACATACAATCTCCCTAGGTAAAACATCTAACATAATATGTAATTTTTTTTTATTTTATAATTTTTCGTGTACCAATCATCGTACGATAATTTGACTAACGTGAGAGACCTTTTTGTTTTGTTTTTCCATTGCATGTATGATGCTTCTGATAAGGTTCCCTAACAAAATCTAAATAGTGGGCCCTCTACTTCCGCTATGATGGTTGAGGCAAGATCTGAACTCTATACCCATTATAGCAAATCAATAACAAAACCCGCTACGACAGATAAACCCGATACCAACACTCAAGAAAAACCACCACTACAAGGCAGCATCCATGGATTGACACAAAACCATGCACCCATACAACATGCCTCGAAGCCCCCATCAGAGCCCCTAAGCATGCCTTCTAGGGGACGAATAGGAAAAATAACGATGCTGCCAACTCACCTTGCCACTTGGATTGAAGAAACCACCTAAGCAAAGGCATGAGCGACTCATGGAAATGGCCCACCAACCTCTGCTAGTCTCAACCCTCAGAAAAAAACCAATGAGGCCTAATAGGGAAAGCAATGGATAGGAATTGCACTGCTGAATCACCCAATCATAGGCACTCACTTGGAATCAATAGACACACAAGAGCTTGCACTATCCTCTCATGTAGCCGCCAAACGAAACACGACCACTGAAGAAGTTGCACAAGTTGACCATCGGTATACGGTAACCAAACTTGTCCTCTCATCTTACCTCAATCGTACCCTTGATCGCTACGATTCGTCTCCCTCGCCATGATTTTGGAAGGGGTCGCATGCTTAATCACAGGGAGCATTAATTTTTGACGACATGGCCTAACTCTTTGGGCACCTAGCATCGATCCTCATCCCTTGTTCATTTTAGGCATGCCCCTACCCCGACAAACAATGTGCCCCCAACCATCCTTTCCTGACATAACTGACAGGAAGACGTGTTCACTAGCCGTCGATATAAATAAACCCGTGACCTTACGGGAAGCTCAAGAGGGGGCAAGCGGCCTCCACCCTCTACCAACAAATCAAGTATAAAAGACAGCCCCTAAAACCAGACGAGGTAGGTAGATTCAATCTAAACTCTCCCAAACTCTACCAAGCCCTCTCCACTTTTTATACTGACTTAAGCATCAAAGTCGGGTCGAAATATCTCCCAGTGCTAACCAATTGTAAAGGACCCCAACACGTCAAAGGAGAATCTCGGGATGACATAGAGCATCCTAAGACATGGCCAAGGTGTACCTCTGGACGATCTTGAGCTTTCTTCAGTATATAAGCCACCCTTTGGGAGGACAACAGGCCGATCACCATGAGCCAATGAAGCCTTAAGAGTTTACCTATCACCCTAACCTCGCACTCAAATCGCACCCATGCGATCCTGTTAGGTTTCTTGGACAGGTCCATGCTTTCGTGATATAATCAGATCGACACTAAGACAATAATAGATTCCTTTATTAAGCATGAGCCATTGTGTACTTGGAAACACCACACAAGTGTTGCTTCATTTCTAAGCTGCGACCTTCCTTTCCCCATTTATATTAAATTATTCCTAATCCCCTTTTGCTATTCAAGTGGCGTTGATTTTACTGTCTCAAAATTGCTGAGATATCCTTTCCTACATTCACTTTATCCGAGCCATTCAGACGACGTTGATTGCTCTACTGTGGTAGACTTCAATATTGTCTCTCTTTTAACAAAATGAAATTTGATTTAGAATACATCTTTTTCCACGATATTGTTAAGCTGGTATCACATCTTATTCAAAGTGGATGATAACAAGTAAGAGAATGGAGCAAATTCCTACAAAAAGAAATTAGGTAGTTTAATGTGCCCCACCCTTATCTTTTAAATTTATGTTCAAACTTTAGTGTGTGTATAAGTATAATCCAGCTCGTTGTGTACTGCTGCTAAGTAGGTATCGAGCTTTTCTAAATTGTCTGTACTTTCTGTGGTAGTTATTTTTTATTTTTTATTGGTAGCATGGACATCTGGTATGCATTCACACCAAATAGTATAATGGATTCACAAACTATGTGGAGCCTGAACTATTTGATCTTACAAGTCCTAACAACTGATACAAAATCTTAGATTCAATTTAGTAAGTTGTTTACTCATCAGCCCCTCTCCATGCAGGATTAAACTAGGACCGCCATAATCATGTAAGATTAAACAAAGATGCCATACTCTACGGCTTGATGTTCTCATCAACAAATCCAAACATCCCATGAGGCTAGTCAAGTGATAACTTCATATTATGATGTCCTTAGGCCCTTATCATCCTCAATACTAATGAACAGTGCTTGTCATTAACTTGTTAAATCTAGACTACTCATCTAAAATAGATAGATAAGCTCAAGTTAGAAAACTTCTAGTTCATCATCACTCAATTATCCAATTCGATTTTTCCACACTTCCAGACTGAAGTGTCCTGCAAAATCGATCACTAACCTCTTATAAACTCTTGCGGCCACCCAATGAGAAGGCGCCCTTACTGGTGACTCGGCCAATACCCTGGCAGACAAACCTTGTCATCAGCACGGGAAAGTACACGATAATATCCTTGATGAGGAAAAATAAAATCTGGAGCTGCAGGCAATCAACAGTTAGGCGAAAATATAAATACCTGGTGCACCACCTTTAAGCCGCATGTCTTTCCCTCCAAATCACTAGAACACGCTACCTGAAACAAATGGAAGAGCCTTTGCCAAAACTCTCTCTCTCTCTCATCAGTAATACAAATGTAATAGAACCTACTTCCTCAAGGCTAACACTGGAGAGAATTACGAAAATAACAGACTTAAAGAACAACATATTACAGGAAAGAAAATGAAAGAAATGGAGTTATGAATATAACTCCTTAGAAAAATGTGAATCCCGATCATAACATTGGTTCTAGATCCCTTGCGTATGAATTGCCAGTATCTCTGCAGTAACTCAACAACAGAATACAACAACGAGTTCCACCTTCTATAACAGAAAGAGTACAATTGGATACAATCATGCCTTCAGGGGCTTGTAGGCGCCTTCGTTCCCGTCCTTGGGATCGCACGAGGAGGAGGCGATCGAAGGCGCCTTCGTTCCCGTCCTTGGGATTGCCCTTCTTGCGCGACCGGAGGGGGTTGCGGCCGTTGGATATGTTTCCGAGCGGCTTCCTCGCGGCTGATTTCCCTCGGTGGCTCTTCATCATCTCTGTCCTCTTCCCCCCTTCTTGTACGAGTTCGGATCAAAGGAGAAAAGCGCGATTGAGCGACGAGCGTTTCTTTGGTGAAGGGAAGGAGAAGAAAGAAAAGTAGATGCTAGAAGATTTCCCCAACGGCTTCTATATTCATAAAACAAGGCAAAACAGCGGCGATTTAAATCTTCGTCTCAGATACGCAGCTTAACCATCTACTCACTATATTTCTTGAGCAAATGCTACAACACTAAGCTAGGCTAAACGGGAGCTAAGAGTTCCAGTAGGACCCACTTCCGCGAAAACGTCATTGGACAATTTAAGTTCGCAAATGCTAGGCTTAACCTTCCCCTGCGCTTCTTAAGTAAATTATACTTATACTGCCTTTTGTTTCCACGCAGACCGAACCCGGTTGATTATTGGAGTGGGCGAAGTCCATAGTAGGGACCACTACTAGAAACCATCAAGGCGCACGTACGCGTGATTTGAACCATAAACTGCTCCCGTAGTGCTTCGATCAAATTCTATTTATTATGTTATCTCCATGAGATTTGAAGCTTTTTTTATCATTTTATGTAGTCTAATTACGTAGTTGTTTGTTGTCAGTTGATATTTTATGCTTTGACACCACTTTATTTTAGAGAGTAGGCTTACAATTTTTATAATCATCTTTTGATTTATATTGAAAACTATTTTCATAAATTTTAAAAAAGATCTAGTTGTCAGATAAATATTTTTTTTTCAACTCATTTTTTTTTTCTCTCATTTCACGATCTTATTTTTCCTCTCACGTTCTCTTTGCTTCTTTAGGTTTTTCGACAAAAGAGATGAATTCCTTTTGAGTTTGAGCGTCATATGTTTACTTTCCTTTTGTTTTGACAGTTCATGAAAATCAAATATTCTTTCCACTATATCAAGTCAATCAATAAAGTCATTAACATTGATTCTATCTTCAAACTCCCCAATATCCAACATTGGGTTGTATTTGTTCTGCCACTCATCTTGGTCTCCACGTATTACTTGAAATCTTCCAAACTCCCTTACATAAGGAGGTGTATGTCATGCCCCCCGAATTTATCATATTCGAAAGGCATGAAACCATCGTAAATTAAAAGTACATTAAAATTCATTAACAATCTGAACCCAGGATCCAAACTAACATTTGAGGACACTAAAAAAATATTCAAAGATCATTCACATCCATTTATAAAACCTGTACAGTTTATAAATCTTACACCACATCACTCGATAATCCAGAAAACTCAAAGTTATCTTAACTACACTTATAAAACCATCAATATCAGAAATTTATACGAATGCAAAACCAATCATTTTCTACCACTTTATATGATTGTAAAATTAAACATTCAAAAATTCCACACTAAGAGGTATTCTAACCTTTTTACAAAATACATCAGTTCATATTTATCTATATTATTTCATTACATGCAAAATATTCTTATACAACATCTCTCAACAAGACTTACCCAAAATCTACATAGTTTTCTACTATCTTAGCCCAGTTCTAACTTTTTATATAAGTGACAAGCCACCTGTAAAATTTATATACAACAGAGTGAGCATATAGTGCTCAGCAAATGACTAACATATCCAAGACAAAGAAGGATAGTTTTTAAAATAAACTTGATATCAAATAGCAAGGCATAGGTATAATAATCCATAGATAGCATCTCGTAAGATACATAATCACAAATCATTTCGTTCGAAACATACTTTGATCATAACAGTAGAGAAAGAGTAGTTGGAGAATATCATTGGTGTGAAATATTTCAAAACATATCAATGTCGTATAAAACAACTCGAAGCATATCAACGGAATGTGAAATGGTTCGGAGCATATCAAAGGTGTAAGAATGTCAAGTAGCATATCAATGGCAAACAAAATATTTTGAAGTATATCAATGAGAATACGAAACATTTCGGAGCATATCGAATATGTATAAAGTGTTTCAGAATATATTAACAGAATATGAAATGAAGCATATAAAAGGCATAAGAATGTCAAGCAGCATATCAATGGAATACAAAATATTTCAAAGCATATCAATGAGAGTACGAAACATTTCGAAGCATATCAAAGATGTATAAGTGCTTCCGAATATATTAATGGAATGTGAAATGATTCGAAGTATATCAAAAGCGTAAGAATATCAAGCAGCATATAAATGACAAATGAAATATTTCAGAGTATATCAATGAGAATATAAAATATTTTGGAGTATATCAAAGATATATAAAGTGTTTCAGAAATATATTAAAGGCATAAGAAATATTTTGGAGCTTATTAAGATGCATAAATCAAATTTTGAATCATATCAATAGTGTATAAATAATCTCAAAGCTTATCGAATGAACAATTAAGGAATAGAAGCTCAAATATCATATCAGACATCACATTCATTTCATTCTTATCCAAAGCGTAGAAACAAACTTATAAGCAATGATTTAGATATCATATAAAAGACATAAAGAGTGAAGTAGGATTAGACAGAATATAGTACATCCATTTTTGGATAACCAACAAACAGAAGTCTCCCACGTTTGGGAGCTCCATCCATCCACATTTGGGTGAAGTCAGTAGGGGCCGACAGAGCATTACAAGCTCTAAGCACTTTTACCATTTCTAGCAAAGGTCCAAAATATCCCATAAACACCATAGTATAAAAGGACATGAGCAATAAAGCGACATATATCAGAATCACATGCGGAACAATGAGATATACATGTGCCAATATGAAGAAATACAATGATTTCTTCATATTGATATACAAAATATTGATATAATATTTTATATATGATTTCAAAGCAATGATATAAGGCTCCAAAGAAGAAAGACTTTAAATAGATCATAGACAAAATATGATCCGATATTATATCAAAAACATAGATAGTGATGTGAGATCATATACATAATATGATCCATCCATTTCTGGATGACCATCAGACAGAAGTAGAGCATCACAGGCTCTAAGCATAATACCCTTTATCATTTCTAGCAAAGGTCCAAAATATCCCACAAACACTAGAGTACAAAAGGACATGAGCAATGAATTTGGCATATATCGGAAGCACATGCAGAACAATAAATCATACATATGCCTAAATAAAATAATATAATATAATATTGATTAATACATAACATATTTAAATATGTAAAGAAATCAAAGGCAAGAGTATCAGAGACTTCAGTTTTGAAATAGATGAAGCAAGAATAGGAAAAATTGATATAATCACTATTTAGCTGAATTCAGAAGACATATCTCAAAGTTATTTTGTACAATCAAATATGCTCCAAATTACTCAAAAAGGATATCTTTAAAAAGCTAAATCAATCTAATTTCAAATGAAATAAGTTTCATACAAATTAGAAGTCTCTATAAAAAGTTATAGATGATTTAGCAGCCAAAGGTCAGGAATTATGATCCCTATTTTCCAGAATCCATAAGGTCTAACAAAATAAAAATTTTGATACTCATTTGGACTTCAAATCTTTCAATCATAGTATCATCTATGACCCTATTTTCTAATAAATTAAGTTTTACGTGAATCAGATACTCCAACAGGGAGATATAAGTAATCCAATAATAAAAGGTCAGAAGCTATAGATTTTGTTTTATATTTCATATGCTTAATTGAAATAAACGTTTGGGCCAGCAAATGAACTCCAAATTCTTCAAACTTAGTTTCAAAAGAAAGATCTATGAATCTTTTTTTGAAAGAACTAAGATTTGTCCAAATCAGAGGTCTATATAGAAAGTTACGACTTGAAGAAAGCAAATAGGTCATAGTCTAAAAAATATTCAAGATTCCAACTTTTGCAGCCAACAAAGGAGAATCCATATTACAAGGCTATATTTGTTCCAAATTTTTCTCATAATCAAGGTAAGAACAAAGATAAATTTCAATAGAGGAAGGATAGAAAATATTATGTAGGATGGAGTTAGGACACTTGCCTTTGCAATTTTGATCCCAAAAGTGGATTTGATTCAAAATCTCAAAACTCCCAAATTTTTTCTTCTCCTCTTCCTTCTCTTCTTCTTTTTCTTATTCTTCTACTTCTTCTTCTTCTTCTTCTTCTTCTTCTTCTTCTTCTTCTTCTTCTTCTTATTCTTCTCAAGTTTACGTTGCAATTAAATTCCTTTTTTCTTTAATTGTTAATTGTTTAAGCTAACATATGAGTTGTTAGGTGACAAGCATGCATACAAGGCATGTCACCTATGCAACATGTATAAGTGACATCACTTTAAACTAGGTAATGACACATATGATCACCATTTTTTTTACAACTTTGAATCTTACATAATTAATATCAAAATTTTAAGTTTTACATTTAGGTCCCTAGCAATAAGTTTTTAAATAAATTCTTATATTTACAAATAGGTCCTTAAAAATAATCTATTATTAAATAAATTCTCATTAATAATTTAAGATTGATCATTAAAAATATTTTGAAAATGAGAGATATTATACTCTCTCCCCCTTAAAATAAAAATTTAGTTATCTAAATTTATCATGCCTCCATCCATCACTAAATAATTAATAAAACCTCAATATATTTTGCATATCAAAATATAACATATCAAATATCAGTAATCCTCAAATCATGCTCTGATACCATCTCTGTCACGCCCTCCAAATTTATCGCATTCGAATGGCATGAAACCATCGTAAATCAAAAGAACATTAAAATTCATCAACAATCTGAACCCAGGATCCAAACAAACATTTGAGGATACTTAAAAAATATTCAAAGATCATTTATATCTATTCATAAAACATGTGCAGTTTATAAATCTTACACCACATCACTCGATAATCCACAAAACTCAAAGTTAACTTAACCAAAAACAATAACCGCACTTAAAAAACCATCAGTCTCGGAAATCTATACGAATGCAAAATCAATCATTTTCTACCACTTCATATGATTGTAAAATTTAACATTCAAAGATTTCACTCTAAGAGGTATTCTAAACTTTTTACAAGATACATCAGTTCATATTTATCTATAATATTTCATTACATGTAAAATATTCTTATACAATATCTCCTAACAAGCTTGCCCAAAATCTATATAGTTTTCCATTGTCTCAGTTCAGTTCTAACTTTTTATATAAGTGACTAGCTAACCTGTAAAATTTATATACAATAGAGTGAGCATATAGAGCTCAACAAATGACTAACATATCAAAGACAAAGAATGATAGTTTGTAAAATAAACTTGATATCATATAGTAAGATAAAGGTATAAGAATCCATAGATAGCATCTCGTAAGATACATAATCATAAATTATTTCCTTCAAAAAATATTTTGATCATAATAGTAGAGGAAGAGTAGTTGGAGCATATCATTGGTGTGAAATATCTCAGAACATATCAATGCCGTATGAAACAACTCAGAGCATATCAACAGAATGTGAAATGATTCAGAGTATATCAAAGGTGTAAGAATATCAAGCAGCATATCAATGGCAAATGAAATATTTTGGAGCATATCAATGAGAATAAGAAATATTTCGGAGCATATTAAAGATGTATAAAGTGTTTCAAAATATATCAACAGAATGTGAAATGATTCAAAGCATATCAAAGCGTAAGAATGTCAAGTAGCATATCAATGGCAAACGAAATATTTCAGAGCATATCAATAAGAATACAAAATATTTCAGAGCATATCAAAGATGTATAAAGTACTTCCGAATATATCAATGGAATGTGAAGTGATTCGAAGTATATCAAAAGCGTAAGAATGTCAAATAGCATATTAATGGCAAATGAAATATTTCAGAGTATATCAATGAGAATATAAAATATTTCGGAGTATATCAAAGATGTATAAAGTGTTTCAGAAACATATTAAAGGCATAAGAAATATTTCGAAGCTTATCAAGATGCATAGGTTATATTTCGAAGGATATCAATAGTGTATGAATAATCTCAAAGCTTATCGAATGAACAATTAAAGAACAGAAGCTCAAAAATCATATTAGACATAACATTCATTTCATTCTTATTCAAAGCGCAGAAATAAACTCATAAGTAATACTTTGAATATCATATATAAGACATAAAGAGTGAAGTGAGATCAGACAAAATATGGTACATCAATTTCTGGATAACTAACAGATAGAAGTCTCCCACGTTTGAGAGCTCCATCCATCCACGTTTGGGTGAAGCCAGTGGGGGCCGACAGAGCATCATGGGCTCTAAGCACAATACCCTTTACCATTTCTAGCAAAGGTCTAGAATATCCCACAAACACTAGAGTACAAAAGGATATAAGCAATAAAAGTGGCATATATCGGAAGCACATGTGGAACAACGAAATATACATGTGCCAATATGAAGCAATACGATGTCAACTTAAACATTCATAATTTATATTCAGATAGGCAAAGAATAAAGAATAAGAGTCCGCAAGATTTCAAAACAATAATATAAGGCTCCAAAGAAGAAAGACTTCAACTAGATCACATACAAAATATGATCCGATATTATATCAAAATCATAGATGGTGATGTGGGATCACATACATAATATGATCCATCCATTTCTGGATGACTCTCAGACAGAAGCAGAGCATCACAGGCTCTAAGCATAATACCCTTTACTAGTTATGGAAAAGGTCCAAAATATCTCACAAACACTAGAGTACAAAAGGACATGAGCAATGAATTTGGCATATATCGGAAGCACATATAGAACAATAAATCATGCATGCACCTAAATAAAATAATATGATGTAATATTAATTAATATATAACATATTTAGATATTTAAGGAAATCAAAGGCAAGAGCATAAGAGAATTCACTTTTGAAATTGATGAAGCAAGAATAGGCAAAACAGATATAATCACTATTCTAGCTGAATTCAGAAGGCACATCTCAAAGTTATTTTGTATAATCAAATATATTCCAAATTACTCAAAAAGGATATCTTTAGAAAGCTAAATCAATCTAATTTCAAATAAAATAAGTTTTATACAAATTGGAAGTCTTTACAAAAAGTTATAGATGATTTGACAGCTAAAGGTTAGGAATTAGGATCCCTATTTTATAGAATCCATAATGTCTAACAAAATAAAAATTTTGACAGTCATTTGGACTCAAAATCTTTCAATCCTTATATCAAATGGAAGATCTATAAGTCTATTTTCTAATGAATCAAGTTTTATATGAATCAGAGACTCCAACAGGGAGATATAAGTAATCCAATAATGAAAGGTCAGAAGCTATAGATTATGTTTTACATATTTTATATGCTCAATTGAAATAAACGTTTAGGCTAGCAAATCAACTCCAAATTCTTCAAACTCAATTTTAAAGAAAGATCTATGAATCTATTTTTGAAAGAACTAAGATTTGTCTAAATCAGAGATATGTATAGAATGTTACGACTTGAAAAGTCAAATAAGTCATAATCTAAAAAATATTCTAGATTTCAACTTTTGCAGCTAACAAAGGAGAATTCATATTACCAGGTTGCATTTGTTCTGAATTTTTCTCATAATCAAAATAAAGGATGGAAATATTATGTAGATGGGGTTAGAATACTTACCTTTGCAATTTTGATCCCAAATATGGATTTGATTCAAAATCTCCAAACCCCCCAAATCTTTTCTTCTCTTATTCCTTTCTTCTTCTTCTTCTTCTTCTTCTTCTTCTCAAGTTTATCTTTTTTCTCTAATTGTTAATTGTTTAAGCTAATATATGAGTTGTTAGTTGGCAAGCATACATGTTAGGTGTTTATGTGTCACCTATGCAACATGCATAAGTGACATCACTTTAAACTAGGTAATGACACATGTCATCATCATTTTTTTATAACTTAATGTAAATTTTACATAATTCATATCAAACTTTTAAGTTTTACATTTAGGTCTCTAACAATAAATTTTTAAATAAATTCTCATATTTATAAATAGGTCTTTACAAATAATTTATTATTAAATAAATCCTCATTAATAATTTAAAATTGATCATTACAAATATTTTGAAAATGAGGGATACTATAGTGTATCATCATTAGAACCAAACTTTTGGGCATCATTTCCATGCTGATTGTTTCTACTCCGAGGTTCTTCAATGATTTCATTTTTTTCTTGTAGATTGTGTCACAATCTTTGTAGCTGCATCCTCAAGGATAACATCATCTTCATAACCACTACCTTCACCAATTACTTCTTTTTCATTCCGTCTTATCATGATCTCTAGCCTTTAGCTCTGAAACCAAACTGGTATAGGGAAAGGGGAAAAGACAGAATGGAGTTTGAGAAAACAAACAACAGGATGTAGAATTGTATTTGTGAAATTTCTTTGGATTGAAAAAAGAACAAAACGTAGGATATAAATCGCATAAAATAGATAAAAAGTTCACCACTAAGTTTAATGTCACAAGAGGATATATAAAATTGATGACCTCGAGGAAATCAAAAGACTCACCACTCAAGGAAACATCTAAGAGATACCGAGCTCTAGAGAGACTCCAAAGAGCTTCTACCAATACAAATTAGGTTCTAAACTTCTTTTTAATCATAAAATACCAAAACAAGTATCAGTGCATAAAATAACCCTTCATGCATAGGGAACTATAAAATTAAGTGCTTTACATCTATTAACTAACCCCTTTAATGCATTCCTTGGTCATGAAGGAAAGCACATTGAAATAGTTTTAACTTTATCTCAGGAATATACTAATGAGTTATAATATTTGAGTAGGCTGGGTTAAAGTCTATGAGACAACATTGTGGGATGTAGGAGCACTATACAATTAATAAGATCCACACGTGTTGATTGTAGTAAATTAGGCACTCCCGTGTTAGTTATAAATTTTGCACAAAGTCAAGGTTCGTTCGATTTTTCTTGCACCGTTTTGAAAATTTAAAATACTAACCATTCTCCCAACGTATTAGCCCATGGGAAGTCATACGAGCATGGTTTTCGAAAAAAAACACAATACTCATAAACTTTATGTAAAGTTGAAGTTCGATCGATTTTTTACGCAATGTCTTAAAAATTAAAAATACTGGCCATTCCCAACGTATTAGCCCATGAGAAGTTGTATGTGCTTAGTTTTAGGTAAAAACGTGATGGTCATAAACTTTGCACAAATTCAAGGTTCGATTGATTTTTTGTGCACCATCTTAGAAATTCAAAATATTGATCATTCCCAACGTATTTGCACCTAGGAAGTCATACACGCAAGGTTTTATGAAAAAACATGACATTCATAAACTTTACATAAACTCAAGGTTCAATCGATTCTTTATGAACAATTTTAAAAATTAAAAATACTAGCCATTCCCAACGTATTAGTACATGGGAAGTCATACGAGCATGGTTTCATGAAAATACATGACAGTCATAACATTTTTGCAAAGTCGAGGTTCGATTAGCTTTTTATGCATCATCTCAGAAATTAAAAAACTAGTCATTCCCACCGTATTATCCTATAGGAAGTCATACGAAAAAGGTTCATAAAAAAATGTGATGGTCATAAACTTTGCGCTAAGTCGAGGTTCGATTGATTTTTCTCGCACCATCTCAGAAATTCAAAATATTGGTCATTCCCAACGTATTATCCTATGGGAAGTCATACAAGCATGATTTCGAGAAAAACGATGGTCGTAAACTTTGCCCAAAGTCGAGGTTTGATTGGTTTTTTGCACACCGTCTCATAAATTCAAAATACTAGCCATTCCTAATGTATTAGCCCATTGGAAGTCATACAAGCTTGGTTTTGAGAAAAAAATAAGATAGTCATAAACATTATATAAATTTGAGGTTCGATCGATTTTTCATGCACCGTCTCAGAAATTCAAAATAATGGCCATTCCCAACGTATTAGCTCATGAGAAGTCGTATGAGCATGGTTTCATGAAAAAATATGACCATCATAAATTTTGTGCAAAGTCGAGATTCAACTGGTTTTTCATGCACCATCATGAAAATTCGAAATACATGTCTTTCCCAACGTATTAGCGTATGGAAAATCATACGAGCAAGGTTTTACGAAAAACATGACTATCAGAAAACCATCATGCTTGAAAAAATTGTCAAAACCCCCTTTCTGACATGCCCATAAAATTAGCAAAATCATGGTCAGAATTATATAAATCTTTAATATACTCAAAACCCAATAATTTTGCATCAAGTTTAGAAATTAGAGGGTACCTTCTAGGAAGAGTATCTACAACTAAATTTTTCTTACCTTGTTTGTACTTGATGATGTATGAAAAGAATTTAATAAACTCTACCCATTTTGCATGCTTGCGACTTAGCTTTCCTTGTCCTTTGAGATATTTAAAGGACTCATGATCGGTATGTATAATAAATTCCTTGGACCAAAGATAGTGCTATCATATCTCTAACACTCTTACTAAAGCGTAAAACTCATTGTCATATGTCGGGTAGTTAAAACTTGCTCCACTTAACTTCTCACTAAATAATACAATGGGCCTGCCTTCTTTCATTAAGACTCCTCCAATACCTATCCCACTCGCATCACACTCGATCTCAGAAGTTTTAGCAAAGATAGGTAAAGCAAGCAAAGGTGTTGAACTAAGTTTATCTTTAAGCAAATTAAAAGCATCATCTTATTCTTTACCCCACCTAAATCCCACATTTTTTTGATGCATTCTGTCACGCCTCCTGAATTATATCACATTCGAGAGGTGGGACTCTGATCTAAAAAGATCGATAATATTATCAACTACATAATCCATCCAGGATCCAAACAATCATGATACCGGGAAGGGAGAAACAGGAATGAAATTCAGAAAGAAATGAGAATATCCGAAAGTTGAGTTGTAGGAAACCAACAAACTCAGAACACAACTTGCACAAAATAGTTAAAGATAGTTACCACCAAGTTTAAAATCGCAAGAGGATACAGAAAGTTCACCACCTCAAGGAAATTAAACAGGGATACATAACTAAAATAAAAAGACTCACCACTCAAGGACACATCCAAGAGATACAGAGTTTTAGAGACTTCAAAGAGCTTCTGCAAATACAATCAACTATCCAAAAGTTATTTTCAACCCTAGAATATCAAAATAAGTACTAGAGCATGAAACATCCCTTCATGCATAGGAAACTATAACATTAAATGCTTCACATCTGCCAACTAACTTTAAATGCTTCACATATGCCAACTAACCCCTTTATGCATTTCTTGATCATGAAGAAAGGCATATTGAAATAACTGTAACTTTGTCCAAGGAATATGCTCATGAGCTATAAATTGAGTGGGCTAGGTTAAAAATCTAAAAAATTGGACACTCCCGTGTCAATCTCCCCTGGTTGAAAATGACTTGTTCTCAAGTCTTCATTTATTTGATCACCATAATAAGGAATTAAATCAGCCACATTGAATGTTGATGATACCCCATATTCTTCAGGTAGATCAATCTCATAAGCATTCTCTCTAATTTTTTTAAGCACTTTGAATGGACCATCAGCCTTTGGTTTCAACTTTCCAAATTTTCCTAGTGGAAACCTCTCCTTCCTTAGATGAATCCAAACCAGATCACCTGCATTAAACCTCATTTGCTTTTTATGTTTGTTAGCTGCTTGCATGTACCTTTCATTTTGCTTCTCAATGGTTGCTTTAACATCGTCATGCAGCTTCTTTATCGGTTTAGCCCTCTCGTTAGAATCTCCACTAAATTACTTATTCGTAGAATGAGGGACTAAGCCCAAAGGACCTGCAGGATTAGCACCATAAACAACCTCAAAAGGACTTACCAATGGTATAATGCATGGAACGATTGTAAGCAAACTCAATTTGTGAAAGAATGAGGTCTCATTGCTTAATGTTCTTGTCAACATAGCTTCTTAGCAAGTTTCTCAAGCTTCTATTTGTTACCTCTGTCTGCCCATCGGTTTGTGGATGATGAGAGCTACTGAAATTCAAAGACGTACCCAATTTCCTCCATATAGTCCTCCAAAAATGGCTAAAAAATTTTAAATCTTGACAGACACCATAGTTCTTGGAATGCCATGCAATCTAACAATCTTCTTGAAGTACAAATCAACAATATGAGATGCATCATTTGATTTATTGCATGGAACAAAATGAGACATCTTTGAGAATCTATTAACAACAACCATGATAGAATCTTTGTTCCTTTGAGTTCTCGGTAGTCCCAAGACAAAATCCAGACTCACATCCTCCCATGGAGCATTAGGCACCGGCAATGGAGTGTACAAACTTGAATTTTATCCTCTTATTTTTACTAAGTGACACACTATGCATTGCTTCACAAATCTCTCCACATCTCTGAACATCTTAGGCCAATAGAAATTTGATTGAATAAGAACTAGAGTTTTGTCCCTACCAAAATGTCCTCCCAAAGCACCACCATGAGCTTAAGCTAGAATTACATGTCTCAAAGAACAAGATGGAACACACAAGATATTAGCTCGAAAAAGAAATCCATCAAAGATAGTAAATTGTTGAAAAGAACCTGATTTGTAATTATACCATATTGAGTTGAAATTCACATCATTCTGATAGAGATTTTTGAATGTCTCAAATCCAACTACTTTGACTCCCATGGTTGATAATAAATAATATTTTCTGCTCAATGCATCGGCAACTACATTTTGAACACCAGATTTATGCTTAATGGTGAAGTTATAAGATTGCAATAACTCCACCCAAGTTGCATGCCTCTTGTTTAGCTTATGTTGATGATTAATAAACTTCAATGCCTCATGATCAGAATATAAAACAAATGGCTGGGCAAGAAGATCTTGACTCTAATGAGATAAAGCTTGATAAATGGTATAGAACTCCTTGTCATAGGTAGAATATTTCCTCCTTGTATCATTCAGCTTCTCACTAAAAAATGCAATGGTTTTTTATTCTTGACTTAAAACAGCACCAATTCCCACATTGGAGGCATCACATTCAATCTCAAACACTTTATCAAAATTAGGTAATACCAAAATAGGAGCTTTGGTCACCTTTCTTTTTAATAGCTCAAAAGTTTTATCAGCCTCAGTAGTCCATTTGAATTTATCACCTTTCAGGCATTCGGTGATTGGAGCAACAATCGAGCTGAAACCCTTGATGAATCTTCTATAAAAGAAACTTAAACTATGGAAACTCCTCACATCATACAATGAAGTCGGTGTTGGCCAGTTAAGAATAGCTTCTACCTTACTTTGATCCATCATGATTTCATCTTTTGAAACAACATATCCAAGAAACACCACACTGTGAGTAAAAAAGTCACATTTCTTCAGATTAGCATAAAGTTTTTGCTACCTCAAAATAAGAAAAATCTTCTTAAGATGATTCATATATTCTTCCTCACTTTTGCTGTATACCAATATGTCATCAAAATAAACAACAACAAAAGTTTCATTGCATGCCATCTTCCGACAGATATCAGCCACCTAAAAAATCATAACCTCAACAACATTGCAGCATCAACATTGCAGAATCACCGAAGGACCGTAGCCGACATTGCTGCTGCCATCTTCTTCATCCACCATCGCTGCTACCCTTAGCTGCCATCCTCCACTTGGAGACTTCACCACCACAACCCTGAGATTGCTGTCATTCGCTGCCTTCAAATTGAAAATTGCAACTATACTCTTCAGTCGGTTTATTTGACAAGTTGGAGATCCTTACATCATGACGTCGATGGCCTTATTCGAAGCCAAATTGGAGGATTTAGAGACACGTATGGATGCTAAATTACGGGCTCTCTTCGAGGTGTTTAGGTTGGGCCGATCGTCAAGCCCAAGAAGATCACAACGTGATGCAAATTCAGATTACAAAAAGAACCCATCGAAGATGCTTAAAGCATGAGAGCACCTTGACGACACAACAGCCCTACACCTTGACGACATCAACCTCCTTTGTACAACTTCAAGAATGGCACCTCAATCAAGATGCTCAGAGCATGAGAGCCACATCCCAACCAACAACATATAAACCTTCAGCACTAATTGATTGCAAGAATCGTGATGAAGAATTAACGAAGATCTGTCAAACCTCTACCATCCAAGAGTACCAATCCAAGTTTGAAAGGTCATCTAATCAAACTTATGATTGTCTGAAAAGTAGATATTGAGGACTTTTATTGAGGGCTTGAAACCGAAGATTTGTGAAGAAGTTAAAACGCGACAGCCATACACACTTAAGGCAACCATCTCCTTTACACGATATCAAGAGGAGCAGTTGAACTATGAAGCTCGGAGGACTGGGTCATTCCTCGACTAGTGGCACCAAAGCTTTCACTTCCCCCTACTATTAGCCGATCCCCTCTACCGAAGAAACTAATAAGAGAAGACTTTCATGATGGATCGACAAAGGAACCCAAACTTGAAGATATAATTCTCGAGCCCAAGGAGAAGGATACACCATAATTGGTCACCCGCATGGTCCCTACCTTAGCCGACTACACCAACCTGCAAAAATTGAAGATCAAAGGATTTCTCGAGCAACAGTCCGTCATCGTCCTCATCGACTTCGGGAGCACACACAACTTCATGAGCAGTAAAGTTGCTACCCACTTAATGCTCCAAAAAGAAGATTACAACGGGTTTGAAGTCAAGGTAGCTAACAGCCAAATTCTAAAGTGCAACAATAAATGCCCGCGGGTGAAACTGATCCTACAGGAGTAAGACGTAGTTTCTAATTTTTTCCTCCTCCCTCTTGATGGTTTTAATATAATACTTAGCATTGATTAGTTATCTACGATTGGAGATATTTTCTGAAATTTTTTGAAGCTAATTATAATTTTTTTTTTTTAAAAAGTAGGTGATTCTACGAGGGAGCCCAACGACTACAACCACAACACAACACTTGGTGGGGGTACCAAAAGAAAAATCCAATGGTTTCCCAATTCAAATTCAAGGGTTTCTTGAGATTGAAGATAAAAACCCTCTCCCAAAGCTTGCTGAAATTTTGGGTGTCTCTACCAAAACGAGTCGATTACCTCCTCTAAAGATGTCCGACCCCTCGATGCTGAACAGGCCAAAACCTCTACCGGTTGTTGCTCAGTCAGATTGCTTCCGCCAACCTTAGAAGGTTGAAGATAAAAGGGTCATCCAAGAGATGATAGAGACACAGATTGTTCGGCCATACTTATTTCTCGCTACGACACATCCCTACATCATTTTCACCATAGATAAGCTACTTCTAAAGTGTTACATCCTGCCGAACTCACCATGGTTGCTGATCTCAGGTGACTTCCATGACTTTCCCCAGGATCAGACCATGATGCTTAAAGACTTCCTTGATGATGACCTCCGATCTATGACCTAAGACCGCGAGAAAATTGAGCCCTCCAGTGGCGAAATAAAAAAAGGGGAAGGATCATTTGCAGGACGTAACGAAGCATGAGCATCATCCCTCTTATTATAAAGAAAGATGCACCACCTTGACCGAGTGGGACTATAGCCCTCACGACCATGATATCATCTACACCAAATCGTGACAGATATTTATTATTGGAGCAGACACATTTAAAGTGGGCTTAGCACCATCCTCATGCAAAATGGTCAACATTACAAAGAAGTAAAACTGGGCTCCGAAGAATCACTACTCATACCCACCTCAGACTCAAATCAGGCTCACACCACTAGAGATTTTATCAGAGGACAACCCTCACTCCAAAAGAATGTACGACTACTATTATAGAGTAACCACGTGGCAACCCATGCAAGGAAGAAACTTTCCCCTAACAAACGTCATAGCAGAAGAAAGTTTCCTGAGAAAGATCAAGTCTCCTTTCATCTCCAGCTCCACCAATACAAAATTAAAGCCTCAAGAAAGTGGTATCCCTATTTCTTTGGACCTTGCAAAATTGAGGATCACATTGGGGCCCTAACATGGAGATCAGATCTCTGCACCATATTAAGATTATAGTTGATCCTCCAAGTCTCCCACCTCAGATGAAAATTTAAAGACGACGACTCAGCCCAAATTCTTCTAACTGACACCCAAACTGATGAGGAGCTGAAGACCCTGTTCCCTGAGTTCATGGAACCTCAGCCTTGAGGACAAGGCTGATTTTAAGATGACGGATTTGATAGGACTCCGGTAGGGTTGAGTCCTAATCACCCTAGAAGTAATTAATAAGAACCCTATGAGATTATAATAAAACCCCACCTAGTCACTTCTATCATATAAAGAAGTGTGGCTAGGATTTATTTTAGGGCCTTAGGGCTTCCTGGCTGTCACCCCCTTCACTGGGTTGGTTGGCTAGGGTTTCTAGCAAAGGGGCATGGCTTGTGTAGCCACTTAGGCCGCCACCCTCTTTATTTATACATGGTAGCTATATGAGGGGTAAAACATAGAATTCATTAGAAAGTACTCCAATCATTTTTTATCAAGCAAGATCAATCTACAATTTAGCCATATGGCCGACTACTAGGAGGGAGGAACCCCTATAGCGTTCCAAGAGTTGATCCCCTTCAAAAATCAAAATCTATAGAGCTCCTTCTGGGATTCTATCATTTTCTACCAAGGGAGATTGATACGGGGGTGCCAACTTTGCTATAGTCAGCTCAAGTAAATCTTATTGATCTCTATGGTATTCTCTACAACTCACAATACTTGTCTCACAACTTTTTATCTAAACCTCTCAAATATGACAGCTCATGAGCATTTTCACTAGAGAAAGTTAAAGTTGCTTCATTAATATGTGGTTTGGAAGGTAGTTAAAGTTATTTCAAGATACTTTTCTTCATGACCAAGGAATACATTAAAGGAGTTGGTTAGCAGATGTAAAGCACTTAAGTTCATAGTTCCCTATTCATTAATGGTTGTTTCATGCACTAGTACTTATCTAGGTGTTTTAGGATCTGATTTGTACTGGCATAAGCTCTTTGGAGTCTCTCTAAAACTGTATCTCTTGAATGTTTCCTTGAGTGATGAGTATTTTGATTTAATTCTATATCCTTATTTAATTTTCTTGATACGGTAAATTTTCTATATCCCATATGATATTAAACATGGTGGTGAATTTTTTATCTATTTTAATACAAGCGATTTGATCTTGATTTTTCTAATGAAGGAGAGGTCATCGCTAAATTTAAAAAATTGAAACCAAAGATTGATGGTTCAAGGCAGGTCTTTTTCTTCATCCGAAGGATCCGCGAGAACCAACAAGGATCAGCACAACTCAGCCAACCCCACACCAGACTTAGTCATTGGTGAGTTGAAGCAGTGTGGCGGATCAGAGTCCGACTACTCAACAACAGCAGCAAAGAGCAGCTGAGAGCCAAAGGGGGGCGTGTTGCAGCTAAAGCAAAAGATTGAAGATTCAGTAAAATACGAGGAGATGCATCGTATACAGTGGTTTCGACGAGAACGTCGAAGGAATAAGTGGGGGAGAATGTCATGAATGATAATGTAATGGGCTTGCAGTGGTTTCGATGAAATGCTCATGTTTGTCCGTGTACTTCGGTTTGTGTACATACCTTGTACAGCAAGTAGCGGGCTTGCAGTAGGCTTAGTAGCCCTAGTTTGGTTTGTTTTGTGGCCGATCTTGGCTTGTAAATACGAGTGTGTCTTGTAAGCACTTATGGGGACTTCGGTCTGTAATAGACCATTATCCTTTATGTGCAACCTTTCTGAGTTTGTAATATCCATGGGTGTAATTTGTATATGGCTTTATAAAGTGTTTGCTTGAGCAGTTGCTTGTGGATCCTGTGGGAATTGCTTCTTTTGGCCTATTTTCTCTTTTGTAAGTCTAAGGGACTCTAGGAGATCTCAGGGAGGGCTGATCTTTGCGGACGGACACGCATGTGTGCCGCACGACTTAGGCAAAATCAGCTAACCTGTGACAACCTGGGGGGTACTATCGCCGACTTGGGCATTACTACCGTCGACCATTGAAAGTACTACCGTCAGGAATCCTATAAATCTACTTTTCCCATACGTTTACATACTCGACTCATACTACTTGTTACCCCTTTTCAGGTCAACGAAATGAGCTCAACCTGAACTTAAATCTAACCCAAAGTAGACTCAGTTGCCTCACATTAAGTTAATTTAGATTCCTTCCAAATCTAACTCAATTTAGACTCTAAACCAAATCAATGCTAACTACGATATACTAAGGCATACAAATACAATCAATTTGACCAACGTGTCAAGTGACATTCCCAACTCCCGACGATCTTCCCGGTAACCTCCTATGAACTCCCGATGAGTCTCGATCATCTTCTAGCGAACCCTCGGCATATTCCCAGCAAGCTCCTGATCACCTTTAGTGTGCTCATGGTAAGCCCTCGATACCTTTAGCGAGCTTCCAGTGAACTCCTAGCAAGCCCCTGATACCTTCAGTGAGCTTTCGATGAACTCCCAGCAAACCCTTGATACCTTCGACAAGCTTCCGGTGACCTCCCGGTGAGTTCCCACTGCATCATCCAAATCCGACCCAATGCTCAAATTTGACTTCGGCCCAACATTTGATTGTATTGTCTTATCATAGTTAATCCTACATCATTCATCTCTAACACATATGTTAGATAAAACACCCATCAATTAATTTCATTATCAGAATCAAATATTTAAAAATCTCCCCCTTTTTAATGATGACAACTAATTGATGACGAGAGTTAACCTGAACTCCCCCTATGTAAACTCCATAGGATAAAATAAACTTAAATTTAAAAGAACCCAATACTTTTAAATTCAAGCATGATAACATTCACAAATATTTTAAAATTTTTAAAACATACATCCAGACAATACTTTTCCCCCTTAATTCATCAACTATCAATATATCAAAGTTTTTTAAGACATACATATATACATTATAAAATAACATTAATTTCAAATAACTTTTTATTTTAAGTCATCAACCATCAATATATCAAATATTTTCAAAACATATATTCATTCATCGTGAAACAACATTCATACATCAATTTCAAATTCTCCCCCTTAAGTCATCAGTCATTAATTTCTCCCCATTAAATCATCAATCATTTCTCCCCCTTTGTTATCAATAAATAGGAGAAATGCCCATTTTATCATTTTTTATTAATATTATATATTTGTCATCAATATACCATACCTTCCTTTTTGTCATTAACAAAAAGGTGAAATATTGAGCAAATAATTTCAAGACACATGTTCAACATATTTCAAGTTTCTCCCCTTTTTTTATCAACAAAATGAGAAGTATTGATCACATCACAATGAAAAGCTTTTAATCTCAATCTTATAAATATAAATTCTGAAAAGATTATTTCAAAGATGAGCTCAAAAATCCAAGATCCATTTATTTATTCAACTTATGTAAATTTTAAGCAATTTAAAAAATTTTAAAATTAGTAAATCATATATTTGAATAGGTTAACATTCTTAGCTTTCTTCTAATAAAGTCAAATTGTTCTTCATTTAATGGCTTGGTTGTTAAGATATCAATTTTCTCTCCCTTTATGATTGTTAGAAAGAAATATGATGATAATTTTTTTCTTTTTACATCGATATCCTAATTACAACCAGAAGTACAAAGGGATCATGTCATTAAAGATCAAATTTTAAGTACCAAAAGACATAATTTCTTTTAATAAATCCCTCCCCATTTTTTTGTAAAAAATGAAATGAGTCTTAGGGGATTAAATAAACTTGATTCATCCAAGATTAATTTTAAGATATCTAATTTATTTAGATAAATCTTCTTAACAGAAGAATGATCTTGATAAAAAGTCTTAACTTATAATTGTTAAGATCGTAAATCTCTATTTTATTAAAAAGAAAAAATCATAGAGATTTAAAAATTGATTCCTATATAGAATTAAGACAAATCAAGAGGTCAAGCGAAAGTTGATAAAAATATTCAATTTTTATCTTATCATAATTTTAAGAAACACTAATTTGGTGACAAGGTATACTATTCATAAATCCAAGTCAAGGATGAATCATGACATGAAGAATATCAAATAGTGAAAACCAAATGACATGATTCAATTTGTCAAAATCTCCACTTAGATAACAAAAAGGAATTTTAGGATATTAAGTAATAAGAAAGATCTTGATTTATGTAAAAATAATCAAGTTATAAACATCAAGAAGTCAAAATCATGAATAGAATGAAAATTTTTCTTTGCAAGTTGCAAGGAAGAAAAGATAAAAAGATCTTGATTATTATGTATGAAATTTTAAGTTATCAAGATCATGATTCATAATGAAAAAATCGCATATTATAATTTCAAAAGATCAAAAAGACAAATAATGATTCATTTGGATAATTTGCTTTAATAAGATGGAAGAATCATAATAAACTATCTTGATTTATATGAAGATATTAAGTTACAATATTCATCAAGAATCAAGATATCATGATATCGAGATATCTTGATTTGGATAATAACTTATTTAAGTTTAAATCATCAAATTTGAGATTTAAAAATATCATGAATATATTCATCAATCTCTTATTGGAAACTCACTAAAATAGAGATTGAAAAAATTTTAAAAATACTTTTTTCTTTTAGTTGTTTGAATTTATGTAATTTATTTTAAAAATACCTTTATGTAATGTCATTTAAAGTCAAAAGTTGAGTTTCATTTGAAAGAGAAAACATCAAGATCATTCCAATAAAAAATTTTAAATAAGAGCTTTGATTTATCTTAATTTCAATTATTTTTCTTTCTTAAGTGAGTCTATCGATTTAGACTTAGTAAATGAGTTACCATGCTCATTTCACTCTCATTTTAAAAATATTTTTAGTTTTTTAATAAGATACTAGAAAATGAAGCATGATTTTTCTCTCCTTTTTTTATATTTTATGCTGAAATTCTAATATTCAACAACAATCATTCAATCAT
The DNA here is from genome assembly GCA_029747655.1 of Ensete ventricosum. Lineage (NCBI taxonomy): Eukaryota > Viridiplantae > Streptophyta > Magnoliopsida > Zingiberales > Musaceae > Ensete > Ensete ventricosum. The sequence goes on from JAQQAF010000003.1 coordinate 43,524,359, forward strand.
ATTTCAAGTCACTTATTCAACACTAACATTAACATGACATCATCAAGGTCATTTACAATATAAAATTTCCAAACAAGTAAAACATTTTCAAATGAAATCTTTTAGTTTATTTTTAATCCAACGATTTTTCTTTGTAAAATGAATCTAATATGTTACCAAGAAATTTTCCTTCTCATTAATAAAAAATTAATGTTTCAACCACATTAGAAAATAAGGTATGATTTTATATATATAATTTTTTAAGTTCAAATTCAGCATTTAATTATTCCATTCAATTTTATCTCAAAACAACATACACTCATTTAACCATTACAAATCAATACAAGCATACAAGCATAATCATCATTAAAATCTAGCTTTCATAAATTTGAATATATTTGATTTTCCACTAAAAATTTCTAAAGTCTCCCCTTTTTTATATATATTATTATTCTAATTTATTTTTATACTAGCATGCTAAAGTTAAAGCAATCAAGATTAATTACAACAATGAATCATCCAAAGGTTTATTTTCAATAATTTTTCTTATTATTATATAGGCTAGTGAGCTTGAAAGAATGTTAGATCTCAAGTCATGTGCCTTGAGCATCAACTTCCAAGACATCATTTAGTGCTCCTAGCCTTATTAGGAGACAAATTTATAGTATGGGGGGTTTTAGTTTAAGTACCCATTTGAGTTTGGGTCCCTCATGAAACGTTCTTCCCATTTTCTCTAATGGTTGAGGTTGTTTATGGTTTCTTTAGGAATTAAAATTAATTTATATAGACTATATTTCTTAAATGAACACTTATAAGCAAAGTGCCCACATCTACCATAAAAATTATATCTATTTTTGGGTAAAAAGTGTAATGTGGGTCTTCTAATAAGAGTAGTTGACTTTTGTTGAGTATTACTCACAAAGCCAATACCTTTTCTATGAATATGACCCTTATTTGCAAGGATCATGTTTAGAGATTTTATTTCATATTTTAAAATTTTTTAACGTTTGTTTTAACATGATATTTCCCTTTTTAAGTTCTTCTAATATTCACATTTAAAGCAAGAATTGTGTGAAAGTGATGCATCATATATTTCTTCAAGTTTACTAACTAATGATACATGCTCTTTCTTAAGTAGTTTATAAGATTTTCTAATCATTCTAAATTCATCATAAAGCTCATGAAAAATATTTGATAATTCATCAAAAGTAAATGAGACAATGGAGGAATCACTTACCTTATTGTTGATGGCTATAAGGGCGAGATTCTCCACTTCATCTTGATTGTGCTCTTCATCTTCAGAGTGTCTTGGCTTCTTACGTTAATAGCAAGAGGTTTTATCTAATTTAACTTTATTATTATGATTTTTATTCATTAATTTATCTAATTCATTTGTCAAAGGTTCAAAGTTCTCATCACTCGAGGTTTTACTCGATGAGTCATCTGTTGTTCTTAGTTCTATTTTCTTCATGTTCTTTGGAATGTATAGTTCTCCTATTCTCAGTCAACAATCCTTCATGTTCTTTGGAAGGCTTTATTCTTCGTTCTTAAAGTACTTTCCTTCGTATTCTTTGAAAAATGTTGTTCAAGATTATTTTTATGGATCATTTATTTAATGATTCATTTAATTTAGTTGTGCTTTCATATATGATTTTTAATGCATGCCATATATCAAAAATCAAATCACAAGAAGAAACTCGATCAAACTCGTTTTTATTTAAAGCACAAAATAAAGCATTCATTGGTTTTGCATTTAAAGAAAACATTTGTTTTTTTATAATTATTCTAATTATTTAATATATTATATGACTTCTGAAACTATTTTTGATAATATACTATAAATCAAAATCTATCGAAATCAAGAAAATACGCATTCAAAATTTTCAAGATGTGTAGTATGTCCCATTGAACATAGGAGGACTTATGCATTGACCACCATTAATGTCATAATAAGCCATTTACTCACTTGGGTGTTAATCCAATGAGTATAACGTAACTTTAAAACCAACTTTTTGGATCAAATTGGCACTAAGAGTAAAAAATATTCTTAGTGCAAGTGTAAAAAATACTCGATTTAAAAAACTTATTTGAAGTAAAGAAGAAATCGAAAGCGTTTCTTAGACTTCGTTGGAAGCGAATAAGTGACCGATTTAAAACAAAGTCGAAAGATGATGCTCGTGTCCTTTTTTTAATTAATTAAGAACAAATAAATGTAATAGAAAAGGCAAGAGAAGTGAAGCTAACATATTTTATAGTGGTTCATCCAAAACTTGACCTACGTCCACTTTTCAGAGTCCTCCTTCGTCGAGGCCCACCGGAGTCCACTAAACAATCATCTTCCACAGGTGAAGACCAAACCTTTTACATTTTTTTCTTTTCACATGTTCAGGAGAGGAACCTTTTACAAGAGTTTCTAACTTCCCTTGGACTCACTTTTACACTTGGAAGCACTCAAGGAAAGCTCTCAAATTTTACAACACTTTTCACAAGATTTTTTTTTTTTTTTTTTTTTGCATTCACCACCCTTGCTTCTCCAAGCAAAAAAACTTTGGGTATTTATAGACCTTAATTGACTTCAAAAATAGAGTAAAAAATTCAAACCTTTTCATAAATTCAACATATGGGTGGTATTACTATCGGCGCCGAGGATACTACCATCAAAAGCACCCTGAAAATGAGGCGGGGATCGTATTACTATTACTGGGTGGTACTACCATCGCCCACTAGTGATAGGTACTACCATCGAGAATCCCGCAAAAGCTACTTTTCCTATACTTTTATGTACCCGACTCTTACCTCTTATTAATCCCTTTCCAGGTCAACGAAATGAGCATAACCTGAGCTCAAATCTAACCCAAAGTGAACTCGGTTACCTCACATTGAGTTAATTTTGATTACTTCTAAATCTAACTTAATTTGGACTCTAAACCAAACGGATGCTAACTATGACATATTAAGGCATACAAATACAATCAATTTGACCAACGTGTCAAGTGACCTTCCTAACTCTCGGTGATCTTCCTAGTAACCTCCGACGAAATCCTGATGAGTCTCGGTCATCTTCTGGCATTCCTGACAAGCTCCAAATCACCTTCAGCGAGCTCTTGGCGAACTCCCAATAAGCCCCTAATGCCTTCGGCGAGCTTTTCGACGATCTCCTAGCGAGTTCCAACTACATCGTCTGAACCTTGGCCCGATGCCAGAACTTGACTCCGGCCCAACATTTGATTATATTATCTTATCATAGTTAATCCTACATCATTCATATCTAACACACAGGTTATATAAAACACCTATCAATTGATTTCATTATCAAAATCAAAGATTCAACAAAAACTATTAGCTATAAAGAAATATTCGCTCTTGTGGCAAGATTTGAAGCCACAAGGATACTCTTTACCTATGCATATTGTACTAATTTTATGTTATTTTAAATGAATGTCAAAAGTGATTTTCTTAATAGCTTTATTTATAAAGAAGTTTATGTTGAGCAACCACTCGGATTTGAGAATTTTTTTTATCGAACCATAATTTTAAGTTATCTAAGACTCTCTATGGATTGAAGCACACCTCAAGGGCTTGGTACGAGAGGCTTAGTTCTTTCCTTATTCAAAATAATTTATTAAAGGGCAAGGTAAATACCATATTATTTATTAAAAAATTTAAGATTATTTTCTTATTGTTCAAATTTATATTAATATTTTTTTTGGTTCTACAAATGAATTTTTATGTGAATCATTTGTCAAAATATGAGCCAAGAATTTGAAATAAGTTAATTGGTGAATTAATATTTTTCTTAAGATTTCAGATTAAGCAACTAAGTGATGGAACTTCTATTAGCCAAACTAAGTATGTTATATATATATTAAAATGATTTAAAATATGGATAGTGGCAAGGCTATTAACATACCAATGAACACTCCTACAAAATTAGAAATGGACCATGATGGAGAATATTTTGATCAAAAGACTTATAGGGGTATGATAGGTTGTTTACTATATCTCACAACAACTAGACCTGATATTATATTTAGTGTTAGATTTTATACTAGATTTCAACCTAATCCTAAATAATCTCACTTTAAAGAAATTAAAAAGATTTTTAAATATTAAAAAACTCTTAATGTAGGATTATGGTATTTAAATTTTAAAAATTTGAGAGACATTCAGTACGAACTTCCACTATTGAGAGATATCTGACATCACATTGATCTTATCCCAGGGGCTGTCCTACTTAACAAGGTAGCTTATAGAATAAGTCCTAAAGAGCATGAATAACTTCAAAGGTAAGTAGACGAGTTGGTGAAAAAGGGGTTGAATTGGGAGAGCATGAGTCCTTGTGCTATTCAGCCTTATTGGTGCATAAAAAAATGGTTCTTGGAGAATGTGTGTGGGCAGTTGTGTCATTAATAAAATCACTATTGACTATCATTTTCCTATTCCTGGGTTAGATGATTTACTTGATCAACTGTGTAATACTTTTATTTTCTCTAAAATTGATTTGAGGAGTGGCTATCACTAAATAAGAATGAGACTTGGAGATAAGTGAAAAATAAAATTTAAAATTAGAGAAAGCTTATATGAATGGTTGGTTATATATACCATTTAGGCTATCTAATGCTCCTAGCAATTTTATGAAATTTATGAACTATACACTTAAGCCATGCATTAGGACATTTTGTTGTGGTTTATTTTAATGATATATTGGTGTACAACACATATAAATCATTTTAGGAAGATCTTTCTTATCTTGGGGCAGCAAAAGCTTTATGCTAATCTGAAGAAGTATGATTTTTTTACTCATAGTATGGTACTTTTGGGATATGTTATTTCAAAAAATGGAATCATGATGGATCAAAGTAAGGTAGAAGTTAGTCTTAATTGCATGATGTGAGGAGTTTCTATCGTTTAACTTCCTTTTACAGAATATTCATCAAGGGTTTTAACTCGATTATTGCTCCAATCACCGAATGCTTGAAATGTGATAATTCAAGTGGACTAATGAGGCTATTGAAACTTTTAAACTATTAAAAAGAAAGGTGAATGAAGCTCCTATTTTGGTACTACCAAATTTTGACAAGATGTTTGAGGTTAAATGTGATGCCTCTAATGTGAAAATTGGTATTGTTTTGAGCCAAGAATCAAAGCTCATTGCCTTTTCTAGTAAGAAGCTTAATGATACAAGGAGGAGATATTCTACTTATGATAAGAAGTTCTATGTCATTTATCGAGTTTTATCTCATTGGAGTCAATATCGTTTTACCAAGACATTTATCCTATATTCTAATCATGAGGCATTGATGTTTATTAATCATGAGCATAAGATAAACAAGAGGCATGTAGCTTGGGTGGAGTTCTTGCAATCTTATTAACTTCACAATCAAGTACAAATCTGGTGTTCAAAATATAGTTGTCGATGCATTGAGTATAAAATATTCTTTATTATCAGCTATCGAAGTCAAGATAGTTGGATTTGAAACATTCAAATATCTCTATGAGAATGATGTGGATTTTAACTCAATATGGCAGAATTACAAATCATGTTATTTTCAGTAATTTTTTTTATCTTTGATGGTTTTATTTTTTGAGCTAATGTCTTGTGTGTTCTATCTTGTTCTTTCAGACATGTAATTATGGTTGAAGCTCATGGTGGTATAGTGGGAGGACAATTTAATAGGGACAAGACTCTAGCTCTTGTTTAATCAAATTTCTATTAGCCTAAGATGTTCAGAGATATAGAAAGACTTGTAAAGCAATGTTGAGCGTGTCATTTGGCAAAAACAAAAAGCTAAAATTCAGATTTATACACTCTATTGCCGGTGCCTAATGCTCTATGGGAGGATATGAGTCTTGATTTTGTCTTGGGACTACCAATAACTCAAAGGAATAAAGATTCTATCATAGTTGTTATTGACAAATTCTCGAAGATGTTTTACTTTGTTCCCTACAATAAATCAAATGATGCATCTCATAATATTGATTTATACTTCAAGAAGATTATTAGATTGCATGGCATTCCAATAACTGTGGTGTCTGATTAACACGTAAAATTTTTTAGCCATTTTTGGAAAACTCTATGGAGGAAGCTGGATACATCTTTGAATTTCAATTGCTCTCATCATCCATAAACCAGTGGGCAAATAGAGGTAACAAATAGAAGCTTAGGAAATTTGCTTAGAAGCTTTGTTGGCAAGAACATTAAGCAATGAGATTTTATTCTTCCACAAATTGAGTTTGCCTACAATCGTTCCATGTATCATAGCATTGGTATGAGTTATTTTGAGGTTGTTTATGGTGCTAATCCTATTGATCTTTTGAACTCAGTCTGTTATTCTATAATTTAGCAATTTAGTGGAGATGTTGACGAGAGAGCTAAGTAGATAAAGAAGTTATATGACCATGTTAAAGTAACCATTGAGAAACAAAATAAGAGGTACATGTAAGCTACCAATAAAGAAAGAAAGTATATGAGGTTTAATGTGAGTGATTTGATCTAGATCACCAAAGGAAAGAGAGGTTTCCGCCAGGCAAATTTAGGAAATTGAAACCAAAAGCTGATGGCCCATTCAAGGCACTTGAGAGAATTGATGAGAATGCTTATGAGATCGAGCTACATGAAGATTATGAGGTATTATCAATATTCAATGTAGTTGATTTAAGTCTTTATCATGGTGATAAAATAAATGAAGACTCGAGGACAAGTCTTTTTAAACCAGGAGAGATTGATATAGGAGTGCCTGATTTTCTACAATCAGCTTGTGTGGATCTTACTGATCTTATGATATTCTCTACAATCCACAAATGTTGTCTCGTAGCCTTTAACCTAGCCCACTCAAACATGATAACTCATGAGCATATTCCTTAGATAAAGTTAAAGCTGTTTCAAGATATTTTTTTTCGTGACCAAGGAAAGCATTAAAGGGGTTAGTTACTAGTTATAAAACATTTAATTTTATGATTTTATACATGAAAGGGTTATTTCATGCATTAGTATTTATTTGGAGTTTTAGAGTTAAAAAGTTTAGAATATGATGATATTGAGAGAAGCTCCTCTCCTTGGATACTTTATTGAGTGATGAGTTTTTTTTATAATTTTGTATCCTTATTTAATATTTTTATCTGTATCACTTTTTGATTTTAAACTTGGTGGTAAACTATTTATTAATTTTATGTAAATTTTTTCTTTAGTTTATTTCTTTTCAATCGAAAAATATAATATAGTAAATATAACTCGATTATGAATTTTTTTCTTAATAATTTCATTCATCTTCCTCATTTTTAGTATTAGACCGCCTAAAGTTAGGATGAATTTGAACCAACTTACGATAGCCACCACGGTTCCTCACTCTCGTTAGAGTGGGTGAATTCTGAGTCCGGCAGACGGTTGCTCTGTTGCAGTTGTTGAGAGGAGACGTCAACCCTGATAGTCTTCGGGGGTGATTCAATCCGGCCGTGCAGCGGTGTCGTCCTCATCCCACATATGCGCTTTGTATCACTACGTGTCGCGGCTTACGTGGCTGACACCGCAATAGAACATGGACCCACCAACGCTTTCTCCAATTTTAAGCAGGCGTTTCGGCGTGGTAAGCGGGATGCGGCTAAGGAAAAAGAACTCTTTTTCATCGTTCTCCCGTGTCATGGGTTTTACCCATTTCCCGTAACCGCCTTATGAATGGCCGAGGATGACTGACCCAATTGCGGGGCCACATTTGATATAATCTCATCAGAGAAAGTCTTCTTGGAACGGCCTCTTAGAACGACTCTCCCCGTCTCTTCTTCGGCAGTCGTGGCACAAGTCGCACCGTGAAGTAGAACTCTCGCAAAACGGATTGCTAATTATTGTTATTAGCATTATTTTACCGTTTGGTTGGCGGTTTCCGTGGTTTTGAATGCATTTTAATAATTATCGGGTCAGTCAGGCGCGGTCGCCTTTCGCAATCCCCAAACAAATATTAAATCGACGAAACAAAAAAGAGAAGTCGCTGCTGCTTCTGCTGCTACTTTTCACCTTTTCTTCGCAGCGATTTTTATAGATTGCCTCTTCGATCACTATTCTCATCCTGTCGCTCCGCTCGCCTCCCTTTCTCCCGTTTTGTGGTGGCTTGAGAGATCAGACCCCAAGAAACCCTAGTAGCTTCGGAGTTGAGAACCCTAGATCATGAAGGGCAAGAAGCAATTGAGGCAGCTCAAACTCGACGTCACGGTACAGGAAGCCCCGGTCGACAAGTTCCTGTAGGATCTTTGTTCTGCTATTTCTATTGTTTCAATTGTTGGAGATTGTGATGTGGTGTTTCGAACGGTTTTTGAGTGGTTTCTCGGTGGTGATTCGTGATTCGACTGCTAGGATGATTCTTCTTGTTCTTCTTCTTTTTTGTGGGGATTTGCTGATTGTTTTAATCGCGAGGTTCCACCATTTCTACATTGTGTTTGTTGGTTGAATGTGAGAGAAGTGGGGGTTTTGATGAATTGCAGGACCGCGAGTGGCACCTTCACAGATGGCGATCTGCGGCTGAATCAGAGAGGGCTCCGGTTGATCTCTGAAGAAACGCAATCTAGTCGTGTAAGTTTGAATTCTAGGTTGTTTTCGTTGCTTATACAAGTTGAGTTTGTGCAAGATACATCTGGATGCATCTGGAGAAGACATATGGTTTCTGTATGAATTCGTAAAAGATTCTGAAAGAAAAAAATTGTGGTTTTGGTTATTACTTTATTTTGTTTTTAACTGGACATTTCCTGGACGATTAATAAGATCAGATGGGGGCATAAATCGGTCTATTACAGACTACCCCTGTAGTTTGATCCTATTAGCATCGCTGTCCTTATACTTAAAAAGTTTTTTTTGGGATCTCTATAGTTCTGAAAATGAAACAGATCTCTATACTTAAAAAGTTTAAATGAAACAAATAAATACAGACTACCTTTATACTTGGACCCTATTAGCATCTTGGAAGTGATTGTCAAAAAGGTAATTTCAACATCCCTTTCATTTTCAGTAATTTTATTGGCAAAAAGGTAATTTGAATATCCAACATGCTGGAAACAGAAGGAATATTGAAATTATGTTTTTGCCCATCACTTTTCTATCGATTTAACACGTGATGTCACGCGTTGTGTTTTTTGTCAATACAGCTAACAACATTAGCACAAATGAGGTTATTTGTTTCACTCTTAAGACTATAGGGATCCTAATGTTTTTGAAGTATAGGGACCATGATGCTAATAGGGTCCAAATACAAGGGTTAGTATGTAATTAGCCCGCATAAATCACATTGGGAATTTTATCAAAGGATAAACACATGATGAAAATTAAGATTATAATAGTCCTATGTGGTTATTATATATGCTACTTTTGGACTGTCGCTAACTTTGAACCAAAAATAGTTGGTGTCTACAGGCACCATATATAGGATAGCAGCAAAGAAGCATACTCTGGTTCTCTATGTAAAATCAATTATTATCTGTTTATTTTACTATAGAGTTATGTTATATTACAACAATAGTTATCTCTTTCATACTCATCCACTTTCTGGACTTGCATTTTGAGTAAGTTGGACATGACAATGTGCAGCCACCAGATTCTGAAGACCTGGAGTTCTCGAAGGAAGACCTTGAGGTCATTAAGGTTATCGGAAAGGGAAGTGGAGGAATTGTTCAACTTGTGCGGCACAAATGGCATGGAACATTTTATGCCCTAAAGGTAGATAGTTGGTAGTGGTACTTTATTTTTAATACATCTGCATCATCGTCATCCAACTTTTTCCCATCAATAACATTAGTCATAAAGAAAAACTTAAATCAAGATGGCTTTATGAAAGATATGCAAAATTTTAACTCGATATCAGTTCTTCTAAGATTCTAGAGAGTTTATAAATAAAACTAATTTATGAGAAATGATCAATTGGTAATGTTAAAAAAGGCAATTTGGTATTTGGAAAACCATAATTGTTATAATTGCAGTTTAAGCTTATGTAGGCACAACTTAACTCTCTGAAATTTTATTAAAAATGGAAAATAGCCTATAAAGAGTGGTGAGATTCTTGTTGTATGTCAAATTGATCATCCCAATTGCTCAAATGACCCAATCAACCAATTAAATGAGAATTCTTTTGTTAATATAAGTGAAGCAAAGTTATGTTTGATATGTTTCTTTAAGAAGGCGTAGATAAAATTTCTATTTTTTGCATATTCTTTTTGAAAGTTATTGTTAGGACCCTAGCTAAGTCGGGTCCATCTATTCAGGATGAGTCATGTTACTCAGAGTCAGTTATGGGTTGGGTGAACCTTATCAAGTCAGTTATAAGTTGTTAGAGTTGACTTTTATCTTCGGTTGAGACAAAGTCAGTTATTATTTTCAGTTAGGAGTTTATCAAGTTAGTTAAGAGTCAAAGATTAGTGAGACTCTTGGCAGAGCTCTATAAATAAGGTTGTGACTCTTTTATAGGAATCAATGAAGACCCTAGGAGGCAGATCCCCTCGAAGTGATCTAGGAGGCCCGATTATCTCGAAGAGATCATTTATCCCCCTTTCCACCTTCTTCCTCCACGATAGAACCCTAGGGTTCTATCAATTGGTATCAGAGCATCGATAGAAACCTTTGGGGTTCTACCATTTGGTATCAGAGCATCGATCCTCGGCGATCCTGCTGTGATTCCGCAGCTGCTCTTGTCATCATCGTCGCCACCGCTATCGTCGTCAACGTCGTCGTCGTCGCCATCGTCGTCATATCTGCTACCTTGCTGTAAAAAAAAAAGAAAAGAGAGAAGAAAAGAGAAGCGACAGCCACCCCTCCTTTCTCCTCATCTTCCAAAAAAAAAAAAGAAACAAAAAGAAAAGAGAGAGAGGGAAGAAGAAGAAGAAGCGGCAGCCACCATAGCCCTCGCCGAATCTCGCTGCCTCCTTCTCTTACCGGCCACCATCTCCTCTCCTCATCAATCGTCGACAACCCAACCCCTGCCACTATCGCCACCGGCCAGCCCTTTGTTGCTCTCCTCTGCCGCAGCCCTCGCCGGACTCTGCTGCCTCGCCGCTGCCAACCGCTGGCCTCGCAACTGTCTTCCCCATCTTCCCCACGTAAGCCGTCGCCATCCTTGCTGCCGCCCATCGCTCTCAGCCGCGCGCTCCTCTGCCGCACCCCACGATGCTGCCTTCCTCCCGTGCCTCCCTGCCACTGCCTCCGGCCAGCCCTTGGTAGTGCATAGCCAATGGTTGCTAGACCCTCGCCGCTGCCTCCTCTGTCGCAGCGTTGATGTGCACAGCAACGTTGTTGCTGTTGCCTCCCAACCATGCTCTCCCGCTGTCGCAGCCCTTGCCGGACCCTACTGCCTTTTCTTCCCTCTGTCGCAGCCCTTGCCGGACCCCACTGCCCCCTTCTTCTCTTCCCAACCGCTTCTACCACAGCCAAGCCCTCCTCTGTCTTAGCCTTGATCTCCTCTTCTTCATTAGCGCCGGACAGTCGCTGCCATCTTCCCTCGCAGCCACAGCCGCCCCCATCTACAACGCTCGCACCTTGCTTCCTCTGCCGTTGCAGCCACCGCAACCTCCTCCTCAGCCACGCCCTCCTCCTTAATCTCTGGCTGCTACTGCCGGCGCTCCTCACGACACCACTGCCTCCTCCCTTGCTGCTGCTGTCCTTGCTGCCGCAGCCACTGTCGCTTTCAACCACACCCCTATCGCTGCACCTCCTTGCTACCACCGCTTCATCTTGTTGCTGCCACCTAGCCAAGTTCCAACAGTCGCATCCATCTTTCTCTCCCATTGCTTGTTTACACCGACAATCTCGTTGCGACCAAGTCCGACCACATCTATGACGCAAACTCATGCCCTGACTCGACAGCAAAAAAAAAAAAAGGAAAAAAGAAGAAAAAAAGACTTGAACATCACTGATCTACAATTCTACATGATGACTACAGATGATGATACAAGGTTTAAAGCCTTCGAGGCTCGCATGGAAGACAGATTTCAAGAGCTCGTTCGCGAAATTAGAAGAAGCCGATCAAAGAGTCCCAAGAAAACTCAACATGGTGAAAGTTCCAAAGGGAGTCGATCTGAAAAGTATGATCAGGGGCAGGACACATGATACACACACATGAGGGTGGAGTTTCCCAGATGGGAAGATGGAAACTCGAATGGCTGGATTTCACGTACTGAAATTTTTTTCGTTTTTATAGGACTCCGGAGGAATCCAAGGTGGAGATCGCCTCCATTCAACTTGAAGGAGATACGATCTAATGGTCTGATTTGTACGAGACCTATCACGGAGTCCCTTCGTGGGGACAGTTCAAGAGAGAGCTCCTGATTCGCTTCGGACCATCGGAATACAAGAACATTAATGGACAACTTGCCAAAATCCGCCATACTTCCACAATACATAAGTACCAGAGCAGATTTGAGTGCCTGTCGAACCAAACCCGAGATTGGTCCGAGATACAGTTGGTGAGAAAATTTATTGAGGGACTTAATCCCGAGATTCAGTGCGAAGTTAAAGCTCCCATCCTCGCACCATGATAGCAGCCATATCATTCGCCAGTAAATATGAAGAAAAAATCATTATGTACACTCGTTGAAACAGAAGCTTCAATAGACAAGACTTTAATGTGGTTAACATAGACAATCGCAAACAAGAGCAGCTTCTGATAGTTGAGCCAATTAAGGAGGAAATAAAAACTGACAATGTGGAACCCAAATATGAAGGCCGTGATAAACTTCTGATGATTGAACCAGCTAAGGAGGAATAAAAAATTGATAATGTGGAGTTCGATCACGAAGGCTATGCCAAATCTGAAGATAAGACTGTTAATGGGCAAATCCTAATTTGTGATAAAAGGTGCTCAAAGGTAAAACAACTATTTGTCTATTTCTTTTTGATGCCCCAGGAAGACTTCAAAGTGACGATCCTCAAAAGAAGACATAGTACTACCACTAGCCATCAGATGAAAAGGATTCTCCAGAAGACTACAATGACAACTGCACAAGAAGACCAAACCATTGCTTACACTAAGTGGAGACCCTATTTAATCGATCAAAGAGTTGTGATGCGTGACAAATATTTAAGTGCTCCCGAAATCTGATATTGCTCAGCCTTGAGGACAAGGCTGATTTGAAGTGTGCGGGTCTATTAGGATCCTAGCTAAGTCGGGTCCATCTATTCAGGATGAGTCATGTTAGTCAGAGTCAGTTATGGGTCGGGTGAACCTTATCAAGTCAGTTATAAGTTGTTAGAGTTGGTTTTTATCTTCGGTTGAGACAAAGTCAGTTATTATTTTCAGTTAGGAGTTTATCAAGTTAGTTAAGAGTCAAAGATTAGTGGGACTCTTGGCAGAGCCCTATAAGTAAGGTTGTAACTCTTTTATAGGAATCAATGAAGAAGTCTTAGTTTTAGCCAAAAGGCAAAACCCTAGAAGGCAGATCCCCTTGAAGTGATCTAGGAGGCCCGATCCCCTCGAAGTGATCGTTTATCCCCCTTTTCATCTTCTTCGTCCACGATAGAACCCTAGGGTTCTATCAGTTATATTGATATGTGATACGAGTGTGATTTAGGTGTCATTTCTGTTATAATTGTAAGAGCCTCTAATGGGTTTCCTACAACTATAGGTTCATGCTATGGGTCCATTTCGTTTCATATTTTGATGACAAATGAAATTACTAGTCAATTATACTGATTGTTGGGAGCTCAGTTGGGATAAATTATAAGCTTGAGTTATGGAGAAATTTTTGAAACTAAGGACTTCCAGAGTAAGTACAACTAAGATCTGAAGTGCGACTTCATGCTAGGAGAAGAATAGTTAAGATGACAAGTGAAGAATAGTTACTTTTATTCAGTAGGATAGAAAGACATTATTCATAAAGTGAAAGTTCAAACCAAGGTTTTTCCTTATCAAGCGATAAGACTCGTATCGCCCGGTACATATCGGTTCGGCAGCTGACCGGTACGTGGACCGGTCGTTATCAGGCGATACCGCTAAGATCGGTCGTCGACGGTTGATTTCGGCCGTCGACGGTCGATTTTCGTCGTCGATGGTCGATTTCCGCCGTTTGCAGTCGATTTAAGGAGAAATTGACCGTCGACGGTCGATTGAGGAAGAAAAAAGAAAGAAGAGGAAAAGAAGAAGAAGAAGAAGAGTAGGAGAAGTACCTCCGCCCGGGGGTCGCCCGCGAGCCATCGCCGCCCGCGCTGCCCGAGCGCCGTCGCCGCCCGCGCTGCCCGAGCGCCGTCGCCGCCAGCGGGTCGGCCGCGAGCTGTCGCCGCCCGCGGGTCGGCCGCGAGCTGTCACCGCCCGCGAGCCGTCGCCGCCCGCAGGTGATTTTTCTCCCCACGCGAGAGAGAGTTTGAGGTGACGTCGTCGTTATTTTTTAATATATTTTAATAATATATAATATAATATAATATTATAAAAATATTATAATATATTTAATATACCAGGTGATACGTACTATTCGTACTGCCCGGTACGGGTACCGTACTGGTACCGACAAAATGTCGGCACACCGGTACGGATCGGTATGTCAATCCTTGGTTCAAAGTGAAGAGGGGCATCATGAGAAATGTGTAATCATTGTTGCCTATAAGATTGAACGATATTTTTGTAGGATTGTGTAAGGCTAGCATGCTCTATGGTCTAGAACGTTGGATAAATAGAAAAAAGAACATGTACATATGGTCAGCTTTGCTAATATGAGGATACTTTGGTCAATATTTGGGGTTATTAAAATTGGAATAAATTTTTTTTACATTTAACCATAAAAGTGGTTTCCACAAAGGATAAAATAAGGAAGAATATTTAAGACGATATGAACATAATCAATGGAGAATTATAGAGGATTCAATCAAACAAGATGAGGCGATTTAGATTAATGGTGTGATTTGAAATAGTAAAAGGAGATTTCAGTTTTTCTTAAAAAACTTACTAGTGATATTTCCTTAAACAAAGCTCAATGATGAAAAATTTCTAGGAGACATTCCCAAACAGTTGAGGTATTGTGACTTGTTATTTTATGTTTTTGAATTTTGTTTCACTTGACAACAGAAAGGGTCAAAGATTAGTGGTGAAAGGGGATGTTAAGATTTGGTTCAGTTGCTCTTCTTTCTATTGTCATTTCCTCTTACAAGTTACAATCATCTTTTGTTTTGTCCAAAAATCTTGATGACTTTTATATTATGTCTTCTGGAACTTATTTTTATGTACCAATGAGCAATAACATATAATTTTATGTTAATTTAACACACACACCATGTGCATCTGCTTAGTTTATGTTTCATTGCAACTTGATGTTTTTATTCTATCCTTTCTGTCAAAATTCATAGCCAAATACTTTATCAACAGCCTTATATGTTACATCTCTCTTACACAGATTATCTTTTGCTTTTAGTTAGAGATATCTGTTTACCACTATTAGGATCACAGACTTTGCTATCTGTTATTTGCCTGAATTTCTCTTGCTCAGAAATTCAGTATCTAACTAAGGCTTTGTATATTTTTTCCTTGTTGAGTTGACATCTGTAGAAGCTGAGAGGACAACAATTGTTTTTATTTCAGGGAATTCAGATGTGTATTCAGGAGACAGTTCGTAAACAAATTGTGCAAGAACTTAAAATAAATAAAGCCTCACAGTGCCCACACGTTGTTGTTTGTTACCATTCTTTCTACCACAATGGTGTTATTTCTCTGGTGCTTGAGTACATGGATCGTGGATCACTTGCAGATATTATAAAGCAAGTCAAAACAATTCTTGAGCCATATCTAGCAGTTGTCTGCATGCAGGCATGAATAACTAACTACTGGATCATCAATTTGGATTATCAAATGTAGGCAAGGCCTTGTTGGACATTCATCAATGACATTGTTTTTATGCATGTTTAGGTTCTGAAGGGTTTAGTATATCTACACCATGAAAGACATGTAATTCATAGAGATATAAAGCCATCAAACTTGTTGGTAAATCACAGAGGCGAAGTAAAGATAACTGATTTTGGTGTAAGTGCAGTGCTTGCCAGCTCCATGGGTCAGCGAGATACATTTGTAGGCACCTATAATTATATGGCGGTATGTTGAACTTCCATCCTTGTATATCTGATCGCTACTTTTCTAAAATATTTCTAGATGTGTTTGATACATTCTGAACCTTGAGGCACCCAAGTAGATTGATAATTTGTTTGCATTCCTAGCCTGAACGAATCAGTGGAAGTTCATATGACTTTAAAAGTGATATTTGGAGTTTGGGCTTGGTAATACTCGAGTGTGCAATTGGCCATTTTCCTTATACATCACTAGAACAAGAAGGAAGTTTGAGCTTTTATGAACTTCTAGAGGCTATTGTGGATCAACCACCACCTTTTGCTCCACCAGATCAATTCTCCCCAGAGTTCTGTTCGTTCATATCAGCTAGGTGTGCCCTAAACCCTCTTGTGGAATTTTTTGGTATTTTCTGGAATATATCTTAGTCAAATAGGTGTGTGTGCTCTCTCTTTTTATGTCTAAGGTAGCACAGGATACATTTATTCTTTCTATGAAAAATTCATTTTCTCTGCCTAGGTATGTTGGTGTCATATGAAACTTAATACCTTTGTACTTCAATTTCTTAATTTCATTGGCTTTGTTTTGGTCTCTGTTTGTTTAACTCTTAACCATTTACTTTCCTTTTACAAATGTTGATAGCTCTTATTTGGATATTATTTCTGATTTGTTTCTGAATGTCTTATTGTTGTCAGTTATTCTACATAATAAGATGAAAATGAAAGGAAACCTGTTTTATCATTGTTCATGGTTAAAGCACTCTGAAACCACATAGGAAATGTTTTCAAGTAGTTACTCTCGTACAAGTTCATTTCACATGCACCAGGCAGGTTAATTTATCTGCTGCCTGCTTGTAGAAAAATTAACTAAATTTCTGATATACCTTATCTTTTGAATTCTGTTCTATTATGCAGATTATGTGGTGATAAATAGACAAAAATCAATCTGATCTTTGATCAATTTGCTCTCTGTTGGCATTGCAACGATCCATGTTTCTGTGATAATATTTTTTTTATAGACTTCAAGAGATCCACGGAAATCTTGCCTTTCTTTAAACAGCATTACAAGCTGAGGGTGGTCATCAAGCATTTTGCTCATATAATTATCTACTGTTGGTTTCAGTTGCTCGTTTGGTTGTCCATTTACCACCTCTCCATGATCTTTGATTGTTTCAGCTCCAACTGATGTCGCTCATGATAATAGTGTTATTTTGGTTCATACTGTTTCTCCTGACTGTTGGATCATGAACTACAGCAAATTGTTGAATAGTGATCATCATCTTGAATTATAGGCTGATGTCTTCAGCATACTTATCATTCTTTTTAGCCTATATGTAGAAAGGAGTACTCTATTGATTCATTTGATTAAGAGAGTATTACAGAATTTGTAGGGTTAAAAATTTGACAAATAAAGAAGCTTAATCTTGCTAAATCAGGAAACTAATCTCCTGGAAGAATCAACAACTAATATTTACATAATAAGATAATCTCCTTGGAATCAAGAAAATATCTTCTTCAAAATTGGTAAAGTAATTTCCTCACAAAAGAGGAGATATTCTCCACAAATCAAAATCAACACTCCCGCTCAAACTGGTGAGTAAATATTTTTCATTCTCAGCTTGCTAGTAATATCTTGAAATGAACAGCTTAGACGGCCTTAGTCAGGATATTAGCAAGTTGTCTATTTGTGGATACATACGAAATATAGATCAATCTGTTATTTAACTTTTCTTTAATAAAATGTTGATCCACTTCAATATGTTTTGTTCGTTCATGTTGAATTGGATAATATGCAATGCTGATAGTTGACTTATTATCGCAATACAATTTCACATTTCCTTCCCATCTTACTCCTAAATCAAGGATGATTTTCAACCCTAGTAACTCACAAATACCATGTGCCATGGCTCTGAATTCTGCTTCTACCCTAGATTGAGCAACTATTGGCTGCTTCTTGCATTTCCATATCCCCAAGCTTCCTCCTATGATGGTAAGATATCTAGAAGTTGATCTTCGATCAACTACTGATCCAGCCCAAGCTGCATTGATGTAGGCTTCTACACTCAACTGCCCATTTCTTTTAAATAAGATGCCCTTTCCTAGAGTGGACTCCAAGAATTTTATGAACAACCTCCAAATGAACCTCTTTAGGACAATGCATGAATTGACTTATTATACAAAATTACAAACCACACAGGTAGTATCAGGTCTTATATGAGACAAATAGATGTGCTTCCCAATAGGTCTTTGGAATCTCCACTTGCAGATGATATAACATATTTTGGCATCCACTCCATGGGACACCTCGGTTGCCACTGGGAGCTGGCGCGACGTTCCGAAGTCAACGTGGCACATCGAGCCAACTCAGCACCCCAAATCTGAGATAAGATAGCCGCCTGTCACCCACATCGGTAGCCCTTTGCATCGACTCTGCTTAAGGTTGTATGAGACGACGTAGCCTCGTACTAGGATACTCGGGAAGCAAGGAGCAGCACGGAACAGAACAAGACCTGGTAGGTAAGACGACGTCTGCATCCAGCATATGGGTTGACTGCCTGAGGCACTAGCGGGCATCAAACACCTACGTATATGACGTCGTCGATCATTAAACAACTACGTATGTTAACACAAGGCAACAGGTATAAAAGTCACCCCTAGGAATAGTAACAGGGGTTCGGACCTCTCCCACTTATACACTGCAATTCTCTCAACTCCAGCTTGGACTAACTTAAGCATCGGAGGGTTCGAGTCGGGAAAGCCCCCTCCCAACTCTGACCTTTCTGTAGGTACTCGGTGGACAGCTCAAGGAGTGATCTACAGCCTCCACCTGGTAGCCTCCGAACATGCCTCCACCTGGTCCGAGAAGAATCGGACGCGCAACAGCCCATCTATTACTCTAGCAATGTCCTGAACGGACCCGAAGAGTGGTACCCCCTGATTTAAAAGTTGGTGTTGGCTCTGATACAGGCAGTCAAGAAACTATGCCCCTACTTCCAAGCCCATACAATAAAGGTGGTAATCGACCAGCCACTTCTCTAAATTCTCTCCAACTTTAATATGCTCAGGTGGTCGGCTGAGCTCGGCGAATTCGACATCCAGTACGTCCCGATGACAGCTATTAAGGTGCAAGCGCTCGTAGATTTCATTTCCAAGCTGACCCCCTTCGCGGACAACGTCTTCGGAAGTGCCGAGTAGAGATGGACCTTATATGTCGACGGGTCGGCCAATGTCGAAAGAGGGGGAGCAAGTCTTGTTTTGAAGGGATCCGACTGTCAGCTATACAAGCACACACTCCACTTTGAATTCAAAGCTACTAACAACGAAGCCGAGTACGAGGCACTGGCGTCGGGGCTTTGCCTTGTCATGAACGGTCATCGCGCACCCGCAGCATCTTCCCTCAACGAACCGTTCGTCACTTTTGCATTCTTGTACCAGTGATTTAAATAGGCGCTCTGGCGCTCGCCTAAGTGCTTGAGCGAGGTGAGGCGAGGCGAGGCCCGAGCGCCTCGCTCGATCTCCAGGTGGGCGCTCGTCTGAGCCCAGGCGCCGGGCGCTTCGGACGAGCGCTCGAGTGAAACAATACGACCACGGTCGTTCACGTTAGTTGGTTCAATCAAACCAACTAAAAAGCCTAGTTCAGTCGTTCGTGTTAGTTGGTTCAATCGAACCAACTAACGCAGCAACATATACTTCAACCCTAATCTTCTCGTCTGGGATTACGCCGTCGACATCTTGCCGTTGCTGTTGTCTTCGCCGCCGTCGCTGCTCTTCGCCACCTTGTTGCTGTTGCTTCTCTTTGCCATCGTCATTGCAGTCGTTGGTCTTCACCGCGTCACTGCTCTTCGCCACCGTCGCTGCTGCCGGTCGCCGCCGTCGTTGTCATTGTCGCTCCTCTCGCTCTCGCTCAGGTCTGCTTGTCGCCTCGTTCCTATTACTCTCCGTTGCCAGCTTTCGCTCTCTGTTAGCGCCTCGCCTCGTCTCTACTCATCGTTATTGTTAACTTATTGTTAATATTGTTAACTTAGTGTTAACAGAACACTGTTAACACTAAGTTAACAGTAGAGAACACTAAAAAATCTGGTGTAACCCTATTTTCTTCCCAAGTAGACTTCTCGGGTAGTGAACACTTAAAAATATATAGTACACTGTTAACTTATACTAAATATTATATATATATTATATATATATATTTATAGATTTATTAATTATATTATATATATTTTTTATTTTAGTGCCTCGCTTCGCTCGGATGAGCACCTTAGGCGTTTTGGGACCTTGGTGTCTTTTGGCGTCTAACGCTTTTTAAATCACTGTCTTGTACAGATGTTTGACAGCCTATTTTCCCTTAGTTTTATGTGGTTTTGCTTGAGAAATATAAGCAAAACAGTTTGAACTCTGCAGTGCGATCGCTCACCGCGCCAGGTGGCATAACGCTAGATGTGGCTTCGGTATATTATTGGTCGTTGAACATTCTTCACAATTTGAGCTTGTCTTCGCGCCCAGCACTCGATGAACTATTGTTTGTGGACTTGTGACTGTTCGTTCAACCTTTTAAAGTCTTTTTTCGCTCGTTTCTCTTATTTCTCTCTTGTACTCAAGGTGTTTGTTGAATTGCTTGTAAAGCTTCCCTCTTCGCTAGACGTCGAGACTTGTTCGTTACTCGCTTTCAAACTAATCAACCTTTTATTTTACAGGTCCTTCGGGACTTGCACGAGGTTGCATCTAGGTTGGCTCGTTGTGGGCAATCCCAGTTAAGTCTGAGACATTGGCACAAGGGTGCTTCATAACTTAGGCAATTCTAGCTAAGTTCGTAACTTTGGTGCATGGGTGTCGCATGACTAAGGCAAATTCAATTAAGTCCGTCACAGTGTGATATCAACGTAGGCAAGCAATTCGAACAAACAACGAAGAAGTTTCGCAATCTCGCTATGGCGAAGCATCGTGGCGAATCGAGCAAGATAGGGTAAGTCGGACCTTTGCCCCAAGCAGCCTTAGGTGGGTTGCAAGTGTAAACTAGCTCTCAAGCTATTGGAGCCGCTCATAAGGAGCGTGACGGCGAACAAGACGAGCGAGAAATTAGGTATTCTCCGCGAGCCGAGGAAGTGTAATTTGGAGCGCCAACTGGGAAAAGAAGCCACAAGGAGAGGCTTACAACGGTGAAAACTCGTCTTGATGTTCTTCAAGCGAGTTTGGAGGAACTATACTAAGGTCAACGAAGGCTCCTCAGGGTAGAGAGCTCGCAAGAAGAAGTTAAATCTCAGATCGACAAGGTTGAGTCCCTAGTTGACCGACTGATGGAAGACACTAAAGACTCTGTGCAACATCTGCATGAAGTTGTGGCGGAACTCATGTCCAAGGTGACATTGCTCACGAGGACTTAATGCGGGAGGGAGCAACACCCGCGTTATGCCACCATAAAGCTTGAGGGTGCCTAAGCCGCATTGCTATGGGGGTGCCAGGGATGGCAAAGAGCTCGAAAATTTTTTGTTTGACATGGAACAATACTTTCGTGCTACGAGGCCCGACTCTGAAGAAACCAAAGTTTCGATGCCAATAATGTATCTGAATGGAGATGCAAAATTTTGATGGCAAACCCGTTGGGAAGAGATCCAACAAGGCCGGTGTCGAGTGGACACATGGGAGGACTTGAAGCGAGAGTTGAGAACTCAGTTTCTGCCCGAGAACACAGAGTTCGTTACAAGAAGGAAAGCTGAGACAACTCCGCCAAAGTACTTCTATTTGGGACCATGTGAAGTAATTTTCTGTATTAATGCTGGAAATCCAAGACATGTCTGAGAAGGATAAATTGTTCAGCTTCCTCGATGGCCTGAAGTCGTGGGCACAATAGGACTGCAATAGAGGAATGTCACTCGGCGTGGTTTGGGCAATTGCGGCTGCAGAAAGGCTCATTGACTTTGTTTCTGAAGTGGACTCGGGGAAGAAGAAACAATCCTCAGGAAGAAACAATATTCTCGAGCGAAGGAGTCTGAGACAAACGAAGGAGGAATTTCCACAACGGACCAATCTCAAAAGATAAAGCCTTGAAACTTGACAGATGCTTCTTGTGCAGAGGACTGCACATGGTGAGGGAGTGCCCACAAAAATAAGCACTCAATGCTTTAATTGCATCAATCCACCCCCACAAATCGGATAAGGGCAAGGCCGTCACCCATAGTTCGAGCAATTCAAATTCACTAGCAAAGAGGAGTCGCAAGGGCCTCGAATGGGAACAATGCGTTTGTTTAATGCGTTACGGGTCAAGTGGGAGAGAACACGAAGATAAAGCCATAGAAGGCAGGGAGTAGCGAGTTGATGTATGTGGACATCAAGCTTAATGGCCGAACAACCCGTGCAATGTTGGACATGGGCGTTACCCGTAATTTCATTTCCGATCGAGAACCAAGGCAACTTGGACTTAAGTTAGAGAAGAACCCAAGTGTATGAAGGCTGTGAACTCGGAGGCTCAGGATCTCGAGGTTGGCAAAGGGGGTCCCTATCAAGATCGGAACGTGGAGCGGGAGCACAAACATTATGGTGGTGCCATTGGATGACTTCCAAGTGATTCTTGGAATGAAGTTCATGCACGCAGCTAAGTTGGTGCCAATGTCGTTCCTAGACTCCCTATGCCTAATGGGAGGTGACAACCCCTGTGTGGTTCTAGTTTCTTGGGGAGGAACCAAGGACCCACAATAAATATCGACATTGCAATTGAAGAAAGGGGCACGAATAGACGAATTAACTTTTGTGGCTATTGTAAAGCTAGAGCCCCTAGATGGGGAGGCCATTCATGAACTTGCTGTAGTGGCAAACGCTCTGAAGGAGTTCACAGACGTCATGTCACCCGAGTTGCCAAAAACTTTTCCACCACGAAGAGGCGTGGATTATCATATTGAGCTGGAGCCGGGAATAAAGCTTCCAACGAGACCACCATACTACATGGCCTCTCTAGAGTTGGCAAAACTCAGAAAGTAGTTGGATGAACTACTAAGCGGTGGTCTCATTCGTAGCTCAAAAGCATCATTCTGTCACAGACAAAAATATAAATAAGGTGTTCGACGTAATGCTCATGTTTGTCTGTGTCCATCAGTTTTTTTACATACTTTGTACAACAAGTAGTGGGCTTGCAGTAGGCTTGACAGCTTTCGTTTGATTAGCTTTTATGACCGATTTTAACTTGTAAATAAGAGTCGTGTCATGTGGACACTTGTGGGGACTTCGGTCTGTAATGGACCTTGATCCTTTTTGTGCAATCGTTAAGAGCTTGTAAAGTCCATGGTTGTAATTTGTATTGGCTATATAAAGTGTTTGCTAACGTGGTTGCTTGTGTATCCCGTGGGAAATGTTTCCTCTAACCCGTTTTCTCTTTTGTAGGTCCTAAGAAACCTTTGCAGACGGACACATAAGGGTACCGCACGACTTAGGCAAAACATGCTAAGTTCGTGACAGATGGTATTAGAGCGGGACAAGGACATGTAGAAACACTTGCTATGCAAATATGGGGGACCTAGTTGGGCTGCGTGAAGGGTAGCCAGCACGCGCGATCGTTTGGGAGAAACAGACATGGAGATTTAGGGAAAGGAGTCGCTTAGAGGAGCGGGCATCCTTGATTGACATTCAGAGGAATGGCCAACCCTTTGTGCGAGAGGCACTACTAGGATAAGCAAGCTAGTAAGAATGCGTAGCACACAAAGGTTAGAATGGCTGAGTTCGAGCTATGGCTTGACGTTGGCAACCAAACTTAACGGTTCTCAAGGCAAGCAGGGCGCTTGGCAAGAGATGAGATCGTGCAAAGTGGGATGTGTTGCGCAACGACCGAAAGAGTTGCATAAAGCTCACAGAGGTGAGGGGAATTGCTAACTTGAATTCGGTACTCGTGTAAGGGCTTGTATGCGAACGATGGAGTGTTCGTGGCCATTCCATGGCGACCGTAACTCGGCTCCATGGAGCATTGAAACTTCCTCTTCGGCATGGAAAGGATACGTCCATAGGAGACTAAAGTGTGTAACAAGTTCAACACATTGCTAGGCTTTGAAGGGTGCAACGGGGTTGTATTGGTGAAGAGTCGCCATCTAGCAAGCGCATTTGCTGGGGGCAGAACAATGCACAGATTGTTCAGTAAGACGGAGTAGTCCAAGGGGATGGTGGTCTCTGAAACTTCTAGAGGGAAGAATATAAAGTGAAAAGTTGCTCTAACAGGATAGATATTCAAGAGGGATAAGTCCTGGTTCTCCAGAGGAAGAATCATATGCAGTGGACTGTACATGTTGAAGAAGAACACCTTAAGACAATATCTCTACAAAGCTCAACGGATCGAGCGAGCAGCGAGGAGTCGTTGCATGATCTCGAATGAGGTAATGCATTGGTAGATACATTGCAAGATCAATTGAGGGAGTGACCATGACAACATTATACAAAGGAACACTTAGAGTCGATGTGAAAATCAGACTCAACGGAAGGCTGACCTGTGGAATGGTGGGTGCGAGGGCCACCATCAACTCAATGCAAATCGAGAGGCGAAGCAACTTGGGTGGATCTTAGTGAAGTATCCAAGCCGCATGAAGGGAGTCGGCGTAGAAGATGAAACATGGAGCGGAGGCATAAAACTTTCCTTGGACAGAGGTCAAGGACATGAACTCTTGTAGAGGCAAGAGTGAGATCATGTCGTTTTATGGGTTCTTCATTCTGATGGGGCGGACTCATCTTGCATGGTGCCAAAGATGAAGGGAGCTTCGAGGCATATGTACCTTGTCTCAGAGATGCATTTGACGGAGGAACTAAGGTGATTCAACTTGTGGAGGTAAAGTTGTTATCAAAAGGCCTTAGCACGGGGCAAGAGGACGCAGAGGCGGGGTACTCTTGAAGAATATGCCATAGTGCTGCCATTCGGGTTGTCACGGAGAAAACGATGCACAGCGGAGATTGTGCTTGTGGGGGATAGAGGCTCAGGATCCAGACAATGATATACCAATTTCAGCGAAGTCGGTGGATTTCGGGAGCTACTAGGCGATAGATTGTCCTAGAGCGATGCTTCGTCCGGGTGTGACCTAAGAATAGGTGGGCGAAGGTGAATTGCCAAAAGGAGTGAACACAATCGGAGGTGGCTTAGGCCCTACGATCTGCTGGTAGAGGCCACATATGGAGAGATCGTAGTCCAAGTTCATCACACAAGAATCTGAATGCAATGGAAATGTCACCAGGAGGCGACATGGTGCAGCGGATCGTTGTGGAATAGTTCGGGGCAATACAACACACGTGGGAAACGTCCTGTGAGGAATGAGATCATGCGGAGGTATGATCAGGAGCTACAGGGAGCTCCACTTCGTTGAACAACACAACGGCAAGAAGGGCTATGGAGTCAAGGAGTGAATGCCATAGTACCGTAGCGGTAGGTCTTCCGTGTGTGCGCATCGAATCTTGCATTGGATGAAAGCCTTGGTCATCAGCATATGGGGGCTGTGTACCACTGAGGGAGTATTCTGAGTGCAAGTACCAGTGCGTCCCATGGGGGGACTTGATCATACAGAGGCATGATTGGAGCAACTGGAGAACTGGACTGCTTCAGTGCTCACATTCACTTAAGGGAGTCCGACAAGTTAGAGGACAAGGCCGAGTAAGCGAACGTTGCTACCAAGGAAGCTAAGAAGAACAGAATCGACGCGAGCCCTGCAACAAGATGACGGAGGTCATGCATAGGAGTTGCAGTCTGTCTTTCTATCGACCAAGGGAAATTGCTCAGAGAACACAAGGGTGTTTAAGCAGGCGGTGAAAAGGGACGAGCAAGCGATGACGAGTCCTGAGGGGCTCAACTACCCAAAAACAAAGCGTCGGTCAGAAAGGAGGTGGACTCGGAGGAGTGCCACAGTGTCGTAAAGGTAGATCTACCGATCGTGAAGAAAGGGATGCAGATACAAGGCAACGTATTGTCACGAATGGAGGTCGCTCAACCGCAACATCTTCGCTTCGTGAACCGTTCGTTGCTTTTTCTTGCTTGTACATATGTTTGGCAGCTTGTTTTGCCTTGAGTTTGTGTTTTTACCTAAGAAATATGAGCGAAAGTAGTGTAGAAGGCTGCAGAACGATCGTTCGCTGCACAGAGACAAAACAGTCCTGTTTTTGGGTCTTTTTCGTGTGCCACGGCAACCTTTCTGAGCGGTGCGAAATGTCAACCATTTCAGCTCCTTGGAACCCCCCGGGTGGCACCGGGCTGGATGGGGCTCCGGTTATATGTCCGGCGTAGGCGTTTATCAGCAATTGAACTTGTCTTGCGTTCGATACCTTGGGAACCGTCGTTTGCGGACATGCGACTGTTCCTATAACCCTCCAAAGTTCTATTTCGCTCTTTTTCTCTCTTTTCTCTGCTGCACTCAAGGTGTTCGAGAAATTGCTTGTATAGCTTTCTGCTTTGCGAGACGCCGGGACGTGTCCGTCGCTCGTTTCTAAGCTAATCAACTTCTTCTTTGCAGGTCCTACGAGACCTTAAGAGGTTGTAAGAGGGCTGACCCTTTGCGGACAGATAACGCTTTGGGCGTTTCATGACTTAGGCAATCCCAGTTAAGTCCGGAACAGTGGGCAAGGTTGCTTCACGACTTAGGCAATTTCAGCTAAGTCTTCGGGAGTGCTGCAAGGGTGCCGCACGGCTTAGGCAAATTCAGCTAAGTCCGTGATAGTATAGTAGGCCCATGGGCTTTGTAGCGTCATGGTACCATAGAGGCGGGAATTCCGTGGAGTCATCGATCCCTTGCTCTCATGGAGGGAAAGCGTTCGTCGTAAAAGAGGCCGAGGGGGTGGAGAATGCAAAGGCAAACTCAAGTACCAGGACTGGGCTGAAGGGCAGAGGCCAGAGAACTTCATAAGACTTGTGTCAACGGGCTTCTTATCAAGATAATCGAAAGTGGAGGACTTCGGATTGATGCAAGAGTGCTCGACCAAGGAATGAAGTAGGCAGTACATGGTGTTGTACCTTTTCTACTCAGAAGAGTAGGTGGTAAAGATGATGGAGAAGACGGTACAACCCTAAAGGCGACCAAAACTATTAAAGACTTGCTCCATTGTGGTGAAAGTTTGCTCTTTTCGGGCAAAACTTCTTGCATTTCGGAAGTTCGATGGCAAAGAGAAGACGAATCATAGTAGCTAATCAATGCAAGAAGTCCAAACACTTAGGGTGCTTCGGAAGTGTGAGCAAAGAGCGGGCGAAGACTAGTGACCAACTCGATGCATGAAGTACAAGCTCGAGGAGACGCGCGAGTCAAGTAACTTTGCCTTCTCAACTCCTAAGAGAATGGGCAAAATTGAGTACCCCAGTTCTCTTATTTATCTAGCAGAGGAGCTCTGCACAAGTTTAAAGACCCTTCGAGGAAACCTAATGGAAGACAACAGTTGTCAAGTCCACATCAATGGTGATCAATGCTACTAAGAGTAGATTGTTCGCTTCATTTCCTAATAGACAATCGAAAGCGGAAGTGATGCGAACCTACTTGGAAATGACAACTAAGTTAAATAAGAATTGATGAGCAAATTTTGTGAAGGAAGGACCTAAAAAATTTTAAAGTCAGCGAGGCGATCCTCGTTAAAGCTCCAACAAGCATCCACCCAATTTAAGTGGCATGAGACGTTTGAGATACTGGCGCAAAACAAGGAAGGTCTTTTTCCTTTATCAAAAGGATCCGCAAGAATCAACAAGGATTAGCACAACTCAGCCGATCCCACACTAGAGTTAGCTATTGGTGAGTTGAAGCAGCATGGCAGATCAGAGTTCGACTACTCAACAACAACGGCGGAGAGCAGCTGGGAGCCAAGAGGTGTGTCGCAACCAGAGTAGAAGATTAAAGATTCAGCAAAAGGCGAGGAGATGCAGCGTCTGCGGCGTCTTCGACGAGGACGTCGAAGGAATAAGTGGGGAGAGAATGTCGCAGACAAAAATATAAACAAGGTGTTCGACGTAATGCTCATGTTTGTCTGTGTCCTTCAGTTTTTGTACGTACTTTGTATAACAAGTAGTGGGCTTGCAGTAGGCTTGGCAGCCCTCGTTTGGTTAGCTTTCATGGCCGGTTTCGACTTGTAAATGAGAGTCGTGTCCTGTGGACACTTGTGGGGACTTTGGTTTGTAACGGACCTTGATCCTTTGTATGCAACCATTCAGAGCTTGTAAAGTCCATGGGTGTAATATGTATTGACTATATATAAAGTGTTTGCTAAAGTGGTTGCTTGTGGATCCCATGGGAAATATTTCCTCTAACCCGTTTTCTCTTTTGTAGGTCGGTCCTAAGGGATCTTAGGAGGTTTCGGGGAGGCTGACCTTTGCGGACGAATACGTAAGGGTGCCGCACGACTTATGCAAAACTAGCTAAGTTCGTGATAAATCGGAGCTCCAGTCCTCTTTCAAAAGAAACAAAATGAGAGCTTTCAATTATGCGTCTGATTATCGGGCCCTCAACAAGGTGACAGTGAAGAACAAATATCCCATCCCGCTCATCGCGGATTTGTTTGATAAATTGGGCAAGGCAAAGTATTTATCCAAACTCGACCTTCAGTCAGGGTATTGGTAGGTGTGCATTGCAGAAGGCGACGGAGCGAAGACTACCTATCTGATTAGGTATGGAGTGTTCAAGTTCTTGGTGATGCCTTTCGGCTTAACCAACGCTCTGGCCACATTCTGCATTTTAATGAACCAGCTATTCAGGGAGTATTTAGATAAGTTTGTTGTCATCTACTTAGATGATATCGTCGTCTACAGCCAAACGCTCGAGGAGCATATCGAGCACCTTCGAACAATTTTCAAAGTTCTCAGGGAGAATACTTTGTTCGAGAAGAGGGAGAAGTGCTCCTTTGCTCAGATAGAGATTATGTTCTTGGGGCATCGAATCGATGACGGTTCCATTCGAATGGACGAATCTAAGGTGCAAGCTATGACATAATGGCAACCACCAAAGAAGGTACCAGAGTTGAGTTCCTTAATTTCGTCTACTATTATCGACGCTTCATAGCTAGATATTCGAAGCACGCAGCTCTACTGACGGAGTTGTTGAAGGAGCAATCTTGGAGATGGTCAAATAAATGCCAAGCAACATTTCAAGACCTAAAGACTGTTATGTTGGAAGAATCGGTACTCAAATTGCTGGGCTATGGGAAGTCCTTTAAAATCTATACAGATACTTTAGACTTCGCTGTTGGGGGAGTACTTATACAAGAGGATCACCCAATGGCCTATGAGAGTCGCAAGTTCAACGAGATTGAGCGGTGATATCCGGTGCACGAGAAGGAGATGATGGTGGTGATCCACTATCTACGAGTTCGGCGACACTACCTTCTCGGAGCGCGACTTGTGCTAAGGACGAACAACATCGCATTGAGTTACTTTCAAACTCAAAAGAAACTCTCCTAAAGCAAGCTCGATGGTAGGACTTCCTGGCTGAGTTCGATATGGTAATGGATGAAGGAGATTCTCCATTACAAGTAGGACGGAGCACTATTGACTAACTCGGTCGTTGCCCGACGGCTTAGCCGTACTCAGGCCTTGTATAGCGAAGCTAACGACCGACTCTACCACAAATCATTCAGTCAACCTCTCCTTCGGTGCCTTGCGCCCGTAGAAGCAGAAACAGTGCTGGCCGAGGTTCACGAGGGCATCTGTGGAGAACACATCACTGGCCAAACTTTGGCATTCAAAATCCTCAAGCAAGGCTACTTCTGGCCTACCATGCATCGGGATGCCATGGCCTATGTACAACGGTGCTCGCAATGCTAGAAGCATGCTCGGGTACAACATCAACTCGTCCTGACTCTGATCGCCTATGCGTGGCCCTTCATGCAATGCAAAATGGACCTTCTTGGTGCCTTCTCCCTAACCTCGAGATAATAAAGGTTCATCATAGTTGGCGTAGATTATTTTACGAAATGGGTCAAGGCGGAACCCTTGACATCTTTAACAGAAAAACAAGTCGAAGGGTTCGTGTGGAAAAGTATCATCACATGATTCAACATCCTGAAGGCCATCATCCTCGATAATGGGGCTCAATCCAACAACTTGAAGTTCAAGGGGTTCTGCTAGGGCTACAAAATCTAGTTGAGTTTAGCTCGGTAGTGCACCCCCAGACCAACGGCCTAGCCGAAATTACCAACCGAGCAATACTCGAGGGCCTCAAGAGAAGGGTCGACGGAGCGCTCAACGTATGGGTTGACAAACTCTTGAGCATCCTATGGGCATCCCGAACTATGCCAAAGACTGCCACAAGTGAGTTCCCCCTCAGTCTGGCATTCGGGACCGAAGTAGTACTATTGGCCGAGGTGGTTTTCTCGACCCTCCGGGTTGAAAACTACGAAGAAGGCATCTTGGAGGAAGGGCTTCGAGCAAACCTCGACCTCGTCAAGGAACGAAGGGTTGAGGCACACCTTCGGGCCTTGGCATACAAGAATGCCGTGGCAAGACTTTACAATCGGAAGGTGCACCCTCGGCTGATCAAGGTCGGAGACCTAGTTATGTGGAGAGCTGAGGTTAGTGACCCGACCCAATCCCGGGTCAAGCTGGCACCAAACTGGAGGGACCTTACCGGGTCACCAACATGATCCATGATGGGATTTATCTTCTTGCCACACGAGAAGGAGCCCAACTGCCTATAGAACATAGCATATATCTAACCTGAAGAAGTTCTACGTTTAAGATAGAGCTCACGGCACTTGGCCTTATCGGGTTAGGCGGAGAGCCGTCCATTTGTCCAGCCAGTCCGATCATACCTCTGTATGATCAAGTCTCCCCCATGGGACTCGTTGGTACTTGCACTTTGAATTCTCCCTCGGTGATACACAGCCCCCATATGCTGATGACCAAGGCTTTTATTCAATGCAAGATTCAATACGCATATATGGAAGACTCACCGCTGCGGTATCATGACATTCACTCCTTGAATCCATAGCCTTTATTGCCGTTATGTTGTTCACCGAAGTGGAGCTCCCAATAGCTCCTGATCATACCTCCGCATGATCATGTCCCTCACGCGATGCCTCCGTAGGTGTTGCATTGCCTCGAACTATTCCACCACTCTCCACTGCACTATGTTGCCTCCTGGTGACATCTCTCCCACCAGCATAATTTTCACTGCGCATCACTTTCTTCGTGACAACTCGAATGACAACACTGTGGCATATTCTTTAATAGTACCCGCCTCTGTGTCCTCTTGTCCTGTGCTAAGGCCTTCTGATCCAATTTTGCCTCTACAAGTTGAATCACCTTAGTTCCTCCTTCAAATGCATCTCTGAGATAAGATGCTTGTGCCTTGAAGCTCCCTTCGTCTTTGGCACCATGCAAGATGAGTCCGCCCCATCAAAATTAAGAACCTATGGAACAACATGATCCCACTCTTGCCTCTGCAAGAGTTTATGTCGTTGACCTCTGTCCAAGGAAAGCTCCATACCTCTGCTTCATGTTTTATCTTATATGTTGACTCCCTTCATGTGGCTTGGACACTTCACCAAGTTCCACCCAAGGTGCTCTGCTTGCAGTGAGTTGATGGTGGCCCTCTCGCCCACCAGTCCACGGGTCAGCCCTTCGTTGAGTTTGATTTTCACATCGACTCTAAGTGTGCCTTCGTATGATGTTGCCATTGGTCGCTCTCCTACTTGATATCACAATGCATCCACCAATGCCTTATCTCATTCGAAATCATGCAACTCTCCTCGCTGCTCGCTCGATTCGTTGAGCTTTGCAAAGATAGTGTCTTGAGGTACTCTTCCTCAACATGTGCAGTTCGCTGCACATGATTCTCCCTCTGGATAACCAGGACTTATCCCTTTTGGATATCTGTCATGTTGGAGTAACTTTCCTCTTTGCATTCTTCCCTCTGGAAGTTTCGGAGACCACCGTCCGTTTGGACTACTCCGTCTTACTAAACAATCTGTGCATGGTTCTGCCCCCACAAATACGCTTGCTAGATTGTGACTCTTCGCCAATTCATCCCCCGCTGCACCCTTCAAGGCCTTGCAACGTGTTGAACTTGTTGCACACTTCAGTCTCCTGCGGATATATCCTTTCCATGCCGAAGAGAAAGTTTCAATGCTCCATGACGCCGAGTTTCGGTCGCCTTGGGATGGTCACGAACACTCCATCCTCCGCATACAAGCCCTTGCATGAATACCAAGTTCTTCGAGTTAGCAATTCCCTTAATTTCTGTGAGCTTTGCATAACTCTTTCGGTCGTTGCGCAACACATCCCACTTTGCATGGTCTCATCTTTTACCAAGCGCCCCGCTTGTCTTGAGCACCGTCAAGTTTAGTTACGAACGTCGAGCCATAGCTCAAACTCAGCCATCCCAGCATTCTTTCTAGCTTGCTTGTCCTCGTGGTGCCTCTCGCGCAAAGGGTTGGCCATTCCTCTGAATGCCAATCAAGGATGCCTGCTCCTCTGAGTGACTCCTTTCCTTACATCTCCATGTCTGTTTCTCCCAAACGTTCGCGCGTGCTGGCTGCCCTCACGCAGCCCAGCTAGGTCCTCCACGTTTGCATGATAAGTATTTCTGGATATGCTTGTCCCACTCTGATACCTTCTATCACGAACTTAGCTGGTTTTGCCTAAGTCGTGCGGCATCCTTACGTGTCCGTCCGCAAAGGTCAGCCTCCCCGAAACCTCCTAGGGTCCCTTAGGACCTAAAGAGAAAACAGGTTAGAGGAAGTATTTCCCACGAGATCCACAAGCAACTACTTTAGCAAGCACTTTATATAGCCAATACAAATTATAACCATGGACTTTACAAGTTCTGGATGGTTGCACACAAAGGATCAAGGTCCATTATAGACCGAAGTTCCCACAAGTGTCCACATGACACGACTCTCATTTACAAGCCGAAACCGGGCATGAAAGCTAACCAAACGAGGGTTGCCAAACCTATTGCAAGCTCGCTACTTGCTGTACAAAGCATGTACAAAAACTGAACGACACGGATAAACATGAGCATTACGTCGAACACCTTGTTTATATTTTTGTCCGTGACAGCGCGGGGAGAAGAACGAGGCGACGTTGCCGCGCAGTTCCTTTTCTTTCTTCCAACGGGCAGTTCTTCTTCTTTCTCCCCGTGCGGGAGATGTTTCGTCTCCCTACACGAGGAGACGAACGAGGCGACGTCGCCTCGTTTTTTTCTATATTATATTAATATTTATATTATTATTATATTAATATTATATAAATATTATAAAATATTATAATTTATTATAATATATCAAGTGGTACGAACTATGCATACCGCTCGGTATCGGGTACCGTACTAGACCATACCGGGATAAACTCGATACGTCGGTAACAGACTAGTACGGAGAACCATGCTCGAGAATATTTGAGTAGGCGAAT
This sequence comes from Ensete ventricosum, assembly GCA_029747655.1. Lineage (NCBI taxonomy): Eukaryota > Viridiplantae > Streptophyta > Magnoliopsida > Zingiberales > Musaceae > Ensete > Ensete ventricosum. Next base: position 43,557,679 of record JAQQAF010000003.1, read on the forward strand.
TCTCGAGGATTGTTTCTTCTTCCTCGAGTCCTCCAAAGAAACAAAGTCAGTGACCCTTTCTGTGACTGCAATTACCTCGACTATGTCGGTTCGATTCAGTTCCCATTGCCACTACGGACTAGGCGCTGCGTTCCAAAGTCAACGTGGCACATCGAGCCAACTCAACACCCTAAATCTGAGGCAAGACAGTCGCCTATCACCTATACGGGCAACCCTCTGCACCGACTCTGTTTAAGGCTATGCGGGGCAGTGTAGCCTCATACCAATCTACTCAAGAAGCGATGAGCAGTGCTGAATAGAATAAGGTCGGGCAAGTCAGACGACGTCTACGCCCAGCGTATGGGCCGATCACCTGAGGCATTGGTGGGCATTAAACACTTGCATACGGTGATGCCGACATTCATTAAACACCTGCATATGGTGATGCTGACGTTCATTAAATAGCTAGGTAGGTTAACCAAGGCAACAAGTATAAAAGCCACCCCCAAGAACAGTACCAAGGGGTCGGACCTCTCGTACTTATATACTGCAACTCTCCCAACTCTAGCTCGGAGGAGTAACTGAAGCATCAGAGGTGTCGAGTCAAGAAAGCTCCCTCCTAACTCTGACCCGTGTGTAGGCACTCGACGAACAGCTCAAGGAGTGATCTACAGCCTCCACCTGGGAGAACGAGGTCTACGACCCCTCAACCCTAACGTCAGGTCAACACGCCCCATCTCAGAGGTCGTGCTGGTAATCTTGCGTGCTCGGGACGGATCGAGCTGTGCTGACACCTCGGCCACAGCATGAAAGTGCAAAATAGCTGACACTATTATTTATATATCCTTCATCAAATCCTGGATGTTAAGAAAGCATTTTAATATCAAAATGCTGCATAGGCCAATCAAGATTAGCTGCTAAAGATAGTAATATACATATGGTATTCATTTTTGCAACCGGAGCAAAGGTTTTCTAATTATCTATCCCATATGTTTGGGTATACAGCCTTTGACAACAAGACTAGCCTTATACCTTTCCGAAGTACCATTGACTTTATATCTTACAGTGAATATCCTCTTACATCCAACTGGTTTCTTTCCTCTAGGATGTTCAATGATTTCCCGTGTTTTATTTTTTTCAATGCACTCATCTCTTCCATCATAGCTTTTCTCTAATTCTCATCTCTAAATGCCTCTTGGACTGTTTTTGGAATTTTAATTGGGCATAGATGTGTGTAAGGAAACTCTATGTGCTGGAGGCACTTTATCAAGTAAGATATAATTGGAGATAGGATGTTGGGTGCATTTTCTTGTTCCCTTTCTTATGGCAATAGGTAGATTTAGGTCTTCAAACTCTGATGAATGGTTATTTTGTTTGGGTTCTATGGGCTCTATAGTGGATAAAGATAGAGCAACTGGACTAGAACTAGATTTAGTACCTGTTATAGGCTCGAATCCTTGGTCACGCTTGGGTTTAGGATTAGACCCCTCTTCTTGAATAAACCTGCAGTGGTAATGCATTGATAACATCATTTATCTCATTCTTATTCATGGTATTAGATTTTGATATAGTTGTTAGAACTAAGGTTCGCCGTACCGGTCCATACCAGCATACCGAGATTTGGCTGGTAGGTATGTTGGTACAGCTCGGTACGCTTGGGCATATCCAACAGTGCAAATAAATAATATTTTAATGATTAAAAAATATTATTTTTTTAATACCTGAAATATTAGAAAAAAAGGTTGGGCTAGGGTTTGTAAGATAGAAATTGGTATAGATTCAACAAAATCAATATAAATTAGGCAAAAATAATATTACATATCTTTTTCGAGCTTTGAGGAACCGTTTTGAGAAGGTGAGAGAGTTTGAGAAAGAGTGAGTGTGTGAAGTGAAATGGGAGAAGGGTGAGTTTAAATAGAGTTAGAAAGGGTTTTTTCGACCGTTACAGAGTCTGTAACGGTCGATTTTGATGTTTTACAGGGTCACTAACGGTTGAGTTTGACTGCTACAGGGTCTATAATAGTTGAGTTCGACTGTTACAGGGTCTGTAACAGTTGAGTTCGACCATTACAGGGTCTGTAACGGTCGATTTTGACCATTACAGGGTCTGTAACGGTCGATTTTGATCGTTACCGAGTGGTATCAGTCAATTTCGCCCGTTATATTTATGTAACGATCGATTTCGATCGTTATATACCATGTAACGATTGGTATCGCCCGGTACAGGGAGGTCTACGTACCGGTACGTACTGCCCTTACCGGGCGGTATAGGGCGGTACGAAAAACCTTGGTTGGAACTATGGAATGATCAGTAGTGTCTGATGTAGGAAGATCAAGATAAGAAAGGTCAAAACCCAAGGATTCGTTTTGATAAGAAGATTTCATACAAAACTAATTGATTTTCAGCAAAGCAACATCCATAGAAATGAAAAATTTCTTCCAAGCAGGATGATAACACTTATTTCCTTTTTGTATTAAGGAGTAACCAAGGAATACACATTTAAGAGTTCAAGGATCAAGTTTATCATGATGTTGAGAATGAATACAAACAAAAAGAGATAGAACCAATAATCTTTGGTGGAATGTGACTAAAACCATGAAAATTGAGAAAAAACTCTGATAGAACAATAATTGGAGTTTTATTTTCTGAAACTTTTAATGGTAATTGATTTATTAAATAAGTAGCAGTTAAAACCGCTTCTCCCGAATACATCTTAGGCATCCTTTCTTGAAATAGTAATGCATGTGTTACCTTAAGAAGATGATGATTCTTTCTTTCAGAACACCATTGATGTATTATTCTCTCATTTTTCATTTTTTAGATAAGAGGACAAAGCATGGTTAAAATATTCCCTTTTTCATAAAACATTTTATGAAGTGTAATGAAGATGAAACCAACATTATATTTATTTTTTAAGAGATAAAGGCATGTCTCTCAGAATAATCATCAATAAAAGAAACAAACCAATGAGCTCCAGTAATATTTCGAATCCATGAGGGACCCAAACATCGGTATGAATCAACGGAAATGGATGGGATCATTTCTTGTTACTCAATGGAAAAGAAACACGTTGGTGTTTAGCCAATTGACAAACTTACAATAAAATTCATCAACATTCAAGCTTTGAAATAACGAAAGAAACAAGTTTTTCAGCAAGAAAAAAGATGGATGTCCAAGATGCATCTGTTGAAGCCAAATTTAAACTTTATTAAATGATTTTTTTCTGAAAGATAGGATGATGGTAAATAGTTGCTGTTATTAATACTGCATGATTTAAGATAGTAGAGCCCCTCCTTTTCTTTAGCATGACCAATCGTCCTCCCTATAACTTGATCCTGAAAAAATACAATGGGATGGAAAGAAAGTTATGTTGTATTTTAAATCTCTAGTAATTTGATGAATTGACAAAAGGCTTACTAAAAGATAAGGCACATGCATTACAAACTTTAAGGAAATGGATAGTGTTAGTGTAATTGTGCTTTGGCCTGCCATATAAACTACCATTAGCTACTTTAATTTTTTTATTTCCAGGACATGGGCTAAGGGATAAAGAGTGGTAAGATGAGTTGGTCATATGGTTAGTGCACCTAAATCAATTAATTACTAAGATCTATTCCAATAGTCTTTAGCGGCATTTAAAGCATAAGAAATAGGATACTTACCTGATTGAGCCAGAGAACAAGAGGCACCGCGTTTGTTTAGTGAAGTGAGGTAACTTTGAATCATTTCAGTCTCCTCTTTATTTAGTCCTTTAATCTCAGAGTCACCAGACACCGAGCTTCCATGGATTAAGGTATCCTTATACTGAGTGTAGTTTGCTTGACCTCCTCATTGTCCATCTGGTTGTTGTATTCAATTCCCACCATTCTTTCCATAGAATTATGGTTTTTCGTGTAACACCCAACATGTCTCCTTAGTATGCGTTGGTTTTTTGCAACAAGTATACTAAAGACCATCTTTGTTGCTTGGTGTTTTAGATGGCTCCTCTTTTTCAAGATTAATCTCAGAGGTTGAACCACCATGAGTGTTCAGATCAAGGTTGGCGTTTTCGAGTTGTACTGTCCTGTATGGGCGGTACGTACTTGTCCGCTCGCCGACTGGTATGCGGATCGCCCGTTACTGGGCGGTACCATCGATTGTGGTTGTTTCTCCCCTGTTACCACCCGAGATCAGTCGTTAACGGTTGATTTCGATCGTCACCGGCTGCTGTCGAGCAGTAATGCTCGATTTCGATCGTCGCCGACCGATTTTAGGCGGTATCAGTCGAGGGAGAAAGAAGAAGAGGGAGAAATACAAGAAGGAGAAGAAGAGGGAGAACATGGAGATCTGGCACTGCTCTCCCGATCTCGATCTATCGCCAGCGAGCTTCTTGGCACTTCGCGAAGAGAATCTACGGCGATCGCGGGGAGAAAACGACGCACGAGCTTCTTCTACCCACGTAGGCTTCTTGGGGAGAAGACGTTTCTTCTCTCCGCACGGGGAGAAGAAATGTTTCCCTGCCTGGGGAGAAGGAACGAGGCGACGTCACCCTTTTTTTTATTTTTTAACTTTATTCCATATGTATATATATATATATATACCGAGCGGTACACCTGGGTATACTGCTTGGTATTGGCATACCGTACCGAGCTGAGCTCGAAATGTCGATACGGTACGAAATGGCGGACCTTGGTTCAGATGGCTCTTAATTGTAGCAATTGAAGAACTTTCACTTGCTGGACTGTCTAACATTACGTTTCTCCTTCCTTCCTCAGGCTTGATGATTGAGAAGACTTCATCTAGAGATGGTAGGTCATTTCCATGTACTTGAATGCATACTTGAGCATATTCTACATTAACTCTAGCTAAACATTAAAAGTTCCCTTCTCTTTCGACAAACATTATTAACATAGCATCCTCTTCACTACTCTTCATCTTAACATTTTGGTAATAATCAAGTTCAAGCCACAATCCTTTTATAATATTATAGTACTCAATTACAGATGAAGTACTTTGCTTTGTGGAATGAATCTTGGTTTTAATCTCCTAGATCTGCATAACATCTTTGACTTTAGAATGTGCTTGCTTCATTGTCTCTCAAATCTCCTTTGATGTAGATAGAAACATGCATGTTTCGTTGATCTCCGGTTGTATTGAGTTCCAAATCCAAGCTATGTTCATCAAATCTTCTTCATGCCAAGCATGACATGGGAGTGCCTAATTTGCTTCAATCAGCATGTGTGGATCTTGCTAATATTATAATATTCCCTATAGATCACAATGTTGTCTCAGAGCATTTACCCGGCCCACTCAAATATGACAGCTCATGAGAATATTCCTTGGACAAAGTTAAAGCTATTTCAAGGTGATTTCCTTCATGACTAAGGAATGTATTAAAGGGGTTAGTTATCAGTTGTAAAGCATTTAGTTTCAAAGTTCCTTACACATGAAGGGTTATTTCATGCACTAGTACTTATTTTGATGTTCTATGGGTAGAAAAAAGTTTAGAATATGATGATATTGGCAGAATTGAGTTCTCTCTTAAACTTTGTATCTCTTGGATGCTTTCTTGAGTGGTGATTCTTTTGTTATAGTTCTGTATCCTTGTTTAATATTCTTGAGGTGATGAATTTTTTATATCCCTTTGTGATTTTAAACTTGGTGGTGAACTATCTATCTTGAGTTTGTTTCTTTTCAATCTGAAGGATATTCCAGCAAATACAACTCGACTATCGATTTCTCTTTTTTTTCGAATTTCATTCCTATTTCTCCCTTCCCGGGTATCAGTTTAGTATCAGAGCTAAAGGCTAGAGATTATGGCAAGACGGAATGGAAACGATGTAATTGGTGAAGTTAGTGGCCATGAAGATGATGTAGAATCCTTGAGGTGGCAGCTACAAAGATTTCTACACAGTCTATAAGAAAAAAAAATAAAATTATTGAAGAACTTTGGAGTAGAAACAATCAGCATAAAAATGATACCAAAAAGTTATGTTCTGATGATGGTACACCTCCTTACCCAAGGGAGATTGAAAGATTTCAGGCAAGGCGTAGAGACTAAGACGAGTGGCAGAAGAGATACAACCTAAAGTTGGATATTCCAGAGTTTGAAGGTAAAATCAATGTTGATTACTTTATGAATTGGCTTAATACGGTGGAAAGAATATTTGACCTTCATGAACTATCAGAACAAAAGAAGGTAAAGCTTGTGGTACTCAAGCTCAAAAGGAATGTATCTTTTTGGTGGAAAATCTGAAGAAGCAAAGAGAACGTGAGGGGAAGAGTAAGATCGTGATATGGGAGAAAACGAAATGGGAGTTGAAAAAAAAATACTTGACAACTATAGGCAAGAAATCTTTCTCAAAATCCATGATTTTAAGCAAAGAGATCTTAGTGTGAAGAAGCAACAAAAGTTTGAAAGGGGTTCTCGATACGGGGCTAAAGATGGTTATACGAGAGGAGAATATTCTAAATTTATTCTCCAAAGCAAAGTAGTATCGAAGGTGCAAGACAAGATTAAAGGATCGGATGGTTTTGGGCATACTTGCTTCAAATTGTCCAAATAGGAGGATTGTTACATTTGTTGAAGAATATAGTGATAGAGAAGGAAATGAAGTCAATGACGAACCAAAATATGATGATGATGAGGAAGAGGTTACTTATGCTAATCATGGTTTATCTTTTATATCCTATGGTGAATGCAAGGATGAATTAGGAAGGGGTGATTATGTTTTAGCTCTAGTCGTAGTAGAGGAGAATGAAGATCATAAGGAGCTATGATAGGACTCCAACAGGGTTGAGTCCTAATCACCCTAAAAGTAGTCAATAAAAACCCTATGGGATTGTAATAAAACCCCACTTAGCCACTTCTGTCCTATAAAGAAGTGTTGCCAGGTTTAGATTGGGGCCTTAAGGCTTAGTGGCTGTCGCCCCCTTTACTGGGCTGGTCGGCCAGGGTTTCCCTCAGCTAGGTTGGCTCTAGGAGGGCAAATGGGTAATTTTACTTAGGCAAGCACCCCATGGCTGGGGTTAAATAGAACCCTATATAATGATGTAGCCGCCCTCTCTCTTTTATCAAGCAAGATTAATCTTTTATTCAGCCTTGTGCCGAGTTTTAGGAGGGAGGAACTCCTATAACGTTCCAAGGGTTTGATCCCCCTCAGAGATCAAAATCTATATAGCTCCTTCTGGGGTTCTATCATCTGGTATCAGAGCAGCATTACTGCTGCCCTTGTTGCCATCTCTGCCGCCCCACCTTCCCAAGCAATTCCCACGATTGCTGCGACATGCGCCTCCACCTCCACCCAAGTCGCAGATCAAATCAATCTGCTGCTGCGCCCTGCGTTTGAAATTGGAGATCTGGTATATTTTCAACACCCACGCATTTGCTACTGCTATTGGCAAAGATTCGGCAAACCTCTACAATACACGGATACCAAATAAGGTTTGAACGTTTATCCAACAAAACTGTGTATTGGTCTGAAAAGCAACTTTTAGGGACTTTTATTGAGGGTCTAAAGCCGGAGATTTGAGGATAAGTAAAGGCGTGGCAATCGTACACTTTTATGGCGGCGATTTCCTTTGCAAGAATCCAAGAAGAACGATTGAACCACGAAGTATGAAGGACAGCGGTCGCTCCCCGACCAGCCATGCCGAAGCCTTCAGCCCCCTCTACTACCATCCGAGCCCCCGTACCCAAAAAATTAGCAAGAGACGAGCTTCGTGAATGATCAACCAAGGGGTTATGTTGGCACTGTGATGAACCGTGGAGCCAAGAACATCGTTGCAAAAAGGGTCGGCTCCTCGTGATTGAACCTGTAGAGGATGAGGACAGCGAACCATCTGAAGAAAGCCTCGAACTTGAAGATGAAGCCATGGAGGAAGAGCCCCAACCGGTCGACTATGCAGTACACCCGCTGGCCGGCTACTCCACCCGCAGACGATGAAAGTTGGATGACTCCTTAAATAGCAACCCATCACTGTTCTTATAGATACGGGCAGCACCAATAACTTCCTCAACAGTAAAGTTGCTACACATATGACGCTTCAAATCGAAGGTTGTAACAAGTTTAACTTAAAGGTCGTCGACGGTCGAATCCTTAATTGCGACCAACGATGCCCGCGGGTAAAATTGCTCCTACAAGACCAAGAAGTGGTAGTCGATTTCTTCCTCTTACCTATCGATGACTACGGAGTCGTACTTGGGATTGAATGACTCACAACATTAGCTGACATCTCCTGGAATTTCTTTAAATTAATCATGAAGTTTTATTGTAAAGGGTGACAGGTCACATTGCGAGGCAAGCGCGGGAGCCATATTTCCACTGTGTGCAGCGAATAGAGAAGGTGCTACACAAAACAAATGGTGGATTTTGATGCATATCCAGCAGCCATTAAAGGAGGAAAAAGTGCAAAATTCAGATCCTAAGCTTGTCCTATTGCTAGACGAATTTGCGGATGTTTTCACGGAGTTGCGTGTGCTGCCCCCTAACCGGCTGCATGATCATCACATCCCTATATTGTCGGGCAAACCTCCAGCAAATTTGAGACCGTACCGCTATCCTCACTTGCAGAAGGATGAGATTGAGAACATCGTTAAGGAGATGCTCGACACCAGAGAGATTCGACCAAGCTACAGCCCTTACTCCTCGTCGGTGTTGCTACTGCGCACGAAGGATGGTACGTGGTGGATGTGCGTTGATTACCGAGCTTTGAACGCTATCACCGTCAAAGACAAATACCCTATACCAGTAGTAGATGAGCTCTTGGATGAACTAAAGAGAGTCCGAATCTTCACTAAATTGGATCTCCATTCCGGAAACCATCAGATTCGAGTATGCACTGAAGATATTTCGAAAACTACATTTCGCACACAACGGCCACTACGAGTTTTTGGTAATGCCCTTCGAACTTATGAATGCTCCTACTTTCAAAGCTCGATGGACGATATTTTTTGGGGGTTTCTATGCAAGTTCGTGTTGGTATTTTATTATGATATTCTCATTTATAGCCCTACACTTGATATACAATTTCAGCACTTGCGAATTGTTCTAACAATCCTTCGGGAGAATACCCTTTATATTAAACAATCCAAGTGCTGCTTTTTACAGTATAAAGTGGAGTATCTAAGATATATTATATCAGATGGAGTGGCGGTAGACCCGACAAAGATCGAAGCAATGCAAGGATGGCCGAAACCTATGAACATAAAATCGCTGCGTGGCTTCCTTAGCATCACGGGCTACTACCAGAAATTCATGAAAGATTATGGCAAGATCAGTGCCCCACTCACGTCCTTACTAAAGAAAGACTCCTTCTTATGGTTAGATAAAGCTTCGTCACAGCCTTTGAACCACTCAAGGCAGCCATGACGACGACACTGGTCCTAGCACTGCCCGATTTCAGTCGCACCTTCGTGATTAAGGCCGACGCGTCCGGAGTTGGAATTGGGGCTATTCTAATGCAAGATGGCCGACCTCTTGCTTACACCAGCAAGGCTTTGTCTCCCTCCTATCTTAAAATGTTCGTGTATGATAAATAAATGTTTACCATCGAACACGTCGTCACGAAGTGGAGACCCTACTTGATCGACCGACGCTTCCAGATTAAGACCGACCACCGAAGCCTCAAGTATTTTTTGGAGCAGAAAATATCTTCCCCAGAGCAACAACGATGGGTAACTAAACTTCTTGGCTTTGATTATGAAATTATTTATCGAAAGGGGGAAGATAATGTTGTTGTAGATGCTCTATCTCGGCTACCGGGACAAACCGAAATTTCAGCCATCTCCCATCCCTCCACCAACTTACTCAAAGACATTAGAGAGGAGTGGAATAACGACCCAGAAACCCGAGACATCATAGAAAAATTGGAGAAGAATCCGGGTTCCATGGGCCACTACACTTAGGATTCGAAGGACCTGTGCTACAAGACCGAATTGTGATTATTCTTTCTTCCCCTTATATCAAAATTATTTTGCATGAGTTGCACTCTTCACCTTCAGCAGGGCACTTCGGATTTCTGAGAACATATAAGAGGGTGAGGCAAAACTTCTTTTGGAGAGGCATGAAAAGATCGATTTATGATTATGTATCTAAATGTGATGTATGTCAGCAGCAAAAAGGTAAAACGGTGGCAAGTCCGGGAAAACTACAACCACTACCTATACAGCAAGTTCGGAAAAACTACAACCACTACCTATACTGCAAGTTCGGAAAAACTACAACCACTACCTATACCGGACTCAGCATGAACTGACATCTCCATGGACTTCATCGATGGGCTGCTACCATCTCAAGGTAAAAGCACGATCCTTGTGGTGGTAGATCGTCTAACCAAATATGCTCATTTCTGTGCTGTGAGATATCCTTATACCGCTGCTAGTATTGCTCAACTCTTTGTGGAAAATATTGTAAAATTGCATGGGATGCCAAGGTCGATTGTGAGCGACCGTGACAGAGTGTTTACAAGTAAATTTTGGACCAAGCTTTTCCAATTACAAGCCACCTAATTGAAGAGGAGCACAGCCTATCATCCACAGACGGACGACCAAACAGAAGTGGTGAACAGATGCCTCGAGACTTACGGTGCTTCATCAGTGACCGGCCCAAAGAGTGGACAAGGTGGCTTCTTTGGGCCGAATAGTGGTACAACACAACTTATCATCAATCAACTAAATGTACCCCCTATGAGGCATTGTATGGTCGACCGCCCCCTGTAATACCTAAATATATAATTGGTGCGGCCAAAGTGGATCAGGTCGACCAAAACTTAATTGACAGGGACAAGCTTCTGCAGCTGCTGAAAGACAACCTAACTGTCGCCCAAGCCCGCATGAAGCAACAAGCAGACACTCGTCGGAGCGAGCGAGAATTTACGGTAGGAGATTGGGTCTACCTTCGCCTACAAACATACAAGCAGTTGCCAATCAACACCAGAGCGTCGATGAAGCTATCTCCACGATTCTATGGACTATATTAGATTTTGGAGCGTATTGGGGTCGTGGCATACAGATTAAAGCTCCCAGATAACGCTAAGATCCATCCCATCTTCTATGTATCCTTGCTAAAGCCGAAAATGGGAGAACATGAGTTAGCTCAGACTCAACTGCCGAGCACTACTAATGATGCGAGATTCAAGCTCAACCTGAAGCTATACTTGATCGGAGGATTGTGATGCGCTGTCGACGCCCTTTAACTGAAGTATTCGTGAAGTGGAATAATTTACCATCGGAAGATGTAACGTGGGAGTCTTACGAGGAGCTGAAGACCCAATTCCCAGAGTTTATGGACCCTCATCCTTGAGGACAAGGCTGATTCAAAGAGGGCGGGCTTGATAAGCGGGCTTGATAGGACTCCAACAGGGTTGAGTCATAATCACCCTAGAAGTGGTCCATAAAAACCCTATGAGATTGTAATAAAACCCCACCTAGCCACTTCTATCCTATAAAGAAGTGTGACTAGGGTTTAGATTGGCGCCTTAGGGCTTAGTGGCCGCCGCCCCCTTTACTGGTCGGCCAGGGTTTCCATCAGCTAGGTCGGTTATATGAGGGCAAAGGGGTAATTTTACTTAGGCAAACATCCCATGGGCTAGGGTATATAATCTTATATAATGATGTAGCCGCCCCCTCTCTTTTATCAAGCAAGATTAATCTTTTATTCAGCCTTGTGCCGAGTTCTAGGAGGGAGGAACCCCTATAGCGTTTCAAGGGTTTGATCCTTCGCAAAGATCAAAATCTATAGAGCTCCTTCTGGGGTTCTATCAAGCCACCAACAAGTATGAAACCAATTCTGGAGGAATTTCAAGACGTATTGGAAGAGATTCCACATGGCCTTCCACCATTGAGGGACATTTAACATTACGTTGATCTTATTCCGAGGGCTGTCCTACTTAACAAGACAGCCTACAGAATAAGTCCCAAGGAACATGAAGAACCTCAAAGGCAAGTAGGTGAGTTGGTGAAAAAGGGGTTGAATCGGGAAAGCATGAGTCCTTGTGCGGTTCTAGCCTTGTTGGTGCCTAAGAAGGATGGTTCTTGGAGAATGTGTGTAGATAGTCGTGCCATCAACAAAATCACAATCGACTATCGTTTTCTAATTCCAAGGTTAGATGATTTACTAAATCAATTGTATGGTGTTTCGATTTTCTCTAAAATTGATTTGAGTGGTTATCACCAAATAAGAATGAGGCCTGAAGATGAGTGAAAAATAATATTTAAAACTAGAGAAGGCTTATATGAATGATTGGTTATGCTATTTGGGCTATCTAATGCTCCTAGCACTTTCATGAGATTTATGAATCATATACTTAAACCGTTCATTGGTACTTTTGTTGTAGTTTACTTTAATGACATATTGGTGTACATCAAGAATGAGGAAGAGCATATGAATCATCTTAAGAAGATCTTTCTTATTTTGAGACAACAAAAGGTTTATGCTAATCTGAAGAAGTGTGAATTTTTTACTCCTAGTGTGGTATTTTTGGGATATGTTATTTCCAAAAATGGAATCATGATCGATCAAAGTAAGGTAAAAGCTATTCTTAATTGGCCAACACTTGCTTCATTGCATGATGTGAGGAGTTTTCATGGTTTAACTTCCTTTACAGAAGATTCATTAGGGTTTTCAGCTTGATTGTTGCTCTAATCACCGAATGTCTGAAATGTGATAAATTCAAGTGGATTAACGAGGCTGATGAAACTTTTAAGCTATTAAAAAGAAAGGTGGTCGAAGCTCCTATTTTGGTACTACCCAATTTTAATAAGGTGTTTGAGGTTGAATATGATGCATCCGATGTGGGAATTGGTGCTGTTTTGAGCTAAGAAGCAAAGCCCATTGCCTTTCCCAGTGAGAAGCTCAATGATACAATGAGATATTCTACCTATGACAAGGAGTTCTATCCCATTTATCGAGTTTTATCTCATTGGAGTCAATATCTTCTTGTCAAGCCATTTGTCCTATATTCTGATTATGAGACATTAAAGTTTATTAATCACCAGCACAAACTAAACAAAAGACATGCAGCTTGGGTGGAGTTCTTGCAATCTTATAACTTTATAATTAAGCACAAATCTGGTGTTTAAAACGTAGTTGTTGATGCATTGAGCAGAAAACATTCTTGGTTAACAGTCATGGAAGTTAAGGTGCTTGGATTTTAGACATTCAAAGATCTTTATGAGAATGATGTGGATTTCAGCTCAATATGGTAGAATTACAAATCAGGTTCTTTTCAGCAATATATTATCTTTGATTGTTTTCTTTTTTGAGCTAATGCCTTGTGTGTTCCATCTTGTTCTTTGAGACATGTAATTCTGGCTGAAGCTCATGGTGGTGTTTTGGGAGGACATTTTGGTAGGATAAGACTCTAGTTCTTGTTCAATCAAATTTCTATTGGCCTAAGATGTTCAGAGATGTGGAGAGACTTGTAAAGCAATGTCGAGTGTGTTATTCGGCAAAAACAAAAAGCCAAAATTCAGGTTTGTACACTCCATTGTCAGTGCCTAATATTCCACGGGAGGATGTGAGTCTTGATTTTATCTTGGGACTCTGGTAAGAACTCAAAGGAATAAAGATTCTATCATGGTTGTTGTTGACAGATTCTCGAAGATATCTCACTTTGTTCCCTACAATAAAACAAATGATGCATCTCATATTGGTAATTTGTACTTCAAGGAGATTGTTAGATTGCATGACATTCTAAGAACCAAGGTTTTCCTTACCGAGCGGTAAGACCCCGTACCGCCCGGTACATACCGGTCCGACAGCTGATCGGTACGCGGACCGATCGCTACCGGGCGGTAGCACTAAGATCGACCGTCGACGGTCGATTTTCGTCGTCGATGGTCGATTTCCGCCGTCTTCGATCGATTTAAGGAGAAATCAACCGTCAGCGGTCGATTGAGGAAGAAAAAGGAAAGAAGAAGAAGAGGAAAAGAAGAAGAAGAAGAAAAAGAGAAGTACCTCGTGCCGCCCGGGGGGTCGCCCGTGAGCCGTCGCCGCCCGCGGGAGAGAATTCGAGGCGACGTCGCCCCTTTTTATTTTTTTAATATATTTTAATATAATATAATATAATATAATATTATAAAAATATTATAATATATTTAATATATCGGACGATACGCACTGTGCGTACCGCCCGATACCGATACAGACAGTATATCAATCCTTGCTAAGAACTATGTTGTCTGATCGAGACTCAAAATTTCTTACCCAATTTTGGAGAACTCTATGGAAGAATCTAGGTACATCTTTGAATTTCAGTAGCTCATCCACAAACTGATGGGCAAATAGAGGTAATAAATAGAAGCTTGGGAAACTTGCTTGGAAGCTATGTTGGCAAGAACATTAAGCAGTGAGATCTTATTCTTCCACAAATCGAGTTTGCCTATAATCGTTTCTTCCACAAATAGTGTTGGTAAGAGTCCTTTTGAGGTTGTTTATGGTGCTAATTCTACTGGTCGTTTAGACTTAATTCCTCATTCTACAACTAAGCAATTTAGTGGAGATACTGACGAGAGGGCTAAACAGATAAAGAAGTTGCATGAGAGTGTTAAAGCAATCGTTAAGAAGCAAAATGAGAGTTACATACAAGCTGACAACAAACACAGAAAGCATATAGAGTTTAATATGGGTGACTTAGTCTGGATTTATGTAAGGAGAGGTTACCACCAAACAAATTTGGAAAATTGAAATCAAAGGCTGATGGATTATTCAATGTGTTTAAGAGAATTGGCAGGAATGCTTATGAGATCGAGCTACCTGAAGATTATAGGGTATTCTTAACATTCAATGTGGTTGATTTAAGTCCTTGAGGACAAGTCTTTTTTTAATCAGGGGAGATTGGCACGGGTGTGCGTAATTTGTTACAATCAGCACATGTGGATCTTGCTAATCCTATAATATTTTGTACAGTCCACAATGTTGTTTCATAGTCTTTAACCCAGCCCACTCAAATATGATAGCTCATGAGCATATTCCTTAGACAAAGTTGAAGCTATTTCAAGGTGCTTTCCTTCATGACTAAGGAATGCATTAAAGGGGTTAGTTACCAGCTGTAAAGCATTTAGTTTCATAGTTTCCTATGCATTAAGGGTTGTTTCATGCACTAGTACTTATTTTAGTGTTCTAGGGCTACAAAGAATGAGGGGATGCCTCGTCTCCCCATGCGGGGAGAAGGGAGAACGAGGCGATGCCTTGTCTCTCCAATTTTTTTAATATATATTATATTTATATTTATATTATATTATATAATATAATATTATTATAATATATTGAGCTGTATGCACTATGCATACCACTCGGTATCGGGTACCATACCGTACCGAGATAAACTCGGTACACCGGCACGGACCGATACAACGAACCTTGGTTTAGAATATGATCATATTGGCAAAAGTTCTTTGAGGTTTCTCTTAAACTCTTTATCACTTGAATGCTTCCTGAGTGGTGAGTCTTTTGTTACAGTTCTGTATTCTTGTTTAATATCCTTGGGATGGTGAATTTTCTGTATCTCTTTATGATTTTAAACGTGGTGGTGAACTATTTATCGATTTTATGGAAGTTTTATCTTGAGTTTGTTTCTTTTCAATCCGAACGATATTCTAGCAAATACAACTTGATTATCGATTTCTCTTTTTTTTGAATTCCATTCATTTTTCTCCCTTCCCTGCTATCAAAACAGCAAAATATAGGTCATCTTTGCTTGGTATTGGTCCAATTTAGTGCCTAAACTTTCCTTTTCCTTTTATAAAAGTGGACCCAAATTAGGACCATACCAAATAGTTTTGACCACTGAGTCTGAAGGAGGGATGAATATTTTTGTATCTCACTATGGAATGGTTTGGGTTGAAGAAGGCAAGAAAGAAAGGAATTTTGGGGCAACAAAGAAAAAGTGCTTTCTGACCTTGTATCATATAGGCTCTGATACTATGTAGAAAGGTATTCTATTGATTCATTTGATTAAGAGAGTACTACAAAATTCATAAGGTTACAAATTTGACGAATAAAGAAACTAAATCATACAAAATCAGGAAACTAATCTCTTGAAAAATACGAAACTAATATTTACAGAATCAGGAAGATAATCTCCTTGGAATCAAGAAAATATCTTCTTCGAAATCGGGAAAGTAATTTTCTCACAAAAGAGGAAATAATATCCACAAATCAACACTACCTTGTGAAGATCAGATATTACTTTTCAAGTAAAAGGAATAATCCATGGTTTCACCATTTTCATGACATGGAGTCATGCCTGATATATAATGTGTAATAAGTCATTCAAAATTTATATATGAATTCTCATAGTATAGAGGTGATGCCTTGGTTTCTGTGTAGAGTTTCCTCCTTGTGATCCTAGTTGCCAAGATTTGTGTTCTGAAAACAGTTTCTTTTCTGTAGGAATAAGATTGGCCGGAGCTTTTCACATTTTTCATCCCTTGTAGACTCTCCAAGAGTTTGGAACCATAGTATTATTTGTTACATGTCCTAATCAAACCTGAGCAACTTGTTCAGTAAATTTTATCATTTTTCTTGTTTGGAACTGTAATGATCTCTAGGGGGTAACAGCACCTCAAAGGCATTGATATTCCTTTTATTATCATCTTTTTTACCATGGTCCTCGGTCTAATGTCTTTCAGAGATGAGGATAGAGACAATCAGATTGCTGGACTATAGGCTTTAAGTCGTTCGAGCCTTTTCTTGCTGGAGCTTAAAGTTTAAAACTCTTCTTGAGAACATGGGTATTTTACAGTAAAGAGAATATTCATGGTTTTCTCATTTTGGTGGTACAGAAAGAAAGCCCCTCTTTGTAGATAGCTAAGATGCGATGCAATGACTCATTGTGTTGTTCCATTTAGTCACATAAATATCACTAGATTAATTCCATGAATCTCTTTGAATGGTTTCATATTATGTACATCAAGATTAAGAGTCTGTTGGATCTCTTTCGGACATTGCTATGGTATGTAATTACTTGTGTTCTGAATTTCTGTCCTATGTTAAGATGTATTACAAGAGTATGACGTGGTGGATTTTCAGATCAGAATATCTTCTGCTCTTAACTGATTTTTCAGTTGTTTAGGGCATTGCCTGTGGGCAAACACTATTAATCTGAGGTTGGTTTTGGAAAAAACTGCATGTAGATAAAGCGAAAAATTGGAGAGACTACATAACTTTTATATTTGATAGTTGTTAGATTTGGTGACATATTGACCAAGTGGAGCTACGGACAATGATGCAACTATTCAGACCAGTTTACAGACAACCAATCTAATTTAGGAAAATAGTGATCCAGGCTTGGTCCAGACCAAATTATCCTGTTGACATTCTGTACAAGGCTGGTGAGGCTCATTCTTTTTTATAATAATCGTGATCAAAGCCTGAACCGAACTATTTCTCATGTGGTGGTTAATTTGAGTTTTAGACATGAAAACTGCAATTTAAGTGGTAGAGCTAGGTATAACTAAAAGTTCAACTGATTATTCTATGCGATTATTATGCATGCTATAAATTGAAAGCTCTTTGGAGTTATTAACTTAATTACCATTTACCAAAACATCTGAATGTTCCATAGTTAGATTGTGCAGTTCCCAACATAACCCACTTTGAATTGTATAGACCAAAATGCCTTGGCCAATTACTGTGTAGACAAAGGCATCCTGGTTCAAGATCTTTACTTTATGAAAAGAACTTCTCCTTTGGTTTTTTTAACTTTTGGCCTTCGGTGACAATATGTTTTACATCCTTGCCAGATATTTATGTTGAATTGTATACTCAAGTTGTGTCTACTTTGCTCGATTCTCTTTCTATTGTAATTTCGAAATTCATAATTTGTTCTAACATCTCAAAATTTTCCCCTTGAATTGAACAATAACAATTTAATCATGAAGTTCCCTAATTCCTTTGCAGCATACAGAAAGATCCTAAACAGCGGTTGTCATCCTTGGAGCTTCTGGTTAGTGGTTTTGTTTTTTCTTTTCTATAGTACTCTAATGACGAAAATATTAATGTGTTCTTGCCGATTCAGAGTCATCCATTCATCAAAAAATTTGAGGACAAGGATATTGATCTGGCGATCCTCGTTGGCAGCTTAGATCCTCCTGTAAATTTATCCAAGTGATGTTTGGTTCTGTTATGATTCCTGCTGTATCCGTACAATCACAATTTGGGTTCGAGGTCTTGCAACCCGAGTCTGGGGCCCTGCAGCTAATTGACTTTCCTGCTTTAATCATGGTATAACTTGGCTGGCTGAGTCGCATGTAAAGAATATACGTGAGTTGCCACATGTGCATCTTCCTCTTTGAAGGAGCTATCTAAACCCATGCTATGTATCTGAATCTTATCCAGTAACATCGAGAGTCGAGATTCATCACCAATCCATAAATTTGAATTTTCTGGTCCATGACTGATGAGTTGTGCAGGAGAGGCCTACTAGACTTGTGCCATGGAGAACTCAATGGAACAAACTTATTGACATTTACTCTTAAGAATCATTCTTGATCTTATGCAGATGGCTTCAATATCTAGAATATAAATATATATGATATGTTAATCTATGGTCAGATTACTGAATAGATTGTGAAAATGAATCTGGTTACATATGAGTTGGTTTTTCTTTTCATTTCGGCAATTTTTAATGCTCCTTTAGTGGAACTTTGTTTCTCTCAGATGGAATTTATCTACATGCTATATTTGTTTTCCTTAGCGAACATGTAAGATGATGCCATTTCTGATGACACAATCTGCCCCATTATTTAGAAGATTATTCACTGATGCCTGATGTTAGTTGGTTACATGTAGCATGAGATTTGCTGGTTTGCAGACATCCAAATGGAGTTTCACCAGGCCCTTAAAGTAGGCTTATCAGGAGTGGATGGATATTCCTATCATCTGAACTCTTTTTATGGTGTTGGAATCTTATCTCAGATGATTCATATGATCATTATCATGGTTTAATCTTATCTCAGGTGTCTGGGCTGATAGATTAAAGAACTACAGTTTTTTCTCTCTGAAAAGGATCGTTCAATCTGATCAGCTCTTGCAATTGAGAGTTATGCAGTTCAAGCCATGTTTCCAAGAGTTAAATCCAAGCCAATGTCTCAAGTTGGATCTGGTCAGAAACACTGCCTTGGTAAGCTGAAGCACGGTGAAGATTTCCTAACTTCTACGGACCATGTATAGTTTATAGGCATAGTAAATCATGCTTCAATATGATCACACAGTGATATTAATGACACTATCGCAATAGAATGGTACGGAGCGAGAAGAGAGAGAGAGAGAGAGAGAGAGAGAGATCAAAATCATGCTTGAGGACCGGGTGGCACCGTTTTGAAGGGCCGCACCGTCGGAACAGTCAAAACTCACGAGCTACAAAATTGGTGTTAAGAGAGAGCGAGAGAGAGAGAGAGAGAGAGAGAGAGAGAGAGATCAAAGTCATGCTTGAGGACCGGGTGGCACCGTTTTGAAGGTCCCCACCGTCGGAACAGTCAAAACTCACGAGCTACAAAATCGGTGTTAGTCTATTGTTGTGGTACAAACTTTCGCCTGGCCACCTTCTCATTTCATTTACGGAGGCGTAAGAAAGGGAACTTTTTCTTGGTCACTTTATTGTAATAACTAGAGAGGGCAACACGTTGGGTGTAATAGATACGTAAATTTTGTGTACACATGCAACGAACTATATTCAAATTCGATGAAGATGAAATAGACTTGGGATATAAAAAAAGTTACACATATCGTAATCTCCAAATATGATAACAAATAGGGTAATCTAAACTTTAATTTTTATTCGAATTTGAATCCAAATACCACAAACTTTATTGGGACTTGATCCTAAACTTGAATCAATGAATTTTCGAGAAATTTTTTTATTTTTTTAGACCTTTTCAAATAGGTGTTCCTTTTTCGTATTTTTGAAAGGAGTATCCTATTTGTCATAATTCTTAAAATACTTCTCTAACAATACAACTTGAGCAGTATCTAAGTATATATTATTGATCGTTTCATAAGGTAAAGGGACACCTTATTGATTATCCATAACTGAATTAATCTAATTCCTTAACTATAATATATTTGTAAACACTATAAATATGTTTTAAAACACTACAAACGACAGATATAGAAATATCTTTATTTGATTATTTTCATTTTTAAATTAATAAATTTATAACGTGAATTTTTTTTTAGTATATGAGATTTTTTCTATTAGACTTTAAGTCTTTTTCTTGATTATAGTATTTTTAAATAAGCATATAATGTTCTGGTGGAGGTGTCCAAAACACTATAAGTCTACTTAAAAACATTGAAACTAATCCTATAAATCTTATACATAAGGGACTAGATTGATAATAACAATCGATTCAGGACCGGTCCATAACATAATATCTAATCACAGAAATTATGACAAATAGTGAAAAATAGTGAACATCATCCTTTGAAAAATATGAAAAGGGACACCTTTACGGAAAAGATCAAAAAGTGAAGCTTTTCCTAAGAATTCACTGAACTTGAATCACGCATTTAATTTTCTATTCATAAGTATGAAAACTATATTATTATATGAAAATTTTTAATGCTAGATACTGAAATTATATTATGATAGATAAAAAATTATAGATAAAAGATTATGATTGCATAGATTTAGAAAAAAATTATCTGATATATAACCGCATCATCGTCGGATCAGAAAGGAACAATAATGTCGATTTATATGGAGAATTTGATTCATCTTCTCCTTTTCTTTATATCCTTCATAGGACCAACTTAAGTAATAGTATTAAAATAGGGACCAAGAGAAGATAAGAATATATATATAATCTCTTAAAATATAACTTGGTATCACGTCATGTGATGTATTAAGGCCCTAGAAGATTCTAACTATTTATAGATAACAGCATAGAGTTCCGTCACTCCTGAGTAATTCAACCATAATTGAATTTTATTTCTATTGACTGATAATTACATAATCACATCTATAATATAAAGATAGGATTACATAATCTAACATTCTCTTACTTGGCCTAGTAATTAACAAGATATAAAAGTTATTCATAATTAAAATAAATAAAATAAAAAGTTATTTAAAAATAATTTTACTTAATTAGATTTTAAATTTTTGAAAAATATATTTTACACATATGTATGAATTTTATAAAATAGGCCAACAAGTCCAATAAATATAATAAACAACATTAACTCTAACTATCAATATGAATTATAACGATTATATACCATTAATAATATACTTCTTTCTATGTACCACAACACTTTTAGTCCTTTCAAATATAATCCAAAATAACTCCTATAATTTGTCTTGTTAAGATAATCCTATTATACATATTCAACCAAAATATGTACATATATAAATGTAAATAGGATAATAGAAATAAATATTTTTAATTACATAAATAAGAATATCAATTATAACAAACATATATCACCTTATCGTTTATGGGTTGCTCAAAGATATAATATTAAGAATATTTTTTTCAAAAATACTTTAGATTGTAAGCCTTAGTAAATGGATTAATATTAATATAGTGGAACTCAAGTTCTTAATTGTCATTAATTATTTATGGACTCTTTTCTTGGACTATCAAGTATATTATTTTATAATATATAGAATTGCTAGAGTACTTGTCATTTTTAAACAAGAAAAGTATTATGATATATCATAAAATATCTTCAACGATTTAATAATTGAGTTTGACTATACAAGTCCTGAGATAAAATTTATAAAATATGCCATATTTTATAAAATTTACACAACTAGATAGTTGCATCACAGTATGCTACAAAACAACTAATATTATTAGTAATGTAATAATACATTGATTTATATTTTTCTATAAATTATCCCTCCAAATAATATAAATAATAAACATAAAGTAGATTTTCTACTATCATGGTAATTTACAAAATCAGCATATGAAATATTATCATTTTAAATTGATCTAATTATATATATATGAGTATATTATCCTTTGTTCATTCCAGATAACTTATTACTTTCTTTATAATTTGTTAGTGTTTAATTTTTGAGTAACTCTAAAATCTATCTAGTATTATAACTACAAAATTGATATATGGTATAAGCTTGAGTATATAATAGAATTCTAACTACATACCTAGTATCCAAACTTCTTTTTCAAGTCATTCTAAAAATAATTGCTTTGATTAAAATTTTTATTTATCCCATTTGCTAAATAAAGCTACGTACTAAATCTCTCCAATCTCCAATACTCGATCAAGATATCTTTTCTTATATAGTCATAGCAATTATTTAGATCAATTCATGAATATCTCATTCATAATAGTTATATTAAAATTCTTGATGAAAAATATCTTGGTTTTGTATGATAAACCAATATCACTATTAATAAGTAAAAATTTATCTATATATAAAATCAATATAATAAAATAGCTCTAATTGACCTTTAGATATAAATATTTTCACGAAGATTATTCTTAAATCTAAACAAAATAATAGTATTATGAACTTTATATACCATTGTCTAAAAGCTTGTTTAAGATTATGAATGAATTTTTTATATTTGCATACCAAATTTTACATTTTTCTTTTGTAAATCATTTAGGTCAATATAATAAATTAGCTTTAATTGACCTTTAGATATAAATATTTTCACTAATATTATTATTAAATCTAAAGAAAATAATAGTATTATGAACTTTATATACAATTGTCTAAAAGCTTGTTTTTAGATTATGAATGAATTTCTTAAATTTGCATACCAAATTTTACATTTCTTTTTTTTCTTTGTAAATCATTTAGGTTAATTATTTTAAATTTTCTTATTCAAAATTTTATTCAAAAAAGTTATTTTTACATCTCAAAATCATAATGAGTCACTAATGATGATTCTTAATGAGTTCATTTAAAAAAAATAAAAGGAATATTGTATTATGATCGATGCATTCTTTATTAGTAAAACCTTTGATCATAAGTCCAACTTTATATCATTCGATATTGTCCTTTGAGTCATGTTTAATCTTAAATATGTTAGATTATCCAACCATATTTAATTAGGTAAAATATATTATAGATCTGATTAGATTCTAATAATGGTTATTATCAATAAGAAGAAAGCCCAATTATGATAGAATTCCTTAGGTGATGACCATGATGGAAGGACTCTCCTAATTACTTCTCCTAGACCCTCCACTCTTACCTATAATTAAATAAAATCTCCTATGAAATAAAAATATAATTTATGAAGACGTGGATATGTGACATTATTGAGAGATTATGAATATTCTCTTGTCTTCCCTTAATCACGTGAGCCAATCATTGAGATAGTACAATTCTTCTCTCATCTTCTCTTATCCCTAATTTATCGATCATAGTGGTTCTGTGAAGGATAGGAAGAGAGGAGAAGGTAAGTCTAGTTTTCCTTATAGATCGATATCATTGTGATTTTCGGATTCGAGGATGGTGCCCTTGTAAATCAAATAAATATTTTTCTAGATGGCATCAAAATATATGCATTATAAATTTGATTTATTATTATTTTATTTTAATTCTGATATTAAAGTTTTTTTGTATAACAATAATATACTATGATTTTTTGTACTTACAATTGGTATGAGAGCTGAATTTTTTAAAATTAAATATCTTAGATCTGTTGGTTTTTTATTTATGATGCTTGAATAAATTATTTATATTATCGATCTATCTTCCTATTTAATTTGTCTTGCCACTAGGTTATAGGTGATGGGAGATTCCTTGCATTAGATCAATGGACCACCATTGATAGTTTGATGTCGATGATAGTATTGTTGATAGCCGCAGTTTTTTTATGATCGCAAGCCCTACGGTGGTTGCACTGGCTGCACAACGCCAATGCATACGGCGGTATAGTAGCATCGTTGCATATGGTAATAGTAGTGGCTGCACAACACCACTACATGTGATTGCTAAGACAGTTGCAACAATGATGGTATGGGGACATTTGCTAGCTATGGATAGTTGTGCAAGGTGGCGCGTGTGTAGGACGACAATAGCAAGCGGCGGCACACCACAGTGGCCAAGCAGGTGGCGGTCATGCACCGCATTGGTCGTGTACCATGTTGATCGCACAAGCGACAACAGCCACGCAGGCGACGGTCACATGCCTCATGCAATAGAATTAGGGTTCTGATTTTGAAACTTATAGTTTTACAAATCTCATTAATTCTATTTTACATCCTTTGATAGTCGATGAAAATCATCAACTTAACAACCATACACCCCAATAGCTAAAGAGCTACGATACATATGGAATGTAAATTAACACCCTTCAACAAATTAAAACAAGATGGATCATTTAAGATTGAAGTAAGAGAAATTATTCTAATTACTTTATCAAAGAGAAAAATAATAAATAATTACAATAGTACTTTGATTCTCATAAACACCATAAACTAAAAAATTTGATAAGTTAAAAGGGAAAGCAAATATTTAGGGATTTTGAACGTCATAAGCAGAAAAGCTTGATAAGTTTCAAAGTTCATGCAAAAACTTAAAAATAAACACTCATAGGTGTTGAAAGATGATTATATTTCTTTAGGCTATTCTTTACAAAGAGAGTTAGGCTTGTTTATATAGAGCAAGATAAGGTACAAAGAGAATGAACCAATTAAATACATTAAATAACATTCATATTCTCAATTCATGAATGTAGATCATCAAGAATTTTACCTTAAAAAAATTAAAATAAAATTATCCACAATTCCAAATATGGTCCATGGCTGAATGGCCTTTATTCTTCAAAAAATGAATTAAATTTCGTAATTCCTTCGAGGCTGGACTTTCTCTTCATGGTATGGACTTATCTTAATCACGTTGACTTTTTTTGGCTCTTCTTGCAACCATGAGACTTTGACCAAATCTTGACCAGTTTGTTCCTTCCAAATACCTTCCAATGAATAAATTATGATTTCTTTCATCTTTTTAGCTATAGCTCTTATTATAAGTCCTTCATGAATAACAAAAGGATCATTGGCAGATTTATGATCAACTAATTAGGTCATATCATTCCCCCCTTTCCTTGAAAGGATTCATCCTTGAATCAGCGCCTTCATTACCTACATCAAACAAAGATAAATTAGAAACATTGAAGGTTGCACTAATATTGCCATACTCACCTGGTAGTTCTAGCTTGTATGTATTGTTATTGATTCTTTGAAAGACTCAAAATGGACCATCTTCTCTTGGTATAAGTTTAGACTTCCTTTGGTTCTAAAATATTTCCTTCCTTGAGTGTAGCCAAACCCAATCACTGGGTTTAAATACTACTTGCTTTCGGCCTTTGTTATGTTGTTTCTCATAATGTAGAGTTTTCTTTTCGATTTGTGTCCGGATTCTTTCATGCAATGCTTTGACAAAATCAGCTTTTTGCTTATCATCCAAATTATCTTTTCCAAAGGTAATGGTAGCAAATCTATAGGAGTTAATGGATTGAACCCATACACAACTTCAAATGGGGAATGGTTTGTTGTAGCATGCACACTTCTGTTATAAGCAAACTCAACATGTGGCAAACATTCCTCTCAATTCTTTAAATTCCTTTGAATTATAGCCCTCAAAAGCATTGATAAAGTTCTTTTTACTACTTCTGTTTGTCCATCTGTTTGTGGACGATAAGTGATTGAATACAATAGCCTTGTACCCAACTTGCTCCAAATTATTTTCTAAAATGGGCTATGGAATTTCACATCTCTATCACTCACAATTGTCCTTGAAATTCCATGTAATCTCATAATTTCTTTGAAGAAAAACCTTGCAACATGTGTTGCATCATCTGTTTTATGACAAGGAATGAAATGTGGCATCTTGCTAAACCTATCAACAACAACAAAAATAGAATCTCTCCCTCCTTTTGACCTAGGTAAACCCAAAACAAAGTCCATGGATATATCAACCCAAGGCTCACTAGGTATAGGAAGAGGAGTATACAACCCATGAGGCATTAGTTAGCTTGTTTACAAGTAATACATTTCTCACACAATCTATCAATATCTCTTTTCATGTGTGGCAAACAAAAAAAAAGATCATTTAACACATCTAAAGTTTTTCTGATCTCAAAATGCCCCATTAAACTTCTACTATGTGCTTCTCTCATAAGTAATTCTCTCATTGAACATTGAAGAATACACAACTTGTTTCCTTTGAAAAGAAATCATGCTTGAAAAAATTATCAAAACCCCCTTTCTCACATGCCCCATAAACATTAGCAAAATCATAGTCAGAATTATATAAATCTTTAATGTTCTCAAAACCCAATAATTTTGCATCAAGTTTAAAAATTAGAGCATACCTTCTAGAAAGAGTATCGATAACTACATTTTCCTTACCTTGTTTGTACTTGATGATGTATGAAAATGATTTAATAAACTCCACCCATTTTGTATGCCTGCGACTTAGCTTTCCTTGTCCTTTGAGATATTTCAAGGACTCATGATTGATATGTATAATAAATTTATTGTACCAAAGATAGTGCTATCATGTCTCTAACACTTTTACCATAGTGTAGAACTCCTTGTCATATATCAGGTAGTTAAGACTTGCTCTACTTAGCTTCTCACTAAAGAATGCAATGGGTTTACTTTTTTGAATTAAGACTCCTCCAATACCTATCCCACTCTCATCACGCTCGATCTTAAAAGTTTTAGCAAAGTTAGATAAAGCAAGCAAAGGTGTTGATCTAAGTTTGTCTTTAAATAAATTAAAAGCATCATCTTGTTCTTTACCCTACCTAAATCCCATATTCTTTTTTATGCATTCAGTTAATGGTGCAATAATTATAGAAAAATCCTTAATGAATCTTCTATAAAAGCTTGTAAATCACGGAAACTTTTAACATCACTAACACTAGTGGGGATTTGGTCATTCCCTAATTATTTTTCCTTTTTCTTGATCAGTATGTATTCCTTTATTATTAACAACATAACCAAGAAAATTAATTTCATTAGTCCAGAAAATACATTTCTTTAGATTAGCATATAAATTTTCTTTCTGAAGCATATCAAAAACAACTTTTTAAATGTGCTACATGTTCATCCAAACTTTTACTATACACAAGTATATCATCAAAATAAATAACGATAAACTTTCCAATGTAAGCATGCAAAACATAATTCATCAATCTCATGAAAGTACTAGGTGCGTTAGTTAGGCCAAAAGGCATCACCAACCATTCATATAAACCATGTTTAGTTTTGAAAGCAGTTTTCCATTCATCACCCTCATGCATTCTTATTTGATGATATCCAGATTTCAAATCAATTTTTAAAAACACAAAAGAACCATGCAATTCATCTAACATGTCATCTGACCTAGGAAAAGGATGTTGATACTTTACCATGATTTTGTTGATGGATCTGCAATCAACATATATTTTCCAAAATCTATCTTTTTTTGGTACCAACAAAATAGGAACTGCACATGGACTCATGTTTTCTCACATACAACCCTTTTTCATAAGCTCACTTACTTTTGGATTTCCTTGGTCTCTTCGGGGTTGCATCTATATGCTAGCTTATTTGATATGCTTGCACCCGGAATGAAATCTAATTGATGCTCAATTCCTCTAATTGGTGGCAAACCATTTGGTACTTCTTCGGGAAAGAGATAATCATTTTCCTGCAAAAGATCAATAATAACACTAGGTAATTTTTTGTTAATTTCATTAAATGCAATCAAAATGTCCTTATACATAAGTACAAGTATTGGATGCCTCATGGTTAAGACTTTCTTTACATCACTCATTTTGGCATAAGCACTCATTTTTCTTTCTCTCATGTCTTCCTTGTTTTCTCTCCCCTTGTGTTTCCCAACACTCTTGTTTTTACCACTCAACTTATATTTTCTCTTTTTTCTCTCTTTCTTGCTCCCTCCCTAAAGTTTTGGTTAACGAAGATTCAAGCTCCTCAAACTCTTGTTTTATGCGCATCTGGTCTTAAAAAATGGTCGTTGGAGGCAAAGGTCCAAGTTGATATTTTTTTCTATCGATGATCAAAGAATAATGATTCTTGAACCTATCATGTGTTACCCTTCGATCATATTGCTATGGTCTCCCTAATAACAAGTGACCAGCATACATAGGTACCACATCATACCAAACTTCATCCTTATATCTACCAATTGAGAAAGAAACTAACACTCGTCGATTTACCTTCACCACACCACTGTCATTCAACCATTGTAACTTGTAAGGTTTTGGATGTTTGATAGTAAGTAATTTCAGTTTCTCCACGAGCAAAGTACTTGTCACATTGTACAACTTCCACTATCAACAATCATGTTACACAACTTGTTAGCAATCAAACAATGAGTGTGAAACAGATTCTCACCATATTCATCATTTTTATTTTGCAAAGTGTACGTTGAATAACTAAAATTTTACCTTTAGCATACTCTACATCACTAGCATCCTCTAATGATGGAGGGTCATCATCATCCTCTCTCTCACTTGCATATTTCATAATATCTTATTAGGACATTCACGTGCCATATATTCATGCCCAAGGCACTTAAAACACTTAATGCCTTTAGTTTGATTCGGTTGATTCTCACCTTTACCCTTGTTGCCTAATTCAATTTTGACTTTAGTTTCACTAATTTTAGGCTTAACAATGGGTTTATCATCCTTTTTTACTCCAATTCGATTTCCAAGAAGAAGAAGAAATAGAATAAGGTTTTGAATCATACCTTATGTCTTTTCTTTTGAGTTGCCTCTCAATCTTCATGGCCACATTTATCATGTCTTCAATCTCCACATAGTGTTGTAACTCCACAAGATCAACAATGTTATTGTTTCATCCAATAAAGAATTGAGCCATGGTGGCCTCACAGTCTTCCTCCACATTAGCCCTTATCATGGTTATCTCCATCTCCTTATAGTATTCCTCAACACTCATGGAATCTTGTGTCAAAGTTTACAGTCATTGATGTAAATCCATATAGTAATGGCCCTAGGGACAAATCTCCTCCTCAATATTTATTTTATCTCTAACCAAGTCTCCATAGTTCTTTCACCATTTCTACGTTTGTCTTTACACAATTGATCCCACCCACTAAACAATAGCATAATCATAAAATTCAACTGTGGCTAATTTTATCTTTTTTTCTTCAGAGTAGTTGTGGCATTTAAAGATCAACTCCACTTTTTGTTCCCATTGCAAATGGGCATCTGGATTATTCTTCACTTGCAAAAGAAGGAATTTTTATTTTGATACTGCTAATGTTTCTGTTCACACCATCAAAATGTCATCTCCTAGTTTGTCTCCTAGGATTAACTTCTTAAGTAATTAGAGTAACTTGGTCATCATCCATATCTTCTACTCCATCATATTCATTATTGACAAAGATAAAGATTGGTTGTCTCTCAGGCCGTGGTCCTCCTTGTAATCTACTAATTGCATCGTCATGCCTTTCTAGATTATTTCTTATATTTTCTATTATTTAGAACATACATTCAAATTGTTGTTGCATTGCTTGAACCAAAAGATCATTTGATGTAGAACTCATTTTTTTTTCTTTAGACATGTTAAAGCCTGAAAAAATAAAATTAAAACAATATCATCAATACTCTCTCTAAGTGTCTCACTCAAGATTTGGCTTTTCTCGATATTGATGTCACCACTCTTGCCTTACCTCTCTTATTTTGTTCTTTGGGTTCTTAGATGAACTAAGGTACCTAAACAAATAATTTAGATTATGACAATTCAAGGATAGTGAAATTAGATATGTATAAATGCAGAAAAAAGGAGAGGCTAATTTAAAGGTGTACGTATTACACTTTGATCATTCAAGACAGTAGAAGCAACAAAAGGAAGGGGTGTGAATGAAGGAGTTCCCCAGGGATTTGGGAATCATTCCGAGTAGCGTGAAGCTGATTCCTATATACAGCGATAGGGCGATAGCTCTAGTAAGGGAACCCAGGTCTCTTCAAAATTATTCTTAGGAGGTTCCATCTGATTAGAGCGATCATAACCAATAAAGATATAATAATGAAAAGAGTTCTATCTGAAGATAACATTACAGATCCACTGTCGAAGCTACTGGCTCATATTGTATTTGAGTATCATAGGGGTCTGATGGGGATTAGACACATATGTGATTAGCTTTAGGACAAGTGGGAGATTGTTGGCTGCAGGTGCCCTGCAAGCCAATCACGTGAGTGATGGCACGTGTGACACATTGTGCGATCTTTTTGCTTATGATTATTATTGACATATTCTCACATTATATTATATGTTGCATGTATATTGTGATGTCCTTGGGTTTATGCAATGAGAATCGGATCATGATGAGATCACGATAATCAGATCAATTCACCTTTAAACACAGATCCTAAATAATCTCGATCATATGTTACTCAAGAGGGACATCGAGAAAATCGGACAAACCAGTGTACTATATACCCGTCTATATAATGGAGGTAATTGGTCTCATAGCCACTTGTGTAGAGACACTAAGGATATAGTACAGGTGCTCATTGGAGAATGAGTTCACTGATTGATCCACTTATAGAATGCTGTATAATTGATGATACCTAATGTGAGACAGCGATTCCATAGTCTCATTTGTGTATCTGGTCCTTTGACTTGAGACACCAAAGATGTCTTATATGAGTACTCATTTCTTTGATGCCAGACTTAAAAGTTTAAAAAGTTCCAAATCTGGTACAATTGGTTATCGAGATTGGTAGCCAACCTCACGAAGGTAATTGAGTGCCAATAGAGGATCATCCACTCTCGGTATCATGAGAGGAATATCTCATACGTGATTTCTCAGACAAATCTCTAGCCAGGGTCATTCGAATTACGAGCGAAATAGTTCTCCGATAGAATCTTATTAGAGCAAGATAAATTGATTTCGTATGTGACCTGACAGTGCCATGTCCAATATACGGTCTCTGGGATATTAGTTGGATGAGAGATTATAGATACACGGTAGCTGTGGACAAATAGGTCCGATGGATTTGATCCCCTTGTACCATCTAGGGACTGGCGTAGTGGCCTAGTACATCCATAGTCGATGAGTCAAGTGAATTATTATGGGGATAATAATTCACTATATTAGAAGGAGTTCTGATGAGAGTGACTCATTGTCAGCTCGGTATCGGGCCGTGAGGGTCACACACATATGGTGGATGCTTCAGCGAATAGAGGATTTGATGGAGATCCAGTTAGCCCCTATTCTCATTAGATGAGAGCCTATACTGATGGACTCCTTGCTTAAGACCCAATTAGAGGCCTAAGGAGATTATTGAATAGAGATCCAATAATGCAAGGTTAGTGGGTAATTGGATGAAGATCCAATACCTAATAAGGCAGGAGCCCTAGGGTTTTTTGGTGGCTTTCTATAAATAGGAGGGGAGACTTATGGTTGATAGGCTATAGCTTTGGCCTCCCCCTCCTATTCTCCTCCCTCTCTTTGTGCAAGAGTTACAAGTTCAGACTGGAGGAGTTTTATTGTAGAGATCCATCGTGTGGATACCGCTAGAGAGGAGGATGCTTGACCTTCTTCATCCTCTTCATTCAGATCTAGAGTACAGGGATATACGATCTCCCTAGGTAAAATCAATCTCTCATGTATCGTGATTTTTTAATTTTTATATTTTTCTCATGACCCCAATCTTTTACATGATGATTTGATCTGTATGGGAAATCAATTTATTTTGATTTTCATTGTGCATGTGGTTCTCCCGCTGAGGTTTCCCAATATTCGCTTCGTCGCCTTCTACGATGCACACTTGTCAATACCTCGACCGAAGGTTGAGTTCGAAGAAATGCTTGGTCTTGCCCAATTGATCGAACAAATCTACGATGAGTGGGATGGGGTATTTGTTCTTCACTGTCACTTTATTCAGAACTCGATAATCGACACATAATCAGAGACTCCCATCTTATTTCTTCTTGAAAAGGACTGGAGCTCCGAATGGTACTTTTAAACTACAGATGAGACCACCACTTAGTAATTCGTCTAACTACTTTCTTAGTTCTGCCAACCCTAGAGGGGCCATGCAGTATGGTGGTCTTGTTGGAGGTTTAACTCCTGGCTCCAGCTCGATATGTTGATCCATGCCTCTGCATGGTGGTAGAGTTTTTGATAACTCTATCGACATCACATCTGAGAACTCCTTCAGAATGTTCGCCACTACAATAGATTCTTGAATGGTCGTCCCGTCAAGTGTCTCTAGCTTCATAGTAGCTACAAAGGTTGATTCACCATTTCGTACCCCTTTATTCGGTTATAATGCCAATATTTATTGTGGGTCCTTGGTTCCTCCTCGAGAAACAAGAACTACGTAGGTATCGTCGCCTCCCATTAGACATAGGGAGATCAAGAATGACATTAGTATCAACTTCGCTATGTGCATGAACTCTATTTCGAGGATCACTTGGAAGTCATCCAATGGCATTGCCATCAAGTTTGTGCTCCCGCTCCATGTCACGACCTTGATGGGATCCTCTTTGCTCATTCGGAGATCCGCTTGGCCTTCGAGTTCATAGCCTCCATACGACTTGGGCTCTTCTCTAAGATTAATCCAAGTGACTTAGTTTCTCATCAGCAATAAAATTGTGGGTAGCACCCATATCCACCATTGCACGAGTTGTTCAGCCATTTAGTTTAATATCCACATACATCAACTCGCTGCTCCCTGCCTTCAGTGGCTTTACCTTCGTGTTCTCCATCACTTGACCCTGCAATGTATTCAACAAATGCATCGCTCCCATTTGGGGTCCTTGCGATGCCTCATTGTCGCTACTGGATTCAGAACTACTCGAACTAAGGGTGACAACTTTGCCCTTGTCCGACTTGTAGGGGTGTATTGATGATGTTAAAGTATTGAGTGCCTGCTTTTTTGGGTACTCCCTCACCATGTACGGTCCTCTGCACAAAAAGCATTCGTCAGATTTTGGGGCTTTGCCTTTTGAGCTTATGATAGGACTCCAGCGGGGTTGAGTCCTAATCTCCCTAGAAGTAGTGAATAAAACCATGCTAGATTGTAATAAAGTCACTCCTATCTTATAAAGGAGTATGACTAGGGTTTAGATTAGCTCTTAGGGCTTAGTGGTCGTTGCCCCCTTACTAGTTTGGTTGGCCAGAGTTTCCCCTGCTTAGGTCAGCTATAGAGCCAACCTAGTCGCCCCCTGTTCCTATTAAGGCAGGTTGGCTATAGGAGGGGCAAAGAGATAATTTTACTTTGGTAAGCACCCCCTTAGGCTAGGGTTTTAATCCCTATATAATGATATAGTTGCCCCCTCTCTTGAATCAAGCAATTATCAATTTTATTTCAGCCTTGTGTCGAATCTAGGAGGGAGGAACCCCTACAACGTTCCAAGGGTTGATCCCCCTCAAGGATCAAAATCTATCGAGCTCCATCTATGGTTCTATCATCTGGTATTAGAGCAGTGATCTTGCTACCCCTATAGCCATCTCAGCCACCTCCACCTTCCCAAGCAATTCCCACAATTGCTATGACACGCGCCTCCACCTTCCACCCCAACAGTAGATCAAATCAGTCTACCGCTGCCCCCTACGTTTGATCTGGAATTCTAGTATATTTTTATTATCCACACCTTTTCAATAATACAAGATTTCTTACTTTACACGTTGAAGATTTTTTCCAAATATTATCCGCTGCAAATTTTGTTCATCGCAACCATTATCATCGTTGCAAAGGTGAAACGCTGCAGAAATTTTCAGCCAATTGTTGCTTCTTGAAACTAAACTTTTAATTATCCTTTTTGGCTGAAATTTTTAGAAAATTCTCTAGATCAAGTTGGCTTTCATCTGGATTTAATTTCATGGAAAAATTCCTTCTGGAACTGGATTTTTTATGCAATCTTTGACTATCATACAGTTCTGGAATTTTACGATGAAGAATCTGCTTTTCGTCTTTTCCCTATTTCCCTACTGTTATGCTGTCAAAATTTCGTCAAACTTTTTACTGGTATTAACAACATCTGAACCAAGGGTTTTTGTATAATTTCCTTAAACTTTCCTCTGGAATTTATGTTGAGAAGTCATCGTTTCTCTGACGTAAAATCGGTTTAGCAGGACAGCACATCGCAGCACTTCTTTTCACCGAATTCTATCAGATTTGAGTGCTGTTTTTTGTGGGATTTTGGACTCTCTTTTCTTTATCTACAAACCCTACTATCCTCACCAGAAACCCTTCCAAATATTACCCTAAACCAAATCCAAACAGCCCCCAAATCAGCCACCCAAATCAGTCTACTTCCTTATCGATCCACTTACCTTTTTAGCCAACTTTCCTTACCGAGACACCTACCTTTGCTGCCATCTATCCCAGATCTAAAATGTATTTTCCTAACCTTCATCTACTGCTATCACAGCCCTAAAACCATACCAATTCACATTCTCAACTCCACAAAACCGCAGCCCTAAATCTGCCCTAAACTGCAGCCTACTTCCATCCAAACCGATTCACCTTCCAACCGGCCACCCCCTTCTCCAAAATTCCCATGCCACTAACTCGACAACAAAAAAAAGATCTCAATATTATATATCTAGAGGCGTAAACTATGGCATCAGAGGATGCTATCAATGCAAATCTTGAAGCCTTTGGAAACCACATGGAAGAGAAGATGCGATCCCTTTTCACCGAATTCAGCATTGGCCAACTGTCGAACCCGAGGAAATCACAACACGGAGAAACTTCAGATCGGCGAGATGATCCTTAAGAACATGGCCACATCACCTCTGATCTTAATAATCCATGCATGAAGGTTGACTTCTCTAGATGGGAAGAAGGAGACCTGATCGGGTGGTTCTCGCGCGTGGAGCGCTATTTTCGGTTCTACCGAACCGTCGACGCCACACGGGTGGAGATTACTGCCATCCACCTTGACGGAGATGCTATTCAATGGTTTAATTGGTTTAAGCACACTCATGGAGGACTCTCTTGGCAGTGATTCAAGGAAGGACTACTAGACCGCTTCAGACCAATCCATTTCAACAACATCGACGGACAATTGGCAAAGATTCATCAAACCTCTACAATACAAGAATACTAAACAAGGTTTGAGCGTTTATCTTACCAAACTGAGAATTGGTCTAAGAAACAACTTTTAGGTACTTTTATCGAGGGTCTGAAGCCGAAGATCCGGGAAGAAGTAAAGGCGCGACAACCATACACTCTTATGGCGGCGATTTCCTTTGTGCATATCCAGGAAGAACAATTGAACCACGAGGTACGAAGGATAAAGGTCACTCCCTGACCAACCATGCTGAGGCCTACTGCCCCCTCTATTGCCATCCAAGCCCCTGCACTAAAAAAGTTGACAAGAGACGAGCTTCGCGAACGATCGGCCAAGGAGTTATGTTGGTATTGCAACGAACCGTGGAACTGCGAACATCACTGCAAAAAGGGCCGGCTCCTCGTGATTGAACCAGCGGATGATGAGGACAATGAAACATCTGAAGAAGCCCTTGAACCTAAAGAAGAAGCCATGGAGGAAGAGTCCCAACTGGCCAACTATGCAGTGCATGCATTGGCCGGCTATTCCAACTCGTAGATGATGAAAGTTGGAGGACTTCTAAAATAGCAACTCATCATCGTTCTCATCGACATGAGTAGCACCAATAACTTCATCAACAATAAGGTTGTTGTATGTTTGGCACTTCAAATTGAAGGTTGCAACAAGTTTGACGTAAAGGTCACCGACGGCCGAATCTTTAATTGTGACCAACGGTGCCCACGGGTGAAGTGGTAGCTGATTTCTTCCTCCTACCCATCGATGATTATGAAGCCATACTTGGGATCGAATGGCTCACAACACTAGGTGATATCTTCTGAAAATTTTCTAAATTAATCATGAAATTTTATTGCAAGGGGAGACAGGTCATGTTACGAGGTAAGTGCGGGAGCCAAATTTCCACCATTTCATCACAACAAATGGAGAAAGTTTTGCACAAAGCACATAGTGGATTTTTGATGCATATTCAGCAGCCATCTATGCGGGAGAACATACAAAACTCATATCCTAAGCTTGCCCTTTGCCTGAACAAATTCGTAGATGTTTTCTTGGAGTCGCGCGGGCTACCCCTAACCGGCCGCATGACCATTGAATTCCTATTTTGCCAGGCAAACCTCTAGCAAATTTGTGACCGTACCACTATCCTCACTTGTAGAAGGATGAGATCAAGAACATTGTTAAAGAGATGCTTGACACTAGGGTGATTCAACCGAGCTGCAGCCCTTACTCCTCACTAGTGTTGCTAGTGCGCAAGAAAGATGGTACGTGGCGGATGTGCGTTGACTACCGGGCTCTAAACGTCATCACCATCAAGGATAAATATCCTATCCCATTCGTAGATGAACTCTTGGATGAATTAAAAGGAGCCCGAGTCCTCACTAAATTGGATCTCCGATCCGGATATCATCAGATTTGGGTATGCACTTAAGATATTTTGAAAACTGCATTTTGCATGCATAACGACCACTACGAGTTTCTGGTGATGCCTTTCGGACTTACAAATGCTCCTTCTAATTTCCAAAGCCTAATGAATGATATCTTCTGGAGTTTTCTATGCAAGTTCGTATTGGTATTCTTTGATGATATTCTCATTTATAGTCAGTCCTACGCTTGATATACATTTTCAGCACTTACGAACTATTCTAACGATTCTTCGGGAGAATACTC
The DNA here is from genome assembly GCA_029747655.1 of Ensete ventricosum. Classification (NCBI taxonomy): domain Eukaryota; kingdom Viridiplantae; phylum Streptophyta; class Magnoliopsida; order Zingiberales; family Musaceae; genus Ensete; species Ensete ventricosum. The sequence goes on from JAQQAF010000003.1 coordinate 43,594,309, forward strand.
CTTATGTTAAACAGTCAAAGTGTAGCTTCTTACAGCATAAATTGGAGTATCTTGGGCACATTATATTAGAGGATGGAGTGGCAGTGGACCCGATAAAGATCGAGGCAATGCAAGGATGGCCGAGACCTACAAACGTACAATCATTATGCGGTTTCCTTGGACTCACAGGCTAGTACCAAAATTTTGTAAAAGATTATGGCAACCATGAGGATGACATCGGATAAAGCCTCCTTCTTGTGGTCGGATAAAGCCTTCGTAGCCTTTGAATGACTCAAGGCAACCATGAGGATGACGTCAATCCTAGCGCTGCCCGATTTCGGTCGCACTTTAGTCATTGAGGCCGATACGTCAGGAGTTAGAATTTGGGCTATTCTTATACAAGATGGTTGACTCCTAATTTACACTGAGGCTACCCCCATACTTCATACGAGATTTTTACAGGAGATACTAATTACTACCAAATTTAAAATAAGGTTGGATATAGGTTCATGGCACGAAAGAGGAGTTAAACTAAAAGAATTACAATCCATGCTCACGCGAGATTGGGCTCTTATCATCCTGAACCATACCAGAGGGCAGTCACCATTCCAGAAGAAAGATTGGCTATTACTAAAGATTAACCAAGTGGCAGCCCATGCAAGGAAGAAACTTCCACCTGACAAACGCCAGAATAGAAGAAAGTTTCTTGAGAAAGATCAACCCCTTCATCTCCAGCTCCACCAGCATGAAATTCAAGCCTCAAGAAAGTGGTCTCCCTATTTCTTTAGGCCTTGTAAAATTGGGATCATATTGGGGCCCCAACTTGGAGATCAGATCCGTGCACCAGATCAAAATTACAGTTGATCCTCCAAGTATCCCACATCAAATGGAAATTTAAAGACAACGACTAAGCTCAAGTTCTTCCAACTGACACCCAAGCTGATGAGGAGCTGAAGACCTAGTTCCCTGCGTTCATGGAACTTCAACCTTGAGGACAAGGCTAATTTTAAGAGGACGGGTTTGATAGGACTCCAACAGGGTTGAGTCATAATCTCCCCAGAAGTAATCAATAAAACCCTGCTAGATTATAATAAAGCCACTCTTATCTTATAAAAGAGTATGGCTAGGGTTTAGATTAGCCCTCAGGGCTTAATGGCCATCGCCCCCTTACTGGGTTGGTTGGCCAGAGTTTCCCCCTGCTTAGGTCGGCTATAGAGCCAACCTAGTCACCCCCTGTTCCTATTAAGGCAGGTTGGCTATATGAGGGGCAAAAAGGATAATTTTACTTAGGTAAGCACCCCCCCCCATTAGGCTAGGGTTTTGATCCCTATATAATGATGTAGCTGCCCCCTCTCTTGAATCAAGCAATTATCAATTTTATTTCAGCCTTGTGCTGAACCTAGGAAGGAGGGAGGAACCCCTACAGCGTTCCAAGTGTTGATCCCCCTCAAGGATCAAAATTTATAGAGCTCCATCTGGGGTTCTATCAGCTTAGTCCCTTGTGAGAGTTCTTCTTCCTTTATTCGCCGACAGAATCCTTCTCTCGAGAGTATTTTGCTGGACGATTTCATAAGGATTATTTCTTCTTTCCCAAGTCCTCCGAAGAAACAAAGTAAGTTAGCCTTTCTGCGGCTACGAATAGCTTGTCCTTCTTGGACATGTCCTTTATATCCAATATCAGTGCAAAAAATTACTTCACATAGTCTCGAATGGATGTGCTTTGGCGGAGTTGTTTCAGTTTTCTTCTGGCAACAAACTCTGTGTTCTCGACGCCCTAATAGCAACCTAGAAGACTTAGCTGGAATTGCCTAAGTCACGGAACACTAAAGCGTTATCTGCACACAAAGGGTCAGCCCATATGCAACCTCATGCAGGTCTCATAGAACCTACAAAGAAGAAGTTGATTAGCTTGGAAACGAGCGACAAACAAATCCCAACGTCTCACAAAGAGGAAAGTTATACAAGAAATTCATCGAATATCTTAAGTGTAGCAGAGAAAAGAGAGAAAGAGAGTGAAATAGGGCTTTAGAGGGCTATAAGAACGATTGTAAGTCCACAAATGACAGTTCCCAAGGTATCGAACACAAGACTAATTCAATTGTTGATGAATGCTCACGCCCAACATATACCCAAAGCCCCATCCAGTCCGGTGCCACTCAGGGGGTTCCAAAGAGCTTAGATGGCTGACATTTCATGCCGCTCAGAGCGATCACCGCAGCACACAAAAAATGCCCCAAAATGGAGCTATTTTGGGTAGTTTTGGCTCCACGCAGCGAGCGATCATTCTGCAACATTCTAGACTATTTTTGCTCATATTTCTTAGGTCAAAACACATAATATCAAGGCAAAACAAGCTATCAAATATCTATACAAATAAGAAAAAGCAATGAACGAGTCGTTGAGCGAAGATATTATGGTTGAGCGATGACCGTTCGTGACACAAAGGAAGGCATCTTTTTTCAGCAATGATGTGAGGGGAGCATGGATCTTGCTGTAATCCTTCACGAACTTGCGATAGTAGCCGATCAGCCCTAGAAATCCTCATAATGCCTTGATTGTTTTCGATAATGGCCAACTTTGCATTGTTTCAATATTTGAGGGGTATACTACTACTCTTTCTTTGGAGATGATGTGGCCAAGGTACTCCATCTTGCTCTACAAGAAGCTGCACTTTGACTACTTGACAGAAAGGGTGTGTTCTCGAAGAATCGTCAAAACAAGTCGCATATATAAGAGGTGGCTTTCGAGGGAGGGGCTATAAATCAAGATGTCATCGAAGAAGACCAAACAAACTTACGGAGGTAGCCAAAATATGTCGTTCATCAAACTATGAAAAGTGGAAGGGGCATTAGTTAGGCCAAAAGGCATTACTAGGAACTTATAGTGCTTGTTGTGCATTCAAAGCAGTATTTGGTATGTCTTCTTCATGCACCCGAATCTGATGGTATCCGGACCACAAATCTAGCTTGGTAAAAATCTGTGCTCCTTTCAATCCATCGAGCAATTCATCCACTATAGGGATTAGATACTTGTCCTTCATGTTGATGTTGAGGGCTCAGTAATCCACATACATTGGCCATGTTCCATCCTTCTTTCGTACGAGGAGCACAGTGAAGAATAGGGGCTAACACTTGGTCTTATGATCCCTATTTCCAGCATCTCTTTGATGATCCTCTCAACCTGGACCTTCTAAAGATGAGGGTATCTGTATGACCGAATATTTGCTAGTGCTTTTCCCGGTAGGATAGGTATGTGGTGGTGATGCAACTGGATAGGGGGCAGATTTTTCAATTCAGCAAACACATATGAAAATTCAACAAGTAAAGAGGAGAGGTTCGGGTCTTTGTTCACTGTGGAGCCTTCAGTTTACAACCCTTACAATTGGATTAGAAAGCCAATATGTGTCTTATGCAGCACTCTCTCCATTCGTTGAGTCATAATGGTCGAAACATCACCCCTGTGTTTACCTCGTAGGATTACCTATTTCCCGTGGAAAAAAAAATTTATAAGAAGTTTGAAAAACTTTTAGGAAACATCACCTAGATTAGATAGACACTCGATGCTAAGCACCACTTCGTACTCAACCAGCAGTAATAGGAAGAAGTCTGTGGTAATCTCTTGGTCTTGCATGATTAGTTTCACTTGTGAACACTTGTGGCTGCAAGATAAAGTTCGGTCATCTGTGACCTTCACATCAAACCTGCTTTAATATTCAATCCGAAGGGTTAATTGAGTAGCAACCTTGTTGTCCATGAAGTTATTGGTACTTCCGGTGTCGATGAGAATTATGATCGGTTGGTGTTTGAGGAATTCGTCAATCTTCATTGTTTGCGGGTTGGCATAACTGGCTAGGACATGTACAGTGCTGATGGTCAGCTATAGTTCTTCCTCCACATCTTCCTCCTCTAGTTCATGATCTATGTCCTCGAGTTCTGGATCCTCAATCGGTTCAATCATCAAAAGCTTTCCCTTGTTGCAGTGGTGATTTCTACTCCATAGTTTGTTATATTGCCAACAGAGCCCTTTTGTCGATCTCTCTTGGAGTTCTTCTCGGGTAAGTCTCTTGGGTTGAGGGGTTTTGGTTAGCAGTATGGGAGGCCAAAGGCTTGATGGCTGCTGGTCCGTTCACGATCTTGGTCCTTCGGGGATCGATGTTTAGCTTTTCTTCTTAGATGTGGTCGAAGGAGATGGCAGCCATCAATGTATATTATTGTCATGACTTTACTTTGTATCAGATCCCTAGCATCAATCCTTCGATGAACATTCCTAGCAACTATTTTTCAAACCAATCATGAGTTTGGTTCAAGAGACATTCAAACCTGGTTTGATATTCTTGTATGGTCAATGTTTGATGAATCTTCACGAGTTGGCCATCCACGTTCTTATATTCCGATGGTCCAAAGTGGATCACCAACCCACTTTTAAATTGTCTCCACGTAGGTACATCGTGTGAATGCTAAAACAAATCATATGATAGGACTCCAGCAGAGTTAAGTCCTAATCACCCTAGAAGTAGTCAATAAAAAATCCTATGAGATTATAATAAAACCCCACCTAACCACTTATATCCTATAAAGAAGTATGGCTAGGGTTTAGATTGGGGCCTTAGGGCTCAGTGGTCGCCGCCTCGTTTACTAGGCTAGTTGGCTAGGATTTTTCTCAGCTAGGTAGGCTATAAGAGGGCAAAGGGATAATTTTACTTAGGCATGCATCCCATGGGCTAGGGTTTAGAACCCTATATAATGATTGTAGCCACCCCCTCTCTTTTATTAAGCAAGATCAATCTTTTTGTTTAGTCTTGTGCCTAGTTCTAGGAGGGAGGAACCTCTATAGCGTTCCAAGGGTTGATCCACATCAAAGATCAAAATCTATAAAGCTCCTTCTGGGGTCTACCATTTGCCTAAGCCGTGCAGCACCCTTGCGGCCCTCCCGAAGACTTAGCTGAAATTGCCTAAGTCGTGAAGCAACATTACCCACTGTTCTGGACTTAGCTGGGATTGCCTAAGTCATGAAACACCCAAACCGTTATTTGTCCGCATAGGGTCAGCCCTCTTACAACCTCTTAAGGTCCCGTAGGACCTGCAAAGAAGAAGTTGATTAGCTTAGAAGCGAGCGACGGACACGTTCCGACGTCTTGCAAAGCGGAAAGCTATACAAGCAATTTATCGAACACCTTGAGTGCAGTTGAGAAAAGAGCGAAAGAGAGCGAAATAAGACTTTGGAGGGTTATAGGAACAATCACAAGTCCGCAAACGATGGTTCCCAAGGTATCGGACGCAAGACAAGTTCAATTGCTGATGAACGCCTACGCCCGACATATACCCGGAGCCTCATCCAGCCCGGTGCCACCCGGGGGGTTCCAAGGTGCTGAAATGATTAACATTTTACACCGCTCAGAAAGGTTATCGTGGCACACGAAAAAGACCCAAAAATAAGGCTATTTTGGGCTGTTTTGGCTCTGTGCAGCGCACGACCATTCTACAACCTTCTACACTACTTTCGCTCGTATTTCTTAGGTAAAAACGCATAAACTCAAGGCAAAACAAGCTACCAAACATATATACAAATAAGAAAAAGCAACGAACGGTTCACGGGGTGAAGATATTGCGGTTGAGCGATGTCGGTTCGTGACATTCTCCCCCATTTAAACTGTCGACGCCCTCTGTCGACGCGAGCTTCTTCATGTCGTAGGGCATCTTCTGGCTCCCAGCTGGCTTCTATTTGAGGAAGCTTTTGCCACTTCACCAAGTATTCAATTTGATGTGCTCCATTGGGTAGCTTTATCTTGTGATTCGCTAGAATAGTTTCAACTCGCTTCTCATAAGAGGTTCTGGTGGGGTGTGGTCGAGTTGAAACATTTCGAGAATCATCTTGCGGATTTGAGTGGTAGGCTTTTAAGTTGCTCGCATGGAAGATGTTATGAATTCTGAACCATGCTGGCAGTTGTAACTTGTATGAGACATTGCCTACTCTGTTGATGATTGGGAAAGGCCCTTCATATTTGCGCACCAATCCTTTGTGCACTCTGTGTCTAAAGAACTGGAGTGATGCTGGTTGGAGCTTCACCAACACCATGTTGCCCACTTTAAACTCTTGTGGTCGCCTCCCCAAGTCTGCCCACTTCTTCATCTTCTTGGCCGCCTTCTCCAAGTAAGCCCGCGCAATATCTGCATTGCGATGTCATTCCTTTGCAAAGTGATAGGCTGATGGGCTACTCCCTATATAACTAATAACCAGGGTGTGAGGAATTGATGGCTGTTGTCCCATAATAATCTCAAATGGGCTCTTGTTGGATGCAGAGCTCCGCTACAAGTTATAGGAGAATTGGGCTATGTCCAACAGCTTCACCCAATCTCATTGGTTGGCACTTACATAGTGCCGGAGATATCACTCTAAGAGCGAGTTAATTCTTTCTGTTTGGCCATCCGTTTGGGGGTGGAGGCTTGTGGAGAAGTATAATTTAGATCCCAACAACTTGAACAACTCGGTCCAGAATCGTCCCAAGAACCGAGAATCTCGATCACTAATGATGTTGTGTGGGACTCCCCAAAACTTAACCATATTCTTCATTATCAACTTAGCCGCCTCCTCCGCTGAGCAATGTACGGGTGCAGCAATGAATGTTGCATACTTCGAAAACCAATCAACTACCATGAGTATCGATCCAAGTCCCCCTACTGCGGGCAAGCTTGATATGAAGTCTAGGGAAATGCTCTCCCATGGCCTTTTTGGTACGGGCAGCGGCTCCAAAAGTCCCACTGGCTTCTGCTGCTCTACCTTGTCCTGTTGACAAGTAAGGCATGTTCGAACATATTCCTCCACATCTGTCCTCATTTTCGGCCAATAGAAGGCCCTCTCCACGAGAGCCATTGTTCGGTGGATACCCGGATGTCCAGCCCAAAGGGAATCGTGACACTCTTTCAGGAGTTCACGCCTAAAGTTATCCACTCGCGGAACATAAACTTTATTCTCCTTGGTATAGATGAGTCCCTCCTGGACCCAAAATTGTCGTGTCTTGCCCTCTTTGATGAGTTGCATCAGAGTTACTACCTGAGGATCTCGGTACAGTCCATCCCTGATCCTGGAAAGGAAGTTGGAGCGCAATTGACTTGCTTGGCCTCTGCCCTCCAACTGTATAGCATTCACTAGCTCCACTTTCCGACTCAATGCATCGGCCATGATATTTATTTTTCCAGGCTTGTACTCCATTACCATGTCAAACTCAGCCAAGAAGTCCTGCCATCATGCTTGCTTTGGGACAGTTTCTTTTGAGTTTGGAAGTAACTCAATGCGACATTGTTTATCCTTAGCACAAATGGTACTCCCAGAAGGTAGTGTCGCCACACTCGTAGACAGTGGACCACGCTGTCATCTCCTTCTCATGCACAGGATATTGCCGCTTGGTCTCATTGAGTTTGCGACTCTTGTAGGCCACCGGATGACCCTCCTGCATAAGAACTCCTCCAATAGCAAAATCAGAAGTATCTGTATGGACTTCAAAAGACTTTCCATAGTCCGGTAATCTGAGTACAGGTTCCTCCAACACAGCAGTCTTTAGGTCTTGAAATGTCACCTCACATTTGTCTGACCATCTCCAGGACTGCCCCTTCTTTAGCAACTCCGTCAACGGAGCTGCGCGCTTCGAATACCCAGCTATGAAGCGCTGATAATAGTTGACGAACCCAAGGAAGGATATCAACTCTAGCACCTTCTTTGGCATTCGCCAATCCGCCATAGCTTGCACCTTTGACTGGTCCATTCGGATGGAACCATTGCCGACTCGATGTGTAACATCCCTCATTTGTGAAGAAATATAGTTTATGTTATTGCTAAGACTTAGTTATAAAAATTTGAGAACCTGTTTGTAAAATCCAAAGGACCTACTCGTAAATATTAATAATAGAAGGAATAAAGTGCAAAATACACTACACAGCAAATCTCCACCGCCTCTACATAAAAATCTCCACCGCCTCTGTATCTCCACCGCCTCTTCATTCCTTAAGAAGACCTGAGAAGACTTGAGTCGGTGAGGAAAAGAAAACAACAAAAAAAAAAAATAAAGAGAGAAGGAAGAGGAGGAAACAAACATTGATTTAGGGCTTAGGGAGTTGTTTGCTCAAAATCCATTCATTTTAGATCAAAGGCAAGTGTTCTATCCTATTTCTTTTCCTTATTCTGACATTTTATCATTGTTGTTTTGCCTTGCATTCCAAAATAAATTGCTGTAAAATCCGAAATCTGTTTTGTGGGTCCCAAAGTTTCCAAAACTTGAATCGGAAAATTGATTACAGTTCTGACCTTTCTGCCTTGTTCTAGCTCTAGATTACTGTACTGATTTCTGATTGTGGTGAAACTATAGTTGTAGGAATCTAGACTGAATGATCTTTCTTTTGACACTAGACTTGAAATATTTGGAGTTCGATAGCCTGATTAAACATTTGTTTCAAGTGGTACTAGGAAATCTGTAAAATAGAGTTTGCAGTTTTTAACCTTTTGTCACTAAATTAGGTAGAACTCCCTGTTGAAGTCTATGATTTATATAAAACTTACTTTTTGAGAATTTAGACTGAGAAACCTTTGTTTTGACACTATACTTGAAATATTTGGAGTTCGATAGCCTGATTAAACATTTGTTTCAAGTGGTACTATAAAATCTATAAAATAGAGTTTGCAGTTTTTAACCTTTTGTCACTAAATTAGGTAGAACTCCCTGTTGAAGTCTATGATTTATATAAAACTTACTTTTTAAGAATTTAGACTGAGAAACCTTTCTTTTGACACTAGACTTGAAATATTTAGAGTTCGATAGGCTGGTTAGACATTTGTTTCAAGTAGTACTATGTAAGCCGTAAAACAGAGTTTTTGTCTATTCTCACTTCATTCATGTGAAAGTTCAATTCATGCTATAGTTCCCTCTTGAAGTGAGTTTTATATGATTGCTCTCACTTATTTTATGCTCTTAAGCATTAGTTTATGTCCCACTGTATGATTCTGTATAGGCGCATGCATGTTTCATTGTTTCGCATGTGCTTCCGATGCATACCAATTTCATTGTTCACACATCCTTTTGTACTCCGGTGTTTGTGGGATAATATGAACCTTTGCCAGTAATGGTAAAGGGAGTTATGCTTTGAGCCCGCGATGCTCTGCCGACCCCTTCTGACTTCACCCAGACGTGGGTGGATGGAGCTCCTAGACGTGGGAGACTTCTGTTCTGGTGGTCATTCAGAAATGGATGAATCACATTCTGTCTGTATCCCATTTCACCCTCTGTATTTTTGATATGATATCCAAGGTATTGCTTGTGAGTTAATTTATGTGCTTTAGATAAAACCAAGGATGGAATGTCCGTCATGTTTGTTCTGATTTATGAATCTACTGTTCCTTGTTTGTTTTCTGATACACTCTAAAACTTACGCCTTTGACATGTTGATACTTGCTGAGCTTTGTAGCTCATTCCGTTGATGCTAATTTTTCAGATTAGCTTATCATACTGAAGCGTTTGAAACTAGGCGGAGGCAGTGGAAAGCTAGAAGGTTTTGGGCAAATCGTATAGCAGTTGATATGTTTTGATTGTATAAGAAATTCTTAATGTTTCATGAAATGTTGTTGGTAGATGTTGAAGTGTGGATTTAAATACCTCTCATGTTTAGCATTTTGGAACGTCAAGTTAAACTTGTATAACAATATGGACATTGTGGTAGTTGTTACTTTTGTGATCAGATAGATTTCCACTCGTGTGGATTATGTTGTGGTTAGTGTTCAGTTGAGTTAGTTATGACTCACCAAGTGATGGATTATAAACTGCCCAAGTTTTTTTTTGTATCCTCAAATGTTTGATTGGATCTTGGATAAATTATGCTGTGTCTAAAATTATCAATTTATGACATGGTCACACCTCTCGAAGGGGGGGGCGTGACACGATGCCCCAAGAATAAAATCTCCATTTGGGTGAAATAGCACTTTTCTCTCTTCACGAACAAGGTGTTCTCCCTGAGAACTTTGAAAATTATTCGGAGTTGTCTAACATGCTCCTTAAGTGTTTGGCTATAGACGACGATATCATCTAAGTAGACGACCACAAACTTGTCCAGATACTCCTTGAACAGCTGGTTCATTAGAGTGCAGAATGTGGTCGGAGCATTGGTTAAGCCGAAAGGCATCACCAAGAACTCGAATGCTCCATACCTGGTCACACAGGTAGTCTTTGCCTCATCACCTTCTGTAATGCGCACCTGCCAATACCCCGACCGAAGGTCGAGTTTGGAGAAGTACTTTGCCTTGCCCAATTGATCAAACAAGTCCGCGATGAGCGGGATAGGGTACTTGTTCTTCACCGTCATCTTGTTAAGGGCTCGATAATCAATGCATAATCGGAGATTCCCATCTTGTTTCTTTTGAAAGAGGATTGGAGCTCCAAAAGGTGCTTTGGAACTGCGGATGAGACCACCGCTTAGCAGTTCATCTGGGCCATGCGGTATGGTGGTCTCGCTGGAGGCTTAATTCCCGGCTCCAGCTCAATCTGATGATCCACGCCTCTGCATGGTGGTAGAGTTCTCGGTAACTCTGTTGGCATCACATTTGAAAACTCCTTCAGGATGTTCGCCACAATAGCAGGTTCCTGAATGGCTTCCCCATCAGGTGTCTCTAGCTTTATAGCCGCTACAAAGGATGATTCACCTTTTCAGACCCTTTTCTTCAATTGTAAAGCCGATATTTATTGTAGGTCCTTGGTTCCTCCCCGAGAAACTGGAACCATGCAAGGATCATCACCTCCCATTAGACACAAGAAGTTCAGGAATGGTACTGGCACCAACTTCGCTGCGTGCATAAACTCCATTCCGAGAATCACTTGGAAGTCGTCTAGTGGCACTGCCATCAAGTTTGTGCTCCCGCTCCATGTCCCGATCTTGATGGGGATCCCTTTTGCTTGTCCGGAGATCCGCTTGGCCTCCGAATTCATCATCTTCATACGACTTGGGCTCTTCTCCAAGAGTAATCCCAATCGCTTAGCTTCACGATCGACAATAAAATTATGGGTCGCGCCCGTGTCCACCATTGCACGGGTTGTTCGGCCATTAAGCTTGATGTCCACATACATCAACTCGCTGTTTCCTGCCTTCAGTGGTTTTGCCATTGTGTTCTCCCCCACTTGACCCCGTAATGCATTCAACAAACACATTGCTCCCATCCTGAGTCCTTGCGACGCCTCACTGTCGCTACTGGAGTACGAACTACTCAAACTAAGGGTGATAGCTTTGCCCTTGTCTAACTTACGGGGTAGAACCGATGCCGTTAAAGCATTGAGTGCTTGTTTTTTAGGGCACTCTCTCACTTTGTGCGGTCCTCCACATAAGAAGCATCCTCTAGCCTTTGGGACTCTACCTCTTGAGCCCGGTCCCTTGTGGAAATTTTTCTTCTTTTGCTCGCGCGCAGACTCCTTCGCTCGAGAGTATTTAGATGGGCGATTTCCCGAAGAGTGTTTCTTCTTTCTCGAATCCTCCGAAGAAATAAAGTCAGTCAGCCTTTTCGCTGCTATAATTGCCCCGACTACGTTGATGACATTCCTCTGATGTAGTTCTTGGTGTGCCCATGGCTTCAAGCCATCGAGGAAGCCGAATAGCTTGTCTTTCTCAGATATGTCCCGTATATCCAGCATTAGTGTTGAAAATTATTTCACATAGTCTCAGATTATTGTACTCTGGCGGAGTTGTCTCAGTTTCCTTCTTGCGACAAACTCTGTGTTCTCGGGCAAGAACTGAGTTCTTAACTCTCGCTTCAAGTCTCCCCATGTATCCACTCGACATCAGCCTTGTTGGATCTCTTCCCAATGGGTTCACCACCAAAGTTTTGCATCCCCATTCAGATACATTATTGCTATCGCAACTTTGGTTTCTTCAGAATCGAGCCTTGTAGCACGAAAATACTGTTCTATGTCGAACAAGAAATTTTCAAGCTCTTTGGCATCCCTAGCACCTCCGTAGCACTGCGGCTCTGGTGCTCTGAAGTGTTGTGGTGGCACAGCACGGGTGTTGTTCCCTCCCGCATCAAGAGTCCTTGTTAACACCATCACCTTAGCCGTGAGTTTCGCCATAACTTTATGTAGATGTCGTACAGAATCTTTGGTGTCCTCTATCAGTTGATCAATCAGGGATTCAACTTTCTTGATCCGAGTTTCAGCTTCTTCTTGCGAGCTCTCTACCCCAAGTAGCCTTCCTTGGCCTTGGTAGAGTTCCTCCACGCTCGCTTCAAGAACATCGAGACGGGTTTCCGCCAATATAAGTCTCTCTCAATGGCCCTTCTTCCCGGTTGGCGCTCCAGATGGCGCCTCCTCCCCTCATGGAGAATACCCAACTTCACGCTCATCTTGTTCACTGCCACGCTCCTCATAAGCAGCTCCAGCAGTTTACGAGCGAGTTTGCACTTGCAGCCCACCTGCGACTGCTTGGAGCAAGGGTCCCGCTTGCCCCATCTTGCTCGATTCAACATGATGTCTCACCGTGGTGAAATTGTGAATCTTCTTCGCTGTTCATACGAATTGCTTGCCTGCTCTGATACCGCACTATCACGGACTTAGCTGAATTTGCCTAAGCCGTGCGGCACCCTTGCGGCCCTCCCGAAGACTTAATTGAAATTGCCTAAGTCGTGAAGCAACCTTACCCACTATTCTGGACTTAGCTGGGATTGTCTAAGTCATGAAATACCCAAAGCGTTATTTGTCCACACAGGGTCAGCCCTCTTACAGCCTCTTAAGGTCCTGTAGGACCTGCAAAGAAGAAGTTGATTAGCTTAGAAGCGAGCGACGGACACGTCCCGGCGTCTCGTAAAGCGGAAAGCTATACAAGCAATTTGTCGAACACCTTGAGTGCAGCTGAGAAAAGAGAGAAAGAGAGTGAAATAGGACTTTGGAGGGTTGTAGGAACGGTCGCAAGTCCGCAAACGATGGTTCCCAATGTATCAGACGCAAGACGAGTTCAATTGCTGATGAACGCCTACGCCCGACATATACCCGGAGCCCCATCCAGACCGGTGCCACTCGGGGGGTTCCAAGGTGTTGAAATGGCTGACATTTCGCACCACTCAGAAAGGTTGTCGTGGCACACGAAAAAGAACAAAAAATAGGGCCATTTTGGCTCTATGCAGCGAACGATCATTCTGCAGCCTTCTACACTACTTTCGCTCACATTTCTTAGGTAAAAATAACTCAAGGCAAAACAAGCTGCCAAACATATGTATAAACAAGAAAAAGCAACGAACGATTCACGGGGCGAAGATGTTGCGGTTGAGCGACGTCCGTTCGTGACTACGCGCCTCCACCTTCCACCTAAGCTGCATATCAAATCAATCTATTGTTGCCCCCTATGTTTAAAATTGGAGATCTGGTATATTTTCATCACCCACGCCTATTTGCTACTACTATTTCTTTATCTTACTTTCATTGCTGGAAATTTCAACCGTCACAAACATTATCGTTATTGCGAAGGTGAAATGCTGCAGAATTTTCAGTCATCTATTTGCCTCTTGAAACTGGTTTTATGCTCCCCTATTTTGGCCAAAAAATTTATATGATTTCATAGATTGTCTTAGCCCTCATCTAAGATAGATCTCTAAAAAGAATTCTCTCTGAAACTGGTTCTATTGTGCTTTAATTCTTTGTCATGTATTGCTGGAAATTTTACAATGAAGAATCTTCCCTCTGTCTTTTCCCCTATTTTCCTATAGTTACTCTGCCAAAATTTTACCAAATATTTTATTCATATCAACCACATCTGAACCAAGGATTTCTGCATATTTTTCTTGAGTTTTCCTTTGAGATTTATGTCTAGAATTCATCGTTTCTCCGATGTAAAATCTGTTCGGCAGGATAACACATCGTAGCACCTTTCTTTGTCCAATTCTATCGGATTTGAGTGCTATCTTTTATGGGTTTTTGGACTCTCTTTCTCTCATATGCAATCCCTACCATCTTCATTAAGAACCCCTCCAAACCACACCCTTAAATTGATCCCAAACAGCCACCCAAATCAGCCCTAAACCGTAGCCTGCTTCCATCAAACCAATCCACCTACCTAACCAGCCACCTCTTCCTCAAAACCCCTCAACATTATAGATCTAGAGGCCTGCACCATGGCATCGGCCATTGATGCCAAGTTTGAAGTCTTTGAAAGCCGCATGAAGGAGAAAATGCGATCCCTTTTTGCCGAATTTAGCATGGGCCGACCACCTAGCCCGAAGAAATCGCAACAAGGAGAAACTTCAACTCGGTGAAATGATCCTCAAGAGCATGGTCACATCATCCCTTATCCAAATAATTCACACATAAATGTTGACTTCCCTAGATGGGAAGAAGGAGACCTGATCAGATGGATCGGGCGCGCGGAGCGCTATTTTCGGTTCTACTGAACCGTCAATGCTACAAGGGTGGAGATTGCTGCTATCCACCTCTAGGGAGATGCTATTTAGTGGTTTGATTGGTTTGAGTACACCCATGGATGTCTCTCTTGGCAGCGATTCAAGGAAGGACTACTAAATTGCTTCGGACCAACTGATTTTGATAATATCGACGAACAATTGGCGAAGATTTGGCAAACCTCTATAATACATGAATAACAAATAAGGTTTGAACATTTATCTAACTAAACTGTGAATTAGTATAAAAAATAACTTTTATGGCCATTTATTGAGGGCCTAAAGCCAGAGATTCGAGAAGAAGTAAAGGCACGACAATCGTACATTCTTATGGCGGCGATTTCCTTCACAAGAATCCAAGAAGAATGATTGAACCACGAAGTATGTAGGACAAGGGTCACTCCCTAACCAACCATGTCGAAGCCTTCAGCCCCCTCTATTGCCATCTGAGGCCCCGCACTAAAAAAATTAACAAGAGATGAGTTTTGTGAACGATCAACCAAGGGGTTGTGTTGGCACTGTGATGAACCGTGGAGCCGAGAACATTGCTGCAAAAAGGGTCGGCTCCTCGTGATTGAACTAGTAGAGGATGAGGACAACAAACAATTTGAAGAAAGCCTCGAACCCGAAGATGAAGCAATGGAGGAAGTTGTGTTCATAGTCGGCCTTGCCCAATCGGCCGACTATACAGTCGGCTACTCCAACCCACAGATAATGATAGTTGGAGGACTCTTTAAACAACAACCCATCACCATTCTTATAGATACAGGCAGCACCAATAACTTCCTCAATAGCAAGGTTGTTGCACGTATGACGCTTCAAATCGAAGGTTGCAACAAGTTCGACGTTAAGGTTGTTGAATCTCGGATTTTTATAATGAAATCAATTGATGGATTATTGATCTAACATGATTGTTAGAATTGATTAATACAGGATTAATTATGATAGAATTATTATTACAATTAGGATTGACCAAGGTCAAGTCTATGCATTGGGTTGATGCGGTTGGGAACTCGCTAGGAGTGCGTCGGGGGCTCACCGAGGGTATCGGGAGTTTGCCAAGATGGCGTAAAGGAGTTCACCAGAAGAAGACCAAGACTTGCTAGAAGATTATCGGGGGTAGCTGAAAAGCTTGTCGGGAGTTAGGATGATCTTGTAATGGACGTTTGGCAATTATGATTATCTTTAATTAAGTTATAATTAGCATCATGCAAGACTAACTATGACAGGAGCAATGAAGTTACAACCAAATGATGGGCCAAGATCAAGCTTGAGCATTAGGTCGGGGTTCAGATGATGTAGTGGGATCTCGCTGGAGTTCGCTAGGAGATTCACTGAAGGGATCAGGAAGCTTGTTGGGAACATGTCAGGAGATTACCGAAAGAAGACCATAGGACTCATCGTAAAAATGTCAGAGGCTACCAGATTGGCGAGATTTAGGTCTTGATTTAGCTTGTTGGTCATTAAGTATTGTAATCATTGAGTTATAGTTAGGAATTTAGTCCTAATTGAGTTGGATTTGGATGAAATCTAAATCAACTCAATAAGGCAACCAGGTCCACTATAGGGTTTGGTTGAGCTTAGGATGAGCTCAATTAGTTGACCAAGGGAATGGTCAACTAATGGTTCAAGCTGAAATTTGAAAATTGGAGGGAACCACTTTTGCGAAAATTTTGACAAGCAAACCGCTAGTGAGCGGCGAGTGCACCGCCACCACCTAGGCTTTCGAGCGACTGACCCGCTCAGATTGGGTGGTTAAACCACTCGTACCTAGGAACCTGGGTACTTTTGGTGGTTGGCCCACCCAGGACTAGCGGGTAAACTGCCCGTACCCTGGTGTTCGAGTGATTGAGTCACCCAAGTTGACGGGTAAAACGCCCGTACTTGGTTTTTTAGGGTATGTTTGATTTTTTATGTTTGATTTTTTGCTCCAAAAATCTGAATTCACTTGGGGCCTATAAATACCCCAAGTTTTCTTACATTATACATAACAATTTTGGGGATTATATTCTGTAATAAAATTATATGTGATTTATAAGAAAAAGAAAAGGGGAAGGAAGAGAGAGCTTGGAGTAGAAAATTTTCAAGTCTCCTTTGTAAGCTCAAGTGTAAGGGTTTGGTTTTCACCCAAAGAAGATCGGTAGTGGATGCCAGTGTGCCTCAAGAAGGAGGACTCGAGAGTGGATGTAGTCCTTTGGTGCCGAACCACTATAAAAATTGTGAGTTCATCTTTTGCTTTCCTTATTAACACTTCCGATCTTGTTTACTCTTTGAAAGCAAACATTTCACTTACGACGTTTCTTATCTTTCAGATTTCCTTGCTCTTTCTTAAGTAATTAGTAAGCAAGTAACTTAACAATCTTCTTATGATTCACTTTCTTTATTTAAACAACAAGCTTTGGATCTTCCTATTTTTCTTAAAGCCGAAATATTTTTGTTTAAAATGAAAAACTTACACTTGCACTAATTCAAAACCCCCCGCCCCCAATGTTAATTGATCCTAACAATTGGTACCAAAGCCTCAGTTTTTCTCATTTGGTTTAACACCTAAGAGAAATGGCTCTCATTGGCTTTCAAGTGGGCTTTTCTATCGTTCGACCTCCCATATTCATTGGGACGGACTACACTTATTGGAAAACTCGTATGAGAGTTTTCTTGCTTTCTTTAAACCTTGATTTATGGACTATTATTGAAAATAGATTTGAAAAGTCTTCTCTTCCAATGAATAATTGGAATGATTCGGAGAAGAAGACTTTCTCTTTAAACGCAAAAGCTATGAATGCCTTATATTGTGCACTTGATAAAAATGAATTTGATCGGATTTCTTGTTTTGATTCGGCTTTCAATATATGGCATGTATTAGAAATCACACATGAAAGCATAATTAATATAAATGAATCAATTAATAAAATATCTTATAAAAATAAACTTGAAGAACACATTCCAAAGAACATGAAGGAATGTGAACTAAGAACATATGACTCCTTGAGTGAAATTTTGAGTGATGAGGACATTGAATATTTGACAAATGAACCAAAAAAATTAATCAATATGAACCATAAAAATGATTTAAAGATGGACAAAACCTCTTGCTATGAATACAAGAAGCTGAGGAGCTCCAAAGATAAAATACACAATCAAGAAGTGGAGAACCTCGCTCTTATGGCCATCGACAATGAGATTAGTAATTTATTAAGTTTTTTTTTAGAATTATTAAACATGTTCCATGATTTGTTTGATGAGTTTAGAAAACTTAGCAAATTTTTTAAGTTTTTTAAAAATGAACATGATTTGTTAGTTGGTAAAGTTGATGAAATGCATGAGTTATTAGCATCACATAATCTTAGTTCTAAATATAAAATACTGGACAACATTAAAGAAGAAAATATAATGCTTAAGACAATGTTAGAAAAATTTAAAATTGGTATTAAATCCTTGAATATGATCATTACCAATAAGGGTCATATTAATACAAGAAAGGGTATAGGCTTTGTTGGTAACACTCAACAAAAGCCAACCATTTTTGTTAAAGGACCTACCTTACATTTACCATCAAAAGTCAAGTGTAATTTTTGTGAAAAATTAGGAAATATGACTTACAAATGTCCATTTAAAAATTATAGTCCTCACAAGTTAGTTTGGGTTCCTAAAGGAATCATAGACAATATTATGCCATTAGAGAAAATGGGAAGAACGTATAATGAAGGACCCAAACTTAAGTGGGTACCTAAATCAAAACCTCCCATAATATAAAGTTACCTCCTAACAAGGCTAGGAGCACTA